>JAUKUA010000001.1:0-2966101 GCA_030549175.1 Lasiosphaeris hirsuta
ACAGCTTACGTACCATAGTAATTATATCGTTAACTTGCTCTGCCGTCATGTTCAACTCGAGCCACTTCTTCCTGAGCGATGGGTGGAGTACCTGGGCTGCCCAATAGACTGGAGAGTCCCGTAACAATTCGATATATCCTTCCAACTTCGTAATCGTAAGATCAAGGCTTTGTTGTATGAAGTTGGCGCCCTCCTGGCTAAGGTCCATATCTAGAGGCGTAAGCGTAGGCGCTCCAGGGGGTGCCACATCGTTGGCTGGCCTGCCAGGCTAGCCGCGTTGTCCCGGTAAGTCGACCTGGTAGCTATCTAAACGGCGTAGCAATTGGCCCGCATTTGCGTGTTGCGCGCGCCCTGAAGCTGTTACAGGCCTTGCAGGCTCATGGGTTTGTTGGTGTGGCGGCAGCGGTAGCCGAGGGAGGTCCGGGCCGGTAAATAGCGTGGGCGCGGGATTGTTGCAGTAAGTAGCGTGTTGTATCCGTAGATCCTGGAGTAGCCGGTGGGTAGTAGGAGCCACGTGTGCGATACAGGATCTATTGCCCTTAAAGACCTTCGTTGCCACCTTAAAAAGCTCCAGTGTTGACTTTATCACAGTTAATAGTTGCCAATCCTCTGTATCTAAGATATCTTTGGTAGGAACCCTCTTGCCGGCTGGCTTGTTGAACCATAGATAGCAAAAGGTATCCAACGACTCTCGCAGTACGATTGCCCTCTCAATCATGAAGAATACCGAGTTTCAGCGAGTATCGATATCCCCGGCTAACTGCAGTGAGCCGTTGGAGCAGTCGTACAGGGCAGAGCCAAAGTCTTCCTCCTCTTCAGGCGTTAATTTACCGTTGGCGATACGCGTGAAGTCATCGCGCCGTTGTGGGCTACGCCGAATCCAGTGAACGAGATTGTGTAGTTTCCCAACAGGGCCACGCTTTCTCCATTGTTGAAGAAGAGCTTGTTCTTCTCCTGTATCTGTATGGGCCTGGGAGCCAGGCTCAAGCGAACGTAAAAGCCCGGTATCCTTGCCTTCAAGAAACGCCTTCGCGATGAGGTTGATGATGTGGCCGAAGCAGCGAACGCGGCGTGCCGACTTCAGGTAGGAGAGTGTATCGTGATCCGTAGCCGGGTGTAACAAATCGATAAGTTCGTCGATACAGGTGTCATTGGAGGGCGCGTTATCGGCCTGGCAATAGCCAAGTTTTGGTGAAATGTCGTATTCTTCGGCGGTTATCTTAAGAACCGATGCCAACAACTCGCCAGAGTGGGTGTCAGTTATCCGCTTCATGGCCAATAACTACGTGAGTAACGTACCCTGATTGTCAGGATAGTGTGCCACTATTCCTAGGAGGGATAGACTGTTAGGAGAGGTCCAAAGATCAAAGGATATGTGCTTGGTGTAGGGAGATAACGCCATTGTTTCCTTTACCTCCGCCTGTCGGGCGCGGAACTTCTCGTCAATCCATCTCGCAATAGTCTTGCCAGTCTCGGGCATCAAAGTATCAACCATTTCAGCGTTTAGAAGCCGTAACATGGTGCGGAAGCTGGCGTGTTGCACCATGGAGAAGGGTATGTTGGAATCGATGATCCAGTCGAGTAGAGCTTCCTTAAATTGGTCGGCTGTAGACCGGGGAATCGCAGGCCGGGCCCGGGCGGTTGCGGCCTGTAGTTGTTCGAAGATAGATCTAGACCTCTTGGTTGGCCGGGCGGTATCATCATCAGGATCGGAGCTATTGTTGGTAATGCCGTGGGCTTGCTTCAAGTGAATACTCGCGTTAGATGTGGCGATAGCGCTGTATACGTCGTTATTGCAGTGCTTGCAACACTAAACAGACTCTCCAACGGTATCATCGTTAAGGAGATAGCAAAGCCAATAGCCGTGCCCTCCAATCCATGACTTCCGCGCCCTCTTCTTATGTATCCATGCCTCCAGTATGTAACGCTTTCTCCCGTGTTGTACGGTCGGCATGTCGGAAATGCGGTGGGGGACATCTTGGAGCAGGGTTGCACGCTCTGCCTGGGCCGCGATGCCAGTCGTTCGATCGGCGATCAGTCGGAGTGGATTTGTGGTACCGGAGCGAGCTGTTGTGGTTGTTATAGAGGACTGTGCATCGCTATTGACGGAGGCGGTGTCGGATAGCTCTATTGAGGTGATGATTGCTTTCTCGATAGGATTGCGCTCTTCTTTTCACTTTACTAGTCTAGCCTGTTGGTTAGGTTTGACTTAGCTGGCAAACCTTCCATTGGCGTGTCGACCTAACTCACAGCCGCTACCCATCAAGGATCTCAGTACTTCAGGTGTGGCGTTGTAAAACAAAGTTGTTTAAACCTTTGGTTGGTCCGCAGAAATGAAGCTCGCTGGCTGTATGTGCCGCCGGCCCGAACTTTCCGTGTTTTGTTGAAGTCATTGCTCTGCCTCACCAAACCGCACCCTGTCCTTCCTTTCCGCCTGTAGCATTTCATGGAGCAACCGCGGGTGCCATGCACACACTCGCCGGCGAGCGGGCAACCGCGGCGGGCATGCGCGATGGCCTCAGTGTTCGGCTGAGCTCCGTATCAATGGGTGCAACCGCCCTTGCACGAGGCCGGTATATAAATACGTTGATGCACAAGCTCAGCGATCAGCATAATAGCAACCACACACCGTCAGTCCGTAGACCAAACCTAACAACGGCATCAGAACAACAGCCTGACACGTAGGCATACCCAGAAGTGCTAGTAGCAATGCCGCGGTCCTCTGCAAACCGAGCTTTGCTTGTTTATCTAGTACCGGAACTCTATATCAGTGTTGCGGATGGTGGCGGCGAGTCTAACCCGACCAGGCTGGGGCGGTGGGTGTTATGATCGTCCTCATCTGTGAATCGAGTGTCGCCGTGGCTGTTGCTTCCTGCTGTGGCGGTTCGTCCTCGTCTTTGACTCGAGTGTCGTTGTGGTTGCTGCTTCCTGCTGTGGCGGTAGTGTCGTCGTCAGCTTCATCCCCTTGTCCGTACCATTTAGCGTCTTGGTAAGGCCCAGCTCTCAAGTCCTCCAAGAGGAGGTATTGTGAGATAGATTTGTACAGAGAGAGGGAAACGACTGGCTCAGATTGCACTGCCGCGACGAACACGCCAAGACACGCTAAATGGAACACCCGAGCAGCCCATGTTTCCCCTGGTACGCCATGTGGACTTGGGTCCCACGATCGATCTCATGCATGTCATGTTTCTCCTTGAGATCTGGCATTTCGACAACGTAGTTAGACAGGGTATTGATCATAGGGCCAATCGTTGCACAGGTGCGACCAAACGTCAACAATGTAGCTTCTTCAGCATCCGAGAAACACGAGATGGGGGATACAACCTCTTTTTGAGGGGGTCTTACGCCAGACATCATTTCTGTTTGCTTGGCGATGTGTGGATTGTCCGCGACCCACGTCATTTCATCTACCAATCTGAGGCACCGTTCGTTGTTTTTCTCCGGGTTCTGGATTCGCCCTTGTACCTTCCATCATCTCAGCCTCATGACGTCGAGGCATGGAATGGGCCTAGAGATTCTTTATCGCTTGGCGACTTGTAGTCCAAGAGATCGATGATTGCTGAGGGGCAATTGCAATTGAGGATTGACCAAATGGTTAGTTAGGTTAGCTGTCACGTGGGTGTGTTACAATTCGAGGCGCGGAAAAGACGCCGATGAAAACCGCAACAAGCTGATGACGCCTCGGCGTCGAATTCACAGTCACGTAACTACCTAGTGTCAGCAGCTACATTGATCTGAGATAAGCACCAACCACATCTAAGAATGCTTATTGTCATGTCAACAACTGCTAATGGTTTTGGGGCCTGGATATCAGCGTTATCCAGGCCCAAAACTTGGTTACCCAAAATCTCGCCGGTTTGACGGCCTGCTCAAGCGATATGAAGATGTTTTCTTTGTGAGTACATCATGATGCGCATGCACATGCGCGACCAGTAACAATAAAAGCTCACCTTTCCAGGGCTTATGCGATATCGCCGAAGCAATGGAGAAGTTCCTTCTGATCGTTTCATCGCTCGTCCAGTCATCCCCAGTCCCGGCCTTCAGCCTTTTAATGGATCTTGGCAAACATAGCTACGGCGACCTTGAGGGGCCCAAAGCTATCAAGATGGATTCCAGTTTTTTTATTAGGGCCATTCGACGACCTAATGCTGGAGGTCATTGACGCGAGAGCTACCATTGACCCGCCTGCGTCCGGCCCTTTCGAGCTTGAGCTGTCACGATTACTTCAACGAGTCGTACTCGAAGCTGTGCAGACTCAGAGGCGTTGATGAGAATGGCCTGGATTCAGAGTGGGTTGGAGATGACGATTGAACTGGCGTGTATGCGGTGCCTCGAAGTTGTGTAGGTTCAGAGATGTTGGTGAGTGAGAGTTGGATTTAACTTATGATTGAAGCTTGAGTTGGTGTGTATTTGGTTGTAGGTAGAGGATTTCCATTGGTCTTTAGTTTGGTGTCATTTAGAGCAGCGTATAGTGGAAGGCGAAATGGCTAAATTTTTAGTTCACTTTTTAAGGGTCGCGGGGTAGGCCTGTTACTCACGTGGCTTTGTGGGTCACACCTGTAGCGGGGAGGTACTAAGGGAGTAATGCCTAACAAAGCCAGAACTGGCTCCTTACCTCACTGCTAACTCATTCAAGAGACCTCGCCGTGGCCCTCGGCATAGCTTTTCCCTTGCCCCACAGTTGTGATTGGATGGGCCACCGGCGCATCGGGATTGGCTCTCGCCGAGACCCACAGCAACTCATCAGAATTCTGACGAGTTACTGTGGATCCACTGCGGGACATGGAGACAACGCGAGCAGCTTGGCAGCCCAGCGAATCTTATAGCACTGCGCAGTATTTTGCCTCTGAAAACGCGCAAGTCCACTTCGCTTCACCACCTTACATTCCTCCCGACCAACTTCGTATCTACAGTATTGCGCTTGCTTCCAAGTACAGTACATTTCTACTATTTTTCTTCAAAGAGCTGAAGGAAGCAATTTCAAGGGCAACTTTGAAGCAATTTTATTCGGCCACTTGCGCCTCAATGAGAATGCCGGAGAGGGATCCTGCAAATGGCAGCGCCACGGTGTCTCGGAAACTTCCGTTAGCGCCAGAGCCAGCCACGTCAGTATCGTTAGGCATCAACTTCACGACAACCGCTCAGAAAGCACAACTTCAACTTTACCCGTCTATCCTTCACGCAGGATCGAGCCACTTTGCTCCTTGTCGATAGCGCTTATGAAGGCCATGACCGGCGGTTCATCTCCCATGACGCGTTGGAAAAGGTTTAGACGTGGCAAAGGAAGCCAAGACGGGGCGGGGGATGCTCTTAAGGCAGAAAAAAAGCAGCTGAAAGACGACAGGACGTTTCGCCTCCGTGGGGTACCTCTGCACTGGAACGACGGAGACGTACAGTCCTTCCTGGAAGAGCACTATCGCTCAGCCGCCCCCATCGTGAAGTCTCTCGCCGCTGAGATTCACGCCCAGTCCAGCACCAGCACAGTCACCTTCAGGAGCGTTGCCTCTTTACCCAGTTCGACGTGGTACATCCCGTTATCGAAACAGCCCAAGAATCAGCCGACTCGCGACGCGTCCTTTGACAATGACTTCCATGGCATCACAACCCTCTTCGCTCCACCTCCAGACGACCACAAGGTCGATGTCATTGCGATGTCCGGCCTTGGCGGACATGCTTTCGGATCCTTCAAACAAAGGGGCGGGAACCACATGTGGCTACGAGATGCCCTGCCGTACGACCTTATCGGAGAGAACACTAATCGCCCAATGGCGCGAGTAATGATTTACGGCTACGAATCGACCGTTGCACAGAGCAGGAGCATACAGAACTTAGAGGACCTCGCAACATCGTTTCACAGCAGCCTGCTAGCATTGGCCAGCGCCCCCATCATTAAACCTGTGATTCTACTTGCCCACAGCTTAGGAGGCTTAATTGTCAAGCAGGTAGGTCTCATACGACGCCATCTCTCATTCATTGAATTCTGACACGCAGGGTAGACTCTAATAGCACTATCAAAGTCGAAGAACGAGGATGACCACAGACTTGTTGAGGCGGTATACGGGATTGTTTTCTTTGGCGTTCCGCATGACGGTATGGACACTAGTTCGCTTATTGCAATGGTTGGGGATGGCCCGAATCGCCCCCTTGTCGATTCCATCAGCCGCATCAATTCGCAGATCCTCAGCATCCAACAACGAGAGTTCCACACGGCGCTAGGGAGTGAGGGTGACTCAGAGATTGTTTGCTTCTACGAAACGGTCGAGTCGCCAACGGCCCAAGAGACAGGTGGTAAGTGGGCGATGACCGGGCCGGCCGTTACCCTAGTCACCAAATTCTCTGCCACACATTGCCGTCCGTGGGAGAATGGCCCCGAGCATGTGTGCGCCGTCGCCCGCACACACTCGGAAATGGTCAAATTCGGACCACAGGACCACGAGTACGACAAAGCCCGTGAGAGGCTGAGGGGCCTCGCCCGACGGGCGTTAGGGCTGCGGTGCCGAATCCAAAGTTCAAATACAAAGTGTACGTATTAGACCTTACCAAGGATAGTTGATGATATTAATAAAGAGGCCTCTAGTCCTTGTCCCGTATGACTACAACCCAGACTTTGTTGGGCGCTCTGAGATTTTGAAGAATCTTAAACAGCAATTAGGCTATGGCCGCCGCCAGGGTGCTGCTACACCGCGGCCCAGAGTAGCATTGCATGGTTTAGGCGGTGTCGGGTAGGTCTCCCATTGCTACAGAACTGCCGCCTTATCTAACTAGCCACAGCAAAACCCAGATTGCGCTGGCCTACGTATATTGGCTTCAAGAGACGTGCCCAGAGGTGTCTGTCTTCTGGGTTCACGCCAGCAGCGCCGAACGGTTCCGTCAATCATACGCCTCTATTGCACAAGAATGCCAGGTCCCTAGCTACGATGATCCCAAGATGGATATGCTGCTCCTGGTAAAGAAGTGGTTGGAGAGACAGGACTGCGGCAGGTGGCTCATGGTCATCGACAATGCCGACGACACACAGGTCTTTTTCGGCCAGCCGACGGAGCCTATAAAAACCGGCACATCTAGCCCTGATAGGAACCTTGCACGCTACCTTCCCGAATGCACCCACGGCGCCATCCTCGTTACGACCAGGAATAGGCAGACAGGCTTAAGGCTAGCCCAAGGGAAAGGTCCCATAGAGATCAGGAACATGGACGAGGATGAATCGGGCCAGCTACTCCGCATAACTCTTAATGGAGTCAGTGCCACCGCAGCGGAACTATCAACGCTTTCTTCTCGGCTAGAGTATCTGCCCTTAGCACTGGTCCAGGCAACTTCATTTATGCAAGAGAACGCCATATCAGCTAGCGATTACCTTCAGCTCTTGAACAAAAGCGACCAAAACCTCGTGGACCTTCTAAGCGAGGAGTTTGAGTCTGTTGGGAGAGACTCTGGGACTCCTCGTGCCTTGGCGGAAACATGGATTCTTTCATTTGAGCAGATTCAACAGCAGGATGTCTTTACGGGTGAAATTCTATCGCTCATGAGTCTCTTCGACCGACAGGCTATTCCGCCGAAATTTCTATCCTACAACAAACATCAGCACACAGGAGAGCCAATGACAGAAATACGGTTCATAAAGGCTTTAGGAGTTTTGAAGGCGTTTTCCTTCGTTACCGAGGACAAAGACCACAAGCTAAATATGCACCGGCTTATACAGCTCGTCACCCGGAAGTGGCTCGTCAACAAAGGCACAATGCAACGGTTCACAGGGCAGGCGCTATTAGCAGTATCGCAGGCTTACCCATACGGCAACTATAAGAATCGCACAGTATGTGGAGCATACCTTCCACATGCGTATGCTGTGTTAGAGTCTGAAGACACCGAGTCAAAGGATGAAAGGGCGGCAAGAGCATCGCTTCTCCATTGCGTTGCTGGGTTTTTCTCTTATCAAGGCCGATGGAAGGATGCAGAGAAGTTCCAGTTAAAGGCTGTAAAGTGGCGAAAAGTGGTGCTAGGCGACGAGCATCCCGATACGCTAACCAGCATTGCCAACCTCGCGTCAACGTACCGGAACCAAGGCCGATGGAAGGAGGCTGAGACGCTCGAGGTCCAGGTAATGGAGATGAGGAAGAAGGTACTAGGCGACGAGCATCCCGATACGCTAACCAGCATTGCCAACCTCGCATCAACATACTGGAACCAAGGTCGATGGAAGGAGGCTGAGACGCTCCAGGTCCAGGTAATGGAGATGTATAAGAAGGTACTAGGCGACGAGCATCCCGATACGCTAACCAGCATTGCCAACCTCGCATCAACATACTGGAACCAAGGTCGATGGAAGGAGGCTGAGACGCTCGATGTCCAGGTAATGGAGATGAGGAAGAAGGTACCAGGCGACGAGCATCCCGATACGCTAACCAGCATTGCCAACCTCGCATCAACATACTGGAACCAAGGTCGATGGAAGGAGGCTGAGACGCTCGAGGTCCAGGTAATGGAGATGAGGAAGAAGGTACCAGGCGACGAGCATCCCGATACGCTAACCAGCATTGCCAACCTCGCCTGTACCTGGAAAAGCCAGGGCCGTCTTGAAGATGCTTTGACATTACTGCAAAGTTGCCTTCATGTTCAGCAGCAAAACCTCGGCCTAGATCACCCTAATGCCATCTCGACTCGTACTACCCTAATCCGCTGGACTAAAGAGGCGACACAAATTCTTTAGCAACTACGAGACTAGATTATAATATATTTATGCCGAGTATAATGTCTTCACAATCTATCTCTCAGGTTTTCTCTTATTTTTTTCTTTCATAGCGTGACACAGGAGGGGTGTGGGGGAGCACGTCAATTTATATCTTATAGTTCGCTGAGCAAGCTCCAGGCTCTTAGAAATGCTTCGTTGTTCTTTTACTGTAACATAATGCGCCATTCACTTTGCCACTTTACTGTATGTATTCCAACCATTTAAAGATTCCAAGCGCCAGCTCATGGCGTGAGCCGGAGGACAACCACCCGGCCCGCATCGAATTCAAACGTAGGGGTTTTATGTAATCCACTCTGAGACTTGGCGCCATCTTCCAGGACTGGTGTCCGTGTCCAGGCAAGCGGTTGACAAAATAAAAGGCACTCCAAATCGGTCTTGGCAAGTCACTGCGCTATCAATTCTACAATTTTCCATCACTCCACTCATCACTCCATACACCGCCAGCCGCAACACTGTATCAACACCACTACCATTACAAGATGGCTGTTGGCGATCATCACCATCTCACACCTAAAAAGTCACAGATTCTTGGTACAGTTGCTTTTCTGGATAGCCATAAGGTACCACCACTACCTCCTATCTTTAAAACTGAAATT
Source organism: Lasiosphaeris hirsuta (assembly GCA_030549175.1). NCBI lineage: Eukaryota > Fungi > Ascomycota > Sordariomycetes > Sordariales > Lasiosphaeriaceae > Lasiosphaeris > Lasiosphaeris hirsuta. The sequence continues at coordinate 9,343 of JAUKUA010000001.1, forward strand.
TTCCGCCATGTTGGGGTTAGTGAGCGCCGTGGCTGGCAAATCCTTCACGATGGTCACGAACGAAGGCATCTGGAGGTGGAAACACGAGGACGGAAAAAGCTCCTTTCGCCAGTCAATTTACTAGCAATGGAGAGCGTTCTCTGGCAATTCGGTTTTCAAGGCCGATCTCTCAGTTGGCAAGGTCTTGCCTTGGAAGCAGGTATCTCCTCAGGGATTACCGGCGTTCTTTCTTCCCGTACAATCGAACGAGCGATGGGGACTTTAAACTACCGAAAATGTATCGCCTGGCAAAAAGGATTCGTATCGCCATCAAACGCAAAAAGACGGGTTCAAGGCGCTAAACTCGCCCTTCAATTTCGCCCTCGCCCGGAAAATTGGCATGATATCCGTTGGTCAGATGAATGCCATTTTGGATTATTTTCTGAAGGAAAGATTCAGATCATTAGGAAACCCGGTGAACGGATTGTCCTGATTGTATTCACCACCCCGAGGAACCACCAAAAGGAACGGAAATCCGTCGATACCATGTGTGGGCTGCTGTTGGATGGGATTTTAAATCGGAAATCCATTTCTACGAAGTTCCAACAAACACGAACGGAAAGATGAGCTTACAAATCTATCGTGATGAGGTTCTAGAAAAGGTTATTAGTCCTTGGATTTCCCGTGGAGATGTTTTTGTGCTAGAAGAAGATGGGGATTCAGGGCATGGAGGCGGAAATTCTAAGCGAAAGAATATCGTGAAGGAGTGGAAGGAAATTCATGGATTGAAGCATTATTTCAATACTCCCGGTTCTCCTGACTTATCGCCGGTTGAGAATTGTTGGAGGGCTGTGAAGCAGTATATCTGTGTAAATCGTCGAATTGGATCTGATATTAAGGAGTTGGTATTAGAAGGATGGAGGCGAATTAGTCAGGTGAAGATTAATGGGTATGTGGATTCTATGGTAAGGAGGATGCAAGATGTGTTAGTGGGGGAGGGTCAAGTGACTGGGTGGTAGTACTTGGTAGATACCTGTATTTGTATAGAAATTCGCCCTGTGAGCAGGTAGTCATTAAGTAATGAGTGCCTTTTATTTTGTCAACCGCTTGCCAGGCTCTAAATTTAGCAAGATAGGCCTAACTCGGAAGCCCATGGAAGCCCACGGAAGGCCGTGGAAGGCCGCGGAACTGATGGAAGTGGCCACGTGGACTCTCTTTGTAAAAAGCGACGAGCAACAAAGCAATGTGGTAGGTCTTACCTCAACATTCCTAGACTGATAGTATGCCATCATGGAAGACCTCAACTTTGACTGGTTGTGCGCATGATATTATCTTCGAGAAAGAGCTTCTTCAGGGCTGGAAAGGTGTGAATCCCTTTAAGGCTTGCTTGCGGAGGCGGAGGCGGCAGTTCCGTAGTTGTTTAGCCGTGAAGGCGATGCCAGGGAATCGCTTTCGTAGCTTCATCGCGATGATGCGGTTCGTCATACCAGGGGTATCGAGATACTGTGAAAAAGCTGTGCCTTGTGTTCGACTGTCAACTCCATCTTGGCTTAGAGGAGCCTGTGATGTGGTTCTCGTGTGTGCCATAGCCAGGACTTCGAAGGTCCACTGGCGAGCCCCATCGACAGGTTGCGCCTTGGCTCTGTGCCCTGCTATATGGGATGGTGTTGGAGGTGGTGCCCCACCTCGAGGGTGCAGGGCGCACACGCCACCTCGCCTACTGTCGATCTCAAGCACCAAGCTCCTTTTGAAAAAGCGCGCTAGTGCGTGGCGCCGCCAACGCGTTAATTTTGCGACACCAGACAACTGCAACAGCCCTCAAACCATAAGTCGCCACATACGCAGTGAGCAGTGGTCTAAGAAGAAACTCGCACACAAGGCCACGCAACGTAGTGAGCCACTCCGCCTTGACTGGGCACGCAAGATATCTAAGTTTACTACAGAGATGTATGGATTCTGCGACGAATCCGGGACTAACAAGAGGGACGGGAATCGCCGAACTGGCTGGGCGCCGAAGGGCATTTCGCCATAGAAGTTGACTGACTATGGCAACGTTACGAGGTTCCAAGCGTTACCCACGTTAACTATCAACGGCTTGCTTGACACAATGGTCTATGAAGGCACAATAGATGGTGATAGCTTCGCTACATGGCTACAGGACTGTTTGTTACCAAAGATGAATCCTTTCCCTGCACCTAATAGCATCTTGGTGATAGATAACGCATCTATCCACCACTCGCCACGCGTCACGCTTCTCTGCCAACAGCGTGGTATCTTGTTATGGTATCTACCACCCTATTCTAATAACTTCAACCCAGTTGAAGCCTTTTTCAACGATATGAAGGCATACATCCGGCGCCACTACCAGTGGAGTGGCATCTTAGATGCCCAAGGATTCAAGGACTTCCTATATCGTACCATTGCAACTATTGGCGCAAAGACTGATGCGATCCGCGGGCACTTCAGGGCTGCAATGGTACCATTCAGAGAGGAGGGTGAAGAGATTAATTATCCTCTATTGTATACTGATGATCTATGGGAATATATACGGCTATGGACTGTACGTTAAGGCACTTGGCTAGGTATAGGAAAGGGAGTACGTTGAGGCATCTGGAACAAGAAGAAAGGGGTAATTGGCTAGTAAGAAAAACGCTGAAAACGCTAAATCTGTACTCAATCTCGTAACGTGTTATATCTCTTCATAGCCAGGGAATCGCTATAAATCGTTGTCTAGATCGTCTGTAGTACCAACGTTAGCCTCCTCTTCAAAATCTATATTAGGTAGGTATGATCCCCTCAATCTTGTACTAAAATGTGGTACCGAAGGCTGGCCTCTGCCATAGAATGAGGAGTCGTTGGTAGCTTAGATCGCAGGGAGTGGGCGCCGTACGGAAGTAAGTGGGCTTGACGGTACAACTATAGCGGTAAATCGTTAGTTAAGTCATAACCTATGGTGTTGAGCGTGTAGATAACTCACATGCGGAGCTTTCCCACAGCCGGCGCACGGCTCGAACGTAGGCTATCGACACCTCTAACTCCGGTAGGACTGGCAAGTCCGGAGTAGGTACTACGGCCAGAGGAGGAGCAGGATGATGATGAGGCCATCGTCAACCTTACCCGCACGCAAGATGGCACTATTGCAGCCGTTCTAGCCGCTTTTCCTAACAAGATCAACGTCGACATCACAAGTCTGGCAGTGTGGGTAAGAACGCCCTATTTAACTAGCTTGCCCACACGCTCGCAGCCCACAAAGATGTCTCCAAAGATCACACCTGCCATCGTGGCCGTGGAACTACATCCCCCGGAGTACTATGAAGATAAAGATGCTATCTTTGATGACGATGACCTTGGCACTGATCTTAACTGGAAGATCGCCAAGCTACCGTCTGGCCTGTTGACCTCGGCAAGAGAGGATTTAATATCCGGTATCAATGGGTAGGAACAGAAGCTCACGATCCGCTCAGTCGAATACATCGTCAAGGCTATCGTAGGGCCTCGCTCACAACCTATACTACTCTCAAACGAAGTAAGGCACATCTCCACCTCCCACCCATACGGTATCTTCCCATGCGGGGAGGTTATGGTAGCCATGTTGAGGAACCTAGCCAAGTCTTACGCCCTGACCCTGACACATAACATCGTTACTAACGGTCCAACGGCCGCGGCCCTCCCTGCAAGGCTTGGATCGGCCACACCCGTGCGCAACCCCGTCAACATGTTTGGGAGCCATCTAACGAATACCCCTATGTTGGATTTATCTATCCCTAGCACACCTGGCACGCATAGCTCGCCGGGGAACCTCCGCAGTGCCGTTACGGCTCCGAATCCAACGCCGAAGAGGGCACCGCCTTCCGCACGCAAGACGACAACTGGGAAGATGGAGGATGAACTCAAGGCCCGCCAAGAAGGAGAGTTCTCTACGCCTACCGATACAACCTACTACATAGAGCTTACTCGCAACTGGAAGTGTGATCAAGGAGCCAAGTGTAAGAACTACCGCGCAAGCCAGGGCTTTATCTTCTGTTATATGGAAGACGGTTCAAGCTACCACTAAGTGGTTAGTAACGGCGAGATGTAGACCTGGGCCAAGGCGATTCGTAAGGGTATTACAACGCCGTTGAATCCACCTCCCGCTGTACGGTAACAGTGGGATGCAGCCTATCAACGTACAATTCAACGGTAAGAAGAGTAATCGGAACAACTTAACGATGCCAGCAAGTTGTCTGTACAGGGCCGAGTGCCGAAGGCGGCTAGGAAGAAGCAATCCTAACCGGTTACGGTAGTTAACAACATAGATAACAGTAACAGGGGTATGCCGTAACAGTATCCTTTCTTCATAATGCCGTGGGCCGGCTTCCTAGGCGGCCTATAACAACAAGGGTTACCCGAAGGCATGGGGTTGCCCGTAGGGATGCCGTTGACAGCACCATCAACAACGCCTTCCGTTGCCCACCGGCCTAGAACCCCGCTTGGAATACCGTCATCTTCGCCACCACAGATCGCGTATGATGGCGCCGTACTCATTGACGACTTCGTCAAGCACTGTTACCGCACACACTGCCAGGATGGCACACTTCCTGGCCCAGTAGATGTGTTGAAACGAGTCCTACAAGCGCTCGGCTTGGGGACCCTACCGCTCCGGGAATGCGGCGGCGCATCGGCTACATCTTCGGCAACGCTCTGGCCACTTGCAGTAGATGCGCGGGCACGTTTGGGCTTGCGCGCGGGCTCCATGTCGAATCTGATGGTGTGACGGCGGGAGTAACGCTGTTCCGGCAGTGCGCGCCGCTGGCCTGCGCGCTTGAGAATTGATTTGAGCCTTGCATTCGAATTAGCCATAGTCAACACCATAGAATAGATGAATACAGTACTATACAGGACTTCAATGCGTGGTGTGGAAGCGATTGTATCAATTTGGCGGTCAAGATTGATGCTCAAAAAATTATGGCCTTGGCGGCACCACGCACTAGCGCGCTTTTTCAAAAGGAGCTTGGTGCTTGAGATCGACAGTAATGCGGAGGGAGGCCAGCCACTCGTCCATTAAAATTATTTTATTTTCAAAAGGGATACCAAAAGGGACTGGCATACACATCTCCCATGCTATCTTGGCCGTGGCCTTTCCTCCTGGTCTCTAGCTTGCCCTTCATATCTGGGAACCATACATTTAGCTTGCCGAGGCTACCCCATCTCTTCTCTAGTACTTGGTATCTCCGCCCCTCCCATTATGGATGGACCACCGCAAAACACTATTACAGAGTGGGCAATTCTGATAAGGATCAATTACTATCCACGAGATCATCATCTTCAAGGCGCAGTTCATGATGTTAAGCAAGTCAGAGACCGCCTGTGCAAGCAGCCTAGAACCGTGGACATTGTCATATTAACTGCAACTACGCCCAGCGATGGATCAACCGGCCTGCCAACGGAAAGTGAAGAACTTTGGCCAATGTACGATCGTGTGGTCACAGAGCTTGGCAGAGTCGTCTCGCAAGCCAAGAAAGGAGACCGAGTGTACATCTACTACTCGGGCCATGGCACCTGCCGAACCAAACCTAGCAAGCATGAAAGCAGCAACGACGAAAATGGCACTTCAGGTTTTGCTCTTGTGCTCTTCGCTCCACACGCGGGCAGAAATTTTTACGGCAGGGACCTTGCCAAGGCTATAGAGCTAATGGTAGCTAAGAAAGTCACTGTTACGGTGGTTCTTGACTGCTGCTTCTCGGGCTCCGTCTTTCGCGGACCACAGACGGGGTCCGATGTCTGGTCAGCCGACTATCACCCCGAATTTGATCGAAACGACGCCCAAGATATCTGGAGCCCGCTGATGTCCGATACCGATGGAGGTTCGCGGAACGCAACCCTGTCTCGAAGGGACTGGCTTCTAGACCCCAATGGATACACGGTCCTCGCTGCGTGTGACCCTCAGCAAACTGCGAGAGAGTTGACAACCGAAGACGGGGTCCACCGAGGCGGCTTCAGTTACCTTCTCAATGAAGCCATCGAGGGGTGTGGACAGAAAGGAGTGCTTCCTACACACCAGACTATTTACGACCACCTTCTGTACCTGTTCCGAGCACGCCAGCGCCGAACAGACCCCGATACAATACAGCGATAAGGCTCTGCCTCTAGCAGGAATGACGGGGACGGGCTCGAGAATTGAGGTTTTCCCAGTCTTTGTCTTACAGCAGGACGATGGACGCATATTCCTAGGCGCTGGGCAAACCCATGGCGTGCATGCTGGGAACGAGTACGACCTATATCCAGGAGACTTTGTTTTGTACGAGCGTATCCAATACGCCCACCATCAGGATGAAGACTACCGCGGTCGATGGCCTGGAGTCCGAGTTGGTCGTCGTGGAGAAAGACACCAACGTTACCAACATCAAGACAGGCTGGTTCGCCAAATTCATCAGGCCGGCCGTATCGCGGAAGATTACAGTCGGCACCACGTCTACCCTATTGGAATATCTGTCGTGGGGAGAGGAATCCCTCGCAACCTCCACATTCCGAATCCTCACCGAAGGCTAGTATGACGACGAAGCCTGCGTCTTTTACCTCACGATAAATGAGAATCAGGAGTACGAGATCCTGGACGCTCACCGCCACAGCATCGACACGCTGCCGGCTATTCCCACTAGCCTGGAGGCCGCAGGGATTGTTGTTCTGGGCATGCTACGACATATTTCAGCCTTCAAGCTCTTTGAACGCATTGAAAGTAAAGCTGGCAATACTAAACTCAAGGACTCCTTCAAGCTCGTTGTCACACCACAGCCTAACGAAGCCGACAGCATTCGTCTTCTCGATCTCATGGGAAAAAAGGAATTAAGCCTCAGAGTGGTGAATCGCGAGCATACTCCACTCTATGTGAGTATTGTTGACCTACGAGACTCGTGGGGGATCTATCTTCTGTACTGTTGGAGGCGCTCGACTTGTTGGAATGTATTTCGCAGAATGTTGAAATGGTTGATGGCTTAGCTGCGTTCTATAATACATGCTCACGCCGTTTCATAATAGCAGCAGAGATGGCTAAAGATTTTCTTTCCCCGTAGGACTCTTTAGCCAGATACCTCTTCACGCAACAGGCGGCTGTCACAGGCGAGGCTTTACAGAGAGGGTTTCGATAGGGTGATGTGTTGGAGGTGGGGCAGCTAGGTGGCCTGTGCAGCCACTGCCCACCTCTTCCTCTAGATACAGACAGCCCACTGCCTTTTCCCTGCATCCTTTCCACACCACATCTTGTAGGTAACAATATCATCACATTGCACCTCCAACATGATGTCATAATAGTGGCGCGGCCCAGGGACTTAGTTATGCGAATTTTGGGAAAGAGTCCATCCCTGTATTGCACAACCTCGTCTGCTCGCGAGATTTGAGGCCTCTTATATGCCACTTGAAGAAACAACATGAATGTGTTGGAAGAGTGAATGGCCTTCCAGAAGGTGGTAGCCGCCTCCCGATAGGTAGATAGCTTAGCGTGGTTCTGGTGTGGCTACCCACCAAAAAGAGGGCCAGAGATTTCCTCTGGGCCAGAATCATCCACCATCGAATCCATCACCTTTATCGTGTTGCCTATCAATAGAAAGCTGTCTTGGCAGGGCTTAATCGACCGAACCAGCTGTCAGAATAATAGCCAATCAGCAAACACTTAGGCGACCCACAGCGACTCGTCAGAATTCTGATGAGTCGCCCTGGGTCAGCCGCGGAGTTAGGCCCCCAGATCATGTGGGGTATTGCCGTCAGGCTCGACAGTCAAAAATGCTCGTCATAGCCACCTCCCGCGACGCAAGACGAGTTTTCAACAGTTGTTACCGACACAGTACCCGTGTATAGCATCAATCATGTCTGAACAGGACCAAGGAGGGCAGCCCGAGGCTACAACCCGGGACGCTTCAATAGCACCTGCCTCATCCGAGGTAGCAGGCGCGGAATACGAAGTTGAGCTTCTCTTACCCCCAAACGAGGCTAAGCTGGTCGAGACGTTCCGCCAAGAAATCCGCCTATGCGAAACCGACGGAGAGAAATTCGTCAGGTGCAGACAGAAGCGAGATGAGCTGCTAGAGGAAAGCAACAGATTTACTCTCCGACTGGCCGCCTTTGAGAATGTTATGTCAGCTGAATGCGTCTCGTACAAAAGAAGGAAAGAAAGTGCGCACCCGCTAGCAACTTGGCCGAGGGCGACGAAAGATGACGGCACAGAAAGGTGGAACCGATTTGTTGGGGCTGCCACAGTTGGATCCGACACTTTGTCCAAGCTACTCCCGCTCTTAAAGACAGTTAGCCTGCACTGGGGGAAAGATTTCGTCCAGCATTACGAACTGGCCGGTAAAGGGCAGAATTATTGCAACAGGTTCTCAGCGGTAGTGAAATTGCACACCCGCGAGGACGGCGTGCGGAAGCTAAACCAACTAGTCCTTCGCCGGTTTCGGATACCGGGGCGTCGTCATGTCAGGGCAGGGGTAAACCCCATTGAGCCAGTGGATTTGCAGAACCTAGCCACCTGGAGGAGCGAAGCTCCATTCATCAAAGATGGCGACCCTGGTGGGGTCCAGCTACCGTTCGTAGATCTCACCTCCGAAGATCTTCCTCCCGGCTTCATTTTCGATCGATTTGGGCTTATGGTTCGGCGCCCGTTTGGGCCTTTGGCGGGAGTGGGCCCAGTAGATTCGGACACTGTCGCTGGAGGGATCATCGATACGACCCCGGTAGATACAGAATCCGGCGCCCTGGCCACTGACAAGAACGGCAACGATACTAGCACCACAGAGCCACCTAACGATATTACCCTTACCGCTCCTAGGCACCGCCGATTATCAACACCCTTAAGCCCGCCACCAGATTCTCCGGCTGTAGAATTTCTCTCCAGGGGTTCTACACCTGGAACATCCGACATCACCCCGCCTGGTGATAATGACGCCGAAGACTACCCGGTTCCTGGAAACATACTATCCAAGCAGACTCCCTCCTCACCGGGAAGGCTACTTGATGGTTATACGAGCGGTAAAGCTGCCGAAAGCTGCAATGATGGTAACCCCCAACCCAACACAAATACCACAGCCGCTACACGGCTCCGCCCGCACAAGGAAAAACCAGACTACTACGAAGTACCACCAAGGTACTCCAAGCCAACAGTTCGTCAAACTAGGCTGCTCAATACAGCAAAGTTACCCAAGGAGCGATGCTGCCCGCCTCAAATACCACCATCACTCCTAGTCACCTTAGACAAATCAGATGTCTATGCGGTCCGGCGACTGCTAACACTCATGTCGCCTTACGTTCGCTTTCAGGATATGTGTCATGTACACCTTCGGAAGTTTGCAGAAGCAATAACCAACGTAGAGCCCTTTAAACGGCCACTGGATGTCAGGGAGGGATTCCGGATGGTTGGCCCTGATGAAGGATCCCATCTCCGACGACGCCGCACTTCGCTTCCAGACATTACCGACAATACCCCCCTCAAAAAGCTCCGGCTTGATAATCCGGCACCATCTTGTAGCCCTTTACCAACTGCCTCGAAACAAAACTGCCGGCTAAAACAAGATCCAATTCGCGACGAAGCCTACCGCCAGCGGATGATAGAGGAATTCCAATCCGCAGAGGACAGTCTCGACTCTTGGGGTTGGAGAACAAACCATTTAGTCTCTCAAATTCTCCAAAAGAGTAAGCCACCAATGTGTGGGGAAGCATACTTTCTCAGCGGAGAGGAGGCATTCCAACAGGCCGAGTTTGGGCAAGTAAACGTACCCATCTTCACACAAAGTCAACAACCATTTCAGTGGAGGGGAAAGGACCGCCCGATTTTACAGTTCTTTAACCGTATGGAAGATCTCGGGCTTGATCGAACCGTGTCTGTTCAGATACCCTCTCGCCCCCTACGCAAGATATCTTGCGAAAGAAAAACACTTCTGGATATCCGAAACCGGTTCCTTATATCGCAGTCGACGAATAATCCCTGGAATCTTCTCGACCTTCAAAGCCCGATACCTTCAGCGCTGCCATCTTTCCTAGAAGGAGAGAACTGCCATCTTCTCCTTCGAATACGTGATAAAGTTCTGATGAATAGCAGTGCCGAAAGGATAGTAGCGCTCGCTCAAGATTGGAACACATGGCGTAATGTCATAGACTGGGCGCTGCTATCGGAAGGTGGGCACAACACGGCACCGCATATGGACAGCCACGGTTACTCTACCTGGATTACAATTCAGGAAGGGCCTGTCGGCTTCGGGTGGATGTCCCAACCTAGTCAACAGGAGGAAGAGGCTTGGATGTCCGACCCAGGCGACTTTACTGGGGGAAACTGGAGGTACGTCGTTCTTTCACCAGGGCAGACAGTATTTTTTCCCTCCGGAACCATCCACTTTGTCTTTCGGGTACGAGGGGAACAGACGTTCGCGCTGGGCGGCCATATCCTTCAGTGGTCTGGCGTGGATCGTTGGCTTGAAGTGATCGTCGCTCAAATGAAAAACCCGGAAATTACAAACGAGGACATGAAACAGAGCGCTTCAAATCACATCCGAGTCGTCAAAGAGCTTCTGGAAAACCGGATCCAAGCGGGCAGAGAAGGTGGGGCAGATGATCGAGGCACAACTGCTAGGTTCTTCTCCTTACTGAAGGTAAGTTAGCTGCCACATTTGTAATGAGCATAGTAATGAGCGGACTAACAATAGTCAGGAATTTGATATTGTTGATAATATCATGAACGAAAGGCCGTGTGTAACAAAATGAGCTCAGCGCGCGTAGCTCACGTGGGCCTAACCGCACAATTTCAGCCGAGGCTGTGACGTTGCTCTTTATCCAATGAACTGCGAAGCTTTGGTTGGGCGAAAGTCCGGATCGATCCGGAAGTTGATAATAATTGGCGAGATGGAAAGTCTAGAGGTTACGAAGCTTAAAGTCGGTTAGGAGTACATACCAAGGCTGAAGCTTGCGAGGCACAATCTCTCTTGATAGTCGAAGTAGAGCGTGACTGGGCTTTGGAGGCCCGGATCTTTCCTTTGTGGCAGGCATAGTCAGCCCTGGTAGGCCCGATTTTTTATCGTGCGGCGATGCGACCTCAAGATTAATTTCTTGACAACGGTCACGGCGACAAGAACACGCTAGTTGATCCAGGCGCGTAGATGCCAAAGCTACCGAGGTGCGGCTCTCAAAAGGCCTTGTGGTGTCAAAGAAACGGCACTTCTGGTTTTACAAGTGGTATATTTGGTTTTCTAAAGGTTTTTTCACCAGATGAAATAATTAGCATTTGTGGCATTTTGAACGGCCTTTGAGGGTATTAGAAAAGGACTCCGCCATGTCCCAGCCTGTAAGGAGCTCCAACTTTTACTCACCCGTGGTCATCCTCACCCAAGTTAGTATGGCCTTGTGATGATTCCGGTTAACGGATCCTTTATGACATCTTTATATGTACGGAACCAATCGGCTATAGCGCCGGCACTCGGCCGGCACTTCTGGACGATGGGTCTTTCTGAGTAGCGGTAATAGTTGACACACGTCTTATCACGGCACCATAGGGTACCGTAGGTCTCATCGTCCTCCCGCAGCCCGTATGAGTCCGGGCTGATAGCCTCTAACCACCTCTGCGTCGCTTTGCTGCAGTTAGTAGCATCACGGGGTTAGATAAGAAAGCTGCATGAATACGTCATGCTTATACACCACTTATTAGACCTCTTGCCCACGTTCCACGCAATACAACAACAGTTTTCCAATTCTAGCGCTGCACTATCTGTGCCCGCCAATCCTTGGGACCCTAGCAATTGCCTTGCCAGAAACGATAAACAGCTGCATGAAAGCAAAAGTGGAGCTCCCAATTGATTAGGAGTAGGTAGTTATCGTATTCCAGGACCATATTTGACAATATTAGGTCTAGCCCTTAGCAGTCATCCATAGAATCCCATTTGAGGTGGACATGTGATCTCGTGCGACTGTTTGTACCTCCCATCGACTCTGAGTCCCCATGCCGGATTTCAACCTGGACCTTACATATTGTGTTGCAAGCACATGCTCCCTTTGTAAGCTGCTACACACAAGCGAACAACACGCGTAACCACTACAGCCCGCCTAGTTCATACTAAGGTACATATTCAGTTTCCCGTCGCCTCGAGAGGTCGGTCTCCCCCTTGAAGCCGTCCGTGTCTCTCTCCCCTTCTCCCTAGCCAACCGCATTCCCACGTACCGGCCAAGTTCCTTAGGGTTAGTATTTCATGCAGAGCGATTATAAATCCTTCCTTTCTGACACATGAAGACGACGAGCGTTTCAGTCAGGGCAATGACGCGAGGCACCGCTAGAAAATGCACTCAATGGCATTTACCGATCCCAGCCAGAAGAGCCGCGTCGAAGAGCCGCGTACCTACCTCCTTGTTCTGGTTACGGAGCATTCAAGTTTCTCATAATGATGTTTAACGGAATACCTAATCATCTACCTCAGAACCATGTCGGTCTTGACATCTAGTTAGTATGTGTGAGACGCCCAGCTCACTCCCAATCGCCTGCTTGGCAAATTTTTCTTTTGCAGCCCTCGCAGAGCCCTGATTTATGCGGTGAGCGGTCTAGGCTCCCCGCACGTGGCGGTCTGTCTACGGCAATCCCTGCCCACTTCTTCAGCCTGTATGCTACACGTTCAATGTAGGAATCCACATTGATGTGCATTCTCCCAAGCTCGCCACATGAGACGCACGCTTGGTTAAACACCTGGGCGTTGTACCCATTGTTGGGGTATTTGCGTATGACAGTGCAAATCTTCTTGCTCTCCCAGCCTCTCTGCGAACTGAGATTTATCATTATTGTCTGCGCGGGTATGTAGAAAGGATACCTAAATACCAAGAGGACACTCACCATTTACCGTTTTCGCAAGTGAATATACCCATGATAAAAGTAGGATAATCATCGATGGAACGTTGTTTCCCCTTAAGAAAGGAAGGTTTGGGATTGATGGAGTTGCCTAGGGTTCTCAAGATCTTGCGATGAAGGTGTGGAAATATGACCACGGGGGCCTTGGAGCCGAGCATGATCTTGGATTTGATAGGCCTTGGTTTTGTCTTGGGGCCATCAGTAACTGCGGAGACGGACAGCTAGGAGCTGGCAAATAGTTTGGTAAGAGAGAGGGATAGGAGCTCGCTTCGTGGATGGGTGGCATGATTTATCGTCCTCGCCTAACCGGCTGTTTGCTGCTCATCATATCATTGGTGGTCTCCAGCAAAAGAAAATAATGTATCGAATTACGTCTGTATGACACGCTGTTGATGAGAACTAGCCAATCTCGTATTCTGGACCAGACAAACGGTAGGCCTCAGTGAATATATGTGTGCTTGTACGTGAACTGACGAAAACTGGCTCCAAAATGATTGGCTATAAATATAAATTGAATACTCTCCCGATTGGCTCCCACTGCCAAGCACACGGACGGGCAGGCGCCAGAGACTTCGCCTTGCCCTACTCGTCTGGCATAAAATTCGGGTCGTAGACTCAGCTCCCTCGTCTGCCAGGTTGATTTCAACGAACGGGTGATGTGGCCGACTTTTGGTACCGCCAAGCCTACCTAAATTATATGGGGCTCGAGGAACAACTTCTCATTTAGGATGGATTTCACAGCGAAGCAGAATGCATCAAACACACACTTCTAAATATATAAGATGCATCGTTAGGAAATGAGCTGTCTAGCGTTTAATTGCACTGAAATTGGATCAGTGTTTTCCATTCAATTTTACCAAATCAATTGGATGTGCTATAAAAATCGGTCAACTCGACTGTAGTCGGTCAAATTAACCTACCAGACGAAGAGTTTACGACCGTATATCAGCACGTGCCTCTGTAGCAACAGAACAGCTGCCACGGAGCCCCAACATGTAGACCCAAACTGGCTCTGCTCTGGAAGTGGACCAATACCCACACCACAAGGCAACCTGGTAAGTCAGTCCATGGACAGCCGGTTCATGCCCCCCCCTCCCCCCCATTGGCGCCTATAAAATCGGCACCCAGACCATTCAACACCGCGGCATAAACTTTTCCTTCCTCCTTTCACAACCCTATCAAACATACGAAAAGCTATTACCAGGCAGCAACACACCACGGTTTCGCGCCGTGAACCCCTCTACCGTCCGTCTCGTCTGTCACTGCCACTGAGCAGCACTCTGCCTCGGGGCAAGTGTTGCAGAGTATCACAATCTTTGCAAGACACTACAGAATGTGGTGTATTCCGGCGTTCTGCCACAAAAGTCATCTATCTGTGGTGGGACGGTCTGCCAGTGTGGGCCAGTTGGTGACAGTGGGCAGGCCCCATGCCACCACAGCAAGCGATCCAGAATGACACCTACAGGACGCGGTACTAGCAGAATACCGAGACCTGCGCCGCAGCCTCATCGTACAACCAAGCCTAAACCCAGACGCTCACGCGGCCCAACTCGAGCACAAAAGGCATACTATGCCACTCTCCAGACCTCAGCCCCCAAACGATGCGAAATGTGCGATACCTCCCTACCCACCTGGCCGTCGCGGGAGGCGCACATAGCCGCGACGCAACACTGCGCCTGCACAGACTGCGGCCGCTATGCCCCTCTAGGCTCGATTTGGGCGCACCACGACAACTTCCACAGGGACATGAACATCAACGAGCATACTTCAGCGTGGGCAGACAGGGCTCCTCTTAGGGAGGCGCAGCCATGGGTAAGGCGGGCCTATGATAGTAATACCCCGGGGTACGATCCTGAGATGAGGAAGTGGCCACGGAAGGGGGAGGATGCGGGTGGGCAGGAGGGAGGTGGTGGTAGTAGTAGTAGTTGGGGATTGAGGGGATGTTGCTGCTAGCTGGGGACAAAGGAAGGCCTAGTGAGTAAGAGGGGAGGGCAAGCGGGAAAGGAAGACATGGAAAAGGCCAAGGGAGGGGATCCCGACGGGTTGGCTGCAGGAAATCAGGAGGGCGATGGAGAGGGAAAACCAGGAAGAGCTCCGCGCGGCCGAAACCAAGAGGAACCAGAACAAAATTTGACAGGTGGGGAGGGAGCTAAGAAAGAGTACCACGGCTCAAGATACACGAAGGCAACGACCTTGCGCTCGGCGACGAAGTGGAACTCTGCTAAGTCCCAGAGCACTGCCACTTGTCTAAATTAGGTTTGGCAGTTTCCCTGATTATATCCTGGCTTGCCTGAGTGGCACCTGATGGCAAGGTATTAAGAAGTGGTGTTAGGGTGTGGATGGCTAGGGGTTGGTGGTAATGGCGACTTTTGCGTAAAATAACACAATACCATTCGCACCAGACGACTGCGCAACCATCGTCCCATGTATCTTGGTAGCCTGGGCCTGTCAGGTGAGTATCATCCCCTAGGATGTCGAAGAAGTTCTCGCCCTGGAACCTAATCCACTCTCGGCCTCCATCTCTCACCCCCGCACTCAGAGCGGCAACCACTCGACCATCATATCTCAAGTGGCCTAGACCCCACAGAGCCAACGCATTATTGACATGGCCAAATTCACATGAGAGCTCAAAGCCGTGCGTTGTACGGAGGACATGATCATGCAGTTCCGTCACAACATCAGCTTTAGACGATTCTGCAGCCTCCTTGCATGTGCGTGCATTGTGGCCAGGTAGAAAGAAATTCCAACTTGCTTGATATGTATGAATCTACCAAGTCTTGATACTTCCCCTGCTAACCCGCCCCCTGCTAACCCGCCCCAGGCCAGTATCTGATTGTCCCCAGCTTCAGAGACTGGGCATTTCCACACGACCGCATCCCCGAACCTTGGCCCAGCGCTGTGAGTAGCCATCCAGGCATCTTCACATGCGATCTGTACCATACCTCTTTGCCCGCTTCGCATGGGCCGTCCTTCTCGAGGTCAAAAGACGTTTTTGTCTGAAAAAAAGGTGGAGCAGGTGGGGTGGCGGGGTGGTAAGTTTGGCGGGGTGAATTTAGCGGGTTGGGGTGCGGGGGCGCGTCTGACTCACCCCGGCTCTCTGATTCACTTCCGCCCAGCATTGCAGTTGTCATCGAGATTCAGGTCTTGGCCATGCAGGTCCAATCGACCATGGTGCGGCCGCTCAGCAAGATCTTCAATTCTGGTCTTAAGTTTGGAGGCTGCAAATCTTGGTTCCCTGTGAACCTTGCTTCTTCTGGCCCTTCTTCATAATATCTCCCCATCCCCGCCAATGCCCTATTCTCTTCCTTCTGCAGCCAACTTTCCTTCATTGCAACAAGAATTTGGAGCTAAAGGATGGCGACCGGCCCGGACTGGGATGGCATGCTGGCCGAGTTTCTCGCAAGAGACTCCACCACACCTATGCAGCTAGACGCTCTCCGTCGTCTGCTCACCATGGTCGCAGAGCACCAGCCAACGAACCATCTCTTGCCGATTGACGAGGCAGAGGAGAAGCTGCGGTACCTGGGGGAACTGCAGAAATTCTGGAAGGCGCGCTTCCCAGAATTCTCCGACGAGCCCAAGCGTCTTCACAAGCCTCTCCAACCACTCATCATCGCCACTGTGATGATGATGGATCTCGCCATGCTCCGGGAGATATTCGGGCCGACTGGAGTGGCCCGCGAGATGCTCTTGGACAAATTGCTCCAGAGATTATCTGTCGTGCCGTGCTTTATCAAAACAGGCAAGTCTCCTGCCAGCCAGGCCCATGAGCAAAACTAATACGCCATCCGCTGATTTAGTCATGACCGAGAAACGAAACAAAGACGACCAATTTTTTTACGAAGTCGCGGGACCGGCAATGGCGGAGGCGGAAGCTCGGTTACGTGCGATCGAGCGCAGACAAGACCCATCGAGTGAGAGCTACGAGGACTAGGGGAAGAAGATGCTGAAGGAGCTCGATAGAAACGAAGATGCGAAAGCCGAACGGAAAATGCTCGACCGTGATCATTGTATCGTCCTGGGGACAGGGAGTCCGAAAGTTTGCCACATTGTGTCATTCAGTCTTAACTCCAAGGAGGAATACCGGCACAAGTTTAGAAAGTATCTCGGACCGGCAATTTTCTGCATCTTCTCCGAGACACCGAAATGGGTCGATGGGCCCCCCGACACTAGTCTGGACAGCAATTTGTCCAAGGATTTGGATGAAGATGAAGAGATGGAGGTAGACATTACCGGTAGGGAGCCGCCGTCCACCCTGTTCGCAATCCATTGTCGCAAGATTTTTACGTCCAAGGCAGGGGTCAGCGACAAGTCGTGGAACTAAAATTTGTTTGAACAGACACCTACACAGGTGGTGGGGCCAGGGCTTTTTCGCCTTCAAGCCACTCGGCATCGATGGCAAGTTCCAGGTCAAGGCCACGAGCCCGAAAGGACAAGTCAAGACATATACGCAGATCAAGCTACAGTTTCACTGGATGCCGCGTCGAAACGACTTACCTCTTGAGATTTCCGGCATGAGCCCCCAAGAGTTATCAAGCACGGTTGGCAAAACATACGGCGACCTGGACCTAACCGACGACCTGAATCCAGTCTTTGCACAGGCCCGACCGAGTTCTGTCTCTCACCACATTCAAGCAGGTGACATCTTCCATGCCAAGGTTGAACTCCGGTATGCCGACCGTATGCTTGCGGCCTTTCAGATTCAGCGGGTATCAATAAAGATTTTCTCGATGGCGGGAGGCCAGAGTCACTGGATGACGTCGGAGACCATTCCGACTACCTGGATGAGAATCTCAACTGGCTCGGGCTCAGTAACCACGGTTTAACGATACCACAACTTATGGTCGAATGGGACGCTTAGAAGGCTCCCCGGACAGCTCCGGTAGGTAAAACGCAGAGCGAGCAAGACACCACGATGCTCACGAAAGAGGAACAGCCCACCCGCCGGGGGCCCCTCGTGATTAAACGTCATCCGGGGCTGTTTGGACCTGCTCCTCCACCGGACAGCCAAGGGAATAACGGCTCTGGTGACTCGGGGTGCAGCTCAGGTTCGGGTCCAGGGGGTTTAAGACTTGCCAAGTCTCTCCCTGACCTAACACGGATAGCCACAGTGATCAAACGCGGCCCCGCCGCCAAGCTTTCGACAGCCTTGAACCGCGAACCTAGCATGGATAAAGCAGGACCTACCGAAGTTCCTGGCACGCCTCCCAGAACTACTGCACCGGTGGAAGAGAGAAACGGCCGTGGCAAGCGGCTCTGGAAAGGAAGCACGCTGAAAAGACTCGGATCCCAGCGGGTCGTGAGTGGCGTCAAAACCGTATCAAAGGGCTTCAAGGGATCTATGCTATCCCTTAGAGATTTCCTCGAAAAGGACAGGGTGCGGGCTGAGGATGCTAGTGTTGAGGACTTGACGAGTGGTGGAGGGAGGTTGACTTAATTGGTGGAACAAGCGAGGTAAAGAGTGTGGGCTGGAACCGCTTCCGTAAACCGTGATGACTTGAAGGAGAAGATAGGGGTTTGCCACAAGGGCTTCTCAGACCCGCCGGCGACGATTAGTTCTTTGCCATTGGGATTTATTAATGAGGAGATATATTCGTACTGTAGCCAAGGTCTCATTCTACTGTAGCCCACCAAATAATCGGACACCGCCTTCCCAGTTAGGCCCAAATCCACCACCGCCCACACGGTCGCATCGGTCGCATCGGTCGCATCGGTCGCATCGGTCGCAATTGACACGATCCATTCAATTGAAGCATTACAATTATAACTACAATAGCGATTTAAATCTCTGCAAACGCTGCGAACGCTCCGAATCGCTCAATCTGGCGATAAAATCCATGCAGGCCAAGATGCCTACTTAAGTCCCTGAATCCTCTGCCCCCCTGACTGCCTGTGCAGTGGCGTAGTCGCTGCGGTCCTCGGCTTCAAGATCCGCTCTCTCCCACTAGGAGCTATTGCGCCGGATAGACGGTGCAAGCCCAAATTGACGGCCAGTTGACTGGCTTGCCGGCTAGCTAGCGACCTGAAATAACAGGTAATGCAGCTGGCTGAACTGGCTGGCTGGCGGCCCAGTCGAGATAGGGGCAGTCGATCGCGAAGCATCTGGCTCAGGGGCGAAGGCAGTTATATTACGTGGTCTTTCCTCGTAGTACAGTTACTCTATCAAACTCCTGATACCGTAGATACTGGTCCTCGACAACTAAAGACCTCTCCAGCCACTGGTATGGATGAAAGTCAAGCTTCTTAAGGCTTAGTTGCTTAGCTCAGTATCGTCGGAAGAGCCATTGTAAGCTGGAAAGGTATGTATCCTTCATGGGTTGCCTTTTTGAGTCTGTGACGGAGGTTCTTCAACGGTCGGGCAGTGAAAATGATGCCTGGAAAGCGCCCCCGGAGATCCTTGGCTATCTCGCGACTCGGAATCATTGGCCGTGTGATGTAGGTGGTAATGAATGCCTTGTGTTCATCTATGAACCTGTTCTTCAGCATATGGTAGGCTACAGCCCGGTGGTTGTGTGAATCGCAACCATCACGAATCTCCAGGGCCCATTGCCGTTGATTGCATGCCAGGGCCCTTGCCACTACCTGCCAAGTGCAGCCTTTTTTTGCCCGTGGACGTGAGCCGCGACTGTGCCTTAGAGGGCCGAATTTTTCCCTCCAAACAGCCGTATTCGACGCGCGTGAGGAAGCCCACATCCTTGGTCTTGTTAGAGGACCACAACCTGCAGATATCGAAGCTAGCCTGGGCCGCATATGTAGAGCGCTCTCTAGATCGGCCAGGGTAACGAATTTGGCGGTGAGTAGTCGGTGTGCGGCGGGGGGGTTCGATAGCGGGGTAACTGCAGGATCTTCAACACGGTCGCCATCGCTGTCGTTGTCTTCTTGCGGGCTCCGCGGAGCCATCTATATCGTGCTCTAGTACTCTATATCAATCTGGAATGAAGATAACGTACTGCAGCGGCCGAAATAGCGTTATTTGGCTATTTGGAGGTGTTGTTGTGCGTTGAAGGTGGTGGAAGAGAGGTTGTTGTGTGTTGGATTGACGGCGACGAGGGTGAAAATAGTTGGCAAATAGTTGTGGTGGGCATGGCAGTAAAAAGGCTGATGGGCAGATGCGGGGGGGGGGGGGGGGGGACACCTTTCTACCCTGGCCAGCATGGCCAACCTGGCGGAGACGTACCGGTACCAAATAGCGAGCAACCGGAGCATACTGGTTTAACACCTCATTCGACCCGGAAAAGTGAGGAAGCTTCCATGTGGATGACGTCCTCGCCTACGAAAGGCCTCAATGGGGTTGGCAACGGACAGGATGGACGTCAAACGAGTTACGAGATCGACGAGGACATTGTATCATGTCAGAAGCACTGCACCATGGATCACGAGTTGCGAATTTGTTGTATTGTGTGTTCTAGTCCCTACACCAGACCAGCTCCACAAAGCTGTGTTTTGGCCAGCCAACAAGCGTCACCGATGGAACACGCTACGAAAAAGCTCCTCCCAGTCATTCAGCTCACATAGCCACACCAAAGAGCTCTCCTTTTTGGCCTTCCTGCTCGGTCTGCTACAGCAGCTCCAGCTCGACTTTCCCATCACCGGGTCCACGCTGAAGGATTCCCTTGATGTTGTCGACAGTAGGCGCAAAGGGCGAAACGTAAGCAACGCCGTGCCCCACCGAGAATCTGATCAGCCACGGCCATGACCATACCTACGGCTTCCGCATGACCGTTGAGCACAAGGGCACCCGAGTCTCCGCAGCTGGCAAACTCGCTGTGGCCTCGGCGAACGGCAAGAGCCTTGCCCTTTACTAGGACGTTCTGCTTGCCGTCAGGCCCGTCAACGATGTAATTAATAGTGACGCTAGCGTCAACATCGTGAAATCGTCCAACTGTGTGGCCTGTCGTACGGCCAATTTTGAACAGATAGGAGGAGCCCTTTGTAGGAGCTGCTACGTCCTTTGCGCGGGGTGTCCAGCCTGTCTCCTTCCAACCCTCAGCGTCGAGATTTGTCTCAAACATCGCGCAGCTGGAGGGTAAGGGAATCTGCATACAAAAACTCATTAGCAAGCGCGAAAAATTTGGTACCTATAAAAACCTACATTCTGTAGCTGCTCAAATGTGAAGCGGTTCGGGTCAAGCTTGATGAGAGCCCAGTCCAGCACCCAGTGATCCATGCTTGCTCGTAAGCCTGAAGATGCATATACGGTACCAACGGGATGGCGAGATGCTTTGCAGTGGCGCTTTTGGGCTTGGGCGGCTTAAACTTAGGTAATTGCAGTGCTCCGGAACTTGATAACATTTTTGATGACATTTTCGGCAAGCAGCCACCAATAGAAGTCATCCCTGTCAGCAGGAAGACCACGCTTGGCTTGCTGCTACCAGGTGTGGTAGGCATCTTGGAAGCTGCAAATTGTTAGTTACTGAGGAAAAAGGTGCCGAGGAAAAGGGACTTATTACGTACGGGAGAGAACATGGCTGCATGTTAACGCAAAGTACTGGGGCGTACCGTCCGTCACGATACGCAGGAAAACACCTAGCGTCCCTGTACCCTGTTGATCTCCCACAAGGCCGATACTTGAGCCGGACGGAGGAGATGTGTGGTACGACATTGATTTGACTTGCTCGGACGGAGGAGACGTGTCGTGCGACATTGATTTGACACCCTCGGCCGGATTCGCTTGGGGGGGCATCATTCCCACCTCCGCCTGACCGGCGCCGGCAGCAGGGGAGATGGTCTGTTCAGCAACCTCAATCGCAACAGCGCCAAGGCGCACATCGTAGCTACACAGGTTAGCGGCAAGTTCGGAACAAGCACCCGCAGCTCACCTTTCTAGGACGGCCAAGAGCTCCACAATGGCTTGGATTGCTTCAGACGGCGTCAGCAAGCCTGGGAGGACGGTGACGAGCAGGGTCAGCTCTGTGCAGGTATCGCCTTTAAACCCGATACGGTACGCGCAAAGAGAAGTGAGCACATCGGGTTGGATGCGGTCCATGGCCGCCCGGAGCATGCTGCGGAACGTATTGTCGACATCGCTACAATCGAAAGCCTCGCGGACGAGGTTGTCGAGCTCGCCTTTGGTCAAACCGGTAACGACACGGGATAAGGGCCAACCAAAGGGTAAGGAAGACCGTTCGAAGACGCGCGAATGGCCCCTCGCCGCGCCAGAAAGCCGTCACCTTCTCTGCCGGTATATGTGTTCATGTTGGAGATGTTGGAGAGAAGGAGAGACCGTGATCAAGTAAATTTTCAGCAAGAGTTTTACTTGGGATGAAAGGGCCCCCTAGCGGTGATAACAACATAAAAGATAAGAAAGACCAATCGAGCACGAAAGGACGGCGGGAAACGGCTCAGAGATTTCTTTTACCGACGTTTGGTCGCTTCCCGACGTTTGGCGTTGTGCGGCTCGACTAATACGGCTTGACTGATACAGTCTGTTTTGAGCGCAGCAGCAGCAAGGGCCCCGGCAAAGATCTGGGACAGCATTCATGTCAAGTTTCAGTGTACTATTCTCAGTAAATACCGTTCCGCAACAGCTCAGCGGATTCTGGTGAAGATTCAGCATTCTTGCCAAGAAATCAAAACACCAACCAAGCGATCCTACATGCGCCCCTTCCAAAGCCAAAAACCCACGAAAATGCCTCCAAAACCACCCAGCTCCCAAAGCTCACATATCCTACATCCATCGTTTCAGATTTTCCTCCGATGCATTAATCCTGGCCGTCTCGAGATCTCTTTACTCCTTTCCCTCAGGAAGTAGTGTCTAATATCTATGTCTTTCGTCCGGGTTAGCCTGCCCTTGGTTTGTGACCAACACTTCCTTTTGGGGTACGTGGGAGAGTTGGGAAATGACGAGGCCGATGTCTGTCATTTCGAAGACTTCTGTCATGCTCGCTCACGCGGGGGTCTAGACCACTGGCATGTGGAGCATGTGGACCAGTCCGTTATCCAGAACAATCCTTCTGGCCTTTACGTCCATCTCTATCATTCACCGGCTTCGCCCGCTTGACTTTTATGCTTGACCTTCTTCTCCTTTCCTACGGAGGCGGCACTGCTGGTTCCGGAGTCGACGGTACGTGAAGGCGACTTGTTCGTCGTTGAACTTGTTGCTTCGCTCGTAGTCCTCCGGATCATGGAAGGTCTAACGGCGATCGTTCTCTTTAACTAGCGACGGCACCACGCATAAGGCCAGCACTAACTAGCCTATAAGAGGCAAGGAGATCCACCACCCAGAGTCCATCAATAGGAGATCCTGGCCCAGGTCGCCCCCGGGTCGACAATACCATGGCCCTGTCCCGGCCTCCGAACCCAACAAGGAAAATGCCGCTCTCGGGCCTCACCTACCCGGCTCGCTCGCCCATCAAGCTAAAGATACATAAAAACCCCCTTTCATGGGAAAAGCCTCCTTCTGATCAATCTGCCGAGGCCCTGGCCAGGGCTCTTCTTCATCGTTGTCAATCTGTGCGGTGCTTTCTTCCCGCCTTTGTCGCCGCCAGTATTTTCTTCCTGGCAGCTTATCCGCGAAACTCCCAAACAGGTCGAGCCACTTCTTAGATCTCCTCCACACCATCTGCAGTGGGCCTCCATTATAGGTTGGTAGTAATACCGCGTTCCGTGAGCACGAAAAGATATGCCGGCGGTTCTTATGAGTACCGCACTCGCAGGGCCCTTAGGACTCTGGGTCGTGTTTAAATCGCTCGTAGTATTCTTTCAAGTCTCCATGGCCGGTTCTCTCCGCTAGCAGGGCCGCATAGACCTTACGAGATAGGGCTATCTCTGGAGACCTATCCATCCAGCAGATCTCCTAGAACTTGTAGTCCGCGGGGGCTCCATCCCACCAGTGCTACTGCAGCCGGCGCTTCCGTTCCTCCTTATGGCGGTCCTTCCGATTACCCTCCAGGGCAGCGGCCGAAGCTAGGTCCTCCATCGGGCTCTCCTTCCCTACACCTTTAGGCTGTAAGAAGTGGTCGTGTAAGGGGGGTACCCTACCGATACGGCGGGCCACCTTCTCCAGGGATGTGTCCTTCTTCCTGCTAGGGGCGCGGAGCTTGTGCAGCTTGCGAACCACAGGTTGCTGTCGGCCTAGCCGGATAAGCCTATTGTTTGCTGTTTCAAAGACATCTGGGTGTTAAAGGATGGTGGGATCAGCCGATCGTGCGGGATATAATCTGATGTTACGCCCTGTATTGAGATATGCCGCCTTCAGAAGTTCTGGACTGGTTGGAGCTGGGGAGGAGTTCCTCAGCTGTGATTCAACTGGTGGGTTGATAAGAGTGCACTGTTTCTGAGTTGTTGGACCACATGTGCACACCGGGTGGGAGATGGGCGTCTGGCTGGTGGTGCGACAATCTCAGTTTTTAAACTTGGAAGAAAAGAAAAAAACGACAACGCTAGTTTCCAGTCGAATTACTGGGGCACACGAACAATTCCACACAGTATCATTATTCCCCGCCCCCGCCTGCCTGCCGCCCGACCCTATCCTCATCGCCAGAACCACCACCGCCCCGGCCAGCATCACACCCGACACACCAAGCGAAATCACGAACCACCGAAGCCCATCCGCCAGCGTCTTGCCAACCTCCGTCTTCGCCACCTCCACCGCCGCATCCGGCCAAGCACGACCAACAACAGCGGACCCCTCCCCCTTGACCTCCTCCTTGGTCTCCGCTCCGCGCTTTGCAGCAACTACTCCGCCCTGTTGAGGGTCCGGAGGGTCCTGGATAGTGACCTCGGAAGACTCCCAGCCGGCCTCGAGGTCTGGAGTTTGGGTCTGGAACAGCGGTCGCCATGTCAGCAAAAGTACACTACCCAACCAAAGAGGGGATGGGCAGGTTGGAGGAAAGGAGCAAGTGTAGGTAGGTGTAGGTGTAGGTGAGACGGCTCACTCCTCGGCCGTGCTGTGGCTTCTTGGCTTTCCCCTTGGGTTCTGTGTGGGCGGAGTCGGAGTGGCGAATGGTTTATGTCGCCATAGTTTGACGGAGGAGGGGGGGAGGCGTGATCTTTTGGCTGTTGTGGTGTGGCGGGGCCGGGGCGGGGCTGATGGCTGAGACGGGTGCCGTAACATTGCGGATGCTAGAGCTTCGGTGTTCGTGACTTGCTTGTAATTTGTGGTGTGTCGGGTGGTGCTGGGGGGAGTGGCTGGTGCTGTCTGGCTGGCGATGGGAGTCGGGACGGGCTTGGGCTGGCGGGTTTGGGGGCTTCGCAATGACGGTAAGCATGCGCATACGTTCTGCTGATGTAACAAGAAAGGAGAGAAGAGTCTCAAGTTCTGGTCCGCGACCGAAGATAAGCAAACACCCATCACTCGCAGTCGAGCTCTTTCCCCTGTGATCCGCTCCTGTTTATTGCCACATCAATCCTCGGGCGACTGTACTGCCTGCCTCCTTCTGGCTTGACACCTGCCTGTCTTTTCAAGAGGAAATCTGGGTCGGGAGGCAGTTGAGTTCTCGAGGACCCGAAAAGTAGGCGCATGCCCCCGTCCTGTCAAGCATTTGTGACTCCCGAGTCTCCTGGGCTTGCAATGGCCCTGGGCTTGCAACTCTCGTGCATGCGCAATTATCTTGGCCTTGCAACTGCCCTAGGCGCACGGCATATGGGTCTAGGTCTGGCTATATCCATGGGCCCTGCACTGGGGCCAGCAGGAGCCCGCCGTTAAGGAAACTGTTAAGCAGGAAATGCAACCGCGGACTTTCACCCAACTGCTACAATGCAACTCCCTCGTCTGTCTCGGTAGTTTCTGTTGTCCAAGCGTCAGGGTAAGGGGCGTAGTGACCGAGCTCAGCTCTTTCGAGAGATTCACAGCTCTTTCCAGAGATTCACAGCTGGTAGTTCAGCTGGTAGTTTACTCAAAAGAAGGAGGTGAGAGGGAAGGAGGACCCATTGTAGAAATCACACGTCATCGCACAACAACTTCAGTGCGCGCCATTAACAGCAATTCCACACTTGAACGAAACACCCACTTCCACAAGATTGCACAACCAACAAACCACACTACAGCTCGTTTGATCGCATAGCGTTATGCCCGGCGCCAGTTTATCGTACCAATAGCACCGCCACCCACCCGCTATAGCCCGTCTTTTTTTTTTTTTTTACACTACCGCCCGGGTTTATCACAGGTACCAAAGGCAGCGCGGCCACCTGTCTTTTTGCTCCCGCCATAGCTGGTATTTATCGCACCGGGCGCCGGCCCATCACACCACCTGCAACACCGCTACGGGCCTGTCATTCTACCCCGGTTATAGTTTGTGTTTGTCCTGCTATCAGTCTATCACACCCGACAGCACCGCCATCGCTCCGGCAGCCACGCCACAGCCAGTGTCCATACTCCCGGTTTATCGACCGGCAGTCAATTGTTAATAGTAACGTTGACTATGCCATGGTCTTAGTATATAGGGCCGTAGAAGGCCTATTAACATAGTAGTAACTATAGCTAAATCATACCCGGAGCGCAAGTACTACCGGAAATATAACATCGATCGGTTTTGTGACACAGGCCAGACACCGAAGACTGGGGTGTGGCAATCACAAGGTATGTCACCCTCGGTGTAACCAAACTGCAGAGCTATGATCTAGGTCAACTCAATCGTCTATTCTAGGCCGGCAGTGGTGTTAGTTTGATTCAGAGCTTTTACACGAAGTGAGGGAGATGATCTTCGTAACCCAAAGTTCTAGTAGTTGTGAGGGAGAAGGTAGATACAGGGAAATGGAACGATCACAGGGAAGATGGCAGACAATACTTCGTAGATGTAAGTCAATGAGAAACAGAAGGGTTCATAAGGTTATATTATCCCTTAGCTTCACTGAAGTTCAGCTGATAATCTTTCTAGGCTGTTTCCAAAAAGGACTAGGGAGCTTCTTCCTCTTGAGGATCTATCGCGGGGCCCTCGTCTCTTTTATAGAGGCTATGTATAATATATAGGGATACTAAGATACATAAAGATCCTTCCTTAGCTGCTTTACCGGCCCGGGGCCTTAGCCACTCGTCTTTTACGCCCTACTAATCAGGGTTCGTACCAAGTGTTGCTGACCTTCCCCTCAATAGTCCACGGATAGTATTAGTGCAAACTCCGATAGTATAATACTCACGACTACGAAGGTTCCTTCACGTCCTTGGTACTTACGTTAGATAACGACGGTTCCCTTTATGACTTCTTAGAGGCCTAGTTAGGCTTGGCTACAGCTACCTATCACTACTAAGGCTAGACTTCGGAGAACGTCGGGGTTTAGGTTATTTACTAGAACCGTTACGATGACTAGGAGGTTTATAATTAAAAGTCCTATTGAAATATCATACGGGTTTCTTAGCTAGCTAATGTAGCCTTCGGCTATGATACTGAGGTTATGTGGCCGTTTATGCCAAACCTGAAGTCTAGTGATGTTTGCTGCTTACGTGTTAGGTCTATGGGGTGGGCGAGCTTGACTTGTGAGTGGTGTCTGAGATCCCGGCCGAGGACCCATCGACCTACGTGTAGGCTAGGGGGTCCCTGGTTACGCCTTGATTATAGTGTGTGGACGTGTCCTACAGGTGGGCTACGATATGGCCACCGTTGTGGCTATTATGGTAAGCTTAGGTTAAGGAGGTAATCTACCCTGCTGACCTTAGGTAAGTATACTAGTGTGACAGGTTTTTAAAGAATAGAGGCTGTTATGAAATATAAATAAAACAGTTTGACAAAGTCCTAAGAGACTTTAACGAGACTAAGTACTTTTAAGGTAAGATATATAACCTTAATAGCTACTACTACGGAGAGTACGTTCTAACTTCCCTTCCCTTACCTCCCGGGCCTAGACTTTACTAAAGAATTAGACCTTATAAAACAAAAAGATTTAACTATTATATATTGATAACATTTCTAGGACAAAATATAAATGTGTGACACAGGCCAGTCACCGAGACTGGGGTGTGACAATCACAAGGTGTGTCACCTTCGGTATAACCGAACTGCAGAGCTATGATCTAGATTAACTTAACCGTCTACTCTAGGCAGGAAATGGTGTTGGCCTGATTCAGAGCTTTCACACTAGGTGAGGGAGGTGATCTTCGCAACCTAAAGTCCTAGTAGTTGTGAGGGAGAAGGTAGATGTAGGGAGATGGAACGATTACAAGGAAGATGGCAGACGATACTTCGTAGCTACAAGTCAATGAGAAACAGAAGGGTTCACAAGGTTATATTTCCCCTTAGCTTTACTGAAGTTCAGCTGATAATCTTTCTAGGCTGTTTCCAAAAAGGACTAGGGAGCTTCTTCCTCTCGAGGATCCATCGCAGGGCCCTCGTCTCTTTATGAATGCTATGTACAATACACAACAATACCAAGAGACATGAAGACCCTTCCTTAGCTGCTTTACCGGCCCGGGACCTTAGCCGCCCGTCTCTTACGCCCTACAAATCAGGGTTCGAGCCAAGTGCTGCTGACCCTTTTCCCAATGGTTTACGGCGCCGTTATTAGTACTTACTCCGATGGTGTGGTGTTCACGACCACGAAGGTTCCTTCACGTCCTTGGTACTTTCGTCGAAATGACGACGTTTCCCTCCATGACTCACGGGGGTCTGACTGCAGACACTTGTCACCACTGAAGCTAGACTCCGGAGAACGTCGGGGTTCAGGCTTTCCACTGGAGCCACTGCGATAGCTAGGAGGCCTGTTATTTGAAAGACCGCTGAAACATCATGTGGGTCTTCTGGCGGCTAATGCAGCTCTCGACCACGATGCTGGGGTTGTGTGGCCGTACACGATGATTCCGGAAGTCGGGTGACGTGCCAAGTGCGGGCTAGGTCCACGGGGTGGTCCCGCTCGTCTTGTGAATGGTGTCTAGGATCCCGGCCTAGGCCGAGGACCCATCGACCTGCGTGTGGGCCAGGGGGTCCCTGGTCACGCCTTGATTGTGGTGTGTGTGGGTGTCCCACAGGTTGAGACACGATGTGGCCACCGTTGTGGCCATCACTGTAGACCCAGGTCAAGGAGGTGAGTTACCCTGTTGACCTTAGGTGAGTCCAGCAGTGTGACAAAATGCTCTAAAGTCACTACCTAGTGAGGTAACCTAGCCTCAGCTATACGATATAGCCACGAAGCCTAAGCCTTAGTATTAGTAGGAAAACCTATATATGTAAGTGTCATAACGACAATTTACTACTAAGGCGAGATTACTATGCTCTAAGGTAACGACAACGTAGCCTTGTAGTACCTAGAGAAGGTACTAGTTATCTGTTAACTGAATAAGCCGTATAGGGAGAACGTAGGTAAGTTAGCGTAAGTTCAGTAGTAGATGTCGTAGGTTTATAAGTGTAAGGGTATGATTAAGGAGGTGAGGTAGTTGAGGGAGAAGGCGGAAAGAGTGAAGAGGAAATTATTAGGGACGGGAGATTATGCCGTTCTGTAGGATGACAAGGAGGCGGGGTAGGATACGTTGGTTAGGTTACTCTATCGGTAATGAAGATGTGGGGATTTAATAGGTTTTGGCTCCTAGTAGGCTGATGTATCATGAGTGTCGGAAAAAGCATTTGTTTTACAATCACTTCCTCGATAACGTATACTAACGATTACTAAGAGGACGCTAACGTGGCCTGGGGTGGCTACTTTGCCACTATGCTACCGCGGGGCCTTGCCGTGGCGGCCGACTCGGTAGCGCGGACGCCGGGGGCGTGACCGCGCGAGGAATCTAGGTCCTTGCGATGATAGTTATACCGTCTCCCTGCAGTATGGTATGCCCTGCCGGCATAGGATCCATCGTATGCTTATGCGTGGGTAGATGCTGAGGCTGTGGGAAGTCCACCACCACCATCACTGGCACCTAGATATGCGGCCTGTATGTGTTGTTGAAATTGTGAATAGCTTCATTGCTAACTATTTGTAGGACGAGGACGATCCATATCTACGAATCCGAAATCCGAAAGTGGCAACTAGCCGGCGCGGCAGGCCGAAGAACACACCCACCGCCCTACCTAGCGATTTGACCGTGCCAAGCGCTCCCCCCTCCACGCCACGCGCACCTAAGAGAGCCACACCGAAGTCAGCCAAGGCGGCCAACAAGGCAAAGAAGACCACACCAAAGCCTACAAAGGCGAACGCTCCTAGGCCACTACAACAGAGCGTTTGGCGCCGGCTATCAGCGTTCGAGCTGCTATCCAGCGATGATGAGGCTATTCGCAGTACTAGATCTGGTGGCAAAGAGGCTCCAATCCAGATATCAGAGGATGAAGATATGGAAGAGGGCACCTAAGTGGCTGGCATGCGGGAAGGTAAGAGGCCTAGGGGCCGCCCGCGCGGATTGAAGAACCGCACCAACAACAACACCAAGGCTGCGATCGCGGTGCCCGCCAAGCCCAGGACCCGACTGACAATCAAGAGCAAGCCCAAGAGCCGACTGCTAATCAATGGAGGTGCCGAGGAGCCATCTGCTACCAAGAAAAGGCCTGCACCTAGCCCCTCGGAACCTCCAGTGGCAAGAAAGGTTACTCGAAGTGGTCGCGAGGTGCGGCCGACTGCCAGAGCACTGGGGCTGAATTGATCTGGCACTTCAAAGAGTGCAGATTTGGCGTTTTCAGGGCCAGGGCTGCGTTATTCAATTGCGCGGCACTTCGAGGACCGTTTTTTCCTGGCCAGGGCACTGCGTTGATGATCCTGTTATATGTGTTCAAAAGTGTCAATTGGTACATTTTATTGGTGCGATTTTGGGTGGGTTTTTCACAGCTGGCAATGCGTACGTGGAGGGGCTTAAACTTATTGCCGGCAGAATGACCTGAAAATGTGGGTCAGTACTGCCCCCCTAGCAATTGCCTAACCCAACCCCAAGCTTACCTAGATAGAAACGGTGTAAAATAACGAGGAACGGGACTAAAGACGGGCCTCTGAGGGTGCGGTGGCCGCGTATGGGGATCACCTTAGCTCAGGGAGAATCAGCCACAGCCCACCCCAGCTCAGGACTATGAACGAGAATGGAAATTTACGTGTGCCCAGATTCGTCTCATACAACCAGGTGGTTTTGCTGTCGCAGCCTGCCTGTGGGGTCTGTGCCTGGGGTGGCCTGTGCACTGCCCATCTTTTTCGCAGGCCAGTGGAGGGCGACCCTGCAACTGCCAATCTGACAACACCCCACCATACGAATGACTGCACACGCATCGCAAACAAGTAAAACAAAAGCACTACAATTCCCTTTGCCGCGCGCTTCTAGCCATACCACTTTCTTCTGGCTTGGCCTAGTTGCGCGACAGCCATTCAACTCCTTCTTTTGATCCGGCCAATTAGAGCGGGAGAATCCTGGCAATTCAGTCCCCAAAGCGGCGCTTTTGTTTCGGATCCATGATCTTTTTGGACTTACGTAGTATCAACATAAAGCTCTTCCCCCAGCAGTTCGCCTGACGATAGGACGCATCCCAGAATGGCCACCCAAGGCACACAAGAATCGGAGAAATTCCATGTGGTTGCAATTGTTATTGGCGCCAGCTTGCCAATACCTCCATTGGTGTCATCTGCGGCTGAAACACAAGTCTGCCTTACGTTGAGTCATCATGCATAACACCCACCCCCGCCCAGCTTCAGAGCCTTAGCCTACTGACGTAAGTTGAAATCTTTCTTCATTGACTAATTACCAGATAGCTCATATGCTAGAGTCATTTCGCCACCAAGTTTTGTCAGCCATCGAGACTATTATGTCTTCTCCCAGGATATACGCGAGTCCCCAGGGTCGAAGCCAGCGGCAGGCCAATGTGCGACTTCCCTTGATCGTCCCGCCCGACGGAAGTGAGAAGCGCAAGCCGCACCGAATCTCGTATAGTCCCTTGCCGACGCCGACGTCGATCCGGCTGCTCCGTATAGAACCGATTGAAAGTCTTAAAGACGAGTTCGACCTGTTTCGTCCAATTAGATGCACCCTCGTAGTCAAGGATTTGGCCGACTCGCCAGTTTACGATGCCTTGTCGTACACTTGGGGCTGCCCCGTCACCGTTTACGAACATGTCAGAGAGGTCTGTTCACCCGCTGCCTGGGCCTCCCCGGCCTTCGATATCACTTGCGACGGGAAACCTTTCTCAGTCACGACAAATCTCTACACAGCACTCCTAGGTGTCCGCTTTCGCGCTACCACGCTGGCCCGGCAATACTCGGAAAGAGTCGACCGCCAAAATAATGAGATGGAAACATACACTATGAGCAAGCTTGTACAGCACACCCTATCGGCATACATCTGGATTGACCAGATCTGCATCGACCAGTCAAACCTACAGGAGCGCCAGGCCCAGGTCCTGTTGATGGGCCGTATCTATCGACAGGCCCAAAAGGTTCCGGTGTGGATCGGGGGCGAAGACGAATTCGCTCGGGACGGCTTGGAGGTAATGATGTATCTGTCGAATGTCGATACAAAGCTGTGGGGGAAGCTTTAAACATCCATCAGAACGAAATCACAGACCCGGAAACCTTTACACGCTTCGGGCTTCAGCCGATCCCGCCCCATAAATGGATCGCTCTATACGCTCTACTCAGCCGGTCGTGCTGGGCGAGTTCATTACTGTCTGCTGCGGCTTGTTGACTGTTGACTTCGCAGCTATCGGCACGGCGATCGAAGTCCTGCAGCGGAGCAAATGGATGCACCAGATGTCGATGTTAGTCGAGATGTATCTTCGGCCCGGGGAAGACGACCAGTATCCCTACAGCAAACAGCTCAAGCAGCTGCAGGCACACCCACAGTGGCGCGACTTCTGCCAGCCGGTCCCCACCGACAGACCAAATATGAGCCTACCGCAGTCTATTATCTGTCTGCGCAATAGTGAGCTCTTCATCTCGGATCCCGGGATTGGCACGAGGAGGGCGGAGAGAACGAAGCTGTCTTGTGGGTTAGCCACCGTCCTGCAGTGTTTTCGGGGAACAATCGCCACCGATCCCCGAGACAAAATCTACGCGTTTCTCGGCATCGCCGAGGCAATCGGTCATCCCACAAGAATACAGCCCGACTACAGCAAATCCGTAAGGGACGTGTTTGTGGGCTGCATGCGCTCTCTTTTACTGACATCAAACAACCTGTATGCCTTGTCCTTGAAGGAAGATCTATCCCTCACAAAGGTAGTGGGACTTCCGTCCTGGGTGCCGGATTTGCTCGTCGAGCCGTTTCCGCCCCTTGAGACCCATCTAGCTAGCAACCCATGGTTTGCGAGCGACCCCTTGGGCAACCGCCACCTCGCCATTCTCCCCGAAGACGTTCTTGAGCTCAAAGGCGTGTCCCTTGGAAGAATCAGCGCTTCCTGCGAGTTTGCATGGCGTGCTGTGCCAGTCAATGCCAATGAGCGCGACAAGCATTGCGTCCTTCGAGTACTCCGGGAGCTCCCCGCGTCCACCGAGATTCGCATACCCACAGTCACGCCGTCCTTGAGAGATTTCCTTGAACAATTCAACCTGGAAGCCCAACAGAAAACGTTCAGGACGCCTTTCATCAGGAACGAAGGAGCCGTCGTCCGCCAATCGCGCCTCGAGGTGCTGTGGCGGACACTCGTCTCAGACTGCTTCGGCGACGAGTACCCCTCTGCTTCTAGCAATACTGCGGTTTTCCGGAAATTTTGGCAGGTTACGCTCAAGACGGTCGTAGCGGGCGTCATGATGGCCAAAAATCGCGGCAGATTCGCCCTCCCTAAACCCACCGCTTGGCAGTCACAAGCTTCGCGGGACGATGAGTTGGATATGGCATGGGAATCAATCTGTGGCGCGATATCCCGTATGTATGCTGCGCAGCTTCTAGCTGATGCCAATGAGGCGAC
Source organism: Lasiosphaeris hirsuta (assembly GCA_030549175.1). NCBI lineage: Eukaryota > Fungi > Ascomycota > Sordariomycetes > Sordariales > Lasiosphaeriaceae > Lasiosphaeris > Lasiosphaeris hirsuta. Next base: position 42,898 of record JAUKUA010000001.1, read on the forward strand.
CGAGGAAGTGAAGGATGGCGTGTTACCGCCCGCCTTCGAGGGTGCTCGGCTGGAGCTTAAGGCCGCTTGGAAAGAGGGAAGAGAATGGACCAACGAAGAATTGAGCACGTTTGTTGAGTCGGGGGCTGAAGACTTTATGGACCATCGTGATGCCGATACGGCGGACGGGCTCGCTTGGTCTCAGTTGACGACGCGGATTTCCTACAACACCACGGGGAGGTTGCTATTCGCGATGGAGAATGGAAGGTTGGGCCAAGGACCAAAGTCGCTGAGAGACGGCGACGAGGCCTGGATTCTCGCTGGTGGGAAGACACCCTATATCTTACGGCGTCGACAAGATGGACGATATCAGCTGCTTGGGGAGGCGTATGTTTACGGGGCGATGCACGGAGCCGCGGTTGAGGGGATTAGTGACGCAGACTTGCGGACTGTGTTACTTGTGTAGGGCGCCGGTGCTACGCCCCGTCGTGGAAATTCCTTTTAGCCAAGTCTCTCAGACGCATGAGTTGGCTAACGTCAACTTTTTCTCTTTTACCGTGTCACGAATATGCTATGGTGTTCCGCCCTGGTATGGCTCTGGTGAATTTCAACTACATCCTGATCTTTGTCGAACCCATAGTCTCTTGCTATGAGGTTGAGAGGTGGGCTTCACTCAGTAGGTGCAGGAGACGATAGATGGACTTCTCTCTTGACGACATGGCGGAAAATAGTAAAGCCTCTGTTTCTCGACCCCTGTGTTACAGCCGTCTGGTTACATGAAATGTATAAAACTGAGGCGACATGTACGTGGCCATCAACGAGGGCATCACCAGTACAAGCGACGATCCAACGAGAAACCCCAGCACTATGCGACAGAAGGGTGTCATCACGACGACAAAGAGCCTCCTGCCGAGTTAATCAGCGAGAAACTTGGGGATCGGAGTCGGCCGTTGTATAAGTTAAATGACGTTTTGTGGTCCTAAGGCTTCTGGAATAGCCCTTGTGACCCGGTTACCCCAGAGAACCTAGTACCGAGTATGTAACTGACGTGTACTGGATAGAAGAAGTAGAAGAAGGTAGAGAATAAATATACTAGCTACTACTAACTTATCTCATAGTCTTAAAGTCCCATACTCCTTCTCTCCTCCCTGTACTTACCACCGCCTCGTATATTCAACTACGTGACTATAGGGTTTAAGAGCCTTATCTTCACCCCCTTACTAATCGCGCCCCTAGCTCCTATACACTTAGGCTACAGGGAGAAAGTGTACCAGTACTCTGCTCTTTCCCTAGAATGTAAGTGCCTTAACTATTACCATAAGGAGTTCTAGGAGCCCGAGTTTCTAAAGTGTTATATTAAGATATACGAGGAGTTTATTAGGCTTTGTAACGCCAGGTCAGGATGAAGAGAGGCAATGCTGCAATAGCCTATCCTTGATTATGTAAAAACAAGCTAAGGAAAGAGAGGGAGGAAGAGCGAGTAGTGGCCAAGCTCCGGGCTTATGTAGGAGTTCTAGGTAACTCGGGCTACTTGTTTTTCCACTGAATGGTCTCTATTCTGACAGTAAATAGTTTCTTCCTAGTAAGGGGAGTTTACGTAACGGTATGTGGTATATATGCCAGCCGTCATATCACCCCCCCCCCCCCCAAAAAAAAGAAGGACCTATTCACGGGTTCTTACTATATAGTCATATCTATGTACAGTCTATTTCCGTTTCCTTACCGACCTTCGTAAGATTGTTTGTTTGTCCCCCAGCCTTCGGGTCTAGTTTACCGTCATCCGGGTGGTCGTTGAGTAATTCTCCTGGGACGGCTTTTTCTCATATCTATAGTCGTTTTAGTGGCCCCGACTTCTTCGGTATACGATATGGTATGCTTAGAGGCTTTGGGGTATATACTTAAAGTCATTAGTAGGGTACCAAGTAACGTTGAGATCTTATCCTTTCTATTATACCTAGTATATTCATAACGACAACACTTTATCTACTTTCTAATAGTTATTGTTTCCTACGTTCTCGGCTTTAGGGTTCTTCGGTCCTTAGCCTAGTAACGGGTTGTTAAGGTGTTTACGGAGTCTGTCTATATAGAACACTCGGGACCTTTACTAACCCTTGTCACAACCTAAGTTAGTGCCTAAGGAAGTGGGGGAATCACGTGTGTAGGTGAGAGGCATACGTGCGGGCAGATGGAGGATGCGACCAATTAGAAGAATGTTCTGTCGTTACAATAAGCTCCCACAACAGAACACCCTACTGAAGCAGAGCACGAGGAGATCTTCCTGTGAATTCTCTACCCGTACCAGAGCACAACATCACAGAGCAAGTACAAGGTACTTCATAAAAGTAGATAGACCTTGGAATATAAGTAGCCAACGTGTTAGACGCTTTGGAGCGTAAGGATTCTTGTTCCTCACGTAAGTAATTACATCTGTTGTTCCCAAAGTGTTACCCAACTCTGGTGATAACAATGTGTTTGACAGAGTGTAAAACCCCGTCTAAGATACTTACCTTCAGCAATCAATCCTCTACCTAACTAGGTGTTCTACCTTACAATCTGTCATTTAACACCTAGTATCTAAGTACCTAATGCACAGGTTGTAGCACCCTTTAAGAAGTCTAGCTTATAGAAGTAGCCCTATATTACCTTCACTTTATAATGTTATTACGTTAGTAAGTAGTTCAACTTGTTACTAGGTCTGTTTAAGAACTATGTCTTCACAATATGACATAGTTTTTAACTCCGAAGTCTAACTTCTGTTACACTGGTGGACTTACCTAAGGTCAACAAGATAGATCACCCCTTGACCTAGGTCCACCGTGATAGCCACAACGGTGGCCACATCGTAGCCCACCTGTGGGACACGCACACACACCACAATCAAGGCGTGACCAGGGACCCCCTGGCCCACACGCAGGTCGATGGGTCCTCGGCCTAGGCCGGGATCCTAGACACCACTCACAAGTCGAGCTAGCCCACCCCGCGGGCCTAGCACGTAAGCGGCAACGTTACCAGACCTCAGGTTTGGCATGGACGGCTACACAATCTTAGCATCGTAGCCAAGGACTACCTTAGCCAGCCAAGAGACCCACATGATATTTCAGTAGAACTCCCAATGACAGACCTCCTAGTTATCATAGCAGTTCCAATAGATAACCTAAACCCCGACGTTCTTCGGAGTCTAGCCTCAGAAGTGACAGGTAGCTACAGCCAAGCCCAACTAGGCCCTAAGAAGTCATGAAAGGAACTGTCGTCATTCGACGTAAGTACCAAGGCCATGAAGGAACCTTCGTAGTCGTAAGTATCACACCATCGGAGTTAGTACTAATACTGACCGTAAACTAGCGAAGGGAAGGTCAGCAACACTTAGCACGAACCTTAATTGGTAGGGCGTGAGAGACAAGCGGCTAAGGCCCCAGGCCGGTGAAGCGGCTAAGGAAGGATCTTCATATATCTCGGTATCCCTATATATTATACATAACCTCTATAAAAGAGACGAGTGCCCCGCGATGGATCCTCAAGAGGAAGAAGCTCCCTAGTCCCTTTTGGAAACAGCCTAGAAAGATTATCAGCTAAACTTTGGTAAAGCTGAGGGGTAATATAACCTTATGAGCCCTTCTGTTTCTCATTTGACTTGTAGTTAAGAAGTATCGTTTGCCATCTTCCTTATGATCGTCCCATCTCCCTACATCTACCTTCTCCCTCATAACTACCAAGACTTTAGGTTGCGAAGATCATCTCCCTTACTTCGTGTAAAAGCTCTGAATCAGACTAATACCATTGCCGGCCTGGAGTAGACGGTTGAGTTGATCTAGATCATAGCTCTGTAATTTAGTTATACCGAAGGTGACATACCTTGTGATTACCACACCCCAGTCTCGGTGACTGGCCTGTGTCACTGTGGCACTGGCAGTCAGGATCTGTAAACCTATTGCTCTTATTAGCCTAGACTGCTAGATCCACAAGCCTTGTGGGCTTGAACTATTGGATCTACAGGCCGTACGGGTCTAGCTTGTGACGTAGTGGCTAGTAGGTAGTGCGGGAAGTTCCTATTCTATACTAGAGCCTCAGTGCTCTGTTGTTTCTACTGTCGGCCTTCGGCCTTCAGCACCCCAGTTATGTTATTTTATAAGGTTAGGGCTATGTGTAGTCTTATGGACCCACTTATACCGAATAATAACTCATAGAGGCTCGTTAGGCTTGGCTACAGCTACTTGTTACTACTGAAGCTAGACTTTGGAGAATGTCACACTGGTGGACTCACCTAAGATCAACAGGATGGATCACCTCCTTGACCTAGGCCCACCGTGATAGCCACAACGGTAGCCACATCGTGGCTCAACCTGTGGGACACGTACATACACCACAATCAGGGTGTGACCGGGACCTAGACACCACTCACAAGCCGAGCCAGCCCACCATGAAGGCCTAGCTCGTAGGCTACAGCGTCACCAGACCTTAGGGTTGACGCGAGCAGCTACACAACCTCAGCATCGTGGTCAAGAGCGGCATTAACCAGCTAGGAGACCCACATGATGTTTCAGCAGGACTTTCAAGGACAGGCCTCCTAGTTATCACGATGGTTCCAGTGGAAAGCCTGAACCCCGACGTTCTCCGGAGTCTAGCTTCAGTGGTGACAAGTGTCTGCAGTCAGACCCCCGTGAGTCATGAAGGGAACCGTCATCACTCGATGTAAGTACCAAGGATGTGAAGGAACCCCCGTGGTCGTGGGTACCACGCCATCAGAGTTAGTACTAATACTGCCCGTGGACTGCCGAAGGGAAGGTCAGCAACACTTGGCAGAAATATTGATTGATAGGGCGCGAGGAACGGGCGGCTAAGGCCCTGGGCCGGTCAAGCAGCTAAGGAAGGATCTTCATGTATCTTAGTATCTTTGTATATTATACATAGCCTCCATAAAAGAGACGAGGGCCCTACGACGGATCCTCGAGAGGAAGAAGCTTCCCAGTGTTTTTTGGAAACAGCTTAGAATGGTTATCAGCTGAACTTCAGTGAAGCTGAGGGGTAATACAACCTTGTAAACCCTTCTGTTTCTCATTAACTTGTAACTATGAAGCATCGTTTGCTATCTTCCTTGTAATCGTTCCATCTCCCTGCATCTACCTTCTCCCTCACAACTACCAGGACTTTGGGTTACGAAGATCATCTCCCTTACCTCGTGTAAAAGCTCTGAATCAGACCAGCACCACTACCGGCCTGGAGTGGACGGTTGAGTTGATCAGATCATAGCTCTGTAGTTCGGTTACACCGAAGGTGACACCTTGTGATTGCCACACCCCAGTCTCGGTGACTGGCCTGTATCACAGAGAACGTCCGGGTTTGGTCATTTACTGAAGTGACTATAATAGCTAGAAAGCCCATCATTCGAAAGACCTACTGAAACGTTATATAGGTCTTCTGGCTGGCTAATGTAGCTCTGACCACGATGCTGAGGTTATGTAACTATCTATGATAAATCTAAAGCCTGTGACGTTACCTAGCGCGGGCTGGCTTAGCTTGTTAGTAGTGTCCTAGGTCCCGGCTTAGGCCGAGGCCTTACCTAAAGATCCATCGACCTACATATAAGCTAGGGGACCCTTAATTACGTATTGTATAACGTGTTTGCATAGCGTGCGCCCACTCATAGCGTGCGCCCACTTTTCCCACCCCAATTGAACTTTCGCGCGACATCGCAAATTCCTCCACAACAAAACATGCCCGCCGCACGAAATGAAGCACAAGTGCAGCTTGCCGTTCAAGCTATGGAACGCGACAAGAAACTCCGCCTTGGAACCGCTGCAAAACGGTACTCGGTCGACCGAAGAACACTGAAGCGACGACGGAACGGAATACTCCCACGAGCAGATTTAATCCCTAGCAATAGGAATTTAGATTCCCTTGAAGAGGAGGTCATTGTACGAAGGATCCTCGACCTATACGAGCAAGGATTTTCGCCAGGATACGACCTGGTAGAAGATATGGCCAACTTGCTACGCGCGACGCGTGGCGCGTCACGCGTCGGACCACGCTGGGCTTCCAACTTCGTACGATGACAACTAGAGCTCCGGACGCGTTGGTCACGTCCGTACGACTACCAAAGGGCCAAATGCGAAGATCCAAAGATAATTGGCGTGTGGTTCAGCCTTGTTCGTAACACAATCACGAAGCATGGAATCCAGGAGTCGGATATCTGGAACTTCGACGAGACTAGGTTTTTAATGGGCCAGATCTTACCTACCCTTGTCATTACCTCGTCTGATAGTCGCGGGAGGGCAAAGAAGGTCCAGCCTGGTAATCGGGAATGGGTTACAGTGATCTAAGCCGTACAGTCGAGCGGCTATGCCATTCCTCCGTACGTGGTTGTTGCAGGGAAAGTACACCTCGAAAGCTAGTATCGCAACAGCCCTTTCCCGCCTGATTGGACGATTGATCTTTCCGACACAGGCTGGACCAATAACCGGATTGGTGTTAATTGGATCAAGCATTTCGACGAGCACTCTCGCCTTCATACAACAGGTAGAAAGCGTCTTCTAATCCTAGATGGGCATGAGAGCCACCACTCGCTTGAGTTTGAGGATTATTGCAGATTTAACAACATTATCACGCTTTGTATGCCTCCGCACTCATCTCACCTACTCCAGCCGCTCGATGTTAGGTGTTTCGGCGTATTAAAGCAGTCATACGGCAAGGAAATCGAACAACTCATGCGCTACCATATCCACCATATCGCGAAACCAGACTTCTTTCTCGCCATTTATAACGCATTTCACGTAACTTTTCTACCTGAAAACGTACAAGGAGGATTCCGAGGGGCAGGGCTTATGCCATTTAACCCAGAGAGGGTGATTTCCCAGTTAGATGTGAGGCTTCGTACGCCAACACCCCCAGCCTCCTCTGAGATCTCATATGACACTTGGGTCTCTAAGACGCCACAGAATGCAACTGAGGCCTCATTTCAATCAACACACATCAAAGATCGTATCACCAGGCACCAAGGTAGCTCTCCGACACCAATTATTGGAGCTCTTAACCAAATTGTGAAGGGTACGATGAAGGTTATGCACGAGATGGTATTAATGAAGGATCGTATCCGAGAGCTTGAGGAGTCGAATGAAGCACTAAGTAAACGCCGGAGGGCTAAAAAAAGACATGTTAGGGTAGGAGGACCACTTACTATGCGGGATACCAGCAATTTTTTGGCGGAAAAGGATGCACAGGCAGAGCAAGACGAACAAATGCGGGCGGAGGGTGGTCGTACGAAGAGGCGCACAGGAGGTATGCGACACTGTGGCAACTGTAGTAAAACCGGACATAATTCTCGTACGTGCCAGGAGGATGTAGAAATGGATGGAGAATCGGATTCTAAGTAGTTTCAATTGATCATTTCCTTTATAGCACTGTAATGTCGTGCGAAAGTTCAATTGGGGTGGGAAAAGTGGGCGCACGCTATGAGTGGGCGCACGCTATGCAGACACGTTATAGTGTGTATGTGTGTCCTATAAGTAAGCTACGATATAGCAACCGTTGTGGCAGTTACTATAAACTTAGGTTAAGGAGGTAATACACCCTGTTGACCTTAGGTAAGCCTAGTAGTGTGACAAGCCTAGCCTTAGGCATTTACCCCCTAGATGACCGTAGCTTATTTATAATTACTAAGCTAGGCATTTTTCAAAGGGTATCCTTATTGATCTCGTAGATCTTTATTATATCTCAGTAGCTGAGCTTTGGGTCCCCTTGTCTAGCTTACAGTGCTAGATTTACCCTAGCTTCGTACGAAAGAGTTTCCATTGTTGGTTGTAGAGTAATTTGGTGTTTTGTGTAAGGGAGGCGCGTCGCGTCGGAAAGTAGATAACTCGCTTATATTACTAACTCGCTTATATTACTAACTCGCTTATAAAATACGTTACAGCGCCGAAGCTAAATTGCACTTTTGTTCTCATGGACCAGGTAGTGTAAACCACCAGTTCCCATCTGCCTCCCGGAAAATCCTCATACTATCACTCATGAACAGTCCCAGGATGTTAATAATCCGCGACTTGCTCCATACCCATTTGAGGGACAGCTCTATACTATTCTCGGAGCTGTAGGGCGACGTCAACCCGGACGATCTCGATAATCATCCGTTAGATTTCTTTACAGTACTTCCTCGGACCACTACGTGCAACAAAACGGCGCATCACTTGCATCATACATATTTCCGGCTCACAATGGGCTAGGCTCACTCGGAGATGACGGACCGAGGAAAAGTGTTCAAGGGTACAATCAACTATCTACATTTAGACAATACAGCCCCGAAATACGTTGAGTTCGAAAGAGAGTGTATTAGCCCGACTGTTCATACAAAGCACCACGGGGTCCTCAACCTTGGCTAATGGCCACCGCCGTCCCTCTAGAGTTCAAGCCGAGGCACGATAAGGGGCAATGAAGCATGAAACTATGAATGGAGAGTGGAGTGAACGGGGGGTGGTAGGTTAACGGCAAAAATGCGTTCCCGGCAAGGGACTCTACCAACTCGTACTGTACCACGTATGCTCCGACACTGCTCCATCTTCATTACAGCTGTTTCTCCATTGCCTATCTGCCTAGTCTCTATGCTTGACTAGTCCCCCGCTGGAGCCTCCCCCCAGCTGATATTCGCAAACGGGAGGTCCACCTCCGTCTGGCTCATCCCGCACGAAAGCGAAACCCCACCCTCGCCCTCTCTGTCGACGCACACCTCGAATGGCAAGGTCGCTATCATAGTCGCGTCGAAGAGCAGCCTGCGTTGTTTTGAGCCCATAATTAGTCTTTATCTAATTCTGTAGCTGGAATAGACGTGGTAAAGAAAGAAAACAAGAAAAAAAAAGCAGAGATGCGAAACGTACGGTTTGCTCGGATTCGCCCCATCGCACAGCCACTGAAACCGAAACCCTAGGCGCCCACTCTGTCGGCCCCGCTCTATGAGGTACTGGCACTGCTCGAGCGTGGAAGGGAGCGGCGTCTCGCCCGCCCTGCAGACACTCCACGTCCCGCCGCCAGCCGAGATGGGGATGCGATCGAGTCGATACGTGTCTCCCGTGCCTGGATTGAGCACCCCGAAGGTTGCGATTGTCTGCGTCTGGGACTGCGAGGCGTTGGTGGCCACTTCTACAGTATCGATTTGGTATTCTGTGAGAATGAAGCCGGTGATGTTGGAGAAGGTGGTGGCGGAGCAGCTACGACTCTGTAGTGCCGTGACGGAGAGGTCTTGTAACTGGTAGTTCCGCGGCGCTGGGGATGCTGCCGCTTGTGAGGCGAGCAGCAGGCCCGTGAGGAAGAATGTGAGGAGAACCATCGTGACTATTCGTGGGATTGGGACCCCAGCGAAGGAGGTGATGGCGCGGAGGAGACAGAAAACCTCAGTCTTCCCCGAGGTTTGTTGGAGCATGCTGAGAAAAGACACCACATTCTTTATCTCAACCCCCGGAGTATTGTTCGAAATGTACCGGTGGAGACTACGTGGGCGCAATTTACACCGGATCAATTGCGACTTGGTGTATTTGGGATCGCAGCCATGTCGCACGCTTAGCCTAATGCTGCAGAATACTCAGGGGATACCGGGAATTAAAAACCGATAACAGGCGAGAAATAACCCGAGTGGATATCGGACGGCGGCTCAAGGGCCAGCCAGGTAGCCGACCGGTCACAGACAGGCAGAGCATCTTGCTCAAATCAGGGACTTGGATTGTTGCAAACCCCGAGAACTGTAATTTCAATGAAGCGTGGTGGCTGAGTGGTTAGATCATCTTTGAGAGTAGGCATAACGGACTCGTCTCGACGCTAACGTTCTAGCGCCATGCAACGTTTGAGAGGCTTCAACTCCGGTTAAGAGTTGAATGATTTTTAATAACCTTATCCACCCAATCGAAGAACCGGATACATTCAAATTCGCATGTGGTGGATCTGACAATCTCCATCTCCTCGTGATGCTAGCTTTCAGGGCGACGTCTTCTTCGTTCATGCTTCGGCGACCTCCCTTTTTTCTCATATCCTCGAGGTCTGTCACGAGTTTTAGAACTTTTTGACCCTCCCTTCCTTGTATACCTCGCAAGTGAGTCTGGAAATGAGGGATTTGATTTGGAGGTTTGGAGCGGCAAAGCGCCTGAGGGATCTCTACCTCGGAACTGCTACGTCAGGAAAGCACTGTAATCCGTTTTGCCATTACGTGGACTGGCACTAAAGAGCCATCAAGATATTTAAGCCTACTAATCTGAGACGAATCCAGGTAGGTTGCACTGGCTGTATTTTATTATGTCTGGAGAGGAGGGGATCTAGATGTCTGAGTATTTTTGGAAATTATTAGTTAGGCAATGCCGCTAAGAAGCAATATAGAGTCTCTAGGTACTTATTGAGGTATTTTGTCTATAGAGCCTAGCGCTGTGTCTAGTGGATATCAACCGCAGCTATAACAATGGATGAAAATGTAAGGATATTAGTACCAGACTTTAGGTTGCCCAGTAGGAGATCTTTGAACAGTTGTGTTACCCTCTCTACTCGCCACTTATTATTTTTTGCCAATGTGGGAAAACTTCTTATATACTTGACTAACAACCTACCAATTAACGGCTCTCTAGATAAGAATATCAAGATCAAGGAGATGAAGTCGGAAGACTTTAACCTCTGTGATTACGAATTAGCCACTAATAACGTCAAAGGAGACCCTGACAAAGTAGATAGCTTGACATAGGATAAGACAGAAGTCTTGGTTCCATATAACACACGCCCTATAAGAGAGCTCAAAGATATCCCGAAGGCTCGTAAGATAAAGGGAATCCACAAGCTACTCAAAGACGAGGTTATCCGAGCACTGTAGGGACTGGATATGGGGGATATGTTAGATGAAGATCTAGATAACGAAGAAGTAGAGGAATCTATTACTGTTATACCTTGAATATGTGCTTTGAAGATGTCCCCTGAAGATGCCCGGGACCCTGAAGACTGGATTGGCTGGCTAGGAACAAAGCAAGCCGAATCGTTGAGATCTACAGTCATAACTACCACAGTTAGCAACGGCCAGTCGGATACAGTCAATCAGCACTTATAAACCACATCTATTGAACCCAGCTTAATCCTGACCATCGTGATAACGTATTTTATAAGCGAGCCGGACATATAAGCGAGCCGGACACTTTTCCACACCCTATTACAACTATCTACAATTATTCCACCACAACACTAGGAAATAACAATAACCGAACCAGAAATAGATGAATCAGACGATTCTCCAGCCTCCTGACACGTACGTGCATTATGGCCAGGCTTGCCGCACAGGCCACAGCACCGAATCTTCGTGCGAGAGCCCCCCGCACCACCACCATTTTGTCTTGTTTCCTGGGCTAACTGCTCACCCACTGCCTTCTGATCCATTAGATCATTTGCCTCTTGTACAGTAAGAGACCCTCCAAGCCGTAGACGTGTTTTTTTAGCCCTCCGCCGCTTACTAAGCTCTTCATTGGCCTTTCGCAGTGCCGAGACCTCTATACGTAACAGGGCCACCTCATGCATTACAGCCATCGTACCTTTAGCCAATTGGTCCACAGCAGCCAGCATAGGTGTTGGAGAGCTGCCTTGGTAGTTAGATATCCGGCCTTTAATAAGGTCTTTCTGTGAGATAGCTTCTCGGGCGTTATGTGGCGTCTGAGGTAGCTAAGGTGATGCTGGTTGTGAGGCTGGTGGAGTTGGAGTTCGAAGCCGAATGGTCATTTTCGATAATACCCTGTCTGGATCATGCGGTATAAGGCCGGCTCCGGCAAATGCTCCTTTGATGTTTTTGTCGGTAAAGGCTGTAAAAAAGGCCTTTTTGAATGTACAGAGGAAATCCACCTTGGTGATATGTGTGATGTACATCCGTATCAACTCTTCGATTTGATCGCTATAAGCCTTCTTTAATGGCCCAAAACAGCTAACATCTAGTGGCTAGACTAGATGTGAGGAATGCAGAGGCATACAGAGTGTAATAATAGAGTGCTCTTGGCAATAGGCCTCAAAATCGTCAGAGTGGTGGCTTTCGTGGCCGTCAAGGACTAGGAGCCGGTATTTCCCCTTTGTACGAGATGCTATATGAAGATCGAAGTGCTAGATAAAATCTAAGCCTTTCTCATTCGTAGTCTAGCCGTTATCGGTTACTCCAATGTACCAGGTCTCCGGAAGGCCACATTGATACCAACCCTCCTGGTAGTATTTCCCTTTTAAAAGGATGAATGGAGGGATAGCCCAACCTTGAGCATTTACTGCCTGGATAACTGTCGCCCACTCACGATTACCAGGTTGGACTTTTTTAGCCTTTCCATAGCCATCAGAGGTAGTAACAACTATCCTAGTAGTAATCATACCTATCATGAAGCCAGTTTCGTCGAAGTTGTACATATCGTCGTCAAGGATGCCGTATTTAGCCTTAGTGTTATGAACAAGCGCAAACCACTTCCGAATAACCTCTGGATCTTCGCATTTAACCCTCTGGTAGTCGTATTTACGCGAAAAACGTGTTCGGAGTTCTGGTTGGCGTTTGACGAAGTTGTGAGCCCAGAGCTTGCCGACAGGGGGCGCGTCGCGTTCGCGTAGTAGTCGGTTGGCCATATCTTCCACAAAACGAAGCCGAGGAGGAAATGTACGTGTAATTAGCTTAGTTATATACTGAACAATCGTATGCTCCTCTAGATTTGTAAGTTTTCGTGAATTGGCTGGAATATCACGTCGTGCAGCCCGGCCGGCGCGTCGGTCAGAGAGGGTTGAAGGCGGTATATTGTAGATCTGAGCTGCATCTCGAAGACTAAGCTTTGGCGTTTTTTTAAGAGCTTCGAGGGCTAGAATAATCCTGGATTCGGTTGGAAGCGAATCCATGGTTAATTGGTAGTATGGTTGGTAAAAGAAGCTGAGGGGTCGCGTCGCGTCGGAAAGTGTCCGGCTCGCTTATAAAATACGTTAGTGGCATTCTGTACTGTTGTAGATGTGCAATCGAAAGAGGGGTCGCAAGATGGTAGAAAAAGGCCTCTCCTTGCCATGCCCTGACCATGTCCTGGCCATGCCCTGGGGAAAAGAAAGTGGGCATACCAGGGCCTTGGGCCAGTTAAACAATTGCAAAATGGTTGCACAGAGGCCCTGGTGCGGGTGTGCGATTTAACTAGCTACTAAAAGAGGTGGCCAATAGGACCTTGGCTGGGCGCTCCGCTTGTGAAATCCCATTCGAGTGAGTAGAGGCGGTAGTACGGCACTGGTTGAGGTGGTGAGATTTTAGGACGAGTCAATGTCGACGGCGTTTCGGACGGCGGGTGCATAGGTATGGCTTATTTATGTGATGTTCTTCCCAGCAACCTGACCCCAAGTACTCCTGTCTTGAAACTCTTATCATCCACTTTTTGAGTCGTCATCAACAACACATTTTTTCCCGTTTGCCGACAGACAGAACTGGGGAATGCCAAGATTTCTTCAACCCCGAAGACACACAACTCCAACCAACACCCTCTCACTCTCATTTTCAGTCACTGCACAACATTTGGCCCGACCAAAATGTCTTCCATCCCCAACCTCATCTTCTCAAAAAAACTTGCCACCATTCCCGAACTCACCACCACGAAAATTCCCCTCATTCAATCCAAACCATCGCATGCAACCACAACAAAACTTCCAAACCCCCACCACTAACACCCCAAAATGAAATCCCCCCCTCCCGCCTCCTCGCACTCGTCTCCGAAGACCCCACAACCTGGATCGGCGGGCCCTACGCAATCCTCTTCCAACTCGCCTCCCCGGGCATCGCACTCGGTTCCTGCGCGCACTCGTGTTTCACTACCGCGCCTATCTCACGCTTCCTCCGCATATCGGTGTTCATCCTCGCAGTCACGCACGGAACGCCGCGCCAACTTGAAGTCATTTGCACGGCGATACAAAAACAGCATGCGCATGTGCGCGGGAGGGGGTATGATGCGCGTGATGCGGAACTGCAGAAGTGGACGGCCGCGACGCTTTTTGTGGCGATGTGTAAGGCGCGGGGGGCGTTTGGGGCGGGATGGGGAGATTGATGCGCCGGTGGGGTTAAGAAGTAGAGGGGAAAAGGAGGTGCTGTGTAAGGAGTTTAGGAGGTTTGCGACGGTGTTGGATATGCCGTTGAAGATGTGGCCTAGAGGGTTGGAGGAGTTTGAGAGCTATGTTGGGGGGCAGATGCGAAGGTTGGAGGAGAATGGGGTGTCGAAGGAGAGTAGGGGGATGGCGAGGGTGTTGTTGTTTGGGCTGGGGCTGCCGTGGTACTTAGCGTGGGTGATGCCGGTGGTGAGGTTGGTGGTGATGGCAAATTGGCTGCCGAAGGGGTTGAGGGAGGCGTATGGGCTTTTGGACCCGACGACTTGGGCAGCAAGGGTGGGTTATGTGGTGTTGGTATGGTTGATATGGGGGGAGGGGAGGTTAATTATTTGATCCCAGGGGTTGTCAAACATATGGGGACTGGATTCGTGGTGGGATACATGGCGAAGGCTGCGGAAGATATCGAGCGAACTGGTGGGAGATGGATGATATGACAAGAGGTACCTGAGTGAGCAATCAATCAGAGAAGGTACTTGGCAGGATTGATGAACTGCGGCTCCCATTTGGTGGCCAATTTGCCCGCGTGCCCATGTCGCACAACGGCCAGAGTTGGCGGCCTCCACAACCTCTGCTGGCTGGAATGCATGTGTGGTGGCCAGGCGCTCTGCAACGCCAACACTGGAACAAACTCGGAGCCAAAATACACCAAATTGACGAGGCCAGCGACTAAATTACAGGGTTTTAACTCCCAGTCACATAGGATGGTACTTTCTTTGTGGATTCAGTGATGGTATTGCAAACTGAAAAGGGCTCGAAGCGGAATAATGGTTTGCATTCATGTCAGACAAGGATCTGCCCTATAAATCCAGCTACCATTCCAACTCCAAATCCTCCATCTGGTCCGCCCCCTGCTTGCTATCATCACTCATCTGCTCAATGACAATATCTACCGCTAGCCTCGGTGGCGTCCCATCGCTGTGTCGCGTTTGCCGATGGAACCAGTCGCGAATCTCCATGGCGATGTACCGCTTCATCGATGCAAAGCTGTCCTCATCATCATTAGTGATGCGCTCAACCGTCCGCATGCAATCACTCTCAATGGTAAAGACGAGACCCTGTGACTCCCTGTCGTGGAAAGGGAGCTCCCTCAGAAGTTCGGCGAGCGTCTTGTCTTGGAATCGGCCTTGTGGGTTCCAGCGCACCGTAATGGTTTTGGGTGTCCGTGATAGTACGATGCGGTACATGAAGTTGATGGATGGCTTGATGCTGCCACCGGTGCTTGGTCGTCCGTTGGAAGCGCTGATCGTGACAAGGGCGGATGAGATGCTCGAGTGTGAAAAAGAGAGATTCAGCTGTTCGCTTTCATGTTCTCGTCTCAAATTGGCCAGCTTTTCTTGCCTGAGGCTAACTAGATTTCCTTGCCTAGACCCTACTCGCTTCTCAACGGTAGGACGCGCAGCGGGGGGAGGGCGGGAAGCGGCAAAGTTAGCTTCGTGTGAAGGAAGCTGTCTCAGAGTGGAAGGAGAGTCGGGCTCTCTTTCAGCCCTCAAACGTGATGTTAGCTCTGAAAGGGACGGCAAAGACCCCCAGAATCCGAAGGCGGCGACTCCCTCATGTGGTCAGCGGTGCCTCGGAAAGTTATCGTTGGCGCTTCGGGGGTAAGACTCCGACGGAGACGGCTAGGACCATCTGGCTGCTGGGGACTATGTTGTCTTTCCAGACTGACGACCTTAGTGATATTATTGAGGGCGTTGAGGCCGGTGGCGTATCCTAGTCTCTGCATAGGCTTGCTTGCTCGTGGTGACCGAAAACTTATCGTTGGTGTCTCAGGGGTGGGACTTTGGCGAGGGCGGCTGGAAACACCCTGTCGCTGTAGGCTGGGACCTCTCTCCGGGCTGACGGCCTTGGTGATCTTGTCGAGGGCATCGGTACCCATCATGTAGCCCTCCTTCTGTACGCCTCTAGCCTTGTTTGTTCGAGGTGACTCTCGCTTCTGAGGGTTTGGGACGTTACTTGTGGTAACTGGTCTCGTAAGACCGGCCTTTGGGGGCTTCTTCTGACGCTTCCATGATTGTTGGTCTGGGTGTCCTGGGTCTGGGGCAGTGGGAAGAGACCTCTTCGTTCGCGACGGCTGGTTTATTGACTCGAATTGCCGCATTCGCTGAGGGTGCATTGGGGGTGACGTCGGGTTGCTTTCCGGTACCTCAAACACATCCTCGTCGACTCCGTCTAAGACAGGAAGTCCATCGTACATCTGATCAAAGTTGGAAAGGTCGGCTGTTGCGGATTCAACAGTGGCTGACTCCTCGTTGGACCTGGGAGAGCCATGGTTGATGGTCGACTCAACATCGATGGCGGTTTGCCTGTTGCGGCCCCTGTTGTCATCGTCTTCCCGTGCATCAGAGTTGTCTTTGTTTTTGTATTTCTGGTTCCGAAACTGCTGTTGGTTCAAGCGGAAGAACAGTTGCTTGACAAGGCGCCTTATTCTGGGGTTGTGTCAGATGTATTTGGCTACGATTGTAAGGAATGAAAATAATAGTCTAACTACGGCACACGTTGTCTTGTATGGAATGCATGTGTCGTGGTCGGACCCGCATTTTTCTGGATGCATGTGGGGGTTACTCACCGGTCACGATCCTTCGAGTAGTGATACTGGTTGTAATTTTTGGATGACTTGTCGTCCGGCCAGAACAGCTCTCCATTGCCTTCCTTGTCTAGGTACGCCATAGTCATTTCGTTGAGCCCGGCTTGGGAGACCTGGGATCTCCAGTCGTACAGGTCAACGCCATCGACACCGTGACTGGTCTTGAACTTTCTCCGAAAAGCCCTAGTGTCGTCGTTGAAGGTCGCACATCGAGGAAGACGTGCATCTCCATAATCGAGATCATTACGAAGAGCGGTGATGTTGGGGATGCTTGCGGCAAAAATTGTCGGAGAGCCGGGCATTTTGGCTGTGTTTGGCGCCAAATTGCCGCACTAAGTTGAAAAGCAGTGAGAGAACCTAGGCGGGCTTGAGGTGCGCAATTCGATTGCGTTGAAAGCGAAAAGGAATGGGAACGAAGACAATCGATGAAAGGGGGAAAGACATGGGTTTGGGAAGAGAGAGGGGTAATTTAGCACCATGTCGGGGATTGCATCCGGTCCAATAACTTGACCTTGTTGTGTGATCCTTCGCAGTGTGGCCGTGTCTGCCTCGAACACACCGAGAGCAGTTGGCCATGTTGGACCCTGTACAGTATACCTCCAAGCAGTCAATGAAGCGTGCTCGCAGTACCAGCTCCCAAAATCTCACCAACCACTGCGGAGCTACAAAAATCCCAAAATATGGCAAACATGGACTCATTGCGCTTGTAATATGAATGCCATTCTAATGAAGCCTATATCAGCCTAACTTATTGTGTGTGAGCTGCAGCTTCTCCAGTTCCACAGCTGTCTCTGTTAGGGCCCACGGAGATCCGGATGTTGCTGCTTCTCCGGCCAACCTTGCGACCGGCTCCACATGATGCGTATTGTATTTTCCAAAAACTTCATCGGCCAGAGAAGTAATACGCAACACCACCCCAACAGGGTGGCTCATTTCCTGGCCAGGAGATTTTTGTTTGGAGCATGCACGAGTAGCGTAATGTCCGAGTCGCGTCTTCGTACCTCTAATACTAGGCTCGACAAGATACATGACCGTCAGTCGACTAGAAGTTCAGAAAAGAGCGAGATAAGGGATACCGTCAGCCGATTGTAAGTGACCGTCTCCCCTTTGCTTTGAGGTGGAGCGAGCGCATTGACGAGCGGGGACTGAGACAGGCCCTACCGTTGGCAACCTTCTTCAAAAGGGGTTTGCATCGCATCTACACGGTGCAAGTATGTATTTTGCACTGTTTGTACGGAATACAACGGGTTCTCTCTTCTCAACCCTCCCATGGCCTATGGCTGCCTTATTTCCTGTCCGAGCAGCGCATTCTTTAGCTGGTTCATCCATGTCTCTACCTATTTAAACCCGCCCCCCTCTTTTGTTTTCCCCGACACTTTTCTCCCTGTACATTTATTGTTCCTGACATCGCCACCAACGCCTCCTCGCATAGACACTATCTACATTCAAGCCACTCTCCCCTCACGTGCATGTGCTTGCATTCTTATTTCCATAGCTCAAATTGCGAGTTTATTTTATCAGCCACTTCAGTCGGTGATGGATCTCGCCCACCTCACAACCCCAGCCAGCAACAATTTGTTTCCTAGCATGACTGAAGATGAGTGCCGCTGGATGCATAACATTGCAGTAGCCTTCCTCATTATTTCATTCGTGTTGTACCATACCTACCCAGGTGCCACCCCCTTTGCACCACATACAAACAGACATCATCACTAACTTGGTGGATGATCTGCAGTGACACACCGTATGAGCCATATTCTCAAAATACAGGCGCCACAAGTCGCCGCCAACCCCTTCGCCGTCGCCCCTGTTGCCTCGACAGGCCCAAATACACCAACACCCAGCGATTCCTTCGCATACCAATTGTACGATGATGGGAAAGGCTTCACAATGAATAGGACCCCCCGCGAAATAAAGTCACACCGCAGCAACAAGAATCACATCTTGACTACCAAATTCTGACAGATCCAGAGAATGAAGGACACCACAACTACCTAGGTTCAAATCCGAAGGTGTAACCTCCTGGGTAGGAGGACCTGAAGCACTTTCTGACACTGAGGAGCAGTTGAGTTGGTTAAGATGCTGATAGTTTCGGATTCCATGTTCATCCTCGTTTGCCCTAGACATCCTCTTCCTTTCCAAGGTTTTCCTATTTATGATTTTGGGCCATGTGTAGAGTTTCCAATATCCAATTTCTCTTTTGATCTTTTGTTCCAAGTTCCCAACATTTGTGTTCGCTTAAGCCATCAAGTCCTATGGTCTCTCTATCAAGGAGGAAGTTGGACAATGGATTATAAGGAGGCGAATCAAGTTTCTTATCTACTTAAACATTCTACTTCTACGTAGCGCCACTTATAGAGACATTCATTCACGTTGCGAACAAGTTAAAAGGAGCTGGGTTCTACCCTAATTACATTTAAACACAACCTACAAGTTAGAACTTAGAAGCCGTGAATAGTTACATATGGATGAGGCTGCAGCCAGCGTGACGGACTATCCTCACCTCTCATCTCAGTTGAAGCACTTCAAACGCTTTCATCCCAACGATGCACAATTGCACCTAAAGGAACATAGCTGTTTGGACGAGGTGGTCACACGGCGCACGGGCCACAACAGTTTTTGCAACCCTTATGGCCCGTGCACGTGTCTTCCCAGACAAATCGTGTCAAAAGCAAAGTCATCAGACCTCTTGCCATGTTTCAATGACTACACCGCGACATTCCTCCTCGAGTGCTGGATGAGGTGAGAGCTGGACAAGCAGCATGCATTGTTCCCTGGCTGAAACTCGAGCACGAAGATTTAAAATTTACACCATTTCCATGTGCAAAGGGGGGTGGACATCCAGCATCTTGGCGCAAGTACTCTGGTGGGGCTGTTGTTCTGGACAATTTGTGTGGTAGAGCGCTGAGCCGTTGTGCAGAACTCGCTGTATGGACAATAGGAATACAGCGAGCTTGCGGCACAGCGGGAGACAACAACGAGAACGGCAGGTATTTTAAAACCGCCTGGGCATACAAATACTTTAGTGGTTGGCCCCGCGTTCTCACCCTAAACTGCCAGGTACCGCGCTTTCCCGACAACTTGAAGTCCCCGACAAAACCCCGTCGACAAAATCCCGTCGACAAAACCCCCAAAAATGAGCCAGTCGCAGAAAACACCGGATCAAATTGCTGCAGCGGCGAAGTCCAATGCAGCGACTTACCTGGCCACAATTCCTCCCGAGATCCATGAACCCGCCCGTCATATTCTCGAGAAATACAGCGGTATCGCTCCTGAAGATGTGGATGCGTACATCCACGACATTGTAAGACCCAATTGTATTCAAGTTTTATTCCCATATAATTATGCTGCTACTGACGACACCACCGCAGCGAGATAAAGCCTGGGCCGTCTTCCCCTACGGCTGCGTCGGCTCCTTCTGGTTTCTGAATTTGCAGCCCACGACGTAAGACGCCTGATTCCAGAACGTCGCTACACATCTCCAGGCTCCCGAGTCGACAGAGAAATTCCTCGATGTGGGCTACTGCCTCGGCCATGTCATCCGCCACCTCATTGCCATTAGAGTGTCCAGTGACCGCCTGTACGGCACAGACTTGCAGCCGCACTTCCTTGATCTTGGTTATGAGCTCTTCCGTGACCGCAAACTAGCTAAGAGTAAGGCCACTTCCGTTGCAGGGGATATGTTGTGTGACGACGACGTTGAACTTGACTAGCTGACGGGTAAGATCGATGTCATTTACGCCGCGTTTTTTTTTTCCCCTCTGTTTGAACGCGAAGGCTAACTCAAGGCTGCAAAGCGGATGGCCAAGTTCCTGAGACCCGGAAATCCCGACGCCATAATCTTCGGGCAAAACGAGGGCCCAAAGATTGTGGGGTGGGAGAAGTACGTGCTTGATGCTGAAGGCTGGCACAGCTTGTGGGACGATGTGGGCGAGGTAACTGGGACGGGGTGGAGGACCGAGATGGAGACGACGGAGAACAGCGATGAGTGGATTCTGGCCGGATCTGGTGTGTATAGGGTGGCGTGACTTCTATTTCCTAACTTTTTCGCTGGTTTCGTACATGAAATTGCGATGAGCCCATCTGGATACGCATGTTTTATGAGACGAATCTGGGCACACGAAATTTCCCTTTTTTTTTTGTACCTCGCCCACGTGACACTGCTCACCCGAAGGCGAAAGCCCTGGACGTTAAACAATTCAATTCAATATGCCCAAGGCAGAGGGCAGAGGGCAGACCGGACCGAGGCGACCTTCCTGGAAGCCATGGTTAAGAAGGAAGGGTGGGCCCCACCGGTACCACTGGCGGCGGTCAGGTGAAAGGACGGCACACGTGCCCCAGGTACCTCGTGCGACGGGTGCTACAAGGCCAAGACGAAGTGCGCCGCCCCCGAGGTTGAGGGGCAGCAGTGTGCACGGTGCCTCAAGCGCGGGCTGGAGTGCTCGAGGGGACCCAGAAAGCACAACCCCCGCGGGGCGAACGACCCCCCCCCGGCGGCACCAGGGACCTACAACCCAACCCAGGCCTTTCAGGTCTGGTGGGAGGCCAGTCAACGGAAGTACGTTGAGACCAAGGTCCGGAAGCGGAGGCCCTGGGAGCTACGGCTACCGAGGAGGTGGCTCGCGGCCCTGCTAGCGGAAAGAACAGGGTACGGCGACTTCAAGGCGTACCACGAGCGGTTCGGCCACGAGCCTGGGACGTGGGAAGCGACCTGTGGCAGGTGCGGCCTCACGAAGGCCCCGGGGCACCTCCTGAAATGTAAGTACAGCGCTGAAGCGCTGGCAAAGACACTGCCACCAGGTGTGTGGGCACCTAGGATACTGACATCCAGGTCGAAGAAAATGCTGGCCGCGTTCGGGGCGTTCATGGCGGCAAAGGAAGCTTTGGAAAAGGGGGAAGAAAATACCCCAGGTGAGGACGAAGAAGCGGAATGGGCGACGGCCCATGGTCGCGAGGCAGTTTGAAACACGTTTTCCTAGTAAAGGGGGCTTTTCTCTACGGAGTTTTTATGTACCTTAGCTGGCGGGAAAGTTGTGAGGGTTGGTGAGGCCCTCAAACGGCAAATAGGGGCATGTATTGGGCTAGGATTTCGGTAGGGGGATCTCCTTGCGTTAGTCAGCCACTGTCGGGGCCTCGGCCCCGGCACGTCCGAATCGCCCGGAGCGAAAACCCTGGACGTTAAACAATCAAATCAAATCAATTCAATTCAATAACGGCACCGAGGTGCGTACCCGCTCGGCACTGGCAAGGCTGGTCTACGCAGTGTGTGCCCACTCAGTAGCCCTGGGCTACTACCCGGACGAGTGGAAGGAGTCGGAGGTGGTCCTCCTCCCGAAGCCCAATAAACCACGGGGCACGACGAAGCAGCTCCGGCCCATCGCCTTAATCCCGGTCAACGGGAGAGGGCTGGAGGGAGAGGGCTGGAGCGGCTGGTGGCAAGGAAGCTTAGCGAAGCGGCGCTACGGGAACGGGTCCTTAGCCCTAACCAGGCGGGGGGGTCCCGAGGCGCTCGGCCACGGACCTCCTTGCCGCGGTAGTCCACGACCTCCAGGACGCCATGAGGAACGAAGAGGCGGTAGGAATCCTGACGGGCGACATCGACGGGGGCTTTAATAATGTCCAACGGGAGCGCCTGGCCAACAGACTGGTAGCCCAGGGCTGGCCCCCGGTCCTCGTAAGGTTCGTTAGGAGCTTCCTGTCGAGCCGGAGGGTAACCCTTAGGCTAGACGGGGTGACCCGGCCGACTAAGGCAGGCCTGCCGCAAGGCTCGCCGCTGTCACCGATCCTCTTCAGCCTATACCTTGAGCTCCTAGCTAAGGGAGAGGGCCGGAGCCTCTACACCGACGACCTCCTCGCTGTGGCCAAGGGGGGCACCGAAGCCGCGGTAAGGGCCAACCTCACGAGGCAGTTGACGGCAATCGACGCCTGGGGTAGGGCAAACAACATCCCGCTCGACCCAGCCAAGTACGAATACGCCCTGTTCAAGCCACACAGGGCGGCGCCGAGACTAGGCGAGGACCCCGATTGCGACCCCGGCTCTAGCTCTGACTCCGGCTCGGAGGAGGAACAGGCCCCAACCCCGCGGAAGCAGCCCGCCCTCAAGGCAGGCGCTGTGCAAGCCCCCTATAACCCCCTTCTTAAGTGGCTAGGCGTGTGGCTAGACCCTGGGCTCCAGTTCAAGGAGCATGTCAGGCGAGCGGCGGCAAAAGGAGCCAAGGCGACGGCCCTCTTGCGAAGGGTCGGGGGCCCGGACAGGGGTCTCCCCCCACACCTCGCGGCGCAAGGCCTTGCGGCGGTAGCACTCCCGAGAATGACCTACGCCTCTGAAGCATGGTGGAACGGTAGGGAGGCCCCAATCCAGGGCCTACAACGCGTGCTCTACTCGGGCCTCAAGGCCGCCCTGCCAGCCTCAAGACGACGCCGAGGGCGGTCCTCCACGCCGAGGCGGGGCAGCCCCCGCTCCACTTAGTCCTCGAGAAGAAGGCCCACGACTACGTAGCCAGGGTACTTAACCTCAAGGAGCAAGGGGTCAGCCACCCGGTAGTCAGCCGCCTAGCCCACGCCCCGGGCAGGGGCCAAAGGGCTGGCAGGACCCAGGTGACCTTTCTCGAGGCCATGGCTAAGAAGGAGGGGTGGACTCCGCCGGTGCCGCTGGCAGCCATTAGGAAGAGGGACGGCACCAAGGCTCCGGGGACGACGTGTGACCAGTGCTTCCGCTCCCCCAGGCGGGCTTGCGATGCGTCCCCTGGGGTGACCTGCAGGTGGTATACTAAGCGGGGGCTAGAGTGCACGAGGGTGAGGGTGTCCACCAAGACGCCGCGAGGCCCGAAAGATGCCCCGCCCGGCCTCCCGGGGACGTTCAAACTCGTCCGGGAGTTCCAGGCCTGGTGGGAGAGCAACAAGCCAAAATACCGCGAGGTCAAAATACGGAAGAAACGCCCCCGGGAGCTCGGGCTCCCGAGGCGGTGGCTGGCGGCTCTCCTCGCCGAAAGGACGGGGCATGGAGATTTCAAGGCTTACCACGAACGGATAGGTCACGATCCGGGGACGTGGGAGGGTACCTGCGGGAGGTGCGGGCTCACTAAGACCCTGGGACACCTCCTGAAGTGTAAGCATAGCGCGGCCGCCCTAGCGAAGGCGCTGCCGGAGGGGGTGTGGGCGCCTAGGCTCCTCACCTCGAGCTCAAAAAAGATGCTGGCTGCATTCGGGGCGTTCATGGCAGCAAAGAAGGAACTGGAAAAGGGGGAAGAAAATACCCCAAACGAAGAAGAAGAAGCGGAGTGGGCGGCGGCCCACGACCGCGGGGCAAACTGATACGCAAGTGCGCTTTCCTTCCCTCTAGAGGGTGTTGTTTCTTAAAGGGGGCCTTTCTCTACGGAGTTTCTACGTACCTTAGCTGGCGGGAGAGTTGTGGAGGTTGGTGAGACCCTCAAAACGGCAGCAGGTGCATGTATTAGGCTAGGATTTCGGTAGGAGGATCTCCTTGTGTTAGTCAGCCGTTGTCCGGGCCCTCGGCCCCGACACGTCTGAGTCGCCAAGAGCGAAAACCCGGGACGTTAAACAACAATGACGTTAAACAACAATACAATTCAATTCAATTCAATTCAATTCAATTCAATTCAATATCAATCAATCAATCCACTTCACAAAATACAGCATCACTTGCCAGTATAGTGATTTGAGCCTAGGTCGCCTATTTACCCCTGTTAAAAGTGTCTTGGGTAGTCAGAGGATAGACCGAGATGACAGAAGTATGTCCC
Source organism: Lasiosphaeris hirsuta (assembly GCA_030549175.1). Taxonomy (NCBI): domain Eukaryota; kingdom Fungi; phylum Ascomycota; class Sordariomycetes; order Sordariales; family Lasiosphaeriaceae; genus Lasiosphaeris; species Lasiosphaeris hirsuta. The sequence continues at coordinate 67,312 of JAUKUA010000001.1, forward strand.
GAGTGCTCCTGAAGGAGACTGTCAGTTTCGATTCTGATGTGCTAAATATAAAGGTACCTGAGAATGCCCAACGGTCCAGTGAGCAGGTCCAGCTGGAATGACATGTCCTGGTTCTTGTCCACGCCCTTTCCGCCTCGCTTGCCCTGTGTGCGTAGAGTTCCGCCAATTGTGTCTTCATGCTCCCAGCCGCCCTGTGGCCCGTCGTGAATGAGCCTCAAAAAGTTGTTTTAAGCGCTCAATTGCGAGAAGAGGGAGGTAGTGTCACAGTCTTCGCCTACTCCTAGATAGTAGAGACCTTGGCGAAGCCGCCCCATGGCAGCGGAGCTCAGAGCTTGGATCTTGGACCACAACTCCGAGCCCATGGCTGCGGAGCTGCGCTCCTACACATCTTGCACTCTTCGTGCAACTACAATACAATCACCTCACTGCCTACAGGGAGCCCTAGGCCCGTGATATAGATTCCGGAGAACATTAGCTTTGTTGGCTTGGCTTGCGCGCATATGCGGAAAGCTTTAAACAGCGAATCTAACATACAGTTGTTGGAAACGCTCCTGATCAACTGATCTCAGGCCCACTCCATCCTGTTGGTCACACAGTCTGGCCATGGCATGTGCTAATCCCACGTGTCCACTGCAGGCTAAAGGTCTAAGGTGTAACTACACCTTGACCTCGGTGAATCCAGCAGTGTGGCACTTATTGAGTATTTGGGGGCTTGTCGCCTGCGACTCCCCCTCCTGAATCAATGCCGTGCCGTATCTCTGGAACGCTTGGTGCGTAGATGTTCATGTGCTGTCTACAGACCTTGGTTAAGTCAAACTCGTAGCCGTCGAACATTGTTGCTGGGCTATACAGGCGTAGTGGCGAGCCTGTCGTATCCGCGTGTGACTTCCAATAGCAATCTCGGTTGCTATTATCCAGGTAATTCCAAGTTGTAAATACAAAACACCGTCCAACCGGCCTTATTGGGGAGGGCACAATGCTCACAGCAAAGTCGGTGTGACAGCGGGGACAACTCCTTCTAAAAGCAATATTAGTCAGATCTCCACTCCTCTGAAAGGTGGCTTGTAAACATACACAGCACCCCAGTGTGTGCTTGCTAGGCACAGGCACCCGATCCCGTGGAATAGAGCACACCGGAGCTGTGCGTGGATCTTGGGCGCCTCTTCCAGCAGTGGCTCTGTCTCTCTTTTCATCGCGATAATGGGAAGCGAGAAGGACGATATAGGCTCGACATCTTGGCTCACTTTGCTTATGGGGAAGTCGGCCATATTCGGAACGAGGAGGGGGTATTCGTCATCCCAACGGCAATGCTGGCAGATGGCATTGGCGTGCCTTAGGGTGTGGCCGATCTCGTACAGTGTCCTCAACGTTGCTGTATTTCCTGGGCCTATCCAAGGTACCCAGATGTCTTCCTGCTTCATGTTGACTGATCGGTAAAACTTATCAACCTTAAACTGTGTACTTGAAAATCCCCGCCTGGACGCTTGGTTAAAAGGTCGGCCGAGCTTGGCGGCCATCTAGGCGAAGACGCGGTTCTGAGCCTGTTGATCCGACCTTGCTTCCCAAGCAGTGCGGATAAGCTTAGGGTCTAGGAGTCGGCATTTCGGGAATGAGAGGGCCGGCCCAGGCATAGAGACAGGAGCGTCAACTTGACCGAGGGCAGATGTTACTTCCGATAATGTATCGGACTGAGCTTCGTTATTGTCTAGTGTCGATATATCGGTCAAAGTGTCGGAAGGGGCATTTACGCTGCCCAAGGGCGGTATAGTACCCATGTTTGATAACCGTGTCGTGTTAAGGGGAAATTATCAATTTACAAGAACATGACGAGACTGTCATTGAAATCTTCAAAGACTCGGATCAGTCAGGTATTAATCTAAGGTTTCCCAACAACCTTCGTTATTGGGGGCTCTGGCCAAAGTGAGTTCTTGGCTTGGGTCCATTAGCTTTCTTCGTATCTTGTTGAACCTTTGCAACTTAAAACCATGATGTGGACCCCCTCAATACGTATATAGTGATGATTTTTAGTGAACATGTGAGGTTTAACGGTGATGTCGCCTGAGGTGGCACAACTAAGCTTCCAACAGCTCTCCTTGAATGACGCACACGCCGGATGGGCCGCGGCACTGTGCACAAGCATGAGAATTGACAAGAGGCTCGCGTTCTTTCTCCCCCTCTATTTCAATTGCCACGATTGTCAATACAGGCAATCATCGGGGCTTACCAGCCGACCATGACAAAGTACGCCGCCTCAGTGCTCAAGCACAACAAGCCAGGCACCAAATACGTCAATTGCCGTACGCTGAAGAAGGGCGGCGGCGCTGTTCGCGAGAGTCCTAAAAGCCGCGCGAACAGCGATCTTTTTTATTATTATATGATTAGCGTGGAGTATATAGTTAAGGAGTGCTGTATTTTGTGATTTGGGCGCGACCTCGAGGTGGAGGCTGGCGACACTCCACACCGCTCAATAATACCTGGCAGGCGGTCCATCGTCTCTCGAACCTGCCACGGCGGTTGCGAGTTTTCAGCCTGGCAGCTACTACTCTACAGATTTGTGTTCCAACTAGGATCCATGATACCTGGTTTCCAATTGCCAGCAGTACCAAGACGAAAAGAAAGATGCACCAGGCCGCCTCTCTCAACATCAATTACGATGGATACCTGGGGACGTGATACTGGCAAACTCCCTTGGGAAACTAACCGTGTGGAAGGTGTGGAGGTTCGGTAACTAGCCACGAGCTGACCAGTAAGTTCAACTTGAAGAAAGGTATCTTGTGTGCAGCCAGCGCAAGGCAAAACGTCAGTGTTTTCCGGTAAATTATGGAGACGAGCGTTGAAGAGGTAGGTTCAATTCCGAAACAAACAGTAATAGATTTGTAAAGTACCTAGGTACTGTCTCTAACTTGAGCAGATGATCAAGTCACGTCACAGATGTTTAAGATCTAACTCGCGTTGAAGGGCGGCCTTCAATCGTTAGGGCAGGAACTCTCCGAGGGTCAACGGAGAGTCGAGTAACTCCGGTAGCTAGGAAAGATTATCGGATCGAACTATCGTGAATCGGAGCGTGGCGTAGTTAAGGACATATATAATTACCTTGGTCGATAATAACAAGACTGTCGTTAAGCCGTCAGGCCTCGCGAGTGATCTCGGGCATAATGTCGAGGGAATAGTTTAGGATATGGCCAACGTTAATAAAGACTGGGAGCAAGTACAGGCACCTATCGAAACTGCGGCTTAGTACGCCACAAATAACACCGCATACCCGCTGTTAAAGTCTATAAGTAAGCAACCGACCCGGCAGGGCGAGCGATCGAGGGATCGTGAGAGAGATGAGGCATCCATTACCGTGCACGCCGACCGGGATGCCCTCGACCATCAACGGGTCGTTGACATTGTACATGCCCGCACCGAAGGGAATGCTCTTCCGAATCTGGGCTCTTTTAGCACTGCGCTGTGTTGGGGCTGCAATTTACTTGGGGTGCAACACATACTTTGCAGTCAAGAGAGATGATTAATTCAGGCTGTGGAGTAAGGAACCCCTTGAGGAATTTCGCTACTTCATCCAAATAGTCATGCTTGGATTGGAAACTTTCCAAAGTCGGGCGGCACGGTGAGAGGCTCTTGGGTAAGCTCGAAACCTGACTTCTCCAGCTCAAAAGGCGGGTGGTCTCGTGTGTCCTGGATGGTGAGCCTGGTGGCCTCCCACTGCACATTGGTCAGGGCCGCTTCAAGATCTTGGGACAGTTTCCGTTCAGCGGATGGGAGGACATGGTAGGGCTTCTCTCTTTCGTAGAGAGGAATCTTGGCAAGGAAGTCGAGGCCGGCGGCGACAGACAGCATGGCATTTTGAGAACTTGAGTGCTGTTTCTTCAGGATGTTCTTGGCTGCCGGCAGTAGCTCAATGTCATAAGGGGTAGTCCGTCCAATAAGGAGAGGGCTGCAGCTTGGAGCTACTTTCAATTGCACTGCAGAACTTGAAAGGAAAGTTACAGTGTTCTTGGAAGTCTCAAACTGATGATAATTTTCTTGGGTTTCAAGATCCTTGACCCCCTCTTTTTCTGGGAGGTCTGCTTGATATACCCAAGGATATGTGTCATGTTAACCAGGAAACCTGGTTTGGTCTTGTTGGCGTCTATTGGTTGCAATGTCTTCGTGTATGGCTGTTGACCCTTGTTGGTCCTAACCTATTACTAACTTGCTCCATTCCCAGTCTTGATTGGTTGATCCAAATCGTGACATCAGATTCGTATGACCGGGGTCGGACAGAATAAGACCGCTCTATGATAAACCGGGTTTGTACTTATAAAGCACAGGACGCGGGTAACGACTAACAATTATCCTGTGTTAGCGGCCGAAGGCAAGATGACTGGATGTAGAGTGGGATAGATACCTAATTGTATCTGAAACTATATACGAACTCTACGTGTGGATAAGTATCTCTGAACGGTAATCAGTCTCGATTTTTGGTCAACGGCTTCCCCCCTTACGCTGCTCTGTAGTCGGGTACCGATCGGATCTCGCTATCCACACAAGTGTGGATGCAATCTGGATACAACCTACGTTTACCCCACTCGGAGGCTCTCCGTCCCACCTGCCGCAGACAGATCGTACACCGTCTCACCAAAACTAGACGCTGGATGGTCGGCCAGGCCCGGCGAATGCACTACAGATACACTTTAGGTTCCCATGCAGGAGGCAATATTGACCTTCTTTCCACCCTCACCCTCCATGCCTCCCCTTTTCTACTCTAGCCAAGATTGGGGACCGAGACAAATGTCTCATTTTTGGTCACTTCCATCACTAGTTAATCGCTATCATCAACCTTCAGCGCACGAACCGCGCTCTTCTGCCAGATGTCACTGGGAGCCCTCACCCAATTCCTTAGCCTGAAGCAAATTTCTGCAGTCGTCGCTGCCGTAGCCATCGGCCCGGGCCTGCTCCTGGTGCTCTCCAAACAATACCACAGCGGCGCCATAGAAAGCGCCGTCTCCAACTCCAACATGGCGTCGCCATCGCTGCCCTTCGATCCCCTCAACGCCACAGCCAGCGATCTGCAGAAGCTTTTAGACAAGGGCACGGTGACGAGCGAGGACCTGGTCTACCTTGCCCAGATCGAAAAACACAACCGATATGGTATGAGGCTCAATGCCATCATTTCCACAGCGCCCAAGGATGTCATCTTGACGGCAGCAGCTCGTGCCCTGGACCAGGAGCGTCGGGCGTCGGGAAATTTTTCCCGACGCCCGAGGGCGTGAACGGGGTGCTCGCTCTTCTCTTCTGGGCCCGTGTAGCTACCGGCATGCTGGACGGTTTTTCGAGCTTGTCGAGTAAACCGTACTGTTGGCAGTAGCCGGCGCCAATCCCACGACTCGGAGCAGAACCCCGCTATGCCTTGCTGGAGGGAGGGAGGTTGAAGAAGGAAGAAAGTTGAAGAAACAAAATAGATGCCAGGACATTCATTTTGTACCAGATCTCGGAAAAATTATTCTCCGATTAGCTAACTGTATCGTTTCTGCCTCCGGTACGCCTTACTATGGGCGAAGCAGAGCGATTAGGAAAAGTGGTGATGAATTGTTGTTGTTGTTGCGGGCCAGGAATTTCCTGGCCTGCAGCAGCTATCTAGGTGTGGCATGGCGCTAAGGCCATGGCACTAGCCAGGCAGGCGAGGTGGCGTGTGCGCTACCCTCGAGGTGGGGCAGCACCTCCAACACTTGCTCCTCTTAGATTATCCTAAGACATCTCTAAGAGAGCGAGGGGAAAGAAGTAAAATACAACGGAAGGACCGGTTACTCCATGTGGAACAACTAGGTAATGAGGAGCTATTTCGTCCAACTTGACTAATTCTAAGCTACGGCGGTTAATCGCCTCCTCCACGTACATCTTCCGCCATCTATTTATGCTCCTTGAAGTTCATCCACGAAACAGCCTTACGTACGCCCCGTCCTGCAACCTACCAAGTCGAAGTCCGGTGCTGTTTCGTCTTGGTATCCTTGTCAGCCGGTGGCGCTTCTTGTATCGTCTGTGTAAACGAGATCGAGTATGTCGCTTGATGTGAAGCCCTCAATGTCGTGATCCCAGCGTCGAACCAACCCGTTCTCCAGAATTGTTTAATGTATGGTGACAACATTAACCTCTGTACACCATACTCCTGACAGTGGAGCGTCTCGGGCCAGGTTGGTTGAACGTTGTGGTGGATAGGCGCGAAGAGTCTCCACAAAGCATCTGGAGTAACTCCCTCTGGAATCCGGGATAGATACGTCCAGTCTTGCTCTCGTCCTGGAGGTATAATATAGCTTGCCTCACCCGGTGCTGACGGTAACGCTGGCTGGAATCTGAACACCAACACACCGACATGCTCATGGTCGCCGCATTTCCACGGCATCTTCAGCTTGTTCCCAATTGTTGTACTTGGGACCGGATGCAAAACTTCGCTCTTGAACGCAGCCCAAAAGAAGTACCGCAATGGGCTAAACCCCGTCCACAAAACTGGGAGTTGTCGACGGCACGGAGCGACTTGGTTTTCCGTGACCGATCCGTAGAGGAGTCCGTGTCTGACCGCCACTTCCGTATCCTGGGTGGAGGACCTTCTCAACGCATCGGTCCCGTGGTATACTGGGAGAGCTCGGAACGAAGAGCGAGAGGGATCGGCACCTCTTTCATGCGAGTTGGCGAGCTGTTCCATTGCCCTTGTTGTTGGGTTGCCATTCCAAGCTTCAAGAATCGTCGACCCTTCGAGTTTCAGTTGGATGACCGAGCATGGTTCCGTGTCGGTGGATGGCTGTTCCGTACGGGATCCGAGCGCCATAGCTGATGGCCCTTCGACAGGGGGATGGCTCTCTTCATGGCTAGGTTGGTTGGTACGTTGCTGCCCGGTAGAGTGAGCCGCTCGCTCCACGTGAAGTAAGTTGAACAAGTGAAAAATAGTTGAGGATGGGAAGTTGGATGAGAAAAGAAAGGAGCGATGAGAGATTAAGATAGCTTACGGGTACCCCGAGCCAAGAGGCAGAGGGAGCGAAAACAGGGCACTGAAAAGACGATGCATTCGACAAGCCCGATAGATCCACGACACTTGACAGTGGGCGTCCCTGCCCAAGATCCGCCGAGCGTCGTCGAAGCCGATGCCGCTGACGTGGTTGTCCCACGACCCGAGCCCCGTGAAGGTCAGCTGTATGGTGTCGGTCTACAGTAGCGAGAGCGGGGGGAGGTAGTAGCTCTCGGCGACGTTCAGTCGTGAAGACGCTGGAGAAGTGCTGGTGTAGAAATTCGAATATAACTTCCTATATACGTCTATGGATCTTCAACTTGTCTCGAGTCATGGGCTGTCTAGCAGGGTGTCATGGCACGCCAGGGTCTTCGCAGTGTTTCCTATTAGGATCCTTACCATTAGTTTAGGGGTGGGGGGTCCAGGGCCTTCGGCGATAGGGAGAGGGGCCGTGTAGTACCTGGGGGCGAGTTGGACCTCCTAGGGCCTAGGGGGCTGGGGAGTTTCTTCGGGAGAAGATCTCCCCCGCGGGCCGAAATAGTGTAGTTGAATTCCCTCGCTAGGTAGAATGCGGGGTAGAGTCCCGAAGAGTCTATTGACACTCACACCGTATTTACGCACCGCCCGCACTGCATTCTCGCACCGCGTGCATGAGAACCCATGCAGTTGACAAGGGAAAAATACAAGTAATTACAACAATATTTCAGACGTCAACCGAAACGGCACGTGAAGTTTGGTCTGATTTAACGTTTTTTTTTTTGTTTTTTTTTTTTGTTTTTTTTTTGTTTTTTTTTTGGTTTGGGTTGTTTGATTGGTTTGATCATTGAGCTGATCCGGTTGGCTTGGTGGGCGCTCTGATTTTAACCTGAAAAATCTGCGCATGCTAATCCGCACCTGCCAATCTTCACCTGTCAATCTTCACCTATAAAAAGGGATCTCCCACCAAGCCACCTAGAAAAAATCCAACCCTTCCTTTCAACCTCAACCTTCATTCCGTAAACAGAGATCCAGCCATATGCTCCGTCCCCAGCAAATCGTAGGTGGTAATTATACCCCGATTATCCATCAACTTAATCCACCGAACAAAAGCCTCCTCTTCAGTAGAGCTTAATTTCCGGTGTTCCACCTATGCTTGTTGCTGGGAGATACGTCCTCGTAGCCGGCCCCAAAGAGTAGTGTTAGAATATTGCCCTATTGCCCTGCAATCCCCTGCAGCATCAGGGGGCACAATCCCCCCTAAGGGAGGGGAAGTGTGCTAGCTCCCTAAGGAGCTAGCCCCATAGGGGCCCACCACGTCATCAAGATCCCCACCAAAGATTCCAGGGGCTTCAGGAAACACTGCACTAATACACACCTTTCCTTTTTGTAGTTTAGTTACCATCTGAACTCCCACACCCGTGGAAGGCTCTTCTAGAACCTTCCATAACTACAAGAATCTCTCCTCTCTCCTGTAGCTTGTTCTTCCCTTCAAGTAAGCATCAAGTAATACTCCTCAGTGAATTGTACCTTACCAAGCTCTGCAATCCAGTTGTGCAGTGCTCCGCACTGCACTTTGTTTCTTTCCATTCAAAGGCTTTTCCCCTTCCCGTTAGCTCATGCAGTGCTTTCGCAATCCGTGCGGAATATCGGACAAACTGCCGATAGAAGTTTGCAAAGACCATGAAGGCTTGCATGTCTTCTTGAGGCGTTGGTTGTTGAGGCCAATCCCGGATTGCCTCCAACTTTGAAGGTTCCATCTCGATCCATCCTGGGCTTATCTTGAAGCTCATGTAGGGTTGATCCTGAACGTGGGACTTGCTCTTTCCAGAGTGCACTGAGAGTGTCGCGTCTTCGAGTCCTCTCAGTACCTGGTGCACATGCTCTTTGTGCCCTTTGAGAGTCTCCGAGTATATCAAGACATCGTCCAGATATACAAACACAGAAATCGGTCTAGGAAGGCGCAACACATGGTTGACCATGTTCTGGAAGGTCGCGGGCAATGTGCAGTGATTCTTGGTAGTGTCTTCGTTCAGAGCCTGGTAAATCCACAACCAATCGTAGGTCTGTAGTCTCTTTCTTGGGCACAAACAGCACCGGATATCCTGCTTCGGACTGCAATGGTTCAACGCTAACTTACCCTTGCCAATCCAGGCACTGATTATCATAAGATTACCGATCTGACCGTTATCGTGACCATGGTAGACTCGAGGTGTAACCCCGTGCTAATGGCGCCGAGCGAGATTAGGCCGTAGGAGTATGTATCTGTGTAATGCGTGTGGACGGTTTAGGTTATTTAATTTGCCGTATACTGTGCCGCCATTGACTGTGGTATTGGTTGAGCCGACGACTATGAGGACGGTGCCGTTGCTGACGAGTATAGTTACGGCGAGGCCGACGGTTCCCACGGTGCCGGGTGCTACGGATGTGCTGAGTGGGCTGCCCGCGGCGATGATGGGGGTGGTGACGGCTGGGTAGGGAGTTTAGGGGAGAGTTAGGGGTGATGTGGGAGTTGGTTATGTGGGAGTTGTTAGGGCTATTACGATGTGCATGTGATGGATGAAGATATTTAAGTGAGAAGGAATGGTGTGATATAATGAATAATGATATATACAGTCAATACATCATGCCAATGCTCCACGATGCATCAGACAAACTCCATGATGTATTAATAGATGTTGACAGGTGTTACCAACCATCACCTCACCCCCATCCTAGGCTCCACCTTCCTTTTCCTTCCTTTCCATTGCAGCAATAGAAACGCTTGCCCTCATATGTGTGCCCTACGTTTTTGTTACTCCCAGCATCAGACGCCCCCCATGATTGATCAGATGAGTTCCATGGTGGGTCTGATGAGTTCCATGGTGGATCAGATGAGTTCCATGGTGGATCAGATAAGTTCCACGATGGCGTATATGAGACCTGGCTGGGCAGTGGCACGCGCGACATTTGTAAGTCATTTAAACTAGAAATGCGTTAGCAAAAGAACCGGACTATATGATCGACATCTTTTAGGTCCCTACCTCATGTTCGACGCTGTTGTTAAAGGAAATTGGTATTCCTAAAGTCAAATCCTGTCAGCCATATCCGCAGCAACAAGAGGACCTAGAGAGTTGTCTCACCTGTGAGGAGTAAGATGTCCAAAAGTGAGAGGCGCACTTGGACTGTTGGTTTTTGTCGTATAATGTCCCAGGCTGCACGCAGCCTGGTTCCTGGCAGGCGTGATCAGAGCAGTACTGACTCGGCGACATCTGCTGCTGATTGGCATTGAACCCCTCAAACCGCATAGCAAGCCCATTACACCCCGGGCTGAGGCAACGGTGCTCCTTGCAGAAGATGATTTCTGTGGATTGATTTGCCCCTTCCGCTTGACACGGGCCTAAGTCGCAGGTGTGATTGGAACAGAAGACGCCACTTCCATCCTTGCCCCCATTGCAGAATCGTTGCTGACATTTGTGGTCGGGGCAGTACTTTGACCTTCCTTCCGCTCCAACATATGTCTCTTCGAAACAACTTCTGTTCTCGCAGGTCCACCAATGCGTCAAGCAAAAGTCTCTTTGAACTTTTTGGTTTTGGTTGATGTGCCGAATCTGGTCGCATCCCTGCTTCGCACACCAGAGACTTTCCTGGTAGTATTCTGCGCCTGCGCTGTCGCGTTTGTTCCGGTTGCTCTTGTGGCGTGTCGGAGTCTGGTCATGCTCGCTACTTTTGCTGCCGCGTCGATACCGACGGTCGGAGTTGCGATGATGACCCATGGCGATTCGTTGCGGTTGTATGTGAGACCGTCAGTTGGAGATCGATATTGTGTGAGGGATGGCTTGGGACACGGTTATTCAAAAATTGGAAGGCAGATCGACCATGCGCAGAGCCTTGGGGACTTGAAGGCTGTTGTAGAACGCTCGAGGGGGGCTGAATGCAACTGTCCAGATCAGGACAATGGAATTTCAACCCATCTTCATTGCCTTCCCGCCGATGCAGCAAAATCCCCGGTGTCATCAATGATGGAATTGTCCTGTGGGAATTCCAACCTACATCGGTTCTTGGCGGCCGCCTTCCGGCTGGACGGATCAAGGGCTTCGCGATTGTCACTCTGTGTTACTGTGTAGGTACATGGAAATTCGCTGGAGGGTCAGCACTGGCGAATTGGAATTCTAGGCAACCGAGAAACTCATTTTTAGCCAATGAGGCAAGTACACATTTTCGGACTTGCTTCGGCAAGCGGCGGCTGTTCAGAACAGAATGGAATTTGGGTTTCTCGGTTGATGTCTAACTCAATGAGTTCCGTCAGGGGTTTAGTACCTTGACACGCATGTATATAACGTATCACAATTACACCATCACAACACAAGGAAATAACAATAACTAAACCAGAAATAGATGAATCAGACGATTCTCCAACCTCCTGACACGTGCGTGCATTACAGCCATCGTACCTTTAGCTAATTGGTGTACAGCAGCTGTCGTAGAGCTATTTTGGTGGTTAGATATCCGCTCGCATGGGTCGATGCACCACACTGCGTGAACACTCACAAGCATGAAGGAAGAAGAGGCAGCCACCCACGGCAATGGCGGCGATCATTCCTCGGATAATGATGGAGGCCCTCGGCATGATGATTGACGGCGGTATCTCGCTCAATCGCTATTCGCAACTCGAAAGAGGGCTTGCAAAAGAAAACTATGTTTTTAAGTGTTGATGGGGGTGTTGATTCGCCATGTGTATCAACCAGAAAGCCATAATTGAGAGAGTTGCATGTGTGTTGTATTGTTGAGGTTGCAGCTCCTGCGTAGAGTCTAAGTGCCCTGACTGGCGCCTTGGCAGCTTGGCCCGCGCTGGCGCTCTGGATCCAATTGATCCACTGTATCTACTTATTCAATGCTTGCCCGAAATCACCAGCGGAAGCCTGACACGAAAAACAGCACATGCCCGAAATCACTAACCACAAGCATCACCGACGCAATCCCCCGCAAATCGCTATCGCAGAAAGCCTGCCAAGATGCTTTTCGCTAGTGACAGTTATACAGTAGGTAAGTATGACTAGTTATTATAACGTAGAGACTTAAAACGGAGAGTAAATATACTGGCTACCGAGTCTATTTCTGATACGGGAACAGTATCTATGGATTTGACAGGTAGATAAGTAGATAAATAAGAGGATGGATAGACAGTGAATGGCTTCCTCATGGCCCTGGCGCCCACCTGGGCCTACATCATGGGCCTGGCCAGGAACCATTCCTAATCTCCACCTCTTCACCATACACACTCTACTTCATCAAATACAGCACAATATAGCACAATACAGCACAATATAGGACAATTGCCAGTTTTTGCGTGATCTGAGTCAAGGTCACTATATAACCCTATTAATTTCTTAGGGCCGCCGTTTCCTTTTTCCGGGAGTAGGACTAGAATTGGGCCACCCCTATCTGGCCTAAAACCTATCCCTCGTCGCGTAAAGTTAACAATTTCGGGCATGATGAGCCCGGGGTGAGCAATGGTGAGCCGAATGTGAGCAGAGGGAGGGTGAAGCGAGCCTGATTTTGGGCTAACTAGTTTCGGATGAGGCTCTTTTTTTATCAGGGAGCGACTACCGTAGTATATACCTTCTCGACCGGGTTGGATATCAGGGAAGTGAGACACCAATCCGGGTTCCTATTAGCCGCAGCCTCTTTAGGCTAATTAATTTGCATAAACAACTTCAAAATCGAAGCATAGACGTGAAGCCAAACCTAAGCTAAGTCCAGTGGCAGACGCGACATGACTTGCCTTGGGTTAAGTAAAGGGAACCATGGCACCAACGGGTAACCAACAGCCCGCTTCACACGCAAATTTAGCGCTAACTAAAGTACAAATTCATCGGCTTACTCGTATAGATCAGGTTCCTTGCGCAGCTAGGATTATCAAAGTAGTTAGGAAGTAGTTTGTCTCGTGACCGAGTGCTAGTGCCTTTTTACGAAAAGGACCTCGCATTTCGTACGTCAGTTGGGGCTACAATCATCTGTTACTACGTTGCTGTGGCGGTCCGCCAAGGTCGTAGACGCTGGTGGAGAAGCCACAGCTTGGTGCTCAAGTTGCTTCTCGGAGTATAGGGGTCACCGAGTGAATTCTTCCCAAACTGCCCTGTGGTGAGCGGTAAACAGCTCAGCTTACGTCGTCCCGGTTGGGTTGGACAAAGCATATCTCGACTTTTCTATAAATATAGAACTGGAATCTCCCAAAAGCCGCCCCGAGAGAGAATCAAGCACACGGCCATCTCTATCTTTCATCGAGCTATCTAGTCCGACACGCAACAATCTTCAGCCCAGACTGTCTGTACATTTCCCACTCTAACCAGCTTCCAAGTCAGTCGCCCTCTTTATCCGTCTGTGATTTCCTCTCACTAACACGCTACAGCCGCCAAAATGATGTTCACCCCGTCCACCGCCCTCGGCGCCCTCGTCAGTCTCGCCGCCTTCCTTGCCATTCCGGCGGCCGCCGCAGCTGTCCCTGGCGACGCTCCGGCAGCTGTCCTCGAGCCGAGAGCATGGCTCTCCAATCTCCATGTCGGGACCGCCGGTCATGGATAGTATGACGGTAGCTTTGACGCCCACGCCATTGGCAACACCTGCTGGGACTGGCGGTGTGAAATGGGCTCGTCATCATATGGTTGTCGATTTGAATGCGTACTGCAAGAGGCACAACGGCGACAATGCTTATGCGGCCTGTGGCGGCGGCACGGCCTGGAACTGGCAGTGCCATAGCTAGGCACCGCCTTCCCGGACAGCGGTCGTTATAAAAGTGGTGGAGAGCGGGGACTTGAGAGAGGATGAGTCGGTATGAGGATTGACGGAGAATGCTGGAGTTTAGTTCTACTATTGATCTCTTTAGTACTGAGTTATACGGTCAAAGCCTTGGGACTGACACTCTGTGCTGCATGACTCTGCTGAGAATGCTTTCAATAAAAAAAATAAAAAAAATAAAAAATAAAAAGCACACTGCGCCCACAGACGGCATGATCATGATTATAGTTGGGCCATGAACGACCCCCACAGGCACACAGGATATCCAAAATTTCATCAAAGAGCAGGATTGAAATGCGGCGTAGCTTCTCCCATCCTGCGGTTCACATCCCCGCTGTATGCCGTAAACCTCTCGTCGACGGCCTGAGAGCTCAACCTCGAGTCCGACTGCCGGAGCACCAAAATGCTAATGACCCAGCCAAAGATCTCGAGACCGAGCTGGCAGATGGCGAATGCCCACGACGCATACTGTTCACCGGCAGGTTAGCCCAGAGGTCAAACAAGCAGGACGACAAAAGGGGGGGGGAGGGGGGGGGATTCACCTGGGAGTTGCAGTTGGACTCGGCCTGGATGCCGTGCACGACGGCGGCCTGCTCGGTGCAGGTGTAGCTCCACAGGTCGGCGTTTTGGCCCGAGTTGTTGCCAAAGTCGAAGCTGGTCTTGCTGATGACGGCCGAGATGGCGTAGCTGACCGTCTTGGCCGAGGCGACGGCGTAGTGGGCGGCACCGCCGACGCGGACGGCCCAGGGCGCGAGCTTGCTGCGCGGGCGCAGGTAGGCGATGATCATGCAGATGTCGAAAACGAGGGCGGCCACGGCGACGCTGAAGAGCAGGATGGTGGGCACCACGTCGGGCACGACGGGCCACGCCCCCGGAACGGCCTTGGTGTTTTGGTACGTCCAGTACACCCGACCCTGGAAGACGGCGATGGCGATGGACAGGAGTGCCGACAGCGTGCTCTGGATGATGCGGAGCACTTTGATGCGCTTGTCGCGGCGGGCGTACTTGGCCTCGTCGAATCCGTCGCGGGCGTCGTCGGGCGCAGGCTTGACCGCCGCGTAGGTGCTCTTGCTTTCGCTCATGGTCCAGAGTGTCTGGGTGAAGTGCCGAGTGTCTAGAGGGGGGGGGGAAGTGTGACGGTGTTGGGAGCGAGGGGAGACCCAAGGCTCCGGCTAGCCGACCTCTTTATCGTCCATGGAATCCCCAACCAACCTACTTGGGCTCGCTGCGAAACGGCATACTCCGCAGAAAATGCCACCGGCTCGATGCATGCGTCTCCGATGCGCAGCCGGACGACTGCTGGCCGACGCCACATTGCGAGACGGGCCAGCTGAATCTGCAGCCAAAGCTTGTCTTGACCACTTAGACGGGGACACCAGTTGGTGAAACCAACCACGACCCCGTCCACACGGCGCTCGGGACCTCCAAGAGGGCTAGTCCCCTCATGCAGCAAAACGGTCGAGGCATCTGCAGGCCTTCGGGCGCGGCACTTGGGAGGAGTGATAGGTTGAGGATGACAACGCCTACGTGAAGTCCCAGAAGCGCAAGCATGTCTGCCTAGCCCTGCACCCAATATCTCTAGAAATTCATGATTACTCGCCAAACTCGACATGTCCAAAAAAACCCCCCCGACTAAGCCTCTACGAAGGTATCAATCCCTGGACCATGCTCTCGAAATCGGGAGGCCTGGGGAGTGCAGGCAAGATCTCGTTGACCCAGCCAATGATCTGCGGCGCCCCGAAACTCAGCTTGCAGCCAGTCGAAGTGCTGGCGAAGCGGAAGCTCTGCGACGCTGAGCTGTGATGGAAGTTGCTCGAGACCGACCACGGACCCCAGCCCACGCTCACGCCTCCGGAATCGGTTGACGAACGGAAGTGGTTGTCAATGTGGGTTGTGTCGCCGCTGAACTGTGAGATGCATAGTCATGTCAGTCATGATTTTGCCTGCCGGGGCCGGAGGGGGGGGGGGGGGGCTTGGTCGCTCACGCTGATCTCGGTGTCGGCCGCGATGAGAAAAGAGCTCGGGTACGCTGGGAACTCATTGTACTTAGCCAACGTCCGGATGGCTCTTCTTCCCTCGTCCGTCTCGGTTCCTTGTTGGTGCATCAACCTTTGCAGCTCCTGGGCGCCTAGACTCAGCCTGTTCCATGACCTGTTAGCTCTTGCGCTATGTTCTTGGGGCGGGAAGAATTCGGCAGAAAGAGACGTACAAGAATCCGCGAGCAACGTCCAGCTGAGTGTCGGCAAAGAGCTCGGGGTACAGCCATGCACGGTGGACATTCACCACCAAGGCGGAGCTGGGAACCAGATAACACACGCGGTCAGCCTCCAGTGTTTCGAGAGAGGGGGGGGGGAAACCTGTAAGTCACAAGTCAACTCACAAAGTCACACTGATATCACAGGCCGCCATGTCTTGCATCATGTCCCTATACCCACAAGTCAGCCCACCCGATCCCTCGTCTCACCGCAAGCGCGGGCCCCCAAAACATGACATACGATCTAGCCTGGTCATGAGAGTAGCTCCCGCCAGCCGACCACAGCCCCCACCCCACCCCGCCCCCAACACTCATTCCCCAAGCCGACTGCGTGTTCGTCTTGGTCATGTCCTGACTAGAGATGACACACTTGACCGTCGTCCACGGGTCGGACGTCGGGATGGGCTCCCGGGCCGGGTCCCGCTGGACGGCGGGGACATTGGGGTTCGCGCCGTCGGTGGTGCCGTCCGGTTCCACCACCGCCGCCCCCGCCGCCCCCGCCGCCGGGTCGCCGGCGAACAAAGCATCCACGTTCTCGTCGCCCTGCTGCATCAGGCTGATCCCGGACGCCTGGGGCGGCTTCTCGGTTGTTGTTGCTGCGTCGGGTGTGGGCTGGGACGGGTCGGGTGCGTTGCTCGCCCCGACGGGAATCGAGAGGTTGTAATTCTCGGCTGCGAGTTTCTTGCCGCGGAGGCCTTTGAGGCGGGTGAGCTCTTCGTCGATGGTGTGCAGCTTGGCTTCGAGCCAGAGCTCGAGGTTGCTGGTTGAGTCCTCTGTGAGTTGGCGTCAGCACTACTACTACTGCTGGTTAGAAATGGGCTTGGGACCCGGGCTCCGTACTGTTTGCCGCGTTCATCTCCGTCGCGGTCTGGTACCGCAAGTACTTGGCCCTGTTTTCTAGCGCTGCCGCCAGATCCTTGCGTTCCTTGGTCATGTCGTCTCCCTTTTTGTATCCGTAGAACGACAAGACGGCATTCTCGAGCGCCGTCTTGGTATCCGTCACGTCCTTGCCCCCTTCCTTCTCGGTAGGGGTTGGGTTGGGTGGCAGCAGGGGAAAGTCACCACCGCCCACTTTCTGGGACAAAGATGTCAGTGCCCGACCGTACACGCAAATCGCCCGCATTTTGGCAGCAGTCCGGGCCGACTCACGACTTTCATAGCCGAGAGGGAAACATATAACGCGTCAAGTCTGGAAATCTCCGTGTCGAGTTGGTCGAGCGAGTACGTTCCGTTCTTGTTGAACCAGGCCAGCGCCTTTAGCTTGCACAGGGTTGCCCTGGGGATCACAAGACATTGTCAGTGTCGGTTCTCCGGCCGAGGCTGCCGAGGAATGACGCACCAGTTTGCTGGGGTGAGCTCAACACGCCAGACTTCATCCGCGCCGTTGGCGTCGACGATGATGTCGTTCCGCATAGATTCCTATAACAAGGTGAGATTCAATTCGCTCGATGCTGCAGGAGGCCCAATTTTTTACCTTGCTGTCTTCGATCCGGGCCATGATGCTATCCACGTCAACAAGGCCTGCAAGAAATCAGCTTGGTTGACCCTCGTTCAGGAAGGCAGTTCTCGCCCGGCATACCGAAATTCGCCTCAACTGGATCGTAGGGCTCGATTAGCATGGGTGTCTGTGGCATTCGTCCCGTCAAGTTCTCTCACCGTTGTACTTGTCACCCAGGGCGACGAAGGACATGTACGCCGCCTGCACCGCGGATTTGTACTGCACAGCAAGTCAGCGAAAGCCGTGTCTGAGGGCAACGAGTTGCCGCCGGTCCAAAACATACAAAACGAAAGTGCGTCTGATTCCAGATCTGGTAGTCTTCCTTCGCCTTGCCAATCTCGGTTGGGTATTTCGACATGGAATCAGCTGGAGCAAACGAGTCAATATGATCCAGCCTCGGAGAAATTAGGACAATGAGAACAAACCCATGGCTCTCGCCTTTGCCTCGTCCCAGGCATTGGCCGCTTCGGCCCACGCCCGCTGCTTCTCCGTGTAGATCTCCAGCGGCGTTCTGTTGCCGAACCTCTGGTTCGGCGTGATCAGGTAGGCCATGGCGTTGTCGTAGAGCTTGCTTCCCGGGCTGAGGATCTTGAGGGGGTCGTCCTCGGCCTCGTTTGCGTCTTGTCCCACGAGGCTGTGGATCGAGGCCTTGAATGGCACGAGCGCATCCAGCGCCCTGGCGTAGCTCCGGGCGACGCTCTTGCCGGTGGCGCCGACCTACAGCCGTTGTATCAGATTCCATTCGGATGCTGCCGGGGAAAAGAACCCACCATGATGTTTGACAGCGGACACATGCCGTCCACCAGCTTGGCCTCTGCGAGCTGAACGCGCATCGGCGCGTCCACGTATGCCGCGGCATCATAGACGTATGAGCCGCCGTAGTCGTAGTGGTTCAGATCAATCACCGTGCCTGGGACGGCGACGGTGAGGTACTGGTCTGGAGAACAAGGGATCGCTTTTTCAATGGCATTCCGGAGGAGCGTGTTGATAATGCCAATGCTCTCGATGGAGTCTTTTTCCTGCTTGCTTAGAAGCTTATCGGCCATGGTGTTTGGAGTTTTGGTTTGTTTGAACCAAACGTCAAACTTCAAACCTGGAAGAGAAATGATGCAGGTTCGAGGGGGAGGAGATACAGTGCCCGTGTCGCACGTCGCATACCCATCTCGACTGATATGTAGGGCTTGGCCTATTAATCGGGCTGCGGTATGCCCAGCATGACCGGGCTGGTGATCAATCTCTTGACTCGAGATGCAAATGTGGCCACAGTTACAATGGTGTGGTTTTGCTCATTGTGAGTGTGATCCTGACAATTCAACGAGCGCTTTCCGCAGAGGCTCTCCCCATTCGAGCGGCGGAATGGCAACCGTGATTCGCTAGCACCTCTGCTGAAAATATGCAGGGAAGGGTTGTTTCCATTCCCATAGGTTGGAAATATCCAACACATCACGTAACCCCGTGCTGGATCATATGAGAACTCCCTGCTGCAGGGTTACATCAAAGCTGCAAACATCATACGTTGACCTTGTTACCAGCCAACCAGCTTGCCAGCATCATTTGCAAAGTGTCGGGAGGGTTGGGGATCTGGCATTTTCAAACACTCACGCTAGTGAGCATGCCACTGTGTGAATCCGAGCTTATAACACGAGGTATACTGTCGTTTCTTCTCGTGCGCGGTTGGTCGCGCCTCCGCTTCACCCCAACCGAGTTCCCAAACATATCATTCTTACCTGTACTCAGCTCAACCTTCACGGTCACCATGTCGTGGTGGTCACTGGTCAACGACCCGTGCATCCAGTTCATCAAAAACTGGATCGAGCACAATATCGACAGAGTCGAGTGTGCCTACAACCTCAAAGGGGGGTGGGAGGGCTGGGCGCAGGTGGAGCTCGCGGCGGCGATGCGAGACCAGTACCAAGCGTATCAGCCCCGCGTCGAGAGAGAGATGGAGATCCAGCCGGCGAGCCACCAGCGATGCGACATAGTCTTCCGCATCGCCCAGCAGCCGGGGATCCTCAAGAGCGGCTGCAGCTTCATCGAGCTCAAGTGCGAGTCAGTGAGGAACGCGGCTGAGTTCGTCAGGGGGATGGAGGAAGACCGGGATAAGATCACGGCGGCGCACAGGAGCGCCGGCCGGCTGCTGATCTGGGGCGAGGAAACCGAGTTTTACTCTGTCGGAATCTGTGTCGGCCCCACGGGGAAGGAGGGCATACGTCGCTTTGTCCAAGAGCCCGCCAACCGTGGGCAGTATAGCTCGGAAACGGTTCCGTTTGCCCGGGGGGAGATTGAGATATGGTACAAGAAGCTCACTGTGCCGCGTCTGTATCCCGACCGGCTCATCAGACCGTAGGTAAAGGGGTTTTATCGTATAAGATATCTATGGGATGGATGAGAACTGCCTCTGCCGGTCGACCGATCTTGAACAAAGTAGCTGGGTAGGTAATGACAATATTGAACCATGTCAGCCACGCCCCAAGTGAAGAAGGGAATATTCCAGTAGTAGTATGTAACCGAAAGAAGAAGAAAAAAAGAAAAAAAGAAAGACTTTGGTTTCCCACGCCACAACCGATGTTGTTGAGGAGACTCGAGGACGGGATCAACACGTACCTGTGCAAAGTTCGTTGGAACAATGAGCTCCACGGCAGATGAAGCGGTTCGGCCAACATACCAAATGAAACGCTTTGTCAAGCGACTCCCAAAGCTTGTCACCAAGAAGATGCGGAGCAAAGAGGAGCAGCTCAGAAGAGCCAAGGAGCGGGATGAAGATGCTAAAGGTAAGTATCCCACACACACTGAGCGGCCGTTATTCACGGTGGATACTAATTGATGCCAGGGCGACTGTCAGCTCTCGACTCCAAGCAAAATCACAAACACTCTCGTCAACCGTCTCAAATCGTTCGCACCGGCAGAACACAAACATGTGCAGAAGATGGTAGGCGTATGAGTCATGATCTCCGGGGAACGGTGTCGCGCACTCGACGGTTATGATAAAAATAGTCACTTGTATATTATCTACTTTAATAGCTTATATTTATCTTCCTAAGCCATCGTCGGTGGCCTGCAAATGCTAGTCAATGAGCTGATGGACGGCATGAATGTAGGTTTCTATACCCCTATGCTGGATTTATCAGCTCACATGGAGTAGTGACGTACGGTGTTGGGATGCATCATTGCGGTGACACGGATTCAATTGAGAGGTGGGATGCGGAAGTTGGAGGACAGGGATGTCAGTTTATGATGCAAATTCCTTCATTTCTTGGACTTGGACCGAATCAGCTAACAAGGGTGTGTTGCAGCAAGTCGACGGTTTTTGTCTTGCGGCAACGTGGGTTATGTCCCACAGCATCCAGCTCCTGTGACCACAGTGAGGCGTGTTGGTGGATCAGTGCTGACCAAAGGAATCGTGATAGTCAACGGACCGGCAGTCAACGGAAGCTTGGCGGCATCCCGGCACGCCGTGGGTCGAGTCTCAAATAGCCGAGCTCATCCGTCAGAACCCAGAAGAGGGCAATTGGTTCGAGCGCTTGGATAACTTCCGCTTGTTTGGCTTTTGGCTGGAGAATCATGAGAGATATGACACAGTGCCACCAATGCCGAGCATCTATGTCATAGCTGAGGAAACCATTCTGGTCAAGTTGTCAAGCTGGGCCGACGCAGGAAGATACTACCTACGTACCTGGCCATGGGAGGCTTTAGGAACCCGTCGAGCCGCCTAGGTAACGAGGCCCAAATAGTTCAAGGTAGTCCGAAAACAGAAATTTGGCAAAGCGACTACGCGGACGAGGCACCCAGCCGATGGGGCCAATGCGGACGAACTTTGCCTCGATTGGCAGAGGCTCGTCGTCAGTAGGTTTTTGTTTCGGCGCCATGGTTATAAGTTAGAACCTGTAACAGGTTAGGGATCGGTCTCTCATATGCACGCATGGGCTATTACCCGATCGCTCTGTGAGAATTACTGCGGTCTGGTAAAGTCTCTAGACGTCAAACCGTAAAAGGCTGAATTATTCTCCCTTGACAAGATTTGAACCTCTGATCATGGGGCCCCTCTGATCATGACGTGCTGACTAAGCTCTCCATTTTAGGGCTGAGCTCAGCCAAAAATATAGTTTTTGAGTTTGGTTTTTGTTGGGTGGTTCTTTCCATCCGCGTCGACGTTTTAACGGACACGAACATAAACGAAAAAGCGTCTCGACTTCTCGACCCAGAGTGCCAATGGAATAAACAGGGAAGCCGCGACAGCACCATGAAAGCATCAGATAAAAAGCGCATTGATGCGCTGGTGGAATGGGCCCGGCAGAACGGTGCGGAGCTGCACCCCCTGATTGAGGTATACCACGACGACGTGACCAAGTTATCGCTTCGCGTCAAGCCTTCGGCAACCTATGTCCTCGACCCGGGCTTTGTCGCCGTCACCTGCCCCCTCCCCACCACCATCTCCTACCTGAATGCCCTCATCGACGGCCCCATCACCCTCGACCTGCTCCCGTCCACGCACGACCCCGACGCTGCCGCCTTCCCGCCTCGCTTCATGGCCTCAATCCCCCCTCACGTCATTGGCCGCTTCTTCCTCATCAGCGAGTACCTCAAGGGGGCCGACTCGTTTTGGGCACCGTACATCGCCTCCCTGCCCCAGCCCGAGCACTTCAGCTCCTGGACCCCCCCGCCTTTCTGGCCCGAGGACGACCTGGACTTCCTCGAGGGCACCAACGCCTACGTCGCCATCGGCGACATCCAGGCCGGCGTCAAGCGGGAGTTCAAGCAGGCGAGGAAGCTCCTCAAGGAGGACAGCTTCCCCAACTGGCAGGACTACACCCGCCTGCTGTACAACTGGGCCTTTTCCATCTTCGCCAGCCGCAGCTTCCGCCCCTCTCTCATGGTCTCGCCATCCGCCCAAGAGCAGGCGCTCAGGATCTTGCCGCCAGGGTGCGGGATTGACGACTTTTCCATCCTCCAGCCTCTCTTCGACATTGGGAACCACTCCATGACTTCAAAGTACTCGTGGAAGACCGACGCAGACCCTGCCCGCCCCAGCTGCCAGCTCGTCTGCGAGGACGCCTACCGCCCTGGCGACCAGGTCTTCAACAACTACGGCAGGAAGACCAACAGCGAGCTGCTCCTGTCCTATAGCTTTATCCTCCCAGAGACCGACGGCCTTCACAACGACTACGTCCACATGAGGAAGCGAGAGCAAGACGTCGCGGGTTCGTCCCCGCCCGACAAGCCCACCGACTTCTTAATCTCCCTCCGGCCCTTTGACCACCCGAGCTCCTTGCTGGCCAGGTTGAGGCCAGGCATGCAGAGCCCGTCTCAGCTGCACCGCCTTCCTCTGTTCGCGCATTTTGAGCCATCATTGATCTGGGACCTCGCAGGGGCGCTGTCCACCCCGGAGGAAGAGCGGGCTCTGGGTTTGCCCATTGCGCATGCGCCAACCGGGTCTATCGGGTTGGCAGACATCCACCCCGGTCTCGGTGAGCTGGTTGAGCGCATCAAGGTGGTGCTGTCGGCCAAGCTGCGACACGACTATCAGCAGCTTGAGGAGACCGACATCGTCGAGGACGACGGGACGGCGGCCCAACCGAGGAATGGGAACCAACAACTCGCGCTGGAATACCGGGGACAATGCAAAAAGGTTCTCCTCGCCGCGATGCAGGCCTTGGACCGCTGATTGCGGCCCGAGACCGGGGTCGTCGATGCCATGACTTCCCTCGCCGTCGACGAGCGCGTAACCAAGACCCGCACGACAATGGCACCTCCCCATAATATATGCACTTGGCAGTATTCCACGTTGTGTTGCGTTGGCTGGCCCTTCCCCTCTATTCTCGCCAATTGCTGATGGGAAATTGGCCTTGCCCCTCCTGTCCCCCCCTCATCAGCCAAAACGTAACGTTATCAACAGCCACCATGCAGTACCCGCACGAGATGGGTAGGGTACAAAGCGGGCGCGAGGGCGGCAACCCCTGCGCGGATGCGGGATGTCACAGCTTTGGCGGGGGGTGGGCGTGCTTTCGCGCTTCCAGACTATTGGGAAAAGAAAGCCTGATGGCGTCAACCCTGCAGCACGCGTCGCAGGATACTGCGTAGAAGCCCCGCGAAAAACGTCGGGCAGCCAAATAAGAATCCCACTGTCCTGTCTTTACGATCCCACCACCTTGACGAGCTTTGTATTCTCCCTCTCCCCCGCCCACCACCGTGAAACCCAATTTCCAATCTACGTCCGACCTAACCCCACCAAGCATCCCCAACAGCCCCTCCGTCCCCCCCCCCCCAAACCCCGACCTAAACATGGCGACCGAACCCGCCGCCACCCCAGCCACCCTCTCCACCGAAGCCGTCTTCGACCTCGTCGGCCCCGCCTACGAGGACGCCTTCGCGGGGCTGCCGACCCAGGCGGCCTCGATCCGGTGGATTCTGTCGCAGCTCTCGGCCGCGGGCGTGGCGCGCGCCAAGACGGTCGACATCGGCTGCGGCACCGGCAAGCCCGTGTGCTCGGAGCTCGCGGCGGCCGGCCACGACGTGCTAGGCATCGACATCTCGGGGGCCATGGTGGACGCGGCGCGGGCGCGGGTGCCGGCCGCGCGCTTCGACAAGGTCGACATCCGCGACTTCCGCCCCGGCGCCGCCACGTACGACGTCGCCACGGCCTACTTTAGCCTGATTGCCGGCGTGACGCAGGACGAGATCCGCGCCGTGCTGGCCCAGGTCTTTGGCTTCCTCAAGCCCGGCGGCCTGTTTGTCTGGTCGACGGTCCCGCTCGACGCCGAGCGGGCCGACATCCGCTGGATGGGCAAGCCCGTCACCGTCAGCAGCCTGGCGCCCGAGCCCGCCGTCGCTGCCGTCCGCGCCGCCGGCTTCGTCATCGAGCACGAGGCCGTCACCACCTTCACGCCAAAGGGCGCCGAGGCCGGCATCTGCCAGCCCGAGGACGTCTGGGAGGAGACGCACCTGTTTGTGTATGCCAGGAAGCCCGTGCTTTGAGGGGCGGTGGGAGGGTTTCGGATTTCGAGCTGTCAGCGCTCGGCAATCGTGGCTGTCATTGATGTTGATATATATTTATATATACACTTCCTATATACGCAGGTGGTTGGTTGGAGCACACTCTATTCCCTGTTCACCCCTGATTTACATCCCACACGACCTCTTCGCCCAGGGGGCAGACACCGGCTCGTCTAGCACGAGTACGGCCCCGTCTGGCGCGTGAAATTGCCGGGCTGGTACATGCCGGTAGTGTCTCCGAGGCACTCGGCTGGGCGAGCATGTCAGTCACGGCAGCACCACGCGAGTAGGCAGGACACGAGCACCACTCACCGACGGTAACCAGCTTGAGGTTGTTCGTCTTGGCCCAGTTGATCAGCCACGGGGTCAGGGTGTTGACGGTGCCGGGGTAGACCTCGTGCATGAGGGGGATGTGGCCGTTGCCGCTGGCGCCGGCGCGCTGGAAGCCCTGCTGGCTCTGCGCCGGCGACTGGTTGTTCCAGTCGCCCGTGTCGATGTCGTTGGTGATTACCTTGTAGTTCATCGACTTCATGGTCGCTAGGAACTGCCCGCCCGTGTCGAGGTACGGCGGCCGCATGTAGGCCGGCTTGATGCCCACCAGGTTGACGAGCGCCTGCTCCACCTTGGTCATCTCGGTCTTGATGTTAGCCTGGCTCATGCTGCCCATGCGGCTGTGGGACCTGTTTTTGAACGCTATCAATATGTGACCCTCCCCCCCCCTTTCTCAGTACCGGCAAAACACATACCACGAGTGGGACGCGAGCTGGTGGCCCGACGCGTACGCCTTCTCGATGGCCTTTTGCTCCTTGTAGATGCACCCGTACAGCGTGCCGGTCCAGAAGAAGGTACCCTTGGCCCCGCCCTTGTCCAGGATGTCGACCAGCTGCCCCGTGTACTGGTACGGCCCGTCGTCGTACGCCAGCGCCAGCATGCCCGGGCTGCTGCACTTGCTGATGACGATGCCCGGGTTGGGCGCCCGCTTGATGATATCGAGCGGGCTCGGCGCCGGGTACGCGGATGCCGCGGCCGCCAGGAGGAGGGCCGTGGCGATGGTTTGCGCGAGCATCTTGCTGTTTTCTGACCAGCCGGTAAGTGGTTGAGGGAGGAATTCATCCCCGGGATGGGGCGGGGGAGGGGAGGAGGGGGTGTTTATATATTGACCTCCAACCCGAGTCCCGCCGCCATCGCCTTTTCCCCCTCCCCCCTTTCGGTTCGAAAAACTGGATTTGAGGAAAAAAAAACTGGTTAGGTCCGCACTCTCCAACCAGTCGGTCGTGTGGGGAAAAGAGGGCGGCGGAATACTGAATGCGGACAAACGGATCCCGCGCAGAGCCCCCCTTATTAGTATCAAAGGGCAGGCCGGCCGGGCCATGGCTGGTCTGGCGATAATATGGCAATCAATCTGGGATCCAGGGCGCCAAGCGGGCATGACAGCCCAAGGGAGATCTCCCGGTTGCTGGGGGGTAATTAGGGCGGGCATAAACTGCCCAGGACCCACGGCGCAAATGAGGAAATTGATTGAGTCGGGGTCCGTCGCATTTTACCCGTCTTGTCTTGGGTCCGCGCGGCGGCCGGGGGGAGGGTTTGGTGATGGTTACCACCGGACGGGGATGGACGTGAGTCTGGCAATGGCGTAGAGTCGATGGTTGCACAGCATTTGGGGATGAGTACGCAGACACCAATTGTCAACTGCGAGTTCGATGCTTGTGTCATTCGGCTGTCTTCGACGCGTTGTTTCTTGTGCGAATTCTTTCAATTGCAGACTCAGCGGAATCTAGTATGGAATCATCACTGAAAGTGACGATGAGGAATGTAGAGCCCGAGCATGCGGGTTCGACCTACGTCGCCGCTGACAGCTCCGTGATGGTCCAGCACACGACCCGGAAGGACAGGAAGTCGCGGCAGGGCACTGTGATGGAGAGCTTGTGGATGGCCTCGGCGATCTCCTGGATCAACTTCTCATCAAAGGGCCCCGGCGATGGGGACAGGTGCTTCAGCTAAGGTGTGTGGGGGGGGGGGGGAAGGATATATACCATCTCCCCAGAGACCTTTCCAACAACCGCCATTGAAGATGTCACAGACCAAGTTGACTCATTGGTATGGGTGTAGCCCCCAGCATACGATTTTCGATACTGGGCTGCCTGGGTGTCCGCATCCCGCAGCTAATGGTTCGATTCTCGGCTGGGGCATGAAAAACCAGCGTGTGATTTTTCATAACCTCCGTCGGACTAAAAACTGATCAGCACTATGCCACCTCCGCAACAAGAAAGACGGGTTATCTTTTGGCGAACGGTCTGACTGAGGTTTTTTTTTCTTTTTTTCTTTTTTTTTTAAAAAAAAAAAAAAAAGCCAAACTTTAAGTTTCCACCTCGAAGTCCATTCAGACCGGCTACGTCACCTATTTCAGCGTAGAACTGTAGATCACCAAGATCTTTGACTGTTTGCACGGGACCCAATCATCATCCTGCGCCCCTATCGTCGCCTCTTCTTTCTGCGCCATCGAATCAAGAAATAGCTGCAGCTAGCAGAGAGCCCAACCAGGGACACTCGTCTAGGAGAAATTGGGCTCATCATTGACTTTATCGGGTCCAAAAACGGATTGCGGGAGAAGATTGAGGAATACGACACTCTGGCTTCCAATGGTAAGATCACATTCGACCTTCTCTGGACCATCTTCCCTCCTTGGGAGTTCGCCTACCAGCACAGCGATTACTACGGCCGTCTATTTCTCACCGGGCTCACCCAGCTCGGGCGGATGTCAGATGGCGCTATTGTGCACTTTTCCTTTTTCTCGTCGTGGCATAATGGCAAATGTCTACCCTGCTCCGCATGTTCTCTTCCCCTTTATCGACGAGGCTTGAGGAGGGCCAATCGGCGATGGGGATAACCCCAGTGAATGCCATCTCATGCTAGCGATATCGATGAGATAGGAGGGACGGACGAGGAAGACCGCACAGAAGACGACATCATCGTCTACAACCCTCGTATCACCGCATTCTCCCTGGAGCGCAAGATTTGGTGTGCGCTGCGGGTCTGTGACCTAACAGAAATCAGCTGGTTCTCGCGGCCTTTTAGCCTCCTGGAGCTGCAGGCGGACAAGAGCTATTCAGGGCTCAGACGCTTGATGGAAAACTTTGACACGGCGGATTGCTACTAGGGACTTGACCCTGCTGCTGACAAACAGATCGATTGCTGAGATTGCCAAACAGCTGTATGACCATGGAGCAATATTCAAGAACCAGGAGGTGGCGATTGAGAACCTGACGGTATAAACGGAAGAGCTACAGTAGGTGAAGGAGGAACACGATCGGCAGGTACAGGACCTACACTTCAGGATCCGCGAACGAGGTTTCGTCGAGTATCGAGAGGGCGGGTAGTGACTTGAAGACTGGGGAGACGCTCATCAGCGTCAGGGACATTGTGATCGCTCTCGAGATCAATTTCCTGCCGGAGAAGTCGGCTGAGGCCATCCGGAGGCTCAATGAGCTTCTGGGGCAGCAAAGGTCTAGAAAAGGGAGAAATACGGCTCTGAGGGGCATACTTCCGGTGATGAGAATGGTCAGGCACACCACCATCGAATCATTTCTCTGAGATCACAGTTTCCTAGGTGGGTTTTGAATTGAATCCCTTTTACTGCCTATAGTAATTAGGGCAGTACTAACTCAATGGAGCCGAGTTGTTCGATTGACTGCACGAATGGACTGTGACCGTGATTGCGACCGATTCCAATATCATTCTATTTGTAAACTAACAAAGTTGCACATGTCCTCGAGACAATCTGGGATGAGGTACATGGCTTTTCCCATTCTCACTACCATCCAAAGTTGGATCTAAAAGATTTCCCCCTCCAACTTAATCAATTGATCATATTTACCTTTGATTGAGACGTAAGGACTGGATTTAAAGGGAACAGAAGCAACTAGGAAACGCGTTGTAAATGGAGACCAAACATTCAGAGCCGGGCTTCATCTGGTTAGTTAGATTAACAGGAAACCTTCCCCTGTCTATCAATGGCCAAGACGACGGCGATGCTCCATCAGCTTGTCCTTCCTCACGAAGCCATTGCCGCCCTTACGGCTGCAATCCGGAGACGGGCAAGGATATCGAGGCGCATTGGCATCGTGTTTGCGCATGTGGCGATCGAGGTCAGCGCGGCGCTTGTACGACCTGGTGCAGCCCGGGATGGGGCAAACGTGGCGGGGGCCGGCGACGGGTGGGGCCGGTAGGGGTACCGGGACGGGGCCGAGGGCAGGGACAATTGGTCGAAGGCCGCTCGGGCCTCCGATGTTCGGCTGCCCAAAGGCCCAGTCGCTCTGGTTGGCCCATGGGTCGAAGCCAATCACTGGCAGGCCGCCTCCGATGTAGGGAAATGGTGGTCCGGAAGCCAAGTCGCTTCCGGCGTTTTGGTAGATCAGTGAGTCAAAGTCACGGTCCGAGCCAGCAGCTCCCGGACATCCCCCGGCCGGGCCGCCCAGATCACCAATACTGTTGGCGAGTTCGGCTCCTTGGGCTAGCAGAGTTGGGTCGACCATTGTCGTGGGATTCAACGGGGCGTCGAGGGCGTCCAATCTGAAAGTCGCCAAGGCTGCAGTGTCGCCCGAAGGACCAGGAGGGGCGGCGAAGTCGACCAAAGGGATGGTGTGGAACTCTGCCAAGGGTGTGCATAGAATCTGCGATTGTCTCTTGGGGCATACCATTAGCTGACTAAAAAAAAAAACTCACGACCCCCTTAAGCTCTTGTGCAAAGCCAACGCTCCAGGCACTGCGACAAGTGCAGCCGCCACGGGTACAGGCAGTGTTGAGCTCGCTCATTTCGTCTGGGGTTTTCTGGTGAAGAGAGGGCTTCCAGTGTCGTAAGATTGCAGATTGGTATGTACAATAGTAGTACTAGTGCGGTGGAGACAAATTCGAAGTAAAAAAAAAAAGGTTGAAACTCCGAATGATAGGCGACGCAGGCTGTGGGTGAAAAGGTGTACACAGAGAGAGAGGTGAGATGGGGGTTGGGCGGGGATGAGGGGAGAAATATGGAATGCTTTGCGGCTCGTTTCTACATCATGGTGCTCGTTCATTTTGGTACCGTGCCAGCTGATCCTTCAACCAACCCGAGCCTGCCACATTCCCAACCCCTTGGCGGGGCTGCAGACGCCCCTTTATTGCCCCGGCTGTGAACCGAGATGCCTCTGGGATGCATCCGAGTCACAGGCAGACAAGATAGCGGCTTCATTCATTTTGGCTTCAAAAGCTTCACCTACCATGCCCTCTTGGTCCACCCACAATCCTTTTCTCAAGTTTTCCCACTTGGTAATTGATCCGCCACGTGGCACGCCATGGAAACCAAGGCTGGCGCCGAGCTTTTTTCCTGCTCGGATTGTCCAAGAGCCTTTGCAGGCCGGAGAGACTACAAGTCAGTCGCTTTCAGTCAGTATAGCTCAGGATCACTCACCTCCTAACCCTTTCCTCTCCAGTCCCCACCGAAAGAAGCATGACCGCCCTTACCAATGCCATATTTGTGCGGCCAAATTCGCTTTGAATGCGGACCTAAAACGCCATACAGCCCGCCATAAGAAGTCTAATGTCAAACTATCTTGCCCGGAATCGGGCTGTGTTTTCACGGCGATCCGAAAGGACCACATCTTGAGACATTTTCGAAAGGTTCATGGACAGAGCAGCAAAGATTTAGGCAACACGGGCCTGCGAGCACCCCAAACGCATGGCAGCAATAACCTCAAGCTATATGAGGGGGTCGACCTCGATTTCGAAATGCTCCAAGCTGCGGGCCAGGGTGATCCCAAGGCACTCACAGCGTTAATCTCCAGAGGAGGAAGCATAACGACCACTGGTGAATTGGGACAAACGCCATTGCATGTTGCATCTAAGATGGGACATGTTGCCACCGTCAGGCTGTTGCTCGAACTCGGCGCCGACATCAACTCGAGAGACAAAGACGAACAAACACCACTTTTGTGGGCTGTGGAAGGAGGGAGTGATGGTGTTGTGGCGCTACTACTTGATGAGGGGGCTCACTCCGATTCAAAGTATTACTTTCACAGCAACACACCGCTGATGTGTGCCGCCAAGAATGGCTACACAAGTGCTGTGAAGCTTCTTCTCGACAAGAGGGTTGACTTCACCGATTCGCCGACGCTGGCATGGGCCGCTGAGAATGGTCATACAGATGTTATACAGTTGCTTCTCAGCAAGGGGGCTAACGTCGAGTCGCTGGGTGGTAGCTGGGATTGCACGCCACTGGCATGCGCCGCTACAAATGGTCATATGGATGCTATGGAGCTACTTCTCAACAAGGGAGCCAACATCGAGGCGAGGAGTAAATACACTGGCTGGACACCGCTACACGTAGCCGTTATGGGAGGTCACATAGCTGCTCTCGAGCTACTTCTTGGCAAGGGAGCCAACACCGAGGCGAGGGACCGTTCGGCCCGGACAGCGCTACTAGTAGCCACTGAGAGAGGTCACATAGGTGTTGTCGAGTTACTTCTTGGCAAGGGAGCGAGGGATTGGATGACCTGAACACCGCTAATGCGGGTTGCCAAACGGGGCAAAATAGGTGTTTTGGGGCTACTACTCAAGAATGGGGCCGATCTTAAACGAGCTGAACAAAATGATGAAAGATCTGAGGAGACGAAAAAACTCAGTGGAGATCTTTGAGCTACTGAAATCATATAGAAAACCGTAGCGGGGGCCAACCCAAAAAGCCAATATACCAAGATGTCTTCAGCATCGCCGACAGAGTTCATGATTCAGATGTGCTGACAGCTTGTTATTGATTTAGTACACCTCAGACTAGTACTTTAGTTCTTCGATAGGCCATGAGTACCATCTGACCCTTGTTTGTTTGTTAGTGCAGGATCTCAAAGGTATACCTATGAGAAAAGATGCCTTGTTGTGAATATAGAAAAGCCTTTCAAAATACTAAATATGCTTTTCAAATTGCCAGAAATCCCTTTTTGAAGCTGGGAGACATTTCCAGGGTTTTAATATCTCACATTGGTGCTTTGGGGGAAGATCACGCGCCAACAAACAAATCATGGCTGGATTGTACCTGCCAAGCCCATCATACAGCCGCCTAGAACAAGGGATGACAGCTACCCTGCCTCAGCCCAGAGCACCAAAGGGAAGCCCCTCACCCGACCAAATCCCCTCCCCTAGCAGCCTCCATACAACCCATCCTCAGCAGGCTCCACAAATCCCCCACCTTGGGAACATGAGCCCAGCAGTAGCTGGAGGACACATTAACCCGTACAACACTCAAGGTTTTAGGAAACCCGCCCCACCGTGAAAACCGCAACACAAACCCCTGCTATAGGCGGATACTAGGTCGAGGAGTTCTAGCCCGCAGGGATACAAGAAGTTGCAAGCGGTTTCGGCATGGTTCAATGGGGCGCGTGGCCGGCAATGTGAGTCAGTTTTGAGGCGAGACCCAAATTCAAGGAGGGGCCTAGGTTGCTAGGGTGGTTAGTACTATGGTCTTGTTTAGGGAGGAAAGGGGGTGAGAGGGGGGTCCGTAATCGCTTCGCTTCCTCTCTTGGGCGTGTTATTATAGCGTTGGGTAGGCCTAGTCTCATCGTCATGTTGTCTAGGTAAGGCACCCGGCACAGTCACTTCATGGAAGGCCACCTAATCCTTAGAGCCAGGTGTAGGGATGAGTGTGAAGCTCCGGTGATGTTGGAGCCCTCCCCTGCTCACCATTGCAGTCAAGAGCAGTGTCAAAGGCGAGTTCATCGGGATTGGAAGGCCGGATCAAAAGTGTTACGGCCAGGCGATGGTAGGGGGACAAGTATCGTGAGCCGATACCCGACGGCGCTACTCAAAGCCTGTTCTTGCCGTTGCCGATGCCTAATTTTGAGACAATCCTCCCAGGGGTAGCTACATATAATGAGCTGACAGAAAGATGGTTGACACGCACGTACCCTTACCCGCAGACGGAAGCGCAAGTATATGCTCAAGTCTTCAACCAAACATTGGAAGTTATCCAACCAACATGCCAAAGTCCAAGAGTATCCAAACAGAGGGCATAACACCTATCAACCCCACTACAAGCACCATCATGCCCGCGAAGTCGCCCTCGCCCCAAGACCCGTCGCAAACTCACCACACACCCTCACCAACACATCGAGAAGCGATGCCCTCGCCGGCGAGCCATCAGCCTCGGCCAAAACCTCCGCCAGATGGACGGGCAACTGGCCGATGGGGTATGTCTTATCGTCGACCTTGTGCCCAACCCGCGCCTGCATGCCCGCCCCGTACGCGTCATTCAGGGCGGCCAGAAAGGCGAGGGAGTCGTCAAACAGCTGGAAGTAGTCGAACGTGAGAAGTCCCTCGAGCTGGGAAGTGATGGTATCGTCGAGGACCTGCAACATCTCGAGCGGGGACAACCTGGACAGCGTGGCTTTGCGCCGGAGCTGCCTCTCCTTCTCCTCGTCGAGCTTGGTGGGCGTCGGCGAGTTCTTTGTCAGCGCTGCGATGCCGGTGTCGGTGGTGCTGCTTGTATTGCTATTGCTTGTGCAATTCTCCCCAGCAGCATGTTCCTTGGAACAGGTGGTGCAGTTGCAATAAGGCTGTCCAATGGCCAGATTGGCCCGGTCAACTTGTAGCCGGTGCTTGATGATCTCCCCGAGGTACCACGGCATCTGGCTACTGTCGAGAACCTCCCAAGCATATCTGTCGTACAAGATTTTGCGGATGGCAATGGCTGGGACAAATTGACTTTCGACGTTACGGGCGCGATCTGGAGCGAGTCTCGTGCCGGCTCCTGTGGCAAGAACTTTGCTAAAATTGTCGATGACCGAGTAGGGAGACGACTCCCGAAGACCCCGCTTGAACTGACTGCCCTCGCCATAGGTGTTCATGTATGTGCGCATCTCATCCCACGCTGGCAAATTGGGGTCGGAAACCGTAGCGGCACTATACAGATAGGCTGCCGCCTCCAGAACGGTGGATGACATGGCAAACTGATGCCCCATTTGACTTTGAACAAGCTTGGCGCGGACGTCAAGCAATCCCGACCAAACCGGATCATTTTGTAAGAGAAAGAAAGATTCCGGGTCCTCCGACACACCCATCTTCAAAAACCGTTCCTTCTTGTCCTTGAACGTGAAGTCTTCGAGCATATAGCGGCTGACTTCCCTGATACGTCTATTCCACAGCTGCCGAAAGTCGCGATCCTTCGGGTTACATGTATGAGTCTCTAGGGCCTCCTTGAGTCGTGCGGCGGTAACTTGGAGTTGCTCAAAGGGGCGGGAAACTTCGGTTTCCATGATGTTGCGGATATCCACCCAAATCTGGAGGGAGAAAACGAGGGCCGAAGAGTACCGGTAGCTCCTCAAACAATCCTCCAAATCAAGCAGAAGCTCAGGCTCGGCGGGCAGGATAGGCTCTTCTTGCCCGTTGGTCTTGAGTGCTTTTAAATGAGCCGTTTCGAGAAACAGCTGCATTGTCACCCTGCTCTCGAACACCCTCCACGTATCAAGGTCGTGGGCGCCATACACGATAGGCGTCCGGTCCGAGGGGGGGAGCATCGGGATTTTGAACGGAGGAATTCGTTCCAAAGTGCGCTTGATGGCGCAGTATGCCGAAAATGCGACCCAATCGGCTTCGTCTCTCGAGATTCGTTCGTTTTTTTCTTCCTCGGAAAGGCCTTCGTACGAGTCGTAATCGACATGGTCGAGACCGAAATTGATGAAGAGCATTTCCATCATGAACTCGTACTTGGATAGCTCGGGATTGGTGCCCCTCAGTTCCCAGATAAGGTCCCTTTCGAGGTAGTCGAGGAGCTCAAAGGCGGCGTTCGTGATGACGGCGAGGGTCCCAAGGGGGACTGACTGATGATACCAATAGTCGCACCAGCGCTCGGCAACGTAGCTTCGGATGATGTTGAAGTCGTCGAAGAAGCAGTAAACCATCATGTAGAGATCAAGCTCGTCGTTTTGGAGCTCCTCTTCCCCCCCCATGTATTCGACAAAGTCAATCTCGTCGATCCAAGAACCGGCGTCGTCCCTGCTACTGCCAGCGTTGTTGCCATTCCCGGCAATATTCTGGGCGGGTTGTGGTTTCTGCGTTTTGGCCATCTTGTGCACTTTCTTTGCACCCTTCTTCTTGCCCGATTTGCGAGCTTTCTTACTGGCAGAGTTGGCTCCCCCCTCCTCGCCAGACTGGTCGCTTTCATCGGCGCCATTTGCGGCGGGCTGGACATCGAGATAGGTAAACATGTTGCCCAGGTCAGAAATGTCGATCCGAGTGTTGTTCTCCTTGGACTCTTTCTTGGGGGCCCTGCTGGTGGCAGCCGATACAAGACCCTCGAGCTTGGCCAGGACTCGCTCGAGGACACTAATGATGTGGGCATGGTTCGCATTGCTCTGGTTCAGCTTGTCGTTGCTGGAGCCCTCCGTAGCGTTGCTGAAGAACCTAAAGCTCTTCTTGCGCAGGCCGACGACACCGCGGAGAATATTGAGGGGTGCATCGGGGATCTCGTCGGGGTTCGCATGGTCGGCAACGCGCTGGGCCAGCACTTCGAGCTCTGACCAGTGGACCGATTGGGCGTTGTCTGGGTCGAGATTGAGCGCGGTTGCGGATGTCTTTGCCTTTCCCTTCTTCTGGCGCCGCGACTGTTGCTGTGCGCTGTTGGCGCTCTCGTTTGGCTGTGCGTCGGGCTCGGGTGGGTTGTTTGCCACGACCTTCTCTGCTGTCTGCTTCAGCCAGCTTGTGAATTGGGCTTGGCCGAGCTTGTACCGTCTCCACGTGCCGAGCCCATTGAGTTTCCCGCCCGGATCCATGGCAAGTTGGTCTGTTCTCGGTGCAATTGAGCGCAAATACGTAAGTGACGAGGGAAGACGCAAGTTCAGACGACTGCATCGGCGGGGTTGGGTAGCTACTTTGCCCCAGCAGCTATCACCCAACGAACCCAGCACCCAAGGGATTGGAAGGCCACGTCCACTCATATCAACAGCTAGTGACGTAATGAGTGCCCCGCACTAACTACAGTTGGGAAGTCGAGCTCAGCTTCGGTGTCTCGCGCTTGCTTCGCGGTCGTACCCCGCGGGAGCTTTGCGGGTTCATGTTGTTTGTTTGCTGATGCTTCATCGAGTGACTTCCGGACAGCAGCCTTAGAATACATACTTACCATTATAATGCTGATCCCTCCGTGTATATCTCCATCTCATGGTTTATTTGTCCTTTCGAGTCGGTATCGCAAAGCCTCGTCGCCGCCCCTGTCAATGGTAACGCGCCTAGCTTGATAGTGTGAGATAAGAGAGAGAAAAAGAAAACATGTTCAGAGGAAGGATTTGAAGAATTTGAAGATTTACCACCCACTCAGAAGGATATTCACAGGGAACTGGCAGTTTATCAGCTCATACCACGATAGGTAATGGATAACGGGTACCAATCGTCGTTCAATCTGGCTTTACTTTTAGGTCGGGAAGGCGTGAATTGAAGCATTCCGATTGTGCATCACCGTTTGCTTTTTCCCTCCATCCCATCCTCACTGCGCACTTCGGATTTCCTTCAACCCGCAATTTGTCATCACGCAGGCTCTCGTGGACCTCAAGTCTGTAAACTCAATTCTTTGCTTCATAAGCTCAAGCATTGCTGAGGCAGACTGCTGCCAAATTCCTCGTCGGCAACATCCGTCTTACCTGATCCCTTGGCCCGAAAGGATTGCTTATATCCGAGCAACCAGAATCTCACCCCGAGGTTGAGCCTCATCAAGGACAAAACAACCTCTCGTCATCGCACTTTCCAACTTCTGATCTGGCCGCCCGTCACAATTGGAGCAGCCCAGTTATACTCTGTCACTACCCAAGTTCTCGCATTGCCTGTCGAATCCGTGCACGCTCCACTCTTGCCATCACTTTCCTTCGACGTCGGCGCTTTGATGCCTGGAAACTGCGCCTGCAACATGTCGGATATTGACCAAGGTTCCATCTCGCAGCTCTCTGCCCTGTATCGGTCTTCGGCGCGCTGGATATCACGCTCTCCTCCAATGACCACGAGACTAGGATGCCGACTCAAGGAAGGATGTTACAGGCCGGCCGAATCAACATGACAGTTCATTTGCCAAAGCCCCTTGACTTGTTCGCCAAGGATCGGATGGGGCGTCGTGCTGCGAGTCTAGGAACAGGATGAGAAGGCCATGAGAATCACCACTGGCACGTCCTGCCAATTGCATGACTCGGGGCAGTGTTAGCATGCCTCGCCAGAGAGATCGCTCTGACCTGTTTCACTCTGGTATGCCATTGCATCATCATGTGTGGGGCTTTGCAGGGACGTCGTCCACCCGAGATCCCCATGGAGGAGCGTGATGGCTCAGAGTACAAATAGTCCTCGCATAGGAAGCAATCCCCCGTCGAAAGCGTATGTCAACCAATCGCGGCAAGCGAATACCGACACTTCGAGCATCCAAACGGAAACGCCACAAACGCGCGGTTGACAGGCGGATCGGATCGGATCACAGGCAAGCCGGTCAGTGTCCACGGCGCTTAGGCGCCAACACATCACATCACACGGCTTCCATACTCTGCATCCCCAGAAAAATGATGTATCAAAACGTCCCGCTCTCCATCCGCTGCCTTTCCGCAATAGGAGCCACTAGCAATGCAGTGTCGTCGAAGTTGACCGAGACCGCCACGTCGCAGTTCACATCTACCTCCCTTCAGAGCCATTTTCCCACCCCGGCGCCCTCGCGGCATGAGTTCTCAACCCGATCAACTCTAGCGCCAGTAAAATTCGGGGAGGGTGACGCCCTGTCATCTGGCATAAGGAGTTGTGTGTGAGCGTGACTCGCTCGCTGGATTCGCTCTTACCGCTTTTAGTCCCGCTGATTCACAATGTGGACGAATAATCACCAAGATCGCCAGGGACGTCGCTGCCGCACGCGCATGCCAAGTGGCCCCGGAATCCTTCGGTCCTGGAGAACGACACGGGGAAAATATTAGATGTGACCAGCACGAATTGCCAAGCCAACATGTTGTCGTCACAAACTCCCGGAGAGTGACGGCGACATCCCAGACAATGATGGCCGGGGAAGGGAGGGAACCATGTGGCGCCGCAGAACGAACGGCAAACGGATGTAGAATCAGTGAATCACCACCATTCGGGACGTCCTCCGCATCGCCCACAGCATGCAGCCGGTGTCATGTGCTGTGCGATAGCTGGGTAGGGCTCGTTCGCACAGTATGCGCACACGGACCGCGAGCACTTCAATCGGACTATCGACAGCCAAACGACGCCCGTAGCCCGCAGCCCGCCCTGACAAGCACCTCGGTCCCAGGTACCCGGCTACGCCGCTTGCCCATCCAAACCCTTCGCCGACATTGAGTTGATAGCAATGATGTTTGTCGCGTCCGCCTCACTCTTCACTCTGTCGTTTGCCAGAGTGCAATGGCCGCCACGACGGGAATCATTGGCTTATCATGTGATGTGGATAGACGGCTACTACCACGCATATGAGCAGTCGCATGGAGCCTCGAGGGCCAAATGGCCAAAAAAAAAAAAAAAAAAGGAAAAAAAAAAAAGAGACAGCAACAAGAACACAGCCCTTGCGCAGACTGCACGAAATCTGCCACACCAATGAATTGCCGATGCAGGAAAGCCGTATTGATCTCGTGCCTGTCGCCCGCCACGGGAGCATCCGGCGGACCGGTGCGGGAGTGCCAGCGTGGCTCGCATATCTGTTCATCATGAGCAATCCTGTTTGGAGGCTGCGGCCTATGTCTCTCGCTTCGTCTGGAGAACGCTCCATGATAGGCATGTCGATACCGTCCTTGGAAGCACGGCAAGAAACAGGGTTAGCAACAAACAAGGCCGAATGGCAGAACAACACGAACGCCTCGAGACACGGAGCGGAGTGACACCACTGATGCGTGCACCGATGCGTCGAATCGAGCTTCTGCGAAAGCGCCAGGTCCTGGCGCCACTACCAAGCTATCGGGTCCGTCCTTCCTGTTTTGTCATTGTGCAGCGAACATGACAAGAAGGCAGCGAAGCGAAACAAAACGGAGGCGTCGTGCCAGTCAGAGGAGGAGACGGGAAGGGACGTCGACCGTTTTCGTTGTGTACAGTACATCTGGAGAGTGTCTTCAGTTACCTTGGTCCACTGTTACCAACGTCGGGCGTCCAGATCTCACCGGGTCAAGTACCCACGCGGCTCGTGCTCGACATGCCCAAGCATGGTTCTTGCATCGATCGCCCGATTTCTTTTGACACTCCCCCAATCGCGTATTTTTCTACTCAGATACTTGCTGATACATCGACTATACTTTTTATTGTGCAAATTGAAACAAAACACATCTGCACTCACCCCGCCTGCAACTCTCTTGCAACGCCCCCTTCGCTCCAGCTCATCGTCGACATCTTCCTTTTGCTACCTTGGATCAAACGGTCAGGCTGCGAGCACCCGATTCGAAGGATGGGATATCTCCTGGGGCTATTCTTAGTGGTGGGGGGCTCGTCGAGCAACAAAACCGGCGCCAGAAGGTGCTCAAATCTGAAGTCGCATCAGAATCGGCACGGCCCGAATCACACCACACCTGCCCGCGCAGACAACTTGTGAGACATTTCGCATGTTGCGATCGATCATCAGAGGGGCGGTTTTGATAGGTAGCCGACTCAACCTTGAGGCTCTCTCTCCTGTACCAGCCTAAAGCCCGCTCGCAAAAGCTCCCGCCATCAAGCACGTGTGGGCGCGGGGCAATTGTGCAACATCTTACCCCTGTCGAAAGATGGATGAAGGTTCAGTCGGAGCATATCCTTGATCTCTTTGTCTTCTCGCTGGAAGCAAAGATATCGGCGGCAGAATCAAACGGGATCCCGGCAGCCCAAGTGGACGTCCCACCTCCCCGCGAATGCCTCTTCGAAGTCTAATGCCCGGGCACATACCTACCACCGCCATCGAATCGGCGAGAGTAGGAAAAAGAGAGTGCCGAGTTTTTGGTAAGTTGTTTTGAGAAGAGGCCAACCCGTATGGTGTGCCATACTCAACAACCGCTTTTGAATTCACTCTATTGAAGAGGGAGCTGTGACAGCCAGCCCAACATGGTGGCCAAAGTTAATCGCCGTCCTTGAGACTCCGCTCAACCTCCACCCGTCGAATCTCCGCTCCCGGCTCCGTGTTCTCGATTATCAGACAACACCTTCATCAACACGCAAGGGGGTGTGGCTCAGTTGGTAGGACGTTTCGCAGTTGAGAAGCTGCTAAGCGAACGCTCTGAGTTCGATTCTTAGCTCTTCCTCCATCAATGCATTGTCAGCAGATTCGTCTGTTGGTTTGATCTTTTTTTGCTGCCGATCATCAGAATGATTACGGTTTTGTCGAGTGCAGCCTTCTAGGAAAGCACGTCAGCGATCTCTTGTACTGAATTGTCGATGCCTTTTTCCCTCGTTTCCGCCCCCCGGAACGATCTCAACGTTCAAGTTACCATCATGCATTCACGGCTTACTTTTAGTCCCTCCGCAGCTTTCCCGCCTGCGCAAAACATATCGAGCTAGTGATTTGGTCGGTACTAAGGTGCATGGGTCTTCCACGATCTCTACAAACAACAAGCAGCCAACGAAACCGCACATTTTCACATACCGAAACATTTTTTGTGTTAGGTTTCTTATTCTGCAGCCAATATTAGATGTACTCTGCTAACTTTAGACCATGGCCAACCTCGATGTCGCAACGGCTGCCGTCCCGGTCACATGAGCTTCGCGCTATGCGGCCCGGTGCAGCGTGGTCGGGGCAATCGCAAGACCAGCCCAGGTGCGTGCCGCCCCCTATTCCGGCCGCCGTTTTCTGGGGAGGGGGACTGGGGAGGGGGACAGGGGAGGGCAGCCGAACAGGTGGAGGAATGTGGGCAGCCCGGCCGTTTTCCAAGCTGCGCGGTCGACAGAAAACGGCAGGGAGGCCGAAATGACAATGCTGTTTGCTTTTTTGAATGCACTGTGCAAGCAGCAAGTTCGAGGACTCGATCAAACCACCCGGGCCCGAGAAACACCACCTTCCGAATTGTATGCAACGTGATGGTTGCCTGGAGCTTCCCTTCCTTGTCCATTCATTTTTGGGAATATCGTCTGACAAACATATGACCGCCGAGTACGAGCTCGCTCATTTGTCTAGACTGGAACGGTGAAGATGAAAGCAGGTTTGTCAACTGCAGGAGCACGATTGAGCAATTGCGCATCTCGATAATGACCTATCCCCAGGGTCGATTGTCTCTGCACACCCACCGCTACCAACTCTTACAGCCAGAGAGTTGCAGGCAGACAGATGAATGGCGTCACCCATGATGCAAGGCCGCTTCGAATCTGACCTGTGGGTCTGCGGTGCCGAACTCCACCCCGCTCCGCCATCCGGTATTTTTTGCGGGGCATGTCCAACGCAACCCGGCCAGAGCGACCGACTCCGCTCCATCTTTCGCCGGGTACCGGAGCCCGGAAAAACAGAACAGACGGCGACAGGGAGTCAGATGGCGATGCTGGGGTTGGACAGAATCGGAAATGCAGATGGTCACCTCACCCCATGAATTGATGCGCGGCGGGAGAGCCTGGCCTTCACCGCCCGCCCTGCGATGGCTGTTCCCTCCAAGATGGACGTGGGGGTTCAGGACCCTCGGCTACTGCATGATACACCAAGCGGGCATGGGCGCTGGGATATCGCCCGCGCAGCCAGAGAGAGTATTATTGCGTTTCGCATAACGGCCGTGTGCAAGTGTGTATGCTCAGCTGGGGAGTGAGCTCCTCGCACAACGTTGCTGTCGGGTTTTGGAGTGTCATACATTACATCTCACGGCGAATGACGCGCCTCATCTCTCAAGTCCGATGGACGAACCGATCAGATCGCATGCCCCGTGGACAGCAGGCAGCGCGCGATTGGGAAGCACCCACGACAACGCGGTTACACGAGAAGCTTCCCCCTCCCCCTCCCCAACGCCAACAAACGCCTTCCGCCTTCAGCGTTCACCACCAACAATGATGCGATTCCATAATCCCATGCTCGAAACCCCCCCCCCCCCCCCAATTTTCCCCCGCATCTTTTACCCAGATCCAACGCCTGAACATCGATAAC
Source organism: Lasiosphaeris hirsuta (assembly GCA_030549175.1). Classification (NCBI taxonomy): domain Eukaryota; kingdom Fungi; phylum Ascomycota; class Sordariomycetes; order Sordariales; family Lasiosphaeriaceae; genus Lasiosphaeris; species Lasiosphaeris hirsuta. The sequence goes on from JAUKUA010000001.1 coordinate 108,851, forward strand.
GCTACCGCCGAGGCGGTATTTTTCTTTTCTCCCACCTGCCTCCCTGGTGCGACTTGCGTTTCCCCCTCCTCCACACAAGGGCATGCATGCCTGGCGCCTGCGGGGCCAACGAACATTCAACGCCCCGTTTTCCCATGCCATCAAGGTGTTTGCGCGCTGTCGCGTGTATCCCCCACCCCCACGCCCACAACCCGCCGGGCCAATAAGCCCCCGTCGCGTCAGACACGCCCCCCTCGTGCCCCTCACACCCCTACTTTTCCATTACCCCTTCCAAACCGCCTTCGATTGTGTTACTGGGTGAGGATATGGGGGGTGGACCGCAGAGCGGGGGGGGGGGGAGGGAGGGGGGAGCATGAATGAGCGGGGAGGGATATCGAGATATACTTTCGATCCATGCTTCCCGTCTTTTGTTCTTCAAATTTTTGCTTCCCCCGTGGTGGCGCCGGCCCGCCCACGGCCGCTCCGCCACCCATGTTTCGGCCCATGCATATCTCGACCTGAAATCTCATCCCAGTGCGCTCCTTGCTCCTGCCGATGCTCTTGCCCGCTGCTGCTGCTGCTGCTGCTGTCTCGGGGTTCCTCCCGCGCGCCGTTTTTGGTCCCTTGGTGCACCGCGGCGCCCCGTCATGTAGGTGCAAACCCCAAGACAAGCCAAGGCAGGCAGGGACTCTGGTGTGATGGCTCACCGGTCACGAGCAACGCAGTTTTGCCGGCTAGCCCCAAGAGGGTTTATGTAAACGAAGGGTAATCTTCTTCCATCTCACTGGGCGGATCATGAAGAAAAAAAGGTTCGGTTCGGGGCGCGCGCGCGCACACGCACGCGGCGGCGGCAGGGTCCCCCTCTCTGCTCGTCACTATCACGGGGTGCTGCTTGCTGTGGGCGGTTTCCCGCGTCGCCGACCAGGTGGTCGGTCGGGTGTAGGCCCCGGGGTCTGGACTGGACCGAGGGTTCTCTTTTTTCTCATTACCCTCATTCACGATAGAAGCGTGGGATGGGATGCTGTCTCGCAGCAAGCCATTTCATAATGCCTTTGCACACAGTTTGCTCGGAGGTAGCATCGCAGTACCTCCTAAACCACGACTCAGACAAGATGAAACATCCTAGATCTCGTTTTTTTTTTTTTTTTTTTTTTTTTTTTTTGGACTGCTGACAATTTGTTTGCATTTGCATTGCATCTCCAACACGTGCACAAGGTCACAACACCAACTATCCCGCCGCCACCACGGCGCGGTAGTACATACGGTACCTACCGCAGCACCCGGCAAGCGCGCGGTGGTTCTCGGGGCCGCCCCACATTAGAACCCTCGGACCGGACATGGGAATCTTACACGGCGACAATTTTTTTTTTTTTTTTTTTGCCATACACTAGGACCTCACATTCAGCGACCTGACCAACACGCCCAGACACAGGCAGGGGGTAGCGGCGCGTGAGGCGACCTGAGTCTGACATCAGCTCCCCAAAACAAGAACCTGACTCAGGGAGGAGAGACTGAACTCCCCCTACCCCCCGGCCGATGCATGGTCCCTCTGCCCTCCGCCTCCTCTTGTATATTTTTATGACTCGTCGTTGTTAGGGTCGCAAGGCAACCCGAAAACGACCACACATCATACGATCGGCAGCAGCCGAGGGGCCGCCATCAGAACCTTGTCGCTGCGTCGCCGCCGTCTTGCGCGCGCGCGCGCGCTTGAGCACGACACATAATGTTCCGGAGCGTTCCTTTTTTCAAGGGAGGGGCCGCACCGCTCTATCCCGTAATTCTCCGGCCCCGGTCTCTCTCATTCCCCGGCGCGCACCCGGTCCCGGTGGCCGGGGTTCAACCCATCCCCGGCTCAGGCGGTGATCCCTTCGCGGGATGCTGTGGAATCGCACACGCGGAATCACTAACCCAGGAAGTCAGTAAAGGTGTTGATGGCGTAGAGGATCCGATGTGTAAACGTATTAAAGACCGAGCTAGGGGATGCGCCGTGCTGAGCTGAGCTTCCAGTTGGGCCGGGAGGACCAGGCAGGTTGGAGCACTGCAGTCGTGAGGCAAGATAAACGCACGGGATTCTGAGCGGCCCCATCTCAGCTTGGTGGTTGGCTTGTTGACCTCTGAGATGGGATCAGTCGGCCAATCTGGCCTTGGCACCCGCTATCATGCAGCAAGATGATGAGGAGGTGAGCCTGCTGTGCAACAGAGAGCCTGGACATCATCTGCGCTGCAATGGCTCGCAGGCGTGTGCGGTGGGGGTGTACTCAGCGTGCAGGCCGGGGCGACAAGGAACTCACCCCGCACCCCTCTTTTCCCCACTTCAACTCCAAAACGCTTGGTGGGGAATCATGTCTCGGACGTGTGAACGAGACAGCGCTTCGGGTGAGGGGCTGAAGAGACACCAAATCCAAAGAAAGGAGGGCATCTGCCAATATTGGAGGAACTCTCGACAACTAATAAAAAAAAAAAAATAAGGAACACAATTTCGGGCTTGGCATCCGCGGTAGGCGCGGAAAAGTGACAAGTACCAGATACCACGGCCGCAAAACTGAGCCAGCCAGCCATCGAACCGTTTCCCACCCTCCGTTTGATAGCAATTATAGCAATCCCCGACAGATAGCGGTCGGGGCCACCCGACAAATCCAATGGGACTACCACCAGACCACCGCTGCACCGCTGCTCATAGCGTGTATTCGGGGTCGCATCACGCATCACGCAACGAGACGGCACGGCGACGATTTTTCTGGCTCAACTGGGGAAAGGAGTGAGCCCCAACGACCCCAAAACCGGTCTTAACAGGGGCCTGGTATACACCGGTGAGCCGGCTGGGTGGACGACCGCCTCCGAAAATGGGGGGGCTCGATGAGAGTGTGGGGTCTTAACGCGGCTGGCGTTAAGACACACAAAACCGCAACCCTTTGGCGGTTCGGCGGTAATTACCACGAGCTCGCTGAGAACGCTGACAGGAATTCGGGCGGGTCTGGTCTTGACCGCACAGATGTTTCAACTGCGGGCTCTCCAGATACCGTACATGCTGCCGAGCAGCTGCCCTGCCTGCCATGCAATCTCGGCCGCTCTACCGAACCGACACGGCGAGTTCTGCAACGGTTCCAGGTCATAGCGCGAGGTTTGGCTCGGCCAAACTCGTCTCGAAAGCGTCCATGGCCCATGGTGGCAATCTAAACTGCCGAGCAAGGAGGATTCTGCTCAGTCAAACACCAAGCCATGCTGTGATACCGTGTCTTATCTCAGGTAGTGTAACAGCCCGACACCTACACCCGACCAAGTCGTCTACAGCCAGAAATGGTAGCGCGAGCGAGTTTATTGACAGGGCCGGAGGGTGGTAAGACGATAAGTGACCGAGTGGCAACCGGCCCTTGTCAAACGTAGATGAGATGGCCCCCTCATTCATTGGATTGCCTGGATTACTCGGTCTATACGCTCCATTGACACTTTGAATGCCATCTCGTCGAGGCGCTAGTCGCCACCACATCCCGACAGCCACAACGGCGAGCTGGGAGGAGGCCCTACGCCTACCACACTGCGCAGTATCCGTCTGGCCTTTAGGAGCTGCCTGGCACTGCCGGCATGTGTCGCTTGGAACGTCGCGTCGTCGCCTTGCCGGGGCCTAGAATCAAAAGCCTTGGCAAAAGAGAGATCGCTGCACCAGAAACATCCTCATGGGACGGATATGGGAAAATGGCAGCCGCTTTTGGTCCCCGCTTTGGCCGGTTTGGGCGACTTGCTAGGTCCACATACCGCGATGGGCTTCAAGGTAACCACATGGCACTTTGGCCTGGACATGCGGCCCGTCGAACACGCTCCCGGCGTCGAGATATGCAATCCAACGTCGCTTGGGGTCCAGCAATTTAGCCTGTGTCGATTATTCAATTGTCTGGGGGAGAAAAGAGCGGAGGGGTGCTGAAAATATGATGAGCCGTTCGAAACAAACAGTGGAACATGAGAATCTGGGGACGGGAAGAACGGCTGTGGCCTGTTAGGCGGGCAGAAGGCTTGCACACCAAGCCATGGGCGCCGAGCCCGCACGGAGGTACCGGTGAAGTTCAGCCTAAGCAGCGGGCTGGACGGGTCTCATTGTGGGCGGGTCGGCACGGTTGAGCTCGGCCCCTTGGCGCGCCGTCCTGGGCTTGGTGATGTTCTCGACGGTGCGACTAGAGCTAGAGGTGGGAGGCAACCCCGGGCGCTCAGGTCCCGAGATCCCGAATCCGGGCAAGCGGACCGGCGTGGAGGCAAAAGCGCTGCCCGGCAATATCGTTATATCTGGTTACTAGGCCAATAGCTTGATGGCATCATCCAGCAATAAAAAACGAACATGAGACGAACCATGGCCGATGGGAGACGTGGTGGATCGACAAGACGTCTGGCATTTGCATCAGCCAATGCCCGGCTTTTGGACGATCTGTTCGGAGAATTCTCCGTCACTAATGCCATGAGGTTGTAGTCAGCAATCTATCCAGAGTGGTGACGATGGGGATGTTCGCTTGGCTTCCCGAACTCAGCGAGGCTGCCCGCAATCCCATGCTTGGGAGACCGACCAGAGACGTCCATGTGACAGCCTCCTAGTGTTCTTCGGCAGCAGCATAAAACTGGCGGGGCAGGGGGGTGTGGAGGGATGGCACCTGAGGGGCAACACCTCTGTGTCCTGTCAACGGCCAGGGGGGCGTGTCGCAGCGATGCAGCAAGCTGCAATCAGGTGATTGTTGGCGGTCGCTCGAGGAGCGAAGCCTGACACGTGAAAGCACGCCACTCTCGTGGTGCTGATGCACAATTGAAGGGCATTCGCTGATGGAGGGCAGATGCAACGCTGTGTTTGGCACCAGAAGCGCAAGATAGAGGACGGAAGTCGACTGACCAGGGCTTCATGTTGATACGACTGGCTCATGAATTTCCCCTTTCATCTTTCCCTCCGAGTCCCTTTTGTCATCGAGCACTCGGGCAAAGCATGCATGCATCGCAGGGTGTGTGCAACCATGACAACCATTGCGATCTGATCTGCGGAAATCTCTGTCATTTTGTGACAACCCCTCACCGGTGTAAGATCAGACTCGTGGTTCGACGCTTGGATGGGAAGGCCTGAAGGACCCGAAGGACCTACCGACCAAGAGGAGTTGAGGAACACTTGGCTAGAGAGCGAAACGGGTCTGGGGTGTGTGACGGTGGCTGCCAAAGCGGGACCTGCCACCCTGCCAGGGCAGCGGCTTATCTTGACTCGCGCGAGTGAAGTCTAGTATGGTTATGGTAAAGGGCCTCGAGCTGGTAAAGCAACGTGCAAGGTGCGCAGAGAGCGTCCTGGAGAGAGCGATACAGACTTGACATTCCATCTAACACGTGTGGGTCTGAGCGAATCATATGGTTGCTTCTTCTTGGGGCGTGCAGGTGCCCAGTCTAGACATGCAGGTGGTGGGCCCGCGCGATAAGGGAGAGAGAGGGCTGACGACATGGTTCGATAGGCAAGGAGACAGCGCTTGGCCGAGTGTGGATGACCTTTGGGGGTCTGTAACCCCTTCGAGAAAGGAGTGGGTGGGCGACGAAACGACATGGACGACACTGACGACATGGACGAGAGGGGCGAGAATTCCATTTTTGACGCAGAGTCGCATGCCAAAACTGCCCCGTCTGAGTGCCGCCTGAAATTTGGGGTTTTGGGGAAGGAACCATCCGCAGCCCACCAAGTTGTCAAAGTTTCGTTAGCGGAAGAGAAGAGGAAAGAGCTAGGTAGCAGAATCGCAAAGTTGCAGAATCCGCAAGACGGCAAAGTCCAAAGTGCCTCTAAAGGGAGGCGGAATGGCGAGAGATGACGTGGCGAAGCTCCAGCCCACAACAACCGGTGCCAATCGTCAACGAGCCCGGCCATCCCGCTCGGCACTGGCTTCAATATCGGACACTGTATTGTCCTCTCTCGTCTTATTGTCGGGTCAGTCGGTCAGTCGGTCAGTCGATTGACACGATTGCCGTCGAGTCACGGTTGGACAATTGCGGCGCGGCTGCTCGCTGGTCGTCAGACCGTGGACACTCGCACAGCATGAAGCTGGGGGGGGGGGGGGGGGGGGGGGGGGGGCAGAGAGGTCGGTCGATGGAATATGCGTCGAGCCTCGGTCTGCTGCCAGCCGCCAGCCGCTGCTGGCCGCTTTGCTGCTCGCTGCCGCTGTGGGCAGCCCAGAGCCGGGGTGCGGGCTGTGGGCGGCGGGCTGTGGTCGGGGGGACGGCGAGCAGGAGGGGCAGCTCCCGTTCGAGTCGGAGAAACGGGGCACGGCGAACCCCCAGCTCTCCCCAGCTGTTCCCAGCGGCTCTGCCATTGGACCTGGTTAACAACACATGGGTTCTCGAAATCTGAGGTGTCGTCCCATGTGTAGCCACCCTGCGATGCGGCTGCAGCCAAGCTTCCAATAGGCGCTGCTAACAAATGTTTTTCTAGAAACATCATTCGTCTCCCACTTCCTCCTCCCCTCCTCGCGAGCTCGAATGAGAAGGCTGAAAAAGCAAACAGCCAACTTGCTTCCAACGACCTCGTCGCGTGCCGGAGCCGGAGCCCGCAGCAGTCGAGTCGCAGCAAACCACAGCCGACCACAACCCTGGACTGCCTGCAAACCCGAATGCCACACGGTCATTGTGCGGCCGAGTTTCATGTGATGGATGGCGAGTCCTTTCCGCACACACTGCGATCTGCGACGACTCTCTAGATTGACCGGTGAGCGCGCCAACAACTAGGGACTCCAACGGCTAAGGACGGCGGCCATCCGGACAATGCAAAACACCCAGCTTCCGGTCGCTCTGGCTGGGCATTGTTCTGGCGAGACTTGTCTGTCGGAGCATGGCTCTGCTGCAAACGCGCCAGAGCCACCCGGAGATTTTCAGCTGGTCACCACAGCTCGTCTGCCGGTATTGGTCGCGACTTGGGGCGGCGTTTGCCGGCATTCCGTTCGAGTCCTCCGTCTCGTGCCACTAGGGCGTTCCGCAATATTACCGACAGATAGGGGAATGCGCACTCTCCCATACCTGCGCGGCTGAGTAGGATCGATATTGATCTCTATTGGCATCTGTTGAAGATCCATGGTTCGGCTCCAGCGCGTCCGAGGTTTGGTGAGCTTATCGAGCCACCGGCGATGTTTGCAAATGCGAGACGACACGGGAGACCACCTTCACATCCAGTCCTCATCTTTGCAAAGCCGACGAACTTCGGAGATCCATCCACGTGGTGGCTCGAGCCGTTGACGACTCTGGAGTGCCTGCCCCGGTCTGCAATCATCCCACGGCAGTCAGTAATCGCGAAACTCTGCATAACTGGTGAGATCAATAGGAGCTCCCCTCAGCCCGCAGTGTAACCCACCTTCCTATCCTTTCCAAGCTTACCCGACCTCCTGCAAAGACCTCGATGGTTTGGTATGAGGCTCTCTAGGGCTGGCTGGCCGCATTTTTTCTTGGCAGAGCACTTGGATGTGAGGTCAATGAGAGGTTGAAGCGTGGCACTTACACCCCGCCCCCCCCCCCCCCCCCCCCATCTTCTGTCGTGGGTTTGGCCAACAGCAAGTTGGCCATAGTTCTGCCTCGTGTTGATATTCCCCATTTTACACCTTCCCCGCCGGCATTTGCGGCCGGCACACGATCCACGCCGTAGCCGCTATTGCTGGTGGTCTCTCGATCAATCACCGTACCACTCCGATGCAAAGCATTGCTGCCTTGTCTGTGACCCTCCAACTTGGGAGCACACTATCAGGAGACCTCAGCGTCCGCCCCTCACAAGGCGCTACAAAGCACACATTCGTGGACTGGTGTCGATCCGCCAGGCTCGGGGCTGCACATCAAGGGCGTTGTGCAACGCCAATTCTGCAGCAACGTATCGATCTCCAATGGCCGCCGCGCCGTTCCTGGCGCTCCTCCCATCTTCATCAATCGGCGGCCTACTGAGTAAACAGCTGCCTTGAGAACGAAGCCGTCAATTGATCGCTACTGACTCACCTGGTACACAAAGCCAAGCAGCGTGACCTGTCGCTGCATCCATCTTGCATCGACGCCTTTCCGGTGCTCTCGGCTGATGTGGCAAGACTTGGCTTCTGGCGGAAGATGCGAGGACCATAAGCAAACATCGTGCCCAACCCTTGAGGGGCTGAGCCGATGAGGGGGGAACTAGATCCCGACTCCTGTCCGACCAGTCCAAGACATATGTATGTATGACTAGACGCATGATACTTGCCTCCATCTTGTTCGTGATATTCGCCACGGCGGTGACGGGGAAGGCATAGCCGCATCGCGCAGGCCCGCAAACACCACCTCAGGCTTGTGGGGTCGTCAAGTATAGAGTCTGCACGCTGGGAGATCCGTACCAGTCACGGCCGCAGCAACGTAGCGATGCAGCAACAGGGTGAAGGGCTCTATCACTTTCTGGGGTTGATGCTTCGGCATCAACTCGAAAAGGGCTGTTGCCCCCGCCCACCCAAACGTCACCGACACTTTGACCAAGAAGCCAGCTTTGACACCTCGTTCTTCCCCAGGTCTAGAGATATGGGTCTAGTCCTATCATCGGGCGCCAATGATGGGGAGACCCCCGCCCGTCTAGGCTGGGTGGGATTGTTTAGGCCCCCCGCGCATGCGTCAAACGGCCAAGGCTCCAGTCTCCAAACTGCATGTATGTATACATCCTCTCGAGCTTTCCGCGTTTTGCGTCTTGTGCCACCATCGTTGTCGTTCGGCCCGTTGGCGGTTGTCAATGGTTTCACTGAGATGGGGAAAAGCGAGCTGGGCTGGTACCAGCGACGCGGGAACCCGCGAACGGGGGGGATCGAGGGAGCAAAAGATAAAAAGTCCGTTGGTATCACAAGCCTTGCGCAAATCATCGGGTTGTTGAATACGATGTGTCAAATTAACCCACCTTTTTTTCTGATCCGGTCGTGTCACCGCTACTGCCGAGATTCCGCCCCGATACTGGTCGGCGGGGTGTCAATTCCTCTGCTAGTGGCAAGCTCTGCCGCTGCCGCTTCAGCTCGAGGGCTGCTGGGAGATTCGCGATTGGGAGGAGGGGGGGCTTCGTCAACCGCCATCAATGCAGCCTGGCCTTCGAGTCCCATCATGTTTGACTTGGTTCCTCGCCCTGCCCTCGGGGCCAGTGAATCTGTTCAGCCACCGAGCCCGGCCCCTGGCCGCATCCCCCCAGTAGGTCGCTCGGACGAGTCTGGAATAGGAAAGGAAAAGAGCCAAGAAAGCACCAGATTCTGCAAGAGCCTGGACGTTCCCAGTACCGGCATCCGACCCGGACTCCTAGTTGGGTCCGGTGCGGCGCGGTGCTGACGCGCTGGGATTGTATTTGAAGGCGCGGCTGCTCCGCAGTCTCCTCCCTGACCTGGTAAGCTAAGAAGGGTAACTTTGGCTATCTGGATCCCCGGCCCTGAGGCGCAAGGAGAAGGATTGGAGATGCGGGATGCGGACCATGGGGAGAAGGGGGGGGGGGGGGGGGGGGGGATTGTGTTTTTTTCGTTGCCGCGACCCTGCAGTGATGAGACGGTGTTAGACGGGGCGAGCCATAGACCCCTGTCGAGTGACGCCTTGCTTGGCAGCATGGGTTTGCGCAACTTGCCATCAAGCTGCCGGATTTATCTTGGTGATGTAAATAAAGTGTCAAATGGGAACCAAAAAAACAGCTGAAATCAACGCTTTTTATATCAGTAATGGCTACACATTATGTGTTGAGGGTATGTTTGAGGGCAAAGCACTCTTGTCTGAATCTTCTCTTCTCAAGTCAGGTAGAGAGAGGTTATACATATCCGTTTGATGGTCAATCTCTCGATAACAAAATTTTGCAGATGACAACATATTTATCTCATAGGTATATCTTATCAATGAGCTTGAGACACATGTCTTTTCCCCTGAACTGAATGGTCGAAGGTCACTCCGTAGCCTGAGGCTAGACTCGTTGGATTTGGATAGAGGACGGTAATACACCCCCCCGCCAAGACGCTAACAGGGGAGTATGGCCTGTCAGTCTGTATGGAGGTAGTCTCGTTCAAGCTGTTCTGCAAAGGATACCAAAGTGCAGCGCTTTTTGCCCAAAGGATTTCTTTGCACCTTATCGTATTTTCCTTTTTGCCCTCATTGCAGGGTCCCTCTGCGCAGACAAACCCACTTTTGTCGTGACCCATCAAACACTCACCAGCCCTTTCCTCTCCCGGCAAACAAGTGGAAGAGCCGTGGTGTGATTTGATACTCCCCCCGTCAGTCGAGGCCCGACGATCCAATCCCCCCAGTCAAGCTCTGCCTTCCCAAAGCAAGTGAATGACATGGGAAAGCGGGCGGGTGACCCCTCTCCCCCCTCCCCCCCCTCTCTCTCTCTCCATCTTTTCCGCTGGCCAGCCCCCCATTTGGGTTTAACGGCAAAAGAACCAAAGAAAGAAAAAAAAAAAGCAGTGTGATGAATGAAGCAAAAAAAAATTAAAAAATAACAGATGCACCTCCCTCGAAAGAGAGATTGAGCACGAGGGGCGGGCCCCCTTCCGGCTGCCCGTCCGTCACGCAAATAAGATCAAAAAGCTGCTACACACCCACACACACCATCGGTTAGTGCCAGCCGTATATATGGAGAGCCAGCGGCGACCTGACAAAATCCTCTTTTGCCCCCCCCCCCCCCTGCAACCCTTTGGGGCCATCTCCCACCAGGCACTTTTGACTCCCGTCACTGGACTGGCCGGCTGGGATCGGACGGTGCCAGGGACGGAAAAAGAAAGGGAGATGAAGAGAGGCGGATGGTGAGGGTTGTGTTCGGAGTAGTCCGGGTCTTGGCTGGATTTGGCTGCGACGTCTCGTGCAAACAGTGCTTTGTGTGGAAATAAACCCACGTGCTTGAATGCGAGGGCTCGAGGGGAAACGGTCGTTTTCGGATGCTTTGTCGGCCCCGCGCGCCATCCGCCGTTGACTGCTTGCATCGGCAACCCCTCTGACCCCAAATTTCAATGCTCCCTTGGCTGCTGCCTCACGCCCCAAACCCGAGCGCGGGGAACAGTTATCAGATCGAGGTACATACAACGGAACAAGACGCAGAGCATGATATCAAGTTGGGTTTTGAAATCCAGATCTGCACCTGCTAAAGGAATTCCTTAGTACCTGCTACTACTAGTATAGATGATATCTTTTCTTTATATCCCACTCTCCTTCAGAGTTTGTCGTCCGTCGAGGTTTTGGTATCAATGCTCTCTTCTGCTTCATCCCACTTACACCGAGTTTAACAGGTTCTGTTACTCCCCCATCATCTTCTCTTCTTGCTCATATTGTCCATATCCCATCCTTTATAAGAAACACCAGAAAACCCAGGATGACATGTAAAAAGGAAAAGAAAAGAGTATGCACATATATGATTCCCAATATCAGGTACCGAAATCCACCCGCAGCGCCATGTGATAAAATGTAATGAGAAGGAAGGCAAAGAAATAAAAATGGTGAATCCGATTCCACATAAAATGGTACAAGAGAAGCCGAAAGAGGTAAGCAAGAGGTAGGTGGATGATGGTGGTGTGGTGTTCCCGAGGCAGGGGGTCGACTGCAGGGAAGCGCAGCGAGCGCGCAGAATGCAAATGCGACTTTGGGCAGACAGCAAAAAGGCAACAGACAGCAGAGTGTGCGCACATGGCCGCAGGTGCAGGCGGGTGCGGTCGGTCTTTGTGGTGCAGCGACCGCACTCCATCCAGGCTCAACCACACGTTGCAGCGCAATCCTCAGAGTGCGAGAACTTGTGCAAGGGTGTTGCGCGTGTTGAGTGTGGTGAGTGGTGGGAAGGATGAGGGAGGGGAGCAGGGAAAGTGAACCCCCAGTTCGGTTATCGCAATCCCTCGACTGCATTTTGGCTTGCTGCAGTGAGCAGCCTCCCCTCGCCCACCTTCCGCCCCCCCCCCCCCCCCCTTGCCCAAGACCACCCCAGAGCAACCCCCATATTTTTGGTGGTCGCTGGTCTTGGCGGCCGTCTCGAGGCGGGCGGACGGGTGGGAGGGCGGAAGGAATTGAGGTTCCGCGACTGCCAATGCTGATGGTCTGTGTTGCCTTGGGGGCTGCTGTCTTTGGTTTCATTGCGTTCGCCCTGCGTCTCTGGGGAACTTGGCCCAGCCAGATCAGATTCGGCGGCTAGCCACCACTTCCGACTCAAAAAGAGAAAACAGAAAAACGAGACCCAGCTCCATGGCGCCAGGCCAGACCGAATGTCATGTCGTGTGCTGGCTGGGTCTCGTTCGTTGTCACTCTTCTGGTTCTCTCCGACTTGCGTGTAGTGTCCGGTTTCTACCCCGCCGCTTCTCTTTCGTTGCTCTTGATTTCGATGATTAAAGATCGTTCCAATTGGCGTAAAGACTCGTTGTCGTGACTTGGTCGACCGTCAAGATAACTCAAGCCCCCCTCCCCCTCCCCCACTTCCATTCCCTCCAAGAAAAAAAAAATCCCCTTCCTCTCTCGTACGTGTGTCGGCATCGTGTTGCTCCAAGTGGTTTCACCCCAGTTGGTTGTGTCATTTCGTGTTGTGAGTGTGGGCGCGCGCCGCGAATCGTGCCCTGGTAGGCGCGGCGCTGGTGCCCTTCAAGAGTAGCGAGTGAGGTGGTCCGGCAGGTGATTCGCTTAGAAAGAGAAGGTCTGCTCCTTGTTGGAGCGCTTGATCATGTTCTCCCAGGGAGGATATGTCTTTGGCTTGCACTCGCCTGTCACAGTATGTCAGTGTCCATCCCTATGTTTCTGTTTACTCACAGTCCCGAAACCAAGGCAGTCAGCGGCAGGCTTGCGCCCGCTGCCCCCCGCGGTGACTTCAGAGGTGTGGGGGGGTTCGGAGAGGCAATCACATACCGCAAAGCTCCTCTGCTCTATAGCGAACACAAGTCAGCACTCGCACCACTCCAATATGGAGCTTGGGCGGTCTTCTTACCTGAACTCGAAGTGGGTGACGTTTGGTTGACACCTCTTGTGAGTGAGGGTGTAGTCCCTGCACCACTTGGAGGCGATCCAGCGGAAGTGACCGCAAGAGTATTCCCGTTGAGTGTAGTCGCACATGTTTGCTTGTGTGGTGATAGACTGGGAGATAAAGTCAAGAGTGGCTATGCCGAAGAACAAGAGATATGCTCGCCTGCCGAGACGATGGGTGGGAGATCGATGATGTATAGGTGCAGAGCCAAGAAAAGGTTGAAGCTGTATATGGACGAATGGGTACTGGTGTTGGCGGATGCTGTCAGGTGTGTGGGTTCTTGGTGGCAAAAGGAGGGAGAGAGCGAGGACGGTGGGAATGATGTTGTATTTAAGCTGGTATCAAGGGAGAACAGCCAGACGCTGTTGACAAAGCCAAGTGGAGGAAGCTGTCACCCTCGTGGGAACACCGGGAACCCATGCTGGCTTCATGCAGACTCTCAGAACGTCTTAGGGTCGGGAAATAGGTGCTAGACGGATAGTGCGAGGAGTAGCGGGCGGGTGGAGAGCGGGCCCCCCATGTTCGGTACTGGACTGTACACTGCGCTACTCCGTAACCAGGCCAGCGGCTGGTGACAGACAGGGCGGGTGTGAACAGCCAGGGAAGATTGAGCCGGGCCGAGGGGAGGGGTGAGACAAGAAATGGGGCAGGGATTGTGGAAGCATTAGAAGACGAGCGTTCCAAGCTCGGACGAAGCCCAGAACCCCAGGACGACCCCGGAAGGCCCCAGAGAGAGAGGGGGGGGGAGGTCTTGAACTTTGTGAAGTATCCAGGTACTGTCAATGTATCCAGGTATCGAGGTGTCAGGATGTGCCATGCGCGAAATGGCGTCTGCAGCAGCGTATCCACACCCAGTTTTACTAGCCCGACAAAGTGGCATCAACTTCGGCTTGCGGCCCTCGCGCACGCACGCCAACTCCCCACCAACTTGCAGCCAAAACCGCAATTTGCGCTCGAGCTTCGGAGGCAGTCCACGGGTGTGGCCTCTCGACTCATCGCCTTGTTCTATCTCCAGTGCAACGACGGGTGTCCGGCCTCGCGGAGAGGCGAGTAGATGGGGCAATAATATGTATGTAATTCGTGTAATTCCAGCTTGGCCGCCCCAAGGCCAATGGACTGGATGGCGAAATGCTGCCGCTACACTAGGTTCCGGCAAGGTCACAAAGCCGTTAGCTCTCGCGGCCAAGAGCGCCAACCAGAGACTGTCGATGGCTCCTTAGGCAAAGCCCCCTAGCGGGCTGGCAGGGAGCTGGCGCTCCGCTTTGGGACCTACTCCAGCTGGTCAAGATGAGGGGGTCGTGGTCTCTTCGAGCACGCCGCAGAAAGACGCATACCAGCAGGTGTGCTGGATGTCCACGAGTGCTGGAGAAATCGAGGCTGCATCTGCCGGCCGGAATAGTCACCAAGCGCAGAGAGCGCAGAATAGGGTGCTATGGCATACGACAGCCGTTTTGGTTCCTCATCTGGGGATGGGACGTGGGTGACAGATCGATCGCTGAGACCGGCTCTCCGTTTTGCCTCTTCATCGTGAAATGGACAACCAATGCAAAAGGCACAAATTGACGCGAAACGGAGCGCTCAAGTTAACGGTCGGGTCTCGGGAAGTGCTGGCTGAGGTACCCACTACCAGCTCCTCTGTAAGTTAGTGTGCAGCATCCGTACAGTCTCCAATCATGGTAAAAGCCAGAGGGGGGGGGGGGGGAGGGGTCATGGCTTCACTGCCGTGAGCGCACCTCAGAGCGCACCACCCCTTCGCCTCTCGCTTGGGCGCCATGTGAGCTTCCACTGTTGCTATACCTGACTTCTCCAGGGTTTCTCCCAGGACGTTCAATGTATTCCACGCTGCTCGCTCGCTCGCCTCAGCTTGTCGGGCACCCGCCCGCACTCCCCTCCCTCCCGGTGATGTAGTTCCGCTTTTCCCCCTCTCCCTCGTGTTGATGAGGAGGAGAACGAAGATGCGCGACGGGGCTACGCCCAAGGCACCCTCACCTCCAAGCCTTTTTCTTTTCCCATTTGACGAGGGAAGAGAGAACTGGGTTCGACCAGGCTTGAGGAAGTCGGCACTATGAGTGGCCACCAGACTTGTTGCATGGTGGCCCAGGCCCCAGCAGCCAAGGCCAAAAGGCAAAATCCTGGGTCGCAAAAGGAACGAGAAGCGGCGGGCAAAGGGGGACGAATGGGCTGGGAGCTGAGGCACTCCGTGAGGGCGAGGACGACGACGAGTCAGCTAGTGCCGTGAGAGTCCCGAAGCTACCCAGTCCCAGTCGAGGACGAGGAACGGCACGTGGGCTAGCTTCCATCATCCATCGACCTTCCTCGTAGTCACCTCTCCTCCCGTTTCCCGCTCCGTGCTTGGAACCGTCACCCAATTGAGCGAGAGGGATTCGATGTTGGCGTTTCGGTGACACGGCGGGGAGGCGATGAGATGGGGCTCCCGCTCGGTGCTGCTTCTTCCACGGGCTAGCTCACCCTGCTCACCCTGCTCACCTACTCGGATCTATCTAGTCTCTCTAGGGGCAGAACTCAGGTGCTGGGGAGATGCTGGTGATACTGGCTCGCATTGGTGTTGGCATTGCCCCCAAGGTGGATGCGGGTTGCTGGATCGTCGGGCCTGGAATCTGAGTCGATCAACACGAGACAGGTAGACTGACCAGCTGCTCGGTCGAACGAGACGTCACCGACACGGCGGTAGCAGCACGCAATGGTGGGCTGAGCCGGCTCCGGCTCGAGAGGGGAAAGGGAGATACCCCATGGAAGCATTGGCAGTTGTCGATGTGTACAGGGCCGTTGATGCATCGCTGTGCGACCCGCACCGGTGAAGCAACTTACGGTGCGGCCGTGTAGCCTGGCATCGTCCGGTCTTTTCGCAGGGAATCATGGACCGAAGGGAGAGCGACAGCGTGGGTGTTGCTTGGACGCTGCTTGGACGCTGCTTGGACGCTGCTTGGATCTGATCTGCTTGGATCAGCTTGGAAGCCGGCCCTGACTCCGCACCAGCCTGCAATTTGTCGTGGATCCCCTGCGTTTTGGAGTCGTGCGTTTTGCCTTGTGCGCCTGGGCGCGCCTTCCAGAAGCTTTGCGAATTCGCGACTCCTGCTGCGGTAGGCGGCGACCGAGGGTCGTGCCCACCCGCACTATGCCCTTGCTACCATCTCGAAACACTGGCGGCAATGAGCACGCGGTTACTAAAATACGCACACCCGACACCGATACCTCGCACCGCGGCCACGGCCACATTCCGCCTGTGCACCTGGTACTATCGCTGCCTAGGTAGGTATGGGCAATCTGGCCGTTGGAGGAATTGCAACCAGCACCATTGCGTTGCCGCCGGCTTCTCGGTATGACAAGACGAAGAGGAAAAGTCTGCACCCAATTTGCGACGAACAGAGGCAACCACTGAGTCCGAGGTGCTAGCACGCAATACCACTATATCACGCAAACGTCCTCCATGGAAAGCAGGGACGTGCTTGCAATTGCCGTTGCCGCCGTCGGAAGGCCGCGAGAGCTTGAAGACCATGGAGGAGGGGTGGGTCTCCGAGTCGCTCTGATGAGGGGTTCTTGATTTTTGGGCTGGTATAGTTCCACAATCAACTGTGCGCCTCAACAAGTGCCCAGCGCCCAATTTCCATTCACCGCATCCAGTGCTGTCCGCTGCCATCTATCTACAGTCCTAGGACCTTGAGATGGCATTAGGCGACCATGTCTGTGTGGCATTTTGGAAGCTCTTCAGAAGCTTCTCCAGCACAAGGGCGGCGGCTTTGCCAGCCCTAGGCATGCAATGCCAAGGCCCATGCGCTATGGGCACCCATGAACGTCCAACAACCCATGAACCAAGCCGTGAAAGCCCAGGATGATTTCACGAGAGAAAATCAGACCCAAATCAGAGGTAGCCAGAGGCAGTAGGAGGAGCCATGGATCAGAAGTTCCCTGTAACCCCTCATGGCCTTCCTCCTCCATCTCTGTGCAAACATCCACTCTGGCATTTTGAAGTCTGCTTTTCCGCATTTCCCATGTTTCTCGATTTCAAATGCACTGGGTTGATAAAAATACCCGCCAGGTTCTGCAGCGTTGAATACCTCTGCACATACAGCTTCTCCCCCCGCCGTGTTGTTGACCCTTCCGTTTTCGGCAGTGCAAACAAAACTGGGCAGGTGCGGCCGTGGCTCTTCACCGAGGAAGGAAAACTACACTACTTACTAGGGTACTAAAAGATGCCCCAAGGGGAGTGGATCTCACTGGCGTCACATTCCTTTTCGCCCTGCCGTGCCTGTCACCATCAATCCCATTCCCATTCAATCTGAGTCTCAATCGCTTCGACACGAAACCCAGTGCCAACTCACTTGGTCTTATCCGCTGCTGAATCCACGCCCTTCTCCGATGAGCCAAGCAAGTCTCTTGCCCCCGGTTCCCTGCGCGCAATTGTTCTTCTCCGCATTCAGGAAGATCACATTTGTGTCCAATCGCCTCGCTGCCATTATACCATCCATCCGCGCCGAGCCATATCAAACAAGACATCCACCAAAACAAAGACACACATCTGTCCCCCAACGACGTTGGGGCAAATATGCCAGCGGATCGCCCACGACCGCCCGTCTCCAGTCGGCTGGGACCGCCTGCTGACGTTGTTGTACTCCGTATCGCTATGAAAGACATAACAACATCCTGCCGCTCTGCCGACCCATCATCCGCGTGCACACCCACCCACACGACCACCGCTCATCCAAATGCCTGCCCGTCCCTAGCAAGCCGTGGTGAGACACACCCAGCCACGGTTCACAAAGGGAAAGTCATACAAGGTCAAGACCCAACCCTGGATTGATGCTGCCGGGAATGCGCACACGCAAGGAGCACAAGAGCGGTGCATAAGCATCCTCCGCCAACTCACCGGCCACAACAACTTTCCCCTCGCCGCCAGGCAGGGACGAGCCGCTCTGCCATGGATGGTGAGCCTCTTGATATTCATGGACCGCCTTGTGATGTTGGCAAAGCCGGTGCCACCAGCAGCTGCTTGCTCAAGGCCGGCCAACAAACCCGGCTTCTGGTCCAGAGCCGATGGCATCGAACGATGAGAATCTCGGTCTCAGTCAGCCAGAGACGCCATCGAACCCAGTAGACAAATCCCGTGCCTCTCTCCTGGTCCCTCTGCTGGCATCACCGCCTTGGCAGAAGCATCCATGCATATGGCGGTCGCGGTTGGACTTGCTGATAGGCCCCCCGCCCTCATTATCTTTGCTATCGCATAGCCCGCAGCTGGGAATGGGGCTGGAGGAACAAGCAACCAGAACCTGTCGAAACCAGCTCCCCTCCCTCGTGCTGAGGCAACCCCGCAAGTGGCTTCCTGGGTAGCATCGGAGTCGTAGGGCGTGGCGGTGATACAGTACCCCAGTCTATACCGCATTCTCTCGCTACCCTATTCCTTCGGCAAGTTCACGCGTCGCACAGTTGTTGAAGGGTTCAGACAACACTAGGTTCAGTTGGAGTTGCCTCGGTCCGACTGAGTGGTGTCTCAATAGAGGACGGATGTGCGATACCCTAAAGCATGAGACCACCTACAATGGGCTGCCTAGAACAATATCATCTTTATCTGACAGAGTCAGCGATGTAGTCGGCCCATTTCAGCAAAGGAAGGCCACAACGAAAAAAAGTATCGGCTTCATTCCCACACGGCGTTACCTCTTACCCTGGCCCTGGCCCTGGCCCTGGCCAGCCTTCAAACGTCACCTTTAGACCCGGATAGGAAAGTCGCTCGAGGGTGAAATCGCATTTGGGAGGTACCTCAAGTTCTGGTGCTCGGGCTCCTCTCCTGTCCGGAGATGCTCGACACCTTTCGAATATCATTGCCAGTTACAGAGTATCGCAAGGAATGCTCTTGGTGTTCCGCATGTGCAAACCTTTAGTGCATGTGCTCAAATTCCAGACCCGTGTCCTTGGTGTTCCATAGCGCGAGCAACAGAGCTCTAACCTCTTCCAGCCCATCAAGAGCACAGGAAGGGCAAGGTCGCTAAGGCAATTCACTCAAGCTTTTGGGCAGCTGACGGTGCTCTTGTCATGGCGCATCCCGTTCCCAACCATGTCGGGCAACTGCTGAGCGACAAAAAGCGTTGGCGAAGGCGCCAACGGCCTGCACTTCGATTCTTCTGCCAAGAAATATATCGCGAGAACCTCGACGGCCGAGCACAACTCGGGCTGCTGGCCAAGGTCTGTTTCATGTTTCTCTCGGCCAAAGACGAATGGAATGATCGATTTGCGCTTTTCAGCTCCCAGAAACCCAGCGAGGTCCAAGCACAACACGTTGCCCTGCCCAATCGGTCAATCAGGCTCGCGATATGGCCCCTACTTGGGGGCTGCTTTTGGGCTCCTGTGGCTGGCCGCCCGGGCCCCAAGTACGCGGACATCCAATCATGTCGGGCCCAGCTGGCCGTCATGGGGGCCGCTGTGAACACCGCCAGCGTGGGACTGGGACGGAGGCCAACAGAAGCTGCGGTCCCCTCTTCCCCGGAATGACGAACCATGCTAGGAACCCCCAATTTTGCCCCCTTCACAGTTCACCTCATCGCTCTTGGGCAAGCTTTCGCGCCAAGCACCTGAGATATGACAAGATTGCTTTTGGCCCTGTCATGATGTGCTTTTTTTCTTTTCTCAGGAGGCTAACACCAGTCGCCATTACAGGGGCCAGGACAGGCCAGCGAGGCCAGCGAGGCCAACGGAGGCGGCCCGCACCCGGGTAGGCTCCGTTGCTCCCCCAGGAAAATGCAAATGCATTGCTGGGGCGAGCATATCCCATCCGGCATGAGGCGGAGGTGAGATTGGAATAATGGCCCGGAAGATCAACCAGACTCCCTCTAACGCTTGGTTCAAACTGCCGGAGTGCGCGGACGGGAGTTCGGACGTCTCGTGAAACCCCAAGCTGCAACAAAGGAGGCGATCAGGGAGCGAGAGCGAGTAGGGCCACGGTCGAAAAACGGCAAGCGGTGAATCTCCCCACTGTCAATACGGCCATTGCGTGATCTGCAAAGATATTTGGCCAAGCTCCGCCGTGTCGACGTGGTTCCTGGCGCGTCTTGGAGGCTCCGCAAAGAGTTGCCTCGACTGAAGACAGCACGCCACCAACCACGGCTGGCTTGCAGGTTGCATGTTGCAATCTCATCAAAGGCACGCGCGCCCCCAAGAAGTACATGGCCTTGCTCAGCAATCTTGCCAGGATAGCGATAAGGAGAATGGCTTTGTTGCTCTCTTTCTCTCGGTGGATGGACGCGTGTGCTCATGGCCGGTGGAAGCCGAATCTTCCCACAGTATGAAGACTAAGAGTCAATGGCGCACCGGTCAATACCTCCCTCCGTCAGCATCATGTCAACACCTCACCCAAGGCTCAAGGGTCTATGGAATTTAGCTGAGGTCCTCTCTCCACGGGAGTTATCATGGGCATCAAGATGGATGCCGCTTGAATTGCTAACCCTAACCGCCTGCCGTATTTGAAGGGCGCAGAGCGAGGCAAGGGAAGGATAAGGTACCGTAATCGTTATGTCATTGTCCCACGGGATGCGGGACTGCTAGATTCATTGTTGCGTCTTTCTCCTCGGCCGTGACCGAGACAAGCATAACCATATCGATCCTCTCGAGGCCCGCCTGTCTCGGACGGGAGGCAGCGATGAGCCCTGCAGGACGTGCCGCGTATCTGGGATTGGCGGTGCGCGCAGAAGCGACGGCATTTCGCGCCCCCCCCCCCCCCCCCCGCTATGTTGGCTCATCGCTTGCCAGCATGGATCATCATCAACATACACACAACTTCGTACTCAACATTGACTGCGACGTTACGGACACCACCAGCACCCTAAACACCACTGCATAGCCGGTACGCTTTGCATTACCCCGCGCAGTACGGATCGTTCTCCACACGCTAGGATTCGTGGCTTGCTGCCGGCCTGGGATGATACCAAAAGTTCCCTTCGTATCACAATCCTGTTGCTGGCGCGGGCACAAGAAGATCACTGGGGTGTCCTCCCCGGGCGCCCAGGCAGACGGTAAGGTTATGTCTCACCACTATTGCACCTTACTGGCTCACTGGGCCAACTGAACGGGGGCTTCCTTGACAAGCGACACCAATCCGTATGCACGAGTTGACAGAAGAGCGCATGTGGCGTCGCCGGACTGATGCAAAACAGAGCCAAATAAGCGTAGTCGGGCCCTTGGTAGCCTCCCGGACCGCCCAGCCCTGCCCTCCGTCGAATCCGGTCCTCGGGATTCGCTGGCGACCAGGCCGGGTTACGGAGCATCGCCTCGCCGACCGACCAGAGAGAGGTCCGTACCGAGGGTGCGAGAGGCAGTCCACGAGCCGGACTAATCCTTATTTCAACAATGCTAGTTCTGGCTTCTCTTGGAGCCCGTGCCGCTCGAAAGCTGCAAATGACACGGAGTCAGCGATCCTGCCGCCGCTCAAGCGGCACCGCGCTAGCGAGGAAAGAACAGTCTAGACTACAACCCATACCGAGGGGGAAATCAAGAGCAAATCAAGGGAAAGACTCCGCTCCTCACCGCGTTCCTCCGGGTACATCAACCCTACCAGACCAACCTGATTAACTCGTAAGCACCAAGACGTACGATTATCATCGATGCCAAGTCGCTCCTGGACCGAAGCGGTCAAGAGTGAAGTGTCAGTATCAACCAACCCCCAACAATGTCGAGAGCACCAGCTAACATCGGTAAGTCTCCAATCGAGTTGCCGAAACGGACAGCCATCACAGCAAGCTAATTGTTGCCGCCAAGCGCAAAAGGTGCAGGGTTTGACTCCTTCTCTGCAACAGCCAAGCTGGGACGGGATGGAACGGTCAAATAAGCAACCCCCCAACGCAGCCATCTCAACTGCCTCGACAAGCAATGCATGCCCAAGCAATGCCCCTTCCGCCTTTTTGCGCTTTCTTGGCAACCCGAGCATAAACAAGCCTTGGGCACATCTAGTGCTCCTCCCATCACACACTGGCAGAAGTTCTGGGCCCGCCGAACCGCTTGGCGACGCGGCCTTGACATGGTGACAGGACCTTGGTCAGCATTCGCGTCTGAGCAAGCCGGACGTCTCGCTGACCGCGACCAGCATCATCACCCATAACCTGCTGCTGGTCCTGCTGTCAGCCCCCGGATTCTCCAAGCTGTCGGGATCTTGTCGCATCGGACCCTGAGCAGCGCCACCACACCCCGTTTTAGTAGAATGTTTGTGCGGCGCGTAAATTAGCCTTTGGGCAGCCGTTGATGTTGTCGTCGTTGTCGTCGCACGCTAGCGGGGATGCAGGCAACAAGTCAACTCGAGGCACTGCAGCTGACGACGGGGCTCAAGCTTGCTTGTCTGCGTCTTGAGCGTCCCGGAGCTAGCTAGCTAGCTAACCACCTGGCAGACAGATGACAGACGGCTCCTGCGGTTGGTTCCACCAACGAGCCGTTGGTTGGTGGTTTGCTATAGGCAGGTCGGTATGCGGGGTGGTGAGATCAGGTTGTGGGTTTGTATCAGTTGCCCTTTTTGCTGAGGGGACTCGGGTCTCGGCTTTTCCAGATCTATCTCTTATCTCATGATGTTGCCGATACTTGGAGTTGAAACTGCTCGTGGCCGGCCGTCATTCTCTCTCGTTGTCCTCTTCCGGGGTCGCAGTGCGACCTCTGCAGGCTTGCTTTGGGGAAGCTGAGCCCCCCCCCCCCCCGACAGAGGCATGTGTTCATGTCTACGGATGAAGTCACCGCTCCTCCGCCGCGATACAAGACGACCCCGCGAGGCCGATCCGAGTCGGTTTCCCGTCCGTGCAATCCAAATCGTCCCTACACACATCCGAGGGTCCAATGCCATTACCTCAGAGACTGCACGACTGAACCTGCAACCAGAAAGGATTCGACCTCACACACACACGAGTCTGAACATGAACCGGATTTTGCCCAGTGAACGAAAAGGCTAAGACTTTTTTTTTTTTTTTTTTTCCTCACACCAACTCTTGACAACAGCTTGTCGGGACGCGTGGACTGCAGAGCAGCAATATCGCTAACCGACGGCAAACAAATGCTCACAGCCTCTTTGGCCTCACAGCGTGGCCTCCTCCCTTCTCGCTTAGGGGCCATACAAAAAATTTATCATGTGCGGGATTTATCGCATCGGGTCTCCGTGTCTTGTCGATGCCCTCACCGCCCCTTTTCTCCGTGGGAGACATGTGAAGTCACATTTTCTGCATCGCTTCTCTTCCCTCTCATGGGTCCGTCGTTCCTGCTGGAATTTTCCCCGTCGGTGACGGCGTGGGGATAAGAAACGGCCATGTTCAAGTTGTGGGGGTTGAAACAGGTACGGAGCGGCCGAGGCCTTGCGGGGGGTGGCGGTACGACGGGGGAGAAAAGACGTTTCACCCCCTTTTTTTACTTCCTTGCTGCCGAATCATTCTTGTTGGAGGGGGGAGGGAGGGGTCGGGGTCGGCATCAGCCCGAAGGATTGCCGACTCCCGAAGCTGCATCCGCCATCCGCCATTTCTTCCCCTCCTCCCTCCATCCGCTCACCGTTAGGCCCCGTACCGCGCGCGGGTGTGCGCGGTGCGGCTCGTGGGGCGGCTTCATGTGCATGTATGGCCCGGGGGGAGGAAGCACGACAATGGTGTACTTGCAGTTACTTTGCCTGCCCCGAATGTGTATGGTGTATGTACGCCAACATCCGTAGCTGTCGGACTGGCTAACTCGATTCGTCCAGACGCCCCGGTGATGGGGGAGGGAAGGCCCTTTTTTCTTTCTTCATGTTTCTCATGGCTGTTATACTACGCACGTTACGTGCCATGCTTGTCCGTGCCTTTCCTGCCTGCCCTCCACAGCGGTCTGAGCCAAGACGGGATGCTTGGTGGTGGTGGCAGGGCCAAGATGGCCAGACGCATGCGCGCATCATGGCATGTTTGCTCGCCGGTCTCGTTCGTTGCCGGCAGGCAAGGGACGGAGAGAGGAGGACAGCTCTGTTTCTCCTCTTCGAAACGGGGGTTCATGTCGATGACGAATGCAAATCGGAGTCGCAGCTGCAGGTTGTCGGCTTTCTCTCTCCCTTCCATGTCTTTCAAGCTAGCCCGATGCCGTGCTGCAGCTGCTGTAGAGACGTCCCCCGTGGGTAGAGGAACTGACGACTGCGCTGGGAGGAGGGGCATTTGTCGTGTCGTGGGAACGATTACTAACGTGAAACGGGAGTTCCCTTGGGTTTTGCCCACATGTGGGTGGGCTGGGAGAGCTTGTTGTTCTTGGGGGATGTCTCTCCTGTGGGCACGTCCATGCTCCGGGTTGCTGGATGAAGGACTGCTCTGTCTTTGATGGGGACTATGTTCGCGAAGCTGAGGCCTTATCGTGTCCTGACGGACGTGTTCAACTCTTTTCGTACCGGGTATCGCGGTCTATCACAATGCCTCGGAATTCAAATCTACCGAGTCCGACATGTATCGCGAAGTCCATGACAACTTGGAATGGTGCGTTTAGTTCTCAACACATAAGCTGTGCTAATAAACGTTGCAGTGAAGGACGGTTAGCCTGGGCCAGGGTGTCAGATGCGCCAGAGTGATTCACACTTTGATTACTATCCTTCTTGGTAAAGATTATATCCGCCAAGTTACTAACAGCTAAGCCTGCACCGAGTGATGACTTTTGAAACTTAAAAGCGACTAACGACATCACAACCGAAAAAGATGCTCAATAACATGAATGTGTCACTATCGGGAGCCACAATGGATATGGGTTCAGGTTTGGCCTCTGTCTGCTCTTGGTTCACTCCCGTATTCAGTGGGCCAATGGGGTCATTCCAAACTCAACGAGAGCGTGATTTGAAAACTTTCGGCAAGACAAAGCAAGTATTTGCCTTCAACTCGGACTTTGGAATGCAACCAAGTCACGTTGGAGATTCCCTTTACTACTCGTCATATTCAACATTGGCAGCGACTCATGCTTTGCCACCGGTGACCGGGCCCCAGGCTCAGGCTGATTTATCGAGGAGCCCCTTTTCCACCTTTTATCAAGGCGTATACCCTCTCAACGGCCACTTACCGGGCCGGTGTACTCGAGCGTGGAGCGCCAAGACCATTCACAGAATGCCGGTCGTCTATCCCTTCTCGAAGCCTGCTCGGCAATATGACTTGTCAGAACAGGGCTTTGATTGGACAGGGCTGGGCTGAAGCGGCGTCGAAGTCGGGATTACGGCAGTCCCGCACGGATCTATCTCCGGGGAGGGGGGGGGTGCTGGGCGAGGTGGCTTGTGCCACTGCCACTGCCCTGGGCCACTGCCCTGGGTCGCTGCCCTGGGGCGGGCGTGTCCCGTCTGGGCCTCATCAGGCCACCATTCTTATTATTATCCGTGGCGGCCTAGTTTCGTCTCTTACTTGGGTCCCCAGAGTCGGTGTGCGTGTTTTTGCAGACCGAGAGCACGGCATCGCGGCCGTCGTGGCTCTGACTGGCTGCCCTTTGGGAGCCACGGGAAAAGACCGAAAGCGAGGAAAACGACATCACGCGTCGGACCGAAACGGGTTTGAAAAAGAAAAGAGTCAATGCGCACACACAACCTGCCTTACTGACTCGCGCATTCGCAACACGCACAAACACACGCACACACACCGTGACGCACACACACACCGTGACGCACCGACCACACTGGCATACCGGTATATTCACACACTCACACACACACACACACACACACACACACACACACACACATAGACGGACACGGACAGTTTGTTTGCAGACTGAGACACCAAACACATCCAGCTCGCCCGCTGGCACAGTCCACGGACGCTCTCTCTGCAGGTGCTGACCACCCCTAACGCCGATACCTCCACCTGGCCCCCGATTCGCCACAGATACGACGATTTGAACGGCGGCCGTGGCTATGAGCCCAAGAGACGAAAAACGTCGGCGGCAAAAAAAAGTTAAGAAATAAAATAAAATAAAATATGAAATCACAAATCATTGGCCGCGGGCCAGGCTCCGTCACTATCGTACGATGCTGATGATGGGTACGGGTATCTACAGGCCGGGAGTTGCCCATTGTCTCAGCGGGATAGGGGACCCTTGGGCTGACTGTGCCGGGAATGACACCAGACCGTGATGATGAACCACCCATCTCAGTAATCGGGCCCTTCTTGCATATGACTGTCAGAACTTTCTGCCCGAGTCCAGACGGTGATTTACACGTGCACCTCGGTACTCTAGGTATTTCACGTTTTTGGTAACCATGTAAGCAAGATTTGCCACCGGGTACCTGCTTCAGTCGAGTCCAGAGTCCATGCTCGTATGGGGCACATCACATGTAGGTCAGGTGACGTTCTTGGGCCTGGATGCAACAGGGAAAGACGTTGGTGATGGAGAGGTTGGCGTGTTGCTGTGGAGACGTTTCTCAAAAGGGAAGGGATCCCGAAATGAAAGTAAAAAGAAAAACATTGACAAGTTTAGACCGGCGTGAACGTCAAGATAGCCTGATCCGACATGTTGCTATACAGCTGTCGCATGCCCATATGACCTATTTCAAGTTGCATGTGAATGTTTTCACCACATTTCTCTGTCCGCCTTAGGTTTGTTTACATCTAGACATCATGTGACCAAGGAAAAGGGGTAAAAAGGGGTAGGTTCCATTTAGGTTTGACAACAGCACAAAGACACGTGGAAACTAGAAATCTTAAGTCAAGCTTCAACTCAACAATAGTATCACTCTAAATTAGCTTTCCCAAAGTTTAAATAAACCTAGTACTTTCACTTCAAGTAACTTATCCTGAACTAACATCCGCCGTTGAGTTGCTTCGAGGTGCTGGTTCTGGACCCTGCAAAGGGAGGGCCGCTCATCCCGAAACTGGATAAACGTAGTTGAGTGAAGAATTAGCCAAGAGGAACTTTGTTGCCGATTCTGCGGGCGTATCTAGTCAGTACACCAACTTTCCAAAACCCGGATATTAGGACGGTAAACCTTGGACCGCCTTGTGTGCATGTTGAGAGTTTTTTTCTTCTTTTTTCCAGAGAGGTCTTCTTAGTCGATAACCTCCAATCAAAGGTGCATATGGGCATGGACATTCATCCTCGGCCCAAAAGAATTCAACATCATAACGTCCGAAGGCCGCAGTATCATCACCTGATGCAACGTCAAAATCCCAATGGAGATGAGAGCCGGTAACAAGATTGCAATACATTTGCGTGTGTACCCAACAACAGGAGGGGAGTCTGGGGAGCGCGATGGGCGTGAGGTTGGTCGGGTACCTAAGGATAGGCGGCCTAGGCCGGCTCGTACTGAGGAGGGAGAGGTGCAGCGCGCGTCGGGGACGGCGGGGGTACCACGTTCTCTTCCCCCCGAGGGAAATCGGGCTCGAGGGTGATATGGTGCCGGAGCTTCTCCGGCTCCCTTCTTCTCCCGGACCACATGTTCAGCGTCGAATATGTTCATCCACCTGAACTTGAAGCCTTAGATATATACCTCCACTGATGGTCGCGCCACCTGGTCTACCGAAGTAGCGCATCCATCCACTAAGAACTTGGGCAGAAGACGCTGGAGAATGAGGCAAGACGAATCCTCTCAGATGAGAAGGTGTCAGACATTCTCGAAGTCGAGCTCGTGTCGAGAATCCCGTACATTGGCACCGACCTACCGACCAAGGGCCAGCCAACCATCCTGATCGTGGCGCGTTGGCTGGATGAGAGCTGCTCCGCCACATGGGAGCGTGCTGTTAGCAAGATCAAGAAATTCATCGACTCGAGACGTGTTGCAAACGGGAACCTCGGCCATCTCGACATCGCCGTCGAGATGATCGCCGAAGAGCACGTGCTAGGCAAGTACATTTCGCCCGTGACGGCTGAGCTTGTTGCCCGTGGCATGGAGACGGATGGGGCCTGCCATCAAGGGCAGGGTCGCCAAGATCATGGAGAGCCATCCGGACATGGCGGGACATGTCACGTCGATACAGCTCTTCAAGCTGGGCTTTTCCCCGATCCACGACGAGAACCCCAACACGGTATACATCTCGGTTGATTACGCCTGCCTTGAGACAAAGTGGCCGCCCGTGGTTGGAGAGATCCAACAATATCTAAACCAGTTCAAGTATGCCGACCTTAACCTCCACTTTGAACACAACATTGTGGAACAATGTGCCTTCCCTCCGGTCCCGAGCTGTCGTCGTAGCCAAGCCGAGATTGAGGCAAAGCTGAAGAGGTACCGGCTCCTCCCAGAGCTGCCGTACAAGAACAAGGTCAACCTCGGCGACGATATTTGGTCTGAAGCCATGTTCCGGCATACGTTCTAATTGTCGATGCCCTCTCTTACCTGGCGGCGGGCCAAATTCTGGCCAGGTTGTGACGGCCACGAGTTAGAGAAGTTAAGTTTCGACGAAAGCCTGACCCGTCCCTCCCGTAAACCTTGGCAAAGTATTCACCAGCTTTCTCCGATTCCTCCTTTAATCTCATCAATATGAACGCAGGACAGCGTACTCTCCCTTTTCGTCCACTCTCCCCTCCCACCAACATCAAGACCCATCAAGCCTTTGCCCTTGACGCGTCCCCGTCGCGCATCCTAACCAAACACCCAAACAAACCTTTCCCCAGTCCCGAGTCTCAACAACCCAAAAACAACACAGCACCTCCTGCACAAGTCCAAGGAACTGGGAGCAACACCTCACCACCATCTTCGAATTCAGATCGGGAGGTGGCTTTGCAGAGCACGGATAACGACAACGACATAACCCGCACACACTCGAGAGCGCCTCCTCGTCGCCGTACTCTTCGTCTTTGTGGCTGATCATTCCCTGGCTTTGGCTATCTCGTCCTACCCGACAACCCTAATACCGACAACGACAACGACAACGACAACGACACAAACACATACTCCAGACAACCCAGCCGTTATCTTCCCACACCCTTTCCCATCCGGCACATCAACCCTGCTTTCCTACCTGCCCACCTACCTCCCCCACCTATCTCTCCCCACCGGGGGAAAAAAAAATAAAAAAATGACAACCGCCCAAACCCCCTTCCCCTTCCGCGCCTGGACCACTCCAGGCGACACAGCCGGCACAGGCACCGACAAAACCACAGCCGACCTCTTCGAGACGCGGCCGCGCGAGGCGCCGGCGCGCGAGGCAGCCGGGCTGCACCGGCTACGGACACAGCACCCAGACACAGAACAACCCACCATCCTGTCCGGTTTCGACCACCAGCCAGCGCACATGCTAGAGGCGCCGCTGACCCGCGCTGCGGCACCCGAAAAACAGCAGCAACGGATGGCGGCGGCGGCGGCGGCGTCGCGGCGGAACGCGCTCGAGTGCCCGCTGCTGGCGCTCCCGCTCGAGATCAGGGGCCGCATCTGGGCCTTGGTGGCGGCGGGCGGTTCGTGCCTGGAGCTGATGCGCGCGTGCCGCCAGACGTACTGCGAGGTTCTGGGCCACATCATCCCGTTCGGCTTGGCTGGGTTGAAGGCGCCTCTGAGCTCGCGGTGGACGCCCGGGTCGGCGATGTTCCATCAGCTTGAGGTGCTGACGATTCGTAGGTTAACAACCGAGTTCCCCCTTTGCGTCTGACCTAGAGAGATAGATTTTAGCTGACTATTGGGTAGATGTCGACCCAGCTTGCGACCCAGGCCTTTGCTGGCTGCGATTCGAGGCGAAGTGGTTGCGGAGCCACGAGGAGCGCGGCGGATTCTGGGCCAGCGACCGATTCTTCTACGCTGATCCCCTGGCCCCCTTGACCAAGTCTATGAGCCACGATGAGGAGCCTCACGACCAGCGAGATGAGGGCCGCAAGGTATGCTTCGACTCGACAGAGCTGCCCGAGGACGACAAGAAATTCCTGTGGCGGCCCGAATGGCAAAACATGTCCGATCTCGACCCCTACTTTATCAAGACGTCGACCTGGGCCGTACCCGACATGGACTCGCCGCTGGCACTGCCCCTGTTGAGGCAATATCGCCCCAGCATCATCAACGTCGTCTTCTACGCGCCGCCGCGAAGCCGCGGTACCCACATCTTGGCGGCGTTCGTGACCCTGTGGACCAAGACATTCGACGTCGTGCGCCTTCTGTCGGAGCTCGCCACCCAAGGCAAAATGCCCGAGTGCGATTTCAAGGAACTTCTCGAGCTGGTGCAGGTCCGCCTCGAGGACACCACGTCAGTCCTCGATCCGCACAATTACGCCCCCTTTTGGTTGCAAAAGCCGAATATCTTTCCTGTTCTGCCCGAGCTCGTCAAAACGTACAAGGTGAACCGGCGATACGGGGAGCGGCGCGATTTCGACTGGGACGACCGGGACCAGTATGCTCACTTTTACGAGGTGATACTGGTACCCTTCCTCGAGCTGCACACCATCAGCCGGTGCGCAGTCTTCACCCTTGACTGGCCCGGTGCCGGGGCTTACCCCACTAGGCTGGCCAGCTCCGTCAACGGCTTGTTTTTGTTCGGCGACATGGCGTTTGACCATTTATTGCTCGGCCAAACCCCTGATTGGCTCAACCCGGGCTGGGAGCGTACAGAGGGGCAACTCGACGTACTCGGGACTTTGCTGTTTCTGCGGGTGCTAGGTGAAAACATGACTGGCGGCAGCTCCCTCCGCTGGGGCCGCAACTTCCACCCGATACACACGCGCTCAACCGGCAGATTCAGAGAAGACCAACCAGTGGATGCATCTTACCACTGGGTAGCAGAGCTGATAAAGCAGGTCGAGTTGCTGCACATTGGCGATGGGTTGAAGGGGCTGCTGAGGGCGCTACGGCTGAGTCCCGAGGCCCGGAGGTTGGCTGCGCACCACCGCCACGTGTTCAAGGGCAAGCCGGGCCGGAACGCGTTCAATTCTGATCTCGCCGGCGGTCATCTCGTATGGCAATCGGCAGAGTTGCGAAAGTGGGCGGAGGGAATCGAGGGGAGGTATTCGAGGAAGAGGTCTAATCGAGCGCATCGGAAGATTGTGGCACAGAGGAAGCCTCGCCACTTTCTTACCTACCTCGTTGCCCATCTGGAGGAAACGGGGACGCAGCCTCTGTCCCAAGAAAGCCGTGATCGCGGATGGTAAGAGGTGGGTTTTTAGCACAGGCATACCATTTGGGGAATCAGACAGGAAGGAAACAAAACACACGACCACGTTGTTATGATATCTATGACATTAGATTTTGAGAAAGAGGTATCTTGCTTGTATGACATTAGGTCGAGTAGAGGTATCTTGCTTTGCTGGGGTTTCAGACATGGGAAATAAAAACACATGATCATGCCATTCAAACTTTGAACTTGCTGCTTTCCTTGAGCCAAGTCTCAAAGTTCTGCGTGGGGATCTCCTTTCTCCTCGCAGCAATGTCGGCGCGGTAGCCATCCGACTCAAACCAGCTGAACATGGCGCCGACCTCCTTGACACCCCACATCAGAGCCCTGCCCAGGAAGTTGACAGTGTGCGGCAGGTCCTTGCCCGTCACATTCTTGAACTTCTCCTTGGCCTCGGCCAGGGTGAGCTCGTCGCCGGCGAGGCCGACGGCGCGGCCAGCCCACGTGGCAGGGTCGGTCAGAGCGACAGCCGCGAACTTGCCAATGTCGTGGACGCTCACGAGCTGCACCTTGGTGGTGGGCTTGACAGCGCTGGCCCACATGGCGGTGAACATGGAGCCGAAGAAGGTCGGGCTCCAGTTGTCGAAGAAGGCGACGGGGCGCAGGATGGTCCAGGTGAACTTGCCGGGCTCCTTGGCGGCGAGGTCGCGGAGATAAATCTCAATGTTGTGCTTGGCGATGAAGTGCTCAATGGTGGTCGGGTTGGTCCACGACTTCTCATCGCCGCCGCGTTCGACAGACGAGAAGACGATGTGCTTGACGCCATGCTCGACAGCGGCGTCAATCAGGGGGATGGCCTGCTTCTCTTCAGAAATCTTGCCGGGGGTGGTGACGACGAAGCTGGCGTTGATGGAGCTCTTGGCATACGACTCGAAGATGGACTTGGGCTCGCTGGCATCGCCTTGCACCAGCTCAACGACGCCCTTGTTGGCCTCGGCGATGGCCTTCGCCCGGGGCGACTCGGCGTTGCGGGTGAGGGCGAGGATGTGCAGAGGGGGCTCAGTCCTGGGAAGCGCAAGAAGGGCCTTGAGCGTGGCGCCGCCTTGCTGGCCCGTGGCGCCTACGACGAGGATGGTGCGGGTAGCCATTGTCTGAGTCTTGTGATGCTGTAATATTGTGCTGTTGCGCTGTTGTGTTGTGAGGGCGCGCGGCGGGGCAGAGGGGAGGATGACTGCAGGAGGACGGATGCACGAGATGGATGCAAGACGGTTGGGTCCGATATGGCAAAACACGAAGGGGGACGATGGTAGCAATTTAATAGTCAATTGGATTGAACAAAGCAAGAAAAAGAAAGTGCAGTATTCGATTGACCACTCTACTACCGATACCTGCCGAGCAATCAACAAGTGTAGCGACGAGGCCAGCAGAGATGCAATGGAGACTTTGGGAGCTACTAGACAAGGTCAGGCAATGGTGAGATGATGTAAACTTCGGTCTTCGGCCATTTCCAAGGCCGCCCCTGCACTTTTACATCCAGCCCTGGTTTGTTTGTTTGTTAGCGCGGGACTTCAAAGCTCGCTGTGGACATGAGGAAAGGCGTTTTTCAAATCACCAACTATATCTTTTGAGGTGCTAGGAAGGCCTTGCTAAAAACCATATATGCTTTTTCAATGCCGGGAAGGCCTAGTTAACCCCCAAATATGCTTTTCCAAATGCTATAATGCCTAGTCGAGTCTTCAATATCCCTCTTGGTTGGAGTGTCCCGCGCTAACAACAAACCAGGGCTGGATTGTAAGCATCCATGGCGCGCCAACCCGGCTCTGCTTGGGCATGGGCCGCTGATAAGACGGGACTCCCCCACCATTCAGCCGGCACTTGCCCGCGCTGGGGCTCGGATCGGACCCACTTGGAGCTCGATATACCAGTACCACTGAGCAATGACAAACCTGCTTCGTCGTGCCTTCTGCGTCTGATCAACGCTGCGATTTACCATCAATCATCTGACGAATGTGCGGTTACACAAGGTGACAGGGCCTCCTGTTTCCATCAATAGGCATTCGGGGGTATTGTCGAAGCGACAAGCCAGTGACAGTGTGGCTTTGAGAAGGCAACGGGATTGGGTCATGAAACCGTTGCAACTTGCGCCAGCGTGATACGACAAGGCGTCATGCGCGTACGGATATCGGGTATTATTATATATTCACTGCCTGGGTATTCGGTATGCGGCATAACGAGGCTCTAACATGGGAATTCGGATGGATCCTCGCGCATCCGGTCTGATTGGCCAAGCCCCTCCCACATGTCCAGCCTTGCTGCCCCTCACCCAGCCTTATCGACCGCACATGGGCAGCTGCGACTCTGGGGCGCTTCGTCACCACCGTCAGGCGCCTGCATTCGGCCGCATCGCCAACACGCAACATCACCGGCCAAGAAACCTCCCGACCAAGACCCCTCGTGCCTCACAAAAATTACAGATCACGCTCCCTAAACACCGAAATCTCCCAAAATGAATCGCCTCTTTGGCTCCTCAGGCGCCAAGGCGCCCAAGCCGACGCTAAACGGGGCCATCTCCAACATCGACACGCGTATCTCGTCCATCGACGTCAAGCTGGCGTCGCTCAACGCAGAGCTGACGGGGTACCAGACCAAGCTGGCCAAGATGCGCGACGGGCCGGGCAAGACGGCGCTCAAGCAGAAGGCGCTCAAGGTGCTGCAGCGGCGCAAGCAGTACGAGGCGCAGCGCGACCAGCTGCAGTCGCAGGTCTGGAACATGGAGCAGGCCCAGACGATGCAGGACAACCTCAAGAACACCATGGTGACCATCGACGCGCTCAAGAGCACCAACAAGGCCTTGCGCAAGGAGTACGGCAAGGTTGACATCGACAAGATCGAGCGCCTACAGGACGAGATGGCCGACCTGCTCGACGTCGGTAACGAGATCCAGGAGAGCCTGGCGCGCAGCTACGACGTGCCCGAGGACGTCGACGAGGCCGAGCTCGACGCCGAGCTCGAGGCCCTCGGGCAGGAGGTCGAGTTCGAGCGCGAGATGGGCGGGTCCGAGGCCCTGCCTAGTTTCATGCAGGACGAGGTGCCCGATTTCATCGACGAGGCACCATCAACGGCTGGTAAGGTGAAGGAGGCTGCCGGATAGCCGCTTTCGCAGGCGATAGCAGGGTGTGCGGTTGGGTTGTGCGAGGCCATGCTGCGGGCACGTGGCATCAGCAAGGCCAAAATAGGGCAATGGCGTTGTGTTTGCGTTATCTATCAAAGGAGTTCCATGCGGTGGTCTACATCTACAATTCCCAATTCGGGAATGCATTATACATGATCCAGCCTTCCATGCATCGTTCATCAGTCATGAGATTTTGTGTGCGCCAGTTCTGTCTCAAACGCTCTCTGCTATTCGCCGAAACGCTTTCCAGTAATCCATAATGTCGCTATATACTCCAGCTCGGTTAAGTTGTGTTTCCAGGCCGTAAGCGGTTGTTTAGGTCGTCTTCATTTTGGGACAAGTAACCGAGCTCAGGGGTCATCACGTCGTGTACCTCCATCTACTGTACATGGCCAAAGAAGCGCGTCGCCTCTTCCAGCTCCGAGTCGCCATTGCAGAAATCCCAGCCGACAATGACACTGGTCTGGCTGCAGCAGATAATGCGGCGGGCGTCGTATTGTAGCTTAAACACGCGCGGGGAATTAGCGGCGTCGAGACCATCGGCCGGCGCATGCGCGAGGAGCGGACGGTGCTGAGCGGGGGCTTGGGCAGTTGGGAGAGGATGAGGAAGAGCGGGTACCTGATGCAAATGCACCCCGTGAGCTGGGGCGTGCGGTTGTGCGTGCGCCTGGTGCGCTGCCGCCGCCGCCGCCGCGGCTGCCATCTGCGCCGCTGACACGTTGGGGGTCGGCTGCGCTGCCGTCGCCATTCTGCTGCTGGTGCCTGTGGCCGGCGCTTGTACTTCTCCTTGGGCTTGAGGGGCAGTCGCCCTCGACCCGGACGCCATGCTCTCCTGGTTCCGCCGCTGCCTCGTCTGCTCGAACTGCGCCCTCATGAGTGCCGCTTGAACCGTCTGTCGCAGTTGACCTCTAGCCACCGGACTTTGTTGGCTGTCAATCGCGGCATCTACATACGTGCGCAGCGCAAGGATTGGCGGGTGGGCAGTGAGCGCCCGGGCGAGAGTCTGCGGGCCGCCTAACACCGCGTGATCAATAATCTGGTGGTAATGTTGGATTGCCGTGGGAGTAAGAGGGGCGAATATCGGCGTGTCCCCATGCGTGATTTGCATCCCGAGGGCTGAGCTGAGCGGCGGCAGTGTTGGCCCGGTCCCGGCCCCGGCCACGGTTGTCGGGGGCGCGCTGAGAGTTCGGGGCGATGTGCTCGTTCTCGACATGCTTGCTAGTTGGCCAGCTCCTGGCGGAGCGCCTCCCACTTGGCTTCCGATGGGGGGCAGGACTCTCATGGACGGGTGCAGCGTAACGATGGGTGGCAGCTGCGCTCGCGCTTGGCGCATAGCAGCGGCAGCTGCCTCCTCCTGCTTTAGGTGGTGCTGATCTTTCCAGATGCCCTCCTTGTCTCTCCGCCAGATAATGATGCTAGTATCGTAGCTCCCGCTGACGATACGGCCGTATTTGCCTCCTCCGCCGCCAGGGGGCAGCTTGGCTCCGTATGCGCAAATATCCTGAGGCCTTTTTGATCCGGCATTACCTGGTCGACGGCCAATTCTTCCCCGAGACAGCTCGCTCTCATCCAACAGACCAGACTCGAGCGCCTTGAAATATTCAGCATCCACCTTTTTTGCCTCGGCTGCGTCGTCTTCGACACTGTATGGTAAATCACCGAAGCCTGCCTGCACCGTCCGGACAAGGGCAGAATGGGAGCGGAGACTGGCGACTTCGAGACCGGTTTGACGGTCAAAAACTTTTACTTCGTTGTCGCTACTCCCACTCACAATCCGCCGACCATCATACTGCACGCAGGCGATTCCCTTGGTATGTCCTACGATTGTACGAGTGCAGGCCTGTGTTGGCCAATCCCATACCTTGATGTGCCGGTCGCCACTGGCCGAAACAACCTCCCGATCGTAGATCTGCACCGCATTGACGGCGGCACTGTGGCCCTCCAGGCACCCGATCATGGTCCACGCGGGCGTCTGCGGTAGGTCGTCCGGGCTGATGTTCAATGAGTACCCGTAGTTTTTCACGTTTCGCGGAACCGGATCCACCTCTTGGTAGCCTAGATCGCCAGAGCGGAGAGGCCGGCGGTTGAAGATCTTGATCGTCTTGTCCTTGGAGCACGTCACGAGGATGCGCTTGTCGAACTTGACATTGAGAACGGACTCGCGATGCGCGGTGCGCAGCACTTGGATTTCTTTCCCAGTCGAGAAGCTCCAGATAATCACATCCGAATCCGAGCTGCCCGACACAATGATATCTTCCTCGGGGTCTGAGTCGAACTGTAGACAGAGAACCGAGCCGCGGTGCTTGGCCAGGGTCCGAACACACCTCCTCGTCTCCATATCCCACACTTTCAGTGTGCGGTCCCGGCTGCCGCTGACCAGGTACTGCGAGTTAAACTGGAGGCTGTAGATACACTCCCCGTGTCCCTCTTCCGGGTGGTCGGGATGTGGTAGTTGGAAGTTTGTAAACTTTCCGAGCTCCCAGTTCGACTCGAGGCGGCGTCGCATTGTGTAAAGGTACCGCCAATTCAGCTTAAAGCGCCTGGCCGGCTCGTCCCACATCCACAATGTTGCTTGTGGCAAACCGGACGAGGGTACCATCTTTTGCAGCAGCTCGTCCTTGACATATGGGGCTTCTGTCGGCTCGGGTGATGTGGCCCTCCCTTTCCCTTTGCCAACACTTCTCGTCTTGCTGGGGCCAAATAGAGACCCGGCGTTCTGCATCTCTAGCGAGCCCATCTTTTGCGAGATGCCTGTCTTTCCAAACGACGAAGTCGGGTCGCCAAAAATGCTAGAGCCCGTCATTTCCGTATCGGTAGGTTCCTGTTTGGTCGAGGTTTCGGCATCCTCCATCACCATGTCCACGTCGCCGTCCATTGCCGAGGTCGTGGCGATGGCGCGCTTCTTATGCGCATGGCCATCTTCTTCCGACTGCAGCCGCTGGAGCCCGCCATGGGTGGGCATGTAATCTACGTTGATCTTCTGCTCCCATGCCTCAATCTCGTCCGTCTTGGATTTCCATCCCTCCATCTGATACAGTTGCTCCCATAGCTTCCAATCCAGGGCGAGGTCGTACCATGCTCGGCATGATTTTGCAACATGGATAAGCGACACAGGATCGAGATAGCCTAGGATCTTGAGGCAGACTTCAGGCGGCAAGTAGCAGACGAAGTCGATATAGAGACGGGGGTTCAACTGCTGGACGATTTGGGAAATGACGCTCGTGGGGAGGTCGCTGAGCAGCGCCATGGCTAATTCTATACATTGGGTCAGGGTGGTCAGCATCCATGCATGTGCAGTCCAGGAGGCGCGATGGGAGGTTGATGATAAGTTGAAGCCAGACAAGAGGCATAAACTGTTGGGACGGATGAAAAGAAAAAAAAAAGAAAAAAAAACGGGCCATGCATGGGATCGAAGCATGGGATCGCATATTGCAAAGCAACCCGGGGAAGGCAGAGAGTATTACCTGTTTTTCGGTTCAGGGGGAGGTTTGAAATATGTTGTGTCAACCACGGGGGAAACTCGTCGTTTGATCGTACCGACCTCAGCGCCGAGACAGCGTCGTCTCTGTGCTTTAGGGAGAAGGTGGTGGAGGTAGAGAGGGGATTCAAGGGATCTTCAGAGTAGCCCTCGTCGGGCTGGGCGGAGAAGCGAGCCATCATTTGGTCGAGGGACGAGGGGGAGGAGAACCACGGAGAGCGCGCGCGAGGGGACCCCCTCTGACGAAGTCAATAGGCGTGGCTATGGGCTATGACACTGCAGTTGAGTCTCGGTGTCTTGGTGGCTTGGTGTTGGCGTCGACAGTCCGGACCTTGTGAGAAAAGGATGCTGCAGTGCGGGTCCCGGGCCTGAGTCCGAGTTGCAGTTGTTGTCGACGGTGACGGCTGGCGACAATTACGTGAGGGCGCAGGACCTGGACAGGAGCAGGGCTGCCTTCGGGTGCGGGCGACGATTTGCTCGGCAGGATTCTTGTTTTCGTCGTGATTGGCGTGACGCAACAGAGCGGCACCTCCTCAAGAATCCCTGAGCCGGCCTGAGACTGGCCCAGACTGGCTGACTGGTTGGGTGAGGACTGCGCGCCGGGCGTTGTGGGTGCCTGTGGATACCTGTGGATGCCTAGGGGGTGCCGTCGGCTTGGGTGGAAGCGGCGCTTATGCTTATTTAGGCCGTCCAACCTGCTGCGCAAATACTACTTTCCGCGCCAGCTGAACCAGTGAAGCCATTCACAGGGAAGTTTGGTATATTTTGTCAGATATCCAAGGCCGATTGCGATAAGCACTCCCCGACAATCAATCCAGACAGGAATGCGAAAAAGTGGAGTTAGTGTTGCTGGAGGCGTGAGTGGGAGTGGGAGGGCAGCCAGGCGGGTTCCAACGACGTTCCACGAAGCCGGATGGGTGGCTGGGGTCTCGAGCCACCTCGGGCAGTGTCCACGGACCACATCCAGTTTGCAACTACCTACTCCGTGCAGACAGGGGATGATCGTACGTTGCAGTATTACCTTAGTGTATACTAGCAGCAATTGGCGCTGCGAACCCCGCTGATCAACCTCGACAGGCCAAATTCGTTTTTTACTGCGTTGCGGTGAAGAATGCAGCGGCAGCAGACCAGAGACAAAGGATTGATAGGCGTCGTCTCCGTGGCACACGGCATACGGCACCCAGACCATACCTTCATACATACCTTGCTTGGCTGGCGGGATTGGTGACATGGCAAATGGAGGCAGACTTGCAGCTGGAAGCGCAGTGTGCATATATGCACATATGCATATATGCATATAACCAGAAATATACTCATCGAACGGTTCTGCTCGCGAGTGAGGGGGAGGCGGCGGCTTCCCTCTCACTGCATCCCCCGCAGCGGCTTCCTGTTTCAAACCTTAAAGCAAAGTGGAGGCTCTTCGAGAGAGATCCCTCCTCCGCCACACTTAATTCTTTCATCTAGGTCCTGCCGAATCCATGACAGTTACAGCACACATGCATATCAAAAAGTCTGGATAGGTATTGCGAAATGATTCAAGCCTGTAGAAGAAATGAACAGCGAGTTGCCGCGGAGTCTGGACAGCCTTCGGGAGTAGAGATAAGGGAGATGAACTCGCAATGCCGTCTTGCAAATCATGTCGCGTTGAAGCTAGGCAAACGAGCGAATGCTTCGGGTTCACAGATAATCGCAGATAATCCGAGGCATGGAAAAGGCAATGGAAATGCTGGCATTACATAGGTTTGTCAGTCCAGCTCTAACAACTCCCTGACATCATTCAAGCATGCGCCCCTCGATATGACGGGAGCAGTTCGGACCTGACGCATGTACTCGAATCATAGTGTAGGTAGCTATTGTGCGGGGGACACATCGACCTAGGAGGCGAGCGCGATGCGTATGTCCGATGCTGTGTGCGCACTTCCTGAGAGCTGGCAGTGGCTCCTATTTATTGTTGTAGGATGTGTGTGTATGGGGTGCTCGCGTTGTATTGTCGACAAGGGATGGCCCGAAGGGATCGAAGGAACTCATGGGAGTTCCGATGGCGTCGTCACTGGATGAGGTCTAGCGCGGCCTGGCCCTTGAACGACGTGAAACAGGTGGGCCCACCACAGTCATGCCTGATGGAGGGGCATAGGTTTTGACACGGCAGGCACAGCAGGACAAGCACGCAAGTGAGGATGGGAATCGGCAAACTTGGTTCTCTCAAACGACTTGGAGGAGTCGATGGAGTCATTGGCACTAAGGCAGAGCAAGGGGATTGTATCTTCGGGAGGATATGAGGGTATCCTAACGTGCCGGGACAATTCAAGGACCTGAAGGGTATCTGAGGTTGTGCTAAAGGTCGATCGATCGGCTACTACTAGCCATGCCTCAAGATTATCCCGCCCTTGCATATCACAAGCCCACCCCCCAAGTCGATTCCTGACTCCCTTCATTTGCCATTTTTTTTACCCTTCAGGGGCCAGAGTAGGCAGGCAGGTAGCTTCAGGGTATTTGGCGAGGAATGCTGGTCAGTCAAAGTGGGCCGTCCGTTCTGCGAAACACTTGTCTACCCAGAACCACAATTGATGTGCCTTTCCTGACGCACTCGACACATTGTACTCGGCCCGTTGAGTTAGCAGCTACTAAGCAGCCAAAACAAGCCAGTAGCGATAGATAGGAGGAGATCAGGAGGAGAAGTGTTGGATAGATTAGGTAGGAGATAAACCGCCCAACTCACCCAGGAGTGGAAGACCGCTCAAGGCGGGACTGCAACGCTGCAGGCAGTGGAAGCGGGAGCTTGGGCGTTTCGAAGTCACCCGACTCGACCCGCCATGTTCTTCTGCCCCAGCTCGACGGTGTGAATGGGCAGTTTCAACGCTGGGCCGCCAACGGCAAGCCAGCATCAAGCATCCAGCGAGATCAGCCAGCCCGTTACCGCCGCCGTGCATTTTTGGGGGGCAGTTTTGGCCCCCAGCTCCCACACTCGCCCGCACTCACCCACACCTGGCGGACCCAGCAAACCCAGCAAATCCACAGCACCCCCTCAACCCGACCTGACTTGACTGCTCCCTTTGCGCACCAACCAACCATCTCCGAGAGCGGTCACTTGCCACGACCACCCGTTTCAAACCACATTCACCACCAAATCTTCGCGCTGATTGCAAAATCAATCCCTTTTCGCAATCGCCCCCCAGACTCGCGACAGGAGCACCACCAGCGACGCGAGCAGCCCCGCGCGGCATACGGGAAGCACTACGGGAGCGCGGGAAAGGACTAGACAAAGGACGCCAGGACCCCGAGGATCGGGACAAGAGAGGGACACCTGCGGCACGGGCAGTCCAGACGAGAGAAAGGAGGGGCAGGGTATTGTTGCGACAACAAGAGCGACGGCGATAGCGACGACAAAACCTCGACACGGCACAAAACCCGAGTGCGACGGCCGTATTCGCCCAGCGACCGAGCCACAGAGCCTCGGAGCCCCAGCGCCTGAGCGGCACGCCGACGCGAACGCCGCCTAGCGACGAGTCTACA
This sequence comes from Lasiosphaeris hirsuta, assembly GCA_030549175.1. Taxonomy (NCBI): domain Eukaryota; kingdom Fungi; phylum Ascomycota; class Sordariomycetes; order Sordariales; family Lasiosphaeriaceae; genus Lasiosphaeris; species Lasiosphaeris hirsuta. The sequence goes on from JAUKUA010000001.1 coordinate 149,905, forward strand.
ACATCCAGCATCCGCCTTGACTCAGATGCTTGCTCCCGCCGATTTCGACCACCAGCCCGACTGAGAGCAACCGAGTGAATCAATCAGCGACTCGATTCCGCAGCAGACCGTCTCACCTGCACCCCCAGCAGATACCGACATCCGCCTTTTCCATCCATGCAGACGCCCGATTGAGCCTTAGCCTTACATTGCTCGAGAGTGCACAGCACAGCACTGCTGCACCCCCGCGTCACGGGCTAATCCGCACCGGCGCCTTTGCGAATGGAGACCTAGTTATGCATGCTCCCCTTCTCAGAACGAACACTGCTCCTGTCTTCCCAGCATCGGTCGACCGTCTCACCCGAACCAACAATACCATGAGCGTGACGAATGCGCCTCGCGCGAGCCAACTGTCGGGCTCGACGGCATTCACCTCCACCACCTCTCTCAGCTCTCTCGCCAGCTCATCCACCCTCGTGAATGTGACCCCGGTATCCGGCCAGGTCGTGGCCACTACCAACATCATTAACCAGAGGGCCGACGCCTCGCGTTCCCTGTACCAAATATGTGTGGCTCTAAAGCAGAGGCTGGCTCAGGTGCCTGGCTTCGAGGAATACCACGCGCAGCTGGAACAAATGGCGGCAGATCCAGAGGAGGGTGGACCCGTCGAGTCGGTGTGGAAGCTCTTACGAACCGGCCACCCACTTTTGGTCATCTACAATGCCTTGAAGCCAGAGAAGCCCCTCGAGGTGGACAACATGAAAGGCGCGTCTGAGGCCAAGATATCCAAGATTGCGATCTTGATGTTCTACAAAGCTTGTCTCAACGACCTCAAGCTCCCGGCGGCCGAATCATTCATCATCAACGACCTCACTGGAGATGATACGACGGGTTTTGTGAAGGTAATGGCCCCTTTTCCACGAGCAAATTCCGAGACAAGCATCCTAGATTGCCGCCCCTTGGCCAAACGGCATCTCTAACGATGAATAAATAGGTCATCTCTGTTATTAACTATGTACTTGATCTTGCCGACCAACGCGGACTTCTCAACCAGCTCCAGCCGTATCCCGAGGACGACACAATGCAGCCTGACGGTACAAAAATGAGTTACCGGGATTACATCGTGCGGGAGTTGGTTGACACGGAGCGGAAATATGTCCAGGATCTGGAAAACTTGCACGATTTGAAAAAGACGTTGGAGCAAAGGGGCATCATACCAGGCGACGTCGTCCATAATATATTCCTCAACATTAACTCGATTCTCGACTTCCAGCGCAGGTTCCTCATCAGGGTAGAAACAACAAACTCCATGCCACAGTCGAGACAGGAGTGGGGGAGTCCATTTGTGGCAAACGAAGAGTCATTCACCATATACCAACCCTTCATCGCGAACCAAAGGAAAGCAGCGCAGCTCGCTAGCCAGGTGTTTGATAAGATACAGGCGGCCGAGCACCCTGTTGCGTGTGACTTTAACACGCTCGATGGCTTCCTCCTCAAACCTATGCAACGCCTGGTCAAATACCCACTCCTCCTCAAGGTTCGTGTTATGCTTCGCTTTCCAAACCCGAGGGCGCTTCACTAACCAGTCACTAGGACTTGATGAAGAAAAGCGACGACGAGGTGACGAAGGCGGACCTTGCAGCAGGCATTGCCGCGGCTGAAAGAGCCTTGCAAAAGGCTAACGAGGCAGTCGACCGCGATCTGCTGGACGAGGCATTGGAGGATTTAATCAACAGAGTTGACGACTGGAAGAACCACCGAGTTGACCAGTTCGGCAAGCTGCTATTGCATGGCGTATACACCGTCGTCACCGGGAAAACCGATCAAGAGAAGGACGTACGTCCGGTGCGACCTGCAATCTCATTTTTACCTCGTATCACAAGGGGAAAATTTGCTAACAGCGTTCTTTTAGTATGAGATCTATCTGTTCGAGTGTATTCTGTTGTGCTGCAAGGAGATTACGCCAGCGAAGAGCAAAGATAAGAAAGACAAGACACGCTCAACGGGACCGAAGGTGCGAAACAAAAACGCCAAGCTGCAGCTAAAGGGCCGCATCTTCATGACCAATGTGACGGATGTTCTAGCTATCTCAAAAACGGGTATGTGACCTTTGCATCCACCTCACCACGTTGTCTAACTTGCGGTAGGTTCGTACACAGTGCAAATCTGGTGGAAAGGAGACCCTGGTGTAGAGAACTTCATGATCAAATTCCAAAATGAAGAAATGATGAAGAAGTGGGCTGCTGGTCTCGATCAGCAAAGGAAGGAAAATGCGCCTGCAGCACAGCAAAGTCCAGACCAACCGCCGCCAAATTTCGCCTGGCTCGCTTCACAAGGCAGCGGGCTAGAAAACCCTTATGCGCAGCAGGATGATGATGATGATGACGATGGCTTAGGTGTGAACACCTTGGCTGGAGCGACGCCAGTGATTTCACAATATGGTGCTGGAATATCCTCTGTCTCATTGCCAGGGACAATGCAGCGCAATGGCTCGAGCACAAGTCTCCGGCAGCGTTCAATGACGAGCGAGAGTGTCCAGTCCATGGCAGGGATCGCTCGAGCTCAGCCCCCCAGGTTTCCTCTCCCACAACCGTCCATGCCCCTAAGTGTTCAAACGCAGATGGGCATGATGACACAACCGTCGCCTGCCCCTCGTGGCGGCGAGTCGTATTTCTCCCCCGTTGCAGAATCACCGGCTTCGAGTCGGACAAGCACAACAAGTGGCTTCTTCCAGTCGGTCGGATACCCGTTCCCCAAGGCTACCACACCTCAACCCATGTGGGGTGCCGAGGATAACAACCGCTACACTGCCCCAGCGATGCCTCGTGCGCCATCAAGAGACGGGCCGTCTCCCTTCAATGCCTATGGGATGGTACCTGCGGATGGGCGCAATCCCCGAGGTCCCTCGATGCCAGTCATGCCTCGCGATTCCTCCCAGCTCCAGCAAGCACGAAGCCGGAGCTACAGCACGCCAGATATCAATGGACAGCCAAACGGGCGCAGTAACCAGCCAGTCCCCGCGGTCCCGGGTATCCCGCCACATCTACACCCCACCCATTCTCGGCACGACTCGAGTATCCCAAGAAGTAACACGGGGAGTCCCGCCAATGATCTCCCATTGCGGACAAATACAAACTCTCCCGGAACCCAGCGCGGGAAGCAATATGGAGGGACCATGTCACAGTTTCCTGCACAGCCCATATTTCCCCGCCAAGGAACGCCGGGCAGCACCACCAACCTGCCTCCACCCGGCCCTCCGCCTCCCGGTGTTGCTCCCCTTGCACCTTCCGACCCCCCACGAAGTGTCCCTCAATCCCTCGGGACTGCACCGCTGCAAGGGGGGCAGAACATGATGGTGCCACCTACGCCAGATATGCCTCTCCCAACCCAGCTGAAAGTGAAGGTGAACTGCGAGAACAGCAACTACGTCACATTGGTCGTCCAGTTCAACATCACATATCAGAGTCTAATCGATCGTATTGATGCTAAGCTGGCGAGGTTTACCAACAGCAGCATTGGTAAGGGTAATCTCCGGCTCCGATACCGAGATGAAGATGGTGATTTCGTGACCATCGAGAGCGACGACGATATTCAAATCGCCATTTCGGAATGGCGCGAAGGCGTGCGCAACATGTATACCCAAGGGGTCGGTGAGATCGAGCTGTTTTGCGTCGGGGAGATGAGCTGAGCATTCTCCATTTCCGGTTGCGGGAGGCGGCTTAAAAAATGGACGATATCCAAGGATTGCATTGGCATAATTCCCCCATTGGCATTTGTCATTTTGTTTTTGAATCACTTGCATGGCGTAAACGGAAGGCATACTACCCATTTCCCGCACGCGCTTCTTCTTCCTAGCGATACCTCACCGAGGTTCAACAACCCGATCTCACCCCTTCGACTAAGATCTCTCCGCGGCTTGCTGCCTCGGTCTTGCTCACGGAACGCCTCTTTTTCTCGCATAGACGACGGAATACACATGACGAGCTCATATCATCATTCGACTTTCTTCGCTATTCGTCACTTCGATTCCCTGGACTCGGGTCGGTATAGACGAATGGACGGGGAGCATATTCTTTATTTCGTTTTTTTCTTTTTTTGCGATTCACGACGGGCCACGCCAAGCCAACTGCGCCACTCTTTTTTCTTCATTTCCTTCTACGACTGACGCCAAACGGCCTAATGCGAATGACGGCTTTCGATTCTTGAGACTGCTTTTAGTTTCGTTTTTTTTTTTTTCTCATGACATTCACTTGAACAATAACCTCTGGCCTTTGGCTGCAGGGGTTTATGGGGGAGGTCTTGGTGACATGTCCTGACTGGACTGTGATACTGAAGCGTATGTGTGAGTGACGGTGACAAGGGCGGCTGAAGAGACACAAGAGAAAGGGGAGAGCGGTTGTTCAAAGGGAAAGAAGAAAGCGGCGAGAGAACTTTGCTAGATATGGAATACCCAGGAAGCTTTTTGTCTGACGTTCATTTGCCTCACTGTTTCGCTGGCTTTGGTTTGACGCTGTGTGTTCCGATGGTTTGGATTCGGCTTTTGGGTGATACTAGGGGACGTGCCCCTATTTCTATCCTTGCCGATCTCATTCTCTCTTTTCGATGCTTACCTTGAGTCGCCCCTTGCGACGAGGGGGCAATCGTTTGACGTGGCCTTGTGTTACCGGCGTTTACTGAGCACCTTAGTCTAGCGCCTACCTTGATCGTGAGACCCAGGGCGAGTTTTCGAACGAGTTCCCGGGCGCTTGTTTGGCGTTGGAGATACAACGGCGATGGTCATACAATAATGAGCTGAAACTATGTTGTTTCGATCTGCAAGCCGTGACCTAAAACCCTTTGCCGCTCCTAATGGAGTTCACCGAGTGCGTGTTCCTTACATTTGCCCACGGTAAGCAAGTTCTGAGCTCAGATTGGGTTGAGGCTGAACCATCCACCAAATCAGCACCCCTTGAAGTAACTTTGCCCAGAGATTTCTTCCTTGAGGTGATGTAGATATTGTACAATGCGGTTTTCTCTTCTTCTATACAGCATAATCATTCAGTGATATCCTTAGGCTTTGAAAGTTATGGCCTCACCTAAGACCTCTAATATATTTATTTATACAAGTGCTTTGCGCCGCATCCTTATCGCGGATCGCCATCGCGCTCTAGCTCCCCTCGCTGGCTGAGCTTGAGCTTGTCTTCCGAGTTGTATTTACACACGAGGCAAAAAACCTCGTGCTTCCAGGATGAAGACCCAGCCGAGTCTTCTTCTCCTTGCCTCTTTTTCTTGCCCCCGGACAGACGCAAGCCGCTGGTATGCTGGCATGGCCAGTCTCGCTGCGCAGAGGCCTCGCCCCCTTTCCCCTAACCCAATCACTTCTTCTTGGAAGGTTTTTGCGTGAGCTGCTCAGAGAAGCGGGAGAGATGGTAGTTGATGTTGTTGTTCGGCTGGGGCGGCGCTCTCGGCTTGTCCATACACGCTCGCAGCGACTGCTCGACAGTGGCGCATCCGGCGGTGTTGAAGCCTGTGGACGCCCAGCATGCTGTTCTCGGGAAAAGAGTCAATTGATTAGCTTCTGCAGGCGACGTGTCTTGCAGCGCGGCTGATACACACCTAGGACCTGGGACATGACCATGATGCACGGGTTTGTCTCTGCTTTGTTGGGGTTCCGCACGCGCAGCTTCTGCAGCGGCGGCAGCCGGATTGGCTTCTGTATCGCCATATTTGTTGCGGTTGCTCGTCGATTTTGGTGTTGGACTATTGCATATATCGCATTGCGGGAGCGTTGCCGGCGCTAGGGTGAGTCGGCCTCGAATTGTCGGTTCGATCGTCAATTCGGACTGCCAACTGCGAGCCGCGACCGAGCTTCCCACGCCAAAAATCGAGGTTGGGATCTTTCGACATCACGTGGTGATAACGGCCAGCTCCCAAGAATTGGAGAGCGGGGCACGCGCCAAGTCGCCTAGCCACGCCTTCCCCAATACGGAAAGGCGGGACGAGGGTCTGGCGGGCTCTGATTGGACCCTGGTTGAAGATGTAAACAATGAGCTCTCTTGTCACTGCCTTGTGCCGGGGCGACCATCACTTGTGACCCCCGACACGTCCAAGCCTCAACCCTCGCGATTTATTTGCATTGTAACAAAAACGCGTCCCCCCTCTCTCCCCCCGAGTATTTGTTATCAGCGCGTTGCTCCGCATTTGCATCATTGAGCGAGCTGTCCCTGATATATCTCCCCTATTTCATCTCGCAGTGCTCCGCGAACACTCTTTTTTGCCAGCAACATTTTTTGCCGCTTGTCTTATCTCTGATTGAGGATGGTGGGTTTTGACGGCGGCTTCAGGGCCGCCATGATGAGGAGCCAGACCTCACAGCTCGAGCAGTAAGTCGCCTTCAACACTCACCTCTTACTACTCCACCATGTTGTCTCGTAATGTCGGCCGACTGATCCCGCATTCACAGGACCCCGATCACTGCAGCTAGTCTCCTCCCTCCCCGCGTCCCCTGTGCCAAGCCATGGCAGCGCGTCCTAGTCACCCCCGCCACCGGCCTCAGTCGCCAACGCAAGATATGGAAACGCGTCGACGGGATATCCTCCGTGGTCTGTGATAAGAGCTACATGCGCGCCTTTGTCGAGCTTGAGAGCCAGGGTCAAGGATCTCGGAAGTGCCCCCGCCGGGTGAATCACGTCCCAGTCTGGGGAGATGCGAGGTGGGATACCAGAGTCGGGCAGCCCCACGACGGCAAGTGGGATCTTGTCGAGGCGCGAGGTATGAACAGTACTTGGAGAAGCTGCCTGTTGGAAGAGCTAACAAGGAGATGCACAGCTGCCGTGGCCGTCACCAAACGAGTGACCAAGACAGCCGACATCGCGATCACGACAGGTCACGGGACCTTCCCCGAAGACAACCTGAAATGGGTGCCGAGGAAACGGCACAACTCTCGCCGGCCAATCGAGCCCAAGAAGGCAGCCGTCCGCATGGTGGCTGATTTGCAACCACTGATTGAATTCGACGTGCCCGTCGCGGTTGAGCCCGTTGATGCCACACACCAGGTCGATGAGAAGCAGATGAGGAGAAGGTCCACGCGGCGTCTCAGTCGACGGATCTCTCTTGGCCCGGGTGATATATCGCCCCGGAAGATATGCCCCATCACACTTTCGCCAGCAAAGACAGCTGCGCCCGCCTTGTCGCCAATGAAGCGGCCGCCAGTCGCACGATCACCACAGAAAGTCGCAGAGTCACCTCTCCGCTCCTTCAAGGTCAATGCGACTCCCACAAAGGTTATTCTCGAGTCGCCCAAGGCCATTCTGCCGCTTCCGTCCCCCGCCAAAGCCCTGTCTTCACCCCTGGTCGAGGAAGTCCCCTCATCCGTGCCGGTGGCTGATCATTTGCCTCTGGTATTTGACCAGCCAGTCATGGATATTTCGTCCGAGCCAGAGCATGAGTCTAGGCGACGACTTTCTCTAAAGTCTGCCCGGCGCAGTGAGCGGAGGTCTAGTGGAATCCTCAGACTCATCAACTTTGAGAACGTGCGAGAAGCCCCGAACCGCCGCCATAGCTTCAACTCGGCCAGAGATTCTGTTGTCCACGTCAAAGGGCGCCGTAGTACCCTGGATGTGTTCTGCGAAGGGCCTGACGAGGCCCGAAACACGTCTACAGTCTCTGACGTAGACACGTCGAACCTGGACCAAAGCCCCGAGATTTCGCTGGTCGAGGCAGAATACCCCGTCTTTAAGGTTGACGCTGCTGCCAACTTCGACATCTTTGGGCAAGCACAGCGCCCGGTCAATTTGGTCCCTTCAAAGCAGATTTCTGTCCAAGATGCATCAACTGAACGGCCAACGGCAAGCCTCGACATTTCACCCATCAAGGACATGCCCCCCGTTATCCCGTCTATTACAGTGTCGGAGAATGCAACGCTTGTATCACCTGTCAAAATTGCCTCGGGGGTGACAGAGGTCGCAGTTGTTGGCGAGACACCCTTGGATCAGGCAGCAATGTGTCCGCGCCCAGATGCACCCGAAGCAGAGCAGCATGAGTCTAGCCCAGAACCAACTCCTCAAACAAGCACTTTTGAAGACTCCTCCGACACCGAAAATGAAATGGAGCAGGACGAATCTAAGTTTGAACATCAAGATCCTGAGGGACTGTCGACTATTTATGAAGAATCGTTTGCCATGGAGGCTGAGACAACGCGGGACGTCACTGTTGAGCCGCCCACCAGCGAGCCTATCATCGCAACCCAGTCTTGCGCATCCCCGACGTCACCTGCGCAACTTGCCGTGTCACACGCAGAAAATCCTCAAGGCACAACTTCAACGTCTTTCCTGTTCGGGGGAGTCCAGGGCCCTGTCCGAGATTCTACTTGCAACGTGGGCGACCAGGGCGCGGCCGAATGCGGTTTGGGAGAAACGGCGATTGGAGACATAGCCGACGAGCAGCTCACACAGATCGAGATGGAGACGCAAGTGGCTCAAGCAACTGAAATTGAGTGCTCAGCGGATCAACGTACCCTGCATGCGGACAGTCTTGCACTGGCTAATCACGTATCGGAAGTGGACAGCCCCCGTGGCGCGACCGAGGTTTGCACAAACCACGTTGTCACTGCAAGTGATGCCTTGTCCGAGTCTGATTCGCCAGAGCGCCTCGATGAGGGATTCATTATCCAGCCCTCAAGGCCGTTTCATCTTGAGAAAGGGGATGATGATGCTAGCTCGCCCAGTCCCTCTGAGGAATCCGTTCTCACGCCAGAAAACGACTTCTGCATCGCTGGTTCCCTCGAGTTCGAGACGAAGGAGCAGCATGATGACCCCGCATCCGACGTTGAGTTGCCCAACGAAATGCAGCTTAGCCCATCTCATAACGAGGACAGCCCGGAACCCATTGATACTCGACGCCTTACCCCATCATCCCCGCAGCACTCACATTCGCCCCGTCGCCATGTGAGCTCGTCTCCTGGGTTACCCGGAACGCCCAACCACATTTTTACGACCGTAGAAGATTTGGCTTCGCCAGAAGACGGACTTGTTGTTGCTACTTCGAGTCCACGGTCAGAAAGCTCTGGCTTCACGCCTATCAACGGCCGCCAAATCTCCCCACCCATGGTTGTCTCGACCATCGAGACTTTTGAGCAAGATCCTGAAATCGAGTCGATCGACCTTATACAGGAAGACGAGGGTGATATTGTGATCACCGTGGAAGATGAGATCACAGAGACCATTGAAGACGACCTCACCCTGACCGTCGAAGCCCCATACGCCGAGAACGACACCCTCGCCCTGCAGGCTATGCACGAGGACTCCGAAACAGAAATGCTTCGTAAGTTCGTGACGCGAGTAGCGGCCGATAAGAACGCCAAAGCCGCAGCGGCGGCAGCTGCCCTGGCGAAGAAGTCGGCTCGGCCTAAGCGGCGGTCGGGCTCGACTGGGTCCTCTTCTACCGGCTCACCCATCGCCAAAACGGACACGCCTCACAAGAGGAAACCGCTCCGCGAGAAGAGCGCCAACAGCCCTAGTCCCGTGAAGAAGCGGAAGTTGGCAGCGATGGGCGATGATGGTCCAGGCAAGATCAAGGACGACACGCAGCATGTGTCTGAGGAGTCGGTTGACGCCCCCAAGCTCAAACGCCGCCGGAGACGCATAGACCCAGTGCTCGACGCGACCCCGGAGGACTTGGCTGCCTCCATGGCCTCGCTCGATTCCGACCCGGCATCTTCCGGAGCAGGCCCCCGGCGGTCTACGCGGTCGCGCAGCTCTCGTGTCGCCCTCAAGCCAAATGCCCCGTCAGCAAACTCAATCGCACTCTCGATGATCCCAGTCCGCCTCCCTGGCATGGGATCAATGGAAGAAATGATTGAGCCTCAGTTCACCGTGAGAGGGCACCGCGGGGAGGAGAAGGACCTGGCAGCTGTTACCCGAGTCAACACCCGCAAGAACAAGGGCAACTCGGTTCCACCCAAACTCATCCTTGCACAGCAGGCTGAGGACCCAGCAGCGTGGCGGATGAAGGAACTCAAGGGTGTGTTTGATGCAAAAGAGAGCCGTGCGGCAGAGGCAACTGAAGAAGCCACGGCGGATGGCAGGAAGAGCAGGCATGCCAAGGGCGTGAGGTGGGCTGAGGAGCTGGTTAGGTATCAAGGGGAAGAAGCTCCGACCGCCTTCAAGACTATGGCGTCCTCCCTGTTCGACGATATTATCATGGCAGATGCTGCCGTAGCTAACGACATTGAGGAGCTTGCCGCCGCCGCGTCGCAGCCCGTCCTTCCCGTGGAGGAAGCGATGCCGGCAGAGCCCGCGGAGAAGTCGGCCCCTGCGCCCGCACCGGTGAAGAAGGCGTTGCCGAGACGCACCAGGTCTTCCAAGCTGCAGGCCCCGACGCCAGTCAAAAAGATTGTGGAGAAGAGGGTGGCGGCGGTGCCTCCCACGCCGGTCGTTCATGCTCCCGCTTTGCCCAAGGTTGCCGTGACGCCACCAGCGGCATCTAGGCCTACGGCGGCGGCTGTGGCGGCGGCGGCGTCGTCGTCGTCGTCGACTACTACGGGGGCCCGAACGGGAATGGCTACGAGGCGGCCGAAGATTGCCAAGTTGGGGATGGGAGTCAATGGAACGCCCGCGCCGAAGAGGAGGGGGAGGGCAGCTACCTGAGGACAGCCTGGTGGGCTGTGTTGGTTGAGCTGTGTTTGTGATTTGTCCTTGCTTTGGCGGCTGCTGCGGAACTCGTACTAAAATACCCGGGGTGATTATGTCGTGTTGTTGCTCTTTTATTGCAGAGCGTAGTTGGGCTCTGTTGGGCTGAGTTGTTAGGCTAGAATACGGGATGGGGAGACATGAGGGAGCATGATGGTTCATGAGGATCGGTCTTGCTAGGCATACATACATGTCATGTCAGATTGTTGTTGGTTAGGAAGTAGCCCTGTAACTTTGCATTGATATGTTTAGCCCCTCCGCGGAGGCCCTATTAGCTTTTCTTTGTTTGTTTAGCTGGCGGACATGGTGTTGATCTATGTTGTAATACTGCACACACTTCGATGGCAAGCCTTTGTTGAAGCATGCGAGGCATCCCACTTGTTGGTTCAGTAGCCGATAGGACCCAAAGCCATTTGCTCAAAATGCAGAACCAACACTGGCACTGCGGTAGCGCCCCTTACTCCACTAGTGATTGGAGGCCTGGTCTATCCTGCCATCGGGCACTAACCCCTCACTCCTCATACGAGTCTCGACTCAACTTCACACATCTTCACTGTCGCTCCCGAGAGCGTGGCAACGGATCCAGCGCTATAAAGGCACCGAATCGGCGCGATGGATGACACCGGCGATTACCCGAGTGTCTTGAGCTGGAAGAATACAAATCGAATGTAAGTGGACAGACGAATATCAGTGCTACGGGCAACCTGGTTACTAACTAGTATTGACCATAGGCATTCTATAGTCAGCGAGGTGCTCCCCTAGCGAACAGCGAACAGGACACCCCTCGGGTAGTTGCTCGAAACCCAGCGATCCCCTTGGGGGAGGATCCCGAAAGCCCGTCCTCCAAGATCCTGAAAGTTCAGATCGAGAAGTCAGACGCTACCACGACCAGTCCGCTCCCAGACATTGTGCTCAAGACGAAGCTAGAGAGCGAGGTTCACCGGCGCTACACACTACACTTTCTTTCCGGGCCTAATTCGGAGAACGCCGAAAGAGAGAGGCGCCGGAAGGCGAAGGAGAGATTGGGAGAGAGACGTGGGGAGTGGCGGCTTCAGTACCGTGTGGTTGGAGAGGTGAGCTTTTGGTAGCAAAAAAGGGGGCCTCCGAGCGGTCAAGGGAATCAGGTGTAACGGAAGCCGCTTGCCTTCCTTGGAGTGCGCTAGGGAGCTTGAAGCTATCGGGAAGTTTTCTCAGGCAACTGTAAGCACGCCATCTCGCCCCTCTGTGTCCCTCCTTCTTTTATACACATCTATATTCTCTCATCCCGGAGGGTATACCTTGCTTGCGACGGGCTATCTACTTACATGGGACGTGCCCTAGTACGGTCATTGCTTCGTCCAGTCCTTTGGCTAGTATGAGACACCGGATACAGTCTTTATAGCCATGGAGTTTTTGGAGCATGGCGACTTGCAAAGCTACTTGACCAGGTGCTTCTCCGAAACCGAAGCAATCACAATCGTAGAGCAGCTTCTTGAAGGCTTGGTGTTCATGCATGATAATAAATTTGTCCACCGGGATCTAAAGCCTAAGGTATGGAGGCGTTTCCTTTTACCTCTACAAGCTTTACGCCGACTCTCATTTGTAGGTTACTAACTGCTCGTAGAATATCCCTGTTCAAGCTCTTGGGCCAAACTGGTGGGTCAAGATTCCTTTCTGACTTCGGCATCACTAAGCAGGTCCACGAGGCGACCAACCTTACCAGCGTGGTTGGAACGGAGGGGTGTATGGCCCCCGAGGTCCGCGGGATGTTCCCCCTTGCCGACATGAACATCCACTCGACGGGCTACACATCCGCCGTCGACAGCTCCTTCTCCTCGCAATCGACCAACCGCAAGGGACGTATTTCAATATTCATGGATATAGTCCACCAAACCCACGCCAAACTCTCCCGGGCTTTGCTTCTCAACTATCGGCCCCTCCTAGAGCCCTCGTGTCTGATGTTTTGGACGACTTGGAACAGCCGCCTTCAGCGAGGTGGACTAACACAAAGGTTATCTTACGATCCCATTGAACGCCTTCTAACGCTGCTCCGAGAGTGACCCCTTACCACTCAACACATTCAAGTTACCCGTGACCCCCCAACAATGATTCAATAGCCCCTAACCTCTGCCTTACAGCTTTTAAAACGAGAAAACGCTGCTGTTCTGACGGCCGAATCCGGCTGACGCGCATCGCCATTTTTAGCGTCCTCGACAGTGAGGTGCAGGTTGTCACAAATAAATTGTTGGCCCCTATCCCCAGTTAGGCTTTGCGGGTTCCAAAGTATCTGTGCTCCTCCGAAGCCAACCTTAGCTTCAAACCTTCTTCCCACAAGCAGCTTTCCTCAAAAAAGCATCAATTCCGACAACTTCTGCACCGTACTCGTACTCCCTGCCCACGGGGCTTTTTAAATTCAGAAATTTTTCACCTGCCTGAAACCCCGCGTCGTTTGTCGACACTTCTCTGCCACCGTCGCCCTTCGCTGCCGCCGTCGCCTCTGCGGCGGGACGAGTCCACAAAGTAAGCCGTGTAAGAGATACCATTTCGAACTGCCACGGCCATTAGTCGTGGCTCTTTTCTCTGGGGAATTTATTCCTCAGTTGATAAATCGGCTTGGGTAAACTGACGCGGCTAGACAAGTCCACACGCACCCACCCACTCCTTCAACTCACAAACCCTCTTAACAAAGCCGACAAATTCTTCATCATGTCACAGCCACCAGTCCCCCCCGAGAGGAAATCGTCGATCAATTGCCCATCTTTGTCAAACCCGAGCTCTAGTACCACCACTGGCACCAAGATTACGATCCCGACCCGATCGAGCAGCAAGAGGAAGGCCAATCAAATGCCACTCGATATAGAGGAGCAGCATAGTAAGCTTATTAAGGAGATTAATACCGCCCGTAAGAAGCTTACGCCATCATCGTCATTCGATTCCAACTTTTGGTCAAGCAAGGCGAACCTCCTGGCTATGGACTCAGAGTGGATAGGGTTATATACCTCAATGCAGTTCCAGAAATACCAGGAAGAGGGGAATCCTTTCGAGGGAGCGATGGGAGGTCGATCAGAAGGCCAGAGTGCATTATGGAGAAGGTCACATTAGCGACACAAGCAAAAATCGCCATGAGCCAAGCCGAGAAGCTGAAGGATAGGGGGTCTCGTTTCCAAGAAATCCGCACCGTATTTGTCAAACTGTTCAACTCATCGAAGCTTGGGTTCGGGCTGGAACATACTAGTATCATCCAAGGGCCGGCGAGAGACTAACGATCAATCAATGATAAGAACCTTGATGAAGTAGGCCTAGTGCCCTAGCGACAAAGATTCGATTTAGGAGCCAGTACTTGGCCAGTGGGTAGAAAACGAAATTGCGACTGCCGCCTACCTCTTGCCGTGGCAGTCAGCTGATATGATAGATTCAATCTTCGGGTCTAGGTCGCGAGATGAGCTCTTCTCCGCCGCCAACGGCATCTTTCTCCATACGAAAATTGAGAAGGCGTTTGACCGTGGCTTTTTAGCTATTATTCTAGACATTGGGGTTGACCCGAAAGACCCGTTAGTGCCGTGGGAGGATAAGGAAGAACGACACAAGGCTTTGAGGAAGTGGGAGACATCGTAGCTACATGAGTACCGTATCGTAGTCCTTGACCCAACACTAGCTTGCATGAAGGAGCAAGTATTTGGCGGATAAGTATACACACAACTCGGTTTTAAGACCTTGGCAGACCTTGACGAGCGCCGCCTAGTGTTCCGGAACGACGCTTGCCCAAGAGTAAGATATATGTGGTGGACATTTCTCAGCGCCATCACATAACTGTCATGGAAGGGATCAGTCAAACCCCCGGATTCGTTGATCCAGAAAGAGGTCCTTAAAAGCGCAAGATTTTGGGGTACCCAGGGGAAGTACGTGAGGAAGAATATGCTTCTTGGCTTTGTCCAAGAGATTGGACACGACTTCAGTAGTATCGCCGAGTCAATCATGGAACATGCGATTGATGAGGACGCTCTTGTTGAAACAGAAGCAGACCAGACAGGGCTGGCAATTGTGGCAGATAATGTCATCCGCCGGGCGCAACAGCACGATGGCGTCGACTATGGCTCTGAATTGGAAGAGGAGGAGGAGGATGAGGAATTACATTTGCAAGGAGTGGTACCGTTATATGTTATAGGGAGTTAGAGATGGAGAGTAGAGCTAATCCTCACTTCGAGATATTGTTTTAGCTGGTTAACCTCTAAAATGGTTCTAACATAGCGTTGTGTGAAATAAGGGATGCCTAAGAGTGCATGCCGACCTGCTAAACTCGAATCCAAGAGTGCTTCATCCTACGAGCGAAGGGACAGGAGAGAATGTTACGCCCATCGGAGTTTATTCATGAGTTCATGAGGCTATCTTCGGGCTTCCAACCAAGGTGATACCATGTCAGCGAGGGCCATACCCACACTGAATCTCCAGGCTAGCCACTGTCGAGAATATAAGGAGAGGACGTCGACTGATGTTGGGATCGGGTTCTATATATATGCGCGAACGTGACGGAGCGGGGAGCGTGCAGTCAACCAAGGCAAAACACCGTGATAAAATGGAGATGGCGCTAAACCCGGCACGCGCCACAGCGACGTCTCGATTACAGCACAATATCCCGCCGGCATCAGGAGCAAATGATAAACCTCGCATCCTGTTTCCCGCTCAGAGGTTTACACTTGAAATGTCAGTCGAGCTAAAAATACCTTTGTTTTAACTCAGATGGATATTCGGTCCTAGGTGTTTCGAACCAGACCAGGGGCTCACTCTGAAATGTGATTCCAAACCTATAATCTATATCACAGACCCACACGCACCAATACCCAGGATGTAAACTTACAGCTCCCGGAGATATTCATCCACTGATGAAAACAACTTCTTTTACTCGGACGATAACTTAACAACAAGAGATGCTCGCGTCATGTTCAAGGATCATATTTCCCCGCGGCTCACTTCCCACGAAAGCATCGATTCTAACCAGTCAGAAACGCCAAAAGCATCATATTAGGGATACGCTACTGTTGAGGATCTGGAATATCTCATCGGCATCTTTTCTCGCAACAGCTACAATCCAGCCCGCAGAAGTCTTACCCGTGTTACCACTCCTAGAGGCCTACGGATATTCATGCCAGCTTTTGGTCTCGAAGGGGAGCGGACGGGAACCTGCTGTCACAGCAGCCAGTACCGCATCAAAGTACCTTGTCAAGATGGAAGGCCCTCTGCAGAGAGTCAACGCAATCAAGCCAGCCGGCTGCTTCTCAGACAAGAACAACAACGAAGTCCCAAAGCTGACTACCGGCATCGACGACTCGGGACTCCCAGTCAACCTTTGCATCGTCGACGCGACCACCACGAAGCAGAACACCCTGGGGGATCGCCGTCAGGGGCTTGACTTTTCGATTCAGGGGTTAAGCATCAGCTTCAGGCGGGTTCTCATCTGTTTTTTTTTTTTTTGGTTTTGTTTTGTTTTGTTTTGTTTTCAACATCATGATCTCTAAAAATTGCTCTTTATTGCTATTTTCCCCATACTCCTCAAAACTAACTAACTGCCTTCAGACCGGGGCACGAATTCCATCCTTGCCATTACTATGGTTGCCTCTTCCCTGGATTCTCATGCCCATCAACGTTGCCGTGATACGGATCATCGATCTCGACCAGGCCGGCATCGTACATGTGCTTCGCCACGGGGTACACGGCCCTTGCAAAGTTGCTCTGTCGGTCCAGCACATAGCGGGGCGTGATATGCTCAAACCCCGGGACCGGGTTGCCGTTGCGCTTGGGGTCGAAGGCGTGCAGAACATAAGTGCTCGAGTAATCGCGCTCCCAGGGGGGGAACCGCTCGGGATGTTCCCAGCGATCCATGAGCGCCTCTTCAAACTCGGGCAGCGCACCGCCCTGGCCCACGCCCTCGAGATTCGACCTGGTCTCGTCATGGATCCCAAACAAGGCCAGATTATCCTCGACCAACCAGCTGCCCGGCTGCAGCGCGTCCTGCTCGAGCACGAGCACCTCGCCCGGGATCCGCATCAGCCTCGGACACAGGCGCGAGAGCACCCCGTTTACGTGGCCGCTCCACGACGCGCCGTCGTAGACGCGGTGCATCTCGTCGCGCCACAGCGCCAGTGCCCGCGCGCCCGCGCGCCCCAGCAGCACGCCTGCGTTGACCTCGCCGCCGTGCTGCCGCCCCAGCACGACGGCGAAGCCGCTCGCCCGCAGCGGATCCAGCGACCGCAGCGCGTGCGCGTCAAAGTCCAGGTACACCCCACCCAGTCCCCGCACCGCCTCCTGCCGCAGGAAATCCGTCTGGTGCTCGAGGATCGTGATCGGCCGCCCGTTCTCGGCCGCCGTCGGCGCCGTGACGTGGTTGACCCGAATGTGGGGCATCGCGAAGAGGAGCCGGTTCCATTTCCCGCCGGCGCCCGAGCGCGCGTGGGCGATAGCTGTGTCGGGCGCGTTGGTGTCTGGAGAGAGGGAGAGGAGGGTTGATAGTTAGCAGGGGGCAGCAGGGGGCAGCAGGGGGCAGCAAGGGGCAGCGGGGGGTGGCTAGGGTGAGGGGGGAAGGGGAAAAGGGGGGGTTGGGGATGTTACGGAGGTAGATGATGTCGGGGCGCAGGTAGAGCCACGAGGCGTAGACGGAGAGGTAGTGCTTGAACTCGAACGAGAAGTCGGTCACGCCGTCCTTGAGCACGTAGACGTAGTGCACCTGGTTCGGGATGTGGTTGGTCACGGCCGGTTGGGCTTGCTGGGAGAGGGCCGACGGCTTGTGATGGCTGCTCGTTGCGAGCTCGACGCGGTCGAAGAGGTCAAGGATGCCCAGGTACTTTTGCGACAGAACGATGAGGGCGACAGTGAGGAGGATGGCTGAGGTGAGGAGGAGTCGCTGGGGGATCGACCTCTTGCTGAACACGATTCCCGAAGACATTGTGGAGAGACCCGCGTACTGTCAGGCTGAATGACCGTACATACTACTCATTTGGAAAAGAAGTACACAGCAGCAGTTGTGGCAAATATATGAGGCCACGCCCCAAAAAAAACGCGTTTCCGAGGGAGAATCCAGGGATGACATTATGTGCCGAACCTTCACCTCCCTTGTTTGCGAGCCCGCACAGTTGTCTCAGAGCAGCATTTCATTTGACGCGGACCGCTGAAGAAGAGCTGTCGATTTAGGGTGAATTATGATGATTGAATTGAACAACACGGACAGAACTGGCCACAGATTCGAAAAAATACAAAAAGAAGGGTGGTGCTCACCTGGAATTGAGCCCGATTGGGGGGGGGGGGTCGAACCCCCAATCTTGAGATGCCTAGCTGAAAGAGAGCTTTAAGAGTCTCACGCTCTACCAATTGAGCTAGCCGGGCTTGTGCCTGTTCGCTGGAAAAGAGTGCTGGGATTGTGTGGTTATCTGGGGGTGCGGTGCCAATTCAGAATGACGAAGCGATGAAGAGTTTTTGTCTGCATGGATTGCCCCAACCCAACTCCACTTTGTTGTTTGTGTTGGCCCAGAGTTTTGGATGGATCCTTGGCGCAAGTTTTACGCTGACAATCTAGAATCTCTACCGATGGGATGTTGGGCGGTTTCAAAGCATCGAATTAGACTTGTTAAGAAGCTTCAAGTTTCATTTGGGGCGAGCACATAGTTGAATCAAGTCCCGACACTTTTGCCGGTTCATAATTCAACTATCATCTATATCAGCTTTGTCTTCATCACCATGAATAACCGATATTCAATAGTCTCATTATTAGCGAAACACCGACAACATCTACTCTTTCTTCTATGGCACCGGGCTTTATCATAGAGGCCTCTTGTGTGAAGGGGGTGCTACACTGTAATTAGGTTATGGTGGAGCTGGCAAACTCCTAAATGAACGAACTGATGGATCTTCAGGGGAGGCCTATCCACTCTCCCTGATGACTCCCAAACTCAACTCATCTTCTCTCAACGATTCAAGCCCGATTAGCTCAGCTGGTTAGAGCGTCGTACTAATATATCTCCTGATATAATACCAAGTAATACGAAGGTCAACAGTTCAATCCTGTTATTGGGCATCCATCTCCCCTCTGGTACAACCTAACTCATCAAGTGTTGTTTGTCTTTTTTGTCTTTGCACTACTCTGCTTCTCGGGGCGTATCTTGGGATCATGCTATGACGAGCTCTGAGCAAAGCTTCCCCCCTTGCTGCTCCTTTCCCTCTCTTTTGCAAACAGCAAGTTTTGTATCATGGACATCGCGCCCCGAAACTTGCCGAGCGCAAATAGGGAAACCAGCACTACCCAAATGTATTCAACAAGCCCGTATAGCTCAGTGGTAGAGCGCATCACTCGTAGGAATCCGCTTCCATAGACATGATGAGGTCCACGGTTCAATCCCGTGTGGGGGCATACACGTCATGACTTTTTCCGTTCCCGCTTTTTTTCCTTTTCGACCATGTCTTATGCCTCCCTCTGAGAGGGATGACACCGAGATGACCAGACCGAGTACCTCAACCTGACGTCGATCAACCCTTTGGCAAAGCAGCAAAACAAAACAAGAAACGGAGCCGAGCTGCGCGGCGGGATCAGCACATGCTTCCGAGTGTTTGTGTCGTAGCAAGCCGACGTTGCACACGAAACACCAACTCGCAAACAGTCAGCCAGCCAGCAAAATGTTTGCCCAATCCCTCTGATCCTACGCCGCAACCCAATCCACACATCTACTCGCCAGGGGGGATACCATCATCTGGTATGGTAAACCGCATCCTCCCGCACGGCGAAGCAGCCGCGTACACACACAACTAATTATCAACACCCAACGCGCAACCCGCCAAACGCATGGCCATGTTACACACTGCACGCCCGTCATCCGCCATGATATATACGGGGCGAAGAACCCAGGGAAATTTGGAGGCTGACACAGCCCCCCTCGACCCCAGCCGACCCCAGACCCCAGACCTCCCCTTCCATACACCTCTCTCACCCCCCGCCCCAGTACACCGAACCAAGCTTCAAACCACTCAGCCAAAAAGAATAAGTTCACCAAATCCCAAACTTATCCTCTCAAGAATCCCAAAAAGCAGAAGGGGGAGGAAAAAAAAAGAGACTACAAGCCGTGGTGGTAGCGGCGCTTGGCACCCCCCCTTCCATGAACCCCAACAGTCCGTTTCACAACCGACTAGGATGGGATGAGGAGGGGAAATGGGCGCAAGGTGTGGCACACCGTACCACACACACACATGATCCCGGGGGCCGCTCATCAGCGGTCGAAACAAATATGCAAGGTACGCGTTTTGAAGACCAAAAACCCGGTTCGCGAGTAGGCAGACACAGCCCAACTGGACATTGAACAAAAAATGCCTACTCGTCCTGGCCGTGCGGAGAAGGCCGGCCGCAAAGAATCCCTTTTTGAGGCCTGTCGCGAGGCCTCTTATCCCTCCTACCTTGCATCAGGGCAGTACTCCGTAAGGCTCATACACCAAGACTATGCTCCGCAAGTAGCAATTGTCTAGCCCGTCACTGGAGGGGAACCAAGCAGGAGCGGGAACCAAAAAGGAGACAAATGTGTGATTAAAAAGATCGGCAGATATATGTCCGATATGGAATTGCATAACTAGGGTATCTGTTTGAGAGAAGAAAAACTGAAGGGTGGGGGATTCAGTGTCCCTGATCTGGTAGCCGTGGATTGCTAGACATGGTACAGTGCTCGACGACGCGGTGGGAAGAGATGTCAAAGTCCAAGCGCCCTCTGAATATGGTCAAACTCTATCCCCAATTATCCAGAAACACAAATATTTCCCCGGTTGTAACTACAAGTCTTCCGTCTCTACGGCTTCCCAAGCTAGATCCGAGCCAGGCCCGGAACCTATGGTAAAAAAAAGTCCCGGGCCGGCCGGTCCTGGTTGCTTGGGTTGTCCCGAGCTTCGCAATGTCCAGCCAGACTCCCTGACTAAAATACAACATCGCACATTGACTTCCCTGCTCCCGTTTCAAGCAGATATAAAAGCTTGGCCAGGCGAGGTGAAGCAATCGTGAATCTTCAATCCCTGTTCTTTCGAAGTAACGTCGCCAAAAGGAGTGATGCGATCGTCCGCATCATTGGTGCTGTGGCGCCCCCAGAAAGATAGACCGCACTTGTATCGGGGTTCCATGGTACTATGTAAAAACGAGTAAAGGAGAGGACAGCGCAGGACATGGCGACTTCCCACTGGCCACAACCAATTTGTGGCCAGACATGTCACCATTCCCACACCAAAAGCACGCCAGGTAGGTTCGTCGCCGGATCGAGCCACCAGTGACAAGATTGTCAAGATCCCCCAAACGCCGAGTATGCTAATGTAAGAGTAAAATACAGGCGGGTCGTTTGTCATCATCAGATGGGGGCTGATCACGCATTGGTAACCTAGAACTCAGTTAGCACACGTGTCAGTGGGGGCATGGAGCGAGTCACCTACGCGAAGGATCTTCCGGGAGTAGTCTTGGTTGTCAGCAATGCTGCCGTCGCTCATTCTTCTTTGAGCCATGACGGGATCAAGGCGCGCGTCCAGAATTGACATGCCACCACTGCTGCTGGGCGGCTTTCCGCTGAACGAGTTGACGGCGGCGTTGCGGCGGTGCTCTTCCTCGATCTCCTTGTTCCTCTTGCGGCGGAGGAAGAAGAACATGCCGGCGATGGCGGCTGCGACTACGACAACCGATACGACAACACCTGCTGCGATGGCGCCAACATTGGTGGTGCTGGGCTTTGGCTCATCGCTCGGCGCGATTGTCTGGGTGATGACTGCCGTGCTTCCTGTGAGTGTCACGACAGCTGTGGGCGCTTTTGTTGTGGATGCGGTTTCGCCGTTCTCCGGGTGGTCCTGCTCTGGCTCTCCGGACGTGTCAACTGACAGCGACAAGCCCGTGTTGTAGACGGTCCAGAATTTTACTCCGCCACCTACGCATCATGTCAGTACGGACGAGAGGGGGGAGGCGCCCAGTGCCCGCAAACAACTCACATGCTTGAAGGTTATAACCAGTGCATCCAATGTTGCACTTGGAATCGTTGGCTATCTTGTCCTTAGGGGGGTATTTCTTTCCACAATAGCACTGATTTCCTCCGCTAGTGGCCGACACCGGATAACCGAGGGCGAAGCAGATATCTTGCGCACAAGAGCCCTTGGTGTTGAATTGGAGTGTCGAGTTGAACACCAGGTCCCCGGGACTGCTGAAGCAGCCTTGGACTGTGATGACGTTCAGCGTCGGCTGTGCCGATGGCTCTTGGACTCCGATTGCTGTCGGGGTTGCCTCCTTTGCCGAGGAGACGGAGGTGGACGCTCTTTTCTCGAGAGCATTGACGGTGGCGAAGAGCACCGCGGCGAGGAAGGTTATTGACTTCATGATGGGTGTGATCGATTGTTATTTTTGGTCGTCGGGAATTCAGTTTGCGTTCGGTCGAACAGGGGCGGGTTCAGATTCTCGACAAGAGCTGGTGGGATGTTGTTTGGCGACCAGAGACTCGCAAGACCTACCAAATGGGCCTTCGCGGTCTAGGACAAAAAAAGAAAAGGGATGACCCCAAGAACTGGAATTGAAGTTGTAATGAACGAGAGTGGTGGAGGTCGGTTAGTCGGATTTCTGCTCGGTGCGTCTCCCTAGCGGTATTTTCTTCTGGCGGACGGGTCACGGTCGGGGGGACATTGCCCTTCGCAGCGCGCTGGAAGGCAGGGAGCGAGGTGAAACAACGATCTGGACGATATCGAGATGGTCGAGATGTCCTGGGTTGCGGAGGGACGGGTGGAGCGACAGACGACGAGCACAACAACACCACGACAGGAAACGAGTGACTGGGTGGAGGGAGCGCTGGTGGTTTTGTTGCAGTTGCAGTTGCAGGTGCAGAAACGAAGCGAAAGAGGGACTTGGAAGAGACGAGACGGCCACAGGCAGTTGACCGTGCTGACTGGACTGTGGGCACGACTTGGCAGCAAAACGGGGGAAGGAACCCACACAATCTCCCTGCCCCAGGGGAAGCGAGTGGGAAATTACAACAGGACCTCGGGATGGATGTGGACAAATGTGGATGGATGCAGTAAGGTATGGTACCTGCTGCCACCCCTGCGCGGCCAAAACCACTCCTTTTGCCGCACACCACAAGCACCAACGCAGCACCCCTCGTTGCCCTCCCGACTTGGGCTTAGCCGGGCGGGTCTCTGACCCCTCTTCGAGCCAATTGAGCGCTGTGCCTACAAAAAAACGGCGGATTCGCGGCCACCTATTGGCTAGGGAGATCGCGCCCAAGGGG
Organism: Lasiosphaeris hirsuta; assembly: GCA_030549175.1. Classification (NCBI taxonomy): domain Eukaryota; kingdom Fungi; phylum Ascomycota; class Sordariomycetes; order Sordariales; family Lasiosphaeriaceae; genus Lasiosphaeris; species Lasiosphaeris hirsuta. Next base: position 172,796 of record JAUKUA010000001.1, read on the forward strand.
TGGGGAGAGATGGAGCCTGGACAAGCAGTCAGGCACAAGATCAGGGGTCCCCCATCCATCTGCAGATCGTTGGAGATCGACAGTGGTTGGCATAATAATGCAAGGTGGTGTGCGTTAGCAGGGCGGCACTGTCAGCGCCAGAACACTACCAGCTGTTATCGCCAGCCATCCAGACCCTACAACAAAACATTGGCTTATCTCGCACGTTTTCTGCACAATTTATCCGCCCATTGACCTGTGATGCCGGGTGACTGACGACGACAGTGACCTTGCTGACACGAGAAAACCGACTCCACCGGACCCTTGGAACTGTTTGTTGGTTAGGCGTCGGATAAGACCGACACCGATTCGGAGTTGTCGGCCGAGTGCGCAATGGCAGCAATGAATCAAGGCGGTGGGAAGAGATCAGGAACAGAGGTAGGTCCTTTCTGGCGGCCAAAGAGAGGCAATAAAACGCAATTGCAATGGTGCGAATGACCAGGCTGGCCGGGATGTCGAATTGAAACGGGAAACACGGGGGACCTGTGGCCGCCCTGCCCCTCGCCAACCCACCGCCAAGTAATTTCCCAGGTCCCCTTCCTGCCAGCTTCTGGGAACGCGTCGAGGACAATGGACAATTGAGCGATGGGCTGGATTGTTTGACTGCCGCTGTGCGTGGTCTCCTGATGGCCAGCCGGCCGTGATATTTTCGGCGGCACTTTGCAGAGCAGCACAAGCGCCCCACTCGATACGCAGCAAAACGCAACAACAAAATGCAACTCGGATTCGTGGTCTTCGTATCCAGCCTCGACACGCCATGGATGCAGTGCGGGTGGCTGCATGACGCCTGGAGAGAAAAGAAAGCGCCAGACGCCATCCGGCTAACGGCGGAATGTCGGTCGCAGGCAATCCATCTTTGTGCGAGAGAATGAGAATGAACATCAACAGAGTGGTGTTCTCGATGGGCTGCCACAGATTATATTGACCCCAAACATGTCAGCCAACCACAGCCGAATTGATGCATCGCTTCAACCAGTAGCGACAGCAGCGACACTATTCTTGAACCCCCCCAGCAGCACCACCGAGGCGCGCGTCAATCCCGCGCTGACCTCCATCCCCGATGTGACTGCAACACACTGCGACGCGGCACTTGTCAACACACACACACCCGTCGCCATTTGATCGACCTTGATGATCTTCCGTTTATATCTCCATCTCCGAGAAGCCGTGCAGTGGTCTACTCTATCGATTTCTTTCTCTTCGCTTTCGTTTCGCCATGGCACTTCCGCAGGCCCGACTCCCCCGCAAGTCCCGGTGCTTCCGCGCTCGCCTATTTGTAGAGTGCTGTGGAGCCCGTCTCGGAACGAAACCCGTTCATGCCGGTCGCCCGAGCCCCCGAATGGCGTCCGCCTCCCGCCGATGCTTGGCTTCCAGAATGTCTTGGCTGCCTTCAATCACTTCCTTCCAGTCTTTGACAACTCAACACCCAGCGATGCCTTGGCCTAGAGAATCCCAATGCCGTCATGGACGCTATTGACTTCATGTCTCATGAAATGACCGCTGCTGTTTATGATGCTTCTTTGCAGAGATTTAACCGCCCCCTTGATTCTTCATTACCCCGTCCCACGGTCTAGTCACGGACTCGTCATCTTGGATAAAGCGAGTGCAACCCCCTTAATCAAGCTGCCATGTTCGCCACCATCTGTCTCAGTACCTCGATACCATCCCAATTCTCTCTCCATCGCGCTCATTTCAGCTATTTGGGCATGTCTTTGACAGGTTTTTTCTTCTTCGCCTGTGACCTCCTGGACTCGAGGCAACCAGATCAATCATTGCCCCGCTCCCGCGACAGCAAGACACAAGGTGACAGGTAAAGGGAGACGGTCGCACCGTCCGTGGTGATACTCTTCAAGTTCAAGACAAGGGGCATGTCCGGTTGCCGAGGCCCCGTTTTGGGTTGATGAAGGCTGGTCGGGGAAACATTTGGTGGTAGGTAAACTCAGCAGTCTGCCTTGTTGCAAACACAAGCGCTTAGTGGACCGATAAGTCGAGCGCAGGTATTCAATACATGTAGCGATGTCTGGTATTTGGCCCATGCAACATATCACCGTGCTCTCCTCAGGACGTTTGTCGGCATATCGTCGGTAGAGGCAAGTTTCACCTTGACCTTTTGTCGTGCAGACAGCAACCCTTCTGTATGTACAATTCAACCGTGGCTTGTCTGTCAGCGCGTAACCATCTCTTGAGAGCGCTCTTCCTCCAAGGCCCAAAGGAGATGTTGCAGCTCTGCAAAGGCCTTGCAGCATCAAAACGGCGTTTCTAGTATTTCGAAAGGCATACATAGCATAAGGCAGTTCGTAGCTCACAAGACCTTTCCACCACCAAAAGGGGCGTTTATGGCCTTTGAAAGGCGTTTCCCACGTCCATGACATCGAGGCATCCTTTCTCATACCTTATTACAATTGTAACGTCTCACGCTAACAAACAAACAATCCTATAGCCTTACTTATCTGTACGTTTTAGGAAGAAAAAAAAAAACAGATAGTATTCCCGGCGGCCTAGTAGTGAAATATAGAGCAATGATATCAGAAACCTTTCAACCGTCACGGCACCCCTCAGACCTTACTCCAGCCCGAGATAGCTCACGACTCCCTGATTCTCCTCCGCCATGATACACTCAAAGCGGTGCTTGGTCGGCCAGTCGTCCTTCTGGCACTCGACGGAGCAGTACCTCGCCTTGAGGCAGCGCATGCACTTCTTGAGCTGGCCGCCGCCGGGCTTATTCGCGCGTGTGCGGCCACAGCTCCAACACGCCTCGCCCGCCAGCCCAGCCAGACTGTTCGCCCCGCGCTTCCCGCCGCCAGGCCGACCGGAGGGCCGCCTCCCCGGGCCGCGCTGCCAAAAGGCGTCATTCTTGGACGCGATAATGCCCGGCAGCGCGGGGTCTACGACCTCCTCGACGAAGGGACACGCGTACGCCAGGCCGATAGCGGCGCGGGTGCAGAACTTGCTGGCCGTGTCCCACTCGGGCACGGCGACGTAGCCGTCGGGCATGCGGCCGCGGCCACACGAGCACAGCACGCGGCCGCCGTCCTCGAGGCTCAGCGGCACGGCGGCACCCGGCCGGGCGTACTCGCACGCGCTGGTGTGCTCCCACGTGCGGCAGCGCTCGACGTAGGCGGGCAGCAGCTGCTTCCACAGCCGCAGCTCGTCGTCGTCCACCGTCAGGGTGCAGCACTCGAGCGTGCGCAGCAGCAGGAGGAAGTCCTTCAGCTCGCCGGCCTCGCCGCCCTCCAGCATCTCCCGCGAGAACGGCAGCACCGCCGTGTCCAGCACGACCCCCGCCGCCGTGGCGTCCAGCCTGATGGCGCTGACGAAGACCAGCATGTGAATCCCGCCCGCCTTCGGCTTCGACAGCGCGAAGAGCCCCGTCTGCCCGCCCTGCAGCCCCGACGAGAGCATGCACATGGTGAACAGCGACTCCTTGAAGTTGACGCGGGGCAAGGGGCTCAGCGGACTGTCGTCGCTCGTCGGGGCCGGCCCGGCGAAGGTGGCGTTGCGCAGCGAGCGCTCGCGGTTTGATAGGGTGCAGGACGCGAGCATGGTGAAGAACAGAAGGTCGTCTTTGTTATCGACATCGAGGATGGGCAGCGTGTCGAGGCTGAGGTGCGGGATGTTGAGCGTTATTGGGAGACCGGATTCGCTGCGGATGGTTGGGAAGACATAGCTGTCGAGACACCGGTTGGTGCTTGCCTCCGCAAAGGGCGCGATGAGCTCGATGTAGCCCGATTTGCGGGCGATTCGGGTTTTGGTCAAGTCTTTGAGGATGGGGATTGGGAAGTGGACAGGGAGGACGAGGGCGCTGTTGCCAAAGACGATGTTGATTGTGAAGGGGCTAGCCTCGTGTAGAGTGATGGGAACTTTGTCGTTGAGAAGTTGCTTCCCCTTATCCGAGGTGATGTCGATGTGTCCCGTGAGTGAGAGAAAGTGCAATGTCCTCTCATCGAAATTCGCCGCGAAATATGCTTGGGGAGAAGGCGTGCTGACAGCAAGCTCCTCAACACCAGTCGGAGGCAGCGTGCCGCCGACGATGAAGTAGCTTGTCTGGCCGGGCGGGTGCTTCGAGATGAAGACGTGTTCTTCATCCAAGAGAGGAGTATCATAGATAGACAGGATTGGCATTGCCGAATTTACTGCGGTCCTGAACTCGCGAATATTCTTCGCCGCGTGCTGAAGAGTAACGGCGACCAGCGTATTCGGGATGTCGGTTCGAAGGGCCCACGAAGAAGCGTAAAAGGATACCACCAGAGGCGAATTGCCATTCCAACTATTCTTGTCCTCGTCCACTAGCACCGTAAAACCATCGTCGTCTCTTGAGCCCCGCGTACTGACGGTTCCAAATGCAACTTGGACATCCGAGTACATGCTGTGCCAGGCGTGCTTATTCGTGCCGCCAGACCGCAGGTTTCCATCCAGAGCAAAACCTCCGAGCCCCATGTCTCTTTTCAAAGCAATTCCATAAATCGGCTTCCACCGAGAAGGCGGAATGACCAAGGTGACTGCGACTGCCGTGGGAAGCGATTTCCACTTGCAGAATGGGGCATTGGAATCGCCCGCTGTGCTGTCCGTACTGGGGACTGGCTCCTCTGTGCGAAGCCCCGACTCGATCATTTCGAACTCGAAGGATGGCATGTGAGCAAAGGTTAAAAGTCTGCTTTGGTCCGTCGAGAGCTTCCCGAAGAGGCAGCGACCGACTTCTTCTGCATCTGTCCGTACGCTCTTGCAGATGATCTTGACCAATGCAACCAAAGTGCCTCGGTGGTACTTTGTATGTGCATTCGGAAACGGCAGATCAGAGCCGCTTTCCATGTCGTCCGCCATCTTTAGCATGTTCTCGTGCTCGAACATGTTCAGGTATGCCCTGTATGCGAGGTTGGCAAGATCCTCGGGCTTGACCAATAGCTTGCCGGGCGGTGGGTTGCTGCCAGCAACGCATTTGTCGTGTTTCCAGGCAACCTGGGAGTGGGTTTCCTTCCCCGTTTGGCTACCCCCGTCAAGCGTGACCGCCACGAAATCATCGCTGTATGACTCGATCGTGTTGTTGGTCCAGTACTCAATAGGTGCTAGCCCGAGGAGAAGAGAAAGTGCCTTGGTGTAGCCGCAGAGAATATCGTCAAACGCTTCGCTCCTGCTGTTCAGGCCCGGCGGGACAAGCTTGGTGTACAGGGAAGACGACGGCTTGTTTTTCAGCAATGGTCCCGCGGAAATCAACACACCGAGTGCGCCGTGGCGGTCGGAGAAGTTTGATGTGTCGATGACATCGAACTTTCTCGGGGTTTCTCCCTGCTTCCCATATTCAGACCCTGCCAGCTCCAATGCTTGAAAGCCATGTTCGTGGCGGTACCAGTGAGCGTTCGTCTCGCCGGTATCGATATTGTATTGGAGCGTATGGCAGAAGGAGAAGCAGTGCGCTGAAACATAGCGGACCGTGACTCTAGCCGCAGCACGGCGGAACGCATCCGTCCATAACCTGAACTGCAGCTGCGCTGCATCAAAGATGGCCGGTTCCCCGCTGGCCTGGCCCGTCAAGCGCAGCGGTGAGAGCTGGGTGAGCGTGGCGTGGGCGGCTGCCAAGTGGAAGCCCAGCAGAGGATCTGATGGGAAGGCCAGAGGAATTGCATCAGACATGGCAACCGAAAACATGGGGTTAGGCAACACGGCTGTGCCGGGGGGGTGATGATTCGAAAAGCCAGTGTCCCAGTAACGCTCAGTGGACGCGATCATGTCGCCAGTCATCTGGAAAGAGAGAGGAGCGCTGCTTCGGGTACCGGTATGCGCTAGCCCCTGGGTTCCCCAGACCCTGTCCTTGAACGCTTGTGACTTCCCCCTCGCGGATTCAAACCGGTTCTTGTATTCTGTGCTATCCTTGGCGTCGACAGCGGCAACGTGCTGGGACCAGACACTTCGGACGGCCGAGAGCGTCCCGGCATCACCAAAACGAAGCGTGGAGCCATAGCTGCTGGCATGCCACTGACCCAGATCCTCGGAGACAGCAACGAGCTTTTTCGCCTGGGCCTCGAGAAGCTTCATGTCGGATTCGTCCAAGTACATATGGAAAAAGATATTCCACATCTTCTCCGACGACCCAGCTTCCCTGCCGTCCAGTATGAGTGCCAACAGAAGAGCATTGCGCGCTACGCCGTGTTAGCCTCAAGATAATCAAACAAGTACACACAGAAAGACCCCCTACCGATGACGTTCTCATCGGCATTGCACGCCGTGACATCCAGCTTCCGGTCCGGGAAGTCTTGCTCAGCATGGCACGTATAGAGAATGTGGCGCACATCTTCACATTCAAAAAGCAGGACATCGGCGTCGACGCCCTGGGGAAGGTCCCGTGTTAGACTGATGGCAGGCGTGTTGCCAAAGGGGCGAAAGGGCCTGATGGCAGCCTGAAGCGTCGGTGTGAGCATTGTGCCGCACCATCAAGATGTCGAATTGCGCGTGCAAATGAATGGATAGGAATCTCGTAGTTAACCTCGGAAAAGTTTTTTTGCTGCCGGGTTTGATGTCGCCGAGAAAACGATGAAAACACGGTGAAGATAACCAAAGGCAAATGTTGACGGGAGGGTGGAGTGCTTCTAGGTGGCAGCGCGAAAAAGTCCCCGCACGAGTAATGCCTGAACAGCAGGCACCAACCCCACTGGTCGATGGACGTCATCAACTGGAAGGCATCCAACAGTATTCTTCAGGGACATGATCAAGTCACAATCACTCAGTTAGGTCCCAAACAAGACAGCACAGCATGCAACACACCAAAACAATCCATTGAAACATCTCCGTCCCCAACTACAAAAGCTGTCTGAATCAGAGGCAGAGAGGCAAGTCGCAAAAAGCCATCAATCAATCTCCTTTTCCCACACCTCTTGGTGGGTTCATATATATCCATGCACTCCATCCCAACTCCTCCCTTCTCCAAACACCACCATGGATACAAAACATCGACCCCACAAGAAGACCAATCCTATTCTACACTTGCCTGCCCTGCCCAAAACCCCCCCCCCCAAAATCCAAAGCTAGCAATGGCAACGACACACAAGATTAGTACATGACGATGCCCCGATGGGCAGTTTGGAGTTGACTTGGCAGAGAAAAACGTTCATAATCTTCGTGAGTACCGTTATCCCAAGAATTAAGGCTCCCTTCCCATCCGAGTACCGTTCACCCTCGGTGCCGCTACTGGCGGCCCTTGTTGATCATCGAGGATACTACGTCTGGTTGGTAGGCTGATTGTGTGCTTGGTGGGAAAGAAATCAAAACGTGACGATGCACGTAGAAAGAGAAGGGGGGGGGGGGGGGAGAGGAACACAACTTCCATCATTATTGCCCGGCCCAGAAAGAGAAGGGGAATGAGGGGGTTGGGGGGGCGGGGGCGACGTCGACGTGACCCGGCGTCCCCCGCAAAGAATAGCAAAGCATCCCGAAAGCCACCCCATCCCATCCCATCCAATCTATATCGCCACCCCATCAACACAGCCGGCCCCCCGCTATCAAAACACACCACCCACAGAAGCGAATCACGAGCTCCCAAAGAATACATCGTCATGCGTAAACATGCTGACGGCAGCATCGTACTCCTCCAAATCATCAAACTTGCCCAGCTGATGCAGCCCGTGCTGGTTTGTATCTAGCTGCACCAGACCGTCCTCGTCTGTGGTGAACTGCAGCAGCATATCGCTCTCATCCATCGACATCAGCGCGCCCCCCGTCAGCGAAGGTCCGCACCCGCCCGACATGGACAGCGAGGCCGCGTGTGCTGCCATCGTTGTCCCCAGGCCGATGCTGCTAGCTTCCGAGATTCCGCTGCTGTTGGGGTCGGTGGAGTCGCCGAGATCGTGGAAGCGCCCACTCTGACCTGTCGGGGGAGGCGACGAGCTGGCCGAGAGCTCGGGAGGGGTGCCAGGAACGTGGGTGTAGTGGCTGGCGGTGCTCTTGGCAGGAGAGGCGGCGTTGTTTTGGGTGTTGCTGCGGGAGGGAGGGAGATAATAGCCTGCAGCGCTGCTGGCGGTGGCAGGAGCCGCCCGGTCGATCTCGGCGAGCGAGGCATGTGACTTGTGGCTATAGTTGCTCATCGCCGAGGGCGAGGCAGCATGGTTCTCGGGGGACATGATGCTGATGACTTCGGGGGTGTTGCCGCTTCCGCGAGCAGACGAGGATGGGTGACTAGGCATCGGCGCCGTCGAGACGGTCAGATTGGTGGGGTTCATGGTGGCGGACGAGCTGGGCAGTTCAGGCAGATCAGACATGGCGACGTCCATCATATCCGGGAAGGGGTCGTTGTCGTCCATGAGCCCGTCGTAGTCGTTGTTGTTGGGCGAGTTGGCGGCCGAGCTGTCCGAGTAGCCCGAAAAGCTGCTCACCGAGCTGTTCGACGTGTGCTTGTTCTTACGTCGTGTCCGGTCGCTCTTCTCGCGCCGATCGTCCAGGTCTGGCCGGTTCTTGCGGGGACGCCCTCGCTTGACGACCTTACGCACAATGCCATCGAAGGCACCGATGCACATGCCACGCTGCCGGTGGCGCGTGAGGGCATCGTGACGCGCAAAGCTGTTACCACACTCGCACGGATATGGCTTGATGCCCGTGTGGATTTTGGCGTGCCGCTTGAGGTCGTGTTGGCGCACAAAGCACTTCTTGCAAGTTGGGCACTGGTACTGCCGATCGTTGAGGTGCGTCTGGACATGGCTCTTGATGTTTTCTTTGCGCCCAAAGCGCTTGTGGCACTGGTCGAATACGCAGATCCACTTGCCATCGGTTGCATCCGGGCCTTCAATGTAGGCAGCGATATCATCAGTCGTGACACCCGTGTCTGTCTTGGTCTCTTCGATATTGATGCTGGCAATGCTGGCGGCACTGGCGATAGAGGCGAGAGACTCGGTGCGACGATGGACCATGCCGTGGTGTGGAGATCCAGGAGTGCTGCTCCCGTAATGCGGGATAATGGTATTCTGCGAGTCGAAATCGGCGGGGGGGCGAAGGTCCGGTTTGTTCTCAAACGTGGGGCGCAAATTCAACAGGTGTGATGCCATGGAAGGTTGCGACATATCTGACGAAAATCCGCTGGGGAGGCTGTCGTAGGTGTTCTCAATCTTGACAAACTCGGCGTTGACATTGGCCATGTTCATGAAGCCTGGGGTACCAAGTCCTTGTTCCGGAAAGCCCATCGGCATGGTGTTGGCGCGGGGCGGTGTTTGAAGAGCTTCAGCTTGTTGGCGCAGATCTTGAAAGATGCCCGAGTTTCGGTTGCTCGACCGATTTCCTCTGATGGGCTTGATTGTCTCCTCCATGGACTCATCGTAGTCATCGGAGAACCTGTTCGGCTGTTGCTGTTGCTGCGGTGCGGCGTTGTGTTTGGCCATTTGGCCGTGTGGGTTTTCCATTGGTGTTTGCGGGAAACAGCCTACATGATTTTCAGCACTTTGCCTCCAGCGGTCACTCAGCGGGTCACTTACCATCGACATTCTGTGCTGGGGGTGTGGCTGGCCTCTGTCCAGAGCCGCCAATTCCATTTCCCATGGCCTCAAATTTGGAAACCTTGTCCATGATCCCGTTGCTTATCCGCCTCGACGTCCGGCGGGTATGTGTGCTGGCCGTCTCACCCTCCGAGATCCAACCCTGCCCGGATCCGGCCGGGCTTGGCTCTGGGAAAGTCATAAAAGTGGGTGTTGACAAGGCGCTGTCAGGACCAAAGTACTCAAATTCCTGCGGTGTGGTCATGGTGTTGTTGGCGAAGTTCGCCTGGTTCTTTTTTATCATGGCGTTCATGGAGCTCATGTAAGGGTCAAACGGCAGGCTGCTCATGTCGGCCATTTGACCCTGGGCAGACAGTGCATTCACGAAGTGTGGGTTGTGCGGTGTTCCGTGAGGTGAGAGCAGGAAGCTATCATTCTCGTGTTGCTGCTGCTGCTGTTGCTGCTGCTGTTGTTGTTGCTGTTGGTGTTGGTGCTGCTGTTGGAGTTGCTGCTGGTGAAGCTGCTGTTGTTGCGATGCGATATCGCTAAAGGTGGGCTGGCCATGGCCCAGGCGTGCTGCGCGTTGCTGCTGCGTTTCTCGCAGTACATGCTGTGGTGTCGTTGTTGATCCTGTGTTAGTAGTCGAAGTACTTACCGTTGTGTAGTCCTGCCGGATTGTCGGTGTTGCGGTTGTCGGGGAAAATTGGGATCGTCGGGTGTCCAGGCTGAGGCCTCGTCGATGGGACATGTGCGATCGTTGGTGTTGGAAGTTGGGCAGGGGAGCGATCTTCACGGCCTCGAAGGCCGAAGGCGTTGAATTTTGGCGGCGGTGTTGCCGTTGGCGCGAGTGAAGACCGCTTGCTTGGGGCGGATTAGACAGCATTGTGAATGCAGAGTGGAGTTCGGAAAGGGGATTTGTTGTCGTCGATATCGCGATTGTCGCACTCTCAAAGTGCTGGTCGATGTGGTTCCGAGACTGCGATCGAGGCCCGTTAGCTGCATTGTTTCCTCTTGATGTTTCTTCTTGCTCTGGCTGGCAGGGAGCGAGGAGCGACATACCTCACGCAGCGCAAGCCAGGCGGCCGGGCAATTAGTATTGCGTGGTTGTGCTCAGTCGAGGCCGACTTTGCGGTGATGTTTTGGGGGTTGGTGTTGTGCCTTTTTCGGGCGGATCTAGCTGGCGATGCGGGAGCGGCTTTGCAAGTGGCTTCAGAAGAGCTGAGGTTTGGAGGTTTGTGTAGCGTGATCAATTGGAACAGAAAAGCTCCAAGAGATTGCGAGGATGCTCGGGTGGAGAGAGATGGGTAGCAGCAGGAGATGCAGAAGTATGGGGAAGGGGAGTGGTTGCTCTGCGGCCAGCAATGGATATGGGAGACAGACGCTGAGACGCTGGGACGGCTAGACGACCGGGAGCTGTGGGCAGCCCATGATGGTTTGCGCTCATTTTTGTTGTCTTGCACCATGGAGACTGGTTGCGACGGCAACCGTGGGTGCCTGAGGGATTTGCGCTGTTGCCATTGGCGCGCCCCAAGCGGAAAGGTAGCACCGCTCTTGGCTTCCTCCCAGCTGCTCCCAGCTCCTCCCCGGACGCTCCTGGCTGCCGCTCTCTGGCGCCCGCACCATTAAAATCCGAGCTAATGGGACTCGCTAAACGTCACCCAGCAGCGAGGCCGTCCTCCCGCCGAAGCCCTCCATGCTGCGCATGGCATCCTGGCCTCCCAGCACGAGATTAGCCTGAGCACTTTGCGTTGCGGGAAACCTTTTTTTTTTTTTTTTCTGGGCGCACCATCGCACCACCGCACCTCAGCCAGTGCTTCGTCTTCTTCAGCAAACACTCACACCCACGCCGTTGTTTGTGCCATTGTCTGTGCCCTTGTTCTGGCCCCCTCGGTCCTTTTTCGAGCTCGAAATCTTAACATGGCCCGTTTTATTATTACCTAGCCGCCTCGCCCTCGCCCGGGTTCTGCTGCGACTTGTCGCCCGCAATCGATTCGACCAAAACGACGTGCTGTGAGGCCACTGCCGCCCGATTGCCAGCCAATCCCGAGCCCCCCCACCCTCCTTCTCTGATAGCGTTGCAGGTCATCATAGCAACCGGCTCCATGGGATTTTGGCGGCCTGTCGTCCAGCGTTCCAGACCTTATGTCGTCCGCTATACTGGCACATTTAAAAAGGCCGTGATATTCCTGCCCTTTTCACTTAACTGTTCCTCCATGGGAATTCCCGCCCCATCGGCAGTGCGAGACTTGGCGTCATGATAATTTCTGAGTGAACGTTCACACTGCGAGATGATGTGGTCATGAGGAACTGGTCTGAGTTGAATGAGCGATTGCATTTGTGAAGCTGGAGTGTCTGTCTTTAGCTCGTCCACTACGCTATCTGGTACCTTACAATGAGAACTTTTGAGAAGGAATCTGACCCGAGAACTTTTGTGCCCTACAGTGATGCGCAAGAAGAGAAAAAGGAAAAAAGAAAAACGTGTAGAGAATTGTTCACCGAATATCGTGAGATGTGACCTCGAGGGGTCAGAATCGCCAGAAGGTGCATCAGATCAGAGAGAAAACCAGCATCAAGCGCCCCCTTCCGCTCCCCCAGCACGGCCATCCGACCTTTGTGATGAGTCGTCCATTCACGAGAAAGCGGCACCCCGATTCCACCTCGGATCCGCCAGGTCACCCGTCGCCAACGATCATCGGCGCGGTATCCGACAGGGAGACGGCGCCGGTGCTGCGTCGTCGTGTAGTAGACCTAGATCGGGATGCCCATCTTGGCAGCAAGGTCGGCTCCCAGAGGCACAAGGACCTTGAGCTGCAGAGCCTGCCGCTGAGCGAGGCTTTTGCGAAACGGACCAGCGCCTGTTTGGAGCCGATTTCGAACTTCCTGAAAGAGGTCGTCGAAGTGCTTCAAGAGCGTTTCACGATCCCAGAAATCATATTCTGGCGTGTAGTCCGAGGCACTTACCCAGGTTTTCGGTGGGTGAAAGGCCCACGGGTCGCACCGAGTCACCACGGCACGGCTCAGTTCAAGGTACAAGCCATCGGTGCTGTGGAAGACCTCGACACCCATGTCCATACGCTCTTGCTGGGTCACTACATCGCAAAGGGGTGTTAGTGCTTGCTTCAAGGAAAAATCATGTGGGCAACCGTAACGTACAGTTGAAGAAGGCGAACTCGAGATACTCCTCAGCTTGTTTCTGAAACCGACGAGCGCCTCTGCCATACTTGCCGGCACTGGCGTTGGGTGAGCCAGGATCCAGGATGAAATATAGGATCTCGACGTTGGGGAGACAGTCAACGAAGCCGGCAACCTCATCAGGACAGGCGCGAAACTTCTCAGGGCAGCCAAAGTGATAGCGCCTGCAGAAAAGGCTGTTCATGGTGTCTGGGCTAGGCGGGCCTGAGTATTTGACTGCCGCGCGGCGGATTCCGGCGAACACGGATGCCACCTGGTCAGCATCCAGGGCTGGGTTAAGAACCTGCCAGCCGGGGGCCCAGGTTTCACGGGGAACCGACAATAGCTTCTTCACGTTCTTGGGGCTCTCAAACTTGATAGCGACCACGTCGGTTGCGGCATCGCCAATTCCCTTCAGAAGCTTGAACGGCAGCTTCTGCTTCTCGGCGTTGGCCATATAGACAGCCTCCTTGGCAGAGGGACAGATGGTTGCAAGCTCTACCTGCTGGCGGAAGCCCGACGTGTCCGTGGACTTGGGAACCGGCAGAATTTCGAGACCCCAAGTATTGGTTGTGTCATTGATGACTTTCTTGGCCCGAATGAAATGGATGTTAGGCTTGCGAATTGCCTCAGTCCAGATCTTGCACTGAAGCTCAAAAGGTAGTTTCAGAATCGGGAACGGCTCTTGGATGCGTTGAACAGCGGACACCTCAGGCTTGCGAAGGGAACTGTTGCCCGTGCCGTAAGCCTCAAAATCGGCGCTGTCGCCGTCCTCACTGCATCTGGACCAGGCGTAAGACGGCAGCACCTTGTGATTGTGGTAGTGTGTGTTGTACCTCGCTGCCTCACGATGCAGAGCACGACACATCTCCACCCACGACTCCCGTTCGGCCTTGTACGCGGCACCGGTTGGTCGTTTCCACCACTTGGCTGCGCCTCTCGGTGTCTTGTACACGGCAATACGATCGGTTGGTGCCATGTTGAAGCCGAGTGATCGGATGGCTAGAGAGAAAGAGGTATCTTGTCGATCGAATGTCGTGATTAAGTCGCTGCTAGTGGCTCAAAGGGGCTTAGGTCTAAGGCTTCCGACAGAAGTCCTTCTGATAGTAACCATGTTAGCGACGGACCTCATATGTGACGGTTTGAATCAAAGCAGACGACCGAGAGAGAAAATAAACAAGTAGCCGACGTTGTGCTGTATCTCAGACTTACTTACGCGACCGGGAAAAGGTGTCTTGTGAAGGTCTAGGAAGCGCGACTGGTGTCTTTGTGAGGGGCAGGTAAGTAAACAGCATAAGAGCGGTTCCTCTTTGCAGAAGAGGAAGGAGACTCGGAGAGAAAGAGGGAGAGAACGAAGGCTAGTTTGATTCCACTGCCGCGGGGACAGCGGAAAGAAAAGGCAAAGGGGAGTGTGGTAAATGGAGGTGTGGTGAATAAGCTGACTTACGCGGCCGGGGAAAACGGGAAAAGGTGTCTCTTCAAGGCCCAGCACGCGCGACTGCCCAGGCTTTCTTTGTAAGAAGGCAAACAACAAGATAGCGGTTATCCTTCGCACATGAAGAAGAGTGAGAAGAGGAAGAAGGGTGAGAAGAGGAAGAAGGGTGAGATGAGGAAGAAGGGTGAGGAGAGGAAGAAGGGCGAGAAAAAAGCTGTGGTTTGATTCCACTGGCGTGAGAACCGCGGAGACAAAAGGCGAAGGCGAAGGGGAAGGGGAGAGTGGTGAATGGAAGCGTGGTGAAAGCTGAGATGAAATTATAGAGATAAAATCTTGAATACAAGTGAGGTGGTCCGTGGGCTGAGCAGAAGGAGGAAAGAAAGAGAGGCCGTGATCAGGGCTTTGTATCTCTGGCTCCCAGGAAGAATGAAAACGAGCTACACGGTCGGTACTCACAGTTCGTGGACTCAGTCGGTCCAAGGGAAGACGAGAATGAGGCCGAGGCCGTCTTGCGCCACGGTCGTGATGCAGATATCGATGTTGATGGCTTTCGGTGAATGTCTCTTTAAGTTCTGCTCACGCGATGGTGAGGGAAGTCGGGCGAGGCTATTCAGAGGAACGATGCCAGGTTCAAGTTGTGCCAGGCCGGGAAGAGGTAAATTAAAGGAACCGAAATGCTGGCTGGAGGGCAAAGACTGCGCCAGAAGCTGGCCAAGAGAAAGCCGCCCTTGGCCCTGGCTAGCGTTCAGGAAAGGAGAGGAAGGAATGAAGGAAAAAAGAGAGGCATCTTTTTCAAAGGGTAGCGAGGGGCTCGGAGTTGATCACGTACAGTGTGCCCCCGAAGTCTACGCACGGCCCCTGAGTACCGGATGGCAGACGCGTGAATGGGGGCCTTCCTTCCATATAGGGGCAAACCCAACAAATCTGGACCTGGGAAGGCTTTCCAGAAGCAAAACAGCATCTTTCGCACTTAAGAAGTCACACTTGGATATTGGAAAGACTCCATGAAATACCAAAGATGCCCTTTTTTATGCTGTAAAGGCTTCATCGGGGCTTCAATACCTCTCCCGGTTTGGTAGGAGTGTCATGCGCTAACAAAAAACCAGGGTTGGATTGTAGAAACGTAAGATAAACGAGAAGAGCGTGTAACATCGTGCCGTAACGATCTGTCGTCACATTCAGGCACCGTACTAGTGGGCCACCAGCTGAACCAGAGAGTTAGACAATAGCTTACTCGGCAACTACTGGCTTTTGACCGGGTACCAGTGGTTGTCATGGTATCTTGGATATATCTCTTCTGCCGTGTGTTGGGAATCTTCAGGTTATATACCGATACATAGGGGGACTGCAATAAATTGTGACGATTTGTCCGGTACGGCTTAGGTGCTTCGCGCTAAACATCGAATCGAGCCCAACCTAATGGGCGGGCCGGTTTTAATTGAGTTGAATAGTCTTTTGGCATATCTGGCTTGACATTTTCCCTGTGTTTGATGATTGCTTTGACTTTGTTTGGCTAGGTTGAGTATCAAGCTGATAAACTCAGATGATGAGATGTAGGAAGCGGAAAGCCCTGGGATACGGCAGTTTTGCTCCGTCTCGTCACAACGTTGACCTACAACAATCTAGTTCTCGCGACTGACATCTGGAGTATTCGACTGCGACCCTTGAGTCAATTAAAACTTAAAAACTATCAGCTTGATTCCAGGGAGGTAACAAATATATATTCACTTCTGTTGGGCGTGCTGACGGAATGTGATACTATGGATACATCACTGCGCCCTGGGCGCAATCCTTTGCAAACAGCTTTATGCTTCTCGCGACTGACTGGATCCCTGTTCTTTTCGAGGGCGGCTACCCAGTATTATCATTTCTTGATATTTAGTAAGATCCACTCACGTTGGCATAGACGTCATTTGGGCGGCGAGTTTTGACAGCTTTTCTCTGCCACTTCTTCTGAGTCGAAGGCATCCTGAAGATGAGTCCTCAGATGTCCGTACAAAGAAAAGAGACCCAGGAGGGCCGTGTTGGGAGACCAAGTGCCGTTTGGCTCTATCGGCTTTTGCACGGATTCCTGCTGTTGAAGGGACGAAAAAGGCCAGTCCAAGCTGCTGCCTCAATTCGACTGGATTTGGGAAAGATGCAGTGTCCGCAAGCTAGGCAGGGATTGCAATGGCGTCTGCATTCTCGAAATATTGCCATGGAAGCACGGACCCCTTCCCAGGGGCTCAGGGGTAAAACCGGGTTCCAGTAACACCAAGTCAAAATATGCTTGTTCTAGCGCCGAGGGCCTCTCAAGCTGAGCTGGCGTGACCTCCATGTGCACTAGCGACTTCCTGAAAGCAGGTGCTTAATCTAAACCTTATCGATGGAAAAAGGAATCATGCGGGTGCGGTGCCTGGAAAAGGAACATCGGCCATCCAAGGATAGGACGTAATGGATGGGCAAGCAACTTCAAACGGCACGCGGTGGCGTCGCGGCCCATGCCTCCGAACCTGACTTGGAGATCAGGGTAACGAGCCGCAGCGCAGCTCCCAGAGTCAATCTGTTTCTTGACCCATCACCTTCCCACATTTGGCTAGGGACTGGCCCGATTGCTCCAACGGCATGTGCCTTCAGTAGACATTGTGTTTCCACTATTTGCCCCAAGGCATGCATGGAAGCAACAGGCTGTATTACAGAGATTGAATTTCCATCCAAACCAGCCCGCTTTTGGTGGCAGCTTCAGCTGCAACACCCGATGAGTTCCCCGGGCGTTGAGTGCGTAGCATAAATACAATCTTGGCACGTTATGTACTACAGTGCCGACCTGGAACGCCTTCAAAATCTCTACTCATACATGCTCAACTCACCTATGCGTCCTCGCTACTTTCCAGAGTCTACTGGCAGTTGGCCATGGCCCGGCAGGTCGTACCCCCAGCCCTCTCGCTGCTTCAGGAAGACCTCAACCCTGCCGCGTTTGTCCAATCCGGCCATCTGGCTCTGCCGCTCCTGCATTATCTTGCTGATGGAGGCCTGCTGATGATCCCGCATGTCGAGCAAGGTGGCCGAGTGAGTGCCGGCTCGGGAGACATGGCCATAGCCGCCAATCAGCGCAAACAGGGCGATGATGCCCACAACACCCGCGTTTGACATGTACAGTGGCTCCTGCTTTTTTCCCTCTCGCCGGTCGTGCCACCGCTCCCAGTCTTCCCATGTGGCGTTCATGCTGGCATTGCCTGGCTGTTGGCGCCAGGCCTTGTCAGCAGCGCGGCACCGGGTTCGTATGTTGGCTGTCTCGCCTTCCCATCCGGTACCGTAGCGATCGTAGAGCCGACGTCTCTCTGGGTCGCTGAGGATGTTATTCGCGGCGACGATGAGGCGGTACCGCTCGAGTTTTGTCTGGTGGGGAATGCCGTCGTGGGAGGTCTGGTGGTGCCGGTCGGGATGGTACTGCTTGACGAGCTCGTAGAAGCGGCCCTTGCTGTAAGGGGCTGTCTTGGACTGGTCAAATATCTCGTATGGCGTTGGGTAAGGCGATACCGGCCAGTGGGCGTGGGCATGGCCCTTGGACGCTTCGTGGTGGACAGAAGCGTAGGCGCGCAAATGGCGGGGGGCGGCAGGATGACCCCGCGGCGACCATGGTGACGTTATCGCCGCGGGCACGCAACGCGACAAGATGGGGCTGCAGTTGAAGCGAACGGCGGCCGATGGTTTCCCGAGTATCATTATGGCGAGATTGGATAGGTCATATTTAGGGGGTCCTTCGGATCCAGGAAGACCATTGTGTCGGAGCGGCCTTGGGAAGGGCGAGGGCGGCTGGCGGACTCGGAACTTTGGGGATTTGGGGGGGATTTGGGGCAGTAGTGTCGGCGATGCGCAGACGAAGTCAAGGACTTGAGAGTGCAGCATTGGCAAAGAAAGAAAAGCGGGCCGAGGAACAGCGTCACTTGGACGCCAAGCCACAAGCGCAGGCCCAGTGCTTCCTCACGTGACGGCAAAGACATCATCCTCACCTTTGAGATTTTGACGACCTCGCGAAAAGCGTCCCAGCCCTGCTGCCTTCGTCTTGCTGCCCCGCTTCTTTGAACCGCATCGCCCATTCCACGAGCTGCGTGACTACTCAAAAACCAAAAACGAACTCCATCCTCTCTGACAGGGCCACATTTTTCCGTCCGACCACCCAGACCAGCGATTCTATTTTGCCTGCGAGCGAGCCGACCTAGCGATTGCTCTCGTACTGCATCTTTCCCATCCGCTCTTCGAACTCGGCACGGACCTGTCGCCCCCTCGCACCGCCTGCACTCCCTTACCGACCAAAGCTCCCTTCTGCTGGCCGGATTTCGGCACCGCACCCATCCTGGTGACCGACTCCCGACTCCCAACATATCCTGCGCGTTATGACTCGGAGATCATAACACCACCACCGAGCACCGCTACCCCCAACTGCGACCTGACTACCTCTGCAACAACCAACGCCTGACTAGCTCAAGGCCTGACTCCCAAACGTCCACATACCCAAAACACCCATACCCAACACACGAACCCTGATCTTTGCTCCCGTCGCCGAAATGACAGACACTCTTGCCGAAAAGCTCAAGGCGTCCACCCTGAGGTTTGTCGCCCGTACCCGCTTTTGTCCGGTCCCGGCTAACAGCGCAGTGATGGCTCTGGCTCAGAAGACTGGAAGAAGTCGCTCAACCTCCCTGCCAGGGACACCAGGCACCAAACAGAGGTTAGCTCTTGCGTGATATTTTGCAGGCACATTGACGGGCTGACCAACCTTGATTGTGCAGGATGTGACAAATACCAAGGGCTTCGAGTTTGAAGACTTTGGGCTCAAGCGAGACCTCCTGATGGGCATTTTCGAAGCCGGGTTCGAAAAGCCGTCCCCGATTCAAGAAGAGAGCATCCCTGTTGCGCTCACGGGCCGTGACATTCTTGCGCGCGCCAAGAACGGCACTGGCAAGACGGCCGCCTTCGTCATCCCTGCCCTCGAGAAGATCAACCCGAAAGTCTCCAAGATCCAGTGCCTCATTCTTGTCCCGACCAGAGAGCTCGCCATGCAGACATCACAGGTCTGCAAGACTTTGGGAAAACATCTCGGTATCAATGTCATGGTCACCACAGGTGGAACTGGCCTCCGGGATGATATCGTCCGTCTCCAGGACCCCGTCCATATTGTGGTGGGAACGCCTGGCAGAATCCTCGACTTGGCTGGCAAGCAAGTGGCCGACCTCAGCGAATGCCCCATGTTCATCATGGATGAAGCCGACAAGCTTCTTTCCGTCGAGTTCACTCCCGTTATCGAACAACTCCTGCAATTCCACCCCAAGGACCGCCAGGTCATGCTCTTCTCTGCTACCTTCCCCCTCTCGGTCAAGGACTTCTCCGACAAGAACATGGTCAGCCCGTACGAGATCAATCTCATGGATGAGCTCACCCTCCGCGGTATCACCCAATACTATGCCTTTGTAGAGGAGAAACAGAAGGTGCACTGCCTGAACACCCTGTTCTCCAAGCTCCAAATCAATCAGTCCATCATCTTCTGCAACTCGACCAACCGGGTCGAACTTCTTGCCAAGAAGATCACCGAGCTAGGCTATTCCTGCTTCTACAGCCACGCCAAGATGGCCCAACAAGCCCGAAACCGCGTCTTCCACGACTTCCGCAACGGCGTCTGCCGAAACCTGGTCTGCTCTGACCTGCTGACTCGTGGTATCGACATCCAGGCGGTTAACGTGGTCATCAACTTTGACTTTCCCAAGAACGCCGAGACGTACCTTCACCGTATCGGTCGATCTGGCCGCTATGGTCATCTCGGACTGGCTATTAACCTGATCAACTGGGATGACCGCTTCAACTTGTACAACATCGAGCGCGACCTTGGTACTGAGATCCAACCTATTCCTCAAACCATCGACAAGAGTCTCTACGTCTACGAAAACCCCGAAAGCATTCCTCGTCCCATATCAAACTTCAAGACCGGCAACCAGCCGCAACAGCAGCCATTGGGACCGCCTGCACAGCAGTCGCAATCGCCAGCGCCGCAAGCCAAAGCCCCTCTGCCTGGACAAGGCGAGTGGCAAGCGCAAAACGGCCGGCAGAGCAACCCAGGCCCGTCTAGCAGCCAGGGCCGGGGTGGCAGCTATCAGAGCAACCGAGGGCCATCCCGTGGAGGGCGTGGTCGCGGCTTCCAAGGGCAAGGCGGCCGGCAGAACTTTGGCGGCCAGAGAGGCGGTCGGCCTCAAGGCCCGCAGGGCCAGGGCCAGCCTCAACAGCCACCTGGCCAGCAGGTCTAGCATCCTTTTAGCACCTTCAGGGGTGTCTTAGGGGATGTGACGGATGAATGTGTTTCTGCTGGTTCTGCGTGCTATTTCTCTTCTTTTCGTTGGGGTGTACATATTATTCCCTTCACTCTATCTCTTCAGACCACTTTGCCACTACCCCCGACGGCCTCAGGGTTGCTGAGCCTCGCTCACAAACACCCTCGACTGAAGCGGACAGCGTCCCTTTCGATATGGACTACGTGCGATATCCACAACATTGTTGTTTGTATCATACCCTAATTTTTTTCTTCTTTGAGGGCTCCCCTCTCTACTCGCCCTCCTTTTCTTCGATACGAGCGACCTCTTTCCGCATCTACACGACTTAGACAGGGCATGGAAGTTTGGTGGTGAGGGTAACCTCTCGCCTTGATCACACAGGCCCGCATTGCTGCGGATCACTGGTGTGATGCTTCGTTGCGCGTCAACTCTCACTCACTATATCACGTCCCCAACAACACTATTTGCGGGTTTGGGCGAGCTGCTTGTCCGATTCTGCTTTCCGGACACGACATCAAATGATGAGCTGGAGGATCGGGAATAAAATAAACGGAATGACGCACAGATAACATGGTTGCGGCTTCCTCCAGATCTCGAAGGGGGAATGGGGACTGGTCTTTGGTTTTGGAGTCATATAAACGGCGTTCTTTGGTGTTTGCTCGGATTATGGCGACCAAGGGGTCGTCTGGCGTATGGAATGGAAAGAGAAACGCTTTCATGCGGGCGTCTATGGTTCTTCTCTTTCGGGTAGGAAGAAACTCGTCACGAATGCCGACGTGATGAGCAAAACGGCGGGGTGTTCATTGGCCATCATCGCATGCCTGGGTGTTTGGTATTGGTATTACTGGCCGGCGATGTGGATGGCAAACGGGGAGAACAAGGGGTGGATGGGACGGAGGGAATGAAGGAATGTGCTTGTCGATCCGCATCCCATTTTTGTCATGATGGGTTGCGGTGGGTCGGCGCTTTGGGCGTGGGTTCATGTTGGAGTTGGTTTGGTGCATTGGTTGCCAAGGGATTCCCGTGGCTTTGAACCAGCTCGACTGGCTCTCAACAACTTTCCTCACGACGATTTCTCTCGGGAGAAATCTTCTGCCTTTGCCTAGGCTGGACTTAAGGTCCTGCTTGGGAGGGCGACGACTCGATATTTGCAGCAACTGTTGCGCCAGCCGTTTTAGCCTTTGCCCGGCGAACGGCACCAAGGGCGACGCTGCCTCACCCCTTTTTGGAGCCTTGGCACAGATGTGCTTCTTGGCAGATTCGGCGTAACTCAAGCCATCACTCTCGACTGGTAATTTTCTCCGCTATGGATGCCTATGCCACACAATTCCCTGGAAGGCCGACAGCAAAACACACCGGCGAGGGGCGAGATGCCAAAAACTAACATAACTAAAAAACTTTTTTTTTCTTTCCTAGGGTGAGCCATGGGATGGTCATCAGTCCTTGCAGCTGGCGCTTCTGTTTCGTGTTTGAGTTTATCATCTCGCTGTAGGCAGGTGTTAGACACGGACACGAGGGGCGGCTCCCAGTCGGGCTGGAACTCTTTCCCAGACAAGCTAGACAATGAACGTCTGTTCTCTCCTTTGACCAATTTCCTGTTGAATTTGCAAACGTGCCTGCTATTTTTGAAGCTTCTGAGCTGTTCTTGGGTTGCTGATACCCGCCTGAGGGGAAGTAGTGCCCTCGGGAGTCTTGGCGGCTGACCTCCTTGCCTCACTAACCAACAGCTGGAAATAGCAAAAAAAGATAGGTCGAGAAACACCAAAAAGAACATACAACACCAGGGGTTCGCTGGTCGTCAGCGACCCAACTACTAGTCTGGCAGTCACTGGCTTATCTATGGGAGAGCGGACGGGATCCCGAGTTCTCCAGTACCTATGGTCGTATGTGGCGATTTTATCTCGAGGATGACATCAAGTAGGCAGGGGTCGCCAACCTCGACGGCCCTTCACGTGCCCTCCCAAGTCGTCTCGCGCCTTGGGGCTCCCGTAGATGCGGATCCCGCTATTTGCACGCTCCACACACGACCTCGGCCGATGGCGATCGCCGGCGCTGGTCATGTCACGGAGGCAAAACACCAGGGAGACTGCGGAGCCGTCTAGGTCTTGGCGGTGGACGGGAAAGGGGGGGTTGGATTTGACCGTTTCACGGCCGTTTTTGCGCTGGCACGTGGCTCCGAGGGGAAAAAGAACAGGCCATGGAGCGACGCTCGGAAATGTTATGTTTATGGTGTTTGTGAGAGAAGAACACGCCATTGCACGTTGGACAGCTTCGCTTGCGGCCTCTCCGGTTCACTTGTTTGACCCGCCATGCTCCGCTTCGGCCGTGAGCATCCCTTATCAGGTGCCAGACGGCCTGCCCAGATACAAGTGAATCTCAAGGCTGGAAGAATGCTTCTCGGCTCCAACATGGGTTGCCTGATATCAACAGTAAATTCACAGGAATAGAAACATGCCATACTACACAAATGACTCGTCTATTAACATTTATCTATATGTACAACCAAATTTATACCGTGCAAATATGTCTTCCTAAAAAAGGTCCGAAGGTCATGGCACTACTGCAAATACGCCGGGCCCGCATGCATCTCATCATATTTAATGTTCCTTGTTTGTTGTTGTTTTGTCTTCTCGTTGCCGTGACCCGTGTGCCTGCGCTTACGGTTTCGACACCTGTTCCTTCCGGAAGAACTTGAAGAAGCCGATCGGGATGATCAGCTGAAAGCCCAGACACACCCAGAACCACGGGCTGGCGATGCCCGGCATGAGGCCCTGCGAGAAGTCGGGGAACGTTGTGTTGGGCGACAGGGCGTTGGGACTCGTCGCGCGCGCCAGCATCGTGAAGGCACTGCCGATCACCTGGGCACCGATCAAGACGGTCAAGACGTGGTGTCTCGTCAGTGTCGCTAGAAGCATCATGCCCAGGCCGACACCCTGAATGTTGTCCAAGAGACCCAGCCAAAGCCATAGGCACCGAGAAATGATGGCCGATCCGAGGGGACCACCCGCCCATGGGAGATACCATGCCAGGCCGCTCGTTCCCCAGAACTCCTGAGCCCAGCGGGGAGCGCACAAGCCGATAGCGACGATGGGAAGAAGCCAGGTATGCTCATCAGAAAAGTACGAGAAGCCGTACAGAAGAAAGCCCCAGATGACCACGAAGAAGCCGAGAGCCATCAGGAATACACCCCAGCCGGGGATGAACTGCGAGGAGAAGAGGAACTGCCAGCTTCGACCGTACGGTGCCGATAGCCAGTAGTTCTGGAGGATGATCATGACGAAGAACCAGGGAACCACCTTGCGCCTGTACAGTGAGATATAGAAACCGGGGATCCGCGAAGGCGATTGACGGTAGAAATCGGGAAGGCCGAGGAATAGGATGAGTCCGATGATCCAGAGAATGACTGCGACAGGAACACAGACGACAACGGCCTGGGGAATAGCTGTGTTGCCGAGGAATTGGGTCGCTGTTGTATCCTGATTCGCCACGAGGGAGCCCCAGTACCAGAGCGCAAGACTGTAGACTTGGGCCACACCAGTCACCGCC
Organism: Lasiosphaeris hirsuta; assembly: GCA_030549175.1. Taxonomy (NCBI): domain Eukaryota; kingdom Fungi; phylum Ascomycota; class Sordariomycetes; order Sordariales; family Lasiosphaeriaceae; genus Lasiosphaeris; species Lasiosphaeris hirsuta. Next base: position 196,738 of record JAUKUA010000001.1, read on the forward strand.
AGGGCTCGGGTGATCCATTGTTTTGTCGGCGCACCACCTGTGGTTGTTAGCGTTGCTCATCTATTGGACGACACACAAGGAGCTTACCTTCGTCTCCAAAGTTCAGCGCGAAACTGAGCGCACCGCTACTCGCTCCCGCCGAGTACATGCATGTTGCAGCGTCCGTAATACCGTCTGCAACCCTCCAATCGCCAAGGAAGGGTGCAATGCCAAGCATAAGGAAGGCGAGACCAAAGAAGATCCAGGGTGCTGAGAGTGCGTATACCGACTTGAAGTTGCGCTCCAAGGCAAACCACAGAATCGAAGTGACCATGTAGGTTGCTGCGACCATGTACAGCTTCTGTGGTGTCTGGTTTGTGTCGCCTGAAAGAAGAACGATCTGATATGAGTTGACCGAAATGATTTGGCCGAAAGCGAGGAAGAAGGAGTACAGAGGCCAGTCGCCAATGCGGATAGACAGAAGTCTAGAGTCAAAGTTAGAAATGGTAAACCGGGAGACGTGACCTGAGGCTTACTTCTTCAATCCAGTGGGTGCTTGGTATCCGTCACCCAACAAGAATTCGTCGTCCACGTTGCTATGGCCCAGTGGGGGCGGAGACGTCTCAAAGACAGATCTTGCCAATCCACTGGGTGTGAGGCTGCGGTGTCTTTGGCGGCCGCGGCTGACAACCGACTCGTTGCGACCCTCACCATTCCTCGATCCTGGTCGGCTAGGCGCTGGACTCCTTGCCCGACTCGAGTCTCTGCCGAGCTTCGCATCTCTGTATCTTGCGAACCACTCCTTCTCACTCTTCTTGATGAATGCCTCAATACACAAGTCGTTGGTAGAGTTTCCAACCGTTAACGTGTCGAGCATCTCGTCGAATTCGGCATAGTACTCGCCGTTTGTATCATTGAAGAACTGGTCGACTTGCTGGAGCTTCAGATCATGCCTATCACCCACGACATCTGGAAGACTGAGAAGACTGCTGTTCCTGTTTGCCATGAAGGCAGGGCGGGGGAAGCCGAGGCCACCATCTGGGGGACCGATGGGAGACGCCATGCCCCCGTTCTGAGCGCGCATCGCAAAGCTGTCCACGCTGACCGTACTGTCGCGTGCGCCAGAATTAAAGTAGAATTGATTTCCTCCTGGAGCGCCTCCAATGGAGCTTGCAATCGAAGCCCGAGGCGAGTTTGACCTTGAGCCGCCGGCCCACGGGGCGTTGGGAGTCGGCAGATTGGGCGATGCAAAGGTCCGGAGGGTGGGCGTATTGGCACGAATTGGCGATGCCATGGAGGCAGGGGACATGCGCCCAGAGTCGGATGAGGGGCTAAGAATGGTTACTGGTCCTTGCTCAAGGTAAGTCGCTGTGCTGCCGCGTGATGATGGCCGCGTTAGACTGAGGCTGGGACTGAGAACATCGAGCTTCTTCTTCTTTGCGTCCTTTTGATGGATGCGGATGGATTGGCTATGAAGTTCATCGAGCTGCTTAACCCACTGGGCGACGGGGAAACGCTGCTTGGCGCTCCACGCTCTCATGAGTTGCCTCTTTGAGGTTCTAGATGTAATGTCAGCATCAATGTGTCAGATATCCAAAAGAATACGCTAGTACTTACTTGCAGTCCAATGCCGAGACAATGGCTTGCTTGAACTGTTGAAGCAAATGGGTGGGGCTCATTGACTCGACGGTGTACCAAAATCCAGGCATCTGCCCCAGACCACCAACACGGGCTCCCACACCGAGGGCGCCCTTCCTTCCGAACTCGACCGCAACAAGGCCGAAAGGCTCATCACGCGAGGGAATAAGGGCAAACTCTGCGCCGCTGAAGATGTAAGGTGGTAGCTGCGTGAACTCTGGCTTGCTGAAGACTCTCCTTGGGTACTTTTGCATCAACTTTTCAAGTTTGAGTGCTGCGAATCGACCGTAAATATCGATAACGGGTCCGATGCAGATGAGCTGCGTCCGTGGATACTTTTCCAAGATACTGGGGAAGATATCGGCGATCAGGTCGACACCCTTTTGCAAACTCCAGCGACCGACGAAGACGAAGAGTTCGGCCTTCGGGTCAACTTCGAGACCAGCCCACTCCTGGGCCTGGCGTCTCAGTTCTGGGCGCTTCTCCTCGAAGCTCTGGTCAATTTCGACACCCTTGGACTGGTTCATGGCATCCTCGTTGGGATTCCACTCGGCGGTATCGGAAGGATCCGGGTTAGGAAGCTGGCCAATATTCTTCAAACTCCAGAAGATGGGGTAACGAGCCAAGGAACGGTCGCCGTACTTTCTAGACACACCAACAGCTCCAAAACCTCTTTGATGGATACGTAGATAGCTGGCGCCTGCGTGCAATAGGTTGAACACCGAGCCGTACTGAACGTATTCCTTGACGATTTCTGGGGACAAGTTGAAGACTTCGCAAACTTCCTTCTGCTCATCGGGCGTGCGCATAGGCCACATGCCCTGGAATTCGGCGTTGTGAAGTGAAAGACAGATCGGGATAGTCTGAGGAAGGAGATATAGCGGCGCGGCGGCACCATGGTAATCGTTGATGTGATAGATGTCGACAGGGAAGCGGCGGATCGACTCTGCAATACAGCTATTCCAAGCCGCATACAGAATGGCACTCTCGATATCATCCATACGGGCGATGTAAGGATCGGCCTTGGTTTGCTTGCGGAATATCGGAGCATCCAGGATTACGTAGGTGATGTTCTTGACCACGTAGTAGTACACCTGGATTTCGTACGGCTGTCCCATAACATCCACAAACATTGGCTCGGCGGCGTGCATGCGTTCGGTAGGATAATCGACATCGCCGACCATGGGGACCACCCAAATCATGTCAAGGTGTGAAAGAGCAGTGGCCATCAGCTGCGCCATGACACCCAAACCACCAATCTTGATCTTGATCTTGAAGTCATCGATGTTGTACTCCATAGTAGCAATGAGAATAGTCCTTCGACCACCATCGCCGCCAAACGGACCTAAAGCTGCGCTAGGAGGAGGCGGTGGTGTGATGGCACTCATCTCGTGACTCTTCCCGCTCAGCTTACCAAGCGTAAGTGGAAGCCAACCCTTGGCGGTGAACCCGGATTTGTTGATCTTGACCTGGTAGAAACTGCGCATGTAAATGAACCCCGAGAGTCCTGCAAGCAAGATGGGCATGACGGCGAGAAGGATGAAGATGACGATTTGAATGCCCATATGACCGGTGGGGATGTACTCAAATTGCCAAGTGGCATCGTTGTAGAAAAGCTTGTAGGCTAGCGCAGGCATCGGCGGAGGCTCGGTGATGTTGATGACATTTTGGGACAAGGAACTAGGCGGAAGGCGGTCCACGATGCCATCGCCATCGATATCGCCAAAGATTGCACCGGCATCCGGCTGGTTGTCAGGATTCAAGCCCCAAATGTTGAGCTGGAAGTTAGCGGGCCATTCGTACATGTAGTGCAGTTCCCATGTGTGGTGGAAGACGAGATTCATAGATCCGGGTAAACCGGCGTCATAACCCCACTTGTTGAACGGTCCATGAATCTTGATGTGCGGAAACTCTCGTTGAAACACGATATCGTCGCTGTCGGAATGCTGAATGAAAGCTGAAGAGCCCAGAGGTTTGCTGAAGTATTGAACTTGGACGTGCTTTCCGGGCCAAGACTGGAGGTCCGTACCCTTCCATGGCTGCTCAGTAATAAGGGCTTGTGACTTCCCGGCGTTATAGTCAATCCAGTCGCTCCAAGTGGAACCCCAGTTGGTGCTGTACCGCCACTTGGTAGCGCCTGGTGCCGCATGGTTGATGTACATGGCAGTGCCCTTCATGGTCAGAAGCGTGCGCGAGTAGTTAGCAAGTGTCGGCCAAACAACTGGGTTATTAGGTTGGCCGAATCGGATCAGGAAATGGTCAATCGAGCCGGTGCTCAGCTTTCCGTCGAGAGTAGTCGCGTTGTTGACGGTAAGCTTTAGGATGCCGTCTGTAACTCCGGTGAGTTTTGTCTGAAACGCCCAGGTCGACTGAATTGAGCTCTTCCACGGGAACTTCTCGCCCCCAATAGCGCCACAAGTTGGCTTCTCGAAAGCAATGCTAGTGCCATTACCCACGCCATCAGTAATCAGCGTGGCAGAAAAGTCCTTGCTCCCAAGCTTATCACAGTCCATCTCGACGTTAAACTCGATGGTTACCGGGATCTCGCCGTTTCGGCCCGTAGAGTCGATAGGCGAATCGTGAGCAGGGGTTATCCTCGTGATCATCGGCGCGGGCGTGACGTAAAAGGCAGAGGGCACGTAAGCGCGGAACTCGAAGGGCTCGAGTGTTATACTGCTGATACATCCTGTCGAATCCTTCCCGGTAAAGCCGTTGAGGACCGGGGCGCTCTCGAGAGTTATCGCGGCATCCTCACTAAATACATTCCGAACTTTAGTGGCGCCGTCGAAAGGAGAGAGGAAGGCGTTTTCCTTGTTGCTACAGTCAAAGGTGTACTCGGTGGTTTTGTTGTTATTGTGGTAAACAAGCCACACGGGTGTCTCATCCTCGTCCTGGACCGCCGTAAACATGCCACGAGCAACACTCCAAATACCAAATTCGGTCGCGACGCCGCTACCTTCCAGAGTTGTGAGCTCTGTCTTCTTGGATAATTCCTGTAATAGCCAGCCATGCTCGAGCACTGGAAGCTTTTCACGAAGACGAAACATGTGCTTCATAATGTTCCGGAGTGGCGCCGAGGGATCGCGGTGGTCCCAGCCCGCCGCCTCATCCTTGCATCCCTGTTTGCCCTTCTCGAGGGGCCAACCTGTGTAGAGTTTGTTTTCGAGGCTAAAGCAGCCGTGAGTCTTCCAAGCGGGCGAAGGAGCAAACGCCTGACGACCATAGACATAATTCTCTGCAGTACCATCCAGAAGATACAGGGCCTGTTCCTCGCCATACCAAACCAGTGGGGCTCCTGGCAAGAGGAGTGTGGTGATAAAGGTTGCGAGAAGTTGTCGCTCGATGCCAAGCCGGATTGTTGGCCAGCGGAACACGTCCTGGTTGGAAGCGCCGTACAGATGGCGAGGGTCAAACTCTCCCGTGTTGGCATTGTAGAAATCGTTGGTCAGAACCATGCGGTTCCATGCGTTTACCCAGTCCGTTGGCAAATCGAATCCTGCTTCGAGGTTACCACTCATGCCGAGGAAACGCGTCATGAAGCGGTAGATGGAATAGTGAAAGGCGCCAGCATCGAGAGCACTGACACCCTGATCCCGGACGAAGAACTGCGAGGCATCTGTCCTGTTTCCCAGTTGCATGGCAGAAACCATGTCGAGAGATTCGGCCATCCGAGGCTCGCGCCCACGGCCGATATAGATGGACCCGAGTGTGTTACCACTCGTAATTTCTCCCACCACCAAAAAGTTGTCCTTGCCGTATTTCTTGCCGCATTCTCGCATTGCGGTGCTCCAATGCGCCTGTGCGTCCACAGTGACCTGGACAGCCTTGTCGATACGGAAGCCATCGATATCCAGCATCGCAATTGCCATGCACGAAAACCGTTCGAGCCGCGCAAGAACAGGCGGATACCACTCGCGGAGACGATCCTGTACGGAGGCAAACTTGGCCAGCTGGCGCTGCCAATCAGGAAACACACCGAAGGCCTCGATATCACCGAATTGGTCGAAGTCGCTGTCGTAGCACCCCTTCAATCCGGAAGGGTTGATCTTGGAGCCATCTTCGTACCAAAATTGCGGGAATGTACAGCTCTCGTTGTAAGTGTTGCCAATCTTGAAGTCTGGGTAGACGCGGCTGGTTTTCCACTGCACCTTGTGCTCCTGCAGCTGGAAAGGGGTACTGGTATTCAGGTAACCCTCGAAGCCAATCAAGTCGCTCATGCTGTTTATTTGTTAGACGACGCCACCAAGAGGCCTCGGGGACTACTTACGTAGCCATTGTGTTGTCCATGACCACCCACATTCCTTTCTCGTGGATCGCATCGATGGTGGTTTGCCATGCCTTGATCGTGCCGTAATGCTTGTCGAGGAGAGTCAAATCGATGGGCTACCGCCAGTTAGCATATCACCGCCTGCAAAAATTTGCCAGGGGTCACGTACCGAGTAGGAGTCGGAACCCCAGGGCTGGTTGATGAAGGGCGAACCGGCGATGTAGATGACCTGCTTCTCTGTCAGAAGGCCGAATCTGTGCACGTGGAAAGACGTGTTGGCGAACCTTGATGCCCATGCCCGCCACATAGTCCAAAGAGTCCAGAAGCCCGTCGAGGTCGCCGCCGAATCGGAGCTGGGTGCTCATCATATCGGTCTCGAAGAGGGTACCATTGATGTTGTCGTTTGACGGATCGCCATTCACGTAGCGGTCCAGAAATATTGTGTAAAAAGGTACCCTCCAGTTCTTTGGCGATTCCTTGTATTTGTGGTCCGCATCGCGCTCTCCCCAGTAGTCCAGAGGATTGACGGCCGTTCTATTAGCATTGAGATTCCATGGTTGCTCGTCGGCGTCGAATCTGAGGCCGGTCACGAGTGTTATTGTCGTGACGAGGGCGAGAAGGGCGTGTGTCGAAAGCAACGCAAGACGAGTCATCATTAGTTCCGCCGCTCACCACCTCATGGGGAGCGACGACAGTTGGTATAAAAACGAGAGACGAGACAACAAGACAAAAAACGAAGGACGGAACCGGACCCAGCAAATTCCCAAGACAACATGAAGCCACAGCAGCACGGAGGACGATAACGAACGTGAAGGTTGAAGGAGGAGGAAAAAAGATGTGCCCCAGGTCCGATAACAGATCTGGCAAGCAAGCAGCCGTGGCTGGCAACCCCACGACACACTCACAGCAGCCCGGGCGGTCCACCTGCAGAAAGGGGGCCTCTCCCGACCGGGACAGGGCAGACGGCGGTTCCATTCGTTGAGCGCTGCCAGCTTGGCGCGCCATTCCCCTTCACCCATCTGCCCGTCGCGGTGCATCCGTGCTTTTCCACCGGTTTGGGATGCACCAGGCGGAGGAAGTGCAGGGGTAGCCTTGCCAGCGCCCAGTTTGGTCCACTCGGCGTCGAGGCGCTCAGGTTTGGGCCCCTATTCGACGGAGGGCTAATTCATCTCGAACCCTGCACAGCCGAAAGTGACAGGCCCCGAAATAGTCGGCAAAACGGTGGTCCATCCTGCACAGTTCGTCTGCCGTGTCCGTTGCGTGATGTGCACTGCAGATGCCAAGTTGCTGCCAAAAGACGGCCTTGTTTTTTTTTTATCCTGAACTCTACTGCATAGTATAGTGCTGATTCGGCCGTCGCCTGACATCAGTTGCATCGCAGAGGATTGCGGTGGTGGTGTGGACGACGTCAGATAGAAACAGCTGAGTCGCCATTGTGAGTGAGAATCTTGCAAGTTTGCGTTAAGATATCCGGGGGTTCGCTACTCCCCCAACCCCTCTCTCACTGCTCTGTTTCTGGGCACTTCTAGCGGGAACTGCGACGGTAGTGATCTGGGAAATGTTGCAGGCACAGCCTGGACGGCCTAGAGCACCGGTTTGGCAGCGTGGCAGCGGTTTGCGACACTGGAGAAGGCATTGTCTTGCGGTCAGGGCCCCAGGGCTTGGCAAAGAGGGCCAATTTTCTTCTGCCCGTTCCTCTGGTCCATCGCATTGGCCCGGCGCCGGGATTTCTCCCGGCTCGAGGTGGATATGACCGGCATTGTATGCCACCAGATACGAGACAAGTCTGGCAGGGCTCGCGGGCCTCCAGCCAGGGAATTCGCAAGACAATTCGTAATTCGCCAGGGAACTCCCCAGCGAACTCCTAAGCCTCAGCGAAACGGCCAAACGTTTGTTGCCCAAAACTTCCCCCGAGCGGCATATGAGGATCACCCGCCTCGATCGGCCTTTGGAACCTGGGAACTCCGGCCCCGTATTCTCTCTCTTGCTCAGCGTTCTCCTGGTTCTCCTGGTCAGGCAATCGAGAGGCTGCAGCTTGGATTCATGTCAAGAGGTTCGAATGTGGAATCAAGGGAGGACGCGACGGAACCAAAGATTTTTTGACATGGAAGTGTGCCTAGTCCTGAAGAGCCACGGTCAATTGGGTTAGATCCTTTCCTTGATTTTTGGCTGAACGCCTTCCAATTTGTTAGTGGAGGCGGTGGGTGTTCGCCAAATGATGCATTAGCGCTCGATGCACTCACCAAGTTCGAGATGCGCAATCCTCGCTTCACCGTTTTGGCAATTGTCCCTTTGTTGCTCTTTCCCGCCAACCTTCACTCCTCACACAAGACGGTCTTACGGCAGCTCGAGAGTATCCATAGTCAGTGCAGCTTCAGGACCACAACTGGGGAGGCACAGGCTGTCATGCTCCGTCATCTGGAGCGCCACAGCGTAGCACTGCGTAAACGGTGCGAAAGGTGTGGCACGCCTCTTCTTCCATTCGCGTTCCTCTTTTGTTCCTGGACACCCATGTCCCGCTGGGGCAGGATGGGGCAGGATGGTTGGCCAATTTGCATCTCAATGGGCATTCTTGGCCCCGCAGGCCCCGATTTCCCCTGAAAAGCCCCCTTAATGGGGGCGGAGGCACCCAGTAGTGAGATAAGGTCGCCTTGCCACCGCGGTGCAGGCGACGCCCGTCAAAGGTCAGAACGTCAGAAAGGTCATCTCGACTCAAGCAATCAGCGTGCGTCATTGGCCCTCCCCGGCTGCCTCGAGAAATGGAAGCCGCAAAGAAGGGGTCGGGCGCTGTGCACATGGTTGCTGCGGACCAGTCGTCCCATGCGTCTTCATTCGGCCGGTCGTGGTTCTGTCGAGGCGCTGTCGAGAGTCTCGACTCGAACTCGAAACAAATACAGAAACCAGAAACCGGACAGTCCGGGTCGATTCGGTTGAGGGACCTCTGGGGAAAAATTAATTCAGACGGGGAAATTTCGCGTGTCAAAATGACGTCCCATCCACTAGCGCTCAAAGCGGACACGAGTCGGGGGCACGATGGCCGTCCCAGTTTCCAGTTTGAGGAACCGTCTTGTTCAGCGGTGCAGGTCCGCATTCACTGCAACGTTCCCTCCGTTTTGACCAAGTCTACATCGTCTTAGCGACTGCCCCATACCTAACCCTGAAAAGCTGACTTCTGCTATCTTATGTAATCATCTCCTCAGCATGTCGCGCTCGTCTAACCCTAGCTTATTAGAGTGTGTGTGGACGGCCGGCCCAAGTCTCGCGATGCGGCAAGAATCACCGTGCAAGTGTGCGGCGGAGGCGCTGCGATTGGCGCTTGGAACAGGATTTGTGGGTGCGCCAAGGTACCCATCACGAGGCAGACAGGTCTATGCCGTATACGGAGCTTTTCATTTCTTTTACTCCACGATCTGGGCAGTGTCAACGACGCGCCTCGGGTGCGCGCGGCCGTTGTGTACCCCCCTTCGCTCTGCCACCTGCCACTTCCCAGGTCCTCCCCCCAGTCATTCCAGTTTGCATTTGGTGCCGTTCCCAGAAATCGGCCGTCCTCTCGTTTTCTTCCCGCTGCAACCGCTTTTCAGGGTCTTCGACACACTCGTTTATGTCATTTTGCTGTTGAGCGCCGGCTTTGTTTAATGGAATAACCAGCGAAACAAGGAAATTCAGCAGACCAGTCCGACCCAAGTCATTCGCTAAAAGACGATTCGAATCCTCCTCGCAGCAGCAATCTATCGAGCCGAGACAGTTCTCCAGCGGCGATATTGTCTGCCACCAGTTGACGTGAGTTTGTGTAGTGGTTCGACGTCGACATCCTGGCCAAACCGCCATGCCAAGACTGGCAAGAGTGCGCGAGAATTGACCTTAGCGGACTCTAACTGACATCAACCGCGTCGCCAGACCCTGCGCATTGGTCGTACTGCAATCGCCCGCCTCACCGGCTCCGTATCATCATGCGGGCTTCGGTCCTGAACGTGGCCGCCGCTGCCGTGGCCCTCGCGGGTCTCTGCAGCGCCGCCAACTCCACCGAGTGGAAGAAGCGCTCTATTTACCAGCTTATGGTCGATCGCTTTGCGCGCACCGATGGCTCAACCTCGGCAGACTGCGATGTCTCGCGCTTTTGCGATGGTACCTGGACCGGTCTCATCAACAACCTCGACTATATCCAAGGTGAGGGAATAACCCCCGCCTCGCGCTCCGACTGATACTAATGCGTGCAGACATGGGCTTCACTGCCGTTCAGATCAGCCCCATCGTGAAAAACATGGAGGAGAACACTGCCGTCGGTGACCCGTACCACGGTTACTGGACCGTCGACAACTATGAGCTCAATGAGCATTTCGGAACTGAGGATGACTTCAAGAACCTTGTCGCCGAGCTTCACAAGCGTGATATGCTATTGATGGTTGATGTCGTAGTCAACAATTTTGCCCAGAAGTTTGACAACGTCATCCCGCCCAAGGTCGACTTCAAGGAGTTCACCCCGTTCAACGATGCCAAGTACTTCCACCCGTACTGCAATGTCACCATGTGGGAGAACGCCACAGACATCCAAGATTGCTGGCTCTACCCATACGGAGTTGCCCTGGCCGATCTTGACACCGAGCGCCCTGATGTTGTTGCCGAGATGGGCAAGTGGATCAAGGGTCTCGTCTCCAACTACTCGATCGACGGCCTGCGTATTGATGCCGCGAAGCATGTCAACGATGCCTTCCTTCCCGCTTTTGTCGAGGCAGCCGGTATCTTTGCGTGGGGTGAGGTCTTGACCGGTGTGACCGAGGACATGTGCCGCTACCAACTCAAGGGCCTGCTGCCCGGTATGCCCAACTACCTCAACTACTACCCCCTCGACCTTGCCTTCAACGGTGGCTCTTTCGCCGATGTCGACCGCATGCGCAAGGAGGCTCGTACCGGCTGCAACGATACCTCGGTTCTGGGCAACTTCATTGAGAACCACGATATGCCCCGCTTCGCCTCCAAGAACGACGACCTCGCTCTGGCTAAGAATGCCATGACGTTTGTTCTTCTCAACGAGGGTATTCCCACTGGTAAGTCGCTGCCCGCTCGCTTTTCCTGTCCTGGCATTAACACCCTACAGTCTACCAGGGCCAGGAGCAGCACTTCAAGGGCAACAGCACTCCCTTCAACCGCGAGCCTCTGTGGTCGTCGGGTTACAACAAGTCGGCGCCTCTGTACCAGCTGACCTCGACGCTCAACAAGGTGCGCAACAACGCCATCAAGAAGTCGGCCGACTACATTGATGCGCTGCCCGACACACTCTGGGCCGACCAGAACCATCTCTGCATTCGCAAGGGTCCCTACGGCAGCCAGATCGTCTTCTGCATCAACAACAAGAGCAGCAAGGGCGACAGCTACCAGATCAGCGTCGGTGGCTTCGAGCCCAGTGACCAGGTCATCGAAGTGCTCGGATGCACCACCATCCAGGCCGACGGTGCCGGCAATGTCACGAGCTACATGTTCAACGGCGAGCCCAAGGTGTACGTACCCCTCGCCTCGCTCAAGGACACTGGTCTGTGCCCCGTAACAACGGTGGCCGGACCCGGTGCGGCCAACAACGGCGCGACAGGCATGAACGTGGCCGGTGGGCTTTTGCTCGCGGCTGTAGTTGGGTGGGCCACAGTTTTCCTGGCATAGGATGGTGGGTGTGTATGCTAAATATGATCGATCTTCTTGCCATCTTGCTCAATACATCAAGGGTCTCTATTTTTTATAATCATGTCCACCTGTACATATATATACCACCGGGAGTTTGTTTGTGTCATGGAACAGCACCGATCTTGAAATGAGTACATAGACGCGCGCACTCCTAGGTACGCCTTTGCTTTGCTAGCGGTTCGAATATTCCCAATACCCGATAAAATTCATTTTGCTGCTTCCAGTTTCCGTCTGGCGTGAGTGGTGTCTGTCCGTATGAAGGGGAAAACGTGCTGGTACGACGCTTGTGTCAGACTATCGTGATCCCCCCAATCCTTCCACACGATCCCAGACCTGCCGGCAGTCGCCACCTGACAGAGTGGGTCTCCGTAACACCGAGCCTTCTGGCTTGCTGCAGCCGGCCGTGGGGTCTCAGGTTTCGGTCGGCACGGATGGCCGCATTTCGGGTGGGGATTGTTTATTTTGGAGCTAGATCCATCGGGCACGGCAAGTCAGACATTGGAACAAGGGAGCCTTTGGATTCCATGTTAGATGGTTTTCCACGTCTTGGCGGCCGCGGACGGACGGGGCCGGACCCGAAACCTTGTTTCCATGTAGGTAAGACGGAGGGACACCCATGCTCGCTGAGCTGCTGGGTACTTTGGAGGGGCTGAGTAAATGTCGAGTTCGTATATCGGACCGGGGGCTTGGTGGTTTAGCGCATAGTGCTTTGAGCGGTGCGGTTAGTTGGTGGCGGTCGTGGTTGCGGTGAAGGACAATGAGGAAGTGAACGCATTGAAGAGACATGTCGACGCCGCTTTTAATTTGACTATTTCAGCTGTGCAAACCGCTTTGCCCTCCAACAACGCAAGGCGTTCTCTCGGGGTTTTGCGGGCTGCTTGGAATTATCCGGGGGACGTTTTTCATCCCGGAGATCTTTCCTTCCCACACACAAAGGTCACTGCTTGGAAACGGGCTCTCGCAATCGCCTTGTCTTCGTCCAGGCAGCAGTGCAGTGGCTATGTGTAAACTTGAAAGCTAGGTATCTTTGATCCCAGTCATGGGCCCCGAGTTTGTTGTGCGAGTCTCACGATCCACCAGGGGTCGTACATACTAGCAGAACAACAAGCCTCCGAGTCATGTTCTGCGTCCCTTGTCCCCTTTTCTCCCAACTGCGCACTTTGTACCTGAATCCATGACGACATAGATTGACATACTGTGTTCCCTTTACCTGCGTGCCTCAGAATATGCCCTACATCTTCCGACCGATCTACGACAACGCCTAGGGTGAGGTCCCATTTGATCAGCTCAAAAGGATCGTAGCCCTGCTGTTGGTCGAGGTTCAATGTGTGCCATCTTGCAATGTGTGGAATGGCCTGCATGAAATTGCCAAGTAAAATACTAATCACTGGTAACTTATCTGAAATATTGGCTCAACATTGATGTCGTCAAAGCGGAGAGAAATGCTGTGTTGTTCCCCCGCAGAGTGGGCAGGTGAAGTTGTTACAGGCAAATGCGGGCCAGGCCATGCCGTGAGCCGCAGCAAGGTAGCCGCGGCTGATGGATTACTGAGGTAGGAAAGTGAGTCCGTGGCTAAACGAGGGGAGATGTTTCTGAGGGCTGGCTAACCGTTGATGATTTGCATTTTGGATGCGAGCGTGGCAGTCGATGATTTCAAGTTTCCCTGAAGAAAGTCGACCGAAGTTGTGGGACACGCGAGTCTTCCGACCATGGAGAGACACAGCACTCAATACCGAAACTGTGCTTGCCTTGCCAGAGCAGCTGCCTGGGGTTGGTTGTCGGTTTCTGATTGATTCCCAAATGGATAAGGCAAGAACGACCGGCGACATCATGGACAAAGTTCAAGACCCAACACCGGATGCACTGTCCAATCGATGCTGGGCAACAAGCCGGCACGTGGAAGCAAAAACAAGTGTGCCCAGCAAAAGTTGTGATGAAATCCGATTCATCCATTTCAAAAGTTCAAGAGGCTTGTTCAACCTCCTCTCGGTACATATCCAAATCTTTCCAATCTCCAAGCATATTTTCGATTAGGGAATCATGAAAGCAGTGGTCTTTGGAGCAACGTAGCATACCTTACCCAAAGCCACCAGGTTACCTAGCTACTAGCGGCACTTTACATGCCGTGTTCCGTGGATTCCGTGGAGGTAGCGCGATGCAAGGTAATCTAGACGTCTCGCGTGTTTTTGACAGGCGGTGGTACCCGTGGACGTATCAAACACCAAATCACCAGCATCAACAAATCCAACGAAGAAGGAAAAAAAACCCCTCCCAATTTTGATATCCAAACGCAGAGAGGTATGTACTCTACCTAGAAAGCTAACAAATTGCCGCCCAATACCTGACTCCCACCACTCTAGTGCGTCTCGCCCGCAACCGCGGTGCGCTTATGCAGTCGCGCAAGCCAAGTCTTTGACGTCGCGACTCTGATCCTCTTGCCCCAGATCATGAAGACGATGACAAACAGATTATTCACAAACAAGACGGCGGTGAACGCGCCCGCAATGACCTTGGCATACCCATTGTTCAAAATCCAGTTCAGCACCTCGATGCTCAGCCCAAAGCTGATCGCCTGCTTGCCCAGGTTCATGATGATCAGCATCTCCGACAGGTTCGCCGTGTACGAGTCGACCGCGTACGCCAGCGTGACAGTAAAGTAGAAGTATCCTCCCCACTGTGTCATTGCGACACCGAACATGTACCCCAGCCAGTGCAGGTCATGCTCGGCCGTCAGCCCAAAGACGAGCTGCCCGACAGGCGCAATGATCATGGGGATGAGGAGCACGCTTAGGCGCATCTCGGCCTCGCGGATGCCGTTGTTGCGCTTGGTCAGCTTGGCCGCGACGACATCGCTCAGGGGGAGCAGTGGCAGCGCGAGCGCGAAGCCGATGATGCTGGCGATGGAGTGCAGGCCCGAGTTGGTCTGGGGCCAGTTGTAGGGCGGCGCAACGATCTTGATGGGGAAGATGAAGCTGAAGGCGAAGCCGCAGAGGCCAATGTAAATGCCATAGGTCGTGATGACCCAGAAGGTGGAGGGCACCAGCAGGTAGGTGAAGGAGCGTCCAATGGTCATGAAGAACTCCGACTCGTGATCTATGGTGCTCCACGGCTTGAGCTGCTCGAGGAGCGTCTTGCGCGGGGGGATGTTGGCCGAGGCGTCCTCGCGCTCCGAGACGTTGTCTTCCTTGCTGACTGTAAGGTTGGTCTCGGTGCCGTTGGACGAGGGCACGCTGGCGATGTTGCGCACGTAGCGCGTCTCCTCGACGAAGAAGAAGGCGAGTATAAGGAGGGCCATAGCGAAGGCAAACTCGACGTAGAAGAACAGGTTCCACGAGTACCCGGCGGCCAGCATGAAGCCCGAGAACATGGGCCCCGTGGCTCCCAGGCACAGCGCTACCGTGTACCAACCCAGCTTCTTGCCGCGCTCGTGCAGGAAGAAGATGTCGTTGACTAGCTGCACAGGAAGCGCCTCACACACACCCGATCCGAAAGCATGCACGACGCGGCAGCCCATGAGACCCGAGAAGGTGGTGGCCTGCGACGCACCAATGACACCGGCCGCGTACAGGATCAGCGACCCCAGCATCACCGGCCGCCGGCCAAACTTGCGGTACAGCGGCACCAACAGTAAACTGCCGAACCCAAAGGCCAGATTCGGGTAGTTGACGAGGCCGGCGGCCGTGTTGGGGTCGACGCCAAACTGTTCCGAGAACAGGCCAATGTACGTCGACGGGCCGATGAGGGCTGAGTTGCCCAGGAACGAGAATAGGGCGCAGCACAGCAGGATCATGTGCTTCTTGAACTTGGGCCATTGCAGAGGGTCGTTGGGGTCCGAGGACGGCACGGGGAACAGCGCCTGCCCATAGTGTGTCTCCTCGCCCTCGCGCGCCTGTAGATTTACGGTGCCCGGCACATCCTCCTCGTGCGCGTGGCTGTGGGGGCGTGTCAGCATGCTGGGTAAGGTGACGAAAGGGGGGGAGTAACACAAAGGAGAGAGCCGCGCTCTTGACTCGGACTCGGACTCGGACTCGGATTTACCTGTGGACGTCGTGTCGAACGGGTGCTCTAGACATGGTGAAGACGTGACGGCTGTCTTCAACTTGTTCTGAAAGAAGTTTGTCGTCGAGAACCTACGAGCCGGCGATGAAGCAGCAGGCGGTCCCAATACTAATATATTTATTCCGTCGACCAGACACAACGACGGCGTGCCCAGGCTCTAGACGAACCGAGACCAGGGCCCCCCCGGCGGCAAGTGAGCGGGTGCATGAGATGAATGTTGGATGCTACGATACAACACACAGGGCATCTCCTGTGCAGCTTCTGCTACTCTTGTTTGCTGCGGGGTTCCCGGGTTTAGTGTTCCGTCCCTTGGAGTTGCGACACTGACATGGGGGAGGGGGGGGGGGAGAGCTATGTACAGAGCTATCTATGCAATATCGACAAACAGGGCCGCGGTCGCAGGGGTTGACAGGTCGTCCATTCGGCGGCTCAGGCTAATAGCACCTGCTACTATACTACCAAGGTAAGTGGCCTTCCTTACACGACTCCCTTCGTCCCATCTCCCATCTTGCGTGGTTCCGCAAGCTCGGCAATGGGTGGTTCAACCACAAAACACCGTATCTTGGCCGCGTGGCAGCACCCTCCCGCACAGATGTTGGGGGTAATTTTAAGAAGGGTTCCATTGCAACCAGACACGGCTGGGTTTGGCGCTGGCATTGCAGCTTGGCGGCACAGGCTCACGCTCACTACAACATGTTGTGCGTTTTCCCCCGTCTTCTTTCTGCCTTCTGCGCCGCCTACCCCAAAGTTCCCCTCACTTCTCAAACTCGATCGAGGCCATTCGGGGCTTTCTTAGCAATTGGCGCGGCGCCTTCTGGCCAATCGTGCAGAGTTTGTCAACCATCGCGTAAGCTGAGAGGTCCCGCGAAAGGCATGGGGCGCATCGGCAGTGGCAAGTAGGCATATACATCTTGATAGCCAAAGTTCCCCGTAAGATCATGTCAGATACAGGCACCCAGCAGACTGATCCTCGGTAGCACAGAGACGACCCCTAGGTCCGAGAGCAGTCGATCACGGCAGCACAACAAATATATCCAGATTCCAGGCTCATGCTGGGGGCGTGACAGCCAGATCCGCGGATCTCTTGCCAAGATTTTAAGTGTCGTCCATATGCCGCGCGCTACTGCGGAGGACTGGGACCGCTGGGAGAGGTCCCCAGGGCTGATGGGGTCACTTGACGGAGTCTCTGGGGGGGGGGGGGGAAGGGTGCGGAATGAGAAGTTGAGAAAGCGGGGAAACTTGGCAGAGCCCGTATATCACATCTCTAATTGTCTGGAGGGAAACATGGCTAGTTCAATCAGCGTCGAATGTCGGCTGATACAGGGGGATATGTCGGCGCCGAAACAAGCAGCGGACAGCAGGATTGTGCCGGTGGCAGATGTTGCCCAGTCGCAACAAGGGAAGGGCTGATTAACCGCATGCATCCATCGTATACTTCTGCGACGTGTTGGTCTGCCAAATTCCAAATTCATTCCATCCAGAGCTCGTCGAGCCGCGAACCCGACCAGTCGACGGCCAGCAGCTTCTACATTGCCTGCCCCCAACCGGTCATCGACACCCAATGTACCAGGGCCCGAAAATAGAGGATTCACTCAGAACCGTGCATCGAGATTGGCTCGATAGGGCCCGGATCTGATAGCTCCTAAAGCGCGCCCACCGGACAAGCGCGTGGAGCCATGTTACACCGGTAAGCGTAGGGTATTGTTTCCATGCAGACGCGCTGCAGCGAGGTGCAGACCGACACCCCTCGTGCCGTACACCACCACCACCACACATGCACACACGCTGTGACACACACACGCTTGGAAGCTCGGGAGCTACTAGAAGCGCCGATGGGCACCTACCTGGGTGTGTTGCTGCCATGGGGGGGGGAGGGGGAGGGGGCCGGCGGGCGTTGCTGAAACCCTTCCTACGACGTTCGTTCGTTTCGCTATCCCGCAGGCGGAAAGACGCTGGCTGTCGTCGAGGTGGTTCCATTGGGACGATCTACTATGTCGGCCCGTTTCTGTTTCCGGCTCAATTCTTAGGTGCGGTCGGTGAGGTACCTACCTTGGGTACTAACGGCGGGCGGGCAATGGGCAGGGGACCCCGTTGTCGGGTACTAGATCCAGACTGTGACGCTAGTGTCTGGTCTGGATTGTTGGGGGTTGTCTTTGGTGATGGGGCTGTTGGGTCTCATGTACTGTTGTGGCTACCAACTACATCGGAGCTATCACGACCTAGTGCTAAGCTGTCTGGACTTGCTGCTGGCCAGGGGTAAGCTGGGTCGGAGTGGTTGGAGATGTGGCCGCTGTAATTACGTCTTACTTTAGGTGTTTGTGAGTGATAATATAATATTGATGACTACTACTAGTACATCGCCAAGATGCAAGATATTCTAACCACTCCATGCTCTCCCTCTCGCCCCTCTCCTTTCCTCAATCTAGGCTCCCTTTTCCTCCGTGACCCATGATGGTCGATCCGCAGAGGCTGGAGAGATGGCAGAGTCAACTTGGGAATACCTAAGCAGCGCGTCACAGGCCGCTTGGCTTTGTAGTACTTAGCTAGTAGGTTCGAGTTGACCTGTTAGGCTCGGGATCTGGTGTAGGACGGGCAGATCTCAAAGACAACAATGTTCGGGACGACAATGGTCTGTGGCAGATTGGTGCAGGGTTGAATCATAGGGCTACCCTGAATGAATTGACGGCCGCACTTGTGAGCGTACTCAATGGAGACGTGGCCGCACTGCGGTCGGCGTTGCGGGCTTGCCATCATGAGTAAGATACCTGGTAGCTATGGAGGCAAGGAGGGACTTGGGGGCGAAATATCCGATGGGTTTGGGTTTCGAGAGGATCTGGGCGTCAGGGGTAAGGAACTTGAAAGGTGTGCAACTTGAATTCTTGATATCGAGCCAAGGTATGCTGCTGAGAAGAGGCGATCATGGGGGTAGAAATACTTGCACAGCTGAGATACCCAGCCTCTATTTTCACGGCGCCAAATGGCTCAAGCTCAAGCTCAAACTCAAGCCCGGGATTACCGAAGAGACCATCTATCACAAAAACCTTCGCAAAACATGTTGCGGTTTTGCTGGCGATCGGCGTTGCGCATTTCTGATTTCTGACTTGGGTTGTTTTGTCTTCTCCTCCTCCTCCTCCGCCGCTGATTTCTTTATTGGTTTGGGCGATTAATGGTGATTTGTTATGGATTTTGGATACATGGTAGAATGTCGGGTCCTCTTCGTCCCACGGTCCAGCTCGTGTCAACCCGAAATGTTGCAGGTTGGTGCCGGAAATGGTCAGATGGACAGTGGGCGGGCACCCAACTCTGAAAGCCGACGGCACCACCTTATCCACGTCGTCAGACTCTTCGACAGACGTCACGCTGGGCACGTACTACGCTTCGCCCGACGACCACCAGCTGCCCGGCCACTGCGAGATTTCCATGATTCGGCGCAACCGTCTCGTCGAGGTGGGCCGGTTCGGTTCCTTCGTTGACCTGGTCACGCCCGTTTCGTCCCCTTCGGAGCGGTTAGTCTTTAAGCATTACGAAGACGACCACGGCGATGCCCGCCTCCGCAACCTAATGGTTGACCCCGCGACCGACAATCTCATAATCATCGACTTGGGTAAAGCGCTCCGGCATGGGCACTTCACTAGCAAAGGTACCTGCGTATTCCATTCACCCTCCTACCGTCCACTGCCCTTCACCGTTCAGCCAACACTCCCTACAACACTAGGCACGGCGGCACCCGAAGTCGAGGGAGAATACAGTCCACTGCCGTCCGCCCTTCAGCTACCCCCTACAGCGCTAGGCACGGCGGCGGCCGAAGTTGAGGAAGAAGAACGAGACGAAGAAGAATACGAACTGGACGTAAATGCCGCCATCGTGGCGGTGCACGACCTCGTCACACGCGACACTACAGACCGCACCTGGGAAGCCACGGAGTGCGGCCTATGGAACGGTATCGGGACCGACGCCATCACCACCAGCCTATGGACAGCCCACCCCTCCACACAGCTCGCCAGCTCAGCCGAAGCCTACCGCGCGGCCCTGGTCTCCTGGCTCCAACGACGCCGCGCCGACCCGCGCCGCCACGCCCCTACATCGCCCCTCGCCTTCCCCGACTACATGCCCGTCCCCCGCGCCGATAAGGTCCGCGTGCTCAACTACAACGACCCCCTCTACCCTTACCTTAGGCCCCCGTCTGGTATCACGTCCTCGGTCAAGGTCAGCGGCCGCAAGTTCCACCGCCGCGAATGTACGTTGCAGCTATCTGTTGGATTCAACGGCCTTGGCATTCTTGGCAGGCCCAGCCGGTTATAACCTGCGTCGGAAATCCCCGTGTGATCACGGACAGCTGATAACGGGCATGTTGCCCACGACGTACATACCTGGTGTAACAGAAACAGAAAAAGGCCATGGAGAAAGGCAAAAAGCCTCAGACCCCCTTCGTGGCTGCCAAGGTAGTCTCAAACACCTTGCTCCCCTCAAATCCGCAGATGCAAATGTAATGGCAATGGCAATGGCAGGTTCCTGGGTCATCTTCTTGCTCGCAGTCGCCTAGTTGGACTGTGTGACGGCGACATTCTGGACTGTCACCTCCTACGCCGCCGTGACCGTGTATACCTCACAACTCTCAGACTGCACATCGGCCGGTTATTCAAGTTGCTTTTATACTTATAGCATACTATTGGGCTTGAACCCGACCTCGACCCCGACGGCCAGGCCCGTATCAGCAGTCACTTTTATCGAAAGAATTCATGACATCACGCTTGTCTTTCTATAAGTGCCGGTCGAGGAGGTGCCCGACTCGGACCTCAGCACCACCACCGCCACCACGTCGCCCAGGGGGACGGCAAGTTCACATACGTCACGCCATATCTTTCCCCCAGCGCCGTACCGCTGGATGAGCTGCGCAACATCATGTCACTTGATACCCGTGTCGCGAGACCGACGAATTCTCTCAGGCGGTAAGAATACGTAACGCTGTTTTTCTTGTACACGCCGGCTTAGACTTTCGGAGTCTGTCAGGGTGTAGGATGAATGGCTGTTGACGTCAAGGTACAGCATTACGATGAAGGTAGTCTTCCTGCGGGATTCGGATTCGACAACGCTACAATCTTCTAGCGCAGCGCAATGAAGCTGGCGAGGTCTGCCGAGTACTTGTTGTTGTCTATTTGCATCTAGGCATCGGCAGCGAAGCTGCCGTCTGCGGGGTCTGCCGGTTGCAAAGACCTCGCTCGACCATTTCTTGCTGGGATGGTCTAGGGGCAAGGAACGTACGACCTCATGTCAGAAGCACTGCACTTTTGATGGGGGTTGAATATATGGGGTTGCGAAGGTTGTGTGTGATGATCGACCAGGTTACTACTACCAACTCTTCAAGGTTACACACACCAATTTGTAGCCCTCAATCAGTTGGTTTCCGCCTAGTCCAAACACCCCCAAGAACCTTGCAACAAAGAATCCCCTCAAGAACCCGCTCCCTCGGCATCATCACCACCGGTCCCCAGCACCTCGTCAGCCATGGCCCTGCCCGCCGCCCGGCCGGAAAAGATGCACCCGCCCAGGAAGGTGCCCTCGAGCGAGTTGTAGCCGTGCACGCCGCCACCCCCGAAGCCGGCGGCCTCGCCGGCGGCGTACAGCCCCGGGAACGGGGTGCCGTCGGGCCGCATGACGTTGCTCTGCAGGTTGGTCTCGATGCCGCCCAGCGTCTTGCGCGTCAGCAGGTTCATGTGCACAGCGATCAGCGGCCCGTGTTTCTTGGTGTCGAGCAGCTTGTGCGGGGGCGCGATGCGGCTGCGCCGGTCCGGCCAGTAGGTGCGCGCGCTGTGGATGAGCATGGCCTGGGCGTCCTTGGAGTACGTGTTGTCGAACTGGCCGTCGCGGGCGTCGACGGCGGCCTGCACCTTGGCCAGGTCCAGCTGCGGCGCGCCGTCGAGCTTGGTCGCAGCGAACTCGTTCATGCCCCTGACCAGGTCCTCGAGGTTGTCGCTGACGATAAAGTCCTCGCCGTGCTTGATGAAGTTTTGCACCGGGACCGTGCCCTTGGAGCTGAGGATCCGCTGCGTCAGGAGCTGCCAGATGCTCTTGTTGGTCACGTCGGGGTTCTGCTCCGAGCCCGAGAGGGCGAACTCGCGAGCGACGATGCTCTGGTCCGTGATGAACCAGGTGTAGTCGTAGCCTGTGGCGCAGATGTGCTTCAGCGTCGCGAGCGTGTCGCAGCCGGGGAAGAGGAAGGGTGGGAGGCGGTTCCCCGTGGCGTCGAGCCAGAGCGACGAGGGCGCCGGGAGGACGCGGATTCCGTGGC
Source organism: Lasiosphaeris hirsuta (assembly GCA_030549175.1). NCBI lineage: Eukaryota > Fungi > Ascomycota > Sordariomycetes > Sordariales > Lasiosphaeriaceae > Lasiosphaeris > Lasiosphaeris hirsuta. The sequence goes on from JAUKUA010000001.1 coordinate 218,643, forward strand.
CGGGCCAGATGGGGTCCCAGTTCTTGAGCCCTTCGGTGTAGTGCCACATCCTGTCGCGGTTGATGACGCTGGCGCCGACGCCCTGGGCGATGTCGATCATGCGGCCGTCAACGTGTGCCGGGACGCCCACGACGAAGTTCTTTGGGACCTTGGGGCCCAGCCGGTCGACAGGCCAGGCAGCCTTCACCTTCTCGACGTCGCCACCGATGCCGCCCGACGACACAAGAACAGCAGCGCCCATGATCTCGAACTTGCCCACCGAGGTCCTCGACGTCTTGACGCCGCGTGGGGACTCATCGGCCTCCAGCACGCGGCCGCGGACGCCAATGGCCCTCCCGGTAACGTCATCGACGATGACCTCGTCCACGACGTGGCGGAACTTGAACTCGACGATCCCCTCCCTCTCCGCCTCCCTCACGGGCTCGGCAAAGATCCGGACGACCTCGGGCCCGGTGCCCCAGGTCAGATGGAAGCGCGGCACCGAGTTGCCATGGCCCTCGGCGCTGCCGGCGCCGCGCTCGGCCCACCCGACGTTGAACAAGAAGCCGAGCCCCCTCGCTTTGACGTAGGCCTCCATGCCGCCGGCGGCAAAGTCGACAAAGGCTTCGGCCCACTGGCGCGGCCAGAAGTCGTCGCGCTCGCGGTCGAACTGGGCCGACCCCAGCCAGTCGCGCAGGGCCAGCTCGCGCGAGTCCCGGATGCCCAGCCGCCGCTGCTCGGCCGAGTCGACGCAGAAGAGCCCGCCCAGCGACCAGAAGGCCTGGCCGCCCAGGTTGGCCGGACTTTCCTGGTCGAGTATTAGCGTCGGCACCTTGCGCTGCGCTAGCTCATAGGCGGCCACTAGCCCCGCGAGGCCCGCGCCGATGATGATCACCGGGGCTTGCGGGGGGGGGACGACATGGCGGGTGGTTGGGTTGTGCTACGCTGCGCTGTGCTGCCGTTTGGGCGTGAAGGTTGAGATTGCTGGTCGCAGGCACACCTGGGGCCGTGCACGTCAAGTGGTCTTTTCTTCTTCCAGGTCCCAGCTTGCCCGCTAGGTGGTTGGGAGGGATGGCAAGAGCGGATCACCTCATGGGCTGACTTCGTTTTACGAGGCAGGTGTAGTCCGAGTTGTTGGTCCGTGATCACGCGCCTGCTCGATGCCTCGGCTTGATATGTCGGTGGCGTGACTTCCCCGCGATGTCACCTCGCAGGGTTAGGGTTGCATCCAAGACCAACGTCTGCCAATGTGCAGTCGAGGAGGAAGGCTTCCGTCTTGAGTTTATTCGACTGATGAAAGAAAGCAACCCAGTTCGATACAATAACCTCATGAGCAAGGTTTCCCCGACGAAGAGATCTTCACCAAAGGTTTCTTTCTATGGCTACGGGATGAGAGTCGCGAGGAAACGCCTAAAGGTATTATAGCTCAGGAGGAGGAAAGCCTCGTGACTGAGGAGCAAGAACTCCATACCGAAACAGTACTCGTTGGCGGTACTAGATATGGAGGAGCTTCAGCTGGTCCTATCTAAATTGGGGATACATGCTTATTATCTTAAACACCAGCCGGTCCAGGGTAAGGTCCAATCCGAAAAGGTGAATATCCCCACCGGAACTCCTATTGATGTACGACACTGGCTTGCATTTACAAAATACATACTGGTGTTTTTGAGAAATACAGGCGAAGGAGTCATTATCATCAGTCACTTTAAGGAGATTGCGAGCATTTTCAAGAGGGATAAGTCATGAAAAGTAATATAATCACGTCGTTAAACTAAATCAGAGCTTAATTTAGGGCCCGGGTGTGAACAACCCGGCCATCTTCAATTCCACCCCATGTATAAAAAAAACAGCGAAACCCCTTGAAAAGTCAACGAAACCTGTTGGAGGGACCTTCCGATGTTATCCCGCCATTACTCCACGGTTGGCCCGCCACTAGCGTGCAGTCAGCCCGCCATCTGTGCCTCCAGGATCTGCAAGATCCTGGCCTTCTTTTTTCATCTTGAGCAGCAATTCAAGCAGTTTGACACACTTTTGCTTTGATGTGTATTTGCCATGCCCAACAAAACCCCTTAAAAGACCAGCGAAATGACTGAAAAAAGATGATCCTTCTATCTACCCTAGTAAAAAAACAGCGGAACACTTTAAAAATAATGAAACCCCTCGAAAAAACAATATACTGCCTCTTGAACCGACGAAACCCCTAAAACCAATGCCTAATGAGAACCCCTCCCATCCTTCTATCTCCCTTCTTTTAAAAAAGACCCCTATCCCGTCCTTCTATCTAATATACAAAAAGAACAAGAGCGGAAACTCTCAAAAAGACCGAGACCTCTGAAAAAAACAATAAAACCTCTTTTTAAAACAACCTAATGCCTTTTTAAAAACTACGAAAACCTTTAAAACGATAGTAAGGGCCCTGAAAAAGAACAGTGAATTCTCTTTTAAAAGCAACGTAATGCCTTTTAAAACTACGGAACCCCTCCGTGCTTCCATCTACCCCCTTAAAAAACAACGAAACCTTCTCCCATTCTTCTATCCAGCCCCTAGCATCCCCCCTAACACCTCTCTTTTCCCCCTCCACACCCCCTATCACTTATCCTCCCTCCTCCCTACACCTAATACCCAGCCGCGATACGCTTATACTCAGCCAACTGCTGGGGGCTCGGGACGGTGTCCCGGAGCGTCGCCAGGCTGGGACCAGGCTGGTTCTGCTCCCGGCGGAGGCGGAACTGGGCGTACAGCCCGCCGTTGGTGTTACGACAGTCTCGCACCTCGATAACCATGTAAAGGCCATCGTAGCGGCAGCCTACCGCTGGAGCCCAGTGGTGACGGGCACCAGCGCCGTGTCCAGCACTGCGAATCACGCGCACGGGCCTTCCGTTAGCCAGAGACCGCCGTAGGCTCCGGGTGCCGAGGCTCTCGGCCGGGAGCGAGGTGCGGGAGGTGCTCCGCCGGCTATTGTCTGCGCTATACCAAACCTCGGTGCCAGTGTCCTGGTCCATGTCACTATACGTGGACCGGCCCGAGATGACGATGGAGAAGGTTCCCTCGTCTGCTGAGCCCGAGATTCCACGGACGTTGTGGCCGTGGGCCCCGTGGAAGTGGGCGGACAACTGGGTGGGCCACCAGGCGCCGGGGGTCAAGTTGTTGTGGCCTATGACGTTGGCCGGTCTTTTTGCGATGGCATATCGCGGGTCGACGATAGACGTGACTCTGCCATTCCTAACCTGGCGTGCGATGCCGTACATGATGCCGTTGATACCCCAGATTCGATGGTTACGGGGCGGAACTCTGATCTCGGCCGTGACGACACCTGGCTGTTGAGGAGCAGCGGTAGGGGCGGCGGGAGCGGAGGGGGCGGTGGGTGCTCCCGTGACAGCCAAAGACGCATCATCATCCTCAGACTCCTCGGGCTCGTTCTCGCCCCAGTTTTCGGCCTCAAATCTGTCGAAGAGCTCAACTGCCTTGTCGCGTATGTCGCGGGGAACATACGGGTGATTAGGAGGCTGGAAAATCTTTAGATGCTCCCCAACTTCCGCTTTGACGGTCGGGGTGATGGTAGCCGTATGCTCCAGATAGTAGAGAAAGGCTCTGACAGAGCCGGTGTATCTGTCGAGCACCTCTTGAGGGTCCGTTCTGTCTGGGAACAGGCTAGCCTTTCTGAACTTCACGATCAACTGGCTAATCTGAAGTCGTCCTTGCTCTAGCGAGCTGTCCCAGACACTAGCCAGGTCGGCTTCGGCATTGGTAGGTTGCTCATTGTCCGAGGCTATGTCGTCGTCAACGTCAGAATGGAAAAGTGTGTCGTCGGCCATCTCTGGGGAGGAAATGCCGTCCATAGCCTCTAAGAAGGAAGTAAGAGTAAAGTGTGGTGCTAAATTTCAAATGTGGCGTCGACAGCTTTGAGAAGGAAGGTGTGGCGTCGACACCTGAGAATGAAATGGGTGGCGTTGATAACTTGTGATGAGAGAAGTTGTAGTGTTGAAACTTGAAAGTTTGAAATGTGGCGTTAAAAGGTCGAGAATGGAAGGTGCGGCGTTGACACCCTCAAGGAAAGAAGGTGTGGCGTCGATACCTTTGAGGAGGGAAGGTGTGGCGTCGATACCTTTGGAAGTAGAATTAAGGTGTGAGAGGTAATTAGAAGCTGTGGCGCAACCAGCTTCTGAATGTGAAAATTGTGGCGTTAGCAGCTTCTAAATGTGAAAATGTGGCGTAGCCAGTAGAAGACGATGCGGGTGCAGGAGGTAGGTGTAAAAGGCAAAGCTGTGGCATCCACTGTTTTTGATGTGAGAAACCGTGGCGTTACCAACTTTTGGACGTGAAAGTGTGGCGTAATCAGCAGAAGATAAGGAGGGTGCAAGAGGCAAGGCAGTGTCCATGGGAAACGAGCTCGCAGGTCTGGGAAACGAATTGGTGGGCTCGGGAAACAAACTGCCTGGTGGCTGTAGGAAGCAGGCAGACACACTCAGGCTGGATATCAAAGTCAATGGGCCGTGTGCGCGGGCAATTCTCTGTGCGACGAGTGAATGAACGCTGAGAGGAACAGCACAACAGATCTGCTGACAAATCGCCAAAGAAAGAGAGAAATGTGTTGCGTGTGAAGAGGGGGGAAGTTCCCATTGATAAGGAATCGAGAGCACAGGTGGCCTGGCCAAGTGGAACAACATAGAACAGGGCATGTACTGTGTGGGGTGATGAGGGGTAGAAAGTGAAAGAGGAATAGACTCACATTCCATGGCCGTGGGGCTCAATGTGCAGCTGCAGCCCGCGACGAGAACAGTCGGGCACGATTGCTTTGCTCTTATAGTCAGACACGGACCCTCTGATCGTATAGTCGGGCACAATTGCCCTGCTCTTGTAATCTGTTGTGGTCGCGATCACTCTGCTCTAGTCGGGCACGGACCGTCTGCTCCTATAGTCGGTCGCGGTTGCGGTCGCTCTGATCTTGAAGTCGGGCACGATGCTCTGCTCTGATCTTGAGTTGGGCACGATGCTCTGGTCTTGGAGTCGGGCGCGGTCTCCCTGCCTTAGTCGGTCGTGGTCCCGGGTCGCAGTCGCGGTCACGGTCGCGGTCACGATTGCTCTGCTCTTATAGTCAGGCACGGTCCCTCTGGTCTTAGAGTCGGCCGTGCTCGTTCTGCTCTTAAAGTCGGTCGCGTTCGCTCTGCATAGTCGGGCACGGTCCCTCTGCTCGTCTTGTCGGTCGTGCTCACTCAGCTCTTCTAGTCGGCCGTGGTCGCTCAGCTTGCTCAGCTTTTATATTCGGGCACGATCGCTCTGCTCTTGGACACCCTCTTAAGCACTTCAAGTTGTGGTTGGCAGGTACTATTTCAGAAAGGACCTCTCACGGAAAGGGAGATCGAGTGTATTATCTTGCTTTGGGTCAGCCGGGAGATTGTACTTGTGGAGCTTACTGAGGCCCTCTGCTGGCATTGAATCTTCAAGGACAGGAGCCATATTTACCTACTCTAATACTCGATCGTGATTGATGAGAGACAGCATGAACACAAAGTAGAACATGAATCGCAAAGCTGGTTGGAAATGGGCGATTCGCTAGTTGATGAAACAAAACTAACTTCAATTTTTTTGATCCCATGAAATCGGCGATTAGATTGAGCTTATTGCTAAGGAAAAAAGGTGGCTCAAAAATGCCAAGGCAGAATTTTTTGACATCTATATACCTGTTTTGGCACCAATTTTTGACCACAACTGCATCGAACGATTTCACCCCCTATCTTCAAAGTACCAGCTAATGCAGCTTGCAGATCGTACCTATTTCGGAAGTCGGCCTCTCGAGATTGGCCAAAATCCGCCTTCAGAAAGGAGCGATTTTGACAGAATCGCCGGTCCTGGAGCGCAAAGCCCACTACAATTATGGAGGGTCACAGCGTACAACCCCGCTAAATTCCACTGTAAATGCAGCGCACATACACCCACACAGATAACCCTAACCTCCAAAATGAGACCTATCACAGGCCAACAGAACACTACGACCGACCATCTCAATAGACCTCTTAGCGGCCGCCATCCACGATGTGGAAGATGGTCGGCTCAGGGGTCTGGTGGTAGGTGGGGTAACGGCTAACGCAGAGGCTGCCTTTAACATGGCCCAGAAAAGGAGGCTAGAGGTCAAGCTCCTGGAAACCGGCTAGGACCCTAGGGCAACCAGCTTCTGCACGTCCTTCCCAACGGATAGGCTCGCTAGGGTTCCCCCCTGTTGCCTATCCTCCTTGCCCTCTACCTCGCGGCTATGGTAAAGAAGAACTTGTCGGACCACACCTACTGCTACGCAGATGACGTCACGGTCCTCGCGTTTGGTAAGACAGAGGAACAGGTGCCAGCTAAGCTCACGGCCAGGCTAGGGGAGCTCTTAACCTGGGGGGGGGGGGGGGGCAATGGGGTATCGTTCGACGGCGCGAAGAGCGAGTACATCCTCTTCGCGCCGAGGAAAGGCCCAAGGCCGGGCATCCTCTTGACACCGAAGAAAGGCCTAAGACCGAACATCCTGGTCCATGGGGTAGTAGCGTCACACCGGGAGGCACTGCGCTGGCTAGGAGTTTGCTTCGACCCACTCCTCCACTTCAGAGCACACGCTAAGGCGGTAGCGGCTAGAGGCAAGCCGACGGTCGCGTTGCTGGAGCGCATCTCGGGCAAGGTTAAGGGGTTAGCCCCGAGGCTAGCGGGCTAGGCGGTCAAGGCCATCCATCCTCCTGCCCATACTGCTGTATGCGGCGGTGGCCTGGCACGGCCGACGCGGCGAGTGTTTCGTTAACGACACACTCGACGTGGTAACCAACGACGGCCTCAGAGCTGCTCCGCCGGCCTGGAAGACTACCCGGCTCCCTGTGCTCCACCTGGAGTCTGGCATCCCTGTTATCCAGCATCTGGTCGAGGACTGAAAGAACGCCTTCGCAAGGCGGCTCATCCGGCTAGGCCTACAGCACTCTCTGGTCCGTAAGCTGCACAAGCTCCGAGCCCCTGGTAGGAAGAAGGACACGCTCCTGGAGAAGGTAGCACGCCGTATCGGCGGGCCCCCCCCTACACAACAGCTTCCTACAGCCCAAAGGTATAGAAAAAGAGACCCTGATAGAGGATCTGGTCACGGCTGCTACCCTGGAGGACAAGTGGAAGAACCCCCACAAGGAGGAAAGGAAGCGCCGACTGCAGTGGCACTGGAGGGATGGAGCCCCCGAGGACTATAAGTTCCGGGAGATGCGCTGAAATTGGCTAGGCCACCAGAACTGGCCTTATCCCGCAAGGCACATGCGGCCTTGTTGGCGGAGAGAACCGGCCATGGGGGCTTTAAAAGAGTACCATGAGCAGTTCCACCACGATCTAGAAACCTGGGGGCCCTGTGAATGCGACACTCACAAGAACCGCGGGCACATCTTCTCGTGCCCACGGAACGCAGCAATACTACCCACCTACAGTGGAGGCCCACTGCAGATGGTGTGGAGGAGGTCTAAGAGGTGGCTCGACCTGTTCGAGAGCTTCGCAGATAAGCTGCCAGGAAGAAAATACTGGCGGCGACAAAGGCGGGAAGAAAGCACCGCACAGATCGGCAGCGACGAAGAAGAGGCTCTGGCCTCGGCAGACTAATTAGAAGGTAGCTTTTTCCCCTAATAGGGGGTTTTATGTATCTTTAGCTTGTTGGGCGAGCGAGCCGGGTGGTGAGTCCCGGGAGCGGTATTTTCCTTGTTATCGAGTTCGGAGGCCGGGATGGGCTATATAGTATAGGCAGTGTACATAGGAACGTGGCCTTGGGACGCTTGCGATCGGGTCTGCCACCGGACCAGGGCTCTCTTATGGTGGACTCAGGGAGGTGGATCTCCTTACCTCTCTTATGGGTTAGCTAGCTCTGCAGAGCCTTGGGCGTTTGCGGGGACTTTGAGGGCCGCACTGTGCGATTGCCCCAACTGCCTAGGACCGCACAAACCGGAGCTGTGGTACCTATGCCCGGCGAGGCCGGTGGTCAAGGACGGTAGCCTCGTGTTCCTAACCACGGAGCAGAGAAAGGCCACCAAGGTAGCGGGCATGAAGGCCCGGGACCAGTTCAGACGCACTGCCAGAACGAAGGAAGTGCCCAAGGCGGAACTCCTAAGACCGTCGAAATCTGCCTCCCCAGTAGACCTGAAGAGCACCGAGATCGGCAAAGCATGGGAGGATGCTAAGGCCCGGGCAGACAAAGAGGCCACCAAATGGCAGGGCCTCGCCAAAGCAGCGAAGGAGGGCAGGATTGCCCCCCTGAACCTTAACGACCCTGTGAAGGGCATCCAGGTCCAGGGGACCTACATCACCGGGGGAGAGACCATCCCCCATTCTCACCACACTGGCCCCGCCGTCCGAGACGGGAGAAGCCAAACCACCCCCCTCGAGATCTCCCCCCACGAGGCCTCGTGAGTACCCCCCTGGAGTACTCACCACCTAGAGAAGTCCTAGAGTCGGTAGAAACTGACATCTACGGCACAACCCCCCCCCCCCCCCCCGCCGCAGGGCTCCACCAAAGCAGGTAAGGCCCGAACACCGGAAGAAGCCAGGGCACTTATCCGCCAACACCAGGCGGACATGGCCCTACTGAAGCACCTGCTCGACAAGGCAACGGAAGCGCACAAGCGCTTCGACTACCAGGACGCCCCAACGGCAGACCAGGCTGCCGACATGTTCAGAAGGAGAATCAAGGAGGCGGAAGCCGTGATCCTCTCAACATGTGGGAAAACCCCAGCCGAGGTGGTAGTCCTGGACGTACGGGGTACGGTGGACGAAATGCTCGGAAAAGAGGCAGGGGCTCGGCTAACAACCCCCCCACGTACACCACAGCGCCGGGCGGCTATGAGGACCAAGTGCCACTCGACGAAACTATGGAAGATGCTGGCCTAGGAGAGGGCTAGTACGAAACAATGCTAGGCCTGGCCCTAGAGGACGTTGCTAACTCGGAAACACAAGGCGACAAGGCCCAACTCCAGAGGGCAAAAGAAGAGCTGGAAAAAGCCAAGGAACAATACCCCGAAGAGGCACGGCTGAGGGAAGAAGTTCACAAGGCACAAGAAGACGTCTTCGAAGCACGCGCCATCGCGATACCGGGCGACGAGGACAGCCGAGAGTCCTCCTGGGACACGGACCCCTGGGTACAGGCAGAACTCTAACGCCTGACGGAAAAGGGAGGCGTGATAGACCTCACAGGCCCAACCCCCCCCCCCCCCCCCCCGGGCAACCCAACTAAGCCCGGGCCCTCAAGCCCCCTTAGGGGAGGGCTGGGGGCCAGACGCTCGAACTCCCTGCCCGGTACCACCCGGCCCGCCTCCCCCTCACCACTGGGCCCGCTGAGGCCGAGTAGAGTGAGGAAGCTCACGGAAAAAGCGCTGAATGCCCAAATCAACGCTTAAAATCCTACAAGCTAACGTCGCGGGGGTCATGGCCTACCAAGACTCCCTCCTGGCGTCAGCAGTGGGGGAAAGAGCGGACCTCGTCCTGGTGTAAGAACCATGGTGGGGCTTTGACAGCACCCGGCGTGCCCACGGATACGATATCCACTGCCTGGGAGACTCTGCCAGCTCGATAATCTACTCAAGGGCTGGGGAGTGGGAGCAACTACCAGGGGTAGAAGACGGAGTAGTCGGTGTCACCAATGGCTACCTGGAGGTCTATGGGGTCTACAACAGGGCCGGAAAAGACGTAGTAGACGGGGTAACCGCCCTCAGGGGGCGAAGGCTCATAGTGGTAGGAGACTTCAACCTTAACCACTCCCTGTGGGCCAAGACAGACAAAGGGAGAAGACGAGGGCCTAAGGCCAGGGCCGTGGCAAGATAGGCCGAAATCCAAGGAACGCTGCCCCTTATCACCGAGCCCATCCATAATCTGGAGGGAGTACTGGACCTGGTGTTCAGTAACGTCGACAGGTTAAAGGCGGAGGTCGCCCCAGACCTCTGGACCGGTTCGGACCACTCCACGATACGTATATGGAAGGAGGGGGCCGCCGGTGTCCGGAGGTAGCCGAAGTGGGTAGTGAAACCACTGGACCGTTGGACATTCGGCAGAACCCTAGCGGAGCTCGCCCTATCGATATGCCCACTCTCCACGAAGCCAGATGGCCCGGAACTAGAGGAGGCAGCCCGTGCCCTCACTAATATCACGGGCACGGCCACGAGGTGCCACGGAACGAAGGTATGGGACGGGCCAAAGAGGGCCAAGTGGTAAAATGCCAGCTACGAGGCTAGCAAACGGTTCTGTGTCACGGATGGCACCGAGCTCGGCGCTAAGGTACATAGGTAGACCCTAAGGAAGGTAAGGACAGAGTACTACGGGAAGATAGTAAGTGGAGCCTCGGAGGACTTCCTGTGGAAGGTCATGGCATGGGGAAAAGAGCCGCAAAGCTAGGCGATCTTACCACTCCGACCCAGGGACGGGGGACCGGAAGCTATCATAACGGAAGATAAGGCGAGGCTAGTCTTTAAAGAACTAGTAGCCTTCGACCCCGGAAGAGACGCCGAGTTTGAACCCAGACCCCAGGGGACGCCGCTACTCGACCTAGACCTATGGCCGGAGTTGGAGGAGGTAGACGAAGTGTTCGTAGGTAGCGGGGTAAAAACCACGGTACCAGGACCGGATGGAACCACGACCGCAATGCTCAGAGCTGCCTAGTAAGATACGAAGGTTAAAAACGACGTCGAGGTGAAGTCCCGCTCGGCGCTAACAAGGCTGGTCTATGCCATATGCGCCCATTCCGTAGCCCTAGGGTACTACCTAGACGTATGGAAGGAGTCGGAAGTAGTACTACTGCCTAAACCTAACAAGCCACGTGGTATAACGAAACAGCTCCGGCCGATCACCCTCATCCCGGCATACGGGAGAGGGTTAGAACGGCTGGTAGTAAGAAAGTTAAGCTAGGTAGTACTACGGTAGAGGGTCCTTAGCCTTAACTAAGTAGGAGGTGTCCCTAAACATTCGGCCACGGACCTTCTTACCGGGGTAGTCCACGACCTCTAGGACGTTATGAGAAACGGGAAGGCGGTAGAAATCTTGACAGGTAACATCGATAAGGGTTTTAACAATGTCTAAAGGGAGCGTCTAGCCAACAGACTAGTAGTTTAAAGGTAGCCCCTGACCTTCGTAAGGTTTGTTAGGAACTTTCTGTTAGGAAGGAGGGTAACCCTTAGGCTAGATAGGGTTAAACGTCTGACAAAGGTAAGCCTACTATAGGACTTATTACTGTTACCGATCTTCTTTAGCTTATACCTAGAGCTATTGGCTAAAGGGGAAGGCCGAAGCCTCTATATAAACGACCTCCTCGTAGTAGCTAAAGAAGACTCCGAAGTAGCGGTAAGGACTAACCTCACGAGGTAGCTAGTAGTAATTGACACCTAGAAAAGGGTAAATAACGTCCTACTCGACCTAGCTAAGTATGAGTACGTCCTCTTCAAACTATACCGGGTAGTACCGAAGACAGGGGAGGACCCTAACCCCGGCCCCAACTCCGACTTAAGCCCGGAAGAAGAACGAACCCCTATCTTATGAAAGTACCCCGCCCTCAAGGTAGGTACGGTATAAGCCTCCTATAACCCACTCCTCAAGTAGCTAGGCGTGTGGCTCGACCCGGGGCTCCAGTTTAAGGAGTACGTTAGATACGTGGCGGCGAAAGGAGCTAAGGCAACGGCCCTACTCCGAAGAATCGGCGGCCTAGGCAGGGGCTTCCCTCTACACCTGGTAGTACGGGGGCTTACAACGGTAGCACTCCCCAAGATAACATATATCTCCGAGGCGTGGTAGAATGGTAGGGAAGCCCCGGTCCGAAGCCTACTACGTATACTCAACTTTGGCCTTAAAGCCGTCCTACCGACCTATAAGACCATACCTAGGGCGGTCCTCCACGTAGAGGTAAGATAAGCCCCGATCTATATGGTCCTCGAGAAGAAGGCCCACGACTACGTAATCAGAGTACTTAATCTCAGGGAGTAAGAGATCAGCTACCCCGTGGTCAGCTGTCTAGCCTACGTGCCGGGCAAGGGCTAGAGAGCCGGTAGGACCTAGGTGACCTTCCTCGAAACTATGGCAAAGAAGGAAGGCTAGACCCCGCCGGTACTACTGGCCGTAGTCAGGAAGTAAGACGGCACCCGGGCCCCGGGTACATCGTACGACAATTGCTTCAGACGACGAGAGAAGTACGATAGGGACTAGGGGGAGCCAGGACCATGCCGTAGGTACGCGGCGCACGGGGGGGAATACGCCAGGGAGAGGGTGTCCACCAAGACGCCGCGGGGAACGAAGGACGCCCCGCCGGGCCTACCTGGGACATACAACCCCACCCAGGAACTCCAGGCCTGGTAGGAGTGCAACAAGCCAAAGTACCGTAAGGTCAAGGTCCGGAAGAAACGTCCGCGGAAGCTTAGGCTCCCGAGGTGGTAGCTGGCGGCCCTCCTCGCCGAAAGAACGGGGCACGGGGACTTTAAGGCCTACCATGAAAAGATAGGGCACGATCCGGAAACATGGTAAGGCACCTGTAGGAGGTGTGGGCTTACCAAGGCCCCGGGACACCTCCTGAAGTGCACACATAGCGCGGCCGCCCTGGCGAAGGCGCTGCCGGCGGGGGTATGGGCACCGAAGCTCCTTACCTCGAGCTCTAAGAAGATGCTGACCGCGTTCGGGGCGTTCATGGCAGCAAAGGAGGAACTGGAAAAGGGGGAAGAAAATACCCCGGGCAACGAAGAAGAAGCGGAGTGGGCGGCGGCCCACGGCCGCGAGACAGTTTGATACGTAAGTGTGCTTTCCTTCCCTCTAGAGGGTGTTGTTTCCTAAAGGTGGCTTTTCTCTATGGAGTTTTTATGTACCTTAGCTGGTGGGAGAGTTGTGAGGGTGGGTGAGGCCCTCAAACGGCAAACAGGGGCATGTATTGGGCTAGGTGTTTCGGTAGGAGGATCTCCTTGCGTTAGTTAGCCGTTGTCGGGGCCCTTGGCCCCGGCACGTCCGAGTCGCCAAGAGCGAAAACCCGGGACGTTAAACAAATTCAACACCAATCAATCCTGGACGTAAAACAATTTAATTCACATCAATCAATCAAGCCATCGACCCACCTGGCTGAAAGTCACTCTTTCAAAAGTCCTGGGAACCGGCGGTCCTGGAGCCGATCAGGGCCCAAGTGACTCGCTTCTGGCGCCCGTCAGGACGTATTCTTGGGCGACTTTTAGAGCTATCACTGACGCTGCAGCCCAAATGGAATGCCAAGTTATATCTTTTAGTGGCTTATCCAATTTTCTTCTAGAGCCGGATGTGTATCCTGTTGCTTTTGCGACAAAGACTGTCTTTGAGTTCAAGCTGGAGACTGAACTTGAACTTGCTTTCTCCAACGAAAATGGTCAACGTAGCTGAACCTTTCGCTTTGTCGAGCTGTCTTGGAAACCCCGAGTATCTGGACTCGCCCCTGAACATATCTGTTGATCAGATCAGAATTTGCTTTTTCACAAACCTTCTACTCGTGCGCGATCTGACTACGCCAAAGAAAGGCCCGCAGCCGGATATCCTTGTCCAGGGGTCGCCGAACCACAGAAGGAAGCGCTGAGGTGGCTGGGGGTATGGTTCGACCCGCTCCTCCTACGCTAAGGCGGTAGCGGCCAGAGGCAAGCCGACGGTTGCGCTCCTGGAGCGCATCTCGGGCAAGGTTAAGGGCCTGGCCCCGAGGCTCGCGGTCCAGGCAGCCAAAACCATCCTCTTGCCCCACTGCTGTACGCGGCAGAAGCCTGGCACGGCCGGCGCAGCGAGTGCTTCGTCAACGACACACTCGATGCGGTAGTTAATGACGGCCTCCGGGTAGCCTATCCGCCTAGAAGGCCACCTGGCTTCCCATACTCCACCTGGAAGCTGGTAATTCTGGATGGAGGATCTCTTAGCCTTTCATAGCATTTTGACCCACTCCGAGAGGGATCACATGCGATTGCCTCTTCGAGGCAAAAACCTTGCAAGATAAAATTCATCAATCAATCGCGAAAACCCGGACGTTAAACCAATCACATCACATCATCAATCAATCAATCAATCTGACCCACAAACCCAGAATCCCAAGAAATTCAACAACGTCGGGTGTGGCGTTGTAAAACAAAGTTTTTCTTCTTCTTCAACTTTTAGTTACCCCGAGTATCTGGAGCCCCTGAAGATGCGGAAGATGTCCAAGGCATTATGGCTGTCAGACGATGCGAAGGCACGCAGTGTAGAAGAGACATTGGTCAGTAGTAGTTGGATAGAGCGTATTAGAATTGCCGGGGATTGGCCTTTGGGGAATGTGTACCCGGAGTCTTGAAGGGTGAGTGTATGTGGGTAGTTATCATTATTATCTATGCAAAAGCCCTTCTACAAAAACGCCCTCATTCCCATCGTAAGGCCATCATGATGCAGTGACAGAACTGTGGCGATCAGCCGTCGAGGTGATGCCTCGGCGGTCTGGCATTTGCTGCAGCTACATAGTGCCCCCAGGTAATCAGCTCTCGACTGCAGTCGTCCTGGTCAATGGTACACTCAATCAGCGTCGGGCCCTCGGTATTTTCGGCTGCAACGCGGAGCGCGTCAGCCAGCTCGCCAGCTGTGATGGCCAATAAACCCTTGGCATGACCGGTGCCACCGTTAAACGCCTCAGCCAACAGCGCGTAGTTCCAGTTCTGGATCTTGTTGTAGGACCCGTCGTGGATCTCAACCTCGATGGTATACCCCCTGTTGTTCATGAGCAGGATGATGATGGGCAAATTGAAGCGCACCATCTGCGACACCTCCTGTGCTGTCACCTGGAAGGAACCGTCGCCGACCATGACGATGGTGTGCCGTTCCGGAAATCGCAAGGCGTAGCCAAAGGCGGCGGGGATGGACCATCCGATGTGGCCCCACTGCATCTCAATCTCAAACTGCGCGCCGGGCGGCAACCTGAGCTGGATTCCGTTGAACCAGCTGTCGCCAGTCTCGACGAAGAGGCTCGTGTTCGCACTCAGCATGTTCTGTATCTGGCGCGATGTCTCCTTGCGGGTCAGCACATCCGTCTTGGCAGCGACGTGCACCATCGGTGGGTCTGGTCGAAGGCGCTCGTACTCAATCATGGTTGTGGGATTGAAAGTGACCTGTGACGCAAGATGAGTGAGGAACTCGGCGAGCCGGACGCGACTAAAATGGGCGCCAGGGAATGTAACGTGGTCTATCTCGATTGTCATTAGTGGGATGTCGGGGATCGCCTTCCAGCCAACGGTGCTGTAGTCGGTGAAAACGGTGCCAACGCAGATGATGGCATCGGCCCAGTTGATGACAGAGTCGGCCGCGAGGGTGCTAACCTGCCCCCACCAGGTACCGACGAATTGTTTGTGATCTTCAGGGAACATGCCCTTTGCCGCTGGTTGCACTGCTACGGCACAGCCCATTGCATTGACGAGCTCGAGAAGTGCCTTTTCCGCGGTGGCGCTTGCCCGCCGCAACTTGGGTCCCACCAAGATCACGGCTTTGTGCTTGCCAGCAAGGTACTCGGCGGCACAGTTTGCGGCAGCTCCAAGTGCGGATTTGTTGCTTGTGACTAGCTCGGTCACAGCGTCGATGGGACCAGGCCTTACGCAGACAGCACCGGCAAGGTTTGTGGGAATTTCGATGTAGCAAGGTTTCCGTGCCAGGAGGGCGTGTCGAATCGCTCGGTCGATGAGACGAGGGGCCTCTTCGGCACGGGGGATGGCAACGGCGCAGCATGTGATCTTTTTGGCCATCTCAAGCTGGTACGTGTAGTCCGAGGTGCCCATGGTGTGGTGAAGCAGATGATGCTCGCCGGCATCGTTGGTATTTGGCCCCCCCGAGACAAGGATGAGGGGCAGGTTCTCTGCAAATGCAGAACCGGTGCCGTTGAAGGCAGAAAGCGCCCCGACACTGAAGGTGACGACGCAGGTCGACACGCCGTTGGCACGGGCATAGCCCTCGGCGGCTAGCGAACAGTTGAGCTCGTTGGTGCAGCCGACCTCGGTCAAGGCGGGATGTGCTGAAAGTTTGTCCAAAAGGACGAGGTTGTAGTCGCCGGGCACGACGAAGTGATGGCGGATGCCGATCTGGGCGAGGCGTTCGGCGAGGTAGTCGCCGACGGTGAACTTGGCAGCGCTCATGCTAGCGAACGGCAGTTCAAGTTGTGGTTGATGTTGTGTTGATGTTGTGGCAATTGATCAAATCGGTATTGGGATGAACAGGCTGTCTCTTCTGGTGGGCATCGTCGCTTTTATCCTGCCAGTCTCTAGCATGTTGCGACGGCAGTTCCTGTCATCGGGGCCATGACGGCTTCGCGGACTTTGGAGACGCTTCTGAGCATGTGCTGACGGCCGATGTAGCATCAACTTGCGGCTCGTTCGGGAGCCCACTCATTTGGAGTTTTACGGCTCTGTGAATGGTGGGGCCAACACGACCTAGGCCTTGAGGACGTGCGTGCAGTGGCCTGAGGGCGGAAGCGAACGATCATGAAGTTGAGCGGCGCTAGCGCAGCGCAGGAGTGCAGGAGCGCTGTCGCTATGGAACCTGAAAAAACTTGCGGTCGGGCCGATGGCATACGAGGCCGGCGCTGGAGCATCAGACCACCTCAGTAATTCTCCTGAGATTTCCTCGCAATCTTCAATTGAAGGGAAGAAACCGCCGGGATGGCTGCCGTGTGCCTGCATCTTGCCTTGTCATCATGAGCCCATCTCGTGCTGATTTTGGCTAGCTATAGGCTTCACGGCGCCCGCCGTGATCCTCCCCGTACCCACTCCTGCCTTCAGGGGTTTGTTCGCTAGCGCACAACTTTATTTTTGAGAAACCTGGAAGCAAACGGAATCGCTCTGGCAGCCCCTTGGGGATTGTCTCGCAGTGCAACACCTCTTCAGTTATGTAATTCCTTTACGATATGCTAGGTGATCCTGTTCGGATGTCAAGAAGGCGCTTTTAAGGCCAAACCCCGTCTTTCTGGGTCGGTAAGGGGAAGACGCACAGGCATTCGCGCTAACGAACGGAGGCCGATTGAGTTGTGCGTTGCGGGTATAGGCACCCGGCGACAGATGGCGGGGCATGTGCCAACTTCAATCCTGGAAACTTGCGTTCCCGAACCTGCTGCAGCACGCAAAATCTCAGCCAAGAATGTCATTTTGTGTCCGCCAACGGAACCACAACGTTGTTGAAGAATTCCATGGATGGATGCACCCCGACCTCGTCAAACCCGTCGACTTCGTCTTCCGGTTGTTTGTCTGCAAATTCGAGACAAAACATGACGGCGCGTGCAAAACTAGATCCCACACGAAACCCAAGCTCAGCTTCGACCCTTGCCACGATGCGTTTTTTGAGTTCGATAGCATGCGGGGCATGAAAAACATCCATATCGGCCGACAATGTCACTGCCTTGGTGGTGTCGCTCCCTGAACCTGCCTCTAGCACCACCCTCGAGCTCGAACCCGCGTGCGTATTGGAGCTGCTGCTCGGTGACTTCTTGGCACTGAGGAATGACATCAGGGGTACCCAAAGCGCAATCTCGACGAGCACGAGGCCAACCGAGTACATGTCGAATTGCACCTTGTACCCCTCCGCCGCCTCGCCCTGATAGTTGGGATGCCGGTATATGGCCGCCGCAATATCGCCCGATGCCCGCGCCTTGTCAATCGTCGCCCACTCGCTCTCGTGCCGCGAATAGTCAAACCCACACACGAGTGGTGATGCCAGGATCCTCTGCGTCTCGCTCGCGTCATATGGCGGCGGTTGGACCACAGCGCCCGCCGCGGGGAAGAGAATATTTTCACTACGAACGCCCTTGTGCAGCCACCCCGATGTGTAGAGTTCCGAGAGGGTATTGCAGAGTGCACTGGCGAAGGCAAGTCTTTGTTCCAGCGGTGGGCGGAACTTGGCCGTTGACAGCAAGGTTAATAGCGACACAGGCGCGTTGTTGTTTTTCGTCAGTATCCGCCGAACCGGCATCACTGGCTCAGCTGGGATGTGGAGCGGGAAGCTGAACACGACCCACCAGCAAAAGTGCGTTGGGTCGTGGATGACCCCCTCGGCCTGGGGCGTTTGGAAGCCGGGCGATTTGGGCTTGTGCAGCAGCAGGACAAGCTGTTGGATCCGTCTGCCCAGCCGTGCTTTATCTTCCCGTGATATGTTCGGATCAAAGGGCTTGCGCTCGAGCAGGTAGTATGGGCCTGGTTCTATCACGGGGTCGGAGAGCTTCGTTGTGACGAATCGCTTCATCCCGGCAATGCCCTTGGGAACCGCAAAATCGTCGAGGGAAAACGGCGGAAGCCCCATGACTCCGACTTGAACTGGCTGGCCCTTCGTGTTTGCCGGTCCAGTGTTGACACTCTCGAGGCGAGCAAGCGCTTTGCGCTCGACCGCGCCCCGCATCTGCGACGTACTGTCCTCGTCCCGAACGGCGGCTCGAATCAGCTCGAGCGATGCCTCGTCAATGGCGCTTCCAACTATCACCATGTTGATGCGGCAGTTGTCTTCCCGTGTCTTGCGACTTTCTGTCTCGTCCATGAGCTCGTTGAGTTTACTGATGCGCCGTGCTAGGTCCTTGACGAGACTGTCGAATTTATCCAAATCTCGCACCGCCCAGCGAATCCGCTTCCATGTCGTCGTCTTCTTTCTCGTTTGGAGTTCCATGTCCTCCAGACCTTCTTCCATCTTCGCCTCGTCATCATCATCGTCATTCACCCCACTTGCGGCGGCAAGCTTCATCCCAGATGCGCGGATTGAGCGCTGCATTCTGTCAACAAGCCGGCGAACCAGTTCCGACTTGGTGGGCGGATCTTCGGTTTCCAGAAGTCCATACCTGCCGCGCAGGCCGTTGGCATCTTGCATAAGTTGCTCAATCTGCACGAGATAGTCTTTGAGGATTTCGCAGAGGGGCAAGAGACGGCCTGGAAGCGTCGCCGGTTGCCCGTCGCGGGGTGCTAAGCCCGCATTCTCTCCCCAGGTATGGAGCCGAAAGCGCTCGACCTCGAGGCCCAAGACAAGCCGTTCCGCATCTCTACTGTAATGTAGCCCGCTCCGAAAGGTCTTGACTGCGTAACAAGCCCCTTGAAAGGCGATCTGCGCAATGGCGATGTAGGTGCCTGGTTCCATTCTTACCGGTTTGACGTCAACTTGAAGCCGCGATTCCGAGGCAAGAAGATCTGATGGCAGGAAGAGGTGAGAATCACCGGGGTGAGCCAGATTGGCTAGCTCAGAGGGCGCACCGTTTTACTAATGCAAACCACCATGCGGGCAGCTTGATCAAAGTCGGTTAGCACCCCGCACTGAAAGTCGTACACCAAAACAAGGGGCTGAGTGGCAATGAAGGTGGGAGCTGAATGCAGTTCGACTGAATCTGGCACGTGTCTGGGAACCAAAGCCAATCAGCGCCCTCCAACACCAATAGTGTCAAGTGAGGTCTCATCCTGGCTGTGCGACAAAAAGGGGGCTGTGAACATATTCTAAAACCCACCCCTTCCCCCACAGCGGCTTCTTGCCAGTCCCAGTTATCGTATGGTGGCCGCATCGTCGCTGCGTGCTGTAAATCGCCGCCGTACTCAAAGATTACCGAATTCTCCGGCATGACGAGCTACATTTACGAGTCGGCCTTTTCCAGCGGGTCGGAGTCCCTCTCTACCGGAGCTGCACAGTCGACCGATGAAAGCACCGGCTACACCCCCGGCGTACTGACGCCCCAGGATAGTAACCCCGGCGGTTCGTCCGTTGCATTTTCCAAGACGCCTGAAGCTACCCAAGGTCTGGCGTCATTCATCTGCCATACCGCATTCCTCGAGAGCAGGCTTCAGCGCGGTGACAAGTCGGCCTTTTTTGCCTCCAAGCAGGCCCACGTGTTGAACCGGACGAGGATTGGAAATGGTGTCTCTTTTGTCGTCGAGCGTGCCGAAGTGGAAAACATCGGCGACCAGGAGGCAGAAAATTCAGGGAAGCCGGCGGCCAGGACGGTTGTGATCAAAACAGTTCGAGAGGATCGACACCACAAGGATCAATGGGCTGAAGTCTTGGTCGAGATCAGGGCGCTGCTCCATGAGCCTATCCGCTACCACCCCAATATTGTCAGAATCCTTGATATTCGATGGGACGCCTCGATCGACACCGGATCACCATTCCCGAATATTATTCAGGAATATGCAACCTATGGCACCCTGGAAAGTCTTCAAAAGCAAAGTCAGCCGCTCCCGTTCAGTATCAAGCAAAAGCTCTGTTACGATGTAGGGCGTGGCTTATCCATCGTCCACGCGTGTGGCTTTGTGCACGGCGACCTCAAGCACGAAAATGTGTTGATCTTTGCCAATCCGTACACGGAAGTGCCAAATCAGCCCTTTACGGCCAAGCTGGCGGACTTTGGCGGCACAGTCATGGATATGAGCGGCGATGGGACCCATAGGATCCCTATGCACACCTTTCCCTTTGAGGCGCCCGAGATCTTCGATAGGCTGACGGAGGAGGGTGCCAAGAAGACGGATGCATATTCCTACGGAATGCTCATCTGGCGGTGCATGATCGACTGCGAGGATATTTTATCTGTGCTGGGAATATCCTCACAAGGTCGAGTCAGTGACAGCAGGCTCAGGAACAACATGAAGCTGTTCAAGCTATCCGATGGGCTCCTCGAGGCTGCTCTGCACAACCTGGCCAACTACTTCTTTACCCACCAGCTCCCTGGCACAAGCTTTACCCTGGTGACATCGGCCCTCATGTTCACGCTGCGTGGTGATCCTAAGCAACGCGCGCTTGATCGTGCTCAGGTTCGGCTGCGAGGCATGGGCCCTGTCGATACTTATCACTACGTGGGAATCAAGGACGAGGCAAACCAGAAGACGGTCGAAAACAACAAGCATAAGATTCCAGGAAGACATGGCATGGATTTGGATAGTGTGGGCTTTGCGCTTGGTCGACTGGGGAATGACTACGACGCTCAGAACAACCTTCCCGGCTTTCGCCCGGATCTCCCGCACCCCGCCCGTAGTGGCTTCCTTTTTGAGCCCCTCATTTTGAGGAAGCTGCTTGACCGGAGCCAGCAAGAGGCTATCGTGAGAGAATTCGAGTTGTTTGCGGACTCGTCTGTGCTTAACGATGACGACGACCTGAGGCCAAAACCCTGGTCAGCCGCCTACTTTCTCTTCCAGTCATACCTCTGTGGATTCGGCGTCTCGTATTCGGCCGAAAAGGCCTGTCAATGGCTGCGCCGAGCTGCCGAGGCGCAGGTAGAAACAGCGACAACTGACTACCTCGCAATCGCATGGTTCAACCGGATACACGCGGCCCTGGGAGTCCCGAATCCATACGATGCTGAAAAGCAGTTCGATAACGTTTTTTGGGGCGTTGTTCGAGGGCACAGGCATTGTTACGAGGACAGCGATGTACTCATGAGAGCGAGCGCGAACGAGAAGTACATGCAAACGTGGGAGCATAAAATGGGGGATGCCGACTTCCTCTACCGATCTTTAACTAGCGCAACTGGCATGCCCTTTTTTGCCTCGAGAAAACTTACTAGACAATGGGATCTCGACGACATGGCCATTCTCGATGGCCAGATCAAACAGGAACTGGGCCCAGCCTACAACGACTGCCTCCGCCCCGTCCCAGGGACAGATGATGACGAGGCAGACGCCCCGAGTGATGGCTATCGATTTGACAAGATTTTTATCAATCACATGGGGCATGGCCTGTTGCATTTGGCAGCATCATTTGGTAAGCTCGGCGCCATCAAGCATCTTGCTCAAACGTATCTTTGCGACATCAACAACAAGAACCAGTCGCATTCCGACACAGCTCTCACTTGCGCATGTCGATGCGGCCGGTTCAGCACGGCCATGTGGCTCCTCGAGAATGGCGCCGATGCAAACGGCGGGTCGTTTTGCGAGGAGTCGCCGCTTCATTGCATCAGCGGCTTCAAAACCGAGGCTGAGATGGATGATGCTGTGGCAAAATTGGTTGCAGCTGGAGGGGACTTGGAAAAGCACTCGGAAGCTTCGCGAAAAGACATACGAGGCATCTTTGCCGACTGGGAGGACAGCTTCTCCATGACTCTGACGCCCCTTGGTCGAGCCGTGCTTCGGAACAGCCTGCCAGCTGTGAGAGTTTTGCTGAAGCACGGCGCCAGTCCGATACGCAAGAAGGTTGATAGGAATCGGGCCAACATCCCGGCGATCGAGCTGGCCGCCGTGCTAACGCTGCCCGACATTCTCGAAGACCTCATCCAGAAAGCCGAAGAGACGGTTTCGCTCTTTGACGAGTGCGGCATGTTGGATGCTGCCCGTTCTGACAAGATCACTCCATACGATCCGCTTTCCCTCCACAGCCGTCTGGTCCGGTGCGGCGTGGACTACAAAACCGCCCTCAAGCGCACGCTTCGACTTCTTCGGGACAATAGCCAGAAGCAGGGGAAAGTGGAAGTGCATCCTGTTGGCAAGCATCTGTGCAATGAGATCGCGCTGGGCAACAAGGACATTGTCGAGGCCTTGCTTGACCTGGGCCACCCAGTTGAAGGCTCACCAGAGTGGCGACCAATCCGAGAAGCTATCAAGGCAAACAACACGGAGGTATTCCAATTGCTGGTTGAGTGGGGGTCCCCGATCTCCTTCCCTGAAAACGGTTCCAAGTCTCTACTCCACTTGTTCGCAGAGCGTGCACCACACACCCCCCGCGACATAACTATTGCCGAGCACCTGATCGACGTGTTTGCCATCGCAGTTGACCCCGTCGTCGAGAACCAGCCCTCGCCCCTTTTCATGGCCGTGCAGCATGGTTTCCACGAGCTAGCCGACCTCCTGCTTTCCCGCGGGGCTGGACCATCCCTCAACACGCTGCACGTCGTACCCTCGCAACCCGGCACCGACCCGGTCTCCCTGCTCGGCCTGCTCGTCCGATCGCAGACGTCCTTCTCGCTGCGCGCCATCGCGTACCTCGCTGGAACCCACAAGCGCCCCAACTCGCCGCACACCGAACTCGCCCCGCTCGCCACGGCAGACGAGTTTTCCGTCGTTCACGCCCTCGCCCTGGTGCCCCCGGCCGATTGGAACAGCCACGGCCAGATCTCGGCCAGTATCGTCCAGTTCGTGCTCGACATGTTCCCCACCCCGGCCAGCCTCGGCCGCATGGCCGAGCATCCGATGGTCGGGACGCCGCTGTCGTTAGCCGTCCTCACAGCGCACGCCGAGCTGGTGAGTGCGCTGCTGGCGTCGCCGGGGTACCGGGGTGATTGGAACAAGGTCGCAAAGCTGGAAGGCGCCCCGGCCGCGGCGGCCGGCGTGGCGATGGCGCCCGTCGCACTGTCGCAGCGGTTGGCGGTCGCGACGCTGCTGCAGCTCGAGGGGACGGGGTCAGTCGCGAGAGAGAAGGTGGCCGAGCTGCGGCGGAGGGTGGAGATCGCGCGAGCGCTGATGGCGTTGGAGGCTGCGCTGGGGGTCGGGGCGGCCGTGTCGCCTGCTGAGCAGGAGAACCTGAGGGAGGTCTGGAGCGGCGTCGACTTTGAGGCGCGGATTCAGGGGCTCGAGGGCCGGTTGGCGAGTGACTTTGCCATGCCCGAGATCAGGCGCGATGGGGAGGAGGTCAATCTGCCTGTGGATCTGTCGGTGCTGACGGATGAGAAACCAACCCACTGGAGCGAGGGGTGTGAAATGACATCGGAGATGTCGCTGCGCATCTTTTTGAAGCATTTTAGGAAGGATAACCAGATTTTTGGGGACGGCATTGTCAAGGCGATGGGGAAGCTGTTCAACAAGCGGAATGATGAGAGCGATGATGAGGGGGGGAAGGGGGGGCAAGCTTGAGCCCGGGGGGGGGGGGGCGTAGTGCGGGTGTGTCAACTACCAACTTGAACCTGGTGGTGTCTTGGCTGCGCTGCTCCCTCTCTTTCATTGCGATCAGAGCCTTTTTGGGGCGAGCTGTTTGTACTAACATGATGCTGATGATATATTGTACCTAAGCTAGGTAGGTACCTATGTGCCTACGCTACACTGAATCCGTGCCTTCACTTGAAATCCTGAACTTCTCTCACCATAATTATGGAAGCGATGGATTGAAGTCTTTCATCAGGACTACGGGATGAAATTTTTTCATCGGGACTACGGGATGAAAGCCTTCCGTCGCAACTAACAGAGAGCCACCCATTCTCACTGGCATACAGACTACTTGTTCTCATTTCGAGGGCCCATACTGGATGTACTTGATTTATACAGTGGCCTTCTTGCTTCGCCGACATCTTTCCATTAGCGACCGCTTTTCCCTTGGGCTTCTGGGTGTCGCTCGGCCCTGCGGCGGCCCCGTCCCTTTTCCCTCGTTCGCTTTCCCGCCAGGTCTCACGGGGAGTACCGATTGGCGCCTCTGCCATACTTCCCGGCACTGGCGTTGGGCGAGCCAGGATCCAGGATGAAATACAGGATCTCGAGATTGGGGAGACAGTCGACGAAGCCGGCAACCTCATCAGGGCAGGCCCGAAACTTATCCAACCTAGAGAGTTTGAGCCCAGGAGGTAATCTCTCCGTCCGAGAGGGGATCGCGGCCGACAACGTCGAATCCGACACCATGAGCAAGGTCGCGCCATCTGGCCACAGTGACGAGGCGCTCTGGGTGTTTGGGATCGTTCATCCAGTTACCGAACTGAGTGGTGATGGTGTTGAAGTCCTTGGAAAACTTTCTGATTGAAATCGCACCGGTGTGCTGGTCAAGTGCATCCGGATCTAGGTCTACACGACGACGCAGCACCGGCACCGTGTCCCTGCCGGATTGGATTTGGAGTCTTCTCCGGAATTGAGCAGCTGCCGCCAGATTCCTGTACAGTATGAAGGAGGTGTATGATGAGGAGGAGCCGCACTACATTCTGCGAGCCAACCGGAATAATGCCTGGTTCCCGCTCATGGATGACCAGAGCGGGCGGCTGTTCGTTATGATGAAAGTCTTTCATCCCTTGGTTGTGATGAAAAATAAAGCTTCCATCCTTTAGTTGCGATAAAAAACTTTCATCATGTTTTGTGATAAAAGACTTTTTCATCCCTTTTATTTATGATGAGAAACTTCCACCCCTTAACTACAGTGAGAGTAGATCTCAGAGATGGAAGAGAAGGAAGAGACAATAAGACCGATGGCGATGCCACGGCTCCTCAGGGCACTGAATGGAGGCTGCGATGGGTACATTGCGAGCTGCGGCCTATGCCAAGTCTAAGGCATCTTCTCTGGCCTGTTCCAGCCGGGTTCTCATGGCCTAGATGTTATGAATATGTGCCCGCAACTCATCTACTTGGGACCGTAAATTCTGCTCGCGGGTGGTGGTAAGTATGGCCTCTCCCTGGCGCCTCCATAGCCCCCTAAGTCGATACGATAATTATTACTCGGTAGTGGCTTACGTGAGCCAGCGGGAGATGACGAACTCAGGGGCTTCGCCCAGCCGGAAAAGTTCACGATACTACGAGAGCCTAGGATACTTCGGGCTTCTGAGACCGTACTTTCGTTAATGAAATAATTGAGGATAATAGCTTAAACTTGAATCTTGCCGACGAAAAATTTGGTCGTCTTGAAGGGATCGGTTCGTGCAGGGGACGGCTGTTGAAAAAAGTTGACATATTACACCACTGGTAATCTGATTGCTACATATCTAGAATCTGCAAAAATGAATGTGTAAACAGAAAGCCGTGTCAATGACGGGAATTGAGCCCGACGTGGGGGGTCGAACCCACAACCTTGAGATACCTGGCTGGAGAACCATAAGAGTCTCACGCTCTACCGATTGAGCCAGCCGGGCTTTGCTGGATGTTGGGATGTTAATTTTGAATTGTAGGTTAATAGCTCAAAATAGTGAAGAGTTTTGCTCAGAACCTTCCTGACTCACGAGGACGGAGACAGTCAAGTCTGACACATCGCTACCCACACCTCTGCATCTCAAGCCGGCAGTCCACCCTTGAGTGGAAACAACAAGCATATTCTACACCAAATCGGGTATGGTGTAACGGTAACATTTCTGACTCTCAAAATCCCAAGACCTTCCAAGATCCAAAGATTGAGCACTCAGGGGCCCGGGGTTCGATTCCCCGTATCCGAGAAATTCACATTCGATGTGACATACATTCATTTTTCTCACTTTTGATTTTGCATTCCATTTTCTCAACAAACCTGATTGGTTCAGCGGAATCTTTTATAGCCTGACTTCCACATGATGGGTGTGTGCCTCATCAAGAGTGGCTTGGCTCTAATGTGTCCAGGGGCTGCATGCAGCGCCGGCGGCGGCGATTCAGTGACTACAGCAGCTCTCTGCTGTCTCCATCTGTCAGGTCGAGTATGATCCAAGATCCAAAAGTCCAAAAAAGAAATCAGCTATTGTTGGCTGCGGTGTTCCGAACGAGGGAGTTATGCCCAATAACAGGATTGAACTGTTGACCTTCGCATTACTCAGTATTCCGTAGAGAATATTAGTACGACGCTCTAACCAGCTGAGCTAATCGGGCTGTTGAATTGTTGGGAGACTTGAGCCAGAAAGCCGTTTATGGAGCCGAGTGGAAATTTGAACGGTTCAAATGTGGACAACATCGACGCAAATGCACCCACGGACGAACGCTGCGGGAACATCACGACTCCTTTGGCAAGGGGATTTCAGGGGTGCTGTCGAGTAACGTCCAGCCAGGGGTTGTTGTAGCCCAGGCGTCCTGGCAACAGGGTTAGCCGATGATAGCCGACAACCACCAGGTGGGGGGGACGTCATCGCCTAGCTCGGGCCAAGCTCTCCCACAGATGAACTGCGTTTCCAGGCCATCGTCAATTGGAACTGCAATTGCAATCGACGCAAAATGCCTGCACGAGTCCTCTTCTCCGCGACGGCGCTACCGCGCACCGCGCGACACACCAGCCGGTTGTTCGTCAACCGGGCGCGGTACTCGACCGGGACGAGCGCAGGCCCTCTGATCCGCATCACCAACATCCCCGCCCCAGGGTCTGGCCACATCCGCATCCTCGAGCTCAACCGGCCCGCCGCCCGCAATGCCATCTCGCGCGCCCTCC
The DNA here is from genome assembly GCA_030549175.1 of Lasiosphaeris hirsuta. Taxonomy (NCBI): domain Eukaryota; kingdom Fungi; phylum Ascomycota; class Sordariomycetes; order Sordariales; family Lasiosphaeriaceae; genus Lasiosphaeris; species Lasiosphaeris hirsuta. The sequence continues at coordinate 245,595 of JAUKUA010000001.1, forward strand.
TCTCCTCACTACGCGAAGAAATTGACGCCGTGCACGCTCAGTACGATGCTGCGACGGGCGAAGAGTTGGCCGGCTCAGCATGGAACCAGCGATTCGGCGGCGCAGCCCAGGACAAGACAGGCCCGACCCGCGCGCTGATCATCGCCTCGGCACTCGACACCTCCTTCTGCGCTGGCGCCGACCTGAAGGAGCGTAAGACCTTCACCCCAGACGAGTAAGCTCTAACCCCCCCCCCCTTCCCAAAAAAACCAAAAAAAAACCAAAAAAAAACCCCCCCTCAACCAACAACCCTAGCTAACTACCCGGCAACAGAACTTCGGCCTTCCTCCTCACTCTCCGTACAACCCTAACCTCGCTCTCGGCCCTCCCCATCCCAACCATCTCAGCCATCTCCTCGCTCGCCCTCGGCGGCGGCCTCGAGCTCGCGCTCGCCACGCACTTCCGGGTGCTGACAGCCAACGCGGTGGTGGGCCTCCCCGAGACGCGGCTGGGCATCATCCCGGGGGCGGGCGGGACCTTCCGGCTGCCGGCGCTGATCGGGGTAGCGCGCGCGCGCGACATGGTGGTGACGGGGCGGCGGGTGTCGGGGCCCGAGGCCTACTTCCTCGGGCTGGCGGACCGGCTGGTCGAGGTGCGGCCCGACACGGAGGAGGAGGCGGCCGAGTGGGGGGCGCTCGACGAGGGGGAGCGTGGCGGGCAGATACTCGCGCGAGCGAGGCGGACGGCGCTGAGCGAGGCTGTCCGGCTGGCGGGCGAGATTGCCGAGGGCGGGCCCGTCGCCGTGCGTGCTGCGCTGCGGGCGGTGCAGGAGCCTGGGGAGCTGATGGAGGGGAGTATGTATGAGAGGGTGGTGGGGACCGAGGATCGGGATGAAGCGTTGAGGGCGTTTGCGGAGAAGAGGAAGCCCGTGTTCAAGGGGCGGTAGTGGTTCTTGGCTGGGCTGTCCGGGCGGAGCTAGTATCGCACCGTCGTGAGGGCGTTTGCTCTGGTTTTGGAGCTTGGGAGACCCATAGGGCTCTTGTCCAGGTAGCGCCATGTTGTACACCACGTCATCAGGCAGGCAAATGCGCAGTACGCTTCAGGTTTTGGGACTTGGAGTGGACATTGCCCATCATTTTTGGATCCGCGGCCGACTCACGTCTCGCAATTACAAACACTCGCACTGAAAGTTACCTGTCGGAGAGTCGCCGCTGGTTCCTGGATGGGGACATGGGTCTTTTTTAGCAGTCTCCTAGAAATGACCGACGACACCGCACCCTGGAAAATTTCTCGAATACTGCAGGCGCAGCTGCGCTAGAGCTTGAAGCATGTGCTTGGGTCCCTTTTAATCGCTCCCCCACCCCATGGACGTCATTGGCCTTGCGCCTGCTTGGGACACTGGCCGCTGCCCCACCAAATACAGAGACAAGAGAGAGGCTATGACATCACCACGACGAAACTGTACCTGCCGTGAAGATCCCAAAGCCGCCTTTAAAACTGTCCACGCCGACTTGCCTTCTCGGATATTTTTTCTCTTTAGTCAATTCCTGACTATATCAACTCAAAAAACAATCCAACTCTTCAGACAAACCACCACAAACTCACAACCGCAAAGCACACATCACCATGTCGTTCCTCACAGAAACTGCTATGCGCCGCGTCGCGGCCCTCCAGGTGCCTCGCACGCTCGCCACAAGTGCGCCCCGCGCCAGCTTCTCGACCAGCATAGCCTTCCAAAAGACAGCGACCGACTCCGCCAAGGACGCGCTCAAGTCGGTCGACCGCGCAGTCAGCGACAAGCTGGTAGACGGCATCGACATCGGCAGTACGTGTTTCCCCCTTCGTCCCCCTCACCCCTACCAAAACTAACCCATCTCCTACAGCAACCGTCGCCAGCAAGCTCAAGGAGACGACCGAGAACATCACGGCCGGTGACGTCAAGGGCAAGGCGGCCGAGCTACAGGGCGAGGCCAAGGGAAAGGCGAGCGAGATGGCGGGCAAGGCCAAGGGTGCTGTGGGCGAGATGGCGGGCAAAGCGCAGGGCACGGCCGAGGAGGTGTCGGGCCGGGCGCAGGGGTCCGCACAGCAAGCTGCTGGCAAGGCCCAGAGCACCGCGCAGGAGGCCGCGGACAAGGCGAAGGGGGCGGCGGAGCAGGTGAAGCGGAATATGTAAGGGGTTTGTAAGGGGAGGAATGATGGGAGTGTGGGTTATAATGTTGTATAATATATCCTTACAGCGGCGCGTTGCATTGAGTCCGCTGATAGCCTGGTTGGCGCGGCGCTCTCTTTATGAGGGAATTGAACCCCTTCCCTTATTCTTCACATCAAAATGTCCTTGTCCCGTCGTGGTCGTGTGGGCGGTTGTCAGGTACATTTACGGTGTTACCCTTTGTGGCACTCGCCATGAAGCATACCGTCAATCCAGCAAACATGCATGCGAGCGCGAGGAAGGTATCATCAGCCCGGTCCATCACAGAACGACAGAGTGGCAAATCACCAACTCTTCAGCAGTCTACAAGAAAAATGTCCCGACGCCAGCACTCCCACCCTCGTAATTCGCCCAGCACCACCTCTCCCAAGGGAGAGATAGTAGCAAGACACGAGGCCGGGCAGCTTCTCTTCCCGTGGCGCCGGCCGTTTGAAACGCGCCCACCGCCGCCAGCCAGAGGACAAAAGTCCTCGGCGGAGGTGGCCAAGCCGTTGCAAACATTTGTGATTTTTTTATTCTACCGCTCGGAATACAGAGCTGGATCAAGGATGGGTCTCGCCTTGTGCTCCACCAAGCCGTGCGGATGATGTGTTGTGACGAGTAAGAGAGGAAAGGGAAGGGAAGAATCAAGAAAACTTAGAGAGAAAAAAATCCGGATCAAAGTTTCTCACACACACCGGTCGCGAGGTCGACGAGGGGCCCGGGATCCTCAATTCATGCTTCATATCTGTCCTGTTTGGTGCTGATCCATGTCAGCTCGCTCGTCGGGTATCGTACAGCCTCTCTTTCGGCTGCCTTATCTGCTCCGGAGCAGATTTCACGAGCATAAACTGTTCCGACCGAGAGGTTCGCCATAATTTTGTAAACCAACAACTTTCTCCAAGAAACGACCGTGATCTTGCATCACAACCATCTCTCCAACATGATAAATCGCCAAATAGCCCGCTTCCTTCGCTTCCATGGCGCGCTTGGCTGCCATCCCTAAGCTGGCGGCGCTGCGTTAGTCGCATCCTCGACCTTGCCGTCGAGCTCCTCAAAAACTCTCAACCATCCACATCCATCTGCTCCGAGGCTTTGCCGCCCATCTTTTCTCACTGGGCTTCCTCGAATTTATCCAGGCCTTCCCACATAGTCTTCTTGTTCTTCTCGAGAATCAACTTCTTGACAGGCGGTCCTTCCCCAGCCGTAAAGTAAACGAACCGCCTGGTCCTGGACGTGTCTTTGATCCATCGGCCCTCTTTATTGGTCAGCAGCTCCTCCGTATCCGGTGACGACTCACCCTTCCGGATAGGGTTCTCCTCCTGTACAACAACCCCATATCCAAAAGGCATGTCCGCTTCCAAGGAAGGACCCTATCCTTCCTCGAAAAAGACGCGCTTGGTGCCCCGATCCGCCTCCATTTGTTCCAACTCGCGATCAATCTCCATAATGTCCATGATCTCTTGGTCCACATCCCGGGCCTCGGCCTCGGATTCGTCATCCGGCACATCCGCCGCATAGCTAAGATCGTTTCCGAACAAGAAGCCGGGGTTCCGCGGCTGGCTGTTTAACGCCTGATCCTCTTCAATGGGCTCGGTCGAGGGGAGGATCTCCATCGATTCGTCAACATTGTCAAACAAGCCCTTGACAGCACCCCGTGGCCGAAGCAGTCCTCCGGTGGGCCCCGAAACGCTCAGGTTGAACGCAACGCTGTTCGGCTTCTGCTGTCTGGGATACGTGAGGATAGCCTTGGCCGCAGTAATGTCGGCGCGCGGCTTCTTGCGAGCGCCGAGCAGGCGGGTTGTGAGTGACGCGCCGCTGTCTTCGCTCTCGTGCACGATGACGATACGGCTCTCGCCCTGGACAAGGACCTCGATGGGGAGGCCGTCCGAAGCGTTGCCCGTACCGTTATCGCTGGGAGTGCCATCGCGATTCGCGGCAGGGGTGGCGCGAGCGGCTCTCGGGATGCCGACTACGCCGTTACACCGTTCACCGAGGAGGCCGGTGCCGAGCTCAGTAAGGCGAATCATACGGGTAGGTTGGGCGCCGCTCCATAGGTTGACGCCGCCGCCCCCAGCACGTCGGAGCTGAGAGTCCCAGAACCGAGAGATAACAGGAATGACAGAGACAATAGGGTCCGCGCCGCCCAGCCAGAGAAGAGCGCTCTCCTCACCAATGCCGGTTCCCCAAGTTGGGGGGGCGTGAATAACGTCGATGCCGCCTTTGACCGCGGCAAGCTTTTCCGATCCGCCGGCAATTGTGGCAGCCAGCGCATCGCGTCTGGTGTGTGGTGTCATGGGCACAAACTCGCCCCCAGACCCAGGCGCTACGGGTGACTTTTGCGTCGCAGGATTCCGCAATGGGCTGGTTCCCTCCAGATGACCAGTCACGCTGAAAGTTGTGATTGCCGAGCCGCGAAGAGGAGCGTTGGCTTTGCTAAACAGACTGCCGCCCGCAGCTGCGGTGCTTGTCGACGGGCTGGCACCATCGATATCCCAGATGCCCCATTGCCCATCTGCAAGAAGAGCCAAGACAGCGTGGCCGTTGGCAATCCACTTCGCAGCGACGATGGGTTTCCGCGTCGTCGACATGACAGAGCCTCGAGCGAAGGGCGGGTAGAGCGAAAGCAGCCAGGAACCCTCGGCCGGGAACGGACCATCAGAGTTGTCCTCAGGAACAGACCCCAGATTGTAATCGAATATGCGCACCGCATGTGATGACGAGACGGTGAGAAGTTGGGTGATGTGTGATGGGTTGAAAGAGATGCTGGTCAGTGGCGCAGGGAGGTAATCGGTCTGGAAGGGGATTTGGCGAGTGATGGTGCCGGGCTTGGTGTCCAAGGGAACACTCCAAAGGCGCAGGGTGCCGCTGGCTTCGCGCGAGTGTGCTGCGACGATGGCATGAGGCCCCACGAGAGTCGCGTTTTGCTCCGAAGAACTGTCCTGCGATCCGGGCTTCGGCTTGAACACCGTGATGGCTACTCCTCCGCAAGGCCGGCTCTGTCCCCCGAGTATTGCGAGGCTCTCACCCCATACGCCCCTGCCCACGTTTCCAGCAAGAAGGTTCTGTCGCAATTCTGGCCTCGCCTTGCTCTCGTGCGATGGTGGTGTCAAGGGGAGTGAGATGACGTAGACGTCGCTCGTCGCGCAGGCAACCGCGAAAACGAGCTTGTCCTTGAAGACGTCGACGCCGTTCCAGGTCGCGTCTTCGGGGGCGCAATGCGCCATTGGAAGCACGCCGACGCTCAGGGCAGCTGTGCCCAGGGCCAGGTCGAGCGTCTGGATGATCTCGGGGAGAGCGGAGGTGTTCGCGGTCGGGGTATCTTCGAATTCAGGCTTGTCGACGAATGGCGAGGCTGCTGCAGGTGCCTCGTCGTCGGAGTCGATAATCGTGACGGCATCGTTAGAGTTGGCTCCATTCTGCTTCTCCTTGGGAGGTTTTGGGGCCTTGAGCCTCTTGCCGCCGCGCCAGACGAGTGTGATGCCATTCTCGTGGCCGTAGATTAGGACGGTCGCTCCCTGAGGAGATTGGACGGGGTGTGTCTTCACATCGTGGATTCGGCAGCTGAGGGGGTATCTGCAGAAGGCGGGTGTCAGCAACATGTCCAGAGAGGCTATGCAGAAGGCACCCAAGGTCAATCGCACGTGTGTTGAGTATTTTGCGCCGTGCGCCGCGTCCTTGCAACCGGCTGCATTTTGAGGATTAGAGGAGAAGTGAGGGGAGGCTAGAAATTAGCGGCGGCCTCAAATACAAACAGACATTTCCCTCGGGCTTATGGGTCGGGGAGCCGTAATTTGTGGATGGGGGATGCAGTTTGTCCAGGGACTGGGAAGCTGGACGTACGTTGACAAGCAGGAAGCTTCTCAAAATTCACCGCGTCAGGAAACGTGAAGGAGCTTGGACCACAAGGAAGCCAAGCCGGCCCCACAACGCTTACTCCTCAACCCTAACCCCGATAGATTGAAAAAAGGTCTTGACACCCCTCTGAGGAGACTAAAATTGCAGTGAAATGGAAATGGGGCGGTATGTTGCATGGAAACCTATGCCTAATTTAGAACGCCGGCACCTTACACGTAACAATGGCCTTTCCTTACTATGTAACTACCGTTTTTGCTACGGCCTAGAATGGACCGCTTTCGTATGTATCATTTTAGGTGATCCTTCACTGAATACTGACATGACATATTGTATGGTAGTGTAAATAAATTGTAATGGATGGCCAGTTTGTGACACAGGCCAGCCACAGTGAGGCTGGGGTGTGGCAATCACAAGGTGTGTCACCTCCAATGGATCGAACTGCAGAGCTATGATCTCACACCTCAACCATACCGCGGACTACATCGGCAGTGGTGTTGGTCTGATGCAGAGCTTTTACACAACGGTGAGGGAGATGATCTTCGCAACCCAAAGCGGTAGATGACGAGGGAAGTAGCTTAATGCAGAGAGGTGGAACGACGTCGCAGAAGGTAACAGACGATGCTTCGTATGCTTCGTAGCTGTAAGTCAGGAGAGAATAGAAGGGTTCACAAGGTTTCAGACTATTGAGGTAATTTCTGACCACAAACACACTGATAAATTGTAAACTACGACAGCCCCCACTTTCACGAAGACAATGTCCTCCAGAAGCCTCTCCAGGTATCAACCAAATCTCCTGAAATACCCCTCGCATCCCATGACCGCTCAAACCGGCGTCGGACCAGAGGCGCACATCGCACAGATGCTGGAAGCGGCAACCGTGACCTGGCCCACATCGGCGGGGGCGCACTTGGCCTGGAGGCAGGTAGCAGCCTTGGACTGCACCGCCGCCGAATTGGCGCACTGGCACTTGATGTCGGCAATGGGGTCGGCCACTTGGGTGCAGCCCAGCTCGCCAGCGGCCGAGACGATGCATCCCAGCTTTGACTCTCTCTTAGTCTCCAGAGGAAAAGGCGCGAGGAAGGGGTACCTACACCACAGCTCGGCATGAGGGTTGTGGCGGGGCAGGCATCTCCTGCCATTGCCATGCCCGCAAGGGCGACCAAGGTAACGGCGAGGAACTTCATGCTGACGACGGGCAACTTTTTCAAGGCAAGTTACTAGGCCTCGCGATGTCGATCGGACAATGCAACAGCAAATATGAAGCTGATCAGAAGGGAGCCAGCCATATTATACACATCATACATTTCACCCAACACATTTGGAAGTAGCGCCGTGTGGGTTTGACAGAGCGCACAATCGACCTTTGTATCACCGGCGGGCCGTCTTGGCGTCTTCTTCACCTCACCGGCTCTTCTCGGATTTGCCACGACATGACGCTGGTAGGCTACGCGGAACACTGTCAAACTGATGTGGAAATCGGCCCAAGCAGGGAGTTATAGACATGTACAGCTACTTTCTCCAATTGCTTTATCCGTGGCAGGACAAGCGCTGTCAACGATACAACTATTGGTCTATCAACATGTTCAATATCGGCCCCAGCAACACCGCTACACAGCTGCTCTCACAGGATCCCGAGTCCTTGTACAACAGTAGACCTACGTGAACCCCAAACTCCCTTGCCTTCCCATCTTGGGGGTTGTTTGACAAATCTAGCAGAAACACGAGAAACAACCGAAATCTCGGGCAGCCGCAGGTTTGACGTGGGAGCATGTAACATCCCCGCACTCAACAAAAACCCTGCTGGCGGACTGCTTTGCTTGTGCTGTGGTAGAAGGAAATCGAAAATGGATGGGATGACTACATCAGGTGGGACAGTTACAACTTCTCCCCGGTAACTGCGGCCCTTTAAAGCTCCCCAGACTCGAACCGTCACTTTCCAAAAGGGGCGGTCTCCCTAATTTTTGAGGTGCCAGTCGTTATTCAGGACAAACCATGGTCGAGAGTACCCTAGATACTATCTACCATCACTTGGAGCGGTGGTGTCTCGCTTTGGTGAAAGGATGATTGGAACTGCGCCCTACTTTCGGCTTGCTAGGACGGTAGTAGATAACTTCGAATTTGCCCCGATCGTCGTTGTTATAAAAAACTCGTATCGCCCGGGTATCTATCCCCTTCCTCCGGCAGCAATGGCCACTCTAGTAATGGTCGGTTCGGATCAATCCGAGTCATTCTGATTCTCTCATAGTTTTAAAATTCCTTGGGATAACCACCGCGGACGGCGCTGCACCAATTCCCAGAGAACCTCCCCATCGGGATCAGCTGTATTAATGGCCGTGCCATTTGGGAGCGGCAGTGAAGTACTGTTGGATATATGTGACTACCGTGTGTTTTGGTGTTCGCCAGATGTCGTTCCTGCCCGTCGCTCCGAGGTAATTGGAGGTAATTGGATGAGTCGCTCGAATTCCTCGGAGAGAACTCCCAACATCTTCCAAGCAAACAGTGCCATTGTGTCAATGAAACCATCTAAGGTAGGTAGGTATCTTTAAGCTGTGATCTCGGGTGTGAGATGAATGTCGCCGCCAAGATCATAGATTTTATCACGGTTTGAGGATGGAACGAACTTAATGGGGGCTGTACGTACTTAGCGGTGCTAGTATGGATGTTGGTGAGTCTGTGGATGAACTGTCTGGGGCTGAATAGAAGGAGATTGCTTGTCCGCAATGCCATATACAATAGTATTTCGGTGTTTGAGCGGCTTCATGAGATTCAAGTCATCTTATTTGAGGTCTCCCTCTTTTATATTGAAACTTTGTGTAGCTAGATGGTTTCACCAGTAGTGCTTTTGTCGTGGCCTGTCGTATCTGGGGAGCAATATCGTTGAGAGAGAAGCTGATGGATTATGGATGGGTACTGCAGACATCAGACTCGAGCATCTAATTCATCTCTGGCGGCTGCTGCTCAGGTTTCCTTTCAGCATCGCCCTCTAGGGGCTGCAAGGGTCATGCGCCATCACGCCAAGACAATCCCCAAGAACTTGAAGCGACTCTTAACGGGGCATTCTCAACACCGACGCTTGACAAAGGCGCCGTTCAAGCCCCATGCTGAGACGGAAGCCAAGCGAGAGCTGGAGCCAAAATCCGAGGGCACGCATGTCACTAAGCAATGCGGTCGATGCGACTGACTCTCCTACTATCCTATGAGAGCCTCAGGACCCGGCGTTGTGGATTGCACCATCCCGGTAAGCAGTATCGATATCAAGTTACCTTGCATCTCCGGGGCGCTAACGTGCAACGTCACTTCGGCCTAGGGAGGTACCGCGACTTGAGAGAGATGATTGACGAGAGCGGCGAGGGCATCACCCTGGTGGAAAGGAACTATGATGGCGTAGGCATTTGGGATTGTTGCTTTTACCGAGGTGTCAGTCCTGTCGAGGAACATATCTGCCAAGCCTGAGCAGTCCTTTGCAATGGCTTAGCAAGTGAGCAGAGTTTAATCTCCACAACCAAGCCCTGTTCATACCTGTGGTATAGCAAAACTTCTTGTACTTGCAGATATGTGGCTAAGCGCGTCGCCGAGCCCAAAGTAAATGTGTCTCGAGTGGCTATCATACAATAATGACCTCGCTCTCGGTGACCCCTTTAAACGCCAATGCCTTCCCATACATGATCCCATGAACATAGCACTCCCCCACAAGTTTGTATGCATCGCCGACTTTCGTGGGTACCGAGTCGTCATCCAGGTCCGGCCTTGAGACTTCGTCCGTGTCATCAAAGCCGAGCAGGGACGCTTATTTAGCCTAGGCATCTCGGTGGCTGTCCAAATGCGGCCTGCTTGTGTGTCCCAGGGGGAGGACGAGCTTTAGCCGGGCTGTGGATTCCTTCGTCGGGTAGGGGGAAGGTAGGGAGTTGATCGACTTGTCTGAGTGAGTCGATGAAAGTGATGAGATCGCAGTCTTACCAGGCCTTTTGCCGATGGTGGTAGTTTGGTCTACTAACGTGGCTCTCACACAAAGTTTGGCGTAGTTGCTGTCGTCGACTACCGAAGCATCCAGTGGAAGCTTGTTAGATGCTGAAAATACCCCTTGGTGACCGCACTAGTCGGAGATTGTCCCAGAGGAAATGTTGACTGTCCAGTTCGGAATCCAGGAGGAGAATGCGGCCGATCTGTTCCCGCTAGCTCTGCAGAGCAATTGTGCCGTGTCTTCTTGGCCGACAAACACGCTGGCATATCGTCGAGCGATATCTTTAAGAGGTGAATTATAATTGGGGTGCAATAAAGGATGATCGGAATCCCTGGCAAGTCCTGACAAGGTGAGGAGCTTGTCGACAGGAATTGTTGATTCTGTGTGCGAAAAGAGCTTGAAAAGGGTGAGTGAGTTGCATTGCGGAAGCAATGCAGCATCGCCCGCTTCGCCAAGACTAGCTCCTGGGTAACCCAAGCCCGGCGAAACCAGCCGCGACTGAGCACTTGCTTGATTTCTTGCCAGATGGGATCCTTGTTCAAAGGAACCTTTCTTCCTCTCCACGCTTCAGGAATCGGCGTAATGTCCTGTGGCCAAGGGTCGGTTGCAAGGCCGCTGTACGGATCTGGGCAAGCGTCTCCAGTGCTTCGCTGCTCCGGTCACTCTCTTCCCCGATATATGCAAAGACATTTTCGGCGGAGCGGTAGATGTCTTTCATGCGTCGTACTTGGATCTTCCTCTCGTAGTCATCCAGCTGGTTAATGCATATTGCGTCGACCCAGACCAGTATCTTTATGGTCGAGTCACGGATATGACGAAGAGCAAAATTTAGCGAGGCGGTAACGAACAAAGGGCCCTCTGGCGTTTGTATCTCGAACGGTTTCAGATCTGCCCCCCACTGATACGAGATGGCCGTGTACTCAAGTGCAGATGCGCCGTGGAACGGGTATATTCGGAGAGAGTTCTCTCAAGCGGTACCGGCCCGATTCCCGGCTCGGGGTCCTCGAGAACAATATGGGGCACCTTTGACTCGAACTGGGTAACGGAGTGGGCGATATTGCTAAGCCTTAGCTTTCCCTGGATGTGCAAGTCCTAAGAGTCGACAAAGAGGCCAATGCGCCAGTTGGGTCTTGTATTTGAGACGACAGCCAAGATAAAATCGTCTGTCGCCGGTCGGTTCGACCGCGCATCAAGCCATAGAGACTCGGCCTACAATCTGTTAGGGACACCAAACTTTACTTGACGCAGAATAACAGGAACGAGGTTCCTTCCCGCCTTGCGCATTGTGGGTTACCGCTGAGCAGGAACTCTGAATCCAAGAGGCTGGAAGTTGTTGTTACGACGTGGATGTGGTATGTCACAACAAAGCTGGAAGACCATCTTCTCGTTCCTTTGTATCTAGAGCGAGACAAAAACCGAGAGAAGTCGCCAAAAGTATCCGGTATGGTGAAGGTAGATGTGTCCAGTTTGATGTTCTCGCAAGGCTGGTATCCCGCGCGGTTGCGGAGTGTGCTGGTCCAGTGAATTTTGGCTTGGTAGGCAGGATCAATGTGCCTCTCAAACATTCGGGACACCTATACGGCAATCAATATGAGGTCTGGACATGTTTGAGGAACTCCTACCATGTATTCACCGAGGAATGCCAACTCGACCTTGCCGGCTTCATTCCCATTCCCGAATATAACGACATGAACCTCTTCTCTTGACGAAATAAAGAGCGCTGGCCATACTTCAGTTGATCCCGCGAGCACATCTCTGGCCGGTGACTCGCCGTCCTCGAGATTTTGAAGCTGAAGGACTAATACCATTTTTCTCCAACAGCTGGCTTATGTTCGCCTGGTCCACCCGGAGCTAGAGTTCTGGTGGGCACATAGATCAAACTGAGCTCATCGAACTTCTACCTAAAGTCAAACCGTCAGTCATTGAGATGCACCACCTCTCCTTTGTTATTAGCAGAAAGAAATACCTAATTGTCTCAAGATCCTCAGTGCCACAGGTGTGGTGAATTTGACGATACAACTCAACAACGCGGTTGAAGGATGGTTGAACTAAACTCTTCAGCTTGGCCAAATGTTCGACGAGGGTATTGATGTCTGCTTTTCCGGTGACGCCAAAATAGGAGAGAAATATCCAACCCGGGTCGTCTGGCATGGGGACATCAATGAATGAGAAACTTGTTTGAAGCAGCCCGTTCCTCAGAAAGCGCCGTAAAGGTATTGTTGTGTCCTTCACCGGCCATTTAACTGACATCCATGTTTTGGAAAAGAGCAACTAGACTGATCCTGGACTCTTCCCATGCTCTATCTTTCTTGTCAGTAGACCTCTCCCCTATCCAGGTGCCGTAGTGCTCCCGGTTTGTCTTGATGAACTCCAGTATTTGCACACCTGACCATTCCCGAAGTAAGACTTGGAACTCTGTTGAGATGGTGAAAGGACTTCCCACTGTCGGCGTCACCAATCGGGGCAGATGATTGTACGTTATGTGCTCAGTGACCCATTTAACCCATGGTTCATGGCTTTCGGGGCACAATGCCGATGCATAACCCTCATTCAAGGTGTCTGACTTCCGTTGTGAGACAATCTGGCAGTCTTGGAGACGTACGAGACTTGGATTGGACCATAGGGCTCGTATACAGGTCTTCTCCGCGTCCAGCCGTCTCGTCATTAGCAACAAACCACATCTTCCTTCGCGAATGATCCAGCTAGTGGGCGTTGAAGATAAAGATATCATGAGAGATGATGTCGCCTGGTGCTAGTCCCGTTGCTAGGGGATAACAGGAGGACGAGTGTAAATCAGCGATTTTCTGGCAAACCAGCTCGGTTCTAAATGCCTTTACACCAAGAAAGTGCAACGGTTGTCGTCTTTTTGCGTCGTCGTTGGCAACTGTTTGAACCTCTGATATCTGAATGCTCTGCGGTACCTGAGCATGATCCACCCCCTGGGGAATACAATGTCTGTAGAGCTTGCTGCGATCCACCGTCCGTCTCGTAGAGAGGCACTATATCCATCCTTTTGATAGCGGAAATTGTTATGCTGTCTCTTGTTATAATGGTGGTAAGTGCTTGGATGAGGTCAGAATGCCATTGGTTTGTTTTCGCGTGAAACTCGGCCGGTTGAGTCTTGACAAAAGCTTGGAGATGTTGGAGGAACCCTTCGGAAGTCATCGCAACAACCCTAAGATCCCGAAGGAAATTCAAGTCACCGGCATCATAATGACGGGAGAGATAGAGCAACTCCGTGTTTTTGGAAAGAGTCAGAGGGACAACTTCGCCACCACAAAACTCTGCAGGGATGTATTGAAGTTGGCATGGAAAGCTCAATTTCCCGGACACTGACTGAAGAGTCTGACGTTTGGAGAGTATCTTGATGAGTTCAGGTCCAAGGGTCTCAAAGAAATCAGACATTTGAGGCCTCGGGTAGAGAAACTTGGGCCAAAGACCGCCGATACCGTGTGAATTGAAGGTATCAACAACTGTAAGAAGAGCGCTTTGACAGGCTTTGAGGAGGGCTTTATTCCAGGCTGAAGATCTGTCGATGTCCTCACAATTGGCAATAAGCACAAAGTTGGCGTGTAAGAGGAACTAAGGCAAAGTTAACATACCGCCATCAATGTCGTCTTATCGTCCGACTGTTACCTAGGCTGCAAAACATACCTTGAAGCCATAATCCCGGATCGGCAAAAATGCATACACGTGCTGAGGCGGGACCTACACGTGTTGGATCGGGAACGCCAACTGGATCTCAGTCACCAAACAGCCAGGGCGCGTGAACTCGGCAGGGAGCCCCTCTACCCGGTGCCTTGTGATCAAGTATTCTTGAGACAAATCATTATGGCGTAATCTCAGCAGCATACTACCCCATCATCTGGGCTAGCATTGTCGTCTTTGATGAATGCTGACTGCCAAGTTTCGCCCAGTCGTTCCGTGATTGATGTCTTTATTTTCTTCCGTCTTGTTGACGCTATTTGGGGATTGATATCTTGCACAGTGCTGTAGCATCAGTCAGTAGCCTCTGTGCACTTGAGCCACTTTGAACAGCCACCCCAGTGACGGGGGTGTTATGTGGCACCAAACTGGAACCCATACATTTACCTTCCTCGCTGTTTTTAGTGCGAAAGCCGTTTTTGGTAGTCAGCCTTTGACGGCCGAACAGTCTTGTTAGTCACTCATCTTCTCGCTACTCACCGAGAAGCGAGCCGTGGTTGGGGCTCCTTTTTGATAAGAATTCTTGAGGCACAGTGTTTTTCAGGCCGTCTCGGAGGTTGGGCGAGTGAGCTTTTGCTGGTTTGCTCTTTCTTTTTCTTCTCTTTATTTCGCGCTTGCCATTCTTCCATGTGCTGGTTCGTGCGGTTCAAAGCTAATACTCGGAACGAGGGCGAGAAAGCAATCGCCACAGTGAGGGGGATGGCAATTGGAGACTCTGAGAAACGAATTCCCATGGAAAGGCTATGCGGGATGGAAATACACAGCCGGCCCAAGAGAATTTTTGCATGCATGCAGCCTATGTGACGACCACGAAGCACCAAGGGGCCAACAGGGTCAATTGTTGGCGGTTTGCGACGAGTGGCCCTGGAACGCGGTCGATAAGCGCCGGCCCGTCAGCCGCGCCCCCCTAGGATCTCGGGGCCGATTTCGAGATGCCCGACAGAGATCACGCGGGAATCTAGTAGAGAATCGGTTGGGGCGGGATAAAAATGGCAGTGCGCGCGCCAAATCAGGCTTGCGGTGGCCTCTTGGACGGTCCCAGCAGTCTGGTCCGGGCCCGGTCCCCAGGCTGGTCTGCAACGGATTTGGCGCTTAACGGAACCTGGTCTGGTAGGTACGGGGTATTTTGCCCAATTCACGAAACAGCTGAGCGAGAGCCAAGGAGAGGCTGTTGTCCAATTTTATCGCAGCGGCTGCCGTTTCAAGCAATGGTATGTCGGCCGTGAGGGCCCACTGTCCGGACAATTTGCCCGATATTTACCTAGGTGCCCCCTCTCCAAGTACAAGCTCAGGGTCCTCGTGCGCTGCGGTATAATGTCATTAGGGAATGGCATTGTAGAAACCCCGACTCTTTGTTAGTTTGTCAGTGGACAGTCCAACTGTTTATCGTTCCTAAGTCTTTTTTTTTTTTTTTTTTTTGCATTTTGGGCCAGGCAGTCTTCACCATGGGCTACGATTCGGACCCACTACCCACCCTTTGCACGACATGGAAAGAGCTTCCCTCCATCCTGCTCAAGGACGATCCACGCGTCCCCTCCCAGACCGAATTCGACGGATCCACTCTGTTGAAGCACGGTTGCACAAAGCAAGAGGCCGACTTTTTTGAGCTGGCGGGACAAGATTCGGCCTTGCTGCTCGTCAGCCGGATTGGGCGGGTTGACCCGACTTCCATGCTCTTTGAGCAGAACTCGGCCATCGTCGAGCGGGGTGTTCCGCTCCGGGTATCAGACATACCGGGGGAAGAGCGTAGATCCATCTCCCTCCAGGTGGCCGACCTCGTCTCTCGCCTCCACTCGAGAGGCATAGTCCACGGAAGTATCGACCCAAGTGTTTTGCAATGGAACGCCAGAGGCCGGCTGGTCTTTTCCGACTTTGGAAACGCGAGGCTAGCAGACCGAGGGAGGGGTGGCAGCAGAGAGCCGCACTGGGACGGAAACGAGCATTTTATCTCGCCTCGACTCAAGGCCCATACGCGGCCCGGGAGGTGCTTCCTCCCAACCGAGATGGACGACCTCTTCTCCGCAGCAGTCACCATCTGGTGCATATGGGCTGGAAAGCTTCCGGATCCCGCCATGTTTAGTGAGAATGACGGCCTGACCCCTGACCTCAGTGTTATCACCGATCCCGACATCTTTGGCGACGTTGTCGACACACTCCAGCAAGGCGGTCTTTATCTTGACTCGATTGTTTCTAGACAGAAGTCTCCGTCGAGACAACGATCACTATCACCGCCTACACCCCACCGCGGATCGCAAGTGTACGGGCGTGTCGTTCCAGCTCGGTCCGCCAGCTCGCCGGGCGATACGACTCGGACAAAGTCGGCATCCCCAGATCCACGTACTAGTGTCCACCATGGCACGGGCTCATCCCTACTACTCAGTGTACTATCTCGGTCGACCAGCTCACGGGGCAATAGCAGCAGAGCAGCGTCGGTTCCTCCAAGCTCGTGTAACGACTATACAGTCTGTTCGGCTTCGGCATATGTGCCAGCTCGGCCGTCCAGCTCGCGGGGCCACAGAACAATACCAGTCTCTCCGGACTTGCCACCCAGTGAAGGTACCTCGTCATTACCAAGAATCATGACTGAGGATCCGATAAGTACAAGCAGGCCAAGCTCCCCGGCGCATTCAGATATCACCATTGAGCTTCCTCCAGCCGAGACCCCGGCACCAGAGAACCCCATCGCCCCCGATATTTCAGCGGCATATCCGACCAGCCTCCTCCAGGTGCCACCCCCCGCCGCACTGGCGAGGCGAAGAAACTCATGCCCGCTGATGATCGACGTGGACAAGTTCAAGGCACAAGTGTCAGCGAGCGGCAGAGGCGGGCGGCAGATCGCTCCAAAGGCACGACAAGGGAGCGCCACATCGACCCAAGAACACCCCTCGGCGTCCCACGACATAAACCAAGACGCCGAGCTCCCACCCACAAACGACCTAGATACCAACAGCAACTCCTGCCAGCTCAGCTCCGACTCCAGCCAGAGCAGCCACGACGGCGACGCAGACCCGGACGACGACGTCGATGACGACGACGACGACGACGACGACGAGCTGGATGAGGAGATGACGTGGGAGTTCCCGTTCCCGTACCTGCAGGGTCTGTCGTCGTCGCCGACGGACAGCGTCGTGTGCCTGGCGAGTCCGCGGGGCGGCAACACGCCGACGAAGCGGCCCGAGTCGTGGCTGCGCGTCACCCAGGCCGAGACGCCGGCCCGTATCAAGCACCCCCGGGTCCAGAGCATCAATGTCACCATGGACCGCGAGAAGGTGGATGCGCTGGATAGGCTGCACTCGGCCGGCCGCCGCTGGACTGTCTTTGATATGGCTAGGACGAGTAGGACGGCGTCTGAGGCGGGCGGACGGGGGGTATCAAGCGTGCGTGGTGCGGCGAGGACTGATGGGGCGGAGCATGATCCTGGGCTTATTGCCATTCTTTTGCATCTTCTTATCGGGGTTTCTTGTTGGGAGTGTACTTGGGGATTGTATTTCATTCGCTTCTTTTCTTCAGTTTACTTCTTTTTCATTAAGGTGTACAACATACGACTTTTCTTTTCTTACGACAAAACATTTCAGCACCACGACACGATCGTTACGACACAGGAAAGATGATGACAGTGAGGTACCTAGAGAAAGAGAATATCTTGAATGTTCAGCTTCGCTTGGGTCGGGGCGCCATAAAAGTCTGTAGAGAGCATTGAAGTGCGAGGCGTCGAGGCATGCCGACGTTGAATGCAAAACGCCTACCCCTTGTCCTCCCTGCCTCCCTTCCTCAGAGTTCTCTCGGTGTATCTCTCGGTGCGCTCTTGTCTGGCGTTTTGCTTTGCGGCCATGTCCCGTGCCGTTCGGCCCGGTTTCCTATCATTTCTGGGCATGCTGGGCATGCTGGGCATGCTGGAGGTGATTCAACTCAAAGCACAGCCAATCTGAGATGCATAGAAAGATTACGTGAACGCGTGGCTTGGCCTTGGCCCACGTCTGCGGCTCCTTGTATGTAGGGTGCTTTCACCGGATAGTCCATGGGTCCCATATCTGCTCAAGCTATGGCTCGGCGCAGACCACTTTATCCTACCTGGCGTGGCGGCGTTTTATATAATCGCCGGGCCGCAATTTAGCCTCGAGGAAATGTCAGACGCAATGGAATTCCCGGGATACAAGGAATGCAGCGCCCGCTGATAAGTCTCTTTACCCATAATACAACCCCATAATACACTGCGTCTGATCCCCGGAATCCCGGAATCCCTCTGGAGGTGTGCAGCGACAAAAGACCAACGTCCGGGGCGCCGTATAATATGCATCACTGGGGACTGATGTCGGGGACGACGTCGGTTATCCTAAGGGAGGGGGCAACACGGTCGCATCGGGTCCATCCACACTCCCGCTCACCATGCACGCCGCCGCCTTCATCTCGGCCCTCGTCGGGCTCGGCCTAGTCGGGGCCGCCCAGGCGGGCTTCTTCCCGTCCGAGCTGATCCAACTGACAGAATCTGACGTGGGGAATTTCTCGGCGCTGGCCTTCGGCAACCCCTCGCGGGCGTCTAGCGCACCGCCATGCCGCGGCTGGCCGGGGACCGACAGCTGGCCATCGGACGACGAGTGGAAACAGCTCAACGTCTCCCTGGGCGGCGCCCTGCTGCGGCCCGTGCCGGTGGCGTCCGTCTGCTACAAGGGCGAGGCCTACGACGCGGCGCGGTGTCGGTACCTTGTCCAGCAGGCCGGACGCACCCACTTCTGGATCGAAGACCCGTTGGCGGTCCTGACGCAGTGGCCCCAGGGCAGCACCTGTGTTGCGGCGCTTAACGCGCAGGGGAACTGCACCAGAGGAGGCTCCCCTGAGTATGTGGTGAGCGCGACGACGGTGAGGCATGTCCAGGCCGCGGTGAACTTTGCGAGGAACAAAAACGTCAGGCTCGTGATCAAGTACGTCCAGCAGCTGTTTCGAGCGCTGTGTGGCAGAGGGCGCTGACTTTGGCTTGGGCAGGAACACCGGCCACGACTTTGGAGGGCGGTCTACCGGAGCGGGGTCCCTCAGCATTTGGGTGCACAAACTCAAGGAATTCGAGTTCATCGCAAACTACACCACGGCCGTGTACAGCGGTATAGCCGTCCGTGTGGGGGCGGGGATGGAGAGCTTCGAGCTCTTCAACTACATGGCACAGCACCAGATCACGGTGGTGTCGCCGGGCGGGAGCACTGTCGGCGTTGTTGGTGGATGGCTCGCCGCGGGGGGGCACGGCAGTCTGACGTCGAAATTCGGCCTGGGGTCGGACCAGGTTCTCTCGATTAACGTCGTGACGGCCGACGGGAAGTTTCTGACCGTCGGCCCCGAGTCGACAGGAGGTCTGGAAAAGGAGCTGTGGTGGGCGCTCAGGGGCGGTGGTCCCAGTAAGTTGCAGCCGCATGGCCCTGGTCACGTCGACAGCTCTAACATGGAAGGTCACCAGGCACTTTCGGCGTCATGACATCTGTGGTGCTCCGGGCCTTCCCGCCCATCAGCGTGCTCTCGGTTCCGGTCGGATTCTCTGTGAACCCCACGGGGGCTGCCAACCAGGCCTCTCCCTTCCCGGGCTTCCCCGACTTCAACTTCACCATGCCGGGGAACTTCACCCTCCCCAACTTCACGTTCCCATTCCCCACCAACGGCTCGGATGCGTTCCCGTTCCCCAACATCACCTTCCCTTTCCCCACCAACGGGTCCTTCCCCGGCTTCAACGGATCCTTCCCGGGGATTCCCTTTGGCGGATCCGGCACCGGCGGCTCCCTGACGAACGTGGCGACCTTTTGGAAGGGCGTGCGGTTGGTATACCGCTACTGCGCCAAGGTGCTCGACGCGGGCGGGTACTGCTACAGCTTCATCTACCCGCTGGGCAACGCGAGCTTCACCTTTAGCAACACGGCCACCCTGCCGGACCTGAGCTCGGCCGCGGCCACGGCGCTCATGGCGCCGCTGTTCGACTCGCTGCAGACGGCCGGGATCAACATCTCAGCGCCGCGACTACCGGAGCGCGCGGCGACGCCGTACGCCTTCGGGCGGCGCGACGGCGGCGGCGACAGCCCGGTCAACACGCGCTACCACTCACGACTATTCCCACGGCGCAACTGGGGCGACGACGCGCTGTACGCGGCCACGTGGGACGCGATCCAGCGCGGCATCGAGGAGGGCGGGTACACGTTCCACGGGATCGCGTACGGGCCGACGGAAGCAGTAGCAGGGCCGATTGGCGCTGACAGCGCCGTCAACCCGGCGTGGCGCTCTGCCGCGCTGCACGGCAGCTACATGGTGACGCAGCCGGCGGGGCCCATCACGGCGCTCGACCAGGCCGAGCGCGACGCCAAGGCGAAGCGGTACGTGGATGCGTGGCGCACCGTGACGCCCGGCGCCGGCGCCTACATCAACGAGGGCGATCCCGCCGAGCCCGACTGGCAGGCGAGCTTCTATGGCGCGGCCAACTACCCGCGGTTGTTGGCTGTCAAGAAGAAGACGGATCCGTGGGGCGTGTTTTGGGCGCGCACCACGGTCGGGAGCGAGGGCTGGGAGGTACAGACGCCGGATGGTTACCCCTTTTCGCAGAACGGGAGGTTGTGTCAGGTTGGCATTTAGCGGCGCTGCATCCGCGTTGTTGCAAGGGGATTGATTGTTGTGCGAAGAGAGGGTGCGATGGATCTTGAAGCGGCTGAAAGCGCAGTCCGGGCGAATGCAGAATTGCTGTGGGGTGCTATTGGCAGGTGCCTGCCTACAATCCGACCTTTGTCTGTCTGTTAGCGCAACACTTTGAATCTCCAAAGATGGAGAGGCCTTTGACTACTGAATATACCTTTTTAAAAGCTAAACGGCCTTTTTAAATACCATGGATTATCTGTTTTACAGTGTGGTAAGGTATTTCTAAGTACCTTTTTTATTCTGGAAGGCATTTCCAGGACTGCAATGTCCCTTTTAGCCCCGGAGGGGAGGTCACATGCTAGCAGCGGAGCAAACCAGGGCTAGAATGGATAGCCACCGCCGTTGCTCCCAGGCACCCAGGCACCCAGGCAGCGCCAGCGTGCGCCCTGTGCGAGAGAGAGCTAAACAGCCCACCATCTTGTGCCATCCTTGTTCATTTCTCTCCTTTCCATCGCGACACAGTCCTTTTGCCCACTTATATCCGCATGTTGTTTGATTGTGACACCCAAAATGCGGAATCGGTGTTGAACAAGCTCTGCCACGTGCGACATGACCTCGATTGGGAGCAGTGCCCGGCGGATTGGTGTAAGCTGGCCGCTAGCTCTCTCGTCTCGCTACTACTACGATTACCACAAGCCGGTGCCTGAGGTAGCATTGGATGCGACTATTTGTGGTAAGCTTGAAATCTAAGTGCATATGAAAGTGTCAGCACGAGTTTATGGCTGACGATACTAGGTAGGTGATCATGCAATTCCTTCTGCCTAGCCCCCAAACCGCCAAGCAGCTCACAGCCCTCACAGCCCTAGGTCGGCAAGCCGGGCAAGCGAATACAATGCTGTGCAACCGACGAGGCTCTGTCTGCATTGGTCAGCGCGGACTGTACACTGTGCCAATCCGAGCGGCAAAATTAGCTCCGCCACGGCCGTCGAGGGTACGGGAACATATTACCTGACTTTACCCCTAGACGCGGGGACAAGTTTCCTCTGTTTTTCAGAACGAGAAAACCGCGGCGACCATGGACCCCGACGACATTCGTCAAGGCCAAACCGGTCACGGCCCCGACAACACGGGCCCCGACCGCCCGCCAGCGAGTCGCATCATGCCCCCGGCCGTGAACCCGGCGCGGGCGGGCTTCGGGGCCCTGGAAACAGCGCGGAGCCCTCGGCGCAGCGCCGGCTGGGATGATTGGGACTTCCCCGACAGCCCCAACAGCACCTACCAGTCCGCCACCCACAACGCCCGCTTCCTGAGCCCCGAGGCCGAGACCGTCTCGGCCCCGTCGTCGCCCCAGAGCTACCACAGGACCGAGCACCCCGCTAGGCCCGTCTCGCCCCTCTTGGACGAGGCCGAGGAAGAGCCCGAGGCAAGGCCGACACCGACGCCCGCGAGTAGCGGCCCGGAGGATCATATCAGCACAAGCACTCACCACGCCTACCACCATGCCGTCTCGGAGCAGCCCCTTGTCCGCCAGGTCCACGAAAAGGCCGAGAGGGCCCGAGGGGAGCAGCAGAAGAAGCAAAAGGTCAGGGCCGCCCGCAAGGTGGACGCATGGTGGTGGTGGGAAATCGCTGCCTCTGCCCTCAGCATCCTCTGCATGATCCTGCTCCTCGTTCTCCTCATCAAGATCAACGGCATCTCGCTCGAGGCCTGGTCGCAGCCTATTTCGCCGAGTTCGCTCATTGCCGTCCTCACGACGGTGGCCAAGACGTCCATGATGGTGCCGGTGGCAGCCTGTATCAGCCAGCTGAAGTGGAGGCACTTCCAGCAGAAGTCCGACAAGTTGCAGAACCTGCAAGTGTTTGACGATGCAAGCCGCGGGCCGTGGGGCTCGACGATGATGCTGTTCACCTTCCGCAAGCGAGCCGTGCTGGCTTGGGCCTTTTGTCTTGTCACCGTCATCGCCTTGGGCCTGGACCCCAGCGCCCAGCAGATCATCGAGTTCCCCGCAAGGACCTCCCCCTTGACAAACGTGACGGCTGCTCTGGGGCGCGCCGACAACTACATCTCCAGGGGCTATCTCGAGGGCGATATCAGTGAGTTCTCGCGTTTCATAGTCCTCATCAGGGCTGACTTTTACACCACAGACCTCTCCACAGCACCAAATTCCAACCTCCTCAAGCTCCAGGCCGCCATTCTCAACGGCGCTTCAGGGGCTGTTTTCCAGCCAACACTCAATTGCCCGACGCCAGCGAGCTCGTGCACATGGGACAACATCACCACCCTAGGCATATGCAGCGAGTTTGACAATGTGACGTCGTTGGCAACAAGCAACTGCACCGGCGACTCGCGCATCGCCCTCAACTGCACCTACAGCTTTCCAGGACAGGACGAATACATCGACCCCATTGTGATGAGGTACAATCGGCAGGTCTCAAGCAGCACCATCAGCAGCCACCTCTTCCGATCTGTGTCGGCGACCAGCCTCAACGACACGCTAGGCCAGTACCTCGCATTCGCAGCCGTCAAGGTCGTCGACAACAGAATGTCGGGAACCGACACACCCCCCACAACCGAGATGTACCAGGCCAGCCTGTTCTGGTGCGCCCGCAAGTACACCAACACCACGGCCTCGCCGAGCGGACTGGACGCCAACGCCGGCACGTTTGAGAAGCTGTCCTTCTCCTCGGTCGTCCTCGGCAGCGACGAGAACAACACGCTGAGCCCCGGCCACCAGTACATCACCTACACGGCACCCTCGACAGGCGCGCGCTACAACATCAGCAGCAAGGTCAACAACAGCATCTGGTCCTATCTCGGCCGGTTTCTTTCCAAGGAATTCGTTCAACGCGCGACCAACCCCCGCGAGGAGGGCGAGCTAGACATACCCTCGTTCCTGTACACGTCCGACTTGCAGACCGTCACCAGCAACATTGCATTTACTCTCACGAACCAAATCAGGAGTAAGGAGCCCGGCGACAATTCCGAGGCCGATCAGGCTACCGGCACCGCCTTCTTCAAGGAGGTGTACATCAACGTCCGCTGGGGCTGGTTTGTCCTGCCCATTATCGAGACAGTCCTGGTGGCCGGGCTGCTGGCGGCGGTCATTGTGTCGACAAGGGGGGAGGCCTTGGTCAAGGAGTCTGTTATTGCATATTTCATGTATGGGCTGGATGAGAGGGTAAGGGGTGAATTGGAGAGGCAGAAGCCGGTCACGGCTGAAGAAATGGCTGAGGCGGCCAAGATTAATGTCAGGTTGCTGAAGTCAGGGAGTGGGCAGGCGAGGTTTGTGGGGGATTAGCAATGTCAAAACATATAGGTCATATGTTTTTCAGATACGACTCAATATGGTTGTTTAGCTCTTTCCAACATGCAGTGTCTTTATGTCTGAATGGAAAACAAACCGAAGTCGGGGTGAATGTGGTAAAGCCTCAAGGGAAATAGGGGCTACAAACAAACTCAACGAGTGCCGAGCAATAAACCTGAGGCGGCGCTTGCTCCATGACGGCCCGATTGTGCAATATGAACCGCTTGACATCGCGCACAAGGTCCAGCAGACAGACTTCCGGGCTCGTTCGATCCTTCAGGGTTAGGCTCAACCATACGCTCCAATACGGCTAGAGCATAGACCGCTTCCGATACTTGCTGGAGGATGCCCAAGAGCTTCGAGCCAGTGGAGCAGATGCTTCCGCAGAAAGCAGTGGAATATTTCATTTTCGCGAACACGAACCTCACTCTTCTGAAGAGGCTTCGCCCAGTGGCATTCACTGCCCATTCATCCTCTTATCTATCTACTTATCTATTTGTCTAATCCATCGATACTGTACCCGTATCACTAGGACCCTAGATTTCGACATGGCAGACTCTTAGGGACTGCTTCAGGAAAGGTAGTTTGCAGCCGATGAGCGTGAGGGGCTGTCCATGCCAAATGGGTGCGTTCCTGCCAAATCGGCCGAACTCGAGGCCGACTTCGGTGGGCGTGGGAGTATGCCGTCCTGGATTGGTATTATGGACAAATCGAGAAGTATCGGGCCACTTGGAAGAGTGCGCGGAAATTTAAAACGAGGTATCTCCATGAATGTATAATTTCATGCCGCGGTGTGTTTCCACATGACAATCCCCATTTCAGCACAATCTAACCCAACTTGACACAATTTCACAGCTTTACGCTTTCCATTGGGACAGAGTCATCCAAGCTAGCGGTCGCAGCTGGGTTGCTGTTTAATTGACTCGGAATAGACCGCAGACTCGTACTCTCGAGCGCGTCAACGCCCCCCTCCTCCCCCCCCTCACGGACGACGAATTTGAACTGGGTACTTGGAGCAATGCAAGCAAGGTGTATGCGGAGGGCAACAGCAGGTAACGACACACGCCGAGGAACGCTGCGGAAGAGACATATGTGACCTGCTCGGAAGCAGGAGAATTTTTGACTGAGCTGGTTCTAGGAGCTCTCGTTGGGGACTGGATGCGCTCTAATATCCATCTTGGAGGGAACTGTGTTCCGCTCTGAGGGAATAGAGAAGTGTGCAAGCTCGCTGTTGCATTGAAGAAGCTGGCAGTAGAAGGCATGTGAAAGATGGAACGACTTTGATATCTAAGTAGTAGCTAGATAACACAAAGAGCGCAAGAGTGTGACTAGTACTTCTAAGAAAAGAGAGTGTGTGTGGCAAGGGAGAGTGCAGTGGTGCCCACAGGGTGCCACACTCCCAAGCAGCTAGAACTGCGGCCCGCAGGCCCACTGTTTTCAGTGCGATACTCGCACATACTTGAAGAATTACCTGATAAGGTACTGCACTGTATGTTAGAAAGTTAGCCCGCCGTGCGAAAAGTTTCTTCGCACATACTCTGCACGCGGCAGGCAGCCATCCTTCAATTTTTTTTCCTCCAACATAACACAACACATCAGGGCGCAATCTTTTAATGTGCAAAGCCCTCGTCCGGGTCTACCGACCCTACGACCCCTGGACGTACTCTTCCCACTCCGACTGGGCGCCTCTGCAGTGCGCCGGCGGCGGCGGCAGGATGACCTTCGTCGGGCGCGTCCTCCTAGACCACATGTTGGAGGATTTGCGAAGAGAGCGTTTGTTTGAGCCGTTGATAGAAAAGCCGAAAGCCCTGTCAAGTATACCATCTAAAATGGAGAGGCTTGTGAAATGCCGAATATACCGTTTGCCATACGTACTGGCATTCTTTTTTGAGCCTTTGATAGGAAAGGCGAAAGGCTGTTTGTGTACCCTTATGCCCTTTTAAATATCGAAAATACCCAATATTTATCCAAAACCGAACGCCACCAAACAAGGCCCTCTTATTCCTTCCCCCTTAAGGAGCTGCTCTGAGTATGCATCCCATCCTCACTCCCCCTTACCTTCTCAACGTCCTCCGACTCCTTGCTATGCTTCGACCTGAAAACCCCCTCACCCACAGCCACCACCGTCGCCTTAGTAAACCTCTCCCCCCCATCGCCAATCCCATCAATCTCCGGCCTCCCTCCATCCGCCGAGAACCGAGCCGGCCGCTTCGAGATGTGGAAGGACCCGGTGATGCGCTGCTCGATCTCGGGGTCGAAGAGGAAGAGGTTGGGAAAATAGCGCTTGGCAAACGCCTTGAGGCAGGGCAGGCAGGCGCAGATGATGCCGACGTACAGCTCGACGAGGCTGTGACAGGGGGTGGTCAGTTTCAGGAAGTCCTGGGGAAGGGCAGGGGAAGACGTACCACCACACGAGGTTGGACACGTAGTGCCAGCTGATATCCGGGTCGGCGATGCCGACCAGGGCGGTGATCATCCGCACGAGACTGACTGCGCAGACGCTGGGGGTGTTAGGGCTAGGAATCCTGAAGGCAGGGTGGGAGGCTTACAAGCCGCCAGTCATGAGGATGAGCGTCACGCCAATCTTCTTCATCAGCGGCGCACGCAGACGGCGCAGCATCCAGATTGGGAGGAGGAGGATGGTGAAGTCGGTCACCATGTTGAGGGTGTTGGCCGTATGGAAGGTGGCGTTCAAGTTGATGCAGGTGCCGACAATGGATAGATCCCAGTAGGTCTGCATGGGCGTGCAGGCGTAGAGAAAGAGGATGGCGTTGGGGAAGGTGTAGCCCACCGTCACCAGCATGACAAAGTAGACGGTGTATCGAAACGCCCGGTCGACCGAGAATCGGAGGTAGAAGCTGAGAATAGAAAGTTTGATGAAGAAGGTTGCGAGGTTGTAAGTCAAGGCACCTCCAATCATGCCAAGCTGCGAACAAGTTAGTCGTGTCTTTGGTTTTGAGTATACTGTCCGAGGCTTACTTTGAGAAAAAACTCGAGATCTCCTGGGGCGACGTCCCAGATGTGCCGGCCGAGGCCATATTTCGTCTCTGGAGCGTTTGTTAGTGGGATGCAACCATCATCAGAAGGGGGCAGGACTTACGGACGATGCAGACAAGGGAATTTGCCAGAGCAACGAACTAATTACGAGGGGGGATAGGATTAGCATGGCACGGCATCGGAATTCGAGGCCGGGAAACATACAAAGGCAACTAAAATGAAGTCTGCGAGTGATATATTAGTGGGCATGATTCCACTAAACAGCCTTCAGCGTTCAAGATGCAACTTACAGTCGTCGAGATGCCACTTTCTGATGATAAAAGTGGCTGAAAAGAGGCGAAGGGCAAGAAAAATAAAGGCCAGCACTGGAAAAAGTACAGCTACAATGATGAGGCGGTAGGCAATCGTCTCGTCTGTCGTTGGAGATGGGGCAGTTATGACGCCATCTGCCGAGCTCATCTTGGGGACCTGCACTCCAAGTGCCGACTGCAGAGCGGGTCTGCCCGTCAACAATGGAAGAGTTGGCAAGTGAAATGGCAGAGCTTCCAGCCCTGAATGAAACGTTGACGACAAAACAGGTGAAAATCAGGCTAGAAGAGAATAGGGCAACGCTAGAACCAAACATTCCCGTGGGGATATTATTGTTTTAAGTGTTGTCGTAATGGGGACCCCTGGAGCAAGGCGGGGAGGGAACGGGGGGGGGGGCCACACCGGTGGGCTTTGGTGGGCTGCGACGTGACGGAGAATGCCCAGTCCAGAGCGGCTGCCCCAGGCTAAGGTACCCTAGGGCGTCGTCAACAGCCACCCATGAAGGAAAGCACGACGGCACCTGCAGCTATTGGACGCTCCTTCTCGGCGACCCAACCACGGCAGGCACGCCTCGCCCCCGTCCGCATCCATGGGTCTGTGGGGTCTCGGCGACTCACGTTGAAGGGGAGGAATGGTGGTGATGATGAGACAAGGCGCAAATACCCCGCGCACTTCGCGCCCGGTCATTCTTCTCGCGCTCTTCGAGAACTTGCCACGCAGGTTTTGCCCTAGAGAACAAAGCAAACGATAACATGAGAACTCTGCAATCCGCCCTAGGCAGTCCCTTGGGAGATTTACCCGGCGCCCGCTAGCCCGGCTCCCCTCCGTGGGAATCCATGCTAGGAAAGATCTCATCAGCACCTACCCACCCTCTGATGGGCAAGTTTTCACCCCCCCAAAAAACAACATTGTCGCTTCTTGTCTTAAGCGCCATCTGGGTAGTCGAAGCGGGACTTGCCACGGGGGTGGACACGCACATGCACACGGATACGGGTGACATCGCGTTTGCGGACGTTTCTAGCGTCAGGTATGGATGTCAAAGTCTTGCAATAATCACACCGGCATGCGAGGAGGCGTATCCGGTCGCCTCGCTCTAGCGTCAGAAAATCTCGGATGCGTGTCTAGTGTCCCAAACCAGCCCGTCGGGACAGAAACCCCAGCAGCCATGCACCCATGCCAGGTGCCGCAGCCGCAAGTCGGAGTTTAGACCGGGTTCGCCATTGGGCTTGGTGTTTTAGAGTGATTCCGACATTGATCCGACATTGATGTATGATTACTTGCAAGCACGAAACTTGCCCTTTTGTCGACACTACTTGCGAGAACACTGCATGTTCCCATGGCATTCTCCGGCAAAAAGGCGCTTGCCAGGATCTTTTGTAGGAAGCCAAGCCGTCCAACCGCATCCTTCCCACGCTTCAGCAACGACTGCTGCCAATCGCTGGGGGATTGCCACGGTTGCTTTGACTTCTGACATGGTATTAGGCATCATCGCATCTCTATGAGGAGTCAGCTCTGGTGTTACGGAATGTCAACATTGCGGTGGCGAGTATTGGCCATATGTGCGTATGAACAAGTAATTGGGAGAGGGGGTGCTTCCTTCCATAGTAATCAGGTTGACCGTCAACTCGGGAAGACAGAAGCCAAGAAACTCGGTCAAACGCCAATGGCCAACCAACCCCCTGACAAGACTCGATCGAGTCCAAGTCTGGTGCTTTGATCCCTATTCAACAATGAGTGCATTGGACTATTCATTGTCTCAGCCAGTCCTCAGCTGGCATCGCGAGCCTATGGGGCTAAAGAAGACGATGCTGACAAGGGGTGGTGAAATCCTAACTGTGGTCAAAATAAAGCCGACGGACATAAGGCAGGTTCCTGCTTGGGAACTCCAAATCCGAGATGTAGCCCACCGGATGACGAAAATACCCCAAACTGTCACTTTGCTGGATTGGTCAGAACAGCAATACATTCCCGGGCCCATCACGAGGAGGAAAGCCAAGCGGCAATGTTGTAGGAAAGCGACACTACTGAAGAGAACTCGCCATATTGGCACATATGTTAATATGAAGATTGGTGGTTAGGTTCCTGCCCTTGACTACATTGCTTCGTCGGCCAATAACTCATGCAAATGCCAAAGTATAGGTGCGAAACTGCACTTGGAGATGCCCACCATCGGTAGAGCGATGATGTTAGATTGTGGCATTGGAAATGTTGGGTAGGATGGAACAGCGAAGGATTGATGTTGGATAAGACGCGATTGTATTGCGCTTGGATTAGCCCCTTCGTGGCCGCCATTATTGAAACGGGAGTGGCAGAAAAGGGAATTAAAAACGCAAATACAAACGCAGTAGGGCAGGACTAGATACTCAAATGAGGGTCGCCTGTCGCCAGCATCACAAGTCCGACTGAGTGACAAGGCGATGGGGATGTCGTCGAAGCATTGTCTATGCCGAGCCCAATTTAGAAGCTTGGCCTTGTGCACGGCGCAGTTTAACACCAAAGGTAAATCTCAACGGAGGCAACTTCATTCAAGGTACAAAGACCGCAGCTGTCAAAGAGAAAACCAATGCGTATTCCCACGATCACGGGAGAGCCGTAGAGACAGACAAGTTGTTGTTCACAAGGAGTGCGCTGAGTTGGTGACTATGGTCTATTGATTCCGTACCGAATGACCGAAGGGACCCAATATCGTAACCGTTTTCCGTGGCTGCCCGATTTCCATGCAAAGCCAATCATGATCTCATTAGACCATCAACCGACCGATCATACCAAATGTCACCAGTACCAACGCCGCAAGAAAGATCAGGACCGCCTAAGCAGTGGTGGTCTTAGCACCCTGGGTGGGGGTGACCTTCTTGCCATCCTTGTTGTACCGCACGCGGGGGGGAGGAGCGCGGTTGCGGCGGCCCTCGCGGGAGCGGACACTAGAAACACTGTGTCAGCTATTATTGTTCTCATCGAGGAGAGCGAATGGGTTCGAGATGGCGAGGTTCGACCAAGGTTCTTCTCAGCCGCCCGCGTCGCCCAAAAGGCAGACGCGGTTGTCCCCGCCAACTGGACAAACGTACCGGACAATCTTGCCATGAATGGCGCAAGAGACGCAGTACTGCAGCTTGAGGTACATCTTGGGAACCGTGTACTCGGTGAAGACCGAAGCATCAGAGATATCACCTGGCAGAAGATATTGTCAGCAAAATTGTGCGATCGAGGGGGAGGTGGGGGATGCTGTTGGGTAGCGGCCGGGCGCGGCGCGCAGCAAGACGTACGGATAGCGGCCGACTCGACCATGTTGCGGATGGTGAATCTCTTGATGGCCTTGTCCTTGGGCGTGCATCGCGAGCAGTTGGAGCAACGGATGGGCTTGACGTGGCCGCGTCCTGGAGATTTCAAGTCAGCGAGGAAGCAATCGAGAGCGACATTGAGGGACGATGGCGAACAATGGACGTAGAGTTGCGTACCCTTCTTGTTTCGGCCGTTATTCTTGCGCTTCTTAACCATTTTGACGGTTGCTTGAGTTCGTGAGGTTCTCAAGTGTGGTGTGCGGAGGAAAGACAGGTCTTTTTTCAAGAATTCGAAATCACCGACGAAAAGGCGGGAGAGCGGTGTGCCCCACTAATTAGCTTACCCCGCCAAAATGGGAAAAGCGCAGCCCAGGGCAAGCCCGCAGAGAAGCCCTAAGAGGAAACGCTAATCAGTTTCGCCTCGCTTACCAATGTGGGGGCCTAGCCAAAGGTTCAACTTGTTTGAGGGCGCGAGCGAAATTCCGCCCTCTTTCATCAAGCACCCATCTTCACAACATCACAGATTGCTGAGGAAGACACTTGTGTCTAGGTACGTCTGCCCGATGTTGCGATTGCATTGCGACTCTCATATTCATTGCCCTTCATTTTCATGATACCCAGTCTTGTTTCCCAATTCCCCCATCGCGCCGCCGGCCGACGCTGAGGTCGATTCTGGTGCATTCTTCAATTTTGTGGGCAGAATCGGCCACACAGCTCCGGACCGCTCCAGAAGCCAACCACCCCGCTACCAAATCAATGTCTCCTTCTCTGCGTCTAACACATCCTCACCACTTCTCAGTAGGCAATCATGCAGATCTTCGTGAAGACCCTGACGGGCAAGACTATCACCCTTGAGGTGGAGTCGTCCGACACGATCGACAACGTCAAGTCCAAGATCCAGGACAAGGAGGGCATTCCCCCCGACCAGCAGCGCCTCATCTTCGCCGGCAAGCAGCTTGAGGATGGCCGCACCCTCTCCGACTACAACATCCAGAAGGAGAGCACTCTTCACTTGGTGTTACGCCTCCGTGGTGGCGCCAAGAAGAGGAAAAAGAAGGTGTACACTACCCCCAAGAAGATCAAGCACAAGCGCAAGAAGACCAAACTGGCGGTACTCAAGTACTACAAGGTCGACTCCGATGGCAAGATCGAGCGCCTTCGCCGCGAGTGCCCCAACGACACCGTGAGTTTTCCTGCAGCATTCCGAATCTATTGCAGCTTGCTGACATTGGCCTTTTTCTAGTGCGGTGCTGGTGTCTTCATGGCCGCCATGCAGGACAGACAATACTGCGGTCGTTGCCACCAGACCTACGTCTTCGAGAAGACCGCTTAGGCGACTTACGAATGATGGAGGATAGGGTTCTGGTGGTCTGGGGAAAAAGCACGGAGCTGGGACGGTTACGATACATCTACGGCGTTAATGATCCGGACCGGGATTTTTTCGGGTTGTCCTGGCGAAGAAATGCTATGGAATAACTTCACCCAACCTCTATTTTTGATGCTCTGCTCTGTGGTGACTGCTGATGACAAGACTCTGCTCTAATTGTTTGGAAATCCTTCCCTCAAGTTGTCGTACTTGCTGGTCGGGTATGTGATGCAATTCTCGTCCCAGCGCAACGCTCCCGGGCCGCCCAGCACATCGACCACATTCCTGATCAGACTCTCCGATCCCTCCTTGTCGGCGCTGCTCTCCCACCACATGCCGCCTCCCAGCCCCCGCTCCTTGATGTACTCGGCCTTCCTCCTCGCCATTGGCACGGTATCATAACTCACCAGCACCTTCCTCTCAGGGTGGTAGCAAAACGTGGCCCCGGTGCCTTGGTCCTCCTGCTCTACGGCGCCCTCGAGCGGCAGCTTCTTGTAGTCATGCACGCCATTCTCCCACGTCCCCTCCCCCACCCCGCTGTACGGCTGCCCGGGCCCGTCGGTGTTCCAAAACGCGCGCCCGTACAGCGGCATGCCCAGCACGATCTTGTGCACGGGCACGCCGCGGGCCACGTACGCGTCGACGGCCGCCGCCGTGCTGAAGGGCGTGCACTTGCACCCGCCGTCCGCGTGCGCGGCGCACGGGTACAGGTTGGCCTGGTGGCCGGCCGTCGCGTCCCACGAGCCGGCGTAGTCGTAGGCCATGAGGTTCCAGAAGTCGAGGTAGCGGTCCATGCCGGCCAGGTCGAGCTTGTCGTAGTTCTGCGCGCCCGCCGGCGACGCCACCGTCAGCTCGAAATGGTAGGGTGCAGGGAGGGTGGCGGCGTGCGCGTCGAGTGCCCCCCGGCAGGTTGCGAGCAGCGATACGTAGTCGGCTGCTTCGGCCGTGTTAGCGGGGTATTCCCAGTCGATGTCGATGCCGTCGAAACCCAGGCGGGAGATCTGCTCAGGGGGGTTAGTTTGACGTGACAAAAAAGGCGAGGATAAGAGGGGGGCAACGCACGAGCTCGACGGCGCTCTCGGCGAACTTGGCGCGGCCCTCGGGGGTGGAGGCGGGGGCCTTGAAGTTGCTGCTGTAGGTCCAGCCGCCGATGGAGAGCAGGACCTTGAGGTTGCGGTTGCGGCGCTTGAGCAGGTTGAGCTGCTTGAGGCACCCGTACAGGTTGGCGCCCGTGTCGTTCCAGCTGTCGCCCTCCCAATGGATGTCGGTGTCGGCCCACGGGTCCGTCAGGTACACCTCGCCCGACTCGGGCCGCACGTTGGCGAAGGCGTACAGCACATGCGTCAGCTTCTCGGCCGGCAGCTCCTGCGGCCGGTGCTTGCGTGCGTAGATGGCCCAGTTGACAAAGTAGGCCACGGTGCGGTAGCCGCCGGGGGCCGGGGTGCTCATCCTGATCGGTTTTTGGTATTCGAGGGGTGGGGTTGGCGGCGGGGATGTGGGCGGGTCAGTGGCTGTGGTGGTGATGGTGGTGGTGGTGGTGGTGGTGGTAGTGGTGGTTTTGGAGATCAGGAACACGCCGAGGAGGAGGGCGGCGAGTGACGATGTGATGAGGGCGATGTGTGGTCTGGCTCTGGCTGCGAATGGCATGAGGGGTGGATCGAGTTCACATATATATACTAGTTGAAGTTGATCTCGGGGCAGGGATGCCGGGAGGGAGCTGGTGCGCTCGGATCAGGAACACTTTTGGAGACGTCTGGAGATGGCTTGTGGATGCCCCCTCGGGAAGGCGAGGGGCGGGGTTGGTCCCTTTTCACTTGGCGAGGGGCAGTGACAGCAACACAACAGATCTTCTCCAGGCTCCCAGTCACGCCAGTCAATGGCTCCAGAGTGGAAATCTGTTGTTTTCGTCGCGGTGCAGCGCAATTGGCTTGGGCCACGACAAGAGGACATGAGGGGAGTTTTTGGTATCGAGCTCAGCTCCAATGGCGGGGCTCAGACACCTTAGCTTCCCGCGGCGAAGGTGGCCTCTGATGACGTATGACGACAGCACCCGGCGCTGCTTGCGTGGCTGCGTGGCAGCATCCCGTCATCCAATGTTACTTTTCTATAGCGGAAGCGAGGGTAGGTGTTGACATTCGATATGGCCAGCCAGCAGTGTAACGTGGTAGCAAAGTCCGAGATTTCACATATTTTAGGGCTATTGGCTGTTGTGGAAGCCAGCCAAGGCTGGGTTCGGTTGTCAGGGCTCTGCTAGTGTCACCATTCCACAGGACCACTGCCACTCCACCTTGACAATTTGGCCTGGCAGCTACTGCCAAACGGAA
This sequence comes from Lasiosphaeris hirsuta, assembly GCA_030549175.1. Lineage (NCBI taxonomy): Eukaryota > Fungi > Ascomycota > Sordariomycetes > Sordariales > Lasiosphaeriaceae > Lasiosphaeris > Lasiosphaeris hirsuta. The sequence goes on from JAUKUA010000001.1 coordinate 279,464, forward strand.
GTTGCTGACAGCTGGCAGCCACTACACCCTCAACATCCGTGACAGCCCCCCTCCCTCTTGTTACATCGAGTCCATCGCTGCCTCGTATTTTTAGAAAATGTCGTTTTCCTTTGACTCACTTGACTCACCGGTATTTCCTTCTCTACTGTCAGTCGCCACAATCTTTTGTCAAAGTCTTGGGACACATCACCAAAGCTCTGGCAAACGCCCCATTTATCAGGGGTGGAATAGGGGCTAAAATGGAACGCTCAAGTTGGCTTGTAAACACTACAATGGCTTTCATTATTACACAAATATCCTCCAACTTGAGCGGAGATCCTCACCTCGGCATCTATCTACCTATCCTCTCTATCGACCTTCTCCGACGGCCCTAGCGTGGTATCCTGGACCGCTTAGTCGCCCTCCCGACCAGCGGCGAGTCGTCCATATCGACGTCCGAGTCGCCGTTCGAGTCTACTGGCGGCAGATGAGCCACCCTATTGGTGCTACATACGCACAGCATATTGCTATCCGTAAAGTAGTCACGGCCGTAGTTGATGAAGATCTGAGACCCACCTGAGATTCTCTTGGCGGCTGAGAAGACAAGCAGAACGATCTTACCAACCTGCTCCGGGGTTACGACTACGTTAGGGTTGCAGTGGTGGTTGCAAAACCTCGTCCAGTTTCCGTGTGTTTGGCCATCAACAACGACCTGGACGGCCTTGCTGCCTTTATTTGTACCCACCAAGTCGTAGACGTAGGCGCTTCTGCTTGTCAACTCATTGCTGCGCTTTTGCACCTCACCTACATAGGCGCCCATTATCTCGCCCTTCTCGATGTGCTTACCGGGCCTTGAAAATGCACCGACGCCCATCTCTGGCGTGTCTCGGAATTCGATTCGCTCCCACATGGAGTCAAAAGTATTCTGGGTGTATTCGTAGTAACAGCTGATGTTACATTCCTTGGTGTTGGGTTGGCGGTGGCAGTTCAGACAACTCCATTCGTGTTTGTCCTCAAAGCCTCTGACGGGTGGATGCAGCACCTTGAGCGCGTCCTCGGAGAAGGCCACTCTAGGGACTACTGGAGGATTGTAGGGTACTACCCGTGATGTGTTCCGAGCCGTACGGGCCGGGCCGGGCCCAGGCGACGGGGATCTGGACGCTGCCCGAGCCTTGCGGTTTCGCACTCTCTGGGAAGTTCTCTTAGTTGGGTCCCATTCTTTGTCATCGAAGACGTAGTCATGAACCTTGATTACTTCTTGAAGCTCGTATCCGGACTTCCTGCTTTCGTCATGCCATATCCAAAACCGATCCAGGAAGGTGACGACCTCCTTGAACTGCTCGTTTTTCGCCATGTACTTGTCGTTGTGTGCTAGCTGTATATAAGTGTCAGTAGTTGTATCAATTGCGATGTCGTAGTCCGCTGTGAGTGCTCATTGGATGGGTACCAAACTGCGACGGCGGCATCGCTAAACTTATACAATTTCAATATCATTGTCCACAGTTCATGGTGTTGACTCTCGAGAATATGATGCCCAATAATAGTTGACCATCGTCCTGAGAATTTCATTATCTGTTCGATTCCCTCAAAGCATTCATGTCGACCTTTGTGCTTGGAAGTCATCAATGCTATTGATAGAACTAGAGGCTAAAACAATGCTGCTTTGTCGAGGGAACAATGTATCTTTGTTACCACCCGCATGGCATGAAAATAGTGCCGTACACTCTGTTGAGTAGCCCACGTTTGTCTTTTAACAGGAAATCCTGTGCAGTGACTACTCCGACTGGAAAGCGAGTCACGCGTAGTATCTCGATTGGGCTGGAAAGTCCGGTGGACTCTCTTTATTCATAACTATAGCTAGTGGTAGCCGTAAAAGTACCCAAGTACCGTAACTTGTTGGTTCTAAACTTGTCGGTACATGATACAGCTGAACATGGACTGCCATGGCCCATACCAGCCCGAGCCATCGTTTTTCTAATGAATGTGATTAGAACATTGCCTGTCTTATGACTGCCATATAGGTAAATAGCTTCGGCTGACCTTGTAATCTTAGATACCAGTCTGCTCAACCACCGACTTCCGCTACTCGAAGTGTATTGTGACCAAGGTGCCTACTAATCCAGCTCACCTTGATACCGACTTACCGGTTTAGACAGGAGACGCCACCCAGGTATGCCAGCCGCTGAGTGTTGCCCACTTTTGTCGGCACCATCAGGCCCTGATCGGCTCAACGACCGGTGGTCCCCAAGACCACCAAAAAGTAGCTCAGAAATGCCAAGCCAGAATTTTTCAATGCATCTCTGCCTTTTTTGGCACCAGTTTTTCAACACCACCACACCAAGCGATTCCGCCCCCCTGCCTTTGAAGTACCGGCTAATGCAAGGTGCAGACCGCACCTATTACGGTAACCAAAGTAAGCAAAATGCCAGAATTCTGCCAATCCTGAAGACCGTCAGAAAGGAGCGATTTGGACACGATCGCCGGTCCTGCACTAAATCCCACTGTAAATACAGCACACTCACCCACACACATAACCCTAACCCTTAAAACCAGACTCTGCACAGGCCAACAGTACAACGCTTCCGACCCACCTGGCTGATGTCACTATTTCAAAGTCCGCCCATCACTGCAATTTTAGCCCTCACGAAGGCTTGCATCACCCCTGTAAGCTATCGGCCATCTCACAGCACGTGTCGGACCCGACAAATTCACAAAAAAGTCTTGGGGGCTAAAATTGCAGTGTCGATGCGGGAGTCTTTTTCGATGTTGTCGCAATTCAAGGGTAAAAGGGGCTACTGGCTGTGCGTGGGATCTGTCTCAGACTGCTTTGCGCATGATACCTTTTTTGAACAGATTTAACCTTGATGCGAGCGCCGCACTTTTTATCTGACTGTTTCAATAACTTGAAGTGTTTTTGGCAGTTGAACGGCCAAAAGAGCTCTGGGTACTTTGTGACTGGCAGTATGTGGTGCAGTTATCTATTGAATAGGTAGTTTCTGCAACCTGATGATGATATAAGTCCCATCTCCAAACACGAGGAAATAACAGTAATCCAGGACCCGAGGCTTTGAGAGTCACTGCGTGAGTATGTGACATTCTTGGCTAACAAGGGCCCCGCAAATGTCCCCAGATCATCGTTACCTAGTGCTCTGACATTGTAGACACTACCGTGACGCACCGTAAGGAACTGTAGTAGCTGCTGCGGCAAAAACTGCTTTAGGATACTCCAGCAGCTCCAACAGCCTGGGATCCTCAGCAAACCTTGTCTCCAACACAGAGCAAATAGCGGGACCCTCAAAGATAGCCCGGCGCCAAATCCACCATTCCTGGGTCGGCATGACTATGGCATACCAATACATGAGCAGCAGCATAGCTCCCGGGTCCTTTTCGGCCAGCAGGTTCAAATATCTCGGATCCGCATAGCCCAAGAAGCAGAGGTACTTGGCCTTGCCCGCGGGCCCGGACTCGGCGGCGATGATGATTTGGGCGAGCACGGTGGCGGCAGCGTGGTACGGATTGTTTTCGGGTGTGGAATGCTCGTCGAGGTTGAACATCTGGATGAAGCGAGGAGGGAGAGCGAGGACCTCGTCGCCAACGCGTGGCGTGGGCGGAAGGTTATGGCGGGGACCGATCAGTATGGGATGGAAGATGCTAGAGGGGCGTTGCGGCTCGGTAATCTCGAAGACGGCCCTCTTACCGCCCGTCATCTTCATCCAGGAGAGGTCCAGGGGCGACGAGCGGGCGAGGGGCCAGGCCTCTGCGTAGGACGTCGCTCTAATGTCGGCAAAGGCTGAGGAGCCCAACAGGGCTGCGGCGGCCCATAGCGGATCTTTGTCCTCATCTTTTATGGGCTGTGAGAGTTTAGCGTTGAAGAGTGCGGTACCTTGGTACCAGTGGAAGGCAAGGGCGGATGTGACTTTTGGGCCCATCTGATTGCCGTTGACATGGATATGATAGAGATGAGACAAGGTGAGCACGATATGCAAGAGGTAGGGGTTCTGCGGCCCGAGTCAGCGTGGGGTTGGAGATGTTGGCCGAGGGAGATGGGGGAATGAGCTCACGACTTGAGCGAGCTTGATGGCTTTGCTTTGGAAATCGAAACAGTTTGCGCCGCTCCCAACGGGGAGTATGTTGCTGTTTGTAAAGTTGATGAGGAGCTCGCGATCACCCAGGGTTAGCTCATAGGTTTGGTCGTCCCGGCCGGCAAGAGGCAGCCGGATTGGGGTCTGGGGAAGGCATCTGGGTACGGGGCGACGGAGGTCGAGGTTAACCTTGAAAGCACCGCTAACCGCAAGCTGCATCTCAGAGGCGCCAGGCTCGTAATTGCACCCGACACCGTAAGAGGTGCATTTGCAACATTGGGGCTTTGCCTCGTCACACTGCCATGCCCACGTCAGTCAGGGGCAACGGGCTTGGTATGCGACCCACGGCATCCACGGCATCCTTGGGCTATGCATATTACCTTGACTCTCCGCAGCTTGCAATTGGCGCAACCATTTCTTGACTTGCGGTGTGTTTTGCGACTTCTGGCCCGCTGGTCGGATGCCAGCCCCAGCTGTCTGGGTGCGGTGGAAGGTGGCATGGCTAGAGGACAAGATGTCGAATCACTACGGGCCAGACCTATACGAGTGGACAAGGTCACTCGAATCGGGAAATAGAGACGGGATCTTGACGCGGCGTGCAGACACAAGCAAGCGCGACGGTGAGGAAGACGGGGAGTGGAAATCAGCAAGCGCGACGGTGAGGAAGACGGGAGTGGGAAATTCGAAGTGCGGTACGAGCAGAGGAAAGCGCCTTCCAGATTGCCGGCACGCTCGCACTTTGAATTACATCACCTTGGTTGCACAGCAGCCGCTCCTGCCTCGGTGTGGGGTTTGTCGATTCGGTATCGAGGGCCCGAGACGTCGTCGAGGACGGGATCTGGCCCGCTGATAGGCCACTGACAGGCAGGCAACTGTACCCCATGGTCCGAGCTTCTGCGCTAACCTCCGCTCGTAAGGATGTATAGGCTAACCCTGTTTCGTATCGACGATCAACGCACTGACTGGTTTCCGTATCCGTGCCGGCATTGCTTCGTGATGCATCGCTCGACCTTTGTTTGACTGCTCGCTTCTGCGTTAACGTTCTACGCTTGTCCACGCTTCGTTTTTCGAGTCTTGAACACCCTACATGGCCCGCGCCCGATCAGCATCTAAGTCCGCCCGACTCGGTCAATATGCTATGTCCGCAGACAGGCCTTATTTCCTGCGGCGCGAAGACAGAAGACGACCAAGATGCGTGGCCACACCAGATCCGCGGATCATCCACGGTGCATCCATCCACCCATCGCATACGCTACGTCCATCTGCCTATCGCATTCCCTCGCGACCGGGCCGCCCACCGAGATCGACCAGAACCTGCCGCATACGGGGAAACCGGTCTAGCCGTCTGTCGGAGCGCGTGGTCCATTACATCTTTGAGTAAGGTAGGTAGGTAGGTATATAACAGGCGGTGACGGCCGTGAAAATGCCAACAATCTCAGTAAGTCACTCAATCATCAACCTCTCTTCATCATCTAGGTATATTTGGCCGGCTTCTCTCTTCCTACGCAACTCAAACGCTTCCGCACCTCCAATATGGCCTCAACGATCATCATCCCCCCAACCATGAGGGCTCTTGTGCTTGAGAGCAAGCCCGACGGAGTAAGCATCACGCTCAAGACCGTTCCGACCCCAGAGGTCCAGCTCGGTAGCGTCGTCGTCAAGGTCCTTGCGAATCATTTATATCCCGGAACCGTTAGAAAGTGGACGAACAAGGGCGACTCAGATTTCGTCTTCACTCACCCGTCCCCCATGATCCCCGGCAATTATGCCGTAGCTCGCGTTGTCGTTGCTGGCGCTGATGCCACGGCCCTCTCGCCCGGTCAGCTGGTCATCGTCGAGCCCTTTGTTCGCGGCCGCGACAACAGCGACATCCAAATCCTCTGGGGTGCCTACGACGGCCATCTCCCAGCCTCCAAGAAGCTCGCTGCCAATGTCTGGCGCGATGGTCTGCTGGCCGAGTACGCCCGCACACCGCTGGAGAACACCTGGGCCGTGAACGAGGCCGTGCTCTGCGGCAGTCCTGCTGATGGCGGTTTTGGCTATTCTATCCCTGAGTTGGCTTTTATGCCTGTCAGCTGCGTCGCCTATGGCGGCCTTCGCGGTATCAATCTGAAGGCTGGCGAGACCATTGTCGTATCGCCAGCAACGGGTCTTTTCAGCATGTCGGCTGTTGCCATTGCCACCGCCATTGGTGCCAAGGTGATCGCCGTTAGCCGCAATGCTGAGCGCTTGAAGAGGCTCCAGGAGATCTTTCCCAAGGTCAAGACCGTTGTGCCTACCGGCGATTCCGCCAAGGACACGGCGACTATCATGGCACACGGGCCGGTGGATGCCTTTGTCGACGTCTCGCCCCCCGAGGCCAAAGGATCGGGCCATCTCAAGAGCTGCATAGATTCGCTGAGGCAGTATGGCCGCATCTCGCTCTTGGGCGGCCGAGGCGACCCTTCGATCCCCCTCTCGTACATCATGGCCGTCTTGAAGAACTTGACCATTCGTGGTCAGTACATGTACGAGCGAGAGGATGTCAAAGGCTTGATCAAGCTCGTCGAATCGGGAGCAATGCCTATTGGAAAGGCCGCCGGCATGCCTGTGGTCGGCCAGTTTTCGCTCGAGCGCTGGGCGGAGGGTTTCGAGGCGGCTGAGAGGGACTCGGTTCTGGCTGATATGGTCTCTTTGAGGCCTCATGGTACCGATTGATTGTCCAACTTGGTAACAAAACCGCCTACATAGGCTGTAGCGCTGTGAGCGAGATACTAAACTTTCCAATCCTTTAGAGAGAATGAAACCTCACATCACGCTTCTGACTTGAACTCATCCGGGTGTTCCAACACCCACTCTGCAACTTGATTACACGGCGCACACCAGATCTCAGGATCCTCGCTGATCTTTTTCAAGACCTCCTCCAAGACCCCAAACCTCTCCTCGCTCGTCAGCAAAAACGGATGGAACAGAATCGACAGATACCCCCCGGTCCTCTTGGTCTCGTCAATCTTTGCAAACAACCACTCCTTCAGAACCGCGGGCCCCAACACCTCGTCCGGCTCCCCATACTCCTTGCGTATCCCGCCAAAACTCTCCATGTAGTAAAACGCATCCACCCCCCTCCACTCAAACGGTAACACCACGACCCCCTCCTCCCCGATCCCAAACTCCCCCAGCGGCGACACATACCGCACCCCGTGCGCTCTCAACAACCCCCACGTCCGCTCATTCACCTCACCCCCAGGCGGCCTGAACCCCTCATAGACAACACCATGCTCCTTCGCAGCCTCAAAACTCCTCTCAAAATTCCCCCTCTCTCCGCCCTCCGTCAGGGCGTGCCACACCTCGTGCTGCCAGCCGTGCCAGGCGACCTCGTGGCCCCCCGCGCGCAGCGCTGCGACCGCCGCCGGGTAGACCCCCAGGCTCCAGGACTCGGCAAAGTAGGTGGCCGTCACGGCGTGCTGGGTGAGGAGGGCTAGGATTCGCGGGAGGGCGGTGATCGGGGCTGGGTGCGTTCCGATCGGGGCGTGCCAGAGCCCGCGCTGCACGTCGGCGGCTTCGCCGAGGTTGTCGAGGGTTAGGGAGATGGCTGCGCGGTACCGGGCGGGCCAGGACATGGTTTTTTTGTTGTGTGGGGGGTGGTTTGGGGATGGGTGGTGGTGGTGGTGGTGGTGGTGATTGGCGTCGTGGGAAGGGAGAGGGGGGTTGAGAGGCGGAAGGTGGGGAATGGACGGGATGCCGGGTGAGTTCCCCGCTGTCAGCTGGACTACGGAAGGGATTGGCGCGTTGTGAATCGGCAGTTGGATCTTTTGTTTGTTCGGATTTCATTGATGTTGCGAGAGTTTAGACACTGAATCAAGGGTATCTCCTTTCTTCTAATTCACTCCCATTTGCCTTAGTGTAGTGTGAACCTTCTTCCTTTGTAGACAACAATAAGGGATTGCTAATAGATCCTTCTTTATCGCTCCACAAAGGACAATCATCACATCTCTTATTGATAATAAGACTGACTTTGTACCTTTGTCGGGTACAGCCGTCGCAGAAACTGCCATCATCGGGAAATACTGTCTTTGGCAACTACCGAGGTATCGTTGATAACAAACCTCCTGAGCCAGAGCTTTGGATATGTTCCTCGCCGTCTCCAAGAGTCAGCGAAGGCGTGCGTAAAATCAATTGATTTCCATTACCACTTGAAAGGAAGGCTTGAAAAACTTTGTGCGTTGCGAGTTGGTGACTTTGCACTTGATAATTCCAATAGACCAATATCATTGCAGAATTTAAAGATGGGGAAGCCATTTGCGCCGGACAACAGCGCTTTGGTGTTCTCATTGTTATATAGATCTCTTGTTCTATAGGTAGTTATCTAATAGCTACTACTACTTTTTTTATACAAAATATTAAATTCCTTCCGTTGCCAATTTTTTTTTTTTCCAGTGAAGCAGTAACGCTTTTGCTTCAGCGGTATCGGATGGTTGCAAGGCTTCGGGAAACATCCCCCGATAAGGCCCCGAACAGCGTTATCGTAGTAATACGCTGAATTGCGTTTGCGAATTCTGGATTTGCGGCTCATTGTGATTCGAACAGAATCAGAACCATCTAGAGGTCGAGCAAGGTACGGAGGGCACACGTAGTTTTCTTCAGTTACTGTTTGGTGAAAAAGAAGAAAAAATCGACGAGACCCCGGGCAAATCCCGCGTTCGCCGCTGCGAACTGGACCGTTGAACCGGCCTATTCGCCTCATCTTCGCTCCGTGGTGATAGAGTTCCTCGAGTCGAACTCCTAGCCGGCGAGAAGGTGAAACCTTGAGGGGTGCTCTCTCGCGACGGGGAGACAGGAGATGCTTGGTGAGCATAGTACAATGCTCCTGGCGCCGAAGCATGGCTCGGCAAAGCGGATCGCCTACTCTGCATCAATTCCTCATGGTCAAGCCCTTGCGTGGCGGAGCTCGACGGACTAGTAGTGTACGGACTCCAAGACGACGGGGACGGCAGCATTGGTATTGGTCTGTTAACCCAATTCTCTCTCTTGTCCCACCGGGGCACGAGACTTCCGAGAAGCATCTTATAGACATCGCCTGTTGACGGCTCCATGTCGACGAGGTCACTAAAACTCTGGTCAGAAGTGGTGTTGCCCGCGCAGGCGGACTTGTTCTGCTGCTTACGGAAGGCCTTGTTCCCCCAAAAGGTCGTCCAGTCTCTTCATTCTCGCAATTCCTTCAGGGTGGTTACCAAAGGCGATGAATTGAAATGTTATTGGGCGAGTTTCTTCAAAGTTGGCCTGCCAATCCCCAATCGTTGAAGGCTTTTGCGTTGGAGACTGCAATGCCTTTGGGTCCTGGCCGGCGAGCCCACAAAGGTTCTCCGTTATCCACTGACCGACGTCGTCCTCGTATGGTAAGCCTTCCCAGGCGCCATCTGTGAGAATTAACACCGTGGTCGGCTTTCTTTTCTTATCGCCGTAGGTGGCCATAATCTTATTCAATCTTGGACGTAGCTTTGTCTTCAACTTATGGATTGTCCGCGGCCGGGCTTTTGTCATGGCGTCGACAAAGTCCTGCACACCCTGGCGTTTTCCCGGTTCCACTGAGATTGTGGTTTCCATATCGGTAAAGTAGAGCTCGATCCCGTCGCTGTCGTATCCCAAAACTCGCCATACAAGGACCTCGAGCAGAAACGAAGCCTCGCGCCAATGTTTTGCCATGGTTGAACCGTTGTCGACGACGAATATCTACGCCGACCCCATCAGTGTACGCCAAAGTGAGGGGGGATGGAGGGGAGACTTTACGATGTCGCGATGCAAGTAATGCGGGAGTAGAAGATCTTCGTTGATCTTTCCCTTGACGGATTTGCGACGATCCCGAAAACCAATGAGGCCCCCTAATGTTTTACTCTTCTCGAGTTTTTCAAGCTCATCAATGACTTGAAATGCCGTCAAGGGTTCGAGGGCGGATGACAAGGCAGTGGCTGCGGTCGGGTCTGGAGCCTGTTCCGTTTCGTGAAGTGGTGCAAAGGTTGGAAGGCTCTCGGAAGGCTTGCTGTTGAGCCTCAGGCTCTCGAGCAAAGCTCCACGATGTACTGACCGCTGTGCTGTTGGCTTGATTTTTGTACTGAGAAGCCTGGCCTCGCTCTTGAAGCGAGACCTGGTGATTGTGCTGGCCTCTGTCCTCTGCTCTCGTTGAAAGTGCCGCCGAGCCATGTCCGAATCCAGGCGATTGATCCCGCCTTCCGATTCCTGATCAATTTCGGCTTTGAGGTCGAGCTCTTGGAGAAAAGACTCGATGAATTTTGGAACCTCTTTGTCCTGGGACTCGAGGTTTCTTATCAGCTCGCTGCAGTGTTCCGAGACCTGCTTCGCCTCCCATCTCTGCACTGCAGGCACGACTAGCATGTGGTTGTCGACCATGTCGAGAATCGCCGCGGTCAAGCCATCAGCACGGCGTGCAGAGATGCGGAGATACTCGTGCCAGTCCTTGACCACGTCTAATACTTTGTCGTTGTCGTGAAAAATGTCCTGAATTAGTCCCGTGTTGAGCTTTGCGTGTGCATGTCGGCGGATTGCATCGTATTGTTTGACCCCTTGCTTTCCTAACACCACATATGTGGCTGCAATAGAGAAGACACAACCTAAGGACCACACATCACTGTTTTGCAAAACTTTGTCAGGGAGTGTGGCCGTGTCGCCAACATCAAGCCACTGTGCCTTCTCGGGTGCCGCTGAGCGAGCAATAGAATACACGTCAGTCATAGCGAACTCCTGAGGGCCCTGGGCGAGTACACATACCATATGTTCTTGTTCCACCGTAAACTTCGGCTTTTGCTTGGGCCTTGCCGTCTTCGGGAGCGAGCTGTATCCATGAGTCGCCAGGATCGGCGAGCTTGAAGTGATCCTCAACGCGAAGAATGTTTTCGGGTTTGATATCGCCATGCCAGCTTCGAAGGATGTCGTCAGTTGCGATGTAGAGAAATGGGGGGTAAAACACGGCGTCGCACACTCACAAGTCGTACTTTCGTCCCGCAATGTCCAAGTGGTGAATGTTTGTGAGAGTCGCTGCCACTTCATTCATCGACTCGTAAAATGATCTAACCTCATCAGGTAGCACAGGGGGCTCTTCCTCGCTGATTGCACCGTTGAGATCGAAGTCGGCATACTCTAGCAATATGTTGTATGTTGGTTGATCGGGGTCAGCAGTGGACACATAACATCCGTAATATTGGATCATGCCGCTCTGGGCACCAAGAGCCCGGAATGTCTTGACCTCTTTTTCGAAGCTTTGTTTGAGGGACTCGGGGAACTCCTTTAGGGCGAAACGCCAAAAACTGTGCTGCGAAGTACTACTAGACTGAACAAGGTCAGTTAGTGGCTTGTCAAGCATTGGTACGTACCGGACGCTGGAAGAGATGTGAGCGTACTTGGTGTGCATCGGCACTCCCATCTTGAAGAAGTAGGGAGTTATCCAAACCCGAGGCAATGACCAGCTCAGCAGGTATGTAAACCTTGTATAGCCTCGCCCGGTCATCTGATGGTTCCTGGCCGATACCATACGGTTGTATTGGCTCTTTAGCGTAGAAAGGGATAATGCGATGTGGGTGGAGCTTCTCGTCTAGCTCCGGTCCTAACTTGAAGACGAAAGGACACCATGCCGTCTGAGCTTCCCGCCAGCGGTCAAAAAAAGCGCTGTAGCTATCGCCAAGTCTGTCTTCTAGTTCGTCTTTGTCCAGCTTGGTCAAAAGTTCGTCTTCGCGAAGGGGAAGGTCGTTGTCTTCGAGTCGGCGGAACAGGGGCAAGAGTGCGAGATGTCCTAATTCGAGCAAGATGAAGAGGATGCGACACATAGCAGCAATGCGTGTCGGACTTATATCGGGCGGTTCTGCGGACAACTTTTCGTGGGCCTCTCGCATGACGTGGTAGAGTGTCGAGTGCACATCGGGGTACCGGGCTTGTAATGCCTTGGTCAGGGACTCGACAAGGATGAACTTCCGGCCATCGGCGCTCTTCCGCTCGTAGAATTTGATCAATCGGCTGACTTCGTCATGGGGCGCGCGCTCGCCTTCGCCCTCGAGCGTCCCCGACGCGTCTCTGGCAGAGGGCATGGCCGGCGGTCGGCGAGCAGTCGGCGGTGACAATATGGGGGGCTAGGTCAATAGCGATAGCGATAGCGATAGCGATGGCGACGGCAATGTTGTCGCGAAAGCGGGGAACCGCAGCGAAACAGGAACGGGACGAAGGAAGCGCACAACTGCTGGGAAATGAGGGAGCACAAGGTGGTGCATCAACCAGAGCCTCGCGTTGATATTGGGGCGGGTCAAGCACTCGTCGTCCAACACTGGCCGTCACTTGCTGTCACGGTCTGCGACACCAGCGACCAAGGAAGGGGAAACATGGAAGGATAATTAAGGGGTCACACAGCTCGACATTCTGGGGCGCTACTGAAAAACCGATGAGGCAGGCAGAGCTCACGACGGCCAATCCAGGGCTTGCAAAACGAGGCGTTCGCGATGTGGAATGATTGGGGGGGGGTCCGGCAGTTTCCCGAGCTGAGTCGCCTTTTTTGCCGCCGTTGAAGATTAGGGTTTTGCGGGGTCAAATTGGGGCATGTTCCTCGCCTGGGAGCGAAGCAAGTTGCGATTTCCGGATATCTATGCGGGCTCCGCGGTCTCCTTCCTCAGATTGCCTCCAAGCAAAGCTCAAGTGTTGTCAAAGGTGCGACCCTGCAGGTGGGGATCCATCAGCTCTGCGGGGGTATGAGTTGGTCAAGTTGGAGGGGATGGTGCGCGCGCTGCCACAGCCTTGCAGGCCCAAAAAGGCAGCCAGCTTCTGGGAATCGCTCCACCACGGACACGATGAGTCCAACTTAGGGCTCCAAACGATCCCATCCATCAACTTTTTCCGTTGCAGGAGGCAGATTTTTCCTGTTTCCTATTTTTACAAACGGACCTGCCGCCTTTCCCAGCGCGTAAAGGGCTTTCCAGCAGGCGATGGCAGACGATTCCCAATCAAGCACTAGTGCCCCGAGCCAGTCGGCAACGGCACCAGCACCAGCACCAGCACCAGCACCAGCACCAGCACCAGCACCAGCACCGGCCCGCCCCACCTGGCCCAGAGGCCGGGCCTGGGCAGCGCGGCGGGGCAATACCGTTGTTCCAATTGCTACTCAAGATCCCACCGCAACTGGGGTCGACCTCCCATACTCTACCGAACCGGGTCAGCTCCGAGGAAGGGTTGCTACCGAGCCCATTCTCAAAAATTCCGAGGATCGCCCTGTCATCATCAAGGCCTATGCGCTGCCATGGGACAGGCTGAAGGCGTATTTGGAGCCTCAGTTTGGCTGTCAGCTGTCGGCGATACACAGATCCAAAGTAAGCCCCCCTTTTTGCACGGCAGCCGCTCGCAGTTCAGTGTCGCCTGGGGTCTGCCCTGCTCTTGCTCACCAAGGCTCAGATGACCCAGGATAACTACACCGTTTGGCTTCCTCGAGAGCCCAGCGAGAAAGAGTGGGACGAGATACACAGTCTGAGGCTCAAAGACCCGACACAGCAGAAACGCATCCGTGATCGGCCCAGCGTGACCAAGAGTCGGCCCTTGGATTCGGATGAGGAGGATGCATTCAGCTCGGGCGCAGTTTTCTGAGGCCTCATCAGGCTCAAACCAGGCAACCCATGCATACAACGATTTAGGACTTGACACAATGCCCTTTGTGTGCCATGTGGCGAAGCCTTGTCACCCAATTTCGGAGACGGGGCGGAGGCACCCTAAACCAGGTAACCTGAATCCTGTACCGAGCACAGCAGTAGCAACCACTCGTTTTGACACAAACCAAAAAGACTCAAACCAGAAGCTGAAAAATTCGAGGCAGCACACAAGTGAATGACCAAACACATTTGCCATCTGCACTTTCGCCCCCCCCCCCCCCCCCCCCCCTCCGCTGATGGCATTGTAATCAGTGGCTCATTATACCACGACAGGCGGACCCTTTGAGGTAGGTCCACGCGCCCCCGACTGGAGGTGCGCAAGCACCCGTGGACACCCGCCATTCGCGAGACAGCCTGATGGGCAGCCGGTAATTTGCCCCGCGCTGTGTTTCAGGCCGTGCTCGCGCCAGAACGACGCTGTAAGGCCAGCCTGATATACCCTAGCCAACACAAGGCAAGGCGTTTTTGCAACACCAAAACCTCCAGGGCATCCCACACCCGTCTTGACTCGATAGCTCATCCATCATGATCATACCTACTCAACTCACAAGATACCCCAACATACGAGTCTGGTAACTAATGAGCAATGTCGCGGCCTCCTTTCCAAATACCACGGCCATTTCTGAAGTCATGTCAACAACATGATCTCTATCCGACCAAGCTGGTTGACCGCACTCGATATGGCTTCCCCCTGTTGCAGCTTTATCAAAATCGATTCAAAGAGCGACAGCGGGAGCTGGGTCTCTTCGTCCCGGCCGAAAGGTTATTTGTTCCCTATTGGGATGTCTCAAAGGATGGGCAGGTAGACCAAAGAAACCTCAAGACAGAGGAGGAGTTGAGCCAATGGCTAGGGGACGAATGCTTGGATACTCAAGGTATCGGGTCCGGTCAAGCCCAAATCGTCAGCCCAAAGCCAGACCCGCAGTGCCGTTTCATGTAAGTTCAGTTACCGTGACATTCACCGGGTATCACTGTATATGTGCATATATATATATACTGACTGTCTGTCCTCAACAACACAGCTTCTTGGCAACTGCCAGTTCAGTGGATCCATTAGAGATCACCCCTGACGCATTGAAACGAGTTCTCTCGTACTACCAAGTCATGCCGTGCTTCCCCGACTTCCTCTACACATTTGGTGCTAAAAACGGCGATGACCGGGAGATCACTCGGTTTAGTGGCTTTCGAACCGAGAAGACGTTCCGGAATGCCAATGCCGCCATGGAGATCCCAGCCTTGAACCGTAGCGGTAAAACATATCAGCTTTGCTACACCCTGAAGAGCGTGTCTCTCAAACCAGTCACCGACGGCCACTTGGACCCAATAATTAACAAGGCTTGGAGAATACGCTCTGCTGTCATCTACCACCGATTTGATATCGAATACGGGACGCAACTCTGGATCATTGGAGACCCCTTGGAGGGCATCCACGAGGTCGTCCAAGAACACATACACGAGAAAAAGATTCACAGTGCTCGATTTGGGACAACCGCACAGTCGTTCAACACCAGCTTGGAGATGGTTCTGCACTACGCCCAATGGGCGACTGAAGAATGGAGGTGGCACGTTCAGTCTTCAGAAGACATTCTAGAGAAGATTGTAAGATTGCGATCTCCAACCTTGTGCACTGACGGACTGACGGTTACATACAGACACAACATTACGCAGTCGTGGGGCCGGGCCCTGTGGAATGGGATCAAAGTGGCTTGATGGTTATCCAGGAGCGAGAACGCTACTTGACCAACACAATCACCTGCTTGGAGTCGAACATTGCCGTCATGAGCCGGCTCAAATCGTTTTACACCAGCTTGATCGAGGACCCCGCTTGGCCTCAGAGCGATGTCGCGGCGGTAGGACGAGCTGTCGGTGAATTTGCTGTACAACTAGATGAATACGTCTACGACATCTCAGGGCAGCTGAAACGGGCCAACTTGGCTCTTCAGACGGCAAAGGACAGGAAAGAAAATGTAAGCACCCCCTCCCCGCCTTTCGTATCCTCGGCCATCTCTCCGATAAACACAAAAGGATCCGGTTTGCTGACAGGGAACCACGGGCAGCTACTCCACAACCTCAACGCGCAGAACGCCGCGCGTCAAGAAAGGTACACCAAGATCATGTACGAGCAGCAGCACAAGACGGGGCTCGACGCCATCGTCATGAAGGTCATCACGGTCGTCACGCTGATCTATCTGCCCATGACGTTTGTGTCGACCTTTTTCAGCACCGACGTGGTCAAGTACCAGCCCGATCCCGATCCCGGCCCCAGCTCCAGCTCCAGCACCGCGTCGGGTACCGGGCCGATATTGCCGGCGGAAGGAAACGAGAGTTTTTCGAGCTTGGCGTTGCAGCGCTTCTTTACGATTTCGATCCCGCTCATGGTCTTGACCTTTGTGCTGGCCTATGGTTGGTATTGGTGGGAGAGCCGCAGGATTAAGAAGAATGCCCAGCGGCATGGGAAGGACTTGATTGTGTAGGTAGCCGGGAGAACGGAGGGTGTAAGTGTAATTGTCAAGTTCAGATTGCTGTTGTTTGTCTAGGTAGGAGGGCACGTTGGACTCGCATCTTATACCTGTTGTGTAGCAAATTTGGAAAGGGGGACGGCCTTATCATTAATACCCAGGCCGATTTAAACGCATTGGATCTAATAATAAGTATCGTAGCAGTTCCAACTTGGGATGGCCCTCTTTCGGGACTAAAATTGCAGTGTTCCCTTGCATGCATGGTCTGTAGGCTCGCCCTGAGAGAGGTGCGCCCGCCCAATTAGGCCGACCGAGCGCAATGCCCCTAGCTACATGTGGGGAGATAGTAGGCCCTCTGTGAAGGCTAAAATTGCAGTGTATTTACAATTCCTGCCCACATACGGACGTATTTGTGAAACACGTGGGGGTGAGGTACAGAGACCTGCCCACACGGCGGGCTTCGTGTGGCACGTGCAAGGGGGACGTCGCAGCACCTGCGACCCCTGCTGTGCCCGTCCTGGCTCTGCCATTTCCAGTTTCAACATTTCATGTTGGAGTGGCAATGTGCTGTATTGCTACTATCTGCTATTGAGCGTAGGTGTAAGATCTTGGTGATGGATCTGCATCTACGAGTGGGAAACAGGTGGTGGGCTGGAGCACTGGCCCAAGTGGCCTGTGCCAGGCGCGGGACCGCGCCTGGGAGTGCCCCACTCCCAACATTTCACATTCACGGGATTTGTGTGAGGTGATTCGCAAAACCGAAAATGCTATTTTTGGCGCATGGTATTTGAGGCCCGAGGGGGTGGCGTTCCAGCCTGATGAACTCTTCTAGACCCCTTCGATGTCGGGGCTCCAATCCCCTGCCAGTGCACTTCAGCCTAGGAGATAGCTGCCCAGCCCCAACAACACCACTGCTTGAACATGTACGAGCAACTCCCCACCGCCGGAAGCATCCGGGCCCTGAGCTTCAAGCCGCTCTCCACATACGCAGCTGGCGCGCCGGCCAATGCGCGCGCAGACGCGGTGCACTGCGAGTGGTCGGTGATCACCGTGACGGACCCGGAGCGCTACGATGCGCTCTCGTACGTCTGGGGCGACATGAACGTCAGGGAGCACGACCTGGTATGCAACGGGGTTGTGATTAAGATAACCCGCAACCTCTGGACGGCCCTGAGAGCGGTCTGGGCAAAGTCCCCCGGGAGGAGACTGTGGGTGGATGCCATTTGCATCAACCAGGATGACATACCGGAGCGGAATCAGCAGGTCAACATGATGGGCGACATCTACCGCCGGGCGGAGCGGGTCATCGTGTGGCTGGGCGAGGCAACCGAGTTGACCAACGGTCTTTGCAGGGTCATGGAGGTGGTGGAAGCCGGGGGGAAACTCTCACGGGCCGCTCTGGACGGCCCCGAGGTTCCGAGACTCACAGGAAACCCAAATACCGACGTGAGGAACTTGGCGCATTATCTATCGGATTGTGGGGATGAGATCGCAAGACGGACGTGGTCCAGGCGTGCATGGACCCTGCAAGAGATCATGCTCGCATCACACGCTGTCGTCCAATGGGGGGACAATGCAGTCGACAATCGGGTCCTCCAGAAGACGGTCTGGGAGATCAATTGCATGCAGACGGCGCTCGACATTTGGTATGTAACTCATTCTCCAGCGGAAAACCAGACTGGGGCTTAACGATACAGCGGTGCCAGGATGGTGTGTCTCCCTACATTCTACGACGTCAGCGTGAGAAACTACCAGTCCTTCTACCGTACCCTGGCGACCACACAGGCCCGACAAGCAACGGACCCCCGAGACAAAGTCTTCTCCATCATGTCACTCTTACCAAAAGGGCTGTACGAATTCATGAGAGCTGACTATGCGTTATCCGTCGAGGAGACTTTCACCTGGGTGAGTCGGATATGCATCGAAATTGACAACGAGATGAATGTGCTCGTTGACGCTGGACTGGCGGTGAAACGGAGCGGCAATCTACCCTCGTGGGTGACGGACTGGAGTGCGAGCCATTCTCAGATTTACCAGTGGGTAAACTTATCGAGAAGTCTCACCGGTGCTGCGAAAGACCATGACGCCCGTCGGCTTCGACGTGAGCGTGGTGCCAAGCTCGACAAAACCGGACGAACGATTGGCATTTGCAGTTCGGCCTTTGGGAGGCTTCAGCTGGACGACGAGGGGAGCTCTTTGTTGCTGGAGGTATTTCCATGGTGCGCCACGAAGGGATTTTATGTCCAAGGTCGAGAAGATGAAGGGCTGCCACAGATTGCCAAGCTATCTGATGGCGACTTCCTCAGCTTCTGCAAGGCCATAAAAGTGCACGACGATACACACTGTAAGTGTATTCACGGTGCTCATCGCCTGGAGTATTCGGTGGGGAGCATACCGGATGGTATGACGGGAGGCGACTGGCTATGGACAACGGGGGTCAACGGTATGAGTGAGAGGGATGGCGGAGACGAGATTACTCACTTTCACTACGCCCTACGCCAGGTGGACAAGTCCAGAGAGCCCCTGTTCCAGTTGGTTAGGAAATTAAAGGGCATGAGCGGGCTTTGGGCTTCGGGTTCTGGTGCGGATGCCAGGCTGGCGGTTCGGGCTGAGGGGACTTTCATGCTGGTCTAGTGGTGACAGATTGATTTAAGAGGTATTAGTTCCTGATGCTACTACACTCTGCCCTTGAGCGGCACCAGCCCAAAAGTGGACCAAAACTCCCTCGTATCATAACACCTCCCCAACTGCTCCATCGACCTCGGGAGCGCCCTCACGTCCTCCTCCGCCATCAACTCAAAAACCCACTTCGCCTGCTGCGTCGGCTCGACGTCCCCGTCTACCCCCTCGGCCCACCCAACCAGCAGTGACCACCAGTCATATACGAACCCATCCGTCAGCATCCACCTCTGGCCCCTGCCACACTCCTCCCACTTCTCGCTCGCCACCACGGCCGCGACCGCGCGCGCCACATCGACGCCATGGATCAGATGCAAGCTCTTCTTCCCCCGGACGGCCTCCTTGCTCGCCGCCACCCGGCCTACCCAATTCCGGGGGTCGCGCGCGCCACCCCAAAGCCCCGACAGCTCCAGCACGCACCCGCCGATGGCGAGCAGCTCGTCCTCGGCCACGGCGCGCTTGTTGGCCGTGTCGTACGGCGAGCGCCGCGTCAGCCAGTGGTCCTCGCCCGCCGAAGTCTGCCCCTGCTGGCCCTGCCAGATGCCCGTCGAGCCGAGCTGGATGAAGCGGAACCCTGCAGACCCCGTCGCAGGGGGGGCGGAATCGACCGGGGCGGCCCGCCCGCGGTGCGTCGCTTCGTAGGTGGACACGAGCAGCTGGCTGGGCCCGATGCCGGAGAGTGGGAAGGTGATGAGGATGTGGCGGGCGCGCGGCAGTGCGGCGATGGCATGCGGCAGGTCGGGCGAGGCCGGGTCGAACTGGAAGGGCAAGGTGGGGTGGCCGGCCACGGAGCGGCCCGTCGTCGTCGTGGCTGCGAACGCGATCTTGCGCAGTTCCAGGAGCGGGATTAGGAAGTTTGCAGTCCAGCCCGCGCCGAGGATGAGGAGGTCTAGTTCTTCCATTTTATTTTGCTTTTGCTTGTGTTTGTTGGTGATGAGGGGAGGAAAGGAAAGATTTTGGGTTTTCGGGGGGTGGTTTTAGTTTTGATGGCTTCGATTGATGAGGGCATTGTTACGATTTGCAGGTCAACTAGCTTTGCTTGCATCGGGCATGACAATGACGTAAACCCTAACCCTGTTTATCAAACCGAACCCCTCCACATCCACTTGGTGCCCAGCTCTCTCTCCTCTTTTTATCAGCTCTCTCTCCTCTTTTTATCAGCTCTCTCTCCTCTTTTTATCAGCTCTCTCTCCTCTTTTTATCAGCTCTCTCTCCTCTTTTTATCAGCTCTCTCTCCTCTTTTTATCAGCTCTCTCTCCTCTTTTTATCAGCTCTCTCTCCTCTTTTTATCAGCTCTCTCTCCTCTTTTTATCAGCTCTCTCTCCTCTTTTTATTTTTTCGAAAGAATTGGACCAATCACAACGCCGGGACTAGCTACCCCAAAACACCACGACCTGATCACGACTCCCCGTCGCCTTCGGGCACCTCCCCACACCCTGACAACTCGCGCGCAGCCCGCGCACGCTCTCAACATGGCGCCTGAGCAACGCCCACCACACGCCAACCTGGCCGACTACGCCAGGAAGCTACAAGCCGAACATGACGCCGAGTACCTGGCGAAGTGGGAGGTGATAAAGACCCTCTCCGAGGCCCTGGACCAGGGCTTCGCGAAAATCCCCAAGGGCGAATACCACGTCCGGTAAGGAAGACAGACCTTTCTAGGGATTAAGGAGGTGATCTACTAGACCGTGGGAACCGCGAAGACCCCGATACCGTCGGGCATTACCGCCACGCCCACCCCCCCGCCCAACGCGGGGGCTAACCACACATATATCGACAACGGCTCGATTTAGACGCCGTCCACGGGAGCCTACGTGGTACCTACTCCAAGGAACGACAGGGCCTTCTGTTCGACCAATCCCTTGAACGTGACGGGGACAGTACCTCCGCTGGCTCCGTCAACAAACGATATAACGGCCTAGGTAAGGGCTACTACACTACCGGCCTAATCAAAGGCTGCTATGCCACGGGCTACTAAATAGGCTAACGAATGGAAGACGGCTACCCGTGGGAAGGCCGTGAGCTGGGCCTCTAAGGCAGCG
This sequence comes from Lasiosphaeris hirsuta, assembly GCA_030549175.1. Taxonomy (NCBI): domain Eukaryota; kingdom Fungi; phylum Ascomycota; class Sordariomycetes; order Sordariales; family Lasiosphaeriaceae; genus Lasiosphaeris; species Lasiosphaeris hirsuta. The sequence continues at coordinate 300,376 of JAUKUA010000001.1, forward strand.
GCCCCAGAGGGGCTAACTAAGATTGACCTAGGCGTGGGGCCTAAGGTAGGTATGAGGACCCTAGGTAGTAGCTAAAGGGGTAGGTTAAGCTTCTCGGCGATAGGAAGGCTGATACTTATGGTACCGGCCGAGTACCCGTGGACCCGGGCTATGGCGGGAGAAGTTAGCCTGGGCCTACCTAGTGTCATGGGAATGAAGCCCGTGGTAGTGAAAGCTACTATTAAAGGTAACGGGTGGTCGGTCTTCCTCTGTAAAAGGGACTGGGACAAGAGGACTGATATTATGACAAAGGTAAAAGTAGTAGGGGTACTTCTCTAGGAAAACGTAGAGTAGATTACCTACGCCTTGGAAAAGGTACCTAGGACAACTATGACTTTGGAAGGACTACGTGAGGTTACTGAAGTTATAATGAAACAAGAGACGTAAGCTACAACGGAAATCTTACCCGTAAGGGTAACGTGGACACGGAACGGAGCATGGCTAGTGTCGTTTGACGACATGTACATACTGGTAAAGTCCTTCAGACTATTTGGGTCTACGATCGCTAGGAGGCTACTACCGAAAAGAAAGATCCTACTCTACGAGAAATATTATAGGTTTTATTGGGTAAGGAACTACACAGCGAAGGTAGTCTGTGGTAGGTATGGCCGTAAAGAGTACTCGGACAAGTGCCTAGATCCCCTATAGTATCTTAACTACATGGGATCCCATAGGCCGGATAACATGGGGGCTTATATACTTAGGCCGAAGGTTACGACGGAAGGCTGGCTCCTGTTCCTAGGAAGGGAAGATATCGAGGCGGAGAAAGAGGTAAGGGCCTAAGCCCGTAAAGCTAAGATTACTACCTAGGTTAGGAAGGAGGTAAGAACGGCGAAAGTCCTAGCCGTAAAAGCTAAGACGGATACGGAAAGGGAGGTCTCTAGAGGTAGGAAGGGAAAGACCTTTATAGAAGTAGAGGCCCGAGTAGAAGTAAGGGCTAAGGAGGCGGTTATGGCATAGATAGCTTTGCTAACCTAAGACAGGAAGTCGCCGATGGCCGCGGCCTTACCAGATGTCTATGGGGCTATACCGGCCCCGGGACTTACCATAAGACTAAAAGACGTCTCCTTACCGATTATAGAAGATAGGAAGGATAAGGAAATGACCGAGGCACTAGTACAAACGGGAGACATTGGGACCCCGGTAAGCAGTAAGGTACCTAGTACCTTAGAGACGCTGATCACGGAAGGCCTTAATATAATTATAGTAGGCCGATAACCTAGGAAGGCCCTAGAGGAAATAGCCTAGGAGACTATAAAGGTGATAGATAAGAGGAGTAGGACCTACGGTAGTTGGGAGCTTAAGGAGCTGAGGACATAGGAAGAACGGCTCTAGGTAGTAGCTAGGGAATACGGCCTAAGGATCGACCGGGGGGAAATAGTAAGAGCTATAGTAGTAACGGCCTAAGGACAGATAGGTAAGAAACCGGCGGTAGAGACGAACTTTAAGACCTACTACTAAATAATATATAAGGCTATGGAGATAGATAACACCATAGACTAAGAAGATATCTAGGGTACAAGGTAAGTAGCTCGGTAGTGGAGGGAAGAGCTTTTCCGGAGTGTCAGGGCCTACCCCGGAAAGTAGGCTATAAAGAAAGATATCTAGGCTGACTAGATAAGGAAGGTAATCAAACTGGGTAGGCCCTCGGCGGAGTCGCCTAGTAACGATATCCCGTCGAGGGAACCGTTACCGAGGCTAACGATAATAGTCCCGGGGAAGATCGTACGGGGTATTTTTTCTAGGGATATAACACCGGGCCTCTTAAAGTGGAGATACGTCTATATCTCATAAAGGAACGTGTTACTAATCGTACATAGGTAACGAAGGGCTAGCTCGTTATCCGGGTCTATACGGTTACTTTCCTCTTTGCCGTTAGGTATGTTAAAACAGGAGATAGAGCTTAGAACTCTTATAACCGACCTATGATCAAAGTCTTAGTGGGAAATATTACTAAGGCTCTCACGAGCTATGATACCCTACTAGACTACGTTACCAAAGAAAAGTACGACATAATATTAGTCTAAAAGCCGTAGTATAGTATAGAACTTGACGAGACTAAGACGTACCCGGCTTATATAATAGTGGTAGGAAATAGGACATACGGGAGGCTTAGCGTAGTAATATACTGTCACACTGGTAGGCTCACCTAAGGTCAACAGGGTCACTGACCTCCTTGACCGAGCCATACACCAACGGCACAAACCACACACACAGACAAAACACACACCCATTGACCTACGAACATCTATCATGGATCACGTGGATAAGGGAACTATCACAGAGGATGGCCACAACGTGGCTCAACCTCGGGACATGATCCCACGTGTGGCTAATGGCCTATTCAGCCGACACACAGGTCAGCGGATTCTCCTAAGCGCCTACGGGTTGCGACGGAATGCCCAGAACCACTCACAAGCCAGGCAGCTATACAATGGATCTCGCCCGTGCTAGGCAACGTCATCAGACTTCAGATTTGTCATGGACAAGCCACTTAACCTCAGCATCGTGATCAGGGCCTGCATTGTCAGCCAAGGTCCTGCAGTTGGTCTTTCAAATCATGGACCTCCCCGCTATCACTAGCATTCCTTTGGAAGACCTGGAACCTGACGTTCTCCGAAGTCTAGCTTCAGTGGTGACAGGTGGCCGCGACCCCCGCGTGTGAGTCATGAAGGGAACCGTTGCTGTGACAGCCGACCTAGGGATCAACCTAACAGCGTTGTAGCCAACGTAAGTACCAAGGACGTGAAGGAACACCTGTAGCGATGGACACCATGCCGCTAGAGCTGTATGGATAAGTACTAATACCGGCCGCGGACCAACGTGTGATGGGCCGGCTTCACTTGGCTTGTAGCCACGGATTTGTAGGGCGCGAGAGACGGGCGGCTAGAAAGGAGATTCGGGACCGACGGGCGGTTAGGAGGATCCTTCAGGTATTTTGGTATCCTTGTATCTTGTACATAGCCTTCCATAAGTAGGATAGGTGTGCTACGACGGATCCTCGAGAGGAAGAAGCTCCCCAGTTCTCTTTGGACAAACCTAGAAAGATTATCAGCTAAACTTCAGTGAAGCTGAGGGGTAATACAACCTTGTGAACCCTTCTGTTTCTCCTGACTTGCAACTGCGAAGCATTGTGTCTTATCTTCTGTTGGATCATTCCATCTCCCTGAACCTCCTTCTCCCTGGCTCTCCACCACTTTGCATTGCGACAGTTAACTCCCTCACCGTTCTGTTCTAAACCTCTGAATCGGACCTTGTGCTTATTAGCCTTGCGAAGATCAAGTCCCTGAGTTCGTCGTGTGAAAGCTCTGAACTAGACCAACAGCAATTGTCGGGGTGGTTCGCTGAACGGTTGAGTCGAGAGTTAGGAAAAGGTTAAAGCTCTGTAGTCTGATTCTCCATTTGATATCTCACCTTGTGGTTGTCACACCCCAGGCCCCTGTAGACTGGCCTGTGTCACAATTAGTAAGGATAGGTCTAGAAGGTAAATAAGCTAGAGGACCTATGGAAGGTAATGAGGTGGTAAGAACGGCGAACGTTAACGGACGTCCTACCAAGCCTAACCCTAAGGGGGGGGGGCCACGAGCTGTATGGTAGTACATATGGCGGCTATTATCTACGACAAGCTCGTAGTACTATGGTATGGCGTTAACCTCTCAGATACTAAGTACTTCGGTATCCTACAGCTCGTGCTGACACGATGTATACTGTAAAGTACCGAGGTTACCGAGGGAGAGGTATATTAAACGTGTTATGGGATAAAAACGATAGTACTAAGCCCGGACGGAGTAACAACAGTTATGCTAAAAGCCGCCTAGTACGATGAGACGACGGGCCCGGACGGGAAGCTTGTCAGGGTATCTTCGGCTATGGCGATCATACTTACTACCCTATATGGGGCCTACCTCCGGGTAGGGGTATACCCTAAGGTTTAGAAAGTCACGGAAGTTATGCCTATCCTAAAGATAGGGTGGTCTAGGGCGACTACGAAGGGCCTAAGGCCGATCTCGTTTCTATCCTACGCCGGGAAGGGCCTAGAGAGGCTGGTAGTAGGAAGGATAGGCGTCTTGGCATTACAGAAAGGCCTTATCTACTTATAACATGTAGGCGGGGTACCGTAGCACTCGGCGACAGACCTACTCGTAGCGGCGATTTACGACGTAGAGAACATACGGGCTAGGGGGCTCGTAGTAAGGGCGGTCACGGCCGATATAGAAGGTACCTTTAACATGACGTAGAAGCGAAGGCTAGAATGGAAGTTTATAGAGACGGGGTAGGACTATACGGTAGCTTACTTTTGTACCTCCTTCCTAACGGATAGGGTGGCTATGATTAGGGGAGACCCGATAAGGGCCTAAAGGCTAATACTAGGTAGGCTACCATAAGGCTCTCCCCTCTTACTGATTCTTTTTACCCTCTACCTCGTAGTAATGGTAAGGGATGACTAAACCTACTGCTACGTAGACGATGTTACGGTTATTACGACGGGTAAAACAGAGAAGTCGGTCCGGGCTAAGCTTATGGCGAGACTTAGGGAGCTCTTAACGTGAGAAAAGGATAACGGCGTCCCATTCGACGGCACGAAGAGCGAGTACATCCTCTTCACGCCAAAGAAAGGCTCAAGACTAGACATTCTCGTGTAGGGAGTTATCACGTTATATAAGGAGGTGCTGAGGTAACTGGGGGTATGGTTTGACCCGCTGTTACACTTCAAGGCGTATATACGAACAGTAGCGGCGAGGGGCAAGCTAACAACTATATTCTTAGACTGTATATCAGGTAAATGTAAGGGGCTTATCCTAAGGCTCACGGTCTAGGTAGTTAAGGTGATCCTCCTATTAATACTACTATACGTGGCAGAGGCATGGTATAGCCGGCATGGTAAGTACTTCGTTAACGACACGTTAGACATGGTAGTTAATGATAGCCTCTGGGCGGTACTGCCGGCATAGAAGACTATGAGGACCGCGGTACTATACCTAGAGTCTGGAGTTCCCACGGTCTAATATCTCGTTAAGGCCCGGAAAGACGCCTTCGTAAGGAGGCTTATCCAGCTAGGCCGGACATACCCAGTGGTCCGAAAGCTAAGTAAGCTACGTACCCTAGGTAAGAAGAACGACACGCTCCTTGAGAAGATTATATACTACGTTAGTAAGATGCCCCCCTTGTACGACGACTTCCTCTAGATAAGAGACGTCGGGAAGGAGGCCCCGATAGAAGCCTTGGCCGCGGCCGTAGCCTTAGATAGAAAATGGAGGACTTGCTACGTGGAGGAAAGGAAGTGCCGGCTATAGTAGTACTGGTAAGACGGAGCCCCTGAGGACTATCGGTACTGGGAGATCTATTGGAAGGATAGGCTACCGGAACTGGCCCTGTCCCATAAGGCTTACGTAGCCTTGTTGGCGGAGAGGACCGAGTATGGAGACTACAAGGAGTACTATGAACGGTTTAACTATGACCCGGAGACCTGGGGACCCTACGAATATAGTACTTACAAGAACCGAGGATATATGTTCTCGTGTTAGCTTAACGTGAAGGCGCTACCCGTGTATAACGGTAGTCTACTGTAGATGGTATGGAGGAGGTCTAAGAAGTGGCTCGGCCTGTTCGGGGACTTCGTGGACAAGTTACTAAGAAGAAAATACTGGTAGTAATGAAAGTGGGAAGAAAATACCGTGTAGACTGACGAGGAAGAGGAAGCCCTAGCTGGGGCCCTGGCAAACTAGGAAGGATGGCTTTTCTCCACGGGGGTTTTTACGTATCTTAGGCTGATGGGAGAGCGAGCCGGGTAGGTGAGGTCCGGAAGCGGCAATTAAAGGGGTCCGGAGCTCGGGGGAGCATGGTATTGTCGGCCCGGGGACCCCGGGCCAGGATTCTCCTATCGGTGGACTCAGGGTGAAGGATCTCCTTACCGTAGCGGGCCGAGTGCTTCAGGCGTTTGCAGGGACTTTGAGAGCCTTGCTGTGCGATTGCCCCTACGGGGCATAACCCTGCACAATAAAATTTCAATCAATCAATCCACTTGGTGCCACCTTAGCGCCAGTCCATTTAGGCTTCCTCCAACTATCTTTTTTCAAGACAAACGAACTAATTAAAACTTGCTATTTTATTACTCTAAATCTTTATATAACTCTATTTACCTCTGAACCGGGATGACCTTGGCGATCGAGTTGCTACGGGGAGCGCGGCACTGACTGGGAGGATCAACTTACGCATTCGGTTTCCGCACGTCAAGGAAGAGGCCGGTTGGCATTATCTTGTGACGATGAACCGAACACGGGACGCGATTGGTGGGATCTGGGGCATGCCTGAACCTGATAAGGAATCTGCTAGTGAGACGTTTTTCTTTTACAAGGAAGCTAGCTCGTAGAGCTCTGAAGGTGATTGAAGTTGAAAGATTTTGGAGAACATACCTAGGTATGTAGGTCGGTACCTTTCTATCCACATGTTCCTAAAAGACGCCACGTCACTTAAATAATACCTACCCTATCTCTCAACCCAATTTTCAAGCATCGGGGCGCCTGGAATGGGTGGTCTGTATGGGAAGGGGTCGTTAGTTTACTAGGTATTGGAAATATGACGCGTGATGTTGAGGTGGTGTTAAACGATTCCTTACCGGGTGGGAAGCAGATGTCGGCGTGGTCTTTGTGGAACTGTACGAGTTCCTCTATATTTCTGACCGGAGAAGACTCGAAGTCGGCGAGCCAAGCATCAAACGCCGATCTCCAGCCGTCATCTATCAATATGTAAGTTGAACGAGGGTGACCCGAACGCAATCTGTTGGTACATACTTGCAATATCGTCAAAGTCGGCCCCGTTTTCCATTTCGGCTATCTCCTCTACCGTCAGCAGCTCGAGGGGGGCTTCAAGAGAAAGGCCAGCTCTGCAAAGCCTGGCCACGGCGTCGTCAAACGCAACAAACTACAGACAAGCGGTACATGTTAGCCTATCATAAGCCCGGATTTTCTCGGCAGTATCGGGCTCCCCTACAGTCTGAGTGTCGAACGACTCAACCTCCTCCGTCTCGTTGGGAGACAGTCGCCACTTCCTGAAGTTCAGGAATCCAACCTTGAAGCCCGTCCATGATCGTGGTAGTTCATCGGAAAGCCCCTGTTTTGACGTTATCATCTGGAGCATATCGGCGAGGTTACGAGGCTCTTGGCGAAGCTACCGTGAACATCGAAGTTGGAGTTGACAGGCATGGCACCCTCCAGGGGCACCGCACCCAAAATCGGGCTTCATTGTGTACAGGCCCGTCCTGGTTGCCTGATACACGATGGAATCATCTGTCTCCGTACCGATACTGACTGAGGCGAAACCTGCTGCCACACCAATGGCACTGTAGGATGAGGAACCGCAAGGAGTCTGGATGGTAGCCATCAGAACCTGCATCTCATCTTGGTTTCTGCGCATGTCGGAGCCACCTACACTCTGCCCCAGAAATTATGCGTCGCAGTTTACACCGCCGACAACATAGGGTGATTGCCCCTGCACACTGGCCGAGGACCATCGGCCAGTGTTTGGTGGCGTAGCTTTCAACAGACAGAGCTTTATGAGCGAGTGGCATGGCAGGACGCCGCCAGTATTAGGCTGTGACAGTACAAGGAGACAGAGGAGGATGGTGGAGAAAATGGAAAGGCACTCACGGAAAGACTGGCCGTGCCGATGACGATCATCCCAGCTTCGATCAGCTTGACGATGACCACAGCGCCGCGCTTCGGCCGCACGCCACGGAGGGCCATCGTGCCGCAGGTGGTGTCCATGCCCAGATCGGGGTGCGTGGCAAAGTTGTTCTTGGCAATGATGGGGATTCCATGTAGGTTGCTGCGCACACGTCCGGCAGAGCGTTCTGCTCTCAACCGCTGGGAATCGAGCGCCGCCGAATTAAGGAGATCAATTGTGCCGGAGGTAGCCATGATGTCAATGTGCTCTAGGTTTACCGTAAAAGCCAGAGCAGAGCATGGGGCGGATGAGGAGGACAAGACCAAGTTAGCAAACGGGCGACGAAGCGGAGGAAGGAAGTCCCGAGAAACCGGAGGTACCAAACGGATGGGAGTGGGGAAAGTGGGCAGATGCCACACGATGATGCAATACATTTGCTTTTCCAGTAGACACTCTTCGATACGTAGATGTCTATTATCGGGCCTTGATATTTCAACGTCGAGCCGCCTTTACACCACAGACTGTGAGCCCAGCTTGCCCGCCGTATTAACGTACCAATCTATCAGTGAGTGTCAATAGTTAGTGTCAACCTCGGCTCATTGGGAGAACCCTATGTCCGTCCGAACTTGCAGTCCTCCCCCTTCATACAACCTTCATGGGAATCTCCTCTGCGTCCTATCCTATGCCCCTTAAGTCCACTTCTCCGGAACCAAATCCGGCCCATAAAAATGCTTCCAGTCATGAGGTTGGTTCGTCTCCTTCTCCTCATCATGCACAAAGTGCACCGCATACCAAACCACCACATCCTTCCCCGACACAGCAGAATCAACCCCTCCACTCCTCACCGCAATCTCATCAAAATCAGCAATCGTCTTGTTCTCAACCGTATCCAGCATTCTCCCATCATCTAGCCAATTTGGATCATGATTCATAGTCCACGCACCATCCTTCCCATACGTATCTCCAGCCTCGGTATTCGCATCTCTAGGGCCTGGACGCAGCAGGTAAGAGTTCCCCGTCTTCTGGTTGGAGATCTTCCAGTACTGCTTCTTCCAGGCATCATTTGAGCCTTTGTTTCTTTCGGAGTATGAGGACTGGACGATCTCATGCCAGTTTCCGCGTTGGTCTGGCTTGCGCGGGTCGTTGAACTCGTGTACGGTGTTTCGGTAACTTGTCTCAATGTCGAAATCGAAGCGGAAGTAGGCATGGTGGTGATGTTTCTCACATACACAGTTCCAGTTGTCGTCGAGCACGGCGCCGAAGCCCCAGCGGGGCTTGATGGTGCCGTTTGCGCAAAGAGTCCACTCGGTAGTGTAGCGGTACCAGTCGGCTGTGAGGTATGAGCGGATGAGGACTGCGTCTTCGGTAGGGTAGAAGGCTATGCCGCGGAAACCCGCTTTCTCTTTCTCGTTGGGGTTGATAGGAATGTCGACAATAGTTCTTGGTGATTTGTTGCAGATGCGGAGGTAGTCGGTCCCGGCAACGTTGGAGCCCTCGCATTCGAAATCATATTCTTCCCATTGCCAGTCGCGATACGTGGGACCGCAGTTCAGGTTGGTCCTGGGCTCCTTGTACTTGACGTTGAGGATGGGTAGGTGGCCTTGACCCAAGACTTTCTTGCCCTTGTACTTGACGTTACGGATCTCAAGGCCGGAACCCATGTTTCCTTTTGAGGCTGATGGCCTTACCACGGTCAGCTCCCAGAGTGGTGTAACCTGATTCCCTTGTGAAATGACCACGTTTGCTGCTCCGGGGCCCTTCTCTGACCTGGTCTGAGGAATGTTTAAGGCTTCATTCTTTTTGAGAACCCGGCACCAAGCAGGGGGCGGTCCGGCGAGCGAAAGCGCTGAAGGTACTTTCTCTGCTGTTCTGTTGTTCATATTGACCCGGTATCCAAACATCTCGGTGGAAGCACTATTGGCTGCGCGTGCCATGATGTACAGGATTCGATGAGAGCTGCCATTCGAGAAAATGTTTTGAGTGAGCACTGGCATGGTCGAGTACGCAATTGCGTCTTTCCCAAACCCGGCAATCTCAGCAGCCTCGGCAATCTCTTCGCCATTGGGCGGTGGTTGCTCATTGCTTCCGTCGATGATGGAAAGTGTCGATGGTGTGCCAAAAGCATCGGCGCTTTCGACAAACACCGTCCTGCCATTGGTGTAATCGGCGATGGCAGCTCTGAACCCGTTCTGGTCACGCTTGTCCGCATCCGCCTGAAAAAACGATCATCAGCTTCTTGTCCGCTGTTGGAAGATATTTTGCCATCAAGCGATCAAATGCGGCAAGTTTCACGGGCGGTGCCTACCCATGAGTGCAAGTTGTCAACCTGTAGGACTCGGTGGCGTGTTCCACGCAGAACATCCTTGACCTGACCGGCCTGCATCACGGTGTTGAGAGCATCCTTAATGACGGCCACGTCGACATTCGTAGGTGCAATGCTGAGCCTCAGCGGCGTCGCCACAGATGTTGTTCTCGTCGGGGGTAGTGGGGCCTGAGCAGTCGGGTGATGACGGACTTCCTGGTGAAGGACATCGGGCTCGATGTTGCAGGAGACCTGTGTGAGAAGGCCGGTGACAAACGAGAAGAGGTTTGACCACCCCATATTCTGCTATTGAAGTGAGAGAGCGGTTCAGAGAGGTTGGCAATGATGAGCTGAATTGACTTGCTTTTGAGCTAATAGTTGGAAGTGTCGGAGAAGTGGGAGAAGTGGGAGAAATGGGAGAAATGGGAGAAATGGGAGCCTGATTATATGCCGACTACCTGTGAAGAGAGGTTTATAACTATTTAATCCCAGCGTCTCAATCTCCTCTGGCCCCGGAACTGACATTTCTTATCTCACACACCATCTTCGGTCTTCAGGTGCAGCTCAGCCAGCCACAGAAGCGTTGTCATGCGTCGATGAAGTTCGTCGTGTCTTGATTGAGTCAAGCGTCAAGCACGGAGTAGAGCCACATGCAAGTCCTCATATTGCTCGTACCGACATCTCACTGCGCACGACGTGATGTCTGGACTCTTCTGTCTGCCGCGGGTCCGCCAAGATGGGAAAAGATTACCTCTGAAAGACGGACTTGCGGAGGTTAAGGTCCGCCCAAACAGTCAATAACATACCAAGAAAAGGGCCGCGTCGATTTCTGAGCCGAACTTCGTTCAACTCGGTCTTGAGAGGCGAGGCTGCCAATTATATGCTGTTCCCGCCGCGCTGATATGTTGGTGACCACAACCGAACCCCGCAGCATTGGAGCTTGAATGCTATGAACCAGAACGATCATGGCTCCGGGATCTTCAAAGGAAATGCCGGTGGCGACCTCTCCATACGGTGTCTTGAAGTCTCCAGTCGTCGAGTCCCACTTGGCTCTGTTTTCTTTTTGCCCTCCAATGAGCCCGCCTAATTCCCCTCTCACCAATCCCCCCACCGCCCGCCGCAACAAGTGCAACGCCAAAAACCCACGCCCCTTGCACCGGGGCGAGCGAAATGCGGCGCGCGAAATGCGGTGCGCGACTCAGCAGCAACCCCTCGCGCGATGCACCGCGTCTAATCTCTCCTTGTCAGATTCGGAATTGAGGAGGACGGCAACAGCCAAGCCCACGATGTACGACGCCATCTGCGACGGCCTCGAGTGGGACACCCCACCGGATGTGGAGTCCCGATGGGCGCGGGAGCACGACATCGCGGCAATTGCCTCTGTCTGCCGGCGGCACCTCGGCATCCGCCCTGGTGCGCCTGACGCTGACTGTGCGGTATATTTCCACACTGCCGGTACGTATAACAAACTCTACCTTGTTGACAGCGTGCACGGGCGCTTCATCATGCGGGTATCGCTGCCCATCGATCCTGGCATTAAAACACGTGGAGAGGTTACGACGCTCTAGCTTATTAGGTGTAAAATCGATGTGCTAGTGCTAAAGGTTATTACTTTTAACGATACCAGCTTAAATGAGATAAGTTTTGAGTGGATTCTTATAGAGCTTATACTGGTGAGACCAGCTTATTGTCACCGGTGTAGGATAAGCATGGTGCAGAAGTTTTCGTTTGCTTTCGATGTGGACGAAGACGTGGATGAATAGTTAGGACGAGGATAGAGAGAAGGCTACCTAAGGTAGGTAGGTGTATTGCGTTTGTATCACACGGAATCTCGAGTGCAAAAGCAGTCACCCACACCCCCCTAGCCACCTTGCTCAGGCGCTACTCAGGCGCTGCTCAGGATATGATCAGAGAAACTACCAAACATGGTTTAGACGAGTAAGTAGTACATTTCAGTTCAAATGGCAACTTTTCGCGAGGTCCCAGTTCTTGGGACACAGGTGACACCAAAACTGGGACTACCCCCTCTTCGCTCCTCTTCCCTTTCTGTGGGCGAAGCAGAGCAATTGGGAAAAGTAGTGATGAATTGTTGTTGCGGGCCAGGAACTTCCTGGCCTGCAGCAGCTATCTAGGTGTAGCATGGTGCTAAGGCCATGGCACTAGCCAGGCAGGCGAGGTGGCGTGTGCGCTACCCTCGAGGTGGGGCAGCACCTCCAACACTTTCCCGTAAAGTCATATAAATCCCAGTTTACGTTCCCATTAAGTCTCTATTCCCGTCTTCCTCATTCACGAAAGTGGTAATCTCACCATCTTCAACTCCCTTAAGCTGAGACACTCCCTAGTAGATTGCTTCGTTTCTATTCATTCGGTTGCTGAATATGGCCCTTGGTGGTATATTCTAAACTAGTATACTGTGAGCTGGTACATCATGTACTGGTATAATCTGTGTACCAGTATACTATGTACTAAGTCATATCAGGCACTGGTATATTAAATACCGTCCCAGTTTTAGGGCCAGGATACTATGTACTATGCTACGGATTAAACTAGGATATCGCCTACTATCTCACGCCACGAAGCTCGGTTCGCCTTCAAGACCATTAGCCAGCTTGGTGGTGCCTCGCACGACGCATACCTGCAAAGTGGTCCTACTGTTATGACCCTAGAGTCACGTGACTCGGGGGACCGAGGAGCCGTTCGGTCCCTCGGCCCAGTGAGCACGTAACCCAGGACCGAAGGACGGAGGAGAGCGTTTCGGTCCCTCGGTTCCGCAAGTCTCCACTACTATATAGTAAGCAGTAGTATCCGGAGTGAGGAGCCCGTCTTGGTTCCTCACGCAAGCAATTTAGGTTCATTGTCTACAATCTTCCGTAAAGCTCTTTGCTAGAACAACTTGTAGTGACAGTGACTCACCGTCCGACCCTTGCGGCAATCTTTGATCCCCACTGTCAACACCCCTAGGCATCCTGCCTTGCAGCCCTAGCCATACCGGGTGCAGGTTGTAACGTCATTACGGCCAGATTCGACCTTAAGGTAATACAGTACAACGCAGTTAACGCTTTCGTCAATGCTTGGCTTACAGAAACCACCTACATGCGAATGCTTACTAGCCACCGAACTTCTAGAAAATTCCTACTACTGAAGAGGGCCTGTGACGACCTACGCGGTTCCTGCAGTGTCTGGAGCGGCCCAACGTGACCTCGCATAGGGCACAGAGTGGGGCTACTGTGTCAACCAGGGGTTGACACCGGGTGATCACTCTGATCACTCGGTCTTGGCAGTGATCACAGTGATCAAGGTACGGAGATACCTAATAAATCCAGTAGTATAGATACCATTATCGTGACTATGATAGAGTAAGGGGTCTCTTGGTTCCTTACGCTGGCAATTCATTGTTCATTTGTGATCTAACCGCATGGAATCTCACGACTTGAGAAGTCACGCCTCTGGAGCTGGAGTCGCGGCAGGTACCCCGTCTCATTTGGTGCGAGGTATGCGTGCCTTCCTCTCCAGTAAAGAACATGCCGCCCACCTGGTGGCGAGGCCTTTTCGTACAATTGTGCACCTTGGGCTTAGATGGGGTCGCTGGTTTGATACTCGCCTAATATAACTTAGACTAATTTATTCCAGTTCTATCACCAGTGCGGAATGAAATCAACAATACTAACTGTTTGAAAGACCCCAATTGGCAGCTTTCGCAAGCTTGCAAACGCTTCAAGTACCATATAACCCCGAGCAACTGCATACAGAATTACTATTGGAATAATTAACCCAACCTCCCATATCAAGATTGGCTTTGCTTTCTTTTGCAGCTTCTCAAATTCGTCCATCCGGCGTATGGTGTGTCTCCGATTTACGCCACCCTCAAGATCTGAAGCTGAATCAACCGAAGTGAGCGCCTGCTCTGGGAGTGGTGTTTTCAGGCGCAGCCATATTAGGTACTTGTCCCACCTGCCAAAGCGGTGGCGCGCAGCAATCGTCTCAATCAACCAGAAGAACACAGTCACGCCCGTCACTATAGAGCTCGATATGCGCCAGAGAAGCAGCTCCAATCGGGTGGGAAAGATAAAGTTCCACCCAATCAGATGGAAGCCCCCAAAGGCCGAGGTGATCCAGAAGAGAGAAAACTTTTCGAACGTACTAATATCGGGGAACCGGTCGTTGGGGAACTGCCGGAGGGGCCGCTCCGGGTTGTCGCTGCGCAAGCCGAAGAAACCCATGACATCGCACCCAAACGTCATGGACTCTTTGGCGACAAAGTCGAGCGGTGTGTTGCGATACGGGTTCGCGGCCTCCGCGCCGGCGTCGATCAGGATCTGAGCGGTTGTGGCTTCGGTCGCAATCAGGATCCCCTTCTTCACGTCGCAGGGCTTGCGCAGCCAACAGAGTGAGGTGCCAATGGTGCAGAGGACGATAGCACCCGCCGAGAGTTCCAGGGTTGACGTTGGAAGCTTTAGGACGGCGCGGCCGAGGAGGCTAATCATGAGCCAGCTAGCTTGCAACAGGGTCAGGATCTTCGACATGGTGTCGGCCTTGGACTTGTCCCAGATCTCGTCCTCTGTGATCTTGGGGCACTCGAGGTATTTCTTCTCAACAAGGTAGGCGAGCTGTCGGCTGTTGACAAGGAAGGGGGCGAAGTCCTTGGTCTGAAGCAGTATGCCGCCCATGTCGGCGAAGAAGCCGTGGCGGAGTGTCCAGTTGTGTATGCCAAGGTTGTGGAACCGTTTGACGGAGCGTCTTGCTGAGGCGAACTGGCCGATGGCGACGGCGAGGACAAGCTCCGGGCCAACAATGGCCCAAAACATCCATTTTGCTTTCCGGTAGAGAATCTTGAATTGGGTGTCATCCGTGTGGGGGATGTTGAGGCAGATGGCCGTCCATGTGCAGAGGAAGATGGTGATGAAGGATGACCAGATTATGTCAATCGTGCCTCTCGAGTTGGGGCCTGATACCCATCCGGCAATTTGGTCGTTTCCATGGCTGATGGAACTGTTCATGGCGTTGGAAAAACATTCAGGACTTGAAAATAGAGGTCATTCAGCGACGGCTTGAATGGACCACGGCGGGTTCCAGTCCGCAAGACAACCATTATATGCGCTTCACTCTGGCAGGGGACCCGCTAATGCGGCTGTTGGTTTCAACATTCAGTGAGTTTCAGGGACCGCCCACACTGGCCACGGCCGTGTGAGAATTTAGGTGGATACAGTGTGCGTGGTTGCATTTCCGCAATTGGCACTATCTTAGATGTTGGTGCTGAAATGCGGTCACGAATGCAACACGGCGGTTGGAACTGAATCAATGGCTTAGACCCACTTATCTAGCCAATCGCTGATGTTCTTGGCACTTGGCTCCAAACTGGGCCTGGGTTTCCAGAAATAAGCGCTGGGCCTCAAGCGCCGCTCAAAATGAAAACTTCGGCTTCTCTTCAACCTCTCTACCCCACAGAATCGGGATGAGCGAGTCTCATTGCACTACGTCAAACAAGCTGCAAAATCAACAACCCCCTCATCAGCTCGAATTCGCAGCCATGGCTAAGGACGCAACGGCCGTCGCATCACCTGCAACCCCCGCAACACTTTCGCCCACGTCGCCGTCATCAATCACAGGGTTTGATTCTGCTACAGCCCCTATCCTTCGCCGAGACCACCCCCGCGACAGACTCGAAAACCCATCTTCCTATTGGCCCCTGATCGCGAACGAAGACCAAATCCCCGCTTGGTTACGCGACAACGAATACATCTTGACCGGCCACCCGATGCCAACCCATTCGTACCGTTGCTCTTGGCGTCTCTGGCGATGTCTGCACATGGAAACCATGAACATCTGGACCCATCTCCTTGGATCGACAGCCTTCCTAGCCACGGGCGCAGCGCTCTACCGCCACGTCTCGGACTCGAGCGTTCTCCATCTCACCACCGGCGATAAATTCGCGTTCGGCGCCTTCCTCACCTCCGCGTCCGTCTGCTTCGGGCTGAGTACCACATTCCACACGCTGCGGAGCCACTCGTACAGGGTCCACCACTTCTGGGGCACCATGGATATCCTCGGCATCTGCGTGCTCGTCCTGGGCGGGGGTACATCGCTGACGTACTACGCCTTTTACTGCCAACCGACCGTGCAGCGCGTCTACTGGGGTCTGAGCCTCGCCTCGGCCACCGCCGCCGCCATCACCCTCTTCGACACGGGCGGTGGGGGCAGCAAGAGGAGGGCGCTTCGGGCTGGTGTCTTTGGGCTGCTCACGCTCTCGGCCATGCTGCCGCTGCTGCACCGAACAGGTGAGATTGGCTGGGCCCGGGCATGCGAGGAAATTGGAGCTGCGTGGTATGTTGGAGAGGCCCTGGCTCTCGTTACAGGCGTGAGCATGTTTGCTAGTCGTATACCCGAACGGCTTAGCCCTGGCACGTTTGACATCTGGGGTCATTCGCATCAGCTTCACCACATTTGTGCCGTGCTAGGCGGAGCTTTTCATGTGATGGGACTAGTTACGGGGTACCGCTACCGTCAATCGCATCCCTTGTGCTGATGCTTTTTGGCTGACGTACCTAACGCTACTAGCGACTCGGGAAAAGGTGCCCGTCCCAGAACTAGATAGAGAAAGCACGAGAGAGCGCGTTATGGCAAGGTCAGGAAGCGGCCTGACTAATTAAGTGTTGATAGAATAGCTGGTAATAACGGTAGAACTGGGTTGTTTTCCGAATTTGACCGAAGTCGCGGTAAGAGGGCGCCATGTGGTCGGTCGTAAACCTGGAATCACGTTTGTGGACACTTGGATGATTTGATGCGTAAGAGGCGGAGAGCAAGGTGGATTTTAGAACAACTAAGGTATCCGATCCAAGGTAGAATCTCTTCCTGCGAAAGAGAACAGGCCTCCTCGTGGGAGAGATTATATCGGGACTATGCCCGATTCTCTTGGAGCCTGAGATATGGTTGAGGTTTCATTTTCTAGCTTCTAGGGTTCTGGCTCCCTAGCTCGACATCGGCGTCATCAACCGTAGCACCCCTGCACCACTGCCCTCGTCGTCTTTCAAACATAGGACGTGGCATATCTCATCCAAATCAGGTCTATTGACGACTATCGGGTGCTCAAACATGGACATGTGATAGCTTGATTCATTTACGGAAACTCCCGCCGGCCGAAGTACGGAATGTACTCTGAAAAAAGCCCGGGTCGTCTCGCATGAAAGACGAGACGAGTTGCCGTGCGGAGGTAGAGCTGATAATAGGGGCGAAGCTTCGTTGAGTGGGATGGGTGGCCTCAACCGCGCTATGTACTTATCGTCAGATTCATGAGCAAAATAAGGAATGTCGCTGGCACCGTCATCTCGGCGAATCCATCCTAAAACATCTCAAACTATAAACCTGTCCCTGGAAATTTCGTTCAATAAATTGGTGGACGTTCTAGCAAGCTTTTCGAAAACGGTTTACCAAACCTGCTTGAGCGATATCAAAATTCCGAGCGAACTCGCCATTTTCCTTCGCTTGGTCGATCTAGCCCGTAGACTGTAAACGGAGTCGCCGAATAGGAGGCTTGTAGCTACATCGGGTGTAAAGTCGAAGAACAACGGCTGAAGATCAACATCGCCATGGATTGGCATGCGAGCAATAAGGTTCTCGATATGCTCGTCGAAGCAGCTGAGGTCTCGGTAGCGCGTGCCCATTAACAGTCTCCGCAACTTATCTCTCTATTGTTTCCAAGTAGGCCCATCTTGGGTCGAAATGCCATTTCTTAGGAGCGGAGCAAAAACGGCAGGACAAGAGGCCAAACCATAGTCTTGCGACCACTAGGATTAACATCGACTGAGCTTTCATTTTGTTCTCCATCTATTTCTATACTTCGCCTTACTATATATACTTAAAAGTCTAGGCGACAATATATATCAGTAAAATCGTATTCTGCAACTAAATGTCACCGCTGATGTGGCTGCATACTATACAGTATAGCTAGCAAAAACCGAGAAACGCACCGGAATATCCGGATGGCAACTTTAGTCGAGGGTCCAAAATTGGGCACACGGCTGCAGAGGCTAGCTCACCTAGAGCTCACCCATAGCTCACCCTAGCTCAGAAGCGGCTCAGGATCACGCACGATCATGGAAATTGCTGAGGGCAACTTTAGGGTGCAACAATATGCTGTTGCCTGGCCTGATATAACAGGAAATAAAATCGACCGACCCTCCTCCCGCGAGAGAACCACAATACCGAACAGTAATTAGGTAGCTATTGGGCCGCGGGCACTGTGCTTCGGAAGACTACCTAACCTGCTCAGACACTCCCCTGTCATGATGAAGAGGCTTTATGCGCCAAAATATCTTTTTGCCTGCTGGCATCATCATCTTTGCTGGATTGATGACTGTGATAGGATGTTCTGCCACAGTCATCGCGAAGCACGGGGCCAACAAAATCGCCATCGCCCATCTCGTCCTCGTAGACTTATTTCCCACTCTTAACTTGCCGCTCCTGACGTCCTGACGACTAATCAACAACCTTTAGTCCCTTATCACGGGAGTATTTCTGGCCCCAGTTTTGATCTTTTTCTCCGTCGACGACGCGGACGAGAACATTGAAGCTCTTCTTAAGGGTGAGGGTGGGCGACTGGGGGATGAGGCTGATTGTGAGAAAACCTGGGTGATGAACGTATTCCGTCTCATGTTCTTCATCTGGCTCCCCCTGCTTGTTGTCCTAGTGGCCGACCCGGCGTTGCGGCGGGAGATCGACGAGGGGCTTAGATGGTGCTCAGGGTACACCGTTTCTCATCGAGCTACCGGTCAACAACGGTCCGTTTCTCGGGATCCTCATCTTGGACTCTATACTCTTGTAAGGAACCTTTGCGAAATGCCGCTAAGTCTTGCTAACCAACCTTGTGGTGGCAGATTTATCTCTGTTCTGGCAATCCTCATGTTTCGCTGCGGCTTTGTGGAACTTTGAGGGTTCGATAAGGTTGTAATGGGTTCAACAATAATGGATCTAATGTCAGCTACATGTGAATCATGGAACCTATCAGCGCCACAACGACGATCCGACAGGAATGGCGAAACATTGGTGTTCTGCTATATGTGGATTGGCTAGGTAGTTTATCGACGTGTTAAAATTGCAAGTTTTTCTCTACTGTCTTTGGACTGAAGAAAAAACGCAGCTACGTAGTAGTGGAGGTACAAGGTTCCAAAACTGGGTCCTTAGAACTCCACCGCCGTTCAGACCCTGGCAACTATAGCCGAGGCAGCCCAGAATAGTAACTCCCTCGTTCAGTTTGGCTCCGTCTGGCTCCGGCTAAGGTGGCAACTGCTCAGTTCTGAAGAAGGAAAAGGAGATTCGTGTGTCGATTTTAGGGTAGTGAAAACGCTGTTTCACCACCCTAAAATCGACGACCACCCGAGCTCATAATCAATTAAGTGATCTTTCGTCACCTTTAATCAGTCTAGATCTGGTGGTGGGCCAAGACGGAGCCTGAGGTAGATTCGCCATTGGAAACAAATAACAAAGTTATCGTCGAGTAGGCCAGGTAAATGAGCGTAAGCATATATGTTCAAGACTGGCAGGAAGGTAATATCTCAACAGCTCAAGAAAGTTGTGAATGTTGTGTCTCCACATTCTCACGGTCATGGCATACTTGGACGCCAATTTTCTTAACGCTGGGCTTGCTGAGGGATGTTGCGAGGTTGGGAAGAAGTTATAATACTCGTAGAGAAATGTTCCGCCGTGGTAAAGTCCTGACCTTGAAACGTATTCCTTTTTCGAATATCAGAGATTGGCTAGAAGGAATTGGTAGCCTGTAATACTGCCCCGTAGGCACCTGCGCCTTCTCCAGATTACGACGCATTATTAGGGGGTGGCCAGTGTTAATTACGCCAGGATTGCTAAGGTTCGAGTTACTTAAAGAGCCTAGCTTACACTGCCACAGCGCCACTCCCTCATTTTTTGATCCTCCAAAACAAGATCCCTTGGTTACAGCTACAAAGGAAGGGAAGGCTAACGTCATACTTATTAGGAGGTTGCTGCAAAGAGCGTCAGTTTCGCGGGGCTCGAGGCGAAAAGGGTTTCCGTGCTAGCAGTAACGTAGCCGAGGCCCTTATGACATGGCGGACTTCTGGCAGGCTTGGCTGACGGTGACGGATTATCGGCAAACTAGGATTATACCGGAGAAAACGGCGATGTAGCCAGTTTTCGTGAGCCGGTATTTTCTTTTGCTGACTACCTAAGTTACCACTTCTTTCTTCTATGTATGTTACTACATATTTGTAACTTCTAAGTCCCTCGTTCCTCCTTTTTTATTTTTTCTATTTTTATTTACTTAACGGCTAGTTTTAACAGTACGGGTCTCCACCAGTAAAACCCCTTAGCCAACACCTACCTACCACATTGCGGTCCAGCAAGTCCAAACCCAGGAGGAGCAGCAGCGAATGGCGGCAAGCGACATAACTGGAACAGCTACGGCAATCCGAGGCGTTTACTATTGTCCGCCCTTAAGTGATGAATCAGAAGCTTATGAATTTCTCCCATCTTACGAAGAGCTCCGTATGATGTCTGCCGACTACATTTAAGAACGACGAAGCTGGCTTCCGGAAGTGGGTTGTGGAAGCTATTAAGTCCCTTATAACGTGCCGTACAGGTTCGTGGCAGCCAATCGCCTTGACTGTGACTGATGGAAGAATTAGAAGAATCACCGACGCAACAGAATGAGACCGTTGAAGGAACCGCTTCCGGGCAGCCAGTAGACGGGGATCTTTCGACCACCCTCTTCCCTACCCCGTGTCGCAAATCCCGTAGGCAACGACGGTCATCTCGGCTTAAAGAGGTTTACCGGAGAAATCCGAGAAAAGTCCGAGAATAGCGCCAAAGGGCATGAGAGGATCTAGACGGATTCAGAATCTTTCGAAGAAGAAACTACAAATCACTACTCGATCTTTATAAGGACAGTGACATGTGATCAGATAGTCTAGAAAAGATCTAGTCTATAAGTACTCCCAGAGATTGCTGGACTTCCAGCTCTCTCTCTTCTTTTCTAATATCAAGCATCTTTTCTCACTGCTTCCGAAGATCATACTCATCGGTTTGTCAGAGAATCTAGAAAGCGACTTACTCGGAGGGAGAGGCTTGGCGAACTTGATGTTACGCATCTGAGCGATAGAGGTCTTTGACGCCGAGGTCGAGGCGGCCAGACGGGTGGTGAGGTGGCTGGCGATCCACGACACTGGGCGTCCTCAGTACATCGAGATAGTCTTTTGCGTTACAGCGGTGGTACATGGTCTTACAGTACACCTCTCGCTCAACCCCCAGCTCGTATTATTGATTTTCTTGAGTTAATATCCACGCCGGAATAAGAGGTTAGGTGGGTCGGATCACATGCAAATCTTAGGTAACGATACAACTGACGAAGAAGACAAAAAGAGTATGACACAAAACATTAAACTTCCCCGCGTGGTAAACGTGAGAAGGCTACTCAAAGGCATAGGCTAGGAAGACTGCTTAAACTGGCGCCCTACTCGCTCGCCGTCGTCTAACGCAGTGGATTTGTCGAGTCGCGGCATGCTCTTATAATTTGAGAATCATTGCCCCAGTCCTTGATGATTGGAGACCTATGAGTCAAATATTGCCTCATAAGGTGACGCGTAAAACTTATAGCAACGACGATATAATTGCTTACGTGAGGAACAGGAATTCTCACGCTCCACGGTGTCTAACACGTTGGCTACTTATAACTATCTAAAGCCTTGGGAACAATAATTAACTCCGTACCCTGCTCAGCTTCTGCTGCTTGGTCCCATCTTAAGCTCTTGTCACCGAGCACTGAGGTGCTTGGTAGTCAGAACATGCTTGGTCCCCAAGCACTCGGGCTCCACTAAGTACTCCTTGATTGGGTGCACTCTTCCTTACACGTGATCCTGGCATTTTGGCAATTCAGGATAACACCCTTCTTAGTACACTAGTCGGAAACGGCTCCCATAAAATGGGAGCCTTCCAGACTCCATAGAATTAAGGAACCTGGGGTTCCTCAGCAATTACTCCAATACTTCACTGACTTATAAACTATCTTATGAATCACTACGTGCCTTACGAATCTTAATGAACCTTAAACCTGTGTCAGAGTAAGCTCTGACACTTGCGCTCCAAAGGAGCTCCAGAACCCCCCTGACCCTCGAGAGCCTCTGAGCCCAATTGGAACTTAGAGGCCTCTCCGACTCGGATCCCCACAGGGAGTCCTTCCAAGTCATACGTGGCTCCATGCTCCTTAAGGGGCATAACAGTATTATATACCTTAGTTATAATAATCTCGTTAGTGTATGATAACGTGTCTGCATAGCGTGCGCCCACTCATAGCGTGTGCCCACTTTTCCCACCCCAATTGAACTTTCGCGCGACATCGCAAATTCCTCCACAACAAAACATGCCCGCCGCACGAAATGAAGCACAAGTGCAGCTTGCCGTTTAAGCTATGGAACACGACAAGAAACTTCGCCTTGGAACCGTTGCAAAACCGTATTCGGTCGACCGAAGAACACTGAAGCGACGACGGAACGGAATACTCCCGCGAGCAGATGTGATCCCCAGCAATAGGAATTTAGATTCCCTTGAAGAGGAGGTCATTGTGCGAAGGATCCTCGACCTGTACGAGTAAGGATTTTCGCCAGGATACGACCTGGTAGAAGATATGGCCAACTTGCTACACGCGATACGTGGCGCGTCGCGCGTCGGACCACGCTGGGCTTCTAACTTCGTACGATGACAACCAGAGCTTCGGACGCGTTGGTCACGTCCGTACGACTACCAAAGGGCCAAATGTGAAGATCCAAAGATAATTGGCACGTGGTTTAATCTTGTTCCTAACACAATCACGAAGCATAGAATCTAGGAGTCGGATATCTAGAATTTCGACGAGACTGGGTTTTTGATGGGCCAAATCTTACCTACCCTCGTCATTACCTCGTCTAATAGTCACGGGAGGGCGAAGAAGGTCCAGCCTGGCAATCGGGAATGGGTCATAGTGATCCAAGCCGTGTAGTCGAGCGGCTATGCCATTCCTCCGTACGTAATTGTTGTAGGGAAAGTGTACCTCGAAAGCTAGTATCGCAATAGCCCTTTTCCGCCCGATTGGACGACTGATCTTTCCGACACGGGCTAGACCAATAACCGGATTGGTGTCGATTAGATCAAGCATTTCGACGATACTCTCGCCTTCATACGACAGGTGGAAAGTATCTTTTAATCCTAGATGGGCATAAAAGCTATCACTCGCTTAAGTTTGAGGATTATTGTAGGTTTAATAACATTATCACGCTTTGTATGCCTCCGTACTTATCTCACTTACTCTCGCCGCTCGATGTTAGATGTTTCAACGTGTTAAAGTAGTCGTACGGCAAGAAAATCGAACAACTCATACGTTACTATATCTACCATATCGCGAAACCAGACTTCTTTCTCGCCTTTTACAACACATTTCACGTAACTTTTCTACCAAAAAACGTATAAAGAAGATTCCGAGGAGTAGGGCTAATGCCATTTAACCTAGAGAGGGTGATTTCCCAGCTAGATATGAGGCTTCGTACGCCAACACCCCTAGCTACCTCTAAGATCTCACACGATACTTAGGTCTCTAAGACGCCACGGAATGTAACTGAGGCCTCATTTCAATCAACACACATCAAAGATCGTATTGCCAGGTATCAAGGTAGCTCTCCGACACTAATTCTTGGAGCTCTTGACCAAATTGTGAAGGGTACGATGAAGGTTATGCACGAGATGGTGTTGATGAAGGATCGCATCCGAGAGCTTGAGAAGTCGAATGAAGCACTAAGTAAACGCCGGAGGGTTAAAAAAAGACATGTCAGGGCAGGAGGACTACTAACTATGTGGGATGCCAGCAATCTTTTGGCGGAAAAGGATGCACAGGCAGAGCAAGAGGAACAAATGCGGGCGGAGGGTAGTCGTGCGAAGAGGCGCGTAGGAGGTGTGCGACACTGTGGCAACTGCGGTAAAACCGGACATAATTCTCGTACGTGCCAGGAGGATGTAGAAATAGATGGAGAATTGGATTCTAAGTAGTTTCAATTTATTATTTCCTTTATGGTGCTGTAATGTCGTGCGAAAGTTCAATTAGGGTGGGAAAAGTAGGCGCACGCTATGTAGACACGTTAAAACTTAAAATAATTCTTATTAACGTGTTTTATAAGCGAGCGCGCCATATAAGCGAGCGCGCCACTTTCCAACGTGACACCCCACCTTTATACAACCACCAAGTTTCACCACAACAAACGATGGCAACGCCTTCGTACGAGGCTAGGATAAACCTAGCTCTCGGAGCTCTTCAAAGAGCCCAAAACTTAAAATCCGAGCTATAGCTCGGATCTACGAGGTTGACAAAGATACCCTCCGATTCCGACGCGCTGGCCGGCCTTCACGACGCGATATTCCAGCCAACTTACGCAAACTTACGGATCTAAAGGAGCATACAATTGTTCAGTATATTTCTAAGCTATGCACACGTGAATTTCCTCCTCGGCTTCGTTTTGTGGAAGATATGGCCAACCGACTACTACGCGAACACGACGCGCCCCCTGTCGGCAAGCTCTAGGCTTACAACTTCATCAAACGCCAACCAGAATTCCGGACACGTTTTTCGCGTAGATACGACTACCAGAGGACTAAATACAAAGATCTAGAGGCTATTCGGAAGTGATTTACGCTTGTACATAACACTAAGGCTAAATACGGCATCCTTGACGACGATATATACAACTTCGATCAGACTGGCTTTATGATGGGTATGATTACTACTGGAATGGTTGTTACCACCTCTGACGGCTATGGGAAGGCTAAAAAAGCACAACCTAGCAATCGTGAGTGGGCTACAGTTATCCAGGCGGTAAATGCTCAAGGCTAGGCTATCCCAGCATTTATTCTTTTAAAAGGGAAATACCACCAGGAGGGCTGGTACCAATGTGGCCTTCCAGAGACCTGGTACATTGGAGTAACCGACAACGGCTGGACTACGAATATAAAAGGCCTAGATTTTATCTAACACTTCGATCTTCATACAACATCTCGTATGAAGGGGACACATCGGCTTTTAGTCCTTGACGGCCACGAAAGCCACCACTCCGAAGAATTCGAGGATTATTATAAGAAGTATAACATTGTCACGTTCTATATGCCTCCATATTCCTCACATCTAGTCTAGCCACTAGATATTAGTTGTTTCAGGCCATTGAAGAAGGCTTATGGCGACCAAATCGTGGAGTTGATGCGGATGTACATCACACATATCACTCAGGTAGATTTCTCTGTGTATTTAAAAAGGCTTTTTTTACAGCCTTTATCGACAAAAACATCCAAGGAGCATTTGCCGGAGCTGGCCTTATACCGCATGATCCAGATAGGGTACTTTCTAAGATGACTATTCAGCTTTAAACTCTAACTCCACCAACCTCACAACTAGATACAGTATCACCTTAGCTACCTCAGACACCACACAACGCCCGAGAAGCTACCTCACAGAAAGACCTTATTAAAGGCCGGATATCTAACCACCAAGGCAGCTCTCCAACACTTATGCTGGCTGCTGTGGACCAATTGGCCAAAGGTATGATGGCTTTAATGCATGAGGTAGTTCTGTTACGTACAGAGGTCTAGGCACTACGAAAGGCCAATGAGGAGCTTAGTAAAGCGACGGAGGGCTAAAAAAACACGTCTACGGCTTGGGGGGTCTCTTACTGTACAAGAGGCACAGGATTTACTAGATCAGAAGGCTGTGGGTGAGCAGTTAGCCCAGGAAACAAGACAAAAGGGTGGTGGTGCGGGGGGCTCTCGTACGAAGATTCGGTGCTGTGGCCTGTGCGGCACGCCTGGCCATAATGCACGCACGTGTCAGGAGGCTGGAGAATCGTCTGATTCATCTATTTCTGGTTCAGTTATTGTTATTTCCTAGTGTTATGGCGGTGTAATTGTGGATAGTTGTGGTTGGGTTAGGAAAAGTGGCGCGCTCGCTTATAAAACACGTTAAACTTTAAAGCTTATATTTAATTTTCCTTTGACTTTATCTTTAGGATAGTATACATAAGATTATTATTATTTATTACTTTTAGTACTAAAATAGGAATAGTTATAGTAAAAGACTCTAGCTGGGTATTTTTATACCACTTTTCCATGGTTTGCCAAACCGCTGGTTAGGGTGTGGATTAGGCCCTTGAGGGCGGAGGAACCGGGGGGTGAAGTCACGTACTGCCTTTCCGCACCGGGGAATTCCACGTTGTTTCCAACTAAAAAGAAGGGCTGAAGGAGCTAAAAACATGATTTGGTCATTCCTTTTGCAAAAGTGCCATTTGAGCATGCTTGTCCCATTAGGCACGGTAGTGCTTTCCCTGACAAAACATGCCTACCAATGGTGCATGTGGATCAGCCCTAGCAGACACAAATCGCAGCTGCGCAGAGGCCGCGAATACCGTTCGGCGACCGCGGATGAATCCGGAGCTGAACCAAGCAGGCTACGCAACATTGAGGTGAGACCAATTCGACACACAAAAAGGACGAAAGGGCCAAAGGATGAAAAAGGAACCCTCTTGTGCTTGACTCGAGCTCAAGCATACCAATTCCACGGGGGCGATGATGTGATGCGCGCGTCCTGCGCAGCGGCCCGATGCAGCTGGGAAGTGCTCTCTTTGTAGCGCTGCTGCCAATTGCCATGGATGAGAATCAGATTAAGTACCCGAAGTTCGCCATTCGCTTGGAAGTACCAAATCAGATTTGGTCGGCCGTGGCTAACGGAAAGTGTTGGCCACCACCGACCACCTCTTGATGTGTGGTCGCTGTTGATATGGTGGTGGCGATGCTTTTGGTGCGCCAGCGTGATGGGCACCTGCAGGTTGGGCCGGGGTCGGCTGAGCCGCTGACTTGAGACAGCAAAGCCATGGAAACAAAGGAGGGCGGGTCCCCAAACTCAGAGCCAGTCGAGGCGCTGAGGCGTTATTCATCGGGCGCAAATCCAATAAGGCGTGTAAATGCGCCGAGCATTGCATTGCAGACCCCACTTCATCCCTGGGTGTCTCTGTGTCCGGCTCGGATAAAGAAGGAGCCCATCGCTCGACCATCTCACCACTGGCACCCACCCACCTGCCGTTCTGGTTTTAATCTCGAGCAAGTGTCCCACGAAACCGTTGTATTCCATTGTGTTCTTAACTGGACCTCATCAAGAAGAATGGCGGGAGGGAAACATAGCAAGAACGTTGCAGTCCTGGACATGAGGAGAAACACCTTCTCCTTGCGGGATAGGGCAGAAGCGGAGCAGTGCAAGTCACACCCCAGCTCCTCCTCATTCATCGATCCCATACTTGCCCCTATTTGTGAACAAGCTAATGGGAGTATCACGTCCAGTAAATTCACAGATGAAGGTCAACCTGCCTCGATTCAAAGGAAGCGTCGATATTTACATTCCTGAAGCCGATCAAGATCAAGAAGAGTACTTGGCGACGGTGCGCGTCTGGCGCCTTGGGTTTGGGTATAACCTCCACAGGATACTGGGTTGGAAGAAACAATTATGGGTCTTGCCGCAGTGATGTGCGGCCTCTTGGCGGAATTTTGCGAGTTGAGATAGGGGGATAGGGGCGGTATTCGGTGTGGAAGGAAAGGACTGAGGCCACCGAGGAGACTGCCCCTGTCGAGGCTGCCCAAGTTTGTTGCATCCTCTAACTATGTCCGTACTGTTCCATCAGCCCGAGCAGAACCCAAATGCTTCCAAATTGGAGCGAAGATAAATACACCTCAGTTTGTTCGTCGACTGTTCGCACAAACCCCTCGCTCGAGGGAATCGGATCGAGACAGTCTCCTGTTCCTCCTCGATCAATTATTACGTCATGAAGCTACCAACTTGCAGTGTGCACCCATGTAGGCCCATGGGACCCGGACACCACCCCGAAGCGCGATCGTTCAGTCGCAATGCAGCATTTTCAGGAAGGGCGGCCAGTGCTCAGCGTTCCGGGAGGGGAGGCTTGCATGAGGTGGCTGCTGTCTTCTTCTGCAACTGGCTGTATTTTCTGCCCCCATTCCCCGGCTCACTGCGCGTGCGGTTCATTCAGGGAGTTTGCAACAAATATCACCAATCCAATGACCGAAGAGCTCTCTAGACCGCCGTGGCGTCTAATATGGTGGTGCTCCAGCCCCAAGCAGCGGGCGACAAGCCTCCACATATGGGGAGGCCGGGCAAATTGATGAGCAGAGAGAGCACGTGCGAAGTTGTCCGCAGAGCCTCGCCTTGAGATATCAGAGCGGTGAAAACAACTCAATAAGTACGAGGGGGCCCCGTCACTGCCGTCCCGGCGATGCACAATCACCCAACGCCACACACACACACACACACACACAGCGAGTCGAATTACCCGCAGAATCCGGTGGACGAACAACAGAAACGCGTCAGAGGCCAAGGCTACAACATCAGCTCAGGATGTCAGCTGTGCAGTTTGACCAAGCTGGCACGCAGGCAGGGGTGGGAAGTGCTCCTGCACAGGAGAATCCCCCATCAGAGCTTGGTGTGGCACATACTTCCGCCCAGAACCCTCGATCAGCACCTCTGGATGTCATTCCATTGCGCACCCACGAGCTCGTTACAGATGAGGGAGTTGATGGCCCCTGGACAAAGAAAACTGTTCTCGCATTTGGTAAGCCAGCGTTCCTCATTTGGCATCGATCGCAAAGGAACTGACATTACGAACGGATGGCGGCGGTGTTCGGGGCTATTCAAGCTTGTTGATTTTGAAGCGCCTCATGGAGGAAATCCAAAGAATTGAGCTCGAGCTTAACCTGAACGCGACAGCAAGCGCATTCTATGAGTGGCAAGGAGCTGTAAGCTACCAAGGCCACGATCCCCATGCTGCTGATGGGGTTTATCTGCCATGCCATTACTTCGATTACATGGCTGGGACATCAACCGGCGGGTATGTCCCACGTATTTGACCGTTGAGCGATTGGCTGACATGTTTTCTAGGCTTTCAGCCATCATGCTTGGGAGGCTGCGAATGTCTGTGGATGATGCTTTGGCGCAGTACGCCGAGTTTGGAAATGAGGTTTTTGGAAAAGCTCGATGGTGGCACGAACGGTCCATGCTTTGGTACCCCAGAGCGAAGTATCCCTCGCGAAAAGCTCGGGCAGCCATCCAACGAATTATCTATGAGCGTTTGAGCGAAGATGATCCCGATATCGGTCTTGAGAGGGCGATTCGGGAGCCGTTTAAGTCCCGAGAAGATCGGACACGGACGTGAGTTGGATGTCTTTGCCCCTTATTCACCCAAACAGCCACTAAGAAGTAATCCTTTGCAGAATGGTTTTTTCCTTTTGCATTGACAAAGAGACCGGCATCAGCACTACTCATTTATGGCGAACATATGACAACATCTATGGGACGAGAACCCTAAGGGGGTCGGAAGCCCACACAGAGGAGATTTGGAAGGTCGCACGCGCCACATCGGCAGCACCGAGATATTTCGAATCCATCAAGATGGGAGGCAGAGGAGACAAGCAAAAACACCTCGACGGGGGCATGTGCGCCAATAACCCTTCACTCAAGGCATTTTCAGAGGTACGCCGGCTTCATCGGCAAGCCCCGGCCTTTTTCGTCAGCATCGGCACTGGCAAAAAAGTAAAGACGAGTAACTCCCGGCCGGACAGGCTGCGTTTGAGGGATTTCGAAAATGCCACCAGGATTGACGACGTCCGGCGAAAGCAATTCATCAAAAAGTATCTCGAAATAGGATCTCGCTGGAGAGAATGGATGACCGACACCGAGGGCGACCAGGGCGCCCAAGGATGGGAAGAAGTCGCAGAGGAATACGGCATGCCTCACGAGAGGTTCAATGTTGAAGGGGACCTTGCTCGCATCCCTCTAGATGACTGGAGGCCCATCAACACGGGAGAAACGACACTAAGGAAAATGAGAGAACTCACAGAAGAATATCTTGCCCAGGAAGATCAGGTCCGAAGGATTGCCGAAACAGCGCGCGCCCTTGTGAATATCCGACGTGAGCGGGCAAGGACAGAGCGATGGGAAAAATTCGCAACGGATGTCACGTATAAATGCCCTAGCAGGCCCCATTGTGGCGCAAGCGGACGATACAAGGACCGGACAGAGTTTCGGGAACACGTTATGCATGACAACTATCACATCGGTTTGAGGGATAACGAACATGACCTTGAACACTTTTTGAATACGGGTAGACGGCATGGGAGAGATAGGAATGGTAATATTTCGAGAGTTGGAACCACTTAACCGCTGGTTTAAAGTTTAGTTGTTTTTGGAAAAGATGTGGATTGTGGAATTAGGGTGATTGGCTGTGCGTTTTTTTAGTCAGAGGGTCTTAGATACCGACTTTGTTAATACATAGACATCTCTCACAATCGCTCATTGCTGGTTGGCTTCGACCCTCTTACCTATCATATTTAACAGTGGTCACAGGTATGCTTGAGCACATAGTCCGGTTACATAGTCTGGGATACGACTCGCGTGTTGCCGATGTGTCCCACTGCACGATCTCTCGGCGAAGCCTGGATTCTCAACTACGTAGTCAATGAATTCGTCGTCATCCAGGCATTCCCCGCGTTTTTCCTTGGGAAGATCCTGACGGGGGCATATGGCGATGAAGCCAACGTTATAGGAATTTTCTGGCGTTAAGACATTTGTGATACCCAAGATACTTGTCTTATATAAAGAATTTACAAGGAAGATTACCTTAGGAAGAAAATATCTTAAAAATTAATAAAGAGAAAAAAGAAGTATAGGTTTATAATAGGGAAAACGAGGAAAATTAAAAAGCGTAAGTGTTGCGTGGTAGAATGCAGATAGCTCAGCTAGGTTAGTCCGTTGTACGCAGTCCCTGCGCTCAATTGAGCACAGGGGGTACGCTACCATATAATGGCAGCGCGCCCGCCAGACTGATTGCGGACGGGCCATCCTTTCCAATATACAACACTACCATCATATTATATCATGTCAGTGCCAAGGGAAGGACCACCAAAATGATATAACGAAAGCGGCCCATTCCAGACCGTAGCAGTAAGAAGATTAAAAGGTAACTTTCCTTAATAAGTTTTCATTAATAAGAAATTATAAGTAGTAGGTATATTATAAGCTAGGACTTCAAAAGGAGCATCTCCTTAGTTAGCAGCTACTACTAGGCCCAGCGGCCCTAGCACGTCTTAATCGCTAACAGCGAAAACCTCGAACGTAAAACGAATCAATTAATCAAGCGCCGGTCCATCGAATTCCGAATCGGGGAAGTGGGCCCATGTCTGTTGCTAGGCGTTTTCGACATCTAGGGCTTGGATAAAACACCTCTACAAAGAATTCTCGCACCTGCAACTTCTTCTCCTGTACAAACTTTTCCAAGCTATCCGACAACACGTCTCCAACACGTCTATTAACCTCAAAGTCGCCAACCTGGCGGCAATTCTCTGGTACGAGTCCATAAAGGCGATGACGCAACGTACGGACTGCGAGGGACTGCGAGGGCAAGTAAATCCAGTTCACTTCATGTGCGTAACTCAAGGAAAAGGGGAGTTTCCTCGGCTAACACGTCTTCCAGTCTCCCAGTTCTTTGGACCGTTCATGCACTTTTGTACAGGTGGGAGAGGCGCGTTGGATATCCCGGCGGCCATCATCGCCACAGTACTGAATTACCTTCGATTTGTCACAACGGGTGAGGACGACGAGGCACCATCACACCGGTATACCCAGCTCCCGCTGGGCACAAAAGATACATGGGGTGGCTATAAAGCCGACGATTGGCATCGCGGCTTCCAGCACCTGTTCCAGTTCCTGACCCGCCTGAACCAGAAGAGCCGATTAGACGGCAACACCGGCCCCAAGGAACCGAAAATGGGTCTAATTGCCTACGTGGTACGTGTAGGGGATGAGGACATTAGCTACTCTCCTCGACGGTTTCTGCCAGAGCCACATACATGAGCCGGCGAACCTTACACGTATCAAGGCCAACATCATCGACCAGTTCCCCCTTTTCTTCCAAGGGGGTAAATTTTGAGTCCTTCATGTCAAATCAACGGCGCTTGGCCGAACAACTCACCGAATGAGTGAAAGGTGCCGATCCTTCGAAGTCGCGGGACGACTTACAAGCGGACGTCGAAGCTCAAATAAAGCTGAGTTTCGGTATCAAGGGATTACTCACTCGAGGATATCCTCTTCATATCCAGCAGATACCGAACTTCTGCTTGGCTGTCTTGAAGCAATGGGATGGTACAAACCCGACAAGGACTCGAACTATGAGAAATGGTTCGAGGCTAAAACCCGACAACATCGCCGCCGAGAGATCTGGCAAGTTCAACTACAAAAAGTTGAATAAGAAATACCCCTGAGCGAAATGGGATCCTGTCGGCACAAACGGGAAGCTCATGTTGCCACACCAACTGATCGGTAAGCGACCTTGAAGAGGGGAAACCTCAAATTAGTTTAGCCCACGGCTTATACCAATAGGGGTTTCCCCGGTTTTGTTAGACAATCCACAATAGATGCTTAGTTGTTACATTCGTTCGAGACTCGATGCTTGAAGTCGTGGCTTCTAGCAAATGAGGGAGGAACGGACAACACGTTTACCTATCTTTTCAAAATTCTCCTGGCGCACCGCACTACGGTGAACCGGATAGATAAGGGAAAGCCTGTCTTCTGTCGGCCAACCCTCATCATCATGCCCCCTGGGCTTGTTGCGGAGACAATTGACATGGCGATGCTGTTCTTCCGGGAATTGTCATGTTGGTGCTTTCAGGGCTCAAAGAAACAAATCACCAATGACAACCCCCAGAAGTTCCAGATCTTAAACTACAATGAGCTTAACGACAAGATGGGCTGAAACGTACAAAGACGAGTACGACCCCGCAAAGTACCCCGATCTCTGGGCACTGGACAAGTACAGGGTCCGAGATAGTATGGGTCGATCGATAGCGGATGATGGTGATAGTGATGACGAGGATACGTCGGAGTTAGTTGACGATGAGTAATTTCGCCTCATACTCTAAAGACAGCAATGAGTGGCTACATTTGCTAACTTATCAGCTTGGTAACTCGACCTGGTGGTTCCGACCGCCGTGGTGGAAAGAGGGTCTCTGACTCTCTCTCGTGAAATGCAAGCGTGTTGTACTGTCGCCGACAACGCACGAGAAATTTTCATGAAGGTGTGTCATTTCCGGTGAGGCATCAGCAATGAGAATGAGGAATATGCACGGCATCAACTTCCGTGTATCTCTGCTGCTGAAACCTCTGCACCGCGGAATGGTGACTGCAGCGCCGGCACACAACAGCGTTGAGGACTGGAAAGCATACGCCCATGCCGTTTACATCACTAGCGGCCTAGAGTATTTGCTGATACCTCCCTTGGGTAATGGTGATTCCATTGCCCAGTCTCGGGTGTAGGTCCACGATACATCCGTGCCGGGATAGGAAGAGGATGACGAAAACCACGTCATGATCGCCCCAGCCTTTATCTAGAACGTCACCACACTCTTACAGTTAATCGGACACCTTTACCGTATCGGGTAAGAGAATCCCGTTGAATGGTTCCTCGTGGAATACAAAAGCACCATCTCTTATTGGCAACAGGAGAGAATGTGTCGGAAGGTATGTCGATGCCCTAGCAGTTGGAGAAACCCCCGGTTGTTTCCAAGCCAGCACTGGTTAACCTCTCAACAGTTCGTCCACGATGCAGCTGCACAATTCCAAATTTCCAACGTCGGCAATCCAAAGTTGAGGCCACTATTCATCTACGAAACGCTACGTATCATGCTCTCGCATTCCTTTAACCGATTCGTATGGTACGTAGAGCTATCTGAATCAGTCGAGGACTTTATAAGCGAGTGGGCCACCCTCATTGGCAAAGTATACACCGGCTTAGTGACACTAATAATCCAAACGCGCGCCCACTCGACTTGACCAGCGGAGGGGATACTAGGGAGAAATGGGAATTCTCTGAACGGGTAGTCGAGTGCATTAAGCCGGCGTTTATCGACGTTTTCTGCAAGAGAACAACCAATGCCGCAGGGGAGAAAGTATATATTCCCCTATTTAACTTCTACGAAGAGGACCCCGACATCACTTAGGAAAAAGTATACAAATTGTTCCCCTACATCGAGTAACACATGATCGAGCTACTCACGAGATTCTACGTACTCCCGATCGGCGAACCGGAACGAGACCAAGCCTAGTATAGATGGAGAGCCGGAGCGAAGGCGAAAGAAATGGGCACGACACTCAAGAAACGCAATGCACCCTCGAGAATAAGCAATCCGGGACCTGAAAATGAAAAGACGGCTAATGCAATCAAAACGAGGCGGTTTGTCTCGCGAGGCAAAACGATGGCTCAAAATGAGATAACAGTGACTCAAAAATGGGGCAACAGTGACTCAAAAATGGGGCAACAGTGGCTCAAGATGAGACTACAGCGACGGGCAAGGTCGGCATCACGAGGTGGTAAAAAGTGGGCGATGTGGCGTATGTCGGCCCATGTAAATTATTTTGAAAAGAAATTACCAAATGGCGACGCACTATGAATATATCGGGAATACTGGGAGCAATTAGTTTTTTTTGTGTTTTTTTGCAATCCAATCCTGGTTTAGGTGGAGGGATAGTGGAAAGTGTCATCGGTGTAGTTGTAGAGCGCTACGGGCCCTTACAGAATGCAACAACATGAGCAACTGGACTTGGCCTTTTCGAGCCTCTGTGGGGCCACATCTGCTTGCGCCGGACTCGATCCTGAACCCGTCTCTAAAGTCTCAAGTGAGCCAGCAGGTTCATCGGCCATCCCCGGTCCAGAATCCTTATGCAAAAACATGTGACCGATCTCTTCACGTATCCGGTCTTCGGGGAAAGAAAGTCGTGGCCATCTCCGGAAAAGCCACCACACTTCACTCCAACAGATCGCATAGCTTGACTCTGTGCTCTCCAGCTTCTCCTGGCCCTGTATGTCCAAAGTTGACGTGCCGACTCGATGGGATGATGACGAGCCGCCTTCTTGAAGGTGCCGTGACCAGCAGAGCGCGGCGTATCGAACGAACTCGTGCGTTTTTACTCTCTCACGGACCTTATTCTCCCATTGGACCATGCCCTCCCATTTCGCTCGTTCGTTCATGTTATCGGAAAGCTCGAGTTTGGCCCCCGAATTGCGAAAGCAAGACATTGTCAAGTATTGGACGCACAAGTTCCCCAGTATTCCGTGTGACTCCTTTGCCGGAATGTAAAAGAAGCGGTGATTCGGTATCTTCCAGTCGGGCCTTTCTTCCGAGAACGTCCCTGGCGGTGTGGATAGGTATTCGGTCAAGCTGTCATGGATGGGTCCCACACTTCCACCCTTCGTGAACCGGATCAGCTGTCCGCACTGAAGATATAAACTGATCTTGGCGGCAGTCGGCTCGACCATGGTGCGTTCGATGCTCTTCTCAGTTATTGTTTTGTCCTTGTCCCGAAGCTTGCTTAGTGCTACCGCGATGTTGAGCTCTTCCGCCTTGAGTGTCTCCTGGCGGAGGACTACCCAGCGAAGTATTCGTTTCACATCGCCCGATTTTGAGTTTAACCTCCCCAATATCGAGTCATAAAGCTCCGCGATCTCGCGTGGTAGAACTCTGAGTTCCTCCTCTAGGTCTCCCTGACTCAATAGTCTGTGTTCGAGATCCGAAATGACGAGCGATGCCCAAAGGTAGACACCCCTGGATGCCTCGGTGATTTTCTCACACACTTGACTTTGGAATTCTGTAGTGTAGGCGCGGAAACTAGCAAACCGGCTCAGCCCCGCGGAAACAGTAGCCCCAATGTCGGCTGCGACATCTTGCTCCGTTATATCGTACGTGCGGAATCCGTCCACTCTGTCCAACCTTGCGTCCGGG
Organism: Lasiosphaeris hirsuta; assembly: GCA_030549175.1. Lineage (NCBI taxonomy): Eukaryota > Fungi > Ascomycota > Sordariomycetes > Sordariales > Lasiosphaeriaceae > Lasiosphaeris > Lasiosphaeris hirsuta. Next base: position 336,236 of record JAUKUA010000001.1, read on the forward strand.
CGTGTCACGATGAGCAGCTGCAAGTTATCTTGATGAGCTTTCCCAGCCATACTCTGGCACCCTTTGAAGCAGTTGAGGAATTCCCGCCCGTCTTTGCTGCTGATTTCGTTAAACCCATCGATGATGATACTCAGCCGGCCCGACTTGGCGGCCTCGGACATGATGGTTTGCCAGACGGCACTAAGAGACCTGATGTCCCAGATGTCGCGAGTCTGATCGGGCTTGTGCAAACTGTTGTAAATGTCTTGGAGATTTGAGTTTTTGATGAGATCGGGGCGAGATTTGGAAATCTGGTGGATTGTCGACCTTAAAATCGAGCAGCAGTCTCTGCGCTCCGGGAGTGCTCGTGAAAGGAAGCATTGTAAATAGGTGATGTTTGAGGCACGATTCAACATCACCTGGCTTACAATGTATGCTGCCATGTGCGTCTTCCCGCACGCGGGGTCTCCGCTGATGCAGAGCTTGTTGATTCTGCCTTCTTGCCAACCCTGAAATTTTGCTTGGTGTTCGATCCAGCGACACGTTCCATCTGTGAGGTCGAATCCCCGATAGTACTCGTGAAACATGTCGGTACAAAGAGAACTGAGGAGAGTTCGCTGGCGTTCACTAAGATCTAGTCATTTGTACGCAGTTAGTTTGCCTGCCTGGTGAGGCGCCTCAGGTCAGGTACCAAGATGGATACGAGTCCAGAGTGTTGATTAACCTACACGCAGTGTGATGAAGCTTCTGATTCCTTGACCCCCTACTCGCTAGTAGTCGTTTCATTGCCTTTCCCACGTACTCAAACCTCAAGTCTTTTTCGTCTTTGCGGAACTTGCAAAGCCCAAAATGGTCACCAGTCAAGGGGCTGTGTTCCTCGTCAGGGTGGTGGAGACGCGCCGCATCTTCCGTCACAATCTATGCCAACGGACATATTAGTATGTTTGTGTTGCGTATTTGATGCTATTGATCAGCATAGAGGCATACCAAATCCCGGGTTCCTAACGCGGGGATAGTGTCCGTTTCAGAAAAGCTGACAACCCCAAAATCTTGTCCTAGGAGTGGTTCAAAGTCTTCGGTTACTTCGGAAAGAACGCCGCAGTTGGCCTGAATTTGGCCCAGCATGTTGGCTGTTGGCAGGTGGCTATCATCCCCACTGCAAACTGTGACCAAATTGGCCACATATTTCACCCAGTCTTGGTGGCTGAGGCCGTAATGAGGAGTGGCAAAGAACATCTAGGGAGAACCTTAGTTACCCTGGCAACTTGATTGAACTTGGCGCATTGAGGGGGGGGGAGGGGGAGGGGTAGACTCACAACCCCACACGTAGCCGCAGCAACAGGCGCATCTTTGTGGAAGGCTGTTCGAAGGGTCTAAGAACCTTGGGTAAGACAGCCACCAGGGGATGTAGGTTTGTACGGGGGAGTAGCAAGAGGGCATATACCTGCTTCACGATGACACCACCGAGGCTGTGACCGACAAAGATAGCCGCCGGCGGCGGCCTGTTGACATCGACATCACGAGAGTCGTGTATTGACTGCAAGAGCATCTTTGCATGGTCGCGGATCTTGCTCGTACTACCCTTGTATGTTCCATCGTAGCTGTACGATAAAATTCGGATTCGAGAACCTGGCAAGTACTCGGGCAGAAGATCGCACGGCCAAACGGTGCTTTCCGTATCGCTGTCGGCTGCTTTCCATGTCTCAACGAAGTGGCCGTCGAGCCCATGCACCAAAATGATGCTGTGGTATGATGGTTAGCCGTGCTTTCTCGGGCAATGGGGAGGCAGCAGATGCGGTGCATTACTCCAGAGTCACGCAGTCTGGCGCGTCTGCGTCGGGGAAAAGCCGATGGAGCTTGCCAACATGATCGCGACGGGGGAGTTCGGTGAGCCTCTCACGCCTCGTGAGTGGGCTTGGCATGATGGCTGGAGCAAGCTTGTATCTGACCTGTCTTTTTTCCTCAAAGATGGAGCGAAAGAAGGACGGATTGCCGTATGTACCTTGGGGAGAAATATCGGATATCAGTGGCCCGGCCTTCATGAGCCTGTCCTGTTTGCGTCACCATTCACCTGCCCTGGACTGCATCGCATTGCGCTAAGATAACATGGAAAGAACACCCCCAGGTAATCCACATCATAGGGAGCACCCCACTGGATGGAGTGTGAGGGGTTCCCGCACGCCGCGCAATACCAGCCTATAGATAGTGAAGCTGTACGGCCATTCGCTTGTCACATAAGATGGCTTGCAGGTGGCAGGCCTAGCACAGGGAGTTCTTGATGCACCGACCCTGTTCTAGACCCGCATTTACTGGCACCCTTGGATGCTGCGCTCCAAGAATTCCACATGACAACACGGGCGCACTTTGGATTCCTACAAGTTGTACCGTTCGCTCTATCTACGTCTTTCACCCCCCACCCCGAAAAATTTAGTCTTTTGCTGACTACCAAGTCAGCAAGCAAAATGCCACGAAAGCAAAACTCACCAACTGGAGACGTCAATCTAGTGCTGGACGAACATCAAGCCGAAAGCTTTTCGCGCCCGAAACCACAGCCACACAATCTACGAGGGATTGAGACTTACCCATCTCCAGGCTCCCTGGCGCCCCCGATTCAGCATGGATCCAGACTAGACGCCGACCCGCCAGAAGGCAGGTCTTCTCGCCCATACGCTTCAAGAAGTCCCTCTAGGTCTCCACAGCGTGAGGCCGTCGGCGACGCGATAGTCGAGCTAAAAACGAACGAAGATCACATCAACAAGATGGAAAAAAAGAAGAATCAGATGCAAGAGAAGCACCGGAAGATGGCGGCGGAGGTGAAGCAAACAAAATTGTCGATGGCAAAATTGGGGAAAGAAAATAATGATTTGAAGACGGCCGTGGATGATTTAGAGAGGAACAACAGCAGTCTGAAGGCGGCGGTCAAGAAAGCGAAACGACGAGCTTGGGAGTTGGAGTATGATGTGAGGGACCTAGAGCAGGAAGTCAAAACACTACGGGATTGGCTGCGAAACAGCGTTGCGCTTGTTGGTGGTATTGACAAGAATCCCGGCTATACGGCAAGGTCTGCGCTGGAGATATCTCAAGAGGAGGAGATTGGGAGGCTGAAGGGGCGAATTAGAGATCTTGAGTACAGCAGAGAAGGCACCCAGTAGATCAAAGGTTGATTTCGGCATGGATTGTGTAATCAACAGCCCGGGAGATCGGATATTCGAATATTCACAATCCACCCTCTGAATACCTAGCACGTGGCCATGGGACGCAGCTTGCAGGGATTGTTGGTGTCTGTCCGTTGCATACGACCCAACCTGCCAGACGGCAGAAAGCCCCATGGTTTCCGCCAATTCTATAGGCTAGGAGTTACGGGATGTTGACATGTCACAGTACATGTCCACACTTTCACCCCGTTCTAGGTACCAAATTAGAGGGAGGTAGGTAGGTAGGCCACTCAGCTGCAAGGACAGGTGCAGCACCTTCGCCCCATCAGACACTTGGGCATACCGTAACAAGGCTCCCGGGGTTCCATGAGGCTCTGGAGGCTCGATTCGCGCTAGAGATCAATGGTGGGAGGCGGTGAACCGCAGCCCTCACAGAGAAGTAAATCTGTTGCAAGTGTGGAAGAAATGGGGTTGAGATTTGTGCCGGCCTGATAAACGATGCATCTGATTGGCACTTGCTCCAGTTTGGGCACCTCTGCATGCATCCCATAACAAGGGGACGCTCTGATAGGAAAATGCGCTGTACAACGTAGGCATTCACCGAGAGCCCCTGTCGGCCAGCGCCAGACGATGGCGGGTCAGCGCTCGTCTTCTAGAAACATCGAGCCTGGTTTATCGAGGAATACTGTCAGGCCGGGGCGGCTCTGGCGGTATGGGTCTAATTTGCATCACCGTCAACCGCCGACAAAAATGTGTTTGGGTACGAGACAGACTTGACTGAAATGTGTATAAAGCACCAGAAAGAGAGCATAATAAACCCCGGTGTCGCACCATCGCCCCAGACACTGCAGTTTCCTCCTCCACCCCCCGCCTTCAACTTCTTGACATCAATTTCGCTCTGACGGTACATAAACGACCCATCAGATATCAGCAATCTTCCCCTTTTGACCACCGATTCCTACCCCAACCACCCGCCGCCATCTCGCCGCAAATCGCTTTTTTGTGTTCTGCAATTACGTACTGAGCTTCTCCACCATCACGCAATTGCAATCGACACGCTGCAGCCAACCAAAATGGGCATTCTTTCTGATCCCCCAAGCCTGTTTGGGTCCAATCCCAGAGCGACAGCGACGCCCTCTCAGGGCCGCAAAGGCCAGCGAGATGTTCTTCCCAAGCAGGAAGCTTCTTTGGGAAATACGGGCACTAAATCGGCGCAGCCGCTCGCGAGCGGGAGCCCTGTGCAGAGCACTACCAACCTGAACACTCCCACCGGTAACAGCAGCACGCCCGCACCCAGCCCCACCACCACCCTCGGCAGCAGCAGCAGCAGCAGCAGCAGCAACAACAACAATGGCAGGCACGGGCCGCCACCACCACCTAGAGCCCCTTCTGGCAGCACGGGAAATCTCTCATCCCAGCCGCTCAGAGCTCCTTCCAGCATGGGAAACGTCGCACCGTCGGCGGCCAAAGCTCTCTCTATCACGGGAAACCCAGCAGTTCTGGCGCCCGGAAACAGGGGCAGTCCTCCGCAACCGCCGTCCGGAGATCGCCGTGAAAAGATCGCGATGAATGTCAAAGAACTGCAGCAGGGGGTGGACAACCAGGGCCACCTCTACGATAACATCCAGCAGAAGCGAGACAAGGCGAAGGAGGAGCAGAAGAAGATCAAGAGCGACCTGCAGAAGATGAGGAAAGAGGCTGAGAAGCTGGCAGCCGAGAATAAGGCAATCAGCGCCCAAGTTGCCAAGCTCGACGATGAGAAGAGGGCCCTGGATGCCCAGGTCAAGAAGCTTGGCGACGAGAAGAAGGGTCTCGAGCAGAACGTGACCAAGCTTTCAGGCCAAGTGGCCGATCTTCAGGCCTCGGACAAAGCCAAAGACACCGAGATCACCAATCTGAAGTTCAAGCTTGAGGAGTCGGCCGAAAGATACAGCGAGCTGTACGAATGGATTGGAGACCCCGCAAGTGCACTTGTCGAAATTTCGAGGAAGTTGAAGGAGAGCAACAAGAAGCTGGAGTCGTGGGCGGCTGAGGACTGGGACGACGATGACGACGATGACGACGATGACGACGATGACGACGAGTAGCTCTCGCTGGAGCCTAGGGTACATATCTAGCGAGATCATGGGTGCCGTGCAAGGTGACGAGCGCTTGTCGGTTCGGGGGAGCAAAGGGGGTGCCTTCATGTCTTTCGTGTTTCAATGCATTTGTGCTAGTGTTGGGTTTCCCGATTCTTACCTGAGCCATCTCGAATTTTTGTATTAGCTACCTTGTGTACCTTATTTACTTGTTTCAATTGCCTTCACTCAAATTGCAACCCTGAGCTCACAAAATTTCCTTTTTCGTTCGTAGTCCTGAGCCGGGGTGAGCTGTGGCTGGTTTGTCCTGAGCCTCCCCTGATTCGTCTTCTGGGCTAGGCAATAGGGTGATCCCCTACGCGGCTGCTGCTGCACAGCCTCAGAGGCCCGTTTCAGCCCCCCCCCCCACCCCCGGCAAAGTTTCCTTTCGATGAAAAGATAACGCGCCATCTGTAGGAATGGCTGGTTCCCAGGCAACAATTCCAATTACGATGTACGCGTGTGCTAGGTGTACGTGTGATTCATCTCATGTGTGCCAGAAAGCCCTATGGACAAAGCAGAGTAACCCGCGCCTCATTAAGAATTTAAAACAAACCACAAGTATCCAATCACGCCCATTTCAGGCTTATAGCGTCAACATGTTGTTTTACAAAAGGACGTAGTATAGGACATAACCGAGTTATTGATGGAGTTACTGACGACAGCGGCAACGTCACCCGTCTATGCTTCTATCTAGTTAACAGGTATATTAACACCATTTGAACTCTTCTTACGAAAATAACACTCAATACAGCTCAACATGGGCGAGGGCAAGTCATCCATCATCGTGCCCATCGTGGCGGCCACGGCTCGCCGACGGCTCTAGGCTGGTCCACATGCTGATTAGCAAGGTGCAATCCCGGCAAATGATGCATATCTTCTCGCTCCAGCTCCTCGGCCTCAAGGCCGTCATCACTACCCCAAGGATCAAGAGCCTATCGGCCAGGATCGTCGCACCAAAACAGAAGAAAGTGAGGGGGCGAGCATGAATTATAGGAGGAATGTTGAGAAGGCTGCCGTTGAAACCAATATAGGCAGTCGTCGCCTTTCGGTCACTGAATCCCCCGAGGTTGTTGTTTTGAGGAGATTAGAGAAATTGGATGCATGTAGGAAGCCTCGCGCAGGTCTCCCGATCAGCGCCAGCCAAGCAAACCCCAACACTTGTGCCCGCTTGCTTTTCGAGCCTCACATCCTCCGCAAGGCTCGCAGATGATGTCTCGAGCGGCGCTTCATTAGCTTCATCGAATGAAGAGGGGACGAATGCTTTTGCCGTGATCCATGACCTGAAGTCAGGCACTTCCACTTCCTTTCTTTCGGCTTCTTTAGCCAAATTCAGCGCCTACAAACCACATGCGGCCTCTCCTGGTAACGCTACTCTTTACGCGTGGCTACGCTCCTCCCAAAATGGCTGGGTGTCATCGGAGACAAAGTACAAGGTGGATCCCGAGCTCTACCAACGGCACCTGCAGAACAAGCCTTTTGCTGCAGGGGGACGAGACTGCACGTCGCTTTACGTCGCCGGGGAAAGACGGAGACAGCTGCCGCGGCCTCGGGAATACCGTCGGTGGGACACGTGATATAAGAGCGCGGAGAGGGGGGAGAGGATGACGGCGGCGGCGGCGACGATGACGATGACGATGACGGCTGGGACGCGGTGAGTTCTCTGAACTCCGGGAGCGGTGTCACCCCGGGTATTAAGCCATATCATATTCTATCTTTTCGAGGCTTTAGTGGCGCGGTTAAGAGAAATGGAACCGTATAAAGGCAGAGGAAGGTCTCCCGCCGGCAAACAGCCCGTTCGGGCCCTACACATCTCTCCTTTTGTATGTGTTTCGCTGTTTTTGGCACTCTGGTGCAGGTTATACACTAATTCAATCCTACGCCCCGAGCAATATATGGACATATGGATACGTATTCTTCATGACGCCGAGTGGCAGACATAATATGCCTATCCACCGAATTGCTGCGCGTAATCCGTAGTATTATATTACCTGACCGATTATTCCTATTACGGGCCTTCGGCGATTCCCAGCGGATGGGCCTCCTTTCCCCCGTCCTCGCGGTGCGAGCACAAAGGTACTTTTTGACTTTGAGCAACTCAATACCTACCGGGGGCAATCGCGCACTGACGGGAGAATGAGTTTCTGGGCACTGTAGAGCGTCGGATTCACACGAATAGACATGTTGCACCTCGTCATCTAGGCTCCGTTCAAGCCGCTAGAATGAATGGGTGGAAATCCTGTTTCTGGAGCATGAGTGACTTATCGTTGTACCGCTGGAGTAATGCGTGAGAGCAGGGGATTCCAAACCGGGCCGTAAAAGTCTTTGCGTAAATCTTCAGGGGTTTAGGGCGCGGCCTGGATCTAGTGGGCATAGCAGAGAGCATAATCCGGTGTTGTTTATCGACCATGTTGAGTGCTTTAAAGGAGACAATTATAGGGCGCCTCTGCCTAGCCAGGGCTGACCCACGAAGTCGTAGCGTATCCGATTTTATTGGTTCTTTATAGCCTGATTGATAGATCGCTCCATATCCCGTGCCATGCTAAAGGACTGCTTGACGACTTGAAGAGCGGAGTGATGGCCGGATACTAGATATGTCTACCGGCGATGTGGTTCTTTGGCCAAAGTTGAGCCGCTTGTTGATGTGGAAGATGTAGAGCTGCGGTTACGTATCTGGATAGATACGGGCTGCTGCGTTCCTCATAGCTTCGTTAAAGTCGGTAACCGTGATATGTTCGGCGGTAAACTGCATCTTGACTTGGAATAGCCTGCAATGTGGTTCTCATGTGTGCCATAGCCAGCCCTGGCTTCGAAGATCCAACGGCGAACTCCATCAACAAGCAACGCCTTGGCAGTGCCCCGCTATTGGCAGTCAGCCTTGGTAGTGGTGATAGAGCGCGAGAGCGCTTCTGACGGCCGGATCTTTCCTTTGGCACACGCAAGATCTATCCGGGGTAGGCCCAAAGCCCTTGATATAGTTGTAAGAGCGGATCTTGTAGATCGCGAAGTGTGCGCGGGCGCAGTACTCCTGTAGATCGGCCATCAATCCGTCGAAGGTATCGTACTTCTTGGGCATCGCTTGGAGGGCTGGAATCGGTGGCATCGCTGAAATCGGCATCGTCTTTAAAGTCGTCGCTCCGCGCGCGAGCGGCTCGTACCTGTGAAGCCGTCGTTATTGCCAGTTATTTCCATTGAGCGCGTGCAGTTGAATGAAGCTTACTGCGTGCGCAGATACTGCAATTTGACGGTGATGACAGTGTTGCAATCGATGCGTTATTGCGTTGTTGCGTGGAAGGATTTGGCGGGGTTAAAAGGTGGAAGATGGAAGTGTTGGCTTACAAGGCTGCAAGTGGTGGGCAACTAGCATGCGGGCCTTGCAGTGGTGTGGCTTTTGACATATTCCTAGATGTACCTTTCCTGCCGTTTTCAGGGGTATGCGGGGGGTTTTTTTTTTCAGGGTTATCTATGGGGACTACGGAAGAAGAGACCATCGCTACGGTACGAGGAGACACTCTCTACTTCTTCTCGACCATCTCACGATTCCTTCTCGGCCATATGCTGTGCCATCTCGGCTATCTCACTATCCTTCTCGGCCATACGCCGTGCCATTTCCTCGAAATGGGTTTCTTGTGCGTAGTCCTCCAGGCAAGCCTCTCCTCGATGTATATGTATCTTACGGGCCCTTAGGAATATATCCCGGAGCTGGTCGTATGTTACGATGATTTGGGATTGCCTAGCAATTTAATTTTTAGTCAAGTCAAAAGAACAGAGAGACGAGGCCCTAAACAAACCGTAGGATACCAGCATCACGCTCGTCAGCTGAATGACGGCAGTAGGATGGAGGGAGACGAGCAAGACCTGCCACGTCAGAACGGTAAAGATCAATATGGCCGGTAGGTTGCTCATCGACATCGTCGTTATAGAATGTCTCGGCATGCTGCACCTAGCAGTAGCTATCCGCCACGCTATCATCCGCGACTAACAAGCTGACCGTAACCATGTTTACCTCGGGGTATTCAATGTTGAAGATGATACCCGCTCTGATCTTGCCGTTGGAAGATTTGATGTACTGGATCACCTTCGCCTGTACATTTTCCCAGGTTTGGCTAAACGAGACCTCGCAGGCCAGAGAAGGCAGAGAATCTGTCGCACGTCCAAACGCCCAGTCTACCTGTTTCCACAGCTTGCCCTTTAGGCCGAGTCGTCTTGTGCCAAATTTAACACTGGCCTTGAGCAGAAGGCGGATGGCAGCATCTTGAATGAAGGGGACCAAACAACCGATAGAAGATATGAAGAGGAGAGCCGAAAAACAGGCAAGTTGGCCCTGCAGTGTGGTTTCGGCCATGTCGAGATGTACTGTCTTGGATTGAAAATCGTACTCAAACCGTTGGGGTGCAATCGTGTCGAGCTGACGCAGGCGGGCGCTGAGACGGAATTCAAGGTCGTCCAGCTGCTCCTCCGGCTAACCGAACGTAACGAAACACTTGGCGTCGCGGTCGCGGGCGTCAACGACACACTGGACGATCTGATCGAACGTGGGGTTTTGTAGCGAAATCTGCAACGTGTGGGTTAGCGTCCGAAACCCCAAGAGCCAAAAGGAAACCCGCACCCGCTCAATGTCATGATGCTCGATCTGCGATAGTGACATTGTGCTGGGGGACGAGGAACTGTTCCGTTGGGGACGAGGAAGGGAGTGGATGGGAGAACGAGTTCTTTACCTACGAAGCGGGATCTTTGCGAGTGGGTTCAGGCCACCATCACGTGAATGGCTCAAGACTGGCTGTCACGTGGCTGTTGTGAGAGACAGAGTATTGACCTGCTGTGAAAGGGAAAGCACATGAAAGGGAAAGCGCGAGAATAGAAAAAGTGCCGTAAATCACCTGACCCATCTGAGGGCCAATATGGTTAGAGGCTGGGATGAAATACCACAGTAATTTATCGGAATAAACATATCACTCCCTGGTCACACGCACAACATCACGGGTCATGTACACAGCATCATGGGTCATTGCCGTATCATATCAAGAGTTCATTATTTTTAAACGCGAGCGAGGTTCATCCAATCTCCGTGTTTGCCTTCTCGTCCACCTCCACCGTCGGCGCCACACGCCACGACGCCGGAAGCCGCTTCATGGCATCGTACGCCAAAAGGTGGGTGCCCTCGGTGAGCCGCAGGGAGGTCGACGCCGCCATCCCGCTGTTCCACGACATGTTCAAGGACGCCAGGCATTCGCTCACCGAGTCAAAGGCCGTGTACGGCGTGTCAGTGGCCAGCCTCGGCGTTGACAACAGTATCATCACCCTAAGCGGGGACCTCGGTGTGGAAGCGGGTCTTCTCGGCCGGAATGAGAAGCTCAGGAAACACATATTTGAGGAGTGGCAGAGCAGCCCCATGGATGATTTCAACGCCCTGTGGAAGATGGAGACGCGGCTGCAACAGTGGCACGAGGATGTGTTACCACCCCCTGATTCCGACAGCCCAAGGTGTCTCCTCTTCGGCTGGTTCTTCCGTGTTCCGGATACGAACGCGCCGGAAGCTGCCCAGGACACACTTTAGCACATCTACCCATCCTTGTCAGCTACGGCGGCGGCGATAACGATGGACTCCGCCCTCTGCTCAAAACCGCTGTGCTTAACAGAACCGAGCTTGCCAAGATCCCCCATGGTCTTTTTCCCGCGACGATTCCGTGCTACCACCATCCTCGGCTCAGGATAACGGCGACAGCAATTTGGACACCAACGTAAGCCCGACCATCTCAGCGACGCCGCGGGCGCCGTCAAAGACTTGGCGTGTTCCTTCACCATCTTTACCTCCTTGATGGACCAGGTCCACATCATGTCAACTCTAGACAAAAAGACCATCAAAGCCGAGATTGCCGAGCTGAACGAGGTTTCGTCTCGAATCGACAGATTTGCCGACTTGGTGAGGAAGGAGCACAACCCCAGGCTCGGCTGGCTGCGCGAGGTGGGCGCCCCCCCAACCCAATTTGTTATGTACTTCTAGTCATTTAGTCATCCAGTCACTTGTTATCATTTGTTATCATTTGTTATTTATGTAACTAGTCAGTCATTTTTTAGGCCCGCTTATTGTCATCTAGGAAAAGCAGTACAAGGTCGGGAGGAGGTCATGATCTCACCATGTTTGGCTTTAGGAGAGTGGTACCACAGTACCCAATATTCAGAGCAGCATGAAAACATCAACACCAAGCATCATTTCAAGTCTCCAATGACCATAATTTCTCTACTATTGTTTCCCCCACACCATCTACTCAGGTTTAACAACCCAGATTCAAAAGGCTGAAAGCTTCCCCAAACGCATCCGGCGCCTCGGACATTGTTGGTGGCGCCACAATGGACTCTGACTCTTAATCCCAAGTCTCGGCTTATTCAAGCGCTCCAAGGTATCCTTGGGGAGTGTTCCCTCGGCTCCCATCCGAGACAACTTGGCCCCGCTTCTGGCGACGTTGGTCGTTGAAAGAATCCAACAAACTCTGGAGGTGGCCTTCCAGTTACACCCACGGGGAGCCTCCCCATCTTCTTCTTCAAGTTGCCATTGGAATCTCTTGTTTGATGGCGCGTGGGGGTCTTTTGGGGGGGGTTGCTGAGGGGGTTATTGCTGAGGGGGAAGGAGGGGGGGGTTGCGTCCGGTGTCTCTGGCTGATGACGGCATCATCCGCTTCATTCATCTCCTCTCCCGTCATCATAGTGGCCTTCAGGGCGTCAGGGCGTCTCCCTGGTTCTGCCGACTCGGGCCGGCATCAGGTCTAGTATCGCTGGAGGAGTAATCACCAGTGGTGTCGTCATTGTCGTCGTCGTAGTCTGCTATGTACTTCTATCAGGCCAGTCTCCTCGATGCTCAACGCCATGGAAAAGGAGATTTCACACCCCCACCCCACGATTTGCCAGCCTTTGCCTGCTCCGGCTCGACAAACCCTTGCTGTCCTTGCATCTGACCATACATTGCGGGAAACCATTGACCATACATGCCCATATTGGGAAAAAATCCTTGGCCTGACATGCCAGGATACCCCTGAATAGGAAAACTCAGCTGCCTTTGATCGATACGCTTTGGTTCCGGAGCAGGGGGCACCTCCTGTTGGCTCTGATGCCAGTCTGATGCGTCGGTCTGGCTCTGGCTCTGGCCCGGCATGCCCATATTCATCATATATGGCGGCATACCCATATGCATTCCTTGCATGTAGGGCGGCATGCCCCCCATCTGCATGGGATTCGGCATACCCATTGGGATTTGGCCCGGCATGCCTATGGGGGCCTGGTTCGGCCCGCCGAGCGAAGCCTCCTTGATGCGCCGGTACGTGTTCTGAAAGCCTGCGTCATCGGCATCCTTGAAGCGGCACATGTTCATGTGATCCGAGTTGATTGGCAGTGCGTTCTCATGATCGAGGCGCATGGTTGCGTCCATCTGCTCAACGATTGGCTTGTTCGTCCCGGGGAACACGTGGGTCTCGTAGAAGTTGATGAGTGCGTATTTCCGCGAGAGGAAAATGAAGTCTTCGGAAATGTCGCTGATATCTTTGGAGTTGCGCATCAAGGCATCGACGAGCGGCGACATCTCGCCCCGGCCCCCAATCGGGACCAAGGGGGCAAAGGCCTTTGCGACGGCTTGCCAGCGCTCCTTGTCGGAGCCTGTATGGGGTGTGCCGTAGAATATCTATGTTGTTATCAGCTTGGGCCTCCACCGAACAAACAAACATGGGCGGGTAAAGGGGGTAGGCACTTACAAGACCCCGAGTGGCGGCTGCCAGCGGGGAGAAGCGATGCTCATTGTTGGCAAAGCGCAGTGCCTGCTTCACAATAAGCCCACCAAGACTGTGAGCTAGAAATACGATTGGTCGGTTTCGGTCCTCGATATCCTCACGCTTGTCGAACAGGGCCGAAAGCAAGGAGCGGCTATTCATTCGAATGCCTGCAACCGAGGTATTTTTGTAGATGTCTGCACTGTAGCCAAAGGACAGCACCCGAGTGAGGGGCTGTTGCTTCGGCAGTAAGTCCTTGGGCCAGCACACCTTCGACTTCTTGTGCGTCCAAGTTTCAATTCGGGATCCATTGAGACCGTGGATCAACACAAGGCTAAGAGTTGTCACTAAGGTGGTCTCGAGCAGGTCGAAAGAGAGGGAACAATGCGATGATACTGCCACCCTGGTGGGGGTCGATGCAGATGGCCAAAAAAAAAAAAAAAAACTTACTCGAGAGTTGCCTGGCCCTTGCCTGCCTTGTTGGGATCGTAGATGATTTCCATGGTCACTTGGCCACACAAGCCAATGGCGCGAGGGGATGTTGATGAGTAGATGCGGGACGGGATGGGGAAGATGGGGTAGGAGCCACAGAGCTAATGCGCAGCGGTTTTTGGAAAGACATGCAGGAGTTTGTAAGCTGAATCAGGAAATGCCTGCCTAGGCTGAGACGGCCATCTATCACCTCTTATGTGTACTTCTATTTGCGTTTTTGCAATCCTCAAACAAATCAACAATACTCAACACATTGGTGTCAACCGCATCGAGGCCACCTGACATACAACAATCCAATGGATGCGAATTGCAGATGACTCACTGATAGCGCAAAGGTCTATCATCGGGCAGCAGTTCCCAAGCCTTCTCGGAGGATTTTTTTTTGAGGGGGGAGAGGGGAGGGGAGAATCTCAGAGCCTCCTCGGGCACTCGGTTTCCTCACTCTCAGCCCTGAGTGTCGTGGCAGAACATAATCTTTGCGCAACCTTATCTGCTTAGCGGGACAACATGCTCTGCAGCGATCATCATCGCCGTGCAGCAGTCTGCCTGGCCACATGATGTCCTTCAGCCGCATCGAGTCCAGCAAGCGGGTTCAGAAATCAGCATTGCTGCCCAACTACCCGCAGCCCCAGCCCACAGCCATAGGTCCAGCCAACTAAACACCAGACGGCGTACCCCACAGCCCCGGATTTCCGGATTGCAGAAATTGTCTTGTACCGGTACTTGTGTTGATGATAAAAGAGGACAGCCAATGGGCTGAAATTACGCCGCGGGTGAAATTCAGCGTGCCAGTTGCACGTTCTGCAACACTTCCCCCCCTTTGACACTCGTCCATCTCCAGCTCAAATGTCTTTTGGTCAATGCCGAGAGCCTTCTCCGATAACAGAACTCTCGCTGATTTGATAATGCTATTCGGAAGACGCCGGGATTACAACAAAGGAAACTTGGGGCTTTTCACCCTACCCATGCCCGAACCCGAATGGGAGACAAAATATGGAAAACCAACAGTGGAGTAAGGCCGCAGCCGCCATACCCGCCCACCCGTTACCCTACTGTCTGCCCTTGACGCTAATTCTGAGGTTTGGATTATAGCATCGTTGCAGTCCATGGGTTGAATGGCGACTGCTTCCGAAGTTGGACTCATCAAGATGAGTCGCAAGCCGGAGTCAAGACTACGTGGCTCAATGAACTGCTGCCATACCAACTGCCCAACGCTAGGGTCATGACCTTTGGGTACAGCGCGAACGTGCTGGGCAACACTTCCATTACTGGAATCAGGGAGAACGCGCGGATATTACTGAATTGCTTGCGGGATAAGCGCGAGGATGACGGCGAGAAGAAGCACCCAATCGTCTTTCTCGGGCATAGTTTAGGTGGAATCATCATCAAGCAGGTCCGTCTTCCCCCAGACCACCCTCTCTCCTACCCCCCCCTCCCCCCCCTCCCCCCTTAGTAAGACCTCTATCGCCACCCGCGACTCGGCCCAACATCAGTTGTCTGACTCTCCGAGGACTGCGATAGGCCTTGAGATTTGCGAACAATGAGCCCAGATACAGCGACATTGCCGAGTCCACCAGGGGAATCGTCTTCTTCGGGACGCCGCATCGTGGCTCAGATGCCGCAACCTGGGGAAACCTGGTTGCCGGCATAATGGCAACTGCCTTTGGCACAAGGATCAAAACCTCGTTTCTCAAAGCCCTGAAGCCAAACTCGCGGGACCTAATGGATCTTTCAGAAGACTTCCGGTCCATCGCGACGAGGTACTCCATCGCTAGCTTCGTTGAGGAGGACAAGCACAGCAAGTTGGGCCGAGTGGTAAGTTGACGGGCTCCCCTGCCGGCTCTTGTTTTGCGATATGGCTGTGGCAGCGACTGATGGTAGCCCCTATCAAGATCGTCGAGAGACATTCCGCAGTCATGGAGGTGCCGCACGAGGAGGTCGCATCGCTGCCCGGCGACCACTCCAACATTTGTAAGTTTGGTAGGAATGATGCACATCGGTTTGATGCAGTCTGGAGGTGCATCAGACGCATTGCTCAGGGGGCACATACCGCTGCTCCTCCGCCGGGTACCGTGGAGATACGAGAGATTCGCATCATAGCGACACAGGACAGCAGACGGCCAGGAAAGGAAATATCCTAGAGAATGCAATTCAGAGGACCAATAATACTTCATATTAACCCTGTCTGCCTAGTCCATCCTCTGCCCGTGTTGTGTGGTGATGTTATCCTGTCCTCCAGCCCACCCATTCGCGAACACCAGAATTCTTTGCATCCCCGTCCATCGACTGCTTCACAAAACGGCCAAAACACCGGCGGCGATCGCCGCTCTAACGACCGGTATCCCCGTCGCCCTCGACCCCTGGTTGAAGCTCGTGATGTCCACCAATAGCTCGGTACATATCGTCGACCGCGTCAGCGGGACCGCAATCTCGGGGACGTCGCGGCAGGCCTCCCAGAGCGCGTGAAGCTCCTTCATGTGGCCGTGCACCCACTGCGACATCTCCTGCTGGTACTTCTTGATGTCCTCCTTGTCCGCGCCCAGGTAGCCCGACAGCTTGGAGATGTGGCAAGCGTCGGCGTGTTTCTCGTAGCCCTTGTCCATGAGGTTCTTGAGCGACGGGGGGAACTTGGGGCCTGGCGTCAGGGCTGGGGCGATCTCGGCCGCGACGCGGGCGCAGTCTTTGCGGGTGCGGGCAACGATGGTTGGGTTGTCGATTGCGTCTGTCATTGATACGAAGTTGGCTTGGTGCTGGCGGGCCGAGATCAAGGTGATGGGAATGTTAAGGAGGGTTAGGAAGACGGTCGCGAGGTGCATCTTTGTAGCAGTGACGACCTGGCTCGTGGACAGCGTGGGCTCGGAGTCGACGACGAGACAAGATAAGGTGAAATTCGGACGTAGCAATGCAGTTCAGAGTACCTGACAAGGAGATGGATTGTTGATGTTTGAGTGTGAAAGAGAGCCAGCGTGGCAAAAACCCGGGTTCCCCCTCGCTCTGGGTGGTTCCTTCCCTGTTGAACCCGGATTGCGACCGACATCTGCTTCCTTCCTCCTACCATACAAAATTTCCTGCCAGCGTGGAAAGCAAAAGCAGGCTTCCTGAGGCTCCCGAAAGACCTTCCCTACCCCTGCAAGACAGAGCTGCCGCGGCTGTCATCTCGATCATGTCAATGAAGCATCTACTGCATATGGCACGATCTCGCCGTTCGCGGCACAGCTGGCCCCCACCGGCCCGGCAGTCTCCAGTCTGAGCGAGATGCGAGGGCAAGGGCAGAGGCACGTCGTTGCTGTAACGAAACCCAGGCTCGGTTTCCTCACCAGCTTGCTTTCTTGACAGTTTCTTGCTGCCGACTTCTTGTCTACCACGTTTTCAGATCAGCATTGAGAAATCGCAAAACAACTCTACAATAGTCATCGAGCACATACGCATGTATCGCTAGAATTGGGTGTACCCTTTATAGTACTGGTGCAATGTGCTGTCGAGCTCAAGGAACTCTTTGCCCAAGAGCCGGAGACCACCCCACGCCGAGAATCTTATGAAGAAGACGCCACGAAAGCGACGAAGCTCGCTGATATTGAACTCGACGAGTCCACTCTTTGCAGTATAAGTATAATGGTGGGTATCCCGATAGGGCATCGAAGGATTCCGGGGGGGAGGGGGGGGGGGGGGGGGGCAAGAATTGGTAGGTTGCTCGATAGACTTTTCTCATCTTCTCCTCCATATCGCTTTGGCTGATAGACGTCGGCTGGTAGAAAGGAATCTTGACCCACACGTGTGGCTGGGATGAAAGCTCGGCCCCATGGCTCGATGGATGTCGCCCGAGAAGATGCCGCAGGTAATGGTAGCGCCGGTATCGCCAGCCGTAAGATCTCTCCCAATGTCAGGAAAAGCTACCGGGTACTCCGATCAGTCTCAATCATTATCAAGTGTCTCGGCCGACGCAGTTCAACGTACAGAAGCCCAGCAAAAGTTCTTCCAGATAGACTCTGCAAAATAGCTGGCGCGGAACCTTGGGCTTTTCACAGCCTAAGCACCGATTTGCATCAGCTTTCCTCCATATCTTTCTAGTGATCCGGCCTTGTGTTCGAACTTCGCTCTTGGAGGTCCTCAAGCTCTGCAAATCACCGTGTGAGATCTGCGTCTCGCTGTTTTTTTTTTTTTTTTTTTTTTTTTTTTTCACGGAACAAAGCACCCAATGGGAAACAGTCAGGGGTTGTTGATTAATCCCACCACCGCTGCCCACTTCTGATGCCCGCCAGCGCCACGAGCCCGCTTGGGGTTTCGGAAAGAGTTTGCTCCACCTCTATGGAGAATATTCGGGCGACTTGGCGAGGTGGTTGACACGGTGGCTGCGGCATGAAGGAAGTCGTATTCGATGCGGGACGACCCCCAGTATTTTGAGGAGTTGGAAAGTCGAACGCCCACTCCGACTCACCAACGGCCTCCCATATGCCCGAATACGCCCCCTCGCCGGTGTCACAAGAGAGACCTTCATCTAAGAGACATTTGTTGCTATATTAGCTCCCGCAGGTTTTCGAACATCCCAAACTCGGGAATTACCGTTTTCTGGCAGTGCTCTAGGGCCGTCGAGCAGCAACAACAGCAAGGGCTCATCGGGAGATGATAGTAGGAATTCGGTAACACTGGGCGTGTCTGGACCATTGGATCCAGGGATAGCGGATAGACAGTTTGGTGCAAACCTCGATCGAGTCTCGGGCAACCACAGACATCTCGTCGACGCAAATGGAGCGAAGCCGTTCCGTAAGATTGTCGGGGGTCATCATGAGTTGAGGAGTGAGGCCTGGCGGCCTCCAAGAATAGCTCAAGGTGACATACTTCAGCCGAAGTACTTTATCTGTCGTGAGATCCTTGGTGTGAATGAGACGCAAGGTGTGGTCGTGCTTGACTGATTCTAGGTCGAGGAGCCTGGTCGGGTGCTGTTTTCCTCTGTGCGGAGGGTGGCAGGTCGAAATGCAACGTGAGATTGCATTGTTGACGAAAGCGACGTTCTCGTCGCACAGGGTATCAAGATGGGAGAGGCACATGAATGAGGACTGCCGGATGTCTAAGTAAGGCATGGGGCATTAATGTTCAGAAACAGTGAGAGGCCGAAATCAAGGATGGGATATCATCACGAGCTCGCCGGTGCCGGATGATGCCAGGAGGGTCCCCAGCCGGGTCTCGACAGATTCAATGGTGACGAACAGGTTATAGCCACAAATGGCTGGAGATGCAATTGACGTTGATGGCGAGCTCGCGAGGCTCATCTTTGGGGATCATGGCATTGTTCTGGAGGAGACTAAGAACATAACGATAAAAGTCGCAGCCGGAGGCAGCCGACTGGGAGAGGGAGGAATGTGTGGGCAAGGTGTCGGTCAGTTTGTTTGTGAAGACTTCCGCATCAAAATCGTCCCTTTCGGACTCATCTGATTGGGGCTGCTCCGATTGGCGTTGAAAAAGAAATGTGAGGATAAAATAGGAGGTAGAGGGCTAAAAGATCATCACGCAGGTACAATTACAGGCTCTGCCCATCACCTCATCTCCCTCACCATGCCTCCCACTTCTGCCCGCCCATCGCGATCAACCGATTGAACAGCTCATCTCGCAACGGCACGGCGGTGATCTTGTACATCTCCCCCGCCTCCGTCTTGACCTCCAACCCATCCTTGACTTCCCTCTCCATCGACCACCCGACAACAAGCTTCGCCTTCCACCCATACCCCCCGATCTTCTTGACCTCGGCAATATCCGACACAGCCACGCTCCACACGGGGTGCAAGTCCTCCCTGACCTCGCCGCCAATTCTCTCCTGCGTCTCCTTGGCGCTAAACGCCAACATTGGCGCCGTCGCCGCGGCCGACAAATACACATGGCCCTTCTCCCCCTTGTACCGCGCCTTGAACTCCACCGGCCCGCTCACAAGCACCTCGTCGCGCGGCGGGACAGCACCCAGCCGATTGCGCGCGTGATGGCTGCCGGCCTTGGCGCGGACCACGTCGGTGCCGATGGCCGTCTTGACGGCGCCCTTGGTGGTGCCGCGGAAGAAGTTGAGGATGCGGCTACCCTTCTTGCCGTGCTGCGTGTTCTTGGCTTCGTCGATGTCGGAGCCGCCCGTCTCGTGCTTGGTAGCTGGGTCATGCTGGATGGCGGCGTTGAGCTCGGCTGGAGTCGCGCTGAGGGGAGGCTCGGCGCCGGTCGCGCGGAGGTGTTCATCCGTCAGGTGGGCGGGCTGGGAGGCGGGGGGTTCATTGATGCGAGGAGGGGGTGGGAGGGGCGCCTTGTTGGCCTCGCCGAGGCGGAGGAGGGTAATAGTCAACTGGGCGTTGGTTGGTACTCCTTTGAGGAGGGTGCTATAGGATGTGAGTATTTGGTCTGTTGAGGAGGAATTCATGACTTACTTGCGCAGCTCGAGGAGCTTCTGCCAGTCGGGCATGGTTCTGTTCAGCCAGTCGAGACCCCTCGAGAGGACCGGGTCGCCAAAGAAGCCGAAGCCGATACCGAACGTCAATCCTTTTATGAACATGTAGGATGTCACGAACAGCGAAATTCCAAAAACGGGCACCATGACAGCGGCAAGACGCATCCGGTATGTTTCCCTGGGGAAGGGGGGCGTTGGGGATAAGGCACTTTGAGCAATTGTCAGAAGTGGTAGCCAAACAGAAACTGGAATAACTTACTTTCCAAATCGCTCCCAGGTGTCGGTCATACCACCGAGGCCGTGCATGACAGGGCGCATCTTGGTCCATATCGCCGTCTCGACTGGGATCTTGGTCTTGTCGTGTGCCGCACCTGGCTTCGCCCCTGCAGCTTTATCCTTGGCGTCCGAGGCACTGATGGCAACTGCGGTTGGATCAGGTGCCACTGTAGACGCATCATCGGCAGAGTCGGGATCACCTTGGGGGTGCTTCCCTGCGGCACTGCTTAAAGCAACCGAAGCAATCCCGCTGACGAAGTTGCTGGCTTCTTGCTCTACGGCTTCGCCCTTGTGGTTCTCCGGGGCACCCGTGGCGCTATCATGGCTACCCAGAACACCCGACTTGGGCTTTTGCACGCCGCCACTCTTGCTGTCAACGAGTGACACCGGAGCCGGTGGGAAAAGAAAGTGTCGGGACGGAGGATAGGCAATGAGAGCAACCAGCACGGCTGATAACAGGGGCACAATGAAGTCGAAGAGCCATGCGATAAAGTACGCTCCAGCAAAGTAAGACGTGCGCCGAGTCTCGCGCCAGGATCGCAGTCGTGCAATGTGCTTGACAGCAGCCAACAAGCCAATTCCGACAGTCATGTAGAGACGCTCGACGTTGGCCCGCAGCTTGTCGGGCGAGAACTCTTCTTCATCGGCAATGTTGAGGTCCAGCCCACCCGGGACGGGGTATTTGGCAGACTTGACATGGTAAATTTGCTGACATTGGTGTTAGCTGCGATTCCCTTCAGTTATTTATCAGTGTTGGCTTTGCCTTGTCGAAGCGCCGCACTAACAACCACAGCTCTTCGTTATCCATACCGCCCACCAGAGGGGCAGCGATGTCCTGTTTCTTCTCATTCCATCCCAGATCAAGCACCTCCTCCTCGTGGTCTTGCTGGGCCTCCCCCTTTTCGGCGTGGTCGTCGGTCGCGAGGGAATGCGAAAGCGTTGCGCCGTTTTGGTGGCTGGCTGAAGCGGAATCCTGGTTGTCGTCTGGCAGGGCCGTAGCGGGCACTGGCAGAAGGTCTTTGAGGCTTGTGCCGGGGCCAGCATCGCCCGTCGCAATGTTTGTGTCTCGCTGCGCCATCGCCAACTAACTCATCAATTAAACATAAAGTTTGACAAAATGATAAAGCTAAAGGGACAGTCGAGAGAAGGTTTGCGCCGTTATTGAACTCATGGTAGCTGCTTTACTTTTTTGGGGTGTTCGTCTGATGTCACTGACATCAATGACGCGGGTGGTGTGGAGCTGCGCCAATCAGCGGCCATCTAACCCAAACGACAGTGACGCAGTGACGCAACCGTCGCAGGCCCAAAACCCGGGAAACGCATCTGTGCGGCACAGTCCCGTCTCCTTAGGGAGGACATTGTCGCGCACTTGTACATGTCTTCCATGAGCCGCGGTCTGTTACAATGCAAAGGTCGATTTTGCGCCATCTTAGGTATAGCAGATACCAAATCATCACTCTTAAAGAGCTATCAGTGTCTCAGAACTCACCCCAACAATTATAAACATCCCGGCCTCCCTGTATCTCTGAGCCCCTGCCCCGCCATGTCCTGAAGATGCTGGCTCACTCGTCGCTTTTACCTACACAAACTTCATAAAGCTTGACCCAAGGGATGCGCTCTAAATAGTATGGTGCCAGCCGGAAGGGTCCATGTATGTCGCGCAGCAACCACGTCCTCAGCAGGCGAGGGACCGCATGGATATTTTTGCTGATGCTCCGAGTTCAGAGAAACACTCACCTGCCGGTGTACCGTTTCCAAATACCATCAAAGCTACTGTGTACATGCAGGCTACCTGTGGGCGGGCTCCTTATGGTTCCCAAGACTAATTTACATTCTGATTAGCGTGATGAGCCATCTCAAGGCGAGGGTCACGAGTTTTTATCTACTAGGTACATTCCCAAAGTTCTTTATTAATAAACGCGGTATTAGCCCACATCAAGATAGCCCTAGTTGACTAGATGCTTAGGTTTTGGTGAATGATGCATGGGGAGCCGATGGTGGTGTGTAAGCATTATGTTGTTTTGAACTGCCTCCCAAAATAAGGTACCTCATAAGCTCTCAGAGACAATGTGCATTTGTTCCATAACATGATAATATGGATGGGCTGGAGATTGACTGGCCCCGCGCTCTAGCTGGAAGATTACGGTCTTGAAGTGAAGTGGGCTAAATGCATCATCACAACGACATGATTGCCACCATCACTGAGAGCGGCGGTATCAAGAATAGGTAGTGGGTGTGCCCGGTTGCCCTGGCACTCGAGGACACGCTCGGTGCGGCAGCACTATATGTATTAGGTCCAGATTGATGCTAAACAACACCCCCGTCACTGGGGAACAATAGCTCAGCGGCGGGGGTGCCGGCTCAACGACAACTAGACTCGCCAGTACCGTAAACCTTGATTCGCCAGGCCATGAGTTCGACTCACGTTCGAGTAAAATCCGTCCGGGGATTTTGGTAACCACCATCTCCTCTAGCCCGCCCCCCTCACAAGGGGGGGCCGTCTAGGGGGGTTGGGCAGGTGAGCTTTTGCCATTTTGGTTGTTTGTTTTTCCCTCCTATATCCTTTGTCCCTCTTTTAGCAAAGATCACCTCCTAAAAATGACACTGTTAAGATTTTCTTTAGACCCTTGCCGTTACCACCACGCTCGGGAAATGGTTCCGTTCAGCTTGGCAGCCAGCCACTGAAACCTGCGTAAACGATCGCGGCTAAATGACAACCAAGTTCTTGACACACTTCACCAACAATGCAAGGTGTCAATTTTCCATCACGTGGCATCTTCAACCACGATATCTTCGCAATGCGAGAGATGCACAACAGCACACTTCCAAAACCTAAAAAACACCTGATCAAGAAGACCTCAATATGACCCTAACCGCCATCACTGCCCTCTTCGCCACGTCTCTTCTCACCCTCAAAGCAGCCTCCGCCACACGAGAGCAATGCGGCTGGGGCCTACCCCGATCACCCCTCCAATACCTGCCCCTCTGTCTCGATGACACAGCCGGCCCCGACCCGTCCACCTGGGCCCCGTGGACGCACAAACCAGCTTGCGTCGAGGCAGACGAGACCCCTTGGTGCGTCTTCACCAACGCCGCCATGCCCCGCGGCAACGGCGAGCGGCGCGGCATCAGCATCGTCACCACGCCTGCATTGGCTGCCGACGCGTTCGATCTGACGCGGCACCCGCTCGCCGCCGCGTTCGATGCCATCCCGCCCAAGAAGAGGTTTGACGCGCTGCCGTATGAGGTCCGCGACGTGCCGGGGAAGGGGAAGGGGGCGGTGGCCACGAGGAGGATTGAGAAGGGGCGCGTGGTGCTGATTGACCACGTAATGGTGTTAGCAACGACTGAGTTCCCGGCGGATGTGATGCACGAGGAGGTGCAAGAGTTGTTGAGCAGGGGGGTGGAGCAGTTGAACGAGTCTGAGAGTGTGTATGGGCTGGCGAAGAAGGGAAGGGAGGAGCAGGGGTTGACCGAGGTGGAGGATGTGTTGTTGACCAATTCCTTTGAGATTGCGATTGAGGATCAGTCGTACATGTGGATCTTTCCGGACTTGTCGGTAGGTGCCATGGTTGAAGTTTTTTTTTTTTTTTTTTTTTTCTTTTTCGAAGGGAGCGTGCTAACTTGTCGGGCAGAGATTAAACCATGCTTGCAGTTCCAAGCAAGTCGCCAGAGCGCCCCTCCCTGAGGCTTCCACTGCATCAAGCTGACAATACTGCAGTGCCATCATGCACTTTTCAGAAACGACACTCGCCATGACCGTCTGGTCCTCGCGCGACATTGAGCCGGGCGAGGAGATTACCATTACTTGTCCGTCACATAGACCCATCGCAGCTATGCCGCATCGCTGACATAACCCACAGACTCCGATACCGACCAAACTTACGCCGAGCGTCAAAAGACGTTTGCCCAAGTTTGGGGTTTTGATTGCACTTGCAGCCTTTGTACTGCCCCGGAGCAACAGCGTAACGCCTCCGACAAGAGACGCCTCAGAATCCACATGTTGCGAGAACGCGTTCTCAAGCGCGCAAAGGAGGGCGACTTCAAGCGGGCCATCAAGGCTACCGAGGAGCTGTTTCAGGTTGCCGAGGAGGAGGGTTTGACCCCACATATGGGGGATTTGTATGAGATCCCCGCACGGCTATACTACCAAGTCGGGGACTTGGAGAGAGCGAGGGAGTACACAAAGCGATCTCTGTACCAGGTCGAGGGGCTGGGTGTTCCCGGCGGGAAAGATATTGAGAGGGTAAGGGTGCTGAAAGGGGTGTTGAGCCGGATTGAGAACGAGATGGAGAATACCAAGGGACCAGGGGAAGGTCAAGGTGAGGAAAGGGGCTAAAGAATCGCCTCGGAAACCGGCATCAATTCTTGCAACGTGGAATCTTGCACCGCGGCTGAGTGCCTTCTTTGGAGGATGCTGACACGGTTGTGTTTGCATGGAATCCCCACCAGACTTGTTACCCACACTTAAGCACAAATGTGCTGAGTGATCTCCTCGAAACCGTGACCTCTCTCTCAATGCCCGGGCCACTGGTTGCTGTGTGGATCAACTCCAGTTTCCTCTCATCGTCAGTCACCCATGTATCAAGCTGGCACTCTCTCCCAACGGCAGCCGGGTCCCCCCCGAGACTTGGCGTTGACAGATACGCCGTCACATGCTGGTCGCCGTTGTTGATAACCTGTACCACAGTCCCAGAGTTCTTGTTCTGATAGGCACTCGCCAATAGTGTTGCCGTGTAGTTGCTGACTCCTCCTATCCTCACGCCAATTCTCTTCGCACCAGGTCGGACAAAGCGACTAAACTGTGCCGACGCCCAGTAGGTTGATCCGATGGTGTAAGGCGCCGTCCCCGCCGGGACCTCAATGACGGTGTCGTCATCATTGGGCCACCACATGTTGGCATATGTAACATTCTTCTTCAGATTCGGCGCCCAAATGAATGGCGCCTCGGCGCTGCTCTGGCCAACTCCGATCCAGTAGACATATGCGCTGGCATTTCCAGTGACGAGAGCCTCGTGGATGTTGATAGC
Source organism: Lasiosphaeris hirsuta (assembly GCA_030549175.1). Lineage (NCBI taxonomy): Eukaryota > Fungi > Ascomycota > Sordariomycetes > Sordariales > Lasiosphaeriaceae > Lasiosphaeris > Lasiosphaeris hirsuta. The sequence goes on from JAUKUA010000001.1 coordinate 361,460, forward strand.
AGAAAGTAAGCCCTCGTTCTCGGAGCTGTTGCGATACCAGGTCTGCGTCATGCCTAGTCGGTCCATGATTGGAGATATTTCGGTGACCCACACCGGAATCCTTGAATCGAGCGGCCTGTCAGGCTTTGCAGGAGTGCCTTTGTATGTGTGGGTCGTAATCAGCGACAGAGCCCCTTCGGCACCAGCGTCCTGAATCTCAGCTAAAATATCGCGTGCGTAAGACCACCCCTGTCCTTCACAGCAGGATATGCCCACGGACGGCAAACCGATACCTCCAAGGGCAACGGACAGAGCAAATGTCTGCTCTGCTGCCTGGTATCCGTCCGACTGCATTGTTGCATATGGCTTTCTGGACTACCGTCAGCATCAGAACGCGTCTAGACTCGCGAGCAGCAGGAGAGACTCACATCAAATTTGGTTCGTTCACAAAGCCAACATGGACAATGGGAATCCCCTCATCCACCCACGCAAGAACATACCTCGCCAGATACTCAGCATACGCCTGCACCCAACTGACCCCCTTACACTCGGTCCCGTCGGCGCTGCCCTCCCCCCTGACGCCACATAGCCACCCGCCCATATCGTCCCTCCCGTTCGTCTTCATATACCCAGGCGCGCTCCACGCATCAGCGATGAAGGTCTGGACGCCATACCGCTGTGCCTGCTTGGCAACCCATAGCTGCCCGCTGTCCTTGCGATCCCAGGCAAACGGGCCATCTGCGTTGGGCTGCGGGCTGTTCATGTGGTCGCCCCGGCTGTCGGGGGAGCTGCCTAGGCCCAGTCTCAAGATACTAAACCCTGCGCCCGTGGTGGTGTTGAAGAGGAGGTCAAGCACCTCTTCGCGCCATGGTGACGGTAAGTTGGTGATGGCGTGTGCGCGCTGGAAGGCTTCGCAGAAGCCAAAGCCGTCAATGGTTTGGAAGGTTGCGGATGGGTCGACGGTGAGGGTTATGCGAGGGCCTGACACTGCAGGTGCTGGCTGTCGCCGTGATGTTGCTGTGGCGAGTCCAACGAGGGGGGCAAGGTGGTGAAGATGCATCGTTACCTCTCACAGCATCAGGCCTTCATGCCCTCGTTGGCTCTATGACCATTGACGATGATCCCTCTTGTCGTTCGGGACGTTGAGTGAGATGGGTGCAAAATGATAGGACAACCAAGATCTCCGCGACACCGAGACATGCGGTGCCGGCTGATCTGCCGTCGTACTTTCTACATCAATTAGCCGCGGGATTGGTGATGGGAGCATATATTGACGACGGCAAGTACTGCCTGCAATTGGGCATGTTGAAAATCCGTCATTTTGAGCATAGATACCAAGCACTTGCTAGTCCCAAAGCGATGCAAACAAGCCTGGCAAATTGCTCTCTTTCCTGCTTCCGCTTCCGCTCCATCGCCTGGAGATAAAATTCTCTGGAAGCAGCAGCAAGCTCGTTTGTCCTTTCGAGGGTGGGGGAGGTCGCTGCAGCACCTCCTCAACCCGCCTGCGCTCCTCGGCAACGCCACCTGCACGCGTCGATTCCATCGCTCCGCTTCTTAGGTCCTGGATTTCCTGCGAGCCACAGATGTTGCTGCAAGACGCGAGTTCAGTGCTCTGGGTATTCCGTAAACAGCAAGCAGTGGACAATGTTGCAGCCGGTGAATGGGACGGAGTGGAGGTAGAGGACGGAATGGAGCTCCCAGATTTTATTGCGCAAGTGCGAGGCACAGCACAGACTTTTCGGCTCAAATTCCCCAGTAGCAACAAAATTGCCAAGCCCTGCGACTTCAATAATTGCATCAATCCCCAAACCTCGCAACTTTCCCTTGCAGTCAACGGTCGTCACAACAGCGCAAACCGCCGGCCGTTTGGGCCGAATGTACCTCATGAACAGAACTGTTAGTGAACCTTTACATTTTACAGCCGAAAAACGTCCTTTTACTACCCCCCTAACAGAATTCAAGCCAGAGGTACCTCCCAGCACCAGGGCACACTTTTTGCCCAGGAAGCACGGTCGTTGTGGGTAACCACGCAGCAAGCAAACCGATAAAGTATTTGGCAGTGGCCCTTCAAAAGAATGCGCAACTGCTGCCTGGCGAAAAGTCGGTTCCGTATTAAAACGGACCATGCCAAAAATTCGTCTGCAGTCGCCAACAGAGCACTAATCAATGATTTCATGAGTCCATGATCTTCTGCAAAGTCTAGCACTAGCAGCATCCAGATAATGCAGCTCTCCATTGTGCCGGGTACGGCAGCCGTGTTCTCGGGCGCGGGCGCGAGTTCTCTGTAAGTGCCAAGCCCAGAGGGATATGGATTTCGGGGAACAGTTGTTGACTCATACCCTGCCTTGAGGTCGTGCCACCCGCCTTGTGGTGACAAGCAGATGACGTGGCTGTACATGTTGTCGCTGACTCTCATCAATTTGGTGCATCGCTTGTCGACCCAAGGGTTGTACTTGCGAACGTCCCTGAATTTCATCCGTTCTCGATGAAGATGCTTCGCTTCTATCTTCTGGCAAGTGTCCCCGGGTTGGAGTGTGTATGTTTCGAGACGGCTCAGGGGGAGGCACAGTGAATTGCCGGCGGCGATTGAGCTACAGTTCGTTAGGACAACGTTGTTTGACACCTGCAATGCGGCCGAGGAAGGCGAGCTGGATTGCACGATTGAATCGCATGTGCCTCCGGCCTTGGTCATGTACCTCTGGTTCGACACGCAAAACGGTAATGCCTCTGACCGACGGATACGAGGAGGGTCACACTTAGCAAGTTGGCAGGCGTGGGGAAGGTCTTTCGTCGAGCAAGTCATGGATCTGACCAATGACTGTGAGCTCAGAGGCTTTTGCTTGGTGTTTTCGCTGTTCTCGCCATGACCGCTCGCGAAGACCGTGGCAGCAAACCAGAAAAGAGTGCCGAACAACCGAATTGCCCTTCCCGCCAAATTCGCGAATAACATGTAGAAGCCAGATGAGACACCGAATGCAGACGAGCAACAGCAGAAGGAATTCGAGCAAACCACTGGCAAGAAAAAGAAATCCTAGGAGACGAAGCCAGTGGAACTTGTGGTATTAGCATAACGTCTTTGATCCACCTTGATCCACATTAAGCACGCGGCCGAGTCGAGAACCGGTCTCCTATTTGTATTCAGCTTTCAAGGTCCTCAGATTACCTCGGGGGCTTCTTTGAGAATGCGTCTTCCAAATCTTGTCGGCACTCTTTCGCTGCTGATTTCAGCAGGCTTGACGCGAGCTGGGAGGCTGCTTCTAAAGAAAGAGATACCCTCCGGCCACTCTGTGACAAGGAGATACACAGATCATCATTTTCTCGAATCGTCGGCCACTATCAGGGATAGTCCCATTATCAGCGAAGAGACTCTCTTTATCCCAAGCGCATCCAAGGAGGGGTCTATTATCACTTGAACTTTGCCTATGCGACTATCGACCCTGTCAAGTTTCAAGTCCGATCTCGCCACCCTACAAGGACAAAAACCTGATCGAGGGATTGGTGTTCATGAAGCGAATGTCCGGCGAGACAAGGGTTTTTATCGCCATTGGTGGTTTGTCGTTCAACGACCCTGACGCGGAAACGGCGACCACGCTCTCCGACATTGCACAGGGCGAAGACAACCAGAGGGCGTGTATCTCATCGCTGATCAGCTTCCTCGCCACATATGGATTCGATGGTGTGGATATTAACTGGCGGTATCCGACTCGAGGCGGACGCCCTGACGATTTTGAGAACTTCCCAGGTTCTTGGAAAACCTCAGGATGGCATTGAGAGAAATAGGCGGCCGTGATGGTCGGAGTGTTGTTCTTCCCATGAATCACTGTTTGTCTGCTCCTGTTCCCCGGCCACATACGCGGTTGTACTTTGACACTGACTTTAATAGTATCTCTTGCGGCTAGGGGAGCTGCAACAGTTTGATGTGAAAAGCTTCAGTCGCATGTGGACTTCTTTCGTAGGTGGACTTCTTCAACGTGTGGGTTGACTGTCAGCATCTCCTGATGATTCAAGGCTGACAATTCCTAGCCTTACGTATGATCCACACCAAACGTCGGACCTCCTGGATGGGCGGTCAGGCCCGTTCCTCAACGCTCACAGCAATCTCACCGACATCGAAAGTGGCCTGAACCTACACTTGATTGCTGGAATCACTCCCGAGAAAGTCGTCATGGGTCTGCCCTTCTACGGCCGGGGGTTCACTGCCGAAAGCCCAAACTGCTTGAGTCCCGGCTTTACCTGTGTCTTCTGAGGTCCGCGCCTGGAAAATGGAGCAAGGAAATAGGCACTTAACGTATCCTGAAATTGTCACCCTACTGAAATACATACCTAGTTCGACAACTACCCTATACCGCGAGGCCGCAGGCAAAGTCTTGATCTACGACAAAGACTAATGGATTGCATATGACAACGAAAGAGACAATCGCTATAAAGGTCGACTTTGCCAAGTCTAGTTGTTTGGCCGGAATGATGGTGTGGCCGATTACTGATGTCTTGACGACAGGTAACTTGTCTATGGCACTTAGCTCGGTGGCGCTCGGGCTTTTGTCAGTGAGCGCACCGAGCCTCTCCTTAAACGCGTCAAGTTATACGCACAATGCCAGTGGGGAGACTGGGGCAGCAAGTGCGGAGAAAATAGTCTTGCTCCTACTCACATCGCTGACTCCTGGTCTGGGAGTGGCGGCCCGGAGTGCCCAGAAGATGCACAGCGTCCCTTAGTAGCTGTGATCAAGGTAACGACTTGGTTGACCCCCCTCAACTGGTCATGACAAAACTGAGAGTGGTATCACGACATAGGGAAGGGCCTGAGAGACTCCGGCAGTTGCAAGCCGGGGTGCCCAGGGAACAAGGTGCGCGTCGCCATGGACACTGATCCGAGCGAGTGCGTGGCTGGTGCGCGGGCAAGATGTTGCGAGTACAAGGCGGAGACGGCTGGGGGCGCGCCCGAGCTGGATCTCAAGATATTCAAGGACGCCCTGAAATCATACCTTGCCAACCCGGGCTGTTCACCAGACACGAAAGCCGCCTTTCGCGAGGGAGATATGGTGTGGTTTTTCAAACCCGAGTTTGTGGAACAACGAGAAGCACCCGACTCGAAAGAGCCGCGCATGGCCGAGCCTGAAAAATTGAAAATGGAAGTCACAAACGGCGGCCAATGATGTGGCATAGGGTACCTGGAAAGGAAGGCCCGATTGCCGAAGAACAGTGCATATGTGACAAGTCGTCTCTTCCAAGTGTCACAATGTGCTCTTTTTCAGCCAACGCACTTGCCGGGTGCAAACAAAAGTTCTTGACGTTTCCAAAGTCTCGGTGATTCGTGCGATGCCAGAACAAGCGCTGCATTGGGCAGAATTTAGACTCGTCGTTGTGCGGCTGAATCCCAAAGATGTCTCGGGTCGTTTGCTGGGTCCCGTCAATCCGGATTCTCAAGATATAAAGACTTTTTTTATTTATTTTTTTATTTATTTTTTTAATCTACAGCACGGCAGGTCCAGCAAGTGGGGCCCCTGCATACCAGTTTGAGTTGTTTCGCGAATCGAGGCTTCCGTGCATGCGAGGCCAATTTCCAGTCAACTTGGAGACTCTTCAGGCAAAAGTGCGGGGCCCCTTATACAGACCCCGATGCAGGCCACTTATAACAGAGTCCGTGTGTTGACAGGGTCGTGGCTGTATTAGCCGGGCACCGCACCCGGCTCCGTCCCGCGTCCATTTGTGACGACAGATGAGGTGATTCCCCCGTTCCGATTCACCCAAGCGGGGACACGGCATCTCGACCATGATATAAAGACGTGGAGACTGCACCCCCTAGCGCTTCCCGAGCACTGGAACCCAAGTGCTGCCAGCCCGGCATTGAAGTTCAAGTTTTGTTACTAGCCAATCATCATTAAAGCCTCAAAATGCTCGCACTCCCGCTTGCCGTCTTGGCCTTTGCCGCCAGCGTCATTGCCGACCCGAAGCCTCCCCCTCTGACCTACCTGTACAGCGTGAACCTCACCTTCGCGCCGACCATTACCATAGGCTCCGTTCCCTCTGGCAGCCGTGATCTTCTGCCCATCTCAGGTGGCGCCTTTACGGGACCCAAGTTCTCTGGTAGGGATGACGTGCCTGATTCCAAGACCCAGAACTGACACGACATATAGGCAAGGTCGGGAGCGGTCTCGACTGGGGTCTCACGGATTCCAAGGGCATCTTCAGCCCTGATGCGCTCTACACGCTCATTACCAACGACAACGCCACCGTCTTGGTCTTTGAGAAGGGCCATGCCCCCAACGTGCACATTCTGTTTGAGACGGCCAGCCCCAAGTACTCTTGGTTGAATGCCGTTGTCGCTTATGCGACAGGAGGGCCTTCGGATGCGGGAGTGTCCCTGGACGTTTGGCAGGTATGTTGACGAGAAGAGTCACGGCTCAATAGCCCGAGTCCGGTGGTGGTGCAAGGCAGGGTGCTAACGCTCAACAGCTTGGAAGTTAGAAGCGGCTTGGCAAGTTGTGGGCATGCCCAGTGCCTCGGGTCCCTGAGGTGTGGCTAAGCAGCCAAAATGGTCTGGGAACTTTGTTGAGGCGGATGCCTGGGATCGAGAGCTTGTTTCGGTTGTACAATACAAAAACTTTTTCCAAAATTCCCGCAACGTAACAACAAGTTTGCTGCCCGGATGTCCTACTGCATGTCTCACCGCCGCTCGTGGAGCTTGCACTCCCTCTGCTCCAAAGAACCCATGAGTATTACAGCACTGATGAGCCACCAGTCACGGCCTTTCAGAGATGTTATGTATCGGGTGTACAATCCAACTCCTGTTTGTTTGTTAGCGTGGGACTTGATTAGGCCCTGGAGAGAAGTCCACGCGTTGACAGACAACCCAAGCCTAATTTTACCTCTGAGGTAATGCAATCGGATATCACACTCACTTTCTCAGCCATTGAGCTAACAATTGGCTTCGCCTGCATCCCTCGTTGCTGGGGTAGTAATACTCTTGTCATTATCTATACTGTTCTATAAACATGGCTTACAAGGACTCTACTTGGCTGCCTGAGCCTTCTTGGCCTTGCTCTTCATGTGTGCAGCAACCATCTCCTCATCCCAGCTCCCTGTCAGACTGGGGTGTGTGATTGCCTGCTTGGCCCACTTGTCAAAGACGGGCGCCTTCGCGGCCAGGTCTGCCAGGAGGCTCTCGGGCAGAAGGCCAACCTTGGGCAAGAGGTAGGCGCGGAGGAGGAAGGGTCCCAGCAAGATCTTTGAGGGGTTAGCTGGGAGATGCCAAGGAAAGGAATAGGTGGCAAGATGGAAGGCGCGCCTATTACCTCGGCGAGGGTCAGCCTGCTGGATCCGGCAAAGAAGGGAGCGGCATCGGCGAGGAGGGGGTCAAGCTCGGTGGCGGCTGCATCGACGTAGTTTGCGAGGGCGGCAGTGCGGTCCTCGTCCGACTTGGCCTGCTGGACCTTCATGAAGGCGGAAGCGACCTTTTGGAAGTACGTCTGGACGAAGGAGGTGATGCGCTGCTGCGTGGCCTCCCTGGCGGAGTCGGCGGGAGCGGGGAGCAGGGTGGAGGGGAAGGCGTCTGCGAGGAAGGTGGCGATTTCGGCCGACTCGGTGATGATGTCCCCATTGTACGAGAGCGCGGGGACCTGGCCCTTGGGGTTCACCAAGAGGTACTCGGGCGTCCGCGGCTGGGTGAGGTCGACGATCTCGGCCTCATATGGCAGCTGCAGCTCGCCGAGGGCGATGTGCACACGCTGAGACCCTGCGGTGCCTTGTTAGTCGTGAACAGTGAGTCAAGGCAGAGAGAGAGAGAGAGATAAACTTACATGGCGACGAGGGGTTGGTGTAGAGCTTGATGGTGGGGGCGGCCATTGTGATGGAACGATAAGTTTGATGCGAAGGAGGCACTACCCATTATCGCTTCTTTTTTTTTTTTTTTTTTTTTTTTTTTGGAAGCAGGCTGTTATATGCCAAAGTCTCAATTACATTCTGAGGCCTCAAGCCTGAGAAAACGGGCTCCATGGGGGCTCAGGTGGGGGGTCGGGTCGTAGCCTGCACCCGAGAGCCGGCCAAGGCCATAAACAACCACTGTAGCTGCCTTGATCAGGACACGAAAACAATTTCAGGAGACGTGCAGCCCGAACAACCAGGCATCTACGTACCGTCCGAGAGGCAGGACCGGAGCCAAGTTTCGAAGACGAGACGCATTAGAGCGGCGATAGCCGCCGGACCGGATCGGCAGTGGAGCCCCCCCGGGCCATTGTTGCGCGACCCGGAGCAATCGAAGTGGCTTCGGGCGATTGGGAGCATCGGGACGTTGGACGCTGAGGTGTGATGGGGCAATTGAGGCGTGTCGGGCAATTGGCCCTAGTCCGGGCAATTATTAATACCACGAGCCGGCAAGGGGACAATTTCTTTTTCCCAAGGTAACCCTTACCGATGCTGAACCTGAACCCTGGGCAGGGCAAAATCTGCGGAGATGACGTCATTGAAGTCGAAATGTGTGAATGCGTGTGGACAGCACTGACGGATAACTACTAGTATGCGCATGCATACAAAGCCACCGAAGATGATGCTGCACACATGCTGCCGTAGGTGCATACGCGCCGCCCTATCCGAGCCAAGTTGTTCTTGAGATATTACCACTTACCTCTCTCTCAGCTCACCTCAGCCAAGTATCGGTTGGGGCGAAGCTGATTAATAATCTGAAACCTGACGGACCCCAGCTCAAGTAGGGCAGGCTGGGGTACATAGTTGTAGAGTACGGAGAGTATGACCCGCGACCTGCCTGCATAAGACTCCACTCCGTACGACGTGGCATAATTTACTCGGGGCTTGTTTGGGCAACCTCAGATGTTGACGGGAACGTGCGGCTTTCCCATACACTTATAGACTGACTTCTCTATCTGTTGATGGGATGTGGGGTGTTCGCCCAAAGGTTTAGGCGTGCCAAGGTTTAATAGGACTGGCCTGAACTAAAAGTGCGGGCCTTGAACCCGTTCTTCTTCCCTTGTGGATTGTCGGCATCCTCCATCTGGTACTTGATGACCAGCGCCACTACCAAGTTGCTGCTGGAATGCAGCCTCTTCGTGACGGCCAGCTTTCCCGCGCTATCCTTGACCGTGTCAATCATGTCCAGCAGCTCAGCGAGCTCCATTTCTCTTTCGTTGACCAGCTGAAGCAGACCGAGGTCCCGCGAGCGAGCGACCGCTTCGGCCTCGGGATCGACCGTGCTCCCCGGCTCCGGGAGCAGGTGCGCAGTCGGGATCAGCATGATGGCATTACTGGCTCTGAGAATGTCACGGTGCAGTTGCAACTCAGCCAGCACTGTACTCGACGAGTTGGACGGCAGATGAACGATATAAACATCAGCATCCGTCGTCGTCTGCCTCGAGCCGAGTGTGCGGGCCGCAACCGTGATGTGGGGGCTGAGGTCGGCGTCGAAGGTCGGCGCAGCCCGGGCAAGCTTCAGGAGTGGCCTGAGCTGGCGCCGGTGCGATGTTTCTAGCGAGGCAGGGTCGATGAGCTGCACCACGAAGCGGAGGTTGGGATACAGCTCGGCAAGTTTCCGAGCCGTCGCCGTCGAGTGCGCCCCTACTTCCACCACGCATGCCTGGCTGATGTTGGACCAGCAGAGCTGCTTCAGGACGTCAGCGAAGCCGTCCATGACATGCAGTCCGGCTGCGTATTGCAGATAAGCAGAATACTGCCGGCTCAGCCGGGGGTTCTGCTCGCACGCAATGTGAAACGGCGTCCAGGTGTTGAGAGCCAGGTCGTAGGCACTCGGGTGAGTCCCCTTGACGGAATTTGCGTCCGTGATGGCCATGTTCAGAGCCGCAGGTGCTGCAGACTCGGCCATGAACATGGCTGCATCGAGTAAAAGAGGGTTGCTGAAGAATGGGTCCGACAAAGCCGTGTCTGCTTTCCGCGAGTTAGCTCCATCTCAACAAGGTAGTTTTGGGATTCAACTCACGGCCAACATGGCCTCGCGGGTCTTCTTTGAGGAAGCCCCCTGTCGCTGTCAGGCGCACCACACGGCAGAGTTGGGTCTCTTCGACGCCGGCGAGATTGGCAACGTCTTTTATGGGAACACTCCCTATTCTAGGGATACATGCCAGGATCTGAGTTTTCCCCAGCCACCGCAGGCAGGCTAGCATTTCGGTCTGACATGGCAGCATGACCAGTTAGTTATTAGCTCCCATGTCGGCCGTAATAAGCTGGCCCGATTGGGAAGAAGCTGCGTAATTACGCACCTGGCTCGCGAGATGCTCCAGAAATTCTGTAGGCGCGCACACCAGCGTCTTGATCCTGGCAATGTGCGAAAGAACGCCCTTGCGGGCTTGGTTCACCTCGTCTGGATTTTGCGTATCGATAATCGGCCGGCTAGCCGAATTTGCTCGAAACTCATTGCTTCGGATGATGTGGCGGGCGAGGTCTTGAACAGCGGTTCCCAGCTCCGAGGCATGGTATTCTAATTCTTGCAAGCTGTCCATGATGATATATCTGACTTTGCGGGCCGCGAGCTAGGAAGCAGAATGGTAGATCATAAATAGCGTGGGTTTATTTATGTACCAGGACTTACGCGCATTAGATCGGGTTGGAGTGTGATTGAGCGACGTTCAACCACCCCGGTCGGTTCCGAATCGCATACTGTGTGGCATGTGCTAGTGCTACACAGCGAAGGGTTCCATGCACGCTGAGGTGTGAATTGCTTCCATGCTCCGTGGAGACAGCACATGTAACAAGCACTGCAGCTTACATTGTATGTGCGCTGCTTAGAGTCGGCATTGCCAATTCTCCATGTCCGGAACCCTCTGTATCCACCAAGATACGAGTACGATTGTCGTTCCTTTCATGGCCCATCCTCGCTGGAACAGGGTCAGAAGGCCCCTCCCCCCTCTGCATCGGTAGCTAAGGTTTTCGCCATGCCCGAAGACAGGGGGCTCTTTGCTTGGCCATGCACTCCTAGCGCAACGTGAGCATTACGGATTGCTTTGGTCGCGGGTATGACACGCCGACAAAAGATAACCTGTAGATACTCACCCCTTCCCATGCCGACCGCTCATGGAAGGGATTGCCAGGCAAAGCTGCCAGATCTTGGTGCAGGCTTCAGTGTTTGGCTGTGGAAAATATAAGTACCTAGGGTATAGATATGTATGGCCCTTTTAATTTACCATCCTAGCCCTGCTCTGAGTGATTAGGCATTGGCGAATCACCAGCGAGATTATCGTTGCATTGTGCATGCGTAGCTGCATCCAAATCAGGCTTTGGTCAAGGTTTTCGGAACTCGCCGATGACATGGCAATCCTGCAGATGGATATCCTTCTATCTGTATGTGGGGCGTTGGCGAACCGATAACATGGAAAAATGTCGGCGAAAATGCCCCGAAGATGCTTGAACCCCATCCGGGTTGGCTGGGCCATGTGCATGAATGTACCTCCCCCTTTGAGTTGTAGCTCGCAATACTACTACTGCACACAAACGGACCCGCGGCCAGGGTCTGTGTCGTGCTCCTCCGAGGTTGGGTCCTTCAGGCACCTTGCTGGCAAAAGGTCCACATTGCAACCCGGGAATCTTATCAATTTCGGCCTCCAGCGACCAGGATCAGCGTGCCCGAGATGCAGAGTGCAGAGCCCATTCCTGCCGCCGTTCTGGCATCTCTCTTGGCATCACCGTTGTTGGCGTGGGCAACCCCGCACGCCGACGAAATCCGCCGCCCGGTTGGTTCCGTTTTGGGTTTGTTATTCCAAGTCAGCGCCCCTATACTTGCTCTATTCATTATACCTGTTACAGACCCGGCTTCACCTAGATACCCCAACAGTGTAGTATACCTAGCAGCAGACGAAACACAGAATTAATGTAACCCAAAAGCTAGAAGAAGTGTGCTTTGTGGTGAGGTGCGCAGTGTAACCAAGGCAATGGCAGCGGGGCGAACCCCTTCTGTAAATCTGCTGGGGCTCTGGTTCCCTAGGTAATGGAGATGCCAATAACTCGCATACATTTGCATTGCAGCTTGTGGCTTGTCGAGTGCTGTCCTTCCTGTCACCTGCCCCTCGAGCTACTTGCTACTTGCGCCTCGACGGATTTGCCTGGAGCTGCGGATAGTCTATGACACTCCGCCATTGGCGACCGGAGCTGGGCTGGAGCGGGCGGAACGCGGTGCGGCTCGCCCGTTGGGATTCTTGGTGTGGCGGTCCGCGCGGGATTGAAACGAATCGGTGATGTACCTGTAACTTGGCAGATTTGCATGACAATCAGAAACGAGTTATGTAATGAGGTTAGGTGCTCATTCCCACACGTGTCGCGCGGGCTGTCAACGATTGGCGTCCCCTGAATTGGCGATGATCTTCAGTGGAGTGTCTGCTGCTGCAAGCGAAAGATTGCGGTTCTGGTGTAGAAGTTGTCCTGGTGAAACTAATTGCCTAGTCGTGGGGGTCGTCCTCAGGCACGGTCACAGGACAAATCCGCTTGCTGGATCTAGATCTTTTGTCGATGCGGTGCGATTCGGTGCGATGCGATCGCTGAACTACCGCTGCTGCGAACCTGCCTGGCTGTAGTTCCTTGGGCTCCAGGCCCACAGCTCCCACTATTTATCCAGGCAGCCCACTGCCTTTCCTGCAGCCACAACCATCTGCAGAACACAGCAGTGGTCACAGCACCATAGAGTAGCAATACCAACTATTTGCACTCCCAGCAGACGTAGTCAAATTTATACTTGATATCGCCAACCACCACATACCAGTCCTTCCGGAGCTGGCCTCAATATAATATTCCCATTGAGAATAGCGCCAATCACGCCACCCTCAGCCCGATTCCCAACTCGTCGAGCTCTTATAGCGCACGAGAACAAGACATACGCAGACCAGCAAATACCAGGGCAGAGAGCGGCGATGCTCTCGATCAAGAGGGGCGGTGAAATGGCGCGTCGGGCAGCGCGGACTCCAGAACAGCGCTGAGCCCATCGATGCCGCACGCGATGCCGCATGCGATAAAAAGCGCAAAGACATACACCGGAGAAGAGAGACGCCCATCTAGCTTGGCAACGAGCAAGGAGTGGCTCCAACCTTTAGCTCCTCCAAAATGGTCCTTACTTGTTCTTATTGGCCCCTACCTTCAGCTCGCTTTCCAAGTCGGCGCTGCCTGTCATACCCCTTCCTCTGCTCCTTCTTGTCGTCCATCATATTCGCCCCGACTTCATACCACGTGCCCGTACCTCTTCCCGTACCTTAGTCAATCCGGCTTCTCTTTCCTCTGATGTCTCTTCTTCGCGCCTTTTCTTGTCGTTAGCCCATCCACAATCGTAACGCCCCAAGAGGGGAAGTCGTATGCTAACGAGCCGCAAAGGCGGCAAAGGAATCTATGGTAGCCTACCTCAACATCCCCGAGTTAACACACACAAGGGGACAAAGCGAAAGGGAGCCGGTGAGGAGACGTAGGAAGCAAGGCCGACGTGTTTACCTCTGATGAAGACATACAAAACGACCGGGAGAGTAATGAGTCGGGTGGGGAGCACCAGGGGAAGAGGAAAAGACTCTCTGAGGAGATTTCAGACTCAAGCGACGAGGAGTATAGAATTAGAAGAAGAGGTAATGGACTGTGAATCTAAGAACAACAAGTCGAGCCACGAGGAAAACATCAAAGACTCGAGTAGTAAAGGAGAGAGTTTAAAGGAGCCAAGTAATAATGATGACGATATCGAGGTAGACATCCCAGATTAGGAGGATCTATACGACATCTCGCCTAAAGACGAAAAGGAAACCGAAGACGATATCAACAGGTTTAAACGCCGACTAAGAGCAATAATCGAGTTTCTCTGTACATATTGCAGATAAGTACCTCTGAGTCGGTTCCAGAGGAAGGGATTTATAAGGCCTGTATCGGTAGCTAATTTCAAGGTGTTACAAAGTCTTAAACCCGAGGAGCTTAAAGATATCGTCTTAAGTATGATATCTGTCGAAACATAGGCTATGCTAGGGAAAAGAGATCTTTCAATGTCGAATCTTAAGAAACTTAAGTGTATGAATAGTAAATCTAAGGAATTAAGGGTCTACCTCCATATTTACCACCGGAAAATGACTTAGTAGACAACTCGTAAGAAAAGTGGGAAGACCGCCACCCTCATGATCATTTACCTCAGAGAGTCCTCCCGGCAGTATCCTCGGAGAAGAACGAGACGTACGATAAGACCGTTGTCCAGTTTTACTTAAGCTATCAAATCATATATAAGACCTCTCAGAAATTCGCAACTTAAACTACCCCCTGCCAAACCAATAGCTACCGAGGAGTTAACGAAGAGAAAGGCACGTACTAACGAACTCATAGCGTTAGGAGAGAGTAGAAGCGTTGACAAGGTTATATTACCCCTCAACTTCACTTGAAGTTCAGCTAATAATCTTTCTAGGTCTGTTTTTCCAAAAAGGACTGGGGAGCTTCTTCCTCTCGAGGATCCGTCGTAGGGCTCTCGTCTCTTTTATAGATGCCATGTATAATATATAAGGATACTAAGATACATAAAGATTCTTCCTAGCCACCTACTAGCCTATAGCTAGCTAGGCTATAATATCGGGCCCCTTAACAAAGTATATATCTGACTGGAAGACGAGACTATATAGAACGGCCTAGGGGTAGCTAATAGGTAGGGGGCTTAGTCGCTAAGGTAGAAGTTGATAATATTACTATCGGCTATATATGGGGTAGTGACGACGTTGTGACCGGCGACCTCCCCATAGAAGGTGGGCTCATTTGGTTATATCATGTAGAGGTCGTGAGATAGCTAGTTACAAGGGGACATTTAGAAATGGGACATTTGAAGGTTGTTTTTGTTGGCCGAGGTGGTCTAAGTATATCTACGCTTAACAAGGTTATAGGCTAGATGCTACTAGTTAGATCTGCCGGTAGGAATCGTAGCCATGGTAGGGTAGGCTTAGGTAGTCGAGATTACCTGTTCACTAGAGGATAGGTATAGTACCTCTCGTATCCGTTATGTTCTTGTGGAAGCTTAAGCTTCCAGTGGTGTATTATAAGTACCGTCGTCCGTAGCCATGCCTCATCCCTATTCTATTCTTGGCATAGGGAGTAGGATAACCCATGCTCAAGAAATCATTAGTCAGTCTCCAGGGCAGAAGGGAGCCCAAGACCCGTCCGCATCGGCAATGCTAGGCTTGTGGTCGGACTAGCCCAGGACTCCTATAAAGGACCTAGATCTGGTAGCCTACTTATCTTCTTTCCTCTCCTAAGCTTGTTTTTCCATAATCTAGGCAAGGATATTGTAGCATTGTCTCTTCTTCCTAACCAGCCGTAATAGAGAGTAAATAGGATAGGTGATAAGGGGAGCCGTACGGTAGGCCTCCCGGAGTAAGCCGTGTAGCCCCCGAGGGGTCCTTACGGATTCTAACGAGCCTACCCGTTAGGAAGGATGTTGTCAGATGGAACAGGGTGGAGGCTGCTAGAATTAAGGCGTCAGAATTGCCACGATAGTGGCAATAACAGTTAGCCTTAAGAAGGTTAATAGAGTGGCTATGTGACCACTACAAGGTTTTCTCTATCTCAACAAAAGAAAAACTCCTATCAGTAGCACCATTCTGGCCTGCGGCCAGAGTGGTACGACAAGCAGTACAATCACATAATTGCAACCCCCATAAAAAGTGCAGTGCTTCTGACAGACGTACAGAAGCTAGTCGCCTTAGGGTCCTATCCGGTCTCTAAAAGTTTCGCCTCTAACCTCTTTTTCTGGGTCATGTTGAAGGCCCCCTCCACGTCGGCCGTTAATACGCCTACTACCAGGCCCCTAAGCCTACCGTCCTCTATATCCTAGATTATGGCCCCTAGAAGGTCCGTTGCCGAGCGTTACGGTACCCCGCCTACGTGCCGTGGGTGGATGAGGCCTTCCTGGAGGGCTAGGACTCCTATTCTCCCGGCCTCTAGCCTCTCTAGGCCTTTCCTCGTAACTAGGAGCAGTGAGATGGGTCTTAAGCCATTGGTAGTCACCTTAAAAGCGGCTGTTCTTAGGGATCGGTACTACTTCAGCCGTCTTCTAGGCCGTAGGAAAGTGGGCTTGCACGTACGTACTCTGTGTAGAGTGCCGTGATAGCCGTGGCGATGGGGCCAGGGGTCTTATCTCCGTTAGGATCTTCGTTACACCACACCGCTCTGAATATAGCCGTGGTAATGCCATCGAGGCCCGACGCCGTGGTCTATACGCCACAGCAGGCTTAGAAGCCTCTCCTACCGTTACCTCCGTACTCTAGGGGACCGCGGCTGCATATTCGGCATCAGAGAGGTCCTCGCCGAAGCGGGGGGTTACCAGCTTGTCGTAGATAATGGCTGCTGCGTGTATGGCCGTTCGGCTAGGTGGGCCTCCGCTCTTGGGCGTGAGACCGGGAAGGCCTCGGTCGGGCTCTGGTGTTCTTACGTCTATAGGTCCTTCGGCCGACTAGCTTTTTAAACCCTCTCTAGCTAATACCCCTTTCTAGCCCACTTAGCCTTCTTTCTATATAGCGCACGTACTAGCGCCCGTACTCCAGGATCTTCCTATTCCTCGGCCTCCCGAAGGCTCTCGCGAGCCTTTGAGTTCCTTGTTCCACCACGGTTGCCACTTTCTACTAGCCCAGACCCTCTTACCATAAACCCGCAATGGTACCTCCAGGGTCTCCTGGAGCTCCCACGTAGCCTCCTCTATCTCCTAGCTGCTGTAGACTTCCTGTTGTAGGCCTAGGGAGAGCTCCTTCACTAGGCTTACCCCACGATATCTCCCGACCGAATATTCACCCCCGTCGGTTCCATGCCTAGTCCTTAGCGTAGTAGATTACCGCGCCGGGCCTACCTTGTACCTTATTCCCTACCACGGCTACAAAGGCCGGTAGGATCTCGTCTCGTCGTCCTCTATATAATACCACGGCTCTTGGACTAGTACGAGATCGTACCGGCCGAGGGCGGCGTGGTCGAGCAGGAGATCCTGTCGTTTCGTGGTACCACGCTAGTATCTGTGGTGGTGGTGGTGGTGTTGGCTGTGGGGATGGGAGTTCTTATGGTCTACGAGCCTCCCGCCATCCTGTCAAGTACTTCCTAGAGGCCCAGCAGTATCTCTCTTCCCCAGCGTACCCTGCGTTCCTCGCGGGGTATCTCGCTGAAGCCCTGATCCAGGGCCTTGGTGAGGATCCTGAAACCTCCCACTTCGCAGCATACTCTGCGTTGTGTTCGGCTTTCAACCCCAACATGAGGTTGGAGGACCGCGTGTGGTAGGCGCTACCCAGACGCCATGGTAAGAGCGAGCGCGGGCTGCGTGCGGGTTGTCGGGGTGCAAAGGGATGCCCGTAGGCGAAAGGAGGTCGTGATCAAGGCGTGGTGTTTTGGGGTAGCAAATCCCAAGGTTGTGATTGGTCCAACTCTTTTGAAAAAAAAAAAAAAAAGGGAGAGAGCTGTTGGTATCTTGTTTGTTTTGGTGTAGCAAAATACGTTCTGAAAAATCGGGCCACTTTGTGCACTCCTATTCTCCACCTTATCGTCACAATCCTGGCCATGATAAGGGTTCGAGTGAACCGTGATCGGAATGCTGACCAAGCCTCTTGCTAGCATCAATCGTGCATCAATCGTGCATGCTTCAGATCATATCTTATAGCTCGTATTGACGAGCGTTAGCCCTCGGTTGATGAGCTCGTCAGCAGCAATTCCACAGCAGTAATTCTTCATCGCTCCCTGCTTTGGGGAGTATCGGAAAAAACCGAAAACATCTCCGTCCTCGTTCCAGATAGCACTACCACACATTCCTTCGGGGAGATTGATGGCTGAGTCTTGGCCCCCGTAGATCCAAGTTGTGAAGATCCATTGTAGCTTTGGTGAGTTCTCATCACTGGGGATAGCTTGGAATGATGTCCCCATGAATAATCCGTCAATGAAGCCTGTATCGGGTGAATCGACGGAAACCGTTTCGAAGCGTTGGCGATCTTTGATCTTTAACCCGGACCAACTGTCTGAGTCGGATCTGGTTCGGACTCTTGTCGCTCTGGAACGTCACGTTGGAGAAGATTTCTGTATCTCGCAGCTTGACCAGTGCAATGTCTGTATGCGAAATCTCCATGATGAGCTCGCCAATATTGCGGCCGTTGCCGGGTTGTGCGTGAAAAACTTGGGTACCACGCTCGGCCGGGAATCCGTGCGAGGCGACCGTCATGAATTCGCTACCATGTTGGTCCTTCAACAAGACTCCGGACGTTGTCGAGAGAAATATACCGGGATGGCTTGGAAGGTAGGACGACGTCACCCGGAGCCCTGGTTGCAGAGTGTCATACTGGCTGTTGTCGGGATTTCCCGGAACAGGATCTGTGAGACGGCGAGCTTGCGGTGCTGCCGGTCTTCCCATCTCATCGTCAAAAAAGTAGAAACACCTCATCTTGGCAGCTTGGCATGGGAGCTTTCCCATATCGGTGCCGCGGTGTTTCAGGACGATTATAACAAAGGCGCCCCAGTACATGACCTCGGTGATCGAGATTTCGAGACCTTGAAAGTGATCCTTGATGACGTGGAACAGCGGCTCCCAATCCTTCATATTCCGGCCATTTTGGTCTTTAGCGATGAAACCATTCTTTAGGCCGACGATTCTCCCTCGTGGAATGGGTTCTCCAGAGCCTATCTCCAACGTAAGGTGGAGAGGAGCTCCGCCAATGGTAAGTGGCCAAGGCTTCGGCGGCAGCGTACGTAGCTGGAGGGCCACAAAAAAACCGTCGCACGAGATACCTGTCGTTTCCGGAAAGATACTCCACACTAACTCTCGCTTTTCGGAGCCCATGACATCGCCAGGCTGATCTCGGAGGTCGAACGGCAATAGAATATGCCGCGCAGGCGGTGGCATTTGCGGAGCCTGTCCCGGTGTGCCTTGGAAGAGTGGGTTTGGGAGCTTGGTTTCATATAAGGGCAGCCTCTGGTCTAGAGAGCCAGATCAGTATTGTCACTTGTGTAAGGGTGGAAATGCCAAGTACATACCAATGTGAACCAGCTCGGCCATACGTAGCCAACTGAGTGGGTTCGGGAAGGTTGACTGATGGATGCTACCGGGTTGAGTGTTTACAGCGCCAGGCCTGGTGATTACTGCGATTTTCTTCGGGGACGTTGCTTCGGCCGTTAGCGTGATTCGACGCTTTCTTGAAGAGGAGAGGGCCAGACCGCTGAGCGCTACCGGCGATACGAGTAGCAGCTCGGCAGTAGCCGTGTGCTCCGGCGTAGACGGACCTGACATGGTCTGGAGGATCCGTCTCTTGGTGGGGATGGTGAGGGTGATCGAGCCTGGGCACGGTCAAAAAAACGAGGCCTAGATGGCAACGTGTGAGAGAGAAGCTGAGTCAGAATTCCGACTAAGGCTCAAGCCCTTCGCATGAACGGCATTGTAATGTGGGGCGGGGGAGATAGGAGATGCACAAAGAAGTCGGCTTGGTCAGAATTCTGACTAACGCCAGGTTCTTTGAGGGGCTGCGTCGCAATAAAAGTTCAAGCATACCTTGAGTGTTGCCGAGAGGAAAATTTAGCGATGTTTCTGCCGATTGGCGAGAATGCTGTTGCTTCCAGCTGCGACTGATAGAGTCCAAATTGAGCTTTGGAAGTGGAAAGGCTAAGGGGTGCAGGAGAAGGTCTGGTCGAAATTCTGATGGGAATCCTTTGCAGGGGAAGGTCAATTCTTCGGCCGAGACGTTGGTAGACGAAGTGAGAGTTTGTTGGGGAGGAATGACAGGCTCAGCCTGTGCCTTATCGCCTTATCACGAACCCCACCACCAGCCCGCGGGGTATACCCCAAAGGCTGACCTTCCCACAGATTGTTAGATTCCTCGTAGAACCACAAATATACCATGGTTGTAGTAACTGCACCTTGAGACCGTGATAAAAAGATTCTAGGAAGAAGGATATGTTTAGCAGTGGAGAAAGTGGGGTAGAAGGCGCACATTGCGACCGGCATACCCAAATGACAACACTCTCAATTCCAACCGCCACCATTCCTTCAGTTTTCCTCCAAAAAGCACCAAATTCGACATAGCTACTATACGTGAGCGAATATTCAGTCGAAGAATAATGAGGTCAACAATGCTAAGTCTCAGGGCGAGGCGGCTGAGCTGTACGATATCCCACCATCCACGCTCAGTAACCGTACCCACGGCTCTACCACCAAGGCAGCCAGCAAAATGACGGCCAGAAAGCTCTCTCCTACGCAGGAAACCTTCTTAGTAGAGTGGTACCTTAATCAGGAAGCTACTAGCCGCGCCCCCAGCAAAGCAAAGATCACCAGATATGGCGTAAGAAATACTCGCCTAGGCCGGAGATTTCACCCCTATAGGCCACCGTTGGGTAGATCGCTTTCTTTCGCACCACAATCGAGTCAAAACGAAGCAAGGTATACTGTTAAAAAGAACTCGAGTTCGCGGTTCTACCAAGGAGCGATATGAGGATTTCTTCAACCGTCTGGGCCACCAGTTGCGGACCAAAAACATCACCCCTGCCAACATCAGCAATACGGACGAACACGGCATGCAGGAGACCGAAACGCGCGCCGGCAAGGTTGGAGGCGACTCTATTACCAACCAAGCGGTAGTTCCGGGGCCTGATAACACTACGTGGGTCTCTGTAATAGAGGCGGTCACTGCTGAGGGCCGTAGACTCACTCCGGCGATTGTATTTGCAGTGGCAACTCTCCAAGGCCAATAGTACCCTAAATGGCTGAAGAAGCAGAAGGAGCTTCGAGATTGGAAGTACGACCACTCTCCTACAAGCTGGAGCAATGCCGAGATAGCCACTAAGTGGCTGAAAGAGGTCTATTCGCCGGAAGCAAAGCCCCAGAACCGCAAGGATTGGCGCTCTCCTTATCCTCGACGAACACAGCAGCCACGATACCAACAAATTTATGTACATCTGTGACACTGGACAGCCACTGGAGGCGCGGCTGAGGCGTGGAACGGAGATGTGTCTATGGCCTCGAAGGTCCTTGTCCTTCTCAATCAATTCTGGGCCAGACATGCTATTTAAATACAGGGGCCCTGTGGGCCGCCGAAGTTCCGTGATATTCCATCTTCCCGTCTGTCTATGACCAGAGGGCGCTTGCTAGCACCACTAGCGTTTGTCTGATGACATGTTTGAGGAATTATGAAGGTAATATTAAGGTTCGGGGACTTGGGGGTCCCTGAGGCACGTGTTAGATGAATCATCATGGGACTACGAGGGTACCAAGAAGCTAGTGTACTCGCAGCCGTTGTACGACTTTTTCTGGCTCGCTGCCATGGCTCTCCCGTCCAACACCGGCCCGCCATCTCCGCCGGTCGACCCGTGCCCGGGTGCCAAACTGCAACGCTGGCCATCTCGTTCGAGGGACCCGCGCAGCCCTGCGAGGGCAGGGCCGATTTTGACTCGGCCACGACGGTGCAGCGGCTGGACCACCTTTCGCCCATGGGGAACCAGATCTACACGTGCAATAGGGTCGACGACAACAGCACCAGATACGGAAACGAGCTGGAGGTCAACTCCGGGGTCCCCATCGAGTAGATGGTCAGAACGGCCCCATGTACACCGGGAACTGGGGGACCTTCACCAAGACGTCCCCATCTGGATCGGGTACGTGAGGAACATGACGCGCCCATGGGCGGGGGCAGAACTCGACGCTGTAGCCGTGGGAGCTCGAGCGTAAGTTGCTGCGGTGCGAGCTCTACCGCGCACAGTACACCATTGACCCATCCTTCGAAGGGGGCCGGCAGACGGTGGTGGATAAGCGAGTCGTCTTCAGGAGGCCCATCCTCGCCGAGGGGGAGGTCATGATGCCGGACGACTTGACCTCTTACCGACCTCTTCGATAGTACTGTTACCGTTTACGATAAAAAACTTCAGGTAGTGGTTGATTGACTCGACAGAGCTTATGGTACACTCACCGAAGTTAAGGTTCTTCGAGATGTAATATGGGGCCTACTGTTACCGTAGAGGCAGCCAGGTCTCCTTAAGATACTATAAGATGGCTATTTACTCTAGATCTAAAGCTAGGAGATACCGTAGTCATTAACAATGGTACTGTTTGTAAGCTATATACCTAAAACATTACTACCTCAGCTACATAAGTACCCCGACGGTTAATTTATAACGTTATTTCTCTAGCCCTCTTCTTTGTTATCTTATAAAGTTACAGTTACTTAATACCTCTCTTCTTACTCTATTCCTAGTTAATAATACTTTCCTCATTTAATCTACCTTATAATGTAGTACCTATACTAGATAGTTCGATAGAGCATATATAGTTTAAAGTTCTAGTTAACTTATAATGGTGACGGTAATTTTTTTAGACAGGAAAGGAAAAACGGTAGTTACGTAGCGAGGGAAGGCTACCGTTATGTACGGGGTGCTGTTGTCCCAAATGTAGGCATAGGTTTCTATATAACATACAACCCCATTTTATAGTCATGGTAAGTATAGCCGGGGCAAATTTCGGCCTAGGCGGCCCTCAGTACGGCTCACCCCTAGCTTAGGATTTATAACTAATACGGACTCGGACGGAAAAAATTGTCGGGTGAGACTATTGAGGTAGGATTACTTAGGTTTCCTTAGACATCGTAGATGGAACTGTCTTACGAAGCTCTTTAAGCTGGGCCCATAAACTTGATCACCTACCCTATCATAGTCCAACGCTCTGCATTGTCTGACTGAGGAAACATTTCAGTCCTAGAAAGACTTTCTAGAGATGAAGAAAGTATGGTTATCTTTCATATAGCCTTTCTGATATTTCAAAAGACCTTTACCATTTCAATAGCGAGCCTTGCCAGTGAAGTCAAATACTAAGACAAACAAGGATTAGATTATATTAGAAAGGATACCTCGTTGTATGAAAGGCCTTGCGAAATCCGATAAATACTGTTCCTAATGGTGGAAAGCCCTTCTGAAACAACAAGTGCGCCTTTCGAAATGCTAAAAATGCCGTTTTTAATGCTCCAAAGGCCTTGTTAGATATCCTTCTTGGTGGGAGTGTTCCGCACTCACAAACAAACCAAGGATTAGAGCATACCCTCTGTAGAGGCTCCACGAAACAGGAAAATCGATTAAACGAGTAGACAAAATCACTAGCAGTCTTAGACGCCATTACACCAAGGTTCCAAACATTTGAACTTCACCTTGGGATTTAGTTGACCGTGACAAAATTGGAAAACTCGCTTTCAAGAAAAAAATATCCCACAGCTGAGTGACTCCTTGTCTGAATATTTATCCTTTTTATACTAATTCGGGTAAGAGCCCTGGATACAACGGAAAAAACTTGCTCTCAACGACTACCGCTGCTCCTGCACTCTCTGGGATTAGAAACACTCGAGCCCGCGGCTGGCACGCCAGGCTCTAACAATCTCTTGTCATTTCGGACCCGTATCCATGGGGAGGTAGGGATGCAAAAAGGGCAAATAGTGCCGCAGCAGGCCCATCACGATGCACCACGGCGTCCCACTAGGAAACTTTGGCTTCCCGTTCGTATTGACCACGCTAACATTCCTCCGATCATAAAGACCCTCGTCATCATCAGCCGCCTCAATCATGGCCGCCGCAAGATCCAAATACGAAACGGGACTATCCTGCTCGGTGAAGCTGAGCGCATGGCCGCGCTGCACATCGACCGACAGCGCGCCGGGCTTGACGTAGACAGTCGTCAGCCAGTCCTCCTGGGCGCGCAGCAGCTTCTCGGCATCCTCGAGGTCGCGGTAGACGTGCGACGCGGAGCGCAGCAGGATGATCTGCAGCAAAAAGGGCACGTGACGCGAGAAGTAGGGGTCGATGGTGCCCGAGGAGAGGAGGACGAGCTTGGGTGTGCGATGGCCCTCGGCGCGCAGCGTCTGCAGGGCCGCGATGACGGCCGCGGCTGTCTTTTGCGCCAGGTCGCAGTTGGGGATATTGTCGTTGGTCGAGACGACGAGGAAGACGGCGCGGCAGCCGCGGAGACAGGAGGCCAACAGCGAGACGTTGTGGATGCCGCCCTCAAAGATGGCCACCGAACCGCCGTCCTTGACCTCTGGCAGTTTCTGCAGCAGCTTGGCGCGATTGCGACAGTAGGCGTGGATACGAGCGTCGGGCTGCTGGAGCAAGTTTCGGATTAGGGCTGTGCCGCAGTTGCCGGTAGCGCCCAGCACGGCGTAGAGACTGCTGCGCTGACGGGTAGCCATTACGGTAGTGACTCGGACTTGCCCCGATGCGATTGCTTGGTTAGGAGAAGGTATGAGCTGAGGGATCTGCGGATCCACGAGGATGTGTCTGAGCGTCCTGATATCTACTCCGGACGTACGAGAGAGATGAAGGTTGTGGAGGTAAAGGTACCACCTTGGTGTGTTTCAGTTGAAGCAGTGCGGTGGACCTGGTGAGCTAATAAGAGGTCCGAAATCCCGGGACATTTGCTCCTCCGGCCGGCTCCATCGGCTCGACCGAGCATCGGATATGACCCGAGAAGCACGGAGCGGGAGATTGTCGCGATGCAATCTGTCGCACAACAGCTCGGATGCACTTCTCAGTTTGCTTGGAAACTATGGGGTATTTGCAGGGCCCCTAAAAATTGTTTTCTGCTAAATTCGCTGGCCAGGGAGGGGGTGCCCTTCCCTCGCTCTTTCCCTCTTGCCCCAGATTTAGCGCTGACAAGTGCGCCGCTCTTACACCCCCTGCTGGGCGGGCTGCTCGGCCAAATAGCGCTGGAACTTAGGAAAGAATTCGCCAAAAAATGCCGTGTCAATCATTTCCTCGATCTTGGTGATCTTGGTCCCGTCATGACTGAAGGTGATGAAGACACCGTACTCATTATTCCAGACCTCACCACCGGGAAGCGGCGTATCAGCGACTGCCGTCGTGTACACAGCGGCCGAGCCCCTAGCACTATCGTGCACCACCTGCCTAATCTCAGTCTAGCGGCAGGGTTAGCGGGAGCTGCCAATCGCGATACTGGTATCCGCAAGACGTACCTTCCAGTTGGTCAATTTGCCCATCATCATGGAGAGGGCAGCCGAGGCTTGGGCGCGTGTCAGCGCCGGCCGCCCTAGCGAAAGCGGCAACAGCCGCTGCGTAAAGTCGTCAGACCAGAGCGCTATCGTCTCGGCGGCGCTCCCCTTTTGCCAGGCAGCAAGAAACTTGTCGAGCGTGGCGACCTGCGCATCGGCTGGAGAGGGCATCATTTGACCGGCTTTGCTGCTCTCCACTTTGGATGGTGAGACGACGATTCGAACTTTCTGACAGCTAAATTAACTTAGGTAACAAGGCATGCACGTTGCACCCATCCGTGTATTAGTAGTAACCCAGGACAGCTAACAAAACAATGCGCCCGATAGGGACCGGAACACAGTCCGGAAGCCGTTACACAATACCAAAATCGGACTATTCGGGAGAATGCCATGTGCATTGCCCTCGCAGGCCATCATCGGATTCTTCCAGCCCCAGAGAGCAAAGCACCGATGGCAATCTGGGGTCAGACTACCTCGGCACCCAAGGTCTTACCCAGAGGTTCTAGGTCCTAGGTCCTAGGTCACGTCATGGATGGCGAGTGCATCCCAGCCAATCATCATCCTGGTGCTCCTTATTCCCTTTGAAGTCACCGAGGACCCGATTGTTTATCACTCAGTGCTAACCGCTGTCGAGATCCGCGACTTAGCACACGGTTTCATCCGTGGATGCTTGACATGGCGTCCAATGGGTGGAGGGTAGCACTAGAGGTACTGGTATAGCAGGGCCGTCGAGCAAGCGACCTAGTTCTCACACTTAAAAGACAGAGTCTATATACCGGTATTATTCACCTTGCCAGCATCCCCCAAGCCAATACCCAACCGAATAGCGCCACACGGACATGAGCGACTGAAAAAAAGCAGGAATGACGTGGCCACGGCTATGGGTTGTTCCGTGGAGGCGTTTTCACCTCGAAGCTGACAAATGGTGCAGGGCAGAGAGGCATAGATCCTGGCGTCCTGGCATCGGAGGCGTGTCCGCGTGCCAAGACAGAGGCTTCGATTGGGGGTTTCGAGAGGACATGCGTGGGACTTCCTTCTGCATCTTCACCTCCGCTTTGGGACAGTGAACTGCATTGACAGGCAGTCATTCATAGAGGCAGCGGCTCGGCGGCGTGGGGCCGTGGGGGCAAGGGCAAATAGGGGTGCTGGTACGGACTACAGGGAGTAGCACAGGGAGCAGGGGAACAAGGGAAACGTCTACAGGGTAGGGCAGATGCGGGCAGGCTAGCACCGAGCAGGCTAGCCCCAAGGCAACCTAATCGCGGCCAGCGCGCTGCTAGGATGCTGATGGATGGGTGAGGCGAACTCAACGAAACTTGACACCCTTCTGGAGTTGGCGTGAACGGTGAAGCCCACCTCGCAACTCTGCTGTACCCACGACGTGTAGGTAATCTCTGGAGAGTTACCTCCTACCTACGTTTCGTTCTAGGGCATTCGTAGCGAGTCTTTTCGACTTATCTTGCGCATGTGCTTCGCCGCTCGACAGCGTGTAAGCCGGCCAGCCAAAGCTTGCCCAAAGCCATCCATCCCTCCGGCCGCCTCAGCCGGAATGCTTCCCCGTGCGGGAACGGCGTCCCTCCACAAACCGGCAGTGGCCAGCGCCAACACGCCACACCCGTACCGCCGAACCCCAACATCCAGGCTAGCATCACCACGCCCCCCTCCCCCCAACCCTCGGGATGGCAATTGAAAAGAAAAAAAAGAAAGCCACCGCAACAACAAGGAGCACCTTGAGGCTGCGATAAGGCCGTCCCGGGCCAATATCAAGAATTCGCCCCTAGATTTAGTCCCAAGCCATGCCATGCGATAAGGTCTTGGCGATAAGGTAATGGGAACCTTCTTTTTGAGAGACATATCTGGTGGGTTCGTGTTACAAGACCTGGCCGGAGATTGGCCAGACACCGACAGGATTCGGGAACCACCAGGCCTGGTTTACAGCCAAGTACTCGGTACCAAGTAGTAGTAGGTACCTACCTCTTGCACAATTCCACTGGCTGTTTGCTGTGCCCCTGACAGACTCCATTTTGGCTGCAACACTGGCTGCGACACTCCCCTACACCCTCAGCATTCTCTTGGGACTAGCTTAATAATAAGACGGGTTGGGGGCGCAGGACAAGCTGTCAAGACTTGGACACTTAGGTATATCATGCTACTAAGGACCTATGCCCGGCCGTGACAACACACGTCTTAACCCGTCTAAATTAACTGTTTGTCGTCAGCCCCCGATCCTGCAGCTGAAGACGCTATCGCCATCGCACCTTTACAGATAGAATCCTTGAGTGTAGACCGGGTCCGACCGTTCAACCAGCCATGGCCGACCCGCAAGTACGCCGCGGCTCGGGTCTCACGGCGAGCTTGAAGTTGCGCGATAGTTGCCAGTCATGTGCCACGTCCAAGGTCAAATGTCCCAAGGAGAAGCCATCTTGCTCGCGCTGTGAGACTCGTGGCATGGTTTGTCAGTACCATGTCACGAGACGACCGGGCAGACGGAGAATGAGCAGCAGCACACCAACAAACACCACCACAAACAACACCACCACAAACAACACCACCACAAACAACACCACCACAAGCAACACCACCATCAAAGGCGGCAGCAGCAGTAGCAACAATCACAACAACAGCAACAGAATAAGCGGCAAAAGCAGCAACATTGCCAGCACCCCCTCGGAAGAAGATGCCATTGGCATGGATGACACCATCTTGGCGGCGGCACCATCACAGGGGGGCGGGAGCCACGACTTCCTGACACCAACAGCAACGCCGTCGGCCCCCTTATCCACAACTGGTAGCTCGCTCACCTCGCCCACGCTCACCTCCATGTCTCTGCAAGGAGATCACGTGTCGGCGATAGACTTTTCAGATGCCATGTCCATATCGGCCCTAGGCGACGTCACGGGTATGTCCCCAGGTATTCCCGACTTCGGGTGCGAGCTGCGCAGCATGGATTTCTTCATGTCGTCGATTGACGGCGCCTTTGGAATGTCAGTGCTCGACAATGGGCCCCTCTCCCAAGGCACCGCGTGCATGGACGACATCACATCGCTGCTGATCCCAGCCGAGGGCATCAGCCTCGACTTCCTAACCGACGCTCCCCCCTCCGTCGAGCCATCCAACCTCAGCTCGGAATCCCGCAGCAGCAGCAACAGCAGCAGCAGCAGCAACAGTAGCAGCAACAGTAGCAGCAGCAGCAGCAGCAGCAGCAGCAGCAGCAGCAACAGCAGCATCGGCATCAGCCTCTCCTCCACGCGCAAGACAAGCGCATCCTGCTCCGAATCTGCCCCGGGTGGATGTCTAACGCGCGCGCTCGACCTGCTCAAGTCCATCTCCGCCGACCCGTCCCGCCCCGGCAGCTCCTCAGCCAGCCCGGACTCGGGGACGCCGACGGCGCTAGCGGGCAGCGAGGCGCTCGCGCAGGCGCTGCTGCTGGAGAACCGCCTCAACACGGACGCCGTCAACCGCATGCTAGCGTGCGCCTGCACCGAGGACAGCTTTCTGCTGACGGTGCTGTCTATGATCGTGCTTAAGGTGCTGGGGCGGTATGCGGCGGCGGCGCGGGCGGGGGGCATCGTGGTGGGGGGCAGCTGCCGGCGGCCGGGGAGTGGGTACAGCACGCCCCACGATGGCGATGAGCAGCGGCGCGTGGCGGCGCAGCTGGTCCTCAGCGAGCTGCACCGCGTGCAGCGCCTCGTGAACCAGCTGTCACCGCGGCTCAAGGGCCCACGGGACGGCGGCGCCGGCCAGGGCTGGGGGGATGTTTGGGGGAGGGGGCAGTCGGCTATCGACGATGATATCACGCCGTTCTCCCCAAGTACCATGGACCAGATGGAGGGGGACCTGCGCAATAGCCTTAGTGCTCTGTCTTCGGACATTATAAATAAACTCAGGCAGACTTGATGGGCGCTACAATAAAAGGAGACTTGGGAAAAGGGCTAACAATGCCTGATGTGTTTATATCGGCGGCAATCACCATGTAGATGTCTTTCGTACTCTATATCCTGTACTTCCTCATCATAGCCTTGGACATGTTGCAATATTATATATATATTTATCTGACGTAATTGATTCGACGTTGAAGCTCGCCTTCTCTAATGTCGCGGCAAGCTTGCTACAACCCAACCCTGGTTTGTTTGTTAGCGCGTGACCTTTCCTCCAGGGCCCAAAGACATTGCAGTCCTGGAAAGCCCTTCCAGGATCGAAAAGTCGCCCCGACGGGGATCGTTGAGCGTAGCAAATACCCGCTCTCGAACGTGCACCCCTCCCAAGGGATTCCCTGTTTGTCTCGTTGCCCCGTTGCGCGGGTGGCCCATCCCACCAAAATATTTCGACCCTATAATCAACTGTTAGCACTCCTCCGAATCAAGTTACCAAGCTGGAGGAGGTGTTCCACGCCAGCCGATCTACAGGGCGACACCACGTCAACGTGGACATGCACGGCTCGATAGTCGGGTAACGTAGCTGCCCTATCTCACCTAGCTGTGTGGAGGAGCCACTTATATAGTCCAGTTCCACGACCCGAACCATAGGGACGCTCAATGAAAAGTAACCACGCCCGTGTAAGTGGAGAGTGGGCCATCGATCGACACGGCATGGCAGAGTCAAGTGATCGGCAGGGTCGGTTCTGAGACATTGCATCTCGCCGCCCTCAAAAGTGGATCCCGTCTTTCTTTCTTGCAGTCCGAGGAACGACTCGGAGATTTGGAGTACATATTATTTTTAGCATGAAGATGGGACGAATGGTAAAAAAAAATGTTTTGATAAAGAGTCTGTTATTGGTTGCTTTCTACCTCACGTCCTTTCCCATCATACCATCACATCAATCAAGGCTTAAACCCATCGACCGTCTGTCCGTCCCTGACATACTCCTCAACCCAACCAATAGTCATCCTCGTGCCTGTCAGCCAAGTTCCACGAGCCATCGAATGCACAACTTACATGCTCTTTCCTGTGTCGGCAAACTTGGCATGGTCTCCAAACAGGTGCTCCTTGTACCACGGATCCTGCTTCATGCGCTTGTAGTCCTCGAGGTCCTCAAAAAAGACCTGGCTGAAGCAGTCAAAGTCGGCGACATTGGCCATCTGCTTGTCAAACAGCTGAGACATGAGGGCGCGCGTGGCGCTCTGGTTGTGAATCTGGTTTCGGCTTAGCAGACTAGAATCTAGCCGCGCAGAAAAGAAAGCTTATTACCTGGGTCCATCGCTTGACACCGTACTTGACCATGAGGTCCTTGGTCATGGGCGCCGAGATATTGACCATGTGGTTGC
Organism: Lasiosphaeris hirsuta; assembly: GCA_030549175.1. Lineage (NCBI taxonomy): Eukaryota > Fungi > Ascomycota > Sordariomycetes > Sordariales > Lasiosphaeriaceae > Lasiosphaeris > Lasiosphaeris hirsuta. The sequence goes on from JAUKUA010000001.1 coordinate 391,647, forward strand.
GATAGTCCTCCTCGCTCATGCCGGGCTTGCGGTAGCCGCAGATGGTGAGGCAGAGAAATTTGTTCTTGGTCCACTCGGGCGACGCCTCGGGAAGTTCAGGTTCGGCGTAAGCCATGACTCTCGAGTTGCTTTGTTTTGCTGCTGATGAAAGCTTGGAGAGCCACCAAGGTCGAGTTGGCCAAGATCGAGGTGAGGGTGAGCCGCATGCTTGAGAAAGCAGCCCGGCTTACATCCTTTTTGCCATTGACCCGATCAAGGCCGGGCCGAAGTGATGAGGCCCGAAAATGTCCGAGGGTGCCCGCCCGGTCTGGCGAGATGATATACCTCACGGTCGGGCACAAGATGAGAAGGTGAAATTTATGACCATCGTGGCAGCCAAATTGAACGGCACTCTTTCACGGTTATTATCCATTTTTCATTGAAGAAATCACCAAATGGCGGCCAAACGCGACTTCGGTGCGGCAGCGCCCCCGACCATCCGCATCCCAGCTGCGGCTGTCGTGTCGGGTGTTTTCCTGTCAGGCAAGTCAGCACAGCTCCCGCTGCCCTCTCACTCCACCTAACGGCCGCCACAGGCGCCATGATGAGCCTCTCGGCATTTGTGGTGCCCGTCCTACTCGACACCAACCCCGACGCCAACCACATGGTTCGCCAGTGGGCGCGCCTCTATCACTACGGCCACATCTACCTACCAGCACTATGCATCGCCACCGTCGGGCTGTACGGGCTCACTGCCGCACGCCGGCGATCAGACAAGCGCCCGCAGTGGACGCGGTACGCGCTGGCGGGCCTGTCGACCGTGGCCATGGTGCCCTTCACCTGGCTCATCATGACACCGACCAACGACACGCTGTTCCGGCTCGAGGCCGCGGCGCTGGCCGGGTCGGCCCCGGCCGCCGAGCTGGCCGATGTGCGCGACCTGGTCGTGCACTGGGCCTGGCTACACGCGACGCGCTCGCTATCGCCGCTCGTCGGGGCATATCTAGGCTTCACGAACCTGCTCGGCGAGGTGCGCTTGCAGTAGACTAGCTTGGCGCGTCAACTGTATCATTTTCCCCGCCGCGGGGGGGGGAGGCGGATTCGGACATGGGGGGGGACTAGGGGGGACTGGGGTGAGACTAAGACTAGGGGGCGACGGGGAAGGAGGGGGTGGCTTTCGGGGCTTGTTGAGGGGACATCGGGACAGGCGGGGGGGGGAGGGGTCTAGCGCTGGCGCGAAAGATTCTCCCCGATGCATGACGGGCGTGAGGACCGTTGATGCACAGCATACCACTTGGCGAGCTAGTACGAGAAACATGTATCTGCGTGTCGGCGCGGCTTCAAGTTACCGGTTCGGGTCATCCCTCCGGCTCCATGCCCCGCTGTCGCCAGCCGAGTCAGGTTACGCCCGCAATCGATTCAACGGCGTCCATGGGGCTCTTCAGACAGGTCTTTCCTTCGCTTTCGGTTGTTCCTCTAGGAGGTCTTGGAGATGCGGGCCACACTTGCAGCCCTGTCGTGTAAGTGGTGAACTGGCTCATCTCGCTCTTGGCCACCCCAATCTTGCTCTCCCTGCAGACTGATCCCAGCCCCCCCTAGCTCGAACTCATCTTGTACATGCGACAAGGAGCAAGGATGCACTACTTCTTGATAAGCCCCCCCCCCCTGAATCTACGATCCAGTAAATCGTCGATCACTACCATGAGATGATACTACGCATGCGCCAAGAAGCGTCTAGCTTCACCTAGTGCCGTCATTGCCCGATGTACCTACTCCATACGGTATCGAACTCGTATCTAGAAGCTTCAGATTCCCATCTCGGTCCAAAGGCCCTTGAAGATCCATTACGATTTTGGGCGAACATGCATATCCCAGATACGGGTACTCCGTGCTGTAACGGCGTGGGTGGGAGGTCCAGACGTGGCGGGACCCACCCGCCATGAAGCCGCAAACTGTCAGCCAAGGGCGGCTTGCACGTGCAATCGCCGTGGTTTGACAGTACCACGCTGGAAACCGACAATCGGGCATGGTGAGATTGTCGACCTGGAGAATCGGATGTAGGCGGGAGGCCGTCCCCCATCCCGAATTCATGTCCGAAGAACCCTCGAACATTGAATGGCTCTCGGTGCAAGTGTTTCGGGAAGCTGCTTGTCAAACAGCAAGCGCAATTGGGGTCTCCGAGCATGGACCTCGATGATGTTCCGGCCTTGGCACGAGAACCGAGAGCCGAAGGATATGTGCCGGTTTCTTGGCACGTTTACTCAAGCCCTGGCTTTCATGTTTGTTAGCACACATAACACTTCCGCAAAGGGGGTTTGGAATTCCCCAACAGGCCTTTCCAGCGAAGAAACTTGTGGCATTTCTGGTCTTTGAACAGGCAGAAGAATTTGGGGGTTTGAGAGGCCTCTCTCTCCCATGTCTGAAAAGGCACTGTTGGCATTTAGATGTTACCATGATGAGAAGCATCTAATGAGGTCTTTGTCGCGTAGCGAGGCATCCTTTTGCCGTGTGCTGCTAATGTTGGGCGTCACGAAGATGCGCCGAGGAGGACTGTATTGCGCTGCGGAAGGAAAGAAGGGAGGAAGAATCTTCGAGATCCTAGAGGTGGGCTGTTTAGCTCCCGCACAGGGCGCGCAGTGGCGCCGCCGCCTCTTTGTGGAATGAGCATGAGCAACGGCCGTGGCCAACGCTCGGCACAGACCACGTGCCAACATTCCAACGCCCAAACAACATTCGGAACGACCGAGTTCACCAAATCCAAGAATCTAAGTTGTAGCAGTGTATTTGACGGCTGATTACAGAAATCTACCTGGCAGGTGCCATCGATGAAACCCGTTACCCGAGCCTATTCGACCGAAAACCACTTCTTCAAGCCCCCGCGAACCTGGAACCCGACCCTGCCGTCCTCGGCGAGCTTCCGCAGCACCTCGTCCATGAAGGGCTCCAGAGCCTGGCCCCGGATACCCTCGTCCAAATTCTCGCCGTAGACCTTGGTGACAAGCTCCTCGACTGTGATCCGGCCGCCCTGCCCGGCCCCCCTCAGCGCCTGCAAAACCTGCCGCTCGCGGCGCACCTTGCAGGCGAGCTCCTGGTCGATCTTTTGGCTCAGATTCGGGACGACGACGCCGTGAGCCGGGTACCCAACGGTGCAACCGTGGCTCTTCATGGTACGCAGAGACTGCATCCAGGTACCCAGGTGCTCTACCGCGGCCGTGCCGTGGCCCAGCACGTTGTCGCCCGTGAACATGGCCTGCTCCTCTTCGAGGATGAAGCACATGTGGTCGTGGGAGTGCCCTGGCGCGTGCACGGCCCTCACAGTCGCACCCTCAACCTCAAACACCTGGCCGTCGCGGATGGGCTGCTGGGTCCTGTCGGGCGTGTTCTTGTAGATGGATGTGGAGAGCTCTGGGTATAGGCGCAGCAGGTCTGGCACTCCTCTGCAATGGTCATTATGAAAGTGAGTAATCAGGACATGGGAGAGCTTGAAGCCTTGGTCGGCCAGCGTGCTCGCGATCAGGTCGGCCCACTCCTTGGCGCCCTGCCCCGTGTCGATGATGAGACGCTCACGGCCCGTGCCCACGATATATGTGTTGGTGCCTTGGAGCGTGAACTTATAGGCTCGGTTAGTAATCGTGGACTGGGTGGGCAGAGACATAACCCACCTTTCCCGGGTTCTGGCCGAGCACACGGAGCACCCGTGGACTGATCTGCTCCACGTCCAACAGCTTGGGCAGGTTCAAGTGCTGGCTCTCGAGGTAGTCCTCAAAGACGCAGACATTGAGCGCCTTGTTGATCTGGCGGTAACCGCCTTTGATGCCGGGCGCCATTGTGCTGAGTGTCGGATACACTGAAGTTGGGGTGGTCACGTTTGATCCAAACTTCGTGGCTGGACTGAGAGTGGGAGAACTGATATGCCGAGTGGAAAAAGTGAGGCAGGGCAGGATGCGAGCAAAATACTCCTTCGCGGTCTCATCCCCGTCGGCCTCCGTTACTGGCTGTCTGAGTTTCCGTCATTGTACACCGGCATATTTACGCCGAGAAAATGATCGGCTATCTATCACGCTGGCGCCCGAGACCATGCAAGACACAGGCCGATCCGGGAGGCAACCCTCCCCTCCCCCACGAATACATACTACCCGAGCGCTACTATCTATCGATCGGGTCATACCCTCTTTACCACACAGCCTTATAGTTTCCCGGGCGCAAACATCGGACACCAGCCTCGTGCGGCGGAGCAACCCGTGGGGGACCTGTGCTCGGTTTGTTTGTGTTTAGTGTTGCACCTTCAAAACAAGGTGTCTTGCCCAGCTTCTCGGGCCTCAGCGGGGTTTGGACTGCAGGCCACGGGAACTTGACGATCTTGAGCGCGCCGGGGGCACCTTGAGAGGGCCTCGCTCCGGCGCACCTGAGACCTGATCTTTGGACCCGACCGCTACCACGGCTACCTGGCGAGGGCCCCCGGTGTACCTCGGGCCACATCCTGGCCGCTGTCGGGTGCTAACATCTCCCAACTCAGCTGAGGTATGTTGCCAACGACCGACACAAAATCATCCGCCGCGGGCATGGCAAAACTTGGCCGGCGTGACAGGTGTCGGGGCTCCCTGCATGTGCTCAGCATCGCGACCAACAAGACGACCAACACCGAACTCGGGCATGTCAACAGCAGCTGCCCTATCGTACCTTGCCTAGGTATATATGACCTCAGGCCAACTGATGACATCCCAGTCAACTTTCCACGCTTCTTCATCCAGACATTCATTCCCCTTTGAAAGAATCCATCCACCCGCCATCAAATATGCAGTGGACCGAGCCCCATAGCACAGATCAGTCGTCCACCACATCCACAGTTACGGGATCGCTGGTTGAGCCTGGCAAGATGAAGATCGGCTACTTTAGCAATGAGTTTCCCCACGATGACCTCGCCACCCTCTTCCGCAAGCTTTACGCCCACAGCAAGGATCTGCGCCATCCGACACTAGCCCTCTTCATTGACGAGGCTACCTTGGCATTGCGCGATGAAGTGCGGCAGCTGGCGGCGCCGCTCCGCGCCCTGGTCCCAACGTTTGAGACCATCTTCGACCTCGCCGATGAGACGGCGGTCCGCACGGGCCCGCTTGGGGGCGCCATCGACGGCATGCTGCTCTGCACCGTCCAGCTGGCCACCTTGATCGGCTACTATGAGAGCAGCGCCGAAGACGAGTATGACTTCCACGGCACAGACGCGGCCCTGGCCGGTCTCGGCACCGGGCTGCTGGCCACCGCTGCCGTCTCCCTCGCCCCGACCCTCTCCGACCTTCCGCTCTCCGGAGCCGAGGTGGTTCGGACTGCCTTCCGACTAGGCGTCCTTGTCGACGAGGTTTCGCAAAACCTGCAGCCCCGTCCGGCTGAGGGCACCGGCGACAGCTGGGCGCACGTGGTGCCCGGCGTGGCGGTCGAGGAGGCCCAGGAAGAGCTGGATGCCGTCCATGCCGCCGAGGTACGGAACCCGCCCCCCCACACCATTGACTCCAAGACACGTTCGGGCTAACAATTCCCAGAACACCCCCGAGCCAAATCAGGTCTTCATCAGCGCGCTGAGCCCTACCTCGGTGACGGTCAGCGGCCCGCCGGCACGCCTCAAGCACCTCTTCCACGTATCCGACTTCTTCCGGGACCGCGACTGTGTTGCCCTGCCCGTGTTCGGTGGTCTGTGCCATGCTCCCCACATATACAACAAGTCGCACGTCGACAGCATCGTCAACACCAAGTCGATGGAGCTGCTGAACACCCGCCTCGCCCCCGGCGTGCGCGTCTTCTCCACCAGCACCGGCAAGCCCTTCCCTGCAAAGACGGCTGGGGGTCTATTCCACAACATTATCGAGGAGCTGATGACGCAGAAGATCCAGTGGGGCAATGTCATCGAGGGCATCCTCAAGCAGTCCAAGGACGTGGCCGCGTCCGACTGCCAGGTCCTCATCTTCCGCAACACACTACCAGCCCGCGACCTCGTCACGGCGCTGAGCGCCGAGACGCAGCAGATGCGCACAAGCGTCAAGGACCTCGTGCCGTGGATCTCGAAGCCCGAATCGGCGCCGCGCGGTCCGAGAGGTGCCCAGCAGGCCAAGATCGCCATCGTGGGCATGTCGTGCCGCTTACCCGGCGGCGCCGACAGCACCGAGAAGTTCTGGGACGTCTTGGACAAAGGCCTCGACGTGCATCGCAAGGTGCCGGCCGACCGTTTCGACATCGCCTCGCACTTCGACCCCACAGGCAAGCGCGTCAACAGCAGCCCAACGGAATATGGCTGCTTCATCGATGAGCCCGGCCTCTTCGACGCCCCCTTCTTCAACATGTCGCCGCGCGAAGCACTGCAGACCGACCCCATGCAGAGGCTGGCCATGGTCACGGCCTATGAGGCGATGGAGCGCGCAGGCTACGTCGCGAACCGCACCGCGTCCACCGACCTGCACCGCACTGGTACCTTTTACGCCCAAGCCTGTGACGACTACCGCGAAGTTCAGTCCAACCAAGAAGTCGGCACGTATTTCATCACGGGCGGCTGCCGCGCCTTCGGCCCTGGCCGTATCAACTACTTTTTCAAGTTCGCCGGTCCCAGCTACAGCATTGACACTGCCTGCTCGTCCGGTCTGGCCACCATCCATGTATGTTCCAAGGGTTAGCAGTGTTGTTGGGGGGGGGGGGGGGGGGGGGGGGGGCGTTGAGTCTGGGTGCTGACGTGACGATAGCTTGCGTGCAACTCGCTCTGGAACCGCGACACCGACATGGCCGTGGCTGGCGGCATGAATATACTGACAAACAGCGACGCCTTTGCGGGTCTCGGTCAGGGACATTTCTTAACCAAGACGCCGAATGCGTGCAAGACGTGGGATGCCACAGCGGACGGCTACTGCCGCGCTGACGGTGTTGCATCCGTCGTTCTCAAGCGACTGGAGGACGCCGAGGCTGACAACGATAACATCCTCGGGGTCATCCTGGCGGCCGGCACCAACCATTCGGCCGAGGCTGTGTCCATCACGCATCCGCATGCCGGACACCAGGCCTACCTCACACGCCGTCTCATGAAGGACGCCGCCGTGGACGTCCGGGACGTGAGCTACATCGAGATGCACGGTACTGGCACCCAAGCTGGCGACATGGAAGAGATGCAGTCCGTGACGAACGTGTTCGCGCCCGCGACCGGCGCGAGCCGCCGTGGGGCCAAGCAGCCTCTGTACATCGGCGCCGTCAAGTCCAACGTGGGCCATTCCGAGGCCACTGCGGGCACCACCGCGCTTCTCAAGGTGCTGCTCATGCTGGAGAAGCAGGCCATTCCGCGGCACGTCGGCATCAAGACGGTCATCAACCCCAACCTTCCGAAGGACTTGGATCGCCGGAATTTGCACATCCCGTTCGAGAAGACGCCGTGGCTTCGCAGTCCCGAACGCAAGCGCATCGCCGTCGTCAACAACTTTGGTGCCGCCGGCGGCAACACGAGTATCGTCGTCGAGGAGGGCCCGCTGCGCGATGTTCGCACCGAGGTGGACCCGCGCGCCAGCCACCTCGTCACGGTGTCGGCCAAAAGCAAGTTCTCGCTCAAGGGCAATCTCGAGCGCCTTGTCAAGTACCTCGAGGAACACCCGGGTGCGCCAGTGTCTGATCTGGCCTACACCACGACGGCGCGGCGCACACACTACAACTACCGCGTGGCTGTGAACGGGTCCGATGTCGCGTCTCTCAAGAAGCAGCTGACCAAGTTCATCCAGTCGGCCGACACCCACAAGTCCATCCCCGCAACGGGCGCTCCCCCCATCGTCTTTGCCTTCACCGGCCAAGGCGCGTCTTACCGCTCGATGAACCTCGAGCTCTTCCGTGACGCGCCATACTTCCGTTCGCAGCTGCTCAACCTCGATACCCTCGCGCAGGGTCAGGGCTTCCCCTCGTTCATCCCGGCTGTCGATGGTAGCCACCCGCAAGACCACGCCCACTCGGCTGTCGTAACCCAGCTCGCCCTCGTCTGCACTGAGATTGCGCTCGCAAGGTACTGGGCATCGCTCGGTGTCAAGCCCGACGTGGTTATCGGACATAGTCTGGGCGAGTATGCAGCCTTGTACACGGCGGGCGTCCTATCCGCCGCAGATGCCATTTTCCTGGTTGGCCGGCGCGCTGCCATGCTCGAGCAGAGGTGTCAGTCCGGCAGCCACAAGATGTTGGCCGTCCGGGCATCGCTTGAGCTGGTGACCGAGAAGGCGGCTGGCCGACCGTTTGAGGTGGCCTGCATCAACGGGCCGAACGATACGGTGCTCGGCGGCACCGCAGCCGAGATGGACGCCTTGGCAACCGCGCTGCAGGCCGAGGGACTGAAGTGCTTCCCGCTCGACGTCCAATTTGCCTTCCACTCGTCGCAGACAGACCCCATGCTGGACGAGTTTGAGGAGGCGGCGGGCGCTGGCGTGCTGTTCCAGGCACCCAACCTGCCCATCATTTCTCCCCTGCTGGGCCGCGTCATCTTCGATGAGAAGACTGTCAACGCGAGCTATGTCAGACGGGCGACGCGTGAGACGGTTGACTTTGTAGCCGCCGTCAACGCGGCACGCCGCACGGGAACCATCGACGAGACCATGGTCTGGGTTGAGATCGGCCCGCACCCGGTGTGCCTGGGCTTCGCGCGTGGCATCCTACCGTCGCTGGCGGCCGCAGTTCCCTCGTTGCGCCGTGGTGAGGACAACTGGCAGACACTCGCGCACAGTCTGGGTGTCGTGTACGCCGCCGGCTTGGCCATTCAATGGGACGAGTTCCATCGTCCCTTTGAGACAGGTCTGCGTCTGCTAGACCTGCCCACGTACGCGTGGAACGACAAAACCATATGGATACAGTACAACGGCGATTGGAATCTCACCAAGGGCAATACCTTTTACGACGAGGAGAAAAAGGTAGCAGCCGCCAAGGGAAATCCTCTCACGGCGCCGATATCCAGCCTGCGCACGTCGCTGGTCCACCGTGTTGTTGAGGAGTCGTTTGACGGCGCCGCTGGGCGGGTTGTTGTGCAATCCGACTTGATGCAGCCCGACTTCCTGGCCGCCGCTTGGGGTCATCAAATGAACGGAGCGGGTGTGGTGACATCGGCAAGTCGAACAAAAGGGGAAGCGAGATCTAATGAGTGAACAAAGCTAACACATGCCTTCTCCAGTCAATACACGCGGATATCGCGCTTACCCTCGGCAAGTACCTTGTCGAGAAGCTGCTGCCGAAGTCGAAGAAGGGAGTGGTCGATTTTGACGTGCACGATCTGTTTGTACGGGAGGGAATGGTCGCCCAGAAGAACACCAAGGTGCCGCAGCTGATCCAGATCTCGATTGCAACCGACGATATCAACTCGGGGGTGGCCAGCCTCGAGTGGTACAACCTCGCCGCCGATGGCTCGCTCGCCGATGAGGAGCCCGTCGTGGTGGCACAGGTGCTATTTGGGTCGTCGGCGGCTAACTGGCTAGCAAGCTGGGTGCCCATGGCCCATCTCGTCCAGGGACGCATCGAGGCCCTCGAGAGGCTGGCGAATGAGGGAGTTGCCAACCGGCTGTCGCACAACATGGCGTACCTTTTGTTCGCCACCAACCTGGTCGACTACGCGGCCAAGTATCGCGGCATGCAATCCGTGGTTATGCACGAGCTCGAGGCCGTTGCCGATGTTACCATCAAGAAGGACGCCGGCGGTGTCTGGACAGTGCCGCCCTTCTTCATCGACAGCGTGTGCCACTTGGCAGGCTTTGTCATGAACTGCTCAGACTCGATCGACACAAAGACCGGATTTTGCGTGACGCCCGGCTGGGACTCGATGCGGTTCGCCCGCCCTCTTGTCGCCGGCGGCAAGTACCGCTCCTACGTCAAAATGATCCCAACGGCCGAGGACAGCTCCGTGTTCCTTGGCGACGTCTACATTCTGCAGGACGGCGAGATCATGGGTCTTGTGCAGGGCATCAAGTTCCGGCGGTACCCGCGCGTGCTGCTCAACCGTTTCTTCTCGGCGCCCGACCTCAAGAACCCCGCATCCGGCACCCCCCAGGCGATCAAGGCCCCAGTGGTAGCACCGAAGCACGCGCAGGCGCCGCCGCCCCAGCCGAAGCCCGCGCCGCAGCCCAAGCCCGCGCCCGCGCCAGCGCCCCCCCCGCCCCCGTCGCTACGCCCGCCCCTATTGCTGCACCAGCCCCCGCGCCGGTGGCTGCGCCAGCTGCAGCGACTGCGGCCGACGCGGACAGCACTGCATCCAAGGCCATGGCGCTCGTGGCGACCGAGTCGGGGCTGGACCCAGCCGACCTCGTGGATGATGCCAGCTTTTCGAACCTGGGTGTCGACAGTCTGATGAGTCTTGTAATCGCGGAGAAGCTTCGGGACCAGCTCGGGGTTGTTGTGTCGGGTAGTCTTTTCTTGGAGTATCCGACCGTCGGGGACTTGCGCGCGTGGCTGGTCGAGTACTACGGGTAGGCGGTAGCTGGGGAGGTTATGGTTCGGGCTGGTGGTCGGTCGGTTTGTGCTTGATGGTTCGCGCATATTGTGTAGCTGTGGTAGACGGCATGGTTTCGCTGTTCTTCTGATTCCTCAAGAACTTTTCTGTAGAATTTCCAATTGCAATGTTCATGATGTCATAATGGAAATGATATCCTCTGTGCTCGCTGCAAGAACCCTGCCCTTAGGACTGAAGTTTTTTCTGTGGCCTGTGCGCACGCTATCCTTTACAGCTTCCCTGGTCCTTCCTGGTTCTCTTTCCTCCTTCGAAGACAAGTCGATAAAAGTTATATTTGGTAAAAGAGCATAACGTTACCGGCTAGCGAAACAACAACGGGTTGGATTGGATATTATCCTTGGGGTGCCGTATCCTTAAGCTGCCAAATATAACTTCTCCCCGCCAGTTTATTATCGTCATTCTAATGTGTCACATTCAAACATTGGCCTGGGTAATACAAGTCGAAGGATGAGTTGTTGGTCTTGCCGAGGTATTACCCACTTGTAGTAGATATCAATATAACGAGTTCGTACCACGTGCCACACTGCTGAGCTCACCTAAGGTCAACAGGGTAAAGTACCTCCTTGACCTAGGGCCACAGTGAACACAAGGCACCTCCAATAACAAGGATCATCCCACAAGGAAATCCGCACCATCACGTGGTCAGTGGCTTTCGGCCCGCACGCAGGTTGATGGATCCTCAGGCACGGCCACGGGCCAAGCCGGGATCCAAACACCACCAGCAAGCAAAGCCGGCCTACCCAGTGGACCTGGCTCATGCTAGGTAACGTCACTAGACTTCAGATTTGTCATGGACGGCCACACAACCTCAGCATCGTGGTCGGAGCTGCAGTAGTAAGCCAAAAGATCAGCATGACGATTTAGCAGGGAACCTCCAAGCTATCGCAGTCATCCCTTTGGAGGAACTGAACCCCGACGTTCTCCGGAGTTTAGCTTCAGTGCTAACAGGTGGCCACGACCGGGCCCATCGGGTACCCACGGGCCAACAAAGGGAACCGCCGCTGTGACAAGACGCTAGCCATGACACTAGCGACTCGGTGACCGACGTAAGTACCAAGGACGTGAGCTAAGTCGGATGAATCTCCTCGCGAAGGCCTTCTTCCGGTCTTCGACCAGGTATTAAATCGTGGGGATACCGGACTCCAGGTGTAGCACAGGGATACGTATGGTCTACCACGCCGGTAAGGCCGCCCGGAGGCCGTCGTTGGTTACCACATCGAGTGTGTCGTTAACGAAGCAGTCACCACACAGGCCATACCAGAGCTCTACCACATACAGCAGTGTGGGTAGGAGGGTGGTTTTGACTGCCTGGACCGTGAGCCTCGGGGCTAGCCCCTTGACCTTGCCCGAGATCCGTTCTAGGAGCGTGGTCGTGGGCTTACCCCTAGCCACCACAGCCATAGTGTAGGCTCTGAAGTGGAGGAGGGGGTCGAACCACACTCCTAGTCACCGCAGGACCTCCCGGTGTGGCACGACGACTCCCTGGACTAGAATATCCGACCGCGGGCCTCTCTTCGGCGTGAAGAGGATGTACTCGCTCTTCGCGCCGTCGAACGGCACCCCGTTGTCTCTCCCCCAGGTTAGAAGCTCTCCCAGCCTAGCCGTGAGCTTGGCCCGTACCGTCTCCTCCGTCTTACCGAACGCTAGGACTGTGACGTCGTCGGCGTAGCAGTAGGTATGGTCTGACAGGTCCATCTTTACCATAGCCGCGAGGTAGAGGGTAAAGAGGATGGGTGACAGCGGGGAGCCTTGCGGTAGGCCGCCGGTTGGCATCTAAAAGGGTACTTACTAGGGGTGTACCCTCACTTTTACTCCGGGTGCATCCCCTAAATGTATGGTTAGGGTTATGTATGGGGAAGAGTCCAGGGGCAAGCTACAATCCAAGTAGTCAACCACATCTTCGTACTACCAGCTGTCAACATCGGCTCCTGCCAAAATTTACATGTAAAATGGTGCATCAATTGATCCTACAGGACTAAATGAAGCTATTAGCGATACGAAATGATATCTGTTGACTAAATGAGCAATAGTTGACGTTGTTAAGTAGGAGATTGCACCTTTTTTGGCGTTGCGGCATGGGGGTGATACGTGGAAATATTTTGCAGTGGAGGGTTGAAGTGGTGGTGGTAGTGGTGGTTAACTTGGTGTTTTTTTTTTTTTTTTGGGGATCGCTTGAGGGGGTGGTGCAAATCCCGACAATTCTCAATTCTCCGAGTGGTATTCTACCAAATCTATGCTAGGCGTTGCACTCAATCATTTTGATAAAAGATATTATCGAAATTATGTTCCTTGAAGCGCAGGCCTGGTTCCAACCCAGCCCATTTCCAAACACCATCAACCTTGCGATAGTGAACAGTTGAGTTGCCCGAGGCGTGACCCCTACGCTGCACCACCTTCAGCGTCTCATCCGTGTATCGTTGATGAGCCACGCGCATCTGGTGCGTGCCGACAATGTAGTCGTCGGCCTTTTGGACGAACCTACTCGCTCCGATGAGATGCTGACTGGCGCATCTTTTTTTTTTTTTTTTTGCATGTCAGCACGTGGTCTCCCAGCTCGGGACAGGAGGACAAAGTAAATACCTCTTGGAGCCGAGGAACTGCGGGTCCTTGACGGTGGCGATAAACTCTTCGGCCGGAATGGCCTCCCAGTACTTATCCATGAAGGCGCGATAATCGATCTGTGCGTGCTTGTTAGCCCAGGATCAAATCGCAAAAGGAGGAATGGGCATCTCACCAGCAGCGTCGGCGTGGCGTTGCGGAGGAAGCGGTCCCAGTCCTTGGTGTCGTAGCTCTCTGCCCACTCAAAAATAGCGGTTGTGCAGCCGATGACATCTGATATTGTAAGCCAAGGAAGATGCGACTGCATCGGCTCCATGTGCCAACTCTTACCTTCGGGGGAAGGCGTCTTCTCAACGTATGCAGCCATGGTGTTGGATGTTGTAGGGAAGTGGTGATCGGTGATGATGGTGTTATTGAAGTGTAAACATCTCTAGGAAAGAGCGTTGTGGTGACTTTAATATCAAATGGCTGAGAACCCACCCCCCCCCCCCCCTTCAGGCGTTACCTACTACGTCCTTTTTTCGGGGAAAAGCAGGGCTCTCGCCGTACTAGCGTCTGTCAAAGTCAATTGCAAAGGGAATAAAACGCAATTGCCCGCAGCTGCGCGCGTACTGCCGCGGCCGATTATGTCATTATTAATCATCCGAGTCCCGTTTGGCGCACTCGCACGATTTCGGGATCCGAAGGTGGAGTGCGACGGGGTCCCGGCTTCGGCGCTCGGGCTCGGCGACCGGGCTTCTACGGGATACGGAACCTTGGACAAAATGCTCCGATCCACGTCGACGGCATTGCAATGGGCGCGCTTCAAATGCCAACAAAAGGGGCTGTGGTCGGCAAAAGTCTTCTTCCTCAATCTAGCCAAAAGGTCCTCAATCATCACCAATTTACTCCCACACTTTATCACTTCAAACTCACCTCTACCAAAATGACCGTGGCGACCTCCTACATCCCCGGCCGCCTTGACGGCAAGGTAGCCCTCGTAACAGGCTCCGGGAGAGGAATTGGCGCCGGCATCGCCATCCATCTGGGGCGACTAGGTGCCAAGGTGGTCGTCAACTACGCCAACTCGGCCGAGCACGCCGAGAAGGTCGTGGCCGAGATCAAGAGCCTTGGCTCCGATGCCGTGGCCTTCAAGGCCGACGTGCGCGACGTACCGCAAATAGTCAAGCTCTTTGACGATGCCGTCGCGCACTTTGGGCGTCTCGACATCGCCTGCAGCAACTCGGGCGTCGTCAGCTTCGGGCATCTGAACGAGGTGACCGAGGAGGAATTCGACCGCGTCTTCAGCCTCAACACGCGCGGGCAGTTCTTTGTGGCCCGCGAGGCCTACCGCCACCTGAGCGAGGGCGGCCGCATCGTCCTCATGTCCTCCAACACGGCCAAGGACTTTAGCGTGCCGAAACACTCGCTCTACTCGGGCTCCAAGGGCGCCATCGACTCGTTTGTCCGCATCTTCTCAAAGGACTGCGGCGACAGGAAGATTACGGTGAATGCCGTGGCCCCCGGCGGTACCGTCACCGATATGGTGGGTTCATATCATCTCTTTCATTTTCTGTTTTGCCGTGATGCTGATTTTCGGGTGTTTTTAGTTCCACGAGGTAGCCCATCATTACCTCCCAGCCGCCCTTTCCGGCGGGAAGGAGTACTCACCCGAGGAGCTCCAGGCCATGGCTGCCTTTGCCTCGCCGCTGCACCGCAACGGCTTCCCTCAGGACATCGCCAATGTTGTCGGCTTCCTCGTCAGCAAGGAGGGCGAGTGGATCAACGGGAAGATCATTACGCTAGACGGCGGAGCTGCGTAAGCCGGCAATTGTCTTGTTGGTGCCAGCGGTATTTGTGTAATAGATATAATAGATAGACATCATGATAACTCCGTCGGTACCTCCAAACCATATTGCCTTTGCAGGGACCCTGCCATCGCTCGCAAGACATATATATATTTTCTCCATTGTGGTTCGCGTAGATGAGTGTTGAAGTGAATGAGGAAAACCGCTTTTCGATCGGGGGAAGTGTCTCCCGGCCCGGAACTACGAGGAGGCTCTGAGGATGCTATTGACGGTCGGCCATTCCTCTATACCCGACCTTTTCTGGTTCATCCCCCCTCGCCACGAGGGCCATGTCCCTCGCCTTTACCACGAATTTGCCACGGTTATCACTCAAACCGATGCTGTACCTCGATATATCGTATAACTCGATCCTCAGGACCTAGAAGCACGGATCCCCTAACCGATTCCCCCCCTAGCCGATCACAATGTCCGCGATCGCGACACGACACCTCCCCAACTTCCACACACCACAACGACCGCGTTTTTGCCCTGATCCTCACCAAATTTGCCATGGCTAATGTGTACGAGCAGAAAATTCAGTCTGCCATTGATCTGGTCAATTCTGGTACCCCACTTCGCGATGCGGCGGACGAGTACTCGGTTGGCTACGGCACGCTCTGGGGCCGCCTCCATGGCGTGACCACCCGTAATAAACGCGAATTACGTAACCGAAAGCTCTCGCCAGTGGAGGAGGACTTTCTTGCTGAATGGGCTCGTCAATTGGATTCTTCGGCAAGAGGTCTATCGAAGGCACAGGTTACTCGAATGGCGTAACCTATCATCGCAGAAAGTGGGTGTTTCGAGCCGCTTGGAAAGCAGTGGGTGAATCGTTTCCTCCGCCGCCATAAGAACGTCCGCGTCAAAAATACTGCCCCTCTGGACCAAGACCGACGCCGAGGAAGTACCAAAGAGGCCTACGAAGACTTCTTTCGCCGCCTGGGGTACCACATCAAGGCTAAAGACGTCCCGCCGAGGTACATCGCCAACGTCGACGAGCATAGTACGGGAGAGGGAGAAACCGCCGACCACGTTAAGGTTATTGGAGACTCTTTAACTTCTAAAAACTACAGGGAGTCTTCCTCGGCTACCACGTAGGTCTCGGTAATCGAGGTAGTTACTACTAGTTGCCAGAGACTGACCCTAGTTATCGTGTATACTGGCGCCAGTCTCTAGGGCCAGTGGTTCCCTAATTACTTCGAGAACGACCTAATTATTTGCGATTGGAAGTACGACCACTCTCCTACCGGCTTCTCCAACGAAAAAATCACCCTTAAGTGGTTACGTAAGGTCTATATACCAGAAACGAAGCCCGAAAATCCCTCGTAATGGCGTATCCTCATCCTCGACGGTACCTCCAGCCATACCACCGAGGAATTCATGCTTACCGTCTTCCGGAATAAGGTTCAACTGGTTTATCTACTGCCTCATACCTTCCACAAGACTCAACCACTCGATCGGAGCGTTTTCTCACCTTTAAAGACTTGTTTTCGTCAAGAAACCGCCCCCCTGACGGCCTTCACCGCCTCAGAACCTACTAATAAACGGCGCTTCCTATTGGCCTACAGAGACGCCTCCATTCGCGTTATAACGGCTCAGAATATTCGTAGGGGCTTCAAAAAGACCGGAATCTGGCCTTTCAACCCCTCTCGAATACTAGAAGACCCCCAGGCATTGGTTAGAGACTCGCCCCCCCCCTCCAGAACGTTCTCCTACCCTTACCAACCTTCCCATTTCGGACTCCATTATCCTAGAGACTCCGAAAAAGAACCTGGAGATTCGAAAACACCTCCGTAATACCTTAGAATACTAATCGCCTTCCTCACGTGACGTTCGAGGCCTTTTTTTAAAGACTGAGAAGGCCCTGGACTAAGCCAACGTAGAGAAGGCCATTCTGAAGGCCGAAAACGCTCGATTGCTAGAGGAATTAGGGGTTGGCCAGCCGAAATCGAGGAAAAGGGTTCGAGAGCTGGCCAACGATAAATTTACGAGTATGGCGGCCATCGCTGAGGCTCAGAAAGCTTCCCTGAAGCCTCCAGCACCGAAAAGGGGGAGGAAGATAGTTAACCCGGCACAAGTGGTAGAGGAACGTATAGAGGAAGTAATCTATGTAGTTAAGAGGCTTCGTGAGGTAGAGGAGATGGAATAAACATTTTTTTTTTATAACATTTGGGTGGTGTTGTGGTAAGAAAGTCATCTGGAAGGAGGTGGGGTGCCCCCTTGTTGCATGATCGGTTAGGGGGGGAATCGGTTAGGGGGTCCGTGCGTCTAGAGAATGGTGTGGAGGTTCTCAGCGCGGATATAGACGCCATGAAGATTTGCGGTTAGAGGGGTAGGCAGGGAGTGAAGGATATTGCATTGTCATATGTGTATACGATTGTCATAAGGATTGCCAAAGTGCACTTGTATAGGGGTAGCGCCAAACTACCCGAGACAGAATACTGCTTGCCAATTAGGTCATTGCCACCAGTGAAGAGCCCACCACTAATGAATATGCTAAAGCCAGCGGGAAAGCCGGCAATGTTACCCAGGTCAGTTGCGAAGCCGTACGGGGCGCTAAAGAAATTAGCTTTAGGAAGGCCATGGTGGTCATTCTGACGGCCGTGCTAAGTCATGTTGAAGCCATCGTACTACTAGCCCATGTTCCGGAAGGGTGTGTGTGTGGGGAGACTACCACCATTAGCCAAGTAGCCGTCCTAGGCGTATATGAAGTTGGCGGAGGGGTTGGTAGTGTGTCTTCTCATTCTTGATCGCCCTTCCCTCCTCGATAGGCTTCTCGTCGGCCGAATCCTCGTCCTCGATTAGAAGGGTTATATCGTTGGTAGTAGCCTTCATCTCGGTGACGATGATGACAGCGGTGGCGGCGATATGGGTTCCGACGATACCTCTCTACGAAGACGATAATACGTCCGCAGAGGGAGGGAGATTTACTGTTGGCTACCTATAACCACGAGGACTTTATCCAATGGTTTTTACAGATACCGTGGTTCCGTAATAACTCTGGACTTGACATAGACGACGGATCGAGACTGGCTTCAATGGCGTTCAATGGCGGGAAGAAATCTGCGTTTAGCTGGCATCGAATCAAGTCCAGGGACAAGCAGTTAACCGCTTGCTTGTCATACAATACAACCCTTGTTTATTTGTTAGCGCGGGACTTCATTGAAGCTCGCTGTAGACATCAACGACGGTATTTCCAATCCTAAAAAGGCCGGCTAAAATTCCAAATACGTCTTCTTAAATGCGAATGATGCCGTTCTTGCTGCTCAAAAGCCTTTCCCGGCCGCCAATATATCTCCCTAGGACCTTCCCCCAAAGGTCACACACACGCTAGCAAACAAACCAGAGTTGGATTTTTTGGTGACGGCCGATGGCAGCTGTGGGGTTGGGTGGTGTCCGTGTCGGCGCAAGATTTTCTGCCGGCGTGCCCCTAGTAGTTATCTAAAATAATGATATTCTGTACCTATCCACATTCTCCCCAAATTAACTCGTGATAAATAAAACAGGTGCATACAAAAATGCAAGTGCTCCCCAATATCCATGCTATGCACTCCGGCCGTCTCCCTGCCAGCGCTACCCAATTTACTGCGACCCAGCGGTCTTGGAAGATGTCTCCACCGACTCCTCCTCCTCGTCGACCTTCTCGTGACCAGGCAGCTTTTTCCGTGGCACGATCAGGGACAGCACAGCGGTGAGAGCAGCGCCAGCCATAGCGAAGGCGAAGACATCTTTGATCCCCACCATGTACGCCTCGCGCACCGCTTGCAAATCGGCGCCGAAGAAGACATCTTGTAGCTCCGATGCTCCTGTGACCAGGACCGTCTGCGGATCAATATTGGGGGAAGTGACGGCAAGTATTTGCAGCATTCGGTTGATGAAGACGCTCTGGGCCCCATTTACGAAGAAACCGCCTGATAGCCCATTAACTAAAATCATAGCCCCCGTATTGATTTGAATGTGAGCTGGTGTTGAGAAGAATTGGTAGGCTGTCATGGGGATTTGGTTGCCGAGGCCAATGCCAAAACCGATCAGGAGCTGAGGCCCGATATACCGGGCTTTTCCCGAATCCACCTCCAGTGTGTAGAGTAAGGCACCGCCAGCAGTAGCCAGCACTCCGCTGACCAACTGGAACGGTTGAAGATGGCCCGTCTTGGACACAAGAATACCGCTGACCAGTGACCCGAGAGCAAAGAGGGCTACAAAGGGGATCGAGTTGACGCCGCTCATGATGGCCGTTTGGCCGTGGATGGACTGAAAGTAGACAGGGAGGTAGAATAAAACCTGAAAGTCGGCAAGATTCACGCTGTAGAGTCCCGTTTAGCTGAGTCCAGAAATGAGGATGGGTTGTAGAGAGAGAGAGAGAGAGAGAGAGAGAGAGAGAGAGAGAGAGAGAGAGAGAGAGAGAGAGAGAGAGAGAGAGAGCACTTACAGCAAACCATACAAGGCATTGGTCCAGAAGAGGCGCGGCTTGAGATTCTGCAGCGGCATCAGGGCATATTCGCCCTGGAACCACTCAATCAGGAAAAAGATGATAGTCAAGACCAACCACACGACCAACACGGCAATGACAGAGCCGTCAGCCCACGACTTGGTCTGGCCACCCCATTGCATAGCTAGCGTGTAGCAGACGAGCGAGGCAAGCAAGACGATGAAGCCAGGAATATCCATCTGCAGCACAATCTCCTTCCATGTAGCCGGGAAGGGCTTGATGTGCTTGGGAATATGGAAGAATACCAGCACAAGAACGATTATAGGGGCGCCGATGGGGAGGTTTATCCAAAAGCACCACCGCCAACCGATGCCGCTGGTGAAAGCACCGCCGAGCAAAGGACCCAAAATAGTCGAAACCATGAGCACACAGGTCCACACGCCGATCAGGGTCGGCCGCGCCTTGGGCTCGGACATGTAGGTGATCATGAGGACGGAGCCGCCCAGCACACCGGCGACGCCCCAGCCCTGGATGGCGCGACCAACAATCAAGGTGGTGCTGTCGCGGGCGGCGGCAGCAATGACACTGCCGACGAGGTACACGATGACACAGCCAAGGTACACCCATCGGCCCGAGAAGTACTTGTAAAGCTTGCCGCAGATTGGCGAAGTGACGGCGACGGTGATGAAGATGGCGCCGCCGTACCAGCCGATATTGTCGAGGCTGTGGAAGTCGCTAGTGATGCCAGGAATGGCCGTGGCGACGATGCCCTGCAACAATATAGATGCCGTCAGTAAGACGCAATGCAATGCAGCCAGCGTCAAGGCATAACGTAGAAGAAATACGGACCAGATCCAAGGCAGCCACTAGGGTAGCCATGAAGATGCTGCACATGATGAAGCCCAGCTTCAGGCCCGTGGCGTACACGGGCTCGTCGCCGCCTGCATCTTGAAGGCCGCTGCCGCTCGTCTGCTCGGCCACCACGTCATGGTGTTTTTTGACATTTTGGGTTTCCTGTGCCTGTGCCTGTGCCTGTGCCTGTGCCTGTGCCTGTGTGTCCTGGGGCTTTTCCAGGCTCGAGGCCGTCGTGTAGCCGGCCTCGGCTTTCTCAGCTGGAGGATCGTGCGCCGACATGGCAAATGCTGATTTCGAGATGACGAGATGGAAATAACGGTCGAAAAGAAAATGGGTGGTGGCTGTGTGTTTGCTACTTAAGTCGCGTCCAGGGAATACAGCGAGGAAGGTGCATGGGGCAGCCAAGGCGGGCTACCACTTAAAATTGACCAAGCATTCAACCGATCGGGCAAAGCAACGGCCAGAGCTGACAAAGGATGGGCAAATTCATGGCCGGCTTGCATATCGCTCAACTTGCGCCAAGCCAGGCAGGTACCTACATCACCCAGCACTGCTTGGAAGGCACCAAATTGCCCGAGGGTGCTACCCACTTGGCTTCCTTCCTACCTGGTTGGAAATTTAAGATCCAGCAATGCCCCGAGTGCCTCTCGTGTCCAACTCAAATTTGGATATTGAGGTCCCCTTCATCATTGCATCTGGTTCTTTGGCTCCGCAAAAACGATGCATCGTATCGTGATGCTAGCATCAGCTCTTTTCTCTACTTTCCAGTGTTGGGCTGTTCTCGCCGACTTCGATCGCGCTTTGTCATTTTCCTACCTTCTTTTCGCCTCATTTTCTATTGGTCGGCCTGCGAGAAAAGGGGCAAGTACCTCGCCCTTTCCGACGTGCCCTTGGGATCTAACTGATTTTGGGCACGGCGTTACCCTGCGCTCCCTAGATGAAAGCCCTCACCCCAGACACCTCGTCGTCGTCGTCGTCAGGAAACACGCAGAGAGAACCATTAATATACTTCCTTTTGTCAACAACTCGGCTGGCTTTAGTCGCTCCCTTCGCAACAGGCGCCTTGGTAGTTTTGTCGAATCGTCGACTCCGCTCACCTTTTCTTTTTTTCTTTCGCGGCTCAGGCCACTATTCACGGCATGGATCGCTCCCTCCAACTGCGGCTACTCATTAGTGCTGTCGGATCGCTGCTCGGGGGCCCGGTACATGAGTGCCCTGAGGTATTCTGTCGCCAGCGCGCCTTCCAGGGACTGTGGCAACATGAGTCGCAACCATCCCACAACACATCGACGGGGCTGCCATATGCAATCCCGATAGCGCCGGGGAGGGGTTCGGGGCCGCTGTAAGTCCCCTCACCATAGCCGAGTGTCTGTCGGTCCTGTCCAGCCTTTTGGGCCCGTGGCCGTCATTATGCCCCGAGCCGAAGCGAAGATAAGGTAGGGAGCACCGATATTAGTATCGTTACACCTGCCTGCCTACCTTCTATAAGTTGATCGGCGCTCTGTACTGCCCCTGTGGCATGAATTCGCCTCGGTATTTCGAAACTGGCCCCAAATGAATCACACCATGGACTCACAGAAGAATCTCGCTGCCTCTATTGCTACTCTTGGCCTTTTCTCTTTTGTTGTGTGGCGTCTGTTCTTTTCCGACTCTCGCCCCGTGAACTTCCCTCCTGGCCCCCCTGGTCTCCCGATCATCGGCAACCTACACCAAATCCCTCGAGGCCTGCCATTCCTCGCCTTTGAGGAGTGGTCTCAGAAGTACGGCCCCATCGTCGGGTTCAAGCTTGGCTCGCAAAATGCCGTTGTCCTCCAAGATGCCTCCCTTGTTCACGAGCTCATCGTGAAGAAGGGCTCCATCTTCTCGGCTCGTCCTCCGCGATACGTCGCCCAGGAGCACGTCATCCCCGAGGGGAAACACGTCCATCCCGTCTTCATGCGCAATGACTTCGCCATGCGCCTCCGGGCTGTTGCCAAGGACTACTTGGCCGCTCCCGGACTCACCAACCTCGCTCCCATGGCGAAGGCTATCGGAATGCGTCTGGTCTATGATATCCATAAGGCGCCGGAGGGTGGATGGGCAGACGACTTGGCAAACTGGTGGGCTTCGCCATAGCGTTCTTCTCATCGAGGTCTTTGCTAACACATATCCACGCTACAGGGCCGTTACAACGCCGCTCGCTGTCATGACCGGCGCGCCAGTCAACGCCTTTGGGGAGGGGTTCGTCCACGACTACCATGAAATGACCATCGTGTTTGAGGATATCATGGTTTCAGGCGCAGCCGACATCCTGCCCTTCACCCGATGGATACCAGCCGGGTTCTCCGAATGGAAAAACCAGGCACCCTTGGTGCGCAACGCAGTTCTCAGGGCCTACGATGCCCTCATGAGAGTGGCCAAGACGAACCACGGTGGCTCACTGCGAGGCCTGATACCGGCCCTCCTGAGCCAGTCTGCCGACCCGAACACCGCCGAGGATCTTCGCATGTCCGAAACCGAAATAAAGATCATGATGGGTGGCCTACTGTATGCCCAATCTTTGCGTGATTACCGATTCCCTGTGGTCGAACAATGCTAACATGAATATAGCGATGCGGGCTTCGCTTCCACCGTCGCAACCTTTGAGACCATCATCCTCGCACTTACAAAGCACCCAAGAGTTCTCGGTAAACTCCAGGCCGAGATCGACACCGTGCTTGGCAATGGCGACTTCTTGCCCGAGAAGATCGACCGCAACCGGCTGCCGTACCTCAAGGCCGTCGTGATGGAGGTGCTGAGGTGGCATGCCGTGACGCCCATCCCCCTCCCCCGCGAGGTCCTGGCCGACGTTGAGGTCCGCGGTTACGTCATCCCCAAGGGAACCACAGTCATGACCAATGTGTACACCATCCAGCGCGACCCCAACTTCTATAAAGACCCCGACTTCTTCATTCCTGAGCGCTACCTGAGGCATCCGCTGGGCATAAAGGAGGGCGCTTCGGCCCAGAACCGCAAGGCGCTCTATACGTTCGGGTTCGGCCGCAGGGAGTGCCCCGGAAGGGAGTTCTTCTTCCAGCAGATGGAGATCACCATGGCGCAGGTCGTCTGGGCCTTCGATTTTGTGCCGACCGGAGAGCTGGACACCGACGTCCGGACCGGCTTTGTCTTTGGTGTCGCCTCGAGGCCCAACCCCCTGAAGATGAAGTTTGTACCGCGACGTAGCCCCGAGGCTCTGTTGGCGGAGAAGAGAAAGGCTGACATTATGCTGGATGGGATCCTCGGAATCAACTAGGATAACACAGTGCAGCAGGGGTGTTTGCTATTGCGGAATTACATCATGGTGGAATAATTGTAGTCTAGGTAGCGAGCTGGAGGGGGGTTATCTCCGCTGTGGTCTCAAGTTTCTCTTTCGCGTTTCCGATGCCAAACTTGCATTAGATTGTAGCAAAGCTTAATGGCATAATCACGATCCCAAATAAATAAAATACATGCAATGCAAAAAAAAAACAGGTCGTTCAGGACAGCTCAATAACTTGTAAACAAGCAAGCCGGCGTGTGACGATATATTAATGTGTAAACAAATTCCAGCCAATCAGCAAGCGCCTCCTTTACACGGACGGGGTGATCGGACCATTGTCGGACATGGGCGTAGAAATTGTCCCGAATACCCCGATGGCCGCGACTCGGTCGTAAAACAACCAGAATGAAAACTGATAAGAAGTCAAAAGTAAGTAGAGGTGCCTGAGATTAAATATTCTCGAGAATTGCCGGCCGGGACATGCAAGTCACACGGAAGTGGGCTGATGATGAATGGCCCGGCTTACAAAACCTCAGGCCCGGGAGTGGGGACCGGGGTACGGGCATCGGGCCATTTGAAAAGGGGGGTTGTTGTCAGCACTCAAGCAACGACGGAACGTAGCTGTTGTTTCATTCTACCAAAATCTAGTCCACAGATTGCCGACTGCTAACCATGCTAGAATTAGATCTCCAGGTACCATGGCCGAGAGCAAAAGGGGCCATTTGTCAGCGCGGGTAGATAATGTGCGTATCCGTCGACGGATCATCGGGGTCATTCAACGAGACACGACGGTGAAGGACGTCGTTAATTGAGATAAAAGTAAACACGTCGCCAGAAGCAACCACAGTACTATCTCTAGCACCCACAAGGCACCACAGGAAACAGTAGCATCAAAGGCTAGCAGCCACACCTTGATCAGAATTAGTTGCACTAGCCCCTTTTCTCCCAGACTCATCAATGGTCGCCCTCGACACAGTCCAGCAGTCCAATGGGCTTCTAGCAAGCCTCCCGCAGGGGCAAGGCCTCGTCGCCCTCTTCATCGGTGCCACGTCCGGCATCGGCCAGAGCGCGCTGGAGCACTTTGCAAAGAGCGCAAGCGCCCCGCGCATCTACAGCACCGCCCGCGAGAAGACGGTAGCTTCCCACGAAGAGTTCTTGGGGACGCTGCGCGAGGCAAACCCGGCGGGCACATACACGCTGCTCACGGCCGACGCCTCGCTCGTCTCCGACATTGACAGGGCCGTCGACGCGCTCCTGCAAAAGGAGACCAAGCTCGACCTGCTCTTCATGTCGCCTGGCTTCTTCGCCTTCGAGGGACGCATCGACACGGCCGAGGGCCTGGACCCGTCCATGTCGACGCGCTACTACTCGCGGCTGCGCGCGGTGCAGCGCCTGCTGCCGCTGCTCAACAGCCCGTCGGCCGTCAGCCCGCGCGTCGTCTCGGTGCTGGCCGCCGGCGAGGAGTCGCCGCTCAACGAGGCCGACCTGGACCTGCGCGACGCGGCCAACTGGTCCATGTGGAACTCGTCGCGCCACGCCTGCACCATGGGCACCCTCGCCCTCGAGCTCCTCGCGCGCGAGAACCCGCGCGTCAGCTTCGCCCACTGCCATCCCGGGGCCGTCGCGACCCCGGGCCTGGCGCGGAGCAACAGCTTCGGCCTGCGTCCGCCTAACCCCATGACCCAGGACGAGGCCGGCCAGCGCGCCGTGTTCAATGCCACAAATGACCGGTACGCTGTGCAGGCCGGCTTGGGCCCCGTGCCGCAAGGGCTCGAGGTTCTGGGCAGATCGGCCGGGGGTGTTTTCCTAATTGGTCCGCTCGGGGAGGCCAAGGACAGCGAGGCTGTGTTGGCGCCGATGAGGGAGCGCCGGTTGGACAAGACGGTATGGGACTTTACGCTGGACATCTTTGCCGCGGCCACTGCAAAGGCTGCGAGCGCAAAGGCTTGAGCGAGTGAGGGCAGACCCTGATCCATGGCGGTTTTGAAGCATATTTTTATAATTCCTAAGCAAAATTAGTAAACCATGACACCAGCTTTCCGCGCGATGAAACACTTGCCTGCATACCCAAGTACCTATAGTACCCAATAGGTAGTCAGAGGTTGTCTTCCGAGGACAGTCGATAGGAGCATTGGGATTATTGGTCCAAGCTTGTGCTAGACTGGAATTTTTACCTCTAGTTTGTACGCGTATGTACCAATGGGAGTATTCAATACATACTCAGGAGTGGCGAAGGGTGGGTCGGTCTCAAGCCCGTTTGCACGACGGAGATCATGCCGAAACACACCTCCGTAATTTTGAACACTACAAACGGGTAGGTTGGAACGATACCGATCATATTTGATCCGTGCTCTCATAATGGCGAAAGTGCTCGTATGCGACGTCGAGGGAATTCTGCAATAGAAAATCAAGTGTAGGGGGTGCCTGGGCCCTAGGTGAAAGCGTCGCTCAAGTTGGTGGAAAAGTGAAGTGCTCCTTCCTCCTTAGCGGCCAATTAGTACATATATGAAGGTTAAGCATTAGGCAGGTCGGAAGCTAGTCATGTGTTAGTTATGCTTGAGAATGGCAGCCTTCGTTCCTCCAATCCTGACGTGATTACACCTTCCGTGCCATGATGCTATCAAGATTGGCAGCTCTTTTGTCCTTTTTACACCGAGGATTTTTATGTAATATGGAGGAGGTGCCTGGTCAGCTCAAGTTGCACCCTATCCCAGTAGAATTTGCCCACTGTTTGAGAAATATTAGACCCCCGAATATGTCTCGAGCATTTCACCCACTTCCCACCATCAAGACATCTCCCACCCTGAAAGTTGAGCCCGAGATACTTTGAAATTATCGGCCAACTATTGTCAGT
Organism: Lasiosphaeris hirsuta; assembly: GCA_030549175.1. NCBI lineage: Eukaryota > Fungi > Ascomycota > Sordariomycetes > Sordariales > Lasiosphaeriaceae > Lasiosphaeris > Lasiosphaeris hirsuta. The sequence continues at coordinate 417,918 of JAUKUA010000001.1, forward strand.
GGTAGAAACCAATCTCTTGTGGATTTTAGAGTAGTGCCGAGCAGCCCCAAATTACATCATAGCCATGATGGCTGTTTGGACGCACTTGGAACACGTGGTCTGCTAGAGACACTGGACTGTGCACAAGTACTGTGACCGAAATGTACACATTGATACTTGTCTCTTTTTCTCAGCCATTGACGCCTGTAAAAGCCTAGTAGACCAACCTCCTCTTGGTGGTTCAATCCGCCTTTTGAAGCCTCAAAAGGCTTTTTCCACATCTGACATCCGACAACCAGCAGACACATGCACCCTGTTTCCTCAAGTTCGGAGCCCTACAAGTAAGAAACATGCGGCAACCCCACGACGAAGCCGAACCCTAAAATAATTGACTTTTAGCATTGCATGCTGTGGGAAGTGTCTTTGAGTCGACGCTAACAAAGCATCTTGCCGACGCCTTCGGCTGACTCCGGGGTCCTTCACAGCATGTGGTTCGGCTCTCGGTTCGGCACATTCCACAGCTTTGGCTTCTTGGCGGTAAAACATGTGGGGTCGGTTTGGTGGGAACGAGTAAAGAAAGGCACAACCAGGGTTAGAAACGAAAGTGGCATGCATATGATTGTCGAGTCATGCAAATTAATATATGTACAAAAGAGTTACATGACTGATAACTGGTATATGCAAGTGCTGTTCTCCTACAAAGCAAAACCTCCTCCCATCCGACCAACCGACCGCATCGCCTTCGTCAGTCATTCAAGTTGCCCTTGTAGTGACGTATTGCGCAGGGGTATCGAGTTTTTTTTTTTTTTAGTTTTTTTTTTTTTTTTTTTGGGGGGGGGGGGGGGGGGGGGGGGTTTGTCCTTGGGTGAGTGAGGAATGCACAAAGAATGCAGATGGCAAAGAACTTTAGACGGTGGTGGTGTTGCTTGCATGCGCCTTTTCTTCGGCGAGCTGGTGGGCAAAGGTGGTGGTGGGCTTCCAGCCGGCCGAGGTGCGGGGAGTGGTCTCCTCCATCATCTTGTCGACCTGCTCGAGCGATAGACCCTTGGTCTCGTAGACGAGGAAGTAGGTGTAGACGAGAGCGCAGGTGCATAGACCGCCCCAGACGAAGAAGACGGATGACTTCAAGTTTCCGTGGGTAACACCAACCATGTAGGGGGTGATGACGGCAATGATGGTGTTCCACAGCCAGTTGGAGGCGGTTGAGAGACCAACGCCACGCGAGCGGATCGGCAGCGGGAAGATCTCACCAATGACGATCCAGGCACCGGGACCCCAAGTCGAAGCGAAGAAGAAGATGAAGATCGCAATGAAAGCGATCTGCGCGTTGACGGCAGGAATGTTGTTGGCGATTGTGTCCGCGTCGACGGCATCGCTGACGGGATGGGTGTAGTTGAAGCCGACGGTGACACCGATGATGGCGACGAGGAACTGGCAGATCAACATGCCGAGAGCACCCCAGAGAAGGATGGTACGGCGGCCATAGCGCTCAACAGTGTAGAAAGAAATAGGTGTCGAGAAGACGTTGATGATGGTGAAGATCATGGAAATGAGGAAGGTGTTGCTGATGGCACCAGTCGACTTGAGGAAAGGAGTCGAGTAGTAGAAGATGAAGTTGACACCGGTCCTAGATGCAGAAATGGCACGGGTTAGCAATCTCCACGTCAAATTGGGCGGCGAATCGGCCTGGGGGCTGGACTCTCACCATTGCTGCATCATCTGCAGGGAGGTTCCCAGAATGGTCTTGCGGAGGTTCGAGTTGGACTTGAAGACGGAGCCCTTGAAGCAGTTGGCCCAGCTGCCGAACCAGGTGGTGGAGGGGATCAGCTGGCGCTCGTACTCCTCGTTGGCGACGATCTCGGCAAGCTCGTTCTGGATGAACTCGGAGTCCTTGGGCTGGCCACGGAGGCGGGAGAGGGCATCGGTGGCCCGGGCCACGTTACCGCGCTTGACAAAGTAGCGGGGGGAGTCGGGCAGGAACATGAGACCACCACCGAGGATGAGGGCCCAGATGAACTGGATGGCGATCGGGATGCGGTAGGCACCGGTGTCGGTGCGGTCCTGGGTGGCGTAGACGATGCAGGCAGCAAGCATAATACCGATGGTGATGCAGAATTGGTAGCCGGCGACGAGAGCACCACGGACCTTGCGGGGGCACTAGAGGGGGGGAGGGGGTCAGCTTTTTGCGTGGCAGGGGTGCTGGTAGCCAGGTACTCACAATCTCAGACATGTACAGAATAACAATGGCCGACTCGAAGCCGACACCGAGACCGGCAATCAGACGACCGGCGACAATGGCGCCGAGAGGGGCGCCGAGGCCGGTGAGCATCTGGATGACAACTCCGAGCATGTAGATGGCGCAGCCCATAATGACAGTCCACTTGCGGCCGATAAAGTCGGCGACATCACCGGCGATGAGGGCGCCAAAGAAGGTACCGCAGGACAGGATAGAGACGACCAGAGATGTGTTGGAGTCGGAGACGGCCTTGGCGCCGACGCCCTCGACGGCCTCGATGAAGATCTTGGAGCCGAGAACACCGTTGATATAACCGGAGTCATAACCGAAGAAGATACCACCGAAAGAGGCAAAGGCGCAGATCAGGTAGGCTTGCCAAGTGACGGGGGCCTCGATGCGCTCGACATCCTCGGTGGCCTTGAGGCCGTTCAGGTTGACGTGCTGGGAGGCGGGAGCCTGCGACTCCTTCTCGTGCGTGTCTGACATGGTGAAGATGCGCTTTGCTGCTCGCTTTGCTGCTCAGCTACCGCGTTGTTGGCTTTGCCCGGGAGGGTGGTAGGGGTTTGGTGAGGAGGAATGGCTGGCTGGGAAAGAGGTCGGTATAAGCCAGCAGCCGGGACGCAGGTCTTTATGAACTTTGGATGGAAAGCTATGCGAGCCATTGGGAGCTGTGTGGGCTGTGTCGACTGTGGGAGCTCTGGGGCCATGGACCCGTTGGAACATGGACCCATCGAATCGACCCTCGACCCATTCATTGGACACTGGGGACCCCATTGGGACCCGTGGACCCGTCGAGCGAGGCCCAGGACAGGCGGCCATGACCGGCATGGCAGCAGGGCACGGTACTCGCCTGTCTGTACGTAGTGGAGGCACATACAATGTCGCGAATGAATGTGTACGTACAATGGGTACAAGGGAACATGTCTCTTGCGCTGTGGTTCCAGGTTTTGGAAGCTTGTCGACGCGGCCGAGGGTTAGCGCAGCCCAGCCAGTCAGGAGCGACGGAAAGCTGGGGAAAAGGCCATTACCCCCGACTTGGCAAAACGCGTGCTTGGGGCTATTTCGCCGCTGTCCCGCCGGGGTCGCGTGCATTCGTTGCGGGGACCTAACCCATGCAGAATACCGCCGAGCGAAGAGGCGTTTGTTGGGCCCCAGAAATACCCAGCGTTGCCATCCATCCATCCATCCATCAGTGTCGAGACCACACAACGCCTCACGGCCTTTGCGGTCTCAACTACGCCGCCAGGACGCCTCCACCACGCCGTGGGCGGGAATTCATCGCATCGCATCGCATCGCATCACAGGCCCCCCTCCCCCCCCCCCCCCCCCCCCAGAGCCCCAAAGGACCCCTCAGGTCAAGCCCAGACCAGCCCAGCCCAGCCCAGCAGCAGCAACAGCCCTGATGAGTCTTCCCTTCTAGCGCCCCTCTCCCGCTCTGCCCGCCCTCCCCCCTCCCTCCCGGCCCCCTCCTTCCAGGCCCCCTCCTTCCAGGATCGCCTCCACCTCCACACCTCACTCATCCACGAGCTCCCACGAGCTGCCTCCCCCCCCCCCCGGCCTCACACCGCACCACCCCGGACTACCCCGGCCAAACCACAATACCAACACTTGTTGCTCGCAACCCATATGCAACCCAAAACCTGCCAGTCATGGCGCGCGCCTGTTTCCCCATTCCCCATTGACGATGCAGACCGCACACTACATCTCCAAGCAGACGTCCCGATGCGGCTTCGGGCAGGCGAGACGGGGTCATCAGGCAGCATGGCCAGCATGGCCCAAGATAAATTGACCGAGTCGGTCCGGTGCGTTGCATTCTGCGCTACCCGTCCTCGATGCCGGTTGAGTCGTTGCCATTCGCTACTGCGAATATGCCCATGTATTTCCCATGTTTGCCCTGTATGCCCATGGAGGGTTACACGCCAGGACGCGGAACGGGTCTGTAGGGCAATAAGGTAATTACGGTATAATACGGCCCTCATATCACATATATCACCCGATGGGGCCAAGTCTCAAAGGGCTTTTCCTCGCCTGTCTCGCTGCTGCACGTTCTACACGGACGGCCCTCTCTCTCTCACCTGGGGTCGTCTGAACTGCTCTGGAAGAGTTCGATCTGGGTTGATGAATCTGGGGTCTGGTCTTCTCCACAAAACCCGTAATCCAAAATCGAAAACGCTGCACCGTGCCACATCTGTATTGTCGGCAGGGCCTATCCCCCCTGCCTGTCGGGCACCTCTGGCTCGCCTGGCCCCGCTTATCGCCAAAAGATCTATCTGGTCGAACAATCTCACCTAGCGACAAGACTTGTTAGTGCGCACTTCCCTCTGCAAATCAGCACGCGCTTTTTCCACGGCCGCTACTTTGGTGCATGTTCTGGCGCTGTTCCGAGGCAAAGGCAAGACACGCCAGGCAGATGCACGCTCGCTCCATTCCCTTGCTAATTCCTGCCGAACCGACCCGACAACTCTTTTGAGCCTCCCTCGTCGCTCCTTGGCTTAGGCTTTAGCGCACAGGGCCTGTTTCCAACGTGGCCGCCATGATGACTGCCCCCCATATTCTTCGAATGTTCTTTGTCCTAGTTGCCGAATTGATCGGTCCTCGGTTTGGCAAGTCTTAGACACTTTCTCCAGATACACGCACGTAGTGTCTGCACATACAGAACATGCAGATGGAAACTGCCGCTTTGGGATAGCGCCACCGGAATATCTTCTGATCTTTTCCCACCATCATCTTCAGGGCTTTTGTGTCATTTTTCTTCTGGTCATGTCGACAGAAGCCTTGTTACCGCCCATGGTTATCTGTAATAAATCAGTCATTTGATCCCGACCCACGGCTCTGGTTCGTCTGTCCGGCACAAGGCCCCGACCAATCTTCACCACGAGGTACCTCGATGGCGATAATTTCCAGCACACCCATTGCCCTCGAGTTCTCACCCTCCTCGAGTCGGGACCAATGGGACGAAGGCATAGATTGCCCCAGGGGAATTTGTCTGGATAGTGGAGGCAACAGAGTATCCAAGGCAAAGGGGCTCGGCTAAAAACGGTCCTTTTCTGGGGACTTTTTTTCATTCCCCTGGCCAATATTTTCCCCATCCCCATTCTACGGCGACCCCATTCTAACCTAGGGGGATGTCTGCATGTCCCCGTCCCCGTCCCCATACCCCGTACTCCATTCCCCATGGGCAACCCGAACAGTACTGGCCCAAGGGGCAGAAATGGAGACGACCAGTCCCACTTAGCAGTCCACTTAGCAGTCCACTTAGCAATTTCACTTAGCAATTTCACTTGTTGCTAGTAATTTCAGTGCTTCGTTGGATGCCCTTGCACTGTCACTTTTGCTAATTATTGTTGTTTCTCGCTGTGGCAGAGACACTGGAGAAACGGAGAAGCATTGGAGGACCATGCGCTCCGCCCCCGCCTTTTCCAATCTGGCTTGTCTCTCAGCTTTTTTCGAGATCGATGACATGAGTGGCTGCTATTAGTGTGTCCGAAACGGCAATTCCAGGGTCCGTGGTTGGCCAGAATTGCCCAGGGACTTTTTTTTCTTTTGTTCTTTCAAGTCCCAAGGCTGCCGCTCGCCAGTGCGAGTCATCCAAGACAAGCCATGGGCGTACCCTGAGCCTAGCCAAGCCGGCTCCCGCAACGTCCCTCCTATCAGAGCCGCCGACTCGCAGGAGGCGCCGTCACGATGCGATTGCCCAGATGGGTGTGTCTACCACACAGTCTACTTCGGAGCTCCACACAATGTGTGGAAGCCAGCAGGTTCTGAGAGTCTTTATCCCCTTTGTTTGGTTGGCCGTATCAGCTGTCGCCGTTCGTCTTTCGCCTGGTCATGCGCCCCCGGCAACATTGTCCAGTTTCGGAGTTGGTGCTGATGGCCTTGCTGCCGTGGATGCTTTGTTGCATGGCACCTAGGCTCTCGCCACCGCTTCAGGCCCTCAGCGCCGCAGAAGTCCCGCCGAAGCCCCGCTCAAGCTCCGTTAAAAGTCCCGTTCACGGCGGGGTGTAGCGCCAATACCCCAGAAAGTTCCCCAAGAGCCCGCTTCCCCCAAACAAGATGCGTCGCATCAGATGATATCCGAGTGGATGATGGTCTGATGCGGTGTTGTATGGCCCTGCGTCCAAGGTGCACTATGTACGTGCGAAGTTGAAGCACACCAAGGATGTATCGCCGAACTCAACGCAGTGCAGCGCGGTCTTTGACAACCACGGTTGTCGGCCACCAAGGTCGTAGCGGCTGGGAGTAGTAGTCTTCAAATGCACAGAGCCAACGGGCCGGGTATTGACTGTGGGACCCGTGCAGTGCCTTTTTGAGTAGGAGGACAGAGGATTAAGATTGTGTCTGTGTTCTGTGTCTGTGTCTCCGCCTGTGTCGCGACGACCCGACCGAGGCACAGGTTAGGGTAGCCAATTGCACCGTCGGTATGGCCATGATGCATCCTTCCACATCCCCTGTCACACACGGCCGCACATCACCGGCACCGCATCCCACCCAATTCTGTTGCGCGGCTGGCTTCTGTTTGATGAGGGGGGGCCGACGGCGACAAGACTGGACGAGACCGGGCGAGACTGGGGCGGGACTGTTTGTGCGAGGGGCGCTGCGGTGCTTGGGTTGTGTCGATGCAAACCCGGCGAGACAGAAGCTGGCGCTGTGTGCAGCTTTGCAACGTTTCACCAATTGCCTCGAAAGCCGGCCTGATTTGTCGCGCTCTCCTCAGCCCAGCATCGCCACGAGCGTAGAAAAGGGACGCCGCATGCCAGCTCTCACCCGACACTCACACCCGACACCCTATGTTTACTCCGGCGCGCTGTGCGGCGCCTCTGCTCCTATCCCCATTCCCACAGGCAACATGTGACGTGAGTCGGAAAATTTGCGCGCGCCCCAGCTCGGCTCCCACGATTGACTGGCTGCCAACAAAACAGCAAAAAAAAAAAAAATTTTAAAAAATTAAAAATTAAAAAAATGGCAATGCTGCCCTGAGCGCAGAATGGTTGTACATGACAGTTCGGGCATATCAGTCGCAGTGCCCACCCGACGGCTGGACGAGTCTGAGACAACTGGCTGAGCAACTGGAGCACAGCATCGCAGCATCAGCATCAGCATCAGCATCGGCATCCTCCTCGGCTTCCTTCAACGGGGCGATGCGTGCAGCCGTTCAGGCTCGCTTTCGGCTCCGATAAGGTGCGTCTCTGACCCCAGCCCGGGCTGCGGAAAACCGAAACCAAAAAGCCAGCCGAAACCGAATATTCTTCTGTTCCGTTTGGGTTAAGGAATGCTTACTCATTATTTCACCTTCACCTGACTTCAGTCACGTTCGCAGCTGCCTCTCCGGCTCTTGACCAGCCGCGCTCGGCCGTGGCTCGGGCGCGCTGCACCGGCAGCGGCGCTGTGACGAAGTGAAGAAATGGTCCAGTGACCTCGGTGCAGCCGTCATCGTCATGACGGCGCCACCTGCCCTGAAAGCAGCAAAGTGTGTCCCCCGCCATCGGGCCGCCGTGATCTACCACCACATGCGGCTACGGCAGCAATCAAGTAATCGCATCGGCGGCAGCGGCGAATTGGACTCACCTGATTCCTCACCGCGGAGACCATCCCCGCTTGGGAACACACGAGCATGACAGAACAAAAAAAAATCGAAAGAAGCTACAAAGTCTCGGAGCCTCACCCCGTCAGCCACGGTAAGCCCGATCGACATGCTCGACACGCGACAGCAACCATCACAGATCGCCTGGTCCGTCCGCGCTGACGGGGCTTCTTCCCCCCCTTCCTCTTCGATCGCCTGTCTCCCCAGACGCCACAGATAATGATGGATGGTGGCGCTGAACGTTGAGCCGTTTGGGTGGTCCCCCCCTTGGCGACGCGCCAAGGAAACAACGATGCACGTCGGGGGGTTGAGCGCCGGGGCCCATGCACTTTAAAAATCCAGAAGGGGGGGGGGGGGGGAAGGAAGTGCACCGTTTTTTATCCCCGATCATTTCCTTTCTTTTTCTTGGTTCCAAGAATAAACGGGCGCCGGGGAAGGCTGGCAGGCAACCTTGCGGTCGTGGATCGTGCCTTGTTCGGCAGCTCTGGCAGCTCTGGTAACCTGGCGTCGCCAGCCAAATGGATTGCCGTCGGTTGCAATTGCACAGCGAGCCATCAGCCATGGCAGGAATCCTGCCGCCGGGGGACCCTCGAGGCGAATTGTCTCTTCAGTGGGCTGCCTCCATGCACACCAACGCAGAAAAGACCAAAACGACACAAGGAAGAGCGCTCACCGCTGCCGTGGCCAACAAAAATCGAGATAGCCCGAAAGCGAGCAATCGGGTCCTTCCGGCGCTCTAATCTTTAGCGCGGAATGAGGCGCGGATGCGTCGTGTCTGTCTGGCTCTCTGTCCAGCCCTTCGGAAGGAGCATCGATAAATTGGATACCCATTGCGGGTCCGGCCAAAAGAAATCGAGTCATGAATGACTTCCAACAGCCGCCGACGCGCTAACCGTATCAGACAGAATGCTCAACCGCAAGCGCCGATCTTCCCTCTTGGGAAATGTGCATGAAACGGATCGCCGGCGTCCCTTGAACATCCAAGCCGTCCAGGAGCAGAATTGGCAATAGGCACAGGCGATACGATAAAGACGCGCAAAAAAACGTGCAAACACGCCCGTCTCACAATGCACCTCGTGCTCGGAGATAGGGCTCGCTCACTTATGCTGTCGGTGTCGGCTCTCTGCTATGCCACGGCAGTCGTGGTAAAGCGATATCCGGGGCTAATCCTACACAGGGACCAATTTATCCAGATCAGAGCCTAGCTGTGGCCCGCGACTTGTACCGCAAGTACCGTGCTTATTCATTCTATTTTGGGGGCCAAAGGTGAGATGGCGTTTCCGAGTTTGTGAGGACAGCCCTGGACACCGCTGCTGCGTCCCACGGAATAAGCCAACAGTGTCATTGGCGGCTGGTTGGGTCCTGCTGTGCTGTAGCTGCATTTATCACCCATAGGCGGGATCACACGCTTTTATATCAGTGACTGCCGTATCTATCGTCCCGCAACACCCACTCTGATTGAGCAGTATCTATCTGCTCCATATGTCCATGGTCTAGGCGAAGCAATAGAGTTCCCTGAAAATTAAAGACTTTATGATCTCCTGACAGTCATGCAGATAATGCACGCAATGAATCCTTTCCGTTGAGCTCCCGGTGTTGGGCTGTCATGTCGCTATAAAAAAAAAGAAGAAAAAAGGACAAATATCCACCGCGAATTCTAGAGTTGTGTCTCTTCAATAGCCGAGACTTTACAGGCAGGGACCGATCAGGGGCCGAGGTGTTATTACGTTCGGCAAGCTCTCACAGACACTTTCCAAGTTGGCTTCCAAAAATTCGTAGCGATATTGTTCGGACAAAATCGCCATATGTACGAGTACCCAATGTTATCAGGGGTTGCGCGTAGTCTCTATAAGGCGAAAACGTAGACTTGAGCCCTTTTTATTCAGATCGTGTATCTTCAAGTTGGTGTTTGAACGCCCTGAGTCGTTCGACTTCCAAGGCAGCACCATTAGTAGTATTCCGGCTCAGTTTCCTAGTACCACAAGTGCGGGTTGTTTCTCCGAGTGCAAGATTCAACGCCGCCCGTCCCTCAGAGATGTCATGGCTGTCCGTGGGTTTCACTGAAATAAACAGGCTTAGTATGTCTTCTGAAAAAGCCCCACGTTTATCGGCACGCACCGTGACATACTACTAGCATTGCTTGCTCCAAGGGACAAAGTAAACAGTCAAATTCATCATAGATCTCGATGGATGGTAGGCTGTCACTTGGTCCACAAGTGCCGTTGTAGCTGAATTATTTCCTTTCTTTGCCTCTAAGGCCTTGACCCTGTTGATCCCGCCTTTGGGTGCTTTTTCCGGGTCGCACCAGTAGCAAAAGGAAGTCATTGGATAATGCTTTCCACATTGAATGCAGTGCATTCTGTACTTTGTGATCTTGACTTTGCATTTATCACATTTCGACTTCGGGGCTTGATCTTTGGCTTTGCCGGCTAAGGAGGCATCGTCAGCCTTCTTCCCTTTCTTTTGGACCTCAATTTGAGTCGTCGCTGGCTTTGTTTCGTCCTTATTTCCAAGGCGGATGAGTTCAGTGAGAAAGGCTTGGAGAGAAAGCTTGCCGGCTTCGAGTTCTCTCATCTAGAACTCGTACTAGGATTGATATGATGAGCGTAGGCCGATAATCATCAAGGTGGCCAGTATTGTGTCGCTTATCTTCCCGCCTTGTTGCTGTAGCTGCGTGCGAAGGAATTGGATGCGATTGACGTAGTTATGGAGGGACTTGAAGCTCGTGCACTTCGTTGTTGTGAGCTCCTCAAGCATTGTCATCTTTCTTGCCACTGTGAGCTCATCATGGCATTCCTGCTCTTAGAAGTGCTATAATAACCGTTATGCCTTCGGTTAGAGGTGGACGAGTAGGCTCTAGTATGCTACCCTCTTCTCGATATGGGCGTTCAGTCGTTCAAGGCGCAAAATTCGTTTGAGGGAGGTCTGCCACACGCGGAGATTGCTCTGGCCTTTAAGGGTCGGGATTGACATGCCCATCTTCTGAGCATACGGAATTGATGGCGGCCTTCTCAAGGTTTTAGTCGCTTGTTGCTTTCTTTGGCGTTGTTGAGTGGGAACTTAGGGTCGAGTGTGTTGAGATCGACATCGGGGACAATGGCAAGGAACCCTCTATCTTGCGCGTCCTCATATTTCTCTTGGAGGAATAGGCCGTTTAGCGGGGAGAATATCTCGTTCCTGGCACCGGGGTCAAAGATTACGTCTATTGAATCGACTTGGTGCCAGTTGTAAAGATATGCAGCGCGCCGTACACCTTTGACCTTGAATTGTCCCATGATAGGATCCTAAACTAACTCATTCTTAGCATCAAGGTAATACTTCTACAGTATTTCTTTCACCATCCGAGGTTGTCGTCTGAGTTACGGTTCCCAACTCCTGCGTTTTGTATGTTCAGTCCTTGTATAGCCTAAGAGGTGAGGAAAAGATTAATGAACACCGCTTAAATCTGGTGTACGTCTTTCCGATCCTCGTTGCCTGTTTGGTAGCGATCTCCTATCCTCCGACCTGCTTCTGGTACAGGCGACTGATTTGTGTCTCCGACTCTTCTCTTAAGTTCCTCTTGCCAGGCGATCTGTAACGCCCTTTGTGCCCACCTGAAGCTCCGATAAGGCCTTTTCCATCTTCCCTATCTTCTTACTGATACCAAGGTTTAAGGTACCTATGGCTACCCATCCCTGTCTGGGTAACCAAGCTATTTGACCAGGTACTCGATGCTTGGTTGTCCGCTGTAACAGACAGTCCCCCTTTTCGACAGTCACCCGTCAAAGGAAAGAGATAGGTTGTGGCCAGAGACGCCGACTGGACAGAATCCCGTGCAACCCGCCAGACAGGCATTGAAACCACTGCCTGCTACACCCGAGTCCACAAAAACAGAGGTAAAAGCGATCATCACAGTAGGCACTGACTCCTCCTGGCAGGAGCTGTTTCAGGGTTCTCTCTGGAGCTACACCAGCAAAGTCTGGTCAGGCGATGGAACAAGTCGTGAATATCGTTTTCCTCTTCCCGGATTTGAGAGAGAGCAAATTGAGAAAAGGGTGCAGGGTGTGGGTTTGGATTATAATACGGTGATTAGGGGAACTTGTTGATGTTGCGAATCACTCATCATTTTCTCATTTGCCCATGCTAGATAAGTGTCTTTTTGGGTTAGAGCTTGTACATACGACCATACCTACTGGAAAACTCGGGATCCCGTCCGCTCTCCCATAGATAAGCCAGTGAGGGCCAGACTAGTAGTTGGGTCGGTGGCGACCAGCGAATCCCTGGTGTTGTATGTTCTTTTTTTTGCCTCGTTATTCTTTTTTCCTCCATCGCATTGCAAGCGGCTGGGGAGAAAAGTTGCTGTGTTTTCGGTTTTGTGTTTATTGTAAGAGTAAGACCATGACGTTGGAGGTGGTTTCCAAGGGGTGAAGGACGACAGCCACAACACTTTAGTTACGAAAGTATTGCCCGACGACTGGCATGCAGCATGAAATTAAAGGTGCAGTGACACCCAATAGCTCAGCTGTTTCCATCGGGAAAGAATCTCGCCGACGCGACGGAAAGGGTGAAACCCCGCATTCTTTACCGCGAGTTCCACAGGTCAAGGTGTCAGGCCAGTATTACATCACCCCCGCGATATTTCCATTTCAACTGCCCAACCGCTGTTGAAATGCATCATGCCATTACTTTCACAGCCATGGCAAATAATCCAGCTGTGTAAGTCCACCACTCAACCTGCCTGGGCGCACCGAACTGACATGAAGCAGAAAACACGGGCTCTGGCAGGCCCTCCCACTCCAGACACCGCAGATCACCACCACGGTCAACGGGTCCCATGTTGCCACTGGCCCCCTGACACCCGGCGTGAGTGTGAGCGCGCTGACGCCAGGGTGGGATATGGTGCCGGCGATATCGAAGCCCGAGAACGATAGATGCGGGGTGCCGATGGCGACTGTCACCCTGACGAAGGGCTTGAAGTGCGCCGGCACCTACTGGTGTGGCTGCCTTGCTGCAGCCCATCGGACGAGCTCTGCTGCTAGGGTGACAACTGGCGCGGTCGATGCTCCGCCAGACGTGTTTCCAATGACGAGCGAATGCACCGTGTTTACGACATGTGGGTCAAGTTGTCGGTGTTCGAAGCGACTCACTCAGCAGTGAGTGGCTCTCGGTGATGGCCAGGCTGCCAGGGTTTAGACTGGATACTTTGTCATGGGAACAGAGTGGTTGTAAAGATGCGGGGGTTGAAACGGGACGAAATAATCATTATTATTATTACAAGTATCAAGTAGACAACGCAGCGACCTTTTGTGCCAACTCTACTACATCATCGTTGGTGATGACGTCGGTCGGCCTCCTGAACCCCTCGTTGTACGGGATTCGCTCCTCGCCTGCGACACCTTTGTTAGCTTGTGAGAGGCGCTACCCGAGACAAAGCACTTACGAAACAAGATGTTGACCCATTTGGTCTTTGCATTGCCCTCGGTTCCGTTGCCATAGACAGCCAGGTAGAGAGCAGTCTCGAACTGGCTAAACTGGTCTTCGCGGGCCGTAAAGTTAAAGGCGGGATTCGCAGCTCGCGCCGCCTTCAGGCGGGCGCTGCGGGCCTTGGCAGCTGTTGGGATCGAGATGACATCCTTGGTGAAGAAGGCAGCAACCGTGTTGTAGATGCTGGGCTTGAAGCTGTGGTTGTCGCCAAAGGCGATGTCGCCCCGACTCAAGCTGCCGTCGTGCTCGATGACTGCAAAAAAAAAAAAAAAAAAAAAAAATGTCAGTGGTGCCTTTCGGAAGTGGCCAGCACAGCAGGGAGGGAAGCTTTTTTATTTATTTTTATTCATTTTTTTTTTTTTACCTCCGTGTTTATTCAAGTCATCGAGGTTGAGCGTGTTGGGATTTCCTGTGGTCGACGTGGTGACGGCGAGCTCGGCGACCGGCCGACTGGAGTCGGGGCTGAGATTCAGGGCCAGGTCCATGGCTGTTACCAGCTGGTCGATCGATATGTTGCGACCATTCCGGGGTATCCAGTTGTGATTGGCAAGAGAATTCAGCATAGGGCATGGGCTGCGTCCTAGCACCAATCTCGGTTAGAAGCAAAACAAGATGTGAGCAAAGTTGGTCCTTACGATCTTTGGATGACGGCTTGCTGAACTCTGCCGAGCCGCTTGGGTGGCAGCTTACCGTGGCCGCGAGGGCCGAGAGTACAAGGGTGGTATCGAAACGCATGGTGACGCGAGAAAAATGTAAAATAATACCCGGATCAAACGAATAAAAGCGGTTCGGGGAATGGGCTGGGAGACAAAACAACAACTCGAATGAGCACACAGGAGAGCACTTGGCAAAGGCCGTCGTTTTTATATGCCTGATCCATGCATGACTCGGACTGGCAAAGACTTGTCGGATCCCCATCGCGGATATTTCCAGTATCTTCTCGCTCGGACTTCTTTATTTATTTTCCTTTTCCTCACAGATGGGAAATTAACACAATTGCCATCGATGTGACCTTGGCCGTACCCTCGGATTGCGCTTTGGGTCACGAGGCCATTTTAGGTATCCCAAAAATAGGATTCCTATGCTTGTTGGTCGAATGGCGGGCCGAGAGCGTAACCGCGAACCGGGAACCCTGACATGACATGCGTCAACCGCACGGGAAGGGCGCAGGGGAAAGGAGGTTACAATTTGTTAACAACTGCGTTGCATGGGGACTTTGCCCGGATTTTGGGCTCTTTTGGGAGATGAAAGATGATGGATGGTATGGTTTCGACTCCCCGGCGACCGGTTGCAGTATGCTGCACGGCGGCTTTGTTATTTCTGCTTGTAGCGTAGCGTAGGAGTTGGTAAGATATGTTATCATGGGAGCCCCGGTCTCGTCTGCTTGTTTTTTTTTGTTTTTTTTTTTTTTTTTGTGCATTTGCAGTTGACCGGTGAGCTGTAAGCACCGGGGGTTAGACGATTCTGTTGCGTACGTCACCCAAGTAGGTACCGAGCTTCGTGGTAAAGAGCACGGAAAAAAAAGAGATATATGTCCATTAGCTGTCACGTTCCCGGAGGGCACCTCATGTGATATCCTTTCTCTATTCCTGTGTCATGTCACTTACATAGGTACCGTGCATGAGGTGTTTACTATAGCGCAGTCCCATCCATACACATCTAGCCAATGAAGGGTCCCTTCCAGGCGAAGAACTTTTTGTTGTATACCTCGGCTTTCTCCTCGAGTTCCTTTCCGTTGATCATTTCGGCTCCCTTGGGGAGCGGCGCGTGTCCAGGCGCGCCAACCTGCTCAACCACAAAGCTGGCGACAACCGAGGCGGTCTCGGCAGCCCGGAAGACATCCTTGCCAGTGGCCATCAACCAGGCCATGGCGCCGAGGAATGCGCTCCCCGCGCCCGTGGGGTCGACAACCTCCTCGCTGCCGTCGCTGTAGAAGGCGGGGAGCCACATGGACTCGAATCCGTCCTTGTCGCCCAGCATCTGCTTGCCGACAAAGCAGCCGTACTGGCCCATCCGCACGACGATGGCGCCTTGGTGACGGCCATCTGCCGTCTTCTTGCCAATGCCCGACTTGAGGAATACAAAGGCTAAGGCCTCAATCTCGACACGGTTGGGCACAGAGCCCGAGCCACCGTTGATCATGGCGGCAAGGTCGGTCCAGCAGGGCGAAAAGACATCGACCGACTTGCAGGCGTCTTTGTGGGCCTGGAGCTGGCTGCGGTTGCAAAAGGCCGGGTTTGGCTCCCAGACCATGATGGGTGCGGGCGCCGTTGGGCGGAATTCGTGCTCGGGCGATGCAAATGTGACCTCGAGCCCACGCACGGCCATGATGGCTTCGCGGCGGCGAGCTGCCACGCGGGGCTCGTCGCATGTGTGGATGCTGTGCGCGTACAGCATGGGCGTGCCGGCGAGATCTGTCGGGTTTGTGCTCGCGGGCACCTCGGCAGGGAGGGTAACTTTTCTTGCTGTGTGGTTTTAAACGGTTTCACCGTGTCAGTCAAGTCAAATAAATCACCATGATGAAGCGGGGGCCGACTCACTCAGGAAGTCGTACTGGTAGTCGACTACCTCGCGGCTGGCGAACATGTCGTTCACAACTTTGGTGATGAGTGGAGTGCCCCAGTCTCTGCCCAGAGCAAGAAGCTGAGTGGATAGGTCGCCTTGCTGATCAGCCATCAGGTCGATGCCCACGGTGAAGCTGGCGCCTATCGTCTTGCTGTTTGTGTGGCCGGCAGCAATGCGAGCGCCGAGCATGCTGAAAACACCAGGCCCGCCGATGATGCCGCGTTCCTCTTGTCCGTTGGGAAGGCGTACGTCGGTGAGCATGGCCGGAGCCAGAGTTGTGAACAGGCAGCCGGGCATGGTCTCGGCTGACTGCGTGTTGACCATTGTGAATGTTGTTGTTGATCGATGTTGACAGATCAAGTGGGTAGATGGATGATGGGGTTGTTCTTTGGCGAGTTAAGGTGTCTGAGATTTGTTGAGCAGAGGTTGGTGGTTTTGCAAGTCTGTGGTGTGTTGTGAAGAGAAAGAGAAGAGCCAGCTTGGGAGGGAAAAGACTGCCATTTTATTTTGGCAATAGTACACAGTAGAAGGCTATTGTTCCAGTGATGGCTTCACTCGTGGCAGTGATGGCATTCACTCGTAGCAGTAATGGCATTCACTCGTGGCAGTGAATAGCGAACAACACCCCGAGATTGGATGAGTTTGTCTTGGTACAGAGTTTTGGATGGAAAACGCTAATAACATCGTGAATGATGCTGCGAAACGGAAATGGTGAGCTGGATGACATAATGGTCTTGTGGGTTGAGTACATCGACATGAGCTTGTTTTACGTGAAAATAGGTTTCAGGTCACACAAATCCGGTGCCAAGCCAACTGCGGCTAGAGCGCTCTGGATCTTGAACCCTCTTGAACAATACAAAAAAACTCGAACCTGCGTGAGCCTCTCCATCTGAATAATTTCACAGTTTATAAAAAATTCATGAGATACCCAAAGCGATGCGTATTTCATGATGGGTATGGCTCGAATGCGCCGATCAGATGCATTGTCAGAATTATCTCAGAGTGGGTCCAGAATGCGCCTGCCTGATTTAAAAGGGATCCCATTTAAAAACGAAAGCCTGTCCCAGCTGACTGCCTGATTAAAAACGAAAGCGAAAGCCCTGTCCCAGCCCCCACGGCCCCTTCTTCGTCTGCTCACTGTCGCCCAAAACCGTCACGCTCTCCACCACGACGTCGGTAGCGTAGCCAAAGGTGCCCGCTGCTTGGAAAGTCTTGCCATCCCAAGAAAACGAAATGTCCGACTTGGCACTCCCAACATCCAAGCTCTCGCCGTCGTCCAGGTACAGCCCCCCCTTCGCGGTCCCGTCGAGACCCGGGGCCACCACGATGGTAAAGTTCTGCGACCGCACCTCGGCCGTGGTGCTCGCCGACTGAGCCCGCAGCGGCACGATGCTCCCGCCGCGTATGTGCACCGGGATGTCGGTCCACGCCACGTTGTCGACCGTGACCTGGGCGCCCTGCGAGGCGACCTTCTCGCCCGTCCAAAAGTCGTAAAAGACGTCGTTTGGCAGGTAAAAGGTGACGCTCTGCGAGTCGGTGTCGACCACGGGCGACACGATCAGCGCGTCGCCCCACAGCCACTGCGTCTGGATGCCAAACGTGTTGGCGTCCCGCGGGTACGCGAACCACAGCGGGCTGGCGATGGGCGTGCCCGTGGCGCTGGCCGCGTGCATGGCCGTGTACACATAATCGAGCAGCCGATAACGCGCATCGATGGCCTTCTTCGCCGCATCCCTCACGAGGCCCCAGCGGTAGAACTCCTGCGACGGCGCCGTGATGTCGGCGTGGTTGCGGTAGAAGGGCTGGAAGGCGCCGAGCGTGGCCCAGCGCGCGCACATCTTCTCCTCGGCGTCGCCGTTGAACCCGCACACGTCGGACCCGACCATGGGCATGGCGTGGATGGCGGCAAAGGCCAGCATCTGCGCGATGGACACGCGGTAGTCGTCCCACGTCGACGCGTTGTCGCCGAACCAGTGCGCCGCCTTGCGCCCGCTGCCCGCGAACGTCGACCGCGTCAGCACGAACGGCCGCTTGGTCGGCCGCGCGGCGAGCAGTGCGTCGTGTGTTGCTGCTGCCATCATGTGTCCGTAGAGGTTGTGCGTGTCGTACTGGTAGCTGCCGTCGGCGTTGGCGATGTTGGTGGCCAGCGTGCCGCCCCAGAGGTCGCCGTTGTGGTTGTTGATGCGGTACGGCGGGCTGAGGAGGTTGCGGTTCGGCAGGCCCTTCATGGGCCCCGGGGTCTGGCCCGGACCGTATCGGGACATCCAGTTGATGCTGTGGCGGGCGCGGCGGGGGGCCCCGGCTTTGGCTTGGCCAGAGCACTGGAGGTCGCACATGTTGGAGGCTTCGTCCATGTCGACCCATAGGCCGTCCACGTCGATGCCTGTGCTCGTGTCGAAGAAGAGCTTGATCTCGCTCGTCCACCAGTCTTGCGCGCTCGGGGCGAACCAGTCGGGCCAAACAACCTCGCCTGCCCACTGGCGGCCGAGATAGGGCGAGCCGTCTGCGTTCTTGAGAAAGACGTCCTTCTCGGCACCGCGGTCGTAGGTTGCATAGCCGGCCTGGTGGTGGATTCCCGGGTCGAGAATGACAATGTAGTGCTGGCCGTTCTTGTGCAGCGAAGCCACCAGGTCTCGCACCTCGGCATGGGGGTACCGTTCGGGGGACGTTGTGAAATCCTCATGCCGGTCCATGTAGTCAATGTCGCCCCAGAGCGTCTCGAGCGGGATGCCGGCGGCCGAGTAGTTGGCCATGACCTGTTTGACGTGGCCTACGTCTCCCCACCCGTACTTGCACTGGTGGAAGCCAAAGATCCAGTAAGGCATCATGGCCGGCAGGCCCACCACCTCGGCGTACTGCTTGCTGACGCTTGCGGGCTCTGGCCCGGCGAGGAAGTAGAAGTCGAGGACGCCTCCAATGGTGGTGTACTGGAGGTATCGCTGCCCCGCCGAGTTCACACCAAAGTTAATGTCCATGCCGCTGGCGCTCGCCAGAAACACGCCGTGTGTGCCCGAGAGGCGGTGGTCAAAGTAGACTGGGTGGCTTCCGTACAGATTCCGCCCCCTGGGGATATAGGGTGACTCTGCGTTCCAGAAGCTGCGCTCGTAGTTGGACGCGGCAAGCCGGAAGTCATCAGAGTGCTCTCCCAGCCCGTACAGGTTGGCATCTTGCGGCAGCGTTGTCTGGACCTGCACAAACTGGGACTCGAAGATGAGCGGCTCCGATGACGTGTCGAAGAGTGTCTCCCCGGTGCTGGCCCTCGTCACTTGGAACGAGAAGGGGCTCTTGGTGTAGGAAAACTTGAGTTCTGCGCTCGACGCCGTGACGTTTTGGGTGCGCGGGCGAGGGAGGACCTGCTCCTGCACCTGGTAGACGTTGTAGTCGGAGTCCCCGATCAGGACATGCAGACGTGAACCTGGACACGAAAATTCTTAGACTCTACTCTGTCGGACACGCAATCAAAACTGGGTTGGGGCCGCACCGCTCTGGTACTCGACCAGCAGCCTGAGGTTGGTGATGTCCTTGTTGTAGAGGCTGCAGTTCCCAGCAAAAACAAGATCGGCAACGAGATACGAGTCGCCCTGGGACACGTTGGTTGCTTCGTAGCCGGGGCACCTCACGTCGGTTGTCGGTGTGCGTTTGGCCAAGCTGCTGGTGATGCAAATGGCCAGCAGCGAGGCGAGAAGGCCGAGGGAAACCATGACGGCGGCGAGGATGGCGATGAGACGACGACGATGACGGCTGAGCTGCGGCGCCGCCGGTTTAAAGAGCACTGAAGGCAATCTGCCAAGCATCAAATGATAGCATCGATTACCAGGCTCAGCAAGGTGATCCATTGATGGCGAACACGCTATTCGGCAACACAAGGTTTGCATCCCGGTAAGAGCATGGAGCATGGTTTAAATGCCCGGCATTTTATGGGTCCTATCAAACCGTCGCATCTCCATCCCATCGACTACGCAATGTCAACCAATGTCACCAATGTCACCGGTCCTGCTCGAGTTGTATCGTATCACACTCAGCATTCACAGGCCACGACAGAACGCTGGTACTTCAGGCTCACAGGGGACCGCGACGAGACCCGCGTCGCATTTGGGGGCCTTGGCTGAGTGCCTCACGCGCAGCGTCGTGACCCGTGACGATCGCTTTGCTCTACCCCAAATTCTCAGATGTGAGTGTGGTGGACGGCGGAGAAGAGAAGCGGTCAGGCTCGACCTGGCCGCTGGCATGACCATCGTCTCAGCGACTCAGCGGCCGGCCGCATGACCACCAACGGCCACGGCGACCAGTGTCTTACAATTTTGCCTGGGGAAGCACCACGACGTCGAATAATGGATTGCAGCAAAGTCGTGTAAGCCAATGCGGTTTGCTCCAAAACCCACCAGCGCCCCCCTCCTCAATCGGCCATCCACGTGGCAGCCACTGCAAGTAACACCGAGTGTCTCAAATCCATCTTTGCATCGGCGCTACCCCAGACTTTCACAGGCTTCTTCCAAAGTTGAAACCCAAGTGCCGTTGTGCTCACCCGAGCAACTCGACCTCAAATGGTCTCGAGTTCATTGTCAGGAGGGCTTAATCCACTTTTGGACATTGCAGATCAAAAGTCACGGGCGAATCACCCGCGTCAAGTCAGGGACCCATTGTTTCGAGTCTTTGCTGCTGCCACTGCCATCTAAAAAGTCTTTTTCCAATAGCAGGAGAGAATCATGGTGGGGGCTGCTTTCCCATATCCAACCCTAACCCTTTTTGTAAAGGCATAACTCAACAAGCCAGGTCATCTCGGCATCTTCTAATAATGATGATGATCTATTTACCTCGGGCGATATTGCCAACGGCTGCACAGCGCTGACGTCGGATACGTCCGCATGTCCGAGGTCAACGTGTCCGAGAATAGGGCTCCGAGGCCGGCCGCTTGTGAACCTCAAGTGAGCTCGAAGTTTGCTGGTTGAGCCCCACGCCGTCGCTATTTGGTGGTTTACCGTCTTCCTCTTGATGTTGCGAAAAAAAAAAAAAACCAGAGTATCAACTGAAAGCAAGGGAGTCGGAGAGGGCAGAAGATGGTAAAGGGAAATGTCATTTGCAATACATGATTCATACACCATTATATTCCCACCAAGTCAACATATGATCCTGTAGATCCTCTTCCATGTCGGCCACGACTGCCTCTCCTCCTCTTCCCGAGCCTTGATTATCCCCAGCCGGCCAAAGTCTCTCCTCCCGGTATCAATATCCATCTCTTCCATCTTGACAAAGCCCGTCTTGAACCACAGCTTGTGAGCCAGGTAGAAAGCCAACACCACAGGTATCGCAGCACACTGCTTGAAGAACTCAGCCACACGATCGCCCGTATCCGGGTCGTTGCCCGAGTCCGTCGGGCTGGGCAGGATGGCCACCCAGACTTGGACGATCAAAATGAAAACATTAAGCAAGAAACCCACCCACGACCCCGCCACGCCACCCTGGGCGCGGAAGGCCATGTCGCTCAGCGAGCGGTTGTGGTAGTCCCACGCCTTGCGCAGCCGGATGTGCGAGACACAGATGCTCGCCCAAGTAAAGATGGTGCTGAGCCCGCTGATGGCGAGTAACCAATCAAAGATCTTGTACTCTACGTCACCGCTGGCGTTGGACAGGAACGCGAGGAGGCCGACGGCCGAGGTGGCGACGATGGCGACGAGCGGCCGGCCGGTGCGGTCGACATAGGCCAGAATCTGGGGTGCCTGCCCTTGGTCGGCGAGCGCCGCGAGCGTGCGCGACGAGCCAAAGACGGCCGAGTTGCCGACACTGATGACCGACACGAGGATGACGCCGTTCATGACGCTGGGGAGGATGGTGTCGCCCGCGCTCTCAATGGCGATGACGAACGGGCTCGCGTGCGCATCGGCCCCGTTTTGCGCCCCGAGAAGGCGCGGGTCGTCGTAGCGCACCAGCAGACCGACCAAGGTCAGGGCCACAATGTAGAACAGGCTGATGCGCCAGAATACTTGCTTGATTGCCGTTGGTAGAGACTTCCGCGGATTGGCCGTTTCGGCTGCTGCCAGGCCAACGAGCTCCGTGCCGGCGAAAGCGAAGGCGGCGGTGACAAGAACGCTGGAGAAGCCTCTGAACCCGTTGTGAAAGGCCCCCGGATCGTACCAGTACTTGCCCCCGATATAACCCCCTGTCGGGGTGCCTCCAATGTTGATTACGATGCCGAGAAGGCTTGGGCTTGTCAGCTTGTACGGTGAAGCAGAAGGGAGCGATCTGGCACTCACATGAAGCCTATGACGGCAGTCACTTTGAGAATTGCAAAAACAAACTCAGCCTCGGCATATCCTTTGACGCCGAACAGGTTGATGATTACGATTATGGCGAGGAAGAGGGTGATGAAGATGGACTGGTCCAGGTCCGGGTTCCAGTACCGGATAGTGTAGGCCCCCGCTATGATTTCGAGGGGCAGGACGACAATCCACTGCAGAGCATAACTCCGCGTCGTTGTTAGCTGCGCAGACAGGGAGGAGGAGGGCGGGAGAACTTACTTCCAGCCCATAGCAAAGCCCCATGAAGGATCCAGAAACCTGGTGGAAAAGGCAGAGAAGGATCCAGCCACGGGGAACACGACAGCAAGCTCACCGAGAGCCTGGACGGTGAAGTACAACATGACACCGACGAAGAGGTATGCCAGTAACACTGAAGCCGGGCCGCCCATGCTGAGGGCCTTACCCGAAGCAACAAACAGACCGGTTCCAATGGACCCACCAATGGCAATCATCTGGAGATGGCGACCTTTAAGCTCGCGCGACAGCAGGGAGCTCGCCGTTTGCTTGTTGGCGTTCCGGATGTCGTAGTAGCGGCCCCCATGGTGATCGCGCGCGGCGTGGTGGACGGCTGGGGCATCAAAGTCATTCTCAGCGACCGGGGCCGTGTCAGGCTGGTAGCCATTGATATCGTTGGTGCTGCCGACACTCTCACGACGGAACGAGTCGACAAAGCGGTCGACGGTACCCCGGACTCCTGGCCGGAGGCTTTTGAGGTTTTCGGCGCGACTGGGCCCACGCACGATGAAGGTGCTCCCCTCGGCCAGACTCCGACTGATGCGCAGCTCATTCAGCTCTAAATCGCGGTCGAGCGTCATTGTAGGTGACTCGTTGAACGAGGGGGATCCAGTTTATCATGAGTTTTAGGTCTCGGATCTAGTTCTGGATGTGGTTAAATTTTTTGAGACAAGTAACGTCGGTGCGATGTCGTCAAGATTGCCCAATCTGGCTGACCTGAGGCGGGGCCGTCTCACTCTTGTTGACGACAGCAGCGGAAATGTGATGATTTAGCAGTAGGCTGGCGAAGTCGGGAGATCGGGCCTCGAGCAAGTGTAAAGCCAGGGGCGGTCGCCGGCTGACTCGGGAGGAAGTATGTATGTATGGGGGCATAGGAGGTTTTGGGGGGGGGGGGGGGGGAAGTCTAAGCTTGAGCTGACAGAGATGGTGGTTGCGGGTTGCAATATACGTCGCCGACTAGAAATGATTGTAATAGACTGATAATCGTGGGGTTGCTTGGGATATGCTTGGGATGCTTGGGATGCTTGGGATGCTTGGGATGCTTGGTCGTGCTGCCGTCTGTTCCCGCTGTTCCCGCTTGGGCCTGCCCCGCGTTGGGGTCTGGGCATGAACCAAAATGGACCAAAATGAGGAACTGGAAATATCAGTCCCGCCAGCGGAACCGAGTCGGGGCTGGGGTCGCACGGATGCTACAGCACTGCGTGCAGCTGCTGTGGCAGATGGCCTGTGTTTACCGCCGTATGTGCGTCTCGAAAATCGTGAGCAAAAGGGGGGTGGTCGGTGTGTTGGTGTCTCTCTGGGCGGGGGTAAACCCACATTAGACGATAAGGGCAAAAAATGGGAGATGAAGCGAAGGTGGAAGAGGAAAAAATCCAGGGCGCCACATCCCAAATCGCGATAATCGCCCCCTGGCCACGCGGTAAGCTGGGGCTCGGCTGGGCGGAAACAGGGGACACGATTGGAGATATTGGAGGCGGTGCCCCACACTTTGCACTCTTGCCCTTGCCCTGTCTGCACACCCTCCTCGGCCAACCACAGCGGTCGCGGTGTTTTAGATCGTTGGGGGCCTAGCGTCCTTCTAGAAGGGAATGCGTGTTTTTCTAGTGCGACCTGGCGCTGCGAGGGCCAGACTCCGGAGACGTTCCAGGGGCGACATGATTTCAGTGGCGCACAATGGTCCCCGGGCAGTCATAAGTTATGGCTGGCTGGCCGCACGAACTCGGAGGCGGCATCCATGGAGGGAGATTTGCATGATATCCGTCGGTCTTGGAGCTTCGGAGGCGCACTCTGTCACAGGTCACCGACACCCAAACCCACTAAGACCGTCGCAGCATACCGAGGGCCGCGGAACACCAACCTGCGCCGCGCACCGCGCACCGCGCACAGTCCAGAATAAAGATGTTGCTGCATGCGCCTAAGATAGCACTTGGGGGGGGGGAGTAGGTGGCAGCATAGCAGCGCGGCACGTCAGCATCGCAGTATTTGCATCCATCACGGCCGCGGGATGGATCCATGACAGACGACAGCAGATGCCACACAGCTCGCCAACTTCCAGCTTCATGTTGTCATGTCGGTGCGCACCTTCCATCTTGAAGCGTGTGTGGCCTGCGCAGCGAGATCCCTCGCGCCCCCCATCCTTGCAGTTTTAGCCGTCACGATAACATGATAACATCCCCTGGTGGCGATAGCACCGATGATAGATGTCGCCGACAACAGTCGTTCGGAACCCTCTCCTCAAATTGCCACGAGACTGCGGAGGTGGCAGCTCTAGCTCAATCATGTCTCATCAGGTACGCTAGCGTGGTGCTACTAAGCAGGAGTGCTACAGTACAGCAACGATAGCATCCTAACAATCAAGCAACCATACCTGATCACGTAACCCGAATAACAGACGCAAATATGAACCAGCCAGGATATGTCTAACTTTTTCCGATATCTGAATCCACACTACCGTCGGCCCCAGTCTCCCGCCTCTGGACTCCTAATCACGATGCAGGGGCAGCCTGCGACCAGACCTGAGATGTACTAACACCGTCTCTAGCGTCGAGATAAGATGGATGGCTAACCTGGATTTACACCTCCATGTCCGTGATGCACCCCGTCCCCTCACTTTTAGCCCTCTGCTTCAAGAATTCCGCCGTTACAATCAAGCCGATCAGCACTAGCTATACAAGCCAGACACGTGCCGAGGAAGAGATGTAGTAGCCCAGGTAAACATGCATTGTCAAGACCCCAGTCAAAATGGTTGATGGTCAGTTGTTATCCCCAACATTGTCAGGAGTTACACCTTCCTCGGTACCGATGCTAATGGTAATGTCACTGCCGGTGCTACATAGATATGCTGATACCCCAGACGGTGATATTGCGGCATGAAGTCTACTCCACTGACCTCGACATTACAACGGCTACTATCGGCCACCTTTGCTGCTTCGAGGTTGCAGCTTGCAGCCATGCCTAAGAGAGACAGACTAGTACTATCACAGATGCCCAATGTACCCCTGACACCCTCTCAGGACCTGAAGCAAGAAGTCGCAGCACTGCCTCGGCATTCACCTCGAGACCCCTAGGCGCAGCGTTCAAGGCGCTTAGATCTCTTCGATGTCTAAGCGAGCGAGGTTATCAAGACTGCAGCTCGGCCCACGGCTGCAGGCCAGACAATGTCGATACCTTGGTCCGAGGAGCTAATCAGTGACAGGCAAGGCAAACCTGCATGCATGAACATTGAGAACATGAACTCTAAAACTGAACTCGTTGAAAAACATGACCAAGAAGGGTAGACTTTCTTGACGGGACGCTGTGGATGGAAATAGACGAAAATATACGTGGGTATTATAGCCACCCCCCCGGACAGTGGAATGGATTGGATTAGCTGTATCGTAGAAGCTCTCCCTTGAGCCAGTCGTGAACGCCTGCAGAGTGTGCAAAGTGTACCCAGCAGCGGTCTGCGAGGCATTTGATATTCACCTTCCTCATCCATACGTGTAAGGCTGCATTCTCAAAGGAGGCACCTCACTCGGTGCCACTTGATGCCTGTGCTTGCTGTCCAATAGTGGAGAAGGAGTGGAGATTCCTAACGTTCAACTGACGCGTTCCAGATTAAAATGCCCGTCAGACGGAATCCTTGGAGACCCTTTCCGACTCGACATTCAGAAATGTTGGTTTTTTTTGGAGGTTTCGAAAAGAAAAGCAGCCTCTCACTTTTGTTGCCCTCTTGTTATGTCCCCGCCGCACACCACCGACGATGACACTCGCCCATCCAGACCGCATGTTCACATCGCCGCAACGCGAGGGGCTCGAGCGCAATCCGTGTCAACGATGCAGACGCCCAAAACAACAAGACGTATTTCGATTGGATACAATGGTCTGCGTCTGGCAGAGGTGTGGTCGAGTGTGGGCAAGTTGGTCAAGGCCACGTCTGGGGGAGCAACGTGGTCAAGATACACAAGCACGACGCAAGCGAGAAGCTGGGGTGCTTCTGATGTCAGGCCAGTCTCCTTCTGCCCGTGGCGCAGGAAGGAATGGCTCTAACCCGTCGCTCGGTGGTTTTGTCCTGGCCCGTTCCCTCTTTTGACAACTGCGAGCTGCAACCCCCCCCCCCCCCCTTCCCCCCCCCACTACGGGTGCATGTGAGAAGCACAGGTGAAGCAGTGTTGACAGGGGACGAAAGAAGGCAAAATTGGCCAGTTGAAGGGGGCAAGGGGGGTAGAGAAAGGGCAGAGAAATGCTCTACCCCCCCGCCTGTGGATTTTTCCCTTTCGCAAATGCGTCTAACCGTAACGCGTAACGGCGAATCCCTGCTTGAGAGCAATGACGGCCTGCGATTTGGCCATTAGGCCATCCTACCATACCATCCGTCCCGCTATAATCCTCCGCGTTGCCAATTCGAACCCCGACACGTTCTAAGGAGTCCACGAAAACATGACCGCAGTCGAGCCGCTTCCCGTCCCCAAACTAGATACAAGCTATTGCTATTCCGGGTCGATTTACTGAGGTGGGAAAGTCGCCACGGCGTGTCCCGGATGCAGTTCCCGACATACGAGAGCTCCCATTTGATTCGGCCCTTATTCGCGGGGTGGAAACACTAGCATCAACTCACCTATTCACTGCGCATCAGCAGGTACCTTACCTGAGAGGTATGAGCGAGAGTGGCTCTCGTCTGACATTGATCCAGTGATAGTGCACCCTACCTGCGACTTGCCAGACTACAACGATACAAAAAACCAGGCTGCTCTGGCCACCGCGAAACAGTTTCGAAAATCACACCCCCCTTCGCGCGCTGTCTCCTTTGGCCGTGGTAATTTGGACAGTGGGCCGTGCTGAGTGAGGATCGGTGGGATGCATAATCGCACGCGTTCCCGGTTGACACACACACGACAAACCCCCGTCTTTCCAGCGGCCAATGATGGACAGCAAATCTGCGCCCGCGCCGCTGCACAGAAGCTCTGGAAGCCCCCATCGGGAAATAGGCGATCGGTGCCATATCCGTCCTAATGCGAGATAGGCAGCTTGGGGAGGAGGAAAATGGCGCAAGAAGAGCCACAATTGCCACCCCCATGCCCATGGCGGCCACAGCAGCCCTCGCGCCACCTCGACACCGACCCCTGAGTAGTTAGCTCGGCCAGGGGAACGGCATGATCTTGGCATAAATCGAGACATTGTTGAGTGGGATAGTTTTATACTCGGATTAGAAGAAATAACCCCTGTGGCCAATCATGGCGGACTCGGCACCCTTATCCGTTCTGATGGCGCGCTCCATGGTATGCTAGCGCCGGTGGTCTGGTCCTCGACATACTGACCTGTCACTCTTTGGCAACTCCGTCCGTCTTGGTCTGGGCTCTATCCCGTCAAGACATATTCCACTCCACGCCGCCGGTGATGCCGAGGTGCTCTGGCGCACACAGCCCGCCCGGTGTCTGACAGGACACACAACTTTCGGATCTGCTCCAAAACCAGTCTGTTCCTGTCTCGTCCTCCCAGTTCCACAAGCCGTCTGGCCACCCATGAAATCATGACGCTGTACTCATCACCGCCACTGGCTCGGCCATTCAGCGATGACAAGCCCACGGTGCTGGTGTCGTGGTGGATGGCCAGCTTCTGTACCGTCATCATCACGCTCCGCATTGCCGGTCGCTATATCCGTGTCGAGAAGCTCTTTGTGGAGGACAAGATTGCCGCCTTGGCCCTGATTCCCATGTTTTTGCGCATGGCGTTTGTGCATGTTGTTTTGCTGTTCGGGACAAACAATGTTTTAGTCGAGGACGACGGCTTGCGGCTGTCGGTCGAGGAGATCCGCCGCCGTAAGATCGGCAGCAGTCTGGTTCTAGTCACTCGGCTGCTCCATCCGGCGACGTAAGTTCATGCCTTTGCTCCAACGCCTCCCTGCAAGTTGCTGACCTTCTGGCCGTAGAGTATGGATCCTCAAGGCCGTGACACTAGAGTTTTTTGGACGTCTTGTAATGGGCCAGAAAAAGTACAAGATGACATTCTGGTCTATGCGTGCCATCTTTTTCGCAACCTTTGGCGCTGTTATCGTCAGCGACCTGGCCGAGTGCCGGCCCTTTAGCGACTACTGGACCGTATTTCCGGACCCGGGCGGGCAGTGCCGTCAGGGCTACGCGACCTTTGTCACCACGGCCGTCGGCAGCATCCTGACCGACGTCCTCCTCGTCGTCTTCCCGGTGCCCATCATCGCCTCAATCCAGCTCTCGCTCGGCCGCAAGGTCGTTCTCATGCTCCTCTTCTGCCTCGGCCTCCTCAACGTCATCATCACGGCCTATCGCATCCCCCAGGTCCTGGGCGAGCACGGGTACCAGGGCACGCGCTCCATGTGGGCGTCGGTCGAGATTCTCATCGCCACAGGCGTCGCCAACGCCCTGGCCCTCGGCTCCTTTGTGCGCGACACGGGCGCCAAGAAGGCCAAGTTCAAACAACACGACCCCCACGACGGCTCCATCCCGACCCAGCGCGGCCAGCGCGGCCAGAGCGACCTGGAACGGGGCCGGGCCAAGATCAACTCGATGATCTCGGAGCGCGACACGTCGGCCGAGTCGTCAGTGTCTTCGCCGCTAAGCAGCAGCAGCGCGCGAGACGCCGCCGTCCTCAACCGCACCGCCAGCCGGGACTCGCTGATCCCGCGGAGCCAGCTCTCCACGTACTACCACGGCGACGGCGCAAACCACTCCAGCGGGGTCGTCAAGACGACGACGATCCGCGTCACCATCACCGATCCCGTGCCCGGGAGAGACTCTACTAGTGATGAGCCCCGCGCCGGGACGCCGCGCATGGTCATGACGCCCGTGGTGCGGAGCAAGTCGGCCAGTGGGACCGGGGTCGGGCGCGGGTCGACCGTTGTCCTGCAGGAGATGAGGCCGATGCCGGCTCGGAATGTCAGTCCCTTTTAATTTGTAGAGGAACGATACAGACATCATGATGACATGAAACGGTTGGATGTTACTTGTTTTACACTGGGTGGACAGCACTGGAGTTTCGTTGGGTGGTTTCCGATAGCACACATGACACGCACACTTAGTATACGCGTACATCATAATTGGAATTGTTGCCTAGGAGCTACTCCTATGAATTACACGTCACCCACTTTCCATCGAAAGGAAAATTTAGCCCAGGGGGGTTGAAAATATGCCTCTGAGGCTCAGCGGCCTGCAGCGGCCGTGTATAGGATCACCCTAGATCAGGGAAGAATCAGGGAAAGCTTAGGGCAAGCCAGCCACAGATTACCGTGACCTTGGGCTACGAACGGAAATGGTAATTGTGATGGGATCCCATTGTGGTTGCCCAGACTTGTCTCATACAACCAGGCCGCTGTTTGAGACGAATCTAGGTTCCAGCGCCACAGCTCGGCCACATAACATTGCTCACCCTGGCTCAAGCCCTGCTCAGTCTCTGCTCAGGCTCGCTCACCCTAGTTACTATCTTTCGGCAAGGCTACGCCGCAACAAGCTAGGAATTGCTTTCATTCTAGCCGATGAGCCCAGAATCAGTCCCATATATAAAGATGGCTAAAATAGGTCTCCCGTTTGAAGGCAAAATAACGTGATTACATAGCGAGTAGATCACTCTACCACCTCAATTAAACTACTATACAAGATCGCAAATTTCTCCACAACACGACATGCCTAATGTACGAAAAGAAGCGCAATTATAACTGGCGCTTGTTAGTGCTTATTAGCGTTGTTGAATACGACTGTTGCCGTTCATCCAATACCCAATGAAAATCCAGGAGCATGCTACCCGGATCATGTGATGTTGCTGCCTTGATGCAGTCTAATCGGGGATTGAACTGTACAGCCTCACGATGGCTGTTGGTGCATTGACTGGGTTTTCTTCCCCGCACCTGAAGCGTGGCCACCAGTTCACCATGGACCCGCTTTCGATATCTCTAGGCCTTGCGGGTGTGCTACCCATCATTGCCACTGTAATTCGACTCGCTCAGCGATACCGGGATGAAGTCAAGGGAGCGAGTGAGTCCATTTCCCTGCTCATCACCGAACTGGGACTTCTCGAATCGGCAATCCGGAACCTTGATGCATTTCTGGGAAGCGCCGAAGGCAGGGATGCCATCCAAGACTTGCAGCTTGACCAGTCCTCCGCTTTGCGCACTTGTTCCGTAGCCTGTTCGGCGAAGCTCAACGCGCTGGCCTCCAAACTCCACGATGCGGACGCGAACACGAGGGCCGGCGGCAGTCGCCTTCGTCACCTGATATGGCCTCTGAGCGAGCGTGACCACAAAAAAACCGTCCAAGAACTCCGGAATTTGACGCTCTGGATGCAGTTTTCCCTCTCGGTCGACAATATTCGCATTGTTTGTCGCTCTTCCGATCAGATGGGTCAGGTTATGAAACAACAGCTTGAGCAACTTCAATCTCTTGCCAAGGTCCAGGAGTCGACCGCTAAAATCGAGCTGGCAGTGGAAGACCATGCGAGTCGGCTTGATGCGCAGCGGGACTGCGAAAACAGACAGAAGATACTTGACTGGATTTCTCCGGCAGGACACGGCCAGCGACACCACGCAATCCAGGCTCTGCGACTTGAGGGCACCGGCGACTGGCTGATTCGTCAACCAGGATTCCTAAAGTGGAGCTGTGGTGACGAGACTGGCTCACCAAATGTGCTTTGGTGTTATGGCGGTCCGGGAACAGGCAAGACTGTCTTGGTGTAAGTGCTGGGGGCGGCTGGCCCTACTCCACTCACCCTTCCAGCAGAATATTTGACGCCGGTAATAAGCTAACAATGTGCATCAACGCTCAGATCGGTGGTCATAGATCACCTGCTTGAGTCGGCCTCCCGTGGGCGCTCTACGGTTGGGTTCTTGTACTTTGACTACAAGAACAATGCGCACCAGTCGGCCCTGGTAATGATCCTGTCCGTTTTACGACAGTTTGTCGAGGCAGCGCAATCGATAGCGGACTGTGTCAAGGCTGCTTATGATTCGCATCAGCAGATGCAGCGGAATTTGAGCCTGAAAGATGCGCTCAAACTGATCTCGGCTGTCACAAGTCCCTCGGATACGGTATATTACGCTGTCGTCGATGCTGTGGACGAATGCCTGTCATATCAGAGACGCCCCTTCCTCGAAGCTCTTTGTGGGCTCGCGAGGAAGTCCAAGCATTTTCGCCTCATGATCACCGGTCGGCCTCACGCCGATGATGTCGAAGGATTTTTCCCCGAGTGCGGAAAGCTTGAGATATGCGCGAACGAGCAAGATATGCGTCGGTACATCAACCATGAGCTAGACATCCACGCCGCCCGGGATGTCATCGACCATGACTTCGCGGATGAGATTGTTAAGCAGCTGATAGCAGTGTCTCGGGGTATGTTCCTTCTGGCGGTTCTCCATCTCCGGACACTCGTGGAATTGACGAGTGTCGGCGCGATGCAAGATGTCTTGAGCTCGGCGTCGGGGAGTCTATCAGAGGCGTACAGGACGACCATCAACCGCATTCAGCAACAGCCTGCCAGCCGGTCTGAGCTTGCGATGCAGATACTCCAGTGGGTTTTCTTTGCAGCCAGACCCCTGACTGTGGAGGAGCTGCAAGACGCTTTGTGCATCAAGCACGGTCAGGCCAGACGGGATGCCAGATACCGCCCGGCCCCGAGGATCATGCTGGAGTGCTGTCAGGGGCTCATCTTGGTCGATTCGGAAGCGTCGCTGGTTCGGCCCGCCCACTACACCGTCCAGGAATATCTGATGGAGAATTCCTGCACAATCTTCCCAGGACATGACCTTTACATGGCTCAGACGTGTCTGGCGTATCTAACCCTTGATGATTTCGCTTCTGGTCCGGAAAAAGACATGAGCGGGATTAAGGCGCGCCTCCGCAATTACCCATTTCTCTCATACGTATCACGCCGCTGGTACACACATTTGTCCCCGTTGAGCAGCTTGAAGGAGATCGAGACATCTCTGTGGAGGTTTCTTGGGTCCGCAGAGTTCAGGGCGACAACCAAACAAGCCTCTGCGTTCTCGGGCGGCTTCGTTTGGCGGTATTGCCAGCCCGAGGAATGTCTCAGCCACACAGCGATCCACATAGCCTGCTCGTCCGGTCTGACCTCCGTGGTAACGGAACTATTGAATGGGCCGAACAAATGCAATACACAAAGGGACGATATCAATGCGCAATCGTACATCGGGACCACCCCAGTCATCCACGCCGCGTCGTGCGGCCACGCCGAAGTGCTTCGGTTTCTTCTCGACAACGGGGCTGACCCTTATATAGAAAACGCGTACGGCAACGCACTGCACTGCGCTGCCGAAGCCGGGAAATCAGGCTCGATCCGTGCCCTCATCCGACATGGAATGCCCGCGGGGTCAGACGCTCGATACAGCAGGGCTCCTATTCTTTGCACGCTCGACAGAGACTCGGTAGAGGCTTTCACGACGTTGACCGATTCGGGGGCTTCAATAGAAGACCTGGGAGAAAATAGCCGATCGGAGGGGGTCGAATGCGAGGACTACAACCATTGCGAGCTGTGTGGTCACTGTACACCCGAGGTGGCCTTCCTGCATCTCGCCGTCAAGTCCGACGCCGGGGAAATTATACGCGTTATTGCTAACGGCAAGCTGATTGATTTCAAGGTTCGAAACAAAGTTGGATGGACGGCTTTCCGTTTGGCTGGGCGCACTGGTCGCATCAACGCTGCGCGAGCCTTGGAGGAGATCTTAGCTGTGGCTGACATTGAGCGGTCTGTCGATCGCAAAATCGCAGAGATCACGGATAGTAGCGAATATCTAGCTATTATTGATCGTAATGAGCGTGGTTGGTTTTGGAAGAGGCGGAAGCATGAATTGTATAGCGAGGGTGTAGCGCTTCGGCGACGATATCTGGAGGGTCTGTAATGCACGCCTTGGGTACATCCTCATCAAAGTTATAAGCTATTACCTGGAGACTGTATTCTCCGCCCCATGCTGTCGCCACGACCGTGAGGGACTTTTTTTGTCGTAACTACAAAAATAGACTGGATGTAAACACGACAAATGAGTTAGCTAGTATTGCCATTCAGGATTTATAACACATCGTCGACCTGAGTCACGCCGACCTCAGTCATGTCTTTTGCGGACGGGCTTTTCGCTTCTAGACGATGAATGTTGATCTTTAGACTACAAACTTGACTTTGGAACTTCTCTCGGTAGTGCCTAACAGGCTAACAGGTTCGTCTCCTCAAAGCTCGACAGGAAAAGCACGCTCCTCCACAAAAGAACCAAGAGCTAGAAACGCCTAACATGTGGCGCGAGGCATCAGACTCTCCATACACTCCTCCACTCGCGCTTACTCTTCCCCACTCCCCGGGAGCCGGAGCGCCATAATCAGCAGGAAAAACAAATGGCTCTAAGAGAAGAAAAGCAAAAGCACGAAAAAAACAAAAGTCAGGTGTCAAAACCAGCCTGATTGACCCTGCCCCAAGTCACTAGTCATAAAGATCGAAGCCCGTGACCTCGTTATGCTCAATATGAACTACTAAACCACTCTCAAGGTCAAACTGGAACGAGTCAACTTAGTCCCGAATCTCGTTCCAGACTTGGGGCCAACCACTTGCATCCGATTCCTCGTCGAGCGAAATGTATACTGTGTTCGGGTTCTTGTCGCAGTCGGGATTGAACCCGAGCCTGAAGAGAGATCGAGTTGTATTTATCACGTGTACAGTCGTGGCCCGCCAGGATTTCGCCCGCTTTGGCCATGATGCCATCCCATTCTGCGTTCAGCCTGTCGTTGGTCTCGGCGGTAGTCATGTATCTCTTGCGGCGGCGATCTTCCTCGCTGAAGGGGGGGGGGGGGGGAACTGCTGCCACGAGTTTCCGGACATGGTGTCGGTAGTAAAAAAGAGACGATTTGACCTGGGGAGGTGCGTCTTTATAACCCAGATTCTAGGAAAATAACTTTTATGTGGTAAACTTATTTCGGCTGTGCTGGAAGGGAATAGTGGGGTAGACAAAGCAACGTCAAAGTCCAAGGTTCTTTGGGGTGTGATCGGTAGCCGACTAGCTATTCCCAGGCAACCCGCTGAAGATACAGCGTGTGGCGTTGAATTAGTGGATTTGGTTATGTACCGCCGGCGGAAGCCATGAAAGACGGTGTGGAAAGGCGTGTAAACAAGTGTGTGTTAGCTCGGAATAGTGTCAAAATAATTGTTAGGTGCCATCCATCTTGGTGTTAAAAATGTGGAAATGGTAACGTTCCTTGCTGGGCATGCCAGTCGGCTACCGATGAGACGCAAAGGCTTTGCGGTTTACTAAATTGGAACAATACTGAGGATCCGAGGATAATGGGGTTGTAGCGAAGTCCCCTTGGAGAGAAACTGCGGAGCTAGGAAAGGCAAACAAGCTCGCGGCTCGCGGACAGTCTCTGCCAAGTCTCGGAACATATGCGCACTAGGCCTACTATTTGAAGTCTTCCATCCACCAGCGTAGTGGCAAGGCAACAGTAATTCGGATAACAAGGGTCGCTGTCCGATTCTTCAGAGGAGCGGTAATCACTGTCGAGAGGCCCTCGTTCGCGGTGTATGACGCAGCCCGGCATGACTCCTTCTTCCCCGCGGCCGATCAGAGCAAACCGGCATGCCGCCGCCAAGTCGTCACTGAGCCGGCAGGCGCCGAGAAACACACCACACAGCGTTCCATGGCCTGCGAGGACGAATACGTCAGTGTGTCTCTTGACAGTCCTTTGCAATTTAATCCTCCCTAGCCGATTCCCTATCGATCCCTGTGTCACCCTTTGCCGAACCGGCTCCACAACATCTTGGGTATTAAGGGAAGCAGCGAGGTAGGCGGCGCCAGCACAGACGCCCAGAAGGAAGAAGTTGCTGATCTGCGGCTGAATAGTCTGGATGCTGTAGACTTCCCAGTTGACCACTCCTATCCAGCCTGCCCATGCCCACGACGGAAGGCTGTCTCGACGTCTCGGAGTGGATGAAAGGCTTGTGGTACCACAAAATATTGTAGTTGACAACCGCTTCCAGTAGTCCGTAAGCCGACGATCCCACCGTAGATTTCCAATGTCGACGTTGCGATGTCCTTCACGGCTGCAAAGCCTGGAACATATTGCGCAAAGCCCTTGGCGGCAACGACCATGGTCCCGGGAAAGAAAATCTACTTCACTCGGCACAAGGCTAGATTGCGAATCGTCAGCCATGTAGAAGCACCCGTGGGTTGGGCCCGATCCGCAGTGTCGACGAAACAGACAAGTGTGCCAAGGGCGAAGGGTCTCAACGCACAGCACCAAGTAATAATAGTCATACATCAGGCATCTGCCAAGGCCGTAAAAGTGACAAGTGCCTCTTGTGCCTCTTGTCACGTGACCAAGTCTGTACACCAAAAGATATATTAAACTGCCATTAAACTAGCCATCTTAGGATAGCTGGATGGTGGCCAATCGGCCACCTTCGGATGGCGTAGCACAGACCCTTGCGGCAACCTTTGTTCACCACTGTCAACTACTCGAGGCGTCCTGCCGTACAGTCTGCCACCTCTTGAATGCAGGTTGTAACAATTGTGGAGGTTCGAATGTCCCAGTTCTAAGCCTCTGCTGGGAAAGGAACCGCTGGGCTGCCGTCGGATGGAGCGCGGCTTGCCGTGACCAAGTTTCTACCAACTTTACTGGAGTGCAGAAAGCCACTGGCGCAACGGCGACTGGGCTTTCGGTCGGGCAACCAGAAGCTGCTTCGGGAAGGCGCTAATTATGCCGGTAGGATCCATCCAACATCATCAGCCTGGGTGAGGTGAGCCGAATGAACTCAAGAAATAGGTCTTGTTGCCTAGGTATTGGGAATGAAATTCTCTTGAAACGGACCGCCACGTGACCAGGCATGGTTCAGCAGAAGCACAACTTGTCACTTCCGATACCTTATTCCTCGTCATTTTCGGCCTCGGAATCCTGGAGACGCTTCCCCTCAGCGCTGCTATCGCCGGTAATAAAGGCCCTAGTTGCGCTCTCATCCGAGTCTGGAAGCCCGAATCGAATCCTCCGAGCGCTGATCAACTCCAAGACGCCTTCGCTCCCAGCAGCCAATGCCCGAATCTTGGTCAGCAACCCAGGCCGTTGTTCGACCTTGCTCACCGGCAGGACCCCAAGGTCATGTTCGTCGACACTCTTGTCGGCGCCTTTCTCTGGGGACTCTTCACCTTTCCCCCCCGGATATCCCGGATATCCCGGATATCTCGAGATCAGATCGATCTCGGGAAACTTGCTCGCAACCGGAGTTCCGCTCCCCAAAATGCACGCCAATGCTAGGACGCCCATGGCCCAGAGGCTGAGGAATAGGGAAACGATGCCGTACACTCCGAGAACCCATGGGTCTGCCATGGCTCGGTAGTGAACACTGACAACGGTAGCGTTGGTGTTCAGCTCTGGGGGCAAGGGAGCTCCGATGCCCGCGTAAATCGCCCCCGTCGAGAACTGCAGAAAGACAGAGATAAAATTGCGGAGGATATCCAGAGGCAGAATGTCCAGCTCGGGAAAATAGCTCTTGTAGTACCGCAGCCCCGACCCCAGGGCGTAGTGGATGGCGTATGTCGACGCGTTATTGATCCAATCCGGATGCGATGGGTTGATGGAGCGATCTATGGGCGCGAGAATCTTTGTAATGATTGGCATCACATCTTTGGCGGTAATTTCGGTAAGCTTGGGGCTGGATAGGTCGTCTACCGACAGGATGCTGAAGTTGGCTCCGCTGTATGCCGTCGTGGCAAAGCGGTTCTGCATGGTGACTGCCGTGATCTGGTCCATCTCATCTTGCCATGTCGTGTTTACAAAACAAGACTTGAGCCCCCAGATTTCAAATGGGCAGACGCTCCACCCTGGATGCCCGAGCAAGTCAGCAGACGCCTCTCTCGAATATCCCGCCCTTCCTTCTAGGACTCACCAGCAATGAGGTCCGTCCCATGGTTGGCCAAACAGATATACAGCCCCTCGTCCTCGGTTTGCCCGACGGCGACGCAGTCAGATTCCCTGTTGAAGGTCCACCCACTCGGGGGGGCGTGGAACTCCAAGTGATAGCCAGGTGCACTTCGGACGCGAATGGCAGTTTCGCTGTCCCACGGAAGCTTGGTATCCCCGATAAGGCGCTGGTCCGCGTGCCGGTCTCGGACGTAAGCTGCGCCGCCAGGGAGAAAGAACGACCGGCACTCAGGACCACTGCACGAAATGGGCTGGATCGGTATCGCGAATCGGTTGTCGGACAGAAGGCCATAGGTGAAGCAGAGCCAGAAGAAGTTGGCCACCCAGGCCGGAATAGTAGACTTTACGAACCCGTTAATCAGCTCCGGAGTGAGCGGGGCTACACCGGCAAACACCATTCTCTCCGGGAGACCCGTTGACGTGTATACATATCTGAAGTCTAGATTACCTATGACGCAGAGAGGAGGGGGGGGGGGAAGGTGTTAGGTTATGGCGGTAGCCGAAGTGGTAGGATCCATCCACTTACTTGTCAGGACAATCCCAAGAGCCCAGGCCAAGCCCATGAACGATAGCCTGGTGGTTATTAGTGAGGGGCCGACCGACAGATGACTGGATGCAAAGCAGTATGGCAAACCTCTTGGCACAGTAAAACAAGTGAATACCGGGACGCGGAAGCAGTATCAGAGAAGCAACAGCTATTGGCCCTGCCGCTCTGCTCAGCGCGAGGAACGAGCCAAGGGGTAGTCCCCGGTTGTGTCTCGACGCGAGAGCCCATCGCCAGGCTTCGAGAGAGGTGCTAATCTGATCCCATATCAAAAACGCGACGATGTGCGCACAGATGTTGACCGTGAGGATGGTCCGGCCAGGTGACAACCGGAGGAAAGGCGGGGGTGGCGCTTCATCAATCAGCACCATTTTGACGAAGACGTAGGATGCGAAGGTGATGAATAGAGAAAATATGGCATATAGCCATGATGCCCATTTTGACTTGAAGTTGTCAAAGATTTGGCCCATGTTGTCACTTCGAATCGCGAGGGTATCAAAAAAAAAAAAAAAGAGCTAGCTAGTTGGAAAACTGAACGATCTTGAGAGGAGAGCGACAAAGACGCATGGCACATGTGGGTTGGGAAAGATAAGGATTTACTCCCCAAGGCTTCGTTCCCTATTCTTTTAGCACATGCACGGCAATTCCCGGGAGATGCCCTGATTGGGATGAGGGAGGGTGACACGACCTGCACCGACGGCTGAGAAACCCGCCAATAAACTGGAAACATTTTACACATTTTGCGTGCGAGAGAGCCTTCTGCCAATGACTGTGCGTGGCCGAGGGGCGCAGTTTGCAAGCCACTTGTTTGCACTACCAGTCTCAACGCTGCGAAGGCTTTCTTGAAGGCCATCTGATTTCATGCATTGTGGTTCTCTTGTGACCCTTGTTCGCCCTCATGCAACTCCCACCACGCTCAAAAAAAAAACGGAACCCTTTGTCCAAAGGAAGCTTCTACATCGTCTTCATCCGGCCTCAAGTATATAGGTCTTTGTGTTTGGTCTGGCCCTCAGGCTCGGGCTCAGGTTTGGGCTTAGTCTCGACGAGTGACGTTGTTCTGTCCTTGGCCGAGGCGGTTGGGCGTTTCTCGCCATTCTTGTCCAAGGGGAAGGAAAAGTTGGCGGTGTCGCTCCATTGGACTCCACGGAAGGTGAGGTGATGTACCTGCAGCTGCCACTGTTGCATAACCATCGCCCCTGATCAATCCCCCGGGGTCCTCGGCCGAGTTTACCGACTCTAGAGGCTCGTGATTGGCATTATACTCCACAGGACCAGTGACTTCCGGGGGACTACGGTGACGAGCTGCCCAACCCACGTCCCGGCCTTTCATACCGAATCAATAAGGATCGTAGGCTTGTCTCTGACTGGCAGCACGACATGGCAGAAACTGCTTATCGTGGGTTTGTAGCCGAACACTGCGAGCTGGGATTGGCGAGCTAGACCTCCGTCGTATCCGGTACCGATCTGTTGCCCGCGTCGGTTCAGGCGATCGCTCCCCCGTACCGAGGCTGCTAGTCGGAGGAATGTGTCCAGCAATAGACCTACGTCACATCTCGACACCTAGGTCGACCTTCTTCCTCTTCTAAACAAAACTGTAGAGCCCCTCTTCGTCGTTCGCCACTGCCTCTTCCTCGACCGACCTCGACTTGGGCTCCTCTCAGTTGACCCGCCATCCGTCTAACTCAAATCCCCGATGTCGCCATATAGTGGATCGTACTGAGGCTCGCGTCATTGCTGGCAACCTCCGGTACCTTCCTCTTCCTCGGACCCGCGCTACGGGACCGTGACGTGGCGAGGATCGCATTGACTTGCACGCGATCGCGGCTCTCTAGGGTCGAGGCTCCGGTGGCAGGGTCGCGGACGAGAAGGAGCCGACTCGTGATGTACTTGTCATGGCAGTGGCCTAGTACGCCAGGCTAGAAGATGGTCCAAGCGAAGCGGGCAAAGAGGCACTCAATACTACATCTGAGAGGAGGTAATTTGCGGTTGTGGTAGTGCTGGTGAAAGTAACCGTCCGTGATAGGATTAACGACGTGTAAAACAAACGACAATTCCCCTCGAGCCTCGTGCCCTGGCGTCTGGTCTCGCTTAGGAACGATAGCGAAGACTTTATCATCAAAGACGGTATGCATGTCTAATCGAAGAGGGATTATGTGGGCAGGACAGAGCAATGGAATGTGGTGTTGGATTGTGTGGTGTTGCGGGCCAGGATTTCCCTGGCCTGCAACAGCTATCTAGGTGTGGCCCAAAGGGCACTAGCTAGGCGAGGTGGCGTGTACGCCCTGCACCCTCGAGGTGGGGCACCACCTCCAACACACCCCCTCAGACGGCACTGAAGCCTGGATCTACATGCCTATCTAGGAAGTTGTGATAGTTGTGATGGTGTTTTGCATCGCCAAACGTCTTTTTCCTCCTTTAGCTGCCCCTGAATCCACATCAATTTTCTCCTTTTGTGGCTTTTCTGCCACTGTATTGCTGCAATGCCTCGATATTCTCCTTTATCCAGGGTATCTAGATGTCAACAAGGCCTAACAGGGTAACGAATTGTACATGCTTTTCCTTCTACAGTGGTTTTGTAAGCCCATCTGCAGTCATGTCGGTTCCTGGGAGATGCCTCAGATCTACCATCTTCTTCCTGACGCGATCTATTACCCACTTGTAACGGATATCAATACAACGAGTACGTGCCGCGTTGAGTGGATTCAACACGTTGGCCCTCGCGTTGGCACTGTCAGTGTATAGGATCAGTGGAATTGGCTGCGTAGTGCCATATTCCTTGAGGATCTCCCACACCCATCTAGCGGCCTGTGCCGCGGATGTCAAATTGGTAAATTCCGCCTCTGTTGAGCTAATTGCTGTAAAAGTCTGTTTCCTAGACTTCCACACCACTGGGCCTCCTGCGAGGAAGACCACATGGCCTCTAGTTAAGTAGCGGGTAAGCAGATCATCCGCAAAAGATGCATTTGTAAAGGTATGTAGGCGAAGATCGTCAACTGTGATGGATTCTCCACCAATGACTATGCCCAAGGACTGTGTGCCTCTCAAATACCGGAATAGGTGCTTTAATAGCTCCCAGTGTTACGGCGAAGGTCCTGCGTTGGCCTCGCTAAGACTTGACGTTATATATGTGATATCAAGGTATATACCAGTAGCAAGGTAGTTAAGCGATCCAGTCTGCCTGATGTAGTCTTTTTGGGAGGCCTGGTCTGGTTCCCATACCTTAGGCAGTTCTAACTTGGCTGGCCAGGGTGTTTTGACAGCATGGAGACCCTCGTATCCGAACTTGTTGATGATGGTACGTGTGTAGCTTTCCTAGCTCAAAGATATCATTCTTTTGGCGCGGTCACGTACTATATCGAAGCCTAGGAACCGCTTGGCTTCGCCCATCGACTTCAAATCGTAATGGCTCTCCAAGTCGCTACGAATTTGATTGATCTCCTCCACGGTTTTGGCAGATATCAACAGATCGTCAACATATAGGATAAGTAATGTGCCAGTCTTCTTGTTACAGAAAAGGCATACGTCAGAGGCGAAGGGTTCTAAGCCTATCTTTTCCAGAATGGGCGTGATGGTCTGGAACCAGTAGAGAGGGCTCCTTCGAAGACCATACAAGGCTTTGCGTAGCTTCTAGACCATGCCTGGCTTTGTAGGGAGTCCAGGGGGTTGTTGGACGTAGTAGTCGTGGCCTTTTGGGATATCTACATTTAAGAATGCCTACTTGAAGTCGAATTGGTAGTACTCAAGGTCCTGTACCGTAGTTAAGACCATAAAGACTTTGACTGACACACAGTTGACTACTACGGAATAGAGATCTTCCATACTCTAACAGTTTAATTCGTAGTTGCCGTACATAACGTAGCGTGCACACGTAGATAAGGTACCTGTATTTGGGTCTATCTTCTTATCGAAGACCCATTTACTAGGTAAAATATCAAGGCCTTCAGGCGTAGGCACAAGATAGTAGACCCTACGGTCTTCTAGGCTTTCGCCTTGTTTTTCTATGGCCGGTAGCTACTACGTTTTGTAATTAGGTAGCTTCTTTGCCTGCCACCAGTTCTTTGGCGGCGCCTTTCCCGTAGTCATGACTTGGATAGTATATTCTACCTTTATGGTAGTTAGGCTGAATTGCTATAGTTCCTAGATTCGTTACTTAACAAGGTGTAGGCTTATGTATTGACTATCCTTTAGATACCTTCGGCTAGGGGGGGGTTCTCCTTTGTTAAGCGCCTTGTATGTGCCTTTAATGTACGTTGTACGGCCGGAATAGCGGGACAGTGGTACTGGTATAGGGTCAGGATATTACCTATTGACCAGTGGAATAGGAGCCTCTCTGGTAATATCCTCATGGTCTTACTTATCGAAGTCTTCTATATCATAGAATTCTTTATCGTTATTGAGATTATCTTTTGGATTAGGTGTAGGTTTAGGAGTTGGAAGTCCTTTATCAGTAGAATGTATGGCGGTTTCTTCCTCGGAAAGATGATGTTGATCTTCTGGCTTAGTTGTCTCCTCGGAAGGTTAAACCTCTAGGGCCTTACCTTATATAGTCTTGTGGACTGTGACGAGCTCTGGGAATAGTTGCTCTATCTCACTGACTGTTGTTTCGTTGAAAACAACACTATATTTGAGATTATTATCTTTTTCTAGAAGTTTCGGAGCCCTTACTTCGTTAAATACCACAGCGGTAGCTCGATGGATCTCTCTTGTCTTTAGATCTCATACTTAGTAGATCCTACCATACATATCGTCATAGCCTATCAATCTTCTAAGTCTTACGTGTGCCTCGAATTTAGCGCCTTTGGTACGCTTAGCTGGCTTGATGAAATAGTACACCTTGTAGAAATAGGTACGTAGGTGCTTGATATATAGCTCGTGTGTCTCTTCGGGAGTATTGATACTAGTCGCGAGGACTGTATGTAGGCTCTCTATATCCTTGTTAGCTTTTGTAGGCAACAGGTTTAGGACCTTGATAACACTCTCTATGACGAAGTACCATAAGTACTCTAGAATAGTATACTTAATCATAATAGCCCTAGTCCTTTCTATGATATAACGGCCTACATATTCTTATTTACCATTCATCCATGGTGTGTACACAGCCGTTTTGTTGACAGCGATGCCTCTTCCGGTGGCGAATTGTGCCATTTTGCTATTTTGGAATTCCCCGGTACCAAAGCTAAACTCTATTCTACCGTCAAGACTAATCATCTTAATCCTCCGGGAGGTCTGGAGTTCTAGGAAGTCGATGAATTGAACTACCACACTAAAGATCTAGTCCTTCTTTTGACAAAAACGTATCCAGTGGAAGCTGGAGTGTACGTCAATGAAGTAGACGCTGTAATGGTATCTTAGGTGGGAGGTGTGGGTATGCGAAATCGTATCCATTCGTAGGAAGTCGACTGGATTGGTTGTAACGATCGGAGCGATCTTGTTGATTTGATCAGTGGCCTTGGCCTTGGTGCATGAATCATAGAAGTACTCAGCGCTGGCGCCCTTGATC
Organism: Lasiosphaeris hirsuta; assembly: GCA_030549175.1. Lineage (NCBI taxonomy): Eukaryota > Fungi > Ascomycota > Sordariomycetes > Sordariales > Lasiosphaeriaceae > Lasiosphaeris > Lasiosphaeris hirsuta. The sequence continues at coordinate 461,225 of JAUKUA010000001.1, forward strand.
GTGATGCCGGCTCTCTCGTAGGCTCGAATTACCTAATCTTTGTATGCATGTATGAGTCTTCTATATATTATTCCGTAATTAATTGAGGTCATCATGGCCTGGCCGATCAAGTGTTATTAATCGAAGGAAGGATTGATCTTTGCTGGGATAATTGGTACCCTCTCATGTTCCATATAGGATATCTATTTGCCTGTGGTATGATCGAGAATTCGATTGTGCCTAAAGGACCATTCTAATTGAGCGGCCTTCATTGATTTGGTCCCAATCAGATTGATTGGGCTGTTAGGACTGTAATAAGATGATGGGATCAGGTATGATACGGATGCTCTACCCATCAGTGGCACTGTGATCTCCGTTGTGCCGATATAGTTACATTGGCCGATACCTCCACTGGAATTGAGGAAGCGATATGGTATCGTAAGCGGCCGTATCTCTATATACCACTTCAAGTGGTTGAAGGAAGTCTCTGTGGCGCCACTGTCATAAATGACTATATCGCCATCTACCTACTTATATGCCTTGAGAGCCTGTTGGACTTCAGGGGTCACTGTACTTATGGAAGACATCAGTGCTCCTGTGGGCTCTGGCGAAAAGGGTGTTCTTCTTCGTAAAACGCTGCATGGCTCTTCGGATCGATTATACACGCTTGTTATATATCTTCATCGTCAACAATAGATGCCTGTTGTCGGCTGGAAAAGGATTGGGATTGGTTGATGAAGGCTTGTTATATACCCATGTTAGTAGAGAACAACAGGTTCGAAGATCCAACCTTTGTTAGATTTGCAATGCCGGATCCTGTGTTCGAAAGTGCTACCGTTGTTACAGTCGTTCCTCTGGCTTTGCGTTCAAGTGCAGTTTTCTTGTATGCCCATGTATCGGGAGCCTGTTCTGGATTACAGGTCCAACAGATTCCTCCTAGAGGATAGTGGTGGCTGCAGGATTGATGCGCCCAACTCTTTGGATATGATCTTTGGCATTTATCGCACTTGATCTTATTCCCGTTGTTGGTTGTGTTGCCAGATGGATTGTTGAGTTTGTTTCCTTTCGCTCCTTTGACTTCAATTGATGCGAATCGCGTACCCTCGGTTTCTCTTTTACTAATGCCATTGAGATCCTCCATGAGTTTGGTCCATGGAAGTTCCTTCTTAGCTAGGGCCTTCTCCCAGAACATGTGGTTCGTAAGGTATATCCAGCCTTTAGGCAGTTGACGATGTAGGTAGTGTAAAAACCTTCAGGGAGTTTTCCACCCCACTAGGTATGTACGGAATCGAGCTTGTTGCGAAGATAATGGGCCTTGGCGACGAAGGCTTCCATTGTATCAAAGGTCTTACGATTGAGATGGGTATATTCCTCCAGGTAACTGCTGATAGCTTCCTCACTTTCATGCTTGATGGCTTTACGGACTGTAGTCCAGGTCTTGTATAAATCGCCTGTATGGTATTCCCAGCCTGCAGCCTACAGCTTTGTCGAGACCTTGGGATCGTTGAGGCTCTCCTAGATCATGATACGATCTCTGATACGATCTCTGTTCCACTTCTTCTTTACCTCTACATCTGTATCGGCAGGCGCTTCGACATCTTCGTCGATGTAGTTTTCCAGATCATCATACCATAGATGGAATCTGATGATAGAGGCCCAAGCCTCATAGTTGTTTTCGCCCTTCAGGACTGGGATCGTGGCCTTAAGCTCTAAACCAATGATGACAGCTCTGCTTTGTCGTCGGGAATCGCGGCCTCTTGTCGAAGTTATGAGGGCTTTTGTCGCGGCTTCCTTTCTCAAAGATTTGGAAGGCTTCTTGTCGTCGGGATGGCCTCACGATTGAGGGCTTGATTGACGGAAGAATGAATACTGGCTGTATTGCTCAGTATTGGAAGGATCACTGGCAAGGGATGGTATTGCGCAGTGGTAAAGGAAGGTGCAGATTGGCAAAGGAAAAGCTCAATCGCGGGGCAAGGTGTTGGATGATGCGAAAATGCGGAAAAAGAAGATATCTTCTGAGTCGCGTGGAATAGGCGAATTCAGTGATATAAGTGTAATTGCAAATAGTTGCGTTGCGCGCACAGGAGGGCTCATAACCTGTGGGCAGGACAGAGCAATGGAATGTGGTGTTGGATTGTGTGGTGTTGCGAGCCAGGATTTTCCTGGCCTGCAACAGCTATCTAGGTGTGGCCCAAAGGGCACTAGCTAGGCGAGGTGGCGTGTGCGCCCTGCACCCTCGAGGTGGGGCACCACCTCCAACAGATTACGTTACCGCTAGCGTGGATAGCATCCTGGCTGAACGGGTCGGTCATAATATACCTAAGGGAGAAAAAAACAGATATTAGATATATGTAGGTTTGTCTGATTAGAAGACAGAGGCGTACTGGTCAAGTTCCTCACGATCCCACCAATCCCGGACACTGAGTGGGGCTATGTGAGCTCTCTCAATCCCCCACATGCAATCGGTGATACGACATGAGAGTTTCTCTTGTATTTGGCGATCAAGCTCTCTCCAAGGCAATGGCATAGCATCGTGGGGAAACGTCCAGTTCTCGAAGCGAGGGACTACCGGATGGGGACGCTCTCGAAAATCGTCATCGGGTAACTGGAAAAAGTACTCGCTCCCGCGGAGGATGCCATCGTCGGGCCGAGAAATGCGTTCGAAGCCTTGGGCACCGGCCTCGCGTGTCGCGAAGAAGCCGGTAGAGGTGTTGCCGGTGGCGATGCCGCAGGCGACCAGAGCCGTATTGTAATCAATTCCACCGTCGTCGAGGGCACGCAGGCAAAGGAGCGTGTTTTTGGCTGCGAAATAATCTGAACAGGTTCTGCCAGGCCTTACCGCCCTACCAGACTGGTCAAATTTCCCTCTGAGGCCCAGTTCTCGTCCCAGTCATTCGAGCGTCCGAAAGTCGTATGTTATCAATTTGCCTTTAGGCCGCGAGGGAAGTCCCCTGGGCGGCCGTTTAACCGAGGTATTGGCCCAAGAAGCGTGTCGACGTAGTTTTATCAACGGTTATGTTAGCCTTCGATCTGTAGGCTTTACTAATGAAGTCTTTCAGGATTGAACTGTAATGTGTTAGATACCGTCCTTTCTATTAAGGCCGTCTAGCGTTTTAAGTATGGTGTTTATCTCCATAATAGCAGTGCGCGTAAATTGCTTCAGGTCGTCGTACATAGCTTGTTCTTTTGCTGTCAGGGGTACGCCTTCTTCTCCTCTAGCTAAGAGGTTTGTAACAACCTAGGTTGGTATATCACGTGACTGTCACGTGATTTGATGATCTGTATGATCTGTCTGCTCTGTCACAGATCACGCAGATCAGACAACACTCATTAAGAAAAGATACACAGATACTTTCATAGTTATTAGATATAAGTAGTCAACGTGTTAGACGCCTTAGAGCGTGAGGATTCCTGTTCCTCACGCAAGCAATCACATTCTGCTGTATCCCAAAGTATTACCCACTTCGGTGATAGCAATTTGTTTGACAGAGTGTGGTAACCCATCTGAGAGACTTGCCTTCCACGATTAATCATCCCTTACACTATAATCGAACTAGATGTTCTACCTTGCGATCTATGATTCAACGCTAGATACTTAGCTACTTAGCGCACAGGTTGTAACAGTAGATTAGTCTCACGTTTCTACGCCGATAGGAGTTGTTAAACATTATTTCGTATCATTTTAAAAATAATTCTGTTTAGTACTTTATTTCGCCTCACCGTAGTTAAGCATACGACACTATCTGTAGAATGTTTCATTGTCTTTATGTTACGTCAGTCGGAGCCAGAGAATCTGCCTTCTAAATACAGCTACTTGACGAGCACTAAGGGTCTCGACGTACGACATACCCCTTCATCTCTTAACAATCCCACGAGCAACAATATCAACGGCTAGTGATGGATACAAGCATTCCAGACGGAAGGAGGCACACATTGTCTGTGAAGTTTTAGATGGTGGCTATTGCGAATTCAAATGTCCCAGCTCCGGGCCCCTGCTTACACGGGGACCATTTTTGGGCTCTTCGGTTAAAAAAACTGTCCCTTCACAACTAGGCTGTGCTGCTGCTCAATGGGCAGATATTAGCCGAAGCTGAGCCAGGACTGATCTAGACTGATCAAAGCTGACGAAAATTCACGTGGCTATGAGCATGAGGTGGCCGTCGATTTTAGGGTGGTATAACATTCAGTCGAGCCTCGGGGGGAGCACATTGTCAAGCTCAATGACCCGAAGCGTCTCTGCGTCCCAGCCCACGCTTGAGGAGTGCACATAATGCGGCGACATGAGCTCCGAGTTCCTTCCAAGCTTGCGGTCTCGGCACACCTCGACCCATTCCGCCTTCTTCCCCCTCCTCGCCATTGTATACTCAACAAACGTCGCCGCCTTCACATCCAGGCCCTTGAACGTCGCCGTCACGAGATCCCACGCATAGCCCGGACCTCCCCGCAGGGGCGTGAGCCCGACGCGCGCGAGGCCTCCGTTGTTCAGATCATACACCTGGCGCGTGAGATAGAACCGCAGGCCCGTTCGGCATTCGGGGTTGTGGCTTCCGTTGTAGTACGTCGACCCACGCACCGTCATGGTGTCTTGAACGGCACTAGGAATCTCGCGCAGACGGCAGCGACGGGCCGGAGGCATGAACCCCTCGCGGATCCAGTTGTCGGCTGTCGGCGAGGAATGGGCAAAGACGATGGTGAGGGTCCGCAGCCGCGGACTGTAGTCCTGGATCAACCGGGCCAGGGCGTCCCTGGATCCGCCGGAACAAAAGGCGGAGGACGGGATGGCGATGTGGCGCAGTGAGGCCGCCAGCCGGGAGTTCCGGGCCTCAGCCAGTTTGGAGTAGATGGCGTGTTGATGCTGGCCCCAGTACAGGGTGTCGATGGCCGGGTTGAAGGCGCGGAACGGGACGTGGAGGCCGGCGGAGGTGGAGAAGCGGAGGCGGAAGTAGCCCGACTTGAGGGCGGCGATACGGGCCTCGGCGCAGGCGTGGAGCAGCGGGGGCCAGTCTGTGTCGACGAACAGCGGCTGGAGCGGGTCGTCGTGTCGCAGAAAGAATGGCCATGCCACACAAACTTCTGGCGAGGTTGGATGCGATGCGGCGGCGGACTCCCAGATCATGAGCCGGAGCTCGGCAGGCAATTGGGGAAAGACTTCAAAAGCTTGGATCTTGGTCGCCTTTGTCCTGGCTCTCACGGACCTCTGCTTCGGCCGCTGCCGCTTTCGCGATTGAGATGAAACCTCGGCAATCGAAATGCTTATAGATGGCGCTGAATTTTGCCTCTCTGGTCGTCTCCTTGCCGTGCTCGGGGCAGCCACTGGGGCCGCAGGAGGAAGTCGCGGCGCCTCTCGTCGCAAATGTGGGGAAGTCAAGACTCGGCTTTGGTCGCCATTTTCATTTGTTGTCGCCGACTGGCGCGCCTGGATCCTCCCAGATCGCCTCATGCTATTTTTTCCCCCTCTCGTTTCTAGTTGTTGTCTGATGTGGATTTGAAGAAAGGATGGAGATGGTGGCAGACGGCTGGTGGTGGTCAAGTCCTAATAAGTCGGGCAGGTCTGGCGAAGCTGACGGGCGGCTGCCTAATCCTTGGCGCTACACTGCACTGCACTGTTGCGGTATCAGTTATCCAGAGCATATTTTGCATGTCGCAAGTCTTTGCGGTGAGAAAGGGAAATAACCTACTATAATCAAATCTGTTTGTCCGCGCGAGGCCAGTGTCGTGCACCGCTAATTGAGAGAAATTTTAGTTACAAGAATGAAGTGAGTATCTGATTGAAAACTCAATCCTTATGAAAAAGCGACATACTCCCCGATATGGGTATATATAGCTTAAGGAGCTTATGTAGACGGTCAATAGCTTATATAAGATACACGGTATCGAGATTCTCTCCGGTATTAAATCCCTAAAACTAATACTAATAGGCGAATGACACTCGTTTTCTACGATACCCTAACAACGACAATATTTTGCTGATACCACCTACATTTACCTCTGCCAAGCTCCTACACCCTGGTCGGGGGTTTGGGTCGGCCCGGCTGCTCATTTAACGGGTGGTATGAAGGAGAACGGTGGGAGCCGGAAACGAGTTAATAGGTAGGTATCTGCTGGTCAGACAGAGCTAGGCGCACCGTCGCTCCCCGCCTGGGAACGGCAGGGGGTCGAGCCTGGCCGATTTGAATTTGGCCATCAGAATCTCCCAATCCGCCCGGCCACATCTGCGAAGCGAACCGCCGGCTTGGGTTAGTAGTAGGCACATATCACGCCGCTCCTCTAGCGTGAGGTACCGCGACGAGTGCAGCGCTTGGACAACGACATCTAGCGGCGTCTCCCCGTGTGGCGTCAGCGAGTTGGGGTTGGCGCCCCTACCTAGGAGGTACTCGGCAGTTGCGGGGAGGCTGAAGTGCAAGGGTTTTCCACCAAGGTCGCCGTAGGGGAAGCACAGTAGGTCCACCTCGAGGTTGGTGCACCCGGCGAGCGCGGCCTTGATTAGCTGGTCAGACTCGTCAGCCTCAAACGGTCGCTCGAACGAGCTGTCGTCGTTGCGATCTCGCGTGATCAGCTTGCTCAGCCCGGACACATCACGGTCCAGCTTGCAGCCGTGTGCTATCAAGAACTCGACCATGGCTACGGCTTCTTGGACCTTGCAGAGGCTCTTATCGAATGACCACATGACGAGTGATAGGAATGACTCCGACTCCGAGGACTTTGCGATGATGGCGTCGTTCTGGTCGAGCGCCTCCTGGATGGAGAGATGGAGCATGCCGGAGACGGCGACCCCAATTGGCGACACCTTCAACCTGGGGAGGCGTTGCGTCACGTCTGATTGAATGCCACGCTCCAAGAGGTAGCCAGGTATGGTGAAGTTGCCGTCCCGAAGCAGGTCATAGACGCCAACTCCCGTCGTCTTCTCGGACTGGTACGCGTGACGCAGGATTGTCGGGTTGACCTGGAATTCCCGGCCGCAGAGCAGGTACTTGGTTAGGAAAGTATGCCCGTTCTCCACCATGATGTGCGCCAGCTGCCCGAGGACTACGCGTTTAAACTCGGGCTGTTCGACGAACTCCAGCACAGTCTGGTGCAGAAGCTGGAGCTGGCGGAGGGTCGTCTGCCCGACATGCGTGTTGACCACTTCAATCAAGCCACCCGAGACGTCGCGTAGCCGGCCCTCGGCTCCACCTTTTGACATGTCTCCGAGGCCTTGACTTATTTCCAGGAGCTGTTCGTAGCCGCTGACGGCTGAGCACGCTAGCATGGCTGGTACCTGGTCGAGAGAAGTGGCATCGTATGACCGGCAGACGCATTCAAGCAGGCAGTACGTCTCCCATCTAGAGGATGGCGATATCCGCTCGATTATCGCGCTGTAGTAGTCAACCAGGTTCTCGGGGAGCGCTTTCAGCGTGCGCAGGAGTTCTTTCCGGAGGCCCCGGGAATCCATATCGGCCGCGACGCAGCCGGCCGCATGACGACAGAGATCGTGCATGACGAGCTTTACCCACAAGAACACCCCTCGTGCCCTCTGAACAATGTACCCAATTAGCCGTATGATTTCTTTGGTACCCGGCACATCCGGCTAGATGATTTGGGCGCAGAGTTAACGAATGTCGTCCTATGTGTGGTCGTGGATGTCGAACCCCGGACAGTCTCTAAACCCTTCGATGAAGACGTTCCAGGGACGACTGGAGAAGAGGACCCGAATGCGCGTCTGTGAGCCTGGCTTCTCCTTAACGAGGCCCTTGAGAAAATCGGCAATAAATTCGGGGGGGCCGTCGTACTCGTCTAGGGCGTCGAGGAAAAGAAATATGTCGAGATGTACCAATTTTTGGTTAAGGACTAGCTCCAAGGCCTGATCGAGCTTGGCCTTTGACCACTTTTCTAATTCGACGTAAGGATGATAGAACTCACGGCGGCGGTGACGTTAGACGATATCATCGATCATAGTCACAGACCGCCTCCTCATGTCACCCTGGGCATTAGGATATGTTAGGGCTACTAGAGACACTAGTTTGTCCCGCAAATCGATCGCCTTACTCCACTTCAATACCGCAGATAAAAATAAAGTTATTGTTATGTCGTCCCATTCCGTACAGTAAATCGGTGGGCTGATGGAACGGAGTTGGCCCTCCGGTGTCAGTGGCGGCGGCGGCGGCGGCTTACCCGGTTCGCCCTGCTGAGTGGGGGGTAGATTTAGAATCAGCTCCTTCCGAGCCAGGACGGATCTTTCGACGAGGTGCCAGATGGAATCGACGCCCGGCACGGAACGTATAGACCGCTGAATAATTTCCCTCAGCTTTCGACGGTCGAACTGGCACTCCCAGATGGTGGCAATTGCGGCGTGTGCGCGAGAATCGAGTTTGAGGCCGCAGGAGTCGATCAGGCGAACCAAATCAACCCGGAGGCTGCCCAGGTTGTGACTTTGCAACTGCTCTTGGTACCGATTTTGAAACATGGGAAGAAGAGGAGTAAGCATGTCATTCTCGTCTTCCAGGAGCTAGCTAAGAATACTTCGGACAAGGCCTTCAAAAGACTTCTAGGAGGCGTCTCCCCGATAGTGGAAGAAGAAGGCTACTTAGATAGGCCGAATGTTACCTTGCCAGCCCTTGACTAGTTGCCATGTCCGACGGTCTCCGTATAGGAACTTTATCATGGTGGACTTGCCAGAGGCTAGACGGCCCCGTATCTAAAAGAGCCCCTTCCCTTGCTACAGCTAGTTGGTCAGTCTAATAGAAGGGTTAGTGAAGACCCATTCGAATGAGAAACCGGCCCACGCGTCGATTTGTGCCAGCCTGTGGTCACGTTTCGGAGATTGAATAGACTATATAATAGCTACTCCGTTCAGCTATCAGTTCCGCCCGGGATATGAAAGGAGGACCGAAAATTGGTCTTATAAACCCTGTCCCAAAATTCTGGGTCTAACCACGGGTCCGAGAATCCGCTTATCATCTTGGTCGCTGGCTGGACCTGGGGAAGCAAGGAGGTGAGCCTGGTCGGATCAATGCCTTGTATCCATCGCTCTTCCATGGCCGCGAGCGGCTCGTATCTCGGCATCCCCCGCAGCTTGTATGCAATGATGGCGATCAAGTGATGGCCGGGCGATAACTTGACCATCTCGGAGTGGTTCGTGTCGATCTGGATGGTTGACACCGGGTCCCAATTGCAGCGACCGCCTGTCGCGGATTGCTTCGAGACTAGAACCACCTCTTCACCAGATCTCTGATACTGTCGATTGACTTGCTGCTACGCTTAGGAACTGCTTCGTTACATGTTGAGTAGGTAGTAAGCTCGTACTTACCTCGACTGCGGGTGTTGTTTGAGTCTCATAGTACCAGAAAAGTCGCATTTTGCGGACGTATGAGATGCCAGCTACCTGGCGTTCGAGCTGTGGTAGGAAAGAGGATTCGGCCGAAATGTCTTTGACGAGGGCGTCCTTGTTAGGCTGCTTGCCGAGTATCTCCTTGATGTCTGATACCTGCATACCCTCGCTTGGCACGCCGAAGAAGATGGCCCCAATCGTCTTAGCCAGCATAGAGACTTCTGCGGCGCCACTGCCGGTAAGCATGACGAAAGTCTGCTTCAGAACGATACCGCCAAGGCTGTGGGCGAAGAAATAAGGGATTTCGCGCTAGGCGAGGCCCAGCCGCCGACTTTGAGCGCGTTGACGAGACTAATGGCGATATCTTCGACACTCTGAAAGGACTTGCTGCGAATGAGAGCGGTATCGTAGCCATAAAGTATGAATCTAGTACCGTCCACCATATTTGGCAGAGCGTCACGGATCCACATAAAAGACTTGTCTTGGCCCCGAGGCTGCCACGAGCCCATGGGATGACTGGCAAGGCCTGAGATGACGATACAGCTGCCTCGATATTAGCGCGAGACATAACGGCCATGACTAACCCCCGGGGGGGGGAGAGGGGGCACACTCGTGTTCGTGCTGGTCCACCGGGACATCGTTGAGAGGAGTGAGTCCGCTAAAGTCATCATCCAGGATCAGCGGCTCCCGCAATCCCGGGGCCGGAAGGCGCCATCCGTTCGCGGCAGGAGAACCCCTCACAACTGTAGGAGGGGTAGCGAATGTCAAGGTGGCGGTTCTGCTGTTGGATGACCAAAACCCGCAACTCAGCGCGAGCGAGGCGATGGTGATGTCGCTGCGACTGAGGTTGGGCAGGGAGCCGCACACGAGGTCGGCCACGCCTTGCCGGTCCAGGTGCAGCGGAATCCCGCGTAGGCGATATGCTTTGGCCTTCTGGGCCTCCTCCGGCGCCATAGGAATTCACAACAGAGAGCTAGTTCAATGAATGCGGTGCATGAAGCTGTCTGAGGGGGGGCTTAGAATCGGCAGCTGCCTGGTAACAGCCCAACTTGGAGCCTTGAAGGCTCTAAAGCACTGTCCCGTTGTCTGGGGATTACCGGCTGCGTTGGCTGCGGGCATCTGGCCAGCGCTGAGGAAGGGCGTGGGCGAAACCTGTCAGGATTCAGTGTATCAACCAACAAAGGGTATTTACTGTTCATCAGAGATTGCAAGTGTGTTCAATTGATCAAATTGGATCTCCTGCGCAGAGAGCCTTCCAAATGCCCCGACTAGCGCCTTGGCACCCTGCCCCCGCGCAACGCCCCGGATCCAACTGATCCACTGTATCTGCTTATGTAACCGGCAAGACCTTGCCACTGAACTCCCATCCAGCACAAACCACCAAACCACACTCTAGATCTGGTACCTGTTTTCTTCAACAACTAAGAAGAGAGTCCGTGAGCCTGCCAAAGATAGATTTTGCTAGAATAGAGGAAATCGTTGCGGCCGAGGAGGCTAGTCATCAGCTCCCCAAGCGCTGTAGGGGAGCGCTGCGCCAAAGTCTGGAACCTGTAGTTAAAGAGGCATAGGAAATGAATTATTATCCAAGGCTTAGATAGGCTTCGATAAGCTCAGGAGATGTAGAATACACTTTTTTGTATAGAAATAGGTGGGGAGATGGATGTTATGGGCCTCTGCAGATCATGTTGCATTGTGGGGGCATGCGTCATGCTTCTAGAGGCAGACGCATTGTGGTGGGGAAGTGGCCGCTTATCACGCATGTTACGGGTTATTTGGTTTGTGTCAGGCTGTGTGTCATCCCTGCGCATAAAATGCTGCCGCACTTGTGGAGCTGGTTACTCCACTGTTGCAGAGTTTGCTGCAATCTACTTAACTATCGGCTTTTGTTAGTCCTATTTTGCATCACCTCCCCTGCTGAAACTTGTAAAAACGCTGTACCATTCATACCTGAACATTTGGGTAGGGTACGGAAGTAAGGTGGTTATAAAGGAAAAAGCATATCGATCTAGTCTATAGCCGAGACTACCTTATTATTGGCTGTTACTCTTCCCAAGGTAAAGCAGGGTCAAGGCTAACCGTTTCGGCCGCTGTCACTGAGTATATTTGCAGCCTCTCAGCGGACTGAACGTCTCGCCCTCCTGCCTCTCAGCAAACGACCACAGTCCGCCTACTACTTAGCGACCCACCGACCCACCGACCCACCGACGTGGCGACAATGTCGGCATCTCCGTCAGGATTTGCCCTTCGCATGAACGGCACATGCCAGGATGACGAGGTTGACTGCGGAACGACAGTCCAGCCATACCGCGTTTGCTGCCCCGAAGCATCCTTCTGTCTGCCACAATACAACGTCAATGTGAGTCCGACGAGGTACCACGACTTGCGGCGCGGACGTGCCCCAGTGCTGTCCTACTGCCGCGAACTGCACGTCGAGCTTGGTGCAGAAACCGCATTGTGCTAACGATACCTGGGATCTGTATGACAACAACGGCTACTTCTGTTGCTTGAAAGGCTTGTTGGGCTACGCCGCAACCTTGACTGACAGCGATGGGTGTGCGTCTCCGGGATACGAATATCAGAACGGCGAGGTGGCATTGCGACTCATTAGTGTTGGACAAGGTATGCTTAAAAACCTCCACACCCCTCTTGGAATAGGCCTATTGATAGTAGAACTACAAAGTAATTGCCAGCACCTCGTCCTCGCTATCGACGGCAAGTACGGCTATAACCAGCTCCAGCTCATCGTTTTTGCCCACTCTACCACCACCACCACCACCACCACCACCAGCTGGTGGAGAACAGGGCCAATCACTAAATACCAGCGCCATGGCAGGCATTGGTGTTGGTGCTGGTATTGGCGGCATCCTTGTCCTCGCCAGCATCGCCTGGGCAGTACATAGAACCCGCAAGCAAATAAAAACCAATCATGGCAAGAACCAGCTCATCCACCATCACCTAGCATTTCCTGAGGTTGAGGATACTCATCGTCGCGAGCTGGATGGGCGCGAAATCCCGGCCGAGGTGCGGGGGTCGAGCCCTCCACCTGCCGAGTTGTACGGCAATTAGAGCAGGCAGTTTCTTAATAGCTTAATATGTTGTGGATTTAGGACAACAGATGGTGATTTATTAATTACATATATTACTTCGTCAGGGAGGCTAAGCCGTTTGCTCTGCTCCCAGGCCCCTTTCAGATTCCACGCGATACTTCCTAACTAATAAGCAAATACAGGATGGAAACGCTGCGTTTGCGCTGCGCGGTTTGCTAGTCCGATCACCTCACAGGTCGTCGTGTCTGCCTAGAAAGCTCAAGCGCTTATAGTTCTACAGGTAGCTCAAAAAATGTATAGGGCCAATATCTTTATCCTGCGAGCTTACGACGTTTTGGCAATCAGGTTCAGCAATTTCATCTCGATCAACCTTCCATACACCACAACAGCCCAGAACATCGAATCATCATGAGCCACAGCTGCACCACAGCTCCTGAACAGCTGGAATATGACGACCCCGTTGCTGAGCCTCTGCCTGATGGGGGCTATGGTTGGGTCGTGGTTGGTTCATGTTTTATTGTCAACTGTTTCTCATGGGGAGCAACTGCGGTGAGAATCGACCTCTAATGCCTGTGTGCTGGAGTTGACACCTTCTACCAGGCTTTTGGAGTGTACCTCTCTGAATATGTATCCTCGTCATACCAAGCACGGCGATCCTTTCCCAATGGTTTTCCAAGAAGAGAAGCATTGCCAATGGTATTAGTTCTGCCGGCTCCGGTGTCGGAGGCGCAGCCTTCGCTTGGGGCACTGCAGCCATGATACAAAGCCAGGGCTTTAGGCTGGGCTCTGCGTATAACCGGACTCGTTACCGTTGTGGCTAACGTACCAGCTACGATCCTCATCCGAGATACTGATAGGAACCGCTATATCAACCCGACTCAACTGGACTTCGACTTCACGCTTCTTCAGCAGAGAAGAGTTATTTTCTTGCTACTGTGGGCATTTATGAGCATGTTCAGATATATTGTTTTGTTATTCTCCTTGTCTGATTATGCTCTGGAGATCGGGCTATCGAGCCATCAAGCAAGTGATCTTGTGGGTTTTTGAATGTCGGGACGGCGGTGGGCAGGCTAGTTATAGGCATCGTTAGCGACTATGGGTCTAGGACCAAGACTGCATTTGCGCTCACATTCCAATGTGGCGTATTATGCTTTGCTCTGTGGATTCCCGCAAAATCCTTCTGTCTGGCAATTACCTTCTCGCTTTTGTGTGGAGCAATCCTTGGGATTTTCTGGATGGTGCGTTATTTTGTTCCCCTTGACATAAACAACAGGAGTTTATTATCAAACTCACGAACTTTACAGACGATTGGCCCTCTATGTGTCGAGGTTGCCGGTCTAGGTTGTGAAGCGAAGAGGACGACGATGGTGTACAACAGTCCGATCAGCGACCAAGGAGCCAGATACTTCAGGAAGACATCCGTGGACCATTTAGGTCCAGCGACCGAGAAGACGACGTGCACCTTGCAAAGAATCGTATACGTCATTAAGCAGCCCGACGACTATAAGGAACCGTCAGCCAAAAAGCCACGACAAAGAAAGCCAGGGGACAATACCGATTGGGACAGACACTTTCGCAAATTTGCCCCTCTGCAGCGCCGATCCCCCCTCTGGGACAAAGTTGCCAAGGAGGACTCCGAGAATCATGGCGAGTAGTATCCACAGCGCCAGGAAGCGGTCGAGCCAGCCGAGGGATTGAAAGGCAGAGAGCTTTTTCGCTGGGCTTCCGTCTTGCCTGTCATGCTTTTTTTCTGCGTCGTCGCCTAAGGACAATGTGGTGCATTGTCGGCCAACGGCACGACTTGGTCGTCGCTCAAATCACTCATCTTATCCCGATGGATTCTCACACGCTTGTGCTGCTGCAGTGGTGGTTGGAGGTCGAGGAGGGGTGTTGCAATGTTGACAGAGCTGGAAAGAAAGACTGCAGACGGCGTTTTTGTAGATGATAAATATGAATGATCTTTCGGCGACGCAGGCACGTAGTCTGTTTTTTGAGCAAAATTTGGCTTAGCGGCAGTTTTCAGCGCCAATCATAATCGAGGAGTGACAGATGCACCCCAGATCCAACGCCTTCTCGGTCAGCTCGGCATCACTGTTCCAGAATCGTCCTCGGTGCTTGACGCGGAGTGAACTTTTGCGGGATTAACTAGCCAGTCAGGTCCTTACCATCCCTACTTGGAGAGGTTCCTTGATGCGGTCTCCGTCCTTCTCTTCTATGCCTTCCATAGTTTCCCGCAAGATTCTCAGGAGCACACTCGATACTGCCACTTGGCGATCATTCTCCCAAGCTGTTCCCGCTGTCCGTCATTGGTCGAGTATGGGCGATCTGAACAACACGGGAGCCGCCAGGGAGCACCTGCAGCCCGTCGCCGACCCCGCGTATCAGTTTCGTTCGTTTGCAATCCACCCTTGCGATGACGACCCGGCGGTGCGCAAACGATATCGTCCATTCCTCCTGGACAAGGCGATATCCGATTCGGACTGGGTGGCGACGCTTGAGCTGGCGACGGCGGCTAAGATGGTCGAGACTGAACTTCTCACACAACAAAAGGATAGGCTCAGAATCCTCGTGCTCTACGGAAGTCTTAGGACACGGTTTGGACCCCACACTGGCACAGTACCTAGTGATCATCATGCAGAAGCTGATGATGATTAATGGCGTGCAGGTCATACTCGAAGCTCCTGGCGTATGAAGCATCGCGCATCCTCTTTCGCCTAGGCTGTGATGTGCGAGTGTACAATCCGTCAGGCCTCCCGGTTAAGGATGACCAGCAGCACGACCATCCGAAAGTACAGGAGCTTCGTGAGCTCAGCAAGTGGAGCGACGGCCACATCTGGGTGAGCCCCGAGCAGCACGGCACCCTGACCGGCGTCTTTAAGAACCAAATCGACTGGATCCCGCTTTCCACCGGCTCCGTCCGACCCACGCAGGGAAGGACGCTGGCCGTCGCGCAGGTGAATGGCGGCTCCCAGTCCTTCAACGCGGTGAATTCGCTACGCATTCTGGGCCGCTGGATGAGGATGTTTACAATCCCGAACCAGAGCTCAATCCCGAAAGCATGGACGCACTTCACAGATGTGGATGATCTCGTTGATGGAGGCAGCCGGCTCAAGCAGAGCTCGAATAGGGACCGATTAGTAGATTGCATGGAGGAGCTTGTAAAGTACACCATTGTCATGCGGCCGCATTTTGATCTCTTTCAGGACCGATTCAGCGAGAGGGAGGAGAAGAAGAAGGATGCCGTGTAAGCCCCCGCCCCCGGGGCAGCACTCGCGCAGGATTTCAAGGCAATTGAAAATAAACACCTTGGATGGGATGCCCGCCCACTATACCGCGCGGCTAGTAATGCTGTGGTCGCTCGCATCGGTTATATATATGTGGACGAATTGTAGTCCTAGTGTTGTCAAGATTGCCCCTCAAGCCCGGATCAGTAGAAAAGCGAACACAACGCCAACAAGACTTCATCCCAACAACATTGCCTGCTTTTATGGGGAACTCCCAAACTTCCTAGCAAAGATAGTAATAGGCCTCAAGGAGCTCATGAGATGGTAGTATTCCCCATTCAATCCGGTACAAGAGTTCTAGCTTAAGAGTGCAAAGTTCAGGGGTTTTGATAACCCCCAATGCGAGCATAACTCGCGTTGTTGTGACGGCTGGCACGCATGCCACATACCGTCACGTAAACTCCCTCTACCTCGAAGATAGCCACTCACTGGCAGTATGGGTGTCCAATGCTGCCATCCCTTCAAAGCTTAAAAAGTTCGGTAAGTCATTTTCTAATAGCTGACACAGTCACAAGGAAGCTCGAATAGCGCGGGCCACCGATAAAAAAGCTGAACTTGAGGTCGCAATGTATGAATCCTGCATCACTTCGCTTCATCCGCGGGGTAGCGTTGTCCATGGGGCGTACAACATGAATGCCGAAGATGCCCAGTAGCGAGTACGCCTCGTCTTTCTTTTGTGTCGCCTCATGCTTTTCTACCTATGCCAGTCGCTTGGAGACGTTGAAGCTGGACAGAGGGCTACTACGAAAGACTGTGAAAGGAAGTCCGGTGATGTGCTGAAGCGCACTTCCCCTTTACGGCTTGGGTTCATTGTATCGTTACCTGTTGATTCCTCTTGCTCGGAATTTCGCTGTCGATGCAAACGCCCACGACCTTATAATAGGCTAGAGGGTGGCGTCTGTAGATCAGCAGGTTCCCCGAGCCCCCGGTTTTCACGCACCCATAGTTTCGCAGTAGGGCCGTCATGCCGTGGCTAAAGTCTTCCCTCACCAAGGCCCTACCCGTCGGCCACGGTAGCTTGGCGTCTGCTAGCTCGCCCATCCTCGTGTTTCGGCACCGGGCTGCATACCGCTGGTGGGCGCGGGCGTCGCCCGCAAACGCGACCAGGCGGAACTTCTGGCCAGCGTCTCCCACTTGCACCAGCCCGAGTCCGTCGCTCAGGGTGATTCGGTCGGACGGGTCCAGGGCCGCCGAGGCGCGGCCGAGAAAGCTGCCCTGCACCGCCGTGATGGCCTCGAATACCAGAGAAAACGGGGCCACGATGGTGCAGCCGCAGTTGACCCGCACATGGCACACCAAGTCCGTCGTGTTTTCGTTTTCGAGGCGGGATCCGCAGCTGGTCACGTCCACCATCTTGTAGTCAACCGACAGGTTATGAACCC
Source organism: Lasiosphaeris hirsuta (assembly GCA_030549175.1). Lineage (NCBI taxonomy): Eukaryota > Fungi > Ascomycota > Sordariomycetes > Sordariales > Lasiosphaeriaceae > Lasiosphaeris > Lasiosphaeris hirsuta. Next base: position 478,224 of record JAUKUA010000001.1, read on the forward strand.
GAAAACCTATGGGGTGTTCCCAGTCCGGATTCCCGTCTACGCATCGGTCCTCCCACCCATCCGGCCTCGCGTTAGCGTCAGTCGTGTTCCACAACGGTTGCAGCCGGCCGAGCAGCCGTTTTCGGTACTGGACCACATCACGGCCGGGATCCATGAGGAACTCTAGGATCGTTGCGCACTGCACCAGCGTCCGACCCGTCTCGTCCGTGACCACCTCCCGGCACGTTTCGTGGGTGGGTATCGGCTCCCGACTCCAGGCACCCGTCTTGATCGTCTTGCCGCCGTTGCAGCCCCGAAAGTCAAACCGGAAGCCCCGGTCCTGCTCGTGCCCAGTTCCGGGCCAGCTCCTAGTTTTGGTCCGTTACATTTTTCGCCCATTTCTAGGCTTTTATTGAGGCCAATATAACCAAACATTAACCCTTAATTGTACATACGTGCTTTCTAGTATTGCACGCCCGAATAGCCTAGATTTGTTCCCCCTACGTACTGAAGTTACGTGACCGGGGAACTACAGTCACTATCGAAATCGGCTTCTGCTTTCCTTATTCGCTTCTTTCTGGCGCACGGGCCTTTTATACATCTAGCCGCCCACACCGTGCGTCTTCACACATGCCTGAGTACCTACACACGCTGGCTCATTACTATGACATCCGTCATAAATGATGACCTTCGGCTTGGTTACCATACTGCAATACTAGACGCAGGCGAGCCATTAAAAAAAGAAAAAAAGGCGTCAGCCGAAAACGGCAGCCGGCCTGGAGTCAGACAGCTCGGCATGACCGCTTTCACCAAACCCTCTATGGACCCGGTTACCGTATAAGGTAAACTCACCCACGCAAACTTTAACAAAAGCTCAATCATATCCTACATGTACAACCGCAGGCATACAGTACAATTGGGTACTTAAATGGATGACTGTGGAACTGCGAAGTACACGATCCGTAAATCATGAGAGCTATGACCAGGTAGAAAGCTTGAATTATACCATATTATAGAAAAAAAGAGCAAAAGAAAAAGTCCTCTTTACACTCTTGATATCTTCAGTCCCAGCTGTCTCTGTTTCCTTCCTCATCAGCCCTCGGTTAGGGTAGAAAGAGTAAACAGCATAATTAAGGATGGCCCAGCCGAGGACTCGCTGCCCGAGATTGGGGTAGTTCAGCATCAACTCTACAGCATCGCCAAAAAGACTCTAACGCTTCCAAGCAAATTCAAGATTCTTCATCCTACTCAACGTATCAAGGTATTCTTCTATTAATACCTTCTTTCTCTGACCTCCACCTCCAGCCACCCGGCCTCCTTCCACAGGCTTTGATTCAGGTACATCGACGCCAGGTTGTTCGTGTTGTCAGCATGATGGGATACTCCGATCCTAGCACCCTCGGATTCCGCCCGTCGACCCTAAGATATATGTCTAGACGCCAAAGTGGATGTACGGAACCCAGTATGGATTCGCCATTTTTTGCACGCGCGACCCGGAGAACTCCAACTTAGCATCTCTACCCTTTTCACCCTTCGCCTTTTCATCTTTCACCTTCTCATCCTTTACCTTTTTATCATTGATCCCCCCCTACGCAGCACGCGAACTGCCCGATGCAGTCCCCGGCAGACCGCCGCGTCTGTCATCCCTTCGTCTCGCAGCGTTTCATAAAGCACCCTCGCCACGTCAACGCAATGCTTGTCCGACACCTCCCAGAGCGTTCCGATTACATGCCGGAAACCAGCGAGCTGAAAAGCACTAACGAGGTGGATTCCCTCGTCGGCCAGTTTCACCGCCTCATTAGCTCCAGTTGAACAGGCGGAGAGATAGGCGAGGAACGGAGGGTTTTCCTGTAGTCTGCTCTCACGAAGCTCCCCGGCGGTAAGCGGGTTAGTTTTCCAGTCTTCGAGGAGCAGGCAGCTTTGTGAAGGCTCCTCCGGGTTTGACTGCCCATGGCCGGCAAAGTGGAATATCCTGCACGACCGTAGGTGTTGGAGCACATCGTCCTTGTGCAGCATCGGTGTGACTGGTCGTAATTGAAGCGAAGGACAGAGTTTCTCTAGCATCTCCACCTCTTCAATAGCGAACGGGAGGATCCTGTTGGCTGACATATCAGGTGTTTCGCGCATAGCTACCAAGAGAGCGTTGTCCGAAGACGGTTCGGCGGATCTTCGAATAAGGTGTCGGCGTCCGTGTATTAACGCCTTGACTGACGACGCGTACGACGACATAACTCTGTCTAGTACGGTCTCGGTGGAACCTTGTACGTATTGTCCTGCAGCATGGAGGGGCAGCTGGCTGAGGAGTCCCGTAGGAATCCACCACACGCGGGGCCAATTGTTATTAGAGACGGAGCCTTTGAAACCAAGCGCACCAAGAATAGGACGCGCGATAACATCCCAGAGCCATTCCAGTAAAGGTGTGATATGGAGAGAGCCTGATGCGCGAGATAATCGAAGTTCCTCTGCCCGTTTCTGGACTTCTTCCACTGTTAGGCCAGGTAATTCTAGCGCCCTGATCCGGTCGCGCTCCACTAGGAACGCATCGCAGCGGTACGAGCTTAAGCTGACGATAATAATTGGGTCTGGATCCGCCGCGGCCATTATCTCATCTTCAGCTGGTGGAAGAAGAAAGCGGTTAAATCCAGACTGAGTACGAATTCTTGCGACGAGCTCGCCGAATTTCTGGTCTGCTTCACGACGCCGCTTTGCTGGGGACTCCCACGAAGACGTAATATCGCTGGAGATGGTAGAAGTCGACCGGTCCAATGGCGAGTCTAACTCGTCTCGAAGAAATATAAATTCGTCCGCTAAATGGGGATGCTTCCGCTTGAGATCGGAAATATCCCCGCGCATATCCATCAGAAGACCGGCGATCACGCCGCGACCAAGTTCCAGAAGCTGCAAAGCGTGAGAGGGATTTTTGCCCGCATTCAGAGCTATAGCGGCTGCCATTGAAGCTAAGCCAGTGGAACCCGCAAGCATGTGCTGCTTGTCGGTATGGTTTAGAAACCGCGGGCTTACAGTCGGGAGAAGCTTTATTGCTTTCTCTAGCAGCTGGCTTGATTCGTCCCATTTTCGTTGCGACGTGAGAATTTTGGCAGCAGCCCGAGCAAGTCGAATGCGTATAGATGGTGGGGCGGTATGACAAGACCAGCCTTTCTTGTACGACGAAAGCCTGCGATTGAAGTCGTCTATCGAACCGGTCCGGTCGAATCGCGTGCCAAGCGTGTTTCCAAGGTTGTTTAAGTAGCCAGCTCGGTCGGGGTGGTCTTGAGGTGTGGCGTCTACTGCCATGCTGGTAACATCAACGGCACGGTTAAGGTCGTTTATCGAACCGGTCCGGCCAAATCGTATACCAAGCCAGCTTCCAAGGTTGCTTAAGTAGCCAGCTCGGTCGGGGTGGTCTTGAGATGTGGCGTCTACTGCTATGTTAGTAACATCGACGGCACGGTTGAGGTCGTCTATCGAACCGGTCCGGTCAAATCGCGTGCCAAGCCAGTTTCCAAGGTTGCTCAACCGGCCAGCTCGGTCGGGGTGGTCTTGAGGTGTGGCGTCTACTGCCATGTTGGTAACATCGACGGCACGGTTGAGGTCGTCTATCGAACCGGTCCGGTCGAATCGTGTGCCAAGCCTGATTCCAAAGTTGTTTAAGTAGCTAGCTCGGTCGGGGTGGTCTTGAGGTGTGGCGTCTACTGCCATGTTGGTAACATCGACGGCACGGTTGAGGTCGTCTATCGAACCGGTCCGGCCAAATCGTATGCCAAGCTTGTTTCCAAGGTTGTTTAAGTAGCTAGCTCGGTCGGGGTGGTCTTGAGGTATGGCGTCTACTACCATGTTGGTAACATCGACGGTACGGTTGAGGTCGTCTATCGAACCGGTCCGGTCGAATCGCGTACCAAGCCAGTTTCCAAGGTTGCTCAACCGGCCAGCTCGGTCGGGGTGGTCTTGAGGTGTGAAGTCTACTGCTATGCTGGTAACATCGACGGCACGGTTGAGGTCGTCTATCGAACCGGTCCGGTCGAATCGCATGCCAAGCCTGATTCCAAAGTTGTTTAAGTAGCTAGCTCGGTCGGGGTGGTCTTGAGGTGTGGCGTCTACTGCCATGCTGGTAACATCGACGGCACGGTTGAGGTCGTCTATCGAACCGGTCCGGCCAAATCGTATGCCAAGCTTGTTTCCAAGGTTGTTTAAGTAGCTAGCTCGGTCGGGGTGGTCTTGAGGTATGGCGTCTACTACCATGTTGGTAACATCGACGGTACGGTTGAGGTCGTCTATCGAACCGGTCCGGTCGAATCGCGTACCAAGCCAGTTTCCAAGGTTGCTCAACCGGCCAGCTCGGTTGGGGTGGTCTTGAGGTGTGAAGTCTACTGCTATGCTGGTAACATCGACGGCACGGTTGAGGTCGTCTATCGAACCGGTCCGGTCGAATCGCGTGCCAAGCCTGATTCCAAAGTTGTTTAAGTAGCTAGCTCGGTCGGGGTGGTCTTGAGGTGTGGCGTCTACTGCCATGCTGGTAACATCGACGGCACGGTTGAGGTCGTCTATCGAACCGGTCCGGCCAAATCGTGTGCCAAGCCTGTTTCCAAGGTTGTTTAAGTAGCCAGCTCGGTCGGGGTGGTCTTGAGGTGTGGCGTCTACTGCCATGCTGGTAACATCGACGGCACGGTTGAGGTCGTCTATCGAACCTGCCCGCTTGAACTGCATACTAAGCATCGCCCCCAGGTTACTTAACATGCCAGGTTCGATATATGCTCCTCCACGCTCTAATCCCTGTTCCATAATCCTAACGGCCTCTTTCAAATCTTCGAAATGGCCGGTTTGCTGGTAACTTCCCGCTAGTCTTGCCGCTTGATTACTCAAATGACGTATTTGGATGCCGATTTCGTCAACTGCTGGCTCTTGGTCTATTCTTTGGCTAACACTTATCGTCAGGTTAGCAGCTCGCCGTCTCCAGTATATCATTACCGTCTGACGATATTAAGCGCTCACAAGCAAAAGTTATGCGGGAAGCACCGTAGCGATTCTGCCTAGAAAGATGTAGGGAAATTACAACTTACTCATCTCCCAGATTCGTAGCCTCAATGTCCTCTAGGGTAGACCTAATTTGGTACTCCCAAGCCGATATCATGTCAAGAATGTGAATTCGCCGGGTGCGATCCGAGTGGTCTATAGGCGTAACTGCAACCCATCCCGCTGCTTGCTGAACAGCTCGTTCGAGGTGTCCCATTGAGCCTGACTTCTTGAAGACGAGGAAGCAGGTGTAGATGTATAATTCAATCTGGTAATCGTCCGTAGGATCTTCTTGCGACTCTGCAAAAGAACGAAGATCTTCGTTGTCCATGTCGTTGAGGAGAGAGGCCATGTCGGCCTCAACGTTGAACGGCTCCATGTCGGCCATGTGATGGTTGGCTGCCATGGTTGTCGGATGGTCTGAGACCGTTTGCAGGACTGCGGTATTGCAAATTGTTTGCGGTAGCAAGATAGTTAATAACAGATTCTGGAAGTTGGTAAGGCGTAAACGGATGGAGCTGTCGCGCTCGGGAGGATGTGGTACTGGCAACTCATCTGGTCTGCCTTGCGTTAGGGCTCTCCGGTATTAAAGTTGGGCAATGACTCGAATACGCCTCGCTAGTTGCAGAAAGCTAGCATCTGGCTAAGCTCGCCATACCGATCTCGCATTCCAGATGGTCCTCCGTCCTCCACACCGCTTTTCCCTTTCATCCCCTACAAGCGACATGACCAGTTGCCCTGCGCTAAGCCTCACCTGAAACAATGTAGGACTAGGTCTCCGTAGGCGAAAACGAGGCTTTCGGGAGCCTTACCTGACCGCTGGCCACTAAAGGCCCGCTGCTCTGTACTACCTCAACTGCTCCAGCAGTCGCGCCCAGCCGACTAAAGTCTGCCTTAGTTACGGCAAGGCCCAGCCACGTCAGCAGATCAAGCATCACATAACTCCAGGGAAACTCGTTACTGGTGTTACGGTACAGTACTTGGTCCAGGAATGCTTCGTTTAGAGGCGAACACATCCAGCTGTCGCAGAGGCTGTAGCGCATGAGCGGTCTGCTCCGCGCCTTGCGAAGGCGGGCGTGGGCGAGGGGCCATGCATCTTGGCCGCGTGTGGTAGGCAGGCATCGTTTGACCGCCGCGGGGGATGTGTTACACTGCATATGCCAAAGGTCCGCACCCCGTTGGATTGGGTTTTCAGGCCCAGGTTGATAGGTCTGGCTACCACCAATGGGATGGCATCGTCAGCCCTGTTTCCATGGTTCATCTAATTGGCCAGTTGGCCCTTCGGCCATCCCCGTCTGCCACAACCATGCGCTCATATGAGGCGGCGGGTTTCTCAAGCACGGGCTTTGGATATCCTCGTGCCCTAAGTGCAGCATCCGTTACCTGCCCTCTTCAGAGTTCTTCCGGCGTCATCCATCATTGTCATCATGGCTAGCGGAGGTAGTGTCGCCCCGGCACACTGGGCGGTTTTGATCGGGATTGATTTCTATGCGAGAGAGCGATGCCTTCAAGGCAGCGTGCGGGACGTTGAGACGGTCAAACAGTATCTAGAGGCAGGATCTGCGCCTGTGGATATTACCATCCTCACTGCAACGACGCCTTCGGACCCTAGCTCTCGCCGTCCAGCTGAGGAGCCCGCCCTCTGGCCCACACGCACCAACGTTATTGCAAAGCTGAAGAGAGTCTTGGAGAAGGCGAAGGGAGGGGATTTCGTATATATTCACTACTCTGGCCACGGAACGCGGAGGAAAGGCCGGCAATGCACTCATCCGGCCGGGAACCTGGCTTTTGTTCTCTTCGATGATGAATACGGCAGCAGCTACCTCATGGGCGAAGAGCTAGCCAAGTGCCTCTGGAAGATGGTGGAACAAAAGCTCCAAGTTACCCTCGTCCTTGACTGTTGCCACTCGGGAAGTGTCCTCCGCGCCGGCAGGGTACGTGGCGCTGACATCCGGGCCATCAACTACGATCCCGCCATCGACGCAACACTGTCACGGGATCCACACCCATTTGGTCTTGGTCCGGACAGCGCCCTACGCGACGCCCAGATGTCGCTGGAGCGATGGCTCTTCAGCCCCAATCGGGATGGGTATACGATCCTCGCGGCCTGCGGCCCGCACGAGAGGGCATGGGAGCTCCAAACCGAAGAGGGGGGGGAGCGAAGAGGAGCACTCAGCTATTTCCTCGTCAAGGCTCTCAGCGCTCTGAGGAGGAGCGGCGTGGCGCTTACGCACTACTCCCTGCACCAGCATCTTCACGCGAGGTTCCACGCATCCTGGCCGCAGCAAACCCCGATGCGCTACGGCAACCAAGACCTTTTGTTCTTCGGGGGGCTCGGCATCGCTCCGAGCGTAGGCTTCACCCCCGTATACAGAGCAGATGGCGCCCGCCTCTACCTGAGCGCGGGGGAGGCGCACGGCGTGCACCAGGGCGACGAGTATCTCGCCTATCCGTTCGACTCACCCGAGGATGGCACTACTGGTGGAATATCGGTACTGCTAAGAGTCGAGACTGTTGGCTGCCTCACTTCGGATGTGGTGGGGGCCGAAGAGACGATAGCAGCGGTGGCCCAGATCCGGACGGGCTGGAAGGCGAGGCCGGTGACGCAGCTCTCGTCCCGCAAGACTTGGGTGCGCCTCACGGCGAGCGCCCTATCCCAGCTCCAGTGGACAGAGGCCGTAAGACAGCAGCAGCGTTTTCTGCACCTCTGCACCGAGGACGAGGAGGAGGAGCCGTGCATCTTCCACGTCGCGCTCAACGAGCACAACGAGTACGAGATCCTGGACGGATCGCTCGAGAGAATCGCCAGCTTGCGAGCCATATCGCCAGATATGCCTGGGGCATCCGACCGCGTCATGGACACCTTGCAGCACATGGCAACCTTCAAATTCTTTGAAGGAATCGAGAACCGGAAGCCCGACGCCTCTTTCGCGGGCTCATTTGACCTCTTCCCCCTCGACGAAACCGGAGCTTCCGTCATTTCCGAGGTCAAGCACGGCGGCACGTGGGGGTTTAGAGTCGAGAACCGCGGAGACCGGCCACTGTACCTGGCCATATTCAACTTTACGCCGTCCTGGCAGATTGCTAACCTCGTGTCGCAGGCAGGCGGTGACAGCGCCTTGGTTGTGCAGCCTAAAGACGAACATGGCGCCGGCAAGGAGGAGATACGGCTGACGATGGAAGTGCCGGAGCCGTTTCAGGAGGTTCCAAGGCGATGCGAGGACATTGTAAAGGTATTCATCACCAGCAAGCAGACCTCCTTTCCGTCCATGATCTTGCCCAAGCTTTCCCTCCATGACGGGTCTCCTCCTGGTGGAGCAACTCGTGGGAACGACGATCAACTGCTCCAGTTCCTTTCGGAACTGACGACGCCTTTTCGGGGCCAGGATCACGCGCCTACGCAGTGGGTCAGTCGGAACTTCATCATAAGCACCGCCATGGAGTGAAGTGGGACATTTGGGGGAGTGAAGCCACACGGTGGTGTGTGGTCTGAATTGCTGGTCGTTCTGTGGGAGAAAGGTGTGCGCCGACAAGGAAAAGAGGTGTGTGGGTGTGGTGTGGCCTGCGGCCGTAAGGTCATCCCCGCTACCGCACCCGCAACAGAATAAAAGGGAAGGTGTCAAAAGAAAGGAGGTTCTGGCCGTAGGCCAGATCACCGTCAAGGCAAGGAGATTCGGTCAACTGAGCTGAACCGAGTGGAGGCCGTAAGACCAAGCCAATAATTGCCACCCTTGTTGCCACCACACAAATCTATAATAGAGGCTCTCTGGCGAATCCAGAGAGCCACAGACAAAGTTCTATAAGTATTTCAATCAATCAATTGCAGCCGAATCCAAGGTGCCGTGTTTCTGACAGGAGGCCATCCTCACGAGCCTCCGATCCCCCCCTCATCACTCAAAGGACATGCTAGCCTCTCGAGCTCGACACTTGCTAGCTTAACTAGAAATCATCATAATAAAAATCCAGTTCTTCTTCCTTCCGCCAGCGATCACCCTCAACCGAGCGCTTGTCCTTATCGCAGAGCTTGTAGCGCCCATTCTCCACGGCAGCCACCGTGTAGGGTCCTGCCCGAGTCGACGTGCCAGGGACGAGCACCCAAACCTGGTCAGCTGGGCGGAACTTTGCTTTCTAGCGACCGTTAGCCACGTTGGACGCAACGCGAAAAGGCGTGCTTGCATTCGCGTATGGAAAGATGGGGCGATCGCCATCTTCGCAGAAAGAGAATCTAGGCATTTTATTTTAGCATCCTACGGAAAGAATGCCCAACGCCTCAGATGCTAAGGCGCCTTACTTGTCATTCGGGTCCATGTTGTCGGTCTCTCGCAAAGATAGATTCTAGCAGTTGTAGTCGGGAGTTGCAAGTCAACGTGGTTGGGCCTGGTCCCTACTTATCTTTCACTGCAGCTCGCAAAAACGGATTTTTGCAGTTGTGGCCGGAGTTGCAAGTCAAAGTGGTTGCTTGATTGGCTGGTTGGACTTGGCTCTTACTCGTCTTTCGCCGCAGCTCTTTCCTCCAGCTGCCTCGGGCACTAGTTCCCCTCACCCTCTCCCTCCCAGCAATAGCTAATCAATTCGCGCAACGTAATTTCGCCTCGGCATGGCGCGCTGGCAGTCCGCCCAATGTGCTGGCAAACTTTTGCGGCACTGCGCCGACATAATGTCTTTGCTCCGCCACTCCCCCCTCAACCTATTCGAACTTTTGACGCACCAAAATGTAAAAGATGGCGCACCCGGAAGCCGATGTCGAACTGGGGCAGTGCAGCGACCTTTCCTCTACAGGCAGCTCGAGAGCCATACGCGGCACTTTTCGGAAAAAAGATGATGGGAGGCAGCAGGTGCAGAGTACGGCATGACGGACTGTTAGCACGATTGACCTGACGCTGACACGACTCAGTCGAAGACTACCCGCTCGGATACCCTCGATTCTCGGCGCTTATTGCGTCACACGATTCATTGCATCTCTGCCGCCGGTTTTCCAACCTGCGGGCGCGGCTGCTCCTGCTCAAGCAAGACAGACTCGCGCTGCTGGAGAAGCGACTGGAGAAGATCGACCGGGAAGAGGTCGTCTTGCTGTCCCTGGGAAGCAGCCGGGACGATACTAACCCCGAGAGGATCTCGGTTCTCGCAGAGATCGACGCGGCCTTGGCCGACTACGGTACGTCCGCGGTGGCTGTCGGCCCTCGAGCAAGCAATAACAGCGGCACAGACGCATTGCTAGAGAGGAACCATCGGATCCTCGGCCTAGAAGATGCATCGCACAGAGACGTGGCGAACCTGCAGAACTGGGTAGACGGCAACGGGTGCATAGCCCGGCAGGAGACGGCATACCTCGCACGAGCCAAAGATCTTGTCAGCGTAGCGTCCCCGGATGACGGCGCCACGGCGTGGTTGGTGGTTTTGGTGCAGGGCTGTTGGGCCTATGTCTACAGCCGTATCGGCCAGGTGCGAAACCCCATCTGTTATCGTTACGGCAAGAATGTTAAAACGTGGCCAAGCAGTCTCAGCTCAACGCCTCGCGAGACCCAAACGTGCATATATATCCCCGGTCATCTACGACGCGGGTCGCTAGGATGCTGATGACGCCGTTTGTCGTTTTCCTGCTCATGGCTCCTGTTATCACCTGCAACCTGATCAGCAGCTTGACAGCTAGGCTAGGTGTTATTGTGGCCGCTACCACTGGATTCGTCGCAGTATTATCCGGCTTGACCAGAGCAAGAACTGTCGAGCTGGTCGTAGCAGGCGCAACGTAAGCATACTCTCACGCTTCCAGATTGACAAGACCACAGCTGAATGTTGCCATGAACTACAGCTACTCAACAGTCCTGATCGTTTTTATTTCAAGCACAGATGGCTCCAGAAATGAAACGAGCAGTGTCATTTTGCGCCCATCTGGCATGCCACCGCAACTATGAGACTGAGTGATGGCAGTATGAACTGCCCCTAGAAAGGAATAGCTACGGCCCGCAGATAGATGGAGCCATCCCCTTTTGGTGCAATAGGCCCTGTGTCCTGGTTCGCCGGGCTCCTCGCACTCCTCGCACTCCTCGCACCGCGGGTCTCACGCCCTTCCAAACCGCTGCCAAGTACTTGCCAAAGTTGCCGTGGCCCGTGGTGCTCCATTGGCTTGGCGAACGCCTGCTTTGGCAGGTCAAGGGTGTCGTGACCCCACTCGTTGATGTGTAGGGTTCCGCCGTCTCTCGAAAAGTACCGAGTAGGACCTTCCAAGCATAGGGGTCCTTCGCACGAGGCTTAAGACGAACCTCCTTAGGCATTATATTATTCTAATGCCTAACCTTTGGCCTGACAGATGTTAGCTACTTACTAGAGTAATAATCATATATTCGTACAGATATATTCTAAAAGCTTCTCACGGCATTCATCCCTTCCCTACCGTCGTTCCGTGTTACTTTGCCGTATCAACATTTTGTAAGGCGCTATTGCTATAAGATTGTGTAAAGAGCAGCACTTTGAATATACTTTACATACCGGTTCGCATTTGAACTAATGGTCTCGTCCATTTTTTGTGGCTTTTCCGAGCCGCAGTTTGATGGCCTAAAATCGGTCTCCTTTTCAACGCGAGCCCAGGTGGTTGATGGGCTGAGATCTGGGCCCAAGTGAAGCGACAGGATGATGTGTTACTCTCACCGCCTGCCTAACTTGCCGTATAAAGGCATCTCCTGAATATCCTCAGTATCAACGACTAGTACAGTAGGGTTCATGTTCAGCGTCCGGTGATTGACACTGAAATTTTTGAGGAGATGGTCACAGCATGACTAACGCACTATGCGCCATATCATTACACTGTGTCAAATTCTTATGTTAGCCTTAACAGATCCAAATAAAAGAAAACCGCCTCCGGCATAGCGACCGAGGCGCCTCCGCAGCAGCCCCGGCGAACGTAGTGAAGACGAAGCCACTGAGGCTACTGTCGGGGCCTGGGAGCGGCAGCGGTAACAATGGAACCTAGATCTCTTGAATTCTGGTGCTGGGTAATGATTTTTTGCTTCAATTTGTCGAGACGTTTTTTGAAGAAAGGAAGTGCAGTGGAAAGAAAGTTTCCAAGAAAATTGTATTTCAACCTATGCCAGTGGCAGATCGTTACTCGCAGGGTACATACTTTTCATCCTCCACCAACCCACTTTGTCTCTAGCAGCTGGATATACTTCTCTCTGAACTTCTTTGCCTCGGTCTCTTGCTCCTTCCACCGCTGTTCCACAAGAACCAGACGACTTCTACCTTCTCGACCTCTTTCTTATGCCGTGCCTCAGCCTCCTTCAGCCTGTCCTCCAGTCTGTCCTCGAGCTCCCTTACCGCTTCACCTGGCCCTCGAGCCTTGTCCGCAGGTCATGCAGCTCCCTCACTATCTTGCTGTCGTCTCCGGCGTAGGAATCGACCTCATCTATTCCACTCTCTCCGCTCACACCGTTCCCCCTCGCATCGCCCTTCTTGCTTGCCGGTATTCTAAGCGACAGCTCCCCGTGAACTATCCGTCGATGACGTCGAAAGTTATCGAACCGACCAAAACCCTCCGTATGCCCACGGCAATCCACCTCCGGGCAGAAGAATGAGCGGATCCTGCTGTGTACATCCTTGGTATGCCGCGCTACGTCGTGGCGGGAATGGAACGATTGATTGCACTTTGGACTGGGTACTGTCGCCGCTGCCGTTCTCGTTGCTTGGGCTGAGACTCTACGTTTGCTGGTCGCGGTGGCTGTGGAATGGGCGTAGTTGACTGGCCAATCGGGTGCGAGAGGTCCACGTCGAGCGACAATGATGGCAGATTGGGCGAGTATACATTTTGGAGTGGAATAATCGCGGTGCATGATGTTCGAGAATGGCTCTCATCCTGCCCACTCGGTTGTCCGTCCGTCATCAACTGGACCTCCAGCCCTGAAGCAGCCCCGATAAGAATATACTCCAAACTGTGTTGAGATCAGCAGAGCGCTACACTCACCAATATCTGAATGTATCGAGGTCCAGAAATCCTCGGCTGGGTTTGTAAAATAATCAGCCCCTTCCAGGTAGGCTTCCACAGCATGAGCCGTCGAAGCTGTTCCCGTCGATAACCATTCGGACAAGGCTCTCGTCCGGTGGGCAGAGAGCGTTAGGTGTCTAGTTCGGGGCTAAAGTCGACCGAGGGGCTTGTGCAGTAGAGTTGTGGGAGGTGTGGGAGCCTTGGAATTGTTGCCAGTGTCGTGGGAAGGCCTCGCGGCCTGAACTGCAATTGCTGTGTACGGACCAACGGAAGTGCGTTTAGAAATGAAGGTTGACAGGTACGAAATATGCTTTTAAAACAATGCTTTCCACACCGTGGCGGAGCGGGTGCCTCGACTTTTATGTTTCTGGAGCATAGGGTACTCGTCGATTGATTTGGGGCGGTCGTGTGAGCCACAGCAACCGGATCGCAGGCCGCATTGAGGCGCAGTGAGGCGGTAGGCGAGGCGGACTCCACCCCATGCCGGAAGTGCAGTCAAGCCTCAGGGCGGCTGCATTCAGTCGGTTCATAAGGCCAAGCCAGTGCTTCTGCCACCGCGGACAAGCAACCTCCTTATCGACCGCGCCCTGTCAACTGCAGAGAACCAGGCTAAGGCTTTCGCCAAGGCGTTAGGAGCTAGTACATCGTGTGCTAGTTACATTATGTACAATACATCATATAATAGTCCAAACCTACAGCTGTTACATACCTGCGGCGGGGTCAAAACCGGCTGCTTTTGAGGTAAGCATTTGATGATAGCGGTACCTTTGACACACTCGCTACGCACTGTCCATAGCTCAACTATGACTTCCGTCGGCAATTTTCCGATGTTAAAATGCGGACGTTGAACCTACACTCTACTGTAATGGATATAAGCATTTCCAAGCGGAAGGCTGGACGAATTGTCCATGAAGTTCTGGGTGGTGGCTATTGCGGGTGCGAATGTCCCAGTTCTGGGCCCGTTGGCTAAAACTGCACCTTCTCGGAAGGCTGTGCTGTTCAATGGGCAGATATTAGCCGAAGCTGAGCCGGGGCTGATCTGCACTGATCAAACGTGACGAAGAGTCACGTGACTCTGAGCATGGGTGGTCGTCGATTTTAGGGTGGTGAAACAGCCGCTGCACAGTTAAGAATCACAGTTGGACCTCACCATGTTGGTGTGAAATCGCCAGTCCCCATTAAGCTATCTAGGATCGGTGGACCTCCGCTTTTATGGAGGTCTCTCACCAAGGAAATTCTGGCAAAAGCATTGCCAAAGGAAATCGGAAAATGTTGGTCTGCAACATGAAGAAGGTGATGAAAATTGTGGTTGTGGTTCTGGCCCAGAGGAAATCTCTAGCCCTCTTTTGTGGGTAAGCCAGACCAGAACTACGCTAGGCTATCTACCAATCAGGAGGCGCCTACCACTTTCTGGAAGGCCATTCACTCTCCCAACAGAAAGAGGTACCCCAAGTCACTGTACCTGCGCGACCCATCACATCCAGTTAATCAGCCCTCGGACCCCCATCCTGTATTCTAGCTACTTGCCGTCTCCGCCTGAGAGTCGGGGATGGTGGACCTAGGGCGCGGCGGGGGCGCAGCCATGGTGAGGGTGATCAACAGCCGCTCAGGGTTGACGCGGGTTGGCGTTTCGGTGAAGGGAACCGTTGGGCTGCCGCCAGACGGAACCGCTGGGGTGCCGTCGGACGTAATCTGGGCTCTAGGTGGCGCGCGACTAGGCGTTTGGGAAAACGGGACCGTCGGTGAGCCCTGCTCTGCGGTCTGGAGTTTCCGTCGCTGCGGTTGTGGCTCTCCGGTCGAGCTGCTGGTTACTAGCCGGTCCCGCTTTTCGCCAGCGAGAGGACCTTGGTCGGCAAGTTGCTGCGCCTTAGCACGAAATGCTATGAACCTGTCTTCTTCCAGGCCTAGGATCTCTTCTAGTAACTCGACAGCACGCTCGGGGTCAATCTTCTCTTCCTCTTCACCAGACTGGCTCGTGTCAGCTGCCTCGTCCCAAATGTCGTAGAATTTGCTGAGGTCGGTAAGCATCTGGTAGTCGCGTGCTGTTTGTGGTTTTCGTAGATTGTATAGTTGATCGGCATACTTGGGAAAAAAACTTGGATCGGGGTCTTTGGCGCCGTGGCCGTGGATGAAGATGGGTATGGCGCGGATTCGGGCTGTCGGGTTCTTGAGCCTGCTGTTGCGGGCGCGGACATCAGACTGCCTCATTGTAACCTGCATCTCCGATATTGTCGCCTTTACATCGCGGAATTCGGCCTTTGTTTCCGCCTTGAAGGAGGCGAGATCCGACTTCACGGAGGCGATTTCCGCCCTAACGGAGGCGATCTCCGACCTCACGAATGCCTTGGTAGCTACGTCTGAACTCATTGTTGTCTTACGCGGGATCGCCTGGGATGGTGGTAGTAATGTGTGTTTTTGTGTTTTGGAGTGTTTTGGGAATTCTTTGGGAACAAGCGCGGGGAGCTTTTGGTAAGATAAAGGAATTCTGGCTAGCTGTTGGGCATTCAATCACATGACTTCGCGGCGCGGGTTGACTCGGAGAAATGTGGGAAATTAGGCGACACGCATCACGCACACACACACGGTCGCACACAAGGTCACACTTAATCACAGTCAATTACGGTCGATTAAACAGTCAATTCAACACTGTTGCAGCGATTTAAATCGTTCAAATCAACAATAAAAGTCCCATCAACGCGATAACTATCCTCCTCTGGCACCCCTGCCGGCCCTGCCACCTGCGCGCTTACCCATAGCGCTGCGACGGCGCGTTATATACCCTCCTATTGCCAGTTAGTTCTATTGAGTGCGCGTAACAGATTCGTCCCACAAAACAGTCAAAAAAGGAAAAAAAGGCGTAATAGATAGAAATTGCGCTTCGAGCATGTAGCGTAGGTGTGACGTCAATAGGCACGTTGATAAGGTGTGGGTATGCCAACCACAAGGTAAGTGAACCAGATAGAAGTAGGTACCGTCAGAAGCACTGCTGATGGGGTTATCAGGGGACCCTGGCTCTAGTCACGTATAATACTGCAATCATGCTATATTCCGTGATGTAGAGTAAATTGGGTAGGAACAGGAGGAGGTCAGGAATGGCTCCCGGCCTCATGCAAGGTGTAGGTGGGGCTAGGCCCGTGAGAGTGCGATTCACTGTCTATCCGGGCTAGGAGGAAGCCATTCACTGTCCTCCTGTCCTCTTATCTATATACTTATCTACCTGGCTAGTCTACAGATACAGTTCCCGTATCAACTGCACTTTGATGGAGGTTGCAAATTGTGTGATTATATTGCTTGTCGCACCTCTCTGGCCTGCGGCCAGAGTGGTGCTAGTTATAGGAGTTCTTGTTATGATAGAGAAAGTGTTGGAGGTGGTGCCCCACCTCGAGGGTGCAGGGCGCACACGCCACCTCACCTGGCTAGTGCCCTTTGGGCCACACCTAGATAGCTGTTGCAGGCCAGGGAAATCCTGGCCCGCAACACCACAGAATTGATCACCGTTGCTCTGTCTTGCCCACAGTAAGGGATGGGACAATGGCGATGACACCGGACAAACCAAACGCGAACGGCTAAGCAGGAGACAAGTTCGCCACAAGCCTGTAAGAATGCCTGAAATAGAAAATATTTCCCCACTGCATGCCCTGGGGCTGGGGCGGATTTCTGGGTACATTAGCCGCAAAGATTCCTAGGACAAGCAGCCATACCTACTAAATAGTAGTGACCGGACATATACCAGGTACCCGCGGGGGTGGAGGGTCGGAGAATGCCAATCGTAGAGGTCCTGCAGACACCCATGTTCTGCATGGAGCCTGGAACCCTGTGACCAGCACGGGCGATTTATGCTGATGGGAAGGAGTCTCGTGGGTGATCTTGATGGTGGATGAGGCAAGGGCCTTTGATGGTCAGGCACATGAGGCAGGTAACGCCCTAGATTAGTCCAGCTCTTGTCGTTGGTATGTTCCACCCGGGTTGCCGGCACAGTGAGGACTTGTTGATATAAACTTGTAAAGTCGAACAACACCGGAGTTTTGGTGTATTGCTCTCTCCTTGCCTTGAGAAACCAGAGGTAGGCGACCCTGGCGACCCGGAACAGGATGAAGAGGATGATCATTGTTGCCCACCAACTGAGGCTACCCGCCTTGATGAACTTCCAGTACACCGAGGCCTGGACGCCTCCGTGAGCGCGGTGCTCTTCCTGATTGAACTTTCCCGAGTCCGCTCTCTCCACCACTCTAGCGTTACTTGACGACGAGGAGGCCGGGTGCTGGTTGCCAGACGTAACGACGGTCAACTGCTCCAGCTCTTCCTCATTGCTCAACAGCTCCGACTTATCTAAAGTTTTGACGTGGCCATACTTACCAACTTTAATAATCTGAGTGGCGTACCGCGTGGCAACATCCATCCGGTGCGTGACCAAAACCACCAGCCGGCCAGCTGTCAGGGACGAGGTTTTTTCGGCAAACAGGTTTCTTAGCACACTGGATGCTGTGTCGTGATCGAGTGCCGCGATGAGATCGTCTAGCAATAAGACTCTGGCAGGACTGTATATGGCCCTAGCTAAGGACACGCGTGCCCTCTAGCCTCCGGAGAAGCCCATACCGTTCTCTCTAATCATGGTAAGGTCCTGGGCGCTGAACTTCTACAGGTCGTTCCTAAGACAATAAGCTTCTATGACCGTATCGAACCTTTTCAAGTGGCGGGTCTAAGCCGTCCGCTACGATGTGATTGTGTGTTTAGAGGTATGAACCTAATATAAAATATCAGCTTCCTTACCTAAAGCGAAGCATTTTCAAAATCCTCGGACACCATAATCTCCAGGTACGGTGTAGACTTACTAAGAAGGTGCTGTAAATGGAAAGTTTAAATATTAAATAAGGTTCCTAGAATTAAGAACCACAGCCGTGAATGTAGGGTAGAAGGTGATTTTGAAGGACGAATGACGTGAATAATGTGAAAAGGTAGAGGCTGGGTCCAACGAAGTCGATACCGCTACCAAGGATGGCCGTCAAACCGATGTATTTACCGAGAAGCTGTTGAGAAGATAGACTGGTGGTAAGTCAGTCGGCTGGAACTTGATAGCTAGATCGTATACCGGACGGTGATGTTAGAGGATAACAAGGTATCTTAGGGGATGAATAAGTAGACTGATTGAAGGCGGGTCAAGGACTAACGATAAGGAATACTGTTTAAGTAGCTTGTTGAAGAGCAATAAGTACAGCACCATCTACAAAATTGGGAGCCGGCGATGTCGACCTGTTTTTGACACTCACACCGGCATTTTCAGCAATCGTGTAAATAAGGTATGATGCCGTTTCTTAGCGGTAAAGGGAGTAGCTGTTGCGGGGAGGAGTGCTCTTATACCTATGTAACTCGGTGTTGCTAGAGCCGAGAGCCACAGCTCCCCCTGAATCAAGTATTAGGTGACCATTTCTCCTACATCCTTCGCCATATATTATCTGTATCGTATCCATTCCGTCGTGATCTGACTGACGTGGGAAGCTCCCTATCCGGTAATACTATCGTAAAATATAGAGCTATCTTAACAAATCCTTTGACGTCGTTCCTTTCCAGATCCTTTGACATACATGGTAGACGAGACCGATGTCTGGGCTTAACACGGATGTCTAGAAGTGTATAATCCAATGACTTAGACTTAATAACGGGGATACTGTCATGAGGCGGCCTACATGGTCCAATGTCAGCTATCTGTCCCTCTACCTCGACCTTAACGTAAGCGGCCAGGATACCGGCATCCCACACTCAAGGATGCGTCTGTAGCAGGTCTGGTTGCGGCGTTCCATTACAGATCATAGATAGGCTAACTCGAGCATACTTCTTCGACGTGAATGGCCTTCTACGTACCTAATGTATAAGCTATTTACGTAGGCTAGAGGACTATAAAGCCGGTGGCCCTAGATAGGTTACTAAACGGCCAGCGAGGGTCGAATATCTCATACGGCTCTCGGCATAGTTATGTACGTATGGCCGGCATTGGTTGTCACATCAGCCTCGAGGTTTGGCCATGTATATAAATCGAGCATCCGAAGCGAGGAATAACGTGAGAAGAGTCCCGCAGCTCAATCTTACCTTAAATTACCTTGAACCTATAGGACAGAAGCTAGCTGTTTGCTATGCCAACCCATCGTAAGGATGACCCATGGATACAATTTATCACCAAGGACTCATGGTAATATGTAGAGTATGTGTGAGGAAGGCTAGCTCCTCCACGAAACGAATCACCTCATAGTGTCTTAACTAAAATATTATAGTTTGTGTATCCTTTACTTTACACCTTAATATGCTGTTTTGAGTCCGATGTTGACTAGCTTGGCCAATGCCAGGCTCCGGGACTGCATTTTCATATAAGTGATCTCTGCAAATTTACCTAGAGCCTCCCGACCCCTTGTAAATTCCTATGGTTCCCCGCATTCCCTAATCGCAAATTTACCTGAGCTTTCCTGACCCTTGCAAAAATTCTTCAGTCCTCCCGTAGATATCTCTTGTAAATTTACCTAGAGCTTGCAAATCCCACGGCCTCCATGTGGATCTAAAAATGGGACGTAGGCTTACTACATTTTTAGATCCACCTGCTTGGGCGTTGACATGTCAGCCAGCACGTGGCAGCTGTCTGGCACTGTAGTAACTGCTCCAAATCGTCGAAATCCACGATAAAAACTGATTAAACTCAATTAATTACAGGTGCCTGTAAATCGCTCAGTTTCCAGCCTGCGACGTAAATAAAACCCCTCTTCTTCGGAGCCGGCGTAACCTATTTCCGGAGCTAACCCAATGCTATAATGCCCGTTGATACGACATCCTGGTAATTTTGTCATTTTTCCAGTCGTGAGAGATACCCTTGCAGAAGAGCGGGAACGAAGATTCCGGATCGGCCTCGGCAGATGTTTGTCACATGTTTTGGCAGTAGATATCGATACATTAAGGCTGAGTTGAGATCTCTTACGGATGCGAGGGTGAGTAAGTTAGGTAGCAACTCCTGCTAAGGTAAAAATTGGAATCTTACCCCGAACCCCGCCGCTTCTACTTGTTCTAAAACAACTTTTCCGAGCCGTACCCCGCTCGACGAGCTCTTTTCCACAAAATGGCCCCCCAAAGACGCGCTCAGCTTCTCTTCTGAGCTTAACCAGATCAACTACCGTCATCTATACTACGAAATATCCGCACCGACACCATTTTCTTCGTCCGCAAAGTCGCTTGCCCACTTCCCAGTCTCCCACATTCGAGCCCAACGCTATATGGTGAGGTTACTTGGTTCAAAGTAAACAAAAACTACGCTAATGTTTTTGTAGGACATTAAGGAGAACGACCTTGAGGGGTCGGAAGACTGGACGAGTGCTTCGAATACTCCGAACGCTATTGTTAGAAGTAGCGGAGAGGTGATCTGGCGGGACTGCCAGGCTTCTATTATCGTTATTGATGCGGATGGCAAATATGGCAAAGTGGTAAAGATCATGGAGAAAAGGAAGGGTCGGTGTGTGCTGCCCCGAGGCTTTGTACTATATGGTGTTGGTGATGGTGGCCAGCTGAAGCAGGTTTGAACATATTGGTACTACCTAGTCTCATCACCATAGAGCCTATCTCTCATCCAAAGTCTGTCTTTAAATCCCAAGCTTAAGTTAACAACACCATCTCCCTGAGCGTCGGCAGTGAACGACATGGATACGCATCTTGTAGCGATAATTCCATGGGCCAGTTCTTCCTCACGTACTGGACTCCCAGCGATTGCTTTGCTCATTCTGGAACCAAGCAATTTGTCGATGTCACTTTCCAGAGAGCCCTGAAAAGGGAAGTGAGTGGGATGAAGCCTCCCCCCGTTGGATAGAACCATATACCGAACTCTATCCTCTACTGCTATGTGTACTGGGAAAAGTTGCATTGCGATATAAGTAACCTCACTTGCCTTAACAGCGATGCTAACAAGACAGTATGGGGTCAAACCGTTCCGCCTGATAACTGGGAATGACATTGTTACGTCAGCGTACCCATCTTTTGCATTGATCGCGCTGCAGATGTATGGAGGAAGGATGTTCATAACGCCGTGGAATGAGGCAAGGGTGCACGTCTGCTCTTGGTCGCCTGGGGTCAAGGTTGCTGTTGAGTTATTCAGGGGGTTGGTTTCGGGGCGGATGAGAGCTGTTATCGCAGTGGTCGGGGCGTCGGTCCCGCTGGCTATCGCTGTCGTGGTCGACATCGCCATTAGCTTGCCCTCGTCAGCAAGCCCTAGAAACAGATTAGAAAAGTGGTGGAGAGGGAAGGGGGATTGAGCAATCTTACGTCGTCTTTTTGGGTTGCGCATTAGGTTATCTATTGCTTTCTGGACAGTCGCATGACAACCGATGGATGCGACTTTAGCGGCGATCTTTCCTCGTGTTTCGCAGGGCAGGTGATGGAAAGCATCGATCGTTGTCGTCTCTCGTTGTTGCTCTGCACACCACTTGCGACAGAGCACAGAGCAACGCTCTGCGACCTTGGGGTTGATCTGTAGCAGAGCGACAACGCCAAGGCAGAGCACTACCTGATTGGTCGTAGGGGCTTCGGGTCTTTTGCACCCCTGACCCAGTGCACACGGTTGTGTGCACCGTCTTCAAAGCGGGGACAATCGTCGGGGCCGCGCCGGTCTAAGTGATGGCCTGCAGGGTCGTCACAAACGGCCGTCGGATGGATAAAAAAAACAACAGTGCTCGATGCAAGAGGAGAGCTGCATTAGGGAGGGTGACGCTCACATTTATACCTCCTATATCAGTGGAGGATGACATGTCACTCGTGGTTCTACGTGTGGTTGCTCAATCGTCGCTGCAGCATATGCTGCAGATAGGGGACTTTCCAGCGGGGACGCGCTGCTGCTTGTGAACGAAGACTGGCTAGTGGCCACGGGCAGATGGCCAGGGCCCCCCGAACCCCCTTTCTTTCCAACAAGATGGGAGCCTAAATTCTGGCAAGCTGGAAGGTACGGGCACAAAATTGGGATAGTATACTTACACTTAGAGTATACCAGTACATAACATACCAACATATACTAGCACATAATATACTAGCACATAATATCCTAGCACATAATATCCTAGCACATAACATCCTAGCTTAAAATTGAGCCCGAATCCTGGGTCATGGTCCCGGATTTTGGGATGGTACATGATATACCAGCACTGATGGGATGTCCCACAGTGTGCCAGTAGATTCCCTGGGTTTAATGTGGACACTGCCGGTGGCATCGAAAGGAAACCTTAGCCGTGGGGACTGAAAACGGGCCTCTAAGGCTGTGCAGCGGCAGCGTATGAGATCACCCTAATGCAGGGAAGAATCAGAGAAAGCTCAGGACAAATTAGCTACAGCTCACCCTAGCTCACGCCAGCTCAGGACTACGAACGAAAAGGGAAATTTCGTGTGCCCAGATTCGTCGCAGATTACCAGGCTATTCTGTGACTGTGAGACTAATCTGGGCTCACGAAATTTCTTCTTTTATACCTCACCCACGTGACATTGCTCAGTCCGGCTCTGGTTCGGCTCAGGATTAGCCCAGGATTTACTCAGGCTTGCTCACCCTAAGAACCTTTTCCGGAAAGCTGCGCCGCAGCATGCAGAGTGTTACTACCTTAGCAGTGTCCGCCTATGCATTCAGGGCCTGCGTGCATTATTTCGAGGCCTCTTACAATGTCGACAAGGTCTTTTACAATGTGGATAACACCTTCCAGCATCCTGCTTCTCACTCAAGATAACGTGGGATCCTATCGTCTAGTTTACACACATTGTGGGCAACCAGATTGACCTCCTTGGCGAGCACATTATCAAGTTCAGTGTCTTCCACACGTGGTTAAGTTCTCTGGCAACGCAATTTGAGTCACAAGCCATGTCACTCGCTTCGTCTACTCTTGCGTATCGTTTGACCCTGTCTGGTGGATCACCCCGGTGTCCGGCCTTTCAGTCTGCAGCCTTTCGGTGCACGTTGTAGCGGTTTCTATTTAGGGGTGGTGATGGTGGTGCGGACGTTTGAAACGTGCATGGTATTAGGGAGGTTACAGCTCGCGCGAGCAGGTCGCGCCAAGCAGAGAATTGAAGGGACGTGCGAGCTGTAACCTCGTTTCAGGAGGGGGTGGGCGGCTTCCACCCCGCTTCTCAGGCAAGCGGTACAAAGTCTCACCCAGTCCACCATCAAGCCAGTTAGCTACTCGATGCTAGGCTCTCCGACACGACCCAGCCAGCATAAGGTGCATGAGTGGGTCGCTGGTTGAATACAATTCCTTTTTCCCTTGTCCAGCATTACCTACGGCCTGCCCCCCCCCTCCCCCCCCTTACCGATGTCTATCGTCCGGATCGGAGAGAGGCCGTTCGCTGAAGACACACGCGAGGAAAGACCACCCGAAGAAAAATAAATGCGCAACAACATGAAGAGTACTACGCGAGAAGCTAAAGCAGGAGAGGGGGAGAGAAAGCAGTCAGGAAGGACATCTGACCTTGCAGGCTTGACGCTGACAAGCGGGATTATGCAGCCCCAAGTCGACCCTTAGGGAGGCAGCAGATGGCATTTTCAGTGGTGCAGCACCCCAGATGTTTTTGTCAACGATGAAGGAATCATTCTTTGCAGAGCATGCAATAGAAGTCCGAACGTGGCCGAGGCCATATCGAGAAAATATCGCCAGGACGCGAACCTATCACCGGCCCCAAGCAACCAAATTTCTAGTGCATACAACCTTTGGTGGCCACCGAGTGTTCCATACACTGCGGATAATGGTGATGCAGTTAGCAACAATAAGGGGACGACCAGCAAGGACACCAATACCACCGGCCCTACAAGGACCCAGCATTACCCCGCTTACCCTCACCGACTAGCCTCAACAGAATTCCGTCTGCTCTGTCTTTCAGCCACCCCAGACCGGGACGCACCTCTACACCTGACGTTGGAAACTCACCGCGACGAGAGACACCCAGAGTATGAGGCTGTGTCGTACACATGGGGCGGAGAGAATGACGACGCTTCGCTCTGCTATCCGGTATACGTGGGCCCATATTGGGACCTTCTGTTGCAGTCAAACAACTGTTCGGCTATGCTAAGGTTTCTTCGCCCATTCGAATCATCACATGGGCGCCGGCTCATTTGGGTTGACGCCCTGTGTATCAACCAAGATGATAGCTCCGAGAAGGGTGTCCAAGTGGCAAAGATGGGCTTCATCTACAGAAGTTCCAGACGGGGTCGTTGTCTATTTGGGCGAAGACGTAGCAACTATTGCCCCAGGTCAGTATCCAATACGACGGAGACTCGAAGACGCCATCCTACCTCAGACAGCAACCTCGATGCGCACCGATAATCAGGATCTCGTGGTTGGAAGCACACAGGTTAACCTTGGTCGCATTCTTCAACGACGCTATTTTAGCCGTGTCTGGGTTGTCCAGGAACTACTCCTTGCCTCTCAGGTGACGATCCAAGTTGGCGACCTTGAATTACGGCTAGACGCTACAACCTCTGATTCAATCCTCCAATAACACCCGGATTATGTATGGTCGGACAGTCCGGTACCATGGTTACAACTAGCTTGTCGTGGGAAGCTCTCGGGCTTGAACATTATCCAGCTAATGGCGCTTACGGCCACTTCCAAGGCTTCAGACCCCCGAGACAAGATATACGGTCTTGTAGGACTTTTGGGTAAGGGCTCCGACCGGCAGCCTCTCTTGCCGGACTACTCGCTGTCATCCACACAGCTGGGCGTTGGCGTTGCCGCCCATTGTCTCTTGGATCTCAAATTCTGTGGGTGCTGCGGATGAATCCCCGAGCGCCTCCCAATAGTGGGATGCCTTCTTGGATGCCAGATATGTTGAAATTATCAGGCACCGGTTCCTGGGTGACAGGAGTTATTGGCACAGCTGAGGCAGCGGATCGCAGGGCTGCAATCGGGAAGCGATTTTACTCGTCAAGGCAGAATATTTTGAATTCGGGCCGCGACATGGAAGACGTCAGCGTGGAAAATCGCGCAAGGTCTGACTTTGCGCTCTTCCAGCTCAGCGCGGAAAAGAAATCATGGTGTGAAGGATGGAATTGGATTGGACCTCCGCTTGACGGGGTGGAACACCGTTCTGATAACATATCGGCTGACTACGATGGGCCGCTGGTGCGCGATATACTGCCGTGGCACGACAATGCGACTGTCAGCACCTCAACTGCTGCTCTGTCCATCAGCCTGACAGAGCTCTGCCCGATCTACTTCTCGCCGATAAAAGTTTTCAGCCTTGATGGTGTGACAGTATACCGGATCCACCCCAGGAACCAACTTCCTCAGTATGGCCTAGAAAACACCCCTGTATCTTCGTACATGTACCTGCTCTCCGAGCAAGCTCTTGACGAGGTTATTAGGTCCGGAGATGTTATTTTCATTATCGATACGGCTGAATCCCCTCCGTTATTCCCTATTCTAAGGCCGAACACCAGTCCAGTCGGATCGTTCAGATTAGTGGCCTGCGCGCACGAGGCCTTCTTCGAGTTTTCTAGAAGCTCCGTTCCTACGGCCGCTAGGCCTGGGAGAGCCGATCAGCAGTTTTTATATTTGGCTGACCTCCAACGGAGCCTTTAAAGTGTCGGGGAGGGTGTCTTGGAGGAGCTGGCCGGTTTGTTACCCTCTAGGACTGGGTTCGCTGGGGCAACCGACCCCACCATTACCGCTCTATTGCCCGGAGTGGATGACACTGAGGGGATACTGGCAGTGATGCAAGCTCACTTTGACGAAGGGGGACAGAGCGGTGTAGATCCTCTGCAGATCTACTTCGCCCTTATCCATCCCAGATTTCATCCGCTGCTTGTTAGGATGGACGACTGCATCGTTGAATTTGGCGAACTAGAGCTGCGAGTTTCCCCAAGTGACCAAGCGACTCTACGCAGTTACGCGCAATCTCGGCCGGGAAGAGCCACCTGGCCCTGGAGGCGCGCAGATGACCCCCCTGGTACTTCGCATCGCCATGATCCCCCGCCGTCAGAAGATATTGTCTTGTGGACGGACCGTCGGCGCCTCATGCTCTATGTTACGTATCTCAAAGAATTCAGAGCGCTTCGAAAACTTAGGTCCTCTTTCTACGCCAGCGGCAAAAAAACTGAAACCGAAATTCTAGCGCTGGTTAGAAATGAGGATTGCCAGTTCATTGCGTGCCCAAAGTGGCCAATCACGCTGATCGAGGAATTTTGCATCAGTGGAAGCACGTATCGGGTTACTATATACTAGTTCATTCGCAGCACACTCGACGACGATTCACATCTCTTTTGCAAGTGGGTAATTACCTCACTTTTATATCCCCATCTTTGACGGCCGATATATTAACTGTAACGAGAAGGCTATTGCCAAGGCAAAACCTGCAGGCTCAAGATATAATATAACCTAGATTTGCGTAGTCTAGTGTGAAGAAGAGGAAGAAAGGAAAACTATTAAAGTGCTGCGAACAGTGAAGGGGTATATCCCTCCATTGTGCTGCAAACCTACCAGTCCCGATTGGGTCTAGTTGGAGGAGTGAATCCTCGGACGCGTTGCAAGTCCACCAGCTCCTGTGACCTGGCGAGGTGCCAGGTCCGTCACATTAACGAAAAGACCAGTGCTTCCAGCATGGGCGGCTACTTACCAATCCACCGCCTACGTCACCAGGCTGGGCCGTTCCATCCTGACCTCGTCTCTCCTCCCGGCCCGCGCGACCCATGCCTGGCTCCAGTGCAACGGCGCACATGAGGTACGCCATGGCGTCCATCGGCCGCTCGTGGGAGATTCTGCGGCGTAACGTGCCCTTGTCGCCGGGGTCCAAGACGACGCGCATCGTGGACTTTTTCACGAAGCAGGACGGTGGGCACGGCGTACACGACGTTGATCGCTGTAGCGCCCGAATACGGGGTCGGGCTGCCGCTGATGATGGTGGCGCCGACGGCGGGGGATCTCCAGTTCATGAAGATTCTTTAGATGGACATTTATCTACCGGCGTTGGAGGAGGTATGTTGCATCTTATTTTACCAAGTCTAAACTTGTCTCTCTCTATCTCTCTCTCTCTCTCTCTCTCTCTCTCTTCCCCTTCTCATAACGGACTCACCCTCTAGCAGGTGTCGAATCATGTGCTGACCAGACCGCCAGGCGTTCCGCGATCCAGCCTCAGTCAACTTTGCTGGCACATACACCCACCCGGACAACTCTACCGCAACCATTAAGTTGCTGCCCGACGAGTCCGGGCTGTTCGTGTCCGAGATGCACAGCGGGTGGGCAGACTTCATCGCGCTCATGGCTACCATCTAGGCCGCCTTGGGAGGAAAAGTGGAGAAGGGATTCGGCGGATTTCTGTACCCTATTGTTTGCTCTGTTGTTCTGGCCTCCGGCTAGAACCCCTTTCTTTCTAACAGAGGCTACTAGCGCTATGCGCCTGCAAACCTTTAAGGGGGGTTTCTGATCGAATGCGTCGAGACTTGGCGGTATTTGAAATTGCGATGGCTGCCAGGGAGGGAAATAATTCATATCTGAGGATGCACTGTGTCTGCGGGAAGGGGAATGCATAGGGTATGTGGATATACAGTAGTGTAAATATACGGTTATGGTAGTGTACTGTGACACTCTAATAATTGGATTAACCCAGTCTTGGTAGTGAATGACAGTGTTCCATCTCTTTTTGTGTCGTAGGTTGCTGCGTCTACGTAATATACCAAAGTTACCTGGCTGGGTACCTACCTCATATACCAACTTGCAGTCGTAATACGTATATAGAAGATACTTGCCTACTAGATAGACGATCTGGAAGAGTTTCGCTAATCTCTGCCAAAAACTCATCATCTCGCTCCCTAAGGTAGATGGATAGGTACCTACCTTGGCTACCTCCCTCCCCACCTGAACTTCGGAAGACTCTTCGTCAAATCAAAAGCTCGTCGTCCTCAGGAAGAATATGGGTCAAGATCTCAAATTGACGGTCCATCGGAGCTTCTCCCCGGGGCCGGTGTGGAAAGAGATTGTTTTGGGGTAGCCTGCAACCCCTTTAAATACTTCAAGAATTCCTCCTTAGCCACTTAAACCAACAGATCCTTTTCCCCTCGCTCTTTCGTTGCTGCACATCCCGTCCTAGGCCTCCGCAAGAGCGGTTCAAGTCCTTCCCATTGTTGGGAAACTCGCAAAATGAAGTTTTGAATCCAGTGTCCCGGGAGTGTTGACCAGACGCTAAAGAACATACAAAAGAGAATCGGGATTAGCAACCGATCGTCCACCGATGACTGAATGATTTGCTCGTAGAAGATGGCATGCCAAATAGACCACGCTTTGATTTCGGACGCGGATGCTGTGCCTCGTGAAATGGCCAATATAGCGACGCACTTTCCAGCTGTATCCGAAACTGCCTGGTGATGAAGAGTTAGGTTAGTGGCGCTGTGCTGTTAAGTGGGAGAAGCGCATCATACATTGTTTGCAACGCAAACACTCAGCAGTGCGCCCTTTGCAACGGTAGTGGTGAGAGAATGCAGGCTGATTCCCAGCATCAAAGCCATGACCACCGACTCCCAGACGACGTGGGCCTTTAGCAATGTCCAGATGTAACTACCCCGCTCAAACCCGCCTTCGTGCATCAGCCACTCGAAGCACCAACACGCGGCAATGGTCAGGGTGATGGAAAGCATATAGATGCATGTGTAGCTGGTTGGGGATATCTTGCTGGTCCATTGGGCGATCCTTCCAAGTGTCTTGAGTGGTGGTAGGGGAAACGTGCTTGAGTTTCGATAATTTGGGTTGGCTTCGCCTAGAATTAGCGGCGTTACAAGACCCTTATCTACCCCGTATGACGAGCAGCTTTGGAGGGGACTGATCACAGTGAGAGATGCGTTTGGGCGAGACAGATAGCAATGATTGTCAGACTGGGACAGCTCCTTCGTCAAGAGAGAGTTGGCGTCGACAAACCGGGCAATATACTGGGCTGCAAGAAGGCTGAGACGCGCTTGGGAAGGATAGGTAGGTTTTGGCGGTGGACCGATCGGCGTTGCCATTGCTGCTTGGCACTCAGGTGAAGTCAGGTTCTTGGCTTTTGGCATGGTCAGCAAGCAAATCTCTCTACTACAGGCTTGGCACTTGCATTTTCGTATTGGCAGACATCCATGACCCAGGTCTGGTAGGTTGTCCACTTTGCTGCTTCGGTTTGGCCGTCCAAAAGGGCGTTTTGCATTTGCAGAGCCTTCAGGTTCGGAAGTTGATAGAGAAAGAGGTCGACAAAAAGCCACATGAAGGCACAGAATGAAATGATAGCGGCCAACCGATGGGAGCGGAAGAGCCTAAGTCTGGCTTTGAGGAAGGACTAGATGGGGTGACTCGAGTTGCCGCTCAGGTTTTTAAGTTGCTGTTCCCAATGCTAGAGTTGGGCGCTAAGTCGGTTCCAGTTCGAGTTTCGCTGCAGTGTTGTTATACAAGCACGAACGAGATTGAAGAATTCATCGAGGCGCTGTTGGAACTCCGAGTTGTCCATATCGCCATGCGGTATGGCGCCAGCCTGCCCTCCACCTCCATCAGCGCTGCCACTAGTAGTGTTAGTTGCGCCATTAAGTGTGTTGCCAATTTCATGTAAAGGAATACCACCGTCACCTCCGTTACCGGAAGGGATGTTGGGGGTTGGACTTGAGGAATTCATGTCTTCAGAGCTAGCCACAGAACCGGATGTCGGATCTCAGTGGCTTTTAACTCGTGGAGAACCGGCGGCTTTTCGGCTTTCTAAAGCAACTTGGTAGGGGATTAGCCATAAACTAGTAACTACCTAGTTTCAGTTAAACTGGTGAACTATTGGCCGCTATCCGAGCCGGGGCCTTTCAGCTCGACCCAGCTCCCAAGAAGCTCCCGGAAAATTTCGGTGAGCAACATCTTCCTGTGGCTATGCTGTTCTACAGATGGCGACGGCCAAATCCCATTGGTTGTCCAGCCACCGCCACTCACAATGCCGCGTCTCAGACCCCTGAGATACCTCACAGTCTACGTATTAAGAGAGCCTTGTGAAGCCGCGCAGTCGGCCTAATTGCAACAGGGTGGTTCCAGCTTCACAACAACTGCTGGCGGTAACAATTGTGCCCCGCACAGGGCTTTGTTGGAGGGACCCCCCGATGTTATCCCGCCATTTCTCCACGGTTGGCCCGCCACTAGCGTGCAGTCAGCCCACCATCTGTGCCTCCAGGATTTGCAAGATCCTAGCCTTCTTTTTCCTTCTTCTTTAGCAGCAATTCAATACATGGGCTATACACTACACCTCATACGCTTTCTGCCACTGTATAGGTACGCTGTACAACTTGACCTTATACGCCTGTAAATGACATTCCATATTGTTTTTAATTGTTGGTAATATAGACCGGGGTTGGATTACGCCGTCTTATACGGGGCCAAAGAGTCTTTTTAATCTGTGGCCTACTACCCCACTTCCCGCGCTCTATCATCACCTATTTCTGGTTCACCAAAATCACCTCTCCGACAACCCTAGACCTCAAAGTGAGACCATGGTCTCGATCGTTGGTATCCCACGCCTCCTCCCGTGGCTGTTCCGGCCCGCGACGGAGGCCCTCTTCACATGGAACATGCCGTGGCGGTACCGCTGGCGCCTTCTTCTCCTCCAACCGCTCTCCATGCTCGCCCTGACCATGTCCTCAGCCCGCTGGATCTCCACCAAGGCATACAGGGTCGAGTATCTCAAGGTATCACCGAGCCTCACCATCCGCGCCCTCGTCTTCAAATCCCCCGGAACAGGCTCTGGTAGGCGTTTGCGTCCACTGCACATCGACATCCACGGTGGCGCTTTCATGGGTGGGTGGCCCGAAGACGACGCCGAGTTCTGCAACCAGGTTGCGCGTGAGACTGGTGCTGTGGTCGTCAGCATCTCATACCGCTATGCACCCCAATATCCCTTCCCTGCGGCACACGACGATGTCGATGCCACTATCCGGTATCTGCAAGACCACGCCGAGGAAAAGCTTGGTGCGGATGCTACGCTCTTGACCATGAGCGGCTTCTCGGCCGGAGGAAACTTGGCGCTTGCCGCTGCACGGGCTGAGAACTGTCGCGCGGGATCGCCGACGAACATCAAGGCTTGCGTGACGTTCAGCGCTGTTCTCGACTTGCGACTGAAGCCGCACGAGAAGCCATTGCCGAAGGGGTTCCCTATCCGCGATCTCTTTGCCTTCCTGGCGCCGTTGTATGACTGCTACCCCGCGCCGGTGCGAAGTGCCAACATGACCAACCCACGGATGAGCCCTATTCTAGCCAGCGTGGATGACCTCCCCGACGACATGTTTGTGTTTGTGGCGGGTTTCGATATTCTCGCACATGAACAAACCACCTTTGTCGAGAGGGTCAAGGCGGACTTGGCGAAGGACCCGAAACAGGCACATCGAAGATTGGAGATGGGCTATGATGAAAAGGGGTTTCATGGTTACCTTAACCGTAGGTTTTATTTTGTTTGATATTATTAGATAGGCACCTCTAGCTTGTCGATATGACTCTCGCAGCGCTGACATATGAATGATACAGTCCCCAACAAGATCATCCCTCATGAGAGGAAGCAGAACGCCTTTGCGCCAGCTACCCGGTTCATCAAGGATACGCATGTCAAATACGGGTTTCAATGGCCGTAAAGACGCAAACTTGGATGTCTGAGCGCTCTGGCGAGAGTCTGGGTTGGGCTGGATCCCTCGAGATCGTGCCAGAGAGAGTGAAACTCACAGAGCACCCGATTTATTACCCATGTCATATCTTAGTCGCACACTCCTCTCTCTGCTCCGTATCTGTATTAAATAGCCGTTCCATTATCAGTCCGTTGTGCAAGATTTGAGGGGGATATCCGCTATTATGAGCTTGCGCCTGACTCTCCATTTCCATCCACGTAAACACATAATATCCAATTCAGCATCGAGGCCTCCCAATAAAGCAAAGTCCTCTTTACCCAGCGACACGAGACCGGGTGGAATATTCCGAACCAAAAAGACATAACCCCTGTGGCAATTGTCGTTGCCGCGCCCCATTCCCAGAGCACCGTGATCTACTAGCTCTGTTCAAGACTACGTCTTCAGGGTATGTAACCCTTCCTCTTGCCGATGGTCTTCTTACCAGCTACGGAGATGCCTCTTCAAGGCCCACGGGTTCATCAGCCGTCGATCGAGATTCATCCTCGCGGGACCATTCGTTCTGAAGCAATTTGATAGCAGTTGGTCGACCACGCCAGTCCAGCTTCATCGCTTTCAATATGCATTTGCTTCATTGTACCTAGGTAGCCAGACCGTGATATATCATCGAAAAGTTCATTTATTGCCGTAGGATAGTACATAATGTACTAGTATATAAATTAAACACACTATACAACATTCCAGCAGAAAGAAACGTACCGGTACATAACATACCAGCCCAAAGATATACGAATACATGTTATGCCAGCCTCAAAATGCAATCTAGCCCCAAATTATTGCCGTAGGATGGTACACAATGTACCGGTGTATATGTTTAACGTGGCATATAATGTCCCAGCATGTAGAATTATACTAGTACGTAACATACAAGCCTAGAATATATGCTAGTCTATCCTATGGCCCATATGTAGGCTATTGAGAAATTAGGCTCTGAAGTAACGTATGTTAAGAGAGTGGCGCTGGGACCAGAAATGAGTCACCCCTATCTGCCTAAAACCTGTTGTTGGAGGTGGTGCCCCCACCTCGAGGGTGCAGGGCGCACACGCCAACCTCGCCTAGGCTAGTGCCTTTTAGGCCACACATAGATAGCTGTTACAGGCCAGGGAAATCCTGGCCCGCAACACCACCAATCCATCACCACTTTCCATTGCTCTGTCTTGCCCACACCTGTCCCTCGTCGCGTAAAGTTGAACATTCCGTAGTATGGTAAGCTGGGGGTGAGTGATAGTAAGCTGAGACGGAGCCGAGGGTAAAGCGAGCCTGAATCTAGCCTAAATATCTTTGGATGAGGCTCTTTTCTTTTTAGCGACCGACTACCCAAGCAGTACATCGCTTTTGCAGCTACGCCATAGTCGCAGTCACAGCCCATGGAGGTCGGCCCACCTGATCCCACACGCTGACGACGACTGGTTCGATACCAATGAGATACTTCTCTACTCGTCTCAACCAGACATTCCCACGCCCAACTCTACCGATAACACACGTAACGTCGTACTCCTCCGATATGACTTATACCATCTCTTCGACCAAGGCCGTTTTGTCTTTGTCCCCAAGGAGGACGTCTGGGTCGTCCATGTTCTCTCGGGACATACAGATGGAGAGTAGGCGGCTTTATATCACAATTTTTGTCTATACCCACTCCTGGAACTCTCAGTCGAGTATTTGTTTTACTCGTTTTACCTAGACCGTTTTTACCCAGTTCTCACAAGGTATTTCTCTACGAGCCAGAACCGATAGAGAGTTAATAGCGGCAGAGGGGGACGGGATTATGATCAGGACCCAGTCTAGGCTAGAATGTCTTGAGCCCTGCTGCAATGGCCTAGGAGCGTTATGCTTCGCTGGTCTAGATGTTGTTCGCTTTGGCTTGGCTGGCTTGGTGGCTCTCTTGGATGCAGTCTCCGTCTTCGTCCTTCCACTTCATCTTGATGTGAATGAGCACGTTGGCAATAACTTTGAAGATATAGAGCTGTTGTTGCGCTTCAGGGAAGGCATCTACAAGGGTTTTCTTCATCTCTGCACTCTTTGTCCTCCCACTTCACCATGTAGTCGATACCATCTTGATCGAAGGTCTTAATCAAGCGCCAGCTGCAGTATATCCTCCAAGCTGCTAGCGCCGCATCTTCTCGCGGGCGTTATGGATATCCTTCCTGTAAAGTTGGTATCAGGGAAATGGTCCCTGACAACACTGCCAACCTCCCGGGGCCAGATTCCATGGTGCTTTAAAGTGACTGCAACAAGGCTGAGGACTTCCTCATCCATCCTGCGGTGTTATGGATGGGCCGTGGCGCTCCACACCACCAGTGGGAGGGTTGAAAATATCCTCATCGTCAAGGTCATCAGAGCTGTAAGAACCGTCAGGGTCGTCATGGTCCGAAAACCCGGACAAGCCTTTATCTTCATCTTCATCTCATTCATCCTATAGTTGTTGCGGGACTTTATTATCTGTAAAGTCGTACTTGGCCGCCACGGCTAGTCGGATAAACCTTGATATCGTCGTATTCGCTAGATTCGCTGCTGGTGGAGGATGGAGTGGGGGTGGGTGAAGATTTTGAAGCTGAACGTTGGAAGTGGTGGTTGACTTTGTGGTTTTTTTGGCTGGTTTTGTGGGCGGATTCTTTGGCGGGTGGTTGACAGGTGTTTTTTTTCTTTTTCGTATGGACATCGCGGGCTTTGACTGCCAGTGTGGCAAATGGGGAGGAGTGCACCCCCCCCCCCCCAGTAGGTGCCCGGATAAAATACACAGATCAGGATCTCAATGATTACAATCCGTGAGTACTACAGAACAGCGATACAATGTCACTATAGGATATGCACTGGACCACTGTCAGCCTTCGTTAAATTCTCATTCATAAAGAGTGCAGCGCGAAGTCTCTTGCGAACCAACCTGTGTAACGGAATGACGCGACGCGATTCGCTCGGCGAGCCTTCGATATGAGGTCTTTGTATTGCCCAGCCATTTTGTTTGGGGCGCAGTAGCTGCCTGCCAACGGTAAAAAGGGGAAGGCTCCAGATGATAGGGGCACGATCGTTTGACGGAGTAGAGACCAGGGTATCGCCAGGAACGATGCGACGCCCTGGCAGGTCGAGCTCGCGTAGTGTCGACTTTCGCGCAGCCACTCTGACGGCGCGAAATGCTTTCCCTCTCGGACCGCAAACACCAACGAGCCATGAGTGCAACGTCGGTCGGTCGGCGGTACGACTTCTCACTGTAGCAACTCAGACACGCCACGCCGTCACATGGGGAGCGACATCCGAATCACCGGGTCGGAAGGCAGCGCCGGAATGGAAAAAGATGGCCCGAAAAATTGGATGGCCGTCGCGCATTGCTGGTGGTGGGAGATTAGCGGAGCTCTCATCAGCACCCTCTGCATGGGTTTGATTCTCATCATCTTGGCCAAAGCCGACGGCATCGCACTCGAGGCATGGAGATTACCAATCCAGCCCAATTCGCTCATTTCCGTCTTCACTACCATCGGCAAGAGCGCGTTGATGGTGCCCATCGCGGGGTGTCTGAGCCAGTTGGCCTGGCAGCATTTTGCCTCCGAGCCGCGATCTTTGGACCATATTCGAGTCTTTGACGATGCGAGTCGAGGGCCATGGGGGGCCGTGGAGCTGCTGCTCGTGATCGGGAAGAAGGGGTACCTCGCCAGGTTGCTCGCCATTGCAACCGTCCTTGCGCTGGGGATTGAGCCGTTCGCCCAGCAGATCCTCGAGTTCGGGACCCGCCATGTCGAGATTGCTATTCCGAGTGTTGAGATCGCCGCCGCCAGCATGTATCAATCTCGAGGTTTTCGGAATGACGAGTTGTGTGGGTATTTCTTTGCATGCTGTATGGATGGCACGTGTGGATGCTGACCTATTCAAGGGCGCGACGACGCGGAAAAACTCTCGCGAGTCGTCATCCGAGACAATGACATCTCCAATGCCATCCTAGGGGTTAAAACACAGCCCTACTTTCATTGCCCCCCCAGCGCAAACAACTGCACCTATCCAGCCTTCACCACCCTCGGCGTCTGCAGCACCGTGACCAACAACCGCGCCGAGGGCGCACAGCTCAGTTGCGAAACGGGCGTCACGAAGGATGTGACCTGCACGTTTAAATGGGCGAGCAATGTCAGCATGTCGCTTACCTTTAACAAGCAGAGCGATCCTAAAAACCTCACCGGAGAACGCCAGCACGAGGTCTTCCGCCTCCGGGTCGAACCTACGTCCGCAGCCAAGGCCGCCACGGGCTTGACCATGACGGCTATCCGCGCCAGCAGCAGCGAAGTCCTCAACAGCATCAAGGCCGGTCGATACCCTGAAATAGAGCTGCTCACCCTCCGCTGGTACTGGTGCGCGCAGACCTACCCCTGGACGAACGCCTCCTCTGCACACCTCCTCCCAAGCCAGCCCACCACCGAGCCCCTTACCCCTGGGACAGACAGTACCGGGTCCGAATGGCTTACCTTCACCTCTGCCTCCGCAAACGAGTACCGCATCCACCGAGAAACGCACGCCTCCGTGTGGGAATACCTTGGCATGAAGATCCTGACTTCCCACGTCTTGATGAACACCAAACCCAACTCCCCCACCACCTCCATCACCTCGCCACAAGACTACTTCCTCGGCACCGAGCAAGGCACGTGCCGTTCGACCCTCGAAATGTTCCTCTACGCCTCCAGCCTCCAAAACGTCACGCAAAACATCGCAGCCCTCCTATCAAACTACATCCGCAGCCGCACATCCGCCACCCCACCTGACCCCTTCGCAATCACCACGCCCGACGAAAACGTCCTACCGGGAGACAACAGCAACGCTACCGTCCTCACTGGCTCAGCGTGGAAGGATGAGACCTACATTGAGGTGCGCTGGGGGTGGATTTCCGTGCCACTAGGGGAGACACTCCTCGCTGTTATGCTGTTGGGCGCTACAATCATAAGTGCGCGGTTGTCGGGTGTGCCGGTTTTGGGATCTTCGCCGTTGGGTTTACTGTTCCACGGGCTGGAGAGGGGGGTTCGTGAGGCAGGGACGGTAAAGAGTAGGCGGGCCATGGTGGGTGTTGCGAGGGGGGTGGAAGTGAGGTTTGGAGAAAGAGACAGGGATGGGAGCTTAGGTTTCAGTATTGTTGATAAAAGCGAGGGGGAAAGGGGGTGTACATTGGAGGAGAGGGGAGGGGAAAAGGGGACGAGGGTGACTGACGGGAAAACGGAGTGAGTGATGGTTTTATGAGTCGTGCTTATAGGAATATTCTCCTTTCCATTTGTGTAGGTACCTAGGCCAGACAGTTGTAGAAGCTCACCGAATTCGAATCACAAGTCAAATCTCCGTCCTGAACAGTCTCGAGCAAGCGCCCTCGTATCAGCACCTCCGTCTGGGGGGATGCCGTCATGATATGACCCCTCTTTAGGGCGAATGTTCTGGATTGGCGCACTCACGCCGAGTGAAACCTACGACGGGCAGTCCTGGTCACTGAGTGGACGCCACTCCCAAGAGGGCTGCAATAGCGTCTCTGGTTGGGCTGGCTCGGGGCCCTGACGGCACACTGCAGCGTTGTGCGAAATGATGAAATGCGTTTCCACAGCGGAAATGATACATCATAATGTTTGTCAAAAGGGCCCTAGGTACCTAGTTAGACTGCCTTCTTCCACCTCCTCTCTGCTCGAAAGGCTCGATCGTATCCGTCAGATTTCATCTCTTCTTCTCGACCTCATCGTCGTGTTTGACGAAACACAACATTTGCGCCACGAGCAGGTCGACAACATGACGGACATCTCAGAACCTAAAACCTCCGTCCAATTCGGATCGACAGAGGTCAATGGCGTCCTATCATTGCGGCCAACATCCCTCATCCGGAAATATCTCCTTGAACACCTTCAACCCTACCGCGAGCTTTGCGAGATCAAGAAAGCGGCACGTTGAGCCCTTTTTTCTTTCTTTTTTTAAGAAGCTCCCCAACCGATGATATCTGACAATAGCTACCAGGGCTGGGGCACTGAAGAAGGGGACACCTATTTCCAGAAACAGCGCGAACGAGCCGATAACGCCAACACCAAAACAAAGAAGGCCTTCTTCAGTCTGATGCGTACCATCGGCCTCGAACTCAACACGGCCACGTCAGCTCTTAGCATCCGCCGCGCTTACAAACCTCGCCATGCTATCCTCGACCTTTGCATGGCCCCCGGCGGCTTTTCCATGGCCGCCCTGCACCAGAACCCGTCGGCTCTGCTTCGCGGCATTAGCCTCCCTCCAGCGAAAGGTGGCCATGAGATGATCCTCCGCAAGTGGTCCGACACCGATACCAATGCCCGCATCTTTGTAGACTTTCGCGATATCACGCTCCTCGCTGAGGAGATGGGCGTGCCTGCGGATTGCATCCCTTCTTCGCATCCAGACGCGGCCTTGTTTTCATCCGACAGGGTCTTTGCTGGGCAGAAGTTCGATCTCGTCTTTTGCGATGGCCAGGTCCTGCGTACGCATGAGCGCGGAGAGCGTAATTAATGCCCTTCTTTCCCTCCTACGGAATGCAAACCGGTTAATTAACAGCACACCCTGTAGACCGCGAAAACCACGAAAGCACTCGCCTCCTCACGTCTCAACTCGTGTTTTCGCTCCAGCGTATCCGCTCAGGCGGAGCAATGGTTGTTCTCCTCCACAAGGCGGATATCTGGCCATCCATCAAGTTAATACACATGTTCACTCGCTTCACCGATTCCGTGGAGCTGTTTAAGCCTCTGAGCGGACATAAAATGCGATCCTCGTTTTACATGGTTGCAAAGGGTGTAAGGCCAGGGCGTGAGGCTGCGGTGCAGGCTGTGGAGGAATGGAAGGCGCAGTGGAAGAAGGCAACCTTTGGGATGGTAGTGGGTGACGATGATGATGGTCCTAGGAAAGGGGACGGCGTATTTGGGGGTGAGGAGATGGAAAACGCCAAGACTGTTTTGGACGAGTTTGGAGATACGCTGGTGAGGATGACGGGGCCAATCTTTGCGACGCAGGCGGAGGCGTTGAGGAATGCGCCTTGGGTGAAGAAAGCGGGTGGAAATTTGTCGACGACGAGTGAGGTGCAGGGAGGTGACCAAGAGGGCCTCCTCTGATTCTGGATTTGAAAGGAATATGAGGTGCCTAGCAAATTACATTGTAGAATATGGTATTGCTACTACCTCCCTTCTTTTCTCGCCACCTCCTCATCCCCCAGCCCTTCATTAACCTCCTTCAAACACTCGCCAAAGCGCCGACTGACTGGGACCTTGATGACCTTCTTCAAACACTCGGAATCTCAAGCCGTGTTTTCTCCGCCCGTGCCGGCGGGCGCGCAGCATTGATAGCGTTTCTAATCTCGCGGCGGCGCAACACGGGCGGCCCACACGAGACAAGTCGAATGATGCTAGCTGAATCGGACAGCTCCTTTGCCAAGCGTCATACAAATACGCGAATTCACCATCGACGTCCCCCAATATCCCCGCCGTATGGGCTTGGACAGCAAGGCTTGCTTTGCGGAAGAGTCTGCCGAAAACGATGTGATGAAATGTCAAGGCTTGAAAATCTTGAAAGTCAGTCACGCTTTGATGGACGACATCTCTATACCATTCACGTCAGCTTAAAGTTTATCAGCGGATCATGCAATCACCACCTGAATCACATCCTCTTCTCTCCGGCCTCCAATCCACTCTCCGTCAGAAACACCATGCACATAGGCTTCCCCAACCAGCGTAAAGAATCTCTGCCGCTCCTTTGGCGTCACCCCATGGTGGATCAGCTCGCCGTCGTCAACAGACCGCAAAATGAAGGGTGTGCTCCCCCCCTCCAGCACGCACAACTCGTCGTCAGGTCTGCTCTTCAGCGGTCCTAGTCCAAAGTACCCCTTCGACGTGATGATGAAGTTTCGGCCAGCTGTTCTGGGGAGGAGCGCGAGCCGGATAGGTAGCAAGTACTGCAACCGTGCTTCATCGCTCGGTGCCGGGCCATTAGTCTCATTGAGGGGCATCTCCCTCCGGCCCAGCAACACATCAATCATTGTATCCCATGCTTCTTCATCGTGGTCCAATTCCAAGCCCGAACCATCACGGTCCGCCACCACGGCCCGTCGAAACACCTCTCGCCTTGTCAGCCTATCCCAAGGAGCAAGACCGCTGTACGGGTCCTCCCAACCGGGCTTCATCACCTCCGCCTCCCACTCCGCCACCTTTTCCGCCGTCTTTCTCATCCGCTCCAGACTATATCTTGTCCTCCCCTCCACGTCCGTACTCTCGTACGGCCTAATATGCCGATTTCCGCTCGCATATACAATCCGATCAACCACCATCCCCCTGAGCACCAGCGCCGGTAACTCCTTGAGCGGAAACATCTCCCCTTGTATCTTCTTCCCCAACAAGTTGCCCTCCCCGATGGCGTTGCATTGCTTCGAAAATAAGAACGGGACATAGTTGGGCCGAAACCACGCCCCTCCTTCCTCCCCGTCCGGCTCCTCGCCATCCTCCAGCTCCGGGACATTATTCGAGAAATCCACCACCCAACTCGGCAACGTCCTCCCCTCCTCTCCGACCGGACATGCCGCCCGGCTGTCCACATCAAAACTCAGCTGCAACAACGTCCTCTCGGTCCGCAGAAACCAACTCATCGCCCGCGTATACACCTGACTCGCAGGCGCGTTCTCCTCCAGGGTATACCGCATCACCTGCCTGTCCGCATCTGTCGCGAGACCCAAAAGACCATAGATCTTGTCTCTGGGGTCGGTAGCGTGGAAATCAGAGAGGTATTGTGCCCATTCCGAGAGGGCTGAGGGGTTGCTTTCGGGCGTGGGGGCTAGGAGACGGATGCGTGCGTCGGGCCAGTAGGTGACGATTCCGGAGAAGGGGTTTCGTAGCGCCATGGAGAGGCTGGTGATGCCGTTGGGGGTGTGGAGGTACTGTGATGAAGAGCGATGCCACCCCCGACGAATATCGTCAAGAACCATAAAGGCTTCCATGGGGAGGGTGGACGCGCCGCAGTGGATTGTGGGGTTGGGTGACAAGAGGGCCTCCTGGATGACCCAGACACGGCTCCACCAGGGGCGGGATTGGAGGTTGGCAATAGCTTGGAGGCCGGTTGGGCTCGGGGAGTTGTGGGGGTTGGAGAGGTCGTTGCCGTCAAGGTGGCGGATGAGGTGCATGGCGAGGTCGCTGTCGGGGGATTCGGGACCGAGCCAGATGCAGGTTTGGGAGGCGTTCTTGTAGATGTCGCCCATCAGTTGGATTTGGTGCGACTTTTCGGCCGTGTGGGACTGGTTGATGCAGAGCGCGTCGATCCAGAGGGTTATGGGGGAGGAGTTGTTGTCGCGGAGGTTTTCCAGGGCGGTGTGCAGGCTGCGCGTGATGGCCAATTTGGTTTCGCCGTTGAGCTGGATGAGCAGTCGGTCCGTGGCGTCACCCCATACGTATGAGAGAGCCGTGTAGGAGGGCTTGTCGGAGAGGGCGACGAGATAGCTTGTGCAGACAAGGGGGCTGTTGCGAGAACCTGGTAAGAGGGTGAGGAGACGGATCTGGTTTTTTGTCAAGTCGATGTCTTGGCCCTCATAGGGGTTGGGGGGCGTGCGTCCAACTTCCTCCATGCCCTCGGTCATGATACCGGCGAGAGAATTGTCCATTTTTTTTTTTTTGGAACTAATCAAATTACTGTGTCTAAGAGCGACAATGCGACACTTTGTTGAAAGGACCAATGGGCGGACACATGAGCAGTCGTGAGTTCCGGTTGGGCGCTAGTCTCCTCCGCCTCCCCTCACCAAGATATATCCCAGTCTTATCAAACCGTCAAGTCAGTCAACCAATCGGATCATGTAAATAGATGGGCATGTGTGTTGTATTTCTTAGAGTAGAACCTGCGCGCAGAGCCTTTTCACGTGGCTGTTAGCGCCTTGGCTAACGTGCTCAATCGAGCCGTGCGCTCCCAGGGCAGCACGTTTGCCTTTTCTAACGGGTCCTTAAAGACCAGATAGTTAAATTTCGAGTGGATTCGTAGGTGGGTTACAGGATGGTTGTGGCCTATAGTAACTGGGCTTGGCGACCCACTTGTGATATTTGTCTCGGTTGCGTGTATGCTTGCGGTAATGTGTTCCCCTGTCTTTCCGGCCACCCTGGCTTTCCGGCCACCAAAAAGGGTCTAGGTTCCCCATAAAAAAACGCCCTCATTTCAATACACGAAAACTACGGGAATGAGCATGAAGTGCCAGAAACAGCCAGAAATGCCACTATTCACAACTGCCACAACTACTCTGAAGTAAAACAATCATACGTAACAGACATCCCCTTCCACGTAAGCTGCGTAAGAGCCACCTTACCACACAGTGAAGCCCTCCGCTTCTTCGCAGCCTCCTCCACATTCTCCCTCTCCTAGGTACCTTTCTTCCTTCGCTTGCTCGAGCTCCTCCACCGTAAGAATCCTCGCCTCGCCGTGATACTTCTTCGTATGCTTTCTTCTAGCGTTCTTAGCCTTGTTCACAAGCTCCTCATTAAGCTTCTTGCTCACCTGAGCCTCGGTGATAGCTTGGATAGAGATGCGCTCAAGCAGGGTGATCTTAGGCCTTAGGTGGCAGGCATAACGGCACAATCTTCCGCTCCTAGCAAAACTTCACACAATGCATCGAAATATGAGAGGAATGGCCATCAAGGATTAGAAGACGGTATTCTCCTCGAGTACGGCCTCTTGTGTAGATATCGAAGTGATGAAACCATTCCAGGTTAATGGAATGGTCGGTCCAGCCCTTTACTAACACCCTAATGATAAAGCTTTTGTCGATAGTCTCGCCAGTCCAGGCATGTTAGATTCTCGTACCCTCGAAAATAATAAAGGGGGGTAAGAGGAAGTTATTCGCGGAGATATACTCAATGACAGAAACCTACTCGCGATTCCCTGGTTAAGCGGAGAAACTCTCTAGCTCATTACGTGGAACGATGACTTTCGAGCTATCACCAACCCCCTTCATACACCCCTTCTCATCCATGTTATAAATATCGCCGTCGGTGATATTATACATCAATCGTGTAGTATTGAATAGATCGAACCAATGCTGAACCGTCTTCTTGTCTACAGCATCACGGCGAGCCTGATCCATCACACAGCTTCGGCACACCTTGAGCTCAGCGTGTCTCCGTAAGAAGGCTAGATACCAGTTGTTCCTAAGGGGCTGTATATCTCCCTTGACCTCCAGTACTGATTTGGTCAAGCCGTTAATAGTGGGGATCGTCATCGGCCAGCCCCAGGCATCGAGTTGATACGCCACATCAACCAGAGTCTGTTCCTCAGCCGGCGACAGGCGCTGCATCCCCACCTTCGAGTCCAACGCTGGCTTTCCTGCAAAGCGGCCCCGTAGAGTAGCCATAGGGACTTTGTATGCCTTCGTAGCGGCTCGTATTGATTCGCTGGAGCCGTCGCGGATTGGCTACATTACTCGCTCGAGTCGCTCCTCTCTGGTAAGGTCTGAGGGTTGTAGGGTTCGTTGGGCCTTCGGCTTATGGCACTTAGGGGGTGCCGCTACGTGCTGTGCGAGTGCTGTAGCCGATGGGTCGGTTCTGGTGGCTTGTATCGCCGAAGTGGTGTGCCGCGTATGTGAGAATGGTCTCAAAATACGAATGCTTCCGAAATGCACATTTTTCGATAAGTTTGCGGTTTATGATCGTAGAAAAACAGGCCCCAATCAATAAGCCTGAAGATGAGGATTCCAAAAAGGTCAACAACGGTGAGATTGGAAAGGATTTGGTGATGTTGTTGCTGTGTTGCCGTGGTGTATCTTTTCTTCTTTCTGAAAGCCACAGCGGGGAAGCCATACCAAATGTGGCCTGAAAGCCAGGGTGGCCGGAAAGACAGGGGAATACGTTAACCCCTATCCTGGCGATGGAGATTTTCTCGG
Organism: Lasiosphaeris hirsuta; assembly: GCA_030549175.1. Lineage (NCBI taxonomy): Eukaryota > Fungi > Ascomycota > Sordariomycetes > Sordariales > Lasiosphaeriaceae > Lasiosphaeris > Lasiosphaeris hirsuta. The sequence continues at coordinate 521,700 of JAUKUA010000001.1, forward strand.
GCCTCTATTTTCCCGAGACATCAAAAACGCGACGCATCTCAGGGAAGACAAAAAAAATCCACGCGTCACCCTTCAGCATCCACATCACTATCAGTCGGTCCGGCGAGAGATACCAAAATGGGTAGAAAATACGCGGAAAACCTAAAAGCTGTCCTTGGCTTGCCAAAGGACCAACTTCGCACCGTTTTCAAAGCTGTCTTGATGAATTACGATCTCATTGATCACGATGTTCAGGGAGTGGCTATACGAAAAATGTTTGAGATTACCTGGAAGGAAAGACAACAAATCAATGCCAAGTGCAATGCTGAAGATGACAACGCCAAACTTGGAAGGTGGCAAGAGGACGAAAGTGGTGGGGAATGGAATCCTCGACCAAATCCCTAATGACCACAGGGAGGAGGAGGCCGAGTCGGAAGATGACGACATATGCTGGCAATGTGACGGGACGTACAGAGAGTCTGAAAATGGCGAATGCGCCTGCTGGTATTATCCTGGTAAGTCTGATTGAATGCCGTGCGAGATGAGCGCGACTGACGTCCAGCAGGTGACATTGAGGTGGCCAAGGGGCATATTCTTCGGGACGACTGTGGCGATATGAATTGTCGAGAAACCTGCAGGAATATGCCTGACGCGTTCATATATCCGTGCTGCAAGGAGGATGGACCTAAGGGCTGTACGTGGGGGAAGCACAAGCCAAATCTGGCCGAGCGGAAACAGCGAGCGATCCGCGCCGAACTCAGCAAGCCCTCAGCCAAGCTTACGACGGCCAATCTGGCCAATTTCATCGCTTCTACCAATAGCCTCGCTCCTTAAGGCGTCTTCAAGCTTCCTGCACTTGAGCCCCCAGTATAAGAGATTGAGAGTAGACCACTAATAGATGTCTGATATTCAAGTCCGACGCAGCCCCTTTTCGTGTCAGGAACAACCATGTCGACGAGCTGAAGCAGACGCTGGAGTCAAACCAAACCGATGACGTGTGGGTATTGCGCCAATCGTGGACCTGAAATGACACCGAGTGTAATTAAGACCTATCAAAAAGAAAACTTATGAACTAAATATGTGATATTGTCTAAAACGTTGCACATCGTCATGGTGAAGTATGCTGCCCTAACACTCTACATAGCTCATCGCTGCTAAATCTGTTAAGATAGCCCAGACTTCAAGCTAAGAAGAGCTACACTCCACCCATAATCCTCAACAAATAAAAAACAAAAGAAATCGTGAATTTGGCACGGCGCCGCAAAACAACCTTCTTTCCTCCTCAAATAAGCCTCAAACATCACCAAAAACTACTAAACCCAACGAAGATGTCCTCCATTAGCGTCGTAAATGAGATCCTCGAGGCTTCCGAGTACGAAGATAGATCGTAAGTACATTACGAATTAACACAAGGTAGCTAACAATACGGCGAGCCACAAGCGAAAGGCCGAGAGCATTGCCGACACCCCAAGCAAGAGGGCCAAGGAGGAAACGCGCCTCTGCTCCAACTGCAAGGAGGCCTACTCGGAGTCTGAGAATTCGGTGACTACCCGTCGCTACCACCGTATTTCTTTCACTCTCTTAGATCCTTGTTGCACGTGTTTGTGATCTTTCCATGTCCTGACGGTTGATGAAGGCGAACTCAAGTGGGACTAAGCCCATGAGACCTGGTTAAACTAGAATCTTCACGCTCAAGGTCCTGAAGATACGGCGGAGAGCCGCAATGAGATCCAGACGTGTTTCTTTGATTGCTGTGATGCTGGCGTGACCGAGCGCGGATGCAAATAATCCAAACATACTCCGGAGAATAACTTGATGAGCAAGGACGAGGGTGAAGATAACGAGGACCAAGGGTGAAGAGGGAGGGCAATAGCTACCTCGTTCTTTTTCACTTTATTTATCCTGGCTGCTTTCTCTGTACCGAAAAAGGTATGGAATATCACCAATACAACTTTCATGCCATTCTTCTTGAAGTTTGAACCCAACTATTGCCCCCTGCTTTCAATCAGTTAGCAACGACAATGTTAATTGCAAAGACAACAACTAATATTCTCTAACTCTCTATACTAATGATGCCCTACAAGCGCTGTAGCCACCGTCAAGAAAGCCAAAAGGAGTAAAGTAGATCACAAATCCACACAGCATCCCAATCGCAACGCGAACCAAAAAGTCATCCAAAAACATCCAACTCATACCACACGAAGACACCAAATATCAAGTACAGAGGCGATTACCTCCGCCCCAGAGCACCAGCTCCGCGCTGCGCTCAAAGTACTCTGCGATGGAGACCCCAATCTTCGTGGCCACATCGCCTAGCAGCTAAAAGCCATTCCTAATTCAGAGGACGACTCCAACCGCAAGCGAATGATTGAAGAAGGCGGTAATTCATCCGGCAGCAAGAAGTCGAAGAGAATTGGAGAGGCTGTGATTAACGATGAATCAGAGGTCTGGATGGAATCATCCGGCCCTAACGACCCCTTGGAGTTCGGCAACGATACAGAAGAAAAGCGAAGAGACTACCAGAGGGCTTTATGATTACGTGCAGCGGAGATACGTTAGAATATAAAGGTTACAAGTATACAAGACACATCTCGATGTAAGGCAGGCCGGGTTCATAAAGGGGCTACGTATTGAGCTGGATTGTAGAAAGCGATAATTGAAATAGCTACATGTTAGAACGGGATCTAGTAATAGATGCCTAGGAACATTGGCGCTGTTGATCAGCATTGGTGCATATCGGGCCTTTCAAATTTTTGCAATAGTAATAAAAAAGAGGCATTGGCCAGTATTTCGACGGACGGTCATCGTTGAGAACACGGGGGGCTTACTCACACCGGGGGGTCTGACGACCGTAGCTCCGAGAGCATCCGAAGTTATGATGATGCATTACATGCATTCGGGCGACGGCTTCTGATCTGACTGGCTGAACGAGCAACGCCACGCTGCAGCTACCGTGGACCCATAGTTAAGTCCGAGAGGCACGACAAAGCCTGACTCGCCCACGCCGCGACAATTCGTAATTATTGCGCGTTCGCGTTTAGGGACCTCCTCAAATTGGTGCCACGGAGTTGTGGTTCTGGCATATATAAGAGCAACGTCTTGACTGGCACCAAGTCTCGAAATGCTCTTTTTACTATACATCACACTTCAGCATCCACCATAAAAACGGCGCGCCCAAACAACAACCACGTTGCAAAACTGCCATATATTATATTTACATGATCCAAAAACATGGCCTCTTACCCAAACTTCAATCAGACGACAACGGCCGAAGAAGTCGCCTCGGCCTTTGCGTCCCAAATCACGTCCAAGACCAGTCCGCCTCCGTCCCCATCTCCATGCCGCTTCTAACCGGTCTCTAACTCCCCTCAGTCCTCATCACAGGCATCAACCCCTCCGGCCTCGGTGCAGCCTTCGCCTCGGCCGTTGCTCCATACTCCCCCTCCACCCTAATCCTCACGGCCCGGACCCCTGCCAAGGCCCTCCCCGTTCTCGCCAGCCTCCGCGCCGCCAACCCGCTCTCCCCCACCACGTACCACGTCATCCCCCTCGACCTGTCGTCTCTCGCCTCTGTCCGCTCCGCCGCCGCTCAGATTGCCGCTCTTGCACCCTCCATCGACATCCTCCTCAACAACGCAGGCGTCATGGCCCTCCCGTCCCGCACGCTGTCCGTCGACGGGGTCGAGATGCATCTTGCATCCAACTTCCTGGGGCATTTCCTCCTCACTACCCTCCTCTCCGCACAGCTCAGGGCCGCCGGCCGGGCAAGGGTGGTGAACGTGACCAGTGCCGGGTTTGTCCTGACGCCGTTTCGGTTTTCCGATTTCAATTTTGAAGAGGGGCGGGAGACCGAACTGCCCGAGTCGGAGCGGGTTCACGTACCAGTGGCCGAGATGATGGGATTTAAGGGGCTGGCTCCGTCGTGTGGCTATGTGCCCATGGTTGCGTATGCACAGGCGAACACGGCGAATATGTTGTTTTCAAGGAGGATTGGAGAGGTCGAGGGGGGCGTGGTCGGGGTTAGTGCTGCACCGGGAGGTATGCTCCCATCCGCTTGGTTGTTGTTTGCTTTTCGGCGGTGTGGTGTTGGCGAGAGAGGCTGACTTGCGTGATTAGTGGTGGTGACGGACTTGCAGCGCCATCTGCCCAGAGATTTTCGGAATCCGTACATGTTCTACAAAACGCCGAGCCAAGGCGTAGCGAGCTTCGTTGTCGCTGCGCTAGATCCCGCGCTAGAAGGTGAGCTGTCTTGGTATTTGCTGTTGCTTGGGAAAAGAGGACAAGTTAATTTCATGCCCAGATCACCCCGGTGCGTACATCAACCACTGCCAAGTTGAGAAGACGGCCGATTATGTCGAATCCCCCGAGATGGCTGCCAGGCTCTGGGATCTCGCTGATGGTTTGTGTCGTGGCTCTTGATGTGCCACAGCGCTGCCCGATGCGTCGTCGGTGAATCGGTAATTTCATCCTTCAGACACTTGTCAGTTAAGGGTGCTTCTAGGTATTTACAGAGGGTCTACAGGTGATTCCAGAGCAAATTAGTGGGTTTGAGATAGGTATTTCAGGGGTCTTTTTGAGATATATAAGGTTGTTCTCGGGCAAGCTACTGATGTTGCGAGTCCCGTTTCTAGGCATAATACGGACCTTGAGGGCATGCTGGTGGGCTTGCGGGCATGATAGTGGGTATGAGGGCATGATAGTGGGCTTGAGGGGGTCAGACGTGGGTAAGCGGGCGGCCACGAGTGTCTGCGTGCTTAATAAGGATGACAGCGATCGTGTGTTCAGACAGTGGGGGTATATATTAGTTTTCGCAATCATAGGGCGCAGATAAGAATCACTGAACACCTCTGGAAGGTGGCGTCAGGTTTAACGGTCTCTCCATTTTAAATTGTCAAATTGCGTCCTCGACCAAACTCTTTCCTCGTACCAAGTTCTTTCCTCGTACCAAGTTCTTTCCTCGTACCAACAACATGTTTGCAGCAACCTTGGGCTTCGATACAGCAACGACAAGCTGCGATTTTTTCCCTTGTTCTCTCGAGGCCATTAATTCCCACATTTCTCTACCATTTGCAACTACTACAAGATGACCGACCAGAATCCAGAGAGAAGCCTGTTGATCGAGACCGGCTCGCACAAGGACCCCTCCTCGTGCCCCCAAACATTCCTCACGCATACCCCTCCGGAAATCCACGACAACACCATCGTTGTCGCCGCCACCAGCCCGACAGTCCAAACAGGAAATCAGACGAAGGATGGGTGGTTCCTGTCAGACTTCTATGCCTTTAACTACCTACTTAAGGATGCCGTGAAGGACCAAACTTGGCTGACGGCCGCCAAGCCAGAGCGGCTGGTGGAGCAATGGGGCGACTTTTTGCACGGCTCACCGAGGCGAGACCGGAAAGTTGTCCTGAACTCAGAGCTCATTCAGAGCGGCATATCGCCAGCACCATTGTCGAGCCTCCTAAGATGATCGAGAGGTTCCTCGAGGAAGCGAAAAGGGCCTCAATCCGCGCAAGGCAGAATGGGTGCCCGCTCTTGCTAATGGTATTTTGCCACGGCATCCAGGGCCACTACCTTTGCCTGAATAATGGTAGTCAAAATAAGGGTTTAAGCATTGTGCGGCTACAAGCAGTGCTTGATCCTAACACCAAGGCCGCGCTCTTCACGACAGCGTGTTACTCGGGTGGTTAGGCAGTGTCAACCGATTTGAATATTACGGCAATGTCTGCCGCCAAGCCGGAAGACGAATCCGTGTCGTGGCGACTCTCAGAGAGCATGGGACGAGCTTGTGGGTCGGTGTTCGCATCGGCGACTATATCGGCTCTCTCGGAAGCATCAACGCCACTTCTGGCAAGCGACGTCGGTTTGCAAGAAGCTACCGCTGAGGCAGGCATGTCTCTGCAGCCCGAGGAACCAACCAAGCAGCAGACAGAGACATGCAACGAGTTTTGTTGCGCCATCACGAGCTCGCTACAACTCGGGTCAGAACCCCGCATTTTCGGAGAGCACTTCCACTCCAGCGCCCAAGACGACGAGTGGGAATGGTCGTGGACTAGGAGGATGGGCATTCCCCTTGCCTATTTTGAAGAGCGCTGGAATCAGCTGGAGACGATCCCCCGTCGCGAATTCCCGAAGCCAGGCGACGACAATTACACGGGCTCGCATCTCACTGGCAGTGCGAATTCTTACATAGATGACATGACTCGGGAAATGGCGCATTCGTGCGTCTTTGGCATGGCGGAGCTATTCCGCCAGCTTTTCCCTAGGGGTTGGAACAAGGGCTGGAATGTCGCCCTCGCCGGGGATTTTTTCAACTTCCTCCAAGACAGGCCCGGTACTCCGTCCGCCGAGTACATTGCCGACATCATCCACCTCCGGTGGGATACCTGCCTCCTCGTCGATGGATTTGTGGCCGATCACGGACTTGGTGGCCCGGACGACAAAATCTGTATCATGTGGGATAGCCAGACGTATCCGTTAGCCATGGTTGACAAATTCGGTAGAGACTGGAACAAGCACTATTATTTGGTTTGGGATGCGCTCTTTAAGGGCGGAGCAATAATAGCACCAGCTGAGCATCAAGGGCCTCCATTCGCTCGTCCTCACTCCTACATTACATCGGCGATAGCAGAGACGTACTCGACAAAGGTGGAGGCGTTGGTCGTGGTAGACGCGTACTGCCAGTACGTGTCCAACATTCGCAAGCTCCATCTAGAGCGCGCAATCGAGTCGCCGAGCGTTCGCCGATCAGGCTGAACCTGGCTGAAAAGTCTAGGACGACGTATCCGCCGCTCGTTTTCACCATCAAAAACTTCCCAATCTTCCTTGGCCTAACTGACAATCAGCGACCAGGATGAGGCGTCGTCGAGCAGCAAGGGCAATAAGCTTGGAGAGGCGCCCGAGTTGCAGCAGCCTAACGTGCCGCAAAAACTTACTAATCCGACTCCCTGAGCTGTGGATTGCGAATTGCAACTGCGAATTCGATTTGTGATTTTGAAACGCCTAAGAAAGTCGTTATAGGAGCCATTACTAATAGAACGCGGTGCGGTAGGCGTTGTAGCAACGCGGCGAGTCTAGAGCAGGAAATAGCGACGATGGGTGCAGATGTAAAGATAAAAAGGAGTTAAGGATAGAAAGAGTAGCCGCGAAGGGCTCCATTTCTGGCCCCAATATTAACACTTCAAAGTGGCATCCGGTTCCTTGGATCCGTGACTCTGGCTGTCGAATATAAGTACCCCCTGACATCGAACCAACTGGTGTGGCGCATGCACTTGCATGCGATTAGCCACAGCCCTTTCACGATTTGATTAACCGTAGCCCCTTCGCGGGCAACGTCGTGCAGCTAATGCAGTCGAGGAGGGGTACATACAGTACCGTGTACCTTGTCGTGACTTGTTGCACCACTGTCAAGGGCGCCGAAAATGGCGACACGCGCCAACTAGATTCGGCGGCCAACTAGATTCCAAGACTTTCTTGCACACACTGGAGAATCACCAAGCCCCACGAGGGGCATCCGCTGACGCAGACCTCTCACCACGGACACCATCAAGATCGCACGTCTCCCGCGCCGTAGAGATCCGGCTGTTCACACAAATGCCATCGCCATCACCATCACCATCCCCATCGCCACCGCCACCGCCACTGCCAGTACAAACCTACCGCGCGCGCAACCAAGCCAACTTAGCCTCTCTCGTGAGACCCAACACGAGTCTCCAAGACTCAGAGAGTCAAACCCATCTCTCCCTGACGCCAACACCAACTCCACTACGCCAACTGACTGGACAGGCCTTGGGTGGATTTGACAGACTAGCGCTTACGCCGGTCCAGAATCTCTCCAACAGTTCCCGTCAAGCTGTCGCCAACGCCGGCCAGTAAGCCACAGCCGCATACAGTTCCGAGAGGGTCGGAATTGCCAAACCAAGCCTTCTACATGCCTCAAATACGGCACCCTGGCAAGCAGTCGATCGACCAAATACATCATAAGAATGGGCCCGGCAAACTTTACAGACCTTTAGCACTACGGGTGATGGCACCCCATGCCACAATCTTGGCCACATGTGATCAGATACCTTGAGGTATGTTACCGCCTCATCTCGGTAATGACAAACTGTTGGAGGTGGTGCCCCACCTCGAGGGTGCAGGGCGCACACGCCACCTCGCCTAGCTAGTGCCCTTTGGGCCACACCAAGATAGCTGTTGCAGGCCAGGGAAATCCTGGCCCGCAACACCACAGAATCGATCACCGTTTCCCTTTGCTCTGTCTTGCCCACACAAACTTTATCTGACACATGCCGTGGTATATATTTGCCCTTCATAAGCCACCTTATCCTCTATTCAGTCTTTTACCTCTAGTCAGGAAGACTCCCACTACGATTACACAAACAAACCCCGTCCTGAAAAAGAACAAAAGACGCCAAGACCATAACACTAAGGACGAGATGGGTCAAGAGGTTGATATCAAAAAGTACGGGTCTCTGCTTCCCCCTGCCGGCGACCCGGGCAATCAGGCGCAGCGGATATCGCCCGAGGAACAAAAACAGCAGCTCAACATTCTTGAAGCCCTGTTCACTGCTAAGATCAACGCCATCGACAAAGCTGCACGGGACGCGCAACACAAGCACGCTGCTAAAGTAGGAGCGGATAAGAAAATGGAAGAATGCCGCACCCTCGCCGAGTGGAGGATCCGGAACACGAAGCCCAAGTTCCGCTCACTACACAAATTTTTCGCATGGCTCAGGGTTTCCTTCAGTTCAAGCATACATAGCGGTCGAATTCCGGCAGCGCAGGGCTGAAGTTGCGGCCCGTGAAAGACAGTTGAGCGCCTAGGCTGCAAAGGAGAAAACACGGGAGCTTAAGGAATATACCCAGGGGAGAAATCTCGCTTTAAGTGGCGTCTCAGTCTTCCGGGAGGAGACGCATAAAGAGAGGACGCATAAGGAGGAAAACGAGATGAACAAGGAGGAGATACGCAAGGAGGAGATACGCAAGGAGGGAACTTCTGAAGGAGAGTGAGTAAGTGGCCTCGGTCTCTGAGACGTTGCTACTGGGCCATTGATACCATTAGCGGTCTTTCTCCTTTTATTCTACTTGGTACTAGTCCGTTTGGGTGTTGGTTACTTGTTTGTAGTACGAAAAAGGTTGCAACTGGGGAGCTTGCAGATGGCCTAGCAGCAGCGGTTGGGGAAAATATCTTCTTGGTAGGTGTTGTGAGCCGATAGAATGCTTGTTCTAGAACTAGCCATTCTCGCCCAGCGAAACGCCTACGAAGCGAAACACCTACCTACCTCTCTTCAGGCTTAAAACCGGTGGCTGGCTCAGTCATTCCTCCTTCGTCAGGGACATTGGCTAGGGGTATTGATTGACCCGATATCCGCCAAAATTACTCCAAATCAGTATGCTACCCTCCAATCAATGTCTCCGACAAAGGAGGAAAGACTGAGTTAGCTACCGATTTTCAATCAGACGAGAAATTACCAGGGCTGGAGTCGCTTTCAGGGATTCTCAGAATCTTGAATAACCGCAATGGGTTACTCAGATGATTTTCAACTGGATATAAGGATGCCCAACCCACAAATTCGCCTGTTCCGACGTCTCAGTAATAAAAACCCCAACCCTCCTGTAAACCGACATGCCGGCTCCTCCAAGCTGGCCCGTGACTTTGGTAACAAGTATGCCCGCAGGGAACGACGGTGCCGAGTATTGTAGCTCCCCGGTTTCTTCGTCCTCGCCCAAATAGACGCAGGTGAGTGCGAGAAAAAGCGCCGAAATACCAGCGAGGCTGGCAACCGGCCTCATGTCGATTGGCTTCCACGTCCCGTCCATTTTCAGGCCCGAAGATGTTATCGCATCCATCGATGCCCGAGCCGCCACTATTAACCCGCATGCGTTGTCATTGTCCATCATGACATCTGCGGCAAAGCTATCACCATCGTCTTGATCCGCCCTATCCGCCGGGCGCAGAATGACCGGACACAGAGATGCCGAGAGAGTAATGTGACCACCCTTCAGTTTCCCGAACGGGTCTGTCCCAGAGGGCACAACCTCAACCTCGTGGATGGTACACCGACTCAAAACAGCCTGGGAATACACCTCGCCCCACCCGAGCTCCCCCTGCCACGCGGCCCAGCTCCAAGACGGCGCCCGCCACGCGGGGGGCGAGGACACGTCGTGGGCCGTCGCCCACAGCATGCCACGCACCAGGTCGCCCCTCCAGATCCCGGCGACGTACTCGCTGTCACCTCCAACGGCAGACGCAAAGCTGCGGGCAAGGCCCGACATGGCCGGGAACTTGTCGTTGGCGACCGTCAAGCTGCGCCGTCCGTATTCGTTCACCAGGGCGCGCCAGAGCTTGTAGAGGCCGCTTTTGGGGTCCGATGCCGTGTCGTCCTCCCCACCAGCGACGGAGCTCGGAAGGACGCTGGCACTGGGCGCGGAAAGCATATCGTGCCAGCCGCACACGTTGGTGTGCACGGCCGCCGTGCCGTGTTCCAGCCGCCGTTCTGTCTGGCACCGGAAGAAGGACGTCACGTTGCTGAAGTACAGCACCCGGGTAGACATGATATCCTCCTGAAACGTCCACGCGCGGCTCGCCCATGCGCAGCCGTGCAAATGGGCCGGGTTGTTGGCATCCCAAGTGCGGCGCTCGGGGAGGTGCGAGAGGAGGTACGAGCCCGAGACTCGACCTCGTTGCTTTTTCGACCGGAACGGGACCATGACACGGGGGCCACTCGCGGTAGCAGATCGGGAAAGGAAGCCTGAGTTGCACGAGTCCCCTGCGGCGGCAACGACGGTGAGGTGCGCGTGACGGTACACGGCAAACATGGACGCCGCCTCGTTTTCCCAGTCGACGGCGTCGTCCTGGATGATGCACAGCGCATCGATCCAGACGTATCGTAGGGCGAGGCGACGTGCAAGCACGACAAAATCGCGATGCGTGGCGGGCAGGGTGCTTGTTGGTATGCCTGCCTGGCGGTCGGCGAGCGTAGCGGTGGTGGTGGTGAGCTGGGGTGCGGTTGCGGATGGGGGACCCCAGCAGTAGCTGAGCGCGATGTAGGGGGCGGACGTCGCCAAGGAGGAGCTCGCAATCAGCTTCGGGATGGAGGTAGTGGTCGTCCCGACATCTATGAGCCGCGTGGGGAGCCTCCTTGCGCCCGAAACCTGGCAGCGGGGGTGCTCGTTGGTACAGGTTTGCAGCCATCCCCGGAGACGGCCGATGCAGGCTTGGTCAAGCACCTCGCTGGCAGGAATCCGTAGGGAGATGCCCAGCGACCTTGAAACCGATTCTGTGCCTCACCTGTGGTTACTACCTCGGTACCCTACCTAGGTGGCTATACCCTGAATTTGATTGCATCGGTAAAATACTTACCATATCCCTCATGCTGGTAAACCATTGCTTTAGCACGCCACATGGCGGGCCAAGCAGGTGATCTCAATACCAGCTCAAGCCAGTAAAGGCCATCCGTCTCGTGGTGGCCCAACTCTCGCGCTAGGTCGGATGCGTGGACGGTCACGTCTGATCGCCTCACATATGCTGGCGATGCAAGTTCTACCGTGATGCGCTTATCGGTTGCCACGATTAGTGCGTTGGCAAGCCGAAGTGGAAGCGTCTCGCGGATGAGGAAACAGAGGTATTTGCAAAAGGTGCAGCATGCATCTGCTGAGGCGCTGAGGATGGGGAGGTCGGGGTAGGTGTCTGTCCGCTTCCATGGCGTTTTGGATGCTGGTGCGCCGTAGGCATCGCCCGCGGCATCGTCAAACGACATGCCTAGACATTCCTCGCAGAGAGTCGAGGTGGGGTTGGCTTCGCTCATGGCGGGATAATCCTCTTTTGATCTGGGTACAAGTAGGCACGGGCTGACTGCCGAAAGTGGAGGCGATGTCATGGCCCCTCTGTGCTCAATGGCCCCAATCGTGGTGAATCTAGTAGCGGGTCAATATAACCCCAGTTCCGGTCTTTGAACAATCTGTTAAACGGGCCGTCGTTATCTCGCCACTATCCCGTAGTCGGCCCACCATTCGCTCCTAGCGAGTGTGTGCTAGCTAGCCCACTGGAGCATGTCAAACTTGGCCGATGAGATCCCTAGCTTCCTGCATATGACGGCCTTGGCGTGGCTGACTTTTCGCACTCCTCGGCTAGGAGGCCGGATATACCGGAGGATCTCCCGGCCGGCCGCATTGCCCTGGTTGATAGAGACTTTGACGTACTCCCAGCTCGTGTTGAAGGCGACGATGGCGAGGTGGTACTCGGACCGCCACCACCAAACTTCAGTGCGGCGCGCTACACTGTCACTGAGAGGTACTGAAGTCCCGATGGAGCCTTTTCAGCTTAAGAGAAGTTATCTTTGGTGTTTTGGAAGGCCTTCGGAAATACCAAATATACCTTTTAAAGTGCCAGAAAGGCCTTATCAGAGCTTGAATATCCCCTCGGCGAGGGCGTTCAGCCTTAACAAACTAACCAGGGTTAGATTGTCCCTACGGTTTCACTCCCACTCAACTTCTTGCCAACATTCACTATTAGAGACGAAACACACGGCCGTCCCCAAGACACCTACCATAAAGAATGCCAGCATCGCGCCGTTCGGGGACAGACGTGAGCGCATCGCAAGGGTCCGAAATTACTGGAATAGGTCGCACCGAGTCTCCAACTTGGTAACGTAGGTAATCTGTTTATAGCGTTGCCAGAAACCGTGAATGGTTTACCAAGTACCATCCCTGGAATAGTATCGCCAGCGATCCTTTTGGTGGCGCGCTAGCGGTCATTGGAATCGGTATGGTCGAACTCTCCCTTGAGTGGTCACCTGAACGCTCCGGTCCAAAGGCTCAAACCAAACTGCGGCTCCAAAATGTGCTGCATGTTTCTACTTTCATCTGCAACACTCTCGCCGGTCTTGCCGGTGACTGTCCCAGCATAGCCCTTGAAGCAATGGGATGGATTAGGGGGGGTGTCTCCTTGGTTTGGGGGAGGGAGTCACTGGTCTTACCGACGCTAGCGGTTGATAGATGCGTACCTTAGCCCCAACGAGTTGTTGTTGTGGGTGGGCCCCCAGCCTACAGGGTGTGGCCTGTGGGCCCGTGCTCACAGCTCCCACTATTTATCCTGCAGCCACAGCCATCTGCAGAACACAGCAGTAAGTACAGCACTATAGAGTAGTAATACCCACTATTGCACTCCCAACAAGCATCATGGGTTTCCCCCCCTTAAACTTAGTGGGCGATGAGGACCGCGAGGAGGGCCGACGTACGGTTAGAGCCACCATGGCAAATGACGACGAGAATGATGGTTGAAGCGGAACCATCCCAAAACGCGTGGGACCCTCAAGGCTACTTTGCCGACCATCACTTTTCAGAGGAAGAGTTGGAGATCATTGAGCCGGGCTGGGCAACTTTTGAGAACTTCATGCTGTCTCTCGGCCTCAAGTTCCACAAGGGCGAGGATTTCAGGAAGGCCAAGGCGATTATGCGGGGCATAATAGATCACGAAAAAGATAATGGTCAGATAGGTATCCAGGCCCCCTCCCTAGAGACAGGGTAGACTGATAATAGTGGTATTTCTTTTAGGAACTGCATACTAGGCAAGAGTCCGAATGGCATCTCCGCCGGGTCTACCTCTGAATATCGAATTCGGTCCTGAAACAGCGACTGACCCCAAGGTTAATGCCCAAGGACATGGTGTCTAGCAAACTCGCAAGGCTTGAGAGTTCGGTATTGTGTCTCACCTTCAAATACTGGCCCAGCTCCAAGGCCACTTTCGGGAACACAAATTCTGACAAGATATCGACGCTGACATCTCACGACAGGTTTGTCTAATGAATGGAGCTTCGGTACCGACAACATAGTTTGGGCATCAGCCAGGCCGCTGTCAGCAAAGAGTTTGTTCCAACCCGCTCCTTGCAACACCGCACACTAACACCCAAAACAAGCGAATACACCAAAATCACAGAAGACTACGACCTATCTGCAGCGTTAGCATTCTAATCCCTCCCTGCCACATCCACATCTCCCGCCAGCACCAAAGAAGAGTAGATATCATTCAATTTCATCTTTGTCTCCAGCCAAGGGGCAACCTTCCACCCCAGCCCGTTCACTCCCGTTTTCGGCCGAGTAAAAGGTGAACAGAACTTTTTTCTTGCAGAAATCTGCAAAGCCAAAAACTGCACTTTCGAGCACTCACCGTACGACCTGCGTTCGATGACTGCATGGCCATGCGGCCATCTCAAGGGCCTTACCCTACAACTTCCCAAACGCCAAGCAGACGCGCTGCCAGAAAAGCAGCTAGTGCAAAAAGAAAAAGAAAAGAAAAGGAGACACAAGCAATATTTCGGGGCTGAAGTTGAGGGCGCTTTGTGGCTTGCATGCAGCCTCACGCGTGCTTCCGGGAGCTTGGCGTTTGCCGAATCTTATCTCCCCCCTTGTTGACGTTAAAATCACCGTTTTCCTCTTCCTGCGTACCCTCGGTAGCTTTTGTACGGTCGGCAACAACAGCGACCAGCACCGTCGACTGAGCGACGTCAAGAGAATAACCCCTTGCCCCCCCCCCCCCCCCCCGGGTCCAAAAACAGGAAGAAATGACGCTTCGCGTGATTGATGGGGACGACCCCAATTATACCGTGGATAAAAAACTCGGCGAGGGCACATTCGGATGCGTTTACAAGATGCGGCGCAAAGGGGACGGGAAGGTGTGTTGCAGACACCACAAACCCCACAAACCCCCCCTCCTTTCCCCACCCCAACGATCCAGTGTTGGTCTGACCCATCCCGTCCCTGGCTGGCGCGTGGCCATAGGTGCTAGCATGCAAAGTGATGAGGCTCGGCCCCGGGGACTACGAGTCGACGCTGCGGGAGGTGGTGGCCTTGCGAACCCTCGCCGGCTGCCGCAACGTCGTCCAGTGGATGCCCGATGTGGTCTTTGACGCCAAAGAGAAGATGGTCCGGCTGCACATGGAGTACTACCCGGATGGGGATCTCGACAGCCTGATGGCATCGTACGGGAAGAATCCTGTGCCCAAAGACACCGTGACTCAGGTGTTTTGCTGTCTCGCCATGGCCCTTCTCGACTGCCACAAGCGGGGCATATGCCACCGCGATATCAAGCCGGCGAACGGTACATGTCGTCCCTCTCTTTTCCTCCTGCTGGCATGGCAAGATTTGGTAGACGTCCCATGGCTGACGAAGCTCCCTTGAATAAGTCTTGGTATCGCGCAAGATGTGGAATGGCCAGCCGGTCACGGTCGCATATCTGGCGGACTTTGGCCTGGTAGACATTTCCAAGGCGCCGCTGACGACTGGTGTCGTCCTCTGCGATACCAAAGGCCCTGGAACGCCGATCTACATGGCTCCTGTACGTTAATTACCCTCCTTGCTCGGAAATGTCAGCCAACGGCTGGCCCACGGCGGCGCACGTGTTGACCCCTCCCGCCCTCCCCATTCGTAGGAGTCGATATATGACGATCCCCCAGTATTTAGCGAGCGCTCCGATCTCTTCTCTCTCGGCTGCACCATCTACGAACTCTGCAACCTGAATGTAGCATACACGGACTATTCCAGGGACTATGTCCCCGCGATGGGTTGGACGGCCGTGAAAGAGTACGGTGGCAGGCTCTGCCCTCTCGTGAGCAAGTTGATGCGGCTCTTGCCGGCGCATCGGCCGACCACGCTGCAGTTGGTGGCGTCGCTCGAGGCGTACTGTATCTCGCGGTGGGAGAAACAAAAGGCGGCCATGCTGTGGGAGACCCTCGCTGTGGTATCGCAGGTCAACCCGCTGCCGCAGCCCACCGGGATAGTACCGCCGCCTTGGGAGCAGCAGCAGCAGCAGCAGCGGCAGCCTTTCCAGCTGCCTTTGGAGCTGCGGGCTCTTCAGCAGCCCCAGAATTTCCATCAAGCACAACCACCGCCATATCAAGCACAACCACCACCATATCAACAGCAACAACCGCAGCAGCAGCAGCAGTCCCGGGCGCCCATGCTACCGCCAGGTCTCCAGCAGGCCATGCGGGCACGGCAAATTCACCAGCAGCGCGTGGCGGCCACGCAGCAGATACAGATGCAAAGCGCCCTTGAGCAGCAAAAGCAGCAACAGCAGAAGCAGCAACAGCAGTTTGGAGGCAACAGAACTCCCTGAAACCCAGCCTAGTGGGAGGGGGGCAGGAAGGGGGGGTGGTCGAGCAGAGCTGTTTGGCGTGGGGGAGTAGAGGATTTGGAACATGGGTCAGATGTATTTTGCAAGAACCTCAAAGACAAAACTGTTGGTTACGCTGGGCCGGGCTCTTTGTTGTGGTGGCAATGCTGTATTGCTACTATCTGCTATATCGAGTAGGTGCAAGATCTTGGAGATGGATCTACACCTGCGAGTGGGAAAAAGGTGGTGGGCTGGAGCACTGGCCCAATGTGGCCTGTGCCAGGCGCGGTCCTTAGCGCCTAGGAGGCCCCACTCCCAACACTCTTGTGTGCAAACTATCGGGTTCTAAAATATCCAAACGCAGGTGATTCTCTGGGGAGCAATGTGATATGATATTGCTAACTAGGTGAGGGATAGATGGTATGTGTGGTGCGTTGTGCAGGGAAAAGGCAGTGACTGTCTGAATCTGGAGAAATAGGTGGGCAGTGGAGCACAGGCCTCTATGGGCACAGACCACCAACAGATTCTTCTCCAAACGAACAAAACCAACCCGATAATTTTTTATTTTTTTTTGGAAACAAAGGAACGGCTGAAAAACCTATGTACAAAAGGTATCGCGATGGAATCAGGAAAACTCGCCGCATCACCATCATCCGGTATTACATTACTATCATCCAGTGTTATATAACGATCATCCAGTATGATCTGTCTCTTCGTCTCCCTCTCTTCAAATCCTCTCATGTGTCCTCGGCATTCACCATCTCCTTGATCTGCGCCTCGGCGCGCGTCTTCAGCGTCTCCATCGTCTGCTGGTGGGTCATGTGGTTGTAGCGGTGCTGGTCCAGCTGGCTCTTGCCCATCGATGTGCTGACGGGCTGGAGTGCCGTCAGGTCGTGCACCATGACGCCGCTGACGGACGCGAAGCTCGCCAGCTCGGCCTGGCCAAACCTGTCAAAGTTCTTGTGGCCACCCCCACCGCCGCCCTTGCCGGCGCTGGCGTTGATGCCCGCCTTGACCTGCGCGCTGCGCTGCATGACGGCCTGCTGGACGGCGCCGGCCACGTCTGGCGCGCAGGTCCGGTCGACGGCCAGCTGGATCTGCTCGTTGAGCTTCGACGTCAGCTGCCCCTTGCGGTTGCCGCAGCAGGAGAAGGCCGCCTTGAGCGACTGCCAGGCGCTGAGCGGGTTGGCGAGCGCGTGCACGGCGCCGAGGGCCGACGCGAACAGGTGCGCGTGGGCGGCGTTGGTGACCTGCGGCATCTGCGGCACCAGCGAGAAGAAGAGCGACGTCAGCGGCAGCTGCGAGAGCTTCTCGGCCACCGGGATCGGGTCGGGGAAACGCGGCTGCGTCCCCGTGAAGCAGTAGATCTCGTTGCACAGGTCGAACTGCAGGGACATGCCGATGGCCTCGAGCACCTTGTCGTCGACGAGCCAGCTTTCCGGGGGCGCGGCGAGCCCGTGGGGTAGTTCCAGGTAGCGCTCGAGGCCGGCATAGAGCACGCCACACGCCGCGGCGGCGCTCGCGCCGGGGCCGGCCACCTCGTGCATCAGCACCATCTTCCCGACGGCGTTCCAGAACATGCGGGCGCGGACGGCGAACGGCAGGCACGACAGGATGAAGTACATGTCGTAGTCGGCAATCTTGTTGGTGCCCAGCGGCGACGGGCCAAAGTAGCCGAGCGTCGCGACCATCTTGGCCGTGCGCGGGATGCCCTCGCAGACGATGACGGTGCCCGCCTTCGGGTTCGCTTCGTCGAGCTGGGGGAAGGTGACGAAGCGCCGCAGAGGCATCTCCTTGGTCAGAGTCTTGGCGGCGGCGGCAGCGCTGCCGTTGGCAGCCGACTCGATGCCGCCGAACAGGCCGGCGCCGACGGGGAAGCGGACCACGCCCCAAGACGCTGTCGTCGCCGCGGCCGGCCCAGCCTGGCGCAGCGCCTGGGCGGCCGCCTTGGCGCTTGGCATGCGGCCGCCGTCGCCGCTGCCGTTTGGCTCCTCTCCTGGGGCATCTTGGCAAGCGCTGGAGACGTCGAACGCCGGGAAGGTAGCCTGTGCCGCCCAGGATCGCAGACTCTGCAGGTTGGCCTCGGCGACGTTGGCAAAGAGGAGGCTGGTGCCGCCCTTGAGCAGGAGCGCCGTCTCCCACGCGTCGAGAAGGTCCCACGGGTTCCTGGCATCCCCGCCGAAGTAGGTAAAGGCGTTGGCGAAGACGATGACGGTCTGGCCAAGGTACGACGCGAGTACGTTCCGCTTCGTCACGGGGCTCTCGTACGACGCCGTCAGGCTGAGGTTGAAGATGTCGAGCTTGGTGTGCAGACGGCCACGCAGGAGCTCGATGATCTGGTGGATGGCGTGGTTCGGCGTGCTCGAGTTGACGACCAGCAGCACCGATGGGTCCGGGCTCAGGTGGTAGATGCCCGAGATCTGCATGCGCATCTGGTGCTTCTGGACCGACCGCATCTGCCCGGTTAGGGGATCGGCTAGGAGGAGCTCGAGCGTGAGGTAGCCGTCGCTGAACTCCATGACGTGGTCGTTGACGCTGAACTCCTGGTCGATGGTGACGACGGAGAAAGGCTCGGCTTCGTCGAGCTCGTCGACTGCCTCATCCGGCTTCTCTGCAGTCGCGTACGTGAGCGCGAAGAACCGTTGGGGGTCCGACAGCTTCGTCCCACAGGCTCGCCGGAGCCGCGTCTCGCTGCCGTAGGCCATTGTCGAGTCGTTGTGTACCTAGCCGTCCGAAGAGGTTTGCGCACGTCAGTTGCCCGTCAGTTGCCCGTCAGTTTTACCCTTCCTCTCTCCCCCGTCTTTTTTATAGCGAGGAGATAGTTGAGCGAAAAAAAAAAACTCACCTGCCACTTGAAGCGGACCTTGTCTCCCTTCGCGACGCAGTCAAGATACGTAGGCGCATCTAGCTTGAGGGGATATCTGATCTGGATCTTCACGCCGGCCGAGAAGTTGAGGATCGGCCTACTGAGGCGCTCGTCAAAGAGAGCGACCAGGTTGACCGATTCATCGATCCGTAGACAGCTCCCGGGTGCCCTTTCGCTCCATTCGTTGCGGATCAGGGCGCGCAGGATGCCGGGAAGCGTGACTTCCTGTGACGGCTGGATCGAGAAGGGCAGCTGCAGAGGCTCGGTCGTCACGGGGTCGAGCCACTGTGTGGCCTGGATGAGAAGCTGGAGGGACCGAGTGGAAGGTGACGGCATGCCGCCGCGGTTTCGAACCCGGATGTTGTGCACCAGGATGTGCTCGCCCGGCTCATTGATGCCGTCGTGGTTCTCATCGACAATGTCGAAGTGAACAACCTCGAGAATGTACACGGCAGGGTAGGTGGCTTCGGACAGGTCGCCTCGGATGACCTTGATCTGGACGCTACCGTGAGGGGCTCTGGAAAATGATGCGCATTTTCATGTTAGCCATGGATACTGCTGCGTTCAGACGCGTGTCGGGCAAAAAGTTCCCACTCACGATCTTCCAGCGCCCAGGTAGCCCGGCGCGGGATTTCCTGGCGGCCCGTTGTGTCCATTCCGACCACCGGGCATTGACCCTGCTCTATCACCATCCGACCTAATTTTTTTTCCCCGGCGGCGCCGACGGTGGTTAGCTGTGTTTTGCGTCGGCGGCATGACGATTGGTACTGGTGGTGAGCCTTACCAAACATATCCATCGCCGCCCCTGCCTCCACGCCCGCCCTCGCCGGGCATCCCGTGATCGCCGCTGTCTCCGCCCTGGCCGCCGCTCACGTCAAATTCTAGCGGAAGCAGCAGGTCCGTGTCATCCTCATGGACGGTGACAAAGACATTGCCGCCGGGCGCGCCATCAGCACCGCTCGAGCCCGCACCAGCACTGCACCATTGGGCGAACCGGCCCCGCGTCAGCTCAAGTCCTTGCCTAGGTAAAGGGTTCCAACATGACTAGCTTGGGTGCACTAACTCTCCGCCCCTGCCTCCGTCTCCGCCGTCCTCGCCGGAGCGGTACTTTGTTGCGTCCCTGCCCGGTCGCCCCGACCCTCCCGACTGGCCGTTGTCTCCGCGGCCGCCATTGCCGCCCCTCCCACCCCTGGCCTTGAGCAAGAGCCGTTCGGACCGGTCGACCTTCAACGTGAGGCCGGTATGGGCGCCCTCGCCCGTTGCCTGCACGATCCCTGGCTCGGCTTCCGAGTACGCGAGCCGGACTCGGATGTCGGTGGCTGGTGTGCCGACCGTCGGGGAGCCGGCCGATCGACCGGGCTCGCCATTGTAGCCGACAGGCGCTGCGCCAGACCACACGGATCAGCCCAAGTTCAACCACGTTCGTAAGGGATCTGCCCTCGCCGTGGTACCTTACCCTCGACGGCCCGACGATCGAAGAACTCGGGAGCAGGAAGGCCATCTCGCCCGCTCGTGTCGATGATCTTGTAATCCCGCCCGGCCATGATGACGCAAAGTGAAAGCTTCCTCTCAACTGAGAAGGCAAAAATATAAATAAAATAAAAAAACCCCCAAAAAAAACACAACAGGTGCCGGGGCGAAGTGGCGCGTCGAGGGGTCCTGCGGCTGCTATAAGAGAAGGGCGTTTCCCTCGATCCCCGAGGGCTGATGGGGCTGCCCTGAATGCCAAGCTGCCACCAAATTTGCAACTCTACACAAGGCGCCTAGGCGCGCGCCGTCTCGCATGATGGCGCATAAAACCCTTGGGCGCGCAATGTTGGAGCCTGGTGAGCTGAAGCTGAACGAGGTCAATATATATGCAAGCCATTTTTCGCTTTATTCATTTTTGGTCTACTGCCATTTGCATCTCTCATTAGAGCCTCGTCTCGAAGCCGGCCACACCCAACACGGCAACACAGACAGAGAGCACTGGGTCAAAGCTAGTGCCGAAAGGGACTGAAAATTTGGACCCTTGCGCCACCACTCATCATTGGCAGGGGGGGGGGGACTTGCTAGGGGACTTGCTGGGGAAGAAGTGGCTGGCTCTTATACGGCTGCTGGTGGTCACATGTAGATTTCACCGCTGCCGCAGAGTTCCCTTCGTCATTGTCTCCTTTGCACATATACCGCAAAATCTTGCCGATACCCCCGCGGGAGATCTCAGAGGTCTAGACCCCTCCTTTCTTGGAAAGGAACTCCTCCTCCTCCCCTCCTCCCCCTTCCCCTCAAAACAAAATGCCAATCAAGAAAAAGGAAGCCAAGTGGCAACCCAACCCAGAGGATCTCCCGCAGCCGCCGTCGTACCAACCCGTCCGGGCCCCGATCATCTTCGAAGCCACGGGTATCCCCGCCATCAGTTCGCGCGATCTCAGCTACTTCTTCAACCTCGCTGCGTCTCTGTACAATGACGACCCTAGCGAGCCCGTCGTCGACCATGTCAATGCCCCGCCGCCGCCATTCTTTACCGACAGCCCAAGCAACCCAGGCCCCGGCACCTCGGGGTCGGACCAGGTGGACATGAGGGCGGTGCTGGTGCTCTCGCTCTTTCGCCAGACCCTGACGCACATAACCCCCATCGCCGAGCGCTTCCATCTCGGACCCGCAGACCGGCAGCCGCTGTACGCGCTGACAGCACAGCCGAGCCCCCGCTCGGCCGCCGAGTTCAACGAGCTCTGCATCAAGCGTCGCGACCCAATCGCGGGCGTCTGGCACAATGTCTGTACCTCGGACATTGAGCCGAATCTCAACCTCGGCCGATCGGGCCACTACAGGGTCGCGTCGCTCACCATGGATGCCGTGCCCGTCTGGAGGCGCGTAGCCTCGGGCAAGGTCACGTCCGAGACATCCGAGACCGGCAGGGGCAACAAGCTGTGCATCTGGTGGGGCGACCGCGGCTCGCTCGGCCCTCTGGGCGATACCTACGGCATGTGGTTCGAATCAGGTGGCGAGGCGGGCACCGTCGAGGCCTCGTACGTTGTGCAGTGGGGTGGTTTCGAGAGTTCGGAGCCGGGCGTGGTCAGTGTAAGTTTGAATTAGCCACCGTCGCCTCTTCCCTTGCGCCGCATGTTCCGTTCGGGTCACGAATCGAGTGCTGACATGGGAGGGGGGACATGCCCCCCCCCCCCCCAATCACAGGTAAAACCGGCTGTGAAGGACGCAAGCGGGCAGTTCGTGGATCCGCGCTTCCTCCAAGAGGACCTCGCAACCCTGTATTTCCACGGCGACGGTCGGCCACCGCAGTTCGTCTGCCGGAGCTCAGCTGCGCTGATCCGGCTTGACTTTATCATGGCTGGGCTCATGACGGTACTTGCGCTTGAGACTCGAAAGTTGGGGGAGGAGGCGAGGCGGATGGCTCAGGCCATGGGCTTGAGACATGTTCCCTACTGAGCGCAGATTCACGGCCTTTTATCGGGGATGCATCCGTTTACCTAGCAAGAATAACATTACGGGCAGACGGATGCAGAAGCCGCCGTCCGGGGTGATACCTGTGACCCCGCATCTTCGCCTTGTCATCAGAGTCGGACATATCGCGGCCCTCCGTCAACAGTGATCGAGGGGCAGTCAAAACCCGCAGTTATAGGATACCCTGGCCTAGATAGAAAAGAGCACTTGACCATACACATACACAGCGAGAGCCTGGCCTCCCAAGGTCGCAGAGTGCAATAAATCCCCAAGTAGTACACCTGGTGATGCTAGCGCCGCGTGCTTGAGCAGAAGTTCACATATCCGCTTGCAATGGATCGAGACCCACTGAACCACCTGTTTCCCCTGAATTTTGCCAGTTAGCGGTAATTAGGGTGGGGGTGGTGATTGAGCATCAAGGTAACGAAGTCAGTCTTCTTGAAAACTGCGCGCGTGAGAGGACAACTGCCAATCTCTTGGTCATATTCCCAATAGGAGTGTGCCGGAATGTGTGCACCAGCCTCGATGAGAAATCGTACCTGCTCAACTTCATTACCATTAGCGGCTATGAGGAGAGCGGTCTTGTTGTAGAGGTCTCTGGCGTCGACAGAGACTCCGTCGTCCGGTAGAAACTTGGCCAAGTCGAAGAGCCCAGTCCTGACGAATCGATGGAACAGCCTCCTACCCACATATTTCTTGAAGTCCTCGGAATCCACCTTCATAAGAACACGTCTGGTGAAACCATGGTCGCCGATTGAGGCTATGTCCTCGGCGACGCTTCTGAAGTCCACGTCGCGGTCCAAAGGTTCGTTAAGCACCGGAGCACGCTTGGTGCAGATTGCTGATTCGAAGACATATTTGGCAAAAGCATGGACCGTGGGAATTTGTAGTTCCATGAAACGTTGGAGGAAAGCCAAGTACTGGTGCTTGATGATCCATCCGTCCATTTTCGCCTCGCCAAGACCATTGTTGGATGCGAAGAAGGCAGTGAGCGCAAAAAGCGCTGGTAGTGCACTTGTAGCGGGGGACGAGGTATCCAGGATCTGCTCGAGTTTCCCAGAGAGGTCACCTTCTCTTCGCTCAGGGACGAACCCCTAGAACTGTGTGGCAAACTCCGCAACACTTTGGGCGGGGAATCCAAGAAGATCTGAGAGCACTTTCCGTCTCTCGACGAGATTGCTAGAGGACGCGGCACCCTGAGAGTCGTGTGAATTCTCGCTGGAGAAGGTATTTCACGACGCCAGCTATGATAATCTATCCATAGGGTTAGCAGACATGAACCCAGGAACAGACATCTTCGTAAACTTACCAGGCTGTTCCTCAATCACAGCCAGAACTTGAAACCATGGTAGGTTTGCGATTGGGCTTTGGTGCAAATTAACACCAATGCCGGCGTCTACGACGTCAATACCCAAAGGGCTAGCAAGGGATTGAACAGGCCCTTGCCCCAATCGACGGGGACTGAGGATGTGAAAGTGTGAGAAAGTGGTCCCAGAGGTCCAACGCCTCTTGAGGTTCATGTTGCACTGGACTGGGGGTTCTCCAGGAAAACAGGACTGGCTGCTTGCAGTGGTCATTAGCGAGATTCGTGGAGTGTGCTCGAGCTTACCGTACTTACCAATGGCAAGCCCAAAATCGGGCCATTCCCCAGGATCGTCAGATACCATCGTTGTGTATTGGGGGAGAAACGAGGAAACCGTTACCAGTCCAGTATCTACCCTGCATTGCGCTTGCTCGAGGATTTGGGGGAACCATACATATAATACGGAAATTGTGTGTTCCCCAAGAGGCTCACTGGCAGTCAGCACACACACGTAGTCCCCCTTTCTGGTAGGAAAGTGAAACGTGAGCTCGGGAGCCCGTGGGCCTGGGCCCCTGGGCTGCCATCCGGCCCCATCCTGGTTGGTCGGCGAGCCCCAAGACTCCTGCTTACGACAGCGCGGCTCTGAACCTACCCACGCCACGCCAAAAGTACACCAGGACCGTCAGTCTACCCTGTCACTGATCACGATGCCATATCTGAAAAAACAAAATGTAGCAGAATTGTCTCAACGGGGCACCCAAGAGGCACTCGGTGCGCGAGATATCTCCCTACCTTAAGGCATAAGTATAAAATCACCTCCAATTCCTTCCTCTGCTGTAACGATCATCTTCCTCCATCAAAGCATAATCCCCGCCCCTTTGCACCCGAGACTCACATATCAGCCTCCGTCCAACGCGACATCTGTTTCCCGCTCTCCAAAGAACCATCCCAGGTCTTTCTTATCTTACCGTCACACAGAATACCCTATCACAACCAAGATATTCAGAATGCCCAAGTCATCGTCTTCTTTCTCTTCAATGATGGTAGAAACCTCTGGATCTCGCTCCCCAACCGTCACAGGGTGAGTCATCCATTCCCCTCTACTTCACACTCGCTTCCTTGCTACCGGCAAGAGCAAGAGAGCACAATGCAAAGATGTAGCAATATTGATTGTACTGGTAGTAATACTGGCCCAGATACTGCGACTCATCCTCCAATGCCGTATCTATATCGGCAAGGAGGCAGGTCGATGCCTCCATTGACAAGAGGTGCGTGGTTTCTTCGATAGGTGTCGACGAAGACGCCCGGCCATCCCATCGTGAGCGATTCGTAGGCGTGTTGTAGTCAGGATTGGGTTCGGCAATGGCGTTCTTGTCGCCCACGTGCGCTGGGAATGGGAAAATGAAAAGAAAGAAGAAGGCTTGGAGAGGGAGAAAGTCGTGGCCTTCACCACCGGAGCACCGGTGGGTGCTATTACTCGGACAGGACCTAGCTGCCCAGGCAGTGGGAGAGGGGAGCTAATCTATTAAAGTATTACCCCTAATAGGATATCTCTTATTATTACCCGGTATACCTGGCATATATATTATTAAAATCGTCAACGTTATAACCAGTTCTCTTAGCCTCTGGGTTAGATATTGCGGTGTACTATAGCTTATAAAACATGATAGCGGTACTAATAGAAATAGGTATTTACCTCGCCTACGAGGGATATACCTTATGTTTAGCGACTGGCCACGGAACAACGGAGACTATCATAGAGGAAGCTCTTACCGGCTCGCCGGGGTTTAACTTGACGTTGTCCCGGATCTATAAAGAGAAATTTACATATATATCTCCCCAATTTTACGAAAATAAAAGTAGGCTTATAGCGGGCTTACGTATTTTAAATTCCTAAGTTACAATATAGCCAACAACGGCCTGTAATCTCTCTCCTACGGTCGCGCACAGTGGTATTTGGACTGGAAAAGGTCGAATTTGATACGTTTGAAGGCCTAAAATTGATCTGTAACGACGATATTAGCGTTGAGGGATACGTTGGGTGGATATCGCGGACCGCTGTTGTTGTATTATGGATATAGATAATTGAAGATGTTGAAGTTGGCATGTAGAAGACTTGAAGGCGGTGAAAATCAGGGGGTGATTTTCCCATACATGAAAACCGGGAGGAAGGGCTCTATTCCTATTGGATCAAACGTGTGGAATATGGTTTGACCCTCGGTCATTCGGTGTTGTAGATGGACCCCTTCCATTTACGCTCTGGGACTTGAATCAGTAGGTTACGATTCACTCTCGTCTTCTTTCAGTTGCCGAGTCTTAACGCGGGATTTCCCGTCATTGGACGATGGGAAGGTCGATTACTGAGCGCTTATAAGCTCATGCATGACCGCTAAGTGTCAGATCAGTAATCTGTACGACATCACTTCCGTGCGCCAATGCCGAAATTTTTGCTCCAGCGTACCTCTATACCGGGGACTCTAAACCGAGTATAAGGTATCCGCTACTGCCGAGGCCAATGTCAGTTTCCAGCAGTACTTTCCGGAGCATACCATCAACACCGATCGACATTCAAATATCGACTCCTCACTACCAACAACACCATGACGTCTAAGCCTCCAGCAGCTTGCTGTGCCACCGGCCATGAGCACGGGTATGTCTTTCCGATACGGCTTACGCTTCAACCTAACATTGCCATTCAGAGGCACCCCAACCGGGACCCTTAATCGCCTCCCTGGCACCAATGTCTCGGCCTACCTCGCCGTACCGCCCCCCGACGCCCCTCCCCATCCCAAAACCGCCATCCTCTTTCTCCCCGACATACTCGGCCTCTGGCAGAACAATAAGCTCCTCGCCGACGGCTTCGCCGCCGCGGGCTACCTTGTCCTGCTCCCAGACATCTACAACGGCGACCCGTTCAAGCTACACAAGCCCTTCGCCGTCCTCGGGCCGACCGAGGACGCGCTCGTCGACTGGGCCGCCCACGGCTCTGACGGCAACAACCCGCACACGGCCGAGCAGATGGACCCCATTGTCGCGGCCGCTATCGCGCACCTCCGCTCCGAGCACGGCATTGAGCGCGTCGGAGCGGTCGGCTACTGCTTCGGCGCCAAGTTCGTGGTGCGGTTCCTCGGCGCTGGTGGTACCGCCGCCGATGGTTCCAATAGGATTGACGTCGGCTTCTTGGCCCACCCCAGCTACGTGACCGAGGATGAGCTGTGGGCGTCGCGCGGGCCGCTGAGTATCGCCGCCGCCGAGACGGACCTGATCTTCACGGTCGAGCTGCGTCAACGCACCGAGGAGATCCTGCGAAAGAAGGGCGAGGTATGGAGCATTTCGTTGTACAGCCAGGTCGCGCACGGGTTTGCCGTGCGGGGCGATCCGGAGAACAAGATCGACATATGGGCTGGGGACGAGGCGTTTGGGCAAGCAACAAGGTTCTTTGGGGCGTGGCTGTGACGGGTATCCCAGTGATACCTGAACTGCTGTAGTTTATTACGTAACTAGTCAGTCAGGAACGTGTAACGGGGCACTTGCCTTGTATCTAGGTTTAACGTATACAAAATGTGGTGCTTAGGCCGGGATGGATGACGCTCTCACTAAGACGCCTCGGGGATTATGGCCCATGCTGTCAACTGTAGGCGCCGGTACGGCTCGGTGCGGCCGCGGGGCATGGTAGCAATGTATTCAACCGTCAACATCGGTTCAGACATAAAGCGCGACGCCCATTGCCGCCCGAGTCTATGTATGACGAAGAGCGTCTGGCTCGCCGGCATGCAGCCCTGAGCTGGAGGCACTCTCCCGGTGTGTGTTGATAGCAATCGTCTTTGGGGCATGGGTAGCCAACACGGCGCGCAGTTCTGTCCGAGCCCGCGAAGTGTTATCAATCCACGTGTACGAGGTTGGGACGCCATTTGAAGGGTCTCAGCTCTTCTCTCCTCGGCCCATCTATTTTGATCTGCCTGCTCTCGCAGAGGCGGCAAGATGTGGCGGAACTGGGGGGCATTGAGCCGGGCTGCGAGAGCAACTTGAGCGTCTTATTAGCGCAGATGGCTTTATTAGGAAGCGTCTGCTCATCGATTCCTCGCCAAGCTTCCTTGCCGTCGGCTCAGGTGAACTCTCATTCGATGGAATAAGACTGCTGCAAAATAAGATTTTAACCACCGGACCCCGCGTGAGTGAGGGGGGAGGGGGTCGAATGAACCGGGTGGTCGGGATTAGCGAAACGCCAATGTTCTGGGCCGAGAATAAAATGACCATTGGCACGTCCGCTCTGTGCAGTGGGCGTCTGTACAGCCAACTCTGCAATCCCAAGCAAGCATGCGTGCCTACCTATTCACGGCTGCTGCTCTCTTTCTGTCGCTGGAGGCATCGGCCTCGGTGACCATCCGCAAGACAGACCGTGGCTCCACGGGGTACGAGGTCGATTTCCGCTACTTCAATGCAACGGCAAAGCGGGTGTTGATCGGCGGAGGCATACAGCCCTTCACGGATCAGTTCCACACCACGGGAACATCTTTCCGCTTCAATGGGCGATATGACCCGCGTGACTACAAGCCCGGAGACTTCTACGTCAGTAATCCGTCGCCGCAGCTGCCGGCCGAGCCAGCATACAAATGGCCGTACGAGATGTCGCGGTCCGAAGGGGGCTTCTGGACATACACAACCCCGTTGCCCAGCGGCACATACAGCTTCGCGTACCTGGTCGACTGCAACTATGCGCCCAATTGCAGCATCGACACAGGGAACCTCGTCATCGATCCAGATCTGCCGCCCTTTCTCAACGTCCCCGGCGACCAGGTTGCCTCGAGTTTCCAGGTCCCTTTCGACGCCCGGTTCCAAGCCTCGCCCGAGCTCAACACAAACTTCGATTACGCTCTAGACACAATCGATCCACATCTTCATCGGGGAGTCATCAAAACGGCAAACTACACATCGCCCGGATCCATCCATCCCGCTCCCGGCGTGCACGACTTCACCATCTACTTGCCAGCCGAGTACGGGCGTGTTTCGGGCAAGAAATATCCTCTGCTGTACCTCTCACATGGAGCGGGCGGCAATGGTGCCGACTGGGAGAACTTGGGTCGTATGAGCCACATTATGGATAACCTGATCCGCCTCGGCCACATCCCACCGACGGTAGTAGTGATGCCCTCATTCTACAATCTCGACTCAGAGAGCCCGCGCTTCATATACGGCAACAAGTCCAACAGCGTGCCTGTGCCGCCTGCTCACTTTGTCCGCGAAAACTTCGAGAGGTTTCTGTTTCCGTGGGTCGACGAGCACTACGACGTCTGTCGCCATGCCAGTTGTCGAGCTTATGCGGGCCTATCCATGGGCGCGGTCCTGACGTACGAGATGTTTGTCAACGCTACCGACAAGTTCGACTACTACGGCATGTTCTCGCCTGCCACCGCCGCGCCTTATATCAATGCCTCCTCGGTAGCCGCGAATCCCCAACTAGCTCACAAGGGCATCATGATCGCATACGGTCTCTATGACTTTGTCCTTCCTCAGGCTCGGGATCTGCAGACGGCGCTCGATGCCGTGGAAATTCGCTACATTAACAGAGTCACGCCGTTTGGAAGCCATTACTGGAACACGTGGCAGGATGAGCTCTGGTGGTTTGGGGTGAAGGTTCTGTGGAAGGCCTTGCCATTTGGTGTCCAGACAGGTCGATGAATCCATCCAGGACATGACCTTGGACTTGAGGCGGTACACCAAGTTTACAAGCAAGGGTCTATTTTCCAAGTAAGAAAAACTCCAAATTATCGAAAACTACACCCATCGCGCTACCTTAGTCCGTCTCAAATAGGTAGCTTAATAATGCTAGGAGGCACGGCAGATAAACCCCTTTTCGATGTACGGGCTACTCATGATGGTGGAATCGCAAACAGGGTAAGGAATCAGGGAATCCGGCGTACCATCAGGCATTATACCGTTAGAACGTCACGCCGTTAGATCAAAGAGGCCCCGTGCCTCAAATCAGGCCCTAGCCACCCAAAATCTAGAAAGGCGTGAAGGTGAGATAAAATTACTAGGGTTAGTTATCATAGGCGAAATCATATTGAGAGGATAAAACAGTGGACACGGCGAGCTCGGGAAGAACTTATTGATAATTTTTCTACGTTCTGTTTCTAAAGAAGGACTAGGAAGTTTGTTTCTCTCTAGGGTCCGTTGTAACGTACCTGCCTCGTTTATTTAAAGAGTTATATATAATATATAAGAATATACACATACCTAAGGATTTTCTCTAGCTGCCCATCGGTCTT
This sequence comes from Lasiosphaeris hirsuta, assembly GCA_030549175.1. Lineage (NCBI taxonomy): Eukaryota > Fungi > Ascomycota > Sordariomycetes > Sordariales > Lasiosphaeriaceae > Lasiosphaeris > Lasiosphaeris hirsuta. Next base: position 551,672 of record JAUKUA010000001.1, read on the forward strand.
AAGTTTCCTTTCTGATCTACAGATAACCTATGGGTGTCGTAAACACTTTTTACTACTAAAGCTAGACTTCAGAGATTGCTAGGGTTTGGGTCTTCTAAAGGGGTAACTACGATAACTAAAGGGCTCCTAATTCGAGAGACTCACCAAATATGTTATACTAATCTTAAGCTACTTCTATAGATTTAACTACAATACTAAGGTTATATAGCTTTTTAATACTAAACTTAAAGTCTAGTAATAGTACTCGGTGTAGGTTAAATCTACTGAGTAGACTATCTTTACCCATTTTAATAGTACCAGAGTTTTTACCACTGTTTGTGGTTATACCCAAAGATAATCTTAATAATATTATTGTAGTTAAAATAGATATTAATATATTATATAAAATCGTTAAGGAGGTAGTTCTTAGACTTTGACACAGTTCGGTGATGTCTCTGAGATCCAATTGGAATCAGAAGGCCCCTAGAGATCGGCGAGGTTTTGGAGTGTCGGAGCTAAAAGATGTAGCCAGTGGGACCTTGGCTTAGCGCCCCGCTTCAAAAAAACGCATTTGAATGAGTAGAGGCTATAGCCGCTTAAAAACACGGACGCTTCCCAGTCACTTTTGATTGAACGTGGCGTCTGTGGGTGCCTTGCTGCCTAAGAGCTGAAAATCAACTACTTCAAGTTCAACGCAATCTGATGCGGAGTTTCAAATTCCTCAGACAAATACCTAAATCCCCAGATCAACTCAAATCTCATGGCAACTCAACCCTTACTAGCGGAAGGCGAATCACTCGAGCTCAACGTCATCCGTCCAGCTAGTGGTAAATGGCGCATCGCCACTTTCGTCGTGAGCACTGGCTGGCTCATGCCCGTCATATTCGTCCTCGTTCTCAACTTCCAGGGCCACATCGTCGGCGCCAGCTTCAGTTGCGCCATCTCAAAGGACTGCGTGTTTGAGTATGATGAGGATCCCGAGCACGCGCAGGAGAGGCTCTTAATGGTCGACCGTAACGTTGCTGGCGCTCTACAGGTCGTGGCCAAGGTCCTCGAGCTCTGGTTCCTGTCTATTGCCTGCAGCCTCATCTTCAATCTCATGGCAGGCTTCGCTCGCCCCGGTGGTGTTCCCCTCCAGTACCTCTTCTTGCACGAGACGCTTCCAAACCCTGAAACGTTCCTACGCCGACCCTTTTGGACCGCGCCCCTACAGCTACGGTCTCGTTCAAGGATGGGACTTTACGCCTTTCTAGTCCTTGGTGCCGTCCTCTCAGCGACGGTGAATCTCATGGGTCCCGCTGCTGCCGTCCTTTTGCTCCCGGTGCAGAGACGGGCCACAATCGGCAGCTTGATGCCAAGGCTATTTGTCCGAGCCAGATCCAGCGAGCCGCCAGTTTTTGAGCGGTATGAAGGCTTCGAAAACTTTGTGTGGCAGGCCAGTCCGCCCTACTTTTTTAGCCGCGGCGATCTGGCATCGCGGTTGTTGGGCCTCTACATACGTGCGCCCCTCGTATTCCTTCAAGACCTGGCTCAGGCGTCGGTGAGCCATACCATGGAGGCTAATGAAGAGCGGGGATACGCCTACGCTGTCGTCCCAAGTCTGCAAACTCTGGCGCGGGTCCATCAGGACTTTCGTCGGTATCGGGCGCTAGCCGGCGGCCCGCCCATGGGTGTCGATGAGGAAATTATGAGCCAGGCTATGAACGAATCCTACAAGTCGTCTCTTGACCCCGTTATGGAATGACGAGGCCCCGTCTTTTTACTCACGACTGGCTGCTCTCGTGGAACTGTTTCGGTGATTTCGCTAGGCCATAACAAACTTGTCCGCTGCTACCGGTTTGTGCAGCGAGACGCTCCGAATATCATGCCACTCCATTATTCCGACCATGAAGACCTCATTGACAACTCGGGGTTTGTGACTAGGTGTGTTCGTGTGGGCTCGGGCTGGGAAGGGAACAGGAACAGTTATGCCAGGTTCTATGTGGTCCAGGATTCAACTAACGCTTCAGCTACGGACTACGTCTACGTGTCAGCGAACATTCATTCGGTCACCGGCAGTATCCACCTGAATGCTTCAACCCGGCACTGCGGGCTCCCAGACGTCCACGACCCCCGAAACTGCGATTGGGATGCCATGTTTCTTGAACCCCTGAAGCCCAGGCTCGCGAGGTTCTCTCTCGCGCAGCAGGTCGTCGACTACCATTACCCACTCCAATCGGTAATAGACGGAACCGATGCCTCAACATACGGCGCTGGGTCTTACAACGCCTCCTGGTGCCATTCCTTCGCATCACTTGGCTTTGCGAACTACAAGACCCGAGCATATCTCGGCGGGAGCAGGGCCGATACTACCAATCTAGTCGACACAGAGTTTGGTGACCTGATCTACATTCACCCAGGATGGATACTCGCTGCGTGGGATGTCCAGGAGAACGGCACACTTGCAGAGAACACCGCCTCGAGGGCTCTTGAGAGCACCCTCTATTCGGGAATGGGGAATGCCGAACTTTTGGTTTCCGACCTCAACTATCAGCACTTCGTCATCATGAGCAGCGCCCTGACACTTATCACCTACGACGAAATCCCTGCGGCTGACCCTGCAACACTTGCCCAAGCTGCCGTCGGTACAAATGTCCTCGACGCAACTGTCACCGCCATAGTGAAGCAATACGGCCTACAATCGCGGACGTCGGTACTAGGGTGTGTCGTTGCCATCGTAGGCTGTGCCGTTGCCATCGCAAACGCCGCTCTCTCGTTGAGACGGTACTACTACGAGTCTGTGGGGTCTCCGAGCTTGTTCGCCAAGGCACTTGCGTACAGCCCACCACCAGCAAAGCTGGATGGTGAGACGGAGAGTCAGTGGCTGAGCAGACTACGGCTGAAGACCAAGGGGGCTGCATCAACCAAGGTTGATGGGATGAGGAAACCCTCCTCTGTTAATGTGGCGCAGACATCTTCAATGCCATACAGATTGATGGGTGATACCGCCACATGGTAGGAGTTTCTTTTACAGGAGGCGGCCCGAAACAATGCAATACAGGCAAGGGCTTTTCACCACCAAGGTAGGTACAAAGCCTTTTCAGAATTTCCTCCATCAGCAACAACAGCAGCCCCAACCTTTCTTACTACTAAAGCGATTAAGCAACTTTCCTTTCAGAGATGATACATAGGCTCTAGTTGCACAATTTGACGTCGACTGCTGTCTTTATAGATGAACAAAGTTGGAGAAGTTTCACAAACAGACCTTGACCCCTTTGGATGACTGCATCGCAAGCATTGATGAACGTGAACTGAGCTTACTGGCAAAGTTGTAATGATATCTAGTGGTTTATTCACATCCAGATCCCATGCCGGGTATGCCTAAGCCTACATAGTACCTGTCCTAATACCATGTTGCGTAACGTCGCGTCCTTTGCAGTTTACACGGCAGCTGGCATCCGGGATTTTTGAGCTCCAATATGAATGCGGAGATCAGCGCCGCTTTTTTCCGTTTGGTGACCTTCGCCGCTAAGTTTACAAGTAAAAGTTCCGAAACATCGTCTCAGACTTAATTGCAATTTAATCAACTCCTCCCAGGTCCTCCAATTATAATCACAGCTGGCCGCTGAAACCACTGCGAGGGTCACTCCCTAGGAATTCCTAGTTGTCATGATCTGCCCATAGCAAAAATGGGTAAAACCCGTGCCCGGCTTGGTTGCAGGACACAGGATGCAACTCAAGCCGAGTCAGCCGGCACCAAGGAGCCGATCACGACAAGGTTAGGGCCAGCCTGGAGGAGTTGCCAGAACGAATTGTTCCATTGCGTTTCTTTCGTTTTGTTTGGAGAAATAATTCTAAGCGCAGCATTGATTCTAGTAACGAAGAAACCCAAACAAACACTCTCTAATTTGGGTGATGCAGATGACTAGCGCCAAGGAGATTCACCACTTCCATCCCACCTAAGCAACAGGTACCGAGTCTACTAGCCTCCACTCCGAAGGGCTACCAGAGAAACGCCAATGCCACATATCCCCACTATGATCCTCGACAATGGCGTCCAGAGCACCCCCGAAACTGCCTTGGACCAGTCCCCACACATGCTTCACCTCACCCTCCCCAAAAGTCCGCACTTGAGCCCAGGGTCCACTGCTGCCAGGAGCCGGCGGGTTTGTGATGATATCGTCATTCCCCCGCTCCCAATGTTGTACCTTTCCATCCACCGCAACCAAAAGCTGGAACCCGCCAAAGGCTTTTTCGTCTGCAGTCCAGTAGTCCTGGATCATGACGGGGGGCGTGACACCAACAGTGTCTCCAAAAATCTCGCCTGGAACCCACGATGAGCTCGCGGCAGTTCGGTAAAACATCTGCATCTGACCCGTGTTGAGGATGCCGACCACGTAGAGGTTGCCACGGCTGGCTGAGCTGTCGAGCCCAATGTTGGATTGTACAAGTGATGGCCCCGACGCCTGGATGTCGATGGAGACAACGCGCTCGTCTGTACTCCAGCGGCCTGTTTTGGGGTTGCGAATCCACTAAACCATGTTAGTCACAGCTGTGTAAAGTCAGAGACGGTCACATACCTCTTGAAGATTCCCGCTTGATGTCCTGACAACCAAGGAGAAAGCGGAGTCATCTGTCTGGACAAATCCGGGATACCCCTCAAGGCCTTCAAGGCCCCGTTCGTTGTACACCCACTTGTTTTGTGACTGGGAGTAATACCACATGATAAGCGATCCAGTGGTGCTGACGTAGACGACTTCATAATCGCGGTTGAACGACGTTCCGGTGATGACAGGCTGCCCGTAAGCTGTCTGACCCTCAACCATGACTCCGTTCGGGAGAGCTGCTGCCGCCTTGGTCTGAAACCATCCGTAGGGCGCCTCGCCTTTGCGAGACACATGGCTCATGGCGCCGGCTGGGTCGGCCCTGACGACTTCAAAGTTGCGGTGCGCTTTACCACTGCCAGATTGGTACCTGGTATGAGTTAGTTATGGCATTCCTTAACCCTGGATGGGCCACTTACAAGATGCCGTTGTGGTGGGACTTCTTAGACCATGGGTCAGGGTTCACGTTCGTGATACCATACTTGGGTCCGTCATCGATCCTTACGGCTCCGTACCTAAGTCATGTTAGGACTGTGTCAGAGAAACAAGCAGAAGGGGGGGCAACTTACTTGATGTATCCATAACCACCATCACCAAAGGTAGCTCCCCACGAATTCTTAAACAGCCAGCCACCCACCTCGTCATCATACCCAACAACAAGAACACAATGGCTCTCGCCCACCTTAGACTTGGCACTCGGCTTATACGCCGCCTTCCCAGTAAAATCCCAGTCATGAAAATCCGAATAAGTATCAAAGCACGCCGTCAATGGGCCCACATTCGCCAACCACCTCTTCTGATCAACGACGCTGTCCCTGGCCGTAACCCCCTCAAACTGCACCGTCCTCCCCGCCCGGTCACCGCACGGCAGATAGAACCTCCCCGCCTCCTCATATTCAAGACACTCCTCATCCGGCACCCCGCCATGGTCAGCGGCCCAGGCCAGCGCCTCATCCGGCCGCCCCCCCGCGGCACACCCGCTGCCGGACCCCTGCAGGAGATCGGCCGCGGCGCGCACGCCCCACACGCCGTGCTCGATGCGCGTCTGCGCCTCGAGTAGTGCCGTCGCCGCAAACGCCCAGCACGACCCGCATCGGCCCTGGTCCTGCGTCGTCGTTAGCCAGGCGCGCCCCCAGCGCTGGCGCCAGTCGACTGCGGATGGGAGGGCGCGGGCGGAGATGGGTACGGTGCGGTCGAGCGGGGTGTCGTTGGTGGGTTTCCTGTTGGCGGCGCGCCGTGACGGGGAGGTGGTGTTGGATGTTGGTATGTTGTGCGGCTGGTTAGGGGCGGGGGCGAGAGCGAGAGCGGGTTCGAAGAGGGGGTCGAGGGTCGGCCAGTCGGTTGTGGTTGTGTAGACTTGGGTCATTGTTGCCGGTTTGGGCAGGCCGCCGAGGCCGTGGGTTGGAGGGGACGGCGGGTACGTCGCGGGGGATGTCGAAGTGGCTTCCGAGGTCGGGGTGGGTTCGAGACATTCGGCGATATTGGTGTCGGTTTGGTTCCTGTAATGGGGTATGTACGACGCGGTACTGCACACCACGAACGCAAGCAGCACTTTTGGGTTTGCCCACCTCATCATGCAAGTATTGGCAAAGAAAGCGATGGTGGGAGTTATGAATGCTCGTGCTTGGAATACAGCAATAATCCAAAGTTGGGAACATGGCGACTTATATCCTCTCTTCTCCATCCAACCTATTCAATGGTCAATTTTGTTCTTCAAAGTTCTATCCTCAACTTTTCTCTCCATTCCCAAAGCTTAGCCGGTCCGCAGTTAACAGCCTCGTTGAAAAACGCATCTTATCGGCGATGGAATTCTGTTGTCGTGCACCTTGAAGCCATCACAACTGAGTCTTGGGGATATGAATAGAACTCACAACGGCGACCGCCACGAAAACGGTGGGAGAACTGCGGTCGATCAAGAGAGCACTTGATTGGTCCAAAAGCCCCTCGCCCGATTCCAGGCTGGTCAGGGCTATGGACGAAGCCTTCCCCGAAGGCTGGAAGCCCCTCTGCTGACATCTGGGGCGTCCAATGGACTTGAGCCTATTCTGATGATGGCTGTGCCAGAGGGCGAAATCCGTCCAATCAGGCTCCTGAGAGGTTGGCTCAGCCCCGCCCCGACCAGAAGGTGTGGCTTTACCGTAGTCTACAACCTGACCATGGTCTACAACGAGCAGTGCGACCCGTGATCATGCATACACAGACCAAGGACGATCTGTTACAACCTGTACACTAGGTACCCAACTTACTACCTCGCTAGTTAAATCAGTTAACCGTTACTTAAAGGGCTTCGTAATCGGTAGTAACAATACGGTACTATAAGTAGTTGTATAGTCTCTTACCATAGCTAAGGAGACAGAACGCTTAATTAATGAGGTTAGCTAGGAACAGAAAACAAAATCCTCAAGTATATTAGCCAGTAGTAGATAGCAGAGGCACCCTACAATATCTCCTTCAAAGCCTTAATGTTAGTAGCTAAATAATACCGAATTATGCTAGGAGCTCTGCCTACTAGAGCCATAACATACCCCGAACCCCTAAAACCCTACATGAAACGTTTCACAACGTAGTTCGGCATATTCTGTAGCCATAAGCTGTTCAGGAGGCATAAAGCCGGGGATCTAGCACTCGCCAAGCAGGACTTCCACCCATGCTAGTGGATTAAGCGGTCCTTCTTGACGAACAGCAGTATATGCATTACAAGGAGTTCGATCGAGTGGAGGTGCTGAGAGGCCAATCCCTTGGATTTACTGCCTTCAATCCAGACCCAACAGCTCCACGGCTAAGCCAGCCCCTGAATACAGGATCACAGGGAGCGCAGGGCACACAAGGCAGGGCACGGCGAAAGCCAGCAACGCAGTCAACTACACGCCAAGCGGGCGGTCTAGCACCATCAATCCGAGGATATCGATCCTAAGGAGAGGGTGTTAGTCTGAAAGATACGGCTCCAAGTGCTAGTCGAGCAACGGCATCAACTGCGGCCAACCGAGCCCGCATCAACTACACGCCCTGCAACTGCGCACCCTGCAGCCAGCCAACCGGAGGTTATCCTGCCAGAGATCTATGTGGCCAGCCCGCGGCCGAGCAGCGGAATCGCTGCGCGTGGTCGGAGCGCTGTGGGCAAGCTCAGGGGAGGTGGCAGGGCCGGTGGCAGGGCACTCCCAAACACTGTGCTTCTCATCTAGGGTACACGTCGATGCCGACGTCCGCAGACCCACATCAACCACCCACCAGGTCGGCTTTCTCATTCCACAGCGTGGGGCTATTCTTTCTGCTAGGTGGCGGTATCACACTGGTAACGTCTCAGAGGAAGCCGGATTGTCTCGGCGATTTTCTTTTCTTGCCTCATCCAAAATCGCCTGCGCGCACAGCAAGGTGAGCTGAAAGTAAGCCTGACACAGGTTTACATCTGTCCCACAAATGTGACAGCTAGTTAGCTTTCTTGCTCTAGAGAGATGGTTGTGGCTGTTGCCAATTCTGCGAATGACAAACCTCTGGCAGGCTCGCTAGTGAGTGGCCTTGAGCGAAACGAGTCTCGGGTGAACAAGGATGAGGAAGTCATCCTCATAGTGGTCATATAATTCCCTCCATGTGCCTTTCAGCTCATCCGGAAAAGTTTTGCGGGTTCTGAATTCTCAAGGCACTCGTATCACAGCAAGTCGTCGTGATGTCTTGGTCTTCTGCTTTCCCATGTAGAAACAGAATTTCCTTAGCTGTTTAGAGCAGAGTAGCGCCAACATATGCAGTCACAGCGTTGCGGCGAAGAGTGGCAGACGTTCACTAATGATGATGATACTTCCGCGACAACTTGGGGTTATACTAGAAACTTGCTCTCTCACTTATTACTTAAAGATACCTGATTTAAATACCATCCCAGTTTAGTACCAAGATACTACGCACTATCCTAATAATTAGCCTTGGATGTTCTAAACTATCCCATAACTACACCCCTATATGATTAAACGTTAAAATATCTACAAAGATTAACTCAAAAACTAACTCTAACCTAATTAAGATGAATGAGAGTAAAGAATAAAAGGCAGTATTTAGGATTTATCATAGTTTCTTTAAGCTTAAGGTAACAACCATCAGGTTTATTAATACTCTGGTAACTTTCTAAGATATAGTACCATCATCCCGTTTTTACACCATCTATCCACGTTAACCGTTGTTCCAGAAGGCGGGGGTTCTTAATTACCGAACGTACTAGTACTGCCGCAACAACCAGTACTGAAGTGTCAATCGCCAAATGGCTAAACCGGGGTGTGACGCGCTTACCGGAACGGTAGCGTTTGCGGGGGGCGGGACAAGCCTCCCTCTTGATTGGAGGGTCTTGATTGATACGAAAAACAGGTTGTTGTCGAAGGGAGGGCCTGGCCTGCTGCGGTTCTATACTAGGATATTGCGTACCCGTCCCACGGACTAGACCATGATGTCATGTACTATCCCATACAATGTTGCGAGAAGTGTGGGACTGGCCCCACCTCTCCAAGTATTTCAGCCAGCCCTCTCTAGCCACAGTCTTCCTTGAAAACACACCAACACACACTATTGCTGTACACCCCTGACACATGTACTAGTGTACCTAGGCCCAAAACCTAGACTTTTGATTGCAGTATTACCATAAACTGGTGTCGACGGTGCCACTGGCTGGCAATCAGCCAGCCGCTGATCGGCCACATTTATAGAGCCCTACCTTCCACACAGCCACCGGCGAATTGGTATCCCGTTGCGCAGTCGATATGTTGAAGGTATTCTGCTGGGATTCTCGTTCACTGCCGTGTGATCGCTCGATATATAGAAAGTCTGTTAAATTAGATCAATAATGTCCCCTGCCGAACCCCAGCCACGCCAGAGTCAACCCTCGGGATGAACATCGTTGTCTTGCCACTGAGTAGAATACAACCAATCTCCTGCGAAATCATAGCTCCCGTACGCAACCGAGTCAACCACAAAGGGGAATCTGCCAGTCTCAAACGTATCCACAGCACTCTCAAGGGGATCTCTAACGCCGGGTGGACTCGGTGACGAATCGACGGCCTCATCCAGTGGCGGTTCTGTACCAGACGGTTCCGCTGCGAGTTGAATGGTTGCCTGACTGTTGCTTCTTCCGGCCCGTGCTCGTTGCGCGAGCCAGCGGTGATGAATGCCATCAAGGGCTTCGTCCAAGATCGTACGCCAGGTATCCTCGCAAAACCGGTCTTCATCATCAAGACCCCAGTCCGGACTCGTTCGCATGTGGTCGAGGATGATGGTGCTGCCTTCTCGCTGGTAAAACTCGCGGAATTCACACATGTCCTCAGAGAGGTTATCGTCAATATACGGAGAGGCAGGCTCGGGAGCGCCAGGGAATACAATCTCCCAGACGACGAACCACCGCTGCTCTTGGCTGAGGGTAGAAGAACCTCTCTTACTCAGCTCGGTTGCCTGGTCCTGATTTATCCCTTCGTCGAGAATCTTGGGTCGGCGGATGCAATCAACGTTCTCGATATGCCCATTGCAAGACGTTTGGTTAGGAAACACTTCTTGGCATCGTGGACAGCGGATCAGTTGGGCGTGGTTCCTGTACAAGTGCTGCTTGACACGCCTGACCTCTTTGAGCTCCAATTTGTAGCAGCGGGAATGGACAAGAGGGTCTTTCTTCCAAAAGGGACAGGCGAATATCTTTCCGATCTGATGAGCAGTCTTTGATTTCTTCGGAGCGGTGACTAACGTGCTACCGTCGCCGGCGCCATCCCCTACCATCCGTCTCTTCCCCCGAGTTACCTGGGAGACTCGGTTGTGCGGACTCTGCTGGTTCCTCGATGAGCCTTCCGAAACGGAGGAGGAAGTCTGAGACGCCGAATTGCTTGCCCTTTGGTCGACTTGTCCTGACGGGCGTTGTCTGGATGAGTCGAACTCGCTGATGAGTCTGTTGACGATCTGCTTCACTCTTTGGGCGTCCGTGGGATTCGATGTTTTAGAATCTGGACATTCTACACCCTCCATGTCGTCAGATAAATCGGAGAAAGACTCGCGATCATCAGCACTATCGAAAACTTCACTGTGCACGTCCTTAGGTATTGGTGTGTTGGAGCGCGCTTCACTCGCAGAGACTTGGTCAAGATCATGCATTGAGCTCATCGGTGACGAGTTAATTGACCGAGGGTTGGAGCCGAGTGAGTCGTCGACGCTGAGGGAAGATGTGTAATCGCTTGAAATGGACAATTTATCGAAGTGCTGTCCTGATATCGTAGCATGGTGTTGGGTCGATTGCGAGCGTTCGGTGGTAAATGGCCCGGCAATGCTCGTCCGTTTCTCCTGATGACCTCGCGTTGTTTCTTTTGCTGGAAACGTTGATATGCGTCGACCAAGGCCGCTGTCGCCTCTTGCTACTGGGGAGGACGAGTCGCCCAGCCCGATAGCCGGATAATCAGTCAGGATTCCACTCTGCTGAACAGCCATTCGGACGGCTTTCCGTGCGCCTACGTCGCTGGAACAGAATATGATTCTGGGAGACGCAGTCGATTTGTCCTGACCAACCATGTAGATGAACATGCTAACACCAACCCTGTGGAAGGCCGCGTCCTCCAGTACCTGAGACCGAATCTGGGGACTCAAAGTTTTTTGCCACTCATGCGCTGCGGGACCAACCGCTATCCAGACGCTCTTGCCCCCCGGTAACCTGGTAATAAAGCGACCGCAAGACTCCTCTGGCTTGTCCCACCTCGGTCGCCAACGCTGGGGGCTAGAATGTCCATGGCGGTTGTTGGCCGGCGTATTTTGGCGTCCAGGACCAGGCATTTGGTGCTAAATTATGATAATGTGCAGGAATGAATGTTTGGCAAGTGGCAATAGTCGAGCTCCCCGATCTATGAACCGACCAGAAACTACCTTACTTCTATGACGGTGAGGCCAATGGTTTAAACGGGTGCGGTGGCAACGATGCAGCCCGGCTGAGTGGGGTTTGGTCGCCCGGGGGGGGAGGACTTAAACGCCATGCTCTTCTAGAACATCCCGACATGCAGCACTGAATGACACCAACATGCCTCAGCCTTGGTGGGCGACAAAGGCCGAATTGGAGACGCACAGGAAAATAAGAAGATGGTGGCAGGTTCCACTCTCATCTGGACGAATCATCAAGGCGCCAAGCTATGTGGCTTCGGGCAAGTGTCAGGGCGCGCTTGCCATGAGAGCACATTTGTGCCTTCGCAACTCCGCGCCCAGATACGGGCTCTCATGGGCTCTGACTCTCCCCCTCCTCTGTTGCGCCTTCTCTTGCAACCCCCCTTGTCCCCCGAGTGCATTGGCCGGAGCGGGCAAGGCAGCCCCCCCCCCTAACCCTCCTTCTAAAGGCACAGCAGGACGTGGCCAAACTTGCGCTACGATGGCTTCGTTTCCTTGACGCATCTTATGAGAGCAACATGGGCGCTGAGTTTGCTGGGTTCGCAGATGAGCCAAAATGGAGTCTAAACAGGTTGGCGGATGTACCATAAGAAGGGGCCGTGTTTTCTTGCATTGCTCCCTTGATGGGGGCAGATTAGTTTGATGAACTCTGCTCCCGTGAATGCACATTACATCCTGGCCTTGTTACGATAATCACAATTGCAACGCTTGGTCAGAGCCAAACACATTCATCGTCAAAAGACTTGTTCCCCTTCGCTTTCGTGTCAGCACCCTGCCCGACGGCAACCAGGACAGATGCCGAGCAGCTCCATGGCATTGGGTTCTGAGACAAAGATCAGAGAGTAAGTAAACACTGATGGTGATTTTTATTGCATGCTGACCGATAAACTTTTTTCGAAGAAGCGATATTATGTCCTACGAGACATCCACCATGCTTGGGCAATACCTAGCCGCAGGGCCAAGTCAGGTCGAGGTTATGGCCAATCACCTCTCAACCGATCATGAGATGGAAGTTCGGTGCTTCCTACGCAGCTGGGTCGAACAGTGGAAGAAAGGATCAACCGGGACAGGGATGGAGCGAGGATCATCGATACCCTTCCGTGTTGCGCCATGCACTGTACCCCCATCAACGTACTATACTATGAACACAGAATAAAGCATGGTATTCCCCACCAGATTCGGCTACCTCCCTCCCCGCTTGTGGGCCGCCTGTTCCGTCCGGAGGGGCTTCCTGGCCACCCGGACCGATTCCCTTCTCCGAAGGCAGTGGTTGCATAGGGGAGACGTCTCAAAACAAGAGACGATCAATGTTCCTAGAGTGAATGACTGTGGACCTGTGGAGTACAGACAGCATTGTTTTGCCAAACTGCAACCTCTTCTTACTTGCGAGTTCATCCAACTACCTAGCCCCCAGGCGATCCAAACATGAAACATGAAACATGCCTGTTGACACATAGCTCTTCGCAGCTGTAGACGCCCAGAAGAATTCGCGCCCCGTCTCCATCCCATCTTAGTGGTCATAATCGAATCCGAGATTTGTTGGTCTGCTTTGATCTGATCTGCGGCTCCTTTTGCGCCCGGCTTTGGTGAGGTTTACAGTACATGCGATGACTGGGATGAGGTTGAGGAGACGTGGACCCGGAGACCACCCCACCAACCCCGCACCCGTGGCTGGCTGCTTTCGCTGCAGGACGGCTCACAGATTAACACGATGCGGCGACAGGCGACCTTCTGTTGGCAGTCTCTCTAAACAAGCTGCGCCTTCCCATCTGGGACTTAGTGTCAACAGTGCACCGGACGCAGCTCGGCGACTTGAAATCGAAGACTGAGCCGATATCTGCGGGTGGCGCTCGTCCATCTGCAATCCTTGCGAAATGAGCGTCACCCAGAGGAAACTCGACGTTCAACATTTAAATCTACCGCCCCGCGAGCACATCAATCCTCCAGCGACGCTGCCTTCCACCTCAACATACACCACGGAAATACGCGAGTCATCACCGTGGCATTTGTCGTCCTCTTTGCCGGAGCCAGCGACTCACCTCAATTGGGCGACCTTATTCAACAGCAGCACAGCAACTAACTCCTCGGCTTGAGCGCGCTGTGCTTCAACTGGCCAGACTTGACGCATCAACCTTCAATCGCGAGCCATCACCCAAAGGTGAACATCAATGCCCAAAAGGGCAGCAAGCTGCAACCCCGCTAGCTCGTTCCAGAGGCGGCAGGTTTGGCCCACCGAAGTTGAGTCAGGCCCATTTCGCCATGGTTGAATGCGTTTCTTTCAACCCACACCTTGGGTTTATCAACAACGTGACGGCATCCCGGACCTCGCATCACCATGACTCCTCATCAAGGACTCCTGCGGAATGGCCAGACCCCTCGCGGCTGTGCGGCTGGCCGATTCATTTCGACTCGGAACGGGGGAAGACGTTCTGGGAGCCCCTTGGCCCTGTCGCCGAAGCGTGGTCCGTTCTAGGCCCCCGCATCAACGCCCGGGCGCAAGCGCTTGCGGAACACAGCGCTGCATTCAGCATCCACATGGTCATGGTCGGCACATCCGTGCAAGATGCAGTGCCGAACGTCGTCTTTTGCGTCAGTGACGGCACCCTTCAGCAAGCACTTCACAGCGACAGCCTCCTAAACGATATAATCGGCGCCTGCCACCCGCAGATTGAGACGGATTTCTGCCACAATCTTCCTCGGCTGTTGGCCCAGGACGCGCCGCTCGTCGACCTCCCGGAGTACGACTACCTCGCCTCTTCAGCAACTCCATACCCTGTTTGGGCAACCGAGGCTGAACCAAGAATTGGTGCACGCCTGTATGTTGCATGCCGTGATGGGGGACCACCACGGAGGGCCACTGCCGGTCCTGTCTTCTCGGACGGTCACCAGCTTTACCTGATCACGGTTCGCCATTTATTTAATAGGCAGGAGAGCACCTCCTCGGAGATGTCATCGTTTCAGCTGGACCTAGACATGGATGACTCTGACGCAGACGATATGGGCGACTCGGGACAAGGGAGTGGTTACCTTGTCGCCGGCGAGACGGGTTACCACCAAGAACTGGCAATTACCTCCCTGGACACCCCGAGCGCGTCGTCCGATAATGATTCTCCATCGTCCCTCGTGGAGGAGTACCAACAACCCGCAAAGGAGAAGGATCCGGAGATTCCCCGTGGCGCAGTCTACATCGGAAACGCCCTATCGGAGACGGTGGAAGGGGTGCAACGAGCCATCGATTGCGCGCTGATCGAGGTTCAGGCTAGCAACCCCGACGATCTCAACTTGATTTCATATGACCCCTCCGACAGCAGCAAGAAAATACGAGTCACTAAATCCGCAGACATGACCAAGTTGCTTCCTGAGACCCCCGTCATCATCGCGACGTCTTCGGGGCCGGTCAGAGGCACGGTGCTTACGACACTCGCCTACATCAAGCCCCAGTTTCAACTCCAGTCGATTGCAGTCTATCCCATTGTGACAAACGACGACATGGAGTTGGAGTTCGGCGACTGTGGGTCTCTGGTAGTGCAGATCAGGGGCGATGAAGCGCACATGCTCGGCCACATATTATTTGGGCATCCTGACACAGCAGTCGCGTACATCCTCCCGATCGACACCATTCTCACGATGATGACCGAGGTCTTGAATCAGATCCCCTCGCTGCCACCTGGACCCTGGGCGCCGAGTGCACGGACCGAGTTCGCCTCCCGCAAGTTTTACAACGACCTGAAGCAACCCTTGATTACGAAGAAGCAAAGGCGTCGTGACCAGCTCGGGAAGCTTGTCAGCAGGATGAAGAGCACCCACACCCTGAAGAAGAACCGGAGGAAAGAGCGTCTCAAGGCCAGAAAGTACTCCTTTGAGGAGCTCTTCTTCCAGTTGCCTCCGGAGATCCGAGACCAGGTCATTCAGTGCCTCAACTTCCAGAACTCGATGAGCCTGCGGCAAGTCTCAAGCAGATTTCGCGCAGCAGTTTCAGTAAACAGCTCGGCGATATCCAGACGCTTCCTTGTGAGCAATCCCCTTCCTCCTCTTGCTCGGACTCTCTACCCCCACCCATCGCCGGATCTCACACACATTCGCATGGTGGGGCACTGCCACGCTGTGGCTTGGAGGTTAGCAGACCACATCGTGTGGTGGTTAATCAAATACATGTATCTCCTCAAAAAGGAGCAACATGAGGCATTGAAAGTGCGGATGAAGCAGCGCCTTCTCCCACCTCTTTTCTTACTGGGTCGTTTTTTTGAAATGTGTCGTGCCTTCCTGAAGAAGGAGAGCCTCGAAGAGATGGGAGCCCGCAACCAGGAGGTTTCTATCACTTTCCCATTCGAGAAGCAGATCATGGGCGGTTGCAGCAGTGAGCTCCTTCTCCAAACGCAGGACGCCGCGCTTGTCCTCATCACGTTCCTGCGAGCTGCGATGAGACCGGCCTCGAAGTATGGATTTCTCGAGAGGATCATTCGATACGGCCGAGTTGAGCCACCGTCAGAGAGAGAAGTCGCAGTGGCTCTGTACTACGGGGGTTTGGAAAAAATCACCGACGTTCTGGATTTCACGAGCCTCGACAAAAAAACAACAGCTATCCGCACTTACTGCAAATCACTACAACAGCCTACGGTACAAGCGACGCAAGAAATTCAAGCAGCAGACGACGGGTCTGGTCTGCATGGTGCAGAGGGGCCCAGTGGCTGTAGTAGCAGTGGCAGCAGCGCAACTAAAACGAGAAGGCAGGTCCATCTTCCTTCCATCATTTCACGGTTACCAGATCTGGACCAAACATGGCGACCATCTGCGGAGGCTTTGTTGAAAGAGAGGAATGTCATCCGGAGGCGGCGAGACATCAAGTCCTACGAGGTGGTGTTGAAAGAATTGATCGTTGAGGGTGAAACTAGAGCGGATAGACTCTACAGACAAGGCCATGATCTATGGCACGCGCTATCGGATAGATAGGACTGGTAAAATGAGACTTTGCACAGCCGAATAGCGGGTGCCTGGAGACCTAGGGATCAAGATGGGCAAGGATTTTGGCACGACGACTTGCTTCCGTCCAGATATAGATTTTGTTCTCTTAATCTGCATTTTTAGCGTATATAGCGAGAACCGGCGCAAGGTCTACCTCCGCCGATGATCCCCGGCTGCTATAGATGGGACATGAGAGGAGAGTTTGGGGAATTACTAAGGGCGTTTCGGTAGGCTCAGGTTGTTGGCATGCATCCGGGTCTTGGAATTCTTCTGTATCTATTCTGTATAACCACTGCGTCCGCATGCATAGCCTGGCAGGGCCGGTCTTGACTCAAGATTCTTTCTGGCAGATAAAATCAGCGAAAGAACTACCTAAATTATCCATGTTTGATGCAGTGAAATCTCAACTATCCCGTCATTAACCTACGAAGCCTTGTAGTCCAGTCCCGATTTATTACATTAAGTTGCGAAGGGTACTTCCGCCCCCCCCCCCCCCCCCCCCACTTTGCGACCCCTTCATACGCCGTTAATCCTGAAAATCAGCAAGCTGCAACATCACCATTCCTCAACCAAAATTAATTCAACTTTACAGCAGTGTTTTTTTACACTGCATATAGCCTAGTAACGGCCCGAGACTCGCCGCGCCAGGAGTCAATCCGGGATCGCGAGCACGGAGCAAGTCATGTTTTAAACACTCTTCCCAGAGACAAATTTCAAAAGGAGTTAAGATACGGACTACCAATCTGTAAAACGCCGGCTCCTTACTAAGAGCCTATTAACGTTATCTGCTAGCTCCGCTTAACTTACTCGACTTACATGGATGAATCTCTGATGAAGAGCATTATTAGGCTGAGTGCAGACAACAGAAAGAAAATATTCGAGGACATTCTGGGGCCGTAGCAGTTCAAACCAAAACCTGTTTTACGTCTCACCATAACATTTAAGCTGCCACTAACGAGTTTAGAGAGAGACTGTGGGAAACATCAGCATTGTTACAGCACTAATACTCGTCACCACCGAACTGTTAAGCCTCCCTCCCCTAAAAGAACAGAAGTGGCCTACATAGGGAGGGCCCTGTTTCTACATCTCCCCCCCCTTCCCTTGCTTTTCCCCAATATAATAAAATGCTTGGGAAAACAGATTAAAAACTCGCTGATCCAACTGAGCAAGTATGGCTTGTACGGAGTAACTACTAATCTTGCTTCACTGCTTCGTCATCTCTGCTCCCATGACAGAGGTTGATGGATGGCTAAGACACGGAGGAGGAAAGAGCAACCAGAATATATATCTACTTGGTTGTATGACTACCCCATTACTGATCCATTACTATCGACACTCGATCGTCTTCAAACTCAAAAGGCTGGGACCTTCATCGGGCATCCTTCCTTTCTATTACGCTAATTCCGTCCACCTTGGTACTCACCGCGGTGCTGGGTATTTCCCAACTCAAACCGCGTCGGCTGAGGGGTCGGCAACTGCTGGGTGCTTCCCAGCTCAGACCACGTCGATTGAGGGGTCACCACCTGCGGCGTGGGTGGCTGCTGCTGTTGCTCCTGGAGGGTGCTTCCGCCCGTCGTTTGCGTAAACAGCGGCACCGGTGACCCTTGTTGGTAATATGGCTGCTGCGGAGGCTGCTGCTGGAAGCTGCCGCCCGTGGGCTGCGCCGAGGTAGGTGTCTGGCTCTGCGGGAGCTGCTGTTGGTATGTGGGGGCAGGCTGCTGCATGACATATGGCGGCTGCGCAAAGTAGCCGTGGGCCGGCTCCTCGCCGCCGCTGGGGGCGGTGACCATGGCGATTGGGAGCGTGGCTGCAGACCCGGGTTTACAGTGCAAGCCAGCCTTGCGGTGCTGGTGCAACTTGATGCTATGGATGACTAGGGAGACAGTGTGAAGAATGCTTTGGGGGAGGGGTTAGTTGGAACCCTTTACCTGTGGAAGGGAGGAAGGAAAAACGTACAATTCGAGAGCGCCGAGGGCGGCGCCAGCAGCCATGAGGGAGTACCAGCTGTGATAGTAGTACGTGCTGCGATAGTAGTACAAGCGATACGCCGAAGCGTCGGCTCCGACTGCCGCGAAGTCGCTCAGCCACATTATGACGAGAAAGATGTCGAGACCGAGAACGGCCCAGTAGTTGTAGCCTGCTGGCTCGGCAAACTCCACGACGAGGTGGTAAATCGAGGCAACCAATGTGAAGAGGGCCTATCCAGGTAGGAAAGATAACAGTTAGGCCCAGCATGATGGGTTGCGAAGGAGGTCTAGTGCTAGCACCTACCACAACGAGAGTGAAGATGATGCTAGACAGCAGGACGCCAGAGACGCCGTACGCGGCAAGGGCCAGGAGGAGCACAGCAAACACGAGCTGGACAATACGCAGCGCGATGAAGCCCCTGGGATATAGTGGGATGTGTTCGTGTCCGGGGGCCCGAACAGCCGAGTATCCTTGATGGGTGTTCATGATGTTCAGTCTTCGAGACAACCTTGGCGTTGCTAACAAGAGAGCGTGAAATCGGGCGGGGAAAGAAAAGGCAGCCGAGAAAAAAGGGTGAGAAGGCATAGGGCTTCTTGGGACTGGCGCACTTTTTAACGCACGCCCGTTCCCCTTGGCCGAGCTCGGTATGGACGAGGCGTGGGCCAGACCACGCCTCCGCGCGTCACACCCGGTCTTGAAGGTTTTAATTGAGCGACTGCAATGCGGGGTGGTTTGTCGATAGCAGAGTGACGGCGCTCTGGTTTGCAGGCGAGGAGGTCGGCTGCAGAGGCCGTTGAGACATACATAGCTTGGCATTGCCTAAAACCGCTTCTAGCCTGGGGTTGTCAACTGGCAGAGGAACGTGGTACCCTTCCCGTGCAGTGGCGGCTCCCAAAACAAAACCTAACACTGGCATTTTCGCGTAGGCGCCTACGGAGTTAGCTATACTATCGACCAAGCTGACCTTATCGATAGATATCATACCCCAGCTGATGCAAACCCTTTTAACCAGTAGTACTAGATAGCTATCTGTAAAACCAGCTAGCGGCGTACGTTGTCCCTATCGCGGCGGTTGAGAGAGGGACGCACCTAGTACCGTTCCTTGGAGACTCTCTCCGCCATCTACATAGAGCATATGGTAGAGCCTCAACCGCATAATGACTTTGAAGACTCCAAATTCTTCAAGGATCCGGCCTAATTCAATGTCGAGGGGCAGTGAATTGCTACTGCCGTGACGGCCGTTATTCCAGTTGTTCTTAGCTCTACTGAGGGATTGTCGGTCTTTTGGCTAGGATTGCGGAAGCGCTCTACTGCGTGTACACACCCTCTTTATAGAATGCTTTACGTGATTAATTGATTAAATTAAAATTTTACCTTGTAGAGTTTCCCAACCAGAGGTAGGAATCGTACGTAACCACTCCTAAAGTAGGCCAAAAGCTCTAACTATCTAGGTCTATACAATAAGGAGATCCCTTTTCTTGCATAAGGAAAAGCCTATCCTAAAAAGAATCCTTATACTACTTAAAGGTCTCACCTACCATCTGAACTCTTAACCGTTTAAATAAGTATAAAAACTTTACTTTCTTATAAAATCCTTGAATACTACTAGATATTTCTATAACTTTTTTAAAATACTCTTAATAAGTTTAAGTTAATAATGAATAGTACCTATGACACAAGTCAGCTACAGTAAGGCTGGGTATGGTATTATAAGGTATGTAATTAAGTATTAATAGTTTCTTATAGATAGTTACTTCTTTTGCTATTGTTTGGAAGATACTTGGATAAGTTCTGTCACTTTTGGAGCGAAGCCATGGAAAAGGGGAGTGATTGAATTGAGCATATTCCAGTTAGGAGAGCAAGGCGCGTGAGCGCCGAATATATACAAAAGAGAGTGCGCTATGCCAATGACCTAGGCTCCTGCAAAGCTGTGGCTGCGCGCAGAGCGCTGTGCCACACCCACCGCAGTTATGCGACACTTGTCAATTGACCCTCAACAAGCTAGGAATAAGCATGCTAGGGTAGCAATTGACAAAATCCGCCGGGCCTTACCAGGGCAGAGTATCAACCACACCGACCTTGATGGCTTAGATGCCCGACCAATTGCAGTTAGCATGGAGACAAAGCGGCCCGGACAGCCTGATAAGGGTGCTATCCTTCAGATGGGAACGTGGCAAGCGGCCCAGTGAAACCTGCTGTCACAGCTCGTTGATTTTCAACAAGCGGAACAGGCACAAATAACGAACACCCCAAGAAACGCTACCTCTCGAGGGTTGGCGGCGCTTCCATTTTTACCAGCCATTATTATTGTCCACGACCATGAGTGGCGTATCGCGGCCACGAGTCGGACAAGTCGGGAGGGCAAAAAGACGGTATACCGACCCTAGCTCTTA
This sequence comes from Lasiosphaeris hirsuta, assembly GCA_030549175.1. NCBI lineage: Eukaryota > Fungi > Ascomycota > Sordariomycetes > Sordariales > Lasiosphaeriaceae > Lasiosphaeris > Lasiosphaeris hirsuta. The sequence continues at coordinate 572,439 of JAUKUA010000001.1, forward strand.
CATCCGTGCTTTACCAACATTCGCCTAGTAGGTCTTTTGTTGGACAGGTTCCTCGTTTGGATCAACTGCTGATGTCAAGGGCATGTTCCAAATTGTCGTAGGTTGTCCAGCGATTAGCCATTTTTACACATGATGTATTCTGGCCGTGGTATCAAAGGGAAGTTCTTGGTCTTAGCAACCACATAAGCCCCTGAGACATAGTTGAACGTATCCTTTATCAGAAGCGCTTCAGTCATGACCTGGCCTCGTACGGACCCTACTACTACAGGATCCATAAGGAACCAGGCCATGCTTTCAAGTACCCGTGATACGGGTACAGTATCGATGGATTAGATAAGTAGATAAGTAGATAGATAAGAGGATGGAGGGGCAGTGAATCACTTGCTGTAGCAAGCAAGGGGCCATGCCTTTGGCATGGCCCTAGCGCCCACCTGGGCCTACATCTTTCGCGCATGGCCAGGATCCTGAATCCTAACCTCCTCCTCTTCGTTACCCAATTTACTCTACTTCACAGAATATAGCACAATTGCCAGTATTTACGTGATTTGAGTCAGGGTCGCCAGATAATCTTATTAACCCGCGCTACCACCCAACCCAAGTCAAGCGTCAAAAAAGGAAAGCGCAGCCAGACGACACTCGGAATTTCAAGCTGAGGCCAAGGCTCCGGACAAAGCTCCAAAGAAAAGCGACCAAGATGGCAAACAGCGCCAAGCGGACCGCGGCAGTATCTTGACCTGCCACACGTCCAAGTCATCGAGCCTGGCCGACCAGCCCCGGATCGGGCACAGCAACCTTGGAGCGATCCCAGGGCAGCATGCCACTCAGCTTCCGCTTCAGCTTCCCCAGCGAGCCCTGCTCCACAGTCGGAGTGCCCGGGTCGAAGCCCGACACCAAGCCACCCGCGGCCGTAACCGAAGACATGGTCGACGGCAGATTTACCGCCGACTGGCTCACGCCCATCCCCCGATACTGATTCTGCGGCGGCAGCCCAGACAGCCTCTTCTCAACCCCAACCACATTGACCGCGTTCGCCGGCCCCGGATGCACCATGAAGCTCGCCGGCCTTGCCCCGCCCCCGAACCGGCCGGCCTCCATCGGCGGCGCGAACCCCGGCGTCGGCGGCACCGGCCCCAGCCCCCCATCACCCCCCTTGGCCTTCGCACTCCCCTGGGACGGCGAGCGGTGATGGCCGCTCAGGTACCCGCTGTCGTTGGACTGCCGCAGGAAGCTCGTCGTCGACCCGGGCGACGGCGTCATGCCCCCCGTCGTCGACGGCGACGTCGACTTGCTGTCCGACAGGCTCGTGTTGCGCGCACGCGTCGTCCCGACCGTGAGGTCTCTGCGTGACGGGCTGCGTGACGGCCGCGAGGGCTTTCCGCGCGCGAGCGAGAACGGGTCGCCTTGCTCGGGGGCGCTGGTGGTCGCGCCTGTTGGTGACATGTCGGAGAAGTATTTGTTGGTGCGCTTGAGCGAGCCCGCGGTGTCGTCAAGCCGGGTCGGATGCGCGTCGGTGCGGCTGCGGACTAGGCGTGCGGCAGTGGGGACGGCACGCTGGCGCTGTTCGCGTTCTTGGTCTTGTTCGGCGTTGTGGTTGGTGGTGGTGGTGGTGGTGGTGGCTGGGTCGACGAGTTTACCGCCTCGGCGCGACTGCTTGGTGTCTTGGGAGACGGTGTGTTCTTCGATGATGTCCATCTGCCGCTCTTCCTGCCGCGTGTTGCTGGATGTCGCCTCTGTTGTGGCCGGCTCTACCATTCTCACGCCCCGAGCTGTGCTTGAGGTGGTGACGGTGTCGGTGGGCTGTTTTGAGATCTCAGCGTTGCTGGCGTCGCTGAGAAGGGAGCCGCTTCTGCCCCGCGTCATCGTCTTTGAGCGCCTGTGGATATCAGGGCTCGGAGGCAGGCCGATTCCAAGCCCAACCGGAATTGGGACGGCAGCCGAGATGCTCGCTCGAAGTGATCTCCTATCTGCCTGCGTGGCGACGGTGTCTTCTTTGGATACCGCCGCATCGACGGACGCCACTCTCTTCTGGGACCTCCGCTCCGTCTGGTTACTGGTACTGTCGTCCTTCGCTACCGACCTCTCCACAGAGCCCATTCGCCGGCGGCTCCGTGTGGCATCATCCTCTGATTCCGACCTCAACCGCTCTCGAGACTCTGTTCGACCACCATGGCCCCGGGCGGTATCGTCCCTCGAAGCATCCCTAAGCCTTTCCAAGGATTCCATGCGCCGGCGGTTCCCCCTCTCTCCCTGCCCCCTAGCCATGTCGTCCCTTGATGATGGCGACCTCAGTCTCAAGCTATCGACGGAGGCTATCCTGCGGTGACCTCTTCTAGGGTCTTCCTTGGACCCCGATCTCAGCCTTTCCGCGGAGGCTAGCCGCTTATTGCTTCCACCCTCGGTCTGCGTCACCGCCCGACGGGGGAGGGTATGGATGCTCTCAACTGAGCCCGCGCGCCGATGAGTAGGCTCGCGGCGACGGCTTTTCCGCTCTTCGGTCTGGCGGTTCTCCTCAACCGGCTTCACCCCCGTTGTCGTCTTGGGGCGGGTGATACCCGGGCTGGCTGGTCGAGAATCGAGCTCGGTCGAAGGAGACACATCTCGGACCGTGTTCTGCCTTCTCGCTTCTCTGACCACCCTGAGGTCTGGCATGGGCTCCTCGGCCTGGACGGACCCTGCTTCATCACGGGAAACCGATTTGCCGCGCCGGATGGCTGGCCGAGACTGAGGTCTGTTGTTGTCCCTCCTCTCAGGGGTTGGTCCGGGGTGGGCTGTCTCGATCCGGGCCCGTCTCTGGACAAAGAGGAACTCATGTTGCTGCACGGCGATGGGGCAGTGAATAGGGCAGCGCAGCGTGTTGCCCGACAACTTCCTGAGCTCCTCCACCGGAATGGATTTTTCGATTGGGCAGTAATAGCTGTTATCGCTAACAGCCTTGTTGCACTTCATCCACTGGAGGTAGGAGTGCTGTTCCCCAGGCCTGCAGCCCGAGTATGGTGTGTAATCATACATGCACATGTTGTGTATGCTAAAGAAAGGGCAACGAGAGAAGAGAGGATGGGGAACCGGGCTTTTCAGTAGCAAGTTGGCGATCTGAGGCAGCCGAATATGGACTCATGATACGCTCCGAGTTCCATGGTGGCTGCAATAGCTAGTGTGTGGTTGAGTCGTGGTGGTGGGTAAGACGAAGCCTTATACCACCACACTCGACTTTATCGTCGGCGCAAGAGTCTACGCAACAGGACTCGTCTTACACCAGCAACGAGACATTCAGATCGCGCGCGGCCTGGACGAGCTAACCCCCAACGGTGGGGTTTGGGGGGCCTGGGAATCCTGCGTGCCCACCACTTGGCGGCGACATCCATTCAGATAGCACCCCCGACATGAACCACAGCCTCCGGCAGGATCGCGTATAGATGCGGTCCGCTAAATGCAGGCTAGGACCAGCCCGGCCAGTGCAACTCGTTGGGCTGCGAAACGAAGAGCAAAACGGATGCGACGGAGGGAATTACAAAACAAATATCATGGCGACTTCGGAACCCCGGACGTGTTTGTCTCTCGTCAGCTCACTGAGCTCAACGGCAGGGCTTGGAAGGTTGGAGTCCGAGTTTGGCTACGAGTAGGCAGCCCAGGTGATTGGTGTGATCGAATGTGGGTAGGATCTCGCAGAAAGTAGTAGTTATCGCTTATTCGGGACAGCGATGCTACGCAACCGCGCCCTGTTGGCTGAGGCCGCTCCATCTTTGCTAACCTCTGGATGGGGATAACTTCCACCATGATGCAATGGCCAACGACCAACCGGGTTTCCCGCCTTCTGCCTTCTCATCACTGAGACTCGTCACTGGGACAGCTCGGTGTCTCGAATTTCCCGTCTTTGGCACAACAGCTCACCGCGAGTGTTGACGACATGGCCTGGCATCGTGAAAAGTGTCTTATACCCCGCTCGTTTGGGAACTTGGCACTACAATCAGAGCAGAGTTCCGCCCCATGGCTGCAGCACCACGCAGCACCACTACGGACCATTGCTCGCCCGAGCCACCAGATGGACTCAGATGCTTCTTCCTCTTCAACATGGGGCCAAAGATAAGAAAACAGAGTTGAAAACTTGAAACTGGCTCGATGCCAAGCGCATCTATTGATCCTCGGGCTGCTGCCGCGGACGCCACTCTGGACAAGGTCTACCTGGTCTTTACGAAATGTCGGCAGCTCAAACACGGCAGAAATTGCCTTGGATAGAACTGTATGAGTCCGGCCTCGGCCCCCAACAAAAGAGTCACACTGCATGGCCGAATCTACTCCCAGGGCAGAAACGACACAGTGCCGCTGGGGCATATGTACCGCGCGTTACTTGGGTGCTACCGAAATTAACTCGGTGCCGCTGCCACTGCGGATACTATCCCGAGGGTTTGGATTGGGGTTTAATAATTTACACTTTACTACTCGGCCTCCTCCGCCGAGATACTTTTTTTTAATTAAAAAAAAATTGCTTCTGACGCGTACAAGTGGCGTGGCTCAGATCTGTCGGCTGGGGCTGCCTCGACACTTTAGCATGTGGGACAGAAACAAAGAAAAAAAGCACGCAAACACTCCCTCCCGGAGGGACTGCCAGAGGGGGGTTTCTTCGGACCATTGCATATAACATCCACGCTCCTATTGCCGCCCCCAAACCAATCAGAACGCTCAAACTCACTAGCCGAACTGGTATTCCTCTTTGAGTGGTATTCCTCCTCGAGAGGTCTTCAGTACTTGCAACCAACCGCTTGGACCTCCGTCGGCCTCCCACCATGGCCTCGGCCACTGCTGCCAGCGTCCACCGAGGCGACAGAAAACACAACCACGAATCTCGTGCCCGGTCTAGCAACCCTCCCCCACCGGCGAAGAAGCAGCACCGCTCAGACAGCCCCAGAAGGGAAACGCTCCCGCCGATAATCGACGAAGACGACCCCATGCTCGACTACCCTCCCGAGAACTGGATCGCATCCATGATTGGGACGGCTGGCCAGCTGTACCGCTTCAGCGACGACCTGGTCTACAAGAGCAATGTGACCCCGCGCGAGGCCGACTTGATGGAGTCTGCAGGTGATCTGACCATGCAGCCTCTGACCCGCGTCGTGTGGAAGGGCTCCCGCCCCGATACAGGCACCAAGGCCGTCATCATGGAGGCCGGCACCCGATTCCGAGCCCGCGACGTGGCTCCAAAGGACCGCCAAGCCGTCGCGACCCAGATGTTCCTCCTCCTCGGCGAGCTGCACCGCCGGGACGGCATAGTCCACGGTGATATCAAGGAGTCCAAGTTCCTGTGGGGCCGCGACGGGCGGTTGAAGATTATCGACTTCAGCAGCGCGCGCTTCATCGAGGAGAGCCCGGGCTCGTGGAATTCGAGCTATGCCACCGAGACCTACTTCACACCCGAACGCATCAAGAGGAGGAAAAAGAGTCGCCACCCGGCTGGTCACGGGGCCGGAACCAGCGCGAGCTTCGGTAGCACCCCCGCCCCCGGTGTCTTTGACGACTACTACGCCCTGGCCATCACGCTGTGGAGCATGTACACGGGCAAGAAACCGCGGAACCGGCAGTTTAATCAGAAGAATATCAAGAGGTCTGACCTGATGGAGGTTGGCGACGACTCGATCCGTTTGTGGATCAAGAAGGTCCTCAAAATGGCGGGCTGCCGCCTCTCGTCCCCTGATCCCCGACTGGCTGCCCCAAACACTCATGTTCCTAGCGTGGTGAATCCTGGACAGATTAATGTATTGCAGCAGCGGAACGGCAAAAACTACGTGCAATGACAGGTGATAAAGTCTGCTGCGCCGCTGGCATTAGCTGGGCCCGTACGACCAAGACACGGGCCAGGAATAACAGGTATTGTACCACTCCGGTGAAGGACGGGGCACAGCAAACGCCGCAAACGCCGCAAACGCCCCCAACAAGACCGCATTTCTGCCTCGCCGAGTGCCTCCTAGCGGGGTCTACGATACACCTCGGTGTAGATAGTAAGAAGGGAAATTCGATAGTTGCACTTGGTACTAGGGCCTAGGAATGTCGGATGTTCAGCACTCGTATCATGGAGGGCGAGTACCGCAGGATCATTTTTATCATAGCTTTGTAAATACTAAATAGTATTGCTATCATGCATTTGTCGATAGCATTATGTAACTTTGCCTGTCCCTTTACTTCGGTCTCTTGCAGCTTGCCAAGCTGTCCTTTGATGGAGCGAGGATGATGGTAATGACTAAATATTGCGTACACCAGTAATTTAAAACAAGAAGCTGGTTCTTCGAATCTTGGTATATTATCAAACTCGGTGCCCCATTTATGCTGCCCATTGCCTTATTCATCTCCAATCCAATTGCTACGCCAGTTCAGCTCCATTTCCTTGGCCCTGCGGCTGTGTCTCAGCCGGACTTACTTTGTTCGCATCGCTAAGCGGCTGCAACAGCAACCCACCTGCCCGAGCCCCAAAGCCATCCTCCCTTGCGACCTTGTGCCTCACCAGCTTCTGCCTTGTCACAAAGCTCCACATCCACGCCCCGGATACAACCTCATGCCCGCCTTCCCTCCCCGGTAGTATCCAGACGTTGCCCAAGAACATGGTAACCAGCACGCTCGTCCACATGATGGGAACCAGAGCAATGAATGCCCACATGATTCCATTTTTGGCGCTTTGGGGGTCCGAGTGATTCGATCCGCTCTTGTTGTTGAAGACGGTCGACATCAGGGTGAGACCCACTGTGCCGCCAAAGGGGTTAGCAAAGGCCACGAGACAAGAGATGGGTGCTGTCAGGGTTGGGAAGAATGCCAATGCATGCATGGCGCTGGGGTTGAGCGTGGCGCCGACGCCGAAGCCCACCAATGCCATCATGCCGTAAATAGTGGGCACGTTCTCGGCATTTGTCGCCCACGCCAGGACTGTGATGCCGACAGCAGAGCAGGTGGTGCCGAGCAGAAGGCATGGTTGGGTTTGTCGTGGCCAGACGTTGCTGAAAAAAATGGTCGAGAAGCTGCCAACTGGATTGGTTTCGCGTGAGCGGAAGTACCGGGCAAGAAAAGGGGCTAAAAGGGGCAGAGCTTACCACCAAGTCCCGGGAGGAAGTATAAGAGGGCCAGCCCGGCGCTGCTTGCACTTTTGCCTTGGACGAGAGCAAAGTACAGATCCATAAAGTACATGACCGCAAACATGGCCACTCCCACGGTAAAGTTGATGACAAGCAACAGCCCGATATCCTTTTGCGCCAGCAGCTGCCACGGCATCATGGGCCTCTGGAGCGGAAACACCCTCGCCATGACCCTCCCGGGCGCCATGCAATACTCATAGAGCAACCACGCGCCCGTCAAGATAGCCCCAACCACCATGGGCGCCAGCACCGCCGGCGAGTCCCAGGCGTACGTACCCCCGGCCCACGTAAACGCCAGGACCAACAACCCGAGCCCCCACAGAAACAGCAACTGTCCGCCGTAATCCACCGTCGCCAGCCGGACCAAGAACCGCCCCCTCCTCGTCGTCCGGTCCCTCACCCGGCCCTCGCGCAGCGTCCCCTCGACCTGCGGCAGCGGCTGCGGGCCCAGCAGCTCGCCCCGCAGGAGCACCACGACCAGCACGACGGCGAGCACGGCCACGGGCAGGTTAATCGCAAAACACCACCGCCAGCTCACCTGCGTCAGGTACCCGCCGGCCACTGGCCCGACCGAGAAGCCCACGGCGCTGACGAGCGCGAACACTGTCCAGTTCTTGGAGTACTCGGCCAGACTAACTCGGTCGGCGAGAATAGTACGCACGGAGATGTTCACGCCGGCGGTGCCAACGCCCTGCAGCGCGCGGCCGAGCAGGAGGACTCCGAAGGCGGACGTCGGCGCGGCGGTGCACAGAGCAGACCCGATGGCCATCGTCAGCACGGAGGCGTGCAGGGTGGCGTGGCGGCCGAAGATGTCGGCGGCCTGGGACCAGAAGGGGAGGAATGCGGCGGCGGTGAGGTTGAAGGAGGTGATTATCCAGTTGAGCTGGGAGATCTCGTCTGAAGGAGGTTAGGAGGATTTATCTTTTAGGGAAAAGGGGGGTAAGGGGGGAGGGGGGCAACGTACTGAAATCAGCGGCGATGAAGGGGAGGGCGGACGCGATGATAGTAGTGTCGAGAGCTTGGAGGGTGAAGGGGGCCATAAGACCAAAGACGATTTTGAGGCGGTAGTTGCGCATCCGCTTCTTCTCGGCCTTCTCTTGGGGCGTGTCCCTGTGTTTGCCCTCCTTGGCGTCCGAGGCTCTTATGCCCGCGAGGTCGGGGGCGTGGTCCCCGCTGGCATGGACGGGATGCCCATCTTCGGTAAATCGAGTCTGGGAATCTGTTTCTGTCGATTGAGGTTGCGAGGCATTTTTGGTCATTCGCTCCCTGTACTTCCCCCTTGCGTACTTGTAGGCGAGGAACATGATTCACGGGAGGCGGTTGTGGCGTTGGCTTAGACAAATGATATCGAGATGCGTCTGGATGTGTAACTCGTCAAGAATAACGGCAACAACACTAGATATTTATGTCGTTGACAAAAACATCAAAAAGAGGCCTCTTGAACGGCTTGATGAAATCCATACCGGCACACATACGCGTTGCTTGCCCATGCCGACCAGCCGAAGGCAACCAAGGCCCCTACCAAACCGACGATGCGGTTTGGGGTTCTAGGGGTGAAGCGAGCGCCACGATTGGTCCATCGCCAAGAATCCGATCGCATTCGTCGGATTCGCACTGGCGAGCTTGCTCTGTCTTGGCGCCATTGGTGTTACACAACCCCCTGATTGGCTGATCGCTTGCACGCCTTGGCCAAGCCCCCTTCTCGGGACGAATCCAAGCAGTGAAGATCCATCAGAGGCGCACCCAGCATGTCGATATCCTCACGGCAGTGCCAAGCCCTCCACTAGGTAGTATTTATCCCCGCTACCATCGGAATCGAGTCTCCAGAATTCACGTCTCCCCGTTTGCAGACTTGGAGATTGAAATAAGGCCATTCGTCGCCGTTCGAAGAAGAACCGTCGGTGACGCGTCGCGGCATCCTCCCGCCCACCGAGACGAGTCGAGCGGGGGCCATCTTCTCGGGAGTCCCAAAGAGGGAGTGTTCTGAGATCCCAACTGCAGCGATCGTTGCCGGCACTGCAGATACACTAATGCCGTGGTCGCCGGCGAAATATCTTGGTGTCGATGCGATTGAAGTATCTCCACTATCAGTACACTCCCCAAACGCTGAGAGCTGGCTGGTTAACATACGTAGGACATGAACGCAAGGCAAAACATGCGACATGCTGTAAGAAAATCTCGGCCCAGAGCAAAAAAACGGCAAAACAAACTGCAAAGATAAATCGACTTCATTCATGTAAGCAATGCTGAATCCTACTCACACTCTCAATGTCAACACTTTACCGCAAGGACCAAAGTCTACCGGTCCCTGACACTTTTCCCAATATGTGAACGCCGCCCGAGTGCTCCCCAAAGCGAAAACATAACACCCTGCCCCCGTCGTATGAATAATTATGCCACGCTTGCGACTCAACCCCATCTCTACTCGTCCTTGGAAGCACCCTCTGTGAGGGTCTTGTTTGCCACGCTGGTAAGGCCCTCCCCAATGTTTTCAAGATGGACTTTGGTCTCGTTCTCGCTATCCGCAGCGTTGATGCGCGTCAGCTCGCTGACGAAACTCTGGCCCCACCAGGCGCTGGTGTACTTGAAGACATATCGCTCCAGTTTGCGGTAATTGGCCTCACGCTGCTCGGCACTCATCGTAACGGCATCGTGGACCGCGTTCGCGAGCTCTTCCGTGTTCCAGGGATTGACAATCAGACTCCCGTTCAAGCTTTGCGCCGCGCCGGTAAACTCGGAGAGGATCATGACGCCATGTCTCTCGCGCTGCGTCGCAATGTACTCATACGAGACCAAGTTCATGCCGTCGCGGGTTGAGCTGACGAGGCAGACGTCGCTAACAGCATATAGGGCCGTCAGCTCGTCAAACGAGACTGACTGATGAAGAAAGTGGATAGGCATGAACTCGATGGTGCCGAACTTGCCGTTGATTCGGCCGACGAGCTCGTTCACCACGGCGCGAAGGTTCTGGTACTCCTCGACATCTTGCCGGCTGGGCACAGCGACCTGCACCAGAACAATCTTGCCAATCCACTCAGGATGTTCCGTTAGGAAGACCTCAAGCGCATGCAGTTTTTGTGGCACGCCCTTGATATAGTCGAGTCGATCAACGCCGACGATGAGCTTGACGCCCTCGAACTTGCGCGACAGGGCTGCAATACGGGCTTGGACCTTGGGTTTTTGCAGGCCCTCGACGAACTTTTCGGGATCGATTCCAATTGGGAACGCGCCAACAGTCACGAATCTCCCGTTGTACTCTACACCATTCGGTGTCGTCGGGGCGGAACTGTTGGGCTGTTAGTTGGGATCAAGGCCATATCAAATCAGGGGCACCTACAGTATCCTCGAGCAACTGCTCAGGAAATGTCTTGCGTAGTCGTAAGTATGGAATCCGATCAAATCACAATCCAGGACGCCGAGCAGCAGCTGCTCTCTGACGGGCAGAATACGATAGATCTCACTGCTGGGGAATGGTGTATGGAGGAAGAATCCGATCTTGACGCCCTTCTTCGTGTTCCCAATCTCCTCGCGCAGCATCTGGGGAAGTAACATCAAGTGGTAATCGTGCACCCAGATCAAGTCACCGTCCTGTACGTCCTTGATGACTTCCTTTGCGAACAGTCGGTTGACTTCGCGGTAGGCAGTCCAAGCGGACTCGTCGAAGGTAATCTCACCAGGATGGTAGTGGAAAAGGGGCCAGAGGATGGAGTCTGCACGACAGTTATGGTCAGCCAAGTTCATTAGGTAGGGAGGGGGCAGCTATGTAACTAACTCGCAAAGCCATTGTAGTGGCGGTCGGCCAGCTCGTCGTCAACAAAGACAGGAACAGCGCCGTACTCATCCTTGAGGCGCTGCCTCATGGGCGCCGCCTCTGCCGCGGGAACCTCTAAGCCAGGCCAGCCATACCACTGGAAGCTCGTGGTTTTGGACAGGCCACTCAAGCCGGTGACGAGGCCACCCGAGGACATGGAGAAGCTGTATTGTCCATCGTCGGAGCGCTTGATGGTGATGGGCAAGCGATTGGATATTAGGAGGAGGCGGCCAGGGGAGGCGGCTTGATCATCCTCAACGCCAGACATTGTGCTCTGTAGGACAAAGAGTCGCGACTACGGGGATGCGAGACTGCAGCCGGTATTCGGCGACAGCTAGGGCTTGAAGGGGGCCTGATCGATGGCGAGAGCTCTCTGCCGCTGTTGACGGCGGTAGCGTAAAATGTCGACGGCAGAAATCCGTACGTTGCGAATTGGCAGGGAGAGAGAGTTTCAAGGCAGTCGGAGCTGCGAGAGCGGCCAAAGCAGGTTTTGCGGGAGAGACGGGGTGTAGGCGGGGCAGGCGCCAACAGGAGGGGGCGGGGTAACGATTGAACGGAAGAAGCTCCAAGCAGAAGCGTCACGCAGGGAGCTATAGGTCAGGGGGGAGTTCTGGGCGTTCCTGTCTAGTAAGCTGAGGTCATGGCAAACAAACGCATTGCGCGCACTCGGGTTTTTATTTATGGTACGAGTTGGAGAGTAGGGGCTGGAGGGGAGGAAAGAAATAGGAGCTCAAGTCAGTTCTTAGGTCGCGGTAGGTCGGAGAGCAAGTGAATTGGGAGTTGGCAGTGGTGCAGCAGCTAAGAGCTCCTACCAGCCGTCGACGTAATTTTTGACGGGGAATCAGGGATGCGCGGCGCGGCACAGCTCTCTCCCCTGTCGCTCTCTCGCCTTGCCTCCAAGTCTTTTCCAGTCCTCCGCCATGTACTGCGTGCTTGTGACATCCAAGGCCACGACGATAAAATCCCGGCAGTACCCCACCCGCTTCTGCCTGCGTTCCGCTGCCTTTCTGTCTTTTTCTGCAGGACAGGCCTCGATTGTGCAACGTGCAGGTGGCCTTCCCAGCCGGGCGCTACCTGCCTTCGCATGGCGTGCGCCATTCCTCCGTGTTTCCGTCGCCTTCCGGCATCTCTTCCGCAGCGCGCTGCACACAAAGAAACACAACGGAAGGCAAACTGGCCGTTTCGACCCGGCCGACAAGGGCACCTGTCAAATGGCGCACCATGCGGCCTGCATGGTGGCATCCAGGTCTTCTGCATTGCACCGAGCCGAAATGCGATGGAAATCACATTTTTCATCCTCTCTGCCCTGTTGTCGCTCGCGGCGTTCGGACCTTTTCCCCAGCCAAGCTTACAGCTAAGCTGCTCTGCCCTCCCCATGTTGCCCTGGTGGAAGGCTGGATATCCCCCGCGAGACAGGCCAAACGAGCCAAACGAACAAAGCGAACACAATCAGATGGATCTCCAACCGTTGCAATGATGACATCGAGTGGACAACACTGAACACACGGCCTGGCTCCCCGGTGGAGGCAGAGCAACCGTCTTTGTCCAAGTCAATTTTAACCTCCGTTTAGCCGTCAAGGCGACCAACAGTGTGGGGCCAGCAATTGCAGCCCAATCGATCTGCCACACCCCCCTCGTTGACTCTGCTATCCGGACCGACATGTGTAGTTATCTCTGGTCGAGCGTATTTGACGATGTCGGCTTCGAGCGATGTATTTTTTGAGTCGTCCCTAAGGTGACTCTTCCTGGATCGCTGCGGCACTTCCTAGATCGGGGTCCCGTAATCTTTGGCGAGCCGTCCCGCTGATGCGATGTCGGAACGCAACCACACAACCAAACCCGCGGCCAAATCTCAGGAATCTTGAGTGAAGGCTTTCGAGGTCGCCTCAGCTGTCAATTCGGCCAACTCTTTTGTTGAGCTGCTTGCATTGCGCTCGATATCTCGGGATCGGGATGGTATCCTCAACCCTTGCCAACGGAGGAAGGGAACTGATCAGCTGTTAGGCTGACGCAAGCAACAAAGCACCAGAGAATGTTTGCCTTCCCCGGCCGACAGACTCAACATCTAGTCCAAGGAAAGTGATTGCTTTGAGTGTTTCGTCACATGTCACAGTAACAACGAAGGGGAAATACGAATCGCATAAGGTATGTCAGGAAAAAAGAAAAAGAAGGGCCAAAATGATCAACACCTTACCCACAAGTTTTGGTCGAGTCGACTTCGGCGCTCGTTCGGCTACGGGAGTAAAGTGAGGTCGGATCGGCATCCCACCACATGGATGGCTCATAAGCCCGTGAGCGTTCCCTGCGAGGTAACCCCCGGCTCGAAGTAATATGGATATGGCCAAGATAATGGCCCGCACCTCGCGAGCATTGCCTTAACCCCTCCGCAGCAGTCCGCACTCCGTCCCACCGATGACACCCCCGCCGCCAAGCGATCGCTCCAAGGGCCACTAACATCTCCCCCGCGACTAAAAGAATACAAGCGCCAACTGGACCAGTGGCTTCAGCTGCTTAGTTACGTCAGTTGCCGCTACACGACTTATAAGGAATTGAAAAGGTAAATAAAAACAGAATAAATATGTGATCAAATCCCGGTTCACCCCTGATCGTGTCCTTCCAGCACTTGGAATACGCACCTTCTATTTGAGACATGGGCGTCCGCAGCCCTGTCCATGTTCGGACCGTCTATAAGCCATCGTCAATATGTCAAGCCAAACATCTCAAGTAAGGCTATCGAATTGGCCATGCAAGCTGCGATTCAACGGAAGCAAAATGTTGTCAGCAGCAATACCTTACTGAAATAATCCTAGCCCGACGATCGAGAAGAAGAGTTACCAAGGATATTCAAGGTCAACGCCAAAATGATCTCGTACTCGTACCTACCCGTCCACCCAAGATTCGCGCATCATTTGCTTTTTTTTTCGGCAGCCAAGGAGCCCCAAATTTGACACGAGCCCGAAAATGCCACCTTTGAGGGTGAATAAAACCTGTCTTCTTCCCCTCCCCTGAAATTGGGCTCGGTTCCAGTCCCGTAGTTTTGACGCTCTCGCCGCCCGCAAAGATGGCGCTTTCAAGCTTGAGTCTGGGGAATGCCCTTCTGCTCCCCTCAGCAGTGGTAAGAAAAATTCGCCAAAATTGGCCTGGCATCTCCCATCACTAACAACAGCAGCTTTTTGTTTACGCTACTAGCTATGCCTTCTACAATATCTTCCTGCACCCCCTCCGGCGGTACCCAGGACCACTCCTCATGCGCGCGACGCGCATGGGCTACCACTGGCGCGCGATGCGCGGTACCCTCCCCTTCGATATGCTGCCGTTGCACAAAAAGTACGGTCCTGTGGTGCGCATCGCGCCCGGCGAGCTGGCCTTTGCCGACCCCGCTGCTTGGAAGGACATCATGGGCCACCGCGGAGGCGGGCTCGAGATGGAGAAGTCGCTGCAGTTCTACCGCCCCCTGGCCGACATGCCTGCCGACATCATTAGCGCGCCTCGCGAGGAGCATGGTCTTTTGCGCCGTACTATGGCTCATGGTTTCAGTGACAGGGGTCTGAGGGAACAGCAGCCGATGATCAAGCAGTACATCGATCTCTTTCTTAAGCGGCTGAGGGAGCGCAGTGATGGAGGGAAGAAGGCCGTGGATATCGGAAAGTGGTACAACTTTACAACGTTCGACGTAATTGGAGATCTAGCGTTTGGTGAAAGGTGACCTGATTCTCCCTCCGGTACCTGAGCGGCCACTGACACAAATGGCTCGACAGTTTTGGCTGCCTCGATAGTTCGGATTACCATCCTTGGGTAAAGGCCATCTTTCAGCTGGCACGCGCCGGGACAATCTTTCAGATGGCGGCCCACTATCCGCTCGTGATGAAGCTCTTGCTGGCCCTTATACCCAAGCGGTTCATGAAGGAGCGGGAACACCATGAAAGCCTTGTGAGAATCAAACTACAAAAGCGTATGGATATCAAGGGAGGAAGGCCTGATTTGATTGAAGGGCTACTCATCAAAGCTGATGAATGGGTATGCGCCGCGCGTTTGCATAGCGACTAGAAATATCTTGACTGACGGGGCAATGCTAGGGCCTGACTCTGGATAAGCTCCAAGCAAACAGCGCAATCCTTATCATCGGCGGCTCCGAGACGACTGCGACACTTCTATCGGGTGTAACATATCTCCTGCTCCGAAACCCAACTGCGCTGAAGAAGCTCACGGAGGAGATTCGAGGCAATTTCAAGTCCGAAGCCGAGATTGACTTGACCAGCGTCAGCGCTCTACCCTACCTCCTGGCATGTCTAGACGAGGGGCTACGCATGTACCCGCCTGTTCCTACTGGACTCCCAAGAGTGGTTCCCAAGGGAGGCGCGAACATCTGCGGAAACTATGTTGCTGAGGGTGTAAGTCAACACGCCGCCCATGGGATGTTCCCAACTTGGAAGGCTAACTTGACTCGTCACTATAGAACATCGTAGCTGTTCACCAATGGGCCATGTATCACAACGATAGCAATTTCAAGGACCCATTTGCCTTCCACCCCGAGCGTTGGCTCGGTGATCCCGCGTTTGCTAGTGATCGCAAGGACGCGTTCCAGCCGTTTCACCTCGGGGCACGAAACTGTCTGGGCAGAAAGTAAGCTCCTCGGTCTCGTTGGTGTCTCAACCACAACATAAGAACATATCTAATGATTCCGCAGTTTGGCATACATTGAGATGCGCCTTATCCTTGTTCGAACGCTGTGGAATTTCGACATGCGCATTGCGGAAGACAGCCTTGACTGGATGAGCAAGCAGCGCATTTTCAACATGTGGGAGAAGGGTCCGTTGAATGTGTATTTGACCCCGGTTAGGTAAGGTCCTTTGGATACAATGCTGGCGAGCTGCATCACAACGGCGTAGTTTGCGTTGGCGTCCTGCTTGGACTGGTTCTCATGTACCAGTAGCCAGAGTATCAACCTACCGCATTTCAAGTACCTTGGGCGACATCGCGTCTTCCCCTGTGCACATTATGAGCCGTAGATCAAGTTCAGTATCCATCTATGCCTCCATCATATTGAGAGCCAGAAAGGGGAGCATAGTCGAGTGCCTTTTTCCAGCTTCTGACGTAGCGGTCGTAAAAGGGGCTTTGCGCCAAAGTTGGTGAAAAGGGGGTTAGGGTTTATTGAGCCGATGGCAGCCAGCTGCTGACGGAAAGTCTCGGCTTTCAGAAGTTCCAGCTACTACGGCACCTAACTTCAACTTCACCTCAGCTGCATTTTATCCGCAGTCATTGTAGAGCCCGGGTTCCCACCACCTCAGTTGCTGGATGCGGGCTTTCAATCGCCACATTCATTCCACTTTTTTGAGTAGTTTCACACTCTCTTCTGTAGATTCACAAGCCGCCAACAATGGCAATCCCCAGCCCCGCGCGCGTTGTCTCGCTCAGCAGCAGCATCCTCCTGCCCCTCCTCAGCTTAGCACACGCCCGGCCATCCCCCGGCCTCCCGCTCGTGATCAACACCTGGGGCGGCTCCTTCGCCGCCGCCACCGACGCCGCCTACCTCGCGCTCCTGGACCCGCCCACCTCGGCCCTCGACGCCGTCGAGCTCGGATGCGCCACGTGCGAGCGCAACCAGTGCGACTCGACCGTCGGCTTCGGCGGCTCGCCCGACGAGGCCTGCGAGACCACGCTCGACGCGCTCCTCATGGACGGCGTCTCGATGAAGACGGGCGCGGTCGCCGGTCTGCGCCGCGTGCGCGACGCCGTTGGCGTCGCCAGGCACGTGCTAGAGCACACGTCGCACTCGCTGATTGTCGGCGACCAGGCCACGCGGTTCGCGCTAGAGAATGGGTTTGTCGAGGGGGATCTGGCGACGCCCGAGTCGCGCGCGAGGTGCGAGGCGTGGAGGGAGGCTGGGTGTCGGGGGAATTACCGGATCAATGTCCTCCCCGACCCTGCGACGTCGTGCGGGCCGTACACGCCGTTGCCGCTAGACTCGTCCGCGGAGGGGTATCACCGGTTGCTGGTTGCCGGGGAGGAGGCGGCGTCGCATGATACCATCTCAATGGTGGCGATTCACGCGTCAGGGGTCATGGCGGCGGGCACGTCGACGAACGGGGCGGCGCACAAGGTTCCTGGGCGGGTTGGAGATGGGCCTATTGTCGGGAGCGGGTCGTATGTCGATGGGGATGTCGGCGGGTGCGGCGCGACCGGTGACGGGGATGTCATGATGCGCTTCCTGCCGTGTTACCAGGCCGTTGAGAATATGAGACGAGGCATGACGCCGCAGGAGGCAGCGGAGGATGTGGTGAGGCGGATGGTACGCAAGTATCCAAAGATAGAAAGTGGAGTTGTGGTGGTGAACAAGAAGGGCGAACATGGAGCCGCTGCGTCGGGTTGGACGTTTACGTATGCCGTTAGGGGTGGAGATATGGGTGCGACGGAGGTCATCACGGTACCGCCTGTCGAGGTGGGAGGGCGGTCGCACAGCGTCAACAGCGGCTGGCCACGAGCGATTGCGGAGCTGTGAGAGACATAAGCTGGCTCTACCCTTATATCCCGCCTTCGGTACTCGCCGTGGATATTCAATATCGACACCACCTCCTTGGTCTCAATCTGGATGCGAAAACCAAGCATGACCCTAACCCCGCCGTTAAGCCGACCCCGGATTTCCCGGGGTCTTGGTGAGCGCGCGAAAGGCGCCACTGGTGTGGGCCTGGCGCCAGGGATCGCAAGGAAGTGGATCCGGGGCGTTTGCGGAGAGCCAACCAGTTCGATGGACGACACAGCGCTAACTCCAACAGTCAGTCAATCTGCCCAGTGAGCTCAAACGGCCGCGCCCCCCCCCCTGGCGCGCGCGGACTTTGTATCCTCGGAATTTTTCTCTTCTCATCTTCGTTCTTCCTCACCTCAACCGTGACCTCCGCCGGGTGGTTCATGTCTCTAATCGCCTGAGACGGTGTCGCAGTTCCGTCGTGACGGCGGGCATGTCACTCGCTTGATGCTTTGCAAGCACACCCATGTCATTCATTACGGGTTCGAATACTACCGCGTTCATTCGTCCACTCTTTAGCAATGCGCCAAGTCGTTCTCTTCTCGCTTCTTTTCAGCGCCGCGCGCGTCATGGCCGACAGCGGTACCGCCTGGGTGACGCCTCATGACAGCTACTCATCCTCCGTTGGCGTGCTAGGCTGTAAAGTTAACACGGACCGAATTGCTTACTGGCCGGGTTCTGTCGACTGCACCAACATATGCGTGTCGTTGAGCTATGAGGGCCGGACGGTCAACCTCCTCCGCATCGACCAGTCCGGTGGCGCACACGATGTTAGCTATGACGCCTGGAACTATCTCTATACGGGCTACTCGGCCACCGACAAGCCTGCTGCTGGTGGTCCTATCGCTATGCAATTTGAGGAGCTCGATGCGTCGGCATGCGCCGACCTCATCTTCACGCACGACGGCAAGCTTCCACTGAGCGCCTCAAACAGCATGAATTTTCTAGCGAGCTGTCTCGACCATGACAGCTGGATCGGCAGGAACCACGTTCTTTACAACATCATGGACCCTATCTGCACCTATGGCTTCGACGAGCCGTGCTCGCTTGACTGGCCGGCTGCTAATCAGGCCGCATGCCCACACCAGCTGGGAGTGCCGGCTGCCTTAACCAGCGCTCCAGTTTACAACATCATGTACCCGAGTGGTTTGAAGGTGCTAGCGGGTGCGCCACCTGTAGCAGGCGGAGACGTGCCGGCGAGTACAGGGGATGCCGGGAACCTCACGGCAATGCGGTCAATTGTTCTGGCAATAACATCCAGTAGTATTCTTGCCTCCTGGCTGTTGTGTTGGGGATAGAATCCGTTTGCGGTGGCAGAAAGCATGGGAGGATAGATATTGATTCTGGACACCCTTGAAATAAAAGAAATCACCCACCTCGAGGCTGTGACTTGATCCCCTTTGTTGTTTTATGGTTTAGTCGTTCGTGCCTGCCAGTCAATCCTCCAATCTCAATATCTCCAACGTCATCGCTCAAGCTATTTCCTGCATCGATATTGATTTTATGCGTTGACCCCGGAATCCCCGGTCTGGCAGTTGCGATATTCCATGACAGGATTTGATTCTGTCACTTGGATCAAAACTACGCAGAACTATTGGTGCTCAAGAGCTTCTGGCTTGACCAGCTAACTCGAGCTCAGGACACCCCCTAGCTTTCTATGTCAAGCTGTGACTGCGTAAGCATACATATCTTGCACTGTAATGGGATAACGGGGACCTAGTAGAGAGGCAGGTTGTACAAGTCGACGGAAGACGGAGGGGTTTGCTTGACATGATGGTCGTCTAATGTCCACGAAATGTACCGTGCCAAAAACTGACCCGGCAACACTCAAGGCAGGTTCGACGTCCAGCAGTGTTGCCTCTCTGGACTGCAAAGCGAAGTCATAAGGTGCCGACCGTCAACCACCAAACACTCACACCAACCATCCGCATCAGCCACCAGGGCGATAGATGGTAAGTAGTAAACACCATGATTTCTATTTCATCATTCAATTCTCATTTTAGATCTTCTCCTCTCCCAAGCCATAATCTCGTGGACAGGAACGAGTCCCAGGCTTTCACGGCCCAGACGCGTTGCGGTTGCCCATCAACACGCCCCGCCCGTCGCCTTTTTTCCTCTGCCCTCCCCCACACAAACTCATCCTCAAAATTTTCCATTCACTTGCCCTCAGCCTTTGACATCTCCCCTTCATCCACCTCCCAAATCGCGCTGCACAGTAGGTTGCCATGGTGCCTCATGCTTCGCGCAAGCGGTTCTTTCTTCTCAAAGCAGACCAACGAGCCAGCACATCCCACAGCTCGACCCAGACTCTATTCATCCCTCAACCAGTATTTTAAGCGGACGCTCACCACTCGTCTTTCCATTGGGCAAATAGCTGGGGCTCGAGCAGCTGTCATCCGCGGCCAGAACCCCAGAGACGTCCCGGCACGGTTGCGGCTCCCCGCACCGCAAACTACTACCATAGTAAGCTTCTCTGCACCTCTCCGGCCGACGAAAAAAACGCAATGGCCATCGCACTGCTTTCCCCTCGCTTAGCGATGCGTAAAACGCGGGATCTACTACGCGGCAGTCGGCCGCTACTCCGAACCGCCAGGCATGTGCGGCTGCTGGGTTTTATCCCAACCACCCTACTCTGGGCAGGACGTTTTTGTTGGCTTTCACTTACGGGAAAAGATGCTGATGAGTTTTAGGGGCCGCTTGTTCAGATCCGACCCAGTGGTTTGGGAGCGATCGTCGACGTCTACCTCTTTCTGGGTGTGCTGAGCCTGGCCATTCTGTACTTGTTTTGGAGCCTGAGTCAGTTGAAAGCCTAGACCAACTGCGCCCACGAGAAGATGAGAACATCCTGGGCATCAAGTGTGAACCTATGTTTTTCGTCGTATTACGAGAGGAAGATGGACGATCGGGCATTGAACTTGAATTGAGAGGGATCCCGGGGTCGGATAGAGAGAGGAGGGGTGATTCCCCAGGGAAACAACTGCTTTTTTTCAAGTAGGACAAGTCAAAGAGTGTCCGAGCTGCCAAATACCAGTTAAGTCTGCCAGCTTCCTTTTTTTCGTCTGCATTTTATGTGATTTCTTCGTTGCCTACTGAAGTGAGGACTCGCAGATACTAATTACGCTGCCAGCCCGTCATCCCTCCACCCCGAGGCCATTCGTGAAGAGACCAAAAGAAAAGAACCGTGTGGCAACGGAGCACTCGGCGCGGGCCACCCCTTATTTGTTTACGTGTTTCCAATCACAACGGACAAACGGGTGAGCAAATAGGCTGCGCCAGTTGTGGGTATAGATCCAGTATTCACCACCAAGGATTCATGTTTGCATTTATCAGGAGCTGAAGGCAATGGTACATTGCTATTAGATTTGGCCGTGGTGCACGGCGCCTCATCGCTCTTCTCCCTCTCGTCCTTGTGGACTTGTTGCTTCACACAGGAGAGCAAACAATTCAAGGAGACTCCAAATGATGAGATTGTATTTTCCGCCCTCGAACATGATGAGCGCCGATTATCATGCAGACAAAGATTGATCAAGCTGCGGAAGGTTAAGATGCCGTAGGTAGCGAGACTGACTCGGAAGATGAGACAATCTGCAAAATGGTGCTTGCCCCCCATCTACATCCCGCTTTGATCCGTCTGAACAGGGGAAGGGAGATGATTGGGAATAAAGTTGAAATATCTCTAGTAGTTGATTTCGTGGTACCTCCATGATCTGACAAGGGGGACGTAGTTCCAGTGGGCCCGCTGGCTTCAATGGTCAGCTTGAAAAACTGTCAGCGGTCCACAAAGCACTGGCATCTGCGCCAAGGGGGAGAGGTATTCTCCCCGTTGAATGGCCTGTTTCTCACAGACGTCAAGGGTACCATCCTCCACGGCCGGTAGCATTGGATGTGTTCGAACGGGTCTAAAATTCTTTGTAGCTGACGCTGGGGGAACGTGAAGCTAGGTCTCTGCAATAAGTTGAACGGTTTGAGTCGTGAAATTCGATGGTACATTGGATGGTGGCAGAAGGTCATATGAGCACGAGAATTGAATTTCTTGAGGGAAGACCCCGAGATGATGCGGTAAGGCATGTGAGAAGGCGGCCTGAGATATTCTGCACTGAGTCCGTGCCCCGATATCGACGCCATTCATCTCCTAAGCCCTTCCGAGTTCCCGTTCCCATGGCAGTCTAAGCAGCGCCCCGATTTATCTTGGGTTGCAACCAAGCCACCTTCTAACTCAGCGGGCTACTCAATTTCCATTTCCATTTCGCTACGAAATACCATGATAGCAAGGTCATTGAGAATCGGAGAAGGCACCGGTCCAGTGGAAGAGATAGCTTACAAATCTCTCGAGCTCTTGAAGAGCAGAATTGAGCCCCTGAATGACAACTGTGGCGGCGGTTTTGGTAGTAGCATACTGCTGTTTAGCCACCGTACGATTTCCCTCGATCATACGACTAGGCAAATCGGATCCGGGGGTTTCAGTCGCGGAGTCTGTGGGAAGATGGCTTTCGACAACTCAACCTTTTGAATTGCACGTAGGGTCTATTTCAATATTGATGCGGGGACAGGAGCTCCCAGTCAGGCTGAATGGCAGCGAGCTACAATTGGAAAATAGAACAGGAAAGCATAAAGGGATTTGAAAGGAGACAAAACTCAGTTCAAACACACATGGTTGTGACTTGGGGGTTCAAAGTGTCACCGAGACCCTGCGTTTGTACTGCGGCAAAGCTCAAGGAGTGCACTTGAACGTATTGGAAGGTGCACATGCGAGTTGCCGTCAGTTAAGGGGGAAAATATAAAGATGTGGGTAACATAGTGTGTTGGCACACCGAATCATGACCTGTGGCGGGTTAAACTAAATTCCGGACAAGTTGATGCTCGAGGGGCCAAAGGTGATGTTTCGGAGTTTTGCGGCTCAAAGACGACCAGACGATCAAACACGTTTGCTTACCTAATATGCCAAGCCCGCTCTACCCGTGCCCTGATCCTGGCCTTTGCACCTCCCCCCGCCATCTGAACCTAAGCCATACAACCTGAGCCAATACGCGCGTTCGTCGCAAGCGTTGTTCGACGCGACTGACAGCATTTGTCCAAATTCTCTACCGCGCCACATTTCACATTTCACATTTATCCCCTCTACAATCCACCAGATATCTACAAATATCGATTGTTTGGGCCGCGCGCAGCCTCGCGATACCATCTTTGGCCAGTATGCCAAAAAAGACCAGTGACAAGGCCCTTGAGGCAGAACTTGTCAAGACTATTGATCAACTCTACAACAGCGACAAGAGGGATCAATTGACTGTTAACAATGTCCGCCGGTTAGTCGAGAAGAAGCTGGAGCTCGGCGAGGGCTTCTTCAAGGAAGGCAACTGGAAAGCAAAGAGCAAGAAGATTATCTACGACGCGATTGTGGGTAGCACACCATCCCAAGCCCAACATCGTACTCTCGAGAGCGCAACACTGACTGCCTTATCTAATAGGGTGAAATTGAGGACGCTGTGCCCGATGGACCCTCCCAAGTCTCGCCAGCGCCCGAGCCCGAGCCAACTCCCAAAGCCAAGGCCAAGAACAGCGCAAAGATCAAGAAGCGCGCGAGAAAGCAACCGACGCCGATTACAAGTACTGGTTCTGAGCTTAGCGAACTCGACGAACTTAGCGACGCGAGCGAATTCGAAAAGCCGGCCAAGAAGCGGAAGCTGACTGGGAGGGCCAAGAAGCCTGCCGTCTTTGATGAGGATGAGGACGAAGATGAGAACGCCCTGACCGAAACGAGCGACATGGAGATGAAGAGGGAGTCCAACAATCGCAGCCCTACCAAAACCGGGACTCTAGGGCCAAAGGCGAAGGGAAAGGGAAACACTGTCAAACGGGTTTCTGTGCCGGCAGTTGCCATCGACTCTGAGATCGAGTCTCCGCTCAGCGAACCTGCTTCCGAAGAATCGAGCGTTGAGAATGATGCGCAAGAGACTGTCATCTCCTCCGTAGGGGCATCGTCAAAATCGAAACCCTCAGCTAAGCCGCTTCCCGGCGACGAAAGCGACGAGTCAATTGTCTATGATGAGCCTCCGAAACGCAAGTCCAAGTCCGCTAAGCACAAAAAGGCAGCAGGTAAAGCGACAAGCCCGGCGCCTAAGCTGGCTGGCGACGACGGCGAAGAAAGCCAAGAGTCTATTGTCAACGACGAGCTTCCTAAGCGCAAGCGTAAATCCAAGGGGGAGCCGACAAAGGCGAGCAAGTCCAAGGCCGTGGCCAAAGCGGCACCTGAGCTCTCGTCGGACGACATATTGATCAGGCAGATTCAGAGTCAGCTTGTGAAGTGTGGCGTGCGTAAGATCTGGGGCGTCGAGCTCAAAAAGTACGGCGACGACAAGAAGGCAAGGATTCGCCATCTCAAAAATATGTTGACCGAAATTGGCATGACGGGCCGCTTCTCAGAATCAAGAGCAAAGGAGATCAAAGAGCAAAGGGAGCTCCTAGCCGATCTTGACGCCGTCAAGGAGGGCGAAAAGAACTGGGGCCTTAGCCGCGACCGCTCCGCTAGACGCCGAGGGGGCAAGTCCTTTAGGGAATCTACCGACGAGGAAGAAGGCGGCATCAAAGGTGGCGAGAAGGCTGGAGAGGATGATGTTGGCGACGACAGCGATGAAGATGATGCGCAGCCTGGAGCGCGTGCGAGAGCGCACGCCAGAGCGGACCTGGCATTTTTGGGCGACGAGAGCGATTCCGACTGGGGGACGGCAGGCACAGGCGGTAATTAATTGTGGCGATACCATGGTTGTTGGAGTTTTGGTTGGGACTGTACAACAGGAATACCCCTCGAGCTGTTGCATTTTCCATGCTCGCAAGACTTGTCCAGGAGAATACTGGTTCAGGAGCTCATTTGACGGTGTTCATTCTTTGGGCTATCAAGCTAAATACTGCGACTGAGCCCAGGAAGAGCACTGCGTTGTAAAACTAGAATGGTAGCGGATTAGCGAAATGATAAATTTGAGAGAGGCCAAAGGTTGCATACTGCCTTGCGGGACACGTCTCTTTCTTCGTTGTCGGTTCTGGCCTCGATGAAGAGGCGTCGCAGGTTGGGGAAATTTGCCTGCGCCGACGACTGTTAGCCAACCGCCCCAACTTGAAGCTCACGACAAAAGGGCCGATGGCATACCATTTCGAGGCGGGTTCTGTATCCTGCAATCCCAGCTTTCTTGCAGTTTCGAATTCATCAAGCCCAGCAACAGACAGGTAGCGGTTGGTGACTTTAAGGAACGCGACGGGCGGGTGAGCTGCTAGGCTCTCCAATCAATGCCAGCTCTCAATGTGAAGGGCTGCAAGGGTCCTCCAAATTACGTAATCAAGTCGCTCCCCACCATCTGTGGCTGAAGCTCCTGGAAATTGCTGAGCGCCACAACACGAATTCTGGGGCGGGCGGGCAGGCTGCCAGAGCCAAGGACAAAAAAATTGGAGTTCCTGGCGGCTGCTTCTGAGCACCGCCTGCCGCATCACCACGACGCACGACAGCCCCGTCAGCCCGCTCCCTTCCCTGTTGCCCTACGCTCAAGGCCGAGGAGACATCTTCAAGCAGCCTTTTGCATGCAGCGACAAACATCGCTCTGAGCGGACGTCCTGTCCCCTGCCAATCTCGATTCCATCGGCAGTTTCACCGCCCCACGCCAGCCAACCGCAGCCAGCTCGCTGTCCTCGACGCCGCACCGCCCCTCTCCCCATCCAACCTCCATCCCCCGACCGACCACGGACTCCCTCGCACGTCGCAGCCATGGCACAGGCAGTGAACCGCATCCGCGGGGCCTTCGCTCCCCCGCGGAAGGGCGAGACCTTTGAGCTTCGAGCAGGTCTGGTCTCCCAGTATGCCTATGAGCGCAAGGAAGCCATCCAAAAGACCATCATGGCCATGACCCTGGGAAAGGACGTCTCGGCGCTGTTCCCCGACGTTCTCAAGAACATAGCCACATCGGACTTGGACCAGAAGAAGCTGGTATACCTGTACCTAATGTAAGGAGACTTGACTTGGGCTGTCTCGATAGATTGGCCGCGCCGCGTCGTCTGCCATTTCCCTTCCAGAGCTAACGAGCTGCTGCCTCAGGAACTATGCCAAGTCGCACCCGGACCTTTGTATCTTGGCCGTCAACACCTTTGTGCAAGACTCAGAAGACCCGAACCCCTTGATAAGAGCGTTGGCGATCCGGACCATGGGCTGCATCCGCGTCGACAAGATGGTGGATTACATGGAGGAGCCGCTGCGGAAAACACTTCGCGACGAGTCGCCGTACGTGCGCAAGACGGCCGCCATTTGCGTTGCCAAACTCTTCGACCTGAACCCGACAATGTGCCTGGAGAACGGCTTCCTCGAGATCCTGCAGGAGCTGATCGGCGACCCGAACCCAATGGTCGTGGCCAACTCGGTACAGGCGCTGTCGGAGATCACCGAGACCGCGCCAGAGACCAAGGCTCTGGTTGTTACGCCGGCAATGCTGAAGAAGTTGCTCATGGCCTTGAATGAGTGCACAGAGTGGGGGCGAGTCACGATTCTTACCACCCTCGCCGACTACCCCTCGACCGACGTCAAGGAGTCGGAGCACATTTGCGAAAGGGTGTCGCCGCAGTTTCAACACGTCAATCCTAGCGTTGTCCTGGCCGCTGTCAAGGTTGTTTTTATCCATATGAAAGTCCTCAATCCTGAATTGGTTAGACAGTATCTGAAGAAGATGGCACCTCCCCTCGGTACGATTAGCCCTCTAAGCTCCGTTCTAGGGTCCAAACTGACCATGGCTCCCAGTCACGCTTATCGCCTCTGCCCCCGAAGTTCAATACGTTGCACTGAGGAACATTGATCTCCTCCTGCAGGCCAAACCCGACATTCTTAGCAAAGAGCTTAGGGTTTTCTTCTGCAAATACAATGACCCGCCGTACCTCAAGCTTGAGAAGCTCGAGATCATGGTGAGGATAGCAAATGACAAGAACTTTGACCAGCTGCTTGCCGAGTTGAAGGAGTACGCTCTGGAAGTCGATATGGACTTTGTCAAGCGTGCGGTCAAGGCTATTGGTCAGGTTGCTATCAAGATCGAGGCCGCGAGCGAAAAGTGCGTCAACACCCTGCTCGACCTCATCGCCACCAAGGTCAACTACGTCGTCCAGGAGGTTGTCGTTGTCATCAAGGACATTTTGCGAAAATATCCTGGCTACGAAGGCGTCATCCCCACTCTCTGCAAGTACATCGATGAGCTTGACGAGCCCACTGCGCGAGGATCGCTCATCTGGATTGTGGGAGAGTACGCCGAGAAGATCAAAAACGCCGATGAGATATTAGCCGGATTTGTGGATGTCTTTGCCGAAGAGTTTACACAGGTCGGTTTTCCAGTCAAGGTTGGTCTGCTTGTTACTAACTCTTGACAGACCCAATTGCAAATTCTCACAGCCGTTGTGAAGCTCTTCCTCAAAAAGCCCAGCAATAACCAGGGCCTCGTGCAGAAGGTCCTGCAACAAGCGACGGCTGATAGCGACAACCCGGATATCCGAGATCGCGCATACATTTACTGGCGCCTCCTTTCCGGCGATCTTGATGTTGCCAAGGTCCGCTTCCTCCCCACTCTTTGTCCAACGACGATGCGCTAACACTATTGCAGAATATCATCCTCTCCCAAAAACCCGCCATCACCACGACCGTAACCAGTCTGCCACCCGTCCTTCTCGAGCAGCTCCTTACAGAACTATCAACCCTCTCGTCCGTATACCACAAGCCCCCAGAGTCATTTGTCGGCAAGGGCCGCTTCGGCGCCGACGAGATCCAACGTGCTGCCATTCAAGAACAGCGCCAGAATCTGGCAGAGAATCCCATCGCTGCTTCAGTCGCGGCGGCAGCCGCCGCTAACGGCAGCTCTTCCCAAAGCAACATGGAGAATCTACTTGATATCGATTTTGACGGCGCAGCGCCTGCGAGCGCCGAGCACAACATATCGGGCGTTGGCACACCTGACCGCGGCTCTACGCCGAGCACGGTTGGTGGCCTCCCAGGAGCGCCGAGCGGCGGCATGGCAGATATCATGGGTTTGTTTGATGCGGGAAGCAGCAGCAGCGCCCCGGCACCTGTGCAGAACCCTCCCCCTGGAATGGGGAATGTGATGGACAGCTTTGCGGGCATGGATTTGAGCGGGACAAGCGCGCCGCCACCGCCGGCACAGCAGCTGGGGCAGAAGCCTGCACAAGCCAACAGCGGGAACGACGACTTGCTAGGGTTGTTTTAGGTCGAGACGCCTTGCAGCGCGGCGTGTTGGGATATGGGACTTGGACCTCAGCGCCAGGTAGTTTTATGAGATATCACGGCGTCAAAGAAAATGATTAGATGAGTTCCTCCGCGAAGTACTGCAGCCTATCGCAGCTTCAAAACCATTACAGATATGAGTGCCGTACTAGTAGTGTATGATAACCTCCTTTATCGGTCCAAGACTGAGAGGTCTGAGCAGCTCTGCGACATCATCGAAAAGCTGAAAGAATGCATTGACAGCAACAACCCCTTCTCTCCTTCTACTATATGCGCCCATCTTCTCCTATCAATCATACTTCGTTTTACCTCCCCCCGGGGGCTCCACTTCCCCGTAGCTGTTCTCCACACTCACTTCACACCAACCGCAAGATGCCCAACACCATCCCCAGCTGCTGCAACATGGCCATAACGCAGCCTGAAATCCCTCAGGAGGTATCCCCTGGCGCGATAGAGACCAGATGGCGATGAGGACGGCTGTCGCAGGGCTGACGCTGCACATTGTTACCACGGTGGTGAGGGTCCCGCCGAAGGAGGTGCTCCTCAGGAACTGATCGAGATAGCCGAGGCGCTCCCCTTTCTCGACACGGTATATGGATATGAGCCTGACACAGCGGCCAACAGTGGCAGTGAAGAGGATGGGGAACAGCGTAGGAGCCTGCAAAAGGTGTCGGATTGGATGATCCCCACGAATGGAGATGAGTCGGGCCTACAATACTGCTCGTCTGGAAGAGAATTTCGCCAACGAGTCCGAGGTCCGCCTTGGCGACGCCGTTGGAAACGAGAATGGCGACAGCAAAGACAGCGAGAGCAAGCCATGTCGACAGCAGAAACATATCCCCAGCGGCCGAGAGAGCCAACAATCCCCAGTCTCGCCCGAGTGTCTGCGGCTCCGATGGCCAGTCCCGGGAGTTCTTCGTCTTTTCCTTCTTCTTGTTACTTATGGAAGGTGGTGCGTGAAGCACCGCGGGCGACACAACGGACTTGTGTTGTCCGTCATGGTGGTAGTTGCTATTTGCCGCGGGCGGTATCACGACCTGATTGGAAGACGGAGGACGATAGGTTACTGACATTATCACTTGGTAACACGCCGGTTGTCAGGCTGCTCAAGAGTACCTAGAATTATTTTGCATTTGCGGGCAGGGACGGTGCTAGATGTAGCCCGCCAGTCAGGCGGCTACGGGCGGCCGATGTTGGGCAATGTGGGATGGGGATGGGTATGGGGATGGGAGCAATGAGTGGCCGAGACTACTGCTCGCTCCGGGTTGAGCCACGTAGGAGAGCCAACAAGATTGGCGAGACCAGCAGCCATGCATGTCTGAGAGCGATTGCTGTGAGTGGATGCCATAACCGCAGCGTCCGTGGGGATGTATGCTTCATTTTTTTTATTTTTTTGGACAGCGAGGTCCGTCGACTCGTTGACAGTACCATAATCTCGTCCGGACCTTAGGCGATTGATCGTATTACTTATAGGAACTCATTTCCACTATTCCAGTGCGACAATTGAGGCCCGGACTCGAGGGAATAACTTGCAGCTTTAAGCCCTCCGAGACTTTTGCCATGGTGTCTACTTCGAGTCGTCTAGGTAGTATAAACAGTGATCTTCAAATGTGATTCCGCATGGTCTTGGAGATGCCGGTCAAGGACTAAAGCTCCAGGGTCTTGTTCACCGCAGTTTTCTCGCCACATGTTACGCCGTGTTTCGAAAATTTGAAGGGAAGCCTTAGGCTTGATTCAAGTTGACTGCCTCTTGAGCTCTGCCTCGATCAGTTTAGACAGCAATCTCGAGACACAATCGTGCATGGTAATCATTCCGGCCAAGAACCTGTAACTCCAAGGTGGTCTTATTCACCGCCATATTCTCTCGCTTTATGCTCTCGCTTTGTGCTCTCGCCGCATGCTTATTTCAAGCCTCAAAGCGATATTAGGTTGTGTGAATTGTGGGGGAAAACCCATGACTCCAAGCTAAGGCTTTCAAGTTGTTTATCTAATTCCGTGAGCTCTTGCCTTAGCTCAGGTCGTCGGGTGTACTCCCACCGTGTGCTCCTGCCGCATGCCACGATGATGCGATATGTCCTGTTTCGAAGCAACTTTCCATTGATCCCAAACAAAGTCTCCTAGTACAAGGCCTTATGTTACTTACCTCTGCAAGCTCCCGCATCGGCTAGATACCTTGGTAGAGAACGTGATCCTAAGATGTGATATGACATTGGTTGTGTTGATTCAAGTTCCAGGCAACAAACTACATTTCAATAGCCTCGTCTACCTCCGCGAGCTCTTGCCTTGGCTTTAGGCCGTCTACTCTCGCCGTGTATTCTCGCTGTGTACTCTCGCCGTGTATTCTCGCCAAGCGCTTTCGTCGTGTTATCTAGGTCGTATGCTCCCCGCTGTGTGCTCCTGTAATGTGCTCGCTGCTCCCACCGCGAACTCTCGCCCCGTTATCTAGGTGAGTCGTGTTCTCCCGCCGCGTGCCCTCGCCGCTCCGGCCGCGTGCTCCCGCCGTGTGCTCTCACCGTGTGTTCCCGCCGCGTGTGCCTGCCACTTCGGCCAACCATTCCCGCCGCGTGCGTCCTACTCTCGCCGCATGCGTCCTACTCCTGCCGCGTGTGCCCTACTCCAGCCGCGTGTGCCCGCCGCTCTGGCCGACTACTTCGAGTCTCGCCGCTCTGGCTGCGTGCTCCGGTCGTGTGCTCTCGCCACGTGTAGTGCTGAAGCCCAAGCCCTATTTGACAGAAGCTCCTTAACAGAGCAATCTTATATTGATTTAGCGCAAGACCCCGCAACTCCAAGGTCTTGCTCGCTGTCTTGTGTTCTCGCCGTATGTTCTCGCCGTGTGTTACGCCCTGTCTCAAAGCTGCGCTTTGAAAGCGTGATTCCGGGAAGGAACCCGCCATCTCATGACCCCATACCCCCGCCGTGCTCTCGCCCTGTGTGTAAGCCGCGATCCCAAGCCGCGGTCCGGAATCGAGGCTGAAGAGCAAGAGACCTGCGCGGCTGGGGCTATCTAAACCCCACAAACTCGAAAACCAGATCGCAATTCCTTCCTCTCTCGCAAATCTTTTTTGAGGCCACCCCAACTTTCCACCATCGTGTTTCGGCTTCAGAGGTGGATGCCAAAATACCACTTTGGTGTATCTCGACTTCCAAAACCGATATCTTGGCTGACCGAAACACCCTCGAAGCAGATTTTTCACGTCTTTCCAGCTTCCCTTCAAGGCCTACACGGCATCTTGTGAGTCCTCCCCAAGCATGCGAAGATGGGTGCCAAAACACCGCCCCAACGGTATTTTGACTGTCCCAAACCGGTGGTTTTACTGACCGAACCACCTTTGAGACAGACTATTACCTCTTTTGCACGGTAAAAAGGCCTACTCGGCTTTGGTTTAACCAATGCCTGGGAATTCCCAGATCGGTATTTGTGAGTGGCACACAGCTTCGCTTCCCTGCCCCTCCGAGTCAGGCATTGTCGCTGACCGCCGTCTCCGCTCCATAGAAGGCGTTTCCACCAACTTGTGGTGGCATAATGGAAGCGAACGAGATGCCCTTTGGGGTACAGGACGAGCTCTCGGAGCTGTCATTGAACGCCAACTTCAGCTTGGAGGCGGCCAGTGGCCACCGCCGGCGCCTCAAAAATCTCATCGCCGAGATTGAGGGGGACAGCAAAGTTCCCATCTTCGTCCCCCTCACAGGGGACTACCGCGACAGCAAATTTGCTGTCAATACGATGACAAGGCGCGATAACGAATTCGTCGGAGCGCTGATGGAGGCGGTCACCCAAGGCCGTACAGAATTAGTCCTGTCCTGCCTCACGCTCAAGTGCGAAGAGCCCAGCGAGTGGCACGCCAGTGTCGCTTATTCGGAGCTGAACGCCGTCCTTCTTCATGAAGATTCGCTGACTTACCACAGCAACTTGTGGTATCTGATGGGGGGGGAGGTCCGTGAGCAGGCCTTTCTGACGTCCAAGAACAGAGACGAGGTGCCGAAGCGCGTGTGGCGTCGATATGTAAGTTCTTGCGTGTGTGTCCCCGGAGCCTCTGAAGATCAGACTGACGAGAATATCCTAGGCCGTCATCCTGTTCCCGGTCCGGACACTGGCTGAAAGCCTGAATTTGACATCGACCATGCCGTGGCATCAATCAGCGCTCCAGATTTTCAATTCAGCATTCGACGACGCCGAGGCCGGAGAGAAGGGCGCGCGCAGTATTCTGCGCAACATCATCAGCGGGCTCGAGGTACCCCTTGGGCCCGAGCTCCAGGAGCAAGTATTGGAGTGGAGCATCAAGCTGGAGGACATGAAGCTGGTGAAGAAGGCAGTCAGTCTGGTGCCCTACACCAACTTCCTTGTGGATCCATGCGTCTCGAGCCTGGCAAGCATCCTCAACCGCGAAAACATCTTGGCCGACGACTGCATTGACTGGGCTAAATGGTAAGTGCTTGCCCATTGCTTCCGTTGCCCTGTATCGCGATGAAAATTATTTTTCATCGCCGTGCTACTTCCGTCGCGCCTTCACAAAAAACGGACGGGAAGTTCCGTCGCACCTTTGCAATTTCCCATTTCTATCGCGCCTTCCACTATTTGATGATACTGACTTCGACTTTGGCCAGGCTTGGCCCGTTCGCCGCTGCCATTCCCAAGGTCGCGAACCTCTTTGTTTTTTTCCACAACATTGGTCGTGCACTGGACGGCGAGGAACGGACGGAATCCTTTCAAGAGTGGCGGGCTACCGTCTTTGAGCACCGCATTTTGAACGCGACAAAGCTTTTCATCCGCGACATTCATCCCGTCATGGACGTCTTAACCACATATGCGGACGAGGAGGGTTGGATCGCCGATAAGTGAGAGAAAATTCCACCCAGCCCACACATCATCATCATCATCACACATGCTAACACCCAAAACAGACTCTTCCCCAAGCTCGTCCAGCTGTCATCGTCCGGACTACAGCTTTTTGTCCTCAGGGCCATTGACGCAGGCGCGGGAAGCCCAGAGCTGCTTGAAAAATGCTTTGAAAAGCTCGACAATAAAGACCTCGACTGCTTCGCCCTGGCCCCTAGCCATTTGGCACATGACTGCATGGACCGAGACGAGGACGCGCAGCACCACAGCAGCAAGCTCATACCGCTGCAGATCACGACACGGGCCGGATTGATGGAAATTCCGGCGGCAGACAAGTCGAGACCGCACTCACGTTTCGTCGCCGCCCTGCAGCGCACCTCCAAGATGCCTCTGAGATACTCGTATATCATCTGCGCTTCGCGCGCCAACATGGAATCGAGACGGATGCAGCACAGGGCCTTCGTCCTCGATGTGGACGAGACTCGTGACCTCCTTGAGAAGCTGCAGGAGAACTTTGAGCTAGGCGATGACATGAAGGCTCTCGTCCGAGCCATCTTCAAACGACTCGAGGCTTCCAAGCCACAGAAGCCAATCCGACCCGCCGATGGAAAGTGGGTGAAGCCCGAGCTCCCCGACTGCTGCGGCGGAAACCCCTGCGCCATCCGTCACAAGCTTTGCCACTTCCTGGCCAGCGATGATTGCGGCCCCCTGCGGCTCACCGACTCTGAGGCCGATCATGTCTTGGACGCAGTCTGTGGCTGCAACTATCTACGGATGGGAGCTGAGGAGGAGGAGGAGGAGCGGGGGGACGGAACGATCAAGTCGATTGTCGTCATCAAGACTTTGGACGACTACTTGCATGCCGTCCAAACTTACAACGACGACATTGCAGGATTCCGTCGCAAGTTGGCCAGCCTGCGCACAGACTGGATCAGAGACGCGCTGCAGGAGCGCTACGATGAGGCGATTCTCCTGAAGAATACCCGTTCGAGAGCAGCCTCGGAGGAGAACCACGCCCGCAAGCTCGCAGCCGACGACCGGGAGAGAATGGCAGCTTTGTCCGAAGTCACTTTCTGGTACAGACAGCATCCGTGCTACGGCGCCACCGTGAGGGCGGACGTTGGAATTGCCACTGATGTCTACGATCCGGATGAAGCCTGCCCTCTGACCGCTACGCCTCGTCTCATCCAGAGAACGCCGGAGAAAAACGCGACACCAGGTGGCAGTGCTGCGAAAACCCCGGAAACTCTGGCCACGGGTGGAAGACGCTCCAAGCGCAAGATACTGGGCCAAGATCCGTTTTCCACTCCCTTCAGCCAGGGCACAGGCGAGGATATTTGAGAGCGAGGACGGAACTGCCTCTTTTTGAAGAAGACCACGAAAGCGAAATGATGGGGGAACGGATGGGATTTACTCATCGAAATTAACTATCTGATGACTGGGGAGCTGGGACTGGGTGGCAAGGCTGGAATGGGGCTAGGAGCTTCAGCTTCTTCAATGTAAAGTTTACGTTCTGTATGATATCAACGAGGGTTAGCAGCCGACGGAGAGATAGTCGATACTGTGGTTATTCTCGTCGAGCTGTCGTTCACCAGGCGACTGTCCCCGTTGGTACTGGGAGCCAAGGACACCCGGGCCACTCTAATTACCCCTGCTATGGCCAGGACTAGATAGATAACACCATCACAGATGATGGGCATCATTTGTCGTGTCTGATTGACCGGAGCTGCCAAGACTGGAAGAGTTTACAAATATGGACCGAGAAGTATCTGCGTGTGGTCCCACAACTTCTCCTGGCCCTTCTCGCGAAGTTGACCGACAACCTTGGCATTCGGTGTACAGTCGCACTTGTTGTTCACGAGGAATAGTCCACCCGCCGACTTTCCCGTCGTAGTGATGCCTGCCTTGCCCGTCCACGGCATGCCGCGGCCGCCAAAAGCAGCGCTGGTGCTGTCGAACAAATGCCTCTGCCCAGACTCGTCGTCGGAAAACCCAATGAGCCAAGTCAAGAACTCGACAAGACCCGAAAAGACGGCGCCCACGATCGAATTCGCGTCCCAACCCCTCCGCACGTTCCCCGTATTCACCGCGCCCGGGGACGAGTGGATAAAAGCAATGTCGGGATTCTCGCTGGCGAGCTTGTCCAGCGTCATGGTGTTCATGGCAATGTACTGCGGCCGCGCCCGGTAGACTCTGAAATTGCCCGGTCTTTTCAGGTCCAAGTCGTCCAAGTCGATGAGGTGTGTTGTTTCCATGCCGCCGCCCAGGACGCTGATGACCCTGGCGGCGTCGGATGCGCTGAGCAGGGGGAGAAGACGGAGGATGAAGAGCATGCGCGAGTAGTACTCGAGGGCCTGGACGACCTCATGGCCCTCGGCCGTCTCGGCGCGCGTGCCGAATGGCGCGTAGCCGGCGGTGAGGAACAGCAGGTCGACGCGCGACTCGTTGCTCTGGATAAGCTCGCATACCCTCTTGACGTCGGCGAGGAGGGCGACCTCGGCTTCGGTCCAGATGACCTCAGCCTTGGGGTTGAGCGTGTGCAGCTCCTCGATGAAGGCTTGCGTGCGCTCTCGAGAGCTTTTCCGCCCTACTAGGTAGATTTTCACCCTGATTCCCGTCGCGACTAGAGCCTGGATGGTGAATTTTCCGATGCCTGAGGTTCCGCCGACGAAGACGGCGACACGGAGGGCTGTTGCAGAGTCGTTGATGAGAGCATTGGAGGCGAGTATTTCTTTGTAAGAAACCATTTTGGCTGCGAGCAGGAGAGAGGTGTCAGCAGATCACCCAACGTTTTTAATTGACTTGTCGTTGGGATGTGAGCTCAGAATATATATATATTCTTCAAGAACTCTAGAAATCCTCAAGGCGCACCGCCCGGAGGCTTTTCGGGCTCCCGGACTTTGACAGGCCCGCTCTGTGGCCCAATAAATTTCCCCGCCTGATGCGGCCCATCATATTAGGGCCCAAACTTAGCCCGCGTAAATTGATCTGGAGCTCTGATAAATGCTTCTTCCCTACATGCCTCATCACGCTCGTTGACGGCTGAAAAAGCCCGGTTTTACAACTCGTTTGTGGTGTTGCCCCATTTATCCTGGTTTGGGCGGCCGAGAGAGAGAGCCTTACGGCGGCTCTCATCCCCCTCAAGGAAATGCTCAAGATCGACAACAACAAATATTGCCGGTCTACTGATAAGCAATTTACGGGGTCCTCTTGCGAAGAACTTTGGGAGGGGTAGCATCGCCTCCAGACTCGAAAGAAACCTTCGCGGGAGTACTCATGTCGGAATTGGGTTTCGGAGAGCTGTTGTTGATTTGTTGATGGCCAGAAGAACGTCTAGCTCCGACTTCCAAGTGATAGGTGCTGCTTGGTTCAGCATCATTATCACTACTCCGGGCTCGTGTGGGCCTCTAGAACGATGGCTACCGATAGGTCTGGTGTAATAAGGATGTAAAATCTGCCCCCTCTCCCCCCCCTCCCCACCCGATCAAGTGGTATTTTGTGCATGTGCATTTCCGTTGGCTTTTTGTGGTTCAGCCCTAGATACGAAATAACAGATAGCTCGCAGGCAATAAACAGCTGACTGATGAGCGAAGGACTAAAACTTCCACCTAGACTCCATCCCCCTCGCCAGCTCAACCTGCGCCAAATGAATCTTCCGATCCTCAGGATCATCAAACTGTGCAAGGGTCGTGTCATCGGGTTTGACAAAATAGGGGCTCCCATCCGCGTCGCACTTTGCGTTCTCAGCCGGAAGCTTACCCTCCAGCAGAAAGTCACGCACATGGTGAGCGATACACACTGACGGCACAGCTAGCGAGCAGTGCCCATAGCCCTTCAGCTCGACAAGTCGAGACCCCTCGAACGCAGCGTTCGCCCCCCGGGCCGAGATGAGCGGGCAGACGGGATCGTAGGTCGTGGACAAGATCAGAAGTGGGTGCGCGGTCTCGACACCCCGGCGCGGCACATAAGTATGCGTGCGCGGAACTGTCGTCCATGCCCGCTTCGTCACATAGAATGGGTAGTAAACATCAGCGAACAAGCTCTGATTGAAGAAGCTCTGCATCATGGCAACAGCTTCGGCACGGTCCCAGGGCCAGGCAGCTGGGCCCGACGTCATATCGTTGAGAGTCACAAAACGTTCGGCGTCTTCCTCTGGATCAAAGGGGTCTTCTTGGCGATAAATCTGAAGAAAGATGTCGGTAGCATTGCCCTGTAGAAGCGAAGCGAGCTTCTCTGCGGTACCGTACCACTGAGCGGGTCGATAGAGCGATGGAAAAACCACTTGGTGCCAGACGTTCCAGTAGTCAACGATGCCGTGGACGGTGCTATTTATATAGACGTTGATAGGATTGTCACGCAGGTTTTCGATCTCGGAGACCAGCTTTGAGGAGAGGGTTTCCTTGGTTTTGGCGAGCGATGCCAGCGCACACTTCTCTGGGCCGGCCTTGACGCACTCGTCGACAAAGCCCTCAAAGACCGAATCGGTGTCTTGGATGGCTTCGTTGTCAAGTGTCTCCTCGTACCAGTCAAACTGGTTGGCAACACCGTCAATGATGACACGCTTTGACCTGTCGCTGAATAACGTGGCATAGGTCTGGCCGAGAAGGGTGCCGTAGCTGAAGCCCCAATAGTACATGTCTTCCTGGCCAACGGCGTCGAGGATGTCATTCATGTCGGCGGCGGTCTGCGGCGTGTTGATGTAGGCGCCGTGCTCACCCATGTTGTCAGCGCACGCTTGCACGAGGTTGGCAGTCCAGGCGAAGAGCTCGCCGCTGTCCTCGACCAGCTTCTTGGAGCGGACGGGGGTCAGGCGGCGACGGGTCTCGAAGTCGGGGTAGCAGCTAGCTTGGGGCCGCGACTCGTTGATACCGCGGGGGTCGAAGCCGAGAAGGTGGAAGCTCTCGCCGACGATGGCATTGAGCTGAGCACCGCGGCGGGTGATGAACTCGGTGCCGCTACCGCCGGGACCGCCCGGGTTGAGGAGGAGGTTCTGGGTGGCGTTCTTGCCGCGCAGGCGGGTAAGAGGGATGCTGAAAGCCTTGCCGCCCGCCTTGTTGCTCGCGTTGAAGTGGTCCATCGGCACGTCGATGGTGGCACACTCGAGCTCGTGGTCGTTGACGGACCCGCATGGGGTCCATGCGATCTTCTCACCAGGGTAGGTCGCGCCGCCGTGCGAGCAGTGGCTGGGGACGCCGTTGAGGGCCCGCCAGATGGCTGGTCGGATGCCCAACTGCCCCCCCAAGACCAGGAGGGTCGTCGCGAGGAGGGCCTTGGCCCCGAATCTGAAGATACCGTGGGGGGGGCCATCACCGCGTCTGCAGCCAATTGGCGGCTGATCGCTGACGAGGGCTTCCTTTTCCGACTCCATGTTGCTCATTGCACCTTGACTGTTGCGCGATCAAATAAAAGGGGGAAGGGGTGTTGTGCCCTTCTTCACGGTGCGGTATCCGCGATCGGGCCGGAACCTGAGCGCTGGGGTGTCACGTGGGTGTCAGATGTGCGAGCCAGCAACCCTAACCCTAAGCCGATCCTGTCTAGGGGAGGGGGGTCCGTGCGAGCGCAATCTTGACCTTCGCTGATGAGCGGGATGCAGTCCTCATGCGCAACTCCACACACCGACCCTTCAATCTCTATCTGAGACACTTCCTTGATTCCCCGCAAACTTACGACTCCCACAAGCAGTGCCCTCGGTAAGTAGTTTGTATTACTCAAATAGCTATGCCAGCTGGGTACACCTTACTGATTGATTGGCTTTCATTCGGATTTTTCTCGCGCCCAACCCGCTGGCGAATGTCTTTGCTGCCCAAACTTCCCACAGCCCGACGTCCCAGTATCAGTCTTATTACGCCCCCATACCCTCCAGTAGCGGGTTGCAAGCTCCCAGTGCCACTCTTCTCAACTCATAGATCATTACAACGTTCAGCCTGATTACTCCTCGGCATCTGTGCTGTCTGCCTGGGTTCCCGAAGCGTTCCGGCGAGCCCGGTGTGCCCCGCGTTACATTGCTATCGAAAGCAGAGATTCACCGAGAATATGGAGGCTACGATTGGGTCATCGCTGGTGTTCAGTGGTCAGAGCATTGGGTAAGTTGCCAGTGTCTGTTGCGCAAGGCTCTCTGGCCGCGCAAGAACTTTGAATGAAAGGGGGCGCTAGTTCACGGCGATATTTCTACAAACGGGCCACGGCTATTATCGACAAGGGCTGCAGGGCATCTCTAGAAAGACCCTTTATTACACGAGAGATATTTTTTGCTGTAAATCCAACCTCATTGTTTCGAATCCTTTCCCGCGCACACAGTTTTTTATTTGATAGGCTGCAGACAGGCAGCATGGGCCCCATGTGCGATGTTCTGCAGGGTACCATTCCCAGGCGCAGTCATCCCATCTCCCCGCCCAGCTCTGGGGAAAACGCAGAAAGCCTTGTCGACCCCAGAAACTTTCTTGGCAAACTGGCAGTGTTCCCGCCGCCGACTGGACTCGGTATCCCGCACCCGTGTTCAAGGCACTGGCGCTCTGTGTGCCGAAAAAAAAAAATTAAGAAAAAAAAACGGTATCAGAGCCTCATGTCCCTCATCTGTCACAGGGAGTCGTGCGAGTGGTTCCCAATGCCTCATTCATCTTCAACCTGAAAACCTGAGTGGTATCGAAACCATTTTCCAGCACCAGTAGACCTACCACTACGCAATGAAGGTGCTACTTTTATCCTTGGCACTCGACATAGGCCAAGTCCTTTCGGCACCCTTTTGCCAAGCGCCTGCTACCATCCAGCTCTCCTTGGGCCAATGCCTCGTCCTATCACCAGACCAAACAACTGACGTCCAGTCATGGGGGGTCAGGATTGGCGTTGAGAATGCAAGCGAGATATGCATAGTCCCCAGCACTGTTGTCAACACAACCTTCTTGACCTCGAGCGAGATATGCGGCGATGATCAGCTCGATATGCAAGGTGTGACAATGACAAAGGAGCAATGCCGCTCGAGGCGCGGCGGCTTCATCACCAAGGCGGCCGTGCCCAGTTTCTCCACCGACGGTCTAGACGTGCTGAACCCGGGATGGGTTGGCTTCGACAACAAGATCACAGCAGCTGCAAATGCCACTCTTCAGCTCCTCACTCAGGAAATTGCCCTTGTCGAGGGCTTGATCACTGAGGGCCAGATGTCGACAACAAGCCACCTCGGCTTAGCGGCTTCCTCCTCCCTTTTGGATAGGCTGCAGCTTCTTGGTCGCATTGGAGCAAAATCTTGGGGCCTCAACTCGGGATCTCAGAGTTATTCGTCTCCCCGCGACGGAAGTCTCGTCCTTGGCGGCTACGACTCATCGAGTCTTGCAGGGCCATTCTTCGACTATGACATAACAACGACAAAACCGGTTGAGAACCGCTTTTGCCCGCTGCAGATCTTGGTTACAGGACTGACGATGAATGTCCAAACCGCCAACAGCACAATCAGCCGGACTCTTGTCGATAGATCCAACAAGTTGGACGCGTGTATTGAGCCGTGAGTGGTGCCGATGTGCCCTAATGGTGAAAACTGTCTAACAACTTTCACGTTCAGATACGACAATCTCTTTAGGGTACCACAGGCCGTCTTGGACACGTTCCAAACCGTTTTCAAGCAGGCAACCAAGTTCTCGGGCGATAGTGTACAGCCTTCCGAGTACCAAAGCTCACTGTTGAATCTTGAACCAGGAATCGTCTTTCCTAAAGACGCTGGAGATTTCAACGCAACTCTACGCTTTACCATCAATTACAACCAGACTGTAGACATACCCGTCTTCGAGCTTATCAGGCCTTTACGTGGCCTCGACTCCAAGGGAAAAGTGGTTGTCAACGAAAAGTATAACGAGATACAAATTTATGCATCCCCGGCCCCTGAAGACGCCCCCGTACTGGGCAAGGCATTTCTCTCTCAGGTAAGTAAGTTCCTTCCTGCGGACGCATGAATGTTTCCAACAGATCTCGTTGCAGATATACCTCTATGTCAACTACGAGAACATGAAGTTTCATCTGGCTTCTCAAAATCTAGAGGCCAACACACCGTTGCCGGTAGCCTCCGAGTCAAATAGTACCTGCGGCGTTACTCAACCGGAAACCGGACGGACAGCGGAAGCTAATGGCTTGATTGCAGTGGGGACAGTCCTCGGCGTGCTGATTTTGGTATTGGTTGCTCTCGCAGTCTGCTGGAAGCCTCTTCAACGTATAGAGGCTAAACGCGCAGCGTCCAAAGAGGCTGGCGCCCTGGCGAAAGAAGCTCGTCCGCCAGCTCCAGAGCAACCACGACCAGCGACCGAGCGTGGTTCTCACTTGGACACTCGTACCAACACTGGAACCCCACCACCGCCGCCGAGATTATCGGGAAGTGCAGTGTCGCTTACAAGCGAGGCACGAGAGGCTGGGCCTGATACGCAAGTTCTCTCGGCCGATATTCGGGACGGTGACGAAGCGTTTGGATCTTTTGGGGATCCCTTTGATATTTCGATGGGGGGGAGAAATCATAACCAGGGGTCCTCGTATGCTTGAAAAGGGGTCGCGCTGAGATGATTGGCATTGAGTTTGCTACGGTATGCGCGTAAATCATATTTGGCTCTGCCAGTTATCAGGCTACCTAGTTAGCTACAAAAAAAACGATGAAATTGAGCCCCAGGTATGTTGGGCATGTTGTGAAAACAGCGAATGTCAATGATTTTTAACGACTCATCAGAATGGATACCTACCAAGAAATCGGAAAGGGTATTTGTCGCAGCAACCGCGTGAGTCAAATGTGAAGGGAAGGCGATTAACCAGGACCTTCCGATTTGTTATGGGCCGTCTCCATCGGCAACCTGGCACCTGACGCGCGAATGGGAACGCTTTAGTGCGCGACCCAACGCTGAGGCAAACAGGGCCTACCCGAATATGTAGAAACGCATACCTCAGGTTAGAGTAGTTTTAATATCCATGGAATGGAACCTTATTGGGGGGAGGGGGAAGGGGGGGAGGGTGTCTGGTAGTGCCCTGGAGGTTGGTGGCGGTGGGCGGGCAGCTGCGCCGCGGCACTGAATGCCTGCTAGTTGCCCGCGCCCCCTTTAATTGCGACAATGCATGCCCGTCCATGACTCCATGGGTGCGGGAAAATGAGGTGGCTTGCAAACTTGCCGGAGAGAGAGAAGGGACAGGGAAGGGACACTGGGTGTCACGGGGCTTTCGGGGGCCGCCGCTACTTGACGGATGTACTTTCCCTGGTTGACTGCCTAGCTGGAGCCTCGCACGTCCACATAGGGCTGGCCGCAGCTGCCCAGTTCCCGTCTCCGGTCCCGCCATTGTGCAGAGAGGAGTGGATTAAAAGCGTCTCAAATACGTTACGACTGCTGTTCCAGGCCTCTGGCCTGGCTTCTTTGCCCACCTTTTGCAGTGAAATACCGGCTTGGCTCCGGGGGTCATAATGTACCACCAAATATGGCCGATCCGCTTTCCATCATCACAGGAATTATTACGCTGGGCTCGACACTCCAGAATGTTTCCACGTTGCTCTCAAACTACTCCAATGCGGACAAGAGAATCGAGGAAATCAGGCGTGACTGCGAATTCACCCACTGCGTTCTAGAGAACATTAAGCAGCAGCTCCAGTCCAATGTGTTACCGCCACTTCGCCAGCTCAGTGAGGGAGAGAGTAATGATACATCAACCGGGCTCAACCTCGCCAACT
This sequence comes from Lasiosphaeris hirsuta, assembly GCA_030549175.1. Classification (NCBI taxonomy): domain Eukaryota; kingdom Fungi; phylum Ascomycota; class Sordariomycetes; order Sordariales; family Lasiosphaeriaceae; genus Lasiosphaeris; species Lasiosphaeris hirsuta. Next base: position 614,656 of record JAUKUA010000001.1, read on the forward strand.
TCTTGCAAGACAGTGTCGAGCAGCTCACACTTGATATCAAAGCCTTTCTCGCCGAGATTGAGAAGCTAAGTCCATCACAAAACGCCGATTCCAAGCTTGGTTGGCTCGCCGATGGGAAGGTCGCGTGGAAGACGTCGTACCTCAAAGGGATGCAGCAGAGGATTTCGACCAAGCGCGACCAGCTGCAGGCTGTCGAGAATAGCTTGCAATCGTAGGGACTTACTTGGATCGCGTCTACGCACTGATTGTAGCTGCTGACACCAAGTCATAATAGCCAGATCCACACAATCACACTTGGAAGCCAAGCCGCTCACCGCGCAGATAGCATGGCCCTCCTTAGCGATTTTGTCAACATCTTCAATCCGAGGAGCGGCATTGCGCGCCGTATCTCGGTTGCATCAGACTCGACTCCCAACTACGGAGCACGCACGAGCCTGGTGAGCGCGGTGCGGGAGTCCAAAAAGCGCGACGCTGAAAAGCTCCTCCTCGACACCCATCCCAACTTCCATTCTGAAGACAGTGACGAGCTCTACCCTCTGCATATTGCCGCAAAGAATGGGGATATCGCCATGATCCAGCTCCTGCTCTTATCTGGTGCTAGGGTGGACTGCTACGCGCGCAATAGGAAGACGCCATTGATGTTCGCGCTTGAGCACAACCACGCCATGGCCGCTCAGATTCTGGTTAGCCGCGGCGCCGATGTTTCCCAGGCCGACTCCAGTGGACAGACTGCGTTGGGCATAGCGGCTCGTAAGAATTTATGCTCAGTGGTTCAACAGCTCCTGAGCAAGGGCGCCGACCCAAACGCCTACGACCAAGCTGGTCGAACACCCTTGATGGAGGCAGTCTGCCGTGAAGACCGCGATGTCGAGCCGGATGGCACCAGAGCCATGCACTTTCTACTGCGGCCAAACCGTAACGGCGTCGTCGCTGACCCAACCCTCGGCACCCTCAGAGGCCAGACTACTCCTCTTCACGAAGCCGCCGCCCGTGGCCTCGTCGAAGATGTACGTATTCTCGCAACCGCCTGCGACGCCGGTGCCCGCTCGGTCCCGGACGTGTCACACCGCAGCCCGCTGTGGTTCGCAGCTAAGAACACGCACCTCGACGTGGTCAAACTCCTCCTCAACCTTACCGGCGCCGACTCTATCAATGCGCGCTCCCTCGACCGCCACAACCCGACGGCCCTCTGGGCTATGGCCTCGCCCTCCGCCGCCACACCACCTCCGTCGGGAAAAGTCCCTGCTGGCATGGCCTCGCCCTCCACCGCCATGCTATCCGCGTCGGAAAAAGTGCTTGCTGGCGTGTCCCTCCTCCTCGCCGCCGGTGCCAACCCAAACATCCGTAATACCGCCGGCCAGACCCTCCTACACCGCGCTGCCGGGACCGGTGACGTCCCCATGACGGCTCTCCTCCTCCGGCACGGCGCTGATCCCCGCGCGGCCGCCAGCAACAGTGGGTCGCAACCTTTGCACTTTGCCGCGGCTCAAGGACGCGAGGAGGTCGTGGCGCAGCTGCTGGCGTGCGACGGGGTGGACATTGACTGTCTCGACGGCGCGGGGGCAACGCCGTTGATCATGGCGGCAGGGAATGGACACGACTTCCTCGTCCGGTGGTTGACGGAAAGGAAGCCCCAGGCCTCAGACTGGAGGAAGCGTGAGGGGCTGGGATGTGATGCGTTTTACATTGCCTGCGCGCGCGGGCACTTGATGGTTGCGATGTACTTGCTGGGGAAGGGGGCAGATATAGATGGACGGAATGGTAACGGGAATACGGCGCTCCACGCGGCAGCGCGGAAGGGGATGCTGGAGGTTGTGAGGTTCTTGTTGAGGATGGGGGCCGATACAGAGATAAGGTCGGATAAACCCCTGAGCGGCATGAAGGTGGTGGGCACGGCGGTCGATGTGGCCAGGGCCGCGAAGGAAGAGTTGGATAAGGAGTTTGGAGCGGGGCATGCGGAGAAGATCGCATTGTTAATTAAGGGGTGGAGGCCGGAGCGGAGGAGGGAGCTGGCTTTCGATGTGAGATTCTGTCATGCTGGAAAGATGGTGTAAGAGAGGTGTAGAATGGCTTGTTCTACCGCCTCTACCCAGTCGCGCGTGGTTTCCCAAGCCTGGTTCCTGGCCTCATCTAAGTTGTTGCTAGCCGACCTAATCACTCATCTGCCTCAAGGTGGCCGTCACTGCCAGCGGCCACGAGCAGGGGCTCTGGAGGGCAACGGGTTCCCTTTACAACCCTTGTTTGTTTGTTAGCCCGGGGCTTCAAAGCTCGTTATTCATATGGGAAACCCCTTTTTAGAAAACTAACTTTACACCTTTTCGAAAGAGTCCCAGAAGGCCGTTCAAATGCCACAAACGGCATTTTTGATGGTGGAAAGGTCTTGTGAAATACTAAGTATGCCTTTCGTAATACCGCAAATGCACTTTCGATGCTGGTAGGCCTTTCCAGGGCTGCAACAACTCCCTTTGGGCCTTGGAGGGGAGGTCACCGCTAAGAAACCAGGGTTGAATTATCGGCCACAGAGCATATCTGCGGCGTACTAGAAGACTAAATCTCCATCATCACCCTCAATTACTACCAAACAACAAGGTATAATAACGAAAAGAGGGGTAAACACTAAAACACACGGGACATGGTATCGAATGGCCAACGATCTGGCTTTTCCACTCTTCTCCCTTCAACAGCAAGCCAGCCCCACGCTTGACCCCTTGCAGCAAATCCAACCTTCACCACACTGACATCTACTCGTCCCAGGTAACCTTCATCGTAACCGGGAACGGCGTGAGCGCCCCCCAGTCTTCGCGCAGATACAAGACGGAGTCGCCCTCTCTGACGACCTTCTTGAGCTCGCCCTGCGGGCCAGGGGCGCGAGCGACATTCTTGTGCTTGAATAGGGCGCGGAACATTTCCGTCAGCGCAGCATGGCTGATCTCACGGCCGAGAATGGCATGTGGACCCGCGCTGTACTGGATGTAGCTGCCGACGGGGCGGCGGGGGTTGACGGTGCTGGGCTCAGGGAAGTAGTTTGCGTCCTTGGCCGAGTTTGCCTGTAACAAGTGGTTAGCTTCATGTTGTCAAAGAGGGGAAGGTTCTTGACTTACGAAGTTAATATAGACACGGTCACTGGCTTGGACCGATACTTCGCTGCCGTCGTCTTCTTGAACGGTGTCGGCTGAGGAGGCCTCGCAGTAAGCTCCTGACGTCCCAGAGAGGCGGACACCCTCTAGTGCGTAACCGAGAAGGAGAGCATCCGTCTCCGCGCTTGACGGCTGGTTGGCAAGCGAGTGGATATCGGCGAGATGGGCCTTGCCGCTGGCAGAGAGGTAGTAGTCCGCCGATTGAGCAAACTGCAAAAGGACACATTAGCGTCTACCGCACGTCACAGAAGAAAACAACTTACCGCTTCACCCTGTGTTGGTACCAGGGCGGCGGCCACAGGCAGTACTTGGCCCCATGCTACATCGTGGCTGCTCAGGCCAGCCTTCAATAGTCCCTTGATCAAGTCCGCACCATATACGCTGACAGGCTCATTCTTCTTGGCCGAAGACGAGAAATAGCCCTTGGAACCCTTGACGCTGCCCTCAATCGCGGCGCCCAGCTGAGTGGCTACCGTGCGGGCGGCCTGCTTGAGCGGGAAGGACTTGACGGGATCGACATCTTGGAAGATGGCGGTGAAGATGACAGTGAGAACGGCATACAACTCATGTTCTGTGTAGATGCCCTTGGCGTTGTCCTTCGACTTGAGTGGCAAGTTGAGCGCACGAGCGGCGAATTGGACGGGCACTACGTTGCCGACATCGCGGATGATATCTACAAACCTGCGGCCCGCAAGAGTGTAACTATTTTCCGCGAGAAGGCTCTCAGTGGCCTTCTTGTAGAAGGCCTTCACTAGGGCATCGTAGTAAGTAGAGTACAGAGTCTCGTGCACTCCTTGGCGTTGGCTGTCATGGAACGTAGCATCGCCGGACAGCACGAACTTGCCGCCACCACCAAGGATCAACTCCTGCAGAGCGCTGTGCCAAGTGGCCTTGTATTTGTCCTTCTTCTCCAAGATGTGCTTGGCGCCGGCGTATGTAGACACCTCGGACTTCTGGGGGATACGAGTCGGGCGCGAGAAGTCGAAGAGGTGGTCGCGCTTAAGGTCTTTTTGGATCTTCTCGGTCTCGGACGGGATCACCATGGGGTAATGCGCGTAGACCGAGTTTGGAGCGAAATGGTTTGGTAGGGCCCGGATGAAGAGCTTATAAAACACACATCCGTGGTTGACGCCAAGATTGTACTGCACCTCATTGTAACCCCAGTTTGTCAGGCTACGAGCGTTGTAGTCAACCGTATAGTGACGATCCCCTCGGACGAGGCAGACGGCATCAGACAAGACGACACGCGAGATGGTGTAGGTTGGCGCAATACCGACACCAGGCACCATTGGCTGCTTGTGTTCCTCGGCAACCAAGCCGGGGTAGAGCTCGACGAAATCCGGATGCTCATAGAGACGGCTGAGAGCCCCCGAGACAACCGGGTCCGAGTTGATGTCCTCAAACTTCTCATAGGGCTTGAGGCCGAAGTGTTTTCTGAACTCGTTCAGGCCGGCCACGTTCCACTTGCGGGCCTGGATGATGCCAAGGATCTCAATGGCACGCATTGACCCCGGAACGTTTCGTGCGCCGAAAGATCCGGCGCAGTCCTCGACGGCGGAAGTCATGCATTCGGCCAGATCATCATCGCTGAACTTGCCATCCGGGCCTCTCTTGAACTTGCCAAAAGGACGCTGAGCTGGGTCCTCGGGGATCATGGCCTCAAACTTGGCGAAACCCATGATCAGATCATGGACGCTGACTTCGGCGCTGGGCTTTTTGAAGAGTTCGTAGTAAAACTCCTCGATCCACTTGTCGTCCTTGTCCGATACGCAAGCATGCCATCGATAGCAGAGGTTAAACTCGGCTGATACGACATTGCCTGTACCTCGCTCGGCTCCGTCCTTGGTGCCCACGTCAATGCCCGTGTTCTGGCGAGGATCCAACGTCCATGTGGTATCTACGCGGTTGAGCTGCAAGAACAGTGAGTAACCACAATGCCTAGATCCGGGCACAAACACTTACATTGACGATATTCCGCACGTAATCGATCAGGGTGATGTTGATGTACAATCCGGACGTGACAAGGCGGGCCGTTTGGAAGACATCGTTGTCGTACTTCTTCCATGCTGCTGCGGCCCTTTCTCCCTCGAGGTTGGTAGAAGGTGGCGTGAACTTCCCATCCTCATTGATAGCAACCAGATTTTCAGCAACGTGGTTGTGGAAACGGTTGAACATGATCAGGAGAACACCGACTCCAGGAGGCATGCCCAACAGTCGCTTGTCGGCAAAGCAATCAGGCTTTAGCTTTCCATCCTTGAACGTACGAATGGTGTCTTGCATCTCTTGGTTGCTGCCATAAAGTGGGGAAAGATCAAGGTAGGAGGACGTCTTCGACTTGGTCATGTCACGGTAGTCCGTCCAAAACAGGTCTGACGCCAGTCAGCAGCGGAACAAGCTTAAGCACGAGGAAACTCACCATGGATAATGATACTGGCCCAATACCACAAGATGCTGGAAACATTGTTTGGGTGCTTCTTGTACTCGGTGCGCTTCATGACCGAGTCGTAGATCAGGGCCGGGTCCGGCAATGCTCCTTGCCGGATGACGGTGGGGTTCACCGACCGCGCATATGATGTCCCAGCTGCTCCAAGCTGAGGGAACATGATGTTCTGGTCAAAATGTTAGTATCTCCGTCACCACAGTTCATCATCGGGGGGATCCTCACGTTGTAAGACCCATCGGCTTGCCGGTATTGGAACTTGTCGCCCACATAGCGCGATGGTGCTGGGTGCTCCAAACTGTACCAAAGCCCGCTCAGAAAGTTGTTAGTCAGTTCAATCCTCGTCTTCGAATTGCTTGGCAAATTTGAAACCAGCTGAATCACACGCTCCATAATCATGGTCTTGTCATCAGATATCTTTTCGCCCTTGAGCTTGGCCTTGACCATGCTTCTCAGAGTCTTGTAGTCTGTGACGGTTGGTTAGTCGCTCACAACGTAGACCATGGCGTTCTTCATCCAACATACCAGCGAGTCGCAAGGTCTTGATGTCGGCGCTCAGCTTTCCCCATTTGCCGTTCTGGCTGAAAGTACCAGCGCCATCTTGGTTGGGCAACGGCTGAACCGAGGCCTGGATGATTTGTCCATGATGCTCGAACGCGTTGGCCACTCCTTGGCGATCAGCCTTTGTTGGCTTAAGCTTCAGGGCTACGGGCTTCGGCTTGGCCTTGCTTGCAACCTTCTCTCCAAAGTCGCTGGAGGCAGAGCTGGACCCCTTGGAGCCATTCACGCCATTGGAATGGTCGGTGCCGTTGGTGGCCGACGCACCGTTCTGGTAGGTGGCCATCACAGCTCGGTGCTGAGGGTAGAGGCGATGCAGGTAGGGGAGTCCAAGCGGTTGTCCTGCACTGTCGTGGCTAGGTAGAGGCACACCCCGATGTAGGAGGAATGTTGGAAAGGAGGGACAGAAGGGACAGAATGCAGCTGGATGGGGCGGACTTGAGGACTCTGAAGGGAATTCATAATCGAGTCTTCGATGCGCCGTGTCATGTCAATCCTAATCCTAGCTTGTCGACCTCCCCCAACCTCCCCCGCCATGCCACGCCACAGCTCTTGGTGTGGTCGTCAATTGACCAGCTGCCCAAGCCCAGGCCGTTTTGATGGTCACCATGCAAGCCCGGTGGGGCTGTCTCACTATCGGCTCGTTTTCTGTGCCCCTCCGTGTGGCTTCTTGCATCATCCTGTGCGGAGGACGTGTGGATGTGCCGGCTACGGCCTCAAATGGAGTGTTTCCATGTTGTGCCGCTGGAGCTCGGATGGCGTATCAAACCAGCGTTTAGCACTCGGTATCCGTACGGGCGACAGACCACTGCTTGAGGAGCGATAAGACGCGAAGTGTCAACGCCAAGCGGTACTAAAGAAGAGGTTTTCGCCCTAGCTGGTAGTAGCGGCTACTTGAGCTCCCACTACACTAGGAGTAAAGTAGTGGATGAGGAGCTCGCCGCCGTCCCCAGAGGTAATTACGTTACCAATGAAAACTGAGAGACGGGTTGTGAGTGGACGAAGGATCATGGCTCTAGCCATGCGGGTCAATGCGGTTTGCTGGCTTGAAGGTCTGCACTGCGAGGCACCGAGGCATGCGCTGCTCTGCACCACTATGCGCCCATCCCCACGATCAATGGCCGGAAGTCGAACATAATGTCTCAAAGAGGGGGGCAGCGAATGGCGGGAAATGATGGCAAAAATCCTGTGCGTTCCTGTGCGTTGGCGGGCCATGAAGATCAGTGGGTATCACCTGAAACAAGACAAATAGCAGAGCTCTCTCAGGCTCAAATGGGAATGGGCTCTCTTGCTGGGAGCCTATGATCGGCGGGCAATCCCAAAGCTCGGTAAGGATCCGACCGCCCACCGCCCGTTCCGGGGGCCGGAGGGCTTGCGAGACAGGGGGCGGGCCGGGAGCGAGTCGATCTGGCGCGTTGAGAACATGTTGGGCTGAAACAAGGCCAATCATGTTCAGCCGCACTCGCAAGGAAAACTGCGCTGCAGCAGCTTTATTGGCCTTCCCTTGACGCGTTATTCGCGAATCGCTCGACCGATGGGGTTTTCCTTGCGTCCTCATGCCGGCAGCATGCCAGCTGAGTTCCGGATTCGACCGCATCCTGCATCCCAGATTTCCTTCCCTCTTGCGCCTGATTAGCCACTGGCCCGGGATTTCGGTCTCCACGCAACAGCACGTCCCGCGAACACCCAATCTAATTCTGCGCTGGCAGCGCCACAAACGAAACTCGGTCAGTCGGTCGACGACGCCCTTGTTTGTCATCCAAGCTGTGTGTCTCTGATAGGCTCGAGGTGACCTGGAGGACCATGCATCAAGGCCATTGCGCGAGATTTGCATCCACCGTCCCACTGTCGAGTGATCGGCTCAAGGCGGCATGGCGTCTGCTAGTCCTTGCCGGGGTCGGAAAGATCCTCCGTCGAGAGCGGGGTTGGGGTTGTTGGGTCACTTCCGTCGAGGTCTCGATGACGGCAGCTTGCATGTCGCCGGGAAGAACGGCTTGACGACATTGGTCTTTTGGCAAGACCAAGATAAAGGCGGCGTGGACCGGATGCTGTGTTATCCGACGCCGCAACGATAGGTTACCGGCTTTTTGCTCTCTTACTCTGAGTTGGTATCACCTTCGTGACACCCTCCCTGGCCCGTCTTGCAACTCTTTGGTCAGTCAAACGGCTTGATTGAGACCGTAGAAGAATGGATAAATCGCACCTTGTGCCGAGCGCTCCCCGTGAGGGGCGCGGGCGAAGAAACAGCCTAGACCACGAGTCACTGGAATACTTCTCGACCCATCACCCATCGCGACCTGCCAGTGTAATGGTCCCAGAACAGGAGACCCATCATGGACACTCACCGCGGAAGCCTCGCAAGATCGTTCTGTGCTTCGACGGAACGGGCAATAAGTTCCACGGCGACGATAGCGATAGTAACATTTTAAAGATCTATCGCATGCTTGATAGAACCGCAGATGACCAATGTAAGTTGCAGATCACTTGATCTGACTCCTTGGCTGTGCTAACTGTGTTTAGATCACTATTATCAACGTAAGTTGTTGGTGCATTAACCACATTGCGACTCCTTTGCTGACTCTGAGAAGCTGGCATTGGCACATATGTTGTGTCAAACAACCTGACGCATACCTCAACGGTGGCCAGGGTCAAGTCTTGGTACATGAAAGCCAAAGACTCGGCCATCGGTTCTTCGTTCGATCATCATGTGGTCGGAGGATATCGGTTTCTCATGCGATTTTATTGTCCTGGTGACGAGATTTATATCTTTGGCTTCTCGCGTGGCGCATATATCGCAAGGTTCTTGGCCGAGATGCTCGACTATGTCGGCCTTCTCTCGCACGGTAATGAAGAGATGGTGGCTTTTGCGTGGAAAGCATTCTCCAGCTGGCAAAGTCGTCAAGGCAACGACACGCCAGAGGGCGAGAAGAAGAAGAAAGAGATGTACGACTTTATGAAAGGGTTCCGAGAGACCTTCTCTCGGCCGGTTCGACGAATCCGCTTCCTTGGCCTGTTTGACACGGTCAACAGTGTGCCACGATTTGAGACGGCATGGATGGAGCGGAGCAAGTTTCCGTACACGGCACGGACATCAGCTAAGGTTATCCGGCACGCCGTCAGTATTGATGAGCGTCGTGCCAAGTTCCGTCAGGATCTGATATACCAGAGCGGCCGACCCAAGAAGGAAAAAGAACGCAACCCAACTCAGCAAAAGCTGCATGAGCTACACGAGAAGTACCGCAGGCGGGCTAGCGCGGCCGGTGGCCAGGCATCAGATTCGAAGGCGCAAAACCCGGGCCGCGGCCGGCGCCCAACACTTGCTGTCCCAGAAGACATGACACCCTACCGGCCCCGGTCTCACTCGACGCGATCCCACCAAAGTCGAAATACTGCAGCATCAGAGAGAGGACATGTGGGCCACGACGGCCAGTCGGAAATCTCCGTTGGACCACACCCGCATGCTGATGAAGGCGAGGTGCTTTCCGAGGACTCTTCGGACGAGAACGAGCAGGATATCGACGAGGTATGGTTCTCAGGTGGCCACGGCGACATCGGTGGCGGATGGGAGCTCATCCCGGGCTCCAAAGCCGCAAGCCATATTCCACTGGTTTGGATGGTGCGCGAAGCGATGCGGGCTGGGTTGCATTTCGACATGGACAAGGTGATCGAGATGGGCTGCGCTGAGGCATACGACGATATCGGCAACAACTCCGCCAGAGGGCGTTACTCGACAGAGGGTGAGGCGCCCAATGGAACAAAGGATGAAGCCGCGGAGCAACTTCCCATCCCAAATATCATGGTCAGGAGCCCTAGCACCAGCACGCCCAAAATGTTCCAAAACGCCTCGTTCCAGCAAAAGTCGGAATTCAAGGAGCCTTTCCGGCCTGCGGCATCCGAAGACTCCAGCCAGGGCGACAGCGAGCACTCGCCGACATTCCGAGAAATGCTTCACCGGGCGCACACGTCACGGATCCACGACTCGCTCGATTTCGACTGCGGGCTGGGGTGGTCGGCGGTGCTGGCTTGGAAGATGATGGAGTACATCCCTTTCCGCCGAATGGACCTGACCGAAACTGGCGCGTGGAAACCGATCCGGTGGCCTCTTCCGTGCGGCGAGGTGCGTGACATCCCCGAAAATGCCCGGGTGCATTTCAGTGTCATTCGGCGTATGGAGCAGGACGAAAAGTACCGACCAGGTAATTTGATCGTCGGCGGTGGCGGCAGAGGCGTGCGCCACGCGCCCCAAAAGCACGGAATTGGCGAATGGATCTGCGTTGGCGAGGAGGGTGATCACATCGGTGAGGTGTGGATGAAGAAGTCGGTGGTCGAAAAGACTCGAGGGGCTGCCAAGGGCCCCAATTCGCATTGAGCCAGACATTCTGGACCAGCAGATGTCGGGGGTCAGGAGGTGCTATATAAAGGAGAATGTGGAAGGAAAAGCATTGTTTCACAATCGAGAAGGCCGGAGAAAACAAGGAAGTTGGGATGGCGGTGTTGTGCTCGTGTCAACTTTGTGGAGCCTACCATGCCCGAGCACGCGGGCTCAAGCCAGGAGGGTGCAGACTACTATTACTACTACTACTACTACTACTACTACTACTACTACTACTACTACTACTTTGGTGCAATTGTGCTGGATACCCGGGGGCGTTGGCCACTTTGGCTTACAAGTATTACTATTCAGTTCAGGCAACAAGTTACCAGTTTTATGTTTAGATATATCACCATGCCGAATTCTAGCATTTCCTCTTTTTGACCCGCGTCACTGCCTGCGACCCACCCATGATGTCATTCGGACCTGGATGAAGCTTCTACTTTAGCGCTGCCCCTCTGCTTTTGGTGTGGAAGCCACAAACCTATCCGACCCGATCGTGTCATTCCCAGGTTCGGCACGAGACACGCCTCCCAGCTGAAGAAGGAGTAGCACAAATTATGATAAAATGCAACCGTACTAGGGTTGCTAGGTAGTCCTCTCACTCCTGAATCTCCACGATTTGCCAAGACTCCATCAGCCGAACCCAACATGTCAGGGGGCACCGAGGGGTATTGTTTTCCCGGGTTACCCCGCACAGGTTAGGTCGATGCAAAGAGTCTATGTTGTTATTATGCCCTCTGATGCCTGGAAACAACGGTGTTTCTGGCCGATCGAATCTGGACGAAAAATAAGGCCTGAGCGCGAAACCCCGAGACTCCTCCCCCCTTACCCCTCCCCCTTCCCCCCCTCGGCTCCCGCCCGCCCCTTCCGAGGTATATAGCACGGCGCGTCCCATTCGACCAGTTCTCGCGTTGCACAGCATTAGACACTCTGCAGCAACTGCTTGTCTCAGATATCCAGCACCCGCTCTTATTCGTGATTTACACGCAATATGCCTCTCCCAGCTGGCGTCTACCGCGCCGACCATGTGGGGTCCTTCCTGCGGCCCAAACCGATCTTAGCGGCGCGCGAAAAGCTCAACACCAACGACATAAGCCTCGAGGAGCTGCGCAAGCTCGAGGACGAGCACATCACCACCGTTGTCCAGAAGCAAATCGAGAATGGCCTGCAGTCCGTTACCGACGGCGAGTTCCGCCGCGCCTTCTTCCACATCGACTTCCTGCAGCACATCGAGGGCGTCGAGCGGCAGGGTAGTCTGGCATCGACCAACGTCACGTCGCACGGCATGACGCCGCCGCGGGTCGTGGTCGTCGGTAAGCTAGAGCACCCCAAGCCGATCCAGGTTGCCGACTTCAAGTTTGTCGAGGGCCAAGTCTCGACGACGAAGGCGTCAGAGGGCATCAAGCACACCATCACGACAAAGGTGTGCATCCCCAGCCCGACCATGGTGCACTTCCGCGGTGGCCGCGACTCCATTAGTACCGAGGCCTATCCCATGCTCGAGCCCTTCTTCGAGGATCTCGTCAAGGTCTACCAGGCCGAAATCGCCGATTTGTACGAGGCGGGCTGCCGGTTCGTCCAGCTCGACGACACCAACCTCGCATACCTCTGCGACGAGGGCATGCGCGGCGAGGCGGCGACGCGCCATGGCGAGGACCCGCAGAAGCTCACCAAGCAGTACGCAGCGCTCATCAACGCGGCCATCAGCAAGCGGCCGAAGGACATGGTCATTGGCATTCATCTGTGCAGGGGCAACTTCCGGTCCCAGTGGTTTGCTGAGGGAGGCTATGAGCCAGTTGCGGAGGTGTTGTTCAAGGAGCTCGATGTCGATGTTTACTTTCTCGAATTCGACGACGAGCGATCTGGCGACTTTTCGCCCCTGCGCCACCTACCCGAGAGCAAGACGGTGGTTTTGGGTGTCATGTCGAGCAAGAAGGCCGAGCTGGACGGCAAGGCGGCCATGGTCAGGAGGCTGAATGAGGCGGCCACATTCTGCCCGAGGGGTCTGGATCAGCTTTGTCTGTCACACCAGTGTGGTTTCAGCTCAACCATGGAAGGGAATGATCTGAGCGAGGAGGAGCAGTGGGCGAAGGTTCGCCTAGAAGTCGAGATTGCAAAGGAGGTTTGGGGATCCGATCTGTCGGCGTAAGGGAGAAAGCAAGAAAAGGTTTTAAGGCGTTCAACAGCATGACCCTTCCGGGTTCAACAGCGGGGCAAAAAGGAGTTGGTGACATATCGGCACATCCTTGGCGTGCATCGGGATTACTGGCGACGAGAAATGGGGGGAGGGGGTCTTTGTGAATAGTGAGTGATTTGGCTGTTTTGAAAAGAGACAAAAGAGACCCTGGGAAGGAGAGCAAAGACCGGCTGCGAGGAAAAGTCCAAAAAAGGGCGAAGGGATATATGAAGCTTTTGTGAGGTTTTACGGAAAGAAACAACGTGCAAACCCAACTTACCCTTATTTGTTTGCTAGCGCGAGGCCTGGTCTAATGATGCTGCCCACCGCTCACCTCATTGTTTCGCATCGCTGATTGGCTCTCGTGGGATTGTGGGGAGGGGGCGAACTCCTGAAACAAGGGGCAAACGGGATACTATAGACCGCGGGTGGCAACCAACATCGTCTTCGCACTTCATTTACAAAGTTCCAGTCCAGCCAAACCCACCAAAAGCAAATCCACCTGCCCATAACCGTCACAATGGCACCCCACGATGGCCTCGTCCACCTCAAGGAGTACGACATCAAAGATAGCAATGTGGAGCTGATTGGCACCGACCTCGACCACAAAGTCAAGTACAACTCGGCGGCTACCGAGCCTGCGTGGAACGACGGCCGTGTCGGCATCCAGCCTGGCCTGCTCATCTGGCACATCGAAGACTTTGCCGTCGTTCCCGTCCCTCGTGAGAAGTACGGCTACTTCTTCGAAGGCGACAGCTACATTCTGCTGCACTCGCAGAAGGCCACATCCAGAGACCCGGAAAATGGCGAGCCTGGCACAGCCAAGAAACTCATCCACGACCTCTTCTTCTGGCTCGGCATGCACACCTCGCAGGATGAGGCCGGCGTCGCCGCTTACAAAACCGTCGAGCTCGACGAGTTCCTCGGCGGCGCCGCCACGCAGCACCGCGAAATCCAGGCCAGCCCCAGCGATGACTTCCTCGCCCTCTTCCCGCGGCTGACGATCCGGCGGGGGGGTGTCGCCTCAGGTTTCCACCACGTCGAGTCAGACGCCGCCCCCAAGGCCGAGATCACGACCCTGCTGCGCATCTTCAAGCACCACGCCGCGCCGCGCGGCCGGGACTCGGTCCTGGTGTACGAAGTCGACCCGACCTGGCGCAGCCTGGATGAGAACGACGTCTTCATCCTCGACAAGGGCGACAAGATCTGGGTGTGGCAGGGCAGGGCGTGCTCGCCGATGGAGAAGGCCAAGGCGGCGCAGGTGGTGCACGACATGACGCTAGCGAAGCATGTGGATGTAGAGGTCGTGGCGCAGACCGAGTCGCGCTCGAGGGCGGTGGCGAGGGAGCTCGGCGGGGACGTCGATAGCGGTGGTGAAGAAGGCGAGTTCCATGCTGCGAGGCCGATACGGGCTTCGGCGGCGAGGGCGGACGAGGGCGAGGGTGTGCGCAAACTGTTCCGCTTGAGCGATGCGTCGGGAGAGTTGGCGTTTGATCTGGTCGGCGAGGGAGAGTCGGTCTCGGATGAGAATCTCGATGGCAATGATGTCTTCTTGCTGGATGATGCTGGCAGGGTCATCTGGGTCTGGGAAGGGAGAGGTGCCAGTAGGGCTGAGAAAGCGATATGGCTCAAGGTTGCGCAGGCCTACGTCAAGAGGCTGCAGAGCGAGGATGGTAACAGTGAGGCCTACTTGACGCCGATTGCGAGGGTGCGCGAGGGGAGCGAAAGTGCGGCCTTCTTGAAGGCAATTCGGGTGTGATAAGGGGGGAGGGGCGTGGCAGATGTCCAAACTCCAAAAAAAGGATGGGAGGACCAAATTAGGAGAAATGAAATATTACCGTTATTGATTGATTGTTCACACTACTCTTCCAGATCATGTCTGCAAAGTGCCTATGTTGTGTCCACTCAAAGGTGTAATACGGGGGCATGAGGAGTGTGCTTATCCTTTGTATTCTTGACATTCTTTGTTTTCTCGCACCGGCACCGTCATCAAAGCCAGCAACATGGTACGTCAAAATGACGCTGTCTTGAAAGATAGCAATTGCATGCGCGCGCCGGCGTCAGCTTCTGGTATTTTTATCATACCTAGGTGGTTGGGTGGCTAGCCTTCACCAAGACTAAAGGAGCTGGCGTGTTGGAAGTCTACGAGTGTGTAAGAATAGGGGCAAATGGTGGCAAATGACGAGAATGGCCACCCACCACGACCGATGTGCATACTCCAAAGGCTTTCGAGCGGTGGCATGTCCACCTGCCACGTCTAATGCTCTTCCTCGTGTACCCACTGTCCAGCATCCGACTATCTGACCGTGGATATCTGTCTCTCATACGCTGGCAAAGCGGGGGACGAAATTGACACCGACCAGCCGTATTTGAGTCCAGCCTCCATCTCTCTGCACCGTTCTGGCTCTGTGTCCCATCGAACAGTGACCTCGTTGGTAAGTAAGATGCCCTGTTCGATGCACAGATTTGCCCTCCTTCGGCTCTGTCTCCATGCGGCCACCTTTCCGCTGATTTCGATGATGGCTGGGCGGAAAAAAGGGATAGCGGCCGCCATGATGATAACGGCAATCTCGGCCGAAGTCCAAATAATGTAATCGGCGTATTCGTCTTGCGATAACCTAAGTTAGTAGAGTAGGCCTGGGAGGGCACAAAGGGTGAAGGACGCACCAGTAAAGTTAACCATGGAAGCGACATACCGCACTTTATAGGCCGAGGTAATCCCCGAGCTACCCAGATTAACCGAATGTTAGCTCTCTTGAAGTCATCATGGCCCCGCGCGCTGGGACCGGCAAAACCTACAATACTCCCAAGCTCATGCCCATCGCTAGGCCGAACTTCGTCTTTGTGTCCAGTTGTAAGCCCCAAACCATTGGCCAAGCAAGGAAAGCAAAGATGAAATCGGTCGCAGCAGACAAGACTGTTGTGAAGAGAATCATTAGCCTTGATTCCCAACAACCAGGAACTTGAACGATGGCGTGTGACCAAACCCAAAAATCCCTACCTCCAACAAGAATGACGAAGCCGATCAGGAGTTGCGGATCCCAGCAAATATTGGCTCCCAGGTTATTTGTCTCGGAGGACCCAAACCAATAACGACAAGCGGCGAAAATGGAGATAGCCGACAACACCATAAGAAAATCGACTAAAAAAGCAGGGCCGATGACCAGCCTTTTCTGCCATCTTTTCGATGCGAACCGGTACAAGGTGATGGCGACAGCCGTCTTGCTGAGGGCTACGTTGAGCCGAGTCAAGCACTGGCTGACTGTCATCAGTCTGGGGAAGGAATCCTGATGGGCAAAGGGGACCTTGGACATATGCCCCCCAAAGCCATAAGACGTCGCGACCATAAAGACAGTGTTTGGGAAGAGCAGCGATATCTGATGCGATCAGAGTGAGTCAATCACCAGTCTCGGGCAGGAAATGGGGAGCCGGAAAAGGATAGACATACCCATGCGAGGACGAAGAGGTAGTCATCGAGCCGCCATCTCAGTTTGTACCTGACCTTGCACTCGTGATTCTGGCTGCTTCCCATTGCAAAAGAGGCGTTCAACTCCTTCAATTGGGATGAAGGGGAATGGCCATCGAGAAAGCGTCTCGTACCGTGGCAATCGTCTTTTGTCACTGCAATTACAAATTACACCTGTTGAGCTGACCCTGTTCTCATCCGATGCAGCGTTTCGTTTGACTGACATGACCCAATATGCCCAGAAGGTAACCCAAAGCCATCTATCCCTTGAGGTTGAGGTGAAAATGGCCGTGGGAATGAAGATCATGACCTACCGTAGCCAGGAGTACACCGTTTGTACTTGGCGTCTGAGCTTGGCAAACGAATTCAACTACCCGCAAGGCTGTGAAGAAAAAAGAAGATTCCAGTTCCACATCAACACTATCAACTGCCAAAATCTCATTCCTAACATACTTCCTCCTACATTATTCCAGATGGTAACAGAAATTCATGCACCGTTACGAATAGCGTGCATAACAACATCACAGCCAGCACCAACAGAGTTTTTGATTCTCCTTTTCATCCCCACAACACATCACCTCACGTCCATGACCATGATATCACCAACCGTCTAATCAGTTCAGGTCCTCGTCGCCGACACGAATCCTCCCCTCTGAAGCCAGTCCGTGTGACCAGTAACCGTCAAGTTCGATGTTTGACTCGGGCACAGCGCGGTGGCTGACAAGAAGCCAAAGTCCAAACACCGTTTTGGCCAGAATATCGAGAATTGCGTAGGTCATGATTTCACTGTCAACCGTCATTTTCCGTGCGCCGTCTGCCACGCCCCAGATACTTCAGGCAAATTTTGGTTAGTATCGCATTGAGAATGAACTGTGGAATGCATCAACGACCGGAAAACTCACACTGGGTACGCGGTCCAGAGAATTAGGGAGTAGATAGCAAGTGAGCTGAACAACTTGCTCACGCCTGACCCCTTGGCCGAGACCATGCGGGTTCCGTGGAGGGCGACGTGCCAGATGACAAAGATGTATGAGAGAATGCTGATGGCGTACCAGCCCCACTTCTGGGCAGTGCCGGTGGAACTGAAGGCCGCAAACAAGGCGCTCAGATTCATGACGAGGTTGGCCAGGATGGCCATCAGGGTATGACCGCCGTCAATGCCAGCGAGGAGGCACAAGTTGAGGAGCAGGAGGGGGGTGGTCAAGGTCCAATCGATATAGCGGGCCCAGTAGACCTGTCGGCAGACATCGTGGAATGTATCCGGGACGTGCTTGTGATAGTCTCGAACGGTGATGCAGCTGTAGGAGACGGAGTGGCCAGAGGCCATGGCGAAGTATGAGAGAGACGCAACAATCGTCATTAAGGTGGTCAGGACATAGTAAATCCTCCTCGAAATCGGGACGTTCCAAGAGAGCAGAGCGAAGATGGCTGAGGAGGCGACCATGATGGCAAAGGTGACCCAGAGGGTGCGATGTCCTTCACCTCCAGCTGCTTGGTATTCGGTCGGGGTGGCTGCACGACGGTTAGCATCAACACTAGCGACCCGTAGCCGTTGCAACCAGAACACACTCACGGATCACGGTGGGGATGGGCCCAGGCACGGAGGTCCCGGTAGGCTTCACTAGGCTCATCATCTCAACCACTTGCTCTGGACGGATCATGGTTGTTTTGGGGGCAGGTAGAGCTTTGAAAAGGACGACTCGGAGTTGCTCGCGGCGGACGGAGGCTACTAGGGAGGAGAGCGGGCAGTGGAGGAAGAGGAGGCATTCCCATTTTATGAGAAATGGCAAAACGAGTAGGCGGCGAAAGAAATGGTCACCTGGGTCTTCTGGTGCCGTTGGTGAAGAGCTGAGGTGTAAGACCGACGTCATGCATTTCGGTGTTCTTGGACCCGATTTGGGGACAAGCGGGCTCAACGGGGCGAATGCGACCTGCGGCTGCGGGGGAGGCAACGAGCCGCATCATGTAGTGCAGTGTAGTGTAGTGTAGTGTAGTGTCGGCGAGGGTTTGACGATTCCGATTCGGCAGATGAGAGAAACTAGAGACTAATACGTTGCAAAAGATGTGTCCGACCACAGGTCAAGGCCCGGAACTGGGATCGAGGAGGATGTGCTACCCCATGGTTTTGAAGCTCCCGCTCGCTAAATGGCTACACGAGATCAGCACGCGTCAGCCAGAGCTCGCTAAAACAGGACGGAGCGTGTTGACCTTGGCTGGGATACACTGGCCAAGCCGAATGCCAAAAACAATTCCAGCGAATTGCTAATTGCTAATTTCCAATCCTCAAGTGGAAATTCTATTGCTGCACTCCACGATCAGGCGAGCCAGGCAGAGGAAGCTTTTGAGCTTTTTGAGGCCAATGCGGGGCGCTCCAGGGTGATCGCCCCACATACCCCGCCAGGATATTGTCCGCCGCGGGCTTGATTGGCTGCTACTGCTCCCGCCCGTCGACTTGCCTGCCGCGCTACGTCATGTCTAGCGCAGTTGTCATGCCTTTGTTCGAGCTTCAGCCCAGCGGCGGAGCGCTTTGCTTTCTGCCTGACACCTGCCTCTCGCCCGACAAAGTAAAGCAGAGGAAAGCGACGGCTCTCACATGGAGGGCCAAACGCTTTGTGCCCGCCCTCTGGCGCCTGGCCCAATTGCTTGACAACGCCTGATCGGCAATTAAGGCGACCATCGTATTTAATGCTTTCTTTCTGCTGCATGGTAGTTTTTTCGCCACTCGTCCTACATTCGACATCGACATCGACATCGACATCGATACCCCCACCCACAGCAACATCTAAACCATAACAAAAAAAAAAACAAGAAAGACGCAAGACGAGCAAGCAAGGCAAAAATGGCTACCGGAAACTGCCCCGTCGTCGGCACCACCAACTCCACCCTACCTCCCTCGCACCCCGATGTCGACCTCTCGCGGCCGGGACAGAAGTGCCCCGTCGTAGGCGCCTCGACCGACCACCACCACAACTTGCACCAGCACCCGCGCGTGCCCATCCCCGAGGGCCACTCCGCCGGTGATGCCTCGGCGTGTCCCGTTCTGACGGGCAAGGTGGTGAACGAGCCCAAGTCCAAGGAGATGGACGACGACGTCTGCCCCGTTGTCGGGACTGCCACGACCGTCCTGCCGCCAGACCACCCGAGCACCGAGGGCCAAGGCGACGACGCCGTGTGCCCCATTACCAAGGCGAAGGTCGGACACCACAAGGGGAGGCTCGTCGGGCATCCCGACGTTAGCCACGCCGCTGCGGGTGCTGTATGCCCTGTGGCGGGCGTCGGGGCGAGTGCCTAGAGGTATTGCGGGGTGGGAAATGTCAAGACAAACATTGGATTTTTGGGGGCGCGATAACATGGCACGCGGATGGCAAGATTGACGGTTGCAAGGCACCATTTGTTAGGGTCAGCCTTGATCACGACCTAATCTAGTACCACATTTGTGCTGTTTCTTCAGGGAATGCATCGGATTTTCATCAGTTCGGCCTGCTTATCACTGTCTAGATTGACGAAAGAAGAGATACATCAAGCTCCACTACACCTTGCTCCCATCTGGTGGCTGTTACAGTAGCACACCGGTGGCGGCCATCATTATGGTCGGGGCGTGATATTGACAAGCCCCTTGCTCATGTGATCCTACACACTACGCTTCGGTTTTACTCTAGGCCTTACCCTTCCCAGGCGCCTCATCAAACTTGGCTTGCCACTTTTCCTGCTGGTGGAACATGGCAATGCATTGGTAGGCCGAAGGGGCCCCATGGTCTGGGTCCGCGCCACCGCTCAGGAGCGTCTGGCGGGATGGCAATCATTAGCAGTGACTACCTTCAACACACTCCCACAGCATCAAGACCAACCTCGATCACTGAATCCTCTTTTTTGAAGACTGCCCCTGCCAGCGGGCTCTGTCCCTTATCATTAAGTCGATTTGGATCGGCTCCATGCTCCATCAGCAGTTTCACGAGATCGGCATGGCCGTGGTAGGCGGCAAGCATGAGCTTTGAGTTTACAGGATGCTTAATTAGCTAGGATTCCCGATGCGGCCTCGATACTGCACAGAAGGTCGTCACCGAGCACGCAGAGGGGAGCACTCTTAGGACTTGAGCGAGGCGTACCAGGGTGTCTCCCTTCTCGTTGGTCAGGTTGGCCGGCAGGCCAGCCGGAAGAGCCTGCTTGAACACCTCGGCATCGCCCTGGCGAGCGGCAGCGTACATGCGAGCGGCAAACTCGATAGCTTCTGGAGAAACGGCCGACTCGGCTACGGTTGTTTGGGGGGCCGCCATGATCAGCGGAGGAAAGCGTAAATGTCAGGGGACTAACAGCTGAAGATTGGGTGTTCGCTCTGGAGGTTCAAGAAAGCTGGAGGTCGTCTGGTGGTTGTTTTAGGAGATGAAACGCCTGACTCCCGATACTGGCTTGGGGTAAAATGGATCTGACAAAGCGCCGGTGCCAGCGAATCACGTGCTGTCGGCCGTCCCGTCGGTGCACCACAGAAGCCGTCGCATCTGGGCGGCTGGCGGCTGTTGGTTTGGTGTTGGGGAAGGGTTTGGGGGAAGGGTTTGGGGGAAGGGTTGGGAGGGGGGGTTTGGCGACCCGACAGCCAGCGGGAGTGCCTTACATCGCGGCCAGGAACCCAACGGGAGATTTCTGGGGTCAACGAAAGACCCGTCAACCGGCCCGGGGGTGCTTGTGTGCCAGACTCATGTCCAAGAGACGCTCACGCTGAAGTTGTGCATCTCACATGCGGATCGCGTCCATGTTGTGTGGCTTTCAACTCCCAATTGCGCGAGCTCGCCATAGGCTGGTGACCTCCAATTGAGACATGGCTGATCCTTCGTTGGCCAGGCCTGCACACCACTTCGGCGGCCCGACAAGTCAGCTGAAACATCACAAGGCTCGCGAGAACCCACCAGGCTGCGGGTAGCCAACACCCATCCCACCCAATTGCTTGTCTGACGCTCCCGAGGTGGTGGGGCCGCCAGATACGAAGGAGGACACCACAATCCCAGAATCCCAGGGTCGGTCTATGTAAACAGCTGCATTCCCGCCGCGCGTCTCACTGGCAGTGCCCGACTTGTGATAATCGTATACGCGTTTTAATGACCAGCAAAATAGCACCCTTACTATTTTAGTTGTCACCGCCGTTACTTCACTTTGAAAATCCGGTATGCGTCCGTGGACAGTACTGTATCAAATATTATCCCCAACGCCATCATCGGCCCACAAAGCCGACATGTCACCTCCCAACCTTCGAATCGTATATACCCCAGACTCCATCCCGCTGCTACAACAGTGGCCCATAGACCCAAGCTCGGATTTTTTTGACGCGGGCCCGGGTGGTATCCAACCTTCGGCCTCAGAAGCTCGCTACCGTGTCGAGACAAATGAAGGACCGTATCGCCAAAGTTACAAAGAAGCCGCCGAAGACGGATCTATTACAGATTACCTCGATCTTTTTCCATCGCCAGCCCGCCATCGGCGACTTAATTTTCTTCCGACTCCACCAGCAACGCCGGGAGAGTCAAGCACAACATGCAACGGTCAATCTCCTCAGCGCCAAGAATTTACACCTCCGCAAAGTTCAAGATCGGGCTCCCCAGAATACGATGCAGAAACGACGGACGAGGAAGAGGAACCACGGCCGATAATTATCAATGCCTGCAGGAGGACGCCATATTACCCGCCAAACAGCTCGCGGAGCTATGACAAGACGCGAGTCTACATGCCCCGGGGGCCACATTACAAAGCCAACTGGACGCCGATATCGAGTTTGTCGAGGTCTACACAGTTGGAGCTGGAAGAAAGGATGATAAGGTCAATGATTAGGGCGTTGAAGCGGCTCAATGAATCCTAGGGAGCGCTTGTGGGTCACCATGGGTTCAGCTACCGTCTGGCATGGGACTCACACGATAGGTTCAACATTTCTCTCCGAGGTTCAGGCATTGTCAAAACAAGACCAAGCTGGTAAAGCCGGCACTTACACTATGCACACAGAATAAGATCTACATGTTGCAGAAGATAATTATTTGGGAATAGCAGCGTGTTAGGTAGCGAACAATACAAAATAATCTATGCAAATTATAAACCTGCAGGTAAAGCTAGCCTTTGGGCCGAAAACGGGTTTGTTATGCTAAGGGTGACTTGTTTCACCAAATCGAAAGCCTGAGCAATAAGAACATAATAGCAGCCTGGGGCTAGGTTGTCTTGCCCCTGCTCTCGCTCTCGCTCCTTTCTTTCTTTTTCCGTTTTCCTTTATCAAAGCTACTCTCCAGACTTTTCTCCACGAGAGACCTCCATAGAAAGAGAGGTCCTCCGATATTAGACAGTTTAATACACTCATGCGATTCAAAGATGGCCATTTAAGGTGGGAAAACCTAGGCATTGACATCATGGACGGATGTAAAACATCACCATGGCACTGCAGGGCATGCCCGTCGACAGCATCACCGTGTCAACGGAGAAGCAGTTGCTGGGCCTCGCTGTGAATGCCATGACACTGCCTTTTGCTTCCTTGAGCACGGCGCTTGCAGAAAAGGAGCCGCATAATCAAAGTCACCGAGTACGGTAGACCAACTGGTGGAGGGTGGAAAAATTCAATAGCAGTCCGTGATTGAAGCTCCGAGACTGTGGCGTGATCGGACAGCCACGAAATCAGCCGGTGAAACCAGGCGGGGAGATCATTCGGGAATGAACTTCGCAGGCATATACTGACCTTTGTGGTGGGTTTGGAGAGGTGGCTTGGAGAGGTGACTTGGATAGGTGGTTTTGAGTTGTAAGGATTGGGAGTATGTGCGATAAGGTTATTGGCACGGTGGGCTATATTTCTAGGCATCATCACGACCCAGACTCAGTCTTAGGACTTGAGCCCGCAAATCAAATGTGTAAATCAGGCAGTCCACCCCCGAAATAAATACCCCACGGTGCGAATAACTTTTCGCACATACTCCCAATCCTCACAATTCACAACCACCTCCCCAAACATCGGACCACACACTGAACCGCAAAACAGACCCGCGACCCTGGCGCGGCGGTATGATGCAAATCGAACCCACAAATCAGACCGCAAAACGGACCCGCCACCTGGGCACAGCAGCGGGTCTCGCAGCAGCAACTCCACGACGACGAGGGGCAAGAAGGAACATACCTTCTCACAAGCCAGTTTACTCAACAACTCCTCCTTTTTCCTCTCCGTACTATCTCCTCTCACGCCTCCTTTCTCACCGCCGCTTCCTCGTCTGAAGACACGGTCAAGGCTTGGCACCTAGTGACACTGTCACAAAGCCGCATGGGTGAGGCAAAGCGAGCACCTCCCTGAGCCGAGGTGAACCGTGATTTTAAATCGAGCGTATGTAAGTTGTGTAGCCTTGGCAACCTCGTATTCGTGCTCAGCAAGAAAGCCTGAGGAAAAAGAGACCAGATTAAAATTCTCGGGGATTTGACTTAACATGGGCCGCAGCGGCGCTCCTTCTCTCCAAGTCCAGTGCGTGTCCGATAAGTCTTGAGGGTCTTTGCCGAGCATCCACCTTGGTATCGCCTTCCAGACCTAGAAATACTCAATGTAACGCGATAGCCCCGCAATTCCATCATTTGGAAGAAGCTGTAGATGACTATTCTTCGTCAAGTGGTAACCTGGTGTTGCGTAATAATGGGAAGGACCTGTTGCAGTGTGTCAGGATCAACAATCGGCCACGGAAGCAAAGGGTAGGAAAACTGGTTGATCGCGAAGGCGCGATTCATCTCCGCGTTGCGAGTTTGGAAGGTACGCTGCGTTGCGGCATTGCCAGGGTTAACCAGGAATCAGCTTTCCGGTCACAGCCAGGGATGATCTGCAACAACGCAAGACAAGTATTCCCATGCCCATGGATAGTGTTTGATTTGATTACTTGCACGCTAAATAGGGGTTTATTGTCTGTATTGTGTTGTGTCTGGAGAGTTGCTCACTGAGGCCATCTTACGGCTTATATCTCTGGTCTGGCAAGGATTTAGGGTTCTCGGTTTTATCCCCCCCCCCCTTACATATAAAGCCGGATCTCCCGCCCAGAATTTCTTCTACAAGCACCATACAAACCTTACCATGGCTGACCACGGTACCAACCAATCACTAGATCATCATGAGGATCCCATGGAGGGCTGGGTACCGCCTCCGCGGTTCTATACTGCTCCTAGTCAGCCCAGCCCGACCGAGAAATTGTCCGTCGCCGAGCGAGAGCGGCAGCTCGCGCACCTCGACGCGAAATTCGACCGAGACTTGTTGGCCGTCAAGCAAGAGGCCAAAGCTGACAAGGCCGCTTCTATTGCTCGCAAAGAATTGAGGGAACACTTAAAGCAATTCGATACCCGCATTCGCTTCCGGACTCGGAACACAAGACCCTTATTCCGCTGGCTGCATAGTTTCTGGGAAGTATTCAAGGAGATACCCGTTGGGGAAAAAGAGAGGAAGAGGCTTGAATATGCAATCTGTCGCTATGACAAGCAAATTGACGCCTGGATCAGAGAGCAGGAGGAAGAACTTGCTAAGGAATGGAACGAGACGAGGAAACAGATTATGGCGATGTCGGTGGTGCCTTAGAAAGAGATGGGGCTATAGTTTGGGAGAAGTGATTTTTTATCTGATGGTAGAGATAGGCTTCATCCCAGATAGCGTGGAGATCTGCGGAATCATTCAGGCCTTGGAGTTGCTATAATAGGGTTATCTGGCGACCCTGACTCAAATCACGTAAATACTGGCAATTGTGCTATATTCCGTGAAGAAGGGTAAATAGGTTGACGAAGAGGAGGAGGTTAGGAATGGATCGTGGCCAGGCGTAAAATGTATTCAAAGGTGGGCGCTAGGGCATGAGGAGCCATTCACTGTCCATCCATCCTCTTATCTGTCTACTTATCTACTTGATTAATCCGTCGATACTGTACCCGTATCATGCTACATTCGGAGTTACCTAGACACGTAGCTACAATAAAGATTTTCCTCGCCGGGATCTCAACGCCGTTGCCGTTGTGCCGTCACAGCATGCTAAATTGTTTCAACTCTAGCTGAGTAACGTGCGTGATAAGCGAGTCGGCAGAATAAGGTGAGAATAGCGTATTCAAGGCCATCAATGGCTTATATTAAATAAGAAAATCAAAGTGCTACATAAATCACCTCCTCGATGTTTTCCACTGCAGCCTCTTCGTGGCTAATAAATTCACCCCTGTTTCCATCTGAGCTGAGTCGAGCCTCCATGTAGTCCTATCCAGCGACAGCAACAGCCTCAGTAGTTTCCCAGCCTGTATAATCGTATTGGGCGAAGACAAACCCCTTGATCTTCAGACGTCTACGCTCATCTACATGTGGGCGTACTACAATACCCGTGTGAATAAAGCATTACGGACGAGATCAGCCTCCTCTTCCAATCGCTTCCGAAAGCCTGTGAACGCCTATATAATTGGCGTTCCATCCATTGTAATTAGCTCCTTTGCTAAGTAAGTTAATCAAGCAACAGTTCTCTTCTCTTCTCTAGTACAGAGTCTACTAGAATCCTTCAATTCTATAGTGGCCATAAGCTAGTATAGTACCTTGTGTTACTTCTCAGCACCTTGCCAAGCTCTGCTGTTATATCCAGTTACCACAGCTCCCTCCACCACATCACACCAATGCCATAGAGCCAGCTATAGTGGCTACGCCGCAAGAACACTTATATAAGTACTATACCATAGGATTATTAGGGTACACTAGCAACAGTAAGCTTTTGTAGTAGTAATATTAATAACCGGTAGTAGTAACTCCCTTTTTTAACTATTATAATAAATCTCGAGTATATCCTTAGTAGGTCGGACGGTAAGAATCTGGAATATTGTGCTGGGGAAAGTGGATTGAAGAGTAACGTGGAAGGGCGGTTTGTCACACTGCTGGGCTCACCTAAGATCAACAGGGTGAATCACCTCCTTGACCTGGGCCCACAGCGATGGCCACAACGGTGGCCACATCGTGGCTCAACCGGTGGGACACACAACACATGATCAGGACTAGCGGACCCACACTGACAGGTTCATGAGACCTGAAGGAGTACAGCCAAGCCCACACACAGGTCGAGGAATCCTCAGGCCAGGCCTTGGCCCAAACCGGGATCTCAGACACCACTCATAGAACAAGCCGGCCCACCTAGTGGACCTGGCCCGCACGTGGTAACGTCACCAGACTCCAGATTTGTCATGGACGGCCACACAACCTCAGCATCGTGGTCGAAGGCTGAATTAGCCAGCCAAAAGACCCACATGGTGTTTCAGCAGACTTTCAATGACAGGCCTCCTAGCTATCACAGCGGTTCCAGTGGAGGACATGAACCCCGACGTTCTCCGGAGTCTAGCTTCAGTGGTGACAGGTGGCCGCAGCCGGATCCAACAGGGCCCCCATGAGTCGTGAAGGGAAACGTTGTCATTCGACGTAAGTACCAAGGACGTGAAGTAACCTTCGTGGTCGTGAATACCACACCATCGAAGTAAGTACTAATACCGGCCGTGGACCATTGGGAGGAAGGTCAGCAGCACTTGACTTGAACCCTGATTTGTAGGGCGCGAGAGACGGGCGGCTAAGGAATGATCTTCATGTATCTTGGTATTCTTGTATATTGTACATAGCCTCCATAAAAGAGACGAGGGCCCTGCGACGGATCCTCGAGAGGAAGAAGCTCCCCGAGTCCTTTTGGAAACAGCCTAGAAAGATTATCAGCTGAACTTTAGTGAAGCTGAGGGGTAATCAACCTTGTGAACCCTTCTGCTCTCTCCTGACTTGCATCTGCGAAGCACTGTCTGTTACCCTCTGTGACGTCGTTCCATCTCCCTGCATCAATCCACCTCCCTTGCCATTTACCACTTTGGGTTGCGAAGATCATCTCCCTCACCTCCGCGTGAAAGCTCTGCATCAGACCAACACCACTGCCGGGGCAATCCGCAGTACGGTTGAAGTGTGAGATCATAGCTCTGCCGTTCGGCCCATCGAAGGTGACGCACCTTGTGATTGCCACACCCAGCCTCATCACGGCTGGCCTGTGTCACACGGTTATTCGCGTAAAAATGGTATAGAAGGTATGTCAGGAGCACTGCACTTTTGATAGGGGTTGCAATTGTGATTGTATTGCTCGTGCACCACTCTGGCCTGCGACCAGAGTGGTGTAACGGATAGTTAAGGGCTTTAGCGAGGCCATCAGCGATCATCTTGGCTGAAGTTGTGTATTCGACTATGATCCTCTTATTTGTTGACCTCTTGTCGTAGCTAATGGTTATGAATATCCATATGACGTAGTCGAGTCTACAGAAAGTAGCTACTTCAGCCGTAACTAGCCGAATAGTTTGCTTTTTGTCGCGCTGAATCTTATTACGGCAGTCGTCTAGTTATATAGTTAATTTGGCTAATAGTCGACTTTTGAAGAGACGGTCTTTCGCGGCTTACTGTTTCAGCCGCTCGATTTCATCAGCTTGTTGGGTGTATTCTTTAAGGTAAGCTTGATAGATAGTCCATTCCATTTGGAAGAGTCTTGAATCCATTAGCCGTTAGGTCCGCTATTGTGATAGGCTGACTGGCTGGGCTAGGCTCACCGTCGCCGGCCACAGACTCCGTAGTCGATCTAGCTGTTACAGTTGACTGGCTAGGGGTCTTGTGCTTATGCTATGCAGGAGTGGGAGCCGTAGGCTTGTCGAGAAAAGGGGTCACCCCCTAAATCTGGCTCCAGATATCTCCTGCTGCAGCTTGGGCTCGTAACTGTAGGTCCGGGGATTCCCAGTTGTCGGAGTTGGCCAGGTAGGCAGTCTTGTCGTTATTATTGGTGTTGGTATTCATTTTGGTGTTATATTAGGTCTTCGAAGTGCAGTTAACTATGCTTCTTGTTGAAGGAGTTGTTTGTTATTGGTGTTGGCTGGCTAATCGATAGATTGAGCAAGTGAGACTTTTAATTGTCACAGAAGCACTGCACTTTTTATGGGGGTTCCACTGTGTGAACTTATTCCTCGTTCTATGGTCTCTGGCTCTGCCAGAGACCGTGGTCTTATAGTTGTTATATTGTTGCCAATGCAGTGGCAATGCTGACGGCCCTCAATTCTGGCAGCTTCCACAATACCCCATAATCCCCCTGTCCTCTGGTTCTATATTCCTCATGAATCAATGTAGCTAACCCTCCCCTTCAGTCTGACCGAAATCCAACCAGTGAGCCAAAGGGTAAACTACCCGGACTCAAACTCAAAAGAAGATATGGACTCCTATGCAATGTTAGAATCTCTCCATTGGGGAGTAAAGATACAATATACCGAGTCTGAAACGGCGTCAGCCACGTAGTGGTAGTCAGAGACGTACACATATTCGTCTCCATCCTCTAATTGGCCCAATCCTGAAAACATGGCCTTCAACCCTGTGAAAAGGGATGTTAGCAGCCCGGTGCCATACCAGGTCATGATCGCCGTTCAGTTCCTGGCAGCTTTGTGACAAATATCCGCTGCTCACTGGCTTTCTGTGGATTGTCTGGTCGATCTTGCTGCATACCTCGGCTATATGCTCACGGGAACTGGGAAGATGTAGTGAGACTCTCGATATTATTTCCGTGAAGGTTGATAGATAACAACATTATTAAGTAGTTTGTATCGGTTCGAATCGGCTCGAGAGAAAAGAAAGAGGGGTTCACCACAGAGACACAGCGCCAAGCCGGCGTCCGGGACAACGGCACATAACATTCGCACGTTTCTGACCGCTTCCCGTTTCCCCTGTCCCCGACGAGGCTTGGCACAGGAATAGGTCGGCGTGCATGCATGAGAGCTCTTGGAGGAATGTCTTTGGTTGCGATAAAAGACTATTACGTCACAAAACACAGACAGAGTTAGTCCCAAAACTCACAGAACACCTCTTTTATTGTGCTATCGGCCGACTAAATTGCGGCAGCGACTCCTTGCATCTTGCCACTCTCAACAGCCCCTGGATCCGAGCGATCCCCACGTGTTAAATCAGGCAATGGACAGCCATCAGCAATTTTCTTGGTTGTGTTGCTCAAGCGTAACTTGCTTCTCTTAGCCTGATGGCACAAAAATTTATCTGTTTACTTTCCTCTTGTGTGGTACATGTCACGGGATCGTTTCCGACTTTGCGGAAAGGCTTAGTGGGTTCAAGAGTGCTTCTGGATGATACTGGGCAAAACTGATCTGATTCAAAATGCATTGACGAATAGTCGATGGCTGATGTGCAGCTGTAGTACTAAGACGTACTCCATGGTCTCGCAAATTTCCTTCTGCTTCTATGACATTCATTTAAACATTTCTCATTATAGTAATATGGGATCCCATACACTTTGCTCATGACTTCTTGACCTAGCATCCCCCTAACTCCCATCAATACAACACATCAAACACACACCACTTACCACTCAACTGACATAATACCCCCTCGACGCGGACCTCGACCGCCGTCCATCGACGACATAGGTCGCCGACGGCCGCCTCGGCTTCTCCTCCAAAACGACAGGCGTAATCGACCGCCGGTGGTGATGGTGCGACCGCGACCTTGACCGCGACCCGCGATGGCCGCGGCTGTGGCTGTGGTGATGATGCCCATGAGCATGTGCGCCGCCGCGCCCGTCGTCGTACCAGCCCTGCCTATCCGAGTCGGGCGCGCGCGCCGGCTTGTTGCACATGCGGAAGAGCCACCAGAGGAGCAGGAGGCCGACTATAACGCCGATGACGATGCCGGCGATCGCGCCGGGCCCTAGCGAGGAACCCGAGGTGGTTGTGTAGGTGTTGGTGTTGTCGGGTACGACGGTCACGGTTGTGGTTGGGACTGATGGGGCTACGGTGACGGTCACACCCTGGCGGCCTACAATGGCCCCGAGGAGGGGGATGGTTGGTGTCGGCGCCATTGGTGGGTTGGAAGTGAGCGGCCTGGACGAGCGAATGTGGTGATGCAAAATTTTGGTGACGAAATATTGTGGAACC
Source organism: Lasiosphaeris hirsuta (assembly GCA_030549175.1). NCBI lineage: Eukaryota > Fungi > Ascomycota > Sordariomycetes > Sordariales > Lasiosphaeriaceae > Lasiosphaeris > Lasiosphaeris hirsuta. Next base: position 644,743 of record JAUKUA010000001.1, read on the forward strand.
TTGAGGAGGGGTGGCCGACCACGGAGCCGCAAATGAGCTGCGGGATGGAGGAGACTGAAGAAAGTACCTGCGAATTGGTATTGCGGGATACACGATTTGACAGGGGAGTCAGCGAGCGAAGGGGGACGAAGAAAGCGGCAGAACTCACGATGCAGAATAGTTATAGGGTTGTTGGATCCAAGGGTATTCGACGAGGTTGGTCAAAGACTCCTCGCAAGGGAAAACGCCATCAGGCCATCACACTATGGGAAGTACTCTATCTACCGGAAACGCAAGGCATCCAATTACTATCGCGGATCGCCAGCGGGGCCAGGGCGATTCGTACCCTCTATGCCTGTTATCGCTGGAGCACTGGGCACGCGATCATGACGTTGTGGAAGGTTGAGACAGGCTGGCTGATTGGCCGAACACCATCTGGATCTCCATCCTCGCAGCTTGGCATCTTGGCATCTTGGCGCCCTGGGTCATCCCGCGCAAACCCAGCTGGTTGGAAGGAGTGAAAAGTGGAGCAAGCCACCTTTTCAGGACTTCACTGCCTAGGGGTGACGTATGACAGCCAGCCATGCTGAAAGACTGGTGCAATGGGAAGAAACTGCAGAGGATTTTATCACGCCCAGGCCCGCATGCCTCTCCCAAACGTGGGTGTGCTGAAGCAAGCCCAGCGCAATAGGGATTAAAGCTGTTGTTGCTTTGCAGTAATAGGAATCTGTTTCAGGCGCTGTGTGTGCATCTCTCTAAGCGGAAAGAAGTCGCACGAAAACATCACCACGTCCCCGCAGATGCTGAATGGAACAATGTGACAAGGTCAGGCGGGGCCAATAATCCGAAGAAGAAAAAAAAAGTCGAAACCTGACATCCGTTGTCAACAAAGAGACGCCTCAAATTAGACAATATTGGCTGTAGCGGGAGCGGAAGAAGTAGCCCGATGAGTATCTCAGACTCAGGGGACACAAGAAATGCTTATGTAGCGGACTGACGTGAAGAGCGGCGCTTATAATCCCATAACGGAAAGCTTTTAGGACGCCACTTAGCGAACTCGATGGGTTTTCCTACCTATCATGAGGCTGAATCCACGTTGTAGATCTCGCTGTCGGCAGGATCAGCGTCGGCAGGCGCAACGTCTGGTCCGGTGAGGTGAGCGTGTGTAGCCAGCGAGCCCATCTTGTGACGCAACACCGAGTGCGAAGAATACGCCACTTGCGCATTCTCGTCCGGAGTCATGGGCCAGGCTGGGGATAAGAACGCGGGCCACCGAGTAAGAACTTCTGGTATCTCCAAGGTCTATCCTTTCAGTGTCTTGTGCTTTGCTTCGACCTGGCTACCCGAGTTAGCAAACTTCCTTACCCGAACCACCAAAACTGCCACCATGACGGAACACCGAGGCCGACGTCGAGGTGGTCACTACGACCACGAAGAGTATTACTATGAGGGGCATGAGCCGCCTAAGCGAAACCGATCACTGAGCCGCAAGGTCCTGGAGAAGATAGAGGACAAGATCTACGGGCCAAGTGATACCTCCAAGGCTGTAGTGCACCATGAACACTATCGCCGGCCTGCTTCCCCACCACGGCACTCAGGAGACTCGGATTGGGAGTCGGATTATATCCGACGAGAGTATCGCAGTGTTTCCCCGGTGCGACATCATAGCCGCCATTCCCACCACCGCGGACGTCGTGATAGCGACCACCGCGGATCGTCCGAGCGAAGTAGAAGCCGATGGGATCGTAGCATTGCAGCGGCAGTTGATGCAGCGGCGATTGAAGCGTTCCGAGTGCGCAAGGAGCCTGGACATTGGACAGGAGCGAAAGGAGAGCGGGTTGCAACCGCAGCCTTCAGTGCCGCCCTACTTGGCGCCGCAACGGATAATGGAAAAGAACATGAGAGCAACAAGAAGGCAGCGCTCGGGTCGGCGATTGGCGGCCTCGTTATTAACCGGCTGGTGAATGGGCCACGGCGAGAGTTGCGGTGATGGATCTGGCAACAACGATGCCGGCGATGATGATAAGTGAGGAGGCCTCGCGTTCGGGCGGATTATGATGTTATGACTGGTGTTTTCGACTTTCCGCATTCAGACTGTACTGTTAGCTAGCTCTCCACGCCCTCTTTCCCAATTCTGTGATGGGGTATCACATGTTTATGCCGTGTTCCAGAAGCTTTTGCGTGCTTGCATGCCTGCGCGCCGTGCCAAACTTGGCCTCCCATCCCTTGGTCGTGGAATCGCTCGAATGCTTGGCTGGCCGTACCAGTAGGGAGGCAGGGCTGTTCATGGACGAAGAGGAAATGGTGGGTGGCGAACTGGACAGGACAAGTACGTCATGCTCCGCCGTTTTTTCGAAGGCAGCCGAGAGTGGACATTAGCTCGATGGAAAAGCAAAAACATCTGACCACAGTTCAGCTGCTGTCCCTGCAATTGGAGGAGGAAAGCTCCCAGGGCGGGCAAAAAAAAAAAACTAGCGCGAGGCTCCTTTGGGCGCGGTATGAGCAACCCCCCAGCGGTCCCGGATCAGAGGGAAATGACGTCAACAGGATCACAGGAGCTGGATCGCCCAAAGTAGATGCAACTCACCTTGTGAGGACCCTGCCAAGGCTTGTCAGTAAATCAGGGTGCAGAGGATCATCGAGATATAAGAATCCCAAGGCCACTCACGAGCCTATGTATATATCCCAATTGCAACACATCTCAACAGACACATCCACATCCTTGAACACTCAAAGTCTAATCCCAGCCACAAAACCAACAATAACCTACCAACATGTCTCACTTCACCAGCACCAATGCCACCGACCACGCCGTCCGCCAGGGCGATATGCTCCGGGGCACCGGCCGTACAATCGGCGAGTCATCGGCTTCCGGGCCCGCCCCGACCACCTCGGGACACCACAAGCATGACGTGCTGAACAAGATCGACCCGCGCGTCGACAGCTCGCACGACAAGCAGCCGATGCCCCAACACAACCCACCGGCTGGCACACACGGGCCTCACAGCTCGCGCCTGGCAAACATCCTCGATCCCCGCGTCCACTCAGACAATTCCAACCACAACAGGCAGCAGGGCGTTGCAGGCTCCGGGGCGGCGATGCACGGCGGGCTCGGCCAGAACAACACGGCCAGTGGAGGCCAGCACAACTCGCGCATTGCGAACCAGCTCGACCCGAGCGTCGACTCGATGAGCAACAGAGGCGCTGCGACAGTGGGCTATCCCGGCCACAACGCGGGCTTCAACCAGAACACTGACGCCGGCTACGCGGCCGGCACTGGGCTCCACCAAACGAACCACCACCACATTGGCCATCATCAGCAGGCCGCATACCCCTCGGGCCACATGGGGGGCAGCCATCCAGTCAACGATTCGTCGCTCCCCGGGCCTGCGCCGCACACGGCTGGACCGCATCACTCAGATCTATTGAACAAGCTGGATCCCAGTGTCGACAGCAAGGCGGGCTATAATGGGCGGACTGGTATTTAGGGTGGCTGCTGGAGAATGGAACTGGACGGACAAGCAATAACTTAATGTGAGGACGAAGGGAATGTGTTATGATACCAAAACTGCTGGCCATATTGGCCAATTCTTTAGACAGCTTCAGATTGAGAGAAAGCTGCAATGCGATCAATAGATACCCACCCCAAACCCGGATGCTGAGTTGTGAATGCTATTGTCGTGATTGTCGCATGTTGGACCGTAGTTGCCGTCGCCATAAACGATGTTTCATGCCATATTGCTATTCGTGTCTTGAAATGTCTAGTCTTGTGGTAATTTGTTTTCGAGTCTGTCGTTCTTGGATGCGAAAATTGACGTTACTCCGACCTCGGGTTGCTTCCTGAAAGCTGGTCTCGCGTGAGATTGAAGAAAGAAAAAGGAGTCCGCATCAAGAGTTGGCGGGACGGGAGACTGCACGGAAATACGGCGCACCGCTAGAATTTCGGGAATTACAGCACCACCCCCACCCCCACGCAGAGCCTGCCGCAGCAGAAGCCTCCGATGCTTTCACCTTGATCCCCAGCTCGTCAAATCACAATGCAAAAAGATAAGTTGATGTTGAAGTCAAGTTCATTCAATTCAGAAGAGGTATCTTCCTAGCTACATACCTAGCTAACCAGCTAAACCAACACAACCCTAAAGGCCATCAATGACATGAAAGCAAACCGAATCCGTAAAACTCCTCCGTCTCATCCCCTCGCCATCGTCGTTTGCACCCCTGATCCTCTTCAAAACTCGTCAAAGAGGAGGGAATCGGCAGAAATAGCTTACCCCAGGAATTATCAATAGAAAAATAGGCAGAGGTATGAGCATGAACTCAGTATGCTGTCTTGACCACATCGTCCTTCCCCAGCTTATATCTCCCACTCTCACGCTGATTGATCCGTCCCGAGCCCCGACGGCCGCCAATGCCGAAATCTCCGGCAATGCTCTCCCGGGTTGGCTTCTTGAGGCGAGCGCGATCAACCATGTTAACCTCATGCGGCAGCGCCACAATGACATTCTTGTCAGAGCCAAACTTGAAGTCATCGGCCTTGACGTCGTCCGTATACCGCTTGATCATGTATGGTGCCTTCTTTCCACCCAACACCTTCTTCAGACTCCACTCAATAATGTACGGGCCAGTCGCCGTGATGATGCTCGTCTCCTCCGATCCCTCGCCCGTGTTAAACTTGGCCGGCGTGAAGTGCACACCCTTGCCAGTTTCGTATGCGAACTGGGCGACGTGCTCTGGCGTCAAGCCGAGGCGACGGGGTTGAGGCTTGGAATCGGCAGCGAACGGTTTCTCAAAGCCCAGCTTACCCTCGTTTTTGCCAGACTTTTGCAGCGCGTCAACCAGGAGCAGGTAGGTTTTGCATGTCGCCAAAACCCAGCGGCCATCGGCGGAAACATCGAGACCAATAATGGCTTCACCGAGGGCGGGAATATGGGTTTTGGCATTGATACCCAGGCGGTCAAAAAGACGAACGTCGCCCTTGTTGGATGCGACTGCGATGTAGCCCTTCTCCGTCGTGGCAATGGCCGAGAAGTCATTCTTGCTGGCATACTGCTTCAGCTGGGCGTCCACAAGCTTGCTGCCAGACAACCGAGGGTCCACGCGGTACAGCGCATTGTGGCTGACACCAAGGAACGTAGGCTCGTGAGTCATTTGGGCGAACTTGTTCTCTGGCGCGAATGTCACAACAGGAATGTCTTCGTGGATCTTCCACTCGTCAACCACCTTGCCGTACTCGAGATCCATGCGGTATAGGCTGTTCGGGTCCGAGTCCTTCTGTAGAATGAGGTTGCGGTCCTCGTTGTGAAGCATGACCTTCTTTGGCGAGAACAGCTCACCGCCTGGGGTTTGGACCTTTGAGATGTTTGTGCTGAACTCGAGGTGATTGTTGGGAGTATGCTTGAAAACGCCGATCTTGGAACCGCGGACCACAAACGAGCGATCATGCTTGTATCCGACAGCCAGCTGCTTGTTGACCTCTCCGTCCTTTGGCTCGAACTCCCGGTCATCCTCTTCCTCGTCACTGTCGTAATGCTCACTGGGAGCCCGGTCGTCCTCTCGCTCTTGCTCTTCTTCCTCCTCCTCCTCGATATCCTCGGGTCGATCATATTCCTCCATCGCCAAGTCGTTGAAGGCATCCGCGACGTAGTCACGCTCCTTGTCCTTTATCTTTGACCACTTTGTCTCGTTCAGCTGCTCCCACAGAGCTTGCAGCAGACCCTCTTGAAAACGCTCAAGGGTGGCCGTGTCCTTGAAGCGAAGTAGCCAAGAGTAAGCCGAACCGTCTTCGGCAAACTGGTTGAAGATGAAAGAGAGAAACTCAAAGTTGAAGATGGGGTTCATGTCGGAGACAATAGGGATACCCAACCAGTCCTTGTCGGCACCGCGAATCTGAAGCCAGTACTGCCACGTGCCAACCTCGGTGACGGTCGCAGTGACGGTTGAGTCTTGCAGTACGAAAGCTCCAGAGGGGAAATCGAAGAAGTGAAGCTCAGAGATCTCAGCAGCAAGGAGCTCTGTCGCCTCGGGGTGGGCTGCAGCTTTGGGAGGGAGCAAACTACGCTCCTTGCCTTTCTTGACTGGTGTCGCCTCATGCTCAGGCTCGGGCTCGTCCGTGATCTGGAGCTCGGGGATCTTCTCCCTCTTCGCGCCCGAGTTAGCGACGTGCTTGGATGAAAACATCGAGTCGGAGGATTCGATCGATCTCGTCAAAACAGGGCTGTGGATGGGGCTAGCCTGAGGGATCGGCTGTCCCACAAACTCGAACTGGAAAAGGTCCTCGTCCGAGGCTGTCGTGTGTGGTTTCCGGTATTTGCGCTCGTATTGGCACTGCTTTGCCACGAGCTCGAATCGGTCGACTTGGGCGGCCGTTATGCTGTGATCGCAAACAAATTCGTAGACGTCTCCAGCGTCACCGCTCAGGTCCCGCCACGCTAAAACAAACTCACTGCCTTCCCTCTTCTCAATTCGGAAGTGCAGGGCCTCGTCGAGCAGAAATGTTTTTTCGTCGCGCTCGACAGCAAAGGACTCGGCGTCGGCCTCGGCGTCTTCACCCTCCTCCTCGGCTAACAATTCGGCTTCCCCCTCCTCGTAGACACGCTGCACAACGAGCTGATACTGGAAATCCTGAGCTGTTCGGCGAATGCGGGCCGAGGAGTCCTTGAAGAGGAGCTCGGAGTAGCCTTTAGGCGAGAGAGGTCGAACAAGATATAGCTGGCCTTGGGATAGCTCGACCATCGACTCCTGGTTGCTGGAGCCGAAGAGTAGCTTGCCGACTGGTGATTGCACTGTTAGCGGAGGTCCGAGCGAAATGATTACCGAGTAGTAGAAAGGCTGGAGCGTAAATGAAAGAGATACAGGCGGGTGTCGGCTGGGCAAGCGGTGATGGCGTCCGTGAGCGGGCGCCGGGAGGTGGTAGATCGATCGACGGGGGGGGGGGGGGGAGGGAGGAAGAGCAGGGCTGGGGAAGAGTGTCTGTCAGGCGGGGCATAACTTACCATTCCTGAGCACGAACATGCTGACGATTGCTGTTGCGAAAAGATGTAACGTCAAATGGCAGATGCAGTCGGGCTGTTCTCTTGCGCGACAACGCAAATCTATAGGAAGGAGTGTGGTTTAAGTAGGGGGGGGTGCCCTGGGCGACAACGCGCCTGTGAAGTTCGGCGTGTCTGGCCTTTGGGGCGCGAAGCAGATCTTGGTCAGAGGGTTCAGGCTGCGAAGGAGGGAAACTGCGTCATAACAAACGAAGCTCACAAAATGTCTGGCCAATGGAGGGGTTAGTCGGATGTGGCGGTGCGTCCAGCCAATCGCCACACCTGAACTTACCAGGGGTCGCAGGCCTCAACGCCACAACTGAGTCACGCGCAACCTGTTGGGGTCTGGTGGCCCTGAGACCAGGCGGCGACCTCTTTCATTGAAACGACTGCCCCTTGGCCGAACCACAAAGGCAGCATGTTTTGTCGCGGTTTCTTTGGTAGCGGCCAGCCCCTGACACGGTGCCAAGTCAATAAACGAACCTTTTGCATCGAAGCTTTCAGGGTTCAGTCTTCAGATTTGGGGTTGTCACAACCATCAACAAAGGCAAAGCTCAGGTACAGGTGCATTTTTAGTTACTAGGTATAATAATATGCCAGAACTGATCTCAAACCGACTCCAATAAAACAAGGGCGATGATGTTGGTAAATCACATATCCTGGAACACAGCTTCCGTTGGCCGGGTCTTGGGAATCTCTCCCCGCCCTCGGTCCCAGATCACCTTCTGTGCGCCGCCTTCCCCAAACTCACTCTCGACTCCTTTGCTGTCCATTTCACTGTCTCCTTTTGAGGCGCCCAAAATGTCGTCTAGAATAAGTCGGGCGACATTCTTACCCATCAAAGCATTTGTCTCCATGGTCGAGATAAAGCTCTCCATACCCGATGTGTAGTAAAGCCCCGGCCCAACGATAGGGTCTTGAAACGTCACTCGCGGGAGTGCCTGGGGATAGGAGTAAAACACATGGGGAAGGTACCACGAGATTGGGGCCGCGCTCGATGTTGACCCCTCTGCCTTGCCGACAAATGTTTCAGGAACATCAACCCCAAAAAGCCGGCTGAAAGTTTACCAATCGTCAGCTTGAGTGGGCGATACTGAAGGGTGTTCGGGAATAACTAGCCTCAAAAACTCCGGAGTCACCTTCTCCGGAGAGAAGATCTTGTACAGATACTCCTGCTTCTCCGTGTCGGGATTGACAACCTTCCTCAGGTGGCTGATGCTGAAGAAGCCCGCCTTACCTGCACCCTGCACACCCGAGGTAGGCGTATCGTTCTTGCCAAGGGTCGTGAGAATTGTCCCCGGTACCGTCTTTGGATCTGTCAGACCAAAGAACGCGGGGCTGTACTGGAAAGGCGAAGCAAAGATGGTGACATGCAGCTGCACATATGGTATGCTATCGATGGGATGTTGAATGACACCGTCTGCAGCCGCGATCTTGCTAAATTGGTAGGGGGTTGCGATCACAACATCATCGAATAGAACAGGGTACTCCCCTTGAGTGTCGGAGAGCGAGGATGAGGACTTGGCCGCAACCGCGTACCTAGTGCGGAAAGATGTCTTGTTTTCCTTCGGGGCAAATGCGATCGAGGTTATTGATGTGTTGAGGGCAACGCCAGCCCCTGATTTCTTGACCATTTTTGAGAATATTTGCCAGTTACCGCCTTTGACAGCCATCGCCCCTTCGGGTGCCATGGAAACCTGGCGATGTTAGTTACCCCCTTTGAGAGGGTTGATGCTGATGAAATCACCCACCATGGTGTCCAATCCGTGGATACGGACAAGATTGGATGCGTAGTTGACCCGAGTGCTAGCTTGAACAATGTCATGGGCATAGGCGTCCCCAACCTAGGCAACCATTAGTGTGAGAGCGCTTGATGAAATGGGCGGCAGCTTACATTGTTCTGCTTCAATAGCTGTTCGCCAGTGAGACCGGTCACGTCAACCAAACCAAGCTCATATGTGCGTTGTGTCAGAGACCTGAATGGAAAGTAAGGCTCCTCATACAAGCGGAGAAACTTGTCAATAGTAGCCACCATTAGTTGCTGAGTACGACGAGGAGCTAGATATCCGTATTTCATGAAGACCTTGTAGGCATTCCACCAGAAAGAGTCGCTTTGGTCAATAGTGAATACGAACTCGTCGCCGTCCCAGATTCCTAGAGTTGAGTCGGAATCCTCATCGGGGTCCCTTGGCGAAAGGTTGAACTCTTCGAGAGCCTTGTACATGATGTGGTTCTTCTGGATGAAGATGCTGGCTCCAAGCTCGACCCGTTGTGATGAGTTACCAAAAGGGTTTACTGTGAGCGTTCGCCCACCGATGTGGGCCGTCTTCTCAAATACTGTTATGTTTACAGCAACGCCGTACTTATCGGCATAGCTGCGCAAATGGTAGGCCGCTGAGGAACCAGCCGCTCCAGCCCCTACATGGCGTTTAGTGCCACATGCAAGCGAATTTCGCGTTTAAAGGATGCTGAGTGGAACACAACATGTTGCCGTGGGAAAAACACGAAATTGGATGATGCAAATTGAAGATGCTACAGAGGACTACTGACCGATGATTGCAACTTGCCGTATTGGCAGTCCGTCTTGCTGCACGGCTTCTTGAGCGGTGCAGACGGAAGGGGATAAGTAAAGAATTGCGGCGACGATGGACCGCAGACTCAACGGAGACGCCATGGTGTTGCTAGCTGTGGATTGAGACAATTGGTGAGAGATGCTCAGTGAGGTGATCTGTAAATCCTCAGTGTTCTGCAAGTAGCCACGTCAAAGGAGAGCTTAGAGGTCCGACGACATGGCCTGGGATCGAATGTTAGATGTTGATGTCAACAGCTGACAGGACGGAGGAATACTGTTGCGAACCGCTGCAACGCCGCATTTGTCTCCTGTCGCATCGGGAACAGGCCACAATCTTTTTGCTCTGGTGATAGCGAGTACCTGGGTGATAACTGTTTGTCAGCAAGAGAGAAGGTCGCTTCCTAACGCCGCATTAGTTGCTGGACAAAACAGTGGGGCGTGGCCTGGGGTAGCTGCCAACACCCCTGTCGCTGCCTGCCGCCTCCCCCAAATCACGGCCTGAATGGAAAAGCACGGAAAAAGTTCCAACTCGAAGGCAGCTCCCCTCCAACAACAACACCACCGAGATACGTCGCATTCACCCGACCCCTCGACCTACGCTACCCCCCCCCCCCAAAGTTCCTCATCATGTCTGCCACACAGCTTCTCAACCCAAAGGCCGAATCCAGAGTACGCTGACCATGTCCGCGGTCCTGCGGCCGTCGTAAACTGCATGCTAACTGTGTTTGCAGCGGCGGGGTGAAGCTCTCCAGGTCAATATCAGCGCCGGTGTAGGACTTGCAAATGTCCTCAAGTCCAACTTGGGCCCTCTGGGCACCATCAAAATGCACGTTTCCTCCGCTCCCCGATACTCTGAGGCGAACCAACAGTTGGCTGACCCCGCACTACAGGCTTGTCGACGGAGCTGGATCGGTACGATGATACGGATGCGAAAGCGGCTACGGCGCATGAATATATATGAGCGGATGGCTGACAACTGTGGCGGTATAGATCAAGTTGACAAAGGATGGAAATGTTTTATTGCGCGAAATGCAAATACAGAATCCCACAGCCGTCATGATTGCGCGCGCGGCAACAGCACAGGACGACATCTGCGGTGACGGCACAACTTCTGTGGTCTTGTTGGTGGGCGAGCTCCTGAAGCAGGCGGATCGGTATATCTCCGAGGGTCTGCACCCAAGAATCATCACGGATGGCTTTGAGATCGCAAAGAATGAGTCGTTGAAGGTAGGTTCCTCGCTCCCACCATGCATGATCCACCTTCGCCAGCTCTCCTAACACTTCCGTAGTTCCTCGATGAATTCAAGATCAGCAAGGAAGTCGACCGTGAACTCCTCCTCTCGGTCGCCCGAACGTCGCTCGCGACCAAGCTCAGCGCGAGCCTAGCTCAGACCCTCACCCCCAATATTGTCGATGCCGTCCTCGCCATTTACCAGGCTCCCGCCAAGCCCGACTTGCACATGATTGAGATTATGAAGATGCAGCACCGCTCGGCGTCAGACACACAACTTATTCGCGGCCTGGCCCTCGACCATGGCGCAAGGCACCCTGACATGCCCAAGCGCGTTGAGAATGCCTTCATCCTTACGCTCAACGTCAGTCTTGAGTATGAGAAGTCTGAGATTAACTCCAGCTTTTTCTACTCGAGCGCTGAGCAGCGTGAAAAGCTTGTTGAGAGCGAGCGCAAGTTTGTGGACCACAAGCTGAAGAAGATTGTCGATCTCAAGAAGCAGGTGTGCGGTAACGACCCCAAGAAGGGTTTTGTCATCATCAACCAGAAGGGTATCGACCCCCTGTCGCTGGATGTGTTGGCAAAGAACGGTATTCTGGCGCTCCGGAGAGCCAAGAGGAGGAACATGGAGAGGCTACAGCTTGTCTGCGGCGGTACTGCGCAAAACAGTGTGGACGACCTGTCCGCTGATGCTCTAGGCTGGGCTGGCCTCGTCTATGAGCAGCAGCTCGGCGAGGAGAAGTACACATTCATCGAGGATGTCAAGGAGCCTAAGTCGGTCACTCTTCTGATCAAGGGCCCCAACCAGCACACCATTATGCAGGTCACAGACGCGGTACGCGATGGCCTGCGCAGTGTCTACAACATGATTGTCGACGGGAGCGTGGTACCTGGCGCCGGCGCCTTCCAGGTCGCCTGCGCTGCTCACTTGAAGAGTGACGCATTTGCGAAGACTGTCAAGGGTAAGGCGAAGTGGGGTGTTGAGGCTTTCGCCGACGCTCTGCTGGTTATCCCGAAGACCCTTGCTGCCAACGCTGGTCTCGATATCCAGGATGCTCGTAAGCACACTTCATTTCCGTTTACAGTTTGCCATGTAGCTAATGATCTGGCTTCCAGTTGCTTTGCTCCAGGACGAGCAGGCAGAGGGCAATATTGTGGGACTCGATCTGTCTACAGGCCAGCCCATGGACCCTACCCTGGAGGGTGTTTACGACTCTTTCCGTGTGTTGAGGAACTGTGTGGCCTCGAGCGCAGGCATCGCAGGAAATCTGCTTTTGTGCGACGAGCTTCTGAAGGCGAGACAGATGGGCCGATCAAAGGGTCCGGGTCCGGGTATGGATGGTCCGGAGGAATAAGGAAAGAAAAGCTGTCTATGTCTGTCTGTATAATACCTACCTAGACAAAATGCATGACGGTATACCTTGGGTGCGAGAAACGATGAAAATCCGTCTATCGAGGGGGCTTTGTGTGCCTGGATGATGTCAACAGCCCCCCACCAAATGGGAGTGATGGCGGGGCTCGCATATTCTACCCCGCCAAAATTTTGAACTGGTGCCCAAAATTTCATCCACCCCGCGACGTGCGACAGCTACGAAAATACAAACCGTTGTGAGTATTTGCATCTTCACTATACGCAAAATGGCACCCTATGATGATAGCGATTCCTCGGGCGGCGAGGACAACGAGCTCACCGAGACCAATGTCCTCCTTGGCTATGCGTCTACCGATGCTAACGGCGAAGAGATCAGCAGGCTTGGAGGATATCCAGTATGTTTCCTCGCGTGCATCTTGCGCGAACTGCCGCTAAGTTTTTGACACTAGGAATGGCTCAATCCCACGAAGGCGCCGTCGGCGGCCCTAGCCAAGTGCAAGGTCTGCAAGGACCTCCTGGTTCTCCTCCTCCAACTCAACGCTGAGCTCCCCGACCGATTCCCGGGCCACGAGCGGAGGATCTACGTGTTTGCCTGTAAGAGAAAGAGCTGCCGAAGGCAGGAGGGAAGCATACGCGCCGTACGGGGACTCAGAACCTCACCTGAAGCGGCCGCCTTGGTGGCTGCCAAAGAGGCCAAGGAGGCCAGGCCGGTGAAGGAAGTTCCCGTCATCCCCAAGGCATCCGATCTCGGTCTTGGACAGGCCCTCTTCGGTGGCAAGCCCGCGGTGACAGCAACTGGCGCACCGATCCGCGCCAACCCCTTCTCCGGCTCCTCCGGCACCTCAGCCGCCGCCAACCCCTTCGCACCCAAGTCTACCCCCTCCGCAAACCTCTTCGCGAAGCCCGCACCCCCTCCCGCCCCGGAGCCCAAGAAGGCCGACCCAGCCCCCGACCCCGTCCCATCCCTCACCAAATCCTTCGCCGAAACCCTCTCCCTCAACAACCCCCAAGCCTCCCAGTCCCCGGTCCCGCCGCCCGAGCCCTGGCCGGCCACCGCCGACCAGCCCGAAGCGTACCCGGTGCGCTGGCTCTCGGACGCCGAGTACGAGATGATCGACCCGTCGCCGCAGCCGCTGCCGCCCGCCAACGTGCAGATCGACACGAGCGAGGGGCCGGCCCCCGGCGGCGGCAAGGAGGACAAGGAGGTGTTTGAGAGTGTCATGGACAATGTGTTTCAGAAGTTCGCGGACCGGGTGGGCGAGAACCCGGACCAGTGCATCCGGTACGAATTTGCGGGGCAGCCGTTGCTGTACTCCAAGGGGGACAAGGTCGGCCTACTGCTGCATGTCAATTCCGAGGCTGGAGCCAAGGTGACGACTACCGGGGCCAAGGGGTTACCGAGGTGTGGGAACTGCGGTGCTGGCAGGGTGTTTGAGGTCCAGCTCACGCCGCGTACGATTGAGGAGTTGGAGATCGACGAGGATGGGCTGGACGGTATGGATTGGGGGACGGTTATTGTTGGCGTTTGTGAGAGAGATTGCCAGGAGAGGGGGGTCGAGGTGGGTGAGGCTGGGTATTTGGAAGAGTGGGCCGGTGTGCAGTGGGAGGAGTTGACTGTCAAGCGGTAGATATATGTACACATGATTAGAGAAACGTAGCCTCGTTAAGATACCAAGCCATTCATCGTGTCATTGATCTCTATGTGAGCATGGGGCGATGATCTAAGCATAGCTCCACGGTTTAGACACCTTCCTTGCATCCCGTTTAACGGCCTTGTGTCCAGGCCCTCCATAATGAACCCAAACGCCAGAGCTTTTTGCTACCAGATGCAAGAAACAACCGTCAGGAATGATAACCAGCGTCTCGTTTGTCAGTAAATATCGGTTTCGCTCGCCAAAATTCCTATGCTGCCTCCTCCCAGCTCCGCTTGATAACCCGGGCAAACATATCGATGTTGACATCTTCCCTGATCTCGGTCTTCTTGGCCTCGTTCTCAGCATTCTTGGGGATCTGGACTAGGCCGTCGGCGACCTTCCAACCGCACGTCTCGGTGACGAACTTCTTAACCTCCTCCTCGTCGTCAAGTCCGAGCCAATTCTCCAGCACGCTGACGTTAATCTCGCGATACGACTGGCTGATGAGCTGCGCGATGCGCACGCGGATCACATCCTCGAAGCCGGCGATGTCGGCAACCAGGTCGGCGTACAGATCGTCGCTCTCAAGCGTGGCCCAGAAGCGGGCATACTGGGCACCCTCGAGCTGGGTGTTGAGCGTCCGCAGGTGGGCGACGGCCTCGGGGAGCTCCGATGTCGAGTTGGGCGTCGGGCTGGAGAGCGAAGGGGGGAGGAGGTGCAGCGCGAGGTCGAACTGGGGCGAGGGGAACTGCGTCATCGCCTTGACGAGAATGTTGGAGACGACCTCGTCCTTAAGCCGGTCGGGGTTGAGCTGGTAGCTTTGCGCCGGAAGTGGGCGTTGTTAGTACGGCAGGACATGGCAGGACACTGAGACAAAGAGGGCGCGCGAAAGGGAAGAGCATCTCGTATCAGAGAGTACTAATGTTGGCTTCAATCTGTGCGGGGTTCATTCCGCAGTCAGGTAATAGGAAACGTATAAAACATGCATCATAGAGAAGGGCTAGTTCCCAGGGTCAGGAAAGAAAAGCGGACGGCAAGACTCACAGCTTGAGCAACGCCCTGTTGGCGTTGCAGTCGCAAAACTTCTCCTCACATTGCTGCGACACGTAGGCCTCGAGTACGCTGGCAGCCTCGGGGTTGTATCGTTCGAGTCCGTTGATGATGTTTCGGATCTCCTGTGGCCGTTCTTGGGGGTCTTCGCCGTTCATGATGGCCGATTTTGGGGGGTTGGGTTGCTGGAGAAATTTGGCTTCAAAACGTGAGGTTTGGCTCGAGCCTGCGATTGAGGCCCTCGCTCAACCGAAATCAAGATGGTGGGGCTGGTCGGGATTTCCAGTCATTTTCGCGGATGTGTGTGATGCTAGCCGGAAATAGCCTAGTGCCATGGTGGGGCTGTGGCTGGCACCAGCTGTCAAGGCTGGGGTTGATCAGAGACTGGTCGGTCAGGTGTTCCCGTGACGAGCTCGTGCTGTGCGAACGCGCCACGGGTTCTGGCAACGTCATTGACCTCAGGCCATGCCTGGGGCTGACAGGGAGGTCTGCACGACATCAACACCGGCTACACTTGCATTGAGGACGCCACAATGGCTGCGAGTAATCTCTGAAGCGGACTTGGACAGATCAGCCTTGTCAATCCGCTGAACGCACTGCTATTTCGCCCCAAGGGGGCAAGGACTGACATGATGACAAGCCCATCCAAGAAGCGCAAGCTCAACCCGGGCTCCAAACAAAATGCTGTGCCCGCCCGAGGGCTGGAGTACTTCTTTGCCAAACAGAGGCAGAACGGCTCATCCTCAACCCCTCCTCCCATCGTCCCCAAAGACGGCCCGGAACCAGGCCAAGCAGAGGAGCAGCTTACTGACGAAGAGCTGGCCCGGAAACTCCAGGCGGAATGGAATGCTGAGGGGGCTGCGTCGAGCCAAGATGTGCCCAACCCTGGACCGAGAAGGGATGTATCCGCGAGTGCCGAACCTGCCGAACCCAAATCCTCATTAAGCCCATCACCAGCACAGACCCTGGTGTCGTTGCCGAAGACGCAGTTGGGCAAAACCAAAAATATCTTGTCTCTATCATCTGTTGCTGCCACAGAGGATCAGACATCTGCATCTATCCCGCTTGACGAGAGCCCCTTGACATTTGATCCATCCAAATACATACCGCAGCTCCAAGAGTCATGGGCCGCAGAGGGGGGTGACGCATCTTATGCTCTCCTCACTCGATGCTTTGTCCTAGTCAGTAGTACCCAAAGCCGCATCAAGATTGTTGATACACTCGTCAATTGCATTCGCGTTTTGATCGAGGGCGACCCCTCGAGTCTGCTTCCCGCTGTATGGTTAGCTACGAACGCAATCTCGCCCCCTTACATATCCATGGAGCTTGGACTTGGTGGCTCTGCAATCTCCAAAGCCCTCAAGCAAGTCTGCGGTCTTGACAACAGGTCGCTCAAGGCTATTTACGACCGTCTTGGAGACCCCGGCGATGTCGCCTTTGAAGCCAAAAAGAAGCAGAGCTTCACATTGCGGAAGCCAAAGCCCTTGAGCATTAAGGGGGTCTTTCAGTCCCTGGTCAAGATTTCCAAAACCCAAGGGCAGGGCAGCGGCGACATCAAGCAGCGGATTGTCGATAAGCTCCTACAAGATGCGCGAGGAGGCGAAGAGAGCAGGTTTATTGTCCGGACATTGTGCCAACACTTGCGGATTGGCGCCGTGAAGACAACAATGCTCATTGCTCTCTCAAGAGCTTTTTTGCTGTCAAAACCGCCCGGCGCAGGCTTTTCGACGAGCGAACCAGGAGAGTTAGCAAAACTCAGGAAGGAGGAACTATCCGACATTTGGGCAAGGGGGGAGGAGATTGTCAAGGCGTGTTTTGCGCGGCACCCGGACTACAACGACCTTGTTCCCGTCTTGCTAGAGATTGGTATAACAGGCGAGTTGCTTGTTCGATGTGGCCTGACGCTTCACATTCCCCTGCGGCCCATGCTGGGAAGTATCACACGGGATTTGTCCGAGATGCTCACCAAGCTCCAAGGCCGCGATTTTGCCTGCGAGTACAAATACGATGGGCAGCGCGCGCAGATTCACTGCGATGCTGCGGGAAAGGTTACCATATTCTCAAGGCACCTCGAACTAATGACCGACAAGTACCCCGATTTAGTAGCACTTGTTCCAAGACTGCGGGGCGAAGATGTGCAGAGCTTCATCATGGAGGGCGAGGTTGTTGCAGTGGATCGTGTCAATGGCGATCTGAAGAACTTCCAGACTCTCACAAATCGTGCTCGTAAGGATGTCGCCATCGGCAGCATCACGATCGAGGTATGCCTATTTGCCTTTGACCTCATGTATCTCAACGGCCAGCCTCTGCTAGACCGTTCATTCCGAGAGAGGAGGGACATGCTGCGGTCCCTTTTTGTCGAGGTACCGCACAATTTTACATGGGTCAGGACCCTCGACGCGACATCACAAGACTCCGAAGTAGTGCTCGAGTTTTTCAAGTCAGCGATTGAGAGCAAGTGCGAGGGCATCATGGTCAAGATCCTCGACAACCTCCCCGAGCTCGAGTACGGAGGCGATGAGCTGCAGCCGAACGATGACCAGCCACCGTCCGAGAAACTCACCGCGCCACCACCAAAAAGGGGTAAAGCCAAAGGCAAGGGCAAGCCCAACAACGAGGCACCGCCAGAGAAGAAATCCCGTCGCAAAGCCCTGCTAGCCACCTACGAACCCGACAAACGTCTCGACTCATGGCTCAAAGTCAAGAAGGACTACAACTCGAGCTTTGACACACTCGATCTTATCCCCGTCGCTGGCTGGCACGGTCAAGGCCGCAAGGCTAAGTGGTGGTCTCCTATTCTCATGGCGGTGCGCAATGAGGAGACAGGCTCGCTGGAGGCTGTCTGCAAGTGCATGTCAGGTTTCACGGATACCTTTTACAAGGCAAACAAGGAGTTCTACGACGATGGTAGCGAGAGTGGGGAGCCGAGGAATACACATGCTCAAAAGCCGAGCTTTATCGAGTATGAGGGTCATCCGGACGTGTGGTTTGAGCCACAGGAGGTGTGGGAGATGGCGTTTGCAGACATCACCATCAGCCCGACCTACACTGCTGCCATTGGCCTTGTGCAGGAGGACAAGGGGCTGAGTCTACGGTTTCCACGCTTCATGAAGAAGCGAGAAGACAAGGGAATTGATGAAGCCAGTACGAACGAGTTCCTCGCAAATCTCTGGATGAAGCAGGAAGCGAAGGCTCCGGCTGCCGACAAGAAAGCGGGTGACAACGAGGCTGTGGAGGAAGATGACTTGATGGAATGATGATATGTGTTTGCTTTGGCTAGGTAGCTATGCTCAATCTGTCTCTCCGGGATGACAAAACTCAGACTTCATGCTCACCAACTACCACCTGCTAAATGCTTCAGTCCTTCCACGCCTTGTACACGATGCGGCATCCGTACTTCTCGCCCTTCTTCAGGAGCATCTGGCTCTTCCAGTCGTCCACATTGGCGGCGTTCACATATCGGCTGGGCTCAACGCAGAACCCGCTGCGGGCGCCACGGGCGGGTAGCCCTGCCACCGCCGGTACCTCGATGTACTTGCCAGTGTAGAACTGGAACGCGGGCTCTGTGCTATAAACCTCGAGGTGGGTCTTGGACTCGGGGTGGAATGCCGTTACGAGCTTGTTCAGGGGCGAGGAGCGGGTGTCGATGGGGATCGCGTTCGCGGCCTCGTTGATGACGAAGCAGTCATCGATATCCGGCTCTACGGGGCCCAGTGTGAATGCCTTGTTGCCCTCGACCTTGCTGAATGCGGTGGGACCGCCCGTCGGGATACCGCCGTCGTCGACTGGGAGGTAGGTGTTTGTGGCTAGGGTAATGACCGTCCCCTCGATCGAAGGTCCGCCCGTCAGGTTAAAGTAGCTGTTGCGCCAAATTGTCAGCTCTGACATCAGCCCCCCTGAATTTTCAGGGGCCCGAAACTTACGAGTGGTTCGTCATGTTGATAACCGTCTCATCCGCCCCATCAACCAGCTCCGCCTCATACTCAATCCCCAGCAAGATAGCTTCCTTCCCGTCCACATTCTGAGCGCCCACTGTGTACACCACGCTCGCCTCTACCTTCCCCGGGAAACCCTCATCCCCATCCGGACTCACCAGGTTGAACTTGACACTCTCCCCACCATCATCGAGCTTCCCAGCCCCAGGGATCTCGAGGATACCCACAGGCTTCGGGCCCTCCCAGATCTTCTTGCCCCAGCCGAGGACGCCGCCGTGCAGGTTGTTAGGCCCGTTGTTGGCGGCGAGGGCGTACGACTTTCCGCCGTTGAGGTTGTTGATCTTGGCGCCGCCAATGCGGTTGGCCACGCGCCCGATCGTCTCGCCGAAGAAGGGGTCGTTGTGGCTCTCGTACAGCGACTGCGCCGGGAAGCCCTGGACAATGTTGGTGCCGCCGACGCGCAGCTCTTGGATGATGGCGCCGAGGGGGAGGAAAGAGACGGGTGCTTCGTCGGCCATTTTTTACTCGGTGAGATGGGTGTTTGGGGTGATGATGTCAGAGGAATTGGAGTTGGTTTGGAGGTTGGAGATTTAGAGGAGCTCAGGGTGTTGAACGAGACGAGATCGGATCACAGATCATCCTGGACCCCGCGCCGTTTCCCATTTTCGAGCAATCTAATCGAAACAAGAACGGCTGTCGCACATGACGACAAGTTGATTCTATTCAGGCTATTCTAGCTTCTCCTCTTTCCTTGGCTTAGTGGTGCACCTTTGCCCGACCCCGAATGGTGGGGTGAGGGCGGGGTAGCTCTGGAGATGTCTGGAGACGCGCCCTGCCGTGTCTAGGAGCCGTATCAAGTCTTGGGCGATTGATTGGGACTTTGTCCCAGGCCCATTTTGCCCATTTTTGACACTGCTCTTCTCAATGTGGTAAACAACGACGACTTGCCAGTCCCGGGGGTAATTCCAGGCTTCCCAGATGCACTTCCTTGCTTAGTAAGCAGCCACCCAACATCACAGCCGCTAGCAGGCGGGAATGTGAACCTCCATTCATGAAGCGGCCCCGTCGACCCACACCAAAACAGCCCCAAGTAGCACATCGAACCCGGAATCCACACGGTGCTTACTACATTATTATCTAGTCCTCGGCGAGTCCCTATCATTGCGACCTAAGAAAGAAGTGCCGAAATGGCTCAAGCAATTGCTACAAAGTCGACGACCACTTTCTCGCAAACAAATTAGTGGCCATGAACGGATCCAGAGTAAGTAGCGTGAATGTTTCCTCAGTCAAATTGTGAATATAGCTGCGCTTTGTAGACATAATGGCCCATTCATATGTCAGGTCAGACGGGAAAAGGGGGAAGGAAAAAGGAACGGGGCTGATCTTACCACCGAAAAAGAAAAAAAGAAAAAAAGAAAAATTCATCATGCTTGGATCTTTGGTCAAGCACGCTGATGGTGTGGGGGACGAACTCCACATGAACTGTTCCTATCCACCGAATTTCAAAGAACGCGACTGTGTATCGGGGTGGTTGGCTCAAAACATCGTACCCCGTTCCAAAGGCGGTGCTGCAGGTTATGCCGTCACCAGACCACGGAATACATCAATCATCTGTGACTTTAAGCACGATATGGTTATCTAAGGTGGCAATGCTTTAATGCTCAGAAAGGCTGCGTCCTTTTGGTTGTGCTGCAACATTACGGCTTGCTCCTCTGCATTCCTCCGTTTCTTATCGGGGAACCAAGATGCACTTCGCAGCCAGTACAGTGACACACGAATCAAGACATCCGTACAGCGGCGCAGCCCGGACTGTTTGCTAGCGCCCAGATTGGGAGTTTGGGTTTGCATACGGCATGGCTTTCAGTAATTTATGACACAGAACAAACTTCAAAATTATATTCTGCAGTACTGGAGTTTAGTAGGCTCCCAATATGGCACGTGATTTGCGGAAGAGCCCGAATACCAATCTACCAAGAAGTGTTCCTAGTGTCAAAATGGAAGCGGCTAGACTAGGGGAAATGCCTGCATTGACGATATCGTAACCACCAGCGTGACACCCATCGCGAAAACTAAATGTTGCTCAGTGCATAAACGCAATATCTAGTATCACTGTGTACATATCTAGTATTACCACTATCTAGTTACACTGTATACGGCGGTAGACATCATTTCACCACAATCAGGAAGCGATACAAAGAAACGAAGTGTATGATGTAAACGGGTATGTACCGTGAACTATAGAAAGTTTGTAAACAAGTTGCTGTAAGTAATAGCGAGTAAAGATTGTCAGGAAGGACAGGATAGTTTTGAAATGAGAGAGAATCAACATGAGGGGGAAGCTGTAATTCAAAACGACTTCCACAAAATAGTGAGTTGAGTAGTTGTTAATCAATTGAGGTAGTGTTGGAGTAGGGCGTGCCAGTATTTGCGGTGGCAATGTGGAAACCGTGAACTGCCTGGCGGAAGTGAGTGTCGACTTGGGATTTTTGATTGGCCGTCTGCTGGCTGTACGCAGTATCGTCGGGGAAAATGGCCATGACCTGGAAGAGTAGGGCGTCGACCACGACAGCTACCTCGTGTATGGCAGCAGGAATTCGGAACTCGGCTTGCTTGTCGAGTTGAATCAGTGTGGGGGCTGATTCGGTCACTGCGTCCATGAGCTCGAAGAGGCCCTGCACGAACTTGCGAGGGGACAACGTTAGACCGGGAGTGCTGACGGGTGCTCGAGAGGCTGGTCAAAAGAAAATTGATTGATGCAAAAAGCTTACATATGAATACGATTCGTAAACGTATTGTTGGTCTCCTGGGGCTGTGACGACTGATGACCGAATCATAACAGAGATGTTGGAGAGGCACGAGTCCGACATGTCATTGAATTCGTCGAGAATGTCCTACACACCTCGAGGTGAGCTTGTGACACCGTCGGAAAGACAGGATGGGTGGGCGTGTACTTGGAAGGGCCCGGGGTTCCGCAATGACGTGACAACATTGACAAGATCTTTCAGATCAAAAGCCATACGAGCGAGACCGTTACACGCGAGCGCGATCTCGGGAGCAGACATAACCCCGGTGACAGGTGTCACTGACATGAACGCCCCGAGAAGCAACACGAACAGGGCCTGGACGAGGCCGCCCGGAGAAACAAATATGCACTTCATTTTGCTCGAGACGTGTTGCGCGCAGAGGCGGTGGATCACAAATGAGTGGACGAGGGCGAATAATCGAGCCCTCACAGTAAGGCTAAAAGAGCGACTGAAGAAAAGATCGTCGGATCAAGCGAGTGAAGAGTCTAAGCCATGAGGCGAGCAAGACACGTAGGAAGACGACGCCAAAGGAGTGGCGGCAACAGAGTGTCAGAGAAGCAGGAAAGGTTGATGGAGCCAGGGGACTGTGACCGACGGTGAGCGAGGGCACAGCCTTGCCGGCGCTCCAGGAGATACGCTAGAAATTCAGAAACCCAGAACGAGACGAGGTGGCCCGTGATGGACCAAGCAAGGAACAAGGAGAAGTGAAGGACCTCGCAGCTTCCAAGCCGGTGGGCTGCGGCTCAAGTGGACCGATGCGCTGGGTGGCAACCCTAGAAAGACCCCGTCGGAGTGGAAATGTCAGGAAATGTCAGAGCAGATGTGCGTTCCAGGGGCCAGGGGACCCGGCGAGGCGCGGCGAGCGAGGCAGAATGGATGCCTCGATGCTTTTCACACTCAGATTCGCGCTCACAGGGGTGGGGGGAGGGGAGGGATCCTGGTCAGCCAGGGCAGGGGCCACTGCCGACGAGGTGGTTGCGTGGGATGTCACTTTTTCTGTCGCTTGAGGTCACTAGAAGATCCAGCGAAAACGCCATTTGACCTAGCACAGTGTCCGTGTCGCGACTGCCGCTTGTGGCTATCTGCGCGGCGTCTCATGGGCCGTCGAAGACGCCCAGGGTGGGCAATGATTCGTAATTCGCACCCCTGCGCATGCGGCTGATGGCTGGGTTCTATTGCCGCCCAACGGGCGCGATGCCCAAGGAAGACCAGCGCTTTCCGTGCACTTCCTACCTTGAACCGGGCTGCTCAGCCCTAGCGTTATCTGAAACCACAATTGATCTTCGCAGGGCCCCAGGGCACGTACTGTGCCAAGTGTGAAAACTGCGTAGTAGACCGGGTAATGCCGATTTCCGATTCCAAAATTCTTATACTCATGTCCCAATGCGGTACTATTTTGCCAACGTCCGATGAGCACCGGCGCGCTATCAGGCTCGGACCGTAATGGTTGCCTGACAGCTGCCTCAACCGTTTCGAAACGAGGAGTCACTCGGTGACCGACACAAGAGAGCGAATTATAATTCTCAAATTTTTTTTTTCTTTTCAAAGCGGTACGGCCCGGAGTCCCGCACTGTCCGGCTCATTCACTATAAACAAATAAGGGCAGTCCCTGGAGCCTCGCGTTACACTGGACACTGACTGGAGTGATGGGAGATGCGGCTGAGCAGTGGACACACAAGGACCCAAATTCGAATTCCTAGTCGCCAAGGAGGCCGAGCAAGATCAACCTAGAAGCGATGCGCTGTGCTGGCGACCACTGGATGACGGTGCCTCGCGCGGTTTGCTCCTTTCCTTGCCAAGTTTTCATCCAGTAGCATGGAACGTATGTTTTCTCGTTTGTTCCTGCAGAATTTTTGTGAGCATGTGCATTGGCGCTGTGGTGTCGGGTGCCCCTGCATCCGTGTTTCCCTGTTTGTCGCACATTTCGCTTTTCTTTTCTGTCTTCCGTTTTCTCTCGATTATCAGAAACCAGTCAAAAAAACGTTGTGGGCGGAACATGGCCACCCAATGAATGCACCTATCGGCCCCTGATGAGTGATATATCGCACCCGATCAAGGGATCCGCTCCCGCTGACGCTCCAATTTTCCCAAAAAAAAAACATCTTTGGGTTGCGTCAGGGGTCTTCCTATCAGTCATCAGTCATGTTTCACTCAGATTCAACCCCCCCCCCACCCAGACGAGGCTCTGATCCCACTACGGATATGGACTGACATCTCAGCTTCATTACCAAGACGCAAAAATACCCACGAGGGGTTGATGCCAGGTGGTCAATGATAACAACGTCGAAGAGCCTGGCTCTTTGTGGTAATCCGCTCTCCATTTTGTGCCGTTTGCAGGAAGCTAACTTCACACAGCACAACATCCAGGCGAGTCCTGCCACACTGCTGTTGTGCGCCATGTGGTGCGAGGTCACTAGAATTTATCCATCCGACTATCGAGAGACATGTCACCTTCGGCCCCGTCAAGCCCGCACGGCTAGTTGCCTCAACCCACCGCAAAAAATAGATTTCCCAGCTCAGCTGTGATCCATGCTCAACGCCATCCCAGGCAGGAGAAGCCGCAAAGACCACTGTTGACTGTATCCCCTGTGCCCGTTCCGGACGACTGTGACCCGGCTTCGAGTGGCGGCACCCAGAAACTCTGGCCAGACCGCCGCGTGGGCCGCCTCCTCCTCCTCTGCATTGCGCTCGGGAGATGAGAGTATCACCCCTTGCCGCGGTCGAGATGCACCCCTTGGGGGGGCACATCTTCAGCCCATCCGTGTTTCCCTGCAGCGCCTCTCCGCTGTCAATGGAACGGTGAATTATCGTCCCGACTTCCAGCCAGCCCTCGATGCCGTCGGTCTGGACTTGGACATGACGAACCATGCTGGGGTCCCTGAGCCGGGGTCGACGCTGTCGCCGCTCGCTTCCTGAGACTAGCGAACTGTGTCTTGACCCAGAATCCCAGGATCTCGGGCAGGTTGCTTCAGCAGATGGCCCAGCCACGGGGCCCTGCCCCCCCCCCCCCCGGAAGGACCTCTATCAAAACCAAATCTGCTGTGCCGGATCACCTTTCCTACTGTCTCTCCCCGTCGTGAGCCTTCTCCCGCCTTTTGGCATTCACGTTCTTTCATGTGGCAGGTCGTTCACATCCTTTCGTTTCCTTTTATCGTGGCGGCATACATGTCTGGTTGCTCCTTCGGTGTAAATCTGCCATGATGGGCTTGCCGATCAGATTCCTCGTTTCCCTCATTGCGTTTGCTCTTCCCAGTCTGTCGCTTCCATATCTCCCTGAACATGAAGACTACAACCTCAACCAGAACAAGACGGCTACGTCACCGCTCGACTACTGGGGGGAATGGCCTGACCATGAATACCACCCATCACCAGAGAACTGGCGTATGCCATTCTACTCTCTTTTCCTTGACAGATTTGTAAATGGCGACCCATCGAATGATAATGCCAACGGAACGGCATTTGAGGTTGACATCCTCTCCACCCAACTCCGGGCCGGCGGCGATATCGACGGCTTGGTAGACTCACTTGACTATCTCCAGGGCATGGGCATCAAGGTTGGCACATCACATCTTTCTTTGAGGATCCTGCTTACATCATGACAAGTCTCTCTACATATCCGGTAGTCCTTTCATCAATCAGCCGTGGTCAGCAGACAGCTTCAGCCCACTCGATCTTACACTGTTAGACCGGCACTTTGGAACCATCGAGATATGGCGCCAAGCAATCACCGAGATCCATCGCCGCGGTATGTACGTCGTGCTCGAGAACACGATGTCGACCATGGGTGATCTCATCGGCTTCGAGGGGTACTTGAACACCACAACACCATTCAGTTTTACCGAGCACAAGGCGATATGGAAGTCTTCACGGCAGTACTGGGACTTCCAGGTCGGCGAGGAGACCGTCGACAACTGCGAGTATCCGAGGTTCTGGGATGAACACGGAGACCGAGTTGGCGAAAATGTGACTGCCTTAATGACTACCTGCCTGAACAGCGACTTCGATCAAGTGAGCGTCCATCCCCGCCCCCATAGAGCGCGGAAGCGCTGACATTGACATAGTACGGGGACGTTGAATCATTCGGGAAGTACCCAGAATGGCAGAAGCAACTTTCTAAGTTCGGCTTTGTCCAGGATCGCCTTCGTGAATGGAGGCCGAGCGTGTTGGACAAGATAAAGCTCTTTGGCTGCATTACAATTGCCTCTCTTGATATCGACGGCTTCCGCATCGACAAAGCCCTCACTATCACTGTTGATGCCCAGGCGGAATGGTCAGAACACATGCGTGAGTGCGCCCGAAGTTTTGGCAAGGACAACTTTTTTATCCCCGGCGAAATTGTCGGCGGTAATGCCCTCGGTGCGCTCTACTTCGGCCGTGGCAAGGAGCCAGGGATGGCTGTCAAGACGGTGGAGGAGAGCTTCAATGCGACGAATGAGACGAGCCCGTCTTTGTACGTTCGAACCAAGCACGCCCTTGACTCGGCCTGCTTCCACTACTCTGCCTACCGCGCGCTCACCCGATTCCTTGGTATCGATGGCCAGTATGGAGCTGAGATGGATACAAGGCTGAACTGGGCCGAAGGCTGGGAAGACATGCTCCTGACCAACGACTTCACCAACGCCAACACTGGCAGGTTTGACCCTCGTCACATGTTCGGCGTCTCCAACCAAGATGTGTTTCGGTGGCCCTCAATCCTGAACGGGACGCAGAAGTATTTGGTTGGGGCATTCATCACATCATTGCTCCTTCCAGGAATCCCGATCATCAACTGGGGCGAGGAGCAAGCATTTTATGTGCTTGAGAACATCGCCGGCAATTATTTGTATGGACGACAGCCAATGACCTCAACTGTTGCATGGGAACTCCACGGATGCTACAAGGTTGGTTCCGAGAAGTATTTCAACTTCCCCCTGGATGCCGCCTTGTACGGATGCGACGATCCAAATGTCAGCCTGGACCACCGCGATCCCTCTCACCCAATCAGGGGTGTTGTGAAGCGATTGTTGGAACTGCGCACCACATACCCGGTTTTGAATGACGGCTTCGATATGAAACAACTGTCGAACCACACTCATTGGATCTTCCTCCCAGGTTCTGAAGGTCAAGGGACAGAATTAGGCCTGTGGAGTAGCGTCAGGATGCCCCGTGATGGCCTTCAAGACTTCTCCTCCCTTCCCGGTGGCAATGAGAATGTGTGGCTCCTGTTTGGAAACGAAGAAGAGCCGACCGACTACACATTCAACTGCTCCGACTACGGCACGGCACTAGTCTCCCCGTTTGCAGCAGGAGTCACCGTGAGGAACTTGTTCTACCCTTACGAGGAGTATTCCCTCAAAAAGTCCGCCCGAGCTTTTGAGACGAGCGGGAACGAGACGTCCTTCCACGGCTGCGTCGACAGCTTGAGAGATTTTCCAGCATGGGGATTCAAGGCCCTCGTCCCCACAGAAAGCTGGGTTGTTCCCACGCCAGTCATCACCAAATTCCTACCCGGTCACGACTACAGGTTGGAGTCTGCACCCAATGGGGCGACGTCAGCTGAGATCCAGCTGCAATTCTCGCAGAAGATGGATTGCGACTCCGTGCTCAACTCCGTTTACATCACCTCCGATACGACCAATGGAACGCTCCTGACTCTCAATAGAGCCTCTGTCAGATGTTTCGACATTGATATAGCCAAACCCCAATTTGTTGGCCAAGCACCATCAGTCTGGGGGTTTGCGGCGACGATCAGTCCCATTCCTGAAGGAGTTCATAGGATCACTGTCAAGAATGCGACAGATAACACCAAGACGACCAGCACTGGTGCTACTGATCATTTCTTACTACGAGTCGGTAAACTCAACAATCCTATTGTCTTCCCGAGGCATGCCAATTACTCGCAAGACTTGGTTTATCGTCGGGGTGAGGACCTGTTTGTCCGTCACAGTGCAGCCGGCGCAACGCAGTTCCGCTGCTCGCGGACTTGGGGCTCGTCGTGGACAAGCTGGCTCAACTACACCGGCGAGGATTCGAAGCTCCCTGCAAAGAACTGGACTGGCGCGGCTCTCCAGGACTGGTCGAGCGAGCACGTCATCTGCCAATACTACAGCAAACTTGCGGGAAGCAGTCATCATCAACAAGAGGGCGATTTGGATTTGTCGTACCTGCCTCGTCGTTTCCCCCACCTGTTCATCAATGGCCATTTCAACGCTTTTGGATTTGACTCTGGGATTCCAAATATGATGGAACAGAGCAACAACAATGGCACGTGGGGTATTGACGTCATGGCTGAATGGCCGACTGCCCTGCAGTTCAATGTTTGGGGACTGAATCCCGATGGGCTGCCTGACCAAACAATGCTCTTTGGTGATGTCAACTTTGATCATGTTCTGGACAGACTCCCGCCTGGATCGCTCAGACAGAACGTCGTCAACATTACCAAATCCCCACCTTCCCCGTACATTGGGTGGCGCTTCGAAGTTGACGATAAGACCATGAAGTACAACACTTTCCCGGTTGGAAGCAGGTCTCGACAGATCGCAATCTTTTCCTTGATGTGGCTACTACCGCTTATGGGTGGCTGGATTGTCGTATTCATCTTCACCGGCTCGTTCTACAAGGTCAAGCACAATATCTCTGGTGCCGCTAAGGACCAGGGGATCTCCGAGAAGCTCCGCTCCGCCTTCGACCTCATGGGCAAACGGCCTTCATCTGGGTCATCGTCCGAGGACGAACATACCAGATCCAACACGGAGAATGCCATCAGTCGAAGCACAGGCGTTGAGATGCTTGGAGCGGAGATGGGTGCGCCTAGGAAGAAGGTCCTTATTGCTACCATGGAATATGATATTGAAGACTGGCAAGTCAAGATCAAGATTGGCGGTCTTGGTGTCATGGCTCAATTGATGGGCAAGGCCCTCGGACACCTCGATGTCATCTGGGTCGTCCCGTGCGTGGGCGGATTGGAGAACCAGCATCGCAATGGCTACCCCACTGACGAACCAGCTGAGCCAATGCTCATCACGATTTTCGGATCGCAATACACGGTTGAAGTTCAGTACCACACCCTTCGCAACATCAAGTACGTCCTGCTGGATGCCCCGGTCTTCCGTCTTCAAAGTCCATCCAAGCCATACCCGGACCGTATGGATGACCTCGACAGCGCTATTTATTACTCTGCCTGGAATCAGTGCATTGCTGAAGCCTTGAAGCGATTCAGCCCTGATATCTACCACATCAACGACTTCCACGGGGCCCTGGCACCCCTCTATCTTCTACCCAAGGTCATTCCGTGCTGCTTGTCTCTGCACAATGCTGAATTCCAAGGCATGTGGAGTCTGGGTACCCCCAAAGAGAAGCAGGAGGTGTGCAATGTTTTCAACCTGGACCAAAAGATCGTTGAGCGCTTTGTGCAGTTTGGTGAGGTCTTCAATCTCCTTCATGCTGGAGCGAGCTATCTGAGAGAATTCCAACACGGTTTCGGCGCGGTCGGCGTGTCCAAAAAATACGGCAAGCGATCATTTGCTCGCTACCCCATTTTCTGGGGTCTTTCCAAGATTGGAAGCCTTCCGAACCCCGATCCATCAGACACAGCCGAATGGTCACCCGAGTTGGAGGCAGCTTCTCACGCGGAAGAAGTCGAGATCGACGGCACCTTTGAGTCTGGCCGTGGAGAGCTGAGGCGTCAAGCACAGGAATGGGCTGGGCTGGAGCAAGATCCAGACGCCGAGCTTTTTGTCTTTGTCGGTCGTTGGTCTATGCAAAAGGGCGTGGATCTCATCGCCGATGTTTTCCCCTCCATCCTCGAGCACCATTCCAAGGTCCAATTGATCGCTGTTGGTCCTGTCATTGACCTTTACGGAAAGCTGGCAGCGATCAAGCTCGAGCGATTGATGGAACAGTATCCTGGCCGTGTCTACTCCAAGCCCGAATTCACCCAGCTGCCACCCTACATCTTCAGTGGCGCCGAGTTTGCTTTGATCCCATCCAGAGACGAGCCCTTTGGCCTGGTTGCTGTGGAATTCGGCAGAAAGGGCGCCCTCGGTGTTGGCGCTCGTGTCGGTAAGTTTTGTCCCAAAGGAGCTGAAATATGCGGTGGCTAACTTCATGATAGGTGGCCTGGGTAACATGCCAGGATGGTACTACACTGTTGAATCCACATCAGCAAAGCATCTTATCAGCCAGTTCAAGGATGCCATTCAGGGGGCGCTTTCCTCTGACGCTGAGACGCGTGCCAAGATGAGAGCGGTCTCGGCGAAGCAGCGTTTCCCAGTGGCGAGATGGGTGGAAGAGATTGGAGAGCTACACAACACATCAATGGCAAAGTCGCAGAAGTACCGCGATAGACCCGGCCACCTGAACCTCGCAACTCTTTCGAAGCTCCACCTCTCCCGCCCAGCATCGCCAGCGCAATCTGACCATGACCCGCGTCCTGTCACACCCACTTCATTCCTTACCCCGTATGGCATCGTTCCCGGCTCAGCAACAATTCCTAACCCCGGAGCTGACACATGGCCCCTGGCCCCCCCGACCATGAGCGTGGATGAGCGGCGACTTTCCAGTATCTCAATCGGATCGGTTACCAAAGGAAGAACCAACTTTGCGCTGCAAAAGGTGGACCCCTTCTTCACTGACGCTGACGGCGAATATACCGAAGAGTTCAAGAAGAAGCTCTCTCAGTTGGATCCCAAGAACTCTGAGACAGAACTTTGCATTGAACAACATCTTGTCCGTTCTGAAAAGAAATGGTTTGAGGAGTACAAGATTTTGAAACTGGGACTCTCATCGCGCAACACATCGAAAATGTCTCTCGCCGAACCTTCACCTTTGCCAGCCCCCCCCCCAATTCCCAAAGATTTTTGGATGTTCCGAGCCGGCCCGCAAGCGTCTACACTCCTAGCGTTTTGTCATCGGTATACTCGGCCGACGAGGAAGATCACCAGCATGAGCCTTCGGCAAGACCTTATGTGTCCGAGTTCGACACCGATGATGTTCCAAACCACTCTGAATTCTACGCCACTCCACTTCAACGATTCATGCTCCGCAAGGTCTTCGACTGGCCTGTGTACACTATAATTCTTGCCCTTGGCCAGATTCTGGGTGCAAACTCGTACCAAATCTCACTCCTCAACGGCGAGCAGGGTCAGACCGCGACCATGCTGTACACGATTGCGTCTATCTATTTGGGAACATCGATCCTCTGGTGGATTGCCTTCCGCCGCCTCAAGTCGGTCTGGGTGCTCTCCGCGCCTTTCGCCATTTACGGTCTTGCATTTATCTTTGTCGGATGTGCTCCCTTTGCGGAATCCGGCTACCCTCGCGGAACGCTGCAGAAGGTCGCCTCTGGACTTTACGCAGCAGCATCCTCGAGTGGATCCATGTACTTTGCGCTCAACTTTGGCGACGAAGGCGGTGCCCCTGTGCGGACCTGGGTCATGAGGGCATGTGCAGTTCAAGGTATCCAGCAGATTTATGTCAGCGCTCTCTGGTACTGGGGGTCACTTCTCGCCTCGTATGACAGCAATGGGATTCCAACAGCTCGGGCTGCCGACGCTGTCATCAGCTCCATATGCCTTCCCATCGCGGCGATTCTTATCGCGCTCTCGGTCGCTACTTACTTCGGCTTGCCCGAGTATTACCGCCAGACACCTGGCTCCATCCCCTCATTCTTCAAGTCCATCTTTCGGCGGAAGCTCATCATTGTAAGTTGTCTAACTCATCTACCATCAAACGACTTGCTCACATTGGAAATGCAGTGCTTCCTCGTATCTGTCGTCATCCAGAACTATTGGCTCTCGTCCGTCTACGGCCGGAGCTGGCGCTTCCTCTGGACGACGTCACACGCCTCGGCATGGCAAATTCTCATCCTCGTCGTTTTCTTTTTTGGTGTTGTTTGGATCGCCCTCTTCATGCAACTCGCACACTTGTCGCGCGAGCATAGCTGGCTCTTCCCCGTGCTGGCTATCGGCCTCGGGGCCCCACGGTGGGCGCAGATCTTCTGGGGTGTCTCAGGCGTCGGGACCTCACTGCCCTGGGCGTTTGGCGACTCGTCGGCGGGTGGCGCCCTCGTCTCGCGCGCGCTCTGGCTGTGGCTGGGGGTCCTCGATGCGCTGCAGGGTACGGGTGTGGGTATGATGCTGCTTCAGACGACGACACGGTTCCATAACAATTTCGCGCTGGTGGCGGCGCAAGTGCTCGGTTCGGTCGCGACGATGGTGGGACGCGCGACGGCGCCTGATGCTGTTGGGCCTGGGCCCGTGTTTCCTAATCTGGCGCTGAGCCTGGATGGGCTGGGCAATGGTTGGTTTTGGGTATGTCTGCTGATGCAGATTGGTATTTGCGTCGCGTTTGGCACGTTTTTCAGGAAGGAGCAACTGAGCAAGCCGTGATTGCACACGGCGCGTTGCGGTGTGTTTGTAAGTGATGGCTTTCACCTGGACATAAATCATGATAGATTGGTTCATATGTGGCGCACGACATTTTTCGATTGTATATTTTTGCACTTGGGACATTTTTACAACGTGGCAGGTATAGACTGATATGTTTCAAATATGGTAACATTAGTAATTGACTCAGTGTCAAGACTTGACTTTTAGTGTATTGCGCGAGTGAAATATGTCGGAGGTCTGGTGTTTGTTGAAGCCCCCTGAATGCCAAGGCGTGGGACATTGAGGTAGACGATCCAAAGCGGTAGGATGATGTGAAAAGGGGTTTCGGCTGGGGAGCCGCGACTGAGGAAGAAGTTAGGGGCGTGAATAAAAAAGAACAGTATGAAGCAAAAGCCGGAGGGGAAAATGTTGATCCCCTTTTTATTTATTATTTTCGCTCGTATCCTGATATTGGAGAAAGGGATGAGCTAGGATAGGAAGGAGAGTTCCGAGTACGACGATGAGTTCAGCTTCGGGAACGGAGCGGCCGACATTATTAGTGGCCGTGGCGATGTCCGTGGTAATGTTTCTGGTATAGTTGTAGGTCGCGATAGGTGCCATCGTGAGCTTTTAATAGGAGTATGAGGTTTTTGGGAGGGATGGTGGTCCGTCGTATAAAAGAATCTGAATTTATCGAAAACATCGTGGCGCGGGTAGGCGAAGGTTTGTTGGTGTTGGGGAATCCCATGGAAACCATGAACTAAGCTAATAAAACGGGTCGACACCATTCCTCTACACACCCCTATTAACTTTAAGCGCTTTTAACTTTCCCATCCTAGCCGAAAACATGCCCCTATTCCGCTAGAAGGTCTCGCCTACCCTTCACAGCTCACCCAACGGCTAAGGTACATAAAAACTCCATAGAGAAAAGCTCCATTTGGAGGAACAAGCGTCGTTCAAACTGCCACACGGCCACGCGGCCGTGGGCCACCGCCCATTCCGCTTCTTCGTCTTTGCCTGGGGTATTTTCTTCCCCCTTTTCTAGTGCTTCCTTTGCCGCCATGAACGCCCAGAACGCGGCTAGCGTCTTCTTTCCCCCAGAGCTTAGGATTCTCGGTGCCCATCTATAAGTAGCACCACTTTGACCGCAGGCCAGAGAGGTGTAACAAGCAATATAATCACACAATTGCAACCCCCATCAAAAAGAGTGCAGTGCTTCTGACATACCCCCTGTGCTCAATTAAGCGCAGGGGCTGCGCACAATGGACCAACCTATCTAAGCTATCTACGTTCTACCACGTAACAATAATAAGGAAAGTATACGGACGGAAGTTATAACCGTCGGGTACGCGACACCGTTTTCTAAAGATCATAGCATATATGCTGACAGCATAAAGTTCGTTAAATATATTAATTTAGACGGTAAGGACGACGGGGATTTAAAAGACAGTATCTAATTCGAATGCTACGTATTTAATATCTAGGCTCCCTCTCGCAAAAAGAGCTACAGGCTGCCATCAACTGCCGGGCTGCGCACATGCGAGCCCACACATTGCGCGCGCCAAGGGGGCCCATTGCAACAAGGCGAGTAATAAGACAGGATCATGTCGCAAAAGGCGGGATAATGATGGGCAGCATGGAGGGCAGCATGGAGGGCAGCATGGCAGGCGTGGTAAATAATGGTCAAAGTCGTGATGCTCCAAGTGCACCTGCGCGCGAGGGGGCCCCTTTTCCCCCTACACAACTCTAGCCCACGCTTACGTAATATGAACCGTGCACGCTGAATCGCGGCTCCCGAGGTTCTCCAGACGGCTCCTCTCGAGACATGCGAAACGTGCCCAAAATGGAAAATAAACTCGGAATGGGCTCGATACGCAGCGGTGAACCGGCAGTTGCGGGTGTTGTCGGCCACGGCGGTGCGCGTGGTGGTGTTGAATGTGGTGGCGTCGACGGAGCCAGCCGCGCTAGGCTGAGCATATGCGGGAAGTAAACGCTAGGAATGTCTGCGTAATTTTATTGTTCGGTAAGTTTTCACACAGAATATCCGAAGGCAGCGTCACGGGACACGACCGAGGGTGAATCCGGGGGCTAGTTCGTTGGCTGAGTGATTATCAGTGATAATCCTGCTATGCCGCCCAGGGGTATAAAGATGATGCCTTGGCCTGTGGTTTAAGCGTCTCAAACGATTCGAATCGCTTTTGTGGCTTCTAGTTGTAGCAATTTGAGAGGGTGTATTCAATTGGCTGCAACCGTGACCCCTTTTTTGAGCCCAGCCTTGGGAGCCCATCGCGATCAACTCGAGAGTATGTTAACGCCCAGGTGTGGGACAATTGATCGTAGAACGAACGACTCATATTTGTCGGCGACGAGGGGGAAGTCAGGGACATGAGAATGCATATGCTTTGTTTAGCGCGCATGTCGGATTGATATGGTCTACCCGTATGGCCTTGCCTGTCTGGCAGATGGATGCGAAAGTCCTGCCCAACATTTATGTGACAGCTCTCAGCTCCAAAACTGGCTGAAGAGTTGCTGACCAAAATTTGACCGCACACTGCGGGAATCGGCTCACTGCTACAAGCGGCTCCCAAATGCATCTGCTGCGGGGCTGTGTGTCCGAGGCTGACACTAGCCGATGACATCCTTGCCAAGCACCCATGCCCTCGACGTGCCGCCCCACGGTCCGTCCCTCATGTAATGCAGGATTGACGGAGCGGAAATGGCCCATGCAAGAAGCCAGGAAAATGAGACTTGTCGCGCTGACAACCCCATCAAACTGACATCCCGCGGGCCACATCAACCACTGACATCCCGCGGGCCACATCAACCCTCTGCAGTACCCTCTTTCTCTCGGAACATGGCCAGCCAAAATAATACGCCAATCGAAGCCTCGACATAGTCAATGTCTGGACTACAACGACAACACTCCACCCGACGACGGTGTCCAGCTGCCTCTGACGCCTCCCGCAACGGATGAGCGGCCGACGCAGAAATGGGGCAGGTCCGACGTGGGCAAAGCGATGCAAATGTTCAAAGCCTTCCGAGACCGAACATCACCAGAGCACTACGCGCCGCTTACCGAACCCCGACTATCTCCACCGCGGTACCAAGAGCTCGTGAAACATCTTGGGGACGAACAAGCGCTGGGTCAATACTTGGACGGCAAAGGTGCAGTAAGTGCAAGATAGTCATCGCGTCGAGAAAATACTGACCGCCCATAGCTTCGACTATGACCCGACGAATTCGCTCGTCACCGTCCGAATGCCCTCTCCGGTCCACGAATTGTTCGAGACTCTCGTTGCAGAAGCATACGAGACCAGCTGAAGCAGATTGCCGAACGTGGAGACACGGCCGGCGGGTTTGTGGCGAGGATTCGGGATGGATGCTCATCTCGTATCTTCTTGCGGGAAGATATCTCGGATAAGGGCTTAGAATCCGCAGAACATGCGGTGCGGCGCGAACCGGATGGATAGCTCCAACACCCGGATGCGCCCTACCCAGGAGTGGTGCTCGAGGTGTCATATTCGCAGGATGGAAAGAATTTGAAGAAGATAGCTCAGGACTATATCCTCCACTTCAATGGAGACATCAAAGCCGTCATCGGTGTCGATGTCAATTATGGGGAAGAGTCGACCCTGTCTGTCACTATGGCGTCCGAGCTATGTCAAAGAAGAGAGTGAGGAGCTCGAGATCCTTAAAGTGAAACCGGGTATCTCATACCAGGTATGTTTCGTCAGGTGTAGGGGACTAACGTTTGGGTACAGCCCTTTCGACCCTCAGATGGATCACCCGTCGGCAGCGAAAAGTCTTTGAAGCTAAACATGAGCGATTTCGCAACGGACGAGGTATCGAGTGGTTACGGGTCTATTTCATTGTCTATATCGTTTCGGCGACTTGCGGACCTTCTTACTCAAGCCGATGAAATACGCCAGTCAGGCCCGAGAGACAGGAAACGAGTCATACGGCATCAACTCAAGTCGACGGACAAGGAAGCACAAGTCGTCATCTTGTCCCGATGATGAGCCAAGGCCGGGAGGCGAAGCGGAGTATTGGAGATGGGAAATGATGTTGCGGAGAAGGCTACGGCGAACGACGGAGATCATCAGAGGCCGGGGTGGAGGCAGAGGAAGTAGCCTAAAAAGGGAATTCTGCCCAAAGAGTAGGAATCTGCTGGCCGATCCATCGAGGGCCGCGGTTAGTTTGTCCACTCGCCCCCGCGATTTTGACCCTGCCCGGAACGTCCCAAGAGCAACGTAAAAGTGGATCACCGTCATCACCGCATCTTTCCGCTATTGCCACCAACAGAAATAGGCTCCCTCATGAGCAGGCAGCAGCACCATTGTCTCAGCACCCGCCGTTCTTCAGTTATCCAGCCGACATTGAGTCTGAACCCGTTGTTGTTGTCCCCCATGGCCGGATAGCAGTCGCTATCGCCGCCTTCTGCGTTCATAAAGCGCCATTTGGTATGATAATCTTTCCCGTCTGTGTTGTCGTTGTCCCCTATGACCGTATTAGAGTCGCGCCGCTCGCTGTCCTTGGTATCATAGCCTTCCCCGTCCTCTGTGTTGTCCCCGCCTTCCACAATTGTATTGCGGTTACTCTCTACGTCAATGTCAGGATCGATGCTCTTAGCTAGTTCGAACTGACATGTTTTGTAGTCATACCGCAACCACTTGCCATACCACGCAAAATACGGCATCCCAATACAACACTCGGATCTTGCGCTCTTCTCCCCTGAAGGCAGCTTCCAACCTCTTCTCATCATCTCGTTGGGCTCACATGTTAGGGTTAGGGTGTTTTTTGTTTACTTCGCCCCTGAAACATCAACATCGGAGTCCACCCCTAAAGGTCTACTGAAGCCGTCTGGACATAAAATCGAACTTGACTATGAGACCCTCGCTCACAGCCCTGCCAGAAACTATGGCAAGATGGTTAGACGGCCATGACTGTATCGTAGTGCAAGAGCGTCAGCAAACGGAGTATTACGAGGTTTCTCCTCAGGCGCGGATGAGTGTCCCGCTATGACTCCGAATCTATCTAGATCTCCTCAGGTGATTTGAACGTCGGATTTCTCCGAGCCTCCCGGGATGACCTTTGTTGCTGACGGGGCTGGTGACACGATGACATGTGGCAGATGAGAGGGGGGTCTCGGATCGCCGTCTGGCTGCCCGGAAGCAGCCCCTCCCACATCCTCATTCTCTTCTACCTGAATCTGTGCAATCGGCGATTCTCCTACTTCTACCCCATCAGTCACAATCATCGAGTCCTAACTGCCACGAACCTTCAAACCATCTCAGAAGAGATCTGATGAACTCAGAAAACATGTCTGGAAGGCAGTCTCGCCGTTCTCGAATGTGGTCGGCATCGACATTATACGGATCTAGTTGGTCAGATGGGAGAAATAGGGGGTTATTGTTCCCTGACTCATACTGTGTGGAGGTGGAGAGGAAACTTGTAAAGGAGATCTGCTGAGGACCTTGCAACGGAGATGCCCGCTTATGTATGTTCGTCAAGCCGCTGGCCCCAGGTTCCTGCCCGTCTCCGCCAACGGCCGCCAACAGTCCGTTGCCAGATCTGCCGGAGCAGTGATCAAAGGCGCCACCAGACACATTGTCGCCCAACGGCCCATTCATATAAATCGCTCTCCGTCTCGTGCACCGTGCTTTTACCTCTCGAACTATACAAGCAGACAATGACTCAGGAGGAGGGTCCCAAAATGCCGATGCGGACGGCGCGTTGCGTGCCTGAAGGCTGAGTTCATATGCGGCAATTTATTCCCATCATTAGCTGCGATGCGGTGTGGCAGAGCCGGACGGAAATGAAAGAAAAATAGATTGGGCATTCGGGGATAGAGTATTTATCAAGAACGATTGGCATCGTGAACCAGAAACAGGTGCGTATGTGTGCAGTCTTTGGTGGAGGAACAAAATCGTCAACGCACGGGCCAAATTGGACCAGTCAAAAGCGGATATTCCATGTCTGATGACGTCCTGCAAAAATGCACAGCTCAACAGCGCAATTGCAGCAATCGACGGCGCGACGTGCAGACATTGAAGCTTGCCTCTGCCATTGCGAGAATGCGAAAGGCCAATTGAGCCTCCCGGCTCTGCCGCCATCACCACGTTACTCCACCACGCCTCTGCGAATGCCCGACACGCACAATCCAACATAACTTGTCAATAGAAAGCGAAACACGCCATCACCATGTTTGCGACACCGAGCCTCATGTCCAGAGGCTTCTGGGGCCGCAGTTTGAAAGAGGCCAAGCGGTTCACAAAAATCAGTACGTAATCTCGAGCTCAGGGTGGTCC
This sequence comes from Lasiosphaeris hirsuta, assembly GCA_030549175.1. NCBI lineage: Eukaryota > Fungi > Ascomycota > Sordariomycetes > Sordariales > Lasiosphaeriaceae > Lasiosphaeris > Lasiosphaeris hirsuta. Next base: position 683,002 of record JAUKUA010000001.1, read on the forward strand.
TCTTCAGAGCTAACAAGCTTTGTGTGCAGTCGTCAAGATGGAGGGCGTCAAAGGCGCCCAGGGGCCCTACGAGCTCTTCCACTTCCGCGACGCCGACAACCTGCTCGACTGCAAAGTCATGTCTGACGACGAAATCGGCGGCGCCTCGACCTCGAACCTCGACTGGGTGCCCGCCTCCTCCTCCCCCTCCTCCTCCCCGCAAATCTCGGAGCCCCACGCCCGCTTCCACGGCACCATATCCACACAACTCCCCCAGGGCCGGCAGGAGGTCAAGCGGACGGGCTACGCAGCGTGGCGGACGCGCGACCGCGGCGCGACCGTGTTCGGGCGCAGCCTATGGGACATCGACCCGTACTCGTACCTGGCCCTGCGCGTCAAGTCGGACGGCCGCAACTACTTTGTGAACGTGCAGACCGAGTCGGTGGAGCCGACGGACCTGCACCAGCACCGGCTGTTCAGCAAGAAGCCCGGCGAGTGGGAGACGGTGCTGATCCGCTGGAGCGACTTTGTGCGCACCAACCACGGCTTCGTCGTCGAGCCGCAGACGGAGCTCATGCGCCAAAAGGTCAAGTCGATCGGCATCGGCCTGACGGACAGGCTCCCCGGCCCGTTTGAGCTGTGTATCGAGAGGATGTGGGCGACGAACGATATCAGCGAGGCGGACGGCGTCGCGGATTCGTCGGCTGGTGTCGAGGGCAACTTGAAGACCAAGCAGGGGGAGAAGGTCGCCTGGGGGGCGCAATGATCGCAGACGCGTGCACTTGACAACCGACATTACACAACATATGGCTTGGCACTTGCCACGCGCGGAAGCGGAGGCCTGTCTACCATATCTGCGAAAGCAATATCCCGGTGGAACGAAGGAATGCGGACGTTGCCGGAATAAATGGCATCGTGGTTTACGAGGTCGGAGCATCTCAACTGGACTCCTAGGACTCTACATATCTACACTCATACCTTGTATATAGCCACCAAAACACTAGGGAATGTACCTATGTGGAAGAGGAATCCTTGATCAAGGGTGAATGTCAGCCTGCGAGACTACCATACTCTCGACGGGCATTCCTTAAAGTCTCTTCGTCGCACATTGCCTCTTCGCTCTGCGTACCCTTTTTCTTCACGTCGCTCGCTGCCGCGCTGCGTTTCCTGGGCAGATTGACCCTGACCTTGTTGGCCCACATCGCCTTGGGCTCTGTTCTGCCCATCAGGGTAGATCCTTTGATCAGCGCAGCCTCACAGCAAGCAACTCTAAGTTTGTATCCAACTTGTTCCTTTTACCAACACAATCTCCATCAAAGCTAAGAATAACACCACAGTTTCTCAAAGGTAATGACTCCCGTCCCCAAATAGCAACCTATACAGCCAGCCATCCACAGCCAGCCATCCACAGCCAGTCATCCACAGCCAGTCATCCATGCCAGCGTGAGACTCAAGCCAAGTCAAGCACTGTAATTGACCTTTTCTATCTGGAGTCATACACTGATGTCACTAACGATGATATAGCCCAGCCCTTCGCACCAAGCTTGACTGCTAGCTTCATGTTTGAGGCTTGTGTGGAGGATAATGGATGACCAGCTTGCTCGTTTGTCTGCATTATCCATCTATGCAATCTCACCTGCAACAAGGGGGTAGGGAGAACAGATACATAGGAATGGAATCTTGGCCATGCTAACAAGGCTATGTAGATAAAGCGCCCTGTTTTCTTATCTCTTGGGTGGGTGCTGGATGTGTGCTCCCCCTGTGCATCGGGGCCCCGGGCTTTCTCGATGAGAACACTGTCGAACAAATTCGAATGCTCACCCTCTCGAAGGTGTCCTCTACCCGGGTTTAGCGATAGAAAAGCACATATAGATTCATGTTGGTCGTGTTTGCGTGGGCTTCAGTGCCGCAGCCCATTCTAAAAAGACTGGAGTGGGTACCTTAGGAAGTGTGTGTGTCCTTCGTTGCTTTGCGTTTTGTTGCCCTTTTTTCATTCCCTCCTTTCCCATCGGTCCTTCCTTTTGTAACGGCCCCCTCCCGCTAGCCCGGTAAGAGAAAGAACGATTGTGAACATCGCCCATCACTCTCGCTTCGCTTCCATCCAGTCTTCCTCTTTCTCAATCTCTTAACGGCCCAAGACCTGTGCATTCTATATAGGATAAACAAGCAAGGAGCTTCCACACCTTCCCCGTTTGCTTTCTTACAACCCAACAGTTGCCGACAGCATTTATCTCGGTCATGGGCTTCGAGGATTCGGTGAGCACTGCCTTACAATCTTTCGCGCCTTGCTTCGGCAGCTTGCCAGTGGTATCTAACACAATGGCTCTACAGGACGGCTACAAATGGTATGCGGGCCTAGAGCAGCGCCCCGCTCGCCAGCCACCTTTTAGCACCAGCGAAGACGGAGAGGTCGTGGTCCCCCCAGGTGACCGCTTCTGTGCGCTCATCGTGGGCTATGATGAGAGCGGACAGCCGGTTCTGTGCCCCCGCACGGTACGCAGCTGGATCCCCAGTCGTAGCTGTGAATACCGTGACAAAAGCTCACAACCAAGATAGAAACCAATCAAGCTGCACCGCCAACTACGTTTCCATGTCCGGAAGCATGACAGGGACGGCTCCGCTACGAGCCCAGTTATTATGGAGTCGGCCAGTACGGCACCTCTCACGAAAGAGAAAGACGAATTCGTGACGGGTAAGCACTACCTTCCCATAACCTGTTGGTCCTCCTTGCCTAACCACTTCGGACACTACCGGCAGAATACTATCGCCAGCTCCGCGCCTACCTCGAAGCCCCGGAGGGCAACGACAAGAGCGAGAAGGCCCCCCCAGCTTTCCCCTCTGGTTTTCGGCCGCGTAAGAGAGATGAGGGCCAACCTGCCAGCAATCAGATCCAGCCGTCTGCCAGTGGCCACGAACAGCCAATCTCCCTGAATCACGCCGACAATCCCACCGACAGTCAGCTTCTGCACGACCAGCCCCTGCCAAACTATTGTGAGGAGCAGATGGCTGCCCTGATTGCGGTGAGAGAGCACCTTGAGGAGCTCGACAGGAAGGTGGAAGACGGGGACCATCGAACGGAGTACTGGTGGGACTTCATGTAGACGTACGCATTGGATGGCTTGACGCTTACTACGGGTAGGAGCGGAGGCTCATGTCTGTTCTCCGCTCTAGCTATCCATCTGAGGAGGGTTAAGACCGGTGAGGACCGACTTGCGAGAGCTCCCTACTACACCTTACGCGCCAAGGGCACCAGGCGCAAGTAGCAGAATTGTAGGAGGATAACCGCGGCCGGATGGTGGTATGAATGGTTGGATGGCGCCATCACGAATAAGATACCGATGTAGTGTGCACTCAGGATGGGGATTAAAACACACGAGCAGGGTAACCCCCACACAGTGGCATGGGCATGAGCACCGAGAGCATCACGAACAACAACGGCGGTCACGGCCGGCTGTGCCCCAGTAATTCCACCTGTATACGATCACGCAGCAACAGCCAACTCTTTTCAGCCTCGCCGCCAGTCTCCGGTGGCTGGCGCATAGACCCGGGCCACAGCCAAGCGCAGCTCACCCGCCCGTGTGATACCTGGAGCCCAATGCTCTGGCCGAAGCTAGCTAAGTGCCAATATTACTGCACTCACTGCTAGGCGTCTTGCGTCTGTGCATATGCGTGCCAAGGCCGGGGTATGTAAAGATACAACTCCTATGTGGATATATAGTCCTCTGTGTCCCTCCGTGTGTGGTGTGTGTGTGTGTGTGTGTGTTTGTGCATGTATGGATCCATGTACCTACACATGCACCGACTTTGTGTCAACATGTACTGAGCGTGGTTGCAGAACGCGGCCTAGACGAAATGCCGCACCGTGGAGCTGGCATGATGCTTGCTCTCCACTGGGGAATAGGGTTGAAGGAGACGCGATCGACTCCCAGAATCAGGAGATTGTGGGGGTGTTGTATTTTGCCGGCCTGAAGCAATGGTTGCGGGCCGAGATGGAAATAGGGGCAAATAGAAGCTTCACGGGCAAGATGGCGATCTGCCAGTGCAAAGCAGGAGCAACTGGGAGCGAGAAGAAAACATTTTTTTGAGAGCTATATAACAAAACCTGGAGTCTAGGTACCTACTCTTCTAACTTCTAGATCATCTACCTGTGGCGGCAGCCCGGACTCCGGCAACAGTCCTTTGTAATTACCAAGGAAACAGAACTTATCAACAGATGGGCCCCTTGGATCAGCCTGTGGCGTTCGATTCCAGTTTTATAGTTCAAACGCCTTGATTTTGGGATGGGATGGGACGGGGTGGAGTCTGTGGAGCTTGGAATCGCTTCGGTCGAAAACTGGTGGAGCAGAGGAAGTTAGTTCTTGCATCTACCAAGAGAGCTCACCTGCCAGCGGGCTAAACATACCTACTTGCATGCTTTCTGCGTCCCTGGACACTCCCGCCCCGCCCACTACTTCTTCTTCTCCTTCTTTGAAGGGGTTTTTATGATCTTTATGATAGTTATGGCGGTTATGGTAGTGATAATGGCTGGTTATTAGCCTACCCAGGGATAGTTCCTTGGGCTATAACGGCCTATGGACCCTTGCACTCTTAGGACAGTTCTTGGATAATTCCTGGCTAGGAATACTCCCTAGGCCACTTGTGGGCCAACACTGGCTTCCTTATTGGTCAAATTGGCCAGAGGCTCCTGCAATTTTAGTCGCGCCCGCCGGGTTTAGCGCTCTCGTTCCATCCCAATCCGGCTTAGCGCTTGACCGCCTTCTCTGCCCTCACGTAGGACCCCACCAGCTTCATTGGACTCGATCTCGCACACTAGCACGGTTCAAGTTGCCAGCAACAGAGTGGACGAATCGATCTCGACTGGTGAACTGAGCCCGCAATCACTGCGTGCTACTGAGGGTTATTTCCAGGTTGCAATATCGATCTGACGGGAAACTATAGCTTAGTACTGTGAACTCATTGAAAACGAGCATTATTGTTATTAATACCTAGAGTCATGTTGTGTTTTTGTTCATTCCCTGTTCTAACACGTTTGCGCTAAACTTCCTGATTGGACCATATTGAGTGGGACTGGGCGCTGCTTCGTTGTAATACATGATCAGCGAATACAAAACCAGCCCTGGCAGAGACCTAGGCTGCCAGGGGACCAATTGGAATCAGGCATGGTAGGTTTGCCAGTGAACTGCTGGCCTGGCAGGGCCCCTGCCAAAGCAACACTAAGCAAGCGCCATGCAGCTGGCAGAGCGGCGTTATGGATAATGCAACGAAGGGCCGTTTCAAGTACCACAATAGCCTTTTGAATGCCACAAATGCTTCTTTTTCACGATGGAAAGGCGCCTAGTGACACTACATACGCCCTCTTTAATACCAGCAATGCCTTTTAGGCAGTACATATACGCGAGAGCATGAGTGAAATAGGGTATCCTCCACATTAAATACGCCTATCTTATTCCCTGAGTGCCCCTACGACTCCTCCTCCAGGCCCTCCTGCGGCTCCTGCGTATGCCCGAACCCAATCATCTCTAGCTCGTCCTTAAGGAGGGCCCAGTCCCTCCACAGGGTGCGTATCTCGATGAGGCTGTCGGTGAGGTGCGCCTTGGAATGCTGCCGAGGGTTAAGCACAGCCGTGCTGGCGTCGGGCGCCTGCAGATCCACAGCCGCGATGGCGCTGACGAGGGCCTCGGGGAACTCAGGACCCCACGCGTATGCCTCGACCAGGTCGGCAAGGACCGCGGCCTTCAGGTTGTTCCACACCGCTCTCTGGTGAACGAGCATGGCTGCCATGCTCGGCTTGTTAATGCGCTGCAAGTGGCTTCGGGATGTCGTGAAGATGATGGCGTCCATTTCACCAGGACGGTACACGCCGTGGATGGCCTGTCGGTGGGTCCGGTGGTGGTACTCGTACACGAACCGGGTCGTACACTGCACCGTGGGGTCCTGCACACTGGGGAGCTCGCAGGCGATGGGGTGCGAATGCTCGGTATACTGGCCGCGGGGGATCCCGGTCGCACGGCTAGGTAGATCCAAAATACTTAGCTAGCCGGCCAGAATATTAGGTGTGTAGGAGGGCGGGGAATCGGCCTACCTCCTATATTTAGGACGCCTGGGCTCAGGCTCGGCGACCTCTGGGTTCTCGGCGTGGTTCCTATTAGATATTATTATCAATAACCATTTAATAAAGGATGGGCTCTTGCTGGCTAGAGTAACTTACATTGTCTGCTCCATGACATGTGACGCACACGGTTATGCTGGCGAAAATAGGGAAGTCGTTGATCTGGTGAGGTTGGTAGGGCGAAGGCAAAGGGTGTGTTTTACGAAAGAGGAAAAGAACTAGTCATCGCGGTTGAGTTGTTATCGCGGTCCGGTTGGTTGGTACACGGGGGCTGATAAAGCTTCGTCTAAGCTTGAAGAGGCCGCCTGATGATGGGCCCGGTCAGGCTGGCGAAGATGGTGGATTTGGTAAGGTTGGCGAGGTTGGTGAGGTGAGAGGAAGGAAAGGGTGTATTGTGTTTTACGGAAGGGGAAAAAAAAAAGATTGGTTATCGCCGTCTAGTTCGTGCACAGAGGCCGATAAGGCTTTTCCGGAACTCGATGAGGCTGCCCGATTTGCTACTAGGCAGGAGGGGCCTGTTAGGTCGGGTAGGTAACTCTCCCCTTTGTCTTCTCTCCTCTCGCTCTTCTGCCTCCATTTGCCTCCATAGCAGGAAAAGGGGGGGGGCGCCTCTACCCCCATGTCTAGATCTCAACATCAGCATTATATATAGTAACCGTCGATGATGATGCAGACATGAGCGGTAGCTAAGCCTTGGCTGATGTCCGGGCAGAAGCACGCGAATTCACGGCCAGATCCATCCTTCAAATAGCTAACCCTCTTGGTAAGCTCTCTTCTTCAAAGGCCGTCGAGATAAGGCCCAAGAGGGCAAGGTCGCAGCTTAACTCTCCCTCCAACCCAGTGAGTGGGACTCTGCGTACGCGTGCCACAATGTTCGAACCGCAAGCGCCTTTCCCTTGTCGCACTTGGTATCCGAACCCTGCTTTCAACATGTTCAATCTCGCCACATCCAGCGGCTACTCGAGACAACCACCGACGCGGTACGCTTGCTGCATCACCACAATCTCTCGTTCCCCATCTCGCTTGAGATTCTTTCCGCCGTTCTCCCTGCCAACTACCCGGCGCCCGACTACCCGGTGCCCGGATACGCACACTTCGTGCCGCCACCAGAGTTTCTTTCACAGCAAGAATGGCTTGTATCTTTCAAATGCAACCGCTTTGCAACGCGTCTCAGGGGACAGTATGGTTCCTCCCGGCGGACTTGAGTTTCTTCGTCTAGCGGCGCAGAAAGCGCTATGAGGAGGCGTGGGCCGAAGATGGGACTGCCGACCCACGACCCGATGAAGAGCTCGGCGGGGAAGTCCAGGCTGGGCTGCTGACATGTCATGTCTCCGCTATACCCCCCGTATGAGGCACCGTTCTGGCAACGGGGGGCAGGTGGCGTGACGCCGTCATCATGTTTGACGCTCACCTCGCCGGCAAGGAATTAGACCGGATACTGCGTGGTTTTATGCAGAGTGAGGGACTTCACTAAGAGAGAGAGCACGCCTGCGATAGCCGTCCGCGAGGGCGGGCAAATTGTTGAAGCCGAGCAACGGCTGCCCAAAATTTGTTGAAGAGGTCAAGTTCGCGAGAGGCCATTTGGAGAGAAGTGGGGGTCCTTATCGCTTATCGTTAAAGTTGGCCCGGCAACCTTGCATGTAATCGAGATTCAAACAACAAAGCGGGCACTCCTTCACTAATACCCCTTTCTTTGAACCCTCTACTTGAGGATTACTCCATCTGAAAAATCTAATACTAAGAATTGTAAATAGTTTAAATAGGGAGATGGATGCACCGTTAAGATAGTTTTGGTAGAATTCAAGGTATGAAAACACTTATTCGTGAGTTTGGGGATATTAGTTATTACCAGTCGCTTTAATTCTGTCCGGCTTAGCTTGCTTTGTCTTGGTGTAGTACGTTTGTTTCTCTCTCGAATGAAGAAATGTTTTGCCAGCAGTGGTTCACCGAGAGCCAACGCTTTGCCTCCATCCCCCCCTGAGGAGGATGGTGAGATGCTTTACAACCTCGGCGGCCTAGATCTGATCTGCTTTGATCAAACAAACGGCGCTGGCCATCTGATTTACAGCAAATATTTGTGCTTACTCACAAATACTCTCAACACTGTGGAATGGCGTCAGAAACCCCCTTTTGACCTCGAGATGGGATTGGGTCTGCCAACTCGTCTGCACTTTCTCTGGGCTCCTTCCAAGCCTTGACCATCTGCTCCTGGCTGGCTAGCACCAGAAGTCTGTCCAACGGGGGAGCCCTGGCCATACAGTCCCTCTGCGAATGGAACTCAAAACAAGTTCTGGCAGTGGGGAAAGGCAGTGTACTAGTAGGCGGTGTACTGTTTGGGTAGGCGGTGTGGAAAAAGAGAGGTGGGATTGAGGCACTTCCTTATGGTGGATAACGGCGGCCAAAAAAAAAAAAAAAAAAAAAAAAAAGAGAGAAAGTACCAAAGGCACATACGCGACTAAACAGCGTGCACAAAAACATCTCTCATTCTCACCAAATCACGACAGGATCGGCGGGATACGCAACAAAACCATCTACGCAACAAAACATCGCGCACGCACAACAGGGTAAACCTTTTCTACGAGGAAAATGGAGGCCCCTCGTCGAAGCAGCCACTTCCCTCGTCGAGGCAACCAATTCCCTCGTCAAAGCGACCAATTTCCTCGTCTTCGCCAGATTGTCTTCAACTGCTACTATCGATCGCCCATAATGGCTCAGCAGCCTTCTCTGCCCATTATGGCTCAGCAGCTTCTCCTCAATGGTGTCGCCAATTGTAGGTCGCATCATCCCCTCCAGAAGTCTCCCCGGTCGGGATCTAGGCCTCTCTCTCTCTAACTTTGTCTCTACGGCGATTGTTAGACGTCTTCTCTGACGAGACAGCCCAAGTTGGCGGGGTGACCCAGGTTGAGGAGGAAAACGGATTCCTCCCGCCCATTTCTGACGTCTGCGATGCTCCACTTGTCATTCGCGCCTCAGCGAATGGCGGCTTGGACATCCGCGTCCGCCGCGAGGACCTCGCCCACAGCTCGTCGACGACGTCGAATTGTTGATCCGCCGCGGGGCAGAGTCGAGAGCACGCGAGGCAGAGTCGAGAGCAGTCCGCAACATTGCGGTCCCAGTTCTTGCCATAGTCGTTCTTGCTCTTGTAGCATTCCAGCGCCAGCATTAACTTTGATTACACCCCATGTATGCCCCCATCATCTCCCTACGCTGCGGCTGATGACATAGAGGCTAACATAGTCTTGGGATCAGCACGAATGATGCCGACACTGGCTATCTGGAAGTGACGGATCAGAGAGACAATGGGCAGGGGTAATAGGCAGGGGTAATAGGCAGGGACTGGAGGGGGAGACATTGTCGACTAATTGGGGGAAGGGTGGGGGGGAGGACAACTACGTACTATGGTTGTACCCACTGTCTACCTCGGACATGATCGTATAGCTCCCCATGACAGCTAAATATATACACATCCCATCTCACCATCTTTCCAGGCTATTATGCTGAAACTCTCAAAACAGATTCTTATTGTCAATGAGGTTGGGGACTCCGCTCGTAATTATAGAGGGCGCATCGTTGCACTAACTATAAGGGAGCGTCTTTAGCACACTATATCCCCATACATAACCCTGAAAATAACCCTGAAAATGGCAGATTGATTGATTGATTGATTGATAGTTTAACGTCTAGAGTACAGGGTCTGGATGCCAATCGCGAACTATAAATCGCTAAGATTGCCAAGATAAAATGCATCTTGACAGATTCGCAGAACCTCCGAATCGACCTCCCGAAACCCAGCATCCAAGCCAGCGCCATATGCCAAATCCTCAACCGTCTGTCTGGTGAGTTCAGTCAACGAGTTCGCCCGTGGCGGATTATGTCGGGTGTCATGCTTTCCGATCTCATCCCCCCAGTCCCCGCTCACTCCCATATTCAGAAGGAAGCGACTCATTCTCAACGCTGCATCCTGCCTGCGTACCTTCTCCCCCCTCCAAACGTAGTCGGTGAATGGTTGAGGTCGAAGCCGTGTAGCCCCTCTTATAGAGAGTCGACATCAAAGCCCCTCGCCCCAAGCTGCTTGTTCAGGGGTGAAAGGCGGCCCAAAAAGGCGGTCATATCTTTGTGACGCTGGTTTCGGGGCGTTTGACGGCAATGTTCCAGCAACACACCGCAAAGCTTGTATGCCCATTCCCCCCTCTCGTCAGCTCTCTTGTTCATGAGGGCATCGAGGGCATCTCCCCTGGTAGCTGGACCAATGGGTGCGCCGTACTGGAGCAGCAGGCGGACCACGGCGAGCTGGGCCGAGACGCCCTCCTTGTCCTGGCTCCTATCAAATGCGCTCGTTTCGCCTAGGAGGTCTTGGGCGGTCGGGTCCATCCCGGCTTCAAGGAAATGAGGAAGCAGCGTCAACAGGACGGGGAAGTTGGGAGGGGATGAAGTCCAAAGCAGCTGGCCCGTGTTGGGGTCAGCGCCCATGTCGAGCAGTTGGCTGATGATCTGCTTGGCGTCCTGCGTGTTCCGCGTGCTGCGTCGGATAACAGAACAGGCGCAGTCCAGCAAATCGCTGGCCAGGCTGGGAGACATCTGATTTTGGCAATTCTTGGATCGGAGGAGTGCAGATGCCGACCGCCATTTCGAAGATGTGAGAAACTCGCTGATCAATGTATCCGAGGAGTTTGCCCCGTGCCGGGCGAGCAGTTTGACGATAGCTGGGACGTCTTTCTGCGCATAGCGATTGTAGTAGCACAACACATCTGTGGCGTCGGCCCGAACGCTCCCAGCCACCAGGAGCTGCTCAGCCAGGTCGGCGTAGCCCATGGCGCAGGTGAGGTGGAGGACGGTGAGCGCGTCGTGTTGTGGCACGTCTGGGCTGGCGCCATGAGCGAGAAGCAAGAGCGCGGAAGTGGCCCTGTCGCTCGAGACCGCCAGGCAAAGCGGGGTGGCGGTCCCGAGCACGTTCGCGTCGGCACCACCGCCCAGCAGCCACTCCACGATGGCATCGAGACCTTTCCACGAGGCCACGTGAAGAGGCGCCAGAGGAGTAAACCAGCTCAGCGACGCCCATGAAAACCCCCGGTCGCTGACTCTCGCGAATCGGTCCCGAAAGTCACCGATGCATTCTTGGGTGCGACTCGTTCGGTAGCAGACATCGAGTGCACCTGGAGCCAGGCGGCAGAACTGCTTCACCTTGTCTAGAGTGGCGAGAGCTGTAGTCTGCGTCTCTGCCCTGTCCGACTGCGCAGTCTCCACAGCCCACATGATGGCAGAATGCGAAGGCGTGACAGCATGACGGCGGTATAGAAATGGCTCGACATCGCAATGAAGCGAGCGGCTTGTGCCGGCAAGGGCTGCGAGGCTGCGAGAGGAGAGCATTTCCCAGAGAATGCTGGCCGGCACGTAGGGGAGTTGCTCCATGGCTCTTTTTTGGTTGTTGTTAGTGCGAAGTAGCGCCTCTGCGTCGGTTGTTCTGGTTGCCGAGCCTGTGGGCAACTGGCTAGAGCATCCCTGGAAAATGATTTTAGGGAGAGAACTCGCAGGGCAACAGTATTTCTGCATGTACCTTTTCTGGCAGGTCCAGGATTAGGCCAGAGACGTAGTGTGGTGTTTGGGGATGCTGATGCAAAAAGATGGTTACGGCCGTGCGCAAAAAGAGAAGGGTACCTAAAGGGTTAGGGTTATGTATGGGAATGAATGAGTGAATGATTTTCACCGCTTTTAAAATTCTCGACGGAGGGGGTATGCCGATTAAAGTTCAACTCCTCCATGCCAGCCAAGTGCCACTACGCCGGCCCGCGATTCGATTGCCCTGCGGTTGCAAGGCCGTCTTACGATTCAATTGCCCACTACTTATAATAAGGCCAGGAGCCAAGAACCGCAACACCAAGGCAATTATTACGAATCCTCCACCAGAGCCCGAGCCCGAGCCAGCGCCTAGGAGCAAGCCAAGCCCAGGAGCGGTTTGATGATCAGCGGCAGCACGCAGGAGCCAGCCGCCCCCGAAGAAAAAAGGCGTGCACCAACCCGTCTAGGGCCTCCAGTCATAACCACTTGTAGCGGTCGGGAGGTGCGGCCGACGGCCAGGGTATTAGGATTGGATTGACCCTGGGCCCAGGATAGTGTTATTTATCGCGTAGCACGTCAAAAATTACAGGTTCGGCGTTTCCAGGCCTCAGGGCCTTTCAATTCAATTATGCGGCATGCAGGGCCTTGTGATGTTGATGGTATTGTTGATTTACATTTTGTAGTGTTAATTTGGTGCATAGGATTTAACACCATTTGTATGGATTATGATGGCAGGAAGCTATGGGGTAGACCTAGAAAACATGACCGGCAGAATACATCAAGTGCGTGTGCCATAGTGCGTGCGCATCAAAGAAGTAGTGCGCCCCCATAATATCCCAAAAAGAAACCAATGCCCAGGCAGTGGGGTTCCAATGGTCCCAGGGGGGGGGGAGGCTGACAATGATGTGCGCCAGGGCGTGGCAGAAGGGTTGTGTGTGGTTTTTGATGGGGGGTTACGGTTATTAAGCCCGCTTGGCACCACCAAGAAAAACATGTACGCGACTAATAAATAGCGTGCACATCACCAAGTACGCGAGAAAAACGTATACGCAACAAAGCAGCGCGCACAAGAAAAGGAGCTTTCATGTCAGAAAATGGAAGCCTCTCGTCGCTGCATGACCTTGATGGGTTGCTACCGACTACCTCGCCAACCACCCAACATGTCTGAGCAGATTCTTCTACGTCTTGCCAATCGTACGTTTCTCCTCTCTACCCCGAACTCGACGAATGGAAAGTTGGGGCTCTCCCCCTGCTGGTGGCGCTGCTGCTAACAATGATGATTGTCAGACACCCTGGACGAGATGGATGTTTCACGAGGAGAGGTTCAGCCCGCCTACCAAGTTCAAGACACATGCGATGATGAATTCCCGCCCATTTCCGAGTGCGGTAAAGATGGGGCTATTGCCACCCAATGGTTCCCACCTAGCCTAGGGGCATCCGAACTAAAGAGCAAAATCACTTTGAGATTTTCTACCTAGAGACTAGACGTTGTCCAGTCTGGGCATCTCCGCAAAACCAAATCCCTCCAGAAAACTCAGAAATACCCGGAAGAACCAGTCCACTCCCTCCTCTCAAATCCCCGGAAAGAGCCACAGCTCACAGGTAACCCATTTGATTGAACCCAAAGGTTCCTTCCATCGGAGAAGAGTCAGTCATAGTCAGTCGCACCTAGGCCTCATCCTCGTCTATAGGCTCGGGCGGGAAGCCTGTGAAGTCACGAGGATCCTACATCGCGCCCATACCCGCGAAAGGGTTGTCGTCAGTCGGCGCAAAGAGGTCGGCGCCCTCCTCGGTGAGGGGAGGGGGAACAACACGCTCAGCGCCATTGACCGGACCGGGGACAGCAAAATTGGGACGGGGAGCCGGCGGCAGGGTCGGACGCAACGCGGGGAGTCGATTGCCGGAACGAGAGATGCTACCGGGACCGGCAGCGGCGCGCGACGGGGTGGGACGCAGCGGGGGGAGTCGATTACCGACACGAGAGTTGCCGATGGGACCCGCGGCGGCGCGCGGCATACCCTGACCACCGAAACCGGTGAAGCGCGTGGCGCGCGAGGTGGTGCCACGCGGGGCGAGAGCAGGCGTGCCAGAACGCTCCTTGTGGTGCTGGTTGTACAAGATCTCCAAGCCCTTGGTGGCTTTGGTAAACTTGTCAGGCTCGACGCGAGCAGTGTTGTGGATGACGGCCTCGGGGTTGCCAGCATCATCCAGGAGGAGCTCAAACTCGCCGAACTTGCCACCTCGGAAAAGAGGGTTGATACCAAGACGACTCTGGCTGTACAAATTCGAGTCGGTATTCGCGGGTTGCGTATTGCCGGTGCCTTGATTCACCGGGGTTCTGGGCTCGGAAACTTGCATCTGCCGTCTCGGAGTCTGCATCTGTCTCATTACTTCGGGTGCCAACTCATTCGCCCGGGGATTAAGAGACAGTCCCGCGAGGCCTAGCTCAAACTCGTCAAAGGGGTCCTCGACCGGGATGCCGGACATGCCAAGAGATGCTCCATCATTCTCAGCCTGATTCGTGCAAATGAGGCGTGTCTCACGCAGCAACGACACAGGAGACTCCATGATCTCGTCATTGCGCGAGAACATGGGCGTCTGGGCTCTGAACGGCCCATCTGAACCGCCATCCATCTGGAGAATAGCGCCATGAAAATCATCAAACGAACTCATCGACGAAGAGCCCTTGGACGAAGTCATCGGTTTCTTGAGGATGCTCTGATGCGTGGCAGCAGCGGCACGCGTGGCACGCTCCTGCTGAGCCTTTTTTCCCTTGGCAGCTCTGGACATGCCGGCATTGCCTTTACCACCGTCAATGTGACCTCCATTGTCGTTCGGGTTTGGAACGATCTTGACGTTGGCGAATTCGCCCAAGGTCGTGGATGAAGGCTTCGAACGATGCTGGCGAACAGGTGATCCATATGAGAAATCGCTGACTGGCAAAGCGCCCATGGTGCCGGAAAGAGGATGGGGATCCATGCGAGAAGTAAAGGGGGTATGCACCTTATCACCATCGCGGGCTCTGAGAGGAGTCGGCGAGCCAGGGCGACCCCAAACCGCATTTTGATAATTCGCGGCACGAGCTTGGGCGGCAGCACTCTTCTTTGGACCACCCGAAGGCCGGAAGACGGAGCCACCGTGGCGAGAAACAAATTCGGGATCGTTGAAATGGACCGATCGCTTGCCTGACAGCTCAGTATTGCGAGTGGCGATGTTCTGATTGACGAATGCATATGAGGAATAAACTTGACGCGGCTCCGGGATAACCTGAGAAGTCGGGGTCTGGGGACGAGGGTCGAGTTCAACACGCTCGTGTCCAAATTCCTCCGAGGCACGCTCGACCAGAACCTGCTGAGATTGCTGTCTGCGCGCACGCTTGCTCTTCGGCGGCTTGAAGATCTTTCTCTCGATCTTCAGTTGGTATCCGTGGATGTAGAATGAGTCCTGTTGGAAAATCGTCAGCGTCTGTGTTCTTGGATGGCTGAGAAGTGGCGGAAAACTTACAGCAGGTCCCCGAGCCATGGCCTGCATGACAGCTCTGTCATCATCAAATTCGACGAAGCAGTAGGCATCGCCTGGTGGCAGTGAGTGGTCAGCGACAAAACACGCAAGCAATCATTTGGCGAGGGAATACTCACCCCGCGTAGTCTGGGCAGTCTTCACGGTGTGAATTCCGCCAAGGGGGCCGAAACACTCTCTGATATCCTCCTCGCTAAATCCAGGTGGAAGGTCGGTGACGTATAAAGTGCGGCGACACTTTTCATAGATGTCATGGAACTCGTCGGTAGGGTTGATCGGAATCTGCGACTTCTTGTAGTTCACAGCATCGATGTGGAACTGCGGATTATGACGAATGCACTGCAGCGCGAATTAGCAATCTTGAACCGATGGCGAGAGAGGGCATGAAGACTTACGCGATTGATGTTGAGGGTCGGGTCAAAAACGTCAAACTCTACCTTTACGGCGGCCGAAATACCAAGCTCGTCGCGGACCTGGTCCTCAAGCATGCGGCAATTGATTGCTGCATACGGACGAACCATATCCTCGACCTCTTCAATGGTGAGATCGCCTCCATCGCGGCGATAGACGACATAGAAGGCTGAGATGAAGTCAGTGAGCGCTCTGGATTGCATGGGAAGCGAAATGGATGGGCCTCCCTCGAGAGAAGAAGAGTGCAGGAGGAAATGAAGCACACAGGAGGAAATGAGGGACACATGAGACCGAATGAGGTGTTGTGGTCGAATGGAAAGAGGGGATGGCTTACTGCGACTTTTGGCCATCTCAGTGCGGCACTTGCGGCCCAAGATCGTGACTCCATTGCCGCCAATCAGGGCAGCCTGGGCATTCTCGGGGTCCTGTTTGCGTGTTAAAAGCAGTCATGGCCAAGGTGTGTTCTAGCGGAAGCGGGCGAGACTCACGATGTACTGCGCAAACGCATAGGGAAGATTGCCATGGGCTCGCTCGCGGCGGACTTTGACAAAGACGGTGCCATACTGCTGAAAGACGCGAGCAACGGCGGCCTCAATCTCCATGTCGAGGTGTGCATAAGGTAGACTGCCAAAAAAAAAAAAAGAAAGAAAGAAAGAAAAGGGTCAGCAATGGGAATAGCTTGGGGGTGGGAATGAGCGTGGAATTACTTGGCGACGAAGACGCAAGCCTTCTTCGGGAAGACACTCTGGGGGTCGATGTCCTCGCCAAGGGGGCCGAGGAAATCACGACGGCGAAGTCTGAAGCCTCGCTCAGACTTGACGATCTCACAGTCGTCGGAGGGAAGAGGGTGCCGAAGCTCCTCTTGGATGTCCGCGATGCCGGCGAACTCGGCGGGTGAGGCACCGCTATCGCTGAGGGGGGAGAGGGTCAGTAAGGAACATGTGGCGAGGGGGGGGGCGGCGCGGGAATGCTTACTAGGCGATTCTCTCGTTATCACGGACAGAGTCCGCGTTGCCAGAAGACTGGCCCATGATGTTGATTGACATGCTAGAGTCTAGGGTCAGCTTGGGTTTGGGGAAGAGAGGCGGTCTGGTGGTTGGGACTTACTTAAACTTGGGAGGGGGAGTATCCTCCAGGGTGACGATGGGGTGATCTGGGAGTCATGGTCATCAGCTTGCTGGACATGAAACTCGAAAAGAGATTCAGCTGCGTTGAGTCTCAGCCAGCTCGCAGCAAATCATGCGACTAGCTTCGCATCGCCATCCCATCTCAGGCTGGCTTTGTGTTTCACGTCCAAGACTGCTGGGCTTGAGAGGCAACTGCTTGCTGGGCTTGAGAGGCAACTGCTTGCTGGGCTTGAGAGGCAACTGCTGGCTGGCTTTGAGGGCAGAGTTGTCTCTGAGGAGAATCTCTGTCCTCAGAGCCAACCAAAGAGCGCCGGAGTTTCGAAGACAACTCTGCTCTCAAAGCCAACACATCAAACTCAACGAGCGGCGCTTGCAGCAAGATGGTTTGAGGCAGTGGCTCATGGAGCAGGGCAGAGGCTGGGGAAGGGTCTCAAACTCACGGTGAGGCATTTTGCCCTAGAGACTGTGACTTGTCTCTAGGGGGAGGGCGGAGGGCGAGTTGTGGCGCTTTCGATCCTGTTTGGCATCAGGTTAGCAATCTATGTCACTTTGGGGGGGGGGGCGAGCTCGGGGACGAGAGGCATTGCGAGGGGAACGAAGTAAGACGAGAGACGTGGTGGCCACGAAAGTTGTGATCTTGGGGCATGAGGGCGTTTGGTTCAAAGAAGGCAAATAAATCAAAGGAAAGCGCAAATGACGGTGAATTCGGGGATAAATGACTGAAAATATAAAGCTGAGAGCCACATGATGACAAGATACCAAAGTCGCGCCGATCCCAGGCGGCTCGGAGCCCCAAAATGAAGGTATTTGCAACTTGAAATTCGCAAGCGGCGAGGCCGGCTGGGTGCGAGTTGTGTGGTTTTGAAGATCCCATTTGGGGCTGGGGCGATGGGAAATGGGTGGAGAAACCGCGGTGTCGTCGCGCGAGACGCGGCGGGAAAAAGCAAAGTCAGCGCCGCGTCCCCCGCCTTTCGGCGGCCGCTGGTCACAGCTACTTTCTCGGCCTTCCGGTCGCATCTCGCGTGATGTACGCGCTTCTCTGAAGGGCTGCGGTGCTCGTGAGGCGGGGGATCGCTCGGAGGTGGCATCGCGGCTTGCCAGGGCAGGTTTGAACCGTGCTCTTTAGATACATTGAAGTGTGGTACATGCTAGGGACGGCTTGAGGGTGTGGTGATGGTGATCCTCAAGCATGGGAGAGGCTCGTGGGTGGGTTGGAGCCATCCGTCCATCCATGCCTTGGGAGCCCGAGGTCGTGATGCCTTGCAGCCATCTCGACCCGGTTTCCCGCGGCTGGGGCGGACGCGTGGGGGATACATGACGCCAAAAAACTAGCCGCTGCAAAGCAAAGTGATGTAGGAAGTACTTGGTGATGTTGGGAATGTGCTGAGATGTGGTGGTGAGGACTTACGTTGGCGATCGGACGTTTTGCTCTTCCGAAGAAGAGAAGAGGTTTTCGGAAGAGGCTGAGGAAAAGAAGAAGAAGAGAAGAGGAAGAGGAAGAGGTGGGGAGGTGGTTTTGTAGGTGCCCGCCCCCGAGAGTTGCGGCCTCGCGAGGCCGTCATCGCCGTCGCCCCTCGCGGGTCCTCTGCGTCGGCATCGGCCACTCACACGGCGGCGTCGAGACCGGGGGTGGTGGTGCCCAACTGCGGGTGTGCCTGCCTCGCGGGCGGGCGAGGGGCCGAGCGCGGAGAGGGTGGACGTTGGAAATCGCCGGCCTAAACTCCGTGATTTTTGGTATCACGAACGCCGGTGCGGCGCCGGTGAGATCAGCTTCTCCGGAGCAGCGCCTTGGGGCCATTAAAACCAGCATCCTCCTCGTCAAGGTCTGTCACACATCTTGACCGACTTCGACGGCGACGAGGATGACCTATGGAGCCTCGGATAGCCCCTTTCGAACGACGCCGGGCTTACTGGAGCACCCTAAAGGCATCGCCGAGTCTGTTGGGGCGGCAAAGGGTAGCACGGCGAAGCACGTGTGGCTGTGAAAGCGTGTTGCAAACAGCATGGCTTTCTCGTCAAGGTCAGTAGCAGCTCGACTGATGACGACGATTGGGGAAGATGGTGTCGTCGTGATTAACCACTTCTTCCAGCGCAACAAGGGATCGTCTAGCCGCAACAAAGCCCATCCCGAGAACGGCGAAGCAAAGACATCACGACCACCGACGACGACGATGAGGAAGATGACCCTGCCAAACCGACCCCCTCCTGCTCATAGAGGGCTCGCCTAACTGCGATGAAGCCTCATTGACGAGCTGCTCGACGGAATATTCTATCCGAACCCAAAGAACGGATGGTATGGTACTGGACTATCTTGCCGAGATGGATCCAGCTGACAAGAGATCGTCCGGTTACATCAAATTCTATCCAAAATATGACAAAGACTCTCCTCGAGCACAGCGAAGCAAAACATCACGACCGAAGACGAAGAGGGCGAGGAAGAGGACTTTGCCAGATAACAAGCTTTCGGCCCAACGGGGCTCGTCCGACTGCAGCAGAGCAAAATTATCATGACTACCGAAGATGGTGGTGGGGAGCTCGACTTCGCGAAGGGCAAACATACCCGGGTGACTAGTAGTTGCGTGGTTATAAAAAGCTTTCCCAATATAAGACGGAAGCTGTACCCTGGCATAGCGATACTGACACCTAGCAGGGACTGCAAGGGTCACGGCACCACACAGCCACGGACGGCAGCGATGAGGAGGCAGGCCGGTCTCTGTGAAGAGAAACTAGTTCAGCCCCAACAAAGAGCTATCTGGCCAATACAAGGGTCCATCCAGAATATGATAAAGGCTCTTCCGAGTGCAGCGAATATTATATATCACCAGGGCGGCGAGGCCGACGCTGGAAACGTATGGGCAGGGGTTCGGGAATAAAAGTGTCCCGACAAGTGATAGATAATGGCTCGTCTCAGCCTGTCGTGAGGGATCCACTGAGCACATGCCGTTCTGGTCACGCATTTGGCTTCGTACCATTGCCAGTGATGGTGAGCATGTCATTGTAGTCAATGAGAATCAGGGGCTTGCCACCGGATAGTGCTGCTCTTGTTCCTGGTGGACAGGATAAGCTGATAGAGAAGTTTTTGGTGCTAGAGTGTTGCACCCCCATGAGGTTTGTGAGTTTATAAGTGCTATAGTTATAGGATCTTGGGGAATGTATGGTGCACAGCTCCACCCGCCTCATAATGACAACCATGTCCAAGTTCTTGAAATGCTAAAAGTGGTTGACGGATCGGCCCTTGGTGTGGAGAACGTCAAGAAAAGACCACTGTTTGTTTGCTGTAACTTAAAGTCGCAAAAGGTAGCAAACACTTGTGACACACATTCACCCATGACTGACTGTACTGGCATTTTCAATGTCCGAGGCAGTGCTGGGCTGAGCTGTTCTGCTGTGAAAAGGGGCCCGCACGGATCATCCATTCCTGAGGTGCAGTTCGTCACCCACCTGATTCATGTGAAGTTGGCAACCATAAATTCAGAATGTATTTGTTGGACTCGCTTCTTATAAAGAAACCTAATTATAATTTTTATCCCATCAATTTCTGATAGCATGTCGCTAAAAAATTCCTATGACACTATTCAGGTGGGTTAAGTCCAAACAGGAAGATAGCAATAGTACTGCAGAAGTTGTACATTGAAGAGAGAGCTGTTCTGCCAGATTCAGAGCGCTACAAGCGCCCTTAAATCTGTGTTCTAGATCTCTGACAGCCCCCGGGGAGCTGACGCTTCCCGGGAGCGCTCCAGCCATACACAGCTTGGCACCTGATTTGTGTCACAGTTCCAAAATCATTCTATTGAGATATACTCGAGCCCTACTAGAACTACAGTACGCAGCTTGTGATATGAATTTTGTGAGTCTGTTGGGCATGGCAAACACACATCAAACCAAAAGGTGTGTCAAACTGCTTATATTGCTGCTAAAGAAGAAAGAAAAAGAAGGCCAGAATCTTGCAGATCCTGGAGGCACAGATGGTGGGCTGACTGCGTGCTAGTGGCGGGCCAACCGTGGAGTAATGGCGGGATAACATCGAGAGGTCCCTCCAACAGAGTCTCCATTGCTCAAGAACAAAATTGCCTCACCTTTTTTTTAATTCTGGTATTCAACAATAATCCTGGTAGTCTACCCCCTTCCCCCCCCCCCCCCCCCCCGCGTGCGGCAAAATAGAGTGCAGTTCGACCCTTGTAAGGGAAAACGAGTTCATTGATATCCACGCCTGTATCTAGAATCGTTCATGACCATGGGAAGAAAACCTTTCTCAGCAGCTACTCGGAGCTTCAGAAGTTTCTTCGGGGTATGTAAGGGGAATTTGATTGGCTCATCCGATTTGCTGTGATAGCACTGCTTGTGTTGTGAAAGCTTGGGCAGATGATCAAAACCCAGACGGTAAGCGAAGCACTCTTCGAAGTGGCAGCGGAAAGGCAGCCAATGACGGCCATTATGCTTTTGACGCTCTTCTGCCATCTTCATGCCCCTGGTGAAAGAGGCACACCAGGGCTTGGGACACTTGCACGTCTTCCACGGTCCGTATAGATGTTTTCTCTTCCCCTCTTCGAATGTGCCAGCAACCATCGGCCGAACCACAATGGCTTGCAGTGGACGAAAAAACCCGCGCACCTCGGATTAGGTAGAGAGTAGAGGTGCGCAGCCCGCGGCTGCGGGGACCAGCAGAGAACTTCAAGACATTTGCTATGGCGCGGTACGTCAGTTGTTTGGCTGGCGCTGGCATCTGGCACGGCTGTCAACTGACAAATGCGGGTAAATTTTCGTATCCATGGCTTTGATGTTGCCTGAAGCCAACTTTCCCGAAGGGCTGTGCAGCGGTGAGGCACGATATGCAACTATTCCCATTCGAATACACAATACATGTCTGGTGCTTGACGCAGACAGTGCACCGCAGTTCGCCATTCTGGATACCGGCACCAGTATCGAATATCGAAACCAGCAGTTTCTCCAGTTTGCAGACGGCAGCCCCCATATGCACCGCTTTGTTGGAATTACCGGTCATTCGCTCTTGGACCTGAGAGCTCGAGCTGCCGACGAACTCGAAAGCATCTTGGGGTCGCTAGCGAACGTATCCTCGGACTATGAGCTACATCCTTGTGAGGGCCTTGTCTCACCCCTGAAACGGTATGTAGTGACTTCGAAATGCCCTTGGGCTTTGGTAGAAAACGTTGCTAAGTTCAAGCAAACAGCCACCAAAAAGATGACGTCCGATTCATGTTAACGAGAGAGGATAAAAGCTTCAGCCCCTGTTGCGGCACAGGCATTACTGCAAGGTGTGTCCGTGACGAAAAATCTGACGATGAAACTGCGTATGCTAAGGCTGACTAACCGCTTTGCTAGTGGCGTAGGAAATTCAGGTTATCAGCGCGGCGGAATAATTGCAGATGTAATGGGTCTTGGAAAGACCCTCACTGTCCTTGCGGCGATATTGCGAACTCTGCCGTCTGCTAAGTTCTCTGGAATCATGGGCAACGGGCCTCATTCACAACCCCAATACAAAGTCCGAATCAGATCAACGTGTCACCACTTATTAGCAGGCCGCAGCAATGTGAGACGCTCTCCGTCCTTTGGTTCCGCCCGGCTCCCCAAAGGCACCCTGGGCCGAACGAGAACCAACACAAACGCTAACCGCCATGGTGACTCTGTTGTTGCAGGCGCACCGATATCACTTCGACCTATTCTGAGCGCAGAGTTGAATTTGGGGGGATCGTTACACGCTCCGCCCAAGAATATAAGAAGACCGATTGCCTCCAGGCGGATTGCCGGTACTCGGAAAGATACGATTCGGACAAGTACGGCTCAAAGTCTCATGGCGGTAGTACCGGGGGTGGTCAGCTGTCATCCAGGGGCAATGGAAGCGCCAAGTGAGGTGTTCCAAGGCCGATACTTCGCCGGCCTTCGGCGGCCCCGTCTCGGTTTGTGCTCAATCAACATGACGACCAGGAGAACGAACACGAGCATTCGGGTTCAGGGGCATGCGGCATGCCTAGGATACTAGCATATAGCTTATTTGGCTGTAATTCTACCGCTGGGACTCGGTCATTCGGCCCCGAAAGCCCGTGTTGTCTGCCGTGGTACGGTTGAGTTGGAGATTCATGCTAATAAGATGGTGAAGTTGCGCGGGTTTGCTTGGGATACGCAGTGACTGCCCTCCCTTGCCACGCTCTGTCATGTGACCTTGGTCTGCCCCTGCCCCTGCCCCCCCACCATGGCTTCACCCCTGTTCCATGCGCGCGAACTTGCTGCTTTCATGGTCGCTATGCACGGCCTCGCTCCCTCGTTCTGCCATGGCCGCGCACCGCCATCAATCGTCCCTGAATCCACTTACAGAAAGCGACGACTATCGGCCTCTCGGAGCGGCACATATCATCCCCTATTGCCGG
Source organism: Lasiosphaeris hirsuta (assembly GCA_030549175.1). Classification (NCBI taxonomy): domain Eukaryota; kingdom Fungi; phylum Ascomycota; class Sordariomycetes; order Sordariales; family Lasiosphaeriaceae; genus Lasiosphaeris; species Lasiosphaeris hirsuta. Next base: position 706,086 of record JAUKUA010000001.1, read on the forward strand.
ACAAAGACAGAGGATGGTAGGATAGACGAGTCGAAGAGAATGACAATCGCCATCCTAAATATGTTTGACCTTGGCGATATCCATCTTATCGAGGGTACCGATATAAACCGGCTATATAACGCCATTACCCTCAGTCATAAGATGCACCAGTTCTTTGGACAATACCAAGTCTTCTTCGAGCGTGTACCAGGTAACCCCCATCCGAACGCCTCATTACCCTCCACCGTGCTATCGCTCATATACTCCATCTCTCAGGCGCTGGTGGTTACATTGATAAGATTCTTATTAGGGACATGGAGGATGGGATCATACAGGGGGGCGGGTCCACGGAGCTAGGTGTTTTAGTAAAACCTCGCTTTGACGGCAAGATGACTCAAAGCGAAGCGCTAGCCGAGTGAGCAAAGGCGAGCGTAGCTTTCTTTGTGCGAGGTTTGGGTGATTACAGTAGAGCTCAAACACTTTCTGTATTCGCTGGATTTCACAGTCTCCTATTTGTCAGATTGTTTCCAATTGCCCCTTTCTATCACATGATCTCATGAGCTTCACATGCTCGATGTGATTTGTCGACAAGCAAGATGGAGAGAGAGAGAGGATGAGGAAATCCATCCCTGGCTCGGAACATCCGGGTCTATGGCCTCCTCCCTTCGTCCCGGTTGGTTTTGGTTGCGTCGTGGGAGACCTGAGACCACAAGGCCCATCAAGAAAGCTACCCATCTACCCCCGCTCCGCTTTACCACCAGCTCCCAAGCTTTCCCTCCCTTCCAAGCAGCCGCCGCTTGTTCCTGCTTGAGAGCGATACATGGTCGGCGCTGGCTCCACAGCACGTGGACGGCCCTTGTGCAGACGGAAGACTTTCTCCGGGCAGTTGACCTGGTAACCCGCGGCCGGGCGCTTGGCGTACCCGAGGGCTATTTGGTTCCTCTGCCACCAGCCGTCTTGGGCGGCGGGGATAATGTGGCCGGTTTAATTCGAGCCAGTGCGCGATTCGGCAAAGGCGATATCTACGAGCTATCCCGTGGTGCGCGCTGCACACCGCCGTCGAAACGGGGAAGGACGAAAATGGTGTTGTTGCTATCGGGGTAGCCCGGGCGTAGAAACTGAGTGCTGCGCACTGATTCGGAAATCGGAAAGGCCCCCGCAGGAGGCCAGGCTTAGAGGACGGGCGCGCTTGCTGAGGCCATTCGCAGACCTGGCCATGTCGTCGTTACCGCGGGGCATCCACTTGGGGATTTTGGGTTAGGGTGAAGGTGAGGGTTATGGTTTAGGGGAAGCGCCTCGACCGCTGTGTCCGCCTCAATATCCAGTCGATACCAGGCGGTGATATGCACGTGCCCATCGTCAAGCTGGCCCACGATAGGAGTATCATGGAGTGGACGGTAGCGAGGCTGCGGAGGGGGTATGGGTGGATGAGGTTGATATCACCACTCGGGCAGTGACGAAATCCGGGGCGGGAGAGACGCTGGTGGGTTTCGGGGGGAACGTAAATAAATGGAACGAAAGCAGTGTCAAGGAGTTATTTAGATACGAGGCCACGCTGGTGCAATTCCTGAAGGATGTCAATGAATGGGGCAGCCTCGTGCTGTTTGATGGTGAGTTGCGTGACCAAGCAGTAGAGTGTCTGTACCTCTGACGCTGAAACGCGTGTTAGTTTCCCATGGCTGACAAGCGCACAGTGCTCCTCCATCTCTGACCGCCAGGTAAGACTCCTCAACGAGATCACTCTTCCTCCATCCGCGCACCCCGTCGAACCGCTCTTTACCACTTGCGAGGAAAGCGGATTAAAAGACGGCTTTAAGGAGTGACGAACACTTCGGCCGTGTTCATCATGCGAGGAAAGCGGGGGCAAGGGCGAGGCATGCCGGGCACGAAGCCAAATGTGCCGCCGTTGGCCATGTTATTGCGACCTGCAAGGGTCGAAAAGGACCGCATGCCGCTGCCGATGCTACCGCTGGCCCCGGCGCTGCTTCTCATGCTCATGTCGACGCCATCATTCATCTCCGTGCAGCCAAACAGGACGTGGAGATCAGACAAGATGGCGGCATACGGGACAGTAATATTGGCGGGATGATTCTGAGTCCTAAGAGAAGTAAAACATTAGGACACGAGGCTCTACGGCTCGACTTGAAAGGGATAGAAAAGAAAAACGTACTTGTTGTCAAAGGGCCGGACAAACTCGTCTGTGGGGCTCTTTGCAATTTGCTTGACCAAGTCTGAAAGTCAAAGCTTGAGATTGCTCCGCCTGGGGTAGATAGCGCCTCCTGTGACGTGGTCTTGGGGGTGCCGTTGACCTTGGTAATGACGGAGATATGCGAGTGCTCGGCCAGACGTCGCATCTGCCTGGAGCTTGTGGGCATCGAATACTCTCTGGTGGTCCATGGCTGTGAGCTTTCTGGTTAATGGATCAAGCTCCTGACAAATATAGTTAAAAGCATCAAAATATAATAAGGTGGTGGAGATACCAGAGGTAGATTTACAAAAGGAATCTGCTTGTTGATAGCAGCTGCCAGCTTCTGAAGCTCGGGAAAGGAGTCGTTGCTAAGGCGGTAGTGATCCTTACGGTCGACGGCAAACGTGAAGGGCGGATTATCATACGACGGTGGTGTAATCTGATAGCAGTGGAGGGCAGTAAGAATCTTGCCCAGAGGCTCAGGCTTGTCCGGGGTAAGACCTGCCCAGAAGGGACGGAAAATAGGGGGGAATGTGCCTGATATTTATAAATCCTGGTCAGCTCTTCTTCTGGCCTTGCTAGGTGATTACCCTTCTCTCGCTGTTTACCATAGTTTGTTGATATCCGCGTCAAAGGCACGGTTTTTGGTGTCAGGCCTGAAAGAGCCAGGTGGTGCTAGGTATGGAAAGGTAGGGGAGCGGTTTGAAAAAGGTGGGAGCCGAGTGAAAGGAAGCGTGGATGCACGGAACTCCCTTCTAGCTAGGGGTGGAGGGGGCTCTGATCCATCATTCGCTCGGAATAAACTGTTGCGACTTGGTGCAGCCGGGGGGGGGGGGGGGGGGGTGGGTCGGTAGTACTCTGGCATCTCATCTCTTACCAAGATCTTTGGTTTCAAATTTAGCGGCATTGCGGTAGGCGGGTTGGCGGGGAAGCATAATGGTAGTAGCAGCGCGTTGGATCGGAATCCTGCGACAACTTTTCTTACACAGCTCGCAACGCTGCTCCTGTGATTCTTCTGTCGGACACGGCTGTTTGCTTGCCTGCTTGTTTGGGGCATCTCGTCGACTACCCCTATGTCCTCTCCTAGCCATTCCACTCATTTCCATGCTCAGTCTCTCCCTTCCGATTCGGCCGAGCAGCCGTCCACAGGGTCCTCAATCCGCGGCGGCGCCTCTCCCAGGATGACAACCTCCATATGCCCCTGAGGGATCACACTCTCCACACTGTCAATCACATCTTCGGCATCTCCTTGGCTCTTGGTAGCGCCTGTAATCAAGAAGCCCTGATGAACAAAAACAAGCCGAAAACCATTCTGAGGGCCGTATCGTCCGGTCTGGTAGATGGAAAAGATGAGCGGTCTCCCGAGCTTGCCCGTGGCTTCGTCCCGGAGACCGTTGTGGAAGATGAAGCGTCGCACTGCGCCGGGTGAGTTGGAGATCTCGTTGAGCGCGCCGCCGTTGGCGATTTCGTCGAGGACTGAGGCAGCAAGGGGCGCGGTTGGGGAGACGAGATGGGAGGCCATCACGGCGAATGATGTGCCCATATCTTTTTCCTTCCTTCTCTCTCTTTTCTTTTGCGGACGAACGGTCCTGGGGGTGACGGGCTAATAGGAAGCCTGGAGAAGGGGAACACGGTCTTGGAATCTCTCGGGTTGCACTTTGCTGCCTGAATTGAGGACGCCGAAAGTTAGGTGGGCCCCGCCCCGCAAAAGGTTCTCTCCTGCGAGAACGTCTCCGACATCGCCCCAGATGGAGGAACCAGCAGTCGACCGACTCTCCGGGGGAGCCAAAAGATGTGGAACGCCACGACGCAGGACCGCACGTATCTTTCTATAATAATATTGAGCGGGGTGGCTCGAGTGCTATTACAGGCCCTATGTTTCCAGCGGCGAGAGAATGCCAAAGAGAACGCTGCTGCGCTTTGTTGCTATGCAGCCCTGGTCGGCTCATTCTGCCAAAGAAGCCGCAGGGGCTAAACTAGAAGAAGAGAAAGAAAAAGAAACCACGGTGAGTTCCGATATTTGACTACTCTCTCTGCAATAAGGGGCAAGTCGAACATTCTCATATACGGCTTCCAAGTTTGAACTATAGGCCGTCATATCGAACTTCCTGGAATGGAGACTCGCATGTGTAGACTTTAAACATCACAACTTTGTCTCCATTGCCGGCGCGACGCCAGCTGCGTTTCAAGTTGCATCCATCGCGTCGATGACACCCAAGACGGCCGTCGCGCCCATGCCGAGTCTGCGCAGGTTGGTGTACCCGGCCTCGCCGGGGCGGGTCTCGTCGTACGCCTGTCTCGAGGAGCAGGCTTCACGTGGCCGTATTGGCCGAGCTGATTGTAGAGGGTGGGACAAGCCTTTAGTCTGCTTACCTACCTTGCCTAGGTTAAACAAGGTACTAGCAGTTAGCTTTAGCTCTTACTTGCCAGCACATCCACGCTACTATTTGGAAAGAAGCTTCCCCTCAAACCGGTGGTCGGAATTCCAGAGCTATGCCCCAAGAATTGCTGAGAAATGCGCCATTCTCTACTGCTGTGCATAACCGCTGCGGTGTGCCGGGCCATGTGCCCGGATTGACCCTGCATCCCCCTTTACACTTGTAACAATCACCACTCCCCAAAACTAACTCTAATGCGAGGGTTGGGGGAGCGACGTGACGCAGCCGTCATCGTATTGCGCCGTAAGGTGGCGGGTCCTATCCTTAATCCAGAACAATCAGTATCCGGACAGGACGGGACAAGGCCAAGCCACCCCTCCTCGTACTTCCCTAGAGACATTAGCAATACTCCTTCTCGATACCTAGGGGAGAAGCAGCGGCTCCATAGCCATGGCTGCCCAAGTGTTGTTAGATCACGGGTTGAAACCTAAGCAGTAGATATCAATTTCTGCGGCATATGGTCATGATGGCTGACGCCAAGACAGAAAGTGAAGAGAATTGGTGATTTCCTTTGTGAGATATGTCCTTAGGCACCTAGCTCTCCCAAGCTGAATCCTCCCAACTCAACGATGCTCAAACTCCAACGCCCAGTCCGCCCGATATTATCTCTCGCCGCTCCTTTGTTGATCTAAATTTTTATATCAAATATTAGTTTCAGACTAGAAAAATTACACAATGTTGGGGGAACATACCAAATGGCTTTCAGTACGGCCACAAGAAGCAGAGGGCTTCCTCCAGATGATGGGAATCGCATGAGGTTGCAAGTTTACGGTCGGCGCCGCCACACCACGAAGGCAAGGGTGGTCACGCCCAGAACCGAGACCACCACGTTCCGGATCGCTCGTGACTTGGCTTCAAGAGTTCCCGCTTCCGTAACGGTGCGGACTACCTGGTTAAGTAGCTGTGGGCTGGTTGGGATCCCAATTTCCTCCCCTATAGTCATTCTTGTTGTACATTTGGGGAAGTAGAACCGGACGGAATGAGGCCGGACGGAATGGGGCCGGACGGAATTGGGGTGACTTGCCTGTCTAGCCACTGTTGTTGGCGCTGGTGCTGGTGCTGGTGCTGGTGCTGGTGCTGGTGCTGGTGCTGGTGCTGGTCGGCGCTGCTCGCGGCCTCTACGTGCTCATCGCTGCTTGACATTTTTGTATTTGAGACTGAGTCGGTGATAATCCTCCTCAGTAAAACTGTTGTGCGATCGGACGGCCACAAATTCAGACGACCACAAATTCAGACGACCACAAATTCAGACGACCACAAATTCAGACGATAAAATCAGATGGTAAAATCAGACGGTGAGATTAGACGATTAAATACACTAGGAGATTCTGTTCAGAACCTCAAAGGGTAGGAAGTCTGACATTGTGGCTCACGGGTAGCTCGTATTCATTGTACCAATACTACTGAAGTATGACGTTAGACTCAAAGATATATTTTCCGATTATGGTGAAGGACAGTACAAGCTGGACCGCAGAATCACCGAGCTCACTTTCGATTATGACAATAGAACAGCGGCGCTGCACGGTAGATTCACGGTCTTACTGCCGACCATGACGGCAGCTCCGGGTCAGATGCGCCCATCTTTGCTCTGCGCAACTTGGAGCAGGCAATCAATGCGGCTGTCGCGGCCAGAGCGGGGGGCAAAGGAGATCGATTGCCTGCTCCAACTGCGGGCATCTTGATCATCCGGGACGTGTTGGAGATGGTATTGGCCACCAGCAGACGGCAAAGCGTGAGTCGATTATTGCTGCTTTTCTCGTCCGCTTAGCTTTCTCGTCCGTTTAGCTCTCTCATCGCTCATCGGGCAGTCTTTCTCATCGGCCTGCCTTTCTCGTCCGCTTGGCTTTCTCATCTGCTTGACAGGAGACTGACAGTAGCCACGTTGCTCTGTTAACCATGAAGGAAGCCCGGGTAGACGAAATCCTTAAGCCAGATAGAACACACTTTCAATACGGCGAAGTTGTGGGTCTGCGGAGGATAATAATCCTTGCTGTCCGCTCCCATGTACAGCCTGGTCCAAGAGATCCAGAAACAGCAAAACGAAGTGCGGGCTATGAAGCAGCACATGAGGGCTGTCATCGCGCCGTCATCGCGCCAGGCTCAACTGCCAGTGGGCGCCTGTCAAAGCTCTCCTTCCCTTGACGCCCTGCTGGGGAGTGGCGGAGCGGTGGTCCATGGCATCGCCTCTAGGCTCATGGTGAGTCCTCATGTTCGAATGCCGAGGGCTTGTGCTCACTACAGTCATCAACGCCATGGTCATTGCCGGTATCATCGCTGTAGACGTCAATTTCGAACTCCTCATCCGCCAATTTGCTGGTGATTGGGTATTCGAATAGAGAAGCTTTGGGGATGGGTTCTGTGGCAAATGGGAGAGTCCGGATGCTCTGGGGACGAGTGATCTCCTTGAATGCACTCATGACAATCTTCGCTGTGGGGGCTCTGGCTGTCCTTGCGGTCGCTTGGCGGTGACGGTAGACGCTGACGGATGCAGAGGATAGTAAAGAACTGAAATATATCACGCGGACGGAATACACTAGGGCAGCGGAATGCATCAAGGCGAAGGAATACATCACGGTGACGGAATAATCACGGCGACGGAATGCGAGACGACGGAATACGCCAGCCGGACGGAAAAACACCGCAGCTACCAGAGCACTGAGCAAGAAAGCCCCTAAAGCGACGCAGATTCCGTCGAGGAACTGTGGAGCGAGATCCTCGCGGACAGACGCCCAGCCTGCCGACGCCTGCAGCACCAAGAAGACCCGGCGGGCATTTGGAATCACCTGCAACATACCGGCCACGGTCTTCACATTCACCGTTACCATTGCCTTAATCATTGCTGTTACTATAGTACTAGTTTCGGATGTCCAAGGCGCCATCCGCCGAGGTGCGAACGACGAGTGGAGCATCGTAAACGTCAGAAATGGGTTGGAGGAATCTGTTGTCATCCTTTTCGACTCGGGTTGTCTCGTCCGAGATGATGGAAAATACCAAGGCCACAAAATAGACCAGAGAGAGCCTGTGAAAAGGCAAACCGCGACCAGACTGATTAGACGGAGTAAGCACGATGGTGGTGACATTGCCAGACAAGATATCATGAGACGGACTATAGCCGACGGAATACTTAGCTACCTATGTAAACACTATAGACGGTGGTGAATGCGACGATGAAGGCATGGCCGACGGCATACTTATATCAACACTATGGACGGCAGTGGACACGGCGATAAAGGTAAGCCGCGACCGACGACGACGTAAATATGCAAACGCTATGGACGGGGGTCAACACGGCGATGAAGACATAGCCGGACGAGATGCTATTAGACGGGCTTTGACCAGGGCTAACCCCATGTTTTAGCACTTCACAGGGGTATTCATCAATGCATGGTATTTGTCCGAGTGATTAAGTGATGGGACGAGCAGGTGGTGAATGCTTGGCCAAATACCTACCTTGCCAAGGTATCGGGATCGGGATCGGGAGGTTCAGCTTAGAGGTGGATGAAGGGATAGTCGAGGCGTTGGGCTCGGTAAAGACATCATGAATGGGTTCAGGTAAGGTTCCAGTGCCTTGTTCAGGTCCAGCACAGGGACAGACCCCACCAAATGTTGTCCACATGAACAAATCTTTGTTGGGAGAGCCGGTGTCGTGGTGAACAGATAGTTTGCTGTCTGGAGAGATTGCTGGCTCAGTGAAGAAGCACATGACATGACATGGGGCTGGATTTGGCACTCAGTGCTTTATCTGGCCCTCGGCCCTGACAGTCAAAGAAATGTGGACTAGAAGGGGCAATTTGTTAGTGTATTCTGGAGTCCACAGGGCTTTGTTTTATATTGTATGCTGTGCTCACAGCGATTCACGATTCCCTCCGTTGGGTGATAATCTTGATCTCGGGCAAAATGACACAGAAATGGTTGCAAATTGCCTCTTGTTCTCCATGTCCCTTGGGGTCAACAGGCGGCGAGATTGAGATAGGCGCGCAAAACGGTGCATCGGTGTCATCCCCATTGCGGGGGCGGTGGCGGCTTTGCTCGCACACGATTGCACCGAAAAATACATACGGCCGTCTACGAGAGCCGGGGGGTGCCCATGCTGGGAATCGGAGGCGCATCCCAACCATCTCGGTGGATATCGTGCTGTCATGGCGGGAGGGGTCGTTGACATTTACGGCTGGCGGACCCCCCACGCCGGCCTGGCCACCTGATGCAAGGTGAGCCTTCCTTGTCCGCACGCGGCTTGGGTCGGCATTCGATTGGCACGATTGGCACGATTGGGGCTGGTCGCTGCTGGTCGCTGTGTGACGGTGTGGAGCGAGGCCCGAGGGCAGCTGGGGGGGCAAGAGAAAAACTGAGGCACTTGCACCTTCATTTGTAGTTCAATTGACCAAAAGACGCCTGCGTTGCTGACTGAGCGAAATAGCCTGTCTTGGCGGGGAAAGTGCAGAGATACCATATCCTTGTGAGGCCCAACACCTTGAGCTGAAGTCAAACTTTGCAACTGTTGCTGCGTTGGGGAAAACACCAAGTTTCTGAAGCGTTGGCACTCGGCAGGATCAACAAGCATAACCCGCTGTGCCATTTATTGTGCTCAAGACAGCGGCCGGCATTGACCAACATCACCGGGGGAAAAAAAACACCAAGCCACCGGCACAGACGAGAAACAGCAGCAACATGGGACAACCTTCGTTCCAGGCGTCCAACGCCATCATCTATGTGACCTATGGGGCTTTTCTGTGAGCTGGAGCCGCTTTGTTGACCGTCTCCGGGACGAGTAATGACTGACACTACGCTCTAGTATCATCGGCACAGGCATTGCCTGGACCATGAGAAACCAGTCCAAGGGAGAATTCCTCTCTGGAAACAGGACTCAGACGGGTTAGACGACTTCTTTCAGCGGTCGCCGAGGGATCTTCCTCCAGGCTGCCCAATCCTCCTTTTCAGCCCCTTGAGCTTGCCTCTGTACTAGGAAAGACGAAACTAACTACCTCGCCCCCAGCATTTCCGCTCGCTCTGAACTTCATCGCTTCTGGTGAGTAGAGAGTTGCTGCTGAAACAGAGCACTCACTGCCCCCCCGTGGCCCACGAGGGATCAGAGCGGTAGCAAGCAACCGAAGCGCAACATCTCTTACGAGATCAGGAGACTCGAGATAGACAGACGCTAGACCCATGTCATCGGCATCAGGGCCTGAAGAGCGGACTTCAGGAGACTGATCGTAGGTTCGTACCCAAAGTTCACCTAATCTTCCATCGCCTCCTGGCCACTCCGTCTCCTGGGCGACAGTTGCCTCCGCCGGGAGAGTGGGAACACTGACTTGAACGTTGGAGATGTGTGTGGCCTAGAGGCTTGGAAGGTTGCGGCTCACTACGGGCGCTGATTTGAAGCAAGCTTTGCCGGCTCCAACCTCCGTCTCCCTGTTTCTTCACCTCCACCCGCAGGAAAGAGAGATAGGGAGTCAAGGGGGAGAGCCGGCGGCCTTGTGGAAATGAAGCTGAGATTGTACCGTGATTACTCGATCAAGTTAATGCTTGCGTGGGAAATGTGCTGCCGCTCGGATCAACCCCCTCCCCCCCAACACCGTTCACTGTTTATTGACGTGCTAAACCTCTATAGCCCTCGGATCCGGAATTCTCTTCGCCTACCCGCAGCTCGCGACCATCGCGGGTGTTCAGGGAGTCGTCATCTATGCCCTCTCGTCCGGTCTGCCCCTGCTCATCTTCGCTGCCCTGGGCCCTATCATCCGCCGAAAGTGCCCCGAGGGCTTCGTCCTTACTGAATGGACGAGGCAGCGCTATGGAATCCTTGCGGCCCTTTACCTCAGCTTCATGACGCTGCTGACGCTGTTCTTATACATGGTTTCGGAGCTCTCTGCCATCGGGCAGGTTGTCACGCTCCTGACTGGCTTGGATGGGTTGCCGGTTATCATCGTGGAGTGCATCATCACAACTATCTATACTTGTACGTTTTACTCAAGGACACCTCAGCCGTTCATGCATGTGGCAGTGACCGCCGCTAACTTGTTTATAGCCCTGGGAGGATTTAGAATCTCCTTCATCACCGACAACGTCCAGGGGGCGATGGTAGTTGGTCTGATCGTCATCGCAGCCATCGCCATTGGCGTCGAGACCAAGATTGACACAAGCCTCATCGAGCCATCGGGACTGCTGAAGCCTAGCCTGCTGGGCTGGCAACTGCTCTACATCCTGCCTGTGGCCATCCTGACCAACGACTTCTTTTTGGTACGCCCCCCTTTCCTCTCCGACTGTCAGTCACATGGCTAACATCCCCAAAGTCCAGCTTCTGGTTGCGCACCTTCGCCTCCAAGACGGACAAGGATCTCTGGATCGGCATCTCGATCGCCGTCGTTGCCATCCTCATCATCGTGACCCTGGTGGGCTCCACCGGCCTCATCGCCGCCTGGGCCGGCATCTACCCGGGTGATCCGGAGAATCCGGTCGACGGCTCGGTCGCCTTCTTCGCGCTCCTGGAGCAGCTCCCGGCCTGGGTCGTCGGCTTCGTGCTCGTCATGTCGGTCACGCTCAGCACGGCTGCCTTCGACTCGCTGCAGTCGGCCATGGTGTCGTCGGCGTCCAACGACTTCTTCCGCAACCGGCTCAACATCTGGTGGATCCGCGGCGGCGTCGTGCTCATCATCATCCCCGTCGTCGTGCTCGCCATCCGCGCCCCCTCCATCCTGCAGATCTACCTCATCTCGGATCTGATCTCGGCCGCCACCATCCCCGTGCTCGTCATCGGCCTCTCGGACCGCTTCTACTGGTGGCGCGGCTTCGAGGTCATCGTCGGTGGCCTCGGCGGCATCTTCACCGTCTTCTTGTTCGGCACCGTCTACTACGGCAACGCCCTCGACGGCGCCAAGCTCATCCTGCTCGAACAGGGTCTTTACGAGGAGGGCTGGGGCGCCTTTGGCGCCTTCGTCGCAGCCCCCGTGGGCGGCGTGCTCTGGGGCTTTGGTGCGCTGGCCCTGCGGCTGGCAGTGCAGTTTGGCATTGCCAAGGTCAAGGGGCAGCGGTTCGATGCCCTCGACCGCCCAGCGTATCTAGATGAGCAGAATGAGGAGGAGATTGATGGTGTTGGTGATGAAACGGTCATCGTTCATGAGACGCCTGGTTTGGGCAAGGGGAATGGAAAGTTCTTCTAGGTGTGTGGCCTGCAGGTGGATGGATGCCGGAGGGTACGGGGGGTGGTTTAGTGGGGGGTTGGGTGGCTGCTGTTTTTGCGGGCCATGGTTTGGATTATGTTGTTATTTGCCCTCGTCAGGCCTCTCGTTCGTTTTCAATGGGCTTGGGATCATTAGGGTTAAACGTTCTTTTGGATGACAAGCTATGTCGAAGCAACAGGTCACGGCGGTGGAGGTTTGCATTCTGATACCCGTATGGGCCGTATGAGAGGGATTGTGTTTACCCAAGAGAAGTCAGCTATAATTATGATATACCTTTGCTGTCTTCAGATATTTAGTGTCACACTTTGAAGCCCCTTTTCGTACTACTCCTTGACCACTTTTGATGTTGTCACCGGGGAGATTGGCATCCTCGCCACACTCCTCAAGCCACTCAAACAACGATATACCCAAGCAGTCAAATAGACGGATGAGGCATGACTTGTTGAGCAAGAGGGCAAAGATCATTCCGTTAATTTTGACTCAAGAGGGGTGCATCTGACCCCTAAACTATGCACAGATAGCTTTACTAGACCGATTGGTACAGTGTTTGTACAACTTCGCCCTCAGATATCATACATGTTCTGCCAAGCTATGCTACTATTCGTCGAGGATATTGTGTCCCTTTGATTCTTCCTGCTGGAGGCCAGCTATCCCCTCCTTCTCCTCGAGCCAGCCCTCCAGCGTCGTGGGCTTCAATGCGCCCATGAGGAGCCACTTGGTTGGCTGGAATGTCTTGGAGTTGTAGACGCACGCAACCGCCACATGCTCGACGACCTCGACCTCCTTTTCGCTACCCGGGACCACCTTCCAGGGGCCACCAGTGGAGCTCCTCTTCCATTGAACGCGGCGCTGCCGGCTCGCAATGGTCACAACGGTTTGCCGGATAAGACAGTCGATGTGCAAGTGATGGAAGGGCTGTATCGAATCCGACTTGATGCGCGAGCCGCCCGTGTAGCGCACCAGCTCCCATTCGTAGCGCATGTTCTTTCCCCGGGCCTTTATCGGCGCGAGGAGCGAGCGGGCAAACGTCTGCGTGCACGTCTTCTGTATCGCCGTCTCGTCTCCCTCGGCTACTGCCTCGGTCATGGTGCGGTGGAGAGCCCTGGCGATGAGCTTGACGCCCTCGAGGTCCTCCTTGTATTTGGCCGTCTTGAACAAGCTCTCCTTAGAGGACCATCGGATAATGGTGTTGGAAAGGAACGCTCGGCCGTGGCCCTCGACCCAGCCCATGAGGAACTTGGAGGCCTTGATCGGATTGCGCGGCCAGGAGGACAGCGGAGGTGCGATGAAGGTCACTGCAACTGGTTAGCTGGGGACGAGACACACGATCAGGGGCATGCAGCTGGGGGCAGACAAACATGGGTACAGCATGTTTACATGCTCAGTTAGGAAGCCCTCGTGGGCAGTGTCTTGTTTGACGACTTTTGGTGATTGGGGATTCTTTGACCTCTCCTGAATCTGATTCGAGTTGAATCTCGCGATGGTTTGGTGGGAGCGCACCGCCGGAAGAGCGAGAGTGATGGCTGGCAATTGCCTCGTCCACACGACAGCGGGAGAGAGGCCGCACACTGCCATGAAGGTCGCCGTTGCTGGGCTCTTCCACATGGGGCCTCGGGCGCCGCGGAGGCCCAGAGCGGAGGCCATGGTGTGTTTGTGCATGTGTGTCGTGTGCCGTCGTTGGCGGTCGCGGGATTAGAGGTCGATCAACATGCAGCCGTCGGGTTGCGTGGCTGCTGAGGAAGTTGAAGCAATTCGGCTCCGCAGCCTGGCAAGATGTCAAAATTGTCGACGATGGCAGTCTCTAAGTCCCGTGCTGCAAATCGACAAATCAAGCCGCGAAAATTAATTCTGGGCGACAGGGGTGTATACGGGCCCCCACTTGGAGCTGCTGCTACTACACTACCTCCCAACCAACCTTACCCCCCCATGTTGGTACCAAGTGGGCCAATTACGGCGCGCAATTGACACGTTTTGGCCAGGGGGGCCCCTCCAGAACAGGCTCAGGCACCATGCGGGCGGTGACATGACGCTCATAAAGACAGGACACGAGCAGGACGCAACAGGCGTGCAAGCCCAGAACTAAGAGCTTAACTCGCAGTATAAACTCGTCACACAGACTCGCACCCGATCGCTCCCATTATTCTCCCTCGACATATTCGCCATCTTTTGAGGCCCGACGCCCGACACCCGACACCCCAGCGATCCAAGACCCGTGGCGACTGCGACTCCATGCTCCATGGGGCGAGACAGGCATCTTGATGTCCAACCGAGCCAGGACACCCGCACAGCGGTGGACGGCGGATACTAGCAGCAGCATTCCCGCCAGCACTAGCAACAACGGCGCCGCCAGCGCCGTTAGCACGACCACCAGCGCCAGCACCAACAGCAGCACCGACACCGGCTTCGCCGCCCACTCCAACAACCCCTCCCGCAAGTCGAGCCGTTCCAGCAAGCACCGCCGCCACCACTACGGCGACGATGCCCCCGGCGCCTTCACCAGCCTCGGCCCGGCCAGCACCGAGGCCGACGGCCGCGAGGTGACAGCTCGCTCGTCGCTCCTCCAACCCCGCGTGGCCGTCGTGCTCGGCGTCTCCAAGAAATGGTACCCGCTGCTCTTCCTGTGCCGCCTGCTGTCCATCATTCCCGCCGTGTATTGGGGGCTGCCGATCGGCCTGCGCCTGGTGGCCATGACCTTCTTCGGCCGTACCCACGTCGGCTGCCCCTCCATCCTGGCCGGCACGGCCTTTCCCGAAGGGACTCCCGCCGCCCACTGTGAGTTCGAGGCCCGGCTGCGTCAGACCGAAACGTTGCTCGCAACCGTCTGGGTATGTCCTCTCCTGCCCCCCGCGCCTCTCGATAAGCAAGCTAACAAACCCGTCCCCCTCGTAGTGCCTCGCATCAGGCTACCTCTCCTTCTTCTTCACCGACTGCCTAATGTCCCGCTGGTGCGTCTCCCACCCCCCTCCACACAATCATCCCCACTGACCCCCGCCCAGGCTCGTCAACTACACCCCCCAAGCGACCCTCGTCCGGCTGCTCACCATCGCCGCGATAAACGGCTACCTCACCTCGTGCGCGCTCTGGATAACAGGCGGCTCCGCCGACCCACGCCTCCTCCTCCCGTCCTGGATAGCCATCTCAACGGTACCTCCCCTCCGTCATCCCTTCCTACGTCCCCCACACATTTACTAACCCTCGAAAACATAGACCCTGACGGCGGCGTATCACGTCACCCAGCGTAAGATCAACATCCGCAAGGAGACGTCCATGTCCGTCTCCGTCTTCTCCATCGCCAGCTTCTTCAGCATGGTAGCACTGCTCGTCCAGCTGCACTCAAATCGCTCCGACTACCCCCAGATCCCCCTCGAAGCGCTGGCCCGCCGCGTCTGGCACGAGGCCGTCAAGGCCGCCCTGGCCATTATGGAATATGGCAACGTCACAGCCGACATATTCTGATTTGAACGGTAGATTTCTTTTGTCTCGTCTCTCGTCTTATCACGCACCCCACCACCCCTCCCTGTTCACTTCTAGTTCTGTTCCGTGTGTCATAGAATTTTTCTGGATCACATTAGGTTTTTTCTATACTATATTGGATACCCCCAGATTGGGAAGACATGGGGAAACAGAGGACAGCGGATAAGGGAATGTGGCGCATCGGAGTTCAGGGGTTGATGTATCATTCTTAGAAATGGGCAAAGGCACGGGGCGAATCGGGATGCGGGCACTTTAGTCTAGTACAGTAGTGGTTACCAGTAGTCAGCGGAGTAGCAGTGATCAGTAGTAATGATATCACGATATCAACAGTCACACATGTGGACGCAATCAAATTTGCAAAAGTATTCCATTTGCCTTTGCCTTTGCCTGATTGACTGGGAAGCCCCGCAGAACTCATAACGAGAGACACGCGACCTTTGGCCGTCCATGTCAATCTGATTGACCCTGAATGAATGGCAACCTAAACGAACGGCCCAAGTCGCAAAAAAAAAAAAAAACCTTTAACCTCTTCTCGCCTGACGTGGCAAGATGAAGCGGAAGTCCGCAACCGCCCTGGGTATCATATCAACGTGTCGCTCTGAACCCCCTCCCGGGGGTTTCTCATCGCTCGAATATCAAGAAACTTGCCCCTACGGCGCGCTGCCCCAGAAGCCGCTTCCTGCCACCGAGCGAGGTGGCGGCACGATGGACATGTCGGGCTTAGAAACCGTGGACCTAGGTGGGTGTTAGTACAAGATGATCAACGGTGGAGGGTATATATGATTACGAACCTTGATGGTCTTCTCATCGAGACCGAGGCCCTCGTTCTTGTTGGTGAGGAATTCTTTGATCTTTAGACGCTGGTCGCCCTGCAGCTGAATCACCTCTCCCATGCCCTTGGACTCGGTGTCACTAATGATGGTGCCATTGCAAGCTGGACACAGTACGTTAGTCATCGAGTCTGACTCGGAGTGACAACGGGGGTCTTACCAAATTCCTTCTTGACGACCTTGAGGATCTTTTTGTGATCAAACTTGCTGGGAATCCCTTGGACGGTGGTCAAGGTCTTACGTCCATTACGCTCTGCAAGCAGCATGTTAGAAAACTGAATGGCATAACACATCGGGTGCGGTCGCTGCGGTCGCGGCGTGGCGTTGCGCTGATGCGCACCCCAGCACGTGACAAGGATGAATCATAGTTTGGAAATGAGCGATAATACGTACGCTGAATGCGTATATGGATATACTCCTGGGTTTGCTTGGTCTGTCCGGAGTCGTCGTCGGCTTCGGCGAAGGGGTCTGCATATCATCACAAGTCAGCACAAGCTTCAGGTGCCCCCCTCGGGCCATGGAGGTTCATGGAGGGGTTGGTTTGGGGGAGGTGGCTTGGGGGCTGGAGGTCCACAGGCATGCCAGGTCCGCAATTGCGGATGGAAGTATCCAACGCTTCCCCCGCCCCTCGCGGCAGATGGAGACATAATCAAAATAACGTACCGTAGGTCTTGAGATTTTCGATTGACATAAACTCGAGTTTCGCGGGTGTCCTGGGGAGAAGGGTTTTGTATGGGGGAAGGGAGATGCGACCGACGACTGTAATAGTGTCTCGCTAAGTTGACTTTGTAAAGGTTGGTAGTGGTGAGGGTGGTTGCGATGGGCTGTTGTCTGAGAAAGGCCGGTGGTTACTGGCTCCTAAGCTTCGTTACGAAAAGTGATGCGCTGAGGATGTTGTATTGCTGATGGTGATGAAGTAGGTAGGAAGAGGATAAAGAGTGAGAGGTGAGGGGAAGAGATAGCCAAAATGGTGGGGCGCTTTGGGGGCCCTCTGATTGCTTGTCAGGCCACAAGGCATCAAATTTCGTCCGGGTGCGGCCAGTCACCCCGTCCCGAGCGGCCAGTCAACAAACCAGTTTGTGGTCAGTGCCTCGTACTTGGGCAGTCACTCGGCAAGCTCAGCAGCGCCGAATCGCATCACAGGATGCCTCCGGGGTACATGTGCAATACATTGCTGCAAGTTGCGTCACAACACTCGTCTTGGAATGCGCCCCCAAAACCTTAGGCAGTGCAGGCCATTTCTGCGCTTCTAGCCGCCACAGCATTTTCTAGAAAGTCTGAAGCCCGAAACCAGTCATTCTGATCATTCGCTATCGAGTTGTGCAAGGCGTGCTCTTGAGCGCCGTTGCAGTAGCTCACGTGTGCTGCGAGGCCTCGCGCTGAACTCAGGTTGCACCGTCGAGGTCGTCAGCAGACTACTACTGCTTGGCCTCATTGCGCTGAGCGACGGGACTGCAACGGACTTTTGAGAGCACAGCTCGGCCTGACCCAGAAGCTAGACCGCCGGCGGCTGTCAGACCCAATCCCCGGGTTTGTTTGGAGCTTTGCATCTTCGTGGAGGTCGCCATTACCCGGATCGACCGACCGGGAACGGCCCAGATCGACACCGAGTTCGAGCCATAGGGCCAGCTCAGGGGCCACAGGGCAAGGGCCACAGCAGGACCACGGCAGAGCCACCCACGGCCACAGCAGGGGCTCACTTTTTCGCCTCCCCTATCCGACTTTTGCCTCTCCACCAGCAATTCCTCGGGTTTTCCCGAACTCAGCAAGAATTCCACATTCCACCCCGATATGAGCTTCGAACCCAGCGAGCTGGCAGACGATGCCGTCCCAATCGTATTCCAGCATGGCGAGGACGATGCGGACGTCGCAGCCTGGCGCCCTCGCTTTTGCCAAGGGTGCACATTCCCCCCCGCCATTTTCACAAGTGTCATGGCCAATCTGGTCAAGAACCCCAACATCAACTCCTCGTTGTTATTTCGCGCTGATGTTCTCCACGACCATGAAGGGGGCCAGTCAGGGGCAGTCCCTCCTGAATTAGCACACAATTCACCCAAAATCCCTTCGTTTCATGGCTTTGAGCTCCAGCGATACATTATTCGCCGACTCGTTCCCAGAAACCCCCAGGTGGACAGGCCGATTGACCAAACTTGCCTCAGGTACGAGAAGAAGCTCCCCGCTGACGACGATCATTGTCATGACAAGGACAATAATGGCGTCGAATGGACTCTCGTTGTCTACCTCCCCCACGTGTCCTCCGAGGCAGAGATGCCATTTTACCACCCCAAAGTCCAAGGAATCGCTTTCATGCACGAGTGGACCGCCGCTGAGTCTCGCGGTGCCATTTCCATCTCCTACCAGTTCTTTGACGGCAGTGACTATTCCGCCGTCAAGCTCAAGAGAACTGCCTACCAGCTGCTCAAGGTCATCTACAAGCACGGCCAGGGCAGAGTTGCTGGCTATCAGAAGCGAGTCCACCATGATGTTATGATACCCCAGGCCCGTGTGCAGAACACGTACACCGCCCTCAAGCAGAAATACGCACGAGCCTTGATCACAGGCTGGGCTGAGAGCACCGATCCTGAGAAGCATGTTTTTGAGGACCTAGGTATTGCTGCCTTCATGATCGAGCTGTGGGCCGACATGTACAAGACCACTCCGTTCCCAGGCTTTGTTGACATTGGGTGCGGCAACGGCCTTTTGGTCTACATTCTGAATCAAGAAGGCTTCAAGGGGTGGGGGTTCGATGCTCGGGTGCGGAAATCGTGGGCGGCATACAACACGGTTGGGCAGCAGCCTGATGGTGGCGACTCCCTGCAACAACTTGTCTTGCTACCCCCGCCAGTCAGTAGAGCAGGAATCTTGGAAATCTCAAGTGATGATTTCGCCGAAGAGCTAACCCACGACGGCCACTTTCCTAAAGACACCTTCATTATCTCAAATCATGCCGACGAGCTTACCCCCTGGACGCCAATTCTCGCCGCCATGTCCGATTGTCCCTTCATCATGATCCCATGCTGCAGCCACAACCTCACGGGGGCAAGACAGCGGGCACCGCCACCCAAAGACAAAAACAAAGCAGAGTCAGGTTACGCATCACTAGTTCAGTGGGTTTCGGAGATTGCGAAAGACTGCGGCTGGGAGGTCGAGCAGGAGATGTTGCGGATCCCCAGTACCCGCAACACAGCCTTGGTTGGGCGTACAAAGCAGCCCGGGTTCGACTTCTCTTCGCTTGACATACATGCCATTGTCGACCGGTACGGAGGAACTGCTGGTTATTTGGAAGCTGTGGTCAAGCTGGCAAAGAAGTGTGCCGCACCAGCAGCACAGAAAACAACTGAACATTGATCAAGTAGCAGGGGTATACGTCTTATTCACTGTCTAGGGTTCGCCGGTAATTCAGTCTAGATCCGGAATCGGCAAGTGGTCGATGAGCTTCATCCTCAAACCCAGCTTCTCCAATGCCTCAGTCGCAAGCCGGTCTCTAAGCTTCTCGGTATCCTCTTGTGTGGTCAGCACGAAATCGTGCCTCAGCAGCCAGATACCCTCCTTGACCCCGTACTTCTCCGCCGTCTCCTTGTCGACTTTGTCAAGATCGATCACCAAGCTCTGCTTAACTCCGAAGACGGCGTCTGATGTCTCGTAGGGGTCGCCTCGGAGGTAGAGGGCACTAGAGATGATTTGTTAGCCACGAATATTTGGCTCTCCGGAAGGAATACTAACGTGATCAAGCGATCCCACCCGTCTTTGCCAAACATAAAGTGGACATGCGCCGGTCGCCAGCAATGGCGGCTGAGCTGCTGCAGCAGTTTGCCGACGGGCCCGTCATGCGGGATGGGATAACTAACGGGCTTGAGCCCCTGGAACCAGAAACGCCCCTCGGCGTCACTGACCATGACGCAGCGCTCGCTAGGCTCTTCGCGGTCGGCGTGCTGCACGTCGTAGTGCCCTGAGCTATCCGTCTCCCAAATGTCGATGCGAACACCCTCAATCGGCGCGCCGTGCGTGTCGGTGACGGTGCAGAGAGCCAGCATCGGTTCTCCCGCTGGGTCTGACGTCATGGTGCTGCCGTTGGGGAGCACTGGCGCGTCGTGTGTGTGGAAGGGTCCGAGGACTGACCCCTCAGTCCCCTTGGGCGGCTTGGGGTGGTTGATGTTGTCGACGAGCAGAGAGAGGCCGAAGACGTCGGAGAGGAGGATGAATTCCTGTTTGTATCTATAAGCAGCCGCACCTCGCCCAGGCGAGGAAAAGGGGACGTACATTCCGCACGTCGTTGCTGATCTGCCCGCACCCGATCAGGAACGTTATGGCCGCCATCCACTCGTCGGTGCTCAGGCGTGTCTCGCGCGCAAAGTCGTGCAGGTGTGTCACCAACCGAGACATGAGGTACGTCAGGCGCGCATTGGCGCTCTGCGAGTTGATCCGGATCGTATTGGGCGTGATGTTGTCGATGGTCAGGTCAAGGAGGATGGGCGCATTGGCGCCGGCCACCGCGGGGGCAGCAGGATCGAAAGGGGCCATTGTGTCGCGGGGAAAGGGGCGGTGGTAGTGGTGGTAAGTGTCGTGCGCCCGCTGACGGGGCAGGAGAGGTTATATACAACGAACGGGTTCTGAAAAGGAATTGTTGCGCGGAAAAGCAGCTGCTACAATGCCTTGTCAAAGAATAAAACAATGCCCGAAAGGAAACACGGTACCTTCTCGGCGTTTCGTCTAATCTGGGGCGGGCTAAATATCAAGGGGGGGGGGGGGGCAATCGAGATGGCAATCGAGATATGGAGATGGAGGGGAACGATCATGTCCATCATGTCCAAACGGATGTCCTAACCCGCCCGCTTCCCTGCTATTCCTACATTACATGTACTGTGCTCCAAATTCCCCATTCGAACAATTGTCCCAATTGCAAAGCCCAATCCCCAATCCAATCCCTCGGCCAAAGCTACCAAAAAATGCCATGATGGCAGAATACAAGTCCCCCTCCCCCTCACCTCACCAAAACCGCGGGCAATGTGGGGTGTCCCAGGGGAGGGGTCGTCAGGTCATCCATTACCAACCTAGGGGCCCAGAGGCGGCCGGGGGGGGGGGAGCCCATCTCGCGCCCTCACTTCGGGAGTTGTCAGCGAGCGGTACTTGGGGTAAGGTAACCACCACCACCACCACCTACCCACCCAATGCCACCTGACCATAGCGCCCCATGGCTACATACGTCAAACCCGCGGCCCCAGAAAAATAATACCCGGCCTGCTATCCGAACGGGGGGAAGAAAGTGGCCCCTATCGGCGTTAAGGAAGTGGGCCCGCTCCCATGGATACTTGCATGCGCTCCCCGTCGTGACGGCAACGACCAGCCTCTCATATCACAAAGCGGGCGGGAGCTCGAGATGGCAGCCACCAATTCATACATACCACACCAGTAATACATGTCACCATGTCACCATGTCCAATGAAGACATGAATACATGCTCATTGGTTCTTCCCAGCAGTCCAACCACATTGGCAACCGCGTTCTGCACTTGCTGAAGCCGCCGAACCCCTCATGCTGTTTGATGATACGAACCGGGGAACACAGGGGCGAATACCATATCTTCCAGGACACCCTTCGGGCTGCAACAACAGATCCCATAAGCAGGGCCTCTGTCTGGCTACCGGATTCAGAATATCAAGGTGGCGGAGAGAGACGATAACTGCAGCTGCCCCTAGAGGATGGCCCTCGACAACGAAACAGGTACTCATATGAACCCCATCTACACCCGATAGACAAAATCCGCATACCAACAGACCTGATCCGCACCACAATTCAGCCATCACGACACCAGCAAAACACACATGAAACCACACCAGGATGGTGAATGTGATTTGCCCCCATTTCTTACGACTTCTTCAACATGGAATCTATTGACAAGTGGCCAACAAAATCATATTTTCAAACTAGATTACTCCGTGGACCCAGACCAGCCCAAGTGGGCACTTCTTATTCATTACATGTCATTAAACCCCCAACATTGACAACTCCTTATTCGTTTGCCAAGGCCCCATCCTCCACCGTCGCCTGCCTTGGCTTGGACTCTTTATAAATTTTGTCGTCAGGTTTTGGACTGTATGGCGCCTTAGGCTCCGCTGACTCCAACTTACCCGATTTCGTTTCGCCTTGCTCCTCCGCCGGTTCTGGCCACTCAGCTAGTTCCTCTTCTCCATCTCCGTCCACCTCCTCCAAGTCGCCTTCCTCCTCCTCTCCAACTCCATTCACATCCTCCAAATCACCTTCCTCCTCTCCAGCACCGTCTAGCTCCTCCAAATCACCCTCCTCTTCCTCCTCCTCCTCTCCATCTGCGTCGGCCTCTTCCAAATCATCCTCCTCCTCCCCAACACCGCCCACTTTCTCCGACTCGCTTTCCTCCTCCTCGGACCCTCCACTCTCGGTGCCCAGGCTGTCTTCCCAAGCATAAATTAGCTCGTTATCCGCCTCGCCATCTTCGTCCTCGTCCCCCCCGGAAAAGACACGCCTAGCGGCCTTCTTTCCAACGACAGGCAGGCGTTCTACTCCCCTGTCCTGCGCTCTCTGTGGCACCACCTTCGGGTCCAGCAACCCAACCTGGACGAGCACGCTGGCCTGGTCCCAGTAGAGGTGCTCGTGATGCAGCTTCCCGCCTCGCAGCGTCACGATGCTGACAAGGATGATCTCGACTCGTTTTTTGGTAGGCGGCACGCCGGGCAGGATCCACGGCATATCCTGCGTGTGCTTGAAGGAGACGTACATCTCGTCGACAACGCGGTCGACGCCAATGGTGCGGGACAGCAGCGTGATCTCCATTGACGGCGGGTTGCTGTTGATGAAATACTGGTGATAAAACTCCTCGAGGTCGTCGGCCCCAAACCCGCCAGATAGGGTCGGGACATGGGTGACGTGGGGAGGGCTGGTTGGCGTGTACGTCGCCATAGTCTGGTCGACGTCGCGCGCGTAGAACTTGGCCTGCGCATTCGCCTCCACCGCCGCCTCCACGTCCACGTCGTTGCGGAACGCCCGCCGCGCCTTCGCCAGGCTCCGACTCCACGCCAGCTCGGCGCAGATGCGGTCGTACTCCTCCAGGTCGTGCTCGGCGAAGCCGGCCTCGGCTTCGTACGCGTACAAGGGATACCCGGCCTGCAGGGTCCCGCCGACGCCGGCGCCGCGGTCGATGTTCTGTTTCACCACGCGCCGCTTGCCCTGGATGCCGACCATCTGCGTCTGCTTGACGACGCCCACGTCGCCCACGACCACGTGCACCAGCACGCGGATGCTCGACGGGAACCGCGTGCTCGGGTCCGGGATGCGCGTCGGGTAGTAGGCGATCAGGCAGCCCAGCTTCATCTCGGGGTTGTTGTCGAGCACGTGGAAGTGCTCGAGGCACAGCGACGCGGCGTCGCCGTAGGCGACGATGCCGAACGTCTCGCACGGCCCCAGCTTGCTCTTGCGGTGCAGCGTGCGCAGCGTGCGCCGGTACGCGTCCGGGTTCGCGTGCATGGCCAGGTACTCGACCTGGAAGCCCTCGGCCCGCCACGCGGCTAGCGTGGCCGCGTCGAACTCGTCGCTCTCGGCCGTGATGTACAGCTTGGGCGGGCTGCGCGGGAAGTCGTCCGACAGGAAGCCCGGGTCGTTGTGGTTCATGGCGCCGGTCCAGTTGTCCTTGAGGATGCCGATGTTCTTGTTGCGGGACTTATTGGGCAGCGCTGCGCGGACGAGATCCGAGACGTTTCCGGTGTCGACGTTCATGATTTATTTATCTGTGAGCTTTAGTGTTCAATGGGGCGCGGCAGTGAGAATTCCCATTTTTTGCTGTAAGAATAGTTGAGGTATCATTGAGATGTCGCGGCCTTTTGACGCGGGGTTGGGGTTCTGCGAGAAACCGGAACATGGCCATGACGTCAGTGGTCACTCCCTTGTGTATTCCAGGTAGATGCTGATTTGGCAAGGCCAAAGCTGCTTGATTTCCCGTTTCAAGGTTTGAAAGTTTGGACTCGCTGGCCTAGCTTGGCCTGTGCCAGGAAGGTACCTAGGTACGTATGTACCACTGGTAATGTAGTGGGTGGGCACAGTTAGGTAGGAAATTTTGTGGGTATCCATCTCCTACTAGCCCGTTGGTGGAGTCCTGCTATCTTGGGCTGCGCTTGAGCTGGTAGTCGATAAACCAGAGAGAGAATGGACCCTTCACAGCAGCCTCATCGACAATTTCGTTAATAAAGCTCCAAGTCCATCATCTTTCCTCCACCGGGGGTGCCTTAATCCCACGTAGGGTCATATTCAATGGCCATATGACGCGCAGCCATCAGCATAGCTTTTGTGTACCCATTCCTCCCATTTTTCTAGAAAGGTCCAGCTGGGGAAACTACCCCATGTAAATTCCCAGTTGAGAGCTGTGAAATCCTGTGATTGTAGGATAAAAAGATCCTGGTCAGGGAAAACGGTGAGATGACGGGTAACAGAGTTGTCGAAGGCCGTATATGTGGCCGTCTCTGGTAGTGTAAACCAACCTCGACTCTTTCGGAAACTTTCTCACAAGCTATCACTCGATACGTTTCCCATGTCTGGGTATGGAACCTGGTAGTCAATCTTTGGCTTACAGCACTTCTACGGATGTAAAGACTGCTTTGGCGGTGGGTGTTAAGTTAGTCAGTCGTCCTATATTATATCTCTTGTTATATAAGTGGAACCTCCCTTGGCAACGGCAGGTTCTTCGGCATCGACCCGAGTCTACACATGTGCCGAACACCAGCGAACCATCTGGACCGGCAGCTCCAATCTCCTTATCCATTCTTGCCAAAAGAAGCGTCTTGCTAGCTATCCGCGGACCTAGATGGGCCAAGGCACCACTGTGCTCTATTTACACCATGAGGTGATGCATCCAATGCGCCAGCCACAAGGACCTTCCCCTTCAAGGCCAAGCCTATGTAGGCAACGGCTGTCGCCAGTCGAACCCCCCAAACTCCTTCCTATGCAAGCAACCCAAACGCCACAAATGCCGAGTCCAACCGCCAAGAAAACCCGCAGGTGAACTCCTCCCATGCAGACAACAACCATCAAGGAAAGTTGTATTGGTACTAAGCCGCCCTCTTGGGGATCAGAAATTAGGCCTCTCATAGCCCGTAAAATATCGTTTCCGTCATAATGTCATTGGATGGATCACTCCTCGCGAAGGTCCGGAATTCCAGGCTTCGGTGTCGGGTACCGTCTTTCCTCTGCGTGCCTAGCCAACGTCTCGCGACTCGGTGTGTTTAGGCCAGGACTAAAGGGGCTGATGGGCCGCGTCCCTGACAGCGTCCTCAAGCTTTGTCGGCTGCTAGCCGGTCTAACAGCAAAGTGGACGGGGGTATTGGAGACACTGTCGTCCCTGCCATGTCCACCAGAGCTGTTCATGTCGCCGAGCCGCTGCGCAAGCCCGCTTTCCGTCCGTTCAGGCGATGCATCCACCTGAGCAAAGTCTTTTGACGACCACGAAGAGTTATGGGCACGACCCACTCGTGGCAAACTGCTCACGCTATATCGAGAACTGACACTATTAGTCCTGCTAGCGCGAGATGATACACGAAATGTCACAGGGTCGACGCCATTGACCGCGTGCTGCGGTGGCTCGAGATCGTAAAGGATATCGTCGTCCTCATCCTCAATCTTGGGCGCTCGGCGGACTGAGTTGACCGAAAAGTAAGGCTTGGGCGGCTCTTGTGGTGATTCTCCCTCATCCTTTTCCTTCCCTTTCCCAGGCTTCGGTAGCACGTACGAGTCCGCTGATTTTGCTTCCATGCTATTGAAGTACCGAACACGGATCGGCTCGAGAAATTCCGAGCCTATCTCCTCGCGGTTGCGGCTGAGCGACATCCACGAAGAGATGGCGCTGAGAATAATGAGAATCAGCAAGGCAACCACCACAAGCCCCTGAATCACAATGATAATGACGCCAATCACTGTAGCAATGATGCGATCCAGGTTGAAAGCCGGCAAGAATGCAATCGACAGTCCAGTTGTGGCGATCTTGCTGATGCTGAGCATCCAAACTGCCATGGCGGTGTTCCGGGCCCCCTCAAAAGGGCTAAGGATGACGATGGCGGCAAAGGCGAATATCTCAAAAATCAAGAGCCCATACACCTGTGCAAGGGGATTCGTGACTCCTCCCCCCAGAAATGCTGCACGGATAGTCAGATAGCCAATATAATACCCTAGGAACCACCATCGTGTGCGGCGGTACCTTGCAGACAGCCATCCGAATTTCTTGATGTAATCTTGATCCTGGTGTACCGTCTTCCGTGCTGGGTCGTCATTGACGTGCCGGATTCGGAAGAGAGGAATAGTGAAGACTGGCTGCACTTCCACCTCGCGTTCCTTCAGTGTGCTGGACCAGGCCGGAATGACGATTGGTAGCGTCTTAAAGAGCTTTGAGGAATGGAAGATGACCTCGTCAGGGTTAGTCTGGAACTTGCCGTACCGTGTGCGAGCACGGCAAGCATATGCCACTAGCAACGTGGCTCCAGCAAGGAAAATAATGAAGACCACCGCAGACACAGCCATCATGCCAGCCGGGCCTGAGCTTGAGAATTGGAACATGCTCAAGGTCATGACCACAAAGAACGCCATGAAGAGTGCTCGAACCACGGACAGCCCGAGGTAACCAGTCCAGTGACTTCGGAAGTAAGCCAGTCGATCCTCCTTTATCCACCTCCGTCGCGCCAGGACCTCGAGCGAGCCTCTGAGGGTCGCCACGGATAATGCCACGGCACCCGTAGCTACCAAAATCCATATAAACCCAACCAAAAAAGCATCAGCGGCAGGGATCCCGGCGCCTGCCAAAGTAGCGGGAAAGCCAGTCCAAGTGCCTGGCGTTGGCATCCCGGGCATCACAGGATTCCCAGCCCAAGTATAGTCGTAAGGATCGCTGGCGTTGTACTCGGATCTTCTCAGTATCGTCCCCGTTGCTCTTTCAAAGAGTGAGCGCCCATATATCTGATTTATCAAGCCACCATTGTTGTTAATCACCACGGAGCCCGCACCTCCGACCTGGCTCGCGTTGCCTTGCACACCGGCGAAAGAGTCGATCGAGTGAACCATACCGGGGGCGTGAATGATACCGGCCGACCAAGCAAAATTGCTCCACCATGCGATGCAAACCGATGGCCTATAAAGTATGTGAGTAACTTGTCATTTTGGGGGGAATGGAAGGGGGTTAGGGGTGTTGTTGTGCCAACTCAGCTGAGACAGTGGAATAGGGGGAAAGCCAAAAGATTGAAGGGTACGCACCAATTAACCGATAGTGCTCCTGTAAAGAAAATTGACTGGAAGGTCTCGAAAATGATAAAGACGGAGAGAGAATGCGCATAATGCATTCTCATATGGGCGATACTAATTCCGTAGGCCGCCGTCGCAAAGGAGGCGACGATGGCCACCAGCGTGAACGCTCCCAGCACGGGGGCCACCGCTTCGGGATGTGAGAAACTGTTCCCGTTTCTCATATTCGCCTGGAAACAGCCTATCTCTGTCTGACTGGAATTGGCAAAAATCTGTAGTTTCGCAGAGCCCTCGATATCCGGTATTGCAAAGGCAATCGGCGGGATGCCGCCAATTTGTTGGGGCCCGACCTGTATACTTGCCCATCCTGTGACAGGAACACTTGCGTTCAACGGGCAAAGGCTGCAAAGTGGCATAAGCAAAATCCCTGGGCCGGATGCTAGTTTTGCCTCACCTGTATAAGTTGAGGTTGCATGGGTCAAAGGTCATCTCGAATCTGTTCGAGCCATCTGCAGTGCGCGTCAGCCCCCACATCACGTTTTGCAGCAACCAACCCATCCTTACATGCGTCAACTTCGATATGCACTGGTATGCGGTCAGCATTTCTCCAAATCCAAGATATTATTTGGGGATGACGTACTCATCAGGGACTCGTTTCTGATATTGCTCGTTCCATCAAGGTGGAAGACGATGGTGAGGTTGTCGGCATAGTATGCGGCGTCGAATTTTGTAATGTTGAACAGACTTTCGCCGCCCAAGCAGTCGCCAAAGTCGCCCGTGTAGAGGGCCGGATATCTCTCAAGGGCTAGCGGCCGTGTGACGCCTTCGGCGTCAACGCCGTAAATATACTCGGTTTCGGCATTTGCGACGAAAGCCAAGAGGGAAGTCAGCAGAGAGAGCAAGGCGCAGAATCGGTTCCATAGCGACATGGCGAGCAGCGGGTGTCCGGTCATTGGCGATCAGCCAAGACCAGAGCTTCGAGAGCGCAGCTTTGCGGATAGCACTACCCAGGCTATCCCAAGTAGGTAAGAAAGATGTGGTTGATGAATCAACGCGAGGCGCCAGAACGAGAGACACGAGGGCTGTTTGATATCAAATCGCCAGTGCCCATGAGGTTCGGGCCAAGGTCAAGACAGCGGAGTGATGTCGTCCCGCTCGCTGGTCTGCAGTCTGTTCGGGCGAGCAGGGAGCTGGCAGAGCTGCCTGTCCTTGGGGCTCGTCGATGTCAGGGAGGATGCGGTAGGACCAGTGGGCAGATGGCCGAGCTACCAAAGAGTCGGTACGGGTGAGGAAGCTTAAAGGCGCTCTCTTAAAGCCACTGTAGATAGTGAATCGCTCTAGGGATGGCGTCGAGCGCAAGCATGGATCGGTCGTTGACCGCGGGGTATTGCAGCAGCTACGATTGTCGCTTCAAGGGCCTGGATCTTAAGAGACTGGGCAGGGCGAGTTGAGGAATCCGAGGCAATTGATATCGTGTCTGATATCGCCTTATCGATTCCAACGATGGCTGGCGAGGGGTTGGCAGAGGGTTGGCGAACGGCCGGCAGTGGGAGTGGGCAGGATGGAAGCAGCACGCAGAACGCAACTCGAAGCTAGCGACAGACGAAGGAGCAACAGGTGGGAGCGAAAGAAGGGTCCTGCGTCCTGGCATGGGACTTGGATCTGGGAGCACGGGGACCTGGAGAACAAAAACACCGGGCGTGGCACGGGAAGAACAGGCAAAGCTTGCAGGAAAGGAAAAATCCAGGTAGCGACGGCGGGACGGGTGGGTTTGGGGCTTTGGCACTTTTTTGGGTTGTGCTTGACTTTGAACCGGAAGCCACGGCCGGGTCGAGTAGATGCAACCTTGGCGGGATGATTGGGCAGGTATACAAAGAAAAGCAGGCAAAATTCGAAAGTGACTTCCTACGAGCTGGCCTAAGGTAAGGTACACTTGATTTTAGGCCGTTTTCATGACCGATGCAACACGAGGGGGGCGACCTGGGCAATTGGGATTGATTAATACCCATTACAAGCCGTTGCCCGTTGTCTCCGTCGCGATCGAAGCCCCGTCCAACATGTCTTGGCTCCCCTCAATGCTCCCAGGTCTGTGGGTGTTGCATGTCGAGGTGCGTTGGCGTGGTCTTGGACCGTCTCAGAGACGCAGCGTGAGGGATGGCGTGCCTTGCGAAACACCCAATCGACCTCGCTATCTCCACCGAAGGCACGAAGGGAAACGCCCGCCGATACCCGACATTTCCAGTCGTCTTCGCGGCTACCTAACACGCATGAAGATAGGTGATAGGAGGTATCGCGGGTGCCCAGAGTAGGCCAAGACATCTGATGACGCCAGCGCCGTCGGCGAAAAACGCTGCTGCAGCTTACACCACTTCTTCAGCGCATCAGGGCAGCTCTGGGGGCGCTGGGCTGCAGGGTCGCATCGAAACACTCGAGCTGTGATAAGGGAGGTCGGGCTTCGCCATGATAGGCCTTGCCCGCCACAGCCGCCCTTACAGACATCCGTCTCTTTCTGTCTTTCTGTGCTCGGCCATGGCCCAGACGGGAACCATGTTGCGCAAGATACCAATAATCGGCTGCACGTCCACCGTATGTCCCGCAGCATGTGTCAGGCTCCCCAGGCTCCTCCCTCGTGAGTCTATTGGGAGGGGGGGGGGGGGGGGAGGGATGGAAGCACGATGGAAATTGGCCATTTCCGTAGTGCAACACATTCATCGATTCGAGGCCGTCGTGGACGGTCGCAACCAGCTGGACGGTCGTTGACTCAAAACCCACTCAAAAAGCCGCAACGCCAGGCGGCGTTTCTTCCCGGCACAAAGGGATCGACATCGCCGGCCCGGTTACGGCTAGCTCAATCGCAGCTAAGACCCACTAACGTCAGGTTGACATGCAGTTGACGCCACGGCGTATGGGGGTCTACGGACCAGTCGGTTGCAGCCTGCATCACCAAGCGCACCGCCAACGCCTTGATTCTTGAATCAAGTGTTCATTGAACTGTCCTCAACAAACGATATATCATGCCACCGGGCTTTTAGAAGGAGAACATCTGACGCTTCCGGACACATGTTCCTTCCCGTCACTAGGCATGAAATTCGGCTGCCGTTGTAGTTTCAGGTGGGCATTTGTCGCGAATACAGCTCTTCCAGCAGGAGCCGACTTGGCTACTTCGAATCTGCTTCAGCAGCGCACGTAGTAAATGACCCGCCAGTCGTCGCTGAGAGCTTCGTTCCAACAACTCAACCCAAACCCATAAATTCTCGGGGCCGCTACGCCACATGGCAAAAAGCAAGGGTCTTCAGCAGTGTCTCGACCGCGGGTAGCAACGTCGTCGTTCCAACCGCGGTCCCTCGGCAATCTCGACCCTCTCCTGAGGCCTTGGGCTAAGCTCCGTTTGATGTTTGCACCCTTTAGGCCTTGCCACGGGTCGCAGAGAACAGCCTGTGATTGTGTCTTGGCCGAAAGTTTCTCTTATTCCCCTTGCCGGGAACTGGCAGTTAACAACATTCATATTCCCATCCCTCCAGCGGAATGATCAACAAAGTCCCACCATCCTAATATCCCTTATCCCCCCCCTCAACCGTCATCCCAATATATCCCCCCAATCCTCCCGCCCTCATTCCACTCCCCTCCCCTCTCTCGGGGACCTGCAGCACGCAAAAGCAGTGCAGTGCACGTCGGCAAACACGACCCGTCGGCACTCAGAAAGCAGGCAAAATAAACAAGCGTCAGCTATCCATTTATTATAGCATTTCACATGTATCCTATCATGCATATCCATTCTGCACCACACCGTCATCAACAGCGTCAAATGATCTCATCAAGTCCATGCTACAAGTTCCCCAACAAGAGTCCAATGCTTCCCAACCCCAAAACAACAATCAGCATCGTAAACAAGTTGTAGATATCAAAACACCATCCTCTTGATTCATATTCAGCTCATGCCTCGCTCAAGCCTTCCATTTGCCATGAATAACAACCTAACCGTAATCAACACAGGCCGAAAAAGTAGGTATACAATGACCACGAAAAAGACCATTCCATTCTTTTCTCTCTCAACCTCTCACCTAATCAAACTTCATATTCATTTTCCGCGAGGCAGAGTGATGAACCATATACTGCCATCATACCCAAGCCGCCTGACCCAAATCCCAGATAAACCCATAAACGCAACAGGGAACCTCATCATCCAAACTTAACCTCTTCAATAACCATTACCCTCCGCTCCTCGAAGTGTTCCCTCTTAAACCTCCTCCTCCTCCTCAATCGGCGCGGGCGTCGCCCGTTCCCTCCTCCTCTTTGGCCTTCGGTGCCGATTGCTGCTGATCTGACTCGCCGAGTCGTCCGGCGCGAGCTCGCTCACGTCGTCCCCGCCCCACTCGCTCTCCTGGCCGTCGACGCTCTCCTCGTCCGCCCACACGGGCCGGTCGAGGCCGCCGCTCGATCCCGACATGGGCAAGACATCGATGCCCCGGCCACCGCCGAGACCACCCCGACGCTGCTGCAAACTCATCGACAGAGCTGCACCGCGCCGCCGCAGTGTGTCGCGCACCGAGATGGCGCGCTCGTGCAGCTTCTCAAAGGCGTCTTCAAGGGCTTCCATGCCGTTGAAGATCTCGCGCTCGAGCTCTGCGAGCACGGCGATTTCCGTCTCTTCGTCATGGGACACAGCTGCGCGTGAGGGGTACGAGGAGGACGCGGCGGACATGCCGCTGATGAAGGATGCGGGCGTCTGGCCGCGTGAGTAAGGCCCAAAGGGTGTCACGTTGCGAGAGCCGATGCCGGGGCGCGAGGCGAGCCCGGGGCTCATGACGTGCGGTGGAGGGAATATGCCGCTGGCCGGGGTGGCACCGCGAGAGACGCCGTCAAGAGGTGGCATCCCTTCGTCTTCAGCACCGGACCAGAGGAAGCCGTCAAAGCGGCCCGAGGTAAGAATCTCCCACTCGGAGGGGTTGATATCGGAGATTGTATGCAACAGATCGTGCATGGCTGGGTTCTTGACCAGATACACGGCCGTCTCGGCGTCGCGCGGGACTTGGGGCAGGCGGTATAGTCTCTGCAGGGAGAGACCCGTCTTTACCACAAAGTCGTTACGCGGCCTGCGGAGGGGTGTCGGCGCCCGGGTTGCTGGTTGGAGTTCCCTTGAGCCGGACAGGAGTGCATTGAAGAACGGCCGATCCGCCGGCTCGAGGTTCGTGAGAATGGCAAAGGTAAGAGTCTCGTCATCAACCTCCTGCGGTGGCGGGGCAGGAGCCTTGTCGCAGCTCGACATCCACTTGTCAACAGCTGCTCTTACTCTCTTGGTCTGGCGGAGGTAATGCTCCCTAAACTCCTCGGCAATATCGGGATCCATCTTGACGGGTGATGCTGGCCGTGCCGGGATGTCCGCGAGACCCTCAGCCGCCTTCGTCCCCACCAGGGCAAGATCGAATGGCGGCCATGCCGGTAGGTCTATCCTCCCGCTGACCCGCTCAAGAACCTCACCCCATCCCAGCCCTCTGTGCACATCGTCCGAGTGGTC
Organism: Lasiosphaeris hirsuta; assembly: GCA_030549175.1. NCBI lineage: Eukaryota > Fungi > Ascomycota > Sordariomycetes > Sordariales > Lasiosphaeriaceae > Lasiosphaeris > Lasiosphaeris hirsuta. The sequence goes on from JAUKUA010000001.1 coordinate 738,932, forward strand.
GCACATCACACAAAAGCATCCTTCAGGCGACAAATCTCGCGAGAAGACATTCTCAAGCCGATCCAACAGCCGCCGGGCAACCGTCCTGTGCCCAGTAGCAACGGCGATAGAGCCATGCCCAGCGAGAACCGACTGATATTGGTTAAGTAGGTTGAAGAAAGGTGCGAATAATGTTTCGGCGCCTTGGAGTGGAGGGTTGGAAGGTCTTGTACCATTCTGCCGTGGTAAAACTGCAAGGAAGGTCCTTGGAACAGCCTGTGGTAGCCCACCATTTTGCATAAGATAGTCGACTCGTGGCACGTCTTGGATGTCAATTGGAGGCGGAGGAGGAGGAGGTGGCGGCGGCATACCAGGAATAAATGCGGGGGTCGCGGAAGGCGTAGGTACCACTGATGGCTGCTGAAATTTCAACGGCTGCTTCTCGTTATGCATCATTGATGGCGGCGGAAACTGTGGTGTCTGTGTGGGTGTCTTTGGTGAAGAGTCGGCAGCGGACTCGGGCGAAGAATCCACCTCGATCGGCGCTGGCCTCCTACCAGAGACATTCCGTTTTGGGGGAACTGATTTCGCGGCGGAGATTGTTTCTGCTGTAGAGTCGGTAACCTCAGATGCCGCCGTTTCGGCCTCCGGTGGTACATACTTCTGCGGTACGATGTATGTGGCCTGACTCGAGGTTTTCGAGACCTTTGATCTGGACTCGTGTTTGGACGTCGAACGGGAAATGTAGGATGAATTTCTGGATCCGGGCCGATCCTCAGGATGAAGTCGTTCCTCATCCCTCATGGACCGTGGTGTCCCTGATCTTGGAGTTCCAGACCTTGGAGTGCCTGACCGTGGCGTTCCCGACCTCTTCTTCTGCGCCGACAGATCCGTCTCGGGCGGGGAGGGTGGCCGATCATCTTGACGCGAGTTCTTCCGCGAGGTCGATACTTTCCGAGAAACAGGAGGGGAGTCGGCTGATTTGGATCTCCTCATCTCGCTGCCGCCGAGGTCTGTCGCCTCTGGTGTGAGCGGATCGGTCCGCCGGGCACCAGATGTAGAAACATCTTCTTTACTGTGAACAAACTCCTTGCTATGTGTCTTGCTGAAAGTCGGATACGGTATACTCCCCCGCTCACTGCCCATCCCTCTCGCGAGCTCAGGGACTAGATCCGTCATGGAACTGGAGGCGGCTCTCGATCGGTAGCTGGCCTCCTCTCTCTCCATCTCTCTCGGTCGATGCCGGCGATGAGAGCGGGAGTGTGTGTCACTGTCAGTGGGCCTCAGCTTGGACGATCTCGAAGACCGGTGGCGGTGGACCGATGATGAGTCCTTTTCCCGGTCGATATCGCGGTCTCGGTCTCTGTCACGGTCACGGTCACGATCCCGAATGGAATCTCTGTCCCGGTCTCTGTCCTTATCTTTCTCTCGCTCCTTGTCTCGGTCTCTGTCCTTGTCTCGGTCTTTCCGTTCCGTCTTGGGTCGGTGTCGTTTCTCGCGTGAGCGTTCGTCGACGTCGACGACGTCCCTGTCTTTAGAGGACGGCATGTTGGCTCATGTCAGGGCTTCACAGCCCGCCCGAGGAAGCGGGAGGCTGCCGCTACGACTTGACAGGGGAGGGGGGGGGGGGCTCCAACGAGCACGTTGTGTGTGGGAGGCACGGGCAAGCGGCGCGATGGGCGGGTGCTGGGTGATGCTGGTAGGGGCTATCGAGAGATGTACGCGGTGTGCTACTCGAGACGCGCGAAAGGCCGGGCGAGGAACGGTTTTGCACACTGCGCGGGCTGCGAGGGTGGGATGGATTTGATGGTCGGATAGGGTCGGGAGATTGAATCGATGGAAGTAGCGTCGAGTGACTGGATGAGTGACTGGAGTGACTGGATCAGGCCCAAGGCAACATTCAGGTTTGGAATTCCAGATCAAGACACGGGAGCTTTTGCAGGTGGCAGTCCGTGGCAGTAGCCCTGGCAATTGCCTGGGCTGGCATGGGGGCTTGCAGGTGGTGTTGTCGAGCGAGTGCACACCCAATGTGATTCGACGGCGTCGGGCTCTGTCGGCCACACACTGTGCCCACTGGGCAGCGACTCCCAGCGACTCCAGTGATTTGGGCTGACTTCCTTCACTTTTGGGCTCGGAAAGACCCACGCTACGCCATGCACTGCTCACCGGCCCGCCCCCCCAACAGTGCGCCAAAAGGCCCCGAATGCAAGTCCCCACGGTGTGATGTGGCTCTCGGCAGAGCGAGGGCTCTTCATCAGCGTCGCATGGCCCGCCTTCGACTGGCCAGCAGCATCCACTGACTGCCTCCGCCGAGTGCTTGCTGAATTGACGCTGCGTCACGAAAACCAATGCATCTACGAGCATTTGGCAAAATCAGAAAGTCGGCATGCCTGTCTCAATTCTCTCAGTCCTGCCCGTGGCACACGCCCCAATATCGCCAGAGTCGCACTTAATCACACATCTGTAGGAGCATCTTCTCGCTTTTCGTGCCGAACCGACGTTGAGCACACCTCGTACCTCGTGTCCGCCGAAAGTATTGGGTACCGACCAGCCTCGCGTCTTTTCTTGGGCATCACTAGTCCTGGTGTACATCGCTGAGCCTGGTGGGCCTGCAGTTAAGCGCTCTGCTGAATGCTGTCCACTCCATTGGCTTTGGGCCTTGTAACCGCCATTCACTAACAAAAACAACCGAATCAGCTCGCAGCCATGGGGCCACCAATCGTGTCCGGGGGGACGAGCGACGGACGAGCTCAACGTGGCGTCGTGGTGAGGTGGTCAAGCATCAAGCATCTAGCATCACCGCGGGTCTGCATCTTTTACTGCGGGGTGTTTCTGTTCGCTACGTCTTAAGTTTGGCGGATGCCCGTCAAACCCAGTCCTGAATTACTATATTCTGCTATCCCGCAAGCCGGGCTATGGTAGGGTTTGTCCCCTGTTCTCGTTCTCGAGGACGGCACACTTGCCAGAGAGCATCAACAGAGGGCAACCCGGCCTGCGTTGCCGCGAACTTTGCACTCATGCAATTGCTTCCACGATGCCCCAGAGGATCAACAAACCTCCCCGTGCCTTTTGAGGTGGGTGGAGCGGCGGATGGGTCACCTGTCAGAATGGCTCCAATTCTCTTTTTGACAACACCCGTTCTTGGCGCCCTGCAGGGCCCCATCCCCGCTCTGCCGCTGTCACTGGGTAAACAGCGCACGATGAATCAGGAGGCGGGCGAGAAAGCGACAAACTGACTGCCGGATATTCTTAGAGTCTATCCAAAAGGCCCTGGCTCTCAAGCAGCAGCACAATCTGGTGCACAATCGACCGCACCGACTGCCTCTCGGCATCAACCACCAGGTCGGGCTTGGACGGCACCTCGTACGGGTCGTCGACACCGGTGAAGCCCTTGATCTCGCCGTTGCGGGCCTTCTGGTAAATGCCCCGCTTGTCCGTCTTCTCGCAGTACTCGAGCGGTGTCGCCACGTGGATCAGGTAGAAGTCGCCGTACTTCTCAACCAGCTCACGTGCCGTTTGTCGTGCGCTCTCAAACGGAGCAATCGGCGAGGCAATGACAGCCGCGCCGGATCTCGTCAGCTCAGAGGCAACAAAGGCGATACGGGCAATGTTCTTGTCCCGATCCTCCCTGCTGAAACCCAGCTCCGACGAAAGCTCGCTGCGGACCGTCTCACCCAAGAGCATAGACACTGACCGACCACCCTGCTGGTTCAAAGTCACTTGCAGCGCTCTTGCGACTTGGTCCTTTCCACTGTTCTGGTATCCTGTCAGGAAGACGGTGAAGCCTTGTTGTGCCCTCGCCGGGTGCGACTCTCTCAGCACCTTGACAACCTCGGGATACGAGAACCACTCAGGAATCTCGCGGCCACTGCGCAACCTAGAGCGTAGTTCGGTTCCCGAAATGTTGAGCGTGCGGACTCCCTTGGCGATCTCATCGATTGGCGCATACTCGTCGCTGTCGGGCAAATACGTCATCATCTGGAAAGGAACGACCTCAATGCCGAGCTCCTCACGGTACTTCTCAACCGCGTGCTGGGCGTCGTATGGGCCGTAGAAGTCGACACCCTTGCTGTTCTTACCCGGGCCCGCATGGTCACGGCCGACGATAAAGTGCGTCGCTCCGTGGTTCTTGCGGATGATGGCATGCCAGATAGCCTCGCGCGGGCCACCCATCCGCATTGCCAAGGGCAAGAGGCCGAGGACGGCCATGCCATTGGGGTATCTCGGCAGCAGAGCCTTGTACACCCGGACGCGGGTGAAGTGATCGATGTCACCGGGCTTGGTCAAGCCGACGACGGGGTGGATGAGGACATTTGCGTGGTGCGACCGAGCAGCACGGACAGTCAGCTCTCTGTGGGCGCGGTGCATGGGATTGCGTGTCTGGAAGGCGACAACCTTGGACCAGCCAAGCTTGTCAAAGTGAAGCCGAAGCTCGGCGGGGGTGTCTGCGGTCCAGTCAGCGCCTGGCCACCAGGTGAGTCTCTTGCGGTTACGAGCGGCGCAACTTACATCGCAGATCGACGAAATCATAGTGCTGCAGCCTGTTGATGGCCTCGAGCTTGCCCCCCACATAGAAATCCTTTGCGGTGTTGAAAAGGTAAACGACGGAGGGGTGCTCGTCGTCTCCTCCGAAAACCTCCTTGGCCTCGAGGGCCCTGTCAAACGTGTCAGTCCAGCAATTGCCATCCCGCCAAGCAATGACGCAACGCTTGGCGTCTTTTTTGGGAACACACGGCACTCACTTGTCGGGCTTGTAGATGTCCTCAATGGTGAGAATGGCGAGGTTACGGTCGTCTCTGAAATCGCGCAGGGTGATGCGGGCGCCAGCCTTGAGGGCGAGCTGGTCGATGCTCTCCTGATCGACGTCGAGGGTGATAGGGATGCTGAAAAGGGCGCCGTCGGCGAGACGGTTCTCCTTTACGACTCTGGTGGGGGGCGTGATGTGTTAGCGATCGCGTCCGAAAACGGTCAATTCCCCTTAGATTGCTCCGATGACGCTCGAAGCACCCGAAACCCCAAAGACATACCCATTGTAGTCCTTCTCGTTGAGGAAACCTGCGAGAATACCAATTGATCAGCCTCAGCTTCCACACATTACACATGACAAAAAGGGGCGTCCGCGGCAGGCAAAACCGGCTATCCGCGATGGTGGGGCACGCAGGAACCCCGCCATCTCCAACTCAAAAGCCAAAAGGTGGGATGAAAGCTGAAGCCGCGCGAGTTGAGACAAAAGAGCTCGAGACGAAAAAAACGTACCTTCAAGGGGCGAGAAGCCGCCGGTGAGCAACAGCTCAAGATCGCAGAGCTGGCGCTCGCTGAGCACAAGGGCTGGCAGGGTCTCGGCCTCTGCTGCGAGCTCGGATTGGCGAGGGGCGTCGCGGGCGAGCAGGTCCTTGAGGACGCCGCCGTGGGGAGTGTTGGCCATCTTGATCAGTAGAAGGATTGCTCTGCGCGCTGCGTCTGTGTCTTTGTGGTGTCCAGGGGGTATATATATATATATATAGGTAGTATAGGGAGATGAGGTGGAGCAGCGAGAGCAGAGCAGGAGGAAGAAGCTCGGAGGTCTATATAGGTGGAAGCATGCAAAACCACAGAACCAGAGTTACCCCGTATGCTTTTCTTCTACCTCTTTACCTTGTTCCCCTGCCTGGGGCTTTCGGACGCCCCCCCCCGTCCGGTACCGTGGCACCCTTAACCCGCTCTCTCCGCCCCGCCAGAACGATGAAGATTTATCACGAAAGGGGGCAGCCAATATTAATCGAACCCCGTGCCGATGCCGAGACACTGAGGCAAAAAAAAAAAAAAAAAGCCCGTAGCACCCCGGTCCGGTATGCGCAATGCCCTCCTCGATCGAGCATGAAACATGTCAACGTGCCCGTCTACATCTATAGTAGCAGCAATCCAGGACTAACAAACACCCCCCCTCCCCCACCGTCACCACCAGCAACAGCTTGTAGAAACGGCCCCGCCAAGGCGCAGCGGGGGTCGACGATCGAAGCCAGACAGATCAGAGATTACCAATTGTCTTGATCCCCATCCCACACAGCAGCATGCTACGAGGAGCGGCAGGGGGTTCCCTACCGGCGTGTCCGTTTGTGTCGCCAGCGAGTAGCATGCCTAACGGCATATCCCGCTTATCCACATACATCCGGCATGCTTCGACATTTCCTCGGGGGGCGAATATGCAAAACGCCCAGACGAAAACCCAAAACCCCGCTTAACCCGCTAGCGCCGATGACGTGCTCCGCGGCCTCGTTGGGGGTCGGATTGCGTTTTTGCACCAGAGAATTACTAAACCCTTCCAGACGGCACAGAGAAGGCCTCTAGCAGGTCGTAACCAACGCATACCTATCCACCTGTCCCGACAAGCCGGGTGCCGTGCCTGGGAAACACAAGACCGACCCCGAACTGGCCGGATGTCGGTCTTGGCGGCTCATGTTCGTTTTTGTCATCTCAATGTCTGGTTGCACTGCATGGCTGGTGGTAGACAGCTCGTAATGAAGCATGCGGCTCAACACTAACAACACTCTAACTATGCCTGCAAGGTCGTCGTTCAAGAAACTTGAAGCATCTCAAATGTGCCAAAACCATGGAACTAATGTCACTCAACTCCACACTCAACCATCACGTACCTTGTTCGGCTTGTCAAGCACTCCCCTGCACCCCGCAAATTCCCACCCTTCTCAAGAATCGCCCACCCGGCAACCCCTCCCACTGAATCTCCATTGCATGCAAAACACTAACAACGATGAGCTGATATCAAGGAGTGTATTACTACCGAGTCTACCAAGTCTACTTTGTCAAACTTACTGCCTCGCCAGATGGTTCCCCTTTGGATACACCATGACAAAATAAATACCCCCAAAACATTGTCTCTCCTCTTTTGTCGCTGACATGCAGAAAGAAAGTAAAATATATGTTCTAAAAATCCCGGTTCGCCCGGGCTTAGGGAACTAGCGAACAAAAGGTTGGGCCACTGTTTCCACCTTCGCCGTGTCCTTCTACGGCGTAACCCCAACTTGGGTCTGCACGGGGTCAATATTACTGTGGTTGTGATGATGGTCCAGCGGTCCTGACCCAGAATCGATGGGGTTGAACGTCGGCGATACCTTGGCCAACGACGTTGCCGAGCTTCGTACTACTGGTGACACTGCAGTGCCCAGGCTCGGAAGCGTCTGCGTGCTCAATATGGTCTTCCTTGGTGCCGTCCCTGAACAGAAATGTTAGTCATCTCCTCGCACGAAAACGTTGGGCATCTCGTCCTTACTAGCACTCTCCCTAGCTGCCGATGTCGCATTCCTCCAGCCTGAAGGAGCCCCAGTACCGGACACTCTCGTCGAGACAAGAGTCAGGAAGGTGGTCTCATTGCAAGTCGATGTGGGGAAGAAACTAGACGGCTTGCTATGTCTGCTCGTGTGAGCTGCCGATTTCTTATGCGTCGAGGTACCGTTGTGAGGCCTCGGTGAATGTGGCCTCGGGGAATGTGGCCTCACCGAATGTGGCGGTGGCCGCGTGAACTCGGTTGTGCAAGTCGTATCAATCGATCTAGTGGAGTTCAAGAATGGATAGGGGGCCGAAGTAGTGGTGGCGCCTGGGGCCACGCTGCTGAGACCAGACGAGATTCCTGAGGTGATCACTGGCGAGTTTGCTGAAGTCGAGTTGCCTGTATTGGTGGCGGTGAAAGCGCCAGTCGACAGGAATGAAGAGGCCGTCTCACCTGGCCTGCTGTGTGTTGGTGTTGGTGACCCTGTTCCACCGGACACAGTTCCGCCGGTAGCACTCGATGGCAGCGTCGAGTTGGTTTGCGGGTATGGCGCCGTGCTGGATCCAGTTGACAATATCAAGCTGGGGCTTCCTGTCCCAGACCCATATGAGAGCAGCGTTGAACTGGACGGACTCAGCAATTCGCTGTTGCTTGAGCCACTGGCTGCCGGTGCAGTACCAGTCGGGCCAGTGAAGGAAGTGAAGTTTGAGAACGGGAAAGGAGCAGACGTCAACGATGTGGGGACTGGAACTGCTGAACCAGCACTAGAGAAGCCAGTCCCGGACGTCGGAGAAGGCGATACCTCAGTCGGCCCTCTAGAGGATGTCGAGTTCCAAGTCGGGTACGGCGCAGAACTGCTGAGCTGCCCTGGTGGTACAGGCCCACCTGTCCCTGTGGCCGTTGGGTAGCTTGCTCCTCCTGTAGACAGCGGGATCGCCGATACGCTAGACTGACTGACCGTGGACAGTCCTGTCCCGGCGCTTGGAGTACCTGGTGACCCAGTTGGGCCAGTGAGAGCAGTAGAATTGAGGAATGGGAACGGTGCCGATGTCGATGATGGTCCATTCGAAAATGTAAGTTGACCTGCGCCCGAGCTTAAACTAGTTCCTAAGACAGGTAAAGTTCCAGAGGCAAACGAGGTTCCTGTTGTAGCGTTGGAGGATGGGTAGGGCACAGTGTTCAACGGTAAAGATGACGATAGTGATCCAGTGCCAAGGCCGGACGACAGTAGAGGAGTGGGAATGCTAGCGCTTCCAGTCGGTATGTTTGTAGTAGCATTTGAGAGCGGGTACGGGGCAGAATTCGATGAAAGTGCTGATGGGCTAACGGAGCCGCTTGCCAGGGTATTTGACGAGACGAGGCTGCCTGTGCCAATGGTTCCAGTTGGTGTATATGAAGTCGCATTTGACAGCGGATATGGTGCAGTACTTGTGGGAACAGTACTCGGCAGGCCGCCTGTTTGTGCCCATGAACTCAGGGCCGTTGAAGTTACGATTCCAGATGAACCACCTGTCGGTCCAACGGCCTGAGTCGAACTCAAGTTGGTAAGTGGATACGGGATCGGCGTTATCAAGGACTGGAGTGTCGACAATCCAGTTCCGAAGCTGGATACTGGGAGAGTGCCCCCAGTCCCCGTGGGTCTAATGGTCGAGCTTGAATTTGACAAAGGGAAAGGCGCGATACTGCCAGAAGTGAAGGGGCTTCCGGTTCCTGTTGGACCAACGGCTGAGCTCGAGTTGGTCAGGGGATATGGGGCGGTGTTCCCTGCGCTAGCCTGGCCAGTTGAGATACCGGTTCCAGACTCGAAGGTTGTGGGAGCAGTTCCTGTTCCGATTGGTCCCACAATTGTTGTGGAGTTAGACTGAGGAAAGGGAGCGACGCTACCAGACGTGAGAGGTCTTCCAGTCCCCGTTGGCCCAACGCTTGACGTTGAGTTGTAGAGTGGGAACGAAGCGGTGCTGACGAATGTGACAGATGTCCCTGTTCCTGTAGGCCCAATAGCCGAGCTAGAGTTACTGAATGGATATGGTACAGAGCTCCATGAGCTAGGCTGACTAGTGACAGCTCCGGTTCCAGAAGCACCAGATGGGGCTGTACCTGTTCTGGTTGGGCCCACGGTCAAAGAGAAGTTGGAAAATGGGAAAGGTGCCGTGCTTCCAGATGCAAGTGAGACAGTTGAGAACCCAGAAGAGGCAGAAATAGTCCCTGTTCCGGTTGGGCCTAGAACTGATGTCGAATTCGAAAATGGGAAAGGAGCTGTACTGCCAGAGATTGGCGGGATTACTGAGAATCCACTAGAGGGGCTTGCAGTTATAGGAGTAGTGCCAGCTCCGCTAGGGATGATAACCGAAGTCGAGTTCAGGAATGGGAAAGGCGCACTGCTCCCCGAGAGAGGCAGGGCCGACGAGAACCCGGTCCCGGTTGGGCCTGGAGCCAATGTTGAGTTCGAAAGCGGGAACGGTGCAGTGCTTGCCGAGACACTCTGAGTCGGCAAACTCCCGGTTCCAGTGCCTACTATTGTTGGAGTTCCACCAGTTCCTGTCAGGCCTGCAGTTGATGTTGAGTTGGGGTATGGGAACGGAGCAGAACTACCCGAGCTAAATGAGATGGGAATGGTCGAGAACTCAGTTCCCGGGTAGGTGGAAGCCGAAATGACCCCTGTACCTGTTGGTCCAGCCCCTGTTAGGCCCGCAGTTGATGTTAAGTTCAGGAATGGGAAAGGGGCGGAGCTTGTTGCGGTCGGAAGACTGGAGACTGTCGAGTACCCTGTTCCAGATCCATAAGTGACCGGAACACTTCCAGTCCCTGCTGGTCCAGTGGTGAAAGTTGAGTTTGAGAGTGGGAAGGGTGCAGTAGTTCCAGATATGGGTTGAGCGGTAGAGAACCCTGTTCCAGATCCATAAGACGCCGGGACGCTTCCGGTCCCTGTCGGGCTGGTCCAGGTCACTCCAGTTACCGTTGACCCAACAACAAAAGTCGAATTAGAGAACGGGAATGGTGCGGTAGTTCCGGATATGGGCTGAACTGAAGAGAATGCTGTTCCTGAGCTGAATGATGTTGGAAGACTGCCGGTTCCCGTCGGTCCAATAGAAATTGTCGAATTAGGTAACGGGAAAGGGGTAGTACTCCCAGAGGTAGGTTGGACTATCGAATATCCTGTTCCTGTTGGTCCTGTGATTAATGTGATGTTGGATATTGGGAATGGCACAGTGCTTCCTGGGCGAGACTGAACCGATGAGATAGCGGTCCCCGAGCTTAAAAATGTTGGGACAATTCCAGACCCAGTTGGCCCCGAGACAGCAGTTGAGTTAGACAGTGGGAATGGTGCGGTGCTTTCAGAGATTGGCTGGGAGGTCAATATTCCAGTTCCTGAGCTGGGGGATGTTGGCGTGGCTCCGGTTCCCGTTGACCAAGTACTTAGTGACGAATTAGATAACGGGAAAGGAGCGGTAGTTCCAGAGAGGGGGGCCGTCGTAAATCCTGTGGCAAAACTTGATTTTGGGAACGTGCTTACGCTACCAGTTGGCACGGTGGCAGCGGATGAATTAGACAGCGGGAACGGTGGCGTGGTCCCGGAGATAGTTCGAGCCGTCGAATATCCTGTAGCAAGGCTTGAGGTTTGGAAAACACTTCCAGTCCCTGTAGGCAATACTGCAGTCGTCGAGTTGAATAACGGGGACGAAGCTGAACTCCCTGATGCGCCAGGCAAAGCTGGGAAACCAGTCCCAGAGCTAGCAAAACTGGACAATTCTGGCCCCGTAAGAGTGGCTGCAGTGCTGATGTTTGTAAACGGGTATGGAATAGACGAGGGTAATCCCGGCAATCCTCCGCTACCACTAGGCAAGCCTGTCACAAAGCTTGATGATAATGTTGGCAGGCTGGCTGTCGGCCCGCTCCAGCTGCTCAAGTTCGAGGCCGGGAAAGGAGCAGAGCTGGCCGAGACTCCTGTATGATATGTGTTAACCCCTGTGTTAGACGTAAGGATAACACCACTAGAAATACCGGAAGCCCCTGTGGGCCCGGGACTTGAAGTGACGTTCGTCAATGGGAAAGGTGCTTGAGTCGTCGAGGGGAACGTCGTTGCATTGGTTTGCCCTGTACCACTTCCCGACAATGGCAATGTTGAGGAAAACCCTGACTGAATAGATGACATTGTGGTCCCAATGCTAGCAGAGCCCCCAGTTGGCCCGCCCGGAACCGAAGAGTTACCAATCGGGTAGGGCTGTGATGATGTGGGCGCTGTTGAACCTGTAGGAATGGGTCCACTCACGGTGGAAGAGAAACCCCCGGTTGAGCCATAACCAGCCGCCGAGCTGTTCGAGAACGGGTAAGGCACCGAGGAGAGACTGCTGGCCGATGTCGTGACAGTTCCGCCTGAAGGGACAGAACTAGGCGGACTGGTAGCACTCCCGGCTCCAGTTCCAGATGTCAATGCCGTGCTATTTGGGAAGGGGTACAGTGTTGTCTCGCTCGCAGCAGTTGTTGACAAATTTGCGGTTTCGGTACTGACACCCGAGAGTGTGCCTGTGGGGCCGACCGGACCAGCTGTAGAATTTGAAATAGGATATGGTGTGTATGAGCTTGCCGTGCTAGGAAGAGGAGCGATTCCGCCCGATGTTTGACCAATGAAAGTTGTATTGGATGTTGTGTATGGAGCGTAAGTTGAGCCGGCGAGACTGCCCGTTGGCGAAATGCCAGTGCCGCTAAAGATAGAGCTGGATTGATTTGAAATGGGGTAAGACAGAGACAAAGAGCTTGCTGGCAAAGCTGAGGTCGGAGGAGCGCTCGATGCGCCAGTTCCAGAAGTGGGAGATGCGGTAGTTGGCCCTGCCCCTGATGTGGAGTTCCCGAGTGGGAATGGTGCTGTGGACGAGCTGAGTACTGAGGCAGAGCCGGCGGGCGATGTGTATGTCGAAAGACTCGGAACCCCTGTTCCAGATACTCCAGTGGACAGGCCAGGCGAAGTACCCGTAGAGTTGAGGGTGGGATATGGCGCACTTGTGGTCTGTGAACCTCCAATCGGACCCACTGAAGTCACAGCTCCACTTCCAGATAAAGGCGAGGTAAAGGGACTAATTGACGAACCCTGTGAATATGACCGAGTTGCCGATGTCGCGGTAAGAGTAAAGCTAGTCCCAGGGGCACCACTACCGGAGGCGAAGCTGGAAGCCGGGAGGCTGCTGTTAGACAAAGGGTATGGAGCGCTCGATGCGCCGGACTGCGTAGCCAAAGCACTCGTAGAAAGTCCACTCCCTGTCCCGGACAAACTTGATACCAGTGGGGTCGAGGAGTTTACGGAGACGGGAACTGATGTCACAAATGGTGGTCTTGTCTCTGTAACGGCACTTTCTGTTGTTTGGATTGATAGCGAGGAACCATTCGACGAAGCAGTGGGTATAACACCAGTCGAGAGAATTGTGTTGGTTGATGGAAGAGTCCCGGATGACAAGCTACCCGTACCAATGACTGAATTAGTGCCGTTCGTTATGGGATACGGAACTGAAGATGGCGATACAAGGGAAGTAGGCGATGTAGGTGAGCCTGTCACTAGCCCACTACTAGTTGATGAGACTGTCGCTGAAGTGCTGAATAGCGGAGCAACAGATGAGAATTCTGACTGGGTTGTGTGAGAAAAGCTTGAGTACCCCGTCCCTGCCCCAGGAGAATTCGTAGCACCACCAGTAGAGATAGCGCTGTTGTTGGATATAGGGTATGGGGTATATGACGGATGGGGCCTAGATGTGGGAACCTGTGGACTCGAGGTACCGCTACCACCAGATAGGATCGACGAAGTTGATCCGAATATCGTAGAGTTGGAAATAGGAGAAGCAAGAGATGATGAGCCTCCCGATGGGGTAACTGTGAAGCTTGGTGAAGCCAAGCTTCTTGTTCCTGTACTGATAGAAGTCCCAACAAAGGTTGATGAATTCGTAAAGACGAAGGGGGCTGTGGGTGATTCGGCTGGAGACGATGTGCCGCCAGTAGCAACAGAACTCGCAATCGAACTACTCTCGCTCGGGCCCGTCGAAGCTAGTGTAGGCGTTGAGCTTTGGGTAGGGCTCATTGTGTTTGTTCTATTTGTTGGCAAGCCGGTCGCAAATCCTGAGGAGCTCCCTGGCGCAGAGGAGAATGTAAGAATACTCGACGACAGGGAGGCCGTATTCGTACCCAGTCCGCTAGAGCCTGAGCTTGGATATGAAACCGTAGAGCCTGCCGAGCTTGGCAACACAGAGCTGGAGTTTGTCACTGGGAACGGTGGGGATGTGGATTCAGTTGCTGCACTGCTGATAGGGAGCGTGGAGGTCGTGTTGAGTGAAACCGTGGCCTGCGTTGTGGTTCCCGACAGGATTACTGAAGCTGAAGATCCGGGAAGTATTCCTGAACTTGAAAAGCTTGAGATAGGAGCCGAAATGTTTGTTGCCCCTGAAGGAGTAATAGACGGGCTGCTGAGTCCTGCAGACGTCGGCAGTGACCCAGAAGTACCAGAGCCCGCCGACAAGGTAGTGCTCAAGCGCGTGGAATTGATGATCGAGAAAGGTGTCTGAATTGATGACGGTGAGCCAATTGGGGAGCCTGTCGATTTTGAGCCTGCCCCAGTAGACAAGCCTCCGGAGGCTGGCGCGGAACTTGGGTGTGGAGTGCCCGTTGTGTCTGTAGTGGGAGTACCTCTAGGTGCTGAAGAGCCAGGTACAGAATTAAAAGGGGTCGAAGTACCGGTGGCAGATGCAGATGTGCCACCCGATGGCAAGCTCACTGGCGAGGACGCACTTCCCAAGGAACTTATGCTCACTGCGGATGAGTTTGTCAAAGGGTAAGGCGTTCTCGATGAAGCGCCTCCGGTCGAGCCGGTCTCAAGCCCACTCGAGGACAACCCGGTACTGAGAGCCGGTGTGGAAGCAAAGCTTGTAGCTCCCGAGGAACCAGCCAGCGAGGAACTGGTTGGATGAGACACTGGCGGGCTAGGTTTGGTGAGTGGACGAGGAAGCCCTGACGAGGATGTGCGTTGTGTTTGAGAGGCAGAGATAGTGCTGGGGGTTGATGTCCCGGGGGAGGATCCCAAAGTCATGGAGGTCTGATTGGGGGACTGTGATCCAGAGCTAGGCAATCTGGTCTCAGTTGTCGCTGTTGACGTCGGGAGTGTTGTCGAAAGTGAGCTTGCGGTTACGCTCTTAGAAACTGAGCCTGTGCTACCTAAGATTGGCGACTCGCTCGTTGTAGAGGTGCTTGGCGCAGACGAATTGGTGCGAATGGTGGCGCTCGTTGGTGATACCGAGCCAGGGGTAAGACCAGGAGTAGTAAACAGTCTTCCGGATGACGTGCTGAGCCTCGTGGTCAAAGGCAGTGTGCTGATAGAAGATTTCTCCGAGATTGACCCTGACGTGCTAGTAGATGACCCAGAAGATGATGTAGCTGGCACAGATGAGCTCGAGGCATTGTTGCCTGAAGAACCAGCAGAGGCGCTCTGTCCCAGCGACGTTGAACTTAACGTGAAAGTACCACTAGATTTGCTGTTTGACTCTGTCGACGAGATACTTCCTAGTAGACTCGAACCTGAAACTTTCGAAGATGACGACAGACTAGATGAAGACAGGGATACAGATCCGGACGAGATACTAGAAGCTGGTGTCGAGGCACCTGACGATGACGATGCGGTATATGAACCGAGTTTTGATGTCGAAGAGCTGTTCGAAAACAGGGTGCTAGCAGCGCTAGAGGATGATGACTGAAAGCTCGTTATACTTGAAGCGGTTGTTCCGTGAGAAGTTCCTGATGAAGTCAATGTCGACTCTATCCCCGACGGAGTTGAGCTGGCACTCTCAGAGACAGCAGCGGATGTAAGTGAACTCTCTGACTCCGTCGTCGATGACGGAAGAGGATAGCCACTGCTTGTGCTGCTGCCATAAGCATCTGTAGCTGAAGTCTCGGTGAAGTAGGAGGAAGGGCTTGAAGACCAGTAGCTAGATTCCGACGGCCAGTAACTGGATTCTGAGGACCAGTAGCTGGACTCTGCACTGATCGACGTTTCCTCCCCGTATCCTAGTGATTGCAAGCAGCAACAGTTAGCGTTTCCCAGCATCATCCAGCATATCACAGGCTATCTCGACCTACCGCTAGATATCGAACTCTCCATGGAAGACGGCGGCGGAGGATATCCATAAGGTGGATAGGAGTACTCCTTCTCCTCAGGGGCCGGGCCCCCGTAGAGAGGGTACGGAGGCTGCATATTGGCTACATCGTTGTCCATGCCAACAGCTCGACGCAGACGTGCCCAGAGACTGCCATTCTGCTCCGCCAGTGTTCCAGGGACCGAGTTCAGGAGGACGACGGCCGATAACAGGCCGACGATGGCGCTCAAAGGTTTCATCCTGAGAAGCTACGCCAGCCGTCCAGTCCAACTCTGGAGCCAAAGGAGCGAGTCGATGGTGATGTGGCGAGGCGTTCTTTACAATAACTGCATAAGAAGCTCGAGGTACTAAGTCGCAGGCAGATGCAAGGCCGACCGACAGAAAAAAGATGGGAGAGCGGAAACAAATGAAGGATGTTGCCTAATGGCTCGCCAGAAGACTCGGGAAGTAACCTGTAAGCCCGCCGTGACTCTGCGGAGGGAACAAGTCGGCCTCTGCTTCCCGGGTAAGGAAGACAACTCGGAAAAGAGAGAGGGGATGACGAGACACGTCGAGAAAGGAGAGCGAGAAGAGACAGCTAGCCGTAGACTCGGATGCGCGGGACGAGGGGATATGCCAGATATAGCAGGAGCAAACCCCCCTTTCCTGATCCGTTGTCATTCCCATTGACACGGCAGGTACCAGATAAGCTAGACTTGATATTCTCCGCTCTGCGACCGTCAGGGTTCCAGCTACCTAGGTCCCAGGTCCCATTGACACACTTATGGGGCCAGATGAGCCATATGTCATAGATTGCTTGTCACGGTTTCCCAGAAGGGAAGGAACCGGGCACCCCCTCCTGCCTCGAGGGCTGCTGGGTGGGCCAATGTTGTTAGTCCACGCTGTTAGCAGCTCGTTTGATGGCAGCACACCATTTCTGCAGGTGTCGCGGGGCGTGTCTGAGAGCAGGACAAACCTTTGTCTAGCAGAGAGGACATCTCTTGCGCAACCTACCCCTTTAATTTTGCGAGACTCGCCGGGCAGGGGAGAGGGGGGCTCGCTGGGGGGCAGCAATCTGGGTCTCGGCTTGGGGCGACATGAGAATCCGATCGACTCTCGCAGCGCAATCGCCAGCGGAGTTGCAGAGCGCAGGTGGCGGCGGCCTGCGTACGGAGAAGATGCCTGGGAGGCCCCGCTGTCGAGGTATTGTGAACGGCATCGCGGCCGGTTGATATGTTGTTTGTTTGTTTGCTTGACATCCCCCCCGTCAAATTGCGGCTCCGCGCCTCCCGTTTCATATTTATAGCCGTTCCCATCGGCCTGCATCCTTGCTGTCGACATTTGCTCCTCCATTCCAGACTCTTCTTTCCCTGGCCGGCCGCTGCCCCAAACCGCACCTCTGTTTGCTTCGTTTGAGATGGCCTCGTCGCCAGCCTCTCTCTCTCTCTCCCAGACATAGAGGCAACGCCCAGGTGACATCTCGCTCCCGTTGGGGTGACCTCGGACAGGACGTCCACTCTGTGCAATGCTCGCGATCAAGCTTTTGGCTAAGGACCAGAGCGGACCAGAGAGGCCTTTCGGGAGCTCAAGTGTCAGCAACGGACCGGTGCATCCCGTGCATCCTGTCGCCACTAGCTTAAGCTCCGTGGCAGTCTGTGTCCTGCATCTGCTGCTTTCCTTGCCGGGGGGACGAGATAGATGGACCATGCAGGCAGCCGATGACTAGATTGGCTGTTCCTGGCTGCCCGTTGCACATGCCTCTCGCGGTACCGTGGGCTTGATACCGTACGGACCTTGTGTTGCTGGGATGCCGTTACTATCTTGCGTCGCCCCAGCTTGACGTACCTGAAGAGAGAGAAAACAGAAATCAACACACTGCCGGCGAAACAAGTGCCCGTTGTAGTACAACTGCTGTATTTTCGAGGTAGAGGCGAGCGGTAAACAGCAGCCCTGTATAGATATCATCGATCCAGCGATCGGCGGTGATGTTGTGTCACCACCAAACGGCATGGCCTACGTGCATACCACAGCCGGCACGCTCCAAATCCAAAAAGGCAAACTGGCAGCGGGAAAACATTCAGCAGGGCTCGAAATGTTTCGTCTTAATTATCGAGTCCAAGACGGAAGCCCGGAGACCGGGCCCCGGCTCCTGCCACAAGCCGGGGGACCTAAGACACTCATAAGCTCAAAGACAACACGTGCAATGTTCTGCTGCTCCATCTCGAGACATCTCAAGCCCACGGCGAGCACTTCCCGGATTTCTCGAAACCCCAGAAAAATATGGTAACAGCATCGTATTCCGTATTTCCACTTCCCGCCGCCGAGTGTCGGTGTGGAATCATACATGCCCGACCTGTGCCGGGCATTCCTTGATAAAGCTCTCCCCTGGTGGCTCAGAGAGATGATACACATGTGGAAAGGGAAATTCTCGCCCTCGGAGCCAGTGAAACAACCAACAGCTCACACAGCATGGTGTGCTGTCAAAATGCCGTACCTCTTCGTCTACCAGCTCCTCCCTGCCTCCAGCATGCCCCCCCAAGATGCAAGCTTCGCATTGGCCAATGTGACATGAATAGGTGGAGGCCGTTGGGGTGTGCGATTCTGCATGATCGATCAGGTAATTTCGGTCCTCTGCATTGGTGCCGTCTCACTCGGCCCTCTTAGCCGCATCGCGCAGGCCCGGAGCGGTGCCCTGGGCCATCTCGCTCTCCTTCGCCTCGATATCGGCTGCCCACAAGGCAGCTCCAACTGTACCGGAGGTTGTTAGCCGCTCAATACTCCCACGCACGCTCCGAGTCGTGCATGTGAAATCAGAACTTACCGGTGTTGGTGAACGAAAACAATATCGAAGCGATCGGGACCAGCTCGAGTACGGTTGCAATGGTCCCAAATCTGGAGAGCGAAATGTCAATCGACTGCGTCCTGGGTAAAACAAGGCCTCGGAGGAGTGTGTTGCACCAGCTGAGATTTCTCGTGGACGGTCACTCTAGCCGAGGTGACCGTCCCGCAAATACACAGCTCGCACTTGGACCCCTTACACCAGTGCAATGCCTCTGGAAATAGGCGATAGGTTGGTCTACTCACGCTGTATAAGGGCCGGTATGCTCTGAAAGCCAGTTCGACCTTTTGCTTGCCGACCATTTCTTCAGCTGGAAGTACTGTTCGGCGAGTTAGTCACCGCTCGGGGCTACACCGGAGGTTCTACTAACGCGGTCATGGACGGAGCTGCCGCGAGAGCGTCCTGCTCGCCATCAGTCACACGTTTCTGCCGAGGGAACTTTCTCCTCTCTCTCACCTTGTATCAGGATGAACGCCACTGTGCCGACCACTATTTCAAGTTATATCAGCTCTGACCGTCTTTCAGACCATTTCCTCCTCGGAAGCATACCAGGGATGAAGTTTAGCGGCAGATACATGACGTAGCGCACCAGAGCCTTGGGGCTGAAACGGCTAAAGGGGCTCTTGATGATCTTTCCGAGTCGCTGGATTGGATCTCCACCCGCCTTTAGCTGTCTGCCTTCGCTGAGAATGCCCGTAGCATTCTTAGAGACCAGTGTGCCGTCGAAGGTGTCCAGGAGGGCGTCCTGCAACAAGAAATTCTTGGAAATCACGGAGATGATGACGGAACTCTCGTTCAGGACGAGCAGGACGGTGGTAAACACAGCTAGCGGCCCGTTGACAAAGACTAGGATAGCTAGCTGGGGCAGATAGGTGAAGGCGAACATCGAGGCGACAACGCCGGCTGAAAGGGCCAGCGTGGGGGCCAGCTTCGAGGCCAAGGGCTTCCATAGGCTCCGGTGGGTCAGAAAGTAAACGATCCCCTATCAACAGCGGTCAATACCATCCTAAACATCTCGCTTGGGCCGTGTCACCAAGTACGGGCGATAAGAGCTGGATGGGTGAGAACTACCTTGATGGGATACAGGTAAGACTGACTCTTTGCAGCATCGTTGATAAGAACCTTGGCTCGGTCAAAGTCCTCCTTTCTGTGGTTCTCTCGGTCAGAGATGAGGCGGTGCTGAATTGGGGCGTTGTTGTTGACTTACGCGACCTCTTGGGCCTTGGACCCCGCCGATTCGACGAATCCGCTCGACATTTTGAGATGCTATTTGTAGATTTGCAATGGCGTGTCTTGCACAGGCAGAGAAACCCGAGTTGGTATTTTCAGAAATGAGGCTGGCATTGCACAAGTCAAAGGGCATCGGCGCCTTTTAATAAGCTAAACTGGCTGGGGGCATTGACGCGGGCGGGTGGGATGAAGCTCACGAACCTGGAAATATGTCGTCATTGGTTTTCGTACGCTCAGTGACGTGGCTTGGCATGCCAGCAATGGCACTAAAACGCAACTTCCCGCACCTTGCTTGGTCTTGACCTCAGGCGCCAAGCCTCAAGTTAAGCCACCGCTTCACCTACCTAGTGATAGGGGTCTTGTAAGTGCCGTGTCATGTCCTGAAGTTGTGCTTGATGAGGGAAGGTCTAGATGGTCAATGTCGTCGAACCGGCTGGGGGGTCGCGAATCCGGCAAGGCAACAAACACCATGTAAAGCACGCTGCCCTGTCAATAAAGAACTCCATTAACCTCGCTGGCTCCCAAGCTTATTTATCTCATGAGCCCCCTTACCCCGAATGCATCAGCAATCCATCCCAGCGATTCAACACCAGGGCCAGGTACAAGTACACAACAAAACGGAACCACACCTCCGTCCAATCCACCCATCTGCCTAATTTTTTTTCTTACAAGTGATGAGAATAACACGCTTTGGGCGGGCGTAATCTCCCGAGTCCATTATTTCAGGGCCTCAAGTTCTTCCCTCCCCTGTCCACCAAAACTCCTGCCAATGCGGTCGTAGAAAGAATTCCCCGAGATACAAGAAGAAGAAGAGGCCGACCGGTGGAGCACCTTGTTCCCAGAGTTTCCGCCGTCGGCCCCCGGATAGACTAGCCAGTCACTCTATGATACATGCCCTATCGTAGACAGCAAAAAAAATCACAGGCTCGCGACTTCGTTGATGATGGGTTCATAGCCACACTCATTTTCCGCGTAGCGACAAATGCGGAGTTTGTGTGATATCGATCTGCCGACACTGCCTGATGACCTGACTGCGTGCGTATGCGAAATTAAGAAAACACTCAACATGTCCATGTACGGAGGCATCTGTGAGAATTACAACATGTGATGGAGAAAAGGGCTATCATCAGGGAGGTCGAGTTCGAGGTCAAGGTCAGCTTGGCACAGCCAAGATGAGAGCGAGGAGGGAGGGAGCGGTATATCATCCTCATAACCAAGTCATCTACGCGTAGAAGGCCTCAAACAAGTAGATGACACCGAATACGAGGAAGGCTACGGCTCCACCAACGGTCACTTTTTGCGGCCCCTTATCAGCGTATGCCCCTGATGAGGAAGGGGTTCTCAACTTACCGACTTTGAGGCTGACCTTTCCAGCGATGGCCCTGCCTCCAATGACTGCAACGCTAGTGCAGCAACCGTGACCAAGGATGGCGCCCAGAGTCACCCACCAGTAATCCTGCCCCGCGGCCATGGCGATCGTCGCAATCTGACTCCGGTCGCCCCACTCTCCCAAGAATGTCATAACAAAGGTCTGGACCCACGCTGGGCTCAAGAGTAGGGACAGGAGGTTGTTCAGTCCTTGCAGAAAGCCAATAATGGTGCCACGGCGCGGCGACGGGCTCCGCCCATCGGGTGAGCTCGAGGGACTGCGCGGGGGCGTCGGGAAGCGGGACTTGGATCGCGACTTGCGGCTTCCGAGACCCATTTCAAGCGCATAGGGCGAAGCACCGGATTTCCGGCGGCCCTGTTTCCTAGCAAGGTTCTCCTTTTCCTCCAACTCCATCTCGACCTCCTGCATCTCGGCCGACACGCCCTCATCGGGGCTCATGGCGAGGCCTTCGCGGAGTAGGCGTGCGCCGAAGACGAGGAATAGGCCAGCTGCCAAAAAGTTTGTCAACCGCTTGGGGATCAGGGTTGGCACCGCATGTCCCAGAACGGCCGACAAGATCGTCATGGTGATTAGAGCGCTAAAGGCGGCCGAGAAGACAACGATGCGGTCGTGTTTCATGGCCATGAGAGCAGCAACCAGAAAGGTTTTGTCGCCAATCTCAGAGAAGAGGATCATGGTGAGGGAGAGCATGAACGAGTGGAAGGGCTGAATGATGCCCTCCTTGCTATCGGTGAGCCTCGAGCTCTTCCCAGACTTGCCATTGTTTGTAACGTCGAGATGATCTTTATTTGCCGAGTTGGGGAGGGGAGGCGCCTTGTCGTGGGTCTTGCCGGGAAGATCGGATGGCTTCTGTGGCATTGTTAGCTACAACACGGAAATGTGCTCAGGGTATTGGAAGCACTGACCTCCAGTCCCGAGGCGTCTTCCGATATCTTGCCGGGAGGTTTGCCCTCTTTTTCCTTGAGGATCTTCTCCACGTCGGCATGGGGCAGCGGTGGTGCCTCCTTGGGTGTCTGGGGCGTATTCTCCACCTTCTCGCCAGTCTGGTCTTCCTTCTTCTTGCGCTCCTTGTCCTTCTCACTTACGCCGCCGCCTGTCCCCGTGGTGCCCTGTTTGGGCTCTGGCCGGTTCTTGTCGTCCATCACACCATCGTTTGTCTCGGGTATCTGCTTGCCGTCCACAATCATAGGATCTGTCGGGCGGTCTTTCAAGATGGGGAGTTCCTTGGACTCGGCGCTTTTAGATTCAAAGTCGACGAATGGGCCAGCGTGCGGCTTTCCGTCCTTCCCATCGACGGGCGCATCCTTGGTGCCATACTTTTTAGCTGGTGCCGATCCGTCAACGAGGGAATCGGCCACGTAGGATTTTGCGGCCACGGAATCCTTCTCCAATTGCTTATCACCAACGGAGACGGCGGCTGTGGCAGCGAGGGAGGGGATAAGCAAGAGGAGAAGGGGCGTTGTTCGGTATCGGAGTCTCATGGCGATTGTGCTGCTTGTAGTGATAGGAATTAATTAGATGCTCGTTTTTAGCAAAAGAGAGCGCGCCCGCGTCGTGTGTTGCTGGCTGCGGCTGTCGATGGATGTGAAAGAAGGGCGTCGTGTCAAGGACGTCACGACAGGTTGAGGCGGGAATTATCTGTGCCGCGTCAGACTGGCTAGGACTTTGGTTATTCGCGATTGGCTTTGACGGGGTCGCAAAAGCGCACGGATGATCCTAAACGCTTGACAAAACCGACGGGTAAAGAACTGGAAAAGAAATGGAAGGTGGTGCCTAGCGATGGCGATGGAAAGAGGAGCGAAAGGCTTTCCAGGTTTCGGGCAAATGAAGAAGACTGCGTGACTGCCGACCGGTTCTCGATCTTGTCCTGACATTCTGACAGGGGTCTCCTGAAGCCGATCTGTTTTCTCCAGTAAATACTGAATGCCGTTAGTCTGCTGCACGGGAAAGGGTGTTATTAATTAGTCGCACGGGCACGCGGCTGAATATTCCCCTGCTACTAGTATTGAGGGCCGCTTCCCCAGAGGAGTGGCTCAGGGGTGGCTTTCATGGCTCATTTGAGGCCAACGGCCTGTAAGAGCCGCGCTGCAGCCAGGTGCCCGACCACTCGGGGGGAGATTTAGAGGCTCCCCAAACTGCCAGCGAGGCCTCACACGGGAGCCACTTTCACGTCTTGGTGAAGGATCTTGACGGGAAAACCAAATGGTTGATGCGCAGTCAACTCCACATTCCATAGTTCTAAACCAAACAGGTTATTCATCATCGAGGTTCCTCATCATGCGTATCTTCGGCATCTTTGCCCCCTAATGACCGCCTCTTGGTGGCTTTTCTTGAGTCTTGCACATCGTGAGGGCAGTGTCTGCTAGGTATTTCAATTGTGAGCTATTTCAATTGTGAGCGAGGCTGAGACTGAAACATTAATACCCTGTCTGCCCGTTTCCTGGAATTTGCAGGCTGAGGGACTTCTAAGCTTCATGGGGAGGAGTGTTGCGAAAAGCCCGAGTTGATATACAGGGACTATTCCAGTCACTGCGTTCTCTTCTTCAGCTGCCTTAGGTGAAGGTGGAGCTCTGAGCTGTGGACAACGACACATTCGATGCAACTGGAAGCTGCGGAAACTGTGCACACCTGAACTTAGACAGGTACATGTGGGTTTGTTGAGTTGGGGAGCTTGGAAATCACGTGAAATAAATATGAAAAGTGGGCCAGAACCATTTTGGGAGTCCTTGGCGACCCCTCAAACCACCGCACAGTCTGAAAAATCACAACAACCTCACTTCGCCAGTGCAGGGCATGGGATTTCTAACCCTAACCCCAACCCTTCTGCACCATTCACGCTCGTCTTATTGTTGAAAGTCATTCACTGAGATATCAGATATCGCCAGCGAGATAAACTTGACCCAAAAAAAAAATACACTGCGATGGGGGGACGTGGAAGAGGCCGCGGGCCAACACGCCAATCCGCAGAGCCAACAGCACCTCCTGCCGCTGGACGCCGCTCGACGCGTCAACAGCAACAGCAGCTTGATCCTCAAATTGATCCCGCCATCACGACTGCGCAGGCTGCTGACATGCCTCCTCCGCCGATTCCAAGCTCTAGGAGGGCTCAGAGTCAGGAAAAGGATGTCAGCAGCCGTGTAGCCGACGTCGCCCGCCGTGGCACCCGTCGCGACACCCGCGCTGAAAGCATCGCCAGTGTGAACAGCCTCCCAACATCGTCGCAGCTCGAGGGAGTGACTCAGATCCAGAGTAAGTGATCCTAAATCCTAGTCTAGGGAAGTGGCGTGGACATTTTGATGTTGATAGCCTCTCCTAGGTCTGTCGCATGCCAGGCCCGCCAGTCTTGGTCGCGGCATGTCAGTTATTTCCTCCTCCTCAACAAGGAATGACACGCCTAGCCAGATACGTGCACGAGCTAAACTCATGAAGAAGTTCCTACCGCGTCTATCGGATGCCTCTGATGACCTCTTTGCTCACCTCAAGGCCGCTGAGTCGACTGATGAAGAGGAGTGGCAGGACGAACATTCGTTCTTTTCTGAGTCCTTTGCCACTTATCGCGGCCCCTATGTTAGCGAGCCCGGTGATGTTGTTATCGATGCCGACTACGTCCACTCCAGCCTCGGCGTTGAGCGAAAAGATCCGCTTTGGTCCAAGTCATCCAGGATCATATGCATCGCCAATCTCACCTCCATCATGAATTTGGTTACGACCATCAAGCAGGGAAATGAGTTGCCGCTGCTACAGGTGCTGCACAGAAACTTTCCTCAGTCCATTATCCCCTCGGACCCTGGAGCCTACGACAACCTAGAATCGATTGGTGCTCAACTTATCGAGATCCGAACCTACTTATTGATCTATACTCTGAAGACTGCTAAGCAAAATGAGTCTAACCGAATCATCCACCCATACGAATGGGTCCTCAAGGACTTTTTTGTCGAGGGCACGCTGGAGGATCTGAGGAACTTTATGCAGAGCCACACAATAAACTCGCTACGGCCAAAGCCTATGCTTGGTCTCGAAATAGAGATGGGGGGGTGGCTAGGAGAACACATATTCAACCGCGTCCGCTCCATCTGTATTCAACTTCCCGATGAGGAAGTCCTGGCGAGCTCCCTGGACTTTAGCGCGATTGACAACGCCTACCACTTCCAGGATAATTTTCTGAGCGGCTTGCGGTTGTTTATATCCCAGCGCTACACAGCGACAAAGGCGTCATTGGAGCCCATCCCGGCGGGGATTGACTCCCAGATTCAATCTCAACTAGAAGCTGATGCACAGGGTCATTCCTCTGATGGTGTGGGAGCAGTGTAAGTCTCTTTCCTAGTATTCTTCCTTGATGGCTCCTAATTTTGATGAAGACCAGAATCTGGCTATCTTGGCCCGCTACGGGCCATGGCCATGCTAGCGCAGGATGGACATGGTGCGCTTGATCGGCTAGCAAGTGAGGACATCATTGAGAGATCGCATCAAATCCAATCCAGCGCCTACCCTCCGGTAAGCAGCGCCCCCTACGGCTTTGAGCCTCTGCCTGTGACATATGGGGAACCCCCATCGGCCCAGGGTTTCCAGTCCAACGGCTCCATGTATGCCGAGTCTGCTGCGCAGGTGACGCGCAAGAGGAGACGTGGGACAGATGTTGATGCCCAAGCCAATGGCGGGACTGAAGGCCAGGCGCCGACAAAGAAGCCGCGCGGAAAACGAAAGAAGGCTATTCCCCGCCCATCATTGGACGCTGCAGCATCCAGCAACACATTTGTGGGTACCCCTGTGGAGGGCTCACAGTATCCGCCCCCTCCTAACTCGCAGGCGGAGCCTGACTTTGACGCCGTATCACAGCGGTCCAAGGAGATATCAGCCGCCAACAGGAAGGCACGTGAGCCACAAGTACGCTCATCCTGGGTCCGAAATGATATCCACCTGCTTGTGAAGGCGGTTGATATCTTCAAGTGCAAATGGAGTCTTATCGAGAAGGAGATCAAAGCGGGCACAATCAAGTTTGAAATTCCGCGTGACCAGCAGGCTCTTCGAGACAAGGCGCGTCTCTTGAAACAGGATTTCCTAAAGTACGTTATTTGTATTCAGTCCCCGTATGGACGCAGTGCTAACCCAATCACCTTTACAGGGCCGACGTTGTTCTCCCTCCTTCTTTCGACCTTGTCGTCCTTGGCAAGAAGGAGCGCAATGCTGTCATTGCCTGCGGGAAAAACCCAGACCGTAGGGAAGCCGACGTTGAGGATGGACAGCCAATCAACACCGAATATGTTCCGGACGATGCTATGTCGGCGCCGGCACGAGCACAAGAAGCACTGAACATCGCACCTGAGATTGTGGCGGAAGCTGCGACCCAAGGGACAGTACCAGAAGCCCCAATGGATGCACCCATCGATATGGATGCTGATTCAGAAGTGGTGGCGGCATAGTATGCCTCGCCTGTTGGTGCTTAATCTCGGATTGGGTCGGAGTTGAGAGCAAGGCGGTGATGAGTTACGAGGCGGTTGGCCAGGGCTACTTATTCATTTCTGCGCGTTTATTTCTACTTCTGGAGCGGCTTTATGATGTGTGTGCGAGTCGGGTGCTGTCACATGTTACACCAGTGGTTAATATTCGGTGTTTTCTGGTTTCTGGTTCCTGTTTCCGGTTAGGGATGATGACAAATGAATAGGTGTCTGGTCGGCGGTATATACGCGGGTTAGGGGTTCATGTGTGGGGGGAGTATGGTATATCCGGGGAAACGAGCGGGCTTCTAAAGGGCGTTGATGAGGGATGGGAGCTGGATGGGCTACAAGTCTAGCTTGGCTGGAGGACATGTGTGAACATGTACGTGTCAAGCGGCCTACAAGGCACACTCGCATCTTAGAAAGAGTTACCTGTGGCTTTAAGTATTTTGTGCTTCCCATGTTGGACGGCTGTTCCTTTGCCAAAGACAACATGTGCGCACAGCAAGGTTGACAATTGGGGGTCCATGTGACCTCTCAGGTGACCTTGGATCTGCAGAGCGGCCCGTGCACAAATCCCCCCCAAGCGGTGCCAATGAATGTGGGGGGGCCATTGATTGAACAGCAAGCAGTGTAGTGGAATTGGCAACGTCGCGAGTTGGAATTCATAAAGGCTGCAACCCACGGCCGCCTCTCCTCCGCCACCTTTCCCCAGCGCAGCCCGCATCGCACTGCCCACCATGAACAACGGGAAGAAGGACGAGGATGCCGACACCGGCCTGGTCAAAATCGACCGTACCCAGGTGTTCCAAGAAGGTGAGCAGCCCCGAAGACGTGGCCCAAATCCCACAACGTGGCAGCGGTGGCAGCAACAGCTAAACGGCGGTGCGCAGCTCGCCTCTTCAACAGCTCGCCCATCCAACCGCGAAGATGCCGCATTCTCCTCACCAAGATCGCCCTCCTCCTCTACACAGGGGAGCGCTTCCCCACCAACGAGGCCACCACCCTCTTCTTTGGCATCTCGAAGCTCTTCCAGAACAAGGATGCCAGCCTGCGCCAGATGGTCCACCTCGTCATCAAGGAGCTGGCCAGCTCCGCCGAGGACATAATTATGGTGACGAGCACCATCATGAAGGACACTGGCGGCAGCACCGACGTCATCTACCGCCCAAATGCCATCCGGGCTCTCTGCCGCATTATTGATGTAGGCCATCACCCCCTTGCACCACTCCCCCCGCGCCGTCAAGCTGACCTGTCCTAGGCCACTACAGTCCAGTCCATTGAGCGAGTTATGAAGACGGCGATCGTCGACAAGAACCCCTCCGTGTCATCTGCCGCCCTCGTGTCGTCGTACCATCTCCTCCCGATCGCCAAAGATGTTGTGAGGCGGTGGCAGAGCGAGACCCAGGAGGCCGCGGCCAGTGTCAAGTCGTCCGGTGGTTTCTCTCTGGGCTTCTCGTCTTCCTCGGGCAACCTCCCCGTCAACAACTCGACCATGACACAATACCACGCCATCGGACTGCTATACCAGATGCGGATGCACGACCGGATGGCGCTGGTAAAGATGGTACAGCAGTTCGGCGCAGCTGGCGCGGTCAAGAACCCCGCGGCTATCATCATGCTTGTCCGTCTCGCTGCCCAGCTTGCCGAAGAAGATCCCCAGCTCAGGAAACCAATGATGACGCTGCTGGATGGTTGGTTGAGACACAAGAGCGAGATGGTCAACTTCGAAGCGGCCAAGGCTATCTGCGACTTGCGCGACGTCACGGATGCCGAGGTTTCTCAGGCGGTCCATGTCCTCCAACTCTTCCTGACCTCTCCTCGTGCTGTCACGAAGTTCGCGGCCCTCCGTATCCTCCACAACTTTGCTTCTTTCAAGCCAAATGCTGTCAATGTGTGCAACCCTGACATTGAGCTTCTCATCTCCAATGGCAATCGCTCCATTGCCACGTTTGCTATCACTACGCTACTCAAGACAGGCAATGAAGCTGGCGTGGACCAGTTGGTGAAGCAGATCTCCAGGTTTATATCTGAGGTCACGGATGAGTTCAAGATCACCATTGTGGAAGCGATCCGAACCCTATGCCTCAAGTTCCCTAGCAAACAGGCCGGCATGCTCCAGTTTCTCAGCGGCATTCTACGCGATGAAGGCGGCTACGAGTTTAAGCGTGCTGTGGTGGAGAGCATGTTTGACCTCATCAAGTTTGTGCCCGACTCCAAGGAAGATGCGCTGGCCCATTTGTGCGAGTTCATTGAGGACTGCGAGTTCACAAAGCTAGCCGTCCGTATTCTCCACCTCCTTGGTCTCGAGGGACCCAAGACCTCTCAACCTACCAAGTACGTCCGGTATATCTACAACCGGGTTGTGCTAGAGAACGCGATTGTGCGGGCCGCAGCCGTAACCGCCCTCGCCAAGTTTGGTGTTGGCCAAAAGGACCCCGAGGTCAAGCGGAGCGTGGAGGTGCTACTCACTCGTTGTCTGGACGATGTCGACGATGAAGTCCGGGACCGTGCAGCTTTGAACCTCAGCCTGATGAAGGAGGAGGATGAATTGGCGACAAGATTTGTCAAGAACGGTGGGTTTTGTGCTTGACGTATAGGTATTGGAGATCGTTTTACTAATTCTCTGCAGACACCATGTTTGCGCTTCCCTACTTTGAGCACCAGCTTGTGGCGTATGTCACGTCGGATGACAAGTCGGCGTTTGAGACACCATTTGACATATCCAAGATACCCGTTGTCACGCGTGAGCAGGCAGATGCCGAGGACAGAACTAAGAAGCTTACCGCTACTACGCCATCGCTCAAGCCGCCGAAGGTTGGCCCATCGAAGGTGCCCGCAACAGGCGCCGAAGCTGCCGCCTCTGCGTCGGCGGCGGCACAGAAGCATGCGCAGGAACTGTTGCAAATCCCCGAGATGGCCGAGTTCGGCAGCGTCCTAAAGTCTTCGCCATTAGTAGAGCTGACGGAAGCCGAGACCGAGTATGTCGTGAGCGTTGTGAAGCATATCTTCAAAGACCACATTGTGCTGCAATACGAGGTCAAAAACACTCTCCCGTCTACGGTATTAGAGAACGTCTCGGTCGTCGCTACTCCCTCAGACGACGAGGAGCTCGAGGAGGTGTTTATCATCCAGGCCGAAAAGCTCGACACCGATGTGCCCGGCAAGGTGTATGTGGCATTTAAGAAGATTAATGGCGAAGGGTCTTTGCCTATCAGCACTTTCTCGAACGTGCTCAAGTTCACCAGCAAGGAGATCGACCCTACTACCAACGAGCCTGAGGAGGTTGGCTACGATGACGAGTATGAGGTGGCCGAGTTTGATCTGTCTGGCAGCGACTATGTCATTCCGGCGTTTGCGGGTAACTTTGCGCACATATGGGAGCAAGTGGGTGCCTCGGGAGAGGAGGCAGAGGAGACGCTGCAACTCAGCGGTGTCAAGAGCATAGCAGGTATGTTTGGGCCCGCCCTCTTTGTGACGTGGAATGATACTAACAATGCGGTTAGATGCAACAGAACAACTAGCCAAGACGCTCTCATTACAGCCCCTCGAGGGAACAGACGTGCCGGTCAACCAAACGACGCACACTCTGAAGCTCCTAGGGAAGACGGTCAACGGCGGGAGGGTGGTAGCCAACATCCGGATGGCGTTCTCGGCCAAGTCGGGCGTGACGACCAAGATCACGGTGAGGAGCGAGGAGGAGGGCGTGGCGACTCTCGTGGTGGCATCTGTTGCGGAGTGACGAGATATCTGCGGACGGGAAACCCATAGCGTTTATTTTATGACAGCAGAAAAAAAACGAGAAGAGGGGCATTCGTGAAGCTGCGCGGCGGGAGTCAGACCCTGGACCCCGTGGCGCCTGTTTGTTCACTTAGTCTAGATGATGTTGCGGTACGGATATATGTCGAGGTTTGGGTGGTAGATTTGATCAACATTCGATTTGGTTGGCGGATTCGTCACGGTCGGTTGGAACAAAATGAGGTTGAGGTTGGGGTTGTGTCGCAAGCGACACGGGCTCAAGATCGGAATAATACAGATGGTTTACTGCAGCTTACTACTCAGTACAGTTGTGGACATGTTCTCTTTGCTCAAACAGTGCTGTCCGTCTCCGCGACTGCAGGTCCCACATTTGCCGTCTTGAGCGGTGTGCTCTTGGGAAGGTGGGAAGCCTGACCCTTGGTGTCTATCCTATGGATGCAAGGTTGATGATGCACATGCCACCGGGGTGTCAGGGTCCGGAATTGATTGTCAACTGCGAAGTCGGGACGCGAAGAGACATTCGCGCAATCATCCTTGCCTCGGGCAGAAGGCGGCTCGACGGACAGGAGAGACATGCGTATATGTCTGTGTGTGGATATCCGTGCTATCTGCTAAGGATACACTGATTCCCACCAATTCCTTGGGCCCAGCATTCAATAGCAGAGGGTTGCATTCTCTGCGGGTGTGCGAGTGATGGATGGATGAACTGATACCGCACTGATACCGCCAGCTCCAATTACACTGCATGGCTGCTTGTCTGAATCAGGTTAGGATGAGGGCCGAGATTGGAGAAGACGGGAGCTGGGTTGGAGAGCCTATGACGCAGTTGCCGTGTCCTGGTTAGGGGGCCCTGTCGGATGAGACACGACACCCACAGCACCGAAAAGAAAACCACGCGCTGCCGCGCGAGGTGCGGAAACAGGCCCGGGGTGAGCAGGTTGTGTACGTTGTGGTTGCTGAATGAAAATTTACGGCATCGACCCAGTTTCCCTCCCCGGGTCCTCCCCTTCGTCGATCCACCACTACCCACCCATCCCGCCATCTCTTCCTCCCTTTTCACTCTCCTTCTCCTCCTTAGCTCCCTCCATCGCCGTCTCGAAGTGTTACATCTTGTCCGACGAGTCGCTCATTTTTTATTGTCGAAAGTAGTGATCTCCTGAACGGAGTGTACTATTTTGCCATCACCCGTAACGGCGCGTTTTAGCGAAAACCCGTGTTTCTGACGAGTGCCGGTAAATCTGGGGAAATAAACAGGCACGTTGCGCCTATCCGGTATCGCCCAAGGAGAAAAGCACAAGACGCCAATCGCAACACCACACCACCAACACCAAATCATCGCGCGCAGCCGCAAGCTGCAAACACCGCCGCCATGGTCTACGTGCGGCAGGAGAAGCTCCCCAACTTGCGCGAGTACAAATACTCGAGCGTCGACAGGTCGCTGGTCTCGCGCTACATCCTGAAGCCCTTCTACACCAATGTCGTCATCAAGTGCTTCCCCATGAACATGGCGCCCAACCTCATCACACTCACGGGCTTCATGTTTGTCGTCGCCAACTTCCTGACCCTCCTGTGGTATAACCCCTCGCTAGACCAGGACTGCCCTGTCTGGGTTTACTACAGCTGGGCCATCGGTCTGTTCCTGTACCAGACCTTTGATGCTGTGGATGGCACGCAAGCGTAGGTCTCCCTGTTCCCCTACCCTATTCGAAGCATGAGAAGAACTCTTGCGCTAACGAGTTCCTTCCGCATAGCCGTCGCACCCGGCAATCTGGACCCCTCGGGGAACTCTTCGACCACGGCGTTGACGCCCTCAACACGTCACTCGAGGTCCTACTTTTCGCCGGCTCGCAGAACATGGGCCAGAGCTGGAAGACGGTCGCGACGCTGTTCGCCAGCCTGTTGACCTTCTATGTCCAGACCTGGGACGAGTACCACACCAAGACGCTGACTCTGGGCATCGTCAATGGGCCCGTCGAGGGCATCCTGATTCTCGTCGGTGTCTACGCCATGACAGGCTACATGGGCGGTGCGCACTTCTGGCAGCAATCGCTACTCGCAACCTTCGGCCTCCCCCAGACCCTCACCCTCACCAGCAGCCTCAGCTTCACGATCCCTGACTTTCTCTACAACCTCTCCTTCACCGAGTGGTACATGGTTCAGGGCACTTTCGTGCTCGTCCAGAACACCCTCGAGTCCGCCCGCAATGTCATCAAAGCGCGCCACGCCCGCGGCGACCGCAGCCGGTACGCCCTTGTCGGCCTGGGACCCTTCTTCACCACCTGGGCCTTTGTCGTCGCCTACCTCTACCTGCAACCTAACATTTTGCACAACCATCTCGTGCCCTTCGTTCTTTTTGCCGGCATCGTCAATGCCTACTCAGTCGGCCAAATCATCACGGCCCATCTCGTCAAGCTCGACTTTCCCTACTGGAACGTTCTCGTCGTGCCCCTGTCTCTCGGCGTAATCGACTCGGTTGGTCCCATCCTCTTGGAGTACAACCCCATTCCGGGTCTCGGGTGGCCTTCGGCCCTTGGGGACGGCGTGTACCAGGTCTCGTTCATGTTCTGCATGCTCGGCATGGCGGTTGGCGTCTATGGGAGCTTTGTAGTGGACGTCATCGTTACCATCTGCGACTATCTCGATATCTGGTGTTTAACCATCAAGCACCCATATGTCGAGGAGGAAGAGCAGAAGCAGGTGAACGGAAAGAAGATACAGTGAAGCAATGCGAGGTTAATGAGATGAGAAATGAGGATATTTTAGAACCACTACGACTATTAATTTTCGGTTCCCCGAGCTGTGAAAGTCCGGGGGTTCTGTCGAAATCACATCGACATGCACGCGGCGGATATGTTACACTTTGATGCGGATGAGAGAAGGATGTCGGCGACACGGCGGTAACTGAGGCCGGTATGGAACAAAACAACACAGCATTGCACGACGGGATTTGGAGGAGTTTAACGGTAATGGCACATGGACAAGGCGGGACAGGGCTTTGGGGGTTATCGGATGACATATTTTTCTTTGGCCAGGACCCGGCTCATCAACCTTTTTCCGCCGATACCTCACCTCCCAGTTGTCTACATATCGGTCCTCAGTCTTGCCCCTATGAGACAGATATTCAAGGCACCAGTTTCTGCCACCGTGGTGGGCTCGATCTCCTTCCTGTTCTTGCCCGCGGTATGTAGAGTAAGGCCTGGATAAAACGCTAAATTCGAAATATAGTGATGATCCAGGTCCTCGCTCTTCATGCCATGGCCGAGGGCGTGGCCGGGGGCAGGGACGAGATCGAAGCCATTGCAGGGATAAACATGGTATTTCTGGAGGCCTGTTTGTCGGGGTTAAGATCGTGGAGTGCGATGTGCTCGACCGGAAGGGGAGGGGTGGTGGACGTTGATGATGGAAGGGTTTTACTTTCTTCATTGGATACCTCTTAGTCTGTTTACAATGTGGTATTTAAACCAACTAGGAGGTGTGTAAAGACTATGCAACAGTTGTTGAACAACTAATGCGTGGCTTTTACATACCTTTAGGCTAATTTAAATACTCCATTGCTAGCAAACACACAACAGATTTGCGAGTGGCATATTTGCAACACGTTATCAGGTCTAATCCCTTTGATAATGGCATTTGCCGCTACGTTTGAAGTTTTTGGTTCAATTCGACGATTACGTATTGATTGATATATAGGCAGATTTAACAACTGGCAAACAACCACCAGGATCAGGGGCTCAATTCCCAATCCCTGCTATCCGTTCCCCTTTTCTCCTTGCTGCGAGCGAGCTTCAAGTCCAAATTCAAAGCAAAGCATATATCCAAATGGCAACACGCCACACCTGCTCCTGCCCATATCAAGGCTAGGGGGTAGAGGGCAGGTATCGTTGCGTGTAAATATGTCATTCGGGCCTTTCGATGTCCCGCCATCGGTGAATTAGACCTCTTGGTGGTTCCCAGAAGTCCAGCATTTCGCGCCCCTGACTTGAGCCGTTTTTCCCTAGGTCCATTGCAGCTGTTGCGATTCACCCCGAGCAACCGAGGTTGGTGATTAATAGTCCAGTCATCATTGCAAAACCAAAAAGCATCATGATAAACCCTTCCTTTTCCTTTCCACAAATCCCAATTCTGGGAAGTTTTTAAAGACCATTTTGTGAAGTCGGTACCCATACCTCGACAGGATACTGAACTAGCCCAAAGGCATGTCGGTCGTAATAACGCTTTGTCCTAAGCAGGAAACATGCTTGCATAACATAGCAACTGGCGCAGGGTGTCCCGAAGCCGTTGATTCGTCACCGTTGTGGTTCGGATGGCTAGTTTTCGGTTGGAGGAGGTATCGAAACAAAATTGAACCGCCAAGGGCTGGCTGGGTAGCAGGACGCAACCGGCAGCCAGAAAAGAGGGGGGCGAGTGATTGAGTGAGATGAGTCTTGCATCTAGTAAGAATTCCCATCTCCCCTGCAAAGCTAAGGAGGCCACGTGTAAAAGTGTAGCCGTGACTGTGGTGCATGAACTGACCCCATTTCTGGAACAACAAGATGGCTTCAGTCAAAGCAGTTCGTCGCTTCCGCTAGCAATGCTTTCCTCAATAGCCTCTAGAATGGCCCTCTCCTCGAATACGGGACCCTGTCCGTCACACTTGGCCTGAGATTTCAGACGGTCGCTGACATCGGCAATGTCAACGAGACCACGCTTGAACATATCGTGGTTGATGATGAGATCCCAGGTCGCACCGGCGGCCAGCAGACGCTCTCCGTCGTCGCTCGTGACAATGCGGTGGCTCGGGGTCTTGTTGGCGTGATTTTGAAGCACGTTAGAGTAAAAGTCGGTCGGGTTGTACGACATGGGCCCGGTTGTGGTCGGTGGTGCATTGGCCCCTGGGGACCCCGCGCCGCCCGAGACCGAAGTCGCCCGCAGGATTTCATTCTCGGTGCTCATCTTTTGCAGATCTCGCTTCAACCGCTCATTCTCGGTCACTGCCTGCTGCTGCGCTTGCTCCAGTTGCTGCAGACGGCTCTCGAGATCCTTTACATGGCGCTCCTTGCGCTCGCGGAAAGCCCGCTGACTAGACAATGTGTTAGTAGAAGGCCAGGACGGGAAATACGACACGAATCGAATGATAAGACATACGCTGCGCGATTCTGAGCTTTCCGCCTGGACTGGGCGGGCGTCAGTTCATCCTCTTCTGAGTTGGAGCCCTGTCTGCGGTTCTGCTCGTCGTTCTCAGCCTTGGTGGCGGCCGCGAGGAGCTCGGCAGCGGAGGCGGGCGGGGGCGGTGGTTGGCGGGCGCCATTCACCGATTGAGCGGGGTGCTGGCCTGGGGGCGTTGGCGGGCCAGGAAATGTCTGCGTAGCATTGAATTGCACGTAGTTGTCGAAATTTTGAAACTGGTCGTGCGGTATTCCATTGGGGAACTGCTCGTAAACCTCCTGAGTAATGATTGTGTAAGCTTCACGTACGCAGCGGGCAGCATGCGCTACTGCTGCTAGGACGCAAGAAATGCGGAGATTGGGCATGCGAGGGGCCAGAATCCGAACAGTCGATCCGAGTGTATAAATCAACGGGCAGCACTGCGTCCTCCCTTAAAACACGCTACTTTGCTTTGCTCTTCTCTTCTTTGTAGCACAGCCCAAGGAGTAGCAGAAATTCGACCTACCGGAGGGGATGTGGTGGTGTTGAAGTCCTCCGAAGCCACCGAGTTAGAGTGCGACGGCGTGAGTGGCGGGATGCCTATGAACTGGTAGGGCTGAGTGCCTGGAAAGTAGGCTGCGTGCGAGAAATCCATTGCGCTGTCTTTCTTGTTCTCTTTTTCGCCTCTTGTGTTTCTCTCCTCTTTTCCCCTAGTGGAGAGGATCCGATTGACGGGCACGAAAGCGCTGCGACGCAAAACTTTCTCACAGCGGCGGGCAGGGCACGACGATTGAGCAACTCGGCGACTCCTTGGCTGGGCTGGGCGGGTGGGCTGGAGGTGCGGTTGACTTGGGCAGAGAGAAAGAGGGGGAAGGGGGGGAACCTCCAACGGTTATTGGGGACGACTTGAGGAGGAGGAGCTTAGTCGATGGGGACGGTACGGGGGTGTGGAGTCTGGCGCCAAGTGGTTATAACTCCTTCGACAGAGGGCACAGAGGCGATAGAGGGGCCAAGAAAGAAAGGAAAATAAAAAGGGTGGCTTTGCCCAGGCGTGCCGTGTGGTCGGTATTGGTTTGGGACTTGGGAATTAGGGATTTTTGGGGTGGGTGGAAGGGGAGAGGGGGGCTCGTCTTTTTCCTGCGTCGGACCCGGAAGACCCGCAAGACTCTCGATCACCCTCCACTGTGTCGAACGGCCGAACGCCACCACTCGACGGAGCCTGGTGGTTGAACCCGGAAGCTAGTGCTCTTCTGGAAGGACGCGGCAGAAGCTCGAATAAACACCTGGTCTGGTGCTGGCGCTGAGGGTGCGTACCATCACTTGGCTTGCAGTTGCAGGCAGTGCCTGGGCAGCCGGGAGAAAGGCCGGATCGTCAGTCCTCTTATGGATTGCCCCAGACCAGGGCAAGCATGCGCGGGCCTCAACTTTGGCCTCGACACCCGACCTACCATCTCTAACCCATATTGCTTTGCCCCTGAGGTGCAGGTGGTGCAGATGGCCGTCGAGGTTGGCTTGTGGCTGCGGGTTCGCGAGCCAAAAAGTTGCAGCGAGCCAGATCAGATGAAACTCGACAGGGCAGTGCACACTGCAAATGAGCATGACAGCAGTAACGGGGCCGCCACGACACCAGAGGTACATCAACCCAGATGACAAGAAATGGATCGATAGGTGAGATGTAGTGTAGGACAGGAAACGACAGAGATTCGTGCATTCCGGAGCCATCTGCATCTGGCACCCAGTGTCCAGCATCTCGCAGGACAAGACAGCCAGACCCGGTGCCAGCAGAGAGGGTGAATGGCTCATTGCAATTCCAGATGATTATCGACCTAAGCACAAATGTGCGCTAGCAGCAGGCAGGCGCAACTTAGGTCTGACAGTAGCGTAGCGGAGAGGTGTGTAGCCAGTGCTGTGCGTCCGGTGTGTTGTTATCCCCTGCCAGGCAGCCTGAAGACACGGGCTGTATGTCAGGTTCTCTCGCGACCGGGTAGGGGCAAGGGGATGAACGCTCAAGGCAGGCAGCTCAGGACACTC
Organism: Lasiosphaeris hirsuta; assembly: GCA_030549175.1. NCBI lineage: Eukaryota > Fungi > Ascomycota > Sordariomycetes > Sordariales > Lasiosphaeriaceae > Lasiosphaeris > Lasiosphaeris hirsuta. The sequence goes on from JAUKUA010000001.1 coordinate 776,088, forward strand.
GTGCACGCCCACTTTCTGACATAGGACGTCCTAGGCTGGTGGCTGGCAGTGGCTGGCTCGAGTCGGGCCCACCTTCCCTGCACACCCAACGCAAAATCACCTCCCGCTGCCCCGCATCAGATTAGCGTAGTGGTGGGGGAGAGGGCGCATTGACAGCTCAGGCTTTTGGCATTTTAGCCCCCCTGCCACTGCTATTCAACGTCTCTTAGGCCGTCCTGCCTATCATTGGGCCTTCTGAAATCTTCATCTCGAATCTTCGCCTGTCCGCGGAACGCGTTGGTACAATAAAACGTGGTCAACTGAACCCCGGTCCGTCCGACCGCCATCGGCGACAGGTAAGCGGCGCCTTCGCCAATCCCCGTCCATTATCAAACTTCAGGAAGCCCAGCAACACGTCGCCATCTTCAAAAATCGAAAGACAGTCCTGCGCGGCAAATCGAGTTCCCGTCCGGCATGCCATGTTGATGCGCGCGGTAAGTGCTTCAGCTAGCACCATCACAAGGGCTGCAATGAGTAGTAAGAAGACTGATGTTGGTATTGCGCCTCTTCATTTGACATCACGACGGGATAGGCAATGTACTACCTACAGGCCCCTACGGCTTGTCAACGCGGCATTCCCGCACTAGCCATCGCTACGAGAGATGCGATGGACGTTGGTATAAAGTGGGTGGAGTTCTTCCTCATGGGCAGGGTTTGCGGATCTGGGACGGTTCGCAACGAGTTCCAAGCCAATGTCGATCGTGTTTTTGCTCAAAGGTTGCAGTCTTGTGGCGCAAGGCAGTGAGGGATACGATACTGGGCACTCCGTAGAGCGGGTTCCTCGCGAGTCATCTGCTAAGGCTTGACGGGCCCAACGTGAATTTTGCGTCTTGCTCCTTTGAGACTATGTCCGTGAAGTTTGGCGTCCTCCGCCATTTCATATCGCCCACCGCTTGTTGGACAGCAATAGGAGGCAACCCGGTTCCGTTATCCATACGCGTCACAGGGGCTGGTCTGGCATGAAATGGATACGCTGAACGGTCGGAACCGGCAAGTTTTAATGTTTCTTCGCAGCGCTAAGGCGGGGACGGCAAGGCTCTTGCCTCTACACCATCTAGCCGAATGGCTCTCAAGATAATATTGACCGTTTCGGAGATTCATCATGTCCGCAGTAGCCCCTTTCGGTCCTTTGGCTCCCCTTACGGAACCGTTTTCCCCGTGTACCATCTCCCACCGCAACATCATGATGGTGGTTTCGCTATCACGTTGATGAACATAGCTCTGAGATGAGCACTGCGGGGTGACTATAGGTTTGGAACCAGCATCAACCCAGGTTTCTCATCTTCTGGTGAGAAAGAAGTCCCCCTGTCAGACGTGATGATGAGCCCGACGCTGTTTCGCGTCAGGCGGGGTCTCACATCACTGTCTGAACTCACAGCAGCCTAGACTCTGCCCAGGCGCGCAATTTGCACACGTGGTTGGCGGGCAAGAGAGGTCGCCAGACAGTGGCTTCAGCTCTCGCCAATATTGCATCGCGAACCGTGGGAGGGTCGAGCCATCTATCCCCATCCCCCTGAACCTGGCCGGTGGTCACAAGTTCCCCGCCTAGAGAGCTCCAGAAGCAGCCTAAGCACACGGCGAATCGGGATGTCTCCTCGAATCACGATTCGTGCCCCCACCACCACAGCACCACCAAAAGAAGAACAGTGCTGCAGTCGTAGCTTCTCCCCCTCTTGCGTAGCACAGTTATTAGTTTTGCTCTCCCAGTTGAGAGGGGTGACAGCCGGCCATGCCCGAGTCTGTCCGTTGAGGCCGCAATCGGCCCAGGTTCAAACTCGCTTTGAGCGTTGGAGACGACCCGATGGAGGCCTGGGAGTAACCGTTAGCACTCCCTTTAAGCTTACATACACAGAGCCTCAAAATAGCATGCTTACATATACGCAGATCTCTTTTGGGCAATTTTTCAGGAAACCCTAATATCCATAGCCAACTAGCCTCATTGAGCAAGGGCATGATGTCCGGTACTTGTTACCTGTCTTGAGTAGCCTCCCCTTCCCCGTAATTCTCACGGGTTACATTTCACGGTTCGCAAGCCGCCCCTGTAGTAAAGAGGCACCCAGACAGGACTCAGGGGTCATAAGGCTAAGGCAAGACCTGGGCGAGCCGCATGGCGCTGCTGAAGGAGAACCTCCCGCCCGTCCCAAGCGCCACTCAGACCACGGCCACCATCGGCCGGTAAATTGTTGCCAGCTTCTCCATATCACCGTACCGTAATACCGTCCGTTGCCCTTCTCGGGCAGTCATGGCCCGATTCTAGGCTCCGATCGGTGCGCCAGCATCGGCGTCCCAGATGCCGTGAAAGCGAAAGGGGTAAAACGTTGGTCTAACCAGTAGCTGCCGTCAGGCCGGTTCGAGCATGGCGATTATGGTGAGCCAGCCAAGAGTGATACCCGCAGGGCAGACAATGTCACACTCCTATGGACCACAGTCGCTGCCATTGCTACCCGGTGGCCGTCGACGTTTACTTGACCGAGTCGCGCATGGCGCGAAGACGTCAACCCTGGCAATGGAGTCATCATCCCGCGAAGCCGCCGACATCCTCATCGCCGTGAGCTTCCGGTGTAGGCATCTATATTTCAGTGCAGGTAGCCGTTTATCGCTCATCGGCTATCGACAGCCGTATCTCGGGCCTGGTGTGGCCCCCAACGGATTGCCGGGTGTAAGCAACACGTCGAGGTAATGCCAGCGCAAGCATGGTCTCGTCGCGACCCAGTCTGAGTCAGCGTATGGCATATGGCACGATTCGACAGTGTACGCGTTATGTCTACAGCACTAGGAGAGAGGATTCAGGGTGCTGACAAAGGCAATGGGCGAGGCGCTAAGCGAGCTGCACCTGTTCAGCCTCTCGATGAGGCTGAATCGTTGACATGACATGTGGAATGGAGCGACACCCAACTGCACCTCGTGTCTGTAACCGTTATCGGTGAGGCCCTGGATGGATTCGAGGGAGAATAAATACTAATCGCCCCGTAGGTCGCCGTCGTCCACAGCCTCCAGGATCAAGTCCAGATGGCTGCATTGCGCTTCTAAACCGGCCTCTCGGTGGAGCAAAGCCTCGGTGTATTGCTGTCGAGGCGCGACTTTCGCCGATCTTTCTAGGGGCTGAGGCCGACAAAACCGATGAGATTATGTCGTGGCCTAATAAGGGACGGTTTCCTGGCCGAGCGAGCACGGGAACAGTGTCGAACTTGGCGACAAGTCCCTTGCTTTTTTCACTTCGAAGCAACCACGTCCCTTTCCTAAATCCATGCCTTTCTGCTGGTATTAAACTACTGAGAGCTGTTTTCTTGACGCGGAACCGCCCAGACAAAGCCGTCGCAAAACAAACCCCTGGTGGTCACATACTTTATCCATCTCTCCCAGGTTGGGCATTGTGTCCAGTTGTTGAAAGCATATTACATACGCTATTTCCAATTCCATCTCCACTTACGCACGAAAAAAAGACACTGCTTCATTTCCCCAGGCCATAAACCTACTAGACGGCAAGAATGACGCAATGCCGTACTAGGTCTGATCCAGCTCCTTCAACTTGCCTTTCGCGATGTCGAAACCGTCGAGGCCTGGTACAGGAGCTTTGTTCCCATAATTTTGCTGCTCGTGTGCCGTGTTGTTACTTTGCTTCAGGCAAGGACAAACTTGAACTCTCCTTTCCAACGGCTCCTCGGTTTTTGAGATAGGACCCGGTTGTTTGTTCCACGAAATGAGTGGGCACGATAAGGCATCAAATCCTCCACATGATAAAGTTTGCCGTTAATAAGGCTTGCTATATGGAAACCTTCGACTCTCAACTTGAAGCGCTTGTCAAATTTATAAGCCTCACTTAAATCTTGTCTGAAGGTAGTTAGCTAGGTGGCTGCTGTGTGCCCTTCAAAAAACTTCCCACGTGAAAATCATCGTATATGCTTGCTTGAAACTTCCGCCTTCTCACAACAACATGTGTCCCTCCCGTTGGCGAAGGCACCGTTGGTAAGTATTAAGTAGGCACCTGCCCTGGAAACTTCAAGCGCATCATCGAATCATGTCGACCTGGAGCCCACGAAAACAAACATTTGTCTTAACTTTTGTCAGAAACTTTCGAGGAAGGAGCGTAAGGGGCCTGAACAGGAAGGAACAGGTCTGGCCTGTCCCCTTTGATCTCGTGGCTTCATCCCCAGTCGTCTTTTCGCTTCGCTGCAGCCGTCTATGGAAACAAATAGAGGCGCGGTAGACTTCATCCAAAAGCATTGCCATTCATTCACTGCCCTGCTGACAGGCCAACGTCGACCGCAGACACGCCAAGTACTACATCAGTCGAACTGCCATGGACCCTTCTTAATTTACGTTCCTCCTGCCTGTTGCACAGGTTTCGGCCCCGATCAGATTCGCCCGCGTGTGCTTCCTGCCGCCATCTCACGTACCAGGGTAAAGCAACTACACCGTACAATGGACCGTCCCTTCCTGGAGAACATGTTTCGTTACGACAACTTCAGGACTCCTACCGCCGCCGAGAGAGGTGAGGGCAGGCCGCCGGAGGACAAAGCAGCAAACCACAGTGGTATGTCAATCCCTTCCATAAAGCACAGCATTCTGCTTGCTTCCCTCACTGCTTCCACCTAAACTTAGGGGATCCGTCCTCGGCGAACACCTGGTACTTCCAATCAAACTACCATTTACTCTCTTATCTCTACCGACACTTGGTGACTGCCACCATCAGCCACTTCCAATTGTCCCCTCCTCCCCCTTTGCTTCTTCCCCATCAATCACCGTTCAAGGTGTCAGTGGCAAGGCATAATCAAGCAACTGGACCAAATGGACATCGTTTCATCGCCAAGTAACTCACGTTTTCCTTCTACAGTCTTGGAAATACCCAGGCAACCCACATACACGACTGTCGGCTCTGTCTATAACCCTCATGCCACCACGCCCCTCCAGCCTCCCACCCGGCGTCCGAGAACGCGCCGATTCCAATCACCCCTCGACGACCCCTTCCAATTTCCCAACGCCTTATTGTCAGCTTTACCAGCTTCAGGCTTGTCAGCGACGGAGAGAACTCCCGATCTGCAGTCACGCACCATCGACCCAGTCCCCCAGTATTCCCCCCTGAAGCAGAACGACGACCGGGCCGTTAGTCCAATGACCGAACAGGAGAAGGCAATCTTTGCAGGCATCCGAATGCCGGTTCCTACTATTAGATCGGGCAATCTACCGCCACCGTCAGGCTCTGCCGTGGGTCTCGGCATCGGCGACAAACGGAACACCACCTTTGTTGGCGAAAGCGACCGTGTTGCGTCTGAAGATACCTTGGCTTCGTCACATATCACTGTCAAAGGCCTGACTAACCTAGCATCGTACCCAAACCCCATGCAGGCGGCTGCCCAGAAGACGCTCGCCAGGGCAAGAGCTGCCAATCTCGCTGCCTTCGGCCGTGTCGACAATACCACAAACAGTCTCCCCTCTAACAACCTTGGATATGTGCCTCCACATTTCGGCAGGGACCGTGTAACTGGCACTGCGTCCACGGCGGCCGGGACACCCCAGCCTTTAACAGCGGGGCCACCAGGTCAACGTCAATTCAGACCGTCAACCTTTGATGCTGCAATCCGAGCCCTCAGTTTGGACCCTGAAAACTCTCCTCTCGAGTCATCCCCTTCAACCTCGGGCTTTCAACTCAACTCGGATTCCATTTCCACGTACAGCCATCCGTTCACGGGTGAGGACAGCGGACCTTTCGGAGGTGTACGTCGATTGGCATTAGATGCGCAAACGGCGTTTTTCAACCCGCACGCTTCCGCCTCGCGTGGTCCCCCTAGTCCGGCGTTCTCCAACGCCCACAGTAGACCGTTCACGATGGCTCCAGCCGCCAATACTGAGGATAAAGAGAAAAGAGCCATTCGTGATACTCTCCCTGCAGATCGCATCAGGCAATACTTTCCGAAGGAATTCCCACCTGACTACAGTGGGCGTCACAACCCTGTAGCTGACAACTGGTATGAAAAGTACCCTCTTTCTGAAAGGAGGTTTTCCCAAACGTCCTCCGAGGCCATTTCTGAGCGGCAGCGCAAGATCAACTGGGCGTTCTATGCTGGCACAGAGGGACTAACCAAGAACACGGATCGAGTTGCGCGCGATCACGACAACCGCTGCCTCAAGAATAAGATAGGGGTCATCGGCGAGGGTCGCGAGCGGTTCAAGATCTCCTCTAACGATAAGAGAGGAGACGATGGCAAACCAAATCTGCCGCACTTGAGTGTTGAGGATGCTATCAGGATGGATTATCGACTTCATGTCGAACCCCTACTCAACATGGCGTTTGCGACGCTGCTGAAGTACAAGGAGCCTGCCTCTGCCGACTTGACCGATTTGACCCCGCGCAGCAACTTCACAGAAGTTGATCCGGCCTGGGTTGACGATTCGGAGGAAGGCAACAGCAGCTTTTTCGAAAAGCCGAAGCCCGAGCAACCCAAGAGAAAGAGAGTGGTGAAGAGAGTAAGACGAGGATATTAACCTGGACGCGAGTCCAACTTCTTTCACCTGTGGCGCAATTTCCCTAGAATTCAGGTTGGCGTTGACTTGCTCTAATTTGAGCTGGGAGCCCATCCTGCAACATGTTTATTGTACTTTAAGCGGTTGGAAGTGGCTGGAAGCAGTTTCCCTCTTCGATGCTACACAGAAGGCTGGATGGGTGCGAGGTTCCTACATGGATGGATCGCAATGTTGGACTTGTTTCTCACGATGGATTTGATGGATTCACGGTACGGCCTGCTTTTGGAGACGCAGGGTTTCTTACCAGGAATTCGACTTGGGTTGAGGGTTCTCGAGCGTCGTACACCGACTTTGTACACTAGTCGACGATAGACTTGTTTTGAACATGCCTATCTGGGGCATATCACTGAGCGTTGCACTGGCTCACGCTGGTCTTGCCGTTTTGGCCGATCAGTGCGACTTGGTGTCGTGGGTGGCCTTGTATTGTCGGCGTTTGGGGCGTTCGGAAGGGGGAGAAGACAATCTCATACACCACGACAGAACTTCTCCGTCTGGGCAGGCAGTCGGTGGCACACTACGAGGGAGAGAGAGAGAGAGAGAGAGAGAGAGCGGTGGCTAGCGATGCCTTCGAAACATGCACTTCTCTTCGGCTGGTCTTGGGCAAGCATCTTACCTAGATTAGGTGCTTACTAATACCTCTTTTTAGCAAAACATGCAACCTTCCCCTCTGTGCTCTGACAAGTGAATGGCTGTTTGTGATATCAATCCCACTCATCGCTTTTCTTTCTCACACGAGGCCCCGCGAAATACGTATGGTGGACGGGGCTGTGGAGGACAGGGAGGACAAGACGGGGTGTTGTCACTCGTGGACGAGGCGGGCGACGCGCACGGGGGAAATTCGGCGCAACATGGTGGGATTTGCAGCGGGCTTGTGAGTATAGGTTCGATGGCAATAGCAATTGTCTCAGCATAGTCACCGGCTAACAAACTGTGTGTAGGTAGTTAGCTGGCCGTTAGCCATATAACCGTTACGTTCTCACGCAAGCACCCAACTCAAAAACAGGCACATGGGCAAAGCTGCTTGCTTGATTTGATAGTTGCCGGTGGTACCAAGTAGCTTGTGGTGGTTATTTACAATGAGAATGTCCGCACACCCTCGAGCGGGGTGGGATAGTCAATACAGGCAAGACAGGCCTGCTTCCCCGTTTTGAACGGGGAACAAGGCATACAGAAGGTTCGGCTCCGTTTTTTTCCTTCCCTTGGTTCTGCCTTAATTTCCGCAATTCCTTAACCCGATCCCGGGGTTTGGATCCCTGTTGCTGTTTTTGATATTCCAGCTGGTTCCAGCTGGTTCGCGAAGAACGCGAGAAAAGAAAAATGAAATCCCGCGGCCGGCATGCAAGTTCCTTCACATAGATTGCTAAAATCCGAAGGTATGTAAGGTGATCTGCTGTCCGTAAAAGGAGGCAGACATGCCTCAACAACACAAAGAAATCCGATAAGACGCTCCGTTGCCTTCCAGCAGGAAGATATGTCGTGGATATGCAAAAGCAGTGGCCTGGGGGTATATGTATCGCGATTAAAAATGAATGGCGAAAGAAACTAAAGCCGAACGTCGAAGGTAGATGCATAGTGCGAATCAGTGCTGTTTACCAGATCCGAGACTATCCCGATATTAAAAGTTCGAGGTAATTCGAATCAAGGCCGGAGCCACCAGTTGTGTACCCTGTGTGACTAGATATGCGATGCCCTCCTAGTTCGCCCAAACCGGAAATGAAAGTGCCATGTGTGACAGGAATCGAACGCACGGGGCGGGCTCGGGACCTGTTGTATCTAGGCACAACCGTGGAGTTGGACGTCAAGTGGTTGCATGAACCACCACTCTCAAATTGGAGGATAGCCTCCTCCGCCCCTTTTCCTTGACGGTGCGGTGCGTCCTGGGAGCTCAAAGTCTGGGTTGGAGTCAAGCAGTATATCAGCCGTACGGTTTACCGGCCGTCGAGGTATCACATTGCCGCCATAGTTGCTTATTGCGCCGGGGGGTGGTTGGGGTGGAGCCCAGCGGGGATTGATACCTCGCTGTGAGATGGATGTGAAGGTTGACCTCTCAGATTCTGCCGGGCTGCGGGCCCCTTGTGGAATATCCAGCGTATCCTCGTATTGGTTAGTCGTGTGTAGGGGGGGAGGCGCCGGTCTTTGGATCGCACCTGGAGGTTCCGCAAAGCGGGGGTCGACATCCTCGTAATACTCACCAGCCGCTGCTGGCGCAGGTGGCTGGGGAGCTGGAGTTCCGCGACTCGACGTCGGCTCCGGCACTCGAGGATTTAGAGGTGATGGAACACCTGGCGAGTTCCTGCCGGATCCTTGATTCCATGCTTGCCTCGGCGGCACGTACGAGTTACTAAACGGTTGGTTAGAAAATGTTATTGACACCTGTGGGAGGTAGGGATGGCTTCTTACTCTTCTTGACCGCTGTATGTGCTTTCAGCACTTACGTACGTATCGTGTCTATCTGTTGATGTTCTTGCTTGTTGCATGGCCAGCATACCAGCAACGTCGGCATCACTGTCTCGGATACCATACTGCCCAAACCCTCCTTGTGTCTGTCCTGGAGCCCCTGCTCCCGCATCCATTTCTACGGCAGCCTGCCTGGGGGGGGGCCATCGTCGACACCTGGGAGTGGCGGAGGGGATTCAGCGCGCGGAAGGCTATCTCTTTCTGGCGTGTACGCCTCGTACACTCCTGCTGGAACCCCGGGCATTGAGGGATTCGTATAACCAGGGGCCGAAGGCGGACCAGGAGATTGCTGTCTGGCGCCATACGGAACCGGACCATATGCACCTGCAGGCGAGGGTCTTCGGTCGTAGGCGGTCTCGGGTCCCATGTTTCCCTGATAGCTCGGCGGCGGCGGTGGGCGCCCGCCGCGACCTCCGTACCCGCGCGGCGGAGGACCATACCCTCCTCTGTTTTGTGGTGGACCGTAGCCACCCCGTGGTGGTGGGCCGTATCCGCCTCGTCCGTTGGGCGGAGGCGTTGGCCCGTACCCGTTATAGCCACCCCGTCCAGGGCCGGGATACCCACCACGCCCACGGTAACCACCTGGTGGCATGCCCCCTCGCCCCCTCCCATTAAGTCGCTCAAGCGAGGGCCCTCTCCTCATACCATAGCCATCCTGGGGCGGCATTGGGTTCCCATATTGATCTCGAGAACCTGGCGTGTTGGACAATGATCTCAAAGGGACACCGTCTGAACCGATAGTTGAGACGTCATTAACGAGTGTCGTTCCGGTTGGGGCGGTCTCTGAAGGGCTTCTAGAGGTCAGGGGGATTCTCTCATCGCTGCTTCGGTCATCCTTCTTCTCGTATGCGGCAAATTCAGCCAGAGTATCAGGCCGGCCGTTACTGACTACAGGAACGGTGGGCTGGATTGCAGTAGAGGAACTGACGTTGGCGGCCAATTGAGCTTGTCGATTGTAGTAGTTCTCACCACTCATCTCGGCATTCTCAGCGATGCGCTTTTTCCGGGCCTTTCTGCTAACGACGGTTCTTCGCATAGCGCAAGAGATCAGGCCGCTGAGAGCGACCAATATCGTCGCCGCTAGAACGATGTAGGAGCCCCAGGCCATGTGGGGGACGAACAGCAGAACATCGACCAGGAAGCACAGCAGGCAAACCAGGAAGTCAACAATGCCCACGATAAAGACGATTAAGAGGTACCTGGCCGAATGGGATGGTGAATGGAAATGAGCGACGATGGCGAGAACGAGCATGGCCAGCGTGAGAAGAGCGGCAACAGGGTGGACAATGAGAATGGCCGAAAGAGTGGCTCGGGTTGCCGTTGGAAGATTGAAGGAAGACGGATCCTTGTTGGCGAAGCCTGTCATAGTTGTGAGCACAAATCTTGGACACGGAAGTATCTGCATCCAGGGTTTGACTTACGAGCGTCATATCCAACTTCTATGGGGCTGCAGGTGCCATCTTTGCAGAAGCCAAACACACCAAAGGTGGCGCCGTCAAAACTGCCGAGCGGAACAGCTTGAATGATGGGAGTCGACAGGACGGCGAGAAGGAGTAGGCCAAAGGCCGCCAACAGCAAGGCCGTCAACGGTGTCGCCGGACGCAGCATGTTTGACGGGCAGCTCCTGGAGCGGTATCTGACGAACTAGCCGTGGTGGGGAATGCCAGCGCCTTCAAGACGCGGCCGGGCGGAGGAGAACCTCGATCGTCTCAGAGTCGCGAGGGAGCGGCGGGCTCAACAAGCCAAGCTGCAATGTTCGAAGTGGGTTGTCGAGAAGCGGAGCGCAAAGTGTCGCCTGAAACATGCGAAAGGGTTCGGGAATGGCAAAGTGAGTGTGATGAGGAGCTGGCGCGTGTTGTGGGGGTTGGCCGCTCAGGAAATGAAGAAGAGTCGCGAGTCCATCGACAAATGGTGTGTTCCGACCAGCAGTTCTCTCGTTGCAGAACGAATCAATACAAACGAACCGACGTCCTCCCTCCCGTGTCGGACGGTCCAATTAAGGGATTAGTAGTGCTGTCGATTCGGTCAATCGGCATGTCCCAGCGAAGTGAACGACGGCGGGGGGGTGACGCTGGTTTGTTCGCGATGCGGTGCGATGCGATGCAAGGTGAGGCGACAGAGTGGGACGGGGTCACTGCTCTTGAGACTGGGGATTTTGGGGGGAAATCGTCGAGGAGCAACAGGGGATGGCCCCGGCGTTTTGGCAAGGTGGTGGTGCAGGTGGGTGAGGTAGGTGGGCAGTGCTCGAGTCCCCACACAAGGCAAGCCGGGCCTGCGTTTGAGGTCTTGGCTTCTCGTGGGCAGGCAGTTGGGCTTCGCTTCTGCCCTCATTCCCTGCCTCGAGGCTCAAGTTCTAGGCCCGGGTTATGCAGCCAAAAGACAATACCACCTCAATGGAATACCAGAAAAACCTGCCTCCAGCGCTTGAATTGTCGTAACAAGCGCGGCGATGGTGAGATACCGGGGCGAAATGAGGTGGAATCAAGACCCCCAGGCCGTTCTCCTCGTCAACAACGGCTCCACGGAATGGCCCTGCCTCTTGCTGTGGGTCTTCAAGGTATGGAGCTGTGTCCCGTATTCTTGACACACGATCTGCGTAGCGGGGAGGCGAGAACTTCGGAGTAAAGCTACGAGCCGTCCTATCAGCTTTTGACACCAGAAGCTCCTCAATCACCATTTATTCACAAGTGCAAGAGTCGGCTCTGTCGCACTTGATGACGTCTCCTATACTTCCTCCAGTGGCATTTGCTGAAGCAACCCCAACACCGGGCCCGCTAAGGTACCATTGGCATTCAGCAATTCATTCCATCAAACCCAGACTCGTCTGACGATACAGAGGTCAAGAACCAATGGCTGCAGTCACCGGCGGGGGCTGCAGTCGCCTTTGCATGCTAGATCAAGCAGGTCAAGCTCGCGGGAAAGACATCCACACTATGAGTTGCTCAATTTGGTCTGGTCTCCTGCATAATCCGATGATGCAACCGCATCTCCCACCAATCCGTCTACGCCGCGGCCAACTTCCGGTTTTTATCAATGCCCCGGGCTCTTCTCCCGGTCCCAGGCAGGTTAGAACGGACGGCTGCTTCGTTCGCTGTCGAGCTTGCGGGCTGCGGCCTTTGGTGACCTGGAAGCAGGCTGAGCAGGAAGACCGAAACGTACATTCATGATGCGGTCAGGCACGCCGCCAACTATTAAAAGTCGCTCTTGCATCAAAGGCGGTCACGGAAGTGGTTTGGGAGATGCCATTATTGGCCGAGAGTGCCAGTTGCTGACGCGGCTACAGCGTCTCGACCACGACGCCGTGCACGCCTCGCCCGGCGTTGCAACTTGCAGGATAGCACGCTCGGGATCCCATTCTACAAACCCAACGCATGCGCAGACTCGACAAACAAGTTGAAGCGATCCAATGGCCCTTGCCTCTTCGAGGGGGGGGGGGGGGGGGGGGAAGCTCGGGAGCAATTAACCGCTGCTGGTCGCGTCAATCTCCCGCTTCCCCTTTCGAAACCGGACGGCTGCGACTTCTTCTGGCTCCCAATCTAGCGACCAATCTCGCCAGCACCAGCAGCATACCCGTGAGTGCTAGCGACATGCATCTACCTGGAACCTGGCAATTCATTTACTCTGCTCGGAACTCCAAGGTTCGAAATCCTTGCCGGATATTAGCTCATATTTATCTGCACGCATCCCAGTTGCTATCTCTAGCATCTAGCACCCCGCCTGTGATTCCGAAGACCTGCGACCACGATGCCGTTGTGGTGGGATGGCGAAGATCCCATCTACCATCCCAGGGGCGCAGACAAGGGACCTTCCGTCGTAGCAGCAGCACGGCACCAGTGCCAGCAACAGAGGGCGGATGCTCGGTCTGATAATAGCTTGCAGGACTTTACATGCCGTCATTCGGATGTCAACAGCCCGGTGTTGCCATTCCACGGCAAGCAGGGAGATGCCGGCTTGGGCTGTTAGCGCGGCACTCTTATCCCCGTAGACTGATTGCGTGCATCGACGTCCCGCGCTATCTTAGTTTCAGATGTCGCTGCAGTTCATGGATGTGATCAGCATAACACCTGGCCCAGGGATAGAACCCAAGATCTGTCTGGGCTCGCGCAATCTGGGAATCGGGACACGCATATTATCGCTCTTAGTAGTATCTACACTAGGCCCATGGCTCTACGACTAGATCGTGACAAGCCTTGTTTATCGTTAATAGCTCTATATTAGCACCATCCTTGTCATTCTTGGGGGTGCCACTTGGCTAGTGGCTGGAGTGGACGGCACAGGCGTCTTGACGTTTTGACGCCGCCATCGATTAGAATAGCAACTCGGCTCCTCTGTCTCAGAATCTGATACAGGCAGGTTGAGCGAAACATCGTGACCCCCGAAAGCGCCCGAATGGCATCCATCCAACCCACAGCCATCCGGTACCCCATATGGCTCCTGTCTGGCTGACAGCTGTTCAAATGGCTCAACTCAGTAAACGTCGTTTGCGAGCCTATGTTCCTATGTTTGGGCAAGCGCAGGGCTTAGCGGAACTGCCACTGGTGGCTTCTTCAACGGGGCTAGGTTCAGGTGCCATACATAGCAATGCAATACGGTTATTGATGACAAAATCATTGGGCTGTCCGAACTGTTCCACATGCTGTCGCGGTCCCGACCGAAGTCTGGGATCGGCCTATCGGACTCTAAACCCCGACCCCGATCCCAGCCCCGACGAGCCGAGCGGGTTCGGGGTTTACGCCGCCGTGCGGCAAAAAGCGGGTCCGTCAGTTGGCTCCTCGATTTGTCGTCAGCACCTCTTTGCAAAAACGTCGTCATTCACGGCTGACTTTCTTTTTTCCTCCTCTGTCGCTCACTACACTGTCCTCCGATAACCGCACCACTAAACCTGACGTCCCCAAGACGAGGGCCAGGGAGACACCTGCCGCCTCACCGGTTCCGGAGGGCGAACCCCCTCCCCCCCCAAAAGAAATTATGCTGCGCCAGAGCGCCCTGGCATGCGCCGGCCGCCGCGCCCTGCCGACATCTCCGCCGATCCGCCGATCCTTCCACGTCCTCCTCTGCCAGCCCCGAGCCGCCTCGCCTTTCCGGCCCGCCCGCCGCTGGCAGGGCACCTTCTCGGCTGGCTTCACCCCGCCCTCGCCGGCGTCCCTCGGCGCCCCCCGCCCCGCCGGCACCTACACGCGCACGCGTAAGGTGTTGCGCCGCCTGCTCGTCCTCTCGGCGCTCCTCGGCGCGGGCTACGGTATCGACCAGTACCTCTACGCCGCGGGCATCGCGCGCTCGCTGCGCACCTTTGGACTGGGGCTGATGGTCGCGCTGGATTATAAGCTGAACTTCCGGCCGACGCCGCTGCCCATCATCGGGGGCGAGGGGGGCATCCCGGAGCTGCACCGGCGGAATGCGGAGCGCTTGTTCAGCTTGCTGCGGGATAATGGCGGGCTGTATCTCAAGATTGGCCAGGCGATCGCCATGCAGAGCGCGGTGCTGCCGGCCGAGTTCCAGAAGATGTTTGCGCGCATGTTTGACGATGCGCCGCAGGACGGGTGGGAGGCGGTCGAGAAGGTGATCCGCGAGGATTTTGGGGGGAGGAGTGTTGAGGATGTGTTTGGCGTAAGCTTTACCGGCCGCGAGGGCATGGGAGTTATGGAGCGGACCGCGAGGGCGAGTGCGTCGGTTGCGCAGGTGCACTGGGCTAGACTTCCGGATGGGAGGGAGGTGGCTATCAAGATCCAGAAGCCGGAGATCAAGAAGCAGATTGGGTGGGATCTGTGGGCGTTCAAGTAAGTGTGCGTTCGTCGGCCCTGTTGGGACGGTTTGCTAATGGATTTATGTGTGTTTAGGGTAGTCACCAGGGTTTACACCTACTGGTTTGATCTGCCGCTGTACAGCTTGGTGCCCTTCATCACAGAGCGCCTGATGCTCGAGACGGACTTTGAGAATGAGGCGAAGAACTCGGAGCTGATGCGCCAGCTTGTGGCCGACGAGTCGAGGCTCCGCGGCCGCGTCTACGTGCCCCCCGTGTACCACGAGTTGAGCTCGAAGCGGGTGCTTACGACAGAGTGGATCGAGGGCGTGCGACTCTGGGATAAGGCGTCGCTGACGCGGCCTTGGATAGGTGGCCGCGGGAACGGGTCGGCTGGTGTGCATGGCGCGCTTCTGGAGTCTCCAGACATGGATATCCTGCGCCAGGAGATGCGGAGGGATCCCGATAACCAGTTCCTGAAGCCGGAGCGGATGGAGTGGAAGGGGTGGAACAACAAGGCAGGACTCGGCGTCTCGACCAAAGACGTGATGACGACTATGGTCGACTTGTTCTCAGCACAAATCTTCAAATGGGGTGTCGTACACTGCGATCCACACCCAGGAAACATTTTTATCAGGCGGTTGCCGAGTGGAGAGCCCGAATTGGTACTAATCGACCACGGACTATACGTCTACATGAGCGACAAGTTTCGGCACGAATACGGCCTTTTCTGGAAGTCGCTCATGACGTTCGACAACAAGAAGATTACCGAGATCACGGTGGAATGGGGGATCAAAGCTGCGGACTTGTTCGCATCGGCGACCCTGATGAGGCCGTACGAGGGTGGCAGCGGCCAGTTCAAGAGTGAGATGCTCAGGAACCTCGAGGACGGTAAGACGGCGAGCCAGCGCAGCTACGAGATGCAGCAGCGCATGAAGCAGGGGATCCGGGACATCCTCTCCGACGAGGAGAAGTGGCCCAAGGAGCTTGTGTTTATCGGGCGCAACATGCGCATCGTTCAGGGAAACAACCAGTTTTTGGGGTCACCCGTGAATAGGATCAAGATGATGGGCGAGTGGGCAAGCCGCAGTCTTTTCGAGGACCGCAACTTGCCGTTCAACCAGCGGATGGCCAACATGTGGCAGCACCTATTGTTCAAGACCGTGCTAACGCTGACGGACGTCGCCTTCTACTTTTACAAGATAAGGCAGCTTCTTGGGCTCGGCGGAGGCATGGAGGATGAGGTGGAGGCTAGGATGAGGACCGTGGCGAAGGAGATGGGGGTTGACTTGCAGCATCCTGTGTTTGAGGGCTGATGCTTCAGTTCTGCAAACCTCTCTCTTCATCCAAGCGTGCATGTATTATAAGCTGTACTTTAGTTCCGAGTTGTAGACGGCCTAGACGGATACCCCCTCAACTTTAGATGGCGTCGTGGGAAAAGGGGGTGGGACTCCTCACTACACTCCAATGTCTGCCTTGCGGACATTATATAGAAAGAGAAATAATGATAAGCGCCCATCCTTGATACCGCTGCCCTCGAGACAGAAAGACTTGATCATGGTATCCTTGGTATCGTGTACTGGGAAAGGGAAGTTGGCCTTCTCCAAGATCTGCCAACCGGGGTGTTTTCGAGACGTGATGGGGCCGGGTTCGCTGAACATAGGCATCGGCCCCAGGCATTCAGACAACCATTTTTACGCAATGTATTATGAGAGTGGCCAGAACCACTTCACTTGTTTCAAGCGATGGGTATTGGGTGCTTCATCACAGACGGCCACGGATACGCCACAGATACGCCACAGATGCGCACTTGATGTGGTGTCATGGTGTGTGTAATGGATCGCATAAAGTTGAAGGACTGACGGAAGGGGCTTAGCTCCGGGGGTGGGTGTTTTCATGCGAAATGTCTTAGTGTGAAACACGGGCTTTTTCCCCACGGGTCTAGGCGGCTTTGGGGTTACTCCCAGGATGGCTGAAATTTGTCTTTTTACCCATCCATGTCCTGATGATTGCTGGATGGGATGGACGGATGGAACGCGGCGCCTCATGCGGCGGCGGGTGATTCTTGTTGTTTGATGCAAAGCAAAGACATTTCCATCTGTGCCCGTGAGCGCACCCCCTTGCCTGCTCCAAGAAAATTCCTTCTGGAAGACGAGGGGAATATCAACTGCCGTGTCTTGACCGGGTGCAATGGACTGCACGTGGCATCCACAGGTCTCGTTGTCGCTGTCTTGGAAAAGGGGATAACTTCGTCGAAGCTCAATTGTCGAAACAGTTTGCCACTCGGAGCCCTAAACACGGGTTTCGGGTGACGATGGAGCCATAACGGTGGGTGGTCGGAAAGCTGAGGGCACGGCAAGCAGCATCTCTCTCCATCTACCATAGCCACAGCAGGTCGCACCACAGGCTGCAAGAGGGGCGAGAAGAGCGAGATCACCCGTCAACGAACAGACTTGGTCTCGTGATATACACGACCGTGCTGCGGTAACCCGGCAGCGAAGGCGATAAGAGGGCATGACCGACCGTCTTGCCAGCGATGCTGAACGAGTGGGATTCGATTGGCATGTTGGGAGCAGGTGGTGGTCGGACATTTTCCAGCCGCTAATTGGCCGGCGCCGTCGCTCTCTCTTCGCAGGGGTGTCATGACCGGATGCAATTTAAAGGGGTTCTGTCTTTTTCCCACCACCACACTTGGCTCAACATGGGCCGTGGGGCAGGCAATGCCGTGGAACGCTGCAGTGCTGTTCCATGAATGGACAAGAAAAAGAGTTGGCCAACACCTACCTGTTGGCCAGGTCCAAGCACAGAGTTGGCAAAAGAGGGATATGTGAAGAACAGGCGCCTGCAGATACAGAAGTGCGACTGATGAGACACACGCAAACTCGCAGACTTGCAACTGGGAACGGGGATTGAATGGAGAGCGGATCGGGTGAGCTTCTCCGCCCCAGTTCCTCTCTTGAGACGTGAGCACCTCTCCAGGACCCATATCCCATGGTCACTCTCCAAGCTGCGGTTCCAATCATCCGTGGGAGTTCAAGATCTGGGCAGAGGATGCGCAACGTTTTCAGCGTGGGCCATTCTTTTTCCTTCTTGGCGCGACCGTGGAATTGGCGCGTAGTTTAAGGGTGCAGCACGTTACAGGCCAGGTTTGTTCGGTTCGGTAGCTCCCCTGCAATATAGAAGAAGCTGGGAGCTGTACCTGCTGCACGTATCCCCGGACCCTCGACCCGTCTAGCCAATCCCTCCGCGCTGGTCATCATCGGCCGTCACTTTTTTCCCTTCGTCGCGCTTTCTGAGAGTGCTGCTGCCGTGCTTGCTGCCCTCTTGCGCCCCTCAATCCCCCTTTGGACACCGCAGTCAGGCAACCGGTCGAGACTGAGAAATCATTTCTTGCACTACTCCCACTCGCACCTTCTCCTAGTGCCCTTCCGCCCAGCTTTGCATCACCCAGACTCGACCTGGCTGCTGTCGTTGTCGTTGTTCTCTTCGCCTGAGCAAGTCTCGACAAACGCGTTCTACCAGTGCTGCTCCCGTGCTACCTATACGGAAACACCAGCCCGTCCGCCAAACCGGCCCACGAGATCGCCCTGATCGCATTGCCATTTAGCTTCGGCCCAGCCTGAGTTTGTGACGGCAAAGGCTCAAAGTAAGTTTGTCTCACTGCGCTACTATTACTGTTACGGACAACGGTCCCGTTGTTCGTTGTGTTGGGGAGATCAGCCGTACAAAATCCGTCTGGTTTGCAATCGCAAATGGGCGAAGGGGAAACCAGGGGCGTTGGATGCTTCATCGGCGGCCAATAGTACAAAGTTGGCGCCCAGCGACGAGTGACGGGCTTGTTCGAGCTTGCTCTGCAGACCCAATTGCCCATCCAACACGTCGAGCGCAATGCTCAATTCAACTCAATCGCCGTAGCTGCAAAACCTTGAAAGTTGGCTGACGCGGCAACTGCCAGAACTCTCCTGACTGGATTTCCCGGCCGTTGTTCTCTCCCCATCATTTCGACCTCAAGCACCACTCTCCTCGCCAATTGCGCCTGCAGACCACCACACAACGCTGAACATTGTTGATCGACGCCCGACCCTTTGCCAATCGCATCGTGTGCATCTTGTACATACAGCCGATACAGCCGGCAGCTAGGCAAACGAAGAAGGGGCCCTCCCGAGACACAGCACAGCCGTGTTTCGTACCTGCTCTGCTCTCAGCCAGAATCCTGATCTGCTCGAGGTCAGCAACCCCATCCCACCACTAGACGCGGCCGCTTCCCAGTCCCCGACCGTATTGAAGGCTGATTGTTTTCGACAGGCGCGTGCCACCTGCATGTGCCGTTGTTTCCTGGCCTTGCGCAGTGTCCTGCCACACAACCCATCGCAGCTACTCGAGTCTGAAACGTCGACGACTTTATGCTGCCCGCCCGCAGCTGAACCATCATAAACCTAACCTAACCCAATGACCCCCCCTCGTCGCTCCAGCCTCGGAATGTTGCTCCGTCGAAGCAAAAGCGGTAACCTCAAGAAGCAGCAGGCTGAAGAGCAGGAGCTCCAACGCCAGCGCGATGCTTCTGTCTCCAAGTCACCTCCTCGCCTGCCCGTCCTCTACAACGGCGCACCATCACCTCAACTAGGGATTGGCGGCGGCGAGCATCGTCCTGATCCTCTCTCAGTTATCTCTGGCAGAGCTGACTACAACTCCAACTCTACTCCGCGCCCGTCTATCGAACCGTCCCGCTCTGTTGTCAGCGTACCTCCACTCCCCAACGGTGGTTTTGACCCCTACGCCAGCACCGGCAGCATGGCGCACCGCGGCCGATACAGCTATGCGAGTAGCGCCATCAGTACCATCAACAGCCCCCGAAGAGTCCGCAGAAGAAAGGACCCCACCCCCTTCAAGTAAGTTGGCCCATTGGACAATACTCAAGCAAACGGTGTGGCTCACTCTCTCCAGCATTCTCATTGTTGGTACCACAAATTCCGGCAAGACATCGTTTCTCGAATTCCTCAAGGAGGCCCTCGTCCTTCCCCCTAAGAAGCGGACCAAGAGCACCGTCGAGCAAGATGAGTTCCTCCCTAAGTCGCCGCCGACTGGGAACTTCATCCCACACTATCTTGAAACCGAAATCGACAACGAACGCATCGGCTTGACACTCTGGGACTCTGAGGGATTAGAGAAGAATGTCGTCGATCTGCAGCTTCGCGAAATGTCGAGCTTCCTTGAGAGCAAGTTCGAGGAGACCTTTACCGAGGAAATGAAGGTTGTGAGATCACCTGGTGTACAGGATACCCATATCCACGCAGTCTTTCTTGTCCTTGACCCAGCCCGCCTGGACCGCAACATTTCAGCGGCCAAGGCTAGCGCCACTAATGGACATCAGAACGGCGGGAAGCACCACCCCCCAGCAAGAGTTTTGGGAGGTTTGGATGAGGACCTGGACCTCCAGGTACTCCGAACTCTGCAGGGCAAGACCACGGTGATTCCAGTCATTGCAAAGGCCGATACCATTACCACCAAACATATGAACGTGCTCAAGAAGACCGTCTGGGATAGTCTAAAGAAGGCGAACCTCGATCCACTGGAAGCTCTCGGCCTAGACGATGAGTACGAATCCCCCGATTCTAGCAGAATCGCGGAGGAGAACGAGGACGAAGACGAATTCGAGCACAGCGACACCGCGGGTGATTCGGATTTTCCCATCCAGGGGCGGGAGACTTCACCCAAGTCTAAGCGACTATCCAGCGGCTCCGTACGTCGGCACAAGGTTTCCGAGAGCGACCTTAAGGAGGGTGAAGTTCCCTATATCCCCATGTCGATCATAAGCCCCGACATTTATGAGCCTGGTGTGAAAGGCCGTCTATTCCCATGGGGCTTTGCGGATCCGTATAATGAGGATCATTGTGATTTCGTCCGCCTCAAGGACGCCGTATTCAGCGAATGGCGTGGCGAGCTGCGCGAGGCTAGCCGGGAGCAGTGGTACGAAGGCTGGAGAACGAGCCGGCTCAAGCAACGAGATGGTTCCAAGCTGCGTCGATAAGGGCTTGTAAAAGCTTCGGAAGACCAAAACAATCACAATTTCCCTCGGCTCTGACTTGCGGTTTGCCATTATCGGGGAGAGGGCTGTGCTCTTTATCTCTCACCTACCAACGACGAGCCGAGATAACGAACCCCACATGCCAGCGGCCGGCTAACCATACGACCACGCGCGTCGAGACACCAATTGCGCGGTTTCCTTTTTCAGTCCGGTCTTCTAGTTGGCAAACCTTCAGCTACGGAAACATCATACCCCATTTCTCGTCTTTTTTGTCTTGTTCACTTTTTTCAGTCATCCTCGTTCGGACTTCACGATGCACAAAATCGATACCATAACGACACTTTTCTTTCTCAGCCTCGACGAGAGCCGGTATTGCGTATGGGTCGACAAGAAGTCCATCCAGTCTGGATCTCGTGTGGAGGATAGGTGCGGATTGGGCAGTTAAGTAGCCTGTGGGCCAAGATTGCCGTGGCGCTGGAAAAGTCGGGGCTGGACAAAAGACACCCATAACGCTCAACAAGCTCTTTTATCTTCTCATGTACGATGTTTATCTCTTCATATCGGCCGGGTGCGGAATAAATACCCCCTAGCTTCTCACGCTTTCTTTCTGGCTGTTTCGCTACCTTTTTTTCTATTATCTTCTGGATCAAGAATACATATTCACCTCTGCAGAGACAAGGTGTGGACGGAGGGAGGAAGGGTGACTTCTGGTCGGCAAGACGGACAGACAGACACTGTTTGCTGCTCGTTGTGTTTTGTTTTATCTACTGTTGTATGCTAGTTTGGGGAGGACCAGGCTCTCACTTTGACTCGCTTGAGAGACAATGGTGGCCGATACATAGATTTAAGCCAAGCCTTGCTTTTATCATAGCAGGTTCGGGCTCAACAAGCAGACAACTGCGGTGCCTGGCCCGCTTGGTCCTGCCGCGGTACCAACTCTCTGGCCTCGGTGGCGGTTCCGGTCTCTTATGGTCACGAAAAGCAAATCCTAGAGACTTTTTTTCATGGTTGATAGCTTGTTTTGGGGTGATTCAAGTGTAATGTGTAGTTGCTACCGTCTCATAGACAGAGCCTCTGAGGTAGTAGCGACTGATGCTCAGAACACGACAAGAGATAACTGGGAAGAGCGTGCACATAGTGCGCAACACAACCCCAATCGTAGTAGGCTAATTCATTGCTACTGACGCCTAAGCTAGTAGCCAAAAAAGCAACCATCCGAGGGATAATCAAAATGTATGGACGGATTCAAACAGGGCCCGTCTAACGGCTCAAATAAAAATGCCTGTTCCTGCCCTCCTCAACCTCATACCTCATTTCCCAGTAACAGCAGTATGCCTTAATTATATAGCCTCTTCCCTCCTGTTATCCTATCCAGGTTTCTAGGCTCGTAACTCCCTTCCCTCGTCAAACATCCCAGAGCCCCCCACGCCGCCACGAATGCCCACATTTCGGAGCGCTCTCAAGATTGGGTGGAAGAGAGGATACTGAATAGGAAACACCTAGTACGGCAGTTGAGCTGATTCAGTCAAAGTAGGTTAGGGATTCCAGGGGCAGGATGGCGTGATAGTGGTTTGCTTAATTATCGCTATTGCTACATGAGGGAGAGTCGCTCCCTCGGATCGGTTGGGGGGTAACCAACAGAAGCCATCGCTGCTGTTTCCGCACGCCGCACAATACCCTTCCTCTAAGATGTCCCATCACGCGTCCAATCCATCTCCTCCACCCGCTGCAGTTTGATTTTCATCTTCTCCTCCCACTTCTTAGCTGCGCTGTCATACGGTATCACGTGGACGCCGATGTCCTTGGCGCGGTACCGCGTCCCGGCCGCGCCCCCATTCTCCTCGGCGCCGGCGCCCGCCCGTGCGGGGAAGTAATCGAGCTGGTCGCGGTCTGTCACGACGAGCCCCAGCCGCTTGCGCGCTGGCATGTGCACGTCCTCGCGGTGTCGCTGGAAGTTGGCCTCGGCGCACGCCGCCGAGCACCACAGAGTTGGCAACTTGAGCGACGTCAGGCACTCGCGGCAGAAGACTAGCGTGCTGCTGTCGTCCGGGTGCGCCGGGGCCGGCGAGGCCGGCCGGATGCACTCTGCTTCCGAGGCGCAGGCGTGCGAGGTGGCGTGTCGGAGCTAGCGCAAGGGGTTTAGTCTGGGGCGAGGGATGGAGGGATTTGGGGGGGGGGGGGTTTACCTGGTCCCGGTGGGAGTCGTGTTCGGCGCAGCAGTAGACGGTGGGTTTGGTGTCTTGGGCTTTGTAGGCGACGAGGATGGTGCAAATGGGACAGCAGAAGAAGTCGCGCGTCGTGGGCACCTTACTGCACATGAGGCAGGGAGAAAGATCGTAGAGCTCGTCGGGCATAACTTCGGCCTGCCGCTGTTTCTCCCTGCGCGACTTTTGCAGTTCGTAGCCCGTCCGGCCCCGGAGCAGAACCTGGAGGCGCTCTTGAAGCTTCCCGATTTGCTCGCGCGAGGCGATGGTTGCTGCCCGCTCCTCGAGGACTCGCTCGATGACTGCCTCCATGGATGAGCTATCTTGAAGTAGGCTAAGGTACCTTTGAGCGTCCTCGGGTGTTAGTGCCGCCTGGTAGGCGCCCTCGGTGCTACTTGTGGTAGGGCCGGTGCTCAAGAAAGCGTCTCTCAACACCTCGGTCCTCTCGGCCGCCCCCTTGGCCGCACTCAACCGCGCCGGGACGCCGTCGAGGCCCGCACCCTTGGCTAGCAAAGGACTCTCACCGAGAAGATTTGTGATCTCGGTAGCCAGCCCTACCATCTGCATAGGCACGTCCTCGAGCTTCTCCTTGACAGCATCGCGGCGGGCCGGGTCCTCGGCCATGAAGCGCAGCAGCGACGCTTCCACATTCTCAGTGTACCAGCGGGCGCGCTCCTCCTGGATGCGGTCGTCGATGACGCGCGGGTCGAGTTGGTACTCCTTGGCGTCGGCAAACATGGTATCGAGCTCCTGGAGGAAGGCGCGGCGGCCCGAGAACCACTCGGCATCGGGCGAGTTGAGGTAGCGCGAGCGCACGGCTTCCAGAACCATTTCATAGCACTCGGCACACTCGAGCAGGGCGGCCTTATTATTATCGCCGTGGTCGGCGGCGCATCGCTGCCGGATCTGTGTCGCCTCCTCGGCGAGCTGGGCCCCCTTGCTCTCGACAAGGGCAGATTGGAGGAGGACTTCTGTCATGGCGGAAATGGGGAGACGGCTATGAGATGGGCGCTTCGGGCGGTATTGTGGATATGAACATGCTTCGAGTCCCTATGAGAGAGGCTCGGCTGAGACACGAGTGTCGCTGACTACCGCTATCCACAACTTTAGCAACCTCGTAAAATTACGGGTGAATTCCCAGGGGTAAACCCCGTTTTCTTATGAGGGATAGAATGAAAACAAATGTCTGAATTACTGATTTTGTTTACGTGTATCAGGCAGCCGACAGAAACTTGTCTGATACATTGAACTTTCGATGTGGCGGGAGCGTGGTGAGGCGCCACTCGGTGTAGAAGACGTTTGAGCGCCACACTGAGCCAAGCGAGCCACCCACCCATTCACCTAGGTCAACGGCGCGTCGCGCTAAAATCGCATTTGACATGGACCTCAACTACAATCCTAACTTGCCTGTGGGCTGAACGCTATCATTCACCAACATCACACATTCACACCGAGAAACATGGTATGCCTCACCTCTCTATTCTACTGGCTAATACTAATACCACCGACACAACAGGCCGACAAACTCCGCACCCAGCAAGAGCTCGAGCGCCTGCAGTCCAAGTACATCGGCACGGGGCACCCCGACACGACGAGCTGGGAGTGGAAGACCAACATCCACCGCGACACGTACTCGAGCATTGTCGGTCACCCACCCCTGCTGTCGTACCTCGCGCTGGCACAGAATGAGCCCGTTGCTAAGGTCCGGGCGCAGATGATCAGGGTGAGTTCACTCGTCTGCCTTGGAGATGGTTGATGGCTGATGGGGGACGCTGGATAGAAAATGCTCCAGCCGATGGGCCCACCGCCGCCGAGAGAAGGGGAGGACCCCATTGTGGCCGCGAGACAGGTCTTGGATTGAACCTACACTGGACAAAGGAATACAAGGGGGCAGGGGAGATGTAAGTGACAGGCCGAGTGGGTTCGCATCCGGCAACAAGCATGACTTCTGATGAGTTGTTTGTACGCTGCCTAAACGGCAGGGCAGGCCTTCTGGCAAATGGATTTGCGCTGCAAACTCCAGCGGAAGGACGGCAACACTAGAAAGAGCGCAAGAAACCCGAGTCCATAGTACACAATTATACCCCAACACCAAACGTCAGCCAGTCATCCGCTCGTGTCCCTTTTCGGACAGCAGAAAATTGCTCGCAAGGTCCCAAATCGCTGTATCACACCGTTATGAAACATTCAGAGATTAGCAATGGAACCAGGAAAACGTCCCGCCTACTCCTCATCCTCCTCCTCCTCCTCCTCGGCTCTCCTCCTACGCCGACGGCGAGTACTCGGTCCCGGCTCAGACGCTTCCTGTTGCGCATCCTCTTCTCCCTCCGCAACGTCGGTCAAGACCGCCTTTCTCTCCTGGATTTTCAAGCTCACTTGCAGCTTCTTCTCCAGCTCCTCATCCGCCTCGCGTCCATATAATTTCCGCACCATGACCGCAATCGCTTCATGGTCTACCTCCACCTTACCCCGTGGCCCGACATGCCATGTGGTGGAGTCTTCATCGCCAAGCCCTTTGGACTCGACGTTCTTGTGCAGGTAGCCCTGCTTCTGCATTCGTTGAAGCACGGCGTCGGTGCGCTCGTTCGGCGTGTTACCGTCGTTCGGATTCATAGACGGCATGTTCTCTGTCGCGTTGAGGCGCTGGAGGTGGCGTCGAAGCCGGGGCTCGCTAAGCTCGCCGCCGCTGAGCGTGACGATGGCGATAATAGTGGAGTAAAGTGCCGTGTACGAGGCTTCGCCTTCGGGGGAGGTGACTTTGGATGGGCCGACAAGGGTTGGAGTGCGGAATTCAGACGGGAGGACTGAAACGAGCATGTACGAATTGGAAGTCGGTTCTTTCTGGGTTTGGGATTTGGCAGCTGGGAGGAGGGGGTGTTAACTGGGAGGCTTGACTATGAGTGGGATGAACATACCTTTTCTTTTCTGTTCGGCCGACATGAGGGTCCTATCCTTGGCGGGAAGCTCTACCATCTCCATGCCGAACGTTGCGCGCAGCTGTTTCTGCGCACCAGCAAATACCTTCTTGAACTCTCTTCCATGACGCTCCAGTACTGCAAGGAATATAGGTTAGTATTGTAGTCTGTAGTTTAGTGGGAGACCTCGACTAGCGAACCTTTCTCCTTTATGCCATCTCGGCGAATTGGGGTTCGTGAGAAATCGCAAGCTAGGGCGTAGCGCACAAGCTTCTTGATCAACTGGCTGGTCTCGTCCGTCTCAATACCGCCCATGCGCTCGTCGCCATCCGAGCCTGCATTTTCGGGGCTTGCCGAGCGCTGGCGCACATCTTCGTCCGATTCCTCCTGAACTGCCTGGTAGAGATAGGTATATGTAAGCTAGGGTATCATCGCTGGGAGAGGGCGGAGGGGCAGGAGGTACCTGGCGAAGGCGGCGTTGCTGTGAGGGAGGCATCGCTTCGTTACAGTGCTGCTCCCATAAATTGCAGACAATCTGACTAATAAATGAAATTTCAAAGTCAGCAAATTCGAAGGCGTCTATTACTGCTGTGCTAGAGTTCCGCTTGAAAAGGACAGGGACGGATCATTCGAGTGGTGTTCCCGAAGACTGAAATAGCTGATGAGGAACGCTAAGCGTGAAGCGTGAAGCATGAAGCATAAAGTGTCTGTTAGGTGCAGGAACCAGCCACGAGTTGCCTGCCGGGAGCTGGGGGCAGCGTGTTCTGGGTGGGGAACAGGGGTTGATGACCCACCTAAAATCATCCTCTCGCGCCGGACGAGATTGAATTCCATTGCCTGCAAGCGGCCCAAATCGACAAAGGGGAACAGCAGGGCGTCAAAGAGAATACAGGGAATTACCACTGAGAAGAGAGAGAAAGAGGGACAGCGACTAGTCCTAATGCTGCGACGCAATGTACCAGGCGGCTTCGTTTGCCTGCGATGTCAGTTGCGATTGGGCCCAGTCCAGCGACGGCCGTTTTCTCTGTCTGCGCCAGCCCGCGATGGCCGCCAGGCCCAGGCCATCATTGACGCGGTTGCTGGAATTCGCGGCAATCGGCCAGAGACTATCAGTCGCCCCACACCGCACCCCGACGCCATCACCCGAACACCCTCCTCCGCGTGCACGCCAGCCCCTGAAGGCCAACGGCCCGTCTCCGATGCCTTCGCCGATCTAGTAGCAGCCGATGGGCTCTTCAAGAGGCCCGAGGGGCTGTCGAAACTTGAGGGCAGCCAAGGTCTCGACGGCTCAGAAGCGCTTAGGTCCGAGGGGATTGAGGGAGGGCGTCGAGACCACAAGGACCAGGACAATAGCGAGGGCTACAACGAGGTCGAAGGCCATGAGAAAACCCCCAAGCACCAGGCTAATGGCGCCGAAAACCGCAACGCTCACCTTATACGAAGGACACCCCACGGACCAATGGTCGCCCGGCCTCGCAATGAAACACCTCCCTCACTTACTTCTGAAATCTCAGACCAGGGCCCGGACAGGAGAGTATATCGAGCTAGGGGAAATCGCCTGATGGCACATGGCGAGGATATATCTGTGGATTCGTTGGGCAAGCCATCCGCCGCCATCGTCATGAAAGAAAAGGGGGGACCCTTCACCATATTCAACGAGATGCCCGAGCTGGATCCAGACAAAGTTCCCGAGGAAGAAACCCAGCTTGCCAGCGCCCTCGAGAGGGAGAGCCTCGGCGCATCCGACCGCGAAATCCTACTCAATATCCACGAGCTACAGCCGGAGGGATCAGGGGCCCTCACCGATGAGGACTTCAACGCTCTCAAAGACACTCTCGCCGACGGCTTTACAAAAGTACAGCTGGCGACATACCTGGCAACCGCCCGCTCTGTCGAGGCCTTCGGAGAACAATCGGCCGAGGCGAAAAACACAACTGACCCCCCTTGGATTATCGAGCGGCGGCCGTGGATGCCCATCGCTACTGAGGGCATCGAGCCGACCGAGGATGCCCTGCAGGGTTATGTCACCAAGCCCATGTTGCCGAAGCAAAAACTAGCCATCCGGATAATGCGCGAGTGCTGGGATGTGTCTTCGCAGTCGGTTGATGAGCTTCAGGGGTGTCTCGAGTTACGGCTTCGCGACACCGAATTCGCGCTTCTTCTCAGTACGTCCGCTTCTTCCCCAATCCCCACCACCTTCGACGCTAACCTCCGAGTTCCTAGTTGGATCGAGTAGATGGGTACAAAGTATTGCGAGAAACTACCTGGAGCCCGGAAAGCAGATTGAGTTTTTCGCCACGAGCAAAATAATCTCCATCATGGCATCCCAACCCGTAGCCGAGGCGGTTATGAATGAGCTCAACCAGACGCTAGAGAAGGCCAAGACTGTCAGCTTCCCCGCCAATCTTATTTCTCCAAAACCCATATCGCCCGAATTGCTCGACGACGTTGGAAACATCACCAATACCCTAGTCCGGCTCGATGATTCAGGAAAGGAGATCCTCGTCACATGGGTTAACCTGCCAGAGCCAGCCGAAGGGCTCGAGAACCTCGGCGACATTGTCTTGCGCTACCTGCTCTCGGCCTTTGTCCCGAACCCACGCGCATCCACTGCCCTGAGGGTACTACCTAGATCCCGCTATAAGCAAGGTCGATACATTGTCAAGTACGGCTGCGAGCCCCTGCTGCCGTGGCAGCTCCGCCGAAAGAAGTGGTCAAGATACACTTGCGCAGCGCCCGCCGTGTTGGGACCTCGTCCACCGATGACAGTCTCAGCCCCCATACCGGAAGATATACTCGTCCGACCCGTTGAGATAGAGCTCCCCAAGCCCGAGCCCGAGCCGGTGAAAAGAATACCTTTCCAACCGCCGCCCCCCACTACCACTACCCCGTCTGACGCGTCGGGCTGGTCGTTGCAGCCCATCAGCCAGACGCGCGCCGTCTTCGGACACGTCCTCCACGCCCAACCGACGCCATTATCCGCCGTGCAGACCCTTAACCGCTCGCTCCCACGCACTTTCATCCCCATCACTCCACCCCTCCAAGCCCTCGCCTTCCGATCCAACCTCCACGAAGAGGGTCTCTGGCACATGATTCTCGTCCTCCGCTTTATGCCCGCCCCACGACAGGGCCCCTCGCCCGACGGCTCCATCCCCGACCTGACAGCCGCGGCGCCCCCACTCGAGCTGCGCCTCGAGGCAGACCACCTCGAGATTAAGCGCATCATCTCCCTCAGCGCCACCGCCGCCGCCGACGACGTCGACATTCTTTTCCCCGCTTCCCCCGTCGACGTCCGCATACAGCAAAACCTTACCTACATGCTCCCCGGCGAGGGCATCGACATCCACGCGCCCGCCGTTCTCTCCTACCTCGAGCGCGCCGACATGCGCCCCTGGGTCGGCGCCATCGCCACACCACCAAGCCTCGAGGGCCTGGCTCTCCCCCGCCGCCTCTTCCGGCCCATCTTCCCAGAAGAACAACAGCCGGACACCGAGAATGCCGACGATTCCATCTCCGTCAACTATCTCTACGCCGGCATCAGCGTTCAGCGTGTCGTCACCGCTGAGTATCAAGGCTTCAAGGTCGGCTACCGCAGCAGTGAAGCGGGGCCGCGCGGTGGCAAGTCCGCCGAGCTGTTCCTCGACGCGGTGGCGGTCGACTTGCCAGCTATCGAGCGCGAGCAACACTTGGTGGAAGTGGCGCGTGAAAAGCGGCTGGCCGAGAAGCTCCGTCTCGAGAAAGAACTCGCCAACACCCTCAACGGCGAGCCCCCCAAGCCATTCAGCCCTGCCCCCGTCGTAGGCGCCAGCCCCACCCCCCAAAAACTGTGATCATGCCCATCGACATCAAACCCAACCCCAGCCCAGCCGAACCCGCCCCCGAGGAAAGCAAGGCCACAGAAACCGAACAGGCAGAATCCAAGCCCGACGTCAAAGCCCCAGTATGGCTTGCCAATATCTACCTGGACGCCGTCTGCAAACTCGCAGAGAGCCTGAGGGCACCCGGGCGCAAGGCCGTCGCCAAGACCGATGCTGAGGGCAATCCCCTCCCGCCCAGGCGCACGATCAAGGAAAGGAAGCCTCGGGGCCCCAAGGATTTGGACGCCGAAATAATGAACCAGCTATTGGGGTAGAAGCACGAAAAGTTCCCACCGCCGTCGTTGGAAATATATTGTAGCACACAGAAACTCTGTAGATTTGTACAACATGTAATATCTTAACGTTTGTTTCTCGACCGTAAGTCTGACATGTGCTAACCAGCCACACAAAGCTTTGGGAATAGCTCAGCTGTCGGCAAGATGGCCATGGCCCTCGGGAATTAGCATGGTTCTCGAAAGGTCAGGTATTGGAAACACTATCACTGGTATTCACATCATCCGCACCCCGATCTGCCAGGGAAAGTCTATCCCTTGAGGCGAATAAAGACGATATTCTCTGGCGCACATCGCCAAATTCGTCACGTTTCGTCGTTCGGCCAATACCACGAGAGAGTACAACACCTAAGAATTACATTCAGCGCAATCATCACCTCACGTCAAGGCATCAAGAAGGAATGTTTTTAGGGAATCCTTATTTGTGTTCACTTCTTGGAGACTCTATTTTGTACTAAAGCACATGGTGAGAAGTTTTGATTCGCAGAAAACCCAGACCATTTCCTCTCAGATATGTGCCCCAAACAAAACAGCCCAGTGCTCATGCAAAGCAAGGAAATTTGACGGTCGTAAGATACCTGATACGATCCCATCGATGAGCTGGACCCTTCCTGGTTGCCCATACATTAAATTGTTATTGATGTAACAAGAAGCATTTACTTCTTGCCACCAGCCTTGGCAGCGGACTTGGTAACCTTACCAGTACCGGCGGCAGCCTTCTCGACGGCCTTGATGACACCGACGGCGACGGTTTGACGCATGTCGCGGACGGCGAAGCGGCCGAGAGGGGGGTAGTCGGTGAAAGCCTCAACGCACATGGGCTTGGACGGGATCATCTTGACGATGGCGGCGTCACCGGACTTGATGAACTTGGGCGTGCTCTCAACCGACTTGCCGGTACGGCGGTCGATCTTCTCGATGAGCTCGGCGAACTTGCAAGCAATGTGGGCCGTGTGGCAATCAAGGACCGGGGCGTAACCAGCACCAACCTGACCGGGGTGGTTCAGGACGATGACCTGGGCGGTGAAAGAAGCGGCGCCAAGAGGGGGGTCGTTCTTGGAGTCACCGGCGACGTTGCCACGACGAATCTCCTTGACGGAGACGTTCTTGACGTTGAAGCCGACGTTGTCACCAGGGAGACCCTGGGTGAGCTGCTCGTGGTGCATCTCGACGGACTTGACTTCCGTAGTGACGTTGGCAGGAGCGAAGGTGATAACCATACCGGGCTTGAGGATACCAGTCTCGATACGGCCGACCGGCACAGTTCCAATACCGCCGATCTTGTAGACATCCTGGAGGGGAAGACGGAGAGGCTTGTCGGTGGGGCGCTTGGGCTGCTCAATGGCATCGATAGCATCGAGGAGGGTCTTGCCGGTAGACTTGCCAGCCTTGGTCTCCTTCTCCCAGCCCTTGTACCAGGGGCAGTTGGGGGAAGCCTCAATCATGTTGTCGCCGTTGAAACCCGAGATGGGGACAAAGGCAACAGTCTTGGGGTTGTAGCCGACCTTCTTGATGAAGTTGGTCGTCTCCTTGATGATCTCGTTGAAGCGAGCCTCGGACCACTTGGCGGTGTCCATCTTGTTGATGGCGACGATGAGCTGCTTGACACCGAGGGTGTAGGCGAGCAGAGCGTGCTCACGAGTCTGGCCATCCTTGGAGATACCAGCCTCGAACTCACCAGTGCCGGCGGCAATGATGAGAATGGCGCAATCAGCCTGGGAAGTACCAGTGATCATGTTCTTGATGAAATCACGATGTCCGGGGGCATCTGCAAGCAGGACATGCATTAGCAGGGGTCAGAAGCAGGCGCATGGAGTGCAGGGGACGTACCAATGACAGTGACGAAGTACTTGGGGGTCTCGAACTTCCAGAGAGCGATATCAATGGTGATACCACGCTCGCGCTCGGCCTTGAGCTTGTCAAGAACCCAGGCATACTTGAAGGAGCCCTTTCCGAGCTCAGCAGCTTCCTATTGTTCAGGATGTCAGTACATCTGTCTGCTGACTGCAATGGTGATGTCTCGAATGTTGATGTCGCATTGCGGGTTGTTGGCCCGTGCGCAGAGAATTTTTTGCTATCTGCACATTTTGTGTGCCCCTCCCCCACCAAGATAAGAGGAGGGGCAAGCCACAAAGGCGGATCGGCGGGGAAAATGGATGGTGCCAGGCAGAAATGGATATATTCTGATGGCTTGGAATTGATAGGAAAATGTTTGTGAGACGATGATTCAAAGGGATGGACTAACCTTCTCGAACTTCTCGATGGTACGAGTGTCGATGCCACCGCACTTGTAGATCAAGTGACCGGTCTGTGAATGGTTGTCAGCTTGTTGTTTATTTGATGAGTAGCCTACGCGACCATGGGATCGCGCGTGCCAGAGGAGGGGTCATGATGCTTACCGTGGTGGACTTTCCGGAGTCGACGTGGCCGATGACGACCACGTTGATATGAGGCTTGTCGTCCTTACTGTGAGACGGTCAGCGACATACTTGATGGAGCGGCGAGATCGCGAAGCAGACTGCGAAACCCTGCGCGAGAAGGCGCGCAGGAAGGCGCTTAGCTTGCCCCGCGATACTGGAAGATGATGATGACTTACCCCATTTTGATGGTTTTGAGGATTTGTGATTAGGTTGTGTGACTGGCGACTTGCGCTTGACTGGGGATGATGTTAGAGAAGAGAGTGACGAAGATCGCAGGATGTTGCGAGAAGGGAAGAGGGGAGAGGTGAGAACGCACTCTTGAAAGTGGCAGGTGATTGCTCGAATCAGGTATGCCGACAAAGAAGGAAGAAGGAGAGCAGGGCAGAGTTGAGGAGGAGGGGTTGAAGTTTTTATGCCTATCTGTGGAGGGGCGACGTGCTTTGGTGGGGTACTGACAACCATTCACTTGCAACACAAAAAATCAACCAAAGTGGGGCAGCCAGAACCTAGCCCTCATGGAAATTTCTCTGCCGCGCCTTGCCGCCCCGCAGCAGGCTGCGCGCTCGAAAGCTCGAAGGTACCCTTTTAATCCTTCCAAAGTACTCTCAGAACTGTGCAATTTTGGGGCAATTAATTCCACAATAATTGCAGGCCTATTTAATCGACGCTTTTGCTGCTGCTAGAGCTGCATCGCGATTATAGCTACTGGTTTGCACCGGTTGTGAGGACAAGTGGGAGCTTGGTCCTTGATGTGCCCCTCGCCAAGGCTCTCTGACATCAGTCGCGAACCCCTCCAATGCCAATCCCTTGGGAGCCCCTCTTCTTGATGCTTGACTTGAGACAACGCGTCCACGGCGATGCGACCCCAAATCGAAAGGGTACATGCGTAAAGATAGATAGATACATGTATCAATGGGCTGGTGCAGGTTTGGGCTCTCCTTAGTGCATCTTGTCTCCAGCCCAACCTCGAAGATACCAGGGATGATGCATCTGGAGCGAGAACTCCTGCTCTCGGTGCGGCGTGAGTCACTACGGTCATTCGCCCCTCACCTCACTTGCGCTGCCGTGGCACACACAACAAGTGTTGCTTTTCCAGGGGTTTGGCTTGAACTTTCCGACAATATTCAGCTGCATTTGACCCAACAAACCGTCCTAGAAACGCTCACCTTGGCTTCTCGCAAACACTGGCACCCCACGAGCCTTTTTTTTTTTTTTTCATCTCAGACGACGCGATTGAGGGGTAGCAAAGCAATTGCGCTTGGCAGCGCAGTATGCCCTAGCACGAATGCGTACATCACTTGCATTTGCCCAGCCCAATGGAAACGCCAGCTCGCCGTTTCATCGAGGCCGATGTGAGACCAATAGTGGGATGAAGGCATTGCATCTCGATGCCGGTTCCGGATCCCTGTCAGCGCTTCGAACGGCGCCTTGCATAAGTCCCAGCGAGCTGTCCAACGGCTCAATTGGGGAAGGGTTAGGGCTCTCATCCTGGACCTGTCAATGTCTGGTCTGATGGAGCTGTTCTGGAGCTGTCTTTGAAAGCAAAAAACTGTGATTTTGCGCCAAGCTTTGGCAGGAGCTGTCAAGCTTCTCAAGCAACCATGCCTCCCACGCCGGGGGACCCATGAGTGACGAAAGCCTCGTGGGGGACAGACAAAAAAGCGAGCTCTTGAATTGCGGTCCCAGCGTTTCCACCGCTCCCAGAATCGCCCAGCCAATGTGTTCCCTTCCCGTTGGCGATCCACTCGAGGCGTAGGGCGACAAGAGCGGATCCTTGAGACGGGGTCTGTTACTCGCGACGCTGGCCGGGTTAGTCGAGCCGTTTTCTATAAACGCCATCGGCCGCTGCTCGGTGGTATCTGGAAGAATGTAAACCCCAATTGCCAATTCCTTCCTTTCTAGCAGAAGATCACCATGTCCGCACTTCGAGGCGTCTTCCACCCGTCTATCCTCAATCATGACATCTTTGTGCTGTGGTTTGCTGCGCCAAGTAGATACGACATGCAAACAGAGATCCCTCGTAGCTGCCAGGTCGTTGGTCAGGCCACTGCCAGGGATAACTTGCACACTTAGACATGTTGGAAATACCGATGTATCCATATATAGATTTCACAGTCCATCTTTTGTCCCTCTTTTCTCAGGATGTTGTTATCAGCCGTGGATATAATAACCCTGCATACTCCCCGCTGGGGGGACAACCGCCCCTTCTGCTCCAGTTGAGGAACTGAAAAATAAAATTCATGCTCTCATCAGCCATGTTTTTACTCAGATGGGAAGTATCCTTCTAAACTCATCCCAGCATTCTTCTGTTTGTTGAGCCAGGTTATGTCTATATGTGGGACTGTTGAAGCTCAGATTACCCTGCCCGGATGACCTAGCAGTATCAGGATGATCTACAAATGTGAAATATGTTGGCCCTTGACTTGTGTACAAAATGGTCAGATGCCACGGACCGAGCTTGCGAGAACAAAGGCTTCAGCGAGTGAGTCAGGAACCTAGTATTCCCGGTGTGACGTGTCTCGCACAAAGGGGAAAGGGATCAATGGTCGTCGAGCGCTCGCATGAGGGTGCCTGGCGCTGAGAAAGGTAAACCTCTATCATCAAGAGGGGTAATTATGTCCGACATCACAGCAGGATCAAGAACTCTCGGGTCTCTTACGATTATACACTCGTCAAACAATGTCACAGCCAGCCACCCATCTCAGAATAACATCAGGTTCGTATGGTCGTATATCTCGTGCCTGGCAACTCTCGACCAAACCAAAGCCTTCCTCCCAACTCCAGCGCATTGTTTTGACGCCCAAGCAAACGCGATCCAATCCCCTCCCCCTCCCCAACTCTAACCAAACCCCCTCCAGCAATCTCTAGAAATTCAAGCAGTAAGGGTATGCACCTCCTCATCTGTAAAACCAAGTAGGTACAGGAGATCCGATATGCTCTCCCCATTCAGCCTCGCCCCGGCCTCCATCTGCACGAGCGGCTTCGCGTTCCACGCAACTCCCAAACCCGCGGCCTCCATCATGAGCAAGTCATTGGCGCCGTCGCCGACGGCGACGACCTGCTCCAGCGCAATACCCTCCTTGGCCGCAATCTCAATCAACAACTCGCGCTTGCGAACCGCACCGACAATAGTCCCCTTCACCTCGCCAGTCAACCGACCGGTAGCTTCGTCGATGACCACCTCGTTGGCGTACGCATAGTCAAGTCCCAGTGAGCCAGCGAGCCAGCTTGTTAGGGGCAGGAAGCCGCCTGAAAGCACGGCCGTCTTGACACCGAGACGTTTGAGGGCGCGCAGCAGCGGGCGCACGCCGTTGGTAACGTCGAGGACGGCGCGGAGCCGAGTGAAGATGTCGGCGGACAAGCCGGTGAGCAGCTCGACGCGAGCGCGGAAGGCGCCCTCAAACTCGAGCTCGCCAAGCATGGCGCGGTGCGTGATGTCGGCGACGCGTGCGGCCAGGTCGGGCGGGTCCTTGATTGTTGCTGCTAGCAGATCGATGACCTCCTGCGTGATCAGGGTACTGTCCATATCGAAGACGACGAGCCGCGGGTACCGCCTCCACAGTGTGTCGGCGCGCAGTGCCACATCCACGTTCCACTCGCGTTCAAAGCTGTAGATGAGCTCATGCTTGCGCAAGTCGTCGAGTGAGAGGTAGTCTGGTGACGGCAGCGGCGAGAGTGTCAGCTCTACTACCTGCGGATGGTGGTCAGGGGCGGCACCGAGCTTGAGGCAGCGGTGAGCCGATGTCAGGTCGTTCGAGCCGGGTGGCAGGGGAAAGCTCGACATGAGGTGGAGGAACGAGGTGATGCACATGGGCGAGATGTAGGAGCCGTAGATGTGGTCGAGCGGGTCGGGGCCGGAGGTGGGCGGCTCGAGCGGAAAGGTGTCAAGACTGCTGCTCGGGCCTAGGTTCGCGGAGATGTCGGAGTCAGCGCCAGCCAGCTTTGGCGACTGGCCGGCTTGAGGGGAGGGCACCTTCTGAGGAGAATGGACATCGTTCGAGACGCGGGGGGTCGACTTGTAGAAGAGTGTCGCAACCAGCCGCTCCGAGCTAGTCCCTGGTGCCGGGGTGCAGTTTGGATGCGACAGCTCGTGGCTCACGCCGCTCTCGACAATCCTGGGCGGATTGTCGGGTGAGGGGATGCCATTGAAGGGCGATATCTGCCTCGGGGCTGAGATTTGGGTGGCTTGGATGTCTTCAACAACCGTGTCAATGCCGTAGTGGTTCTCGGGCTTGTTGGGCGGGCGGTACTGCTGGTGTTCCTGGAGGAACGAGCTGCTTCTCATAGACGGGGTCAACGAGGGCCGGCCCTGCTTTTGAGGGGAGCCTTCGTCGGCCATGGCTGTAGCTGCGAGTTGATGTGCGGGGGTTGAATCGACCAGGCGCGCGGGACGGTGATCGGCGGTCGAGGTGCAGTCAATATAAACACTGAGACGGCGGGTCGGGAACGCTTTTCCACTTGTCTTTGCTAGGGTACTGGCAAGAAACGGCAAGAAGAGACACTGGCACCGTTGTGACTGTTCCTGAGAACGGTTTTTGAGGCTTTTGACCACTATGCCCCACCATAGCCGTTCAGACGGGAGTCTCGGCCGCCTCTGTACCCCACTACCGAGTACCCCATGGTGTGAGCATTTCTTTGTGCGATGCACTGCAACGTCACTGCCAATGGAAACCGCGGAGCCGGAACACTTTGTCCTGGACTTGCCTTGGAAGTCTCGCTCTCAAACTTGGAAACTCGAAACAACTCCCCAGTATAGAGCATATGAATGCTTCCTTCCCAGCCCTCAGACGGCCCAACCCTTCGAAACATCCACCTATTGCAGACCATCCTAGTATTTACCCCGCATGTCCCTATCTCGAGTGCTCCTGTTCCCGGGGAGGACGGGGCAAAGTGGTGCCTCTTGAGCGTGACTCGCGGCTCTAAGCTGGATCTAGCGACGTTCTTGTCCATACTCTCAAAAGCCATTTGAGAAGTTCTCGCAACAACAAGTACCGGCAGCGCAGCGGTGGAAACGGAGATGGCTGCTACCCTGTGGCTGCGAATATCTCTGTCAATATCATGAACTGCGACAATGGCCCGCCTCGAAACAAGCAGGTTTTGCGTGTGCTTTAATGCTGCTTTAATGGGCAGTTGTTCCGGTTCTTTTATCTGCCGTACAGAATTTCTAGAGAGGCTACTCGTTCGGTTTGCGCCGATTGGTTTATATCACCAGTGAGTTGAGGCTGTACCTACCACTCAGGGACAAATGGAAACTTGAAGCTTTCGGTCTGATACGTTCTTCTCGGTATGTATTTTCCCCTGTCTTTTCACACAACGCTTCGAGGTAGGAGACGACCTTCTGAAATTCCCTGTCCTTTTCACTAGGCAAATCCGGCAGTGATCACGGTCATTGTCTGGCAAGCTAAGCATAGCTCTCGTGGAGTCTTAGGGTCTGAGTTTAAGTTGATGGTGCGCATGATTCCGGTCAGGATGCTGTGCATACATGGCTGTGTTGAACCCTCGGTGGGGTATCTCGAAGAACATGATGCCTGCGGTGAAGCACCATACAGTTGCGAATTTCTGCTGCCCCTGTGTATGTCTCTTTGACGACAATACCGCCATGACTGTGTGCGATGATGACGATGGGCCATGACATAGAGCCCTACTAAATTGTCAGACAGACGTCACAACTCTCGCGGGATTCAAATTCGGTGGGTCATCTCTTGAGCTAAGATATACTAACACGTATTGGAATCTAAGTTGCACAGAAAGAGATGCTCTCGCGCAGCTACTTGCTCGACGATCCCGCCATAACCAGTCC
Source organism: Lasiosphaeris hirsuta (assembly GCA_030549175.1). Taxonomy (NCBI): domain Eukaryota; kingdom Fungi; phylum Ascomycota; class Sordariomycetes; order Sordariales; family Lasiosphaeriaceae; genus Lasiosphaeris; species Lasiosphaeris hirsuta. Next base: position 814,360 of record JAUKUA010000001.1, read on the forward strand.
AACAAATTCTCAGCCTGTGCCGTGATGCCTGTCTCGAGCGCGAGATGTTTCCTCGTGGCAGGGGAGAAGACCTCTCAAGCAGTGGACTTTTTCACCGATTTGATGATGGGACTTCCCAAGTGATAGTAGATACATTGATAGATTGGAGGCTACATAGGGTAAGCTGAGGAAGGCGGAAAACGTTAGAAAGGGAACAGTATCTGCCATGGATTGCTCAAGCATGAGACACCAACATACAACCCGGAGCGAATATGGCCTTGTGATAGCAGCCAAACGTTTGAAGATTCCAATTTACCCTCCTCCGTGCAAGTGATTTACCCTTGAGTATTCTACTTTGAACCCCGATGAAGTCGCCAATAATAAATCACCTACACCCACCTCTTCACGTCGCATCATAACACCACGTATTAAAGTAAGATGGCAATATATTTACTAGTTGTATAGTTAGACTGTTAGACGCATTTTCCCAAGTTGTTACTACGTGTCATAAATCTGGCTCAAGATCGACTTCGAGCCCCTATTTGCTGCCAAAGTATCCAGACAGGGCGAGACCACAAGCACCGATTCGGGATCTACACTTACGACTCCATCGCTCTCTAGCCCACAAAAAGCCCAGCTCACCCCATAGCGAAAGGGCGACAATACCTGAGCACGCTTACTGACTGCATGCATTTTCAGATCTGCCTAGGCAGCAGGGCAAGTTTGACCTCGGTAGTCATTTCACCACGTCACGCCAAACCTACTCGGGACTTGCTTTTCATAGCTCTAAGGGTTTAGCGAGGCGATGAGGACTCAATGTTGATGTCTCAACAACGGGTCGTTGTGAAACAGGAAAATACCAGTCCAGCGTCGTTTGGAAGCTCTTACCTATCGGCCGAGTCAAGCAACTGAAGGTGTGATTGCAAAAGTGGAGACCTGAACGAGTTGATCGCCACTGCGGCAACCGTGACCGGGGGACGGCCTGCCATGATACGGGAATGCGCGGGCCCGAGATGTTGGAGGAGTGGACGGCCATGCCGGAAGGCTCCGGGCAGGTTTTGGAGCGGGGCCGGTATGCTGCGGGTGGTGAGGTATTCCAAAATTGGATACATGCATACCATCGGTGGACATCGATCGTAGGTTGCGCTGATTAAAAGGGGGAGGTCCGTCTCTCGGCCTCCTGTCATTAGTAAACCGATTACGATCGGGATCGTCCCCCCGCTTCCTTCGACAGCTATCGTGCCTAAATTTTTATGTAAGTTAATACGGCTCCTCACGAGGCTAGCGAACACACGTCTGGGCTGATGTCTTTTGGAAGTCAGCCCGCCATCGGTGACATCGTTCTCGTTTTCCCCCTGAACGCCTTCGGGGAAATCTGTGTAGCTTAGTCATCCCAGACGATTGATCTCGAACCTCCAAAGTTGCGGCAGCCGGGACGAATATGAACAGACAATTCAATGGTAGGCTGGTTGCTGAGCAGGTACCGGCACCGCCGTCGTTTCGATGATGAATTGTCGGCTGTCGGCGGCAGTCGGTGTTTGCCACAAGCGGTATGGCGACACCACAAACCCCCACAGAATAGGCTGGGATTGGCCAATCGTAGCACGTCCTGATGTCGTGATCAGCCTCGAGGAAAACACCACCACTCCAGCCAAAGTTTGACGTGCGTATCCCTGAGCATGCGGCCTTTGCGACAACCTCTGCTTCCTCAAGCCCGGCGTGGACTCCATATGTGTGCCACGAAGAGCCAATGCCAGGCCGCGGGCTCTTGGTCTGACTGCCTTCCCGTGCTCGCCAGGGCAATCGTAGACACAATAATGACTAATGCCGTCCCTTTAATACACGGGGACACACCTTGGTCCTCGCCTTTTCGCTCTTCTCTCCAGAATAGGGCCAGACTTGCGGAACACGGATATTGCTGCAAGACGCTCGACCCGGTTCCGATTGCTAAGGCAGACTCCCCCCATCCCACGAAACTGCCTCCCGCTCCTTTTATTACCCCCTCCCCATCCTCAACCTCCGTCTTCTTGGTCTTTCTCTTCTCAAGGAACAACCAATAATACCTCGACGTCCCGTGCTCTTTCATCTTCTTCAACTTGTGTCGAGCCCCGCGTTTGTTTTTGCCACAGGTCAACCACAAGTCTCGTCCTCTGTTCAACACTCAAGACTCGCCCAAGATGAATTCTCTTTCGCGGTCCCAATCGTCCTCCGGGTTCTCGTCGCCTCGGTCGCGCTCGATATCGGACGCCAAGATCGACGACAACGCATCGGTCGACTCGGGCTTCAGCTTGGGCAACTCGTCCACACACAGCACCCCCCTCGTATCCTTCACTAAGGGCCACCTAAAGCACCTCAACAAGACGCTCGAGAACATGCACCCCACAGACATCCTACGATTCTGCAAGGTGCTCTTCCCCAACCTCTACCAGACCACGGCCTTCGGGCTCACGGGGCTGGCTACCATCGACATGCTCGCCAAGATCCAGGCCCAATCTCCCGGCTCGGCCAACACGGACCTCATCTTCCTTGACACGCTTTACCACTTCCAGGAGACGTATGAACTTGTCGAGCGCGTCAAGGAGCGGTATAACGTGCGAGTGCACGTCTTCAAGCCAGCTGAGGTCGATACGGTGGCCCAGTTCGAGGAGATGTACGGCGAGAAGCTGTACGACATCTCAGCTGACCTGTACGACTGGGTAGCCAAAGTGGAACCGCAGCAGCGGGCGTACGGTGACCTAGGCGTGGCGGCGGTGTTGACGGGGCGGCGGCGGTCGCAGGGCGGCCAGCGCGGCGATATCCCCGTCATCGAGATCGACGAGGAGCGTGGTATTGTCAAGATCAACCCGCTTGTCAACTGGTCTTTTAAAGATGTCAAGAGCTACATTGATGAGCACAAGGTGCCGTACAATGCTTTGCTCGACCGCGGATACAAGTCGGTCGGCGACTGGCACTCGACCAGCCCCGTTGGTGAGGGCGAAGATGAGCGGGCTGGTCGGTGGAAGGGCCAGGAAAAGACCGAGTGCGGCATCCACAACAAGAAGAGCCGGTATGCCCAGTTCCTCGAGAACGCGGCGCGCGAGGAGGCACAGAAGGTCTCGGCTGCGTGAGCAGTGTCAGCAAACTTGGAATTTTGATGGAGTTTAATCGGAGGCCGAATGATGAGGGATGAAGAAAAGGATGTATTGTTCATATTGAGGGCATCGGCACATGTCATTGGTGTCAGGGGACACAGGACCGGCGTTTATGGTCCCAACCACGACACCCCAGAAGGGGAAGTCGCAGCATATTTTTGCATTTGACATATTGATGGCATTGATCGAGAATCAAAACAAAGTAACTTTAACGCTCGGGTGACAATGTGGTGAGTGCGGCATTCGGCTGTGAGTCGGTGTCTCGAAGTTGGGCAAGCCAGAAAGTTGGATGAAGTTGGAGCTCTTCCTCATTCGTGAGCTGATCCCAGCGACTTGAGAGGAGGTGGTGGGTGTGATTGGCCCAAACTTGCCTCTTCTTGGATTCTTGGATCACGGGACCGAACCTCGCGTTAGGTCTGTGTTTTCGCATTTCACATGAGGCCTGGCTCGCAAGATCGAAGCAGTCAAAAATCATTTGTCAGGAAGTCCCTGCGCCAACATCTTTGAGGCTCCAACCGCCGACGCCGCTGTTATCTTATCGACTATCGCCATTCTCCGGATTTTGGTCCAGGTGGCGCACAGGCAGGATCTGTTCTCCCTGCAACTTCCGAGACTGATTGGCCAGTCACAGAAGCTCGCCTTGGGCCAATCGTTCAGGGGTTAAAGAGCTCCTTCCCATCCTCGATGTGCATCGCGCTTCAACACTGAATATTTATACATCAATTCCAGCGGTCGAGTCCCTAAAATGTTTTAACGGCAGTGGAAGTCTGAGGGAAGAGAGAAAAGTCCGCCAAGAAACCTCCCAACCAGTCTTCTAGAACTCAACCATTTGCCGGCAAGGGGGTCATGATCTCCCTCGTCTAACGCTTTGCGCTTCACAAAGCTCAACTCCTTCATGCATCCTCGTTTCTCTTTCTCTCTTCGTTTTCTTGCAGTCCTGATTACCCTCCCTGCCAAGGCTTCTCCACGTTTCCATTTCTCAGTGGGGAGGGGATCTGGCTTAGCCATTTGCCCTCCCAGCTCCCATCTATTCCCCCTTTGTGGCAGTATGCCTCATCTTCAGGCTCACTGTCGATCAGCTCGGAGAATAGGTTAAGCTTATGTTCTGGCCAATACCACCCATCAGTACCACCTCTCCAGGGGGTTCCCCTTGGTTATGGTACGCCCTTGGGATGGTTCTTTTTACCCGCAGCCATATCATTGGGTCGCCAGCGCGATGCACCGGCAAGAGCCCGTTCCCGATCCCGATGCCGGGGAGTTCCATCGCGAGCTCACCGGCCGCATTAGAGGGTGGCATCCGACTCGAAGTGTCTGGACTGGAGACGGAGGATCGTAGGCTGATCGAGTGGCAGCCATAGCAATCCTCCAGACCCTGGTTACTCGTTTTTCTTTATATTGGTGATGGGCCCATTTTTCCTTCGAGGCGAGGCAGTGATCTGTCTCGCTTCTTTGTTGATGACATAGTTCCTGGCTAGACGTCAGCTACGATGCATCTCTCACGCTTGCTGCCTCTTGGCTTTGTAGCCTCTGTGTCTGCCCAAGCACTGTCGGCCGTTCTGTCGACTAACAACGCCACGTTAAGCACACTAAGCAGTATGGATATACCCGCAAACAATAATAGGAGGCCATTCTAACCTTAGCGCCCAGGCTTGCTCGCAACCGTGCCGGACCTCGTTCAAACGCTGTCGGGTGCCCAGAACATCACCATATTTGCTCCGTCAAATGAAGCCTTTTCAAAACTACTGGCGAGGAATCCGCGGTCCGCGGAGTTGATGCGGAATCCGAGACTTCTCACAGGAGTGCTACAGTACCATGTCTTGGTAGGCAGGACTCCGGCAAGCGAGTTCTCGACGACGCCAAAATTTCCTATCACCATGCTCACAGCACCATTTGCCAATGTCACCGGCGGGCAAAAGCTGGAGATTGCCACGGTCAACAACACGGCCATGATATTCTCAGGATACAAGCAGGCCGCCGTGGTTACCGTACCAGTCTGTCACCCACCTCACAGCCCAATGAAACCCACTAACCCCTTCCACAGGACGTCGCATTCGACGGCGGCATCATCCACGTCGTCGACACCGTCCTGACCGTCCCCGCCACCCCAGGCCAGACGGCAATCAACACGGGCCTGACCTCCCTCGCCGGCGCCCTAACCAGCGCCCAGCTCGCCGACGGCCTCAACGCGCTCGTCGATGTGACCATCTTTGCGCCCTCTAACGATGCCTTCGAGGCTATCGGCTCGGCCGCAGGGACCCTCGATACCCAGGCCCTGGCCAACATCCTCGCGTACCACGTCGTCTCGGGGCAGGTCCGGTTCAGCCCCGACCTGCTCACGGCCGCCAACCCGCTCTCTGTCCTCACCGCGCAGGGAGGTAATATTACAGTGCGCCGCGAGAACGGGCAGCTGTTCGTCAACTCGGCCAGGGTGCTGATTGCGGATATCCTGACGACGAACGGGGTGGTGCATGTCATTGACAAGTGAGTACTCCTGAACGAGTTGTTTTGAGGGATGTATGCTGACATGGAGTTCCTAGTGTGCTGAACCCGTCCAACACAACTGCAACGCTCAACGCGGCGGCTACGACGCAGGCACCTGCATTTTCCGGCGTCACGTCGGTGGTTGACTCCCCCTTTACTGCGGGCATCGTGCCGACCACGACGTTTATACCTGCCACGGTCCCGCTGAATAAGGGGGTAGCGGCGGCTATTCCCACGGCTGCGATCCTTCTGGCCGGGGGTGCGGCGATGTTGGCGGCCCATTTCTAAAGGGATCTTTCTTTTTGTGTTTGATGAGCGCGAGACAGATGTTGTTGCTTATACCCCTGAGCGTGTTGTTGAATGGCTTTGTAATGTTGGGTTGGCGAATGTTATGGCATCCTGTAGACATGTATCCATTCAGATAACACCCCCCCTCTTAGGTTCTAATAAAAAGTTCTAATATCTTTCAACTACTATCCCCAGATCCGTGCCTTACGATGTGGCTAAAGTGTAAAAAATGCACCAAAATTTTGTATAATTCTAGTAATATGAGACTCTAGAGTCCCTATCTCACCTTGACCTAAAGAAAACCAACGAGACTCATAGCACCCAATCGTTCAATATGCAGGGCACCCTATCTTATGTCACGAGAATCATCATCTCCATGAAACTATCCCTCATCTCCACCCATCCCCAAGACAAGATGAACCAAACATCATATCCTACCCAAATCCAGCCTCGTAAGACAAACACTCAAAGCAGGAAGCAAAAAAAATAGGTATTCAGTACAGCGCTCAAACCGCTACAAATACATGTTGCATAATCTCGCCATCCAGAAGATATCCATCCCCCAATGGCACCCATAACCAAGCCCAGGCATCCAACACCTGTCATAGGTGTACTTACTCCCCCTCCTTCAGCTCTGCAGCAAGCGGGGTGGGTTCCGCCTTCACAGCAGCCTCCGTCTCCTTGACCTCCTCCAGCACCACATCCCCTCCTCCCTTTAATGCTTCGCCCTCCACTGCTGGTTCACCCCCCTCTTTCTTCACTTCCGCCACCGCTGGCACAGCGGGCGGCACCGGCGTTACCGCGTCGCTGGCGTTGCTCATGCCCTCCTGACGGTCGAGTTCGCGCTCGAGGCTGCCAAGCAGGTTGAGCCCGTCGTCCTCGTCCTCTGTCGCAGCGGGGAGTAGGGCCGGCGAGTCGGGAGGGGGAGGGAGGGCTTCGGTCTCCTTTTCGGGCGGGGCAAGAGTCTCTTCCACCTGTGGGACTTGCGGTGGTGGTTGGATGTCTTCCTGCTGCACAGGCGGTGTGGGCTCTGCAGAAGTTGGCTCGGCGGTTGGCTGTTCTGTCGGTGGGGGTTCAGATATTTCCGGGGTCGGTGGGAATTCGGGCTGTTGAATGGCTGGTGGGGCCTCCTCGGAGGTGGTGATTGTGGGCGTCTCCGATTGTTGCTGCTCCCCGCTTGCGTTTGCGAGCTGGTCTAGGCGGCTGAGGGGCTCGTTGTTAGTAGTCTCTGGCGCGTCGTCCTGGCCGCCCATAACGGTGTCTTCTACCGAGGCGGCGTATTCTACTTGGGTAGCTGTCGTTGTGATTTCGCCCAAGTCGGTTTCGCTCTTTACCGTTGTCTCTACCGCTGTCTCGGGAACGAAAGGCTCCGTCACCGTGCCCCCAGAAACGCTCACGTCCATGGCCATGCTGCTTTGCACTTGCGTATCCATGTAACCCGAGGCAGAGAACGAAGTGGTCGTGGACGTTATGCAGGGCGAGATCATAGGCGAGCGATCCGTCGGCGACTGGAGAATGACATTTTTCAAAGGGCTTCCCTCAAGTCGGGGCGATGACAGGTACAACGGGCCAAGGCCGCTGAGACCTGGCGGTGGCTGGAACCGGGGTTTGGAAATGGTGATATCGTCCTCCGAAGAGGGGGCAACGGACCGGGTGTCGTCAGGCTCCTCGATAGAGCTCGGCCGGATGACCTCGGATGTCTCCGAGTCCTCCATTTCTATGTCCTGGTCGGGATCCCGTTCAGCACTAGTGTTCTGGACACTCGAGTTCTCCACCTCAGGGGTCTCATCACCCTCGTCGGGGCCACCTTCGTCACCGTCACCCTCGTCTTCGCCATCATCCCCCTCGTCTCCGTCCTCGTCTTCCGAGGGCATGGCTGAGTTGTCCGCCATCTCGCTATCCTGGTTTGTGCTATTGTCCTCGATCTCTTCAACCTTGATACCCTATTCGCCCGTGATGTTAGCCTCTTTCGCAATATGCCGACCGGTCGTAAACTTACATCAGCACTAGCCGTTTTAGCCTTGACTGCGGACCCATCGGGTTCGGCGCCTGGTTCTGAGCGGGGGATGGGCACCGGCAGAGGCAGCTTGCCCTTCTTGCGCCCGCGTCCAGGGCCCTTGGCCTTCCGCTTAGGCGGAGGCGGTCTTCTCCTGACAGGCGCAGCCTGCTGGGGCGCCAACTCCCCGCTCGTCGCCACTGGCGCTGCCACATAGGACTCTGAAATGATGTCTCCATCCACTTGCTGCCCTTCAGCCAGCGTGATAGTCCGCTCATATGGGTTACCAGCCGCGTCGGTACGGCGAACAGTGACTCTGCGGACGGTAGGGCCCGTGATCTGAGGCGCGGCTGCCCTGGCAGTCAGCGTCACTATATTCTTGTGGCGCTTCGCCAGGTGGGATATGCTGGGGCCCTCGACGTTTCGCGGCATCTGCTTCCACATCTTGACCATGTACCCCTCAGCAGCCGACTCCGACTCTTTCTTCTCCCCTTTCACCTCAGGGGCGTCTGCGTCAACTTCCTCCTCTTCAGTGGGCGCGGGGCGCTTATACAGCCGGCCGGAGCGAGCGGCCCGGAGCAGCTCCTGGCTGTGGGGGGCCAGCAGCGGGTACTCCTTGGGCATTCCGAAGGGCAGTTCAATGGCCCAGCGGTCGTTCTGCTGCGTTGTGTCGGGTGGTGGTGGCGGGGCGAGGTTGACCCATTCCTGGCGCCATTGTCGCACGGGGAGACCTTCAAAGTCGTCGTGCTCGGGGAAACCGCCGCGAGCACCGCGACGGGTTTGCGTCGCAGTGCGGAACTGCTTGGACATCTCGGCGGCGCGGGACAGCAGCTTCAAGTCGTGCAGCTCGTGGTTAGGGTCTCGGGCTTGCCAGTGCGATTCGATGGACCCAACGTCGGAGACCGAAGCAGAGAGGACAGGGGTTGAGCTTCGGGAAGGGCGCGTGAGGCGATGGCTAATGGTCGAGGGATGGCGCTGGTGGAACCTCTCGTTTCTTACGACGACAAGAAGTTGAAATCCAAAACTGGGGTGATTCAATTGCGCGGGACCGAGGAATTGGCGCTGAATAGCAATGGCAGAGATGGCTATTGAATCAGGGCAGTGCGCATAGGGTCTCGTAGCATATCGAATACTGGATCTGCAAATATGTTTCAGGATGTATATGATTTGATGGTTGATGAAGTGTATGTTTGTCTGTCGCGCATTCGTCGCTCGTCTCGTTGCGCGCAGGATATTCAGCTCCCTGGTTTGCTGAGGCTGGGCCGTGGGGGCTAAAGCACGATATAGCGATATTTCTTTCTGTGCAACTGGCCCATGGCGGATATGCAAGAAGCTGGTATCCACCCATGAACCAAACTCGCGCATTTCCACCAAGACCATTTTGCGTGCAGAATATTGAGTGTCAAAGAAGTAAATAAAGTACATACGTCTTGAGGAGTAGAGAGGAGTGCCACTTTCATGAAGCCGCAGTTCTGGCTCAAAATCAACACCACAACCACATGCACGTAGTCCGTGATACCCAATGAATCTTCCACCATCCTCGCAACTCCCCTTTTCCGGTCCTATTTATGTCCTTGGTATAGAATCTATGCGCCATCGGCCCCTACGTAACCTACACACGCTCTCTCGCCCAAGTCCCTCGTTGGTTGCTTGCCCTCGTAGACAGAAGACCGCCGTTTAGTCCCAGCTATCCAGCGACGTCAGTACATCTCCCCATCAATTCAGCAGGAGAGACTCACCCAGTGTCCTTCTGCCTCACAATCCCCCCTTTCCCACTCTTATCTTTACCCTATCCTTCGTCAGCCTCCCCCCCCCCCCCCCACCTCACAGCAAGGACTAAGAATCAACCTACCGACAACCCGCCCTCCACCACAAGCCGATCCTGCTGGTAGAACTGGCTGATAACCGTCTGTCGCTGTTCCCCCAAAGTCCATTAGCCCCCTATCCCCACTCTCATCCGCACCCCTCCAGAATCAAAACCACATACCTTGAGCATCTGCAACTCTTTGAGCCCATGTTGCATCAGCTCCTGCACCCGCCGCGGGTCCTCCACCGCCTTATTCTGGCGGAACGCGTCCCGTGTCCGGCGCTTGGCGTACTCTCGGAAGTTGTAGGCGGCGAACTGGTTTCCCTGGCGGAGGAGCTGGCGGTACTGCATGGCGAAAGAAAAAAAAACGCCAGTTCAGCCTCTCTCAGTCCCTGCTGCGCAATCGGGCGGGAGGGAATAGAGTTAGCATACCAGCGACAGCACCTTCTGCGCCGAGTCGCCTCGTGCGGCGGCGACGGCGGACATGGCTCTTTTGCTTCTTTCCTTTTGGCCTTGACCTTGTGCACTCTTGCTGCGAGGCAGCTTGCACTCGACTCTGCTTTTTCAATTTCGCCGTGCCGTGATTTGGGCTGCAGTTCCGGTCGTTGTCCGGCGGTGCGTTGGGGGGCGTGGTTTATTGGGAAATCCAGCTCGTTGGCGTCGCTGATTTACTGTTTGCTACGAAATTCAAGTGAATCCATTAGATGCGGCCCATGACGGAATAGGTGGGCGGCGAAAGCTCGGAGCCGCGAGCTGCTTGGAAGCAGCCACTCGGATATAGGGATATCGCCCCGCTAAGCCGCCACTTCCTGCTCACTCCTGTCATGCTGCACAATAGGGGCACAATATGGGCCTTCGAGCTATTATTCTGACCAGATCTCTTACTTCGCACGCTACCTACCTCACAATTGCTTGTTTGTCCCGGCAATATATCCCTTGTCACATCCGTATTCCCATCCGTCCACTATAACCAAGCTGGAACATTTCCTGAGCCCTGACTACACAAACAGTTACCAAACTGTAACCCTAAAATACCCCCCGAACGCCCGCTGATAACCCCAATATCAATACCCATACATATTCCCCCCACTAACCCAGTTCTGCATCACAGACGACACTCCGTCCGACATGTAATACCCTAGCTCATTCTCATATCCGTCGTTCATGACTAGCGCCGTCTGCTGGTAGTATTCCTGACTGACGGCGTGCGGGTCGTATGGCGGGCCGACCGATACCGCCACCGGCCCACTTGGCGGCTGTGGCGGGCCAGTATTACCCACATTCGGAGGAGGCGGCCGCGACATCCCATCTGGCTGTATATCGAAAGCCTCCAGGAGCATCTCGAGACCTTCGGACCTCATGGGCGGCGGCGATGGCATTTGCGCTTGACCGTGTGGGTTGGGACGGGTATGCACATGAGCCTGAGGATGGGGATGAGGACGGGCCTGGCCGTGGGCATGCGTGTGAACCGGAGGCGGCATGCCCTGTGGCATTTGAACCTGCGCTTGAACTGGGGGCTGTGGGGTGGATTGGCTCTGGGCCTGTTGCGGAACGGGCAGGCGCATGGCTGGGTCGATGTACATGACCGATGCTGCATTTTGCTGCGGGGCGGGGAGTAAGGGCGTGCTTGGACTCTGCAGAGATGCTCCGTCCTTTGTGTCTGGAGATTGTGGCGCTGCCCGAGGCTTGATTGGCTTGATGGCTGTGTGGGTAAGTGCTGGATGAAGTACATGAGGAATTGGCTCTTTCTGCGAGTTTGTTAGTTGCGGTCATACGGGTAGGACGTGATGGTGACTTGCGCTATCGGCCATACTACCCTCTCCGCCTACTATCATCCCTGTCTGAGACTTGTAGAACTTCTCGAGGTGGTCATACCAGCGTGAGGCTAGAGGCCAGAGGTTCGTGCTCTCAGCAAGAATGCTGAGGGTGCGCTGAACCATGGCAGGACCCTCGCGAGTTAGGCTGGGGTCAGGACAAACTATAGAGTTTTGTTAGTATCATATTGTAGCTATTTAAATCTGAGGTGCGGAAGCTCACTTCGCGGATATTTGACGAGGTAGCAGGCTAGAAAGCCGCAGCTGTACACGCAAAAAGACTGAAGATGTGTGAGTAATCGCTTTACCATCCGAATGACTGACCAGTACTTACCGCCATCTGAGCACCCATGCCCTCTTCCGGAGACCTGTCGGAATACTGCGTGTCGATCTGCTCAAACAGGCCCTTGACATTTTTGAAGAGTTCAAGAGACATGGCACCCCAGAATCGTCCCGTATCCGGGTCTGTCTTTTCGTAAGACTGCAAGCAGTCTTTATAGGATAGCATCCTAAAAATAAAGATTAGCCGGACCGACAAGCGAAGAGAAGTAGGGCAGCGTCTTACTCGTGGAGGTAGATCTTTCGTAGAACGATATTGCAGAGCCGAGTTATCATGGTCACGCCGAGATATGCCTACCACATCCGTCAGCAACGCGATACATGGTAGACGAGACATCGCACAGCTAATTCCAACATACCAGGTCCTCCCTATCTTGCTTGTAGCCCTTCAGAAGGACTCTGCTCCACCTGTGATCGTTTGGCAAGCCTCTCTCCCAATCTTCAAGCCGCCTCGCCATTTGAGCATACTCGCTCCCGCTTTCCCACGGGCGAGGGCTCCTGTCGAGAGAGATGGCCCGTCGCGATATTGCGCCCCAATAGTAATGGGCCTGGATGAGCGTCGCGAACAAGGACCTACCATCATCCGAAACAAGCTTTGGGTTCTCAATAGCTGCCGGCGTATCTTCAAGCGCTGCCCTTGACTTTGGTTCGCGTGCATTTGCAAAGTCCTTCTCGTTGCATGGGAGTAGGGCTGTGATATCGCTTGCTACCAACGATACCGGGGATCGTGGACCGGAGTGAAGGTTGTCTTGGCTGTGCAGCATCCACTATAGGGGAGGTTAGCATAGAACCGACCCGTTGGAAGGTCTTGCTTTGGGGGCTGTTGCTGGGCCACGCAAAGGGCAAATGAGACTCACGATAGTGCGTCGGGCAGACTCGGCACTGACGATGAGTTCCTTAGTCTTGTTTGCGACAGCATACGTCTCTTCCCGATGCAGTTGCAAGAGAGTCGCCATTCGCATGGAAATGCCCATGTTGATCTTTTTCAGTCAGCTCGCTACTCCGTACCACATGACACACAAGAAAACTCACCGAGCTCTGATACTTCATCATGCTACCCTGCTGCGCAATACTCAGTAGGTAAAATGCCTGACACTTCTCTAAGCTCGGCCCCCTGTAAAGCTCCTTCAACGCTACAGTCGAGGCGTGCTCCATGAAGGTCTCTGACGCATTGACGGCACTCCCATACCGCTCAATCAGCGACGGCGTGAGGCGGGCCGAGACGCTCAGCAGACCAAGCAGGAAGAAGACGGACACCGACCGATGGTTGGTACGCAGGCGTTCGGGGAACGACTGCTTGGGGATGAAGCCCAGCTGGAAGTAGTGGTGGGTAAAATTGTAGACGGCGTCAATGATTTCGGGCAGTGGCGGCAGGAGGTCCCAGTCGTCACCGCCCTTGGGCGGCTTTAGTCCGGCGGATAAGGGCCCCGTGACTGACATGGACGACGTCGACAGAGCCGGCGACCGCAGGACGGGAGCGTCTAGGATATCACGGCGAACCTTGGCCGGGTCCCGCTTGTTGCTCTTCTCGGCCCGCAAGCGTGGGTGGCGGTAGTCACGGTCCTGGTCCGGCTGGCCCCGGACCGGGAATATGCTTGACAGCATGTCAGCATGGCGTTGGTTGTGTAACTCGACTCATCAATAGGGAGAAGGGAGCAAATGGACTGGAAAAGGAGAAGTCGCGCCGGCAACATCAAGACGGGGCGAAAGGGGTGAAGGCGGCATCATCATACCAGTCCGGGACGCCCAGGCCAGCCTCGAGACAGGCCTGGCACGGGGCCTTGGCCTTGTCGTGCACACATTTGCTTCTCATGCGACGACATCTAGAATGGGCAGAATTATCAGATTGGCTCACTAGCACGGTGGTTTTGCGTGGTCGCCACCCGGCAATCGGTACTGTCTCTCACCTCCGGCAAGCGATTGGGGACCTCCGCTTGATGACGGTCACGGGCCCGTTCTGTATCTGGCCCTGACCCGGGCTGCCGTCGGAGCCTAGCGGCGGCGGCGGCTTCATCTCGACATCCATTGAGGTTGAGAAAAGTGAAGCCGTCGAGATGCCAGAAGGCCCGATGCCGCGATCAATCCAAGCTAAGCAGCCGGATGCAAAGGGTAGCTTGCCTCGAGCTTGCTTTCTTTGCCGCAGCGGCGAACCCGTAGTGTGGGGTGGGGTTTGCGTTGCCGCCAGGGCAAGTGTTAACCCAATCTCTATCCGTCAATTGGGGGGCGGGGGCAGAACGTGTTGGAGTCTGGCACGGCAGGCCAAGCTGGGGAAGGTGGATGCCGTGAGGGCAAGAGTGATGAGTTTTGGACAGGAGCTTATAGACGAGCTTCCTCCTGGATCCAAAATCGGCAGTCGCTTGAAGTCAGAGTTATCCGTAGACGGAGCTGGTGAAGAGAGAGAGCCTCACCACACCACTAACAATTTCCAAAGTATCCAATGTGATGAAGCATGCGCAAGAGCACAGAATAAGCAACGTAAAAAATACGGAATCCCGCCGCGCCCGCCGCACCCGTCCCACCCCTCAGCCAGGCTGCTGCGCACCTCAAATAGGTACCGGCAACTGGCAGTTGGCAACAGCAGCCTACCGTTAAAGCCCGACCAAACAAGCCCCACGTGATAGCAAAATCCTTTGATTACTGAAGCCGAGACTAAACCCCCGCGGACTGCAGCTTCATCACACAGCTTGGTAGTACAAACGGGCCGAGACTCTCTGCTTTCTCTCGTAACTCATCCCTCGCCAGCTTTGCTCATCATCAGGCACCTCGCACACCTCTCCCAAGGCAACACAAGAAATACACCCCCTCCCACCCTCGATACCACCACCACCACAACGACCACCCGCAAATCCCCCCAACCCCTTCTCCGATTCCGCTTCCGTTTACACTGACAATACATACCACACCACACCCGTCTAAAACCCGTCCAGCCCGTGAGAAACAGGCGCCGGCTACATGCGCTCGCGCGCGTACATAGTGTAGACGCACCACCGTAAGTAAATGCGTGCCGCCATCGCCTGCCTCGCCTGCATACCATCGTCATTGTGTCCATGCCCTGGCGATGTGTCAGCTCAACACCACACGCCAACCCACCCAACCACCCAACCACGGCAGTCTGCTGCCAGCCAGCACAGCACCACCTCGAACCACCCACCAGGGTCAGTGTCCCCCCCCTCCCCCCCCACAAGCATGGACGGCTAGACATTAGTCCCTGCGCGCATAGCCATTGCCGAAGTTGGCTACGGGGCTAAGGCAGGTTGGCGGCTTTTCGATTTTCCTCCAGTTTCCATGCCTTGCGATGCATGGCCCGTAGTTTACATTCCACACCTTACCCTAGTCAGGTCAGGTAGCCTGGAGGCAAGGCAGCTTAGGCAGATGGGTGGTAGCAGCAGACAAACAGGACGCATTCCTAGTCGCGGGGTCTTCTCCAGCTTTTCCAATCCTTCCCGCCTCCGCCAGGGCACGTTAATGGCCCCGGCGGCGGGTTAGGGTACCTCACAGCGCCCGGGCATGCTCGACATCAAGAACTAGCGCTCGGGCCACTCAAACACTCTAAGTAGTTGAATAGGACATACATAAATCAACTACATTTGGGGGGAATGTGGGATTTATTTAGGGTCTACGTAACCACTGGCGTTAACAGTCCTCGACCACTCGGTCAAGGTCTCGCCAAATCCTAATAAACTCGTCCACATACTGCGTTGCTGCCTTATTGCATCGTCCTTGTGCTGAAGCGCTGTCGCTGTCGTGATTCGAGGCCGAGTGCCATCTCTCCCCGCATCCCAGACAAAAAGCTAGGTCGCTAACTCACAGAAAACCCGAGGGAGTTGGTTCCATGAATCCTCTTCCCATCCGTTTAAGAACTCCATGCATACCACGGCTGCTGTACCTAAGCATCCCCCGCCCGAGCTCCATAACCCATTCACTTGAACGGGGTTACGCACCCGGCTCGGCCTTCCCATATTTCTTCGTCGTTTTGGTTGAACCCGTTTCGGGTTCTACATGATGTTGTGGTCTGTCCCACATCCCCCCTTCTAGGGATATGGAACAGTACAGGATATCGCTCTATCGCCATTCCAGTGAATCTCGCGTAAATAAAAAGAATAAACAAACAGTGCCAGCAGCTGCGGGGTAGTGGTGTAGAATGTGGTGTAGTGTCTCAGGGTATGATGTGCGATTAATGGTGTCATGGGTTCTATATACACATCCTCTGTGCATCTCGGGGTCTTGTCGTGTATCGTGTCGTGCCGTGTCATCGATGGGGAATGGGCTTGCTGCTAGGGGTGTGTTGCTGGGGAATGACGAGCTGTCGAGCTGATGCTTCTTCACAAAGCGACTGCGGGAGTCTGGTATCGGAGGCATAGACGAACGATGGGCTTTGGGAAAAGCCGGGGGGTGGGGGACGGGGAAAAGCAGCGCTGCTGGTCTCTGCTCAATTTCATGTCATGACATTCTGGGTGCCGCCGACCTGGCGCTTGACCTGCTCACGGGCCCACCGTGCAGTCTCGACAGTGCGTGGCTGGAAATCCCGGTTTGTCCGTGTCTCCTTGATGAGTGCGGTGAGCCACTCTTGGCGGAAACCCTCAACGAGTTCACCGCTAGGATACGCATCCGCGAGATCACTGCATCTTGTTAGCCAATATTCATAGCACTTCCAAGATGAGTTATGCTTACCCAATCACACCCATAGCAGCACGCATCAGAGCCTCGCTGCGGTTGGCATCGGTGGCAATGGTGTTGAGAAGCTGGAAGATGGACGCCACAAAGGGCTGGAGAACTTGAGCTGTAATATGGTGTTAGCAAAAGAAGGAACACGACGACCAGAAGTACTCACTCTTGCCACTGGTCTTCATCGCACCAATAATGCCACCCCATGCATCCATGATACCCTCACGAAGAGAAACGACATAGTCGAACATCTCATAGGAACCCTCGGCATTGGCAGAAACCGTGGCTGCCTGCTGGAGCACTTGGGCAACAACGGACAGATAAGTCTCGAAGTGGCCACCAATGGCGCCAGCAATGTCGCCAAAGCACTGGAGGATAGCGGGCTTGAACTGGTTTGCAAGAGTGGTGCTCTGAAGGAAAGGTTAGAAATGCAACCGATAAATGTCATGAAATAACGGGGGATGGTAGGTAGGATGGTGAAACAAACCCTTAGATTGTTCAACAGATAGTTCATGAAGTTGTCGCAGTACGGCTGGCTGCGTTCACCCATTGAGCGCGTGAGATCGCTGACGAGGCCAATAGCCATCGAGCAGAGACTCGGCTCCTCTTGGTTACCCAGAGCATTGTAGAGGAACGGTGAGAAGGCATCCATGTACTTGACGAATTCCTCTTCCATCGCATTGGACAGGCTGCTGATGGTAGCAAAGGCTGCCTCAGGGACACTCGACTTGGTGCCGACAGTGGTAAGCATCTGGAGGAGAACCTGCATGACGCGATCGCCTTGCGGACCGACTTCCTTATCCAATCGCTGGATGATTGCCTGGAGCACGGTGCAGAGACTTGTCTGCATGTCTTCGAGGGTGATTCTGTCTTCGACGCTGACTACTTGGGTTTGCATCGGCAGGGTCTGCTCGAGGCGCTCAATGATCACACCCGACAGGGAGGCAATAGCAGGAAGGCTGTCGTTGGCAGCGCTCTGCACAAAGACATTGAGAACTTCATACGCAGCAGTCCTGACGGCGGCCTCGCCATCCAGCTTACCCGTCACTGCCAACAGATTGGTGACGCTCGAGTTGAAATGGGGCGTCAAGGGATTCTGCGTGGTTCCCGGATCGCCAGCAAAGCGCTCAGCAAGGTTCATCAACGCCCAGCAGCACGAGGCTGCCATCTTGGGGCTCATCAGGCCATTGAACAGCGAGCGAATCAGAGGGTCGAGGTGCTGCGTCGGGTCAATAGCCTCGGAGCATGACTCTGTAATTCGGCCCAAAGCGTAGGCAGTCGAATCTCTAACATGCACGGACGGATCCTCCATCATATTGATCAGGGGTTGCATGCCTGACTTAACAATGGGCTCAAGGGTCTTCTCGTCCGGACCATCCATGATAGCGCCGAAAGCAGAAACGGCGGCATCTCGGGCATGCCAATCCTCGTTGCGCAGGTTCGCCTCAACAAACTGGATAACCGGAGGAATAATCGACTGTCCAACGGCTTGAGCATAGAGCTGCAAGCACTGGTAAGCGGCACGAGAGATGTTGTACTCATCATCAGCCGCATCCTCATCTTGCTTTGTTAGAAGGCCGAGAAGGACAGGAACAACTTCGTTTGTTGCAACGCGGCTAAAGTTGTAGAATGGACGCATTTGATCAGAGCTCTCAACCTGCATGACTGGATTAGCAAAGGCTCAAACAACAAACCAAAACAACAAAACCGGGGTGCAAACATACTTGAGCGTTGTCGTCCTCAATGGCAATCTCCTCCTCGCACACAGTGCTCCAGAATTCAACGGCAAGTTTAGCAACGTCCTCATCGGAGCTCTTCATTCCCAAAATAGTAAGACCGAACAAGGCCTTCTCCATGTAGAAGCGCATGTTCTCGTAGTAAAGGGCCATAATCCGGTTCAGGCAGCCAAAGGCGCCTTGCTGTATTTGCGAGTCATCGGCTTGGGTGGCCTCGCAAATGACTTGCATGATGTAGTTGCGCTCGCCCTCATGCTTGAAGTTGTTACCAACAAATTCAAGCGAATCTCCGAGCGCAGTGATGGCAGCGAGACGGATCTCATTGCTGGTCTCCTCCTTCCGAGCACCCTGAACAACGGCCGTCAAGATGGCATTGGAGTGCGTGACCAAGCTGGCTCTGAGGTCTTGGTCTTGGCTCTCGCAAATGAAGCCGATAGCGGTGAGGGAAGCCTGCTTCTGATGGGGGTTGCCCTCGCTGACATTTCGAACTAGGACGTGCATAAGATCCGGCCATTGGTTTCTCGGGAGCTCGATCGCGGCGATCGAGGCAATGACCTGGGCTGTCGCACCGCCGACTCTAGAATTGGGGGACGAGAGAGTCTCGATAGAAAGTTGTTTGACGCGCGTCTTTGTCTCTTGGTCTGTCTGCTGGAGCCATTTCGCTTGGAGGGCACTCTGTCTCGCGAATTCACGGGCTGTAAACGCGTTCTTCAGTGCAAGACCGGCAGCGGCTCGGATGTGGCCTACAGCACTCTCGTTTGCCAATTCTTGGACGAGGGTGAGCAGGTATTGTGACTGCGACGCAAAGTCGGGTTAGCCTCTTTTCTCGCAGCATAATTCCAAATGGATTTGAATAGTCAAGACAGCACAGCAATAGAGTTCGCTTACAAAGTTTGTCTCAGCAGCCTGGATGAGTTGTTGCTCGGCGGCGTTTCGAAGAGTCGCGTCTGTTGGGGAGGCAGTCAGCAATAACGTCACGGTTGAGGGCGGTTCGACACGCGATTCATGCGGGCGACGGCCGGGGCTGAATTGCGGTGTACATACCAGGACTCAGCGAATTAGTGAGGACGGTGTTGATGTCCGGTGAGCCTTCCATGGTTGCGGATGTAATGCCGAATTCAGCGGACGAGTGATGTCCGGGAAGAGCAGACAGGGTTGTGGTGGAAGGGGAAAAGTTTGGCAGGGAGAAAGTCGGTTTCTCGTGCAACTAAAGTTTGCGTGGAACAAGCGGGGGGGGATGAAGGGTCGAAGATCCACGGGCGGCTTATCGGACTAGGGTATGGGATTCCTGTCAAGATCGAATCGCAGGCCTAGGAAACGCGTTTCCTACTGTGTGCCTTTTCGTTGTGGGTTGTTGGTTGCTGGACGAGTAGGAAGAGACGCAAAAAGCTGGTGCTTCACCGAGGAGACGGGGGATACAGAGAATCCTAGAGTCAGCCCGAGGGGCGCTGTGCGGGTCTGGCCTTTTCAAAAAAAAAGGAAAAAGGAAAATAAGGATTGTCAACAATCGCAGGTCCCCATTCAGTGGATGCCCGCCAAAATGCTGCCGCTGCCTTGCACCAAGCACCAGAAGAAATAACCGGACTAGCTGCTGCCGCTGAACCAGAACCAAGTCAAAAAGAACGTGTCGAATAAGACTGAGGGCGCGCAGGTATGTGGGACAATAGCTGAGAGGGCAAAGAGGATGTCCAGTCGGCTTCAGTCAGGAAAGAGTCGAGGCAAGGGAAATGGAGTCTTTGATGCAGTGGGTGATGAGGAGTTGACGAGGCATCCAAAGGCCTGCCAAATGTCGTCGGTGGGCAACCAGGCAGGTTCTGGCGGTGGAAGGAGCCTTGACGTTTTCTTCTTTCTTCTTCTAGACCCGCACTGTGCAGCAACGTCCGGAGTTACTGGTGTTTTTGCAGGCCGCTCGGGCCAGCACAGTGCTATATCGACTGGTGCACGGCTGTGGCCTCTGCTGCCAATCTGTCTGCAAAGGCGACACGGGAATGGGGCTCTGGACCGCACCACACAGAAGGCGTATGCAGCTCATACAAAAAAAATCGAGGCTAGGTTTGGATCAACCGAAATTAACAGGACCCTCCCGCCTTTGCTTTGCTGCTTCGATGCTGACTGGTCCATCGCTGGTCTCCCAAACCAAAGGCGCAGTCTCAGGGCATGTGACCGCCATATCCTGACTCTGACCGAGTTGCGGCATGTCCCTTCTCAGACAATGAATCCGGTTGCAAACATGTTCCAATAGTTGTCTCTCCCCAACGCCACCAGGCACAATACGGTTTCAATATTCAAATACAAGCAGCAAGCCCAACAGTATATGGTAAGTTGTGCATTGTGGACACATGCGGAAAGTTGCACAGGGGGCCTTACACGGCTGACTTATGGAGATAGCTGATGTTTTCCAGAGACCCAACGCCATGAATGACCGTCTTGTTGTTCCACAGGCACGGCGTCTTGTGCAACAAGAATGAGGAGCAAACCTGGAAGTTTATAGGCTAGATAAAGCACGACTTTTTGTTTCAATATACAGACTACTGGAAATTGCAAAAATTAACATGTCTAGCAAGACAACTCCAAGCGTAGCACTATTTCTCTAGCGCATTGTGCACAACCCAACCCACCCCCTTTTTGAAAATTTGTTGATCATTTTTTCCCCTTATGCAGCACCCCACCCCCTGAGATGCAAATAGTAGTAAAGTGCAACAATACCCTTGCAGCCATTATTGGACCAGAGCGACATCTCTAGTCTCCGACAAGATGCTCGAAATGAGAGGCTCTTCTTATCCCTTCCCCATTCCCGTCCGTATCGACAAATCATGGGTAATTGGTCATCACATCGTCTACTTCGTCTCCCGAGTTACATCTCGTCCGCCTTCAGCTCAAGAGCCCGGATGATATCGGGTACCTTGGCATTTCTGTTCACGGCGTCCAACAGGGTCAAACCGGTGGCGTTGTTGAGGTCCAGATGCCCGCTGAGAGTGCGCTGAGGTACGGGCTTCTGCACGATGGGTGTTCCTTGACGGCTGAGAACGAACTGTAGAATAGTGCCAACGTCAGTACCATATTCTGCAGAAATGGAGATTTGAATAGACTTACGTTGCTCGCAGCGCTCAATAGAGCGATCAAGGAACTTTGAACAACATCCTCGTGGATGCCAACACCCCAAACCTGCTCGTCCGTCCCAGAGGCCGTGCATTCGATGTATGTGGCGGCCTTGACCTCACGGCCGCGACCGACAGCGTGCTCCTTGTAGTCTTGTACATCCAGGTCCACGCCGATGGTCCGGAGAGCATTGGCCAAGCTTGAAATCGGGCCGTTGCCCCTTCCTCGAAGCTTGTACTCGGTTCCATCGATTGCCACAACACCGTCAAACACCCTCATGAAGTTCTTAGTATCTTGCGTCTTACCCGGAGCAGGCGGAAGCGGCGAACTAGACCGATCCGGATTGATCGAGTAATCGACAATGTTGAAACGCGGGTTGTCGCCGAGGGAATATGTGGTTTTGAACAGCTCTGTAATCTCGGTGGGGAGGAGCTCTCGCCCCTTCTCCTCTGCAATCTTCTGGACGACCCTGCTAAAGGCGACTTGCAAACCACGCGGCAAATCGAGGTAGAGGTGCTGTTGGATAATCCAGGCGGCGCCTCCCTTTCCACTTTGTGAGTTGACGCGGATGACGGCCTGGTAATCTCGGCCGATATCCTTGGGATCCAAAGGCAGGTACGGGACCTGCCACTTGTCTTCATATGAGTTGCCGTCCTTCTCGCGCGCTTGGAAACCCTTCTTGATCGCATCTTGGTGTGAGCCGCTGAAGGCGCACACGACTAAGGAGCCACCGTACGGGGCACGAGGGTGAACTTCGATCTTGTTGCACGCCTCAACAACCTTGATGACTTTGCCAAGCTCGGAGAAGTCGATATTAGGGGTGACGCCCTGTGTGTAAAGGTTAAGAGCAAGAGTGACAAGGTCAACGTTGCCGGTCCGCTCTCCGTTTCCGAAGAGGCACCCCTCTACCCTGTCAGCTCCTGCCATCTGGGCCAGCTCAGCCGCCGCTACCGCGCATCCACGATCGTTGTGAGGGTGGAGAGAGACGCAGATCTTCTCACGCTCGGTGATGTTTCGACAGAAGTATTCGATCTGGTCGGCGTAAACGTTCGGGGTTGACATTTCGACTGTGGCGGGGAGGTTGAAGATGATTGGGCTCTCGACCGTAGGCTCCCATGCCGCCTTGACTGCCTCGCAAATCCGGATGACAAACTCCGGGCTGGTATCAGAGAAGGTCTCTGGGCTGAATTCGAAAGCCCATTCTGTTCCTGACTGCGATGGGTCGTCCTTGGTCAAGGACCTTACCAAAGCTGCACACTTGCTTGCCAGCTCGACACTCTCGTCTTCTGTGAAGCCAAAGACGATCCTCCGGAAGCACTCGCTGGTGGCTAGGTAGATGTGGACAACTGCCTTCTTGGCACCCTTTAACGATTCAACTGTGCGGCGAATGAGGTCTTCCCTGCAGGGGGAGAGGACCTGCAGCCAAACATCATCGGGTATGGCGCCGGGGGTCTCGATCAGGCGTCTTGTGAAGTCAAAATCGGTTTGAGAAGCCGAGGGGAAGGAGACCTCGATTTCCTTGTAGCCAAGCTCGCAGAGCATGGCGAAGTACTCCCACTTCTGGTCGCCATTCTAGAAGTATACCTGTCAGCCAATTGCAACATTGGGTCCCAAGGTCGACGCAAGCAACACACCATGGGGTCAACCAAGCTCTGGTTACCATCTCGCAGATCCGTGGCCAGCCAACGCGGCGCCTTGTCGATGACCTTGTCGGGCCATTGGCGGTTTTCGAGCTTCAGAGGAGGGAACCTCTTGTACTTTTTGGAGGGGTCCTTGAGCCTGGCACGCAATTGATATCAGCTTTGTGCCTCGTGGCACTAGAAACGGTGCAGAACTTGTCTTGGGGTTTGACTTACATCGGCATTGCAGACGGGAGTGCGGGGGTAGCGAAGGTTTGCACAGAAATTGCTGCTTGGTCGTCTGCAAGGACGGGGCTTGGGGGAATGAAGGAGGGAGGTGTCGAAATTCTAGCAACGCAGTTAACAGATCGATCTAGTAAATGGCCGTTGAAATATACAGCAAAAAGTTCGTCTGGGCCGTTATAATGCACCGTGCATAGCTAAAGTTATAGTAAATCCAGGGAAGAGAGTGGTTGAAAATCCTAGGAGAGCTTTGAGTCATAGGTAAGAAAATCGAGGTCAGTATTCGGGTCAGTCACCTGCAAAGCCGAAGGGACCGACACGCGACGGCAAAGAGACATGGAAGGTCTATTTTCTCTCTCTTAGGTCCTCCCCCCCTTGCCCCACCACCTCAATGGCTTCGCACTCTCCCTGTCGCCACCAGATTCCACGCCTCGCACCGCCCGGTTGAAGCTGCTCACAGAGGGACGAGATGCATCAAGAAAATGGCGGGGTTTCACGCACTAAAAGCCCACTCCACCCCACCATCTCCACCACCTGCAGGTAAAAAACCCTTGCCCTGTACCCACAAGGGTGCCGTTCCGCATCGGTCAGCCGCGGTCTGCGCCGGCTCTTGTCCTCCTAGATCCATGGCAGGTCACCTGACTTACACCCGTCCCGTTGCGCCAAGGCTCGATGGGATGAGCTCATGGGCGACCAGGGCAACCAAAGGTCGGAGCGGATAAGGGACAGTCAGGCCCCTGCACGCTAACGGCGGCCGTGTGAAACCGAGCGTCTACGCTCAACTCACTCGTCACTCTCCTTGAGTCAACCCGAATACTGAGCACCCTCATGGATACCACAAGGTGCATCACCCGTGCCCGTCTTCCTTCTAGCTAAATACAGACCTGACCTTGCATCGGTTTGCCTTTTTGCATCATGCATTGTCAACAGCTAGCGCTGTGTCCTTTTGACAAACGACGCCCGGCACGCCTCACTCTCCGACCGGCCCAGCGCATCGGATCAATCGAGGTACCCCCTACGGCTTCCCCGTTCGACTCCCGACCGAGGGGACACAAAGCAGGGGCCCCCAATCCATTCTCACCATGGCAATCATATGAACTTACTCGAGGACAAAGAACCCTCAAAACACACCCCCATCCCCCTCTCCTCCTTCACTTCAACTCGAAACGTGGGCTATCCACTCACTCGAGCTACCCCGAGAACCGCAAAATGACACCACCGCTGCCAACGAGCTTATATAGCACTCTGTCCCCCCTCCCCCCTGTCCCCCATCCTACAATCCTCCAATCCTGCCGCGAAAAAGGAAGTTGGGGGTGGGGAAAGGGATGGGGAAGGGGGCAACCCGCAGCTGCATATTCAGCCGCTGCTGCTGCTGCTGGTTCCCTCCCTCTCCCGGCCCTACACTACGCTCCATCCGCTACACCACCTCTAGCATGTGCTTGATCTAGTGGTCCCCCGTCTTCTCTTCTACCCCTGTTGCTCGCGTTGCTCGATTAACACCTGCTTATCCGGCTTGTGAAAGAGTGAAATGGGCGGGAGAGCGAATCAGGTTGAGGGTAGACACTGGAGACTACTTATTCTATACACTGTAGAAAGCAAGCACAGTCTACAGTTAGGACAAGGGAATCTAAATGAGAATATCTCACACTCGTGATTCATATAGTGTAGCAACACAACAACCCGTTATATCCATCCCACGGCACCAGACGAAGTCACATATTGAGCAAAGTTTCTTGCTTTGTTGTTCAATGTCATCTTATTCTCTGTCATATACACATGATGACATGTCTCCTACCCTGATAGATACATCCATGCCGTCCCAGGAGACAAACTGCTACCAACTCCATATACCCTGAAGGAGGGAGCGTCATGCTACCCACCGTCCCGTTGGGGGTCCCCAGAATTATGTGCAAATGCTATGTACAAAGTAAATGTGACGAATACAACAGATCACCCTCTAGCAGTATGCCTCTCCACCCCTATGCCCAGGGAAATCAACGCCGAGCTTGCTCGCTTCACGAAGTGAAAAACAATCCTGGGAATAATGCGACTGAAATCTCTGGCCAGATTTCCCTCGCAGCCTCCATGCAAAAGAAGTGAATAATGTCAAGTATGGTCGTATTTTGGTGTATTATCGAAGAGAAAATTTTTCAAGTCATGAAGCACTAAGCACGGGGAGACAAGTGACTTCTTTCTTGAAGAGTGAATCACCAAGTGAAACTCTCTTCAATGAAGTCAATGACTTGCCTGTGGTCCTGCACCTTGCGCACAGCGTCCCGTACGTCGTCCGCGAGCCCACCAGGCCCGCAAACTGTCACGCACATGGCTCCCATCTGCTGCTCAACCTCCTTGCGAAGGAGCATTAGGATGTTGGGCCGGCCGGGGTACATGTGGACTGTCTCGGACGAGGACGACATCTGGTTCGCGACCTTGGGCCGGGTGATGAAGACCTTAATTCGCACAATCTGCTTCCTGTTCGGCATGCGCAGAATCTTGTCCATCCAGGGCCGCGCCCACTCGAGAACTGTGAGTTCACGGACGATCCAGATGAGTGTTATGCGACGGGTCGCCACAGTCCCGTTGTTGAAGCCGTCGACCATATGTCGAAGGAACGAAATCTGGTGCGTGATGCCAGTAGCCCCCGCAAACAGTACACAATGCCCGTAGCTGTCGAGGCTGTGATGACCAGCGTAAGGACCCTCGAGGGCGGCGCGCAATGTGATGGCACGGACACCCTGCTCGCGGGCCTTGTTGTAAAGTTTGCGCGTGAAGCCCGTCTGAGCACCGATGATAAATGACACGGTAGTCGCGACGGGCTTTTGGATCTTCTTGGCGTCTTTGTCATTAGTCGGGAGGATCTCCTTGTACTTGTGCTCGAACCAGGCGATGGAGAAGGGGTGGTTCTCCCAAGGGTTGATACCAGCAAAGCGCAGGTAGGCGTGCTGACCTGGCTTGATGTCGATGTATCGCGGCAGGTGCATCGTCACACGGGAAGCTTCGTTGGGCATGGCCTCAACGATAGCCTCGGTGTAGCCGTTCTTGGCACAGTTGCAGTACACTAGCCGGAACATGCGAGCCGCCCTCTCGGCCAACCACAGTACCATGATTGTAGTAATCCATGGAACCTGGGGAAGACCACCGGGTATTGACGCGGACACACAGTGGACCAAGGTGCCCACAAAGGCGACAAACGCCAACAAGATGTGTGTGTTCAAGAACGTCTCGTAGAAAGCGTGTCGGAGTGGCGAGACGGACAAGATCAAGATGAGCGTCAGGGCGAGCGAGCCGATTGTTCCAGAGCTGATGAAGACGTCGTGGGTAATCTTGTTCTTTACGCTGTCCCATCCACCGTCGGCGACTTGAACGATGGCCCAGGCGATCAAGTGGACCAAAACCTCAAGGACAACAACTCGGCCCATCCAGCGATGGAGGAGGTTGTACGTGTCGAAGCTGACCTGGAGAATCGGGATCAAGGGGTTGTTGCGACCGGCAAGAATGATGAGAGGAACCATGTTCACCAAAGCGAGGGTCCCAGAGCGACCCCGAAGCTCGGCGCACAGTTCATACTTGTTCTGGTTAATCCAGTTGAGAATGAACATGTAAGCCAGGTTGCTGGCCAGATATCCGAGAAGAATGATGGCGTGAAACCTCGAGGGAAGCGTGCCGACGTTGATAGCGCTTGACAGACGTATCTCTCGGTTGTGGCGTTTATTCCAAAGCGGCGCGTAGAGGAGGTTCTTCTTCATGCCGGGCATCCAACTCCACTGTGTCAACTTCCAGTACGACTGCTTTGGCCCGTCTACCGACATGGCCGATACTAGTCGAAGTTGCGCCCACGCTAGCTCGATGAGCCTGATTGCCAACACTGCCAGGGCCAAGATGCCTAAGCTCCACCATAGCATGTCCGTGAACAGAAAATTGACGGTTTGGTTCACCCCGTTGAGTCCTGTGTTGTAGGGGGAAATGGTTGACGTTGGGGAAACCACCAGCTGCGTATCGCCTCGGGCGACGTTTGTCGCAGTTGTTGGCAGCATTTCTAGTGCTGGAGCAGCGAGCCGGCGCCGCTGGAAATCCATGCTGTGGAGGGTAGATAGATACCTTAAATAGGTGAGACCACGGATTTGCTAAAGTGTACCTGTCTGCTTGAGAAGTGAATGTCTGCCTGGTCCAACTTTTTGTTTGGTTCTGGATTTTGTCGAGTGACCTAGAACTTGCACAGGGCTACGTTCCCTTTTTAGAGGATCACACTGTGCCTCCAGCGCCCAGCCCGTAATTGGAGGGAAGTGATGTTATTGAAGGACGCAACAGTTGCGAGACAACAGCATTGTTGAAATGACGGACAAAGAGCGATGGACCAGGACAATGCAACAGTAGGGGCGTCTGTCCCTGATGGCCCAACTGAGCAGCCGGAGCTGGGGCGAGCAAGTGCCGACGTTGCGGAACAAAGAGAGACGCCGTGGGCTGGGCAGACGAGTATGTGTTACGTTGGCAGCCTTAGCAAGACGTTGTCGAAGGGAGCGTAATGTTTGCAAAGGAGACTAAGTTGTTTTCCGAGCCGGCGGATATTGTGCACATGAGGTTGTCGGTGATAAAGCTGCTGAGGTTGCCAGGTTACCGAGCCGTGGAATCGAGGCTCAAGATGGGATGCCTTCCTCCAAAGGCGCGTACGGTAGCGATTTTGAGAGGTTGTTGCGACGGCGACTCGACTCTCGTGCGCGTGGGGAGCAGGCGAATGAAGTGAAGATACGGTACGGCTTTTCCGCCTTCGTCGAAACCAAGGGAGAAAGGCGGTATGCGCTGCGGATTCGCAAATCGGAATGCAGAATGGAAAATGAGTGTTAGGTCATGAAATGTAAAATGACGTCGAGCCACGAAAGGAGTGATGAAAAGAAGCAATGTAAAAGTGAGGCAGGTGCGCGTGCGAAGGTGAAGTGCCCTCTAGGAAGTGAAGAGAGGCCTCGGGCACCTGAATTGCTAGACAACAACCTGAACGCAGTTTGTCACTCGCAGCTTTGCAGCTCGGCTGCTTGAATAAGGTCGGCACCGAAGAAAAAGGATGGTGGCAGAAAGACAGAAGCAAACAATATTTGGAGCGGGCGAAGCAGGATACGATCCAGCCCAAGTAATACTTAAGAGTCCCAACAACCCACGCGAACAGACAAGCGGCTCCCTCGATAAGATCATCTCCCCTGGGAACCGTACGACATGGGCGGGGGGGGGAGAGTGGGAAAAAGGGACGCCATCGTGACATGCCCTTACCCTCGACTCTGGATCGAACGTTGTCCAACCGAGCCGGTGGGAGGAGATCCTAGTCCGCCAAGCAACTCAACTAGGACACACAGGACAGCTCGGGCAGCTCAGGCCTGGGCGCTGGCGACATCCTATCATAGCCAGCGGTGCAGGCCGCGGCCAGACTCCGGACTCGTGGCTCGGCAGGGCCGTTTTTCTTCGGACGAGATCAGGATTTGATTGTCGTGTTCAGGGGAAGCTCACAAGCTCGCTGCAGGCGCGGTGTGCAAGCAAACCATAGGGCGCGGGGTCTTGGAACTTTGGGCAGTGGATTTCAGATGCTGGTACAGCTGTCTACAATGGCGAGTTTGATTGGCTCGTTGTTTCTTAGGGCGGCTTCTTGGCACTCCCATCCTGTGGCGTTCGTTTCCCACCAACGCTGCCCAGGCCCTTCACAAGGGAGGGAGCCCCGCTATGGAGGCTCGCAGGCGAAAGTAAGGAGGCCAGTGGCTGAGACGTTTGCCGTGGTCCGGTTTGATTCGCTGGCTTGCGGCCCGGATTCCTAACGGGGAAATCCCCACTCTCTCTGGCTTTGCCCCTGCCTTTCGAGCTTGTCCCTGCCACTCTCATCCTGGAGGTCGGTTGCCAGGAGGCCGTTTGGCAACCAACCTCCACGGTGCCACATGCCCCTTAATCACTACCTTCACGTTCACATGCGCATCGCAGCATATATGATGTTATAACCGCGCATTGCAGACGCATTTGAATTCAGTAGACGATATCGAACTGAGCGGACATAAGTCTCGGGTATCGGGGTAAGATGGCACCATTGACTCATCGATCGATCGCATCATGAGATGCAAGAGAGACGGGACAATCTGGGGGATGCAACAGCAAACGAGTGAGACACGGGCTGGCTAGAGCTAGGCGCGCCTAGTACATCATTTAAACAAGCTCCGATCATCGACGCCATGCCCTTGGACTCAAGGATACGTCTACACTGCCCTGCCACATATAACGAACTCATTGCAAGGCCGCCCGGAGGCCCGAATGTACCTCTCTAGCCTCCTTATGGCCCGCCGAGGCGATCAATGCCTTGGGGTCGACTGGCCGCTCACAGGGCCGCTCGACCCGCAAACCCGGAACCTCAAAGCTACCTCTTTCGATCGTGATGAAGTGAAACCCGGAGCGAGCCAAGCCAAAGACTACACTTTCCAGGTAGCATATAGTCGTGCCATCATGATTGAGAGAGATCAGGAAATCATTAAACTGCTGTATAATATACACTGCACCACCAACCTCGGTACCTTGTGCCGGTTGGTGAATGCATACCCCGGCTGAGTTCGAGGACCCAATGCCCTTCTCGCTCACAAGTCATGGTTACTAGCGGCTATGGGATTCGTACCCTCTTACTCTCCTTTCCCCTTCTCAAGTGGCTATCTCTGGCATGGGGACACTGTTCATCCATAAAATAAAATAAAGTATGTGTGTAGTATCAACCGCTCCAGGTTGTTACACTGAAACGTAGAAGGACAAGTCGCTCACTTGGAGTCCGGCTTTTAGACATGTGAGTAGTTGTTCTGAGATGAAGAGTCCCATGCATTTAATATAACTTATCATCCAAATAATGCTCCGTAACAGGGAGAGAGAGCTACTATCCAGATAATTACAGCAATCCTCGTTTCAAAATCCTTTTTTTTTTTTAAAAAAAAAAAGGAAAAAATGGTGACTTGTTCAAAGAGCTCCTGATCAATAATTCAATGTGGTCAAAGCTCCTTTGTCGTCTCCAAGTCACAGTAGTGGTACTGTGCCAATACAGTACACCACACAGTACGTCGTGGCCGGCCGGAATTTTCCACGCGGGAATTGAAGGCCATCAATCAGGAATTGAGGACCTGGGACCTGGGCACCTCGCATCCGATACCCACGGCGCCAACACGTTGAGAAAACGGCCAGCAGAAGCCCAAGAGCGCCAATTGACGAGCTTCACCATGGGTTCGAGCGCATCCAAGCCGTCGGAGTCCAGTTCCCAGGTGTGGAAAGGGTACGTACGTCCGCGTGCAGCAGCAGCCCATTGCCGGCTCTGTCCCGATCCCAAAACACGCCCCGACTGACACAACCCTCCCGATCTACAGAGTCACCCCGACCGGCGCATCCCACGACCTTGTCGCCGCCCTGCAGTCCAGCCCTGAGGTGAGCCGTTGCCCCCCCCTCCTTCGTTACGCAAAACTAACCCCCACCGCTCCCTCCGCCGCAGACCGACACATCCCGCCAACAAGCATTCGAGCTCGAAGTCCAAGCCCGCGTCGCCGCCGAGCTCCGCCGCCTCCGCACCGAGGAGGCCGCCGCCCTCAAGGAGGCCCAGGCTAAGCTCTCGGAGCAGGGCGCCGACGAGCCGCAGCAGCAAAAGCAGGCCGGAGTGACGGCGCACGCCGTGTCCAAGGAGGTCGAGGCGCTCCGCGCCAAGCTCGAGGAGCGCAGGAAGGTGCGCCAGCTGCCCGACAGCGTCGAGGCCGCGCGCAGCGAGGTGGTGCGCTGCCTGCGCGAACACGACCGGCGGCCGCTCGACTGCTGGCGCGAGGTGGAGCAGTTCAAGGAGGAGGTGCGGAGGTTGGAGAAGGGCTGGGTTGATAAGGTTGTCAGTTAGAGGGATCGTGGGACATGAGAGGGTATTAGAGGATAGGCTCGGTTTTGCTTCTGCGTTGCCGCCGTTGCCGCTACGTGGCAGGGCTGGGTAACCAGCTGGGCAGGCTGTGCTGTCAATTGTGTATTATCACCAGGAGCGGGAGCACGGATAAAATCTGTATAGACAAAGACAAAGAAGGAATTTGACATTGAGACCCGTGGGCAAGGCCATATTTGATTTTGCTTTATTGTTGTGCTAGAGAATTTCCGGTGGCTGTAGGATCGAAGCCAGGTCGAAGTGGCCATCCTCGGGCGGCTTGCTCTGCTTCTGGAGTTCGTCTCTCCTTTTCAAGCCCTCCTGCCTCTTCCGCTCCCTTCTTGTCTCGGTGTCTTCCCAATCATTAGCCGCCTTTGGTGCCAGGGCCTTTGTCAAGGCCTCCTGGAACCTGGCTATCCTCTTCTGGTTCTCCGCGAACCGCTCGTTGGCGATCCGGACCAGCCTCTCCAGATACGCCGCAGAAACAATGCAGTACCTCTCCCCATCCCCTTCAACCCCAACCAACGACTCGAAAGACAACCCCATAGACCGCACCGCTACCATCGGCATGGCCCCATCCTCCGGCCTCCGGCCCAGCAGACTAACAGCCCCTGTCTCCCGGAACCCCGCCTCCATCCCGGCCTGGATCACCACCTGCGCATGCTCAAGCGACGCTGTGAGGACATGTAGGATCTACACCTTCGTTAGCCCAGCCCGACCCTCTCCCTCACGTCGCCCCCTACTTGCCATGGGCTCAAACTTGAAATGAATCAGCCTGCCCCCCTCGACATCCCCCTCCCTCCCCATCCCGAAAACCTCCCTCCCGCCCTCCACCGGCTCATGCGACACAAACAACCACTCCCCTCCCCCCTTTCCCCCCATCGCGCTGGCCCTCACATCCTCCTCGCCCTCTTCAGCGTCACTTGTTGGCGTCGTCTTGCGCCCCTCGAGGTACACACTCACCCGCCCGGCGCAGCTGCTCGTCGTCACGAGCCCCGCGTGACCGTTGATGGCGTCGATAAGGCCGCGGATGCCGATGTCGACGGAGCCCTTGGGCGAGGCGTCGGTGTAGGTGGCGGCGGGGAGGGCAAGCTGGGCGAGGATAGCTTCCTTTTTGCGGGCGAAGGAGGGGGGAGGGGTGGGGAGGGATTTCATTTTTTTTTTCGGTTTTATGTTGAGTTTCCGTAGATGATGGCTGAAGGTGAAATGTGATGGGGCTGTTATATCATGATCTTTCCGTGGCGCGCTGTTGACAAGAGTTGTCGTAGCTTCTGGATGATTCTGAATTCAAGGTCTGGGAAGGCGAGGCTTGGGTTGCTTGAAGTCGTCACGTGTTGCTGTGGCCCGCCGTGACTTACAGCTTGAACTTGTTTTGAAGTTGTCGCAATTTAGAGGCGGTAGCTCTACAATAATTGCGGAAGTGTGGTGTTTCACAAGTACAATACTCGGCTCAATTCAACAAAATGTATCTCCAGGCACAGCCAATGACACTCAGCTCACCACATCATCACATCATGACGCATAATCAGCTCAAACTGGTAAGACAGTTGTCTATTCTTTCCTACACCTCCCCCTATCCCGAGACCGCCGCACTCGGCAAACAGGTATACAATAATATAAACCCAAACATTACGTGCAATACATGGAGGCTGTCCAGCTGGACCTGCCCACTGCCGCCACCCACTGCCCGAGCCCCTCCTAGTCTACCATGCTTTCATCCCTGTGCTGTATCTGCTGTATTCTTCGCAGGACGCATTGCAAACCAAATCAACGCCAGGAAGGAAAGAAAAAGAAAGATGCTATAAAATGCGTAATATGCACAACGAAGGAATTAACTGGGCCAAACTATACTGTCGGCACCGAGCTCTTCGCAGCTGTCGCCGCGTTCACTGTGGCCGTACTAGTAGCCCTCAACGCAACCGGCCCCATGAACGCTGCCTGTTGCCCTTGCTGAGGATTTATTACGGTCCGATTTCCTACATCCTGCATCTCCATACCCTCTTTTGAGTCAGCATGCACAGGCCTTGGCCCGGCGCTGCTTGTCTCCCTCTTCGTACTCATCCCAAACCGCTGGTCCCCGGGGGCATACCCACCCTTGAACCCGTAGTACGTCGGGGGGCGTGGCCGGCACAGGACGACGAACCAGTTCTTCAACCAGCTGCCTTGCGTAAAGGCGCGGTACCGGTCCTTCTTCAGAAATTTGTGTGAGTTGAGGTACTCGCGAGTCGTCTCGCCTCGTGCCATTAGGAAAATGTGATACCCCAATAGTGCGGCCGGGTATAGTAGGCCTAGGAACCCAAAAATGACCATGGCGAATGGTACCCTGAAGTGGCTCACGGACTCGCCAAATGAGAGCTTTTCTTGGTTTGCATAAATGAGTATTTGGGCCAGGCTGGCGCCAGAAAGATAGCCACCCAGGAGAGAGGCCGAAGCAAGGAAAGTGAAAAAGAATCGATAGTTGCGCCGACCAACACAGTTGTTGATCCACACGCAGTGATGGTCCTGCGTCTCAACGCAGTTGTCACACAACCGGCAGTGGTGTGCCCGTGGGGGTCGCCATATGTTGCACGTCTTGCAGTACTTGGTCGGCACCTCCATGGCTGCTGTGGACTTTTCTGACGACCTAACCAGGGTCCAGTCGTTAGTTGGGGGCCCTAGTCGCAAGGGATCCTCGTTCTCATCCGCTGGCGGAAAGCGATGGATATTGCGAGGCAAGATCTGAAACTTGAGGTCAGCGCTTCAGTTCATCATGTGGTGGTTCCATGCGGTGAAACATACTCCCGGGTCTGAACTTGATGCATGCAGAAACGAAGACATGCAGATGTAAAAAAGGTAGGCGAATGTAATTGGTATCGCCGGTGATATGTTAAACCAAATCCACGGAGCCGAAAAGACAAAAAATAGGATTGTGGGTATCACTACAAAAGATGCGGTTGCGATATTGATCGGACGATGCTTTGTGTTTTGCAGTCGTCCACCGATGCAGAATACTGTGTTCCCCTCGAAGTACTGATAGTTGTATCCGAGCTTAGACTTCGCCTTTTCCGTTGTGGACATGGGCTTGTCGTCCTGGTGCTGGGGCGGCAGCTGTGGTGACGAAGCGACAGACTCCAGTTTCTCTCCGCCTTCGATTTCTCGGTTAGAGCCATCTTGAGCTGAGCCAGTTCTACCTGGCATGAGGAAGCTAGATCTGAAAGAGCGAGGCGTCCGGACAGGTGAAGGCAGCTCGGTTCCCTTGTAGCGTTTATCAACATTAATGGTGAGATTTCTTGGATCCCCAGGCTTCCGTTGTAATGGCCGGACACTGTCTGTTATGCTCGCGGTAGCGTTGTGGCCATGGGTTGGGCTTGTGTTGGCTGTTATCCGATCCAGAGTCTCCTGTTCCGTTATTTCCGTACCCCGAGAAGGAGGCGGCCGGTTTTCGGACTCGCTGAGGACATGCGCCGCAAGCCGACTGCCAGGAGCCGACACCATACTTTGGCGAGCTGTATCGCCACCATCTTCGGGGTTGTCTTGGGTCGACACTTGCGGACGGCCCATCGTTGGCGGCCTTGAGGCTCCTCGCTGGGCCTGTAGTTTTTGCGAACTCATCGGTCGGAAGAAGGCATGGGACGTGAGCGAAGGAACATGGCTTCGGCTTGTCGCGCTGGGAGGTCGCTGTCCCAATGCTGAACCGGTGCCACTTCCTGGGGTGCTCACCCGCTTGCCGGAGAGTCCTCGCCTGAGGGGAGGAGCCTGGGACCAAGGCCCTCTTGAAGACATGCCCGTCCGTGCAGTTCCAGGACGGGACTGGCCATCTGAATAGTAAAATGCGCTCCGCCTCTGGCTTCCGCTGCCTGCTCTTTGCGCCTCCGAGTCCCCGCCATCGTCGGTCGCAATGTCTGTCATTCGGGAAGATATGATACTCGGCGGGCCGCCAATTTCGGATCGTGGAAACTGAGGAAAGCCGTCGTCAATGTTTGTGGGAGAGGTCGAGGCGGATCGCGCCGCTTCTTCCGGGGAAGCCATTTTGGTATCGGGGTTCTCGAGGTTCTAAGTTGTGGTTCGACGCCGATCGTGGGTGTGTCCAGTGTTTCAACGCCAGCTGCGACCACACTCTTATGGCATTGCTATGCAGCAACAGCAAAACGGATTGGAGAAGGCGGAGTAAGTAAAAAGCCGTTGGCTGCGACGGGTAGAAGGAGACTGGAATGGTAGGTGTGGTATCGTGACGGTTCGGTCGAGGTCCGGGCGCGTCACACACGGGCGGGAACTGGCACTCGAAATGATGGTACGCTCCACAATGACCTGCAAAGCGCAGCTCTGAGTTCGGTGCCGATGCAGTCGGCGGCGGTGGAGGGGGCAAATGAACGTTGGGAATTGGAAGACAGGAGAGCGAGAGGAAGCGACACAAGGTCAAGAGAGTGAAGAGAGAGAGGGGGAAAAGGAAGGGCGCGAGAACTTGTGTATCTCTCTTGTCGTGGGATGAAGCGGAGGCAGGCGATGTGATGCTTTCTTTTGTTCCCTCTCTTTTGCGCCGTCAATCGAGTGCTCTTACTGGGCTGGGCTGGGGCCGTGTCACCCATGCAGGTGTCTTCATTTCTTTTTCGCAGGTTGCATCACGCTTCGGCCGCCTGGGTATGGGCAGTCCGTTGATCTGTGCTGTGCTGCCTCAGGTTTCCCCCTGAATCAAGCGCCCTTCTGGGCACTTGGAAGTGGCTGGTTGAGTCTTGAGGCCGGACGACGCTGGTCAGCCTTCAAATATCAAGTTTGCGCAAACATGCCTTTGAGATAGAAACATTTTGGGACGACAGCGACCATTCTATCAAGTCTTGGACCCCGTGCAAGCATCATGTCAACGTGTCTGGCCTTTACAATCCCACACTCATCCCTCGAGCTGTAGGTACCCCTGGCGCGGACATCCTCCAGCAGCCGCTGAAATGACGATGGTGCACGTCGCAAAGCCGTCTTTCGGACAGGTGGCCGACAGCTGTTACCGGCTGGACACCTGACCCGTCCAAGTTTCAATTGGCCAATGCCAGGCTGGCACTCGGCGAACCTTACATAAGGCACGCCAAGCATTGGAGCTTCCGTCCTTGACGAAATCATACGAGAGCACCTCGAAGCTGAACTTTTCGTGATCATTGAAGCTCGCTGCCCCGACCTGCACTTCGCGCCCACGAACCCATACGCCCGCCGACACATACGGAACTGCTGCAATGGCCTCCTTCGTTGCCCGCCGGGCTTTCTCCACCACCGCCCGTCGGCTCGCGACCGGTGAGGAAGCACTGAAGTCCGAGACCAAGAAGAATCCCGAGATCGCGGTGCGTGATATCTAGACTCCCCGCCAACCTCCCGGCCTTCCGGCCTACGGACCCCCTGGGCCGCCGTGGCCGAAATATATGGAGCTAGCCTGCTTGGGGTAGAGAACTGACCGGTGTCTTTGGGGTTGTTAGGTCTTGGGCGGTGTCATGGTTTGCGCCCTGGCTGGTGCTGGTTTCTACTTTGGTCAGTACCTACACCCACCCACCCTTTGCTATGGTACCTGGACGTATGCATCTTCAAAATACTAACACTATAAACAGGCCGGTCGCCGACCGGGGCTACGTCTGAGACCCATGTGGCCATTGCCAAGGACAGCATGCCGTGGGAAACGCAATCCGGCGAAGGCAAATACCAGTATCACCCCGGTGGCGATGCCAATGCTGCTCCCAAGGATGCTCCCAGCGCCGTCAACGTTGTTGTTGTGCCCGACGTCAGCCTTCCCAAGGTACGTTCCAGCTCAAAGGCTTTTCTGGGTCTATGCCAGACATGCAACAAGTGAGATGTGCCAGCTAACATATTCCTCAGGATCTTCACGAGAAGTGGAACAAGTGGGGCAAGGATGGTTACTAGATTGCTTTTCGATACATGATAGACGGTGCGGGCTGGTATGGCGGCATTGTGAAGTGGCACTTGTAAATAAGTTGGCTTGGGAAGCAGTGGCAGCAACAATCCACCATAGAAGCTTGTATTATTCCTGGAACCTCCAAGCCTGCACCATGTAACATGCCACTGCAGATATCGTGTAGGACTTTGGTCTTATGCATCCCGGTTCATAAGTCACAACTTGCTACACATGTACGCCAGCACAAATGGCTGCATCCCCGGTACGAAGACCGCATGATGAACGGCAAGAGACAAAGTCACCCAGAGAACCCGTGGTATAAACCATGTTAAGCACCCTATGCGCAAGCAAACTGCCACGACACTTCCAGCCCTGCTCTCACAGTCTAACGCCAAAGAAATGCAAAGTAAAGTCAATCCGCTATCGCAACCCCCGAGTAAGGCCCATGGAAGGCGCATAGCATCAAAACAAAGCCAGATATACAGCTCGCACAGACTATGTGTGTCTCGCCGCAGCCGCGGCGAACTGTTCTGCCTGCAGCCGCTCGAGCTCCTCCAGCGTCATGCCGCTCTGCTCGAATTTGTTTGCTTTCTTCTCACGACCCTGGTTGGCATATTAGTTGTGTGGACAGAGAGAGGTGGACAAGAATGATGTAATTACACTTGCCTTTTGGACTTCCTTGTGCTCAGCAGCAGCCTCCATTACGGCTGGGACGTAGTCTGCGAAGCCGAGCTGCTCGAGCGCCTTTGTGATGTGATCACAGGCGATGGTCTTCTTGGCTTCTTTCTCGGATATCTCGTTGGCCTCGGATGAGATGAGCGTAATAAACTCAACGCAGCACTCAATCAAGAGATCTCTAGCCTCCTTAGAGAAAGCTATTCCTGTGGATGATGGGAGGATCTCGCTGACAATCTTTTGCACCGTGGCTAGACGTAGGTTAGAATACATTGTACAAGAGCTGCCGTTGAAGAAGTTATATACCTTTAGGCAGAGACAAATCGTCGTTGGCTGCGACTTTTGTTAGCAGGTAGTTCCACAATGTCCAGCAACTTTGTAAAATCAAGGCGAGAGAGGAATACAAGACGGGTTGTCAAAACTCTTCCAGTTACGGGTGCTGGCCGGAAGTCTGTGGGGCATTATGAATGCTATGATAGCCAACACTGATATCGAAAAAGGTATTATTTCTCTCAAGAGCTCATAGAGCTATGGCCTTTGGTGTCTTTGAGTTCGCGATGCTGCATCGTGTGTGGGAAGGCTTTGGCATTATGGAGTTTTTATTCTCCTCTTGCCATCTTGAGCCCTTTCACAGACGGCGTGCCTGACCATTGTCCCATTCACTTGACCAGTCGGCCACCAGGCAGAGTAGTTGCCCTGCACCAGTGTAATGAAAACGCACAAACACCCGGTGCTTGTGCATCACTCACTGCGGAAACCAACCCAAAGACAAGAAAGTGCATTAAAAAAAATGAAACAGCCAACTAACCTCCAAACTCGTGATCGGACATGATGAAATGTGTGGAGGAGTGCCCGGCACCCTCCGCTCATGCAACTGGTCGAGGGTAAGCAGGATGATTGCGAACGCCCAACCTTACACCGATAATAAAATATGATTCCCCTGTCCAAATTATCCTAGGAACACTGTGGCCGTGGGATGGGATGTCTGCCAGTCTCAAGGGAGCGAAGAAGCATTGTGAGCCGAGGGCCGAGGGCTCCCTTTTTGACTTGGCAGTGGTGAGGATGCTGCTTTATACCTACTCACCCTTCAAGGGAAGAGTTGCTGAAGGCTGTGGCTAGCTGCAGTCTGGCCCTTGCCTTTGCCCCACATTAAATGTGGCTGTCCCGCCTCCACCAGCCACAAAGTCCAATGCTAGCCGGGGCAGCTCAAACCCATTTGGGAGCCCCACCACAACAGGAAAAAATCGTCGAACTTTGTTGCCCATCTCTCCCTCTTCTTCCCAATCGTTCTTCCGAGACCGAGAAAACTCGTGAGCGTTTCCTATAATTTCAGCCCTCAAGCTTCCTCTTTCTTCTCTTTCCTCTCACCATACAAGCCTTCCTGCCTTTGCTGGCAGGAAGCTGTCCCATCCGACATCTTAACAGTACAACGTTCGTCTGGATGCTGGCTTGAATGGTAAGCGCAAACATTTCCTTCTCACTCCTCCTAAATGATGAATTCAATCGTGTCGCCCCTATCAGACCGAACATTTGGTGATAGACACTGTCAAGCCAAACGACTATTCTGATTACTCCAATCCTTAGCACTGAACAAATTTCCGACTTGTTTTGGGCCTCTGCTAACGGAATCACAGTGTCTAGCTTTGCTTGCGACCAATTCGTACGCATCCACTCTACTTCTCTTGCCCTCTTCTAGCGATTCACATGATGTCGAAAATTATTGTACCAATTCCAATTCCGAAAATACATGACGGAAAAACTATTCCCTGATTCATCGCCTTCGTAATTGTCATAGATCCACCCGGTCGTTGGCATTGAGGCTAACACAGCACAAAGATCTCTGCGCAACAGAGTAATGCAAGCTGGCTGGAGTGTACTTGTCTTCAACACCCCAGTCAGCTGAGGATTTGGTCTTTCAAAGGTAGGAAACATTTTTCCCCTTTCAAAACACAACAAAGTGGCAATATGATGAACTCCTTTATATTCCATGCTAATGCTGAATACCCCCATGTGGAGACGTATAAAGTCTTTTCATCTTTCAACTGACCCTTGCCCCTCG
This sequence comes from Lasiosphaeris hirsuta, assembly GCA_030549175.1. NCBI lineage: Eukaryota > Fungi > Ascomycota > Sordariomycetes > Sordariales > Lasiosphaeriaceae > Lasiosphaeris > Lasiosphaeris hirsuta. The sequence goes on from JAUKUA010000001.1 coordinate 854,048, forward strand.
ATCAATCACATCAAATATGCTCTTTATCAAGTTCTTCGCTGACCCCTTCAAGACACAGGAATCTCAAAGCTCAATTCGGTACTCGGCAAGATCCGGCGCATTCCAGCTATCACAATTAGCAGACGAACTTGTAGTAAGTGTAATGAGTGATACCAACTTGACGTATTTTCCGGAAAGCTCTGGCTTGGCTTCAAGTGCGAGCTGGGCGATGAAGTTTCCTGGCCATTCTGGCTTGTTCAGCTTGCCCTCCTCGAAAACCGCCTTGAAGTCCGCGTAATCCTCTGGTGCCATTGCTGTTGCAGCGCCACCCTTCTCGCGAATCTCCTTTTGCATGTCTGTGTCAACGCGGCCAGGGCTGACAGCTATTGCAACAATGGCTGGTTCCTCTACAGCAAGATGCTGGCAGATCGAGTTCATGGCCGCCTTTGAAGAACCATAGGCTCCCCATGAAGTGTAAGCATGCAGCGCGGCACCAGATGACACGAAGATGACACGGCCCTTGGTGACCCGTAAGTGAGGAATCGTTTCCTTGACCTTGTAGACGGTTAAACAACCACTCTAGACGAACAACCAAAAGACTTACCAGAGCAAGTGCACTGAAAACATTGGCTTCGTAGAGCTGCTTCCACTCATCAATAGAGGAATTCTCTAGGCGTGTCATGGGAGCGAGCATTGCATGGTTGATCACCAGGCCATTGAGTGTGCCGAACGATGTGAGTGCCAGCTGTGCAGCTTTCGACGCGGTCTGTATGCGATCAGTTAGGCATGTTCAATTTCGGATTGGAACAGGGATGCCTACGTCTGGGAGCGTTAAGTCCGCAGCGAGATACTCGACTTGCGAAGGGAACTGTTCTTTCAGGGCCTTGAGCTGGTCAGTCGATCTTGAGACAAGAACAACCTTGTTAGATTGCTTGAGCAGAAATTTTGCAACGGCCAGGCCAATGCCTCGGTTCGCGCCCGTAACAATGATAACTTTGGAACCCATCTTCAACTATCATGTGTAAGAAAATTGACTTGAGCTCTCTGGGTATCGTTTGGAAGTGTTACACAGCAACTTCCTTTTATATCCGTAAAGAAAAGAATTGCCCTAGTCAAAGATTTGCGCGTAATCCACTGAGATGGATGCTGGGTGGGGTAGCTTTACTAACCAGCTGGCTAGGAACCGCCTGTTTGGTTGCCGCAGCTGCAACAAGCACAGCAGCCAGCCGGCTTTCTACTCTGAAGGCGTGTAGGTAGTGAGCTCATGAGGGGTTAGCGGGGTCTAATGCTCATGCTTAGAAGCCAAGCAAAGCTTCATTGCTGCATCCTTTCATGTCTTTATTAACCTCGCAACAAACTGTGCCCGCCCACTCGGAGTAATCATGTCAAACACCGTGATCCTCGGGGTCGGCATCATCGGCGTCTCTGCCGCCTACTACCTCTCCGACCACCAACCCCCGTTCTCCATCCACCTCGTCGAACCGGCCTTGGAGCTCTTCTCCTCAGCATCCGGTTATGCTGGCGGCTTTCTAGCCAAGGACTGGTTTACGTCCGCGGCTGCAGATCTAGGGGCCTTAAGCTACGAGCTACATAGGAAACTCGCCGCGGACCACGCGGGCAGGGAGACGTGGGGATACACAGCCACCACCTCGGTCAACTACGCGACGGCTTCGCCTAGGGCCCGCGGCGCGAGGGGGGATGACTGGCTTAGGACGGGGACGAGTCGGGCGGAGATGGCGCCCGGGTCGTCCCCTGGGAGTGTGCCGCCGTGGCTGAGTAGGACGGAGGGGGATTGTGTGGAGGGGATCAGTCCAGAGGGGATGACAGCGCAGGTGGATCCGCTGCGGTTGTGTCGGTTTTTGTTGAACGAGTGCCTGCGCCGTGGAGTGCGGCTGCATCATCCTGCTGAGGTGCTCTCGACCAGTGTCGATTTCAGAGGCGAGCTGGCCAGCGTGCGGATTGCGGATACGAAAACTGGGACCAAGACCGACTTGCCGTGCACCCGGATCGTCATCGCGGCGGGGGCCTGGTCGGGACAAGCGTTCAAGGAGCTGTTTCCACACGTGAAGGGGAGGCTCCCTATCGGGAGCCTGGCTGGGCATTCGATCATTGTGCGATCACCGAGATGGAGGGGAGGAAACGAAGAAGGATGCCATGCGGTTTATACGACCTATGACGCCGAGGGCTTCTCGCCCGAGGTCTACGCGAGACTTGGGGGCGAGATATATATTGCAGGGCTGAACTCTACAGATATTCCTCTGCCACCTCTCCCCGGGCAGGTAACGCTGCTGCCAGAGGCAATTGCGAAGCTCAGAACTACAGCGAGAAAGCTGCTTGGACCTTCGGGCTCAAACGCCGATAGTGACGATGGCGTCGAGGTTGTCCGGGAAGGCCTTTGCTTCCGGCCGGTCACGCCACGGGGCATGCCGATTATTTCAAGGATCCCGGACGAAGATCTTGGGATGGCTACAAGGTCCGGAGCCGAAGGGGGTGTTTTCCTCTGTTCCGGTCATGGTCCTTGGGGAATCTCCCTGAGCCTTGGCACCGGGCTCGTGGTGTCCGAGATGGCTCAGGGGCGAGATCTGAGTGCCGATATCAGCGGTCTTGGACTCCAGATGAAATAAATTCAAAGCAAATAGCCAGAGCAAGTCTAACGGGTCCGACCGGAGAATTGTCATGGATAAACTCAGATGGCCAAAGGTGAGATCTGACGTGGGTCAGAATCCTTCAGCCGAAATTTTAGCAATACACGTGCTACCGGCATGCACGATGGCCGCCTCAATGACTTCCCGATGCCCGTTGGTGGTGGGTGTCACTTGTCTGAAGTTGACGACGGCCAGTGCGATCATGGATCTCGAGCACGGCACAGTGCCCACATATCCGTGGGCACAGAAGGGACAGTGCCCCGGGACGTCCCGTCTCTCCCCTATCTCACCCACGGTTGGGCCTAGCGTGGATCTGGCTCCCCGTCCCTAGGTTTTTGGTGGTGGTCTTCTGTGTCGCTTACAAGCACCGAGCACTGCTAATATCAACTTCTCACCCGCCTCCTAAAGATATCGATGATTCGACATTCCGTATCAGGGATCGAAGCGCAACGCCAGCGCATCTAGAAATGACGCGTCTGGCTGGCGGCTGGCAGTGGTTGATGGCCGCATACGAAGTACCATCGATTAAATGATTAACTATTCCTAAGCCGAAGCGCCTCAACAGCGGTTAAGCAAAAATTAATCTTGGAGCGGCTCACCCAGGATGCCGGGGTCGATATGATTGCTAGTGTTAATACCCGACACACTCTTGGATTGTTCATGCCATGACAGCCCGACATGATTGCAAATCACTCACCTCGCATCCATCGAAATGTTTGCTTCTGGGCACTGGAGGCATACTCGACCACTCATAGAGAATGCTGTCTAGCTGCGCCTGGGGACGCCAGGAACAGCATGCGCATGAGGCATGGCAGCGTCGCAAGCACAAGCACAGCAACGTCACAGGCCGGCATCGTCGGTGTTCCTATCTGGTGGACGGTTAGGATTGTTTCCCCTCTTCTTGTCTCTCGAATGGGGAAGACGCTGGCCGCTACTGTGGGTTTGCCCGCATCCCCTGCAGAGAATGCAGAAGTGCTCTGGCGTCGCGCAATGAGAAGACTTTCCAGTCATGATGGTGGCAGCAGCAGCACGGAAGCCAGAAGCACAGAAGAGCGTCCGAGGGCACGGGTGGTGAGGGGGGATGCAGTGAACGGGGCAGGGAAGAAGACCAATCACAGGCAACTTCTTGCCGCCCACAACCCTTGTCGACGAGCTCCCACCACTCCATAGCAGGCACTCGCATCACGACTTCTCTCCCTGGTGTTCCCACAAGCCCCACTGTTTGCCAGAGCTCCAAAGCGGCCAGGGCTGCCAAGGTGCCTGCTCTCCCTGCTGTTGCCAAGACGAGACGACTTCCGGGTCGCCATTCGCTCGAGTCCGTGGTGCCATTTGTGCCATTTTTGTACCAAGCTCGACCATCACCACAATTCTTGAACGCGATTTGACGCCCTTCTGCTTGGTCCCCCCCTTTTGCTTCCCTAAACCCCTATAGCACTGTGTGCTATCGTCAAGTAGTTTGCATGATGATGCTTTCTCTATCCACCCATTATCAAGACTATCGAGAGATACCCGGTCTTTGCTGGTCCAGCTCAGTCAGTGACAGACCTTGCAATGCCTGCAATTGCGACGGGGCGCTGAAGCGACCTAGCGATGGCCGCCTGCACGCAAGAGAGTCGTGATGGATGGCGGATGGACGGCGCTGACGAAATCCCGAACCCCTGCTACGGGGAATCGGGGGGGTAGCCCAGCAAGCAATTGCGAGCTCTCAGTGGCTGAGAGGACTCTGGGGGGCATCGATTGAGATGATGGCCATATTGGGGGGGGGGGGGGGGGGGGGGCTACACGCTTATTCTCAAAGTCGGGCTGGAAATCTCACCCCCACCTCTCCCTCGCTCGCTATCGAATTGTCACACCAAGCACCACACATACGAGGGGACAGATTCTGTGCTCGCTCACGCTTCTCCTCTCTTCTCCGGTTGCTGCTCTGGCTGCTTTCCACTAGCTCTTGCTCCCCAGCCCAGCGTTGTCACGAGCGCTTGCAGAGAACAAGAAGGCAATAGCTGTGCTCGCATCACACAGCCCGTCTGTCGCTTCGCCGTCACCTCAGTTCACGGCCCGGTCATTTTCCCTAACGAACCTAACGAACAGACGGCCGAAGCCCGTTGGCTACAGCGTCGACTCCGCATGCACGCACGTTGCTGGCTGCGTCCCTGTGGTTCTGCCCTTCTGCTGTGTCAGCTGTTTTGGTCCTCTGCTCTATAAACAGTCAGCACTGCCGGTGCCGTTGACCTGCTCGTGCTTCTTGGTCGTGAAACCCGAGCGGGATTCGCTGGCGAGTCTGCGCAACGGCCGAAGGGGCTGACGGCTCACAGCCCGTAGCTCGTACAGCACAACACAGCATCTGGATAAGGGAAAGCAGTGAGAGTGTAAGAGTGAGAGTCAATATACTATTAGTGTGCATCAAATCCGGAAGTCTTGGGTCGGGTCGAGGCCTGGCGCCCGCTACGCTCTGCAGGACTGCCGAGCAAGCCAAGGTGGGACTGTGTGACATGCAGGCCTGCAGCAGCGGGGATCCCTCCAAGTCCCTGCCAGCCAATATTAAAGTCCGCTCAACCGCTGGGCCTCGTGCCGTCCACATCTTCACCTGAGCTCCCGTCTACCCAGACCTAAGCTTTCCCACCTCTTGCTTAACTGGCTGGACATCGTAGTCGGCGCGCCTCCGACTATCTCGATCTAGCACGCAACAGGAAGCGGAAAAGGGGACAAATCTGGCCTCACTGTCGAACCCGACTTTGCGGTATCATTCTCGACCGAACTGTCGGCGCCTGGTGAATCTGCGTGACGAGCTTCGCAGCTCGGCGCATCCGCACACCTTGATACCTCGCCAAAACAACAGCATCACGGAAAAAGCCAAGCGCCGCTCCTCAGGTCTCCCCCACCGCGGTCACACTCCCCGAGTCTACCACCCCGCCGATTGAAGCACGGCGACTATACCTTGCTGCTGCCAGTCACCAATATATCCCAACGCCATTCCCGAGCCGCCCCCATCCCCTCGTGGATCCTTTCCCTCTGTGGTTTCTTCTCCAGTCTTTCCTTCTTTGCTTCTCCATGGCTATGCTACGTGCCCTATAGGTTCCCTGATTCTAATTGGGGAATCTGGTATTCCCTGATACCCACGGCCTCGGCCCTCATCAACGTTGTTTAGCTGTTCACGCTACAGCTTGCTTCACAACACCGTGGTTGTGTTGTCTCGGGACACGCGCCTTCTCACCGGTTTTCAGTGTTGGAACGCGTTCGCTCCGACCTCGGATGGCTTCACAGGTTCAGCCGGTGGTTGGCGCCACCAGGACATTCGGCGAGTTGGCTAAGCGCATATTTATCCCACTCACGACAGATAGCCCGCCTGGCCTTGTTCAGGCTCTCACGGTGGATCCATGGACGCAGTCTGGGAAATATGCGCTAGGGTGGACGTACTTTGCCCTCGCCGTGCTAGGATTGACGATATTCGTGCGGATATGGCACTTTTGGCAAGACAAAATCAGGCAGGCGATATACAAGCAGGATATGGAGGAGCACTTCCGGAACCTGTACAGCATGGATCCGGAGTGGGATAGGTCGGCGGCGTTGGCGACGGGGGCGACGAACGCGGAATCGAGGCGGCATTTCTTCCCCGAGGATCCCAAGGACGAAAAGAAGTTCAAGCCAAAAGCCCACTTCTCTTCAGTAGGCTTCGTCAACGACACACTGGCGCTATTCCGATGGGTATTCTACCGACCGATCCCGGATATCGTATGGAGGAAACATAGGTTCACCTTCGCTTCGGCCGCCGTTTTGTTTGCCGTCTTCATCGCCCTCTCGTTCGTAACGATTTTCTGCTTCCTCCAGCAACCGCTCTACTGGCAGAGTATCCAATATGGATCCCCGCCTTTGGCCATCCGCGCAGGCATGATTTCCGTCGCCATGACGCCCTGGATCGTTGCGACGACAATGAAGGCCAACCTCCTTACACTTATCACCGGCATTGGACCCGAGCGTCTCAATGTCTTCCACCGCTGGTTAGGCTACCTGTGCCTCTTCCTCGCGCTGGTCCACGCGATACCGTTTTATGTCCAACCGGTCTGGGAAGACGGCGGTATGGCAGTTTTTGAGACACTCTTCCCGCCAGGCAGCGGCATCATTTATGGCTCTGGAATTGCGTGCCTTGTTCCTCTTATTTGGCTTTGCGTTGCCTCCTTGCCTATCATTCGAAGAAAGGCATTCGAGATATTCGTCAAATTGCACGTGCCTGTCGGCTTCATCTATGTTGCGGTGCTCTTTTGGCACACCAAAAACTTCCTGATGTCTTGGGGCTACCTGGGCGCATCCGTGGCTATCCTGGTCATCTGCTACTCGATGCGGTTGCTCAATTTGAACTGGGCGAAGCCATGGCGCATGTCGTTCCTAATCGGAGACGAGGCAGCTATCAACATCATGACGGAGAACGCTATCAAGATCACCGTCCCAACCCAAATGCGGTGGAAGCCAGGCCAGTATGTGTATCTACGCATGCCGGGTATCTCGATTTTCCAAAACCACCCGTTTACCATCTCCTCCCTCTGCAGCGAGGACTTCCCCTCGGAGTACGGCGAGGAATACCGGGACTGTGTGCTTGTTTTTCGGCCATACGGCGGCTTCACGCGCAAGGTTCTCGAGGCCGCCATCGATAAGGGTCCATTCCACACCTACCGAGCCTTCTTGGATGGGCCGTACGGCGGGATGCGCCGCGAGCTTGCGGCGTTTGACACGTGTATTTTGATCGCAGGAGGTAGCGGTATCACGTCACTGATGTCTCAGTTGCTAAATCTGATCAAGCGTATGCGCGATGGGAAAGCCATCACCAAGAAGATTGTTGTAGTCTGGGCCTTGAAGCGACTCGAGGCTATGGATTGGTTCCGTGAGGAGTTGCGCATCTGCCGCGAGGCGGCGCCGCCTGAGAGCGTCACCTGCAAGTTCTTCGTGACGGCTGCAGTTCGCCAACCTCCCAACGCGGTTGCAGGTGTGCATGGTCGCGCACCTCGACCGCTTAGCCACATGTTCCACGACAAGCTGGACGGCTTTGTCGCCGGGATCGCCAGTAAGCGCAACAGCGCGCTGATCATGGCCGAGGCACAAGGTGACCCCGAGAGGGAACGGGAGCTACGTGCCGAAGACGAAGACCGTATTACCGCATTGCCCCAACAAAAGTACCTCCAGCCACATAACATTCCGCCGCCGCCGCCGGGCCCGCCGCCAAAAAACAAGACATCGGTCGCGGAGGAGACACTGCGCAGGCTCGAGGGCCGCGACAGCGAGTCTCACCACAAGCAAGATAGTGTCTCATCATCGGCTAGTGGTAAGGAGGGGAAGAAGAAGGAGGGTGAATTTCACTTCCCACCACTTGCGCCACGGGCCGACAAGGCTCCGCACTTTAATTACGCGCCAGCGGCTGGCCGGCAGCGCTACAGCCAGATATTGTCTGGGACGGATGCAGAGGGACGGCCAAGTTACGTAGGGAGTGGAGACAGCGAGGAGAGGAACGACCAAGAAGAGAGCGGCCCGTCGACATTACAACCACCAGCGCCAATCCGGCCGCCGGAGCTCGCACACCTACGGACCGACGTGGGAGGTGTTTCGCAGCCACCGCGACCAACAAGCACATTTGGGCCGCCGTCGGGATTTGACTTTGGCTTCCCTGGGACGCCGACTGAATTCCAGCGGTCGTTGATGCGGTTCGCATTCCCGATACCCCACGAGATCGATGGCGGGTGGAGTGTCGAGTATGGTCGGCCCGATCTCGGGTACATGCTCAAGGAGTGGGCGACGGGAGGGCCTGATGGGCGCGGCGTACTAGGCAGGCGAACAGCTGTATTCGTGTGCGGCCCGCCGGCGATGCGAGTGGGCGTGGCAAACACGGTGGCAAGGTTGCAGGCTGAGATTTGGGGAGATGATATGCTTGAGGAGATCTTCCTGCATACAGAGAATTATGCTCTCTGAGTGTGACGAAAGAGGGTTGTATTATCTAACACATAAGGTATATAATAAGGTCATCAGGACGTCCCTTTTGGGGGCGGATGGTGGCTCGGAGGATGGAGGGATGTATTTTGGTCCTTGCTGGATTGGATTCTTACGCATGGCGTTTGATGGGAATGGATGGCAGCGGGGCAACTTATGAGAGATACCACGGCTTGGCTTTGTCTGTGTATGACAGACGGCCGGTCGAGCGCGAGCGAACGAGAAAGCTTTTCTTGTATAAATGTATTCTATATATTACCTACTTAAATGCTTATTCAGCTGGCATGTTGTCAAATGTCGCTCTGAGAATTGGTCTTATTTGTTGCTTATGGGATGTAAGTGGGAGGCATGATTGCGATGCTGTTGGAACGCACTCGTAGAAAATCTCCCATGCCTGGCCGTGTCCCTGTCCTCCGTGGCAGATCTTTGTCGGGGATTTCACGTAGACAGAGGCCGGCGTCTATGTAATGTCGTTGTTGAATGGGTAAGGGGGGAGGTAGGAGTCGGCGCTTGGTAGGCGGCTCTGAAAAGGGGGGATGAATGCCAAGACATGGGGTTGGCCAAGGACACACCGGATTGTCAGTAACCGCATCCATGAGGCAGTGATTTCCATCAAGGGATGGGGCTAGATTCTCTCGGTAATTGAGCAAATATTGGCAAGTGCCATGTATCAACCAACAATGACGTTTCGCTATGTACTCTGGGATACATGTGCCTGTCTCCCACGGTGTGTGTTGGTAAAGGAGAGTAAATAAGTTTGCGGAAAAAGGTGGGTTTATACTACGCCAGCGACGGGGGGACGTATCTCGACCATGGGTGGTAACGAGTCATTCAATTGGCGGGAATCACACACGCTTGTAGGTTGCGAATTGAGGCAGTGTGCTCTGGCACTGGTGATTACAGCCGTTGGTCTGTATGGTCTCACCAACCTCAGACCCATTTCAGAGAACCGCGGGCAAGTCAACTTTTAGTTTGAGTAGCGACGGGTGTAATATTCCTTGACAGGTGTGACAATCTAGCGTGGCCCATCTGGTGTTTCTCTCTGATCTGATTGAAGCTTCCAAGCTCGATGATGGGTGATGCGAGGGAGTGTTGCCTGGCGACCTGGCAGCCATCAAGACGGCGTTGACTCGCATCCCCCGGGTGTGTGCCTTCCGACAGTTTAAGTTCAGAGGTGGCCTGATTGAAAGGGGACGTTCGCTGGTGATGGTGGAGGAGTTGACGAGGTGTGTGCTGGGGAGGCGTGTGAAAGAGACTTGTCACGTTGGCCCTGGTACACGTAGGTTGGTCATACCACACTTACAAATGCCTGCGATTTGAGTTTTTGTTTCCCTTGGCCGAGGAGTTGGCGTGAAACAGATGCCTTGTTTACGGAATACTAGCGTCCTCGATGAAGCGTTTCTCGCGATGAAAAGTGGCTGAGGCATCAGAGTTTACTTAGGGTGTTCAGCATCGTCTCGGCCGGCCAACTGACAGCATCGGATTAAAGAACAGTGGACACTAGAATAGGCATTACAGATCTAGTGCCTTTATGTCTCTCCTAGCGTCTGCACGTACCTACACACCAACGTTGTTCTCCACACCGCCATGCCACTGACACATGGAGTTCATTGGGCTGGGCAGGGGCTAGGAGCTAGAGTACCCGAAATCGCCGGGCCGTTGTTCAAGATCGAGTGTGGGTAAGATTGTAGACAACACCCTAGAAGGCCACACAACATCGGGCTTGAGCTTGTCATTACCCGCTTTCCGGACTAGGGGACAGCATGGCCTAGTCTAGATTTTGGAGTCGCACCCGATGCGAGTGCCATTGCTGTGTGACCGTGTCCCACGCAGCATTGCATCTCGGAACGGCCTTGGGGAAGCCGGATTCTCGTGTTTATAGCCCTGCCGGTGATGGCCTTGAGACGATGTGCGAGTCTGCCATGGGAAGGCGGGGGGAGGGGGCGGCCAGGTTGGGCTTGCTGTGAACACCCAGTTTATTCCACGAGACGGAGACGGGAGAAAGACGGCAACACCCAAGGGTGCAAGATGCCACAAGGACTCTCACAAGGACTTGCTCTCGTTATGCCTCGCTAACAAGTGGCCGATGCCAGGTCCTAGATCGGCCGGCATTGGGCCGTTGCGGTGTGCACATACCTGCCCCTGGCCCTTCCAAGCTCCCCGGATCATCCCATACAGCCCACAGCCAACAGAACATAGCAGACGCGGTGAGGTAAATTGACTGGGCTCTGTGTCACGAAGACGTGCATTCACCCTCCCCGCATAGCACGCTCCTCCCCTCTCATTCGGGTAAGGAAGGAGCTACGACAGAGTAGCAGCAGGGGGCGTCGATTGGATCGTCCCTCCCCCACGCCGTGATGCCTCTACGGTTGCCTTAGTGGGTAATGGGCAACCACTACCTGCCCGCTTTCAGATGAGAAGTCCCAACCTAAAACGCCACTCTGGACGCCTTCAACGTCCAATTTATCGTCCCTGTTCAGGGCATAATCTGAGGCCTTGCGAAGGCGCTTTTCGAGAATACCGACTAGGCCCCTGGCATATATCCTACATCTCGATACCTCTTTCCTAGAGTTGGACACGGATAGCCATCCAAATCCGATTCTAATTTCTCTTTCCACTCCCCCTTCTGGCTGTCTGAGACAACGAGAACACGGGACATACACCTATAACTCACCTGCAATACATCTTGGTGGTGACTTCCACGGCACCACCCTCCCGAATTTCCTATTTTCCACCGTCCTCCAGTCTTTTAACCTGGATGTATCCTGCCGAAATCTTCGTCAACTATCTTCCTGCAATGATGAAGATGGACGAAAAGAAGGAGACTCAGGTGGTACCTGCCCTTTCGTCCCCCACTAGCCAGCAATCCGTTGCCAAAAATTCGAATGATGTCCCTGCGGCTGTGGCCGAGGCCGGCACGGGCAACGATAGTACCACCGAGGAACTTGTCCATGGTCACGCACCTCGGCACTTGGTAAGAACCCCCTTACACGATTTACCAACGTCAAGGCTAAGTAGGAACTGATGGATTTTCTCTTCTAGACAGGCACCAACCGCTTCCTTGCCCTCGCAGCGTTATCCTGCATGTTCGTGAGCGCTCAGGCTCCGTTGTATTTGTTTTGTAGGTTTCACTATCTGTCCACTCGTGATCATTGCTAACCATCCTAGCGAGTGCCCCGGTCTACATTTACCGCGAACTAGGTGGGATTGATCACTGGATCTGGTTCATTACGGCCCATCTTCTTGTCACGGCTGTTGTCTCTCCATTTGTTGGTGCCCTGTCCGACGTCTTTGGTCGTCGATGGGTCGCTCTCCTGGGTAGTATATTCATCATTATCGGCCAGGTAATCTGCGGTACTGCCCATGGCATGGACATCTTCATCGGTATGCTTCATCCCTAGAGCCTTCCCGATGTATATCAAGGTCACATCTAACAACTGTAGGTGGAATGGCGCTTTCCGGCATCGGCGTTGGCATCAATGAACTCACGGCCATTGCGGGCACCGCAGAGCTTGTGCCCACCTCGCAGCGAGGCTACTATATTGCGGTCATAGTGCTGGCCATATTGCCCTTCATGCCCTCGGTTCTATACGCGCAGCTAATCGCCTCGCGGTATTCATGGCGGTATATTGCCCTCTTGACGTCAGGAACCGCGCTTGCCGGGCTGGTTATGACGTTTCTCTTTTACAAGCCGCCTACGCCATCTGCATTGGCGAGGGGGAAGAAGACACTGCTGAGGAAAACCGACTTGACGGGCGGGCTACTGTCAATCATTGGCCTCACAGGACTTGAGCTCGGGCTGCTCGGTGGTGGGTACCAGGTGAGTTCTCCCTAGGGGCAGACATAGTATGCATATTTAAAAAGAATGGCTGACTCTTGTCGCAGCATCCTTGGGGAAGCGTGCACGTGCTTGCCCCCTTGATCATCGGGATCTTGTTCATCGCGTTCTTTGTCATCTGGGAGTTTTGGGTTACAGAGAATCCCATGCTCCCAAGACGGCTCGGCAAAGCACCCAGAACGCTGATCCTGACCCTAGTCATCACTTCGATCTCCGGCGCCGAGTTCTTCTCGGTGTTGATGCTATGGCCTCCGGAGGCCTACAATGTCTATGGTCACGAGTATGCCTAAGTTTTCTCTCTTGACCTGTGTCCTCAACTGACAACCCTGATAGTCCCATTGGTGTTGGCATCCGTGGCCTCCCCTTTGCACTCGGTACCCTTGCAGGTTGCTTCATCTCACTTGTCCTCATCTCTCGGCTCGGCGGCGCCAATATCCGATACACAATACTCGGTGCTGCGATTATAATGACGGCCGGATGTGGCAGCCTCGTCGTTGCTCGTCCCGACAACATTTCGACCGTATACCCTATCCTCTTCCTAGCCGGGCTCGGTGTCGGTGGTCTCATCGTACCTCCATCAACCATGGCCACATTTATCTGTCCATCGGACCTCATCGCAACGATCACGGCGATGACCATTGCCGTGCGCATTGTTGGCGGCGCCGTCGGATACGCCGTCTACTACAACGTGTTTGCGAACAAGTTAGGGCCAGCGCTGATGGTTGGACTGGGCGAGGCGTGTGCAAAGGTGGGTATTACCGATTTGAAAGTTGTAGGAGGGGTGGTGGGATTGACGGCGACCGGCCTGATCCCTGAGCTCGAGGGCCTTCTAACGAAGGTGGGTGTTGATGAGGCGGGACGTCAGATGATTGTTGCTACTGGGCAGGCGATATATGCAGACGTATATCCGTGGGTGTTCTACTGTAGTATTGCGTTTGGAGGAGTGGCGATTCTGGCGAGTATGTTCTTGGAGGACATTTCCGTATTTATCGATGACAATGTAGCTGTCGTCATCTAGGCATGTCATAACTTTAGGGACACATGGTTTTCAAGTGGCCGTTAGGTTTCGTCGGTCTTGAGGTTTCGGGATTCCAAAAGAGCAAACCTTGTTACTCTATGGACTTTGCCAACGAAATACATCAAAATACCGGATCTTGCAATAGGTAGTTTATGCATATCACTACCAAATCTTCCAGGTCAGCTCCCTCTGGTAAAATCCGTCTATCGATCTCTAGTCGGTGTATAACCGCGAGGCGGTGATCACGGCAGGCCGATGTATGCATCTCTCATTTTGCACGATTATGTCGGAGATTCGATCAGGGTAACGATATGTGTGGGATGTACGCCCGATGGTTCAAGGGACAGGTCCGAGACTTGCATGTCGGCCCTCCGGAGGCTTGGTGTGGGTGCTGTTACACCACTCAGAGCTGGCCGGCGGGATGGATTCTGCTGCTAGAAGCCGCCATTGCAGGTGAGGTTTCTTTGGGACCTGAGACATTTGTGTTCCAAGCTTGGCCATGGCTAAGAGTATGTTTATTATGTACATGCTAGCGATAAATATAGACAAAACATACACCCCTCACTCCGCCGCAACCTCGCCAAACCGGTACTGCGCCCACGCAAAACTCCCCTCCTGCATCGTCCACGTCTGCTTGCCCAGATCTGCTCCTGCGGCCCCTGCGGCGATGTACACTGGCATGAGGTGATCCATCCAAGGATGCGCTTGGCGTGCGTCGGGGCGGGTTGCGGCGGTAGACATCTTGTCCTCGCGGACCGCAGCCGGCGACTCGGCGGCCTCCTTGAGTGCGTTGTCAAAGGAGACGGCGTAGGGGAGGGGCCGCGGGTCGCCGTAGCTGAAGCGCATGTCGCGCAGGTTGTGCACCGTCATGCCCGTGCAGATGATGACGATGTTGTCATCACGCAGGGCCGACACGGCCGCACCGAGCTGGTAGTGCGCGTGCGGGTCCTCGTTGTTGAAGAGGGAGACTTGGACTAGGGGTACCGTCAGGGGGTTGGACTTGGGCGGGAAGAGCACGTTGAAGCCCGAGAAGACGCCGTGGTCGAGCCCCCGCTTCAGGCCCTGAGACCGGATTCCTGCGGCTGAGAGCAGGGACTGGATGCGTGAGGCGAGCTGCGGGGAGCCCTTGGAGGGGAAGGTGGCTTTGTAGAATTCAGGGGGGAAGCCGTAGAAGCTGAGGGGGGTTAGCTGGTTGGGGATCAGGGGGGAAGGAAAGGGAAGAGCCGGGCGTACTCGTAGATGAGGTCGGTGTCCACGGCGTTGTTGATGTGAATCTCGTTTTCCCCCTCGGCTTGCCAGTGGGCGCTGAAAACTACGATGGCTTTTGGCTTCACCTTTTGCGTGATCTCCTTGCCGATGGCTTGGAGTACGGGGTAGACGGGGTGCTCAGTCTTATATTGCACGTCGGGCTAGGAGATGGTTAGTTTCTAGGGCAAAAGAGTGGCGCGGGGAGAGAACATACCCCTCCATGGCTGACAAAGTATACTGGTGCCCTCGCCATGCTGAATGCTGGCCGTATCACGGGGTCGTGTGGACGGTCACGATTGTCTTGGACAAAAAGGGGATTAATTCCTTGAGTAGGAATAGCGCCACGACGACAATCAAGACGGGAAGGGCGAGGAAGGGGTGCCTCAACAAGGGGTTGGACATGGAATGAAATAGCTTGGATTGGTTGCAAACGGGGTATATCTACGACGAGTGCGTCCCGTCTGCTTGGTACTTTATAATCGGCGCGTTCCGTAGCTCATCCGCTCGGCGCCCGGGAAATCTGGCAGTGTGGAGAAAGAAGCATTTGGGGCATAAGTCAGTATTGGTCAGGTCTGAATAATTGCGAAAAGGGCAGCGCTCATTCGGTCACCACTGATGTTGTACCCAATCACGCCATGCCATCCAATTGCACCTAAGGTAGGTGTGGCGGGGTCTAAGTTGTGTCCAGGATAGGGGGGGTCTTCTGCAGGTCATTGCTGCAGCCCTGGAGAGCCCCGCCTTCGCAACGCGCCATGCAACGCGACCCAACGACGGCACTCTTGAACCCCTCCAAGATCTAACACTTCTGGAGCCGACGGCATTCCACGACGCAGGACCCCTGAAAATGTCAACTGTCTACCGCTCTCCGCTGGTTTTCCCGGCCACAGCCCGGCACACGGCGACGGTGATCTTCTTCCACGGGCTGGGAGATACGGGCGATGGCTGGTCGTTTGCCGTTGAGAACTGGCGCCGCCGCCAACGTCTCGATGAGGTCAAGTTCATCCTGCCGCACGCCCCGCAGATCCCCATCGCCATCAATATGGGGATGAGGATGCCAGGCTGGTACGACATTGTCAGTTTTGCTCCATGTTCCCCCTTTTGGGCCCGGTGAACTGACAGCCGCAGGCCGAGATGAGCAACGACCCGGAGTCCCTCCGTCGCAGCGAGGACGAGACGGGCATACTGCGCAGCCAAGCCTACGTTAACGAGTTGATCCAGAAGGAGGTGGATGCCGGGATTCCTACGGACCGCATTGTGCTCGGCGGATTCAGCCAGGGCGGCGCCCTGAGTCTGTTCAGTGGGCTGACGGCCAAGACCAAGCTAGCGGGCATCGTCGCGCTGTCGGCTTACCTGATGCTGAGCCTCAAGTTCACCGAGCTTGTACCTAAGCCCGAGTTTAACAAGCAAACACCTATCTTCATGGGCCACGGTGGCTCGGACCAGGTTGTCAATACCGCACTCGGGGAAAAGAGCGCTGAATTTCTCAAGGGGCTGGGATACAATGTGAACATGAAGATTTACAGGTTAGTTTTCTCGCATTATTGATTGCTTCGTGCTGCCACAATTCTAGCTGGGTTGCTTGCTGACCACTTCTAGGGGTATGGCGCACTCTGCCTGCCCGGAGGAGCTCGAGGAGGTTGAGGCCTTCTTGACTGACAAGCTCCCAGCGTTGGGGAAGGCGGACAAAAAGTCGGAGTTGTAGGACATAGAGTTGGTTCTCAAGCAAACTCCCTTGCGAACGTGTATTGTAATAGATTCCGTTGAATTCATGGAGTGACAGTGACAAAGACAACCTCAGTCGTGGATGATGCAAACCATAAATATCTCATCAGAATCTCGGGAATTTGAGCTACATATATCTACAACCAGGAGGGAAGGCAGGCAGTGACCCGGTCCATCCCAGTAGATGGGTTTCTGGCTGGAGACTCCGGTCGTCACTATGTGGAACGGGGTTTCAATCTATCGCTCTTAATTTCGCGAAATCTCGGACGCTTAGCCAGGGATAAAAAGCACCAAGAGTGCGCCAGAGATACATAAATGGGAAGCTACAGTAGAATATTACTAAAATAATTTCAATATGGGTAAGGTAGAGATCGGGCAACTTGCGAGTCCGTTGATACCCGGTGCCAGTTGTCGTACATCGTACATGGTCCGTGTCACATGCATGCTGGGTATCTTATCAGATATCAGAACCCATGACACGGCCCACAGTTGACCACAAGCCCAACCCAAGGCGAGTCCCGCCCTTGTTTGAAGAGTGACAGCTAAAAGCCACGCTCGCTATCAGCACCGGGCCTCAGTGTTGCTGCCGTTGTTGCCTTGCATCATCAACTTCACCAAGTCGCAGGCAGACCAGTCGTCCTGACGTGTGCAGCGGCCGAATTATGAATCCTTTCATCCCAAACCCTTTGTGCTCGACGGGTCCAGCGCCATAATAAGAAAACAGAATAAAAAAGAGCGCCGCCGGTATCACCCGCTGCCGTCTGCCGTAATCACCACCACGAATACCACCACCTATTTCACGACGGCATTCATCCGCACTAATCGCCCGCTATGGCCACCACCCGCCACTCGGGGTCCCCGCCGTCCCCGACACCCTCGCAGCTCCCGCCCGTCCCCGCGAGCCCGACATACTCATACGCCTCCACCGCCAACCCCCTCTCCCAATACCACCTGCCGCTCCCGCCCCCGCCACGGCCGGCGCACGCCGTACTCACCAAAGCCGATCTCGAGCACTCGCAAACCGCCTACGCCGACCTACTGACGAGCGCCAAGGCCTACCGGCTCGCGCTGGCCTCGCTCTCGACCGCCGCCTCGACCTTTGGGTCCGCCCTCGAGGCGTGCGCCCGGCTCAAGGAGGCCCGCGCCGACGCGCTCGGCCCCGCCGCCGGCGCCTCCCTCAGCAACAGCTTCAACACCAAAGGCAGCTGCACCGCCGACACGCTGCTCACCGTCGCCGGGCTGCAGCACCTAGTCGCGAACCACCAGCACATTCTCTCGGAAACGGTGTACCGCAGCTTCGAGGTGCCGCTGCTGCACGAGCTAGACAAGTGGCGCGGCGCAGTCGAGGACGAGGAGGAGGGTTATGCGCGGGAAGTCGCGGCGCAGAGCAAGGAGATTAGGAGGCTGGAGAAGGAGGGGTTGAAGCTCCACCGGCAGAGGAGGAGGGATGTGTCCAAGTTCCGGGGACACTTGGTTGAGCTGACCACCAAGCTGGATGGCTTGACGGTGCTACACGGGGAGCATGCGCGGACATTGCTTAGGGAGAGCCAGGAGACGAGTGTGCGGATCGTGGATGCCAGCTGCAGTCTTGTCCGGGCCGAGGTGGATATATTTGAGAGCCTGGCGCGGAAGGGGTGGACGGGCGGCGGGCTCGAGGATGTCCTGGAGAAGGGCGTCGATCTCTTTGCGAGCGAGGAGCCTGCTGGCAGTCTCGGGATGCGCAAGGGGCACGGCGGCGCGGATGGCAACGTTGCGGGTGGCGCTGGTGAGGGAAGTAAGCTGTTCAGCATCCTGCCGCCCAAGAGCATCCTCGCCGACTCGGGGTCTGATTCGCTACGGGGCAGCCACAACCGTGCCGACAGCCTGCTTGTCGAGCCAGACCGGTACCAGAGCCTAACGGGCGCCATGTCGGACCCCAGCTTGGCGGGGAGGGGTCGGGACAGGGATAAAAGCGACCGCGACACCGACAGCGTCTTCTCAGAATTCAACCGGTCACGGGGCGTGAGGCCCTTTTCACCGCAGCCGCAGCCGCTGAGGTTGAACCCCGAAGCATTGCTTGGTGGGCCGGAGAACGGGGAAATAGACGAGTCTGATGCCGAGACGGTCGGGCCGCTTCAGATTCCCCACATCGCGCCACCGTCTCAGTTTCAACGGCGAAATCGCATAGATGAGGAGGAGGCGGAAGAGGGGTGCGCCATTGAGGACGAAGAAGACGAGCAGGAGGTTTCGCCTTGGCGAGACGAAGGACTGGCTCAGTCCGAAACGGACGACGAGACGGTGGACGCAGGCCCCGAAGATCATCTATTAGATCCCCAGCAGAGAGATGACGGGAGCTGGAGCCTGGCTGATGGGGCTTGATTAGAAGAGTGATGAGCTGGGAAATGGTCATGAGCAGTAATTGTTGGTGTTTATACCCCCGTTTCCGCCCTGTTTTGTTTCTCTACACACCGCTAGTACACCACCTGTTTAATGTTGTATATGACGGTGGCATTTTTGCATTGCACTTTTCTTTTTCTCTTGGTCTCGGTCACCGCATGGGGAGTGGTGAGAGAACCACTTCATTTTCTCTAGAGGCGCAAATGACTTGCAGCTTTGCCGTCCCTCTTCTGTCGGCATATTATGTACAATTTTTCGTCTCTACCCTCCGTGTTCTCTGCCAAGGAGTGGCAGAGAGCACAAGACACATACAGTCTAGTCCCAATTGTAATATGCATGTTGTTGCTGTGGCACACACGCCATCCCATCATCCTGCCTGTTTCCATAGGCGAACCGTACCAGGACCACCACAACCAATAATGACACAAAACAAACGCCAGAGCCATGAGGTTTGTAAGATCACCAGCATCCCTACCGCCCACACCGAACCCCAGCCCGGGAAGAAAATGGAAAGCGAAAACAGTATTATCCATATCCGTGCCCCCCCAATCATTATCCTTCCTTGCTCGAGCATGCCTTCCCCTCCGTTATTAGACTCCTAGTCATCTCGATCTGCCGTGACAATCTCTTTGCCGAACAATCCAAAGATATAGTCAAGCCACCATATGATCTTCCAGTACACGCTCGCGCGATCCCAGTCAAACTCGCCCGCGTCGGTGCGCGGAACTTCGTTGCCGATCATGGATCCGCCAAACCACTGGACTAGCGGTATGTGGCTGAGGAGGCGCTGCGCGTACGACGGGGCCGGGAGGAGCGCCTGCTCGACGGGCAGGAGCTTAACCTTGCGCACCGAGGGGATCGCCCGGCAGAATTCGTTGTCGACGAGCGGCTGCTGCTGCTGTCGTTGGTGTGGGGTGCCTTGAGCGTGGTTGAGATCGACGCCTGTGCTGCCGCCGTTGACGGTGCCCGACGAGACGGTACCCGTGTCGACGGTCGAGGCGACGGTTGTGGTGTCGGCGGTGCGGGATGAGGTTTGCGACCGGGGCGGCGAGAAGTCGAAGCTGTCCGGGTTCATCATGGCGCGAGCGAAGCCGGCGACGGCCGAGTTGTTGTTGAGGGCCGAGCGCCGCTGCGCCGGGCTGTGGGACGCGAAGCCGACGTCGCCAATGAGGGAGGACTTGTCGACGATGGGCTCGTCGCGGGACGGCGGGCCGCCGTGGTACGGCTCCGCGTAGACGAGGTGGCCGAGCACGCTCTGCGGCGACGAGAAGACGGCGGCCTCGGCGGCCTCGGCAGATTCAAACGTCACCTTGACCCAGTGGTCGCCGCCGTCGGCCCGGTTGACCTTGGTGCGCTCTTCGGTCGTCAGGCCCTGGCGCCGCGTGAAGGCCGGATCGCGCAGCTCCGACTTGTACCGCCGGCTCTCGAGCGGCGGCTCGCGCGGGTAGTCCTCGCATATCCTACCCGCGAGCTGCTCGAAGTGGTTGATGGCGGCATATTGTTGCTGCGCGGAGCGGTACCCGCGGAGGATGATCTCGGTCGGCTCGCGCTGCTGGATGAAGCGGGTCTGCGACGTGGCCGGCACGGCGGCTTCCTCAAGCGCCTGACCGAGGGATGCCTGCGAGCCTGACGAGGGGTTGAGGTTCGACTTGCGCTGGGCGGCACCGGCTGTGCTGGGCGGGCCCTCGGTCTGGTTCTGGGCTTGGTGCCAGCTCGAGAAGACTCGGTCGGCAGCTGCTATTGTGGGGTCCTCTCGCCGCGCCGGCGTGCCCGTCTTGGATCTCGATCTGCGCGTCGACTTGCCAAAAGAACCTGTCTCCTGGGTTGTTTTCCTAGAGCGCCCGAAGGAGCCTCCTTCTTGCCTGTAGGTTCTAGCGTCAGCAACGGGGCGAAGAATGGAGTTAGGAATGGGCAAGGGGCATGGGACGGGATGGGGACAAAAAGGGTGCCATACTGTGGGAAAACCATGGCGTAGGGTCGCTTGATGCCGTCGTCACCGATGTAGAGTTCCTCGTCGGGGACGTTGTGTAGAATTAAGGGGGCCATATTATTCGGGGGCCAGCAACAATTTTCTAGAGGCCAAAAGGCAGCCAATGGAATCTGCAGGGATGGTGTTGGGAATGTGTGCAAGCAAAGTACCTTGAGCCTACTAGAACCGCAGGGTGAGTGAGGCCTGTATTGAAAGCCCACCACAGCAGAAAATGCGACGCGATTTTTTTGGTTCACCGCGGTTCAGCAGCTAGGAGCCTGCCACAGCAACAGGCTGCGGGAAGCTTGGACCAGCCACTAGCAGCCACTTGCAGCGGCTTGTCTTGTCGGGGCAGGCAGTGTGAAATCGCTTAACGTGATATCCATGTGACCCGCTCTGTTTGCATGCAACAGACCGAATACCCACGTGATCTGTACCTTCCTTCCCTGCAATCCCGACAAGCCAAGGCTCGCTTAATTTCATTTCCCTCCATATTATGTACACCAAACCAATTCTCGTCTAACTCCATAATCACATGATAGCACGTGATTTACCTATTCTTTCCCTGCCATTACAACAAACCGATATTTGTGCGCACGTGCCGCGCCCCGATAGAACGATAGATCCTTCCGCTCAGCGGTTGCTTGACGAGGCGTTGCACACCGATTTGTTCGACGAGGGTTCGGAGCCAACGCTTGAGGCTTCAAAGTCAAACCTTGACCAAATTCTTGAACTCTTCTGTTTTATCAGGGATATTGACCACTTCATCGACATGTCGGCCAAAGAGAAGCAGGAGAGGGAGAAGGAACCGAACTACGTGATCTACGTCCGACTCCCTTTCGAGCGTGGCTCTTTTGACGACCCTCTCAAGGTAAAGCTTCGCACTGTGCCTGAACACTAGGCAGACAAGCACAAGAAGACAAAGCTAACAACATCTAGGTCAACTGGGATGAGCAAAAGTCCGAATACTTGTGGAGTGCCATCTCGGATTCTCAGACTTATATTGACTGTGAGTAATCATTTGTAAACAAACTCGGAAGTCTTAGCTAATGATGACTTGGCAGGGAACAGCCTGTAAGTGGTCCGAGGCCATCACCAACATACCGTGGTACTAACACTGTATCTGCTCAGCGCCGCCCAGTTCAAAGTCAGCGTCGAGTTTCTGCTCCAGATGGCAGCCTTCCTCACAGAGCGTCACACATCGCAACTCAAAGCGCAGATGCGGAAGGCGGCCACGGCCCACGGCTCCAACGCGCCGTCTCCGGTACCCGGCGCCGAGCCGGCCGGATACCCTGGATTCCCCACAGCGGAGATCATGAGACGGACCGGCTCAGGAGGCGGCCGCACCCACTCTGCCCTCTCTATCCGCAAGGACTCTCCCCTTCCTCGCAACGATATCCCTGTCGCCGGACCATCCGCCAAGACCGGTATCCCCATGCGGCCCCAAGTCTCCCGGAATTCATCAGCCGGCACCGCCGTCGTCACCCAAAATCAGCTGAACGCCAAGAACGTAGCCCGCGCCGACAACGCGTCCCGCCGCCCGAGACTCCCCTCCATCGCCACGGCTCAACCCAGTTCGCCCTTCGGCTACGACGACGCCGACGACCCGCCCCGGAGCCCCAGCCCGGTGGCCTCGACCTCGTCGAGCTCCTCATCCTCGGAGAGCCCCGTGCAGAGCCGCATCATCCGCCGCCCGCCGCGCTTCCAGCCCTCGTCCGCCGGCGGCGACGGTCCCGGCGACCTGGGCGATGACGACGAAGACGAGGCCGAGCCCGCCTTCCTACCGTACCAGCCGCCCTCGCTGGCCCAGCAGCGCGGCTCGACCTACCTCGCTTCGGGCAGCAGCGGCCAGGATCTCGGCGCCACCCTCCGCGGCGACGTTCGTGACTTTGCGCGCCGCCTGCCAAGAGACGAGGGCAAGGGCAAGGAGTTGGCCGCGCAGTCGCAGACGTCGGACTCGTCGACCAGCTCCGCTGCCATGGTCCCGCGCCGTGGCGCTGCCGGCGCCGGCGAGCGCAAGCCGCCCGGCCCGCTGTCGCCGCGCCGTACGGCCGAGCTAGCCGGCGCCAAGGGCCGGGGTGTTTCCCGCGAGGGAAGCGACGGAACGCCGAGCATGGGCAGCAGCTTCAGTGACCTTGATGGTAAGTTCTTTCTCGGGGCGAGAGGGGTGTGATGGGATGTTTACTGACGTGTTGGGCAGATGCTTCGGTCACCCAGTCGGCCTTGGAGGAGGCACTTGCCAGCCGGATGCAGGACGGCACGATCGGCAGTAGGATGAGCACGATCGGCCAGGCCATCCGGAGTAGGTATCTGCCCAAGGCCAACAAGCCTTGAAGGGGGGGAGGGGGGAGGGGGGAGGGGGGAAGAAAGGTCTTTTCGCCAGCCAAAAAGGGCCTTTTTGGCTGGCGAAAAGGCGTATTTGGTCGGTTTCCAGGTGTTTTCAGGGTGGGACAAAGGGGCAACAGGAGTCGCCAAAGGCACTCGGGATAGCATGAGGTGTTTTGGGAGCATGTTTAGGGAGCATGTTTAGGGGTATCGCAAACTTTGCCGAAGGAATCCTGGACCAGACAGGAAGCGTTGTTTTTCGGGGGTTAATGGGTTTTAGGGAGCATAACGGGCATATGGCAAGGTACAATTTGCATTGCGTTCCCAAAAAGAAAACCCGCCTTTTAAGTGTGTGATACTCCTCTGTTCCATCCTCCAATGGGCATTTGCTGAAGGCGAAGAGGAAAGGACTGATAGACGTCCTGGGGTGTTGGAGAGGACGGGCAGGCAACCTCATGACGGCAAATTACTAGCACCGCTGCCACTTCCAATTCTTATTCTTCTTTCCCCCCGGCTATGGTCGGCGGCACTACCGTATTCGCAACACCAAGCAGAGGTCACGAGCCGCCGCCGTGACAGCCGCCGTATTACCTCGTCGTGCCCCAGCCTCCACAACACCGCTCCTGCCCGAGAAGGTTATTGGGGCGCCGCCGCCGCGAGTTTGTTGACGACTTTTGCCGCCGTGATGGTTGTCTGTGTTGATGGCGCTTTGGTCGTTGGTGTTGGTTTTCGATTCATGGGTGGGCACGCTGGACTGCCCAGGGCGAGCGAGGTCTCCTTGCTCTTTCACCGGATGTCGATTTGGAACTTGAAGATGATCAACCATCTTCCCAATCCCGATCCACAACACAAATCAGTATCTGCATGACCGGGAGAAGGCCCAGGCCGACTAGTATAAGCTGGCTGTGCTAGATCCAAACAATGAGCTCACCGATATCCATGCGTGGCGGGATAAACGTGAGGATTTGAAGACGGCTCGATAGGAGGCCACTCAAGTCCCACACAAACGAACCCGGCGTGGACACCTTCCATCCGCATCCTGCATCACGAACCTTGCCTTTTCGGTTTCCCTCGCAGGACAGGTTCGCAAGTCGCATACGTACCCCCTA
The DNA here is from genome assembly GCA_030549175.1 of Lasiosphaeris hirsuta. Classification (NCBI taxonomy): domain Eukaryota; kingdom Fungi; phylum Ascomycota; class Sordariomycetes; order Sordariales; family Lasiosphaeriaceae; genus Lasiosphaeris; species Lasiosphaeris hirsuta. Next base: position 878,247 of record JAUKUA010000001.1, read on the forward strand.
AGGGAAACAGCTACGTGGCCAGTACCGAGTACCAACCTAAATTTCGAACCCGGCGAGGACGAAGTCGACGTGCAGTGAACACTCGAACCCGGCGAAGACGGATTCAACCCGCATAATGTTTGTGCCTAGGCCCGGCGTGGCCATTGTCAACCTGCAGTCGATACCTGAGCCCGGCGTAGCTATTGCCAGCCCGTAGCCTGCATCTCGCTGGCCATTGCATCACCGGGCTCCTACAGAAGCCGGCGAAGGAAGGTGACTGCTCTAACACCAGGTGACGCGCTCCCGCGGCCGCTGTTTCGCTGCTTCTTGCAGAAGACGCAAGCCACGCTCCTACAAGGAAGACCGGGGAGGGAAGCGTCCTGCTGCAGCAACCAAGAAATTGAACCCGGCGTAGGGAAATGCGCTTTGCAGGTGAGTCCTTGGCAATCCGGCGTGCGAAGATGGGTTTTGCAGATGAGTCGATTGCATGTGTGGGGGTCGTGTGGGGGGTTTGGGGGAGTATATTGAAGCCGGCGAGCGATGCTGTCGATACTGTCGATGCGGCACTAGGTGCATGACACGGTGGCGTCTTGGGCTGGGGACTGATTGGAGAGATGGGGTCGTTTCGGACCAGGCCGTGGTGGAAGCCGGTGAGGGGATTGTCGTTGCACGGCATATCTGCAACCTGCATGCTGTTAGTCTATTTGGTTGCTGAACTTGTAACTTGGATTGACTAAGAGCTGGCCACAGAAGGGAAAAGGGGTACGTCTCTCGTCGTCAAATCTGATAATTATTCAACGCCCAGCTTTTTCGCAGCCCATCATTGTCAAAGACTACCGATCGGAGATAAAGAGTCATCGGACACATCAGAAGATACCCACCAGTAACGTTTCGAAGCCGGTGATTAGACCTCGCAGTGGGCGATGGGGTTTGGTTTTTGCCAGACCTGAAGCTTCCCACGTCCCTCCTCTCATAAAACCCCGGCATCCCACATCCGGCTAGGTAGCGAGAGCAGTTGGCGACACAAGGAGAAAACGACAACCCTAGCCCCCAGTTATCTTGTCTCGAGATTCCTGCCGAGACGATATTGGGTCGCTTCAGGGGCGCAAGAGGACCTCGAAAGCCGAGGAGTTTATGTCCACACGACATTCCCGTCTGGAGCACATTCTCTTCATGAGGCCTGTATAACCCCCTAATCCTCAGTTCAACCTTGGGGTCTGGCTTCGTCAACATTTTTCTTGGGCTATGCGGTAATTCTCGGCAGGCGCTTAAACCCCTGATCGATCCCCTCTGATATTTAGTCTTCTGGTCTTGATGAGGTACTACGGCAGGTCAAGCCACCCACGGGGGTTAGCTGTATCTGCTCTCAATTACTACCTAATCAACTCTGGCGCTTCAGACCTACAAAGTAGAACCTCTTGCTTTGATCTGAGCCACCAGGCTCTCCCATCCAGCACGCCCAAACCACCAGTTCTGAAGGTCTACTAAGCAGGCAGGCATATCCATGGATCGTAGAAATTGCACCGAGGAAGGCGAGAGATGACAGTTTTGCAGCTCAAGAAATTGCAAATCAAGCTTTATGGCCACCCCATTTATCCGTCCCTCAACTCCAGATTTCCAGTTGCCAACCCATCAGTCTCGATTCGACGGCGCATGTTGTGTCGACAGATCCATATAAGAAACACCGCTTGTTGGAGGCTAGCCCTTGCCGTAATACGGATTTGGCGCAATAAACTGATCATCTAATATTTGTTAGCTCCTCGAGTTGCGAAAATAGGGGGGACATGCCAAGAAAATGAGAGGCTAAAATGAAGATGCAGGCACAGTGTGTATTAAAACACTACTTACCCTCGGGAACGCGCCGGGACCGGATACGCGGGGTGGGTGTGTTGTACGGGTCCTTCCAGCGGATGTAGTGCCAGAGTGGACGCTTTTGGATTTTGTCTTGACCAGACTCAAGGGCGGCGGGGGAGGCTTCACTATCGGTAAGGGTCAAGATGAGATTAACATCGATGGCTCTTGATTGAGGATCGGGAGTGGTCGTTGTAGTTGAAGTATTGTCCGCCATCTCAATCGCTTGGCCTTCCACCGTGAACAGCTTGCCGCGGGCCTGGTTCTTCATGTCAATGTCGCGGCGCATTTGGAGCTTCCGGCAGTAGAAGATGCAAAACATGGCGAGCATGAAGAGGCCAATGGTGACGATGATGACGGCGATTTCCGGAGTGCTCATGGAGTAGGGACCTGGATTGCCGCCAAGCCAGGTGCCAGTGTGAGTCGCTGTCTGATTCCAGTTGGAATCGCCGCCATTGGCGTACGCGCTCATTATGAAGGTCTTGTTCGAAATAGATCAAGGGTTGCCTTGACGCATTGTTAGTATAAGAGAGGCTAGTGCTGCCTCCCGATGTGCGGGAGCGATGGCGGGATCGATGGCAGGGGCCAGGCGGGCTACGCACTTGTGGAAGTGAGAGGGGTGTTTATGAAACCCGTCAGGGAACTGGTCCGATTCCGCAGGCAGAGGTCCAGTACCAGTTGGGATGGAAGATACTCGATGAGTCCGGGGGAGGATAGGTGCAGTCGAGACTCGCAGAAGATTGGTCGCCGGCCAATTGCTGCTGGTCAAGGCCGGAAAGCATAAGTTAGCAAGTTTGAATCTATTGAGGCGGACAATTTAGTGAGGTGAGTGGAAGCATACCTCGTCTGGCAGGCGACGAAATTCCCAGTGCTGACCAGGCAGTTCAGATAATGGCAACCATTGACAGTGGCAACAATTGTGCTGAATAGCCGTCTATTCAAAGCAGGCCCGACGATGTCACGGTGTCAAGCGACCTTCACAGAGGCAAGAGGACTGGCTAGCGCTCGGATAGAATTTCTGGGGGCTGTCCCAGAGTTGAGAGGAGGCAGGAGCGAGGAAGACTCACCTCGGTGGGTGTGACACAAGTGACCGCTCTACCTAGGTAAGGTATCTGGGAAGGCGCGCCTCACTGTACCACGCCCACACCGACGATATGGAACCTAGCTTCAAGTTCATCACCTCACTGCAAGGACTGTCTTCTCTCTCAAAGATCCAGCTATGTCCCCAGTTTAATCCGTCGCCAATGAACAAGCCATCGGCAGACCAAGAGCATCTATCCACAGCACAATACAATATGGGGCACATGTGCACTCCTCGCGTATCACCTCGTCTCGGCAGTTGCTTGACTCTGTGTTCCAGTCCCGCCAATTGCTTCAGTGATACCATGTCACACAAGTTGTTTGTAAGCCCCAGAATCAGCTCACAGCTTTACTCTTATTCCTAAGCGCCAAGCAGGGCGTGTAAATACTTTCATGGGATCCGACATGAGAGCCCACAAACTCACATGCGGGCTACCGATATCATGCAGGAGCCTCAATCTGTCAAATGACGACAGGACTAGAATCGACCAACGAGCACCAGAGCTTACTGTGCCAAGGTGTGGGCGGCTGCATATGGCCATTCTCTGCCACTATACCAGGCGGGAGTCGGTCACCTCGCTTTCTCCCTACCAGACTCCCGAGACACGGAACCAAAAGCCCGTCTATTAAACATCTCGGAGGCGAGAGATTAGCGGTCTATTTCTTGACGCCGCGGAGATATCGGCGAAGCCAGCGTCTGCTCGTTTCCAACGGCTCTGGGGTAGCATTAAGGTAACCATTATGAAAGGCAATGTCGTACGTATGCTTGTGACACCTCCACATTTCACAGGATCCATCACGCCCCTGGGATCGCTGCTCTTTGCCACCTCCAATGTACTACCCAAGCGGTGGGCCAATGCACAAACATGGCACTGCTCCTGTCGTCAGTGGAATATCAAGCCCCTGGTTACTCAAGGCCTATCCATCGTCAGAACTCTTGATTGCTATACATAACACGTTTGTTGCAGTATGGTGGCACTTCTGGCCATTATTGTGACTACTCACTTTGAGTTGCAAAGAAAACAGACCTATCGTCCCGAGAATACGCCACCCCCTGGATCTAAAGGTCCAGCCGTACAGTATCGCACAGTCATCCCCTATTCTCAAGATAAAAGTATGAACACTAACTTTCTTCCTCGGGTATCACACTAACTAACACCCCCTTCGCGAAGGTGTTGGTAAGACTAGCCTGAACTAGCAGGTCGTCATTCTCCCTTGCCTCGATTGACTGGAACACACTGAAGAACTTGTACAACGTATAGGACATCTGGGTCAGCGCAAACTGCTGGCCAATGCAGATGCGAGGCCCTCCGTGAAAGGGGATGTACTCCCAGCTGTCACAAAGGCGTTTTTTGTCAGCAAAGTGGCATGTTATTAGTCCCACAATAGGAAGATTGACGTACCCGACTCGAAGCTCTTCCCACCGTTCCGGCCGAAACTCGTCAGCGTCTGGCCCATATATGTCCTTGCGCCTGTGCAAACTAAACAGTGACCACCGCGCCGATATTCCCTTTGGGACGAGTACAGGCTGACTCCCGTCGGGGCCGCCACCACGAGGAAGGATCGTCTCTTTATTTGCGGTCCTCGAATTGACTGCCACGGGTGGGAAGAGGCGCAAAGCTTTGTTGGTCAGCGCAGTAATTTACTCAAGAGTCGGTGTGAACATACCTTCCCTAACCACGTTGTTCAGGTACTTCATCTGCCTCAGCTGCTCCCACGAGGGATTATCCTCGCCCACGTCCTTGATCTCACTCCTCAGCTTCTCTACTACGGTAGAGCTTCGAGCAAGAAAGTAAAATACCGCCGATAAGCTAGCTGCCGTAGTATCCCGACCCGCGATCATGATGGACAGGATTTGGTCCACGACGTATTCCTCAGGCGCATTAGCCTTGAGAAGCTCATCGAGGAAGACATAGTTCCGATCCTTCGTCTCCCCTTTCTCAGACTTTTCGGCAGCAGTCTTCTTGAGGTAGAACCGGATATACTCGCGCAGCCTCTTCACGGACTGGGTCAGCTTGGGCTGCGGCAGGTAGAACAACATCGGACCCAGACGAGCCTTGACGGCGGCTTCCTGACCTGCATAGTCAAAATCTCGGAGAAACTGCTGCGCCTCAGGTGATGCCTTGATCAGAGTGTTTGACGAATGGCCCAATAGAAAGTCAGTCGACGAGTCCATGGTCATGCAGAGCAGGAGCTTCTGGAGGTCGAACGTAGACCCGTCTTTCGGTACGGCGGCGAGCATGTTCTTGATGTGCCGGTCGAAGCTCTTGAGATCCGCCACCTGGTCCCGCACGAACGAAGGCCTGATCATAGCCCGGGCATCTTGCCACGCCTTCCCGTTGGCGGAGAAGACACTGTGAGGCCCGAGAACAGGCAGGGCGGCGTATAGCCTGGGCCCATCGATTGGCCAGTCTTCTATCTTGGTGCCGAGGATCGCTTTGAGGTTCTCGCTCTCGTTGGTCATCAGTATCCAGCGACCGAGAGTTATGTTATAGTGGGTGTTTCCATGGCGGGCGAAGCGGTTGAGGTAGAATTCCATGAGCTTCTTGGCCTTCATGAAGCGTAGGGCTTCGATGAACGAGTCGAGACCAAGTATGGGGTCCTTGTGCGGGAAGACGGCAACAGTACCACAACCCAGCGCGCGCGCACGGCGCTCGAATTGAAGGTGTTGGATGAAGGACACATTGAGCTTGACAATGATGTAGGAAAAGGCCAGGGCGAAGACGTAGCTAGAGAGTGCGGCGTCGGGGGTGAGGAAAACGGTTGTGTAAGTGTGATGGAGTGACCAGATTGTAAGTGGCACCCCGAGGATGGCCAATATTAGGGTCTTCATATTTGGGGGCAATAGCTAAAGGGGCTCAGGATAGGTTCGGGGTCGTTGTCTAGAGGACGTCGTGCTAGCAAGATTTACCCAGACCCAGTGGACTGGACCGTGTATGTTGTCGTCCCGTCCTGGCTGGCAATTACTTGGGTAGCAATGAAATGATGAACAGCTTCCGGGCTTCAGAACACGATTGCTCGTGCTAATAAAGAAAAGATGTTACACCAGGTGGCTACCAAGAACCCAGAAGCTGAAGCCCTGTCATAAGGCTCGGGAGTGGCGTCCCAGACGAGAGCGGCTGAATGTCATTTGCTCGCTCGCTCCCCTAGCCTGCGAGTCGATCCTGCTCCGTCTGGTTGCAGGTGTACAGTACCAAGCCTCGCGCGCCTCCACCAGATCGGCCTTTCCTTCCCTCCCCCTGTCTGTAACGGCTGGCCAGCCAATCGAGCTTACTTACCTAAGAGCAGTTCGTCAGCAAAGCGCACCCAATAACCGCAACGACATCCTGAATAGGATGTGCTTCCAGGCTGGACGAAAACGCCGGCCCCCTTCCCAATGCGAGGCCGGGCATACAAAGCGACGCCTGTCGAGGCTTTAGTGGGTAAATTAGGAACCCCGTCGGCGTCATTTTCTTTGTTGAATCATGCCTGCGTCTGCTGGTGTTTGCGTCGGGTGGGTACCTTTGGCCGATCGCATCACCGTTGCTCAGAGTGGGATGTGGGGTTGCAGCGGCCACGACGCTGGGGTTTGGACAACACCGTAACGTGACACTTGAGATCCCCGACGGCGGGGAGGTTGAGCTGACCGGGGCTGGGTGTTTGCCAGCTGATTGAGCCTTAGATACCAGCCCTTGCTTTATAGCATACACAGTCAGCTGGGCTTTGCACATGTGAAAACACCGACGGTGAAATATCATGGCTTTTATGATTGATTCCCGTACAGGGAACAAATATCCTTTTAGTTAATTGGCTAAAGCTGAAATACGAGAGTAAGCAAGCAAGCTGATGGCAGACAGACTGAAGAAACGTCGGGGTTTTGGCAAAACTACCATTTCTGGCAACAAGGACACCCAAATCTCCAAGTCCCACGCTTCCAGACTATGATCGACCCTATCGCATGCTTTAGCTGGAACCCATCTCATATATACGCCCCCAAGCCTTCTCCCTGCCCGAGCCATACACGGTACCAAGACCATGCCATGTGCCAAACTTGTCTCCTAAGGAGAATCTACAATGCCCCTCCAACGCCAGTATCGTAGTTCCAGAACCGCCTCAGCGAACCCTGGCCTGGGCGCATCCTCATCCAGCCCACGTCATCCCAGCGACATTCGGGGAAGCGCAGCCGAAGACACTCACCAAGCCTTCCGAGAAACCCAGACTCACTCCTTCACCCAGTACGTCTCCTAAACATACTGCTTCGTCTCCCGCCACCTCACCACCCGATTCCGATCCTTGACCTCCGTCGTCTTCCGCATCGCCGAGGCCCTCTTAGGCGGCCCGGGATACGACAGCCTCTCATGTTGCTGCAGGTGCTGCAGCTGCCGCTGCTGCTGGTAGTACCTGTGGCCCCGTCCGACCGAGGGTGATGTGTTGCAGTCCGCCGACCAATACGACGACGTATCCGAGAGCGTGCTCTTGGGTCGCGCCGTGCGGCGCGAGGTGCTCGCAGGGACGGTATCACCCTCGCCGAACCCTGAACCAACATCCTCGTACGTCTTAATCACGATGTCGTCATCCTTCTCCGGCGTTCTCACACGCACGCTACTACTGCCGCCGCTCCGGGGGCCAAAAGACGAGCGCAGCCCGGCCCACCGCTGCGCCGTCGTCCGCGTGCTTCCTTCGTCCGCTAGCACAAACACGCATCCAGCCACGAGCCCCGCAACGACTAGCACGGTTAGGATATACGCGCCCGCCCTGCCGGCCGCCGTGACGGGTGGCGCCGAGTCAACGAAATCAAACGGGTTCGTCCGTCCCACATCCGACCCGCCAGCTCCCGGATCCCCGACGCTCAAGCCGCCCGTGCCGTTAGTCACTGGCTCGGCCGCCGTCTCGATCAAGTTGGCCAGGACGATTTCCATGGCAGCCATCTGTTGGCCGACACCAGAGGACCCGTCCCACTTGCCGACCTCAGTCCACTTGAGGCCGCACATGCGGCCGTTGGGGCCGCCGAGGCAGGTGCTGGCGGCGGCGGTGGCCGACGTCGCGAGCAGTGGCTTGACCCGGGCGAGCATCCATGGCGCCCACTTGGTGGCCGCGGCCATCCAGCGCGCCAGGTACGCCTTGAAGCTCTGTTGATCGAGGTCGCACATGTCGACGGGCTCGCAGGCGACCTCGAACATAATGTCGGCGGCGGGGCCCGTAAAGAAGACGGCCGTACCGTTGAGCAGGCCTTCGACGCGCTCGCGCCACACGGCGTGGCGCGCGAGATCCGGGCCGGCCCCCGTGTAGTTGTACATGGCGGCGGCACCGAGCAGGAAGGCGCCGGCGTTGTATGTCCACTGGTACGGGCTCATGTCGGAGCAGTTGTTCGTGTGCGCGCCATCATAGACGTAGTAGGTGCCCGGGCTGAGGAACTTAGTCGCCTCCATCCAGTCCCACGTCTTGTCAGCCCAGTGTGCATATGATTGGTTCCCCGTGTAGAGGGCCAGGCGCGCGGCAATATTGAAGAAGCAGGCTTGAGAGATTGAGTTTTTGTAGTCGTAGCCGTTGTTCCACGTGAATATCTGCCACCGTAGCCCCCCGCCGCACTCCTCCTCGTCCCAGCGCGCGGCCTGCGTGTTGAAAACAGCCTGCGCCAGCGCCAGCCACTGCGGCTTGTCGTCTGGAGGGTTCTGAAACTTGTATTCCGCTGCGGACATGACAGCCATACCCCAGAAACCTTGGTCATCGTTGCCTTCCGTTCGCGTCTGGTTCAGGGGCATGTAGTCGTTGCGCTGACCTACTTGGAAGAGTAGGCCCTCTTCGGTAATGTCATTCCACCTCGTATCGCCGGTGTAATACCAATAGTCGATGAGCGCGCCCATGAGCGCACCGGCTTCCCACCCTGGTGTGGCACTGGTTAGCCGTACATGCTCGATACGGCGACCGCTGCATTACTTACAGTAGTATGGATCAGGGAGAAGGCCAGGGGTTCCTCCTGGCTGATGTCCGTGGTAGAATGACATCATGTCTTCTGCCATGGAGCCCGCAATTGTCTTGATAGAATCTGCAGAGCCCTGTGTTAATCGAGTTTATCCCCAGCCGGAACTTTGAGCTGCCAGCCACGGCCAGAGCCTCACCCGTCGAGCTCAGGTCGAGCTTGTAAGCTCCGGCGAGCTGAGCCATCGCTAGCAGCCCAGCTACCAGGACTGACGCACAGGGGGCGCCTGCATTTGCCCACTTCGCCTGCATTATCGTGCAGGATTCAGATCGTCGGTCGTGTTCACGTAAAGATTCGTGACGTTGAATGACGAGAAGCACCCGGGCTTTCTGCAGCTGGATAATGCGGCGTCCAAGCTACAGCATAAACGGGAGACAGGGGGCACTCGCCCGGCGAGCGGCCGCATGTGAGTAGGGAGTAGGGACGTCGACTTGACGTGTAACTGCGTAGCTGGGTCATGACTCTTTAGGTGTGGACTTGTTTGGTGACGGGGAAGGTTAGGATGGCAGACGGTACCGGTCACACTGCGCTTGCCAGTGTCTACGGAATTCAGGAAAAAGAGAAAGAATAGAGCAGAGATTGAAGCTGTTTGGAGACACCTTCCCCATAAACGGCGCCTGTGCCCTTCATGGAAATTGAGTTCCTTTGTTCCGAGCCATCTTCAGCCAGGAGATCAATATGCAAGCTAGCCAACGCGCCTAGCACGAGGCCCCTGACGAGCCATCAACAGACGATGATGGGATGACGCGAAGGTTCCACTGCACCGTTCAAGCTATTGGGCATCTATTGTGGACCAGGAGATGGCCAAAAGCTGGTGCCAGACGGTGGACGCAGCTCTCTGGTCAAGCTGACGTTGCCTTGAGAAGATATGATAAGAAGGCATTCCATCTCGTGCCCATAAACAGCGTCGTGTCGCTGGTGTGCCGTTGATGCATCGCTGTCAAAAGCCATATCCAATCAAACATGACGTTCTGCCTATCGTGCCATCTTGCGCGGCGACGCCGAAAAGCGCTACAACACAACCGGTACCGCGATGTGGCGTTGAACCTTAATAAGGCACAGCGTGCTACTACTGCTGACTCTATACAACAGGGAGAGCCAGCCAGCGGCAAAGAGTTGATGCTAAATACCCGCGTTTCTGGGATCCGTTCAGAGGAGTCGGATAAAGAGCCGTAGAGGTTGTGGGTGTGGGAATTGGTCATCGATTTTGGGGGAAAGGAAGAAGCAATCATGAGGGACGAAGGTTACACGTGGGTGCATATAAAGCCAAGGCGGCGGTGGTGTGTGACAGCTGTGTACCACAGGCAAGGCAGGTTCAGTATCCGTAAGTCAAGACAAGATCAGGCAATGCAAGGCAGAGGCAATTGGCGCTGCGATGTCTTGGGGGACCAAACATGGCAAATCCAGCCCAACATCAAGCGGCACAAAGAAAAACAGGCTGCTAGAAGTTGGTGCTGGTTGGCGGGAGAAGAAGTGGAGGGGAGGGCTGTGGCCGGCCGAGACCGCAGTGGTTGGTTGCCCAGTGGCCCACCAATGGAGCTCTCGTCAAGCGAGCCGAGATCTGGGGTAGTTTATCACGCCCTAGCTTTCCATGGAGGGTTTCCGCATCGGATGATAAGCACACCCGGAATTCACAATTATAGTGCGCTGCAACTGCGAATGCAACTGATGCAACCACATTGCAGTGGCACACGCAGACGGCACGTGGAACCCGGCTTGGCTCAAGTCTGACCACCACCGCCCCTCCAGGTCGATTCCAGTCCTTTGTCGCTTTTCCACTCTCGCTTTCACGACGACTCGCAACTTATCTTTTTCTCCCCACCAACGCCTCTGCTTCTCAGACTTGCGGTGTATCACGCTGCCCGCTGTCCACACGCTGCCACTTCGACAGACGGCCTGCCCAAGGCCCGCATTCGACTTACCATGGCTGCTCCAGGGACCATCGACCCCACGAAGCCCGCTAAATACCCTATAATCCTCAGCGACGCCCTGCTCGGGAAGTCGTCAAAAGAGACATACACGGGCATCCGCTGTACGTAACGACTGCACGATGCAGTCTCCCGTCAAAGACCCAGCTAACCAGCCCCTTGCCTGCAGACAATCACAGACCCACGCTCTCGTCAGATACCGCCCCTGGCACAGCGCGCCTCAAGAAGTCGGCTAGAGACGGCCAGTACAATCTCGGCTTCGACGACAATGGCGACAAGTACCAGTTCAGCGGCACACGCACCACTGATGATGGCAACTATGTCCTCATTTTCGATCCCGCCCGCAAAGCCTTCGTGCTACACCGCGTCGACTCCCTATTTCACATGAACATTACCCGCACACCCGACAACGGCAGCATCGAGAGCTTACGGAAGCAATTCCCGCAACTCGAAGTGAGGAGCGGTAGCGGCGCCGGCAGCAGTAGTAACAACCCCCCAAGCGCTACCGGTACTGGAAAGCAAGCAAAGGGCAAAGCAGCAGAGAAGGCACCAGGAGCCGGCAAGGGCAAGGAAAGTGCCAATCCCACCCCCAAGGCGACTCCCAAGGCCGCGCCCAGATCTGCCGCCAAGGCCAACAAAAACATCAAGGCCGAAAAGACCAAGCCAATGGCCTTGACGCTCCCGACCATGAGCAAGGCGCCATCACCAGCACCCCCGCCGCCAGCCCCGGCTCCGGCGCAGGAAGAACAGAAACCCAAGCGCCGTGCCCGCTCGCCTGTTGAGTCGGAGGAGGAAGATGATGACGACGACATTGGCCTGACAATAGAGTACCCCGGCGGCCCGCCGCCGTCGTCATTCCCGTCCGCCTTTGCGCCCCCCAACAACTTCTCGCCGGCGTTCCCCGCAACCCGGCGGTTCTCTGAGTTTGTGCGTGGAGGCCACGAGGAGGAAGACGAGGACGCTGACGCCGAGATCGACGACATGTACGACATGGAGGAGGAGGACGAGAGTTCGGGCGCCGGCACGACATTCAAACTTCCGAGTCCGATCAATAACGCCGTCAAGGAGATCGAGGTGCCTGAGAGGTTCGTATTCGAACCCTCAAGGCCCGACGAGGACGCGCTCGGAGAGACGGACGCCGAGTTTGAGGATGTTCCTGACCTTGAGGCGGAGCTTGAGAAGGAGTTCCTCATGATGGACAATAAGTTGACGGAAGGTGGCGGGCACGATAGTGACAGCTCTATGAGTGAAGAGGAGTAGTCGGAAGAAAAATCTAAGTGCGCATTTTTTGGTTCGACTATCTTGACGGCATATTAATGATCGAAGCATATGCTTTTTGGAAATAGGGGTTTTGGAAGCTGTTTTATTTGGGATATACCTGTTTTACCGAGACTGGAGTTTGCCGGGGCGATATCAGGGACTACGTGTGGATTGCATGTCACAAGGGTTTGAGATTGCGCCAATTGCAACAACGGGCTTGGGTCGGAGTTATTGGATGCTTTTCCAGTTTGGTGTGGGAATTATTGGGTTACGGGCATCAACAAAGAACAGCTTTTTTTTTTACAGCAGAGTTGAGAGTGGGTGGAAATGGTACAGCAAAAAGAGTTTATTGTCTTTCGAAAAAGCGAATTCATAGTAGTATATCGAAGAGTATTGTGTTACCAGATGGCTGGGTATGTGTCTATCTAAGATTGCTCATGTGTTACTCAGGTCTTGCCCAAGGACGTGGTCTCCATGAAAAGGTTAATGTCTGCGGGTTGGCGTATGATGCGATTAATTGAAGTGCAGAGATGATGTGGTAGTAAGTTAGATCATTGTCAGCGTGGTCTTTTATCATATTTCCCTCGGGTAGTTTCTACTGAGAGGCAGAATAAGCTTTCAGTCTGATAATGATCTTGAAGAACCCCAGCCATGTCGATAAAACATGATTATAGGACGCAGCTCACATTGTGCGAGAGTACCGCATAATTCACATTTTTACACACAAAATGTAGGTAGGGGGGGATTTCAGTGGCATAATGGCTATTGAACTCTGAGTCAACTCGCTCTGGAAGGAGGGGGGTCAACCACTACTTTCTCGTGTGCTTGGGTCTTATTCCTCAAGCCTGCTTAATCTATCCGATTCTCAGCTGCTTTCTTTCTTCCCTTTATTTTTAGGGCGGAAGAGAGAGGTGACGGAAAATACACAGGGAGGGAGGAAATCTCCAGCAACCAACCCTAACCCCAGCCCCTGAACCCCTTTTATTTCCGCATGTACACAAACCCCCTCGCAGGCTTGATATTCCAGAGGGAAAAAGCTGGCATTCACGACATGGGTATCAGTTATAGGCTGCCCTAGTTACAACTATCCAATAGGATAGGTTACAAAATACCCTCAAAATCAAATTCATCTTCTCAATAGGGTTCCTCCCTCTCATTCAAAAACACCGTATTATTTGCGAAGTCACCGGAGCTAGGTGCCTTAAACTTCAAGTACGAATGGGTTAGACTTCGTGCCGTCCTCCTCCAACTCATTGGTCTGGTGGCCAAGATTACCGCGGGCGACAGAATAGCGCTTCGGCGTCCGCGGCGAGATCGAGCCCCGCAAGGTACCTTCCGTATCCGAGCTTCCCGCGCTGCCAGGAGCCCATCCCACTCCTCTCGCGAACCAACTACTCGGACCCGCCACAGGCGGGGACTCATACCCTCCCCCCTCATCATCCTCAATGATAACGATATCCCGGTCAGTCACCACCGCCTTGCGCCGACGTCCCCTGAGCGCGAGGCTGGCCCTCCTCTTCAACCGAGCTGCAACCACCACCACCGCGTCCTTGTCTTCCTCCTCGTCATCGTCCTCCACATCCGAGACCACCCACGCGGTGCCCACCGACTCGCCAATCGACTTGCGCAGGGAGGCCTCCTAGCCCTCCCGCGCCGTCGCCCGCATCGTGGGCGTGATGTCGTCATGCACGTCTAGCCAGTTGGTGAGGTGCTCGTAGAGCACCTTGACGACCGAGGGCGGGAAGGCGTTGCCGATCTGCCGCTTGATGCTGCCGCCGGCGAAGCGGTGCATCGCGGGGAAGCCCTGCAGCAGGGCGTACTCGGTCAGGGTGAAGTCGCGCTTGCCGTCCCAGTGGTAGTTTTGGCCGCCGCCGCAGGTCATGGTACGCGGGAGGGGAGCATCCCCGTTCCACAATTCTCTGAGACCTTTGAAGGGCTTAGGATCGTGCATCGGGGGAAGTTTGTTAGGGTGGCTGTCTGGGAGGCCATGGACTATGCCGACGGCCTGCCGGGCAGTCGTGAATGAGAGTAAACCGCCCTCGCCTCCTTTTGCGTGGGTGGCGGGCGGGAAGGGTGGCAGTCTCTCGCCAGGACCGGCGCCGATTATGATCAACCGCTTGCGAGGCTGCGGCAGGCCGTAGACGGCGAGGTTGATGAGTTTCCACCGGACTGAGTAGCCGTGGATGGCGAAGCCTCCGATCAGGGTGTTGAAGTACAATTCGTGGTGGGGGAAGAGAATACCAAAGGTTTGCTCGAGGGTGAAGAGACGGGGGCGAACCTTTTCAATAAGGTGGGTGCAGGCGAAGAGGCTTGCGATGTTGTCTTCGTCGTTCTTGCCTTGGATGGTGTGTGCAGGGGACCAGTACTGGCAGGGTGGGGAGAGGTGGAGGATGTCGACGCGATACTTGACCTTTTCATTTGTGATAAAATCCAAGATCTCGGCCGTGTGAAGGTCGGTGTCGGGGAAGTTCATTTCAAGCGAATCGATTGCCGACTGCCAATGGTCGACAGCAAAGAGCAGCTTTACACCGGCGTCAGTGATCCCGCGAGACGCACCTCCCGCACCGGCGAATGTGTCGCCCGCGCTATAACGCTGACCTGGGACCAATGCTAGTGTCGGTTTTTTGTTGGGACTTTCCTCAACATCAATGACCATTTCAAACTCGGAGTCAGGGATGGACGATCCGCCGGGAACCTTGCCGCCCCGCCACTGGTTCACAAGCGCTTCATCTGACTCTCTGAACCTCTCGGGAACCTCTTCCGCTGATAAGCGTGTCAGCGACCACTCGGTGGCTTTTTTCCATTTCTTCTTCAGCGTCCAGTTGCTGTAGTTCTCAATGTACCGAAACCGACAAGCAAGCGGACCGTAATTCTCGACCCAGTCTTTTCCCATCTTGTAATAGTCATCATTATCGAATCGATGAACCGGGAAGGTAGCATTCGTGTTTCTCAACTCTCTCACGCGCTTGACCTGGGAAGGGATGATTCCGGGAATGACGATCTGCTGCTCCCACGATCTCGGGTCGCTGATGTCGACTGCCCCAACCAGGCACACCTCGTTGATCTTGCAGATAAGGAATCCTCTCATTTGTCTTGCACGAGAATAACCCCAACCACGCAGCTCGGCTCCTTCGCCCGAAGGAGTGCGGACAATCGATTTGATCGAGATAAATTCGACTTGAATGCGACCGGGAACGGGGTGCGGACTGTCATCGTCTCTGTACCGCCCGAAAAGTAGCTTCTGCTTGAGCTCGACAAACATGCCAGTTTTCAGAACGGTTCCATCCTCGCGAATGAAGTGGTCGAGGAATGTCTCAGGCTGCTGCTTGGGAGGGGATTTGGAACTCGGAGAAGATTTGGATCCTTTACGCTCCTGGTCGTCGTCTGCGGTGAGGTCGATGATAGCGGTCAGGTCGATGGTATTCTGTAACTTAATCACCATCTTATCCTCTTCATCTTGTTCCATTGCCTCAATTGCATATGCAGCGTCGTCATCTTCAAAGTTGACAATGTCGTTGTGTTGGAAGGGGTCGGGTGGTCTTCTGTCCACCAACGCTTGGAAGCCAAGTCGAATCTGGTTCAACCGATTCTCGACGCTGAGCACCTCGTGCGTATCGGAATCGTCAATCATGAAGGGGTTATCCCGATTTCCCGGGGCTGTGGGATCGTCAATCTCCGCCATGCTTGGCTGCGAGGAGATAGAGGTAGCAACAACAAGTTGAGCTGAGGGAGGGGAAAGAGTATAAGTTTGTGAAAAGCAGTAGGAGGGCGGGGAGTCTACGAATTCTTATAGAATCTGCGATGGCGGCGAGCTAAAGGCCGAATCAGACGAGATAAAGGTTGCCGTTGGTGGATCGGAAATTGCAAAGTGAAAGCCGGCAAGTGCAGATTGCAAGTTGAAGTGAGGGAAGACCAGTTCAGTTGAGCCCGACCAGGGAGTGGGACCTGTGAAGCTGGCGTGAGCCAGTGATCGAAGGATGGCCAGGGAGGCGATTCTCAGCTGTGGAAGGGACCACAGTGGCTGGTGCGATACCAGGATTCGGAGTCAAGCCGCAGAGGTTGGTGAAATTTGGGATTTGAGGTCAAGCCGCAAATACTAGAAGGAAGAGTTGATCAAGCCGCCGCGGCTGGTGCAACCCCAGGAGTGAAGGCCCCAATTCAAGGGGTGGTAAGTGGACGTCGTCAAGCTGAATGTCATGAGCTAAAAACCGACGAGAGGCACGCCAGAAAGGATACCCGTCGCTAGACTATCTCTTAACCTGCCAGAGGGCGGTTGAGGAGCGGCTGGTGTCATGGAAGATTCGCGGGGTAGTAAAGATATGTTCTGCGGCAAGACGTGAGATCTTGCGAGAGGAGGCAATAGGTTCACAAAAACGACGAAAGTGAGAAACCGTGCGAAGATGTTAGGAAGGTGTAACCAAAATCACTCGGGCTCGGATGGAGAAATTTCTTTGTAATGAGTACTACTCTCCCAGCAAGAAAGTGACTAGCAGAAAGAGGAAGGCAGCTGAATGAACAAGATATAATGATTAGATCCGTCCGAAGGTTGGGTGGAATACGCTCGAGGGATCTGCTTCGAACTTGGGGGAATGTGTGTTTGTTCATTTTAGACACTGCAAGCCAGGTTGTGTGGAATACAAAAAAAACGAGAAAGAAGCAAAAGGCAAAAGAGGATATAGGGAGGAATCCATAGGGGATGGTGAAAAGACGGACTTTCCGCCCGATACCAATGTAAATTTGACTCCGAAATTGTTCAATCAGACGGCATCGTTATCCAGAATATAGATAACCGGTCCACCAGGGACTTGTCCTCACCATAGTATTATTACCTTGCCTGGTCATTCAAAACGTCTGCCATATGTCAGTAAGTGGGATCCGAGACAGCCTCAGATCAGAGCGCCAAAGAAATAAAGATGACATCCCGGGCAAGTCTGATTTAGCTGTTTGAGTCTTGCTGGACAAACACCCCCTGCGTCAGTACCCATCTAACATCTCACAGAGCTACACCTGGGGCTACAATTGTCCATGACAAATACCAAGCTCCTTAGCTTGCTTGACATCAGGCACTTGATGAGCCACTCTCAGGGGCACCAGCAACTCCAGTGCTCACAGTCAGCCCATCTCTTCAACGTAGCCACTGCCCCTACCTACCTTATATGTGGCGCTTAAGGATCTGTGAGTCATACTATTACTCACGGTCCCTTGGGAGCAAACCTAGCGAAGCATACTGATTCTGAGCATTGATGGCGCTGCTTTGTCTCGATTCTTCTCAGAAGCAAGCGCAAAGTCGCTGAGTAAACGTGAGAAGTGGGTGTTTTCCTCGGTCACATACCAATGGCTGTTTGAAATGACACCCGCCACCAGTGTAGCAGCTTGTGAGGCTGCGTCAACAATGTCGCCATGGCAAAGACATCAAGAATCCAGTGACTTGCGAGAAGCAACAGTTGGGTGAGGTTGAGAGATAAGCCAATCAGATAACGTCTACCGTCTTAGCGAGGATTCAGCCGCATGCCCAGGGCAATGGCTGGGTAAGGGTTGTCATCAACCCTTGTAGCACAGCTCGCAGCGGAACAATTCCCAGCCGGCATTGAGCTCCACCAGCTAATTTCTGCAGCCATCTCCAACGCTTTCCCTCAGCTTTCTCTCCTAGCTTTTTCTTCCAGTCTTCAAGCTTGTCGCTTCTGACACAAAGCTTCAACTTCATGACTTGTGACGTCACCGCCGCATGTAGAGCCCAAACTAACAAATAGGAACGCCGAATCATTTCGAGCTCTTGGAACTGCAACCTGGAGGGTATGCGCGATCATTTTTCTTTTCTCTTTTATTTCTTTGCCATTGCGTGATGACCTAATTTACTTAACAAAACCTTGACTTCCTAGAATATTATCTGCGGAAAAAGGTCTTTTCTGATAATGGCACCTTCTGGACAATGATCATTACGAGCATGCTTCAAGGAAATTG
Source organism: Lasiosphaeris hirsuta (assembly GCA_030549175.1). NCBI lineage: Eukaryota > Fungi > Ascomycota > Sordariomycetes > Sordariales > Lasiosphaeriaceae > Lasiosphaeris > Lasiosphaeris hirsuta. Next base: position 896,265 of record JAUKUA010000001.1, read on the forward strand.
GCTAACTCTTCTGTGTCCTACAGTACCTTACTCACCGCCGCTCACCCTGCTCAATTCATCTAGAGTATATGCTCTATCCCTGCATATATATTGGCTTGTCCATACTGAGTTCGCATTGACAGTCTATGGCAAAATGATCTTGTATTCTATATATATAAATACCAACACACATTTCGAGTAAACCGAGTGATTCAGTAAATGGGGCCTCGCGTTGTCGTGCCACACTGTGAACCTTGGGCTTTTCACTGTGATGATCTGCTTTCTTCCCCATTTGTCTGAGGCTTCTGTGCCAAGTCATGTGTTTATCCTGGCAGATGACGTCCTCAGCATCCCGAGGTATGTCGAAGTCGTCCCTTCCTCTTTCCAGCTGCCGTTCGGGGTGCTGTCATAAACTGATGTACTTCGATCCTTCCCTTAGATGGCTCTTCCATTCACACTGGCCGCCTTTCCGTCGAGTCTCGCAATGCTTTAGGCTCCAGTTTGTCTTTATGAGTTTCAATTTCATGCCCTTTCACGTTTTATTTGGCTTGTAGTGGTGACCAAACTGCAGCGGCCGCATAGACAGTGTCTCCTTTCTATAGCCCTATCCCCATCATGCACACTTTCACTTATATCACCTTGACCTGTTTCCCTTGACCAGCAGTGGCAATGTCACGTGCCCCAAGCTCTGTTCAAGTTGAATCTGAGACAATCGCCTCGCGTCTGTACTTGTTTGCGGCTTTGTGCCTTGTTGTCATTCAACACACCCTTCTTTGCCTCACCTCTTTCTGTTCGTGCCTGAATTCTAAGCCTCTGAAGCTCTAGGTCATGGAATTTTCAACTCTTAGATAGACATTCATTTTTTTTAAATTGAGTTCCCTGTCTCAGCATGACAAGCCTTTTTCACTCCCAATCGCCCCTTCTCGCTCGCCAAACAGGCAGCGCTGTTGGAAATTAAAGGCCCTCTTCCATGAGCAATCGTGCCTTCCAAGAACGGCTTCTTTCTGTCCGGAGCTGAGTCTTTACCCCCTGGTAGAGAGATCACGGGCCTTGCTCATTACACACCGCGCCTTCTCTTCCACCGGACTAGCCTCTCTGTGCGAGGTTCTAGGTAAATTTTGATCCCAAGCCGCTCCTTCTCCTTCATCAAATAAGGCCCGGAGCCTACTTTCGTCGTACCTTTTTTCGTCCGGACTTGCGCGTTTTGAATTTCCAAAAAGGCCTATTTCTGTGTCCGCCGGGCCTTTTTCTCCTCCAACCGCGCTTTTTTCGTGTTGCAATCGGGTCTCTTCGGGTTGTAGTCGGGCCTCTTTCGTGTTCCTGCCGCGCCTTTTTTTCTGTCAATCGCGCCTTTTTATACCTCTCTCGCGCGTTGTCTTCACACCCAGCGCGCCTATCTTCACACACAAAATGCGTACTCGGGCGGCAACAAGGGCCTCTGAGGGGGCCACAAGTGCCGTTGCCCTTGCCCCTGAGGCGCCAACATCGAAAATGGAGGCGTCACCTCCAAGCCAAAAAGCCACCGCTGCACCCAAGCGTAAGCACGGAAGACAGATCCCCGCCCAACCTCTCAAGGGCGGCTGGACCTTGCCACATGGCATGGGTACCGTGTTCTTCGCACCTTCCGCCGCAGCCCCTGAGGGTGGCAACGTCATCGAAGCTCTAGCGTTCCCCGCAAAAGAAGCAGCACTGGTCGCAGCATCCCCAGCCCCGCCCACCGTCACAAAGGTGCCCCCTAAGCCTGCCGCTAAGCGTACGGCCACTCGGCAGACTCGCGTTTCACTTCGAGTCACCAAGCCCCTATCCAATGGCCCAGGACAGAGCGACGAGACGACAGTCAGGCACGAGGAAGTCACGAATGAGGACGGATACCCGAACAAACGGGCTCGAGTCCCTCGATCATCCACGTTGAAGACAGCCCAGGTCGTCGCGTTTGGAGTAGCATCAGAGGATACGGAGACGCTTATCAAGACAGAGAAAACGGAAGCAACCCTGGACATCGCTGAGGGCACTCTTAGTGCAGTATCTACTCGCAAGCTGTTGATAATCAAGGGGATCATCGTCAAGGACAATGTCGCGGTCAAAACTGAGGGCAAGATCCTCGTTGACACATCCAAGATTCTTGACCCTGACTACAGAGCAATGATCAAGAGGGGTGCAGACAACCCTTATGGTCTCACACCCGGTTACTCACCTTATTCGTATCGACGGGTTCCGAGCGAGGAGGATTGCGAGGAGGTTTATGGAATCCTTGCAGAGCTTCATGGAGGGTGCATGCCGCCCGAGAAGATGCCCGCTGCGTCGCTGGAGGTCGCCGGTTGTGGCGAGGTTCCCTGTGTTCTCGATGCTCTTCTCAGAACTCTCATCAGTGGCTACACATTGATGGCGCGTGCCAACTCAGCTATTCAGAACCTCGCCAAACACTACGGCGTCAGGGAAGAAGGGACTGGCAAGGGCAGCATCAACTGGGAGAAGGTCCGACTTTCTCCCCACGATGAGCTCGCCGGGGTTATCAGAATCGCAGGAGATGGACCAAAGAGAGCCCGCTTCATCAAGACGATTCTCGACATGGTCTACGAGGAGAACGTAGCCAAACTCGCAGCAGAAGAGATCGACCCGGCGAAGGGAAAAGACACAAACAATCTTCTCTCCCTCGACCATATGCACAACATGACGAAGGATGAGGCTCTCGCCAAGTTTGTCACCTATCCCGGCATTGGAATTAAGACCGCAGCATGCGTCACACTCTTTTGTCTTCAGATTCCCTGCTTCGCAGTCGATACCCACGTCCAGAAGTTCTGCCGCTGGTTAGGATGGGTCCCGCCAAAGGCAGATCCAGACAACTGCTTCCGCCATGGAGATTTCATGGTGCCCGATCACCTGAAGTATGGGCTGCACCAACTCTTTATCCGCCACGGCCAAATGTGCTTCAAGTGCCGCAAGGCAACGAAGCCCGGTACAAAGGACTGGAACAAGGCACCGGAGTGTCCGCTGGAGCATCTGCTTGATCGAAGCAAGGACGAGGCAGGATCTGCAAAGCCCAAGGGCAAAGAAAAGGTGGAGTCGGATGGGGAGGATGAAAGCGACTAGGTTGAGCGTTTTTGGTAGTATGTTGAGGCGTCATGGGAGTGTGTTGGAGGCATTTGGGGGGTGGTGAAAGGCGTTTTAGGCAGTGCGTTAGCGCGTTTAATTGGTACAAAAGGCCTCTGATCAGTGCGAAAAGGCATTTAAATGATACGAAAAGGCATTTGATGGCATCACACACTCACTCACAACATATCAAAGCAGAGTGGACAAGGGGTTGGTTGGTCAGGACTGGAGACCCATGATTGTTTTATCTACTAGCCCCCGTATCTGCTGCCACCTCATTGACAACATCTCCCTCTGGCCTGCCTCGCCAATATCCAACGTGCCTAACGTCTCTAACGTCTTGTCTATCTTACCTAGATACTTCCGTAGTAGTTTGAGCAACAACCGGTCTACCTTCGCCTGCGCCGCTTCCTCGCCCTCGCACACCCCGCCATCCACGGACCGTCTCCACTCCCTCAGCGGCACACACAACAACCTCAGCGCCACCTGTGTGCGGTAACACACCGTGTCCGCATCCAACACATAGCCGCCAAGAAACCCGCGCTCCTCCAGCCTCTCCCGCTGCTTCGCATCCAGCTCGGCAAGCACCACCTCATCCAGCCCGACCTCGTCCCACCGGTTCTCCTCCATCACGAAGCCGTACTCGGCCAGCAGGAAGTCGTTGCTGTGCTGCCCGTAGCAGATGTACACCTCCTCGCCTGCCGCGTACGCCCGGTCCGCCGTGATGGTGAAGCTCGCCGCGTCGAAGGAGACGGCGCACCCCACCGCCGCGTGGTTGAACAGGTCGGCCACGGGCTGGAACACCATGCGGTCTTCGCAGGGCAGGCGCAGGCGCAACGTCCGCGGCGTCTCGAAGTAGAAGGTGCGCGTGTTGGTCAGCAGCCAGGTGTAGAGGTACGTGTCGCGGGCGACGGGGGAGGGGGAGTGGAGGGATTGCAGGGCGGCCTGGAAGGAGGCGTGGTCGAGCGCGAACTTGCTGAGCTGCTTTTGCACCAGGGCGAGGGCTGGTGGGGGCAGGAAGGGGTGCAGGGCTGGATCCCAGGTTAGGGGGAGGGTGGCGAAGATGTCGCTTTGCGAGGGGACCACGGCGTTCCAGGCGGCGTATTTGGAGCCGGACGAGAGGGTTTCTAGCGCCAGGTCGGCGGCCAGGAGGCCGTGGACGCGGGCGTCTTTGGGGAAGTTTTTGGTGATGTGCTTAGGGACGGTCTCTATGGTGCGGAGCGTCGTGGTGGGCACGTGGAGGATGCGGTCGTCTTTCTTTGGGAGGGGTTGGTTAGTTGGCTGGTTGGAGATGGGATAGTGGAGGGGATGTATTTTGGTATATTTACTTGTATATCTCTGGTCGCGGCTATGCCTATGCCTCGTCCTGGAATGCGGCAGGGTTCAATGCCAAACAGCTCGACGCCCTCGCCTTTCGCCCAGCGAAGGAGCTCATCGTAAATGTCCATCGATTGAGCCCTCTTTCTCTTCCCCTGGATGGACTTGGCCCGCTTTCTTGCTACCTCCTTTTTATCCATTGGGGCGAATTTTTCGTGGGATCCCCAGGAATGTCGAGGTAAAGTTAAAGTTGGTGTTGGAGTTGAGGGTGAGAGAAGGGAAGCGGCAGTTGCGGCGTCCTGTTTCAAGATCTGCCGCCGTCCGGAAATGGATTCCTATCTCCGTCAAAACCAAAGCTTGCTTCAATCGCATTGGTTTAAAACGTTTAATAGCAAACTCACATTTTTAGTATATTCTTTATTGCCGAGTTTTCTCACCCATGGGAAGCCCAAGTGACGTTGGCTTGCTTATCCACCCCGGGGTGAGAGCATAATCCCCGGTGGGCATGATGGCATCAAGGTGAGACACCCCGGTCAATTGCTCACCGAGAGCTTCGACCCGTGCAGCTCCGACATCGAACCACCACTCAACCACATCGTCTCGACGCTTCGTCGGACATGCGCACTCTGCAGTACCCGGCCCAATTCGAAATGGGGGTAGCTATCAGACGCTCAGTAGGCCTCGCAGGCCTCGCAGGCCGCAGCGCCCACACGCTCCGCCCCTGCATCGCAATCGCTTCCCTCCCGTCTCCCTTAAACCAACAATACTCGGCCCCCTCGCGCCCGCCGCCGAACTACCCCGGCCATGTCCCGCTTAACCGTCTCGAAAAGGCCGCCCTGGCGATCGGCTCCGGCCTGATGTCCCTTCGCGACCCCCGCCGCGGCGGTACGTCCTTTTCTCCCCCCGACCACCCTCTATCCTAACCCCCCTTAGACCTAATCGCCGCCTTCGCCGAAGCCACCGCGACCCCGTACTTCATCTACCGGCTGCAGGACGCCATGCTCGCATCCCCGACGGGGAGGCGCATCCTGCGCGACCGGCCACGCATCACGTCGACCTCGCTCAACCTGCCGTACCTGCGCGCCCTGGCACCCAATACCGTCGGCCGCACCTACATCGACTGGCTCGACCGCGAGGGCGTGTCGCCCGACACGCGCGCGGCGGTGCGCTACATCGACGACGCCGAGTGCGCCTACGTGATGCAGCGGTACCGCGAGTGCCACGACTTCTACCACGCGCTGACGGGGCTGCCCGTCGTGCGCGAGGGCGAGGTGGCGCTTAAGGCGTTTGAGTTTGCCAACACGCTGCTGCCCATGACGGGGCTGAGCGTGTTCGCGGCGGCGACGCTCAAGGCGCCGGAGCGCAGGCGATTCGTCGGCACGTACCTGCCGTGGGCCGTCAGGAATGGGCTGAGGGCGCGCGAGGTGATTAATGTGTACTGGGAGGAGGAGCTGGAGACGGATGTGGACGAGCTGAGGCGCCGGTTGGGGGTCGAGGCGCCGCCGGATCTGAGGGCGATTCGCAAGGCGGAGAGGGAGGAGAGGAGGAGGAAGGCGGCGGAAGGGGGAGTGTAGATGTTGCCGGGGATGTACGCTACGGTTGCATGTATCATATCAGAGGCAAGCTGTATTTGTGCTGTATGATGGAAGATGGACACCCCCTATCCTTCCTCGGCCGGAAAAAAAAAACATGATACCAAATTCCCATCCAGCGCCTCGGCCCCTTGTTCCACCCCTCCCCCTAAAAGTCAAACAAGTCGTCATCGTCGTCATCCCACGCCTTGCGCCGGCTCACAACGATCTTTTCATCCTCCTTGGTATCGGCGACGGCGTTTAGAAGCTCCTTGAGCTGCTCCTCCGTCACCTTGGCCCGCAGCTGGCCCGACTGCGCCAGCATCAGCAGCCTGTTCTCCACCTCGGTCGCGCGCGACTCCTTGACGAGCCGGATGCGGCCCAGCCGGTCGGCCGCCTCAGGCTGCAGGATCTGGTTCAGCATTGACTGGCGCGCCTCGGCTGTTCTAACGTCAGCATCGTCGTCGTATTGGATCGTGGAGGGTGAGATAGGAGGATTCGTTAGGGGGGCCGAGGCGCTGTACCTTCTTGCTGTCTAGCAAGAGAGCTCTGTTAGCATATATCCTCGACTAGGATCGGTGAGGGGTCAAGGTCTTACTGTCTCTGCCCGGAATCTTGACCGCCGCCGCCGCCGCTACCACCGCCGGCGCTGGGACTAGCCTTGCCGGGGCCGCCTTGGGACTTGAGCTGCTCGAGGCGAGCTTGCCTAATCTGTAGGGACGCATCGTGTCAGCTGAAAACAATACCTCTTGCGACATGTTTTCATGGGGATGCGGTTGCACCTTTTCGAGTTCGCTGTCGTCCATTGCTGCGTCGTTCTCCTTTTGCTTGCGCCGAGATATGTGTTATGGAAAGCCTGCGGGAGGTTCGTCGCGATCGCGGGGTTGGATGATTTTTGGTGGGGTTACTTGCGACTGCGTTATCGTGCCGTATCGGAAAAGCCTACCTGAGGTGCTGAGCTGTGAGCCACCAAAGTTGCACGACTGGAACCAGCTTGTCAACAGCCATGACTCGAAAAGGAGGTGAGCTGATTGTATTGTTTCGCGTGAAACCGCTAATGTATTTGTATACATATATATCTACCCCTTCATGAATCTATGTGTCCGAAAATATTTGTACAGTGAGCAGCTAGAGCTGTTACAGTGTGACGTGACGCCTTTTGTTTTACAATGCAATTCTAATCGTCTCTTACACCTGCATCTTGCTTGCTGCATCATCTTCACCCATGTTCATCCCCGCCGTTGAATATTTCATTCAGGCCACGGTTCGACCGAAGCGTCCCCTCTTCTACACGAGTCTCGCCTGTCGAAGGCGGTGCTCCAACCGCTTCAGGTCCCCCTAACAAAGCGGCCTCCACTTCGTCCCCCTTTTCATAGTTGTAGTTCTCGAACGGGATATACTCCTGCTCCCTGTTCACCATGACCCGCTGCTTGGCCAACACGGTCAACATGATATTCTCAAGCGCCGTAATCTTTATTTGGTGCTCGCGGCCCCATTTGATAAAGAAGCCCGTCAAATACTCGACGTCGGTGTTCCACCCACGGGATATCCTGGATCTCATCATGCTGTCGGCCGATTTTTGCCGCCGCAGCAACCGGAAGACTTCCTTGCGCAGGTCCATGCCAAGGTACAGCCTGCGGAACTTTTCCGCTTCCCTGCACTCGGGGAGACGCGCAACTACGTCGCAGATTTCGCTCAACATGTTGTCCATGAGTAGCCTTGCATACTGGATCTGAGCAAGCTTGTCGTATGTGGTGTCGAGAAGGGTAGCCAAGGGGTCCGCCACCGCCCGGAAGGCCACGGTTGGCAGCTTCTTCCACATAAAGTCCGTCATTGGGTAGCCATTTGCGTTAAGACCCGGCATGGCTGTCAACAGCCGAAGGAGATGTGTCTGTCTCTCTGTTCGAATATTTGGAGGATGGCGCTTTATAATCCGGTCCATGCCGTCTGCTCGTTGCCAAACGGCTTTGCCATAGGGTGTAAAAAGCGATAGAGCTAGTTTCCCAGCCTTGACTTCCGATACCGTATAATGCTCATCTTTCTGAGCATGTGCTAGGCTGGCTGACAAGTGACCCATCAGGAAAGTCGGCCGCGTAAACGGGTCTCGGAAGTAGGCGTCGATGAGAGCTTCGGCAACTCCCAAACCATCGTGTATGAGGCAGATGGTCGATCTGTGGTCAAGTCGGTGTTTCAGGGGTGCCAGGGCAAACACGACGCTACCAGCGGGTACTGTCACTATTAGGTTGTGGATGAGCTTCATGCTTCCAAACTTGGGGTCTGTCGGCGAGTATAGTTCTCCGATAACACGGGTGCGGACAATCGCCTTGTTCCCTCGGTGCAAGGTAAACTGCCGACCTGCTTTGTTCCAGCTATTCCACAGAGCGTTATGATGAATGAGGTAGCGAACTGGCGGGATCGTTTCGCAGCCTGCCAGAGTGTGCGTGATATATTTCCCCACCAAGTCAAGGCCCAGGATGTAAATCTCATCCGCGTGCGACACCTTCGGAGTGTTAGGGTCGGGTAGCGTATCTCCTTGGTCGTCTGGCCCCATGTCCCAATTTGGGGTGTGGTTCATCGACGACGGGCGCTGACGAGAGAGGTCGTTGTGAGCACCATCATTGAGGGTAGATGTTAAAAGTTGCTCAAAGTCTTGAGGCTGCATGGGTGGCCTTGAGCTAGTCGGGATCATATCCTTTCCATGCTCTCTGCCATCCCAAATGTAGGATGAACCCAGCCGAGCCGGCTTAACTTTTGGGGTGCTGGCCTTCTTGATTGCGTGTAGCTCTCGGGCAAGCTCCTGGCGCAAGCTTTCGCGACGCACAGCTTCGGGTTTTTGGCGGCCGGAATCACTCTTGGTTGAGCTGGGGCTTGGTAATGCAGCTCTTCGGAAAATGCTCGAGGGAGGCGGGGGTCGCGGACTTGGGATCTTGCCACTGTTGTTCGGTTTGGTGAGAGTTTTGGCTGACTCCAATGCCCTTATCTCGAAGCCCTCTGGCAGTTCTCGTTTCGGCTTGCTAAAGCATAACCTCCCGATCTCGATATTCTGTGGTTTACTCGACTTCCACCTGGCGGCCCCCCGGCCCACCAATCTGTTATTGAGAGACCATGTTATGTGCCTGCAGGGTATTCGCGCAAACACCCGCGGTGACGGTCGTTTGCCTAAAAGGAGATACAGGTTGCCGGTTTACACAAGACTTTGGAAGCTCATGGTACTGAAGGCGACTCGTGCCGAAGGATCCCAGACGGACCGTCGGATGCTTTCGGGTTTTCTATAACATGTGTTGCGGCATTGAGTCGATGCGAATGGGGCGATCGAGGTGGAAGGTGGTCGAGACTGTAAAAACGGTATCGCGGAACAAAAGCAGTCTAGGGTTGGTGTGCAAAGACCGTAAAAGCGGTTGGCGATGCGGTTTTCGATGACCAAGACCAGGAATTTTTTGAACGCGCCGCGGCCAAGCGTGAAATTAGCGAAGAAATAATAGGGGGACTGTGATTGGCTAGCGGTAGGGCCCGTTTCTTTGCGGAACTGGTAGGATCTCTAGCCTGAGTGTCTTCAGCAACGATTGCTGGGCAGTTTGACACAAGTACAATTACTTCGGATAATAATATCTGTTTTATTTTCAGCTCTCTTCAAGCTAAAATCACTTCATTTCGTCTCAAATGCGCCATGATTTTCCCTCGTCCAGAATAATAGGAACATCCAAATGGGTTGCGTCAAATAAAAAAAGTGGGGCCAATTATTAATAGAGCTTCTGATTGGATAGAGATGACACATCACGTGCGCTGAATGGATGATGGCTGAATCTCAAAGCAATATGGCTGGCTCAACAAACGAAGTGGCTGTGAATCGCATTTTCTCTTGGGACGAGGTTACCTTTCTAACCTGTACCTGCCAGCCACCTTTTTGGGGTTATTTTACGGGATACTACACTCGGGGGTTTTTTATCAGTTTTTACACCACCATGGATGTCACTAACATCACGCCGCGGCTGGAACAGCTGGACGTGGATCTCGACCAGCTCGAAGAGGCCCTGAAGCCTATTCTGGGTGGCATCGGTGACGTCTCGTCCAAGCTGCCGCTCCTCGACAAGGCAAAGCTTTATGTGTTGGTATCATATGCGATAGAGTCGCTGCTTTTCTGTAAGAGGACCCTTCTCTTTTTCGCTAGTGTAGTGTCATTATGAACTAACGCGAAATACAGCCTCGTTGCGACTGAATGGCGTAGAGGCCAAGAACCATGCCATCTTCGCAGAGTTGACTCGCGTCAAGCAATACTTTGACAAGATTCAGAAGATTGAAACCCCAGTGGCTGAGCGCGAGAACTCCCTTAACACCGAGGCTGCTATCCGCTTTGTCAGGTCTAATCTTGTAAAATGCTCTCTCCGATATACATGTCCCTTGCATACTTACAGTTTCTAGGGTGACGAAAAGGAGATAAAGGAAAAGCTTACTGAGCAGATCGCCAAAGAGCGCGCAAAGGCCGCGATCAAGGCAGCTGCAGAGAAGAAGCGCGCTGCAGAACAATCTTCTGTTGCAGGAGGTCGCGCCGATCAGGCCCAAGGGCCTCTTGCTAAGAGGCCGAAGCATAGCAGAAGCAGAGGATTTCGAGGTCTTGAGCGATGACGAGACTGAGATTCGAGAGGTCCACCGGTGTTTTTGCTCCTTTTTACGGGAAGCCTTATCTTTTGGCGGAGATATCCCCTGTGCGCACGGGGCTCAGCAAAATTTTAGACTGCAAAGGGTAGTCGGTATGGCCTACGAGGCGAGGTCGTATTCGCAGCCAAGGCTGAAAGAGCCTGTGCTAGATCTATGATACCCAGCAGCTGGAATTTACATTAGAGCCCAACCAAAAAAGGTCAGGGGCTCGTCCAAGCATGGAGTATTTTTATTGGGGATAGACAGCAACAGCAACGTACGAACAAAACTTCAGGGTCAGCCCACATAGGTGCGAATCGGCATTTTCAGATGATACAGATCCGTACTCTATTTGTGAGAAAAGTGATTGATGCAAATGCAACAGTGTTTTCTTTGGTACACACAGTATGGTACACGCAGTACCTGATCTTGAAGCTGCTTGATCGGACCCACGGAACCCTAACCCGAGCACAAATGCACCAATACCGCGGAGTTAGCTACACGGGTCTCTTGGCGGCTTTCGATTGGCTTCCAGGTGACCCGCTTAAGCTCGGGAGCCAACTGAAGCCGTTGAGTGGCCAATGGCAAAATCCTCTTTTCCCTTGTTCCCGCGAGCCACCTAAACCCGACGAACTTGAACCCATCTTCAAATCTTTCTCACCACCACACGAAACCTCCACCCCAACCCCCCACCCACACCACATCCACCAGGAAAAATGCCTCGCCAAAGATCCGGTGCCCGCCCCACCGCCCCGGCCCGCCGCCCGGCCCCGGCTCAGCAGCAGACCCGCCCAGCGACGACCTACGCCCCGGCGACCCAGGCGCCTCACGCCCCGGCCCCGGCAGCAGGTGCCCCGACATCGCAGGGCCCCGGCCTCTTTGGCCAGATGGCCACGACGGCTGCGTACGTCCCGTCTCCCCAGCATCCCTTCCGGGAACTCAGAAACCGCGAGGAAGAAGAACACGAGCTAACAAGACCACAGCGGTGTTGCCGTCGGTTCCGCTATCGGCCACACCCTTAGCAACGCAGTCGGCGGCTTCTTCGGTGGCGGATCTAGCGCGCCCGAGGCGGCTGCCGCCGCGCCCGTCGCAACGCAGGACGCCAACTCCAGCAGCTCCAGCACCTGGGGCAACAATAACTGCGCGGGCGCGACCCAGTCGTTCACCAAGTGCCTGGATGACAACGGGGGCAACATGCAGATCTGCGGGTGGTATCTCGAGCAGCTGGTAAGTGTCCCTAGGTTAAAGTGAGGGAGGAAGATGCTGACAACCGTGATAGAAAGCATGCCAGGCCGCTGCTAGCCCGTACTAGGCTCGGCGTGACTTGTCGTTGCGTGAGGTAATAGGAATGGAAATTGTACGCTGAGCGAGGGAAGAGGGATGGGCTTGGCCGCGGAATCCGCTCAGTCAGTGTTCGGTGCATTCAACGGCATTTCAGCCCGGGGTTGGTGGATAAGCTTTGATTTGGTATTTCAAAAAGAAAAAGACTTTCTTAAAACTACAAGCAAAAACACGCCAGTATCCTTCCTTCTGGGGATGATAGGGGCAAATTGCGCTCTTTGCTGAATAAAAACCACCCTTCACCCCTCTAAGCACACCACTTCATACTCTACATCACTCATCCTCATCATCTCTCCTCGGTTCGAAATTAGTCTGCGTGTCGAGTTAGCCTCTCTTCATACACGTGACACGCGAGGCAACTTACCGAGTTCCCATTATAAAACTGCTGGTCGTTCCTCCGCTCGTCTCTGTTCCTCAAGGCCGTAATTCGACTACTATCACGCCCCGTTGCCTCGCCGCGCTCCTGACTCCGTCTCCCGGCAGCCGCCGCCGCAGGACCTCCAGCATCTGCTGGTGTGGGCGGCCCGGCGGTGCTAAAGAGAGTGGTGAAGAACGTGGAGATTAAGCCAAAGACGCGACTTATGATAGCAAGGATGTACGCAAGGAAGCGCGAGAATACATTCTCGCCCCCTGAGCTACCAGTGCCGGCGCTATACGCCTTCTTGAACTTGCGCACCGGAAGCAGGATAAGTGTTGCCGAAGGCGTTAGCCCTAGCTCCTGGAGGGGCTTTTCCTCTTCTGTCACGTCAACCGTCTTGCTAGGTAAGGGCGTCAACAATATCTTGAACAAATAGGGGGCCTTGCTGCCGTCGGTACGATTCTCATCAACCCATTGCCGCACATCTCTGAGTGCATCACGGGCGGAGAAACGGCTGCGGATTGTCGAGCCATCGGGAAGGCGAACCTGGAGGGCGCAGTGCTCGCTGAGGTGTCCGCTGGTAGAGTAGAGCGGGCTGGCGGGGGCGAAGGGGGCAGCCTCGGTGGGCTTTTCCGTCGATGTCGTGTCGGTTGAGGACCTTCGCGCAGCTTGGATCTCGGCCTGGCGGGCCCGGCGTGCTGTCTTATCATCTTCGATGGCCCTGAGGATGCGTTGCCTCTCCTCCCGAGCCTCGCGCTGCTTCTTCTTGAGCTGGTCGGCGTGCGTGCTCTGCGCAGTTGGTGGCGCCTTGGCTTGGGCTTCAGTCTTTTCCAGGCGTCGCTTTTTTGCTTCTTCTTCGTCCTTTTTCTTTTGAGCTGCGAGTCTGACGGCGCGCTCGGCAAGGAGGGACTGAATGCGGGACTCGTTGGAGGACGGGGGTGTTGCTGCACCTGATGAGCTACTTGTTGTGGACTCTACTACGGGGGACGGCTGTGTCTGAGGCACGGCGGAGGCGGCCACAGGCGGGGAAGCAAGTTGTAGTTGACCAGACTCAGGTGAAGTAGGCGCGGGTTGCAAGACATTCCGAACCCTCCTCACAAAGTCATCCTTGGACACCCCAGCGGCGACATACTCCTTCAGCTCGCTATTCCTGTCCAGTTTTAGCATCATATTACGACGATACGGGTTTCCGGGAATTAGTCTTACTTAATAATCACAAGAGTCGGCTTCTTGGGTATAGGATAGAGCTGCGTGAGGAACCCTTCTTCCTGTGAACCCGCCGCCAGGCGGAGCACCACAGCATCGGATTGGAGAAGAGGAGCTACCTATCGGTTTATCTCATTTAGCAAGCCGCACATGACGACAAGTTTGGATTGAGATTGGAAAAGTGCTCACGGCATCATCAACGAGGAAGTCACCCTCCCATAACATGCTCTCGGCCTCGTTGTCTAGGTTTGAGTTGGTTTAACTATGATTTCGAGAGACAGAAGACAAAAGGCACGGCTTCATCTTACCTGTTACAAAACAAACAACCGACTTCGCCTGTTGGACAGCTGTTGCGATTCCCTCTTGGAGGGTTCCCTGAAAGAATGACATGGCGGTGGTTGTTTGAAATGGTTGTTTGCGGGGGAATGACGACGGGACCTGGGATAGAAACAACCCAACGCAACGCTGTATTTTCACGAAAGGGGGAACAGCGCTGAAGGGTAGCGGGTAGACTTCCGCCAAGTTTCAAAAATACGCAGCGATTCGAAACGAGGGCGCTGCGAGCCAGATAAACCCGTGCTGACCAATGTGTTGAAGCTAGGTAGTTGATGTCAAAGGTGGCTTTCCAACGAGTGTAGTGTAGCGGCGGCAGCAGCGGGACTGATGCAATGAATGAGGCTGACAGCATGGAATGCAGCTTAACCCCTGCAGCGCCTAGCCGAACCGACGCCTACGGAACAGTGGGGCAACAGGAGGCCAATGACCTGGAGCCACCGACCAGCACTCCTTAGGTTACCCATGACGCAGCGGATAGCTACGGGGCAGCGAGCTCGAGCTCGAAATTTGGTCTCAATCAATGTGAGCGGGGCATTCACGCACGTTGGAATCAACCTACAACCATGGCCAACGGGGTGATACTTCTCAATTGCCTGCTGCGCCCTGCGGCAACGCGGAGGGCTACTGCATCAATTGGCAGGAATGCCGCGCAGCAATGGGCCGCGGCCCCAAGGCAACAACCATCGACGGCAGCAAGATGGGACCCCCCTACCCGTCGCCCGATCTCAACCTCCCCGCGCCGCCCAAGGCAAGCTGCCGACGAGCCGGGCTTCACTTCGATTGTCGACAACCCGCCCGAACTGGTACGAACCGGCCGCCGCCACGGGCCAGGCCTGATCGTCCTCGGTGCGCCCCTATTCGCCCCCCCCCCTCTCACCCCCTCAAACTAACCCTTAACCCCCAGCCATCATCCCCGTCGCCGCCTTCATCCTCGGCACCTGGCAAGTCCAGCGCCTGAAGTGGAAGACCGAGCTCCTCGCTAAGTGTGAAGACCGCATCGTGCGCTCCCCACTCCCGCTCCCAGGACGCGTCGACCCCGATGCTATTGCCGACTTTGACTACCGCCGCGTGCACGCGACGGGGCGCTTCCGGCACGACCAGGAGATGCTCGTGGGGCCCCGCATCCACGACGGCGAGCAGGGATACATGGTGGTGACGCCGCTGGAGCGCAACGACGACCCGGACGCCAAGGTGCTCGTCAACCGCGGCTGGATCTCCAAGAAGCTGGCGGACCAGCGGAAGCGACATCCCGATGCCCTGCCGCGAGGCGAGGTGCGCGTCGAGGGCCTGTTGAGGCAGCCGTGGAAGAAGAACATGTTCACGCCGGACAACAAGCCTCAGACGGGCGAGTTCTACTTTCCCGATGTCCACCAGATGGCTGCGCTTACAAAGAGCCAGCCGGTGTGGGTTGAGGCCACTATGGGTACGTTAATATCTTTATTTTGTCATGACCACATGCTCAGTACTATTATCCTGGGTTATCACTGACACGGCATCGCAGAGCCGGACCTTATGCAGGTTCTCGACTTTGAGCACCGGGGTATCCCTATCGGAAGACCCGCCGAGGTGAATCTGCGCAACAACCATGCGCAGTACATCTTTACATGGTATGTTCCCACTCCCATCTGGACTCTTGAGGGTCTGATGTGTGTCCTGACTGACTTGTCTAGGTATGGCCTTGCCTTTGCAACATCAATAATGATGTATATGGTGATGAAGAAGCCAGCGACCGACATAACTCGGCGCGTTCGCATGAACAAGCACTGGTAAATTTGGCATCTATACCATGTAGTTCAATCGCCATCTTCTTCCTCCGCTTCGCCGCCTGCCTTCCGCCGCTTTTTTACGGGGACCGGAGGCGTCATGCGGAGCTCCTGAAGCAGTTCCCGTGGTAGGTGACGCTGCGCCAGAGCAAACGGCGTCATGTGGGGGCTAGTCTGGCGTTGTCTAAAAGCACGTTAGCCAATGTATAAAACAAAACCAAGATTGTATATCTAAGATACCCGGCCATAGAAAGGAGCAAGACAAACCTCTTCATTAGTGTGAGCATGTCACTCTCATCGATGGTTTTGCGGTGCGCATGTTTTGCGTACGCCTCTAGATCTTCTCCCACCTGCTCAAAGAACCAGTCTGACGCCTGCATGATGGCCTTGAGTGTGTCAGGGTTGATCTTCCCCTTTGCTCCACTCGTTTTGGCAAATGTTTGTGCCAGCCGCTTCACCACGGCCGGTGGGAGGGACGGGTATTCAATACCATGCCGAGATATCTTGACATTTCGTTTCTTGGTCGCGCGTTTCGCAGATATCTTTGCAGTTGCCTCGTCCATTTCAGTCTCTTCAACCCCAAGCACAGTCTCGTTTGCCTCTTGGGCGGCCGCCTCCTCTAACCGATCGTCGTCATCGCTCCTAGGATCCAGCGCAGGCTCGTCGTAGTACTCGTTAAGCTGCCGCATCGGAGAGTCCTGGACCTGCGGAGCTATTACAACGGTGCTCTCGTTCATATCCAGGGGCACTTCGATGCCAAAGTCGCTCACCCGGGCGAGCGTCTCACGGCGGCCCACATCTGATTCAGCCCTAAGTAGCCAGGTCAGCAAGATCCTCATGAATAACGGGTAGCAAAAGCCACGAGGGAACATTCCGTACCGCTCATAGGAAGGGAAGTCCTCATCTACGCCTGTATCCCCATCAAGCGCCATCCCAGGAGGGAAGAAGCCTGAATCGATCCCAGCATCCTCGCTGCGCAGCTCGGTGCCCCCTGCCGCAAAGTAGTCACTCATCCGCACACTCCCCATTGAAAACCGACTCCCTCCTTGCCCAGGCAGCTGCTCGCTAATCGCCCTCCTTGGCATCTCAATCGATTGCATCGTAAAGTTTTCGTCCTCCAGCCCCGCCGACCGGTGAGGGTACAAATCGCTATCATCCTCCTCCACATCAATCGGCAACGACAACCTCGGCCGCTTCGGCAGGTCCTCTTCCTCCTCCTCCTCTTCTTTTTCTTCTACCCCCTCCATTACCGTCGACCCCTCCCCCGCCGGCGGCGACGACGACGACGCAATCACCTGCGTGCCCCTCGCAAGCATGCGCGCTAGCGGCAGCAGCAGATTCCGTGGCGTGTCGCGCACCTCACGCAGGCTCTGGCGGCGCGCGCCGTGCGGCGTCGAGATGGCGGCACGGCGCGAGTCGATAGTGCGGAAGGCGGCACGCGCATGCGGTGTCGCCGAGGGTCCCGGGGCCGTCGCCTTGCGCCCGGATGCGGACAGCCCCCTGTTTTGGCTGCCTGGTGTGCGGATTACTAGCGAGTGGCGCGAGTGCGCGGAGCTGGGGGTTGGGTCGGCGCTGCTGGCGCGCCGGATCGGCGTCGTGCTTGTTGTTCCTGCCCCAAGGCCGGGGCGGAATGTGCCCGGGGGCCGGCTTTCGCGGGCCATTGGGGTTGGTTTTGTCGGGACTTGAGTCGAGAGGTTTCGTAGATGGGCTGATTATGGTGGTGTTTTTCGTTTTGGCGCGGGTTGGGCGATGTAAGGCTAGGGCCGGTATGCTGCCGTGGTTCAATAAGATCTGAGCTTTTGGAGTTTGACGCGTCGGATGGTATCGATGGATCGCAAGCGCGTTTGGATAGATCCTAAGGGCCCGGCCGATAAGACCCCACCGTGCTGCCTATCAGATGGTGGGGGCGATTGGGCCACTGCTGCGGGTGCTGACCCCACCTACCGAACCAGCAATCAGCAGCAGCTTCCATCCATGAACACTGGAACGGTCCGGGACGAGATGACGAGCTCCTCGCCTTGGCTTTTGACTTCATTCACCCTAATGGCAAAGCAAAGTCGGGTACGCGGTATTCAGAAGCCCCTCACGTACCGTGCCCAATCTTCCGTCGATAGCTCAGTTTTGTTTGCTCTTAGTTCTCACCAGTGTTGTAACTAGCAGGTACACAGATGGTGGTCTCAACAGAGAGGTTGCTGGCACATGTCACTCCTGACTGAGCTCCCCCCTTGCAGTGATTGTGTAAGTCGACTTTACACACCCTTTCTCGGCCGCCCTTCTCCTGAAAAGTCTTGCATCGCATGGACGCAGCCACTACCATAGCAGTGACACTTGAATTTTCCTAAAAAGGAGTATCGCTTGGGTTGGTGGACTGAGAACCCGCGCTGATGGGCTGGAAAAGAAAAGGCGATCGGTCCACCACAACCAACTAGGAGCTCTATCGTCCACTCGAAGCGGTGTCGCCCAGGGTTGTCACAGGGCGGGATTGAAACAGGCGAATCAGCAGGATGGCGAGCCGCTTGGCCGTTCGAACCCGCAGCAAGCTTCGTCGGGTGTTCCATAGGGAGAGCCTTGTTTTAGACGTGCGTCAAATGCTACGCCTGAAGTCCCGAGTTGCTGATTGCTCTAACCTCTAAGAAGCAATCGGGGGATCGAGCAGTGCAGTCGAGCAATCGAGCACAACTGATCAGTCAATCGATCAACACGATGGGCTCAGCTGCAGGTCAGCGGATGTGCACACATCTCGCTTTCTAGTCGATGCCCGTTGAAACCTTTTTTATTTATTTTTTATTTTTTTTTATTTTAGGATGCCACTCCAGATATTCTGCTCTGCCTGGCCGTGGGACTTGTGCTGCGACTGACGCTGCGTCGAAGCCGACCAAATATCCGAACCTTCGATTTCTCATCCATGATCTATATCCGGGAGGCCATTGCGAGCAGCCATTGCGAGTAGCCATCTTTTCTCGAGGACCAAAGAACCGAGCAGCGGTGTTTCCAACCAGTCTCCAGCCGCCTCGTCCGACACTTTACCCACCACCAACCTCGCTGCCAAGTAATCGGAAGTTTATACGATACGCAGGGACGCAGTCGCCAGACGTTTCGAGGCACAGGATGGCCCAAAACCCCAAGACACGTCCCTCCTCCATGACCTTTTTGGCTGGAACGGCCGCCGCCCTGCACAGTGCGGCCAAAGCGAGCTGTCGCACCTCCGACGTAACAGTACATGCTGAATCACGACTGCGTTCGAGCCAACTACTGCCGACCCTGAACACCGCAGGTGAGTGTACTGAGTTGATGCCAGGTTATGATCCTGATTTCTTTTATCGATAAATTTCGAGCACGTCTTGCCCGTGTTGGAAGTTGGATGGATAGCGGGTCGGATAGCGGATGGCTATGCCCCGCCCTCAACACCAGCCTGCGAGTTTCTCCCCAGGCTGCCCGGCCCGCCTCGCACCCAGGCTCCCGGACCCTCCCGTTGCTTCCTACTGCCTCCTCGCTGTGCACTAGCTAGGTGGCCCGTTGTCCTCATCAACGGAGGCGAAGAAGGCGATAATGGGCAACCAAGATCAATGAATGGAGTTTGGGATCTCCATGCTTGCCAAAGGTTATGGGCTGACTCTCGGGCCGCGCTGGATTCGTGGCTCGTGGTCCTGGGTAACAGTAGGGCCCCTGAGTGCCTCTCCAGACGAGGGCGGTGACGGCGAAAGTGTTATAGGCAACTCCTGGGTTCCAAGTTGTCCAGTTGTGCGCTCCTTCGTCCAGAGCTGCTCCAGACTCCAAGATTGCTCGAGAGTGGCCCCCCGCTGCGAGGGAAGAGATACTTGTGACCAAGAGCTGGCTGCTTGGGGTGTGGTGAAGTACCTCCCCACTCGCACCCCCGCCGCGACGCCACCGCTGCAGGAGGAGCCACCTGCACTGGGCCGCACCTCACGGCGACCGTACGGGAGACTTCCACACAGTGCAGCTGGCTCTTTATCTCGACTCGCCCGTCCGCCCTGGCTTGCTCGCCTGGTGTCTGGGGGGAGGCGCTCAATCCAACTTGTTGCCCGCCATCCCAGAATCCCAGATTCTTCACTCGTCCCCAGCTTTCGCCTTTTGCACCTGAATTCGATCCGACACCTCCCCGGCACCAAACCGTTCCGGCCTGTGTCAAAAAAACATTTTCTAACCTTCTGCGCAGCTACTTGTGTTCTTCATCTAGAGGCTTCGCCCATTCCCTAAACTCCAGCAGACAAAGTGTGCCTTTGAGAAGCTGTCTCTGCACGCCATTTCTGTCGGTCACAGCTTGCTGCTCGTCCGCTCCCTGCTCCCGCCTCCCGTGCTCCAGCTCCTTCACACCTCTAAACCAGCCCCCCGACAGGCTGCAAGCGATTGATTTATATCGCCATTCGAACTTGCATTTCGACTCTCGTACATAAAACCTAATTCATTCTCCGCAAACAAACAAGACACCAAAAAGACACTTTCTAAACCATGGCTGCTCCCGGAGCGGTTCAGTCGCTCAAGGTTCGTGGGGCCCCGTCGTCGATGCCGACACCGAATCCGACACCTCCACCGGCCATCCAGCGCTTGCAATGGCTGTCGGATGGCCACGAAAAGTGTATATACTAACACGTGCTTCTCATTTTGTAGTGCGTCGTGACGGGCGATGGCGCCGTTGGCAAGGTGAGCAAAACACACCGATTATCGGTTCCTTCCCCTTCCCCCCCCTCCCCTCCCCGCAATGCTGACTGCCGAGGCGTAGACATGCCTGCTCATCTCCTACACAACGAATGCCTTCCCGGGGGAGTACATCCCCACAGTGTACGTGTCCCCGTTCCGGTGATGGTGTAGATGTGGTCAAACTAAGCTGACGCGTGATTGCTGCCTACAGCTTTGACAACTACTCGGCAAGTGTAATGGTCGATGGCAAGCCCATCAGCTTGGGACTATGGGATACCGCCGGCCAAGAAGATTACGACAGGCTGCGACCTCTCTCATACCCCCAGACCGACGTGTTCCTCATCTGCTTCTCAATCGTGAGCCCGCCGTCGTTTGACAACGTCAAGGCCAAGGTCAGTCAGCATCGCTACAATCCAAATGCGCGGACTCGATTACTGACACACATGGTAGTGGTATCCCGAGATTGATCATCACGCGCCCAACATTCCCATCATCCTTGTTGGCACCAAGCTTGATTTGCGCGAGGACCCCGAGACGATCCGGAGCTTGGCCGACAAGCGCATGGCGCCCGTAACATACGAGCAGGCCCTGACCTGTGCCAAGGAGATCAAGGCAGTCAAGTACCTCGAGTGCTCCGCCTTGACACAGCGAAACCTGAAGACAGTTTTTGACGAGGCCATCCGGTATGCATTGTGCCTATCTATCTACCAAAGACTGCCACGAGCAACTGCTAACCAAAACCTAGGGCTGTGCTCAACCCTCGGAGGGAGCTCCCCAAGAAGTCCAAGTCCAAGTGCACCATCCTCTAATCCGCTTGAGCGCCCGGTAACGGCCTTTTTTGGCCGGCTCGACAAACAGAGGTGCTCACCATGCCATGGGGACGCCTCACCTATACCCAAACTGGCATCACTTGCTTCTTCTCTCGTGGCCTCCCACAACCATCCCTTTCTTGGATCTCTTGCGACATCCTGTCTACATTTCGCGCTGCAGATGACGGCAGTCCGAGACGTCTCGAGCTAAAGGGGGACTTGCGCGCAAACGATATCCGCGAGACACACTTGTTCCTGTCACCAAGCGACGTGGTTGCGGCAACATGGGGAGACACAAGCAGACTGTTTGTGTCGTTTTGCACTCTGCAGTTGCCAACTTGCACCGTACCTTGTGCTGCTTTCTCGCTGCTTAGAGGAAATAAGAGGAACAGCTTTCTTTCTGCAGCAAAAGTGTATGTTGTTTTCGCGCGCGTCGTTCGAAATGGTTATACTACTCTTCGCACTGCAAGGTAGCAAATTTGCATTGTCATCAATCATCCAAGGATATCCCCGGTTTTTACCTGCTGTTATTTTGTTGTCTTTTTTTGGTTTTTGGTTGTAGATAGCTCGAGAGCAAGCTTGTCCTTTTTCCCTTTGCGTGGCGGGGCGGACTGGGTGATATGTGTTGTGCTGTGTTGTGTTGTGTCAGAAAGAAAGGGATTTGACGAGACGAGTACATGGTTGAAATGCGAAAGATTACTTTTTGCAAGGACATGCAGGTGAGGAAGAAGCTAATGTGGTACTGAGAAATATGCGGTCTTTAATTCTGTTTTGATGCTCGATTATCGTCCGTTCAGTACAATCCATCAAGAAAGGGGTCCCGTGGGTATCTTTCGTAACAGTGCCGCCGAAATCGTCCATTGAATGTTGTGATGTCGAAACTCCCATTCTTCTCTATCCATCCAGCCCATCGTATCCTAGGAAATCCTTGCTCTAGTCCTGTTACAATACCACGACCCAATATGAGATTTACCGCCCGCGCCCACGGCCGCCACCGCCACGACCACCGCCCCGGCCACGGAATCTTCCTCCACCGCCGCCAAACTTCCTCCCGCCGCCGCCGTTGAACTCGGGCTGGTCCGGGTTCTTCTTGGCGTCCTCGTCCCGCTGCTCCTGCGTCTGCATGTTGTGCGGTACCCGCCCGAGCCGGCTTGGATGGATGAAGACGGCCTCGACGGGCGCCTCGCCCTCGACTGCCGGCTCTTCCGCGCCGGCCTCGGGCTTACCCTTGGCCTTCTCAGCCTTGGCCGTCTCCTGGTTCGCTGCGCGGGTCGTGCGCTCCTCGTTAAGCTTCTTGTTCTTGGTCGCGATCTTTTCTTGGCGCTTGGAGGTCTTGCCGCCGCCGCCGGCTCTAGGGAGGTGTTAATAGGGGGGGGTTGTTGTTGAAGGGTGAGAGGGGGCTTAGGGGAGGTCAAAAATAGAAGGGTTGGGGACGGGAGTGCACGTACGTCAGCTCGACGTTGATCTTACGGACGGGGGAGAGGCCGTCATCGAAGTCGGTGTGGTGGAACTTCTCGAGGCACGTCTTCATGTGGTCGAAGCGGCCGAACTCGACAAAGGCGATGCCGCGCGACTTCTTCGGGTCGTCGCGCTGTGTCAGAAGCCGAACGTTAATCGGGTGCACCGTGGCAAAGTGCGCGCCGACGGACTCCTTAGTCGCCGTGTACGGTAGATTGCCGATGAAGCAGATGAAGCGCGCCGGCTTGCCGCTGGCGGCCTCGGCGTCCTCATCCTCATCCTCGCCGTTGGTTTCGCCTTCTGGTTGGGCGTCGGCCGAGAGCTCTCCGGTCGTCTTGGACTTCTTGGACTTGTCCTTCTTGTCTTTCTTTTCCTTCTTGGGCTTCTTCTCCTCGGCGGGCGTCTCCAGCACAATTTGCTCGGGAGCAGCGACAAAAGGGGCAGGTGTGGGCTCGTCATCGTCGCCGGCGGAATCGACGTCCTTCGACTTGCTCTTCTTCTCCTCCTTGCCTTTCTTCTCCTTCTTCTCCTTCTTGTCCTTCCTGCCCTTCTTCTCCTTCTTCTCCTTCTTGGCCTTAACAACCTCCTCGTCGCCGTTCTTGGTGACCTCGGCCTTGCCGTTGGCGTTGATCTTGCTCTTCTTCACGGCGGGCGCCTGTTGCGGCTCGGCGACAGCATTGACGCTCTCATCGGCGGCCCCATCTTCGGCGCTGCGCGCTCTCTTCTTGGATGACTTGGCCATGGCTTCTGTAGGGATTATGATGGGTGATTGAGTCGAGAAGAAATATCCTGAGAAAATATAGGGTCTAGAAAAGAAAGCGAGAAAAAGATTGGGTCTTGTCAAGCAAGAAAATTGGCCTGATACAGCTCACGGCAGACACACCGCGCCGCTGGAAGAATGAACTTTTTTTTTCTGCCGGTTCTTCCTCAAGGCGGGGAGCGCAATTTGGGTGGAGAGCAGTGGGGCGCGGAAACTGTGGGCAGAAATATTCCCACACCGCCTACGGATACACCTGCGATCTCATTCGGTCGTTCGACCGCATCGGGCGTTTCCAACTCAATTCACCTTGAGCCATCTCGCAGCAGTTTTCAGGCATGAGAGCTGCCCGTTATCGGGCCTCGTATTTGCGACGCATTATATATGCACATTATGTAGGTACACTTGGCGCACTGCGTATGCAAAGCAGATCACAGAAACGACAGAGGCACACTGCATCCGCCAACCCGACAATTAGAGACTCGACTGTGTTTGTATTGATCGCAAATGAGTGTGGTTATTTTGGTATTTCACTTTCCCGTAGACAACCGAAAAGGAAAAATACGAGAAACTAACCCGATGACATGAAAAGAGATACCGAAGCGGTGATAAAAAGGAGCGTGTGTGAGACTGCATCTCATCCCTTCCAAAACAAACTCGCCTATTCCAATCTCATGGGACCTAATCCCCAGTTCAAAGCAAACGCCGCAGAATCAAACACATCTTGCCGAGTAGCCAATCTTTTTTGGGCCTCCTGAGCGTGTACGCGCGTGTGTGCTGCCGATCTGCTTCCGCATCCCCGTATAGTCTTACATCTAAATTTCTTATTCCTCTTCTCTTGCTCAAACTTGGACGTCCGCGGCCTTCTTAACGTCGTCGGCCTCATACGATGGGGGAGGGTCCTGGTGTCCCATCAAGCCAGATTTCTCTTCCTCGACAACCGCCGTCTCCTTGTGGACAGCCGACGACTTGTGGTGCGAGTGGTGGCGCCGGTGATGACGGCCGGGACGGCGGAAAAATGCGCGCCACAAGGACACGATGAGCGTTCCGACAACCATACCAACCCTATATCATGTCAGTCATGTTACAATACTTCCAATACGCCGTTGAATCGAACTTACAAGCTGACGCTAACACCAGCAGCAATGCCAATAAGGACAGGGAGCAGGATATGCGAGGCAATGTTCTTAAAGAGCATGCCCCAGCTATGGTGGTGATGCATCTTGTGCCAGTCGTTACCGCTCTCAGGTTCTTGGGGCATGGCCTGATCCGGCGAGGGCGCAGAGGAGTCTTCTTGAGCGCCGTGGCATGGTTTGCCAGACTTGATGCCCTGAATGCGATCCTGCACCATGGCGAGCCACTTGCACAACAGCGTCGTGCACTCATCCTGCTTCTCGACCTCCAACAAGGTAGGCTCAGCTCCAGTCTCAATCTTCCCAATCAGCAGATGTCCGCTCGGGTCCTTGATGAGCTCAATGTGCACACCAGGGATACCGTCGACAAAAACAGTGCCAATCTCAATGATCTGAAGGTCGATCGAGACAAGCTCCATCTGGCTCTCGGCGTCCTTGACGACGGGGCTGACCTGTAGGCCGAAGCCCAGAGGTTGCGGCTGCGGCTTCCAGTGTGGGTGTCCGTTGGGGCCACCGTTCTTACCCCAGGGGCCGCCTTTACCCCAGGGACCATTACCCCATGGGCTAGCCTTACCACCAAAGGGGCCACCCTTTCCAAAGGGAGGACCACCCCAAGGGCCTCCTGGGCCGTGTCTCTTCTCGACAGCGGCCTTATCAACCTTGCGCGCCTTCTTCCGGTCCAATACCTGCGGTACGGCCAGCACCTCGTTGAAGGGGTCGGCCGTGGGGTACAGCTCAAAGCCGTTGAGCAGGAGTCGGTCAAACTCGGGTTGCTGATCGATCGTAAAGGAAAGCTCAAGGTGGTTAGCCTTATCGGTCTTGACTCTAGGCGGACCGTGTCTTCCGCTAAACACGACGGGGCATCCAGGGCAATCAATCTTGATAACCTGGGCCTCAGCGGCCTTGAGGGCAGCAGTGTTGATGCTGCTGGCGATCTCGACGTCGGGGCTTGTAACCTCGGGCGGCACGAGGAAGGCGTTAGCCGACGCGGCCAGCAGACCGGCTGCGAGGGAGAGGGGCTTCAACAACATGGTTGTCGCCCGGATTCAAAAAGGGTGTCAATAGGAAACGGTGTTCGGGAGGGGCGGGGTAAGTCGGGGTGTTCGTCAGCGAAACAAATGATGGTACAGTTTTGATGGGCCAGCCAAGTTTGTTTGTTGTAGTGTCGATGTCGTTGTTGTTGGAGGTGAAGGAGATGGTGTAATGAGGTGGAAGATTGGAGAAGTGAGGTGGAATCAGCTGGTCGCGCTTTGTTCATAATCGCCAGACGCCGGGCCTCTCAGGCCCAAACATTAGGTGCAGTGGCGTCAGTCAGTTCCACGGTTGCCAAGGAACGCTAGGCGGGAATCCCTTTCCCTGGGGTACAGGGGGCTACGTAACGTAATCTTGCCTGAGGCATCACTCCTGCCTTAGCGCCTGCTCTCTCACCTGCTTGGGTCATCACCATGTGAGCAAACATATCCATTTCATTGTTTGCACATACTTATTCAGAACCGCTTCTCTCGCCATCTAGCGGCCATCTAGCGCAAGATTTGATTGCAGTCCTGCAAAGACTCCCAGCAATTATACCGCATCTATTGTTTCACAGTGACACTGTGACTTCATTCCGACATATTTTCAGTCCCTGGAAGGGATCCCCCTGCTTAGGTTCGAGAGGGTTCTATGCTGCCGTACCTACACTGCCTCTTTCTTTAGACAGAAGGCAGTCGTGACGGACTACCTGCCGTTCAACAGTGATACTCCGGTCTACTTGAATGGCATTCTGACTGAGGAAACCGTACTGGAACGAGCAACTGCTCGCGCCGACAAGGTTGTGTCTACTCCGCCCTGCAGATGTCATGCCCATTCTAAAAACGCCATCTTCTCACCCTTCCAGTCTATCAACTTATTTCTCACGGCCCCTTTAGTCTTAAAGTCCAAACCGGGTCGTCTAGCTTATGCACAGGGAATGCGTACACCACTATGATTCCGGTTCACTTTTGATTATCACGACGAGTACGATAATAGACAGCCTGGGGAAAACAGATGACCTCCACCAAAAGAGGTGTCAGGAGGTGTAGCTTGGCGCGTGGCTTGGCTGTTTATACCAAACACTCTCGCCTGCGAGCAAAACTTTGGCAATGCTGTTCGGCGAGATCCAGCTGCCCCAAGCACAAAGCCGGTAACGGTGCCGCCACCACATTCACGTCATGGCTCTCTTCATCAAAATGGATTTTTACTCAGGACAAAACGTGCAAATTATTAAATCCCCTCTGATGTTTTCAGTGCTGGTATCTACCTGACAACCAACCACCAACAAAACAACCGTCAAGAGACATTTGACGCCTTGCCATCTTCCCCGTACCACCTCTGCCATATCCTCCTTCATCCACCCGC
The DNA here is from genome assembly GCA_030549175.1 of Lasiosphaeris hirsuta. Taxonomy (NCBI): domain Eukaryota; kingdom Fungi; phylum Ascomycota; class Sordariomycetes; order Sordariales; family Lasiosphaeriaceae; genus Lasiosphaeris; species Lasiosphaeris hirsuta. The sequence continues at coordinate 923,053 of JAUKUA010000001.1, forward strand.
CCCAACCCCTTTGTTAACTAAGTAGTAAGTAGTAGTAGCATGTGGATGCAATATTCAGGCAGTGTGGTCCCAAAAAGGCAGTGCTGAAAGCCCCCTTTCCGGGTAGCTCAGCTAGGTACTAGTACAACATGAAAACACCAAAAAAAACATTCGCCTCCCAATGTGTGATCAATCATTCCTAATCCCCTTCTTCCTGAATTTCTTTGTTGGTTTTCTTCCAGCCTTGTCCAGGAGCCTATTTCAGCAACCGCAGCGGTATCCAGTTCCAAGCGAGCCACGGGCTCGTCCCTTCATGGATGTAAATGGCATTCCACCTTCTCATCATTGCTTCGAAAAGTTCGTCCAAGCGTTCAACTGCAAGTCGGGCAGCTGTCATATATGTCTGAGCACAACCGGATCATCGTATGTCAACGTTACTGGCGCTTCTCGTACCTTTATCGCAGGCTTCTTGCCAACCTTCTGCGCAATACCCCTAGCTCTAACCACAAAATCGACGAGATCGATCGAGTTCCCATTTTCGAGCGTCACATTTCTCGCTGTTTCGACACTCACCCCGCTATTGGTCGGGCCTGCAGCATTAAATAGCCTTTGCAGTCTGCTCTGAGCTACCTTGGCGTCGTTCAGGTTCTCCTGTTGCAAAATATACAACACAGCCACACGTGAGAAATCCAGAACCTCGTCCGTGACAGCGAAGAGGGTAGTCGGGACCGCCTGGCCAGAGCTCATGGTCATTGTCACCGTGCTGGTTGATGTGGGAGTGGGCGTAGCCCTGCCCAAGGTTATAGTTGTCCCAAATGAGGTGGTAAAGCTGCCTGGAGCAGTGATAATGGTCGTGAAACCAGTTTCACCGTCACCCCCAGCACTCCCAACTCCTCCTGTAGGCGCCGCTTTCGCCGTCGAGTCGAGAAGAGACCCTGCATTCAACGTGACTGTGGTAAATTGGCCGGCCAGGATTGTAATCGTTGTGAAGACAATACCGTTGATCGCCGCACCGAAGACACCTTGGGGGACGGCAGCTTGACGGGTCGCTGACCCGTCGAAAGTGACAAGAGCATTCATTGCTGAACAGCTCAGGTTTCCTGAGTTGAGTTTAGCCACAATATTGGAGCTTGAGAGCGGTATCGAAAAATTCGTTTGCGCTTGTTGGATGAGGCGCGGAATTGCATCCCCAATGGTGACGTTGTTTATGGCCATGTCTCCAGTCAGTGAGATTGTCGTGCAGCCTGATGAGTCGGCAAGCGTGCAATCAAACCCGGTGAAGCCGTTTGTGCAAATACAAGAGCAGAACCCCTGGTTGACAACGTTTGAGCCACCATTTGCACAGGTGATCTGTGACTGGCATTGCTCTAGCGCCGCCTGGGCCTCCCCGTTCACCCTCTGCTTGCGAACGACGAAGAATTCGATGGGGATCGCTACTGCGGCTGCGATAAGGAGAATGACCACGACCATAACAACGAGAAAGCCCCACAGAGGTAAACCGCAGCATCTCCGCCTCCTCTTTCCGTCTGGAGATGGCCGAGAGTCGGAGTTCCCGGGTATCGCCTCTTGTGACGTGTTTGGCGATCGGCTGGAACCAAGAGGAAGCGGCCAAGACTGAACCTGTTGCCGTATGCTCTCACGCCAGCTGCGGCGGCTTGTGCCAGCCGCTGCCTGTGCAGGAGGCGGGAATGCAGCGAGCATGTCTGAAAACCCTGACTGATGTTTTTCGCCATCATCTTGAATGGGGGTTAGCTACCTCATCTCTCAAAAACGAGGTCGCGCTCCATGGATAGCTTACATGATAGCGCCCTTTCATCGTACTCGTCAAAGTCATCAAAACGGCTTGCCGGCCTTCGACCCTTCTCTAGGCTCGCAGCTAGCCTTGTAGCGCGTCGTATTAGATCGGGCAGGCTTGTTAGGCTTCCCCTAGACTCCGCCTTCTTTACAGCATCAATGTCCAAACGTGGTGGTCTCCTTATTGCCGATAACCGACTATAAGGTCGACCACCAGGAGGTGGTTGAGGTGATGGTGTTGGCCTGGCGGACGAATCGGACAGGTCAGTTGCACTCGCTGACGAGTACGCATTCAGCATGGCGTCTGGTGTGATTGATGGTCCGCCGGCCACTGCTTTTGGTAATGTCGGTAGTGTGCTAGCAGAGCTCGAATTCTCGACATATCCTGTCCCATCCTTGAAAGGCTCATTTTGGACAGGCGTTGGCCCAGGTCTTGAGTCAGGAAGGCCTGGAACTGTCGCGCTCACGAGCGTCGGTTTTGCCCTTTTTCCTACACTCGCGCTTCTCACGAGCCTGCTCTCTTCTTCGTCATCATCACCATATGCCGATTCTTCGGCGATTATGTCGTCGTAATACGCATCGGGGTAGTTAGGGCTCGGTCCAGGAGACTGTTCCCCCCAACTTTCAGGCATTGCCGCACTCGAGGCAAACGAGGCGTGCGACCTGGATCTTGGGCTTTCTTCGGGAATTGGTGATACGTACGACGCATTTGAGTAGAAAGATGATGCGCCTCGTCTTGCTGATGGCGGTGGTCCGAGATTGACGCTCCTTCGTGGCGGTCCCGGTGGCAGCTGTGCTGGAAGGGGGAAGTCGGGGATCGACCCGGCGGAGGAAAGAGTAGACGCCCGTGAAAGATTTGAGGGAGTCTCTGGTACTGCTAACAACTCCTGCCCCGCCGAGTCTCTCCCAGACTGTGGCCTGTACTGGAAGACCGGGGTCATGTCTTGCACTTTGGAACTATCCAGGATTGAAGGTACCCTACTTGGGCGAGGAGGTCGTTGTGGAGGTTGTGACCTTCCGGGTGGAGGTTGATAAGGGTCGATGTTTGAGTTCGATGGGGCTGCGAGTGGCCACTGCGGGACTGGTGTCGGTCTCGAAATCGCCACGCCAATCTGGCCGTCCCTTGTTTGCAGTCCCGGCGGCGGCGGTGGTCGTTGGAGTCGCTGTGGTCCCGTATTCTGGCCCATCGCACGAGGCATCGAAGGCCGGGCTATTTGTGGTTCTTCATCCATATTGACAGGAATAGCCCTTGGAAGTACAACATCTTCTCTCTGTAGCCCAGCTAGGGCGCGCTCCCTTGCCCTCCTAACTGATCCTGCTGGCGGTGGTCGGTCCATGTCTCTCCCATCTTGAGAACTCATTTAGTAGGAGCCACCCTGCTTAACGAAACATCAAACACCACTCTGAATCCCTCTCTCTTGCCGGTTCTTGTCCGCTTGCTTCTTTCCCAAACCTAACGGCGTGCGTAAAATACGATCAAGTTGTCGACAGCGTGGCGAATCGGTGGTCGTCCGGCTAGCGCTTCAATGTTGACGTGTGACGGCGAGAATCGATGCTCGTAACCTAAGACCCCTCCACCTCGATGTCCGGCAGCACGAACTCAAATGCTGGACCCTTTTACGAACAAAGCTCGGTATCGCAGGTCCAGGGAGCTCAACTCTAAATCCAAGGTTGTGGAACCGGACGTGTGTCTGTATCCGCGGCAAACGAAGAGAACGAACGCACTCTATGCCTACCCACGCGCGAAATGAATAAGAAAATAATTTAGGGAGTGTAACCTAAGCCGGTCCAGACAAACAAGAAGAAAATTAACGGTGGCAGGCCAGCAGCGTCGCCTGCGTGAGGCCAGAAAGATCAGGCAGTCTATAGGTCAGCAGGTGAAAGGTCAGCCGAAGTATGTATTGCGCAACACAAAGAGAGCAAGAGAGGGAGGTCACGGTTGTTCGCGCAGCGGCCCCCCCGGAAAGGTCCCATTTTCCAGATTTGCCTGTTCAGGGTGACCCGAGTAGAGGTTGGACAAGGGCGGGAGGGCCGTCACCCCGCGACCAGACCAGGGCCAAGCAAGGCACCCCTAAACAGCCGGGTCGCAGAAGGGGCCTGACAGAGGAGAACCACGTACATTTGGTGTTTCGAGGCCTTGCTAACGAACGGGACTCCCGTAGGCTCACTCAGCCAAATTTGGTCAAGAGAAGCTGCTGAATATACCAAAGCGAGACAAACAGCTCTTCTGGCGCGGTAAGTCAAGGTTCCTGATTGCACTTCTGTGCTCTGCACTTCTGGTGGCTGGACGATGAGTCGAGATGGCTGGCTACTGCCGGGTTGAACCAGTCGAGCCACGAGAAGGTGAGCCCACGCCGGTAGTTGGACAGCGTCGGTAACGGGAGTGGGAACGGGTCAGAATGTTGTGCATGTACGACACAGCAACGATGATGTGTGTGTGGACGACGATGTTTCAGGATTGCGGGACGAGCAGATTTTCGCAGGCACGCCCAGAAGTGTCAGCAGGGGAGGCGTTTGAAAGCCGGTGATCAAGGGAATATCAAGCAGAGGCTGCAGGCGTTCGCAGGATCCAGACGAAAGAGGAAGGGAAAACGTCGTGTTGAAAGTAGTCCGATGATTTGTGGGATTCCTAGGACATGTTTGGATATACGGCCCAGGGCAATGGATCCGGATCACCAGCAGGACCCCACGACAGGACCGACCGCGAAAAGGAGTGGTGAGATGCGACCGGCGAACGATTGAAGGGCTGGGACAAGTAAAAAGGAGGGGCGGGCGATGTCGTCAAGACCACGCCGAAACCACGCACGCAATCCGGGAAATGAATGCAGAGCAAAAAGAAACGAGCGTCGAGAAGTACGGATGGAAAAAGAGGCTTTCCCTGCGAGCCGCGAGACTTTGCGAGAAAATCAAAGCAGAGCACTAGATGCAGCAATTGCTTGAGCACGCACCAACGGCACCAGCAACAGCACCAGCTGCGAGGCAGTCGCAATGGAGGTGGAGGTGGAGGCGGAGTGAGGGGAGCAAGGGCAGCACAAGCAGGAGCGCGAGCTTTGACATGCGCTTCTTCGGACAGGGCTCAGGGCTCAAGCTTGGCCAACTCAGACTTCACCCTCTTTCTCTTTGTTGGCTGCAGGCCTGCAGACCTCGGGGTGTGTGACCCTTGCTCGAGCACTGGCTTTCAATATGGGCATCAGAGGAGATCAGTGCAGCCTTGCCTGCAGACCAGACTCCCTTTACCAGGATACACCTATCTTGGGTGAACTATTCGGTATGTAATAGGGGCGCGCGGTATAGGATGGAGAGCAAGTTGCTCGGTACGAAGTAGGGTGTGAACTCCATGTTCCCCAGGCCGCCAGGACTGATCGAGAGGATATCTCGTCACTCAGCACCCCGATCTGTGACATGGTTTTGGCTTGGGCCAATTGGGTGAGCCTGGAAGCGCGTGAACTGGCTTCCTCTCGTGGTGTCTCAGTCTTCCAGATGCGCTTCTCGAGACCGTTGAATCGGTCTCATGCACGACGTGAGCAGATGCCGCAAAGCTTCTCACGGCACCTATGGAGACACTGCAGGCGCCGGAGTATTTGTGTGCTTTTGGCCGGTGACGCTACGCTGCATATCAGAAAAAGCAAGGCTCAGCGGCGCAACGGCGCAGCGTTGAAGGTAAACATCACCAGGTCGTACCGTGTGATAGCAGACGCAGTTGACAGACATTCGCAAGGCGATGTCATCCACCGTTGACCCCTGAGATGATGCGGCGCCAGGGAGGCGGAACCTCGACGATTACCATTCGCGGGTCGCGAGCCAAGGACAGTGCATCCAATACGACACGTGGAAAATTGCGACTTTTTGGAGCGTGCCTTGCAGCTCTAGGTCTCATCGCGGATGCAAAAAGGGGAAAGAGCCATGAGCGTTGGTAGAATGTGCCACCAAGCCAAATCGGAAACACTAGTGCCGTCGCCTGCAAGCCCCAGGGCCCCCCTTTCTCTTTGGGCTGGGGCAATCGTCGACGCACGTCTCCATGATTCACATTTAAGCTCTCGCTTTGCAAGCCACCAACCTACCTGAGCGCGAAGACGCAAAGACCATCGCGAATGTCTTTCAATAAAATGATAACTTATCGTCGCGCAGCTTCCAGTGGGTGTAGCAGCTCGTAGAGGCCTTTAGGCACGTTGTCGTATGCTGTCCGCTGTGGGATCGGCAACCTTGTAGGTTTACCAATCGCCAACGAAGTTCCGAAATTCCGACCCCGATATCCCGACTCGACCGCCCCTATCGTCATCCCCAGGCCCCAGTTTGCGCTACACAGTCCACTAGCCCGGACCCCACACACAACCCAGGGTGCTCAAACCGCTAACGGTCGATGGTCTGGCCTCACCTCTCTCCTTCCCAATGACGACTGGATTATCTTTCTCATCAAGAGGCGACCTAACAGCAGCCCTGGGGACAAAACCCCGCCCTTGAAACGAAACAGAGACAAAAGACAAGGCCCTGAAATAGCTCAGACGCAGCATTCCCCCAACCCAAGTCTACCAGGTTTGTGGTATCAGACGAGGACTGCTCCACCTGCCGCGGAGGGGGGAGTGCTTGTTACAAAACCTGGGAAGTCTTGGCTTCGAAATAGCACCTAGGGCCTGCCCAGCTCTCCAAATCAGGAACCCCAATCATACAATCTGTCCTGGCTCGCCTGGGTAACCGCCGCCCACCGCAATATCGTCGACATTGGCGAGCAAATCGCAAATTACAGTTGACGTCAATTCCCCGGGATTCTCATGTTCGCGTTGCAGTTGCGCTTGTATTCTGTGCATATGTCCCTGTAGGTACCAGGGCTATGTGGTGCAACAACAACAACAAAAAAAGCCTCTCACCCACACAGATGGATTTACATAACAGCTCACATCACACATCCGCGGATCCTCTTCTTGAGCGCGGATCTACGGCGACGACTTTCCGCCTGCACAAAAAAGAACATTCTCCGTCGACAGAAGATTGAGCGAACAGCACAACCTTCTATCGAGCCGTTCGCTCTTCAGACTCTCTTCCGTGTTTCAGGTTGAGTGTCCCAGCTTTGGCCGAAAGGGGGCAACCGTGTTTATCCGCCGCTTTGTTCCCGCCCTCACTTCTCAACTCTCGTCGCATCTCATGTCGACTCGCCAATACCTTTCTTTACCCACTTCCGCTTGCCTCGACTCTCGGTGCGGTGATATGTCCCCGAGGCAAGAGCTTCCGAGCCTCATAGCACCAAACCCAGTGGCTACGGCTTGACTTGCATCCCTTATTGCGGCGTAAATAAGCATTAGCCTATGTTTGAGGTCCAGTATTTGTCGCGGCTCACAAATTTGCATCGCCGAAGTAGCCCTTCCAAAGTCTTAGATGGACACTCGGGATGCTCACCTACACGGTGTAAGCAGCACCCGTTGTCTAACCGGGATCACGTTAGAAACCAGGACTGTGCTAGCGATTAAGGAGTGACAGCGATCTCGATGAACCATGGACGCGTCCGAGGCTACCATAGATCATCACACGTCTCCCGGCATGTTCCCGTGTCCTTGTTACGATAACAGATCTTGCGCATATGGTGTTGCCTAAGGATCCCCGAATCATACTGTAGTAGATGCTTCGAGATGAGCTGATATCGGTTGCTTGTCAAACAATCCCGCGCCAAGCTCATACGTGGCGGTCATTATGTCCGCCGCGCACTAATGTGCAACACGAATGCCAAATAATAAGCTTCGCTGCCAACTGGGTCTGAGTATTTTCACCAGTGTTACCGTTGTTGGCTAACGAGCTGAACGCAGTCATCAAACTTGCTCCATATACAATGCTACGGTTCGCTCAGTTATCCTTGCTTGCTAGTTTGAGTAAATTGGCACGTCGAATCAACTCGACCAAGCTCCCGCTCGCCTCCGAAGAGTAGACAGAAGCACATCTGCCCATCGGCGTCCTCCTCGGGCCGAACGGGCCGGTACAAAAGGCATGAAACTCTGGGCCGTCTCGGGATTCTCGGGCATCGGAGTATGTATATAATAGAGTAAGCAGGGTCTACTTGAGACGACTCAAGAGATATGCCTCGAAGTACCAACCAGTAAAGCTACTAGAGGTTAGTAACCTCGCCCTGTTTTGACTCGGAAGTGTATCAAAAAGGATATACAACGTGATGACTATGAGGCACAAACACGAGCCAACACGATGAGGAAGTATATATCGTGCAGATCTCAGTCCTTTCGAAGCACTTATCTAACTACCATCGTTCCAAATACCAGCCACTTATAGTCTAACCAGGGATTACCTACACAATGCCGAAGAACCAATCGAAGATCTCAACCTTCCCCCTTCCCTGGGCAAGGAGACCGGTATCACAAACCGCGTCACTGACTACTTTCTTGCAGACCCAACCTTCAAGTAGGACGTCTCCGAAGAGCCCAATAATCCGACTTCTGGAGCCGTAGTCTTTATCCTGTTACCTACTCGTGCTTTTTTTTAGGTCGGTGAGATAGAAACAGGTTTGCCCATCTCTCCCGTAATTATACACCTGTGGATTCAAGCCACCCCTTGTGTGTTCTCAATCTTTCTCTTCTGTTGCTATTTAAGTAATCTGTTAGTTAGTTTTCCACATCTCACGCCACAAAAGGGTACATCAACCGCATTTTCCTATTTTTCTCGGTAACCAGAGCTTCGTATCATACATGCATTTGTAGAAGCTATGCGATGTAGAAACACAATGGAGAAATACCATCATTAACCCCCAGAGAAAAATGAAGCTGCTGGCAAACTTCGGGGGCTTGGGGCCCATCGATGTCACCACAAGCCTCGGTTTTGGTCGACACTACCGTACCTAGGTAATCTAAGTCCCATGCAATGTGGGGATGTGTTGAGGGATACATTTATTCTATCTAACCACTTGATTCCTACCCAGCTTCCACCACGGATCGTGTTTTCATGTTACTCGCAACAACACCTACTAGGCATGGCAGCTAGTGTGCTCCAGCAGTACCCTTTTGTTGCTGAAATTGATTGTAATAGCCTCCACGTCACGCTTAGTATCACATGGCAGAACAAGTTGACGCCACAGAAGGAAAAGGCCCATGGCACACAAATGGGGTGACGGAAGCCCACACAGGATTATCATTTCATGATTCTCATACCTCATTTCTTCTCACCTCATGCCCAGCAGTTGTCAAGCTTCCGAAATATACACCGCCCTAAATCTCCTCCGCCAACCCACACAAGCGCATCCAAAGTTGTCAAAATACACCCTCCCCGACATCCCAACTCCATGCAGTACACAAAGTCTATGCTTCGCCCTTGGAACGGAGAACAAATAACAAAGATAACAAACAAAAAAAATGCTTGCGCCACCAGTATCTTGCTTTCGGTTCTCCCAGCGTTGTTCACGCAGAAAACAAGTCGAATGAGGATGCAAAGCCGACTTGCCGGCCAGGGCAAAAGCGAAATGATCATCATATCAATATGCAAGGGTCGTAAGAGGAAGAAAATCCATCGTCCAGGACCTGATCCAAGCCGAGGCCATTTTCCATCCTTTTGTCCACCGCTGTCGAGGGTGATCCAAAGAGTGAGCTCTCTCCAAATTCTCCATAGTCTTGTTTTGGTTTGGTTCGGGTCTTCATCATCGTTCCGTCATGTCATCAAAGGGATCGTCGGCCAGCCTTGACTCGCCAGAGGTTTTTTTTATACAACCACGCACCGGCTCTCCCTGCCACTTCTCTTCCTCCTCCGCTTCCGCTTGGAGGATGAGGGGTCTTCGGCCTTTTGGTAGTAAATATCATGTGTGTCATCATGAGCGTCATCCCGTCGAAGCATCTGTCGGCAGAGGTCTACAAAAACCTCGTCGACGTTAACTGGCGAGTAAACACTGTCAGCAATGGGGTAGCAGGCGAGGGGCTGGATGACCGTACCCCGCGTCCTAGCACTGGCCTCGTAATATGGAGCTTGCCACCGCTGAGAGAGGGAGAAGGCTCTGGCACGATCAACAACACGTTGGTCGACTAGGTCGGCCTTGTTCCCGACAATGACGATGGGTACATTCTCGTCATCTTTAATGCGAATGATCTCCTCGCGCAGGGTGGCGAGCTCCTCGAGAGAGGTCCGAGAGGTGATACTGAAGACGAGGAGAAAGCCTTGGCCAGTCTTCATGTAGAGATCTCGCATAGCAACTGAATGGTGGTGTGAGTCGTGGTTCCAATTGGACTGAGCCGGTTGGCACTCACCAAATTGCTCTGTGCCGGCCGTATCGAGGCTACATGCTGAGGTTAGAAGCCGGACTTGTCTCAGAAGGCACGCGAAGCCTTACATCTCTAGCATCACTTGCCGCCCCTGAACACGCCGTGTCAGCCAATGCCATGAAGGTAGTCATACAGAAGGCGGACATACATCGACAGAGACCTGTGTCCTGTATGAGTCCTCAATGGTGGGATCATAGCTCTCAATCCATTGGTTGTGCACAAACTGGGCTGTTTGCAAGAGTGGCCATCAACATTAAGGGGCTCAGGGGTAGCCGAGCAGGGATGGGGAGCCATACCGGTCAAACAACTTTTGCCGACACCACCTTAAGTAAGCAAGTCGTCATGTCAGCAGATGAAGCATGTGATGCCGACGTCTTGGCATGGGAAGGGGCACTCTTTTTGGATTTTGATCATAGGAGTGAAAGAGTAATAATAATACAGAGTAACAAACCTGTTCCCAAAACGACCACATGATATTCACGGCTGCGTGAGAATTAGCACTTGGATATTTTGAGAGAGAGAGTCCTTGATGAGACGGGTGCTCACGAAGGCTGGTAGCCGTATCTTGACGGCATGGTCACTGGATCTGGCCTGCTTCCTAGAGCAGGTCACACGTCCTATCGGGGATCTCGGCCTCTTCGTAAATTCGCCCGTCTTTTCGTCCTTCAGCGGGGACTTGCAGCTCTAACTCCTCACGGGACGCAGAGATGGCGGGTGCGGCGGTCTCAAACTGAGGACCACCACATGCAGCAATCAGCCAGCGATGGCCAGTGATGGCCAGAATTTCACAGGGCAAAGATGATATAAAACAGTGGGACAGGAAGAGATAAAGAGTCTGCTCCTTGTCGGGGAATTTTTTTCCCTCTTGAGCAAGACGAGCGTTGTTTTTTTTGGGGGGGGGGGGGGGTTCCTAGATAGATTTGGGGGCTTGCAGCGGGGGGAAGGCGGGATGTGCAGTTGCTGCGGTCGGTGTGGTCTAGTGTAGGCCACTGATGGAACGAGGGGCAGTTGCACAGCGGAGGGGCACCCAGCAGGGTTCCTCGAGAAGCAAGACAAGGCAACCCAAAAGTAGGAAAGGCGGCCAGCAAGGTCTTGTTGTATTGAAATGGAGCGAGATCTCGGATCGACAGGGTTTGGGAAAAGTCGGAGGGTATAAGCGGCGGGATAAGACAGGTGGTGCAGAAAGGGTTATTGGCTGGCGCTGTGGAAAAGAAGGTCGCCGCTGGTCAATGGCTGATGCGAAAGGGGGAAATAGACGCCGGCCGTCGCTAAGTCGAGCGAATCCGGAACGCCGGTGCTGTTGTGCGTGATGGGAGGGATCTTGATGGAGCCGCGGGAAGGGGGCGAGGCCAGGTATTTAGTAATGTATAGCAAAGTAGTAGCAAGTCGGATGTGTCCACGAGTGGCCAGGGTATTTGTATGTGCTAATTGTGTGTAGTATGTGCCATGTAAGAGAAACCTGCGCGGTAGCTGGGTAGCAGGTAGGCCTTTATCTTGTCTTGCATGTCCCCTTTCGCTCGCCTTGCGCATGGTATATCCGCATTGGATATCTTAATGCAGCAGATATCCCCCGCCGCCGGGGAGATCCCGACGAGAGAGTCGTGGATCGTGGGGTTCGAGCGATGGAAGGGAAGCTGAGGCGATGGATGGCATAACCGATGCGCAACCTCAAGCCAACCTTCTTGGGTCCTAAGGGGGTCACGGCAGCACAGACAAGTGGCCGACAGAAAGACAGACAGACAGACGGTGGCGCGGATCTGAGCTGTCTCGAGGGTCTGGCATCTGTCTGTTTTGCCTTTTCTTTTCTCGGCGTCGAATTGGTCGACTTGAGCTCTCGTGCAGACGGGCGCAGGCTGCAACTGGGCAGCTCGCCCAGTGTGTTCAAGTGAACGGCGACCTCAGTGACCCTGCGTGGACATGCAAGGACATGCAAGGCTAAAAGAACGGACCAACTGGGGCTATCAAGGGCTGTCGATGGTCGGAAGGAACCAGTCATCTGCAGAGCGTTGCTTCCCCGGGCCGGGCGTTGCTGATGGAGGGGCACACACGATTTTTTTTGGAGGGGCCCTGGGGGTACCTAATTGCACCCGTGAGTCCAACCAAGCTCGTCAAAATCCCAGCGTCACCCGTGTGTCTCCTCCTTTGCTGCCTCTCAGCCAACCAACGACGGCGGTCACCTCTCCAGATGCACCTAGATGCACCAGATGCACGAAAATGCCAAGAGTCACTGGCACATTGGCACACAAGCCTCTCGCCAGTCATCAATCGACCGTCGCTCAGTCAGACAGGCAAGGAACGGGACTTTGGACAGCCAGGCACAGGAACCGGAACCAGACAGGCACAGGCACACAGGCACACAAGCCGCAGGCACACAGGGTACAGATTACGGATTGCAGGGTGCGCAATGGCTGCTGTACGCCACCGGCTTCGACGCCTCAATGCCTTGCCCTCCGTAGACGTCAGGCGACTGTGTCCGGCTGCTTAGCTCGGAACCCGGAGTATCTTCCTTCACACGTCGAATCCACCCCATTCGCTGGTCCAGAAACCTGGGACGCTGCTGCCCCAGTCCGCCCACCTTGCAAGCCTGGGTTTCAACGTTGGAGCCGTCTACTAGCAAGTCGTTCTACACCGGTCGCCCAGACTATCTAGTCCGCTGCCTTGGCTCCTAACAAGAGTTTCGCCTACCTATCCTCCGCATGGCAGCGTGTCCGAGTATAACACTACCAAAAGCGTGATACTTTTGTTACGCGCGTCATGGCCCTCCGTTGCAAGACTCCGTTGAACGATAGCCGGCAGAAAAAGGAACAAAAACCAAGACAGCAGGGCTCGCCGGCCGTTTGGCCAGCAGCAAGAGATCGACAAGGCAGCCTCGGATCTCAACGCTCCATGGGTATGTGCATGCATTGCCTAAGGTGTTCGCCGTGACTCCAATCCCCAACCAGTTCAGCGAGTTTGGGACAGTTCGTGGCGTCGCTCCTGGGGAAACCGAGCACAGCGAACAAAAGGCACTTGGACACTCGAGGGTTGGGCATCACAGGCTCTCGTTGGCCATGTTACGCCGCAGCTCGTATCTTGTGCATTCGCCCTCTTTTGCAGCTTCTTCCGACTGGACAGCTAAACATAGGTTATCCGTCGTCTCTCCTATCGTAGTATTGTTGCATCGTGACATCGCGACAAGAGGGTGCGCGGCTCAGGGGTTGGTGGGTGAATGGCCCGTGCCCTGGGGCTAAGCTGACCTCAAACTGAGAGGGAGCTCAGTCGAACCCTATGGTTTTTGGTCAAGGCCCTTTTTTCCCCGTCCATCTAGTTGTCTCTCCCGCTGCCAAGACTACACGCACTGCTGTTTTCCCTTGGGCCTTGCTGTATAGGATGCCCTTGCTAGCTGAGACTTACATGATATTTCACAATCATGACACATACATCATCTGGTCATTGCGGTGTCAGTGGCGTCCTAGGAACCAAAACCCCGGGTCTCGTTCACGGCCTTGCGAGGGGGCGAGGGATCCAGCTACCGGCAGTGCGGATGACGGAACACAACGAATTTTCTCTAAACCGAGCTCGCTTACACGTAGATCAGGTTCGCCTTTCGGCGATACTAGTTAAATTTATGGACCAGCAGGTGTTCACGCTATAGCGTCCGGGGGGGCGATAAGCTCGTCTCGTCTTACTCCCGGGCACCAGTAGGGGCTGGCCTATGTCTTTCGGCAACCAACCTGGTTCGACGTTTCCGTGCGGATCTCGATGTTCAACGCGGTTCACCAAGCCAGCGGGACGAACACGTCAAGGACCAACAAGAGAGACCGAGATGTGCGCTTGCCAAAGCTTGGATAGCGAGTTCATGATGGACCGGCTGCTTCGGCCTCTTGAAACCTCCTTTCGGACCTTGTAGTACACTTGACAATTGTCCACTAATCCTCGGCTGTTTTGTGACATTATATATCTACAGATGATGGAAACGATGTGGTTGATGTCTAACAACATGTATCACAGGCATGCCCACGGGGCCGTCACTGTTAAGCTTACCTTCCATCCCCCCCCCCCCCCTTGTGCTATGTATGATGTTTGTGGGTCTTGTTGTCTCGGAAGTCGAGGCGCAAGAAAGTCTTGACCACTGTTCTCTCAAATGATTCCCCTAAGTTGGCCCACCAGTCATAGATCTCGTCATCATCGCAACTACTCCCCAGTGGCTAACTAATATCCAACTACTACTAGTCTATTATATAACCCACCTGCCACCACCCCCTTATCACCGCGTCACTAGCTCACAGTCTAACCCTCCTCCTCCTTCCCCCGGCCAACAGGTATCTCCCCATCTCCCATGTCTGTCTCGGATCCAGCTACCACAACAGCTGCGTTAATGTCGCCATCAGCCCGCTCAACATTCCCCATCTGTGCTTCCCTCTCCCGTCGGCTCTTCCGCTCGGCCCACTTGAATGGAATCCCCTGCGCTTCATGTTCGGCCATGGTGTCGTCGAAGGTCTTGCCATCGGCTGCCGCCGCCTTACGCAGTTTGCGGGTGCGCAGGAGCCAGATGAGGTGAGAGACAAAGATGCCGAGTTCGAGGCAGGCACTGCGTCTTGGTTAGATATGGTGGGGTAGAAAGGTGGATTAGGGGAGGGCACACCAGAGGATGTAGAGGACGCCGCCGAGGACATCAAAGGTGAGTTGGGCGACTTGGGTTTGTTAGTTTCTACTGAATTATGTGGAGGAGGGTTGGTGGGACTTGCCGAGAGCCATGAGACTGAAGACGGCACCGAGCCAGTCCATTGTGAGGAAGATCTTGAACTATTAGCCATGAAGACTGTTGGTTATGGGGTGGATGGGTGGTGAGTACCCAATTTATGCCGATCACGCGGCCGCGACGTTTCCAGATCTCGCCATATGGCGGGAGAAGTCCCACAGCGAGCAGGATGGCTGCTACAATGCCGACTATGAGCATCGGAGTTTCGTTTCCGCGATCGTAGACGGGCTTTGAAGGGTGAGTTGCGGGTCTTTGTGGTGAGTTATAGACGTGTTGGGGTTTACCTTGAGCGTTAAGATTAAGGCTGCCTCGATACCTCCAAAGATAATGATTATAGCGGCGCCTAGAAGAGATGCCTTCCATGTTGCCCAGTTTCTGTGTGAGGTGTTGGAATCGGTACACTAGGTCAAAGGAAGGTCTTATGAGACTTACTCATGGTACATCAATGTCTGAACCCACCCGACAAGGCAGAGGACCAGAAAGACGTGTGGTTGGACTTGGAGCGGGATATTGAAGTTTTGTACGATTGCGTATACTCCAAACGGTACGCCGCCTGAGCGGTTGTTCAGTTTTTGGATCTTGAGATTCCTTGTCTAGGAGGAGTGAGCCACTTACAGAGAGCCCATAGAAACATCATTGTCCCCGGCAGTCCATCGGTCTTCTTCGTCCGCCAATTTGTCCATACTTGGGGAATCAGCTGAGGAAATGTTAGTATGGTGAATGGGAGTACATTTCGGAGTGTTTTGGGTACGAACTTGGACACACCAGAATCTGTAGGCCAAATATCAACACTTTTAGTTCTCTGTGGCTAAGGGTAGGAACGCTTACACTAGCAGACAGATTTAGCAAGTCTCCAGAATCTTTGGTATTCTGTTTAAAGAGGTTCTTACCAGTGCCAATTGTCTATAAGCAACATGTCCGTGTTAGGATTGTGATTGTGCTGCAAGGGACAAATATGCAGAGGTCACTTACGCCGAGCACGTTGGCCGCCTGCGAGGGTAGTATTGTAAGTACAAGATCGCACAATTCTGCGGAAAGGGGCACATACTACGGGGATCTCTGTTTGCGGTGCCATGATGTGCCACGAACCTGCAGCCACCCGAGGTGAGACTTCGCTCCAACCGCTTTGCGCAACGGATTGATAGCGAATACGGGGCACCTACGTCAATCCGAATCCGTATCATGAACAGCTCGAATGGGAAAACATGCACCACGAAATGCATGTTGGGGATAAAGAGCAAAATACGCCGAGGACGGCTTTTCTTGTCGACGCATCATTCTCATCCTATGTGGAGAGCACACAGTGAGAATAACTCTAGATAATGGACATTTGCCCTCCAAGAGGGGCAATCGATGACTAAAAATGGCTTCGAGAAGCATAGTTTGGTTGGCTTGCCTTATCGGTTTGGGGGGCATTCTCTCATCACCCTGCATGCTATTCCCAATTGAATGGGCGTACCTCGGCCTGCCAAGGTCACAAGTCCCGTCCCGTCGCTCCTCCCACTTGCCGGCCCGGAGCGGCGGGGGTAGGCGCGCAGGCAAAAATTGCTTGGTTTCCGGGCTGATGACGTGACATGGCCAAATCCAGGCTTGTGGGAATAGCACAGAATACAATGAAGACAACGGAGACCTAGGTCTAAGTACGGCCATTAAGATAGAGTGAGTCTTGATCGAGATTCTCAGCTTGGGTTGCACAGGTCTGAACCTTTCCAAAAAGGCACACAACGTACAGACCTTCAGCCCGCGTGCCTTTTAATATTGGGCTAAACGGCTATCTGCCCCTGTAGCAAACAACGAGTTGGGAAATTACTATTCAACTTGAATGCAGTGGGAGATAAATCACTATATGATAACAAAGCAGTATGCTGTTGCTGTTTGGTTGCTCCTGCTTAAGTCAGCAGTTTTTCGCTAATCATTGGCGCACTGTGCAAGCTTTTGAGCTGGGCGCTGACCGCTGTTTCCTCAAAATGCGGTGCTGGAGCCTGAAGACGGACAGTGCCCAATATGTACAGGAGAAGCTAGCACTGTTACTTCCAGAATTTTTCAAGGTTCATGGAAACGAAGCACGACCCTTCCCATGCCGATTTCCACGGCAAGCACTGTTTTCATTTCCCGGAAGAAAACATCACTTGCTGAGCGGCGTCATATTTAAGCATCGCTGCTTCCATTTTTGGGTCGTATTGCCCCCACTCAAACTCTATGGGCTTGCATCCCAGATTCCTGAAGTAGCCGTCAAGTGCGATCACTAGATCGGAAGGGGACTTCGGATACCGTGACAACCGTCACCAAAGGGGAGGGAAGTCAAAGATGGCAGGTTTGACCAAAAAACCCGCTAAAATGGCCCCTGAGGGACAGGCTAAGAAGAGGAAATCAGCGGAAGACGGCGGTGCACGCAAGAAGCGGAAGAAGCAAATGCGTGAGGATGAGGGCGACCTCGATGTCGAGGTTGGCCTGAACAAAGGTTTCGAACGCATGGACGGCCAACTACTTGCCGACCACATCGCGCAGAAGACGACTCGTTTTGGGGCAGATTTGAGCCCAATCGAGCTTTCTGATTTGTACATTTCGGGTAAGGAAGACCAACCGGCTTTTTACGAGGGAATGCAAGACCACTGACTGGAGCATAGCCAATGCCATCAAGGATACCACATCCTGGGAGAGACCGCGATCGCTGGACAACCTGCCCGATTTTCTTGAGTCCTTCTCTGAGGATTGGAACAGGCTTCGGTCGGCTCCCAAGGTGAATGGGTCACCGCACACCATCATCGTGGCGGGAGCTGGCCTCCGTGCTGCCGATCTGGTCAGGGCCGTCAGGAAATACCAGACCAAGGGAAGCACCATAGGGAAGCTGGTAAGTTACAGTTAGGGTGAGGCGTTCAGGGGCACAGTTCTGACCTAAGTATTAGTTTGCCAAACATTTCAAGCTTGAGGAACAGGTCGCTTTCCTTGAGAAGACCCGCACAGGTATCGCGGTCGGTACACCACAGCGTCTGATCGACCTACTTGAAAATGGTAAGATGGATGTGATTTTTGCAAAGGAAGCCGCTTGCTAACCTAAACTTCAAGGAGCCTTATCCATCGCTAACTTGAAGAGGGTAGTGGTCGACGCATCGCATATCGACCAGAAGAAGCGGGGCATCACAGACATGAGAGAGACTATGATGCCACTTGTGAAACTTCTTTCCAGAAAGGAGTTGAAGGAAAAGTTCACGACGTCGGATCAGTCTCAGGTGGCTGAATTGATTTTTTATTGAGCAAATTCAGTTTCCGAGATATCCATCATGAGCATATCTTTTACCCCCTGCCATTTTTCTTAACGACTGCACTTTGCGAGGTTTATCAAAACCCCTCGATGGGATCGTCGAATTGCAAAGCATTGGGTACTCTCGAGAAGGTGCTTACGTCAATCTGAATTGCTGTCAGGGAGGCACTGTACCGAATTCTGATCTCAAGACGGGGGAAGGCTCGATCTGTAGTGGAAGGCGTGGATTCAGCTATGCCCCTGAATATGACCGCAGTGAGCACTTGCCACAGGCTCGACATCTGTGACGTCCGGCCCGCCTATCTCGTTCCTGCTTCTAGTTTGGCACTTGCTCCCAACGGCTTTGTCAGAAATCTCAGATCGTATTTCAACACCTCTCGCTGCAAAGTTTCCTTTCTTCTCTTCCATAGCCATCCATCATCACCCATCACCACCGATCTTTTTTGGACGTCACTCTTTTTTGGATTAGAAACCCAAACTCATTTCACGTCAGTCGTTTGACACTCTTTTTGGAGATCATATCTTTGCTTGCAACCCTCCAGGCGGCCATCAACGGCCTCGCTTCTTCGCCATGAAATCCACGGCGCTCTGGAGCTTTACGCTATTTACATGCCTCCCGTCCGTCTTGGGACTAGACGCAACATTTCCCGCCTGCGCTGTGAGCTGTTTGGGGCCTGCATTTCAGGACTCCAGCTGCCCTGATCTAGGCTGTGTTTGCCAGCGAGACCACGAGCTGCAGGCAAGACAATCCCTCTCCCATCGAGATCATATTCTTGGCATTGGCTAACGCCTAGCTTATTTACAGAAACTGTTCCAATGCCTCTTCACAAACTGTGATGCTGAGACATACGCTCCGGCTATCAAGCAAATCACCAATGATTGCATCAATGCGACTGTTGTCAACACCGTCCAAACCCATCTCAACATGCCGGACCCCAGTCACCTCGCCACCCACAGCTCTCCCATATTGCTAAATGTCAACCTTGACATGGCATCCGGGGAAACTCCAGCCGTCGAATCTCGTGACACTGGCCGGCCGCTTGCACTGAGCGAGAAGTCGAGAGTTATACCCTTGGTTGACCGCACGATCAGCAACCCATCACCAATTGAGATGAACATCAACGTCAGCTATGGGACAGGCAAGGTCAGCACAACTGGGACATCTATCAACCCAGGCACTCATGCCGAACGGCTTCTCTACGGAACATCTCCCGTACTGAACAACACTCACATCTTGGCCGACTGTCCACCCGACCAAAATCCCAATGGTGATCGCAGCCCAGGCCCGTTTGTCACAAGCGGACCCCCTCCCCCAGGCCCACCTGGTCCTTTCATCACAAGTGGCCCTCCCTCCCCTGGGGCGGGAGGCAACGGTCAATCACCGCCCTGCCCACCAGGTGTCGGTCCCGGCGGAGGAGCAGGCAATGGCAACGGCGGTGGGCAGCCTCCGTATCCTCCCCAGATCACAGTCACACAGTTTGTCGCAGCTCCCAGTCCACAAGCAGGGCCAGGCGACGGTTGGCCGCCATCCGGGGCTAGCGGTCCCGGCGATTATGGTCCTCCTGGTGGCGGTAATGGGGGGAACACTGGTGGTAACGGTCCTGCAGTATATGGCCCCAACTTTGGTCCTGGCGGCGGAGGATTTCCGAACGGCCTAGGTCCCAGCAATGGAGCTGGCGCCGGTCCCGCACCCTATAGGCCACCTCCTACCCCTTTCCCCGCTCTAGCACCCGCCGGTCCTCCTTTTTCTCCGCCCTTCCCCCCGGCCTTCCCACCCGCAAACAACGGACCTATCCTCACAATCGTCGAGACAGCAACAGTCTGCCTGAATCCGCCATCCCAGCCATCTCTTGCAGGACCGCCCTTCAACGCAGGCCCAGGATTTGGACTTCCCAACAGCAGTGGCTGGCCCAATGGAGATGGTCTCGGTAATGGTGCGGGAGGTTCACCACCTTGCCCGCCCGGATCCCCATCCGGACTTGGCAATGGCAATGGAAACGGATGGCCAGGCCCAGGGCTAGGTCTCGGTATGGGTGCCGGTGGTGGGCAAAGCCCACCCTGCCCATCTCCAGCCAACATGCAAGGGCCGTTTGTCGAAACTGTTTTCGTCTTGGGAACACCAAGCCCAGAGGCTATTGTGTCCACAAGCTGCCCGTCATCGCCGCCACCTCCGCCTCCGCCTCCTCCTCCGCCTCCTCCTCCGCCTGCTCCTGCACCCTTCCCCGCAAACCCATGGCCTGCACCTGCAATGCCGATGTTTCCAGCACCACCACCGCCGCCCCCGCCTCCTCCGCCTCCTCCGCCGCCTCCAGCACCGCCAATGTACGCGCCTCCATCTCCCCCATGCGCATACTATGGAGCCAAGTTTGTTGGAGCCAACCTTGAGGGACCGGTAGCAACGTCATTTCTTACCGTCACAGTTTCTGTTCAGCCCCAGGGATTCCAAAACAACGTAGCCTCGCCTGCGATGGGGGCTTATGGTGGTGATGGGACAGGGCCAGACAACGGAGGAGCTGGAGCACAGCCCGGCAGTGGAGCACCTGGAGTACAGCCTGGCCCTGGTGGAGTTGGCCCCGGAGGAATCGGTCCTGGAGGAGCCGGTCCTGGAGGAGTCGGCCCTGGAGCCGGTGGCGGAGTTGCGCCGGGTAACGGCGCTCCACCGCCGACTGTAACAGCCCCTGGTTTCTCACCATCAGCTCGCAACCCCTTTGCTCCAGCACAGGTGACGGCTTCCAAGGCCCCGATACGCAGGTCGTCCACCATTCTCCTTTGCATCCCTTTCCTCGGCCTCGCCCTCGTCTTGTGAGGCACCATGGCTTCATGGATCTCTTCATTTGAAACTTTCTGGCACAAGCATCATATTGGGTTCGAACTATGAGAGAGGCGGTACAAGTCTTGTAGTATATCAGTTATCGTGGCGTCATTCGAGGCGTGTGGACTGGTCCACATTGTCGGTATGTTATTGAACAGAGGGCTGGTATCATCCTGAGGGAAACACCTCCATTTTGGGCTCTTGTATCTCATTCGTGGAGGCACGGATAGTTACGATAGTTATGTAGAGTGGACATTATTGGGGTTGCCTTGAGTTTTGTGTTATTGAAGTGGTGATATTGTGAACCCGGATGGGAATTAATGACCGCCCTTCAACAGTGAGGATAAAGTCCATGTCGTCGTCTCCGTCCAGGATGCGAGACTGGGGGTAGAGTTGAGCATTGCATTTCCTTCCTGCCACCCATCAAATCTCTCAATTTTCCACCTCTTTCCCGTTGATTGCTTTGATGAGGGCGTAGTGTTTCACTCTAGTAGGAGCCTTCGTGAAGACGTCTGCAATGTTGACTTGTCGTAGATATCCTCATTCAGTTTGGCGTCTTTTAAACTTTCCCCGAATACAAAATCGCTATCATCACGAGCCCTATCTTCCCCAAGCGCTGCGAGTGTGGCAACAGTCCTGCAATGCTTCTTGCACAGGGTGAGGAGCTTGAACGGGCTAAAATAGAGATATTGATCGTGGCAATCGATGGGCGGTAGGGTCACATATTCACTAACACACAAATCAATTTCAAGCCATGGAAATAATATTAGATATTAAGTTCTGTTTTATTTCTACTAGCTGAAGTGTCACCTAGATTCCCTAGACTTGCGAAGGGAGCCAGGCCCCTACCACATTGTGTTCTCAATGATGGCTGGTAAATCTAGAGTCATGTTAGCCGAAAAGTTCTTGCAACAAGTTTCGAACAACTGTGACTTGAATGGTGTGTTCAGAATATGTAAGAATAGACTATCATGTATCCACTGGATATAGAACACCGGCGAAAGTGTCCCATCCGAATGGCATCAATCGCAAATTACGCTCATCATTACGCAGTGCTGGGGGCAGGTAGGGGATTTGGAACGTACCATTAGTTTGTGAGCTGTCGTGGGAGCTAAAGATGCAAAACAACAATTGAGAGATCACAAAACCAAGACAGCTCTCCTGGGGGTGAGGAATAAATAACAAGGCAGGCGAAGATCCAAGAGGAAATTGCCCAGCCTTTTCCTGTCGCCCGCGCAGGAGAGCGGCCCTGGACCAGCCAGAAGGTTGAGTGAGGTGTTGCCTTGGATTGTTGGGTTGAGTAGGGGAAAGGAAAATTATTCGACGAGTTTTTATGGTCGTAGAATTTAGACTTTGCGCTTACCTAAGCGAAGATTTTCTTGGTGGGGCGGGACAACCAGCTGCCGAGCCGTCAAGGTTCCATGGATCCAGCAATTTCAGCTTCGCAACCCACATTCACATGTGGTCTATGCTTCTTTCCCTTTCAGTCAGACTCGGATCTCCTTTCTACCGTTCTTGCTTCAGTCAACGGTTGATGCGGTGCAGGGAACGTGTCCCGGACAGACTTGGTAGGCCTGAAGTCAGGTTCTTGTCGCATTGAGTCGGTACGTCAAGTGGCTGCCTCTTGCCAGTTCGCAAGGTTCGCAGCCCATGTGCTGGTCGCCGTGCATTACGCTTGTCTCTTGTCAGCATCTATCTGGGAACTCTATCTGCGCCTCTCAACTCTTCAGTCGACTGCACCCCGGGAAATCCGTTTCTAAATGGGTTGGTTCTCCCTACATGACAAGTTATATTACTCCAACCCTGCTCTCCGAGCTACCCAGAAAGTTACCTTCGAAAGTAGTAGCCTTTCTTTCAGTCTATCCGCCTCTCACAAGCGTACTTCTCGGGCTTCGCGATGTCCAACGACCCCAATACTGGGAATATGAACCCCGACGCGGGTTCCGAGACTACAAACCCCGGCCCAAATGTTAGGAACACAAATCCCGGCCCAGTTCACTGGGACCCAAGATCCGCCATCAGCCCCCAGACGGCTGCTCTCATCTTGACATATCCGCTGGCCGGATCATCACGCATATGGGAGCCAGTAACGATACTGCAGAACGAGACTGATTTTTTATCGTGGGTGAAACAGCTTGGAGCAAACTTCAATGGCCATGGGCTGTGCGGGGATGACTGGCGCCTGGATAGGCCAATGCCTAGTGTTCCTAGGGAGGAGCTCGGGCGTTGGGAGCAAGAGCGGTTCGATTGCCTGTGTCTAATATACAGCTCGATTGAGTCCAAACTCCTCGACAGAGTTTGCTTCATGAACTCTTCAATGCCTCTCCACAACAGGTCCTTTCCATGATCCGAAAGACTCTGTGGAGTGCTACCGATAAAATAAAGTCACAGCTACAACAAGATTTTTGCGGGAAGACTGTGAGGCATTTCGGCTCCTTGGGCGAATGCATTCAGTTCATGGACTACGCAAGGGAGCGACTAAGGTATCTAGAAGCCAATTTCCGCGACAGATTCGAAATCAATCGCCTGCTGGAAGGTGCTGAACTCGGGCCCCCATATCACAACTTCCCAAGGGAGGCAATGGCCTTCAACATGGATTGGGAAGAAATCGTGGGGCACTTGGTGAATATTGCGATTCGGTTGTCGCGTGAGAACGATGGTTCATATTGAGCGCTTTCCCAGTTTTTTTTTTTTTTTTTGCATAGCGTTGTATGATATTCAGATTCAACAGCAGCCAATGGATTTCAGTCTCCATTGGTAACTAACACCGAATGGCTTCACATGTTCCACTGCGCCACCATATCTTTCAACAAGCTTGTGAGCAGTCAGTCGATATCATGCAGAGAAAAATAGTTAGTTACTTACTTACCGATGGTAGACCGCCACCGCCAGGGCATCGCAGCGAGCCAATATCTTTTCGGACTGCACGTCGAGAGTTGTGTTAGTTCGCGCTGTTGCTGATTTCCTCTGAACCCAAATCCCGCGGAGAAGAAGTAATCAGGGACAGCCAGCTTGACAAATATCGCATGGCCTATCGTCATGGGCTGTGGGGGATCGGCTTATTTTCAGGGCTAGGGCTGAAGCATGGGGACAAGCTTATCACAGGGCGCGGTGAATGTTACGCCGAAACCTCCCTCCTGACATCGAGGTCACGTTTTTTCTTTCCTCTTTCGTGTCGGTCTTGAAATATTCTATCGATTCAAAAACCATATTGACCACTTTACAATTAACTCGCCACCCTTACTCTGCCTGCAACAGAACCTACATCATCATCAAGCCGACCCCTAGCCGTGGCGGCTGCCGCTTATGAATTCATGATTACTTTGCTCGTGATTACACTCCACCATCCCAAAAATCTCAAATCTCTCCCCCACCCTCCTTCTTCCGAGTCCACGTTACACGAACAGGCCAGCAGCCACCACCGCCCTCAAGCAACTGAAACAATGTCTCTCCAGCACCGGGCGACCCCCCGGACAAAAAAAGTTCTCTCCTCTCGTACCTTGCACACTACACCATTCCTGCATGATACTACCACCTCCCTAACCCAACTCTGGCGCAGCTACATTCTCGTTCCCGTCTGCTGCTGCAGCGCTGTGTAACCCTCTCCCCCATCCTTCCCACCCTCCCTCACGTGGTGGCTGGCGCCCCAAACATGACCCTAGCACCCTTCAGCTTCTCGAACTTCCCCTCCTCCCCATGTGTGCAACCCGAGCCACCAGAGCGGCGCGCTAGAACGTGTGTGCACCGTTCCCTCGACCCTGTCGGATGTCAACCAGAGTCCTCAATATGAGATGGGCTCATGCCATGTAACCCCAGTGCCGTTGTATGACCAAGACTCGACCTGTCGTTGAATTCCAGCGAGAGTTCATCATCCGGCGCTAGGGTATTCGACAGACACTGTTCTTCATCACTAGATATGCAGCAGCTGGGTTGCCATGTTGTTGAAGGGAGAAGAAAAGTTGCTTTTGGGGTATTAATACGTCTAAGTCAGCCCATCATTAACTCTAGCCTGCCTGCCCCCATTTTGTAGCCCTAATGTATCACCCCAATGACCCCCAGTTCCCGAAAGACCAAGCCAAACGCCGTCCTCATACAGCCATTCATTCCATTACCCTCCGAGTATTCATCAACGTGGAACCATAGAAAGCACCGCGTAACCCAAAAGCCCTGATGCTAATGTAGAGAGTACCCCCGGAAGTGTCATGCTGTCAGGCCATCTTCCGATGGCACTTGCTGTGCCACTTCTCGAGAATCGCTGCTTCGTTTTCCCTTGGTAGGAAAGGTGCTGAACATGCCAAAGTTTTCGCTTTCTTTTTTTTCTTTTTCTTCACCGAGGAGCCGGCCTAGCTTTCGTAGCAGGCTGTGCCGCAGTCACCGCAAGCGCGGCCGGGGATGACCCAGACTTCGTTGCCCTTTGCGGCACAGGTCGGGCAGCGGACTCCGGGAAGCTGTAAGCAAATGGTTGTTAGGTCAGCTCTCACATGACATATTGCCACTGCATCGCCGCGAGTACCCGGGATGTGAGGGGTGGGACGCGGGCAGGGTGCAAAAAGGCGAATGAGAGTTGGCCATACCATGGTGAATGTGATTGGGACAGGCTAGGAGGAGCTCGTCTTGCAGGGTTTGGAGTTCCGGTGCGGATGTAGATGCAGTGTGGGGATATGTCAGGGCGCTGCGTGTGGAATTGCGGAGGGCAAAGGCTTGGGAGAGCGACGTTGTGAGGGTGCGTGTGGATGAGTGCGGAGTCAAGGCGAGAAGATGACGACGAAGCTGAAGCTACTCGTGTGATGAACAGAAAGGGAAGGAGAACACGAGGTGAGGTTGTGGAATATATATACTTGGTGGAGAGGGTCGGCGACTACGCCGTTATAGCTTGGGGACAGGGGGCTATGAGTTGTTGAACGAAGGACAATGGTAGGTATGTGACTTCGGGTTTGCGCCTCGAGGGCCGGAACAGGAAAGCAACAAAGCGACCAGTCCCTGCGCTTGGAAGACACATCACCGTGGGCCGCCGCCGCCTGATCGTCGGCGTGTTCCCGCCACGGAAAGGTAGAAGCGTGGAGGCAGAGAGGACCAGAGAGACGCTAGATGGGCGATTGCAGACAGCCATGCCCGTCGAAGCCGGTGTAGGCATCCCCGTCGGGATGTGGTGTATGGCCGTGTGTACCAGGGTTGTCCTCCGGGGAGTGTCTGTCATTGCCGCCCTGGGAAAGCTTGGGACGGCCTAGGAGAGAGCTAGGAGGGCCTAGGGCAAACAGAGACACAAAAGGCTGTCGGCAGAAGGGCTCTCTGTCTTTTGACTCGGCAAGACAGCCCAGCGCAGGGAAAGAGGAGATGGAGCGAAATGGAGGAGGGCACGCGTCAGATGTTAGGACTCGTAACTCAGCCCCACTACCTTGAGCAGCCAGCGAGAGCGCAAGAGGGGGTAATTCTTCAATCTTGGACGCTACCCCCGTTTGGAAGTCTTCAGATCACAGCCTAGGGGCATGTCAAGAGCCTCGATTGGCCGAAGCCGCATTCTTGGGTTCGCCCTTGAACAAGGGGGTGGACAAGGGCAAAAAGCAATTCGGCTTTGCGAGTCTCTTTTGTCGAGCGAGTTGATGCGCGACCGGGATACTGGGCCCCTGTCTGTCGGCTTTTTTTTTGTGGACGGTTTCTTTTGCAGACGACGTCGGGAGAAGAACCGTCGAGGGGGGGGCCAGTCAGCTAGCTGCAGAATTTAGCTTGTTCTCCGCTGTCGTTTGCATGTTTCGGTCGCGTCGATGCCACCTTACTGTCGCGGCGGTCTCCCGGGCTGCAGCGTCGACTGCGGTTCCACGTTGATGCGCAACCTGACGCTGTAGCTACCCCGCGGGCTAGGGACCTGCACTGGGCAGGCGGGGCCTCAGGGCTGCCCGACCTACCACTGGCAGTTTGCCAGCCTGCCGCTGGCCTGCTGTGACAACGCTGTGATTGCGCTGCCGTCGATTGATTTGCCATCGCCTACTTGGGCACAGTATCAAAACCCGTTCGCAGCCGCGGTGTTCGCTGTTCCCTTGTGGCTTGTCTCCAGTCCGGGTCTATGCTCTGAGACTGCCCCTCACATCTGACAAGCGGCTGTGAGATGTGACAAAGATTGTTGGACGATGCCGATGGCCGGTGATGGCTGCTGGAAGGGAGTGAGACTTAGTTCGTAACCGCGGGGGTGCCATTGGCGCCTGCCATTGGCCCGCATAGAAGCAGCGCGTTGGTAGGCGATGGGCTGATACTGACCAACTCCTAAAAACTGTCCCAGGTGTCGGGTGTCTGTTTGTAACAAGTTGCGTCTCTCTCTCTGACTCTCTTTGAGCGCAAGCCGGGAAAACGGACCAGAAAACGACGCTATTTGGAATTGCCCCACAGGTCTGAGATTCTCTTGCTTTTTCTTGCGCGTGGCTTTCTTCGGGCTCTCATGCATTTCTTGACCAGAAAAGGCATTTTCAGACCCCCATCCGATGACACCATGGCACCATGCTCTCGCTCTTGCCTCTGAAAGTAGGCAACTTAATCTGCGATATCGCTAACCACGCCATGTAATGCTCAGGCAGAGCCATTCTTCTTACTTATTTCATTTTATTTGGCTTCAGCCACCCTGGCTCCTCCGTCGGGCAGGATTCACTTGAGTGATTTCGTGATTTGAAAGCAGGAAGACTTCCTTGTCGGTACGAAAGGCGCTAACATATGCACCAGGGGAAGAAGTTACAGATTGTGGGCTCGCTGGTCTCCCTGGGACCAATGAAGATGGGCCCTTGGGGATCGCCAATCGCTAATCTCGACGATGCTCTGCGCATCATCACCTTCCCTTGTCGTCTCTCGCCTGTGTGGCCAACGAGAGAGAGACATGCCAGGGGTTTCGGCACAGGGTCCGCGATATTTCTCTCTTGCTGATGATGCTGTTGCTAGTTGCATCGACACATCGGCTCCACCTCTCCGCCAAGCTGCGCGGGAGGCTTCATTCCCAGCCCTCGGTACCAGCTCCCAGCAGCTCTTTTGAGCTCGAAGCATCTTGCCTCGCTCTACGCACACTAACGACGCCAGGAACCCTTGCCCACCATGCTGTTGCTGTCACTAGCCATCGAGCTAGGAGCGCAGTAGTGAGCCCACCACTCGGGCCAAGAGCTGCGATCAGTCACTGGACTTTGGAGGAGCGTTTGCCATGTTCTGCCGGTAGTTCCGGGTTTGTCGCTGACTGCCTCGCTGTCTTTGCCACATTTTTACTTCTGTTCGAGACTTATCCCCGTGCACCATCCCGCCGGCTTTGAACGGACATGAGGTCTTCTCCGTCGGCAAATAGCAACACTGGGAAAGACTCGCGAGACTTATCCGTTTCTCCAAGGCTTCACCGCTGACCCTGGTACGGCGTAGTGTGCCAGAGCTGGCCGGCAATCTGAGGTTGGGAGCCACGGAGCTCACCGCCCTAGCGTATTTCGAACCTTTGATGGAGCGCATTGAGGCGCTTTGTGGCCTGATGAAGCTTCGAAAAACGCCCTGCTCAACCCGCGCGTGTGCATCCGGCGTATGCATGCCTAAATTTCAATTAATAACTTCCTGCGCAGGAGACTGTGTGCAGCAAATGGTCTTTACACAACACTCATGGCGCCTTGAGTGACGAAGTTGGTCACACCAGTTTTTGAGATCCGGGGGTTGTGGCGAACCTAGCGCCGATCGCAGATTTGATCACAGACACCTCGCTATATCCTCGCAAAGCTAAGGATACCAACCAGTCCCCAGAGTGACTCTCCAATGATGCTCAAAAAGTCAACTTGAAAAACGGCCGCTTCAGCTTGAGACAGAGCTGCATTTTGTCAACGACGGGAGCACGCTCAAGCCGGTTATCGAGGCTTGACATGGTCGATCAAGCAGCCCTTTGTCCCACAGCTTCCGATCCCGCCTAGACATCCTCACCCCCCGCCGGCAGACATCTATGTAGCCGATCGGCCACGCTCCGGCTCAGTTTTTGACCCGCGGGAAAAGCGTGTGGCCGAGCCACAGCATGATGCTGTGCAGAATGTGGTGACAGGCTCGGGTGTCCGTCCATCTGTCTTCATCCGCGTGCGTGTTTGCTGTGACATGGTACATACCCGAAAGTTGGTGTCGGGCTAGATATGTATGTTATGCCTCACGAGAAACGGAAAACGAGAAACAACGCTGCGGGTGCCCTCAAGCTGGCGTTTCCTCCCTCATCTCGCACGTGCACGGCATGGCAACATGTTGGAACGCTAACTTGTGTACGGATATATCATCTAATCCAACCTCAACCACAGGCCCCCGTAAACATCGCCGGCCACAGTTCAAACGTCTGCCGTGTGTTACCTGACTTAAATGCACGGAATATGGCGTGCATTTTTCCCGCCTTTGCGTTGCACAACACGAAGAAACGACTGCCAAAGGAAGAAAAAGAGTAGAGAAGAGACTTTCGCGGGATGCGACCCAACCTGCCGGGACGGATTGCGTTTGCCGGTCATGTTACACACCACCAGCACGCCACCCCTGTGTGTCTTTGGGGGGTCGGGGGAGCACACATGTTCAAGGCAGACGGCCTAGACCGCCACGCCGGATATCTGCCGACTTGAAACGGTTTTCATCTGACGACTGGTGGACTGGTCATTCTCGTTCAAGGGGTTATGGACTGATGATATTGAAGTTTGCTTCCATCTGCATATGATAGAGCACATGTCTGACCGTCTTCACCCTTCAACCGTCATGTCAATGCGGATGGCCGTTTGTAATACTCTCAGCCGAAATCACGGGGCTAGGCGTTTGTTGATGCTGTTTGTTTTATGATGAGAAGGTATCCTGAATTCGTTACCTATATTTTCCGTCAAAGCCGCAGATCGAGTGCCTTGCCCACTTCCCTGGGTATCCTGTCCGCCTGATCCTGATTGGAGTGCAAATCCACACAAAATAGACTTTGCCTTCCCCTCCTCAAGTCTTCTTCACGTTAAAAAGTTGTGAGGAATGTATGCGAGAATAGAAAAGAAAACCTCAGGTGCAACCAAGCCGATGAACACCGCAGGCTACCCAAGCCCCCCAACCAGAAAAGAAAATCCATGGAAATACCCAATGTCCCTTGCTCCAGATGATTTGAGCTCTTCTAATGTGCAGTAAGCCAAGTTCACCAATACCGAATCCAGTCTGTCCGCCAGTGTGGCCCCCATATACGCCATAACCAGATACGCCGGGATGTTCAAAAGAAATAGAAAAGATATTTTCTAAACTCGCGAAAAAGCAAGACGTGCATGTCTCGCGACTATGTCACTAGCCCATTGGCCTACCCTTCCACTACATGCGGCATGTAGACACGCCGTCACTCCTGAAATTTCTTGTCAATCTTGACAAAGAGCTGACCAGGACTAGGCCGGCGGGTGTTCGGTTGCAGAAGGTCGATGCATCGATATCCTTGCTGGAGGCGGTCAAGACGAATGCACGCCCACGCCACCAACGGCTCCCGGAAATTGCTCGATCGGTCCTCGATCCTGAATCTGTTGTTGGTTCGAGAGTTAGCAACCATCTTCCCTTCCACCACGACACAAGACGCAAGACGCAAAATGAGTGGTGAGCGCCTTGGGGCGTTTGGGAAGCACGACCCTCCCGTCTCCCCCGCCGCACGTCATTTAAAGGCCCCGCGCTCTGTCATGTGTCTCCCCGGTAATTTTCTCCCCGGAAACCCATAACGCCCCCATGACACCTCGAGCGACCGTCAAGAATCTGGAAATGAACCATCGCGATCATGCATGCATGGACAGGAAAGCGGACGGCCAACCACTCGAGAACTCGGGAAGAGTATACAATCAAATAACGAGAATAGTGCTTACCTGAGAAAACTGAGCTCCTCAATGACATCTTTGACATTGAGGAACTCCAAGGGGGCGGCACCGTGCCCCCAGTCCGGATTGTCCGTCTCACGAGGAGGCGTCTCCCGTGTATAATCAACCGGCTTGACAGCCTTCTCAACGTGCAGCTCGAGCTTCACGGTTGGACGGAGCTTCTTGTCTCCTGCAACACCCACACCATTATGCTTGCGCACTTCGGCCAGGGGAAGAAACTGCCCAGCGAGAACTGTGATTCGGAGGTCTAGTGTCTTTCGCGGTATGGCCTCGACATCGACATCGGCATCGCTGCGAAAACTAGCCGGTTTGAGAACCCAACCTTTCGTGTCGGCAAACATGGCATCGTTAAGCATCATGCCTTCGTCTGTCTTCTGCCAGTTCATAGCAACCATCTGCACCCCTCGCCGCCAGTGAAAGCTGGGGTCCGGGTTGCTGCTGTCGACGCGGGTGCCCTTTGGGTAGATTCGCATGAAGAAGTCTCGATTGTGCTCAAGCATCTTTCTATGCTTGTGCGTGTCCTGGGCTAGGGTAGAGAATGAGTGTTCGCTCAAGCTGAAAATATGACTCGGAGTCTGCGACGCCAGGGATTTATGGTCCTCGAAGTGTTCGCTATGGGTATAGATTGCGAGCGCTGCGAGTTCTTCGCAAATGGGAGGTTTGGTCGAGCGGAGCGGGTCAATCTGAAGCGTCCGGCCACGTTCGCATTCCAGAGGCCCAAGGTTGGGATCCAGGCGCTTCACCTTGATCAGGATCTTGCCATAAAGCTCATCCAACCGGGGCTGGCATCTGTGAGGATCGCAATGGTCAAAAGGCTTATCCAGAAGCATGTCCTTCCACTCCTCCTTCATGATCTGCACCATGACTATCTGTTGCTCACGGTCTGCGCCAACCTCGAGGCTGATGATAAGAGGCAATTTGTTTTCCTCGTCGAAGGCACTGTCCGCAATAGCACGACAAACTTCCCGGAATCCCACTGTTGACGTCATGGTGCCGTGGTGGTGAACGACGGGTTCTCCTCTGCAGACTGACCTGGATGAGGATCTGGACCGCAAGAGGCGCTCGGTGAGTTCCCTCGGGTCCAAGGTTGGTCTGCTTTCTCTCGCTTCGGTTGTGACGATACCCGGTTGGCTAGCACTTGCGGCACGACTGTGACGGCTGACGAGACCAGACATAGCTAGTTTGATTGTTTCGCCGGTGAGTCGTGTTATAGAGGGAGAAGAAAGATGCCTCTGATGTGTTCGGTCGGGATTCGGAGCTGGTGATTTAGAAGGTGTGCGTGTCGAGGGGCCGTTCCAGACGTCGATCTCGATACATCGACACCCGCTCTTTAGGACCTGCAGCACTGTTAGTGTTTGTTGCTAATCGGGAACAGGTAAAACACATACAGCCCGGTATGCCTCCGCTGAGCTCTTTGACGCCAACTGGTTGCCCTCCAAATATGTGTTGTGACTACTGCTGATGAAGTAGTTACTGATCGGCATTGTCGGGGGATTCTCGTCGACGCGAATCTTGCGGCTGGCGTGCCAAGCATCCTCGTTGGTGAGCCAGACATAGAAAAACTCTTGGAAGGTGTAGTATGGGGGGTCCAGTTCTAACGGTTCAACAGCCACCACACCCTGGGTTTCCTTCAGAAATTCGAGGAACTTCCCGCGCGACAGCTTCCTATCTCGGCCACGCAGCGTGTCGTATATTTGTTCAACATGCCTCCTGACAGACTCGTGACAAGCTTTCTTCAGTGGCCCATCTATTGCCCCGTCGGCGCCGACCATTGTCCTAAGATTGCCGCCAAGCGCAGTTCCGAGAAAGGCGACATCGAGCATAGCGAATCTGGGTTGGTGGGGGTTGCCCCGGCCGAAAGTTGTCATCCTGCGAATGAAGGAGGATTTTTCCTTGGGCTTCTCTCTGCGGAGCTGGGAGGAAGAACATGGTTAGAAACAGCCATGGTGAAAGAGGCTAGCTGATTGCTGGCAGAGGCATCGGGTGTCGCGAGAGGGTTTGCACATAAACTCACATTGAAGCACATCATCAGGGCTACCGATGGCCAATTGGCCTCGCAATGCGCTGCCTCGAGCAGAGTTTGGTCACTCTTGGTTGGGACCCCCAGTTATCTCTCTTATCAGCACGTCAAGCGGGAGGACGCTGGGACCCGATTTTGACAGCTTCCGATCCCTAGCTAGAACAGGAACGAAAGTCCAACAAGGAAGCTGTGCGAGCGGAAGCTCCTGTTGCTGTTTGAAGAAGGGTGCCGCTCCCCAATTTTGGAAGAGGCGTCTGGGGATGAGAGGGGGGAGGTGGGTATGTTTAAGTTGTCAACGTTGCAGGCGGAGCGTGCTCAGCTCTCGACAGAGCCTCGCCCCGCGCGCAATCAGCTCTTGGCCAATGAATCCGACGAGTCGCCCCGCTACCGATTGCAACCGCAGCACCTCGGTGGCCCGAGGATGTGGTTCAGGAACGTTTTCCGAGACACAAAAGACTGAGTTGCTGGGTCGAGGAATTCTCGATGGCTTTGCCGTCGTTTGTTACCTAAAAGATTTCAGACGAAATACGCGATGAAGTGACAACAACTCGAAGACAGACGTGGAGAAAAGTTGGGCCTCGATTCGCGTTTAGGTACAGACATTTGAGACTTACAAATCAGAAGGGAAAGGTGTCCAGGGCTGTGCACCCACGGTTCGGTGAAGGCGGATGGGTTGCCATCAGTCAATCAGTCAACGGTCCGTCCCAATGAATGTCTCCCCGCCATTCGGGCGCCGTTGGAACTGGTGCTCAGGGCAAGCGAGACGCTGCGAAGGTCTTTGGAGCCCTATTGCCAAGAACAGACCCCATCAGCCCTACCACGAGATGGCAAGATGCATGAGCACACGACCTGGATTGGCCTAATGGGCCAGGCTGCCAGGTTTCGCCAAGGCGTGGGTGAGAGGGGGACATGGTGGATGGTGGCTGTGCCGTCAACCAGACATTTTGACCCTGTCTGCCGGTCTGCTTTCCCCGTCTTTCGTGTCTCCAATGATGGCCAAAATCCTTCTCGAAGCTGTAACAGCTTCTTCTTCCCCTTGGAGCGTGAAAGAGGTCGGTTTTGCGGATTCGAGTGATTACGCAGAACCAAGGTGCCGGCTTCGCGCCCTGGGTATTCAGTCCTTCGATTTCTTCATGACGTCGACACGTGAGAAAAATGAAGGGGAGGGTCAATTTGGGCATAGATCCAATCAGACTGCATGGCACTAATGTGTAACCAACGAGGACAACAACGAGACCAGCAGGTGCACAGCCTCTTTCCGCCAGCATGCGCAGTTGCGACAGCATGGCAAGCAAGCAAGCACAAGCAGTGTCTGCGTCGACAGCCTGCCCCCGCGAATATTGCCGGTTTTGATTGATACTGCGCATCACCACAGAACGGGACACTGCCGTCCAGGCGACTTATTGATGCAGTCCTGGAGAGAGAGAGAGATTCCTGCGGCACAATTGGCTGCACCCCAGATCTGCATCGTTTGGAGTCATGACACGGGAGATCTGGCTGTAAGAGCTGTCGAACCGTGACGCTCCCAGCAGCTCAGCAGAGCTTCTACGACGTGTGTCATCACCACTGGCGGTTCCGTGTCTGGTTGCAACGTGATGTTGTTTCTAAGGTCCGGCGTTCGCCGCTGGTGTTGGAGCCTCACGACCGCCACCGTGACCTGGGGGAGCCCCTTGAAGCGGCCGGAGAATGGCCGGCCTAGCAAGCGGTGAGCCAAAGTGGGGGACAAGGTAGGTAGGTAGGCTTCCCGTCCGGGTCGCGGGGCGGCACGGGGCTGCCGCAATCACAAAAGTGCATCACACTTAGGTAAGCTATGAGGTTGAGATGGAACGTCGGAGCTCGATTGTCTGGAATGACTCCAAAAGAACGGCCACACAACTGCTCCTCGGGCGCGAAGCCGGCAACGGGGCCCCTATCGAGACAGAATCGACCGCCGCGGCGAGGGGCAGTGCAAGCTTGCAGTGCAGTGCAAAGAGACCTGCAGGTTTTTTTCTCTCGGCATGCGGCCGCAGGTCGCATTCTGATTGATGATGGAGTTTGCTTTTCCGTCCCGCCGTGCCTTCATCCCATCGTCTCTATCAGGCGTCATCCTGTTACCTTGCCTCGCCTACTGCTTCTGCCAGGGCGGCATCGCCTTCAACCCTTTCGGTTATTTGATTGCACTACATGTTAGGTAGTACAACCTCAAAATCCTTTAACATGGCGCAATAGAGAAAATTGGCGATTGTTGCTGGCTATTTCGGGCCAATGTCGTGACACGACCTGCCGTAACAATGTCAAGGGGCATGTCCTGATATAATTTACACTATTAATAACTTCTGTCCCTTGCTTATCGTGGTGCCAGTGTAGTGTAGCACGGGAGCCTCAGCTCGCACTTCCTCGACAGCTTCATGAGGGAATGAGTGGGTGGCTTCGCATAGGTAAAAGCTCACTCAAGCGCAGATATCGCAACGAAAATTTGACCATTTAATAACTCAAGCTAGTTATTCCTCGTCGCACGAACACAAAAAGATCATGTATAGTCCCAAGCCACATAAACCAAAAGAGTATTGTCGTAGCATCATTGTCTTTATTGTGTCGAATTGCTTTTCCTATAGTACAAAGGCTGGGTTTCTTGAACCATGCCACACTCTCTCCCCCGTTCCACCAGACCAGACTAGATCATGCGCGATCTCTCCCTCAGGGTATATATATCAATCCTCTTTGCAACCCCCTTTTGCTGTCAGTTTTCTCACTTTCCCCTCCCTCATTTCCAAAACAAAATGCCAACCTATGTAAAGCCTCAGAAAATGCGCCATGACCAATATGTCTTCGATGTCGAAACCAATCCCCTCGCGATTGTAGAATGTGGCTTTGCCGCCCGTTTTGGGAGGGAAGCAAATGCCAGAATAACTACAAAAGAAAAGCCTGAAAATGACAAGCGTGTAGCGTTTGTTCGTAAATATCGCCGAGAAAATTGTGCGGATGTTAAATGTACAGTGTTGGATCGTAACATGAAAAAATACCCTCGATCCAAGTTCGAATTATTGGGGGCGATCAAATAAACATGATGCGTGTATAGCGAGTGTCGATGTGACTATTCAAATGCTCGATGTAGATGGGACGCCAATTATGCAGGATATCATATGTCGAAAACCGAAATATCAAGATAAAAGAAAATGCTCCGCAAAGTAAAGTTAGGTGTCATCGATAGACGTCGCCGCTTCAGCCCCAGATGGGGGCGTTTCGGTACGCGGGTGAATTGTAGCTGTGGAGGATGCGGAACGGCGCATTGGGGCCTTGTGCGCTGCGGCTGACGCTGCGGTTACGGTTGTGGCCTCGAGGAACATATGGTGGGTAGCGACCATCCTGAAGCCACTGGCCAGCGCCAGGATCTAGCTCACTGTTGCTACTCCAAGGGTTGTAGCTTTGCTTTAGGCCCGAGTACCCGTTCGACATCGATGGAGGGTGGCCGGATTGTGCACGCTTTTGCGGGTGGTTGAAACCGTCATAGCTGGCTCGATGTTTGAGCTTTTGGGGCCGGGCAGTTCGAACTTGCCAGGATTGGGCGCTGCTTGGACGTGGAATGGCGTAACCGTCCTGACCCTGTACAGAAGATACCGAATTTCGCCGGCTAGCCTGCGCCGACGGCGGCCGAGAGACCTGGTTGGATGGGCCATGATCTGTCTGCACATTCCACTTTGGGGTCTTGGGCTGCGGTGGCTGCGAATGCCGGAATGACATAATCCGGCGCGGGTCCATTGGAGGAATAATAGGAGGAGATGGATTCGATTGCTCTGAGCCGCTATCCATCACCTGCTGGAACGACGGATAGCTGTGGACGTTATTCCTGATTGGCTTCTTCGCCAACTGCTGCGAGGACGGGTAGCTTTGAATGCTTTCTCGGCTCGCTTTCCGGCTCAGACTCGCTGTAGACGACTGTGACCGTAGTGGTGGAGGGACTCTCAGTGACATCGGCCTTCGAGTGCCCATACTGATCGGAGGAGATCCTCTCTCCCTTTCCCGGGTCTCCATGGATAGCGCTCGTGCTAGAAGCGGGCTTGGGAGAGCAGGGGATGGAAGGTCCAGAGGCGAGTTTGTAAGAGTTGGGGATCTCGTGTCCGGATACCGCACCGCGGATTCTTTGAGGCTCATAGTCCTGCCGATCAATCTCGGCGACATAGCACCATCTCGGCTTCCGGTCATTGCAACAAACGCAGCATCATACGCGTTGTTCCCGAGGCTAGCAGTTATTGAGGAGTATGATGAAAGATCAAGTTCAGAAGGGAGAAGCGACTCGGGGGTAACCACTTTTTGTGGCACCTGTTCTTTCCCTTTGACCGACTCCTGACGGACTGGAACTGGCTTCCTCGGGATTGGCTTCTTCGGGATTACATGCGATGCAACATGTGCGATAGATGATGGCATCCCTTGAAGAGTGTGTCTCCATGAAGTCTCCTTTGTCTCTTGCGCTGTCTCTCTCTCTTCCTCGGGAACTTTCGCAACTGATGGAATCGCATTCGCAGCTTCGAGGCTCGCCTCCATACTCCCTACACTGAAAATGGTCTTCAAGGTGTCAAAGCTGGACCTCGGCTTTAAAGCCAGCCTCTTGGTTGTCAACGGAAACAGCCCTGTGTGCTCGTGAAATTTGGTCTCAACGTCTCGCGGAATAGCAGGGATATTGCTCTTCTCAACCACGTGCGTCGTGTGGACGGTCAAAGGGCCAGCAGTAGGACGCCGCGCCCCGCTCAGAAGCCTTTGCAGCTTGCTTGGTTTGTGCGACCCGCTGCTGATGCTCAACGCTGAGGTTGAATTATCGGATTTCACTGACGTTACGCTGACTGGCGTGCAAGGCGTTGATTCTGAAGACCTGGGGCCAGAGTCTCCGGAGGAGAAACTAGCGAGTTGGGCAGGGTTAGGTCTTGCCGCTCTCGGAGCATCCTTTGACCAATTGCTGCTGGACGGGACCGGTCTGGGAGCAGGGCTCGCCTTTGACTGTATGGGGGAAATGGGCGGAATATCTTTGGGAGGAACAGGCGGGGGAGGGGCTTCCCTCTGAGGTGGCAGTATGTGAGAATGAGCAGTTCTGAAACTGGATAAGCTGCGCTCCTCAGACTGCACTGACCCGCTCCGCTGGCTTGAATGTGTGAGCGGCTTGTCAAGTGTCAACGTCAATTCCCGGTCTTGAGCCTTCAATTGAAAGGAGCGCAATGACACATTTGAGCTATATCCAGAATCGGCCTTTGTCAAGGGTTTGTGCGAGGATTCGGAAGGACTTCTTGTGGACATGAAGCCGCTATCAGTCCGTGGAAAGCTCTTGCCAGCCTCCTCACCAGCCTGTCCATGATGCGATTTCGCACTAGGGTCTAAGCGAACATCCAGCACCTCAACCGAATCATACTCTGGCTGGGCTTCGTCCTCGAACAGTTCATCCTCTGCTGCAGTGGCCTTGGAAGTTGTTTGAAGCTTTGGGCTTATTGGCAGAGGATCCAGGAGGGAAAACGGACTGAAGCTGATGTCGGCTAGATAATCTGGTTGAACGGTAGAGGCGGACGTGATCGATGTGAGGTCCGTGGGCACAGATCCAGAGACGGTGCTAGCAGCATCCACACTTAGAAAAGATGTAGCAATCGGGCTCAGCTGAAAAGAACGGGGCTGTGGCGCTTCAAGCTGTGGAAAAGCTGGAGGCATGGTGGTGACGACACTCGGCTCATCAGCCGTTGTCGCGGAGAAGTAATCATCACCATCACGTCTTCCGGGACTTCCCTGGCTAGTATCTCCCCTTCTACGGCTCTTCTCAATCTCGGGACTCGCAGGGCTTGCCGCGCCATTGGTGATACGCAAGGACCCGAGCTTGAAGGCGCCAATTGATTGATACTCGTCTTCGCATGGCGTGACCACGCGCGGTACGTCCGCGTCCGGTATGCACGGCGGCATTGACAAGACGCCGCTTTGGTAGGACTCGAAGGATTGCTGTCGAGAGAGATTCGGTGTAGGTGGGTGGCTGTAACGAAAGTTCACCCTTGATTGGGCGGGGCTCTCGCGGGTTGAGTTGGATCGTGTCGCCACGCCCGGCTTTTGAATCACGGAACGCCTCCTGACGGGCATATAGAGCGAGAGGTCCGAGTTGGCACGACTGATTGTGGTACTCGGGGGGTTTGTTGGTGGATGCGTTGGGTTTGAGCTTTTCCACGTTGTCTCAGTAACCACCGTCATCCTGTTCTCTGACATCGCCGTCATCTGCTCGAAGGCTGGCTCTTCATCAAGGTTCAGCAGACGCTTAGCTTCGTAAGACGACATGTCATAGTTCCAAGAAGTTCGAGATCTGGGTGGCCCCGACCAACTAAGCACACAGGACGGTCAGCGATTGGAAGCGTTCCACAGCTTTGAGTCCCGGGAAATGCATACCTTTCAGGAGCCGGCTGTCCATAGTACGAGATAGCAGACTCG
This sequence comes from Lasiosphaeris hirsuta, assembly GCA_030549175.1. Classification (NCBI taxonomy): domain Eukaryota; kingdom Fungi; phylum Ascomycota; class Sordariomycetes; order Sordariales; family Lasiosphaeriaceae; genus Lasiosphaeris; species Lasiosphaeris hirsuta. The sequence continues at coordinate 962,172 of JAUKUA010000001.1, forward strand.
TACGTCATGGAATTGGTCCTGCCCAACTTCTCGGCAACCCGCGAGGCGGGATTTGAGCTGCGGTGCCGCCGCTCAGGATCTTCGACCCCTTGTGACGAGTTAGAGCGAAACAGGCTCCTCCGCCTCGACTCTTTCTGTTGAACCGATACAGCTGAGGCGCTCCTCTCGATACGGGGTGTGTCGAGGGAATCTGAGGTTTCGGCGGTGGAGGACGAGGTCGCAGTCGTCGGGGTGGACACTGGTGATGGTGGTGGGGGTTGAAGGCTCAGGCGAGCATTTGAGAAGCGCTTCGAGCTATTTGAGAAGACACCAGGGCTCAACAGGCCGGCTGTCGCATGATTACCCGTCTTCGGCTTCGACAGTCTTTGGGAGCGCCTCCGAGGTTCCCCAATGGACGACTGGGAGTTACCCATGGTGTGGGCAGGTGGGCGGTGCCCGGGGCGACGGCAGAATATTATTATGCGGAAGCAAGCACTTCCATGCCGTGAACCCGACCCGTTCTCAACGGCGGGCAGCTCGCAAGTTCTTCATGTACATGAGGAAGGCAGGAAGGGCAGCAATAAAGACCAGACACGAGAAGCGGCTCGAGTTGTTTAGAAAGCTATGCACCGGAGGGGGGTAGGGTAAGGTAAGGTAGGCAATGGCCGAGGTGGGCGGAGGGCCCTGTAAGTAATTATTTAGGAAAAGCAAAGGTCAAAAGCAACCTGGGAAAGAAAAGGGCCGTCAAACGGAATAATGCCCAGTCAGAAACCAGCCTGGCTGGTTCGATGGCGTTTCTGATCTTGTTCGCTCGCTCAGTCTGTGGACTGGGTCCAACGGGAAACACCCGTCACCCGCTTTTGAGACCTGAGACGCCAGCAGGGCACGAGAAAGAAAGGGCGAGGTGAGAGACAGAATGGCACCGAGGCACAGAGGGCTGGTGAGTGGGAAGAAAGACGGGAAGAGCTTGCCTGATGAGCAGGCACACACCCCATGTCCATGCCCGTGTCCATGCCATCATGGCGGGCTCCATGGCGGGCTCCATGGCTGAGTCTGGACAATCCAAGCAGGAGCTGCGCGGTACATTTGGTACGGGACGTGCGCAGGCTCCGACACAGAGATCTTTGGGGCCAGAGGCGTCGAACAAAACGCGAAAACGGGGAGGGGGCTTACGCTTGACAGTGTGACGGTGGGGAACGGTGGGGGATGGTGGAGAGGGATCGCTGTCTGGGATCAGATTCCCTCTGCGCTTGCGGCTGCCAGTGACGGCAACGACGGAGCGAGTGTGCGCGAGAGCAAAAGGTGCGGCCAGGCGAGCGACAGAAAAACGCTTCGGTTTACGCTTCAGTTACAGGAGCCGGCCGTGGATGACGCCTTTCATTATCTCAGACGAGGGGCACTCGTCCCCGTCTGTAAGCCGACCTCCGTGCTGCACACAGCACGGCGCGCGCTGCACCACAGATGAGCCTGTATCCAGAACTGTCTGATCCCTGCCTCCTCCCTGCCCCCTCGAGTTCCTGGCGAATCCCTTCTCGGTTCAACAGTGGAAGGCTGGAGTTCTTTGGCCGCGATAGAGGTATGATGGCAGACTGTAATATCGCCGAGCGGCCTTTTACCTTCTTTTCTCGACTGCGACCGTGTCATTTCCCAGTATTCCAGCTTTGGCCAAAAAGGTGGATGCTACATGGAGCACAGTTGGGTGCATCTGGGCACTTCGGAGGGTGGCTCTGAGACGCTGGCCTGAGGGGTCTTCCCCGCGGCACAGCGACTTTGCCAACCGCCATTGAAAGCCTGCTTTCCACCATGCAATGATACGTGAGGTAGGTACCAAACCCACATATCTCGTGGATGGCCAATCAAACCAAGCGTTTACTTGACTGGGAGGGCTGGAGAACTAAGAGACGCCGTTTCCATGTGTCCAAATGCGCTGGCCGTTGGGCGGCGTTCTAGTACTGACGGTTGATCCGAGAGGCGCCAGGAGAGCTGTCAGCAGCTCGAACTGGCGTGTCTTGAATGGCCCCGTCATCCGTTAGGTTGTTTCCTGTTGCATCTTGGGGCTCGGCCCCGTTCTTGGGGCCTGGGCATGGTGAAGCAAGCTGAAGACACGCAAGCTCGAGATGATTGATTCGATGCTGTGCTGGGGCTGTCCAACTGTGCATCTGCACGCACCACAGTCCGAGCAGCCACGGCAGTCCAACCAGCAAAAACAGCCTGACCAGCAAGCCGTCGGCGGATCGACCTTGCTTTTTTAGACACTATGGAAGCAGTTTCAGATGTGCAAAGTCCTCCTCAGCCAACCCAGCAGTGTCGCAATCATAAACCCTTCCCTCTTTCGGCCATCTGATGGCGAATTTGGGTCGCGTCTCTGCGACGGCGGTCTGTCAAGACCGCTCCGAAGCTGGCCGCGCGCATTCGATCCTCCGGGGCCGGGCCACAAAAAAGATTGACTTGCCACTATTCGCCGTCGCAGCCTCGGTCCCCACCAGGCTCTCGCACACACCTTACCCTGTGATCACCTCCTTGAACAGAACCGTATACGGACCAGAGAGGAGCAGAGGGGCAGTAGCGAGCAGCAGTCGTGCTGCCAAAACCCGGGTGCAGAAAAACCTTTGTCATGCTTTTCTTGATGTGACCTCACTGCCGGGAAGCAATCCGGGTGGCAAGCGCGCTTCCACTTTTCGCACGAAGCCAAGAAAGACTCGAGATGCGGGCAGTCGTCAGACTGATCCAGACCTCGTCGCTAGAGATAAAACGCTACGACACCACACCCGCCAACCTCCCCCGACGATAGAAGCACAGCATCCAGCCAGCATCCCCCACACTTGGCCAACTTGGACAGGGGGCTTGCTGAGGCTCCCCAGCCTGGATGTAACGCTGGCTTGAGATTGGATGGGAGTGGACGTCATCATTCGGTTGCGCCTGGCCTGTCCTGCGAGGCCCTGCAAGGCCTGCCACCCCCAGTCTTTTCATCTGCAAGTTCAAAATAAAAGGCGAGAAACACCGGCACATAAATATCGCGCGCATTGTTTCAACGAAGAGTAGGAAGAGCGCGAGCAATGGAAAGCAAGCAGGTTGGAACCAAGATTTGCACCGACGCCTCCCCAGCTCTGGGCATTCTGTGCATATCCGTTTCTCGGGAAGAGCATCGAGATCTCGGATAGGCTGGCCAAAATCTCCGGGGGCCCTGCTCAGCGTCCAAATGCCAGACCGAGATCGCATCCCCCTCCCCCACCGTTATGACGGCAGAACGGCGTTCAAGACTGAAGTACCGAGGAACTCGGCGTCTCGCACAGAGCAGCTATCTCCAAGAGAAGGCCGCATAAGGTCTATCTGTCGGCGCCGCGCTGTGGAAGGCTAGCTCAATCAACGAATAGTTGCGCTGTCGTCTCGGCACTGAACAGCAGCTACCTGCGTCTCTTAAACACCGACGCGGCTGCGTAATGGATTATGGCGCGCTGCACGATAACTGTCTCGACAGGCGGCCGGCCGGTGGTAGACTGGCGGTCAGTCAGAATTGCGCAGACCGGTTCGTGCGGTTCGCAGCTCGAAATCCTGCCATTGGTCCTCCCGCTCACCTCCGCGGTGGTGACGGCAGCGCGTCGATGCTCAGAGAGGCGCCAGGAGCGCCCAATGGCCACGTGTGAGACAAACGGACGAAAAGGGCAAATGACAAAAGGCCTTCTCGCTCATCTCCGACTCGCTGGGTGGGTTGCTGATGCTAGCTCGAAAACCGTGACTTGCAGAGAGGCTACATTCGAATGCATCATGTGAATCAAGACAGCCCCGAGATGTAGTTGTAGTGTGGAAATCGCGATTCCTTTCTTGGGTCTTGATCCCGCTCGTCACCAAAAATACGGTATCCCGACTTCTGGAAAGAAGCCCAGCCACAGGTGCTCCGGAGGACCAATGGCGCTCGCTGAAACCCCCACGATTAGCGGTTCCAGGCCTTGATCGGATGTCGGAACCACAATCAATTCATCTCTTGGCGCTTCCGTTTTCGATGTAACTCTCCAAATGCATCCTACTGTTTATCAACTGACACCATTGCCGGGCAAGGCCCCAGCCCCATTACCAATGGAACCTTACCAGCCTCTCGCTATCATCAAGGCAGCTGAATATTTGAAGGGCCTCAGCGGCACTTGGTCATGATTCTCTGTGTTGGGTCTGTGGTTGTTAGACCAGCCGCCAGAGGTCCAACTTGCTGACAGCGCCAGCCAGCTTGGACATGTCGTGTCACGAGAGCGTCCCCTGATTGGTCCCAGCCTGTTCGAAAGCGAAACTCGGTTGCGCGAGGCCGCATAAATCGTCAAGCCAAAAGACTGCCGGCAAAAGTCGCTTTGAGACGACAAGACGACACGGGCTGACCCCAAGATGGAAGCCGCTCAGGCGAGCGTTTGTAAGGCTCGCCTAGACATGGTCGACATGGTCATCCGACTGACACTCGCCCAGCTGCAAGGCCTTATCGTTTTTGCCGTTCGGAAGGGGGTCGGTCCTTGTTTCCTGTTTCCCGCCTCTTGGAGAACAGCTCGCTTTCGCACCCCCGCCCAGCAAAGTGTATTGGTAGGCACCATTAGCCGCAGCCGCCAAAGCAGGTAAGTCAGAGATAGTCCAAAAAGGGATCAGACGGTAAAGTTCCCTACCTCTCCCCTAGAAATGGAAATGGTGCCGAATTTTGGGGGGCTTCCCCGTCGAAACCAGGAGTCGCGACGCCGTAGACTTTCCCCGAGGAATGATTTTCAGGCTCGGCATTCGATCAATTATTCTAGCTCGCTCTTTCCGTACACTAGGCCGTTTGGCTTGTTCTGTCCCCTGACTGGGCTTTCCCTACCATACCCCAAGCTCGCCTTGACCCCTTTTCGGGGGACATTGTTCCACAATCTTTTTGTTAGAGAGATCGGACGTTTCATTCCCACCCGCTCAGTTTTCGAGATAGACATGCGAATCTCAGATCGACCCAGACTAATTGTCGATGAGGCGAGTGTAATGTAGTTTAAGCTATGGTGAAATTGATATCTACTAGGGTGTCGATGCCGGGTAGAGTCGAAGGATGTGACAAGGTAGCGGCAACTGCGGATCGTTTCGATCACCTTTTTTTTCCTTCTTCAAGATTGCAGATGCAAACCGTATATACCATCGTATTCTTGCGTGCCATTCAACAGTGCCTGCCATCTTGCTGTTTACTCGGTCGATTCCTGCCTTGGACGCGTAACGTATGACAGCAAGAGGCAGCCGCTAGATGCGGAAAGATTGACAAAAACAGGGCCGCAGCCCACAAGCCAGACTGCAACCACTCATGTCAGAGACAACATAAGTACGGATACTGCAGACGGGCGGCGGGCATCCGTAAAATCGCCCCCCGCGCCGCCGCCCCTCCCCTATCTCGGCATCGTGAAGCTGCCAACCCAACACTACTCATCTTGTCTGTCTCAGATCCCACACCCACATGCCAGTACATACATACATACAGAGAAACGCGGTCATGGAAATTTGGGTTGCGCCTGCGGTACCCCCTTTCCCCTCCCTTCGCTGCCGCGCGTTTGATGTGACTGGAGTGGCAATTGGTCTCGGACCAAAGGGCAAAGTCGTACGAATTACCACACGCACACACGATAATAAATAAATACCGGGCTGGGTCAGTGTCGGGGCTTGTTGGGCCGATCTGTGGGCTTTGTGTATGTCGGAAGTGCAGGTCTCGGGGTGAATGTTGTGGTTCCGCGAATTGATGTGAGTGGGTGGAATCAGGGTAAGTAGAATAATAAAATAACAATGCCCTACTCTCCAATCACGTACGTACACCCTTCTCCGCCAATCCATACCTCATGAACCCGGCCAGCGGCGACATCGATGCGATCACCAACGCCATACGTTGTCCTTGTTTTGTTGGTGTCGTCGGGCGGATAGGCGATGGTGAGTCCGCCCGAGAGGATCAGATGAGTCGTGAGGCCGGCGTGCGAGTGAGGAGGATAGTCTGGGCCTTGGTGAGTGTTGTGTCTGGGATTGCGGGTGGGAAAGGGGGCTGTTGTTTACACGCGTCGGGCCTGTCGGTCCAGGTGAAGGCGTGTGAGAAGCCCCAGGCGCGGACTTCGGCCTCGGCGCCCTCTGGTGATTTCGGCGCCATGGGTGGGTTGGAAGGCCCAGGGGCTGACAGCGTGGACGAGTCTAGGCGAGTACTGTAGTGTGTGTGGAGTATTATCGTGATCGAGATAGTGGTGGATGAAGCTTGGTTGATGAGATCATCGATTCGAGCGGTTCTCGTGGATTTGACGTCCCCCGGGCCGGGTGCCAGTGTGGGGTGCTGGTGCGAGCCGCGACGGCAGAGACGCCGTTTCAAGGCACTAGGGGCTGACTGCATTCAAACTTAATTTACCATCAACTGCCGTTTTCTTACCTCGATATTAAACCATGAATGTTGGCAATATATAGATTGAGGCTCTTATTCAGAGCCCCATTTCTGTCCTTGCTGAAGACAACGTCATCGCCGAGCGACTTAACGAAATGCCATGACTAACGTGGGGTGTTTGACTCAATCCGCAGCCTAGGCAGACATAACCCATTGTCGGACCAATCCTCAGAGATATAACTTTAATCACTAGGTGGCCATCGTTGGAACACTTAGATCAAACCGCCATCGCTACCATCCATATGCCACGAAGCAGTTGTGCAATGGTACTATGTGCACACTGAATCTCTTCATAATGGCATATCGTCATCCCATACCATCCCTTGTCTGCCTCTACCCAAACCTTACAGACCACAGGGGGCCAACACGATCCACACTTACGTATCATCTTTTCCACCCTTTGTTATCGGTTCTTCAAACACACCTCGTGTATGGGAGTATGTACAGGTTCATTGAGAGTAACACCGATTAGAGACGAGGGAGTGCCAAGTCCTGGTGTCAAGACGTCAGATTACCAAACACAGATATCCATCCCTCTAATGAGGGGTGTGAGTTGCGCATTGGGGGTAGGGACTTAGCCTTCTCGAAACATTCCCATAGAGTTCGTCCATCTCTTCCATCGTTACAATCGCAAGCATCCCCTCTCCACCACTCTCTTCCCCGGAATCTGATGCCTCCCTCTCAACAACACACATCCGGAATCTTTCCTTCTCCGGTTGACCAGCGGCCTGAGGAAACGGGTACCTGTACTCCGGCCCGATCAACGTGACCGGGCGTCTCCTTCTCGCGAACCGCCCTCTCCTTTCGCCCTCTTCACCAAGCCCATTCTCACACAACCCACCCTTCCCAACCCTCCTCACTCCCTCCACCACCCTCCCCCTCCGATCCGCCCTCCACCTCACATCCCCCACCCTCACCTCGGCACTCCTCAACGCCTCTAGATTCACCACTGGACAACTCCGCCTGCCCGCCTCCACAGGCTGATCACTCCGCAACCACACGCGATCGCCTGCCCTGCGCCACGTCAGTCATCACGCACTCCCACACAAAAACAGTACAAGAGAAGGAGAAAACCCCACCAACACCCCCGTTCCACTATCCCATGGGCCGTCGACACCGCCTCCAACGGCACCATGGGAACCACGTCCGCCGCCGGGACCCAGTGGACGTGGTTGTCGTCCACTCCGCCGCGCTCGCGGACGACGATGTGTGTCGCAGGGTCTAGGGAGCCACTCAGAGCGCTCGGCTGGGGAGGGGGTAGGTGGTTGATGTCTTGGGGTGATTCGAGGTAGGCGGTGGACGACGGGTGGGGAGGGCTTTTGTAGCGGTAGCGGTAGACTTGGATGTTGAACATGTTGTTGCTGAAGGGGGAGGGGGGGGTATGGGGGTTGGTGATTATGAACTGAAGTGAGGGTGACGTGGTGGGAGGTGTAGAGACGAGGGCAAGGGCATCGCCATACTTATGGCGTACACTAACGAGGATATTTATAGGCGAAAGTCATATGACAAGTGATGGGAATGTGCTGCTTGCACTTTAAAAAGGGGCGCTCTTGTCTCAGATTTGACCAGGAATAGCAGGTCTTTTGATGCCGATGGGAGCACACGGCCCGTCTGCTCACCTGATGGGACCGCCACGACGGCAGGTAAGGGGGTCGAGTTGAGGAGGTGAGTGCCAATCAACGGCCCGTTGACGTCGAACAAGGCATCGGCTCCGCGGAGCAAGAAACATGACAGGAGCTGAAAAAGAAGGGCCTAGATGCAATGCAAAGGGGAGGAAACCGAGCTTCCCGATTGATCCACACATGCATGGTATCGTACACTAGACATGCTGCTGAAGTCTGACGCCACACGTGGCCGAGACTCTCAAATTGTGTACAATGGTAGGACGCCGAACTCCCTCAAGCCGCGTCCAAAAATTCCAGGCCGACTTGCTCGCGGTGGGTGTAAAGGCCGTCATGGTGCCGCCCTCTGCCTCCCCCTCCTCCGCCCCAATCCCAAAACAGATGCTATCCCCTACTCCCAAACGCCCGTTTATGTATGCACCAGAGTAGAGCTGTGTGACGTGTTCGTCACTACCGCCCTCTGGCGGCTGGTGTTAGACATCGCAATTCAGAAACATCACATTATTATCCCACTTCAGCTCTTGCTCTGCTCCTCCTCCGCCGCCGCCGTCTCCTTCACCCCTAATGTCTTGGCCATCCACTCAGCAATCTCCTTCTCGGCCGCCTCGTCCGTCACACCCGATCCCTTGATCGACTTCCTCGCCAGCCAGCGCAGGTCGTCGATTGACGAGATGTCAAAGACCCACGACACGCCGCCGGCCATCATCATGGCGAAGCTCATGACGTGGAGCGTGGCCAGGTTGAAGGCCTGCACGGCTAGGAAGGGGTCCTTCTTGTCGACGCCGGCGCCCGCGTACGTAATGGTCGTGTTTGTCACCTTGCCGTAGTTTTGCTCAAAGAACTTGAGGGCCGAGTTGAGCTGGTGGCGGCGCACGGCGCGCCGCGTCAGGAAGACAGAGAAGCCCATGAAGACGCCGCCGCCTGCGAAGAGCCCGAGCTGGCGGAAGGAGCGCCGCGAGAGCACATGGGTGTGTGGCCGCGACGGCTCGTCGGGGATGGTTTCGGGCGCGGGTGCGGGCTCCGATGTGCTGGTGGGTGTGGCCTTAGAGGGGATGGTGGCTAGGCGCTCGGAGGAGCGGGAGAAGGAGGCCAGGACAAAGGATGATTGCGCTGGTTGCTGCTGCTGCGACTGCGACGCCGGCGGTGGCTGCAGGGGCGCGGCATCCTCGGCGGGCTTCTTGATCCCGAAGATGGAATTTATCAAGCCCGAGATGATCATATTGGGCAGGCGTCGGCGGGGGTTGCGAGGGAAATGTTGAGGGGCCCGCCGAATAAGGAGAGTGGTGCGTTGACAGGTGGATAGGCGTGTCCCTCTGTCGTCTATGGAGCTACAGCTCGAGAGAAAGAAAGAAGAAAAAAAAGACACCAGGAAAGCTTTGGCCTGCTTTGCTTGGACATGCCATTGAGCGAATGGCGTGGTGCAGCTGCTTAAGCGGCTTTGCGGGGGAAATGCATATAGGCAGAGCGTAGCGTCTTGGCAATTGGAGATCCTCGCTCCCCCACAGACCAAGGCACTGATCGACTGCTCCAAGTTTATGAAAGGCGGCATTGGAAGAGAACGTCCCCCTCCCGCCTCCTTATTGAGACAAGTTTTCTCTCTGCCAGCGTGTTGCGCGGTTTGTGTTGAATTAACTACTCACATTGTTAATGTGCATGTCCAGGGAAACAGTTCACACGCAAGCATGTCTCATCGGCATGTCTTTTTTTTTTTTTTTTTATAGCCTATCCTATATCCCCCACCATCACTTGAATGGTTCTTGGAGATGCTGGCTTGTTGGCTTGCCGGTTTGATGGAAGTGGGTGTCGGTCCTTGAATGGAAATGGCGTGGACTGCATAGGGCTGGCATTCACCACTGCGCCGCGCCCAGCTATAGGTCACTTCCCGCGATCAAGTGGGGACCTCGTTGACAAACACCGAACGAGGGCTGCGTATTGAGAATGCTCTCGAGGCTCGAGACACTTTCGCATCGGTCTTTTTTAAAAGAGGAGAGTCCCAGATCAGGAGATATCGCCAAACCCAGCCGCCAATAATCACAATCACCTGCGAGAAGCCATTCCGAAGGCTGGCCATCCAGAAAGCGGGGTATCATCAACTGCTGGTCTTCACCTTTCATCAACAATCAACACTCAATCTTCGTCTCGGTCCTTAACGCCCATCTCGACTTCGGCCCACCACTCCCAAACACACGGATTCCCTCCGTTTCTCACCTTTTCACCTCCCCAGCCCAATGGCCAAAGATAAGCGCTCCAAGGCCGCCTCCAGCAGCATCAAGCAGCCGTCACTACTATCCCTGGCAACTAGGGCTGCTGCAACCAACGTCACACCTGCCTGGCCGACATTCAAGCCGGAATTGCCCGCAACCGATCTAGCCCTAGAGACCGTCGTCCCGGACAAGGTCGTTGTGTTCCGCTCCTTCTTCCCACGCTCTCTCTGCCGTGACTACGTCTCCTTCCTCGCCAATCTCCCGCTCACAACCACGCCTGGCAAGCCTAAGCGAGGGCATGCCGTACGGGTAAACGATCGTTACCAGATCGACGATGCCACATTTGCCGACCGTCTCTGGTCTGAGACAGGTCTCAAGGACGCTGTCCTAGATCCTGATCTTGCCCACCTCTGGTACCTTTCTCTTTCCACCGCAGTAAGCATCGCCGTATGTGTGCTAATCGGGCGGTTGACTGGATAGGGGGGAGAAGTCATTGGCTTGAATCCCAATATCCGAATATACCGGTACTTGAAGGGTCACTTCTTCGATGCACACTGTATGCAGCTCATCTTGTATTTCCTGGTTCCCGGTATTCACCGCCCCGTTCCCGCACCCCCCCTCAGCCTGTCGTGATTCTTACCTTTTCCTCCCCACATTTTCGCCTCTTTTCATTCCTGGCTGATGGCTTGGGACAACGCTCCAACCGCAGTCATACCTGTTTCCCCTCCATAAATGCATTGTATTTGCATCGAATCCTGCCCTGACGACCTATGACCAATGACCAGATGACGACTCCAACAATGTGACCATCAAAGCTGCCGGCAGCAATGATATCGTCCCGGCAAAGACGACCTGGACACTCCTGCTCTACCTCACTTCTTCTGCCGATGGCTGGTACGTACTCTCCGGCCAAAACGAGAAAAAAACCAACCCCAACCTAACCATCCATAACAAGTACCGGCGGCGAAACCGCCTTCTATCCCCACGAGAGGCGGTCGGCCAAAGAGGAGATAGTAGTCAACCCTGAGACGGGCATGCTACTGTTGCATAAGCACGGGGACGACTGCATGCTGGTGAGTTTCTTGTCCCGCCCCCCTTTTCGACACTACCACCCCTCTACCTGAGCTTGCAACCCTGTCTCGACTCCCTCCCTCTCTACTCCTCCATTATATATTTGTAGATACCCACACCAACTAAGTCCACTCTCTGACGTATCCTATGACAGCACGAGGGAAGAGAGGTGACGGCCGGAGAGAAGTGGATTCTCAGGACGGATTTGTGTGTTAGGAAGTAGCTACGTACACGTAATAAACAAAGTAGCATATTCCCTTCGCTACAACATCGTCGTTCTGCGCAAGATATAAATGTGGCGTCCACACTGTTCCTACACATCGTTTGGCCTGCCATAATACTCCTCGTTGGCCCCTTCCATATCGTCAACACCATGCCATGTTTCTCTACAGCCAACCGTTCGTTCTGAATACTACAGAAGCTCCTTCAACCTCAATGTGTTCTTCAATTACCCCTAAAGGGACCCCAAAACAATCACACTGGAGGTCACAACACAATTTTTTTCTCGCCAAACCAGCATCTATTTACGCTTTTAACTAGAAGTTACATACCATACCTTGCGGCACAATACAAACCACCCTAAACAGATCCGCTAGTCCTACACACGCTATCTGACCTCGCTCTTATCTAAACCCGACACGTTCAAACCAACAAAACACATCTGACCTTGCCCGTCTCTAAACCTGAAGCGTTCAAACAAAACACAACCACAGACTCGCTGACAAACACTCACCCAAACCTCTTAATAAGTCGTTCCATCGTTGACTCGGCCTCCATCACGACGACTTCTTCCTCAAACTCCAGCTCCTCCTCGCCCTCCGAATGCATACCGAGCAGACCACCAGCCCCGCCACTAGAGACAAGCATATGCTTATGATCCTCGACCATGTGGCCTGACCAGGCACCCTCAGTAAACTCCTTCGCGTCACTGCCGCTTCCCAACAGGTCCGATTCGCTACTGGTGGACGCGGTAAGGGTGACACCGGTGACGGAACTTGCCCCAGACTCGACCAAGGTCGTCTGGGCGGAGTTATCATTAGCATAGAGAGGCTCGAGATCGATAAGGTCAACCCCATCTGGCTCAACCCGAGATATCTCGGTCGGAGCCAACTCAGCCTCATCCGGCTTAACTTCAACCGATGCGACCTCGGCAGACCCAACCTCAGCCGACTCAACCTCAACCGGCTCCTCGGTTGGCGCTTCGGCTGGTTCCTCGGCTGGCTCCTCAACCTCCGGCCCATCACTAATGTGACAAAACAAACGAAGAATCTCGCCACGGTGGACAAGAAGTCCATCACTGGTGTGCGTATAGTCCATATTCAACATATCGGCACCGCTAATCTCACGCTCTCTACCCTCACTAGGCTCTTCGTGGCCGCTCAGTCTTGCCACTTCCGTAGGTGGCATTTTCTGGGCAGCTGGAACGGCTGTTGCCCCAATGGAACCCATTCCCGCCTGGACCGCCGCATCTCCAGCAATTTCCCCAAGAACGCTGTCAAATAGCCATGGGAAGCTGATCAGGGGCATCGACCGCGCGCTGATATTTCTCAATCCCACCTTGCCATTGGGGTAGACGTGAGGCTGACGGGATTCGTGAAGCGCAATCTGTACCTCCTCCCAGGTTACTTGGTACATCGCTGCAACAAAGGGCCTAAAGGTCTCGATTTCGCGCGAGCCACCTGCTTCCTGAATGCAAAGATCGCGAAACTGCTTTTTCAGCGCATACGACTCTTGCCCTACTTTTTCTTGGAGTTTGTAGCTAGAGCCAGTCTGCGGTTTGGAAAGGACAAACGTGGTCCAGACCTCAAACTCTGTTCCGATCTCGAGTTGGCCCATCGCCCGACGCATGGCGATGTCGTACCGACTCTTGATGCGCCTCACCTTTTTTAGTAGGTCATTATCAAGACGGTATCGCTTCAGGATTCGGCTGTCGAATGGCAGCTTGTAGCCCTCATTTACGTCAAAGACTTCCTTCTTGACCATGTCATAAAGTTGGCCCAGGGCCGTAGTTGAATGATAGCTGGCTTTCGGGTTCTTGTCCATGAAATGGGGCCACTTCCTGGGCTCCATGCTCTTGTTCCAGTCGGCAGCGACGCCCGTCTTGACGTAATCAACCGCCTTCGAATGTAGATTTGCCAGTTCCAGGCCTGCAGTCAACAAAAACATCAGAAGGTGTTCTTCTCTCACAGTTGGGTTTCTGACTTACACTTCACATGATCCGCACCATAAGTGTCCGCCATTGCCAAATGGGCATGTGCAATCAGAGGCAGGGTATTTCTCTTCATGTAAATCACAAAGAACTCCTTCAGATTGTCGGCCTTCACAGCATTTCTTTCTCGAACCGGCGGCTCGGGCGTGTAGTCCATCGGCGGATAGCCCCTCTTGTCCTGGGGCGGAAGCAGTCGCTGGTCCCAAAGCACAAAGAAGTCATCCCCATCGAGATCTCCTCCTGAGCACATGCTAGGCAAATCTCGGTCCCCCTTTAAGGGGAATACCACAACATTCTTGATATGGCGAAGGATCGGAATATCCACTGCCTCCACCATACGGATGTCGCCGGGATGCAGCGAGGGATTGCGTCCAACGGCACAAAGTCCGGTGATGATCTTGAAGTGCCCTTCGTTATCTGGATTAGAAACCTGCAGGAAAATCTGTGGGAGTTTGCCTTTCAGAAGGTTTCTTTTGCCTTCAATGGTCTTCGAGTGTCCCCTCAAACTCCCAGTCTCGTCAACGCAGCCGAGAACGAAGGCGCCCTTATCCACAACCAGCCTCGCCTTCTCCTTGAGGCCCTTTATTGACCACGACCGCCATAGCTGGAGCAAGGTGTCGACAAACGGCTCACGTGTTTTCATGAAACCGCTTGTAACCATCCCCGCGATGGTCTTGGTCATCTGGTTTTCATCGACATAACGAGAGAGAAGACCCGCAGCCTTGGAAGAGTCCGTCATGGCAGCGTCATAGTTGGCAACCTGCTCGCTCATCATATCGACGAAGACTTGATCAGGCACCCCGAGACAAGACAATATGCTGATTGTTTGTCGATTTAACGTGGCGCACGCAAATTGGGAGCAGCGAATTACTTCCAGTCCATTGTACTCGGCCAAGAACTTTTGCTGAGACTTTCGAATATGAACCTCCGTGCCTTTGACCTCTGGCCAGGATACTAGCACGCCCTTACAACCGCCCATGCGAAACTGGACCGCTGAAGGGGAGGGCCAAATCTTCCAGTCGTCGGCCACTATTTTTGTTAGGATGGGTGATATCTTGCCAACACCATCAGTGAAGCAACAGTCGCCCCTCTCAACATCAGGGATCTTGACGATGCGAGGAGCAATGAGTGCTCGCACAGGCCGTGTAGTTGAGAAACACTGACCAATTCTGGCGGCGTATTTCGCCACGATAGTGATGTGATTGAATTGGCCCATCCACTGGCGGATCTTGTCGCAGGTGATAACATCTTCAGGGTTGCCTTCAGGTTTGCAAAAAAAGAACGCACCATTTTCGCGAACTTGAGAGTTTCCAAAGGCGAGAAACTCCCAGTGTACATTGCCCATCCGTATTCCCTTGTCCAGGACCCGGTACGCGCGGGTGTAAATTAGATCATCTTGATATCCTTCACATCCTGTTATCCGGCCTTCTGCCAGTTCATCGGTAAACTGGATCCGGAGGAAATTGTCTTGCAACCTGTTGTAGTGACGGATCACACGATTCGTCACCTCAACCGTAGGAGTTTTGAAATAGATCTTTGTCGGTGTGATGATAGCCTTGCGGATTAAAGCACAGTGATTCGGTAGGTTTGCGGTTGCAGGGAGATAGTCGAGAGCACTTGCATTATCAAATAACTCCATCGGCTCGAAGATGCGCTTTCCCTCATCGGCCGCATATTCGAGGATAAGCCGAGCACGGTTGACGTTCAGGGTCTTGAGCTTGGAAAATTCCAGAAGCTTCTCAATGAAGTCGCGGTTGAGGTTGTACTCGCTGAGTACGCCATTCGAAATGCATACCTCGAGCTGATATCGTACATCGAAAGGCAAGGACTCGGGAGTAGGGGAGCCCAGAAGGGCGAGGTCAGAACTGAATCGTGATTGGGATACTGAAATTGGCATGGAAGTCTGATGGTCCAGAATTTCCCACAGCTGTGGTTTCTCGTCCGGGATCAGCTTGAGGGCCACGTCGGCCTTTGTCTTGATATTCCAGTCTTTCAGCCGCTTCTCGACACCCAGCCACTGTTCTGTGGGAAGCTTATCAAGAGAGACCCAAAGTGTGGTCCAGCGGCCTAAGTCTATAAATTGGTAGTCTTCGTCAAGTGAAACAGGCCGTGACGGGGAAAGCGGCCTCTGGTTGATCTCCACGGCGCGTTGCCAAAGCTCACGGTCTCCCAAGATAAGTTGGGCCGATAATTCCTTCAGCTTCTCCGCCCGCTTCCTCCAGAAAAGAGGAGGGCCATTGGTGGATATGACTACAGCTGAGCGATCCCCACTCAAGCCAACTCGGCGAATTGTATTGATATTGCCGAATTTGATGTCGGCCCTGAAATATTGGTTGATTTGACAAAAGAGGACGGTGAAGTAGAAGATCGCCTTTTTTCGCTTGAAGTCAATGATAAGTTTCACAGGGTGCTCATGTCCAGTTGCACAAAGCTCCCTCTTGGCCATGACTGCTCCCGGCTCTGTAAGAACGCCAAAAGTGAGGCTGAATGGGTCGAGGGTTGTGAACTCCGGGCAGGAATTTCCCGTAGGAGTCCGGATGGTGGCTTCCTCGTCTCCATGCCCAGGAAATCCCACTACGGGCCACGCCAGACGCAGATAATTTTCCTCGCCATAGGTAATCTTGCAACGTCCTACGCTGAAGAAACTCGTATTGTGTGGCGGAGGCTCAAATCGGACTCGCGCCTTCCGCGGGGCTCTGGAGTCGTCATCCAGTTCAACATACACAATACTACCGTAATCCTTGAGGCTCGAAACAATGTCCCAGGACGTGACGGCATTGGGAATATCCGTGAGGTGAATCAAGGCACTGCGTCTTTGCTGCCAATTCGGAGGGATCGTTACGGTTGAGTAGCGGCCGGGTCCATTGTTTTCTCGCTGAACATGATTTGCGTGACGGGAGCCTGCCTGTTGCCTTCTGGCAGAATCATTGGAGGTGTTCCTCGGGTGGGGAGATCTATTGTTGACAGCGGGTCGTGGTTCAATCGTAGGGGCCAGCTGTGAGGCCCAGCGTGGAATCATCTTGGAAAACAAGCCTAATGCTAGTGCTAGGGATATTAGCGTTTTGGGAAGTTCCGTTAGGTGGAGGGGGCTGTACCTTGGCTTGATCAAAATGGTGACTTGGTTGACAGATTTAGGAAAGGGAGCGGAATATTTCTCAGCCCCTAGCCCAACGACTTAGGATGAATGGGTTCAGCTCACTCTCTGAACCTGTCTTGGGTGCTTTCCTAGGAGGACATCGCTAGAGAGTACATGTAGCGGTGCTCACAAAAGAGCGGAGTCTTTCATCGCTGGTGCAAAAGGATATTTCTAGGGGCCGTTTGAGGGCTGTGGTTATGAGGGACTCGGTGATGGAGTGATGTCGCCCCGGCGTCGGGTGAAGACCTGCCGTGTTGCTTCCAGAAGATTATTGAGGATCAGCTCAACTTTCCGGACCTCTTGGCCGCGGGATCCCCAGGGAAGCTTGGCTAAGCATGAAAATAGGGAAGGCAGCAACCTAGGAAAGCTTTCGAAATATACTGAGAGGGATTGCCAAGGGTTTGACTCTCGTGAACAAGTGCCGCCTTGACACGGAAGGTATCTCGTTGAACGCGAGGCGCGATACTGTAGTTAGTACCAGCTGATAGTTTGCCCTTTCCACGTATGTGTATGTGCATGTTTACAAATAGAGAGAAGAGGAAGTCGCAAGCCAGGGAGATGGCACCTATCAACCCCGAATGCAGGTGCGAAACGAAAGAAATTAAGGCGGATGGATCACGGACTCTGTTTCCTTCCAGAAAGAACTTTTGGAGAAAGAGTTCCATGGGTAGTTTTAGAGGAGTGAAATGAAACTGCGCAGACAGCCGTGGTGCAAAGGCGGAGTGCTTGCATGAGTTGGTACCCGTGTTTGCAATCAGCCTCCCATCGTGCCTTCCCTTCGTATCCTCCCAACCCCCCCAGATTTCCAGCTGCCTTTACCTTTTTTTCGCGTCCTCTCTTCCAGCCGAGGCACGACTTAAGTCGAGCAAATCCCACAGCTAAACACCCGTTATTCCTCGCCTGCAAGAAAACTCCTAGGAGACGAACCCGATGGCCTCAACTGACAACCCTCGTGCTCCAATCACATCTCCCAGCTATCACAAGAGCACCAAGGTAGCATTGTAAATCAACTGAATTCCATAATCTCAAATCGCAATGCTACTAACGATAACATGCAAACAGCCTCCCAGTTGCTATGATATTCCAATGCGGCCGCCCTCATGACGAACAGAGCAACTTCGCCATCATCCACTCAGACACTTAGCCGAGGAGAACCACGCCACTTTTGCCCGCTCCCCTCCCCAAATGCAATAACTGATAAAGAAACGACAAAGGTTGAATTGCAAATATGTTAGAACCCGCCCTGTCCGATCAAATGATGAAAAAAAAAGCCCCCCCTGTTTTGGCCTGACACCGAAACTCGAACTCAACCACCAGCCCAAAATGCTTGCTTCCATCCTTCCATCGCATCTTCCAGTGAAGTGAAGTCCCATGGCACCACCCGGTTATGCATACCCCGATAGTATATATATATACATAATGCCCGTCTCAGCCCGCAGCTCGTGTATCGTGTGTAAAATGAGACACTAATGCTCCCCAAGATGGTTGCCCGGTCCCGATGTAAAATGCCAAGTCAAAGATAGCTACTCTCCAAAACTACATCTCGCGTCTCTCACAGACACCATGCCGGTCAAAGATCTTTCCAGGGTTCCTGAAAAGGGTTGTCAGCCAGGTGGTTTTGTCAAAGAATAGATGTGGAGAAACAAACATGATCCAGTTCGGGTCTAGCGCAGTCTTGATAGATTTCTGCCACAGGTTTAGCTTCTTCACAAAAATAAAAGGTGGCGGTAGTGATCAAACAAACCATCACACCCAAGGTATCCGCGCCGACCTCCCACAGCAGGGACTCCTTCTTGCCCCAGCCAATTGAGTGCTCGCCTGTGCATGTGCCCTCCATCTCTAAAGCCCTCTTGACCATGTTCTTCACACAGGTCTCAACCTTCTCCCTCTCAATAGGGTCTGTTCGGTTGTAGATGATGCTCTCGTGGAAATTTCCATCTCCAATGTGGCCAAGGATGCTGGCAAATAAACCCAGGTCGTCCATCTCCTTCTTGCTGACCTCGATGATATCAGCGAGCCTGCTGAAGGGTACTGCCACATCCGTACTCCCTGCGATCTAATGGTAAGCCTCTGCAACATTTGTCACTTGATCAGTTTAATCGACTTACAAACTTCCTCGCCCTCCTTGCGCAACGCAAGCATAGACCACAGCGACTCCTTGCGGGCCGACCACAGGAGCTTCTGCTCCCTCGCGTCCTTGGCAAACTCAAAGTTGCTGCCCTTATTTGTTTTCGTAATCTTCTGCACCAAGCTGATGTTCTCCTTTACGCCCGCCTTAGTCCCCGAGAACTTGAAGAAGAGCGTAGGTGACTCCTTCCAGATCCGGGGGGCTGTAGCGCCGCCCATATTGACCACCTTCATCTGTACCTCGTCCATGATCTCCATGGCAGCCACTGGAATACCCGTCTGCATAACCTCAGCAGCAGCAGACGCAGCATCCCGGATCGTTGGGAAGGTGACGACAGCCACAGAAAACTCCTCGGGGATGACGGTAAGCTTGAGAGTGGCCTCAGTCACTAGTCCTAGGGTTCCCTCTGAGCCAACAAACAACCCATTGAGGTTGTACCCTGCCGACGATTTGCGAGGCCGGCGGCGGGTCTTGATGACAGTGCCGTCGGCCAGAACAACAGTCAGGTTGATGACCCAGTCCTTCATGGTACCGTACTTGACCGCGTTGGTACCAGAGCAGTTGGTGCCAATCATGCCACCAATCTTGGCGCTCGGGCCTAAATATTGTTAGTGTATGTATGCCTGTAGAACACGAATGTTTCGAACGCACCAGGGTCAATTGGGAAGAAAAGTCCGCTCCCAATCTTGGCCAATTGCTCATTCAGATCCTGCCAGCCAATGCTGGGCTGAACGACAACGTCCATGTCATCCTTGTTCAGCTGGATGATCTTATCCATGTAAGCAAAGTCGACGCTGATGCCGCCAAACGGCGCCGAGAAGTTGCCCTCGAGGCTTGACCCCCCTGAATAGGGGATGATGGGCACGTGGTATTTGTGGCACACGCGGGCAATTGCCGCCACGTGCTCGGTCGAGCGTGGATAAGCCACGGCGACCGGCAAGCCCTCGGGGTTCGTTGTTGACCATTCCGAATATCCGTGGGCGTGCAGGTCGTCGGGGTCGGTGGAGATGAGGTCCTCCTCACCGAGCTCTTCTCGGATTTCTACCAGGGCCTGGAACACGTGGGGAAAAAAAGAAAAATATTGTTAGTGCAGTCCGTGAACCCGGAGCCTTCCCAGGCGCACAGACGGAGGCGGACGGTTGTGCGACATACCTGCTCCATCTCGCGTACGCTTGCATATCGCGGCGCCATGAACCCGCTATCGAGCAGCATGGTGCCAGGGAAGTTGCCGTGCCGGAGTTCGGAAGCGCCCCAGCCCATCAGGCCGGCACCCGCGGCGACAGCAAAAATGCCCGAAGAGGACCATGCCGAGGCCGTTCGCGGCTCTGGACCCTTGCCGCCGGCAATGGCGCGCCGAAAAGCGGACGTACTGAAGTGCTGTGAGCGGCCGGCGATGAGTCTCGAAGTAGAGCTGCGGAGAGTGGTCGCGGCGGCCACGGACCGGCCGAGGGGCTTCGCCGCCTTCGCGAAATACATTGCCAATATGCAGGACGGCCCTGAGAGAACACAGAGATGTTTCACGGTACGACTCTGAACACTGTCCGGATCGGCAGTAATCGCAACACCACGCTCTGTCTGAATTGGCCTGCCGTCTCCTTTCGTGTTATTCCCGTCTCCTTGGGTTGCTTCTTGGCTTTTTTCTCTCTTCTTTCCGCTCCCGGGAGCAGCTTGTGCAGCGAGATCGACTTTAAGCTGCTTGGCTTTCCGCCGGAAGAATTCCCGATCAACTCACTAATAAAGCGCGCTCTTCCTTACCGTGGACCTTACCAGCTCCTTCAGGTAGACTGTATCTTTCCTAGCGGCTGGATTGATCCGATAATACCCACTCTCCACTTGGTCAGCTTAGATATCGAAATATGGCTCTGGCCGATGCTTGAGATAACAAGGTCCCCGACGTCGCACGATGCACACGTCGCGTGCAGGCACACCAACACGTGCAGACACCCGAGACAGCAGGCGAATATGTTGTTCGTTTCGGACCCCCGCGGGAGGTGAAAAAGGAGACTAGGGATTATGACGACCAGAAATAGCAGAGGCAAGCGTATGGCGGAACCATAGTGGGCGGCAGAAGTGAACCCGGAGGACGTTCTCCCTAATGCGACGGAGTGCTGCGCGGGTGGTGTGTTTGGGAGTGACGATGTGACGATGTCGGGTAGGTATTGCCTCTTAATAATGGATGCCGCGTCCACAATCGGAGCTGGGTGCAGCACAGGGGTGGAGCACCGCCCTAGATCCAATCAAGCTCGGCCCGAACCGAGCTATGTCGAGAAGAGAAGGGGTTGAAGCTTGATGCACCAAGATCAGGACTTGGAAGGGTGTGGTGGTGACAGCTGAGAAGACTGGGAGGTCGAATCACCTCACGGGGAGAGGAGGCGGCGCGAGAGAGGCGGAGTGACAGACAGGGCCGTAGAGGGAGGAGGACTGGATGGGAGGGAGCACGCTGGCAGGCGCGAGATAAGGTAGGCAGGAGGGGAGGTGAGCTTGGGTAGGTAGAAAACGGGCATGGCGAGCGAGGCCATCGAGAAACGACAAGGAGTCAAGACATGTATATGTATGTAATGCAAGCGCAGGGCGGGCCAACGGGCAGAGCGACTGGACGGGGCTGGAGAGGAGGCCAGAGCTTCAGCATGTCCAGGCTGTTGGATGGCGACAGCGCAAGGAAGGCGTCCTCATGCTGGCCGCTGCGACTGCTCGGTGGTCGCTGCTTGCTGCCCTGCCCACTCCCGTTGCCCACAGGCAACCTTGTCGACCGGCGCTAAGGTAGTCGAGACTACGGCAAACACGGGGTCTGGCGGGACTTGCGAGGTACCTGGGCTCTGGGGATCATGCTAGGGCAAGGCCGATCCTCGAAAATGGGACGAGGGACGGGGAGAGACGAACAGCGGAGACGTGCCCGTGTCTGTTTGCGGCATCTGACATGTTACACGCCCTCGCCCGTCGCGGGGCCGGCGTCGAGATGCCCATCTGCACGGCAGTGGGGTGCGACGTTGCCCGCCCGATCTTTTGCTAGATGAAATATTCAGATGTCGGAAGACAGCCATCGGCCACCACCTAGCCAGCAAGCGACCAGAGAAAAAAAAATTTCTCGTGCTTTTGTCGTCCAGGTACCGTGCGCCTTGCAGATCTCGCCTGCTTGGCTTGTACCGAGGGGTAGTTGCTGAGCCCCTGAGCAACGTGTGTTTCTGCTCCGGACACTGCCGTATTGGGCTAAATGAAGCTGGCGACAAATCGCTCTCGGGTTTCAACAGAATGCATATCTGGTTTTGACACCGCCCTCAGTACGACCAGAAAGTGCCATGGGGAAACGCTCATGCTGGCGGTGGGTCCTGGGTACTGCCATCACCTGCTTGCTGCCCGGGGGGTGAGAGGTCGGAAGGAATCTGCATCCGCCCCGCACCTGCCATCCAGTCCTCAGGGCGTTGGTGTCGTCAATGTCAGGATTGATACACGGCGCACAAGACAGGGAAAAGGTGGTACCACAAAGAGCCACTTCCATCTTGTCGCAGATGCTGCTGTGTGTTTCTAACGTCTTTGCCTCTCGTGTACATCCGTGCAATTACCTGATCGGGCGTCAAGGGCGACATCTATGCGGTGAGAATGGCGCTGTTTGGTCGCGCTGACTAACTGCCACAGCTTGGTTCTCTCTCTCTTTTATTTTGTCGAGCGGGCCGCCTAGGGGGTGATGCAAAAGCCGGAGCGGCCAACGGCACACCAGGACGCTCCGAGGGTGCTGGTGTTGACGACCCAACTGCAGATACATGGCAGTACATGGGTTGGTAGTCCTGTACCTGCTCTGAATAGCTCTGCTTGTGGTTATCCCGGATTACAGCAAGATGACGGGAGACTTGCGCAGCGCCAACCCATCCTCCCACAACACGGATGGGCCTTGACGTCTGGACGGATTGAGGTGCTTCCGAGCCTGTTTACACCCGTGCCCAGCTGGCGCTTCACCGGCCTCTCGGGGAGCAGCCAGAGGAAACGAAGGGTAGAGAAGGGTAGTTTTCTTTATTCTAGTGTATCGCGGAAACGCTGTTGTGTGACCTCTTCGTCGGAACCGCTCAGCCTTGATTAGATCAGGCCTCCATTTCGAGACTGGCCGCCAAACGCGACACGCGGGCCAGAATCATCTACACCCGAACTAGGTACTTTGTGTATACTGCTAGCTCGGTACAACATCGAGCCGGACCGGAATCTAGGCTCAGAATTGCACTTTTAACTTCTGATGCAAGTGCGAGCGAGATATCGTATCGAACAACCACCATCAAGCAAGCTAGAGCCACTCCCGGGTAAGCGCTGAAATTGGCACGCAATAGGTTAGAGAGAGCCTCCTTCGTCATGCTGCTTTCGTGAGATGCGGAATGGTCAGCACACAGGGATGTATTTGCCGAGGGGTCATGAGGACAGAATCGATTTGAATCGGACAAGCTGGATAACAACCGAGCTGCAATAAGAGGGCAGAGGATGTCATCTTCAAGTAGCACCATTTACAGGGTGGTTACCGAGCTTCCCCAGACCGCTTCGTTGCGTGGTTGCGTGGAGCCTGCGAAGAAAAAGGAATTGATGACACGGAATTCGAGTGACACAGGGTGCAACGGTACTTTGGATATACAGTGCTTGTACGGATTGCGGCGCTGACATCGGTGGTTGGAAAGCCTCCTTTTACACGGCTTCTACGGAGCAGACACGCTGTTTGCCTGTCATGTCATTGAGAGAACTTTTCTTGCTGGCTGAGGGAGGACGGTTGTGTCGAGGCTGGGAATGAAATGCCCTGTCAGTGGCGGCCGGATGATCCTGGATGGAAGCAGCAATGGAACAGTTGAAGAACAACTGGGGCAACATGGATGGGAGCATGGATGAGAGGCATGGTCCAAGCGTGCTGGAGTTCACGCTGCCCCCTCTCGAGCCCCTCTGCTGCCCCTCGTCGCCCTATGCCAAGCTCCTTCCTGGTTCCAGTCTGCCCCGCAATCCACAATGCTACGGCGGACTTTTAGCGGCACCTTGATGGGGACCCACCGCGTTGAACCAGGGGTTTTTCAGATTTCAGATTTTGGAGATTTTGCATGAGGCTATGGGGCATGCGAGCAATCAGGAGATATTCCAGTCCGGACGACCTGATCTCTGGGACTCGATGAGACCCGACGTCCCGTCCCATAATCGGGCCACTTACGCTACGTCGGCACCCTGATGTTTCCCATCGCTGCGCGCGGCAGAGGACTTGTCGGCCGCGGCTGTCCCCAACGAGGAAGCCGCGCCAGGAGAAACTCAATTCTAGGTCTTTGAAAAAGAAAGCACCGCGTAGCAACGGATCTGTCAAAGCTGCTCCGTCCTGCTTCCTGACCGATCGAACGGCCAGGAGGGTTTCGTCCCTGTGCCAATGAAACGGTCGGGATCAGCCAGATTGGATGCAGGTCGCCCTGCTGTTTGCGGGCATAGGTAGGGCGCACCGCGAAATTCACAGGGCGGGTAGGTAACATTAGGTACAGTTTGTGGGACGGTGGAAAGCCGACTGCGAAGTTCCGACGCAGGCATTCACGCATTCAGGGCCTTGCAACCACCGCTCTCGCTTGGTGGGTTTGCACAACCTCAGCTTACAGACAACCACGCCGCCGACCCTGCATCTCAGCCTGAAGCGCCAGACACCGGAGGGTATGAGGCTCTGAGGCGTTGGCCTCGTGCTGCCGCATCGGTACCGCATTGAGCCTCCGGTTCGCGAATCCCATCATGAATCCCACTCTGGCCGCCCGCGCCCGACGGAGAATTCCACGGATCATCTGGCCCATCTGAGCCATCTCACTGCTTTTTCCAGCTCGCATGTTTCGGACCCTGCGAGTCACACGCCAGTCCCGCTCCCTGGTACGCTAGAGCAGTTTTCCCAGTGCCGACCGCCCGTCCTCGCCGCTCGGCGCTCGGAAAAGCCTCTGTCGCTTTTTTTCTTTTTGACTGCACTAAGAAACAGGTTATTGCGGCGTGCACACCGTATCTTGGTTTCCCCCGCCTTTTCCAGTGGTTGAACGTCCTATGGCAAGCAGCCAGCCCCTCCTGTAGGGGCGTATTCAAGCTGCGTAAACGCACGTGTTGCCTCCGGCGGCGGACCACCCAGCCCAAGTTGCACACCAAGTGCAACTGCTGGGCCCTCCAAGGGCGCCACCACGACCAAATCTGTCAGTGCCTGTCAGTGTCTGGCAACGGACAGGCACACACACACACCACAACAACACACACCCGACGCACCAGACGCACCCGTCTCGAGTTGGTCAAGCGAATCGACGAGGCGGAAGGGCCGTCCCTTGTCGGCCATGTCTTTGCTTAACCCCAGGACCCCAACTGTCGGTGACCTGGCTGGGAGCTAGTTTTTGACACTTGTGGCAAGGTGCTGAAGCCTGAAAGCCACTGGCTACTCCCTCGCCGGCCAAGAGAGCCACAATATGGGGTCCCTCAGGCGGGCAAAAATGCGAGAGGCGGGATGAATCGGCTAGAAACATTACACGAATATCCTGCTCAAGGCATATACCGCCCCGCGCCCGGACTCAGCTCCTTCCCCCATAGCCTCTGCGCGCACACGCCAGGCCTGCCCCTGGAGCTGGCAAGACGATCCACCTTGTATGGACGCCTGGCCAAGGAGCAAATTAAGGACCCTAGAATCAAGGCGCCCCGGGGGTGCACAAGCCGAAGCATTCCGTGTTATTGATGAGCGATATCCAGAGCCGCCTGCCAGGACAGGGCAACGGAAGCTTTGCCCAGTCCAAGATTTCGGTGAGCCCGGCCTGTCAAAAATTGTTCGAGGTGGGGGAGGGGTAACTTCGGTGCTTCTAGATCCTTCAGCCACGTGCAACCCAACGGTCAAAGGTATCTCGCTCGAGAGGGGAGTCATGAAACGGGTGCAAGCCTGTCAGTGGTCCCAATGCTTCAGTATGGAGGGGGGTAGCTAATCTACACTTCCACCGCCCTCCCGCATCTCTGAAGTCTGAGGTGTGGCCGACATTACTTGACCCTGGGCTTAGAGGGACACGTCCAACGGGGCGTGGATTGAAAGCCTACCATGTCTAAGCATTCACCCGCACGTCAACGGAGGGTCACGAGACAGTCCTTGATGGAACGTCAGTGGTTGAGGGACAAATCTTGCCTATCCCTCTTTGTGTGTGTAATGGGATGCGGTCCATGGTTCTTCTCTTGAGAGATAGGGGGCCTAGTGTGAGTGGTTGTCGAGGCATCTGCCCAGTACCTTACTTCTACCTAACACGGCGTTCCTCCAGTGTTACTTGCTTCCAACCAAGCAAAATGCCAAACAACAGCGTCACGTTCCAGGCGCGCGTAAAATACCAGTTTATCTATCGATGCCAAATCAACATGTTTGCTATTACCAAATAGTAACCACTCCCCTCATTCCACCCCCGCCTCCGGGCATCACTCGGTGCTGGTGCTTCCTGCACTTCGCTGCCTCGATGTGAACAGACGGACATGTGCTGTGTGTGCCCTGCCGTGCATCTGGGCCATCGAAAGGGTACGTGAACCTACATCCTGCGTCTCCCTACCCGATATCACTCCTCCCCACAGTTTGGACCCTCACCAAAGGTGTACGCCGTGTGCTGTCATATCTCCGTGGGCACGCCGAGTACCCAGACACTAGTCCTGTATCTACTCCAGATCTTGCTCATTACAAAGCAGCGCGAACAGACGCGTATCTGCCTAAGCCTTCCCCCGTGGCCCACCTCATCGTGTATGCCGTCCCTGATACCCGGATGTAAGGAAGCGCGGGGAAAAAAAACCGGTATCAAATAGCGCACCCTTCTGCCTTGATATCGGCGGGGCAGCGCGACATGGCTGTTATCTCGTGCGCGGCTCTTTTTGGCAGAGATATTTCCACACGCAAACATATGTCCCTCACCCACAACGACAACCAACAACAGCCACCGCGCCTGTGCCTGACGATACAAACAAAACGCTCGGAAGCCCGAGCCTAAACCCCGAGCCCGGCGAAGGCGAAAAAGGGGAGGTGATGAAACAAAGGGCTGCCGCTGCCCCTTGCTCCTCAACCCATCCAGGAACCGGAGGGGGAAGAGCCCGCAGAGACCAGGGGGCATGTCAACATAGGCACCAGCCCCTGATAGTAAACCGCCGAGAGATACTTGCCAGCGAAGCCAACGACCGGCTCACGTTGACAACGACGTGGGGTACCGCGCCGAGCCGAACCGTCCAAGCCTCAGCTTTTCACCCCGATCCTCCATCACCATCACACAGTCCAGGGACGTCAACACTAAAACGCGAGCCCCTAGCCGTCGTTCGCCGAGACAGTCGCAAGCGACGCCGCCGGCGTCGTCTACATCAGAGCCCAACCCGGCGCGGCCCAACTCTCACATCAAACGTGGGATACCCATATCGTACCATACCCTGTACCCCTCAAACCTCACCTCCACGCTCACCATCACGCCTGTATCCCACCCTAGCACCCCATCACCTCACCTCCTCCTATGTTTGCCCTACCTTCACCGTCACATCCCCATCCAACATGCGGCCGACAGGCAACCCGCAGTCCGCAGCCTACCCCAGCAGCCATCACCTCATCTCCTCTTGCTTGCTGTATGCACAGTCTGCAGCGGGGGATGAGGTTAGCCGTGGTGAGTTTGCATGTCTCCTGCCAAGTACAGATGGGGCTTTCTGGGCCAAGTGCTGTCCGCGTCGTGACAAAAACCCCAAGTGCAGGATTTGGGACCCTGCACGAGGACCGATTGGGTGTAAACAAGAGAGGGGCTGGATATCTTAGTCCGCAAAGGCACGGGGGTATCAGCCGTGATGTGCCATGGCGGTAAGACTAGCTCAAGGGTGCGTCCAGATTATGTATGCATGAACCTCAGCGCCATGTTTTCCTCACCGCTTGGTGAGGCACTGAAGATCCAGCAAAGCATATGCAGGCTGGAAGAGATATTGCACAGGATTAAGCGGCCGCACATTCACATAGAAATCGACCCCAGAGCAGCGGAAAGACGACTTAGGTTCGATACGATCCAGTATCGAGGCCGAATTCTGGCCCATGAATACTAGCTAGCTGGAGGCTCATAATAACTGAGCCCAAGCTAAAGCGACATCCGGTACTCCACCCAGCATGCTTTTGTAAATCAGCACCTAAAGTCCTGTTCCGCCTTCCCCGAATCCCTAGGAAAACTCCCTTAGTGAGCAATGGTGGTGGCCCGACGGCGGTCACGCTCCTCAGCGATGGTGAGCTTGACGCCCTTGCCCTTGGGCAGAGAGATCCACGGCTTCTCGCTGCCGATGACAAAGACGTTGGTCTCGCGGGTGGCGAACGAGTTGTCAATGGCATCCTTCAAGTGGATGATTCCGAATCCACCGTCGTGGCGCTCGCGGTTGGTGATGACACCAACACGACCCATGTTACGACCACCAGTGATCATGGCAATGGCACCAGTGTCGAACTTGACCGAGTCAACGATCTTGCCAGTCTCGAGGTCAATCTTGACGGTGTCGTTGACCTTGATGGTCGGGTCGGGGTAGCGGATGCTGTTTCAGTTCGTTAGCGAGCCGAAAAGGGTATAAAACATACCAACCGTCGTCCAGATCTTGTAGATCTTCGCTTCTTTCAATCGAAGGTTCTTCCCGCAGATGGGGTAAGAGCCCACGATCCACCAAAGCTTGGTCCAACGGCTGATAGATGTCGACAGAACTTACGTCCTTGCATCATGCGTAACCAAGAATGGGATTCCGCCACGGCCGAGCTGAACGCGCTTGACTTTGCCGAGCTTGTACTTGGCCTCCTCGTCCTGGATGCGGTGGACGGTGAAGCGACCCTTGGTATCGTAGATGAGGCGGAAGTTCTCGCCGGTCTTCTCGATAGTGATGACGTCCATGAAACCAGCGGGGTAGGTCATGTCGGTGCGGACCTTGCCGTCAACCTTGACGAGGCGCTGCATCAGGATGGCGCGCGTCTCGCGGTAGTTGAGAGCATACTTGAGTCTGTTGCGGATGAAGACGATCAAGGGCATGCAGTCGCGGAGCTTGTGAGGACCGGCCGAGGGGCGAGGGGCGTAGACGCCCGAGAGCTTGTCAAGCAGCCAGTGCGACGGGGCGCTCAAGCGCTTTTGGTGCTTCTTACTGTGGTGATGGGTTAGCTATCGTGAGCCGTGAATTTCGACCTCGGTCCATCAAGGCGCAGAGGCACGAATTCCTTGCGGATTTCGTAAAGGCAAGTGCCATCTCTTCGACTGATTGAATACTGATATTCATCTAGGAATGTTGGCTACACTTACGGTCCTCTACCCATTTTGACGTTATTGCTGACGAAATTGGTGGTTGAGGATTGGGAAGAGATTCTCGCGGTCGTGGAATTCCAAGGCGGAGATTGATGCAAAAAATGTTTTGTGCCTGCTAAGCCCTAGCGGGTGGGCTGGTGGGCGGGCGGAGAGCGGTGGCAGAATAGGCAAGGCCGTGCGTTGGCACATTAGAGGTTTGTGGGGGATATCTGCCCCACCAGCAGCCCGGCTAATCGCGGGTTAGGGTTGACTACGGTTCTGTTCACATTTCCCGTTCAGTCAACTTGAACTTCAATTCATCGAAGCAACCTGCATGAGGCCATGGAAGTCCGAGCCTTGATTAGTCGGAATCTCTGGCTTGTCATCCCCAACCTACCCAATCCCTTCTTTCTTTTCTTTTTTTCCTCCTACGCAACAATCCTCTCACAACTCACTTAATTCCTTCACCGCATCCTAAACACACGACCGAAAAACCGCCGACCAACACAGCCTCCGGCTCCGGTCTTCTCCGTCTTGGCGCGTCGCGTGGTCCTTCTGAAAGCTGTATGCACCGAGACTCGAGCACTGACTTCGCCCAGTTACTTTGACAAGTGAGTTGCTAGATGTCACAGAGCATGATTGCTAGAAGGACACCTGTGTGGCTGGTGAGTGCTTCCCCGCCGGGGCGCGTGTGGATGTGGGCTTTCAATTCCATCAACAAATCGACTGGCTTGAGTGGGGGTACCATTCAGATCACCCGCGGACATGATCGTAGGCAGGTACCAGCCAAGATTCGTACACGCGTGCACCTCACTTCCAGACACAACAGTCATCCGGGATCTGAACCAAACCGAACCGCATCAGCTGCGCTATTCCACACCCTATACTGCTATTCTCTTTGCACAAACCGAACTCACACACCCGATCTTCCCACTCTCCCCCTCCGC
This sequence comes from Lasiosphaeris hirsuta, assembly GCA_030549175.1. Taxonomy (NCBI): domain Eukaryota; kingdom Fungi; phylum Ascomycota; class Sordariomycetes; order Sordariales; family Lasiosphaeriaceae; genus Lasiosphaeris; species Lasiosphaeris hirsuta. Next base: position 992,109 of record JAUKUA010000001.1, read on the forward strand.
TGTAAAGACCGACTGGGGGAGTCCAGAGAGAATGTGATTTCTCCTTCCCCCAGAAAGGATAGCACCAAAAGAAACTCGCACTAGGATTGCTCCCTTTCTAAACCTGTAGATATCCCATCCATCAGATACATAACAGGGAAAACATGAGAAGAGGCAGAAACAGCATTCATCATTTCTCCGGCCCCAACGGACCTGCGCCCCCTCCCCCCCCCCCTTTCCAACAATATGGCATCGGTCGCCAATCCAGTGAACACCAGCAATCTCGTCTTTACCACTTTCTTTTTTCTTTAACCCAGCCAGTCCTGTAATGAGTGATAGAGAGAGATAGAGTCAGGAACTTAGGCCTGTAGAAGCTCTAATCTGGGAAACATCGAGAGAAACATGTCTTGCATCAATGAAAACAACCAATCTTCCTTTTAGACAAGACAAGAAAAGAACAACCGGCCGTGACTCCTTGTAGACTGGGGGAAAAAACCGACAGATGCAGAGTGTGCCTGAGTCGACTCGTTCTTCGCGAAAAAACCTCTTCTTTATAACAGGACCATCATGGGCCCTTGGTCTCGGTGCCAAATTTTCCAAGCCTACTCTATCCATAGAGGCACAAGGCAAGACAGAAGGGTTGATCACCTACCCCCCATTCCATACCTTCCATCCTCATATCCCCCACCACCACCTCCATACCTCTGATGATGGTGGTGATGATGTTGATGTTGTTGTTGTTGTTGTTGTTGTTGTTGTTGTTGTTGTTGTTGCGGGTGGTGTTCCACGTTACCATCATCTAACAACAGTCGGCTGATATCCATATCAGTAGCACCCACATATATGGGCGGCCCAGATCCCCCAGAACCCGTTCCCATCATAGTAGTGCCTGATGCCGATGACGATGGCTCGTTTCCGCCGCCTCCCAGTCCACCCAAATCAAGTAACACATCTGCAAATCCCGGAAGGGTTCCTGGTAAGGACTCGGTTGACGACTCGTAAAACGCTGATGTCGGGATCCACTTGGGCATCTCATCCCTCGAGCTCGACCGGTTCAGCTGCTGTTGCTGCTGCTGCTGCGCCTCCAGCGACATCACGCCACCCGTGCTCGAGGGGTGATGCAGCGCCTTGAGCTTCTCAATCGTCGTATTTACCGACACCAATGGCTCGAGCAACCCCCCTCCCCTCCCTGCTCCCCCACTACCATCACCCCCACTCCCCCCACTCCCCCCTGTCGCTCCTGTCGGAGCCCCACCGGCGCCACCGATAGCACCATCCTTGACATGAAAACTGCCCTTCTCGATGCGAGCATAAATCTCAGGATACTTGTTCCGCACGCGATCACGCAGATCCGTCGGTTGGCGGGTAGATAGGTTGTACCGCCGATCGCGCTGGATCTTTGTCCAGGCCGGGCCGTACTGGTCGAGGCCTTCGAGGATCTCCTTGTCGTCCTGTTCGGTAAAGGGTCGCCGCTCCCGCCGGTGCGACTTCTTAAAGGGCCCGTGAATGCCGAGCTCGACGAGGTCTTCGAGCCTTTTGCGGTGGGCGCGGCTCTTCCGCTGCTGTTGTTGGTTTTGGGGATCGGAGTCGGGGTGCTGTTGTTGTGAAGATGATAATGTGTCTCTATCTCGGCTAGCAGAGGGTAGAGTCGGGGTAGGAAGACCCTCGGGGTCGATTAGGATGTTCTCCAAGGGCAATAAACCGTGGCTGCCATGCTTTTGACTGCCGGTGCTGCCACTGCCGCTGCCGCCCCCGCCCCCAATGAAGTTGTTGTCATCGCTTGTATTCCCGTAAGGGCTGGGCCCAAGGTCGGTCCTATCCTTGCCAGGCCGCTTCTTTCCCGTAGATCCACGTAATTCGTCCGGACAACATGTGCGGAACCGGTCTTTTAGGTCCCCCGCCGTCCGCTCGTTGAACTTGAAGTCAGGGTCCTCCAAGATGCTAGTCCATTTTCCCACCCCGTGGCGGCTGACGCCCAGTAGAAGGTGATTGGTCTCCTCGTCGGACCATTTCCTCCTCGGCTTGGCTGCGCGCCGCTTCACTTTTGCTGAGTTGCTGCCATTGTATCTGTCGCCCTCGCCCGCAGACGTTACGGCTGCGGCTGCAGTTCTGTCGTCCCCACTAAGCGCTCCAGTATTGCTGAAATCCTTCAAGAGGTTGAGATTGCCGAGCCCTTCTGGGTTGTCGAAGGTTCCAGATGATATAGGTGGGAAAACGGCGGCGTTTGGGGGTGGCTCATGCAGGCCAGCAATGATAGGGGGAACGACCTGCTGGGTCGATTTTTGCTTCTTGAGTGGCTGGGGGAGCTGCACAAAGTCGTCCTTGGTGGTGAGGGCGCGATGTCTCTTTTTGGTTGACGGGTCCTCCGAGGGGTCGGTGTTGTTGTCGTCGAAAATGCGCAGGGGGAGGGTCGACGTGTTCGCTTCAGCAGCGTCTCGGAGCAACAACTGCAAGGACGACTTATTGGTAAGCTGACTGGGGATGTCATTGGTGAATGCATTGTCGGTTTGCGTCCCTTGTTTTGCTGAAAAAGAGTCGTCGCCGACGGCATGCAGCGGCGGAATATGCGGTGCCTGCGTCGCCTGTGCTGTCGATGTGGACTTGTCGGCTCCCCGGGCGTCGGGTTCGAGTGGGGGGAGCGAGAGCGACTCGTTTGCGGCGGCATCGAGGGGCAGCAACTGTATCGGCGGCAGCTCAGCAGTTTGCGTGTTGTTGAGCAGGTGTATTAGTCGTGGCTCGATGGTAGCCATCATGAAGCAATGGCCTCAGAGAGGAGGGCATTGGGCAGGTGGGACGAGGCGAAGGCCTTGATAGAGAGAGAGAGAGCGAGGGGGGGGGGAGGACGGGGTGACGGAGCGACGAAGCGACGGACGAGTCGATAGACGAAGAGCAAGGACGTGGGAGGCAGTATGACGCGGCGGACGGCACACGATGGACGATGAACACGGAACGCGGGGGGAATTGTATCACGGGCTCCCGGAGCCCTTCGAACAAACTGCGTTCAATGGAGGGGTTGTAACTATGGGGCGATGGGGGGAGGGGAGGGAAAAGTCGACAGGGAGGAAGAAAAGCGCGCCCCTTAAGGAGATGTTTGCTTTTCCTCTGATGGATGGGTACAGTCGGGGCAGCTCGGATGCGATTCTAGGCGTCACTGCCCACGAAATAGACTTTTGTCGAAGACCTTGACATTTGATGTCTCGCAGACTGCTTTGCGGGCACCACGGTACATCCATCAGAGCGGCACTCGACTGCTGGGGCCGACTGCTCCAGGTACGAGCGCGCGTTATCAGGGTCCAGCGCCTGCTACGCAGAGGCAAAATGCAGAGGCGATGGGGAAACGCCAGCACTCTCTTTCAGCTGTCATCCAGGCGACTAGACAAACGCCCCCATGTGGTCTCCAGGGTTTCGGTGTCTCGACTTGTGTCGTCTCGTTCGCCACTGGAACGAGGGCATGTGGGAGGCAATTAACGGCCGTGTCAAGCTGAAGTTGGCGTCCCAATCGGGGTGATTGATCGGTTGTAGAAAAAGCACGAGTGTCCATAGATCCAATGCTTGTCGACTGCGGCACGCCGGCCTACCTACAGGATGCAACTGCACAGCAGCATGGTCCGGGCATGTGCAAGGCCCTGACTCCATTGCTCCTGCCAGCCACTCGGCCTGCCATTGAGAACCTGGAACCCCCAGCTGGAGAGCCAGCCATGCCACCGTGTGGACTCAATAGGACGGACGGGATGGCGGGGGGGAAGGCGGGCGGGGGGAAGGCGGGCCCTGAATGAAGCCTTCCATTCCACTCCCCCCTCTTCCCATCCCCCCACGGGGCCTCAATCCCAACGGCAGCGGGCACACGGGAAAGCGTGGCAGGTACCCGTTTATCGCCCGCGCATCGTGGGATTCAGACAGCCCTTAACCGCCACAGCCATCCGCATATACTTGATTTGGGGCCGCATTTTGGCGCTGGCCCCCTCGGATTTCCAGCACCTCGTGTCCTACTCCCGCGCATGGAGAGTAAGAAAGAAGGAAGAAAAAAAAAGAAATACATCCGTGAGGCCGGAATCAAGCCGCTGTCCACTGACAATGCCCACTTGCAGCGGCGCAGCTCGACTGCAACCCCGAAGTCGCAAAAGGACCGCAGTCACCACACAGAGAATACTGACCGCATCGAGTCGAGCCCTCGGCTCGGCTGGACTCGGTGCCACTGCTTTGCTTGCGCATCGAATCAAACGTATCCCATCGTGGCTAGAAAACGCTCATTGGGTCCCGAACCAAATCCCATCGCCCTGCTTGCAGTCCTAAACTCTATCTCCACGGCGTCTGCCTAGAAAATTTCTGCTACCAAAAGAGTCACTCGCACACACTCACTCACACACTAGCACGCTCGACACGTTCGCTCACTGTTTAGGTAAAAGTTCACGGCATTACGTGTGGCAAGCTAGAACAGCCTGACACATCCCTCCCTGTTCGACGCGTTGCCAGCCGGCAATTGGTCCGAGTACGCCTCGGTGCACTGTCCAGTATGGGCGCCCAACGACCCGGGCACGGAGCGAAGTGTACGGACACGAGACGGCAGGTACTCAAGCCAAGACGATAGGAGAAGGGAGCATATTGTACGGAGAAAGCAAGCACGCCAAGCACCTAAGCAGAGCGGATGATAATCGCAAGCCGGGTTTGCACACCGAGCCTGTACGACATCGGCACATTTTTGAAATGATTTTTAACTGTTGACGTTGTATCGGAGCGATGACAGGGGGCCGAGGACTGGTATGGGACAGTAGACCAGCAACACAATAATAAAAAATAGGTATCCGTTCCTTCATGTATGAACTACAACACCTGCAATGTGTCTGTAGAAGATTTCCAGCCCGCATCACATTAATCGCCCGAGAAAATGCAGACCCGATATGCAAACACCCTGATTGTTTTATCCAAGAATTATCCCATTCCACATAAAGCCCCTGTCGTCAATGTTCTAAGTACAAGAAAGCTTGGAGGTCATCGGAGCGATAACAAGTTGTCGTAGAGAAGAAAAGGCAAAAGCAAGCTTCGAATATCCCCCTTTACAAAGCAAAGAAGACGGCGGCCATGACAGCCGGGAGGACAAGCGCAACCGAGTTGCGACCCGCACCAGCGGTGACGGGGAAGGTAGCCGACGTGCTAGCCGGCTTGCTGAGGCCAGTCGAGCTGGCAGCGCCACCAGCAGGGACAGCAGGCTTGGTCCACCCTGGCGAATCAGGCTTAGCAGCAGTAACGGTCGTGAAGGAACCAGCGGTGGTTGGCTGCCAGGTAGGAACAACGATGGGGGTTCCAGCCGGCTTGGGCCAGCTGCCCTCGGGAGTACCCTCAGGGATGCTACTGCCAGGCTTAGGCCAGCTACCCTCAGGAGTGCTATCACCGGGCTTGGGCCAGCTGCCCTCGGGAGTACCCTCAGGGATGCTACTGCCAGGCTTAGGCCAGCTACCCTCAGGAGTGCTATCACCGGGCTTGGGCCAGCTGCCCTCAGGGGTGCTGCCACCGGGCTTAGGCCAGCTTCCTTCGGGGGTACCCTCGGGGGTGCTACCACCGGGCTTAGGCCAGCTACCGGGAACGCCAGGAGCATCGGTGGGCCAGCTGCCAGTGATGGGACAGATGGTGGTGCTAACGGCAATGACCTCAGTTGTAACGTGTCCAATGTGGGCGGGGCAGTTGGTGACGGTGGGAGCGCACGAAGTGACAGTGTAGACAGTGGTCGAGTAAACGGTCGATGTGGTCCAGCCAGTAGGCAGCGGTGTCCAGGTGGGAGGGGTCGTGGTGGGTGTAACAGGGCAGACAGTGGTAGAGATGGCGATGGTCCTGGTGACAACATGAGGGCCGTTGGGGCAGTTAGTGACGTGAGGAGCGCATGACGTGACGGTCTCGACAGTGGTGGACCAGATGGTGGATGTGGTCAACTCAACAGACGAAGTGATAGAAGGCACTGATGACGAGCCGGCGCCAGTGGGAGCAACCGAGCTGCCGGCATGGGGAACCGAGCTGCCACCGTGGGGAATCGAGCTACCGCCGTGGGGAACCGAGCTCGATACGCTGGACGAAGCAGGGACAGTTGAGACAGGGACGCTCGAAGCAGGGATACTCGAGACAGGGACGCTTGAAGCAGGGCCTGAAGGCGCCGCGGACGAGGCGAGGCCGGAGCTAGGAGCAGTTGAAGCAGGAGCTGTGCTGGAAGCGATGGGCTCGGAGCTGCTCGGGGTAGCGCACTCCTCAGACTCGGTGCTGGCAGCGCTGGAAGCGGCCGACGAGGCGACAGACGAGATACCAGAGCTAGCGGCAGAAGATACTGCTGAGCTAGCAGCACTAGAGGCAACGGACGAAGCAGCCGAGCTGGCAACGCTGGAAGCAACCGATGAAGCGGCAGAGCTCGCGACTGATGAAGCAGCGGAGCTGGCAACGGACGAGGCAACGGAGCTAGCGGCAGATGAGGCAGCGGTGCTTGAGGGGATGGCAGAGCTCGTGTCATCGTCATCATCCTCGCATTCATCCTCGTCGTCATCGCTGGCAGTGCTGCTGGGGATAGCAGAGCTGGCAACGCTCGAGGCAACCGGGGCGGATGTGATGGAAGCGGGCACAGACGAAGCAGCAGAGCTAGCGACCGATGAGGCGGCAGAGCTGGCAGCGGATGAGGCAGCGGTGCTCGAGGGGATGGCAGAGCTGATATCCTCATCATCGCACTCCTCATCGTCATCGTCGTCATCATCGCCGGCGGAGGTGCTGCTGGGGATAGCAGAGCTGGCAACGCTCGAGGCAACCGGAGCGGATGTGATGGAAGCGGGCACGGACGAAGCAGCAGAGCTAGCGACGGATGAAGCGGCAGAGCTCGCAACGCTAGAGGCAACGCTAGAGGGAGCGACGGAGCTGGGGACCGACACAGACCCAACAACAGCCTCGTGGATAAACTTCAGGTACGACACCGCGGGCGCGACCTCGTTATTGCTAGCAGTCAAGACATCCCAGAGCGAGACACCGCCGAAAGAAGGCTTATTCTTGTATTCCTCGATGATAGCAGCAGCGGCCGCAGTGGAAAGATAACCACTACCAGCAGATTCGGTAGTGTCATCACCAGGGAGGCCAATGAAAATCTTGGCACCGCTACTGGGAGTACCCGCGAGGTAGGTGACCCAGGCATCGAAGTTGAAGTTCGAAGTAGTCGCATCGCAGCCGGGGTTGTTGTAGAACTGAACGAACAACAGGTCGAAGGCGGACTCATCAATGATCGTCTTCATCTTGAAGTACTCCTCGCTCAGCGGGCACTCAGGGGCGGCGGTAACAATATACGAGCCACTGGAAGCGTCAATCAAGTCATGAAGCTTAGCGATCAAGGCATTGTAGCCGGCGTTGTCGTCTGGACATGTTAGTCATCTAAGGTAAAACTGTTCAGGCTTAAATATTATCTTACCAAACTTCACCTCGATGTCGAAATCGAAGCCATCAACCGAGACATGTGCGCCACCGAAATCGAAAGGGCGCGGAATAGTTGAAGCGGCATCGTAAGGGCCAAAAGCCTTAAACAAGAACTCGGCGAAGTACTCTCCATTCGCCGCGCTTGAAACCTCATAATCACCAGCAGCACCACCGATGGAAAGCAGAACCTTGATGCCCTTGTCCTGGCAATAGGGGATATCCTCGGCGATCTCTGTGCATGAGCTGAGAAGCTTCGAGTCGTCGCCATTGCCGTTCTTAAAGTAGCCGTAGCCGCAGTTCGCGGCAAAGTTGGTGCCGGGGTAGTTGAGGCCAGTAGTGTCAGCCTCAGGTGCGTAGTTGACGAAGCCAACGGTGATGAACTCGAAGTCGCCCTGGTCACATCTATCCCTGAGCCTGACGTTGCCCTTCTGTCCCCAGTAAACATTGACGCCGGGGGTCGCGAGGGCCGGGACGGCAGCAAGCGCCGCGAAGGCGAGTGATTTGTACATTACCGGGCTGGAATTATAATATTAGGGGTCTTGAAAAGAGTGTAGTGAGCTGGTGTGCTAAGGCAGGTAGGCCTAGGCCGTAAAGAGTGTGTGGTGATATGAAATCGACCGAAAGAAAGGACGCAAACGAGACGTTTGCAACGGCTGTAGGAAACACGCCGTTCTGGTGTTGACTTGACACTACCGGAAGGAGAGAAAGCTGGAGCAGAGGACGGTGGGAGTGCCCCTTCATATTGGGTCCTGAGGCGGCATGGGTCGTCCATCTCATGGCCCCCATTCTTGCTGCCCGTGGCCACGAATAGTCAAGCTCGGGGAGCTTGGGTCGCTACCTCGACGTTCTGACAACTGTTCAGCCAAGCCATGGTAGACCATCGTGGCCCACACAGCCTCCTCGAGCCTCTCAGGTCTGGGCGAGCAGGCGGCGTAGCAGGGGGGCAGTTCATAGCGTCAGGGCCAAGCGCTGGGTTTGGTTACCGCAAGGAGGGGTGTGGAAATTGCCATGGCCTGCATGCCACCCTCGCTCCCCATCACCCAGCACTACCCACCCTTCGACATGCGCCCCGAGGCCCGCAGAACCCGCTTTCCAGCGAGCTGGACGCGTGCTCGCCAATTGCAGACTTGGTAGCAGGGCGGTCGGGGCCAGCACCCCATTGCGGTACGTCCAATTTCCCCGTTGGGTGCTGCTTGTTCGCCAGCAATAGCGGGGGCGCGTTGGCGGAACTCGCACGAAGGATCCCGGCTCATGAGTCCTAGAGTCGAGCCTTTTCTCCGCACCTCATCCTGCTAGTGCTCTGATGTGAAGAGCCTGCCTGGCGTGGATTCGCACTCTTGCTGCTTTCCAGACCTTCCCTCCCGGCTTCCATCTTCGCCGAACAGACATATTCCATCGGGGCACGCAACAGCACACACGCCCCGGGCACAAAGCTCAATGTGTCGAGGACGAAATAGGAAACGGGCACAGGGCCATGCCCCTCGTCGGTTGTGCGGCATGCCCCTGCCAAGAACTTCTGGCAGGCTAACTCGTGCATGCGCCGCCATGCCCAAATAAGGACGTATTTCTGGACTCGGCGTCAGCCGGGGGGGAAGGGGGGCACTTTCACCTTACCGGGCTGAGTCAACAAGAGCTGACAATAACAGAAAAATATTTATTGAAATTTCCCGGTTCTCCTTTCAATCGCCCCACCCCAAATAATCTAATCGCAGGCCTTTTTTTGGGCGTCAGTTTTCAATTGACTCGTGCCGTTTCGTCAGTGTCAATCCTGATGAATCCAACGCATCCGATGTCGACGGCATCCCATTGCGTATGTGGATGGGGAAGTCTACATGGTTCTCCAGGTTTGTGCAACACGGCTATCTGACCATCAATTCCCCCTTCACGGAAGCGTGCGGCTCTGGCCAAGTCGATGCGATCGACGGCGGCGAACCTGGCAGCAGTGCTTAGCCCGCCCTCGCGAGCTTAATCGAATCGTTGGTGCTCACCTCCGCATTCTGGCTTGATCTCCAAATTCTTGGCCGTCTTTTCGGGCTGTGATCTTCCCCCCCATCCTTCCACGGCGCGTTCTGGATTTACGCGCCACACTCCCCTCACCTGCAGGAGGATACGTACCGCAGCTAGCTCTTGTCATCTGCAAGGTACCAGATCGTGGCTTTTTTTTGTTCGGACGATGCGCTCCCACTCATTTGTCACGCAGGGTTGGACAAAGCCGCTACCATTTGCTGGTCTGCCACGGTGGGTGACAAGACCGACCTCCCGACTTCATGGCTCGCTAGATTTAGAATAGTGCGACGCCGTTTGAGGGTGCTCGGTAGCTAGAACCCTAACAGCATTGGCGCAGGCATAGAAAGAAGCAAAGCGGCGAATAGGAGACGCCTAGATCGCGAGGATACCGACGATACCGACGATACCGAAGCACTAGAACCTCTATCACGCGGTGAGACTCAAATAGTGTAGCGCGCTCAAGCCAAATCAATAGGCACCAGCCAGGCCCAGATGTGGTAGTGTAGGTCAAGGCTGGCTAGGCTGAACAAAACAAGGTGAAGTCAGAAACAGGGCGGGCTGGCTGAAGCAAACTACCTATGCGGTGTAATGTTCAGCTCCCACACTAGCATTCAATGTCTGTGACAACCATGGCAGCCTCTGCCGGTTTCCCGAACTCAGGAGAACCTTCTCAAGAACACGTTGTAATATATAAATGTCTCCTCCACTTTGTCAGCGCGATGACAATGCTCACGTCCCCAATAATCTTGGTGTTTTGAGAGGGGAAATGAGGAATCAAGTCATGTTCAGACACTGCCAGGCGGCCACCCATATCGATAGGGTTGCTTCTAACAATAGACTCGGGTGCTACCTTGCGTAAGGTGCTCGAAGGACGCTTACCCACCACCACACGCAGATGAAGAACCGCAACCCACACCTGCCCCCATACTCACTGGAGTGACTTAGATGAGGGCCGGTTATTGACCGCCCATTCATCAATCACCAAAATGCGCCCGCAGGCGCAGTGGTAGGAAGCTGCAGACACCATTGAATGCGCAACCACGCTCAACAGTAAATGTTCGACATTTATCAGTCTTCCACCTCTTCTGAGATGAGGAAAAACATCGCTTGGGACCTGAGTTCAATTCCTGGCGGGAGAGAACCACTATCTTCAGCTCTCATTTTTGATGTCGTCAGTTATCTGGCCAGATTTTATCGTTTACCCAAATGACCTGAACTGCAATTACGGGGCATATATGTCCGGTCCCAATGTAACACAGGTTGCTCGCACCTTTTCACCGTTGAAGTGAAAGTAATTGCAAGGCAACTTTGAGATAGGCTACTTCCCCGGCTTCAGAGCGACCGAAGCCGAGCTAACACAATAGGGGTAGCAGTGAAACCACTCTAACGCCAACACTGGTCCATCAACAGCCCTTCAATTATGTACCTTGGACGGCAAAGGGTTCCGTACGTGTAGCGTAGCCAAGGCAAGGTACGCACGACTAGCTCTTTGAGCTCCGTTCGTTGTTCCATGTTTGTTCCTGCCGTTTCTACGAATAACTTTACACACCACCGTTTTGGCTCGGACATCGACCAGGCAGCAACAATGGTGAAAATTAGGCGCTCGTGTCGACATCAAGAAATATTTATAATTTTTAGTTTTCCACGACCTCTTATTCGCCAACACGAGATAGGGGCGGGTGGAGGAAGGATCAACACCATATCTCCGGGCCGGGTCCGCTGTTGATGTAGTGTCGTGTAGATCTGCCCCCGAAAAGTGCAACGGGGTCTGCGTTAGATAGGCCTTCTGCACCCCGATCCTTTAAAAATAGTTGTTGAGTTAAGTTGGTAGATTGCCTCGCCCAGATGAGTGCCTACTCGTTGAGGGTATGAAGGACAGAAACAGGCACCTACCCACGCATCAGGTAGTATTACTGGATCTATAGATGTTTCCCGCATAGCGCCGTTTTCGTCGCCAACGTGGGTGAGAGCTTATGCTATGAAACTACCATTCCCGGATCTTTCCGGGCTTCCGGCTTCCAGACTCAAAGCTGCCGTCGTGTGTGATTCAGAGAATCGTGGAGTGAAAAGTGAGCAACACACCAAACCACACCGGGCACTGTGTCTCGTCTTATGATGCTTGGGATGGAAATAAATGCGCTCGCCGAAGCTACCACCTAGCACTCAACCATTGACAAATAGTTTGTAAACACTGCCCCGATGCGACAGAGGTGGCAGTGTCGCTGATAGTTTGTAAATGTACGGCTGGAGCCCTTAATTCATACCCAACTGCTCGATCCTTCCAGAGTACTGAAATTCCGAGTCGGCACACAGAATCCGATATGTGGATTACATACTGTTGATGATGAAGAAGACACAGCTGCCGTCATAGTAACCCGAGCATTCTCATCGTTCCTTGTCACTGATATGACAACACGTGAGCTATTGCAGCTTGATGACTCGACGTGAGCTGGAATGCCGATCAGGGCATATCTTTGCACAAACACAGTAACTTGGCCCCATCTACTCAGTGGCTAGCCAAAGATATCCGTGGCCGCAATGTGATGACTGGCAGCGAGGTTTGTGTGTTCCGAAACTGGTCGGATCCCGCCAATCTGAATATTATCGCTCCGAGTTGTCGAGTTCGAGCCATACGTCAATAGCAGCAAGGCTCTTCAGAGCGTATCGTGCAGAGTATCAGAACTTGAATGTGTGCGGTGCTTATCTAGAAGAAGAATATCGGTGGTCTAGGAATAAATTAGCAAGCAAAGAAAAGACAGCAAGAAGAAATACGCAACTATCTTGCGTCGAGCATCTAGTTCAACCTGCTGGCTGCCATATTGTTTGACGTTGTCCCCTGTGGGAGATATTTGCTGCCGAGTATGTTTCCGAGCATGTCCCCGATCCCCCGTCGGTTACCTGCCCCCCCCCCCCCCCGCGTGTGATATGGGTGATTTCTAATGTTCATTATCGAACACTCTCTGAGGATGTGGCGGATAACAGGATGGCTGGCTCGGGATAAAGATATGTTCCGAGGCTAGGAGCTGTCCTCTTATCTAAGGAAGGAAAAGGGACAGCAAACGGCGAAAGCAAAGGACATGCCAGACGGTACCCTTGCGGATATATATATGGGAGAACCAAAACACTCACGAAGACCTGAACTTCCGTCGAGGTTTCTAAATAAAACATATACTTACAGGCCATTTGGGGAGGGACTCGCCAACTGGGCCCAAAAGACCGCTTACCGCGAGTAGTACATCGGGGGAGAAATGATAATATCCAAGATACAGAAACCTCGAGCCCGTGGTCAATGGGGAGGGGTGATTTTGCCGAACGGTATTGGCCTTAGCATACGTTTTGGCTGTCAACATTCCCGAGCTTGTCCTTGGGTATCTAAGCTCATAGTCCAAACAGAAATCATTGGTTTTCGTGGAGCTTTTATTCTTGGACCTTTTGCGTAACATGGGTCCCATAGGCCCCCTTGTAAGCCTTATTGCTGATTCTGGAAACTTCCCCCTGGGCGTGGACTCTCGTCGGCATAGATCATTCCGCCTAGAAGGGTGAAAATAACGGTGCTATGACAACGATTCGCATGTTATCATTCGGTATTTCTGTATGTCTGAGTCAAACATTCGATCAACATTAGCGCTGCCTGATGGTACAATTCTATCCAGTACCGTGATACCACAAAAGGGGAGGGTTGGGTTTGGATGTAGGTTGGCCGGGAAATGGTTCTGTCCACAACTGACAATGGGCCCCAGAACAACGCATTTGCCGGTTCATTCACGGCCTCTCTCGTTGCCTGTTTTGCATTGTTTACCGGTCTGCCGACAGTCGTCATACCTCAGGTCGATCTGCGGCCATTCTGTATGGCTGCGTGAGTTGCACTCTGCCTAGATTGTAATCCTGGGTCGGTGGGTAACATCGGGGAAAGCCACCGCTCTCATCGGGACGGGAGGGAGGGGATGGCGTCTGGGATCCGAGCCAGGCAAACCGGTTTTTGTCGAAACTGCCGCAACGCGGCCGGGGTATTCATAGCCCACCCGCGCCCGCGTCCGCACCTGCTGCGGGCCTTGGTCCCTAAATGTTTCACCGAGAGCCGGGCCTAAAGGCGTTGAGGTAGTCACGTAGTGAAGGAACGCATCCCACTATGTCGGTTATTATGAGGTGAGTAAGCTCGCCTGTATTCGGAATTTCTGGATTGTCGTATGATATGGGGATTTTCTCCTGCGTACCTTAGTGGCATGCAACATGCGCGCTGTTATTATTGGGGGGCCATCAACGGTCGGTAGTTTGCGTTGCGTGCGTTGGTATGCTTGGGAGGGCTTCTCACCTCCCGTTTGGTCGATTGATTACTGTTGAGATCGACTAGAATGGTTTCAGCGAGATACACAAAAGTCAGCAAGTGCATTGAATCCAAAAGATCTGAGGGGCCATGGCCTAGGAAAGGCCCGGTTAACGTCATGCATGCCAGGAAGTGCACCTGGTTGCGCAAGTCTCAATCTGCAGCACGCGCAACATAACGGTGGCGTGGGATGACACCAAAATTCGATGTGCTTCTCGCCTGGTTTCGAGCGCGGCCAACCATTTGGCGAGAGCGCTTCGCCTTGAGAACGGCGGAGCCCGTGCCGCCTCCATTGTCTAGGTTGGTCTGGGAACGATCAATTGCATGATTGGACCTTCTGTACCTGAAAAGTTTGTCCCTTGGCGTTTCCACATTTTGGCCCGGGGGAGGCCAACTACAATCCAACCCTGGTTTGCTTGTTAGCGTGGGACTTTAAAGCTCGTCGTGCCCATGGGAAAGGCCCTTTAAAGTACCAATTATACCTTTTCCAGGAAGGCCTTTTAAATGCCACATATGCCCTTTACAACGACGGGGAGGCCTTATGGAATGTCCAATAGGCATTTCGAACCCGTAGAAATGCCGATTTTATGCGAGAAAGGGCTTCAAAACCGCCCACTAGGCCCTCACAAGGGGGAAAGTCATACGCTAACAAACAAACAAGGGTTGGATTGTGCGAGGGAGGGGACAAATTGGGGATCATGGCAATCCGAACTCCTCACCGTAGTCTCCAGCAAGACTTCCGTAGAGAAGGGAACCGGGTTGCAGTGGGAAGCTCACCTCAGGTCAGAGGGATGTTGCCATGGAGGGGCGCTGTCGTCCTGCACTACGCCGCCAGCACTGCCAACCAGGCTCGAGTTGGCTGCCGATGCGGTAGGTGGGTTGTCTAGGCTGTCCTTTGCTCCGAGGGGGCCGATCGAGTGTGGCTTCGCGGGCGAGGATACGAAGAACGATTGGCCGAAACGGCAAGAAAAAACGCCCAACGAGACTCTCTATCCCCCCCCCTGCTGCCAGCCGCAGCATCCATTATTCGGTTGCACCTCATGTCCTACGCTCAGTTCCGTTTCACCAACACCTCTCCCATCGTAACTGCCCGTCTCTCCTTGATAGTTGGACACTCCACCCACCCATTCCCGTCACTCGTTTGCATTCCCGCCTTTTCCCGCCGGTTTTCTTCCACTAGGTCGCCCTTTTCAACCGTGCTTCGATTCACAAGCTCCCGCGATTTTATTTTCGCAGTTTCTAACAATCGTTCCCTCATCACAC
The DNA here is from genome assembly GCA_030549175.1 of Lasiosphaeris hirsuta. Lineage (NCBI taxonomy): Eukaryota > Fungi > Ascomycota > Sordariomycetes > Sordariales > Lasiosphaeriaceae > Lasiosphaeris > Lasiosphaeris hirsuta. The sequence goes on from JAUKUA010000001.1 coordinate 1,007,113, forward strand.
GCCTGAGCCAATCTTTTATTCCATTTTAGTAACCTGGCCGGCCGAATATCCAACGCTCGTTACTTCAGGCACACCACCAGACGCCGAGATATCGATTTATTACTGGGGCAAACCTCTCCGCCTAACCTCGCTATTATCGCGACCACAAACCACCAATCGCACTCATCCGCCAACAGCGTGCAAGATGCATTGTAGCCGGATACTCGATTTGTTTGTCATCGGCCTCTCGGTCATGACCGTTGCCGAGGCCGCCTTTATCGACCCCAGACTTGCTGGTCAGAATGGGGTAGCAATCCAGCGTCGACAGGAGACAGATGACGGCTCAGTCTCGGCGGCTGCCACTACCTCTACAACAACGCCGCCGACATCTCCTACCACAACTTCGACGACGACCAAATCGACCACAACTCCTCCCGCAACAACTCCAACGTCCACTACGCCCCCTCCTCCCCCCGAATCGACGAGCACGCCTCAGCCGCCATCCAGCACGCCCCCACCTCCTGTCACATCGCAAACCCCGAGCCCAACGAACAACTCACCGGGCAGCCCAACCCCATCCGAGCAATCCCAGGTTGTGGAGACAATCACGCAAGTCATCACAACGACAAACTCTGATGGCGTCCAGACCACATTTACCACAAAGGCGACAACTACTTCAACTCCTGGTCTGGCCAACAACAACAGCTCTGCTCAGGAATCAGGCATGTCGACCCAGACCAGGAACACGGTGATTGGAGTTGTCGTTGGTGTTGGTGGTGCCATTGTGCTGTGCGGATTGGCTTTTGTAGCCTGGAGGATTTGGGGCCGCAAGAAGATCCCCGACGAGAATGACAATCTGATGGATTACAACAGCACTGCGGAGAAGCCCGACACTGGGAACTCTATGAGCGGTCGGACGCCGTTCCAGAGCACGCTGGAAAGCTACCACGCACCGAAGCAAGTGAACACGGCGTCGAACTTCTGATCCATCATGGACCTACGCCCAATCTCATTTGGCATCGGTAACTGCCGACCGTAGTCACCGATGGCTTCTTTCGCCTTTGTCGATATTTCAGTTCTGCCATTTCTTTCCACTGGGGGTACTCGGGCGTTTCTACGGTCTCGCATTTTTTTGTGCAGGCTCTGGCCTCACAGCCACAAGGGGATAGATATGATCCATAATCATCAGCGAGTATCGTTTTGATCAGCATGTACGGAAATACGGCGGGGGAGGAACAGGTCACTACGGACGCAGCTGCTACACAGCAGTTGCACAGGGTGAGGAGTATGATGTGCAGGCCTGGCTTGGCCTGGGCGAAGAAGCACGAGACAGGACGGAACGACAGAGGCAGGCAGCACCTGCTGAAAGGGAAATCCATCTTTCCTCTATTCTCTTATGTTTTGCGGGTGGGGTTACCGCATGTTTCCATAGGGGCTCTTTAATGTACCCGACCCCTCTGTCTCCCTCGTGGAGAAGACAGCGCAGCTTCTGTAGGACTTTTTAATAATTTGCAAAATAAACATCACGAAACCCCATCTATTATCCAGCTTGATCTGATGTTGCCTTTCGTAGCTGACGACCCGGCACGCTGGTTTTGCGGCGCTAGACACTAGGACGCATCTGTCAACGGAGAGGAATCGTTATCTGAACGGGATTCGCTGCCCGCACTCAAGGGATTTAGCCACTGCCGCAAAAACTGGGCTGGGAACACAAGTAGGGGTCCCCTAAAATGGAGAATGGCAAAAAAGAAAAGTCTCGAATATAAGGATTTCTATGGCCTACGGGTCATCAATTACCATTTAGCCTATATGCAGTCACGTGTAGAACAATGTGTCTACGCTAAATTGGGCAGTGCGCATTGGTGCTGGGCTGGTGGTGCGTGTGTGGCCTTGTCTCATCTCGGTTTCAGCGTCTGTAGATGATTTCCTTGGGCAGTGAGCGAGATCCCCGGACGGGTTTTGGTATAGGCTCGGTGAGGAGAGGAGGGTTGAGACTCTCTTCTCTTCTGATTAATCTCTTTTGTTTCTATCGATGTTGGATTGTGCTTTGAGAGCTAAGTGAGGTTTTGGTCCATACATTTATTCGTTTGACACTCCAGGCGAGGGTTTTCAGTTGTTTTACTTTTGATACGGCTGCATCTACACCATGAAGTGCGGGGCTCTCATTCGTCTTGTGGTGGTCGGCCTCCTCGGCGGCCGCGGCACCCTCGGCGTGGCATCGCCGTTGGCGTCGTCGGGCGATGGCGACGCGATCCGCACCGGCGAGAACTTTCGCATGGGCTTGCTTGTCCCGAGACAGGCGGCTGTGGCGGCGACTGCGACAAACCTCCAGGCGTTCAGTGGCGCGCTTGGTGGGGTGAAGGCGTCGGCTATCACGAACTCGGGGGATTCTCAGAGGCCGTTTGGGGTGGATGGGGATACGTTTGTATGTCATGCCCTCCCTCCTGGGACCAGGAACGGATGGGTCTCGAAATGTGCGAGTTGTCAAATGCCTGCTGACCCCTGAACTACTTACTAGCCTGACTTCAAGACGGCCGCGATAAGGGCTTGCGACAACCAGTTCAATACGTGTGCAGATATTGCCAACAACAAGACAGGAACCTTCAGTGTGGGTGACTGCGACAAGCAGACGAGTAGGTTGCCCAGCTGCCTGGAATCTTACTCGAGTGAGCTAACGATGGTGATATCTTTAGTCTCTTGCAAGAGCTTCGCCGATACGGCACCAACACAGGCCTTTGAGACCACACCGGCGGCGCTATTCAGTTCAAACGCCGAATTCGACTTTTTCTGCGAATGACGGACGATGCTCTGATTTGGGCTGGAAAGGGGTTGAGTCAGTCGGTTCAATGGATGGTTGGCTTATTCAATGGTTGTCATACTTGCTCGGAGTTTGGCTGTGGATGTGTGATTGGGATCGCGTCAAAGCTGCGATAAAAACATTGCCCAGTAATGCAGGCTATATTTTTTTTTTGGAACAAAAGAGAGAGAGAAACGAATATCAAACGGGCGGCTCGTTGAGGCTTGCAGCTGTGTTCAGTTTGGGCACCAATGATTGATGAGTGGTGATGTCTGTCTGCGGCTTCCCCAGATGGAGAAGGGGTAGGTAGGATGGAGCAAGGGAAACCCATGTGAGTTGTCAGGCCCTCTGAGCTGGCTCCGTGGGATCTCCCAAGTCGGAGATCGGTTGGCACTGCCGCCAGTCAATTGTCGCGAATTGGAAGCAAGATGTTGGACGGCCAGCGCATTGGGTATGCGTGTGGTGCTTATCCAGCTTTTTTGAGGTCCTCAGTCGGTGCCCGAAGTTAGAAACGAGGCTCACCAAAGCCAAAGACAGATTGATGCGATGCGATTGAATGCCCGACCTCAGCCACAGCCCAAGTCCCGGCCGCCCCACTGGGGGTACTCGCTTCGTTCATGCTCGTCTCCGGATACCAGGGCGCTCCGGGGACGGGTGTCCCAAGGTGGATGAACCTCGATGAGTTCGAGATGGCTCCTGTCTTCGAGTAAACCTCCAGAAAGAAGAGAATGGGCCGCGTCTTGCACCCCTGGACCTTGGGGTTCGCGCTTTCTATCCATCGCGTCTCCTCTGGTCCTTGCCCCTTTGCCCTTGGGGTGGAGCCCTTCCATGATTAGTGCCGGGGCCCATGGGTTCTTTGGGATTGCCTTGGGTGCTGTGCCAATGCACGCGGGCAATGCACAATGTCGTGTCCATCCTCAGCTCCTTTTTTGGTCGAGTCCTTTTCCTCCCAATTGCTACTGAGTACATGCTGAGGTGCGAATATTCTGTCACATCATGGGATGGATAGCTACGAGGCTCTATGAGGTGCATCCGAAGTGGAAGACGGCTGCAGCTCTCAATGAGATGTAATCAATATAACTGAATGTCGGGTTGACGTGGTGCGGGAGAGGCGGGAGATGCGCAGACTCTCGAGGTTCCAATTGTTGCTGAGTACCTCGGGGGAAGCTGGCTGCGTGTTCCTTGTGCCCCTCTCAGGTACCCAGCATCTGCCAAATGACAGCGAGATTGTCGTTCGGGGCATGTGGAGCAGCAGGGAAGCGTGTTCATTAAAATCGCTGCCCCCCAAAAAAAAAATTACTGGCCCCTGGTCCATGAGGGACCGTCTTCACCCTCCTCCTTTCGACGCTTCCCCCTTCACGCCCAACACCACGGCCATCCTCGCGTCTCCTTACTGTGCCTGCGTGCTGCCGACTCGAGTCCTCAAATATTCACGCACTCAAGTCACATCTGGCAGCTGCCCACGACCCCGATGCGTCCGGAACCCCAGAGCCGTTGGTTTCTCGCCTTCCCGTCGCCGCTCCTTTAATCAACTACTACCACCTTTTTAATTTTCTTTTGCCTGTTTCGATTCATCAGCGCCGGCCACACGACCGCCCACCACATTTTGCCGAGAACGCGTCGCGCCCAGGTCCGCTCGACGGTTCTTGACGACGCTCGACGCTTTTGATCCCCGAGGGTCAAGAGAGCCTTAGTCGGTGACGCGCAGAACCCGAGAATCAGCTGCAGACGAGTTTAGCTTCGTCTGCGCTGATCTCATTCAGGTGAGCTACATCCCACCGCCACACGGGCCGTGCAGTTGTCCAGCCACCAGCACCAGCCCGAACCCACCGTGAAGGCGTCGCTAACTCTACCCCAAAGCTTTCCCGAAGACGTCTTCCCTAACTTGGTCGCCACAAACTCCTCGTGCATCCGCACAGGACGGTACCAAAGACTCCCGGGATCGGTACCAATCCGCGCCTGCGTCTCCCGCCCTATCCAACGCATCCACTGCCGACGGCGAAGCGTCCCCCCAACTCCCGCCTCTGCCAGTACCAAGGCTGTCCGAGCGAGTGCTTGGACTGTTGAGAACACCGCCGGCCAACTCTGCAATTGACGAGGCTACACAACCCGGCGCTAATCATTGGGGGTCGCCGTATCCACTTCACCTACGTCGCGAAAGCTTAAGCAGCTCGGCATCAGAGGAATCGCCGATTCACCAACTAGAGCTTCGAACCCCGTTCCTTCGGCCTGCGCCGCTCGACGAGGTTCCGCACCCAGAGGCTCCGTCGTCCGCAATAAGCGCAGCCGCTACCGTCCTTGCTAATCGTGCACGGCGCGTAACCCACGGAATTACCGAAGACTGGATACGCCAACATACGACTGGTGGAAGTGATCAAGAAAAACGTCACTGGTTTAGTGACGGTACCGGAGATAGTGAGAACTCTTCATTGAGCGGCTCATTTTCCGGTGAAGAGGCTGCCTGGCTAGGACATTCTGATCACCAGACACCACGGGCAAACCGTCAGCAGAGGGAGGCCCGGAAGGTGTCTCGAGGTCGCCCTAGGAAGAAATCGAGCAGTGAAACCTTGAAACAGGCGAATCTGAATATCGAGGAAGGAACAACCCAAGCAACCATGACATCCTCTGACGACAGGGCAACGCCCGATAGCGAGCAGAGTCTTTTAGCATCAACCGCCCTAGACGCTGCATTTGCAACAGAGAGGCCAAGCACGCCTAGGGCTGATGGCGGTGTAAATGGATCGGCCAACACGCCTAGGGGAGACCGTACAGCCCCGCTGACGCCCTCAAGAACAGTAGCTAAGAAGCCGTTAAATATGACCCCTAAGTTCAAAAAGAAGGTACCATGGAAAGGAAAAAACATTATGGTTCTTCTTCCACGAGACGGAGAACGCGGTCAGGCAGGCAATGCACCCCTGCCACTGAAAAAGGAGGATGTAGATGGTATGGTGCGAAGCTGGGAGCAGCTCGGCTACAATGTTGCCGGATTTGATTTGGACACCCCTGCTGGAGTGTATGCTCCAGGGGAGCAGTCCCAGAGCAGAGGCGCATGGCCAGACTTTGATGAACTTGTGAAAGAGAGGAAGGATGGAAGCTGGAAAGTGCTCCTCCCCGACTTGAATGGTATGTTTGCTCCTTTGATCCCTTTCTGGCGCGACTAACTAAGAAACAGCCTGGAGACAATATGTCGACGAGTTGAATGAGGCAAAGCTACGTGCGCTCGGTGTGTCCTTTGGAGAGGAAGAGGTTCCGCAGCCGTCTATCTCCCCAGCTTCTACGATGAGCCGGCAGGCGTCTGTTACACATTATCCCCCGCTGCCATTCTCACCGCCGGTCCCGACATCTTCGGCCTCTAGTGCCCAAGCAATGCCGGGATTTCCATTTCCGGGATCGTTCGTCTCGGCTGCCCAGAGTCCTGGTATACCCACCACTGCTTCTCCGGCTTTCAACGGGAAATACAACCCTCGAGCATCTATTTCCATCCCATCGCCTCATGCTTGGTCCCCGCAGTTGATGATGGGTCACCGCGCCGGCTCGCCATCTCTCGCTAACTTCGGGATGATGTCGCCAATGTCGCCCTTCTCCATGGATGGAATGCATGGGCATCAAAGGCACCAATCGCTCCAGTTTCCTGTTTTGCCTCACCAGTTCCAGCAGCTCCAGCAGCCTGCGAGGGCATCTCCGCGTTTGCAAGACCTGCGTGAAGTCGAGGAAGAAGCTCCGAGCAAGAGTCCGTCCAAGACCCCAGAGCCAGGCTTTATCCGCCACAATCCCAGTGACAGCCTTCAGAGAGAGATTGATGAAGCTGAGGACCATCTTGAAGAGCAGTACCATTTGGAGGAGCAGATGCGTTCGCAACTAGAGAATGACGAGGATTATAGTCCACACAACAACGAGGAGGGGCAGGTCGAGGAGGTGCCAGCAACCGCCTCTGTTTCCCACGTGAGGGATCCATCAGTTCAGTTTGCGCCTGAGCTTCCCCGTTTTGGCAGTGATCCAAACGGCCCCGTTCTGCACCATCCCAGGCCCCACAGCCGCGGACATTCTCTGTCCCAGAAATACTTCACAGAAGACGATGTTGGTTTCAGGCCAACTTTGCAAGGGATCAATAATCATGTCGGTGATGAGTCGGAGATCGAGACCAATCCCAGCAACCTCGGAACGCCTATTCAGACGATGGACTTCTCAAAGCTGTTGCATCAACGCTCATTCTCTACCGCGAGCAACCCGTGGACAGACAACGAATCGGGCAAGTCTGCCGCTGGCTCCCACCAACGTCGTCCAAGTCATGGTAGTAAAGCTTCCTTTTCTAAGCTCAACGTAGAGGCACCGGAGTTCAAGTTTAACCCTGCCAACACTTTCAAGCCTGGGCAGTTTTCTTTCCCGACCACTGCTTTCCAGCCCACTGTGTTCAATGCGGGTTTAAGCTCTGCCACCTCAAGCCAATTCAGCGTACCGACAACGGCCTCTTCCAAGATCAACGTCAATGCGCCCGTATTCTCTCCAGGGCAGAGCGATTTCAACTTCTCAACATCTGGTCCCAAGTTCCGTCCCGATGCTCCTTCGTTTACTCCGCACTCATTGTCCAACTCGCTTACTAGCCCTATCATGTCGGGTGCCGAGAGTGTTGGCAATAGAGCGAGCTCCATCTTTGGTAATATTGATTTGAACAACTCGGAAATCATCAAGCCAACAAAGAAATCCAAGGCGGTTCCAATTTTGCTGCCAGAGAACGGAGACTCGGAACAGGATGGAATACTAGAGGGACCAGATGGCCGTTTAACCGACGAATCGCGAATCAAGAGGCCTCGTGCCAGTGCCAACGATGACGGTGCTAGCGTTCCGCTGTTCGCCCAACTACCCACTGACGAATCGACCCCTGTTCCCGAGCAAAGGCACGCCGAGGAAGATGCCATTCCCGTGGAAGAAAAGTCGTTTGACGAATCCAACTCTGGTCATCTGGACACAACAATGTCCTCGACAATTGTCTCGGAAATGGACACCAAGGCGACGGTTAGCCCCACAACCACTACATCTCCAGACCAAGCTGCCATGAGCTGGGCTCCCTTCGAGTTCAAGAGCACCGTTGACTTGCAGGCCTTCAACGACGCACGGCCGTTTGGGGAGGATGCATTCAAGCGGGGACATAAGAAATCTCTCTCTGCTACGGCTAATCCATTCGTACCTGGAGTTCCAGTTTGGGCGGGTAGTGTAGATGAGAACGCCCATAACACAGCTGATGAGTTCGCGGACGAGCCTGAGAACGTCGAGGTTCCTGAAGCCGAAGATGCAGCGCAACAAGTGGTCAAGGAAGTGGTACAAGAAACATCCCTCGACAAAGCATTGGATACACCCATTGTGGAACCTATTGAGCAACCAGTCGAGGTGCAGGCCCAAGATGCGGCTCGGTTTTCACCACCCCCTGCTTCTAAGTCAATCGTTACTGCGACTTCCCAGCCAGTTGCTGCTCCGAAACCCAAGAGAACGGGTCTCGCCGCTTCGCGCTTTGCGGCGACCCCGTCTCCTGTTCTGGAGCCGCGAGTTGAGGAAGTTCAGCCAGTCATTTCGCCAATCGTCTCTCCACTCGAGGCTGAAGATATCGAGCATTCTCTGCCTCCTCCCATTGACAACCTATCTCCTATCTCCGATGGGGAGTATGTTGAGGATGTGGAACCTGTGGACTCTGAGCCTGCAGAGGCCGAGCCTGCTGAGCCGAGTATGGCTGACATTGATGCCATCATGCGTCATCTGAATGAAAACCCTAATATGGGAGTCAACAAGGCGGCCAATACTCAACCAATGTGGCAACCAAGCCCAACTCGCCATATCGATCTTGCTGCTGTTGCAAACTCATCGCCTCTTCACCTGCCTCCGCAAAGCCACTTCAGAAGCGACGCTCCTAGTCCGAGCCCGCGTCGCTATCGTCCTCTTGCCCTCGAGCCGTTCCCTATTGAGCCAAGCCAGCCCATTCTCTCCACTGAGCTGGAAGACCCCTTCATCGATCCACCTCAGAGTGCTCAAACATTCGATGGTGCTGTTCACCGTCTCAATGGAAGCGAGAGCTTGCCTGCTAGCGACTGGGATGGCGCTTTCAGTGAAGATGAGCAGGCTAAACTGGGAGCGCGTGTCAACTTCTTTGACGGACATGTCAATCAGCTTGTTGGCAGTCTTCTATCTGCTCGTCTTGTACCTCTCGAACATACTCTGGACACTATCAGACATGCCTTGGCAGGTTTATCAAAGAGAACTCCATCCAGCCAGCGCGAGAGGCGCAGCATGTCTGGCGAGATCCGGGAAAGTGATGCTGATGACGAGGACGACGAGATTCCTGCGCCTAGGCGCTCTCTAAGCCCCCGCAGGGACCGTAGGATGGAGCAAATCCGCGCGGCCGTCTTGGATGCATTCGCGTCTCAGCAAAGAGCTCTGCCCAAGGAGCCAACACCAGCTCCAACAGCTGCGCCGGCCGCTCCTGATAACTCTCTCGTCCTAAGGGCTCTTGAGGACATGAAGGATCAGTTCAGCCAGACCTTGCATCTCGATTTCCGCGGCGAAGACCTGCGTAACATTGTTGAGGAAGCTGTGGAGCGCCGCATGCCTCCAACTCCTAAGCCGGTCGTTATTGAGAATACTGAAAGGGTCAATGAGCTCCAGGCCCATGTCTCCGAGCTTGAGCGGAGACTGCGTCAAGCGGAGGCCAAGGTCGACATTGAACTTGCTGCCAGACGGGCTGCCGAAGATCGTGCTGCAGATATCAATCGCGAGCTCGAATCCGCTGCAACTAAGATTGAGGTTGAGATGATGAACAAGAGCGCCTTGAACCAGCGCATTAGCGATCTAGAGGACCGTACCCATCAGGTCGAAAGCCAGGTGGAAGATGAGGTCAAAGGCAGGAGGGCTGCTGAGGATAGGCTTTCTGAAATCCAACGCTTGCTCCGCATCTCCTCTGAAGAGGAAGATCGCCTTCGGGAGATCGTTGAAGAGAAGGAGCAGAAGATTAAGACTCTTGAGGCGACTCACAGCAAGGCCGCCATGCGTTTGACGCTTTTGGAAGCCAGTCAATCCAATGCCCAGCAGTCTCAGAGTGAGGCGCACAACCGGATCAACGTGCTCGAAGTTGACCTGCGGGATTCCCGACAGGAAGCCCGCCACTGGCGTTCTGAAACAGACAGATTCACCGAGATGGCCCGGAGGCACGATGATGACCTCTCGCAAGCACTCGACGAGAACAAGGCCCTCCATAAGCTCATTGACACCCTCGGCACCCAGCTGCATGAGAATGAACGTGTCCGCGAGACCTGGCGGTCAAAGTTTATCCTCCTTCAGGAAGAGATGGCCAAGGCTGCCCGAGAAATCACCGAGGACAATGCCCGACGAGCCAAGAAGGAACAGGAATTGCTGGCCCGTCAAGAGGTGCTCGATGCCAGGCTTCAAGCTGAGGCTAGGACCCGAGAGCGCATTGAAACCGAGCTTGAGAGTCTGGAGATGGGCGAACGCCGGGGCATGCAGGCCGTTTCAGAATGCGAGAGACTGGAGGCTTCGCTTCTGGAGTTGCGCACAGAGAACAGCCAGCTGCATCAAACTGCACTGCGGTACCAGGCCGAGTTCCAGGAGGCGAGAGAATCTGGGGCTCGTGAGGTCCAGCGCACACGTGAGGCAATGCAAGCTGAATTGGAGAGCGCGAACCATCAAGTCAATGTGGTTCGCGAGGAACTTGAGGACCAAGTCTCCCGACTCAGGTCCCAGCTTGACCAGACCAAGATGGATTCCGATACGGCTAGGGCTAGACTGGAGATGCTTCTCGAGGAAGCTCAGAGCTCGAAGAACGCTGAGCTTGAACAAGCCATTAGCTCGAAGAGGGATGATATTGAGGACCTTAAACGTAAGCACCAATACGAGGTCGAGGACCTGCAAGCCCGCTACGAACGCCAAATCAACAATACCACCGAGGATGCGCAACGTGCCGAGCAGAACCTCTTAGAACGTCTCAGCATTTCAGCTTCCAAGTCAGAGCATCTTCAAGACAAGGTCGCTCACCTCGAGGAGAAGCTAGAGGCTGCCGAGGGGAAGCTTGGGGTTGCCAAGGAAGCAGCAAAGGCCGCCGCTCAAGCTGCCGCCCAAGCTGCCAAGTCGTCGGTTGCGAGCCCCGAGCCAACAACGGCTCGCACTAGGTCACTCTCGCGCCCCGCGGAGCTACCTGAGAAGATCTCACCGCAGGCTCTCCGCGAATCCATCATGGTCCTCCAGGAGCAACTCCAAGAACGCGAACAAAGGATCGAGGAGCTTGAGCAGGATGTTGCAAAGGCCGATCCCGACGCAGAGATCAAGATATCCAAGCGCGACGATGAAATCATATGGCTGCGTGAACTCCTTGCTGTAAGACACTCGGATCTTCAGGATATCATCGCGGCTCTGGGGCGGAATGACTATGACAGAAGTGCGGTCAAGGACGCAGCGATCCGACTCAAGGCCAATCTGCAAATGGAGGAGCAGGAGCGCGAAAGAGCGATGAACGGCGGGTCTGCAATCAATCTGCCCAACATTGCCGCAACCATTCGAGACGCCGCGACACCGCGGGTTGCTCAGGCTGTTGGCCCTCTGGCCGCAGCTTGGGGTAATTGGCGCAAGGGTAGAGACCCAGCGGCTTTCGGTAGCCTAAGCAGCGTGTTGTCATCCCCTGCCCCCATCAACGGAAGGGACTCGACACCATCTAAGAGTAGCCCGGCACCTAACAGCTTCCTGGGTGGTCTCCTGACACCTCCCCAGTCTGGCATGCGGCAAACACCTCCAGTTTCTTCGGGCAAGCAGCCGACCGCATTCTCCAATACCGGTCGCCGATTCACGGCTCAAGATCTTGCTAACAGGCCACGAGGACCATCTTCGGCCTCTGTCTCGTCAAGGCAAGAGGACAAGATGCCGATTCATGACACACCGCCCCGCCGTGCACCAGCGGGGCCCGTGACGCCTCCAATGATGCGATCCAGCGCCTATGATTCGGATGCTCAGGCTGAAGATTTCGACGACGCGGGCTTCTTCGAGGATGATTGAACGGGGCACCGACGAGGTGACGTCGCGTCATAGGAAAGATATTCCGGGAAGGAGTGGAGGGAAGGAAGGGACGGATGGATGGATCAACCAATATACTCTTTTCTTTGTCAACTTTTCTTTTTTGGTGGAAAGAGAACATGGCAGATATGACGAGCGCATTACACTCATACCCCTCGCACCACCCTCAAACACCCGAAAATCGCCATGCGGCGCTCGGAACACATCTTGCTTTCTGACATGAGCAACAGCAACAAGACTGGAACTAGAATGATACCCCTTTTTGAGCAAACTGTTGTTTGCCTTTGTTTCCCTTCTATGTTTTTGGTTCGGCGGATAGGACAGAAAAGAGGAAAGGGTACCACACAGGCTGGACCAATGCTTTTTATTTTGCTATTTGCTTTCTACCAGTATTCTATTACATCACCACACAGCTGGGTTCAGACCGGAAGCCTCTTTTTACTGTCAAGCAAATATTGTCTTTTTTCTTTTGTCAGATATGAACGAGAAATCGATCGCATAAGTAGGACGGGGAGAAGGAGGAACGGCGAAAAGGGAGGCGGGGGAATCGGTTGCATTAACTGAATATTTTTGTTGGCTGTTTCGTTCGTTTTTTATAGTTTGGAGTGGTGTTCCCGCCCCCACCGTTTGCAATGATGCCACTGTATCATGACGCACTTGGAGAGATCTGTTTCGGCTGAAATAGGGCGCGCCGAGTTAGGGCCTTGTAATATAATAAGAATAGCTCCCCCTGTTTATTGAGAACCTGAGTCAATGGTAATCACATTCGCCGTTGAGTCAAATACCCTACATACATGATATTAGTCCGTCTGAAGGTAGAAGTATCACAGTAGCTCATCTTGGCAAGTATGATGTTTCGAGTTCCCTCAGACGAGGGTTCACAATCTCGATTTAATGGTATCTTGATAGGAATAAGGAAAATGGGAGAGTTCAATCCCGTCATCAACAAACATGGTCATGCCTGTCTTGACAAAAGAAACCAGGTGACCAAGAATAAAGAGAGCAAGGTCCCCAACATCACCACCACACACCCCCACCACCATAATCCGGCGGAGGATCTCACTCCTGAAAAGTCTCAAAAACCACCCGAACCCCCTTCGTCCCCTTCCACGGAATCGGAATAAAATAATCCGCCGCCATCCGCGCATCCCGCGCCGTCGTCTCAAACAGCCGCATAACACCCACGTCCCCCCTCCGCCGGTCGCCCTCCCCACCCCAGACCCTCCACAGCTTTGCCAGCGCAAGCGTTAGCTCAGCCTGCGCGAGCCACATGCCCAGACACGCGCGCCCGCCGGCACTGAAGACAGTGAGGTAGCGGTCGAGCCGCTGGAGCTCGGCAGGATCGGGTGTCAGCCAGCGATTGGCGTCAAAGGTTTGGGGCGAGGGATAGATGGAGGCAGTAGTAACGGTTTGGTAAGTTGTCATAGCGATTGGGACGCCTGCGGGGAGCGGCGTGGTTTTGTAGAAGAGGGTTTCGTCGGGGCAGACGCGGGCTAGGCGGCCGGAGGAGCCTAGGGAATGGCGGAGGGTTTCTTTGACGATGGCCCGGAGGAGGGGGAGGGATTCGAGTGTGAGTAGGGGGGCCTCAGCGTGAGGGTCGGCCATAGCTTGGGTGAGTTCTGTTCGCAGAGCGGAGAGGAGGGCGGGTTGGGAGAGAAGGTGGAAGGTGGCTATAGCCAGAGCCCACGAGACGGTGAGGGTGCCAGCTTGGACGAGGACCTGGCCTTCTTCGGAGAGGCGGACCAGGGTTTTTTCCGAGGGAGGAAGAGCCGGGGAGGAGAGGAGTTCGTGGAAGATTGTTGGGTGGGAGACGTCCAGCTGCCATTTCTCAGTCTTTTCAGTGGCTTTGATCTCGGCGATCTGCTGGCGGATGTCGTTCTTCATCTTGAGGAACCCGCGCCAGCCGGGTACGAGGGCGGCTGAGAGTTTCTCAGGGAGGGCGTTGATGAGCTTGAGGATGATCTCCATGTGCTGGATGGCCTTTCCGTAATGTGTTCCGGTAAGGAGGTAGTCTGTCACATCCTTTCCGTAGGTTGGGTCTTCGACTAGTGGCAGGTCAGAAAGAGGCGTCCATGTTCAAATAATATGCAACGACTTACTCAGGTGGTCGCACTTGGAAAAGGCATATTCATTGATCACATCTGCACCAATGTCAGCTGGTTGGTGTACGACTATACGCGGGAGGAGAGTGGACATACCATTCGTAAACGCTGAAAAGGGATAGAGGACATCGATGGGCTTCTCTGAAGTCCTGCCATCTTCCGAAAGCCGAGCCAGCAGGGCATCCACCCTCTCTTCAATAACAGGCTGCAGACTTCTGACATTCTGCATAGAGAAGAAGGGGTTGATGGCAGACCTCCGAAGTTTGTGCAAGTCATGGTCGATGGTTCCAACACCGCTCCCTAAAAGATCCGTGTTAGTTAAGACGACGTTGGACAAATTAGATTCCACGAACCATCGGCACCGAACTGCTTGGTGAAGAACCTCCACCGATCTCGGCGCTTGTTGGAAGCGGGATACAGTTGCGGAAAGAAGTCGGGGTCTCCAATGTGAACCTCAGAAGGGTTGATGCGGATGATTGGGCCATACTCCTTGTGCAACTCGATTATCTTGAAGACGTACTGTCCGCCCAAGATAATGTCGTAGTAGAATTCGTACCACCAGGTGAGCGCTGCAAGCCTGGGGCCCGGGATGTGGGACACAGGACTGAAGTACAGCCGCCAGATGGCACCGTAGAGGGTGTACACGGCCAAGAGGCTGAGTAACACCCCCAGATGGGCATATGACAGCGAGGACACGAGGTCCCCGAACGCCATCCTGACTCCCCTGACCCGGGGTGGGCGAGGAAGCGGGGAGCTTGAGAAGAGAAAAAGAGAGTGGGAGAGAGAGAGAGCAGCAGGTTCACTCCTTAAGAAGTGCAACTCGCAACGACAACAAGAACAACCGAGGGTGTTACCGAGGTGGTTGGTGAGTGTTGCGAGACCACTGGGTCCGCAACGGCGGGACAAGGGTTCAGACTTTAAACCGCGCAGCCATTCACGAGCGCTCTTTCCCTGGTATGTATCCATGGTATCATAGAGATGGGAAAGGGGAATGGCGGGTTCTGATCTAGCTCGAGCGCTACCGACGCGGTGAGTGGTCTCGCGAACGACAGAACCAACCACCGGCCAGTAAAGGGCGGTAAAAGTGGCGCCCGCTGTTGCGATGCAGGACACTAAGGCCACAGTGGTTGCGGTGTGGTGTTGAGGCGACAAACATCATGCATGTTGTTGCCCATTTGGTGCTGTGGAAACCCAAGACCAGGTTCGGGACAACAGGCGGCCTAGCAGCAGCCGCATAGCGCGAAAGCGAGAGGGTAGGCGGCAGGTGATGACTGCCGTTACGCCATCCCAAGAGGGGATAACTTACCATCTCCATTCGCGTCTGCAGATTGTCGTGTGCGACTGAAGATGGAAGAAGATAATTATAATATTGATATTAGGTTTCAACCAGGTTGAGACGGATTATTCAGCCTACAAGCTCAAGATGATGACTGGTAGTAAGTATCTCACCTGTATATGCCAATGGTGGAATCACTTGGTTCGCTTAGATCTTCTCCAGATACAACACTTGACTATAATGCACTATGCTACTTGCTAGATTCCGTCCTTGTGAGTCAATCGGAAAACTGAGCCTGATAATATGGGACCCATTTTCAACACGGTAGAGGGGCTGATTGAGGTAATGCCACCTGTGTCAATTACGGACTAGCGCCACCAAGCTACAGAATAGAATCAGGGCAAGGTGTGGGGATACCCGGCTCCCTCAGGGCTGTTCAACCACGATCAGGTTTGAACTAGACGACTCTAAATGGAAGGGGGATTGAAAATAAACTGACGAGGCAGAAGAGGGACAGCTCATGACCGAATGAGCCTGCCCCTTGCTGCCGCCTATTCTTCCCCCGCCACGTGCCAAGAACACGGCCCCATCCACATCTCAGGAAGGAGCAGCGGACGTCCAGGATGCCTCATGTCAGATGCTTGGCGCCCGGTGGTATTTCTCGCCATTTCCTCTTCAACTCTTGCCAAGGTACAGAAAAAGAGACAGGAATATGGCACATAGCATCCACCGAAAGCCACAAGATGATAATATAATTTACCTACCCAGGCGCAAGACCAGATTTTCATCAGATGCGGCCGCGCGCAATAGCCGGTCCCCTCTCAAATGAATCAACCGCGGACGGTGATCCCAAGGATTCGGTCTTCCAGCACAGGGGGGGCTCGGTTAGGAAGGTTGTCAGGTTGGCGCTGGCCGCGGAGTTGGACCAGTTGCGATGCTCGGAGTCCTCGCACTGCTGCTCCCTTCTCAGCCGCACCTCCTCCACTGCCCCCGGTGCCATGCCACCGCCCGGCGCGACCCCCGACGATGCAAGCCCGCAATTTAGTTGGACGACACCATCTGATGAATCCATAATAAGCACGAGATCCCCTTTTTTCCCTTTTTGTTCTGGATATCGCACTTTGCGACGAATTCGACTGTCTACCCCTACATCGTGCTGCCGATTCGCAATCGACACGCAACAAGTCGTCTGACCCCAGTCACTTCCCATCACATCAGTTGCGCGCCGTCGCGATGATATTACCCCGCAACTTGATCGCGCCGCGAGGCAATCGCGTGCCAGAACTTGATGCAGGCGCCCCAATAATTGAATCATTTCTCCCACTCGAGCTCCGGAGCCCGCGCGGAGGTGGTGGAGGTAGTGGCGGCAGCGGTGGTGGCAGCAGTGGCGGAAGTGGTGGCGGTAGAGGCGGCGGTAGCAGCAGCAGCAGCAGCAGCAGCAAAAGCGGGGGGTCGAGCTCAACAAGCACCAGTTCATCGGGCTCAGGGTCGGGCTCCGGGTCTGGGTCTAGCTCCAGTTCCGGCACAAAGAGCGGGTCGAGCTCTAAAAGTGGAGGCTCCACTGTCGTCATCTACAACACGGGCTACGGTCCCAATGGCACTCTCCTTATTCCCGTCTGGGCCATCATCCTGCTGGTCATCATTTCCATAATGATACTGGTCTTCCTCTCGGCCCTCGTCTACTACTATCGCAAAGGTATGTCCCCATAACCCCTTACCTTATCACACCTATCTAACCCCCCTATAGAAAAGAAAACCGATCAAAAAACCAGGCATCTGGTAGTCTGGTGGAAGGCCTTCACCATTCCCACCCTGCTCTTTATCCCCATCAAGCTGGCTAAGCGCTACCAAAAGCGTAAAGCCGGTGTCTCCCTCACCTCGACCCTCCTAAACGCCCCGGCCACCAGCTACACAAAGATCGAACCGGACCACTACGCCGCCCCGACCACCACTGCCAACGCATCTGCCCCATACGGTGAGGGAGGCACGGGCTACAACGGCGCCCTCGCACCCGGGAAATACGATCACCACCGCCTCTCAACAACCACCACCCTCGGCAGCACGAGCACTACGCCCGAGCCCCTCCCCTACGTCGCCGCCCCGCCGCCCTACTCGTCCGCCCCACCACCGCTCCCAGGCGTCCCGGGCCAGGCACCGCCTCCGGCACCGCTAGGTCTGGCCGCTGATTACTTTGCGCAGCAACCGCTGAATACGGGGTCGCCGCAGCCATCGCCAGGCCCGGCCGCTGTCACATTCCCTACCACGGCGACGAGGCCGCCAGTGGTATTGGGTGCCTCGGCGCCGATACATAACCCTTACAGTATGTCGGCGACGTATATGCCTGAAGGGAGACCGCCTTGACGTGGTTGTATTTTACATGGGTTTAGGCTAAGGGGGGGCTTTGAGAGTTCTTGGATAAGCGTGTTTTGCGAGTGGTTGTTTTGCACTCGGTGTTTGCTCGTACGCTATGGTTATCTGGGTGGCTGTCTTCTGGCAGTTTGGAGTGTTATCATTACTTGTATTTTGGCATTTGGACGAATCACAAAACCTTCTATCATTATCCCACCTCCCCCCCCCCCCCCCCTTTGTGACCCTTCGCCTCAACCTACAAAATGCCTACGGGATATTGCTTCGGAATATTCCTGACGTCCGGCCTAATCACCGGCACAGTCCCATACTCTCTACTCTCCACGGTTCCGTTCGCAAAAGGCGGCATTCGCCTCACTAGCATCAACTCACCCACATGTCTCGCGATATTCAACAAGACCCCCTCGCTCCACGGCCGCCCCAGAATCTCCATGCCCATCGGCACCCCCGATGGCGCCTCCCCGCTCGCCGCGGTGAATCCGATGGGGACCGTCACCACCGGGCTGCCCGTCAGCGCAGCGAGGATGCCGTTGCGACCGCTCTGCGAGGGGGACCCAAGCTTGACAACGAGGTTTTTCTGCTCCGGATAGATGAGCGCGTCGAGGGCGTGCGTGGCGAAGGTGGTTTGCAGGGACTGGGTGAGGGAGCGGATGGCGTGGAGGGCGGGGAGATAGGCCGGAGCGGCAGTTGATGAGACGGTGGATTTGGTGATGTAGGGGTATCCTGAGGGGAGCACGAGGAAGTTCCCACTGGTGTAGATGTCGGCGAAGGAGTTTGGGGGGGCGGGCCGAGAGGAGAGATAGGCTGTGAGGAGGGAGCGGTACTCGAACGTCTGGACGTCGAGCGCGGCGAGGGCTGTGGTATTATATATGGCGTCGGTGATGTTTACCAACGTCGCACCGGCAGATCGCAGGTGCCGTATCCCCAACGCCATGGCCTCGTTCACCGGGCTGGTCTCGGCCGATGCCGTGTGGTTGAAGAAGCCGCCCACCAAACCCAGCCGCAGCCCCCTCAGACTGGAACCGTACAGCGCCGCCGAGTAATCGACCCCGCGTACCTCGGTAGGGACCGCAGCCGTGGTATTATCGGCCGCGTCGTACCCCACGCGCGCCATGACTGTCAACGCCACGGCCAGGTCCTTGACGGTGCGGGCCAGCGCGCCCACGCTGTCCTGTGTGTAGCTGACGGGGATCACGCCGGCGCGCGAGAGCAGCCCGCGCGTCGGCCTGACACTAAACAGCGAGTTGGCGCTCGCCGGGCTGCGTAGCGAGTTGACCGTGTCGGTGCCGGTGCTGAGCACGGCGAAGTTGGCGGCCAGGGCCGCGCCCGAGCCGCCCGAGCTGCCGCCCGGCGTCCGCGTCAGGTCGTACGGGTTCACTGTCTGCCCGCCGAGCGAGGACACCGAGATGCCCTCCAGCGCGAGCTCGTGGAGGTTCGCCTTGCCGAGGATGATGGCGCCGGCGTCCCTGAGGGCCGCGACGGTGGGCGCGTCGTGCAGGGGTCGGTTGTCAGCCAGGGCGAGGCAGCCGGCAGTGGTGGGTATATCGGCCGTATCAAAATTATCCTTCAGCAGGACGGGGATACAAAACAGTGCGCCGGTCACGTTGCCCGAGGCGAGGCGAGCGTCGAGCCGGTCCGCGGTGGACAGAGCGGTGGGGTTGAGCGAGATGATGGCGTTGATTACGGGGTTATACGTCTCAATTCGCGCGATGAAGGACGAAACGACCTGCCGACATGTCGTGATGCGTGTGAAGAGGGCGTTGTGGACGCTGTCGATGGTCGCTTCGCGGACGTCAAAGGGGTCGGTGAGAGCCCATGTTGCCGATGGGATGAGAAGTTGGGCAGCAAGCTTTACGCAGATGTGGTATTTGCGTGCCATCTTGGGGAATGGCTGCGGATTTGTCAACAGAGTACTATTGCCAGGGAGGTAGGTGACGAGTAGTCACCTCTTATAGCCCCCCAGCGAGGTGTAAGTGAGGGGTTCTCGAGATGCCAGTAGCCCATCTACCATGCCAGACCTCAACAAATGCATTGGCGTCGGATTATGGTATGATTCACGGTATGTTGCTCACACGGCCAAGCCAGACCATATATTGTTAGGGGTCATGTCGAGGTGACATGCGGCCCCAATCAGTATCTTCGTAACTGGGCTCACCTACATTTCTCCCGTCTTGCGCCTATTCCCAATGGCTGAGTGAGAAACGTCATCCAGAGCCCCCCCCCCCCCCCCCCCCCACTTGCGGGCCGGAAGACGAACAAGCACCGGCCTACCATCCACCTCACCGATCGATCCCAGAGCCGAAAATGTCTCTTGTCACTACCTCGGTGTGCTCTTGTCCCGCAATGCAGCACGGGGCTTGAGAAAGCATTCATTCGTTCACAAACATTGCAGAGTCACACAGTTGAGAAAGGAAATGTCGAATAAGTGCATAAATATGTTGTTATTTTTGTTGTTGAGGTTACTTAAATGGGTTTACAGCTTTACATTGATTGAATCGCACTGCTTGGAGCGACGGGCTACGTACGGTTTCATACGCATTAGGCATGCTTAGCATAGCCTCCTCCCTCCGGCCAACGCTTTTGCCTCGAGAATGCTGGTCACTTCAGTCGGCGTTTGACGCGACACCATCTCACTCTCCTCCTCTAGAAGAGGTTTCGGAAGAGGACTCGGAATCATCAGACTCAATACAAGCCTAGACTTCGATTTCTCGTTGAACTTTACCGTTGGAATCGAGGCATCAGCGGGATGCATAATGTTATTGAGTACCGGATTGCTTCTCACCCCAGCCGGCGCCTCTCCCTCGGGTTTCCCCGCTTCTGTCGGCGTATCCCCCTCGTGTTGGGGAATCGCCAACTGCGACTTGGGCCGGGATTTTGGTTCATGGTGGTTATCTACCCAGGTGGGCCGAGGAGTTGAGCCGCCGGCGGGATGCGCAGTCTCCTCGAGCAACGACTCGTCTCCTTTGGTGTTGGGAATCATCCTAGACTCGAGGGAGGGAGAACTAGTGTGAGTAGTCTCACTGCCGCCTAAGAGCGTTGACCCGACGAGAGCATGTGAGAAAACGATGGTTTCCCAACTGCTCTCTTCGTCGACATTGCCTGGTGCGCTGCTTGACCCAGGCACATCACCTACAGAAACATCGTCGCCTCTGCCAGGAACTCTGGGGGCTTGGCTTCCGTCGTCTTGGGATGTCGCCTGGACGGCCTCGGTCGCCGTCTCCTCCTCACGCCGCGGCGGAAAGAGGTTTCGCGCAGCTGCCCCGCTCTTTCTCTTAGCGTTGATAAACCGTGATTCCGCGAAGCGAACGTGCTTCTCGTCCGGCCTGTCGATGGGCCTGGGAGATAGGCTAGTCATCGGAACTTCTGGAGCAGGCTGTTCGAAGATGATCTCAGGCTCACCATCCTTGCTGCTGCAAGGCGGCCCGACTCGTACGTCCTCAAACCCTGAACTCTCAATGTTTTGACGAGTCACCGAGTTGTGGTCATCTGCCCAGTCCAGAGTTGCGCGGCGGACGCTCTGGAGAAAGATAATCTTCTCTTCATCCTCCTCCTCCCGTCCTTTGACTAGCCGTCTGGACAGCGCAATAATTTCACAGCGGAGCTCTCTCTGGGGTTCGTTAGAAAAATGGTGACGGGTACTAAAGACTTTGTCAGCGGGGATCAATACGGCAGGGATAGGAACGTCGATTCCAAGTTCATTCTTCCACGCCCAGTAGTTGAGGATGATAGTCGAGTGCCTTGTCTCGTGGTAGCCCATCGCCCCCAGCCAGTCACGGCATCGTTCGCAGAAGCCGTAGACAAAACCCACCTTCAACTTTCTCTCGGTGCAAATGTCAAACCCGGGCACCAAGGATAGGCAATACGCCCAGGCGTGCAAGCATGAGCCAACTCTAGGTCTCGCAGCACATTTTCGCTTGCGCGCACAAGAGTGGGCGCATACGGTGTAGAGTTCAAGTTCGGTGTAGCACATCTTGGTCTTGTTTCTGGTTGGCAAATGCACGGGACGTGCACAGTTGACAGCAGATAAGCGGTTTCGCTGGCCAGACGGGAGAGTATGGTTTAAGTATACCATCGGCCCCAAAACCTAACGCAGTGAGACAAGGAAGTTGTTGGTAGTGCCCAAGTACTGCGATGGGGAACAAAGGACAATAAACATAATAGAGGAGAACTTGTTCTAGAGTTATGGTGGTGGAGCCCATTTCGGGTCAAGGGGAAAGTACAGGTTGATGATGAGAAGCTGCCAGGAAGAGAAGAACAAAGCGGTTGTACTCGAGACACCATGATCGGACATTATATGGCATTCGAATTGCCGCCGCGGGTCGTCAATAACTTGATGCGAAAACACCAGGTCAAAGACCTGGAATCAAGTGATTGCTGCTTGCAATGCCCAGCAAAAGAGAGACTGGTCCTGACAAAGCCGTCGCCCAAATCGGGCTAGCGCAGGGTACTTGCTTGTCGCAAAGCATGAGGTAATCGTCGGTCAGCCATCGCAGCCAGCCAATTCGGCCACTGCTTGGGCCTTACATATCATCTTTTCGATGCTAAAGAGCTTGCAAGCGTCCATGTATGCAGAAATTTGGACCAATGTGGATATCCGTCAGTAATGAATAATTACCCTTAAAGCCTAGAGATGAGCCTGTCTACTCCGAACGGAAAAGTCATCCATTTGGCATGCTCACTCAAGAAATGCGTTATCACTCTTGACTCCTAAACCATCTGCCAGCTGTTTCTCGGTATCTCTCGACACAGCTAGAGAAATACCCCCCCCCCCCCCCGCCCGGTCTATATATGAAGCGCTTCATTATCGCCTTTTCATTTTTTGTTGTTCTAATTTCCATCATCTACAACAACTCAGCAGCACTCAAGTCACTGTTCCAAAGCAGTAGTTTACTCGTCACAACCCTCCTCACGTCAACAACCACGGCCAAGATTACTTCTCCATCTCCAAACACACAGACTCCGCCTCACATGCTCAAGGACACCCTCGTCAAGAAGACCATCACCACCGCCGTCAACATGACCAAGCCCCTCCTCCACGCCAAAATCACCCCTCACCGGTCCTCCGCCCGGGGGCACGGTGACCACGGCTGGCTCAACACCTACCACAGCTTCAGCTTCGCCGACTGGTACAACCCGAGATTTTCGTCTTTCGGCGCGCTACGCGTGCTCAACGAGGACCGCGTGGCGCCCAACTCGGGCTTCCCGACGCACCCGCACTCCAACTTTGAGATCTTCAGCTACATCCTCTCGGGCGAGCTGACGCACCGCGACTCGATGCTGAAGAAGGGCGCCGAGGGCGGCCAGTCGGACCGCTTCTTCCGGATGCGGCGCGGCGACGTGCAGTTCACCACGGGCGGCACCGGCATCGCGCACTCCGAGTTCAACGAGCACACCAAGGACCCGGTGCACTTCCTGCAGATCTGGGCTATTCCCTGGGCGCGCGGCCTCACGCCTCGCTACCACACGCACCACTTCGCCGACGAGGACAAGCGCAAGGCCTTCGTGCCCATCCTGAGCCCGCTCAAGGCCGGCGTCGAGGCCACCGCGGCCGAGGAGAAGGTTGCCGAGCCTGCTATCGAGGGCACGATCCCCATCCACGCCGACTTTGTCATGGCGGCGGGCATCATTGCGCCCGGGGCTGTGTTTGAGTGGAGGGTTGGGGCCGGCGTGACGCAGACGTTGAAGCGCAAGGTTTACGTTCACGTGCCTATGACCAAGGGGGGAAAGTCTAGGGTGAGGATTGATGAGAGGGAGGATGCGATCCTCCAGGAGGGCGACGGCGCATTTATTGATGCCGTCCAGGCTGGGGACAAGCTTTCGGTCGAGAGCATCGGCGAGGTGGAGGCTGAAGTCGTTGTTTTGGATACCGCGTAATCAAATTGGGAGCTGGATGAATGGTCTAAAACACGATATTATTTAGCATTTGTACAAATAAAAAGGTCAAGCCAAACCTTGACAGCTGTGTCTCGTCAAAAAGATTCTGGTGGAGTGAATGCCAGCGTCCTGAAATGAAAACAGAAATTACTGCCCAGCAGCAGAACCGCGTCGTGTCATTGCCATAATCCTTCCTTCCCTTTACTCCTCCTGAAAATGTCATCGGGATTGAGAATCGTGATACGAAAGTATTTCGAACTTCTGATGCCAATCTCACCACAAGAGCACAGGAAACACAGCTAGAAAGATGCACTTGGTATCACGAGTGATACGAAAGCCCTTCTTCGCCACGACCCGCGTAAGGACCGATGGAGATGAAGAGAAAATCAAGATATTTGAAGGGTTCCAAAAATTCCCCAGCCGGCCTCAGCCAACTGGGAGCGGTCAGGGTGTAGTTTTCAACTAGCAAAAACGTAATCTCGGACGAATCCTCACTGATATACGTAAAACCTCTGCACTGGGATAGAGAAGAAAAGGAAAAGAGGAGGAAGAACTGGGGGACCACAAAGGATTTATAGGTGTGGTGGCTGGTCTGTGCGCGAGCGCAAATTTCCGTTGCCCCACTATTGTCACTGGCGGTCGTTGACACTGGCGACCAGCCGGCTACTCGTGGGCATTCTCGTCGCCGTCGCGATTCCCATGGTTCACTTGCTGGTGATCAATTGAGCATATTAACTTTATCAACCGTTTCTGGGTATTCTAATTTATTTTGGCATAGGTCATTGTACAAGCATGGCTTCTCAACTCCCCTCATTCCCGCGCTTCGTTTTCACTGTCCTCGAACCTATCTCGCTGTAAGGAACTCACTCCTGCTTCACACATCAACGCTAGATAGCTCCTGACAGCCCCAGCCTGGCGGGCTTCTTCCCCGCCGTCCTTTTCCCCCACTGGTTTATTAGTGAGCAGATCGCGACCTGGGGACCGCCTGTGGCGTCGACGGACCACGCTCAGCTCGTAGCTAGGCAGCTAGGAAACTGCTACCTACTAGCCTTTCTAGTCGGCGTCGCCGTCCTCTACACTACAACCGAGATCAAAGTCGTGCGCAACTACCTCGTGGCGCTTTGGCTTGCTGATATCAGCCATGTGGGCCTCACGCTGCATGGCATCGGCTACGACAAGAGCCTGGCGGTCGGGGAGTGGAATGCCATGACGTGGGGAAATGTCGGGGCGACGGTAAGTAAGGTGGCAGTTTGATGCCAGAGATGTAGGGTTGTTGCTGATATTGCCAGACGTTTTTGTTCCTCACTAGGTCGGCGTATTTCGCTGGGCTATTTGGTCGGGATGGGCCAAGACATTCTTCGGGCGAGAAGAAGGCCCAATGATTGTCAAACTGTGTACATACAAATTTACTAACGAATCATTGGTGTGCTTCAATATTGTTTGTATTGATGTACAATACGTATCAAATGTCCACGTGAGGGCAGCTGTCCGCCCGCCAGTTTTTTGCTTGCTTGTCTCTTTGAAGGTGTGAGGGAGGAGCTAGGTAAGCCCGGGCTAAAATCCGCAGCCAGAACCCCGCCATCGAGTAGTCGCAGCTCCCGATTCGCCCACAGCATGTCGTCACTTGGGGATGCGGGATGATGCCGCGATCGACAGCGGCCCACCGCTCACCTTCTGAAACGCATACTGAGCTTCCTCACCTGTGGCTTGTACACCTCTCCACCATCGCTGAAATCCCTCTGTGCAATACCGCCCGTGTCATCCTTCAAACAGCCCATGTCCAACTAGCTCCAACCCCTCCATCCTCGGGCCGCTTACCTTATCTCACGGAACACATGGGACCTCAGAGGGCATACCGCCAGATATCGCCACCCCAGTAGACCCCAAACACAATCATGAGTACTCAGCGGCCTGCCGACCCGGGGGACCACGAGGACGAGGACTATCATAGCTCTCACGAACACGTCCCCGATCGGTGGTACGACGCTCTTCTCGATGACGAGAACGAGAACGAGGACGACGAGGACGACGACTACGAGGAGGAGGAGGGGGAAGAAGAAGAAGAAGAAGAAGAAGAAGAAGAAGAAGAAGTAGAAGAAGATGGTGACGACGATGAGTTTCTGGGCACGTTGTGACATCGCCATGCACGGCTTTCAATCTAACCGTCACTGCAGGTGCTGAGGGCGGCAATATAGAGGTCGAGTTCATCCTTGAGCCTCAGATGGCGCCTTTCGGAGAGGACGATGGTGATGGTGATCACCAAGGGGAGGACGAGGTCAACGCTGCCCAGCAGAGCCTACATCAGAGGGTTCTAAGGCTAATCAGCGGCGGCCAAGGTACCCCTGGTTTCCTCACCCATCACCAGCTGCTCGCCCTGCTCCGTGGCCAGGACCTCACCCATGCCCTATTTGATGACGACGAGGATGCCCAGCCTGCCTGGTCTGCCAGGAGACGGAGACGCCCGGACCCAAACCGCTTCCCCAAGGTCCCAAGTATAGAAGGCCAGAAGCTGATGGAGTCGGGAGTCTTTGGCGCCTTTGACACGAGGGAGCCCGACCGCAAGAGGCTCGCCAGGAGGATACTTGACCGTGAGTTGGGCTTGGGCGACAGGTCTAGCCGCCGGACCAACAAGGATTTGATGGTTCAGGTAAACCGAAATGCGCCCCGGCATCCCCTGACGATAGCTGACATTGTCTAGCAAATGATCCCGTCAACAAATCCAGAGATGATCATTCACTATGAGGATCCAGTCTGCTGCGGCCAATTCTCAGATGACGGCAACTTTTTCTATGCCTGTGTGAAAGTAAGCGCCGCCAGTCCCATCTAACGAGCCTGCTCCCTAACAGCAACCACAGGACTTCAAAGTGCGCATGTACGACACGTCAAACCCCTACAACTGGAAGCACTACAAGACAGTCAACTACCCCATGGGCCGTTGGAACGTGACCGATGCCGACCTCAGCCCCGACAATAAATGGCTTGCCTATACGTCCCTCCAAAGCAATGTCTGCTTCGCCCCAACCGACCCCAACGACACTGGCGAGCCCTACTCGCTCGACCTCGGCGACCAATCCCGCCTGTACAACGTCTACCAAGGCGCCTTCCCCATCTTCTCGGTCCGCTTCTCGGGAGACGGCCGCCACCTGGTCGCCGGCACGGGCGCCTCGTCCATCGTGGTCTACGACATCGAGCGCCGCGAGTCGCTGCACCACGTGGTGGGCCACCAGGACGACGTCAACGCCGTGAGCTTCGCCGACAAGCTCTCACCGCACATCCTCTACTCAGGCTCGGACGACTGCACCATCAAGGTATGGGACACGCGGTCCATGGGCGACGGGCGCGAGGCGGGCGCCTTCGTGGGCCACATCGAGGGCCTGACCTACCTCGACTCCAAGGGCGACGGGCGCTACATCCTCAGCAACGCCAAGGACCAGAGCATGAAGCTGTGGGACCTGCGCATGGCCATGTCGACGGCGCGCTACGCCGAGCTGGACCCGACGCGCGTCACGCGCGCCCACGACTACGAGTACCGCTGGGAGGACTACGACGAGACCTATTGGTTCCAGCACCCCCACGACAACTCGCTCGTCACCTTCCGCGGCCACAAGGTCATGCGCACCCTCATCCGCTGCCACTTCTCGCCCCCCGGCAGCACCAACTCGCGCTACGTCTACTCGGGTAGCTACGACGGCTTCGTCTACGTCTGGAACCTGGACGCCACCCTAGCCGCCAAGATCGACGTCAAGGAGGTCACCAAGGGCACGAGGCCGGGTGGGCCGCCGCCGCGGAGGCGCGCCGGCGGGGGCTGGGGCGGCCACGGGTGGGAGACGCTGGTGCGTGACGTCTCGTGGCACCCGAATGCGCCGTTGCTTGTTGGTAAGTTTTGCTCCTGCTCCTTTCTTCTCATGGCGATGGCCTGTCCGACTGATTGTGAAAATTAGCCTCGGCGTGGAACGGTCCTGAGATGAACGGCGGGACCGCAACGCTGCATTCCTTCAACGAGAACGATAGCGACGAAGCAGATCCGGGCATGGGCCTCTCGGTGAACGAGAAGTTGGAACGAACTCTGCGTGCATCACGATGATCTTTTTGATTCTTCACTTTGGTTTGACGTTGTGGGCGAGCGCTCTTTTTGGTTACGAGTCAAGAAAACGGGGGTTTGGGACATCAAGACATTCATTGTTTATGGCTGCAGTTTTGCCAACGGTTTGAGTCATGTTTGAAGAAACCCAAGTTGATTATGCATTCAACTTGGCAACAGCCACGACAGACAGGCAGTCCCAAGAGGCGAAAGCTCCATGGTGCCTCCGTTTGTTATTACTCAAACAGGACAGAGTAGTGACAAAGAGCTTCGGGGTTTGGCAACAATAATGGTTCTCTTGTTAGGCTTTCGGCGTTGCGTGATTCTATGTCCCGGCCATCTCTAGAACTTCAGCAATTTGATAAAATTGAACGCTACAAACCCACACCACAACGCATAATCATACAAGCCCAGCGGCATTCCCCTTAGTCTGTCAGCCCTTCCCTACGACGATTAATCGGCAGCATCATACGACTAATCGGTGTCACGCTACGGCGACTGATCAGCAGCGACCTCTGCCGCTGCCTCATCAGACAGTAGCTTTTCCAGATCATTCCTC
The DNA here is from genome assembly GCA_030549175.1 of Lasiosphaeris hirsuta. Classification (NCBI taxonomy): domain Eukaryota; kingdom Fungi; phylum Ascomycota; class Sordariomycetes; order Sordariales; family Lasiosphaeriaceae; genus Lasiosphaeris; species Lasiosphaeris hirsuta. The sequence continues at coordinate 1,035,211 of JAUKUA010000001.1, forward strand.
TGGATGATTGTGAGAGGAGCAAAAAATGGCACCAAATTGGAAAAAAGACCCCAGTCTTACTCTAAGGGCGCCTGCCTGCCTTGCTAATAAAAAATACCAATGTATGCAAAATGACTTTCTCCTGTCCTCTCTCGTACAACCGGCACCAACCTGAATGCCTACGAGACCCCTAGCATCAGCCCCCACCTCCAATTCAGTCTCTCCCCTGGTCCTCCTCGGCACGACACGGTTGTAAATGCAATTGCTTCCTCCCCCCATCCCCTCCCCATAGTCTAGCGTCCCTTTGTCCGGTGGGTTGTGCGAGTTGTAAATGAAAAATGTGTCTTGTTCCTTCCCTTTGTCCAATAAACGCCGGCTGAGCGAAAAAAACCGAGACCCGAAGAAACAAACACCGTGGACAGACAGATAGTCGGAAACCGACACGAAAAGGAGAACGAGAACAAGCAGACCTACCAGGTCCCTCTCCTCTCTTGGTGTTACGCCCGACAAAGAGCAGCGATCCAATAATAATAATGGGCGCCCGGACCGTGGTCCGCTTGCCATTTCCCCTCCCCAACCCCCTTCTCTGCCTTCCTTTTCTTGTCCTTCCTTCTTTTCCCTGCCCCGCTGGCTTCATCCTGCTGCCTCTACCTCCCCGTAACCTCTCTGCGCAGACGGGCATGCGAAAAGGATAGGTAGTGAGTCTCGCTTATTTGTCCGGGATATGTGTGTGATGTATGTTGTGATGTGTGTCATGCAACTCATCAATGCCATGAGTATGAGCGTGAGCATGAACGTGAGCGTTGGCATGGAAACCCAAACAGCGAGAGGGAAAGCCAAAAATACCAAAGAATCCGTGGGATATCAACAAAAAGCAAAAAAAAAAAACCCCCCAGAGGAAGAAAAGAAAAGGAAAAGGGAAGGAGTGCAGTAAAGTGATATGATGTGATGCGACCCAGGCCCACCCGCTTTGGTAGGCAAAACCCAGAGACAAACCCAAAGAGGGGAAAGGTCTGTCAAAATGTAGGTGCACAAAAAGCCAACTAAGTCTCGCCGTCCGTCCTCTGGTCCGTCAACCCGCTGGGTGCTATACATTGATAATGTACAAAGTTTACAAAGAACCCCGCCTTCTCTCCTTTGTCTTTCATTAACATTTCGCCTGGTTATTCTCTTCGACGGGCTTCTCAGGGGTCTAAGCTCTTCTTGGAGAAGGCTGACAAGCCCCGTTTTCTCACAGTCGTAAGGTTGAATCGGCGTTGACCGGCGGCGCCGCCACCATTTCCTTGCGCCGAATGAGACGACTCGATTCTACTGAGCCGCGCCGCCGATGTGAAGTCGTTACTGGCTTCGATGCTGGGTCGGACACGGTCCATCGAGGCCCGTATCCTGTCATAGGATGGTCGAGCGCGTTCTATCGAGTGGCGGACGGGGAAGTCCTGCGTCAGCTCGTCTTCTTGCTCATGCCGCGGCTCGAGCGAGTTCTGCTGCTCGAGCGACATGCGGTTATGCATGGTATAATTCGTACCGTCGCTCCCATTCTGGGTACGCGTATTATGCGTGGCCACCGACGGAGGATAGATAGGCCGCCTGTCTTCATCCACACTGGCGTACTGGGCATGCTTTGACTTCTTCGCCGACGTGTCTGACGAGCCCGACGACACACCCTCGATGCCCTCGGCGACAGCGACGGCATTGTCGGCCGCTACGGCGTCGAATTTGCCTTGCTTGATCTGCTCCCGAATGATGTCGATATCGTAAGGGAAGATCTGCTTCTGTATGCACTTGATCGTAAATCGTGGCAGCATACAGATGGCGGGCGTCACGATCAACGTCATCCAGAAGGTCAGTTCTTGGTAGACCTGCGGGGCTGCTTGGTAAAAGGGACCCGCGTAGGTAAAAGCGGTGTAGATTCCAGTCCAGAAGAAGATGAAGAGATCGCTGAGGACGAAGACCAAGATCATCACCCAGTCCCAGCGGTAAGTGTTGATCATGATATATAGGTTGATGGTGATAACAGCAGGGTGGGCAATATAGGCGCCCAGCCGGCTGCGTTCAGCGATGTCAAGTCCATTTCCGGCGGCGGTGGCAGTAAGGGCGACGACAACGAAGGGGATAAAAAAGCTAACGACCGACTGGTAGATTCCGTCCACCATGTAAGCCCTGTGATATGTTAGGGTAAGCGAATAAAAAAGAGCCAGCATTCTGAAGATGATACTAACCAAAACTTCAACTGCGTCCATTCCATCCGCTCGATGCCGCGCCGGTAAAGTTGAGGAACAGCCAAGGAGACCGCGTCGCTCACGTCCTGATCCAGGACGCCCATAAGGATTACTGGAACCGACGTGAAGAGCAGGTTGAACATGAGAATGTAAGTCGAGTCGAAAATGTACGAAATGTCGAAGTTGCAGAAAATCTGGTACCAGAAAATGGCCCACGTCCAGACCATGTTCTTGTAGAAGAAATTGCTAATTGTCTCCGCCAAGCGTCGATAGGACCATCTGCCGTGGACGAGCACCAGGCGCTGCAGGAATCTGAACTGCCCAATGGCATAATCAGACGACATGACGGCTTGACGGCCTTCTACGCCAGCAATACCGACACCAACGTCGGCCTCCTGGATCATGGCGACGTCGTTGGCTCCATCTCCGATCGACATAGTCATGACATCCAGGCCGTTCTTCACCATGGATACGACGGCCGCCTTTTGGGCAGGACTGACGCGGCAGCAGAGCACCGATTTGCATTGCTTGCACAAGAGCAGAAACTTCTGCCTGAGGGCATCGTTCAGTACCCACCGCAGGGTGAAGCCATCAATGACAAGACCATGTGTCGGCGCTGGGGGTTCGTGATCGCTTATTGCCTTCTTGAGCTCTTCGTCGCTACCCGTCATGCCGAAATTCACTAATCCCTTGTCAAGGCCTTCTTCAGCTTGGCGGAGGTACCCTTCCTCTGATGTCTCGCCGCTCTCGTCTTCTTCCACTTGCAGACGAATGAGATCCATGTCGTTGTGCAGTAGGTTGCACGAGAAGCCGATGTTGATTGCTGTTTCAACCTTGTCGCCAGTCAAGACCCAGAGCTTGATACCGGCGTCAGCTAGGAGAGCAATCGTGTCGGGGACTCCATCTTGGAGGCGATCTTCGATGGCGGTTCCTCCAAGGAGCGTGAGCTCCTGTTCGATCTTATCGGCAACTTCCTCGAGCCTCTCGTCGCGGTTCTCAAGCGCCCTGGCGGCAATGTCGTGCTCCTTACGCCAATCGAGGTACTCTTCCTCAGAAAGCTCCCTCTCGGCGATACACAGTGTTCGGAGACCCTCAATAGCAAACGTCTCAAGGTGCTTGGCAGTCTCTGCGCGAAGTTCTTTTTGCTCACCCTTCTTGAGGCGTGAGTAGATGACGCTGTCGGCGCCTTTGCAGAAGAGGATGATTCTACCGTCGGGCATTCTGATGATTGAGCTCATCCTCTTCCTGCTCGAGTTGAACTCGATAGTATTGAGCACGGGATAATGCCTCTCCTCGCCCATGACATTGAGGTCGATTGCATCGTTATGCATTCCGAGCACGGTGAAACCCATGTCACGGGCCGTGGCAACCAGTGCGGCCTCATCTGGTGATTGCGCCTTGAAGATGATCTTGGGCTGGTCGCCGAGCTGCTTCTCTGAGATGACTGTGTGACAGAGGGCAAGCGCGAGCATGAAGTGCTCGTTTGCTTGCTGCTGAATTGGCCCGTGGTTGCCAGCGAGGTCTTCAACAAAGTCGGGTGCGATGAATGTCAGGTCATCATCGTAGAGGTATGGGTTGTCGTGAATTTCTCGGAGACCGCGGAGTGCTCTGACTTTAGCCTTTGCAATCTCGCCCTTGACCTGACGAGACTCTTGCTCAACGTCGATGCCGAGCCTTTTGTTCATGCCAGCTTGGGCTTCCGTGTAAGCCTCTCCATATGGCTGACCGTTGATGGTGGCTTTCTTGAACTCCATTACATTTTGCGTGAGAGTACCTGTCTTGTCGGAGAAGATGTACTCGATCTGGCCAACGTCATCCGATATGTTCCACGACTTGGGGATACATGGCTGGTCGATCACATCATAGTACATCCCCAAATCGCTGTAGATGAAGTAAGCCTGGAGCGTCCTCACAATCTCGAGCGAGATGTAAAGGGAAATGGGAATCAAGTTTTGAAAAACGATGATGGCGGCCCAGAAAGTGATGAAGCCTGTGAGTCCTGCGGTTCCCCCGATAGACCCAAACTCGAACCAAGCCAGCGACGAGTCTGATTTACCCCATGCGATACCATTGGCAATTGCTGCGATTAGACACATGACGAAGAGAATGCCAAAGTTGCAGATGACGTTGAAATTGAGCTCGCGGGCTATGCGGGCCCGCTTACTGGGCGTGATGCCGGCATTCTGCATGATTTTGGTGTCGTGGCCTGTGAAGACAACCACGCCAAGAGCCCATTCGGTGTTGCGAAGGTTGCACCCACGCAAAAGCATGTTGTCAATGGTGACGGGTTCCGACTTCTCTTGTGGCTCACCATGAGGGTCCCATGGCAGGCTCTGCTTCCATTTGATCGCGCCACTATACTTGTAAAGGTTCGGTTGCGGTGCCTCGCTGTCGATCATGAATTGAGCGCGCACGCAATCCCTCGCGTGCTTCAGGGACCGGCCGGATCGAACAGCAGACCTGACCTTCAAGTTTGTCTCGCCATCCAAGTTCTTGGTCTCGACATAGCAGGACCCATCCGGATCCGATGTCGCAAGGATGATAATATCAGCTGGGAGTTCGTCATCGTTGTATATGCGAACGAAGTCGCCGACTACCAAGTTCTTCCAGTGGTCCTTGTGAAACCTGGCGCCATGGGTGATTGGCAAATCGTGGTTGACTAGATCTCCCTTTGCGTTGTTGAGAGCTGTTTGCTGTGCGGAAGTGAAGCCGGGAGCCTCAGTCATTGATTGCCCCTCCTCCATCTGGGTCGAAAGTCGTGGTAGTGGTGACGGTACTGGCGTCATCTGAATATCTTCTCTTGCAGACATGAATGACTGCCGCGTGGTTTGAATAGAGGCGCGCGGGTCGTGCATCGCTGAGTCCGCGTCCGCCGACTTGGGCTCCTTCTTCTTCCAGAGGCCCTCGATGGCATGCCATACTGCGCCAAAGATTCGAGTATTGGCCTTTTTAAATCTCCGCCAAGCCGAAACATTATCATCCTCCACGTTCACATTCTCCCAGCCCACCAACCGATGCACGGGCGCGTCGTTCAGCTCGATATCGAGAATAGTTCTCCTGTAATCCTCGATAGCGTCTTTTATGGCGGTGACGCAAATAATAAAAATTAAAGGAGCTGCGTTGAGTCCGGGGTTGACACCTCCGAATATAGGGAATATCTAAACCCAGGTCAGTCGGTAGCCCATGGAGATGAGGAGATGAGATTGAACATGTTGAAAAAGTCATGTCAAATGGATATGGGCACAAACTCACAGCTAAAATGACAAGGAAGAGGAAAAAAATGTTGGCGATATTGTGGAATTGGAACCACAAGTTTTTAGGAATGAAAGAGAGCGGCGTGTACTTGGCCGTTCGAATCTTGTTGCGCGTGTATTGTTGAAGAGGACTACCGTCGTCGTCCTTGAGCTCATCGGGCAGTGGGGTGTTGAAATAAATCTTCCTCGGCACGCCGTGAGTCTCGTTGGCGGCATCGGCGGTGTTTTCCTGTTCCGTACCATCAAGTTGACTCTGCTGCAGCGACTCGGCACCGGTGCCAGCAGAGCCTCCAGATGTTCTCTTCTTCTCGGTGGAGGAACTTCTGTGTTGTTTCCTGCCCACAAGCGAGAGTCGCTTCATCGTGCTGCTCTTGACCGTCAACTTGCGAGTCGCCCATCTCGTTCGCTGCATCGAAAGTTCGGGCCCTTGGGCATCGCCCTCCTCCGCCTTATTCGGCTCCATGGGATACGGATCGCGGGCAGAGCCCGATCAACCCGAGCGGTCCGCCGGGCTGGCCAGAATTGGCCCTGTCGCTGTTCTGACGCCACTGCAATTGAAGTCGCGCTCGAGCTGATTTTGGGGAAGATGACTCGGGTGCGGGAGATGGGGGCGAGAGAAATTGCCAATAATCGTCGGCGTCGTCGTGATCGTCGTCGACCGTGTCAAGGAGGAGGATTTCTGAATTCGACGAATTCTTGGTGTTGGAGCGAATGCAAGCGTTCGCAGGCGTTGGCTAAGTGGAAAGGGGGTGCGTCGAAGGTCGAGAGGATCGAGACCAGGAGCGATGGGAGCGATGGTTGGTTATCCTGGGCAGCTGGGCGCTGCCTCGTACCCGCGAAGAACGAATTGAAGGGAGAGATTTTTGGAGCGTGGGGACTTGGAACGGGCCAGTGCTGCTGCTGGGCGCTGTGCTGCTGCTGGCCACTAGTTCCGGCGTTAGGTATGGGTATGTATCCCCGGGTCAGCCGGGGTTTTTTTCTTGCTGTTGCAACTAAGCAGCAAAAACAGCGCGAGGGCCGCAGAAAAGATGCAGAAGCCCCCCAGGGCGGGCTTGGATTGTCAGCGAGCCGCAAGGACACTCTTGGACACTCCTGGGCAGGATGGGCAAAACCTGGGAATGCCCTGTGTTGGCGAGGACACGGCGCGAACCAGAGGGCAGCGAATCCCAGCGATGCTACAGATCCGTGTGAATGCGATACTGGACGCACACGGCCTATACAGCGGCACGGAATGGCCCCAGAGATGATGCTGAGCGTTCAGTGCGGGCAGAGCGACGGGAAACAGCGAAACAATCGCGCTCCGTGATGTGGTCTTGGGTCGAGGCCAAAAGAGGCTACAATGCGAAGCTGGCTGCAAACTAGAAACGGGGGTGGTTGCTGGACGCCGGACCCTGAATTGGTAATCAGCGAGCGGCTCCCTTATTCGCCTCGCCCTCCGCCCTCCGCCCTCCGCCGTAAGCTCTCATTTCACGGCGTCGCGGCACGAGGGTGGGGCGTTCCTCTTGGTTCCTCGGCGTGCATCACAAAACCGCCAGCCAGCCACTTCGCAGCACGCAGAGTCCGTCTGGCTCGCCTGGGCACAACATACGCGCGTATCGACGCTCCTACGATTATTCAGACCACAGCAGAGAAACCATGGGATCCGAGCAAGCGTGGGGTGTGAGATGCGTCATGATGCCCGACACTCATGACGGGCCTTTCAACGTCGGTCTGAAACCAACACCGGCGGCCCAGCCAGGTGGGTAACTTTACTGTGCTCCAAATCCCTACTCAGGACACTGTATCCGTATCGACATGCAATCCCAATCGAAGCGAGTCGAAGTAGGGGTTAATAACTTGTCAAGGCGGAGCCGAGAGACTATTCCCGACAAGCCTCCATCCCAGGCCGGGACGGATTGGATAGACAGCTAGCTAGTCACTGGCAAACCTGGAGATGCTTGAGATCAATTTGCAGCGTGCAGACGCGAATTTGGTGCACCCTAAGGCCAAGCGACCAGTTGCGGAGCGCCGCATCCATTGGGCATTCAGGATCTTCGGGTGTAAGGCCAAGATCCGGCTACTTTCCTCAGCATTTGGTTGATATGTGTCCGCTCAGTCTTGCCGTATCTCCAGGACCAACCCTCGGGTTGTACTTAGGACCCGCGTCCCGAGATCGCGTGGGGAATCTTCGATGCGCTAGAGAAACCCGGGCGACGATTCGGGTGGTGACGATACAGCGCTACGACCCTTTGAGGGCCGTTGGCGGAGCTGGCCCCTTCCCAGGGAGGCAGGTCTTTGTTTTCCCCTTCTTTTTTTGTCTGCCACGAGCCGCCCGAGGCAACGGCTCTTTTGGAGGGGCTCGAGGGTTGTCAATAGGGATTTAAACTGATACGAGTGAAACAATTACTCATTCCATATTAAACATTGAAGCGGCCCCTCACCCTGCCACAGTCTCACGGCTGGGAAGACAAGACCCGAATGTGCAGCAGCACTCAAGAGCCGGCGCGGGGATGTAATGGACAGGCGGGAAGGGGAAGGGAGGGCCTTAAAAAGCGGAAGGAGGCTGGCAAAATTTGGACTCTTTGTTGCCCCTCATCCCCAGGCTCCTTCCTGCTTCCATCATGGAAGAATTATCTCCACTTCACTGGTGCTGGATTGGGTCTTATCGTTTTCGCTGATAGACCCTATGAAGGTCCCAGCCCTCTAAACCAATTCGCTATGATGCACGATAATGCATAGGTGTTCCCCTCCGGTCTCGCCACACAACCCCCTCCCCCCCCCTCCCCATAGGAATGCCCCAACCGCGCGAACGGCCTGTGGAACAATTGGAAAGGGTGTCGTGTGCCGCCGGACGGCAAGACTCGAGGGCTCGAGTCGCCCCTGGCCGCTAAAGGGGCGCATCTGTGTGGGAGAGAGATAGAGATGCGATCCTTGACGAGGGGAGTGATTCAACTTTCCTAGAGACTTATAAGTACCTCGTAGCTCTGTAGCCACCATCGCCAGTCGCTGTCATCATTTCTGCTGCCATCAGCAGATTGGTGATAACTATCTTTCGACACAGTATAATCGTCACTTTCGGCAATCATATTTACCGGGTCTTACTCGGCCGCGACTTGGGGATGTGTGACGACTGTACCGGCTTCGGGCTACGCTGAGATGAGATAGGATGGGGTTCTCGAATGCCCATCCCCCCTTATTCTTGCCATTAATCCACCCTGGCCCGAAATGGAACCCCAAGTTTCATCGAGATCCAGGAACCAGCCGGCTAGTGAAACTTATGCGAGTCCGTGCCTGGAAACTCGACCTCGCAACGTGCTGCACACCATGACTCTGATTAAACTCATCGGCCCTCCTGTCCCAGAGTGTCGGACACGTATTATGACGCCCAGCCGACTTATGATCTCCAGGCAGCCTGTCATCTCGTCTTCGATTGGACATTGTAGCAGCATGTGTCTGGCATGCCTCAGCAGACCGGGGGCTGGTGAACAGGCGGCATCTTGAAACTTTTGAAACTTTTGGCAGATTCTCAGATGCCCTACAGGGCAAGGCAAGGCAAGGCGAGACAGCATGCTCAATCGGCATGCATTTGGCAGGGGCTGGGACGAAGCTAAAAAGTGTTCCTTGTCTTGCAGCTGCCATGATGTCGGGTCATGCAGGGGTGCGGCCAAGGCGTCGTTGTCTGCTTCATCTTGGGCTCGCACCAGAATCCCATTGTCCCTAAGCGCTTTCACAAGCGAAAGGCACGAGGAGAAGGACCCTTTGAGTACTCCCACAATGCTGGAAGCGAACTGGGCGCGGCCTTAGTGTCAGCAGTCAAAATCAAAGCACCTTGCTCAGGCGACAGACGACATGCATCCCTTGGCGAATGTGTATGAGCTGAAAGCGCCGTCTCAAGCCTCACGGAAGCTGAATGGACAAGCTAGGAAATTCGGAAAACTTCCAATAAGAAACTCAAAGTTTGATTATGGTATCGTCTCTCTTGATATCTGCTCACGACACGATTTTCAGCAAATATGATGATGGGGAATATGAGCAATAGAAGGCGTGACTGAATGCTTGACTCGAAGGTCCTGCAGATCTTGAAGTGATTGTTTGAGACAAGAAGCCCCTTGCTCCTTCACCCGCTGCCCCTCACTAGAAGCGCTAATTCAAAGTTCTTCACTGCGCAACGGATACTTGCTCAGGCTCTTGTCCGAGACATGCATAAAGGCCACTTATGCACTTGTCTTCAATAGCTATCGGGATCTTCCGCAATCGACACGAAGACCCTAATTTAGCTGATAAGCTATTTTGACGCGGTTTGGTGCAACCCGACGCGTCGAGTGCTCGCCAGGTTACCTTAGAGCCAAGCACAAGTCACGGACCATTTGGTAGAACCAGTACCCGCAATACACGTTATACCCAAGGCAACCATATTCATCAATAATGAGGTCAACGACAAGGTTTCAGGGTTGAGGGAAAATGAAGATGGTGTTTTCTCGAATTTAGCTGCCGAGCCGCGAAAATGCCGAGAAACAGTTCCATCACAGCCTTCTTTAGGCCAGTACCCAAGAGCTCACAGAACTCGCAATCCGTCTCTTCACATTCAGAACAGCCACAACTTCACCAATTTCCACAATCCCCGCAGCTACCTCGAGCTCCGTCCCGGGCACCTGTCTCGCCCGCATTAGGCCCGCCGTCATCGCCCCCACAATTCCTCTCGTCGTCGCCGCCAGGGCCCACGGTAGTGCGGGGTCGCGATGCCGTCATCCGGGGCTCTGATGAAGAAGACGATGAATTCCTCTCCTCAGACGATGACCTTCCAGATATCTTCGGCAGGCCCGGCGCCAGCGGCACCGGTCCCGGTACCACCACCGTTCCCGTCCCCCCTACCGGGCCCGGACTCCTCAGAACCCCACGTGCGAAACGGCCCGCACTGGAATTTCTCACTTCCCCGTTAACTATCATGCCCAAGCATAAGTTCGACATAAAGGCGCTCATGAAGCACGCCGAGGCCGATAGCGCCGTCGAGGCCAGTGAGCAACGCATGGAGTCAATCCTGGCCCGGGAGACTGCCCAAGCAGACAGTGGTGATGTCGCGAGTACAGTCGCTGGTTATGGTGGCGGCGCAAGCAAAGCAGACATCAACTTGTATGACACGATGCTGGATGTCTTCTCTGACGCTGAGGACAGCGAAGAGGAGAGCACTCGCAACAAGCTGCTCCGCGCCGTGAAAAGGACCCAGGCGGGCTCACAACGCAAGCAGTGGCGATTTTTCCACCTTCAAGACCGGAGCCAGGCTGATCGTGGTGGCCTCTCCAGCATCGAGGCCCGAACCCCTTTTCCCAGATCGGCGGCTAAGGGCACTTGGGAGTTTCTTGCCCCGAAGGGCAGGTCTGAGTTTTTTGAGGACGGGCTGCCATTCAACATCCAGACTCGGATGCAAAACCTGCCGGATGAGATTTTCCTCTGGGTCCTACGCGAGGTGCCATTTGAGAAGTCTCGGAAACTTCGAGAAGAATACATTCGGCTTCTCAACGTCTGTCCCGAACAAGCTGGCCGACTGGTTGACGAGGACCTCGTCGAGCAACTGTTTCGGGACGTAGGAGCATCAGAGATGGCCTTCAGGTCACCACCTCAGCCCACCGGTGACAAGAAGTTTGAGGAAAGAGAGATATACCTCAAAAGGGACTGGACACCCCTTCGGTCCGTCCTCCAAGTCCTTGTTCAGACTTCACCAGGCCTCGGTGTGGAGTCCCTCACAAGAAGCGTGACCCTTCTTCTTCGTCTGGGCATGGACGAGCTCATCCATGAGGATCAGGCAGTCACGGGGGACTTCGATGAAGCTCTACAATGGCTCGTACACTTCGTGCCCAAATCAGCCTGGGACAGCTTTGTAAGTCCCCCATCCACCCTACCCAAGTCCCCGCAACTAACTCTATCAGTGCGGCAACGTCTGCGCCTCCCTCCACAGTCACGTAGAGGAAGCCTCCCTACACTGTGACGCCGTGACCTCCATCCCGCTCCTCACTCCCCGCCTAGTCGAGCTCCGGCGGCGCCTCGCCCTCGTCTGCGTCTTCGGCGACCCACAACACGCCCTCGCACCCCCTCAAACCAACTTCAGCATGCGCGCCGTCATCGATCGGCTCGATGCAGACGAATTCCTCGTCGACCGCAACCACACCGACTTCTACGAGCTGGCCGCCCTGACGGAGCTCCTCGGCATCGCCATCGGCGACGGCAACCCCCCTCGCCCGCTCACCCCCAACGGCACCATGCCCTCTTCAAAAGCCATCAGACAGTACAACGCCGACGTCGACGAGGTCTCCCGCAAGGTCAAGATCATGTGGTCCAACATCCACGAGCGCGGCGCAGCCGATGACTCGCGCCTCGACGTGCGCGTCAAACTCAAGGACCTCGAGCGTAAGCTGCAGCACGCCACGCGGACGCGGCCGCCGCCAAAGGCGAATATCTTTGGGATTGAGGAAATTGACGAGGATGAGGTGGATCGCCCGAGACAGCAGCGGTTTATGCAAAGGTTTTTAAGAGGGGGGAAGGGTCGTAACCCGTCCTAATCTTTTTTAACTAGTAGGGAGGGATTTGTGTTTTATGGTTGGGAGGAAGGCGTGGGTTATGGTGTTGGAGATATGAATGATATTGGCCCTGTGGGCGTGGCTCCTTCGTAGAGCAGGGCCGTATAACATGCTGGCAAGTATCATGATAAGTTAATCGCTAGAGGGGCTCGGGATTAGAATATACCGACAAGAAGTCAAAAGAATTACATGTATGAGCATCCACGAATGTTTATTAGCACGGTGGCACTACCAATCCACTATCATCCCCCAACCAATGGTCCCTGTATCATACAAACTGCGAAGATACCTTCTTGGTCCCCATCTAGCCCCTGAATCCGCTCGATCTCACTCGGCTTGGCTTGCCATGTCTGAAACAATGCCTACAGAGCAAAAAGCCATTGGCAATGGGCCCTGTGATGGTCGTGAACGGGAGCTTACAATCTTCCCCTCATCTCATCTCTTAACCCCTCAATGACATCAACAAAAAAAGCCTCACCGTTTAGTCAAAGAACTTGCGATTCGGGTTCTGGCCAAAAAAGGCCTCGCGCATGGCGGGTAATGCACTCTGCCTAAGGAGGTTCAGCCGCGCCTCGAACGTGTTGTCAATGTCGATCTTGCCGCCGAAGCCAACAATCACGACGCCGCCGGCACTACATAGTAAAATATCAGCACTACATTCCTCTCTCTCACCCACATCATCCAGGGGCAGTATTTACCTTCCATCGGCGACGGGGTTCTCTTCGTCGATGGTGCTGGTGATAGGCTTGCCAACCTTGGCCTCATACTCCTTGTTTGCGGCTTCGAGAGCCTTAGCGACGAGCTTGTAGTCGGCCTTACGCGCGCGGACCTGCAGGGTGGGCTCGTTGAGAGCGTAGAAGCCCTCGAGGATGAGGTTGCTCAGGATCTTCTCATAGCTGGCGGCGTCCTTGGAGGCGGCACCGAGGCGCTGCTGAGCGGCCTCGAAGATGTCGTCGAGCAGGACCTGGCGGGCGCCTAGCACGCGCAGGCGTGACTTGTTGGCCACGGTCGACCGCGCGATCTGCTGCGACATGGTCGCCTGCTTGAACTTCTTTTGGTACGTCGAGTCGATGGCGTCTGTCTCCTGCCGGACCAGCTTGGACTTTTCGATGGCGAACTCCTCGTTGGCCTTGATCTCGATCTCGCGCGCCTTTTCTTCGGCTTCTTGCTTGATGAAGGCCGTCATCTTGCGGAGCTCTTGTCCGACCTAGAGGAAAAGAAATCGTGAGCCAATGCTTTCCCCCAAGAATGTGTCCCGGGAGACAGTAGGCCGTCCGTGTTGCGCCGCTCTTCCCTCCATCCCTCTTGTCGAGGGGGTAGGCTGCAGCGGGACTTCGAGATGGACCGATAAACGAATAGGGGCGCCCCTTCATGAGCCATGACAGACTGGTAAACTTACCTGGTCGTCGGACAATGCGTGGATCTGCGACATCTTGGCGACAGTGGTTGATTTATTAGGGAATTGTTGAGTCTAGCTGCACAAGGCGAATCGAAGAGGAACGAGCAGAGGGAAAGTCCCTCGGGGTAGCGAAGCGCACGAGAGCTGTGTGGTCGAGGAAATGGGAGTTCACAGGGGGTAAAATCAGAGCAAGGCTTGTAGGACAACAATTTGGCAAAGAATCGGCTGCAATAGGAGTGTGACGGGCTGGTGGCTGCCGGACTGTAAGTTGCTGGAAATGGAGTTGACGATGTCGATGTCGGCCAACCGTCGACTTGGACGCAACGCAGCGCAGCTCTCCCAGTCGAGATAGGGAGCCGCCCTCCAACCAAGCTAGCTCTGGCTGGCACTTGGCAACAAGAGCTTGGGGGGGGGCGGGCTGGCAGATGCATGCACCAGCCACATCTCGACCCCACCATTGCCCGCATGGACGCATGGCTGAAAACAGCCACAATAAGAGCTGAGCCACGGATGCGGCCTTAGGGTGGCAGCGCATTAACGGCTGACGAGGCGCTGGCTGCCAGTCCAGTGGCCAGCTTGACTGACGCAGTGCGCTGGCGTCAGGCGCGGGTATTGGCGTTGACTCCAGAGTCGAGAGCCAGGGGGGCGTGTCCAAAGTGTTGAGCAACTGAGCAAGTTGACCTCAACCTCGAGTCCGGCCTACGGGTGTTCTGACCTCAGTCCACAACCTGAATACGTACCTGAACCTAGCGACCGACAACCGTTCCTCCGCCGCATTCAATCCAATCCCGGTTTCCGTCCACGAAGGAACAAGCCGCCGAGTTAAGCTTTCGGCCCAGATTCATCTGCCACTCACGTCTGCGGCCAGTGGCCATCTCAACACGCACTCGAGGCCTGCACGCCAGCCAGCTGTCTTTTTTGGCCGTCCCTGCCGAGCGCTGTCTGGGAACAGGAGGCTAGGAAGATTGGCCCATCGACCGTTTCCAACAAATAGCGAGTCGGAGCGACGTTGACTCGGCGGAGAAGCCACCCTTACAACGCCGCTCCTTTCTAGTGCCCTCGAACCATTCGAAACCGCTGACACCGCTCACCTACAACAAGCCACCTCATATCCTTCTCTACCCGCTCAAATACACTACTCTCTTCGCCGTCCTCATGGGAGCGCGATAAGCAGCCGTCACCTCGCCTCGGCTGCTAGATGACTACATACTCTGCAGCGCAACGGCAATGGGGCTCATTGGCGGCATCTCCCCCGGTGGGAGCATCGCTGTAAGTCCTACACCTACAACCTGGGTTCGGTCTTCAGCCGCCGTGTTGCTAACAATAATAGATCGGAATTATAGTTGGCCTCATATCCACGAGTGTCCAGAGCTTAGGGTTGACCCTGCAGCGCAAATCGCACATCCTCGAAGACGAAAAGGACCCCTACGACGCGCGACGCCCCCCCTACCGCCGGAGGAGGTGGCAGCTGGGGATGGGCATGTTTATCATCGCCAATGTGCTGGGCAGCTCCATACAAATTTCGATGCTACCACTCCCCGTGCTCTCGACGCTCCAGGCCTCGGGCCTCGTCTTCAACTCGATCTGCGCCACCCTCATACTAGGGGAGCCCTTTACGAGATGGTCGCTATGGGGGACAATGCTAGTGTGCAGCGGCGCTGTGTTGATCGCCATTTTCGGGGCAATCCCATCTCCAGCGCATAAGTTGAGCGAGTTGTTAGACCTGCTGGGCCGCCGACCCTTCGTGCTATGGATGTCTTTTCAGGCCGTCATCGTCATTGGTATTGCTGTTGCGACGGAGGTCGTAGGCCGATTCGCGAAGTCGAAGCATGACCCTCGCTTCCGCCTTGCAAGGGGCTTTGCCTACGGGTGCATAAGTGGCATTCTGTCCGCACACTCCCTTCTGGTAGCTAAGTCGGCTGTGGAACTACTCGTAAAAACCATCGTGGACCACGACAACCAGTTTGTACACTGGCAGTCCTGGATGCTCGTCGTCGGCCTCATCATACTCGCGCTAAGCCAGCTATACTACCTCCACCGGGGCCTTAAGTTGGTCTCGACCTCAGTTCTATACCCGCTGATTTTCTGCATCTACAACATCATTGCTATCCTTGATGGGCTCATTTACTTCCGCCAGACCGATCTCATCAATCCGCTCCGCGCGTGCCTTATCGCCCTTGGTACCGCTATTCTCCTGTCGGGCGTCCTTGCGCTGTCCTGGCGTCTCAGTGACGAGCAGCATACGCCTGGCGTTGGGCAATCAACACTGGCCCCTGGCTTAGGTCTCGTCGAAGACACAGATGGCGAGTCGGAAGAAGAAGAACTCCTGCTCCATTCTGACATCGCCGACGAGGAGGACAGCATTCTAGCAACACACAGCCACCCATCATACCAAACATTTCGACAGTCCATGCCCATCGCGGGTTCAGGGGATTTATCACCATTACCTGTCCCTTCATCAAGAAAACGACCCACAGCCCTGTCAATGCGCTCATGGGCCGAGCATCGTGAGATTTGGGACGAGCTCGAAGATCGCGATGCTCTGGACTCACCCACGTCAACTGTGATTATTAACCGCCGGCGGTCAACCACAATGCCTGGATCGGCGGAAACAACATCGCTGCTCAACCCGCGACGTCTTGTGACAGGTGAATTCTCGGGCATCGGCGATCCACCTAACGGAGGGAGTAGCACGAATAACACTGACCAGCTTATGCCCGGCGTGGCTGGATCACCGAGACGCAATTTTCGACGCAGGCGCAAGTCGACCGGGTTCCCGGGTTTCACAGCGCGGCGAACAGCGACGGGACGAAAGAGCTCAGGTGGCCTTCAGGACGCGGTGGGTAATATGTGGCGGGCCAGGTGGTGGAAGAAGGGACCTACAGGGAGGCCAGCAACGGGGACGACGCCGACCGTGATAGATCCGCCGCAGACGCTGTCGTATAGAGACGGGACTGCGGATGTGGGAGCGCGGCCGGCGTCATATGATGGGCCGTTATTGGTTCCAGGGTCGCGGACTGGGGAGGCTGGAGGAAACCATCCCAGGAGGAATAGCAATAGTGAGCTGGAAGGGGATGACCTCGTATAAGGGTCAGAAGCGGTAGTTGCTGTAACAACGCATGGTGAGGCATGTTTTCAAGTTTTGAAAAGCAAGGGGAAAGGGTAACCGAACTCTTTTTCTGTTGCTTTACAAGGCAGAAAGGAGTGGCGTCATGGAGTGCGTTTATTTTGTGTTTGCTATAACTAGGCTTGCATTTCCCGGACGGGCCAAACATGCATACGTGGAGATATACATGTGCGAGAGGGTAGGTAGGATAAGAATATGATACCTTTTTGGTTATAATCATGCATGGAGTTAGTCGTGGGTAGACATATGTGGTCAATTGATCGGGTATTAATGCAAATGATCAAGGGGCCGTTGTTGTTATACCCTGAGAATCAAAAGTTTTACACGTGCTCTGATTGTATGTACCAGTGTCTACCGGGGGCGAAGGCTATGCTAGAGACTCTGCAGCGAAGAAAAGGGATGGAAGGGATGAAGAAGAAGAAGAATATGACAAGAAGAGAATAGACAGGCGGGCTAGAAGAGAGAAAATGAGTAGTATTGCAACAGCTCTCGTCCTCCCCCTCCCGAAAACATCCATCCACCTATAACCCCTAAGCGTATTAATATGGCGTATGAATGCCGCTCCAGGGGCGAATATTTGAAATTTACAAGTTTTTTAGATTCAAGATTACCATGCGCTGTAAATGGTGAGTTTACCGCTCTAGTTCGTCCACCTCACCATAGCCCCCCACTTGGGGTGTTCTTGATGCTATCAGGGGGGATGATCCCCTCCCACCGAGCTCCCGGGTAGACATAAGTGTAACCTAGTTTCCCGATGGTAGAGGAAACACGGAGTAATCCTCAAATCGCCGTTGGATGGGGAGAGTCCCTTTAGAAGGCGCCGCGTGCGCCGCTCTTCTCGTCAATGTGGCGGAACCGCTCGCGCTCCTTGCGCTCCTTGAGGAGGCAGACCGTCGCCATGATGAAGACGGCATCGACGCCTACCATGCCGAAGACACCCGTGAAGATGTCGTCGAGGAAGACGTTAGCAAAGGCGGTGATGGGCGTCGCGCACCCGCGCATGAGCGCCGCGGCGGCTGGGCTGGGGCACATCGGGTTCGTCACGAAGGCGGGCGAGGAGCTGTTGAAGTAGCCACAGCACGAGAACTGGTCTGATGTTAGTCAAAAGTGCCGGTGACTTTCTTCGGGGCCTGGAAACATACGGTTGTCTGCATCAGGTCTTGGACGGCGGGCGTCTGGGACATCCAAAGAGGAGCAAAGTCGCCCTTGATCTTCAGTGTCAAGATCCAAAGGTAGAGACCGATGACCAAGCTGAATACAGCAGAGATAGTCGCGAGAACGCCACCCAGCTTAAGCCAGGCACGGGCACGTGTAATGATACCGGGGATTGTCACGACGAAGGTAATAAAGACCAAGACGGCGTTGGCGATGCCAGCTGTGGTTTCCTCGTCAGCGCTCGATTTCCCTCCCCTTCCTCGCACCATCGGACCGCACTCACCAGTTAGTGGGAAACTTTGGTACAACAAGTTTCTTGCCGCCTGCCTCCCTTCTGTCGGCTGTTCGTTCTGGACGTTCTGGACAACGAGGGAGAAGGCCAGCATGAAGATGCCCATGAGGACGAAAAGGAAGTCGGAGGCCATGTAGGCTAGAGCTACCTTGTTCGCCATCCTGTCCTATGGGGTGCCCTCTGGGCTGTTTTCCTCCAATACCACGACTGTTCCTTGCCGTCTTCACGAATCCTCAATTCGCACGCACAAGTGGACGACCGGCGTCAGATTCAAAATTGTTGGCAAGTGTTTGTTTGTTCGTCGGCAAGGAGTGTAAAATGGGTGAGATCGACCTGCAATTCCCAGCACCGAGAGAAAGGAATGTGCCAACCAAGCAGAACCAAGCGAAGCGAAAGAGAAAAGGAAAGTAACGGGCGACCGGCTCACGGCATCGAGAAGGAGAGATTCGATGGGTGGGTTTGCGGACAGTCGGCAGTCACCGGTTCCTAGCGGAGAAAAGAGTGGAAGAGAGGAAGAAGCTGGGAGGAGAAACGAAGAGCGTTCCAGACACACGCAATCTACAGCACTAGCGTATAGGTAGCCCCATCACAAAGGCGACGTTGGGAGTTTGGGAGATGGAGAAGGCGTCGAGGGGGACGGGGGAGAATGAGAACGGGCCAAACCAGGAGACGAGCCCAGGAGACCTGGAGCCCTGTTAGACTTACGACATGGCACCATTATCTCGCCGCCCGCCAGTAAGAAGACGAGTTTGAGGCCAGCAGTATCTAGCAATGCACCAATTGCCCTCTCTGCCTCAGTCTGTGTGTGAGCGTCTGGGATCGAGGCTCGACTTCGTCGTTGGAGATTCGCAGTGATTCGCGGTCCCTGACAGAAGCCGTTTCAGATGGTGTCGAGAGCCAGGGGTACAGTGGGGCAAAGGGTCGCCTTTGCGGCTGTGGCATTGTTGCGGCGCGACGCACGAGCCATCATCTGCGCCCTGCTCCGAAGCGAGGCCTACTGAGTGGTTCGTCTCAAGACATCGTCAATCGAACGACCTGCAAGTCAAGCTCAAACGCCCTTGGTGCTTCATCTCGGCCGCCAAGAGCTTCCTCCCATCCTGGGCCATGCCGCCGTCTCGCCAGCTGTCTTGGCCAAAAGGGCAGCTCGAACCCTTTTTTCTGCCGACCTGACTAGCAGCACTTGCAGCTGCCATTAACATTCTATATAAGTATGATCGCAGTATGCATGCACTCAGAGATCGACTGTCGACTGCAACCTCAAGATGAACACGGCCCTGGATCTTCGCTGCGTATGGTGCATAGCTTTGGCGCGCTCCTGAAGCTTGGACAACAGGTTGCAATAGACGAACCTAACCGGCCTGTCTCATTCAAGCTTTGGTGCATACAGGACGAGGGCCGCGGAATGTCCGCAATGACAAGTGCGGTGTGCAAGGAAAAAAAGGAAAAAAAAAGTCACCGGCAAGATAGGGGGTATCTTCTTCGATGAAAAGGGGGCTTCGTCGTCTATCCGACTTCAAACTTGGTCGCAAGCTTGAGAGAGGAGGGGCGTGTTTTGTTGAATCCTCTGATGTGTTGCTACTCGCATTCCCGCCTTCAATAATCAACCCATCCATGGCCCCTTGAGTGACGATGCGGCAACAGCTTTAGAGGCGCCGGACTCAGCAGCTGCATGTGACGGCCCGGGACGAGCGCCCCCTCTTGGACCTATCCCGCTACGGCACACCGCAGGGCAAGCTGTACTCCGTGAACTGCGGATATAGAGTCGGCGTCCGGGGAAGAGCCTACCGAGGCATTGGCTTGGCCGCTGCGGCCCTTTTTCGCCGGGTTTACGTGACCATTGTCGCTCCCGTCCCGTCCGTGGAGACGTGATGGACCGGCAGCGTGCACACTGAACTACCCTCCCGATGCCTCGCCACTGCATTGTCGCTGACAACGTCGCCCCCATTCTTGATCCCATATGTTGGAGGCCGAAACTATTCACGGATACGCAGCACCAATAGCGGCAAAGGGTATGTGTCAGCGCTGTCTGGTATGTACTACAATGGGCCGACTTACCCATAAGCAAACGAGAAGAGGTGGCGGACGAACGCCCGGATGAACCGAGTAAGCAAACAGTGGAGGGCAGAGAGGACGGGAGCCCGTTAGGTCCCACTTACGAGCCACTGAATGGCTTCGGCATCCACCCAACGCCAATGGGTGGGAGCTTAGTCAGAAGGAACTTGCCTAGGTGGCCTGTGCTGGTCGCCTGTGTGCTGCTGCGCTGCTGCTTGAATCTTGAATCCCTGAAGTTAGGTGGGGTTGGGGACGCCGGCCGCCGCCTTGACATGCGCGCTACTTGGAGCAGCGGCCAATAGGAGGCTGCCTACCTTCCGTAAGAAGCAGTTGCCAGTTCCAACTGTTTCTTGGAAGTCCACTTGCCCTTTTCTGACCCGCCTTTCCGTTTCCTTTGTCCCTTGTGAGCCGCAAACAGAAAACCGTGTGAAACATTTCCCCTTCTGGACTGAAATGGCCGTAGTATCAGTCTCGACTCGCAGTTGGGCGAAGAATTGGGGATCTGCGTATCGCAGGACTCAGTTTTCGACATCACAGCTGTCCGCAAGCAGACTTGTCAAGCCTCGTCTAACTCGGCGAAAGGGTGTCAATCTTTGGCTGCAGGATTCACTGGGCTTCCCCTCCACAAGCAAGCCCACGCCTTTCCTATCTGAGAAAGAGATCAGTGGTGTCCCGCCTTCTCGAAGAACGCCTGAACAAGCGATTGTGGCAACCGGTCGCTACGATTTAGACGCTTCTACCGGTCCGGAGTGTACGTTCTGTGCTCTCTATTGTACCTGTCCTCTATTTCCAGCAACTGTTTGCATTTACGAGAATAACTAGCCTACTACCGTCGTCGGTCCACGGCAACATCCGCGCCCTCTCTACTACTCACTTCAAAGTTCCCGTCATCCCGATTCTGGCCCGTTCTGGTCCGTCGTTCTTGCAAGCCTCGCCAACCCCAGGCCTCCTCCCTCCTTTTTTAGTCTGCAAATCCTCCTCACGCAATCACACGCTATCGTCCACCCCCGCTTTTAGCACCCTTGTGCGGATGCACGCCTTCACCAATCTTCAACCGCAAGGCGAGGAATTCCGCCTTAACCCCGGTCGCCAGGGGGCAAGAAGCGGCACAATTGGAATCAGCTCCACTGTGCAGGAGAGCAGCCTCTGATGAGCTATCATCCCCTCCCCCTATCTTCAAGATGAGGGCGTAAGAATGCCATTCAATTACAAAACACAACAATACAGTGCTCTGCACGAATCTGCCTAGTCGATGCTATACGGCTGAGCCTTAGACGTCTCGGGTCATTTAGTGAGAAGCACAGTGCGCTCTACTTTTGATACACCCCCCTCATACCCCGTCGGGCTAGTCAAGTTTGACTGGCCTATTAGCAGCCATGGCAGTGGGGGGGGGGGGGGGGGGCACCCCCTTCTCTTCATTTTACAATCGATCCGAGGGACTGGAATAGCCCGTCGTCAACCCACCCAGTTCTTTGTTCTAATTTCAGCAGTTCTCGATTGCTCTCTAGTAGTATCGTCACCCCGGGCAATAGCAACAACGCGCTGCAAGAGACAATATTGCAGCGCAAAATTGAATTGCTCCGTACCATCGCACTGTCGAAATTTGTCGATCTCATAACCGGACCCAAGACTCAGACGGCAAACCGCCAGCCAGCCGACTGCCCGTGTCGCCCAAGTGGCGGATAGCGCATCGAGATTCAATAGTTTAGATAGCCCATTCTCATCATCCGCACCTGCATCGTCTGATGAGCGTGAGATGCGTGAGATAGCGGAGTCCTTCAACTCATTGGATACGGGCTCCCAGGTGGTTCGGGACGTCAAGCCCCCCGGTCCTGCTGCCTGCAACCGGGAGCGTCCTGGAGGTGTCAAACGCACACGTCGACAGACGGGCTGTCAATCTCTTTACTCTGCCCTCCCTCCTCAGCGCGAGGGCCAGCAGCGCCGCAGCGCAGCAGCGAGACGGCGGGTTGGGACCCCACACCCACATCCACGGCGAACAGCCTCCCGTGCAGCAGTCTCGCGCAGCCATTGAGAATTGTTATGTCAGATGCAAGTGCCCTGCCGGAAGACTTACGCGCAAGAAATAGCTGCCCCTCGCTTCTGAGTGCTCTTCCAACCTGGCCGTTCTTTGGTCCCTTCTCGGCCATGACGAAGATATCCCGGTTGCCTTCAGTGAGAGGCTCCTTGGTTCCATGCTCTCCCCCAACTCCACCAAAGGGAAGCTGGAAAAACCAATCTTGGAGCGGTTGAGCTGCAGGGAGTGCGGTTCCCCACTGACGCCATGTCGCAAAAACGCAACGCAGCGCAGAGCAGCGCATTGCGGCGCGGATTGCGAAGAGCCAAAGAGCTCTCTCTATGATATTTCTCTCCAGCCTCTGCCCCACCTATCGCGGACGGATTTGTTTCAATATTATTCGTTCCCTGTAGCCCATTCTTGTGTGCTGCGAAGATCATCGAATCCCACAGTGCGTAGCATCATCTGCTTGCTTTGACCCCCCGCCTGGCGGCTCAGTTTCGCGCCGCCTCGCACAGTGTACCTTTGTGACTGAAGGGGTCCCTGCTGACGGAGCCCTGACACCAGAATTGTAGAGCGGGGCTGCGCCTGCTGCTTGAGAAGACCACACCCCCAAATGGGTTTCGCCAGTCACCTGACAGAGCTGTCAGCCTAGCTTGTGCCAGGCCACAATGCACATAGACTAAATCTTTGGCAACCACGCCGCTCAGCTGTCACAACGCAGTGCAAACGGAAAGCCGTTGAGTCAACTTCCAATTGAGGTATCAGGGACCGAGGCGAGCGGCTCTCTCATAACCCTCGCGCCAAAAAGCTTCCGGTTCATAGCGGCGGTTGCACTGCTGCAAAGTACCTTGTTCGTGCGCCGGGACGCGACAGTGTCAACTGCAGCCACCGTTCCCCCGTCCCCCAAGCTCTTCCTGTCAATAGTTGTATTCGCACATTACATGGTGGTGTTGGAAAACCTGAGCTGCAGCTTCGTGCAGATGGTGCCCGTGGTCCTAGCCTACTAGCCTCTCTGCTGCCGTTCATTACTAGCATTTGGCATTGGCTTTGGCATTCGGCCGGCTGCTCCACAGGCACCCTCGGAACCCTGCCACCTTCCCTCGCACCGACAGGGCCCCCCCTCCCCCTCTCTCCACCTCCCCCAGAAGGCACCAACCCCCTTCCATCCATCGTTCCCAGTGCAGGCCACACAGACCACGCACACTGTGCAGTACACTTGGTTGAAGACCGCCACCACCCCCCGCCTTCGTTTTTCAACAGTCCCATCCGGTCGCGACCCGCCTGTGTGCCACCACCTCGCTATCCTCTTTTCAATCAATCCGCCGTCACCACGCCCCGTTCAGTGAAGGCGCACCGACGGGGAACCGACAATTCTACTACTTGTTTCTAGACAGGGGAACTCGACATCCAAAAAAGGGTATCCAACTTGGACAGACTTCGGTCCAATCCAGCCAGCCCGTCACCTCAGTTTGCCTGAATTGCGCGCGTACCACCCCCATTGCAGCAGGGCCAGTCGACAATCGGAAACCGTCTAGTGTGCATTGCACTGTTGTCGGCTACTGGCCCTCTCTGATCAGCAGCAGAAGCAGCAACAGCCAGCCAGTCCCCAGTCCCGCCGCCAGCCCAGTGCATGCCACAGGCGAAATACCTGGGCCGCCCCAGAGTCAGACAAAGCAAATAAAAATTAAACGTGATTCCTCGCTTCCTTCCGCCGGCACACCAGACTCGATACAGTGCAGCGCCCAACCAGGTTTCTGCGACAAAAGGCGACCTCTCCGCTCAACGCCAGATCAAGTCTAGGCCATCGGCACAACGCTCAAAACAGCATCTCCACCATTTTGCCTTTTTTTGTATCTCGTGATACCTCGACAGGAAAATGGCCGACATCACAGACCAGCACGACCAAACCTCGCCCACCGAGCTGGACGAGGCGCATTCAGTTGGCAATGGCAATTCCGCTGCCGGCGAGAGTCGTGGCATCAAACGCGCCCGGCCTAGCACCGCGGATGACGACGATGATGACGATGAGAAGGGCGGCCGCGAGCGCCGCAAGATTGAGATCAAGTTCATCAGCGACAAGTCGCGTCGCCACATTACCTTCTCCAAGCGCAAGGCTGGTATCATGAAGAAGGTTTGTCTACCGCCCCGCGCCGTCCCATCTCGGCGCTTTCGTCGCTCCATTCGGAGCACGCGCGCCGCACCTCTTGTTTGGCTCGACCATGATCGTTTCCAAAGACTCCAATCACTAACCTAACCTTTCTTTTCGCTAGGCCTACGAACTATCCGTCTTGACAGGCACTCAGGTCTTGCTTCTCGTCGTGTCGGAAACTGGCCTCGTCTACACCTTCACAACACCGAAGCTGCAGCCGCTCGTCACGAAAGCCGAGGGCAAGAATCTCATCCAGGTATGGAATAGCACCCCTAACATCGCGTCGAAGTGCGCGCCTGACTTTGATTATAGGCGTGTCTGAATGCTCCCGAGCCGGCTGCCGGCGGCGAGAATGGAGTTGATGACTCCAATGCGGTTGATTCGCCTGAGGAGCCAACGAATGCGCACCTCCCCCCTCAGGCGAGTCGCCCTGGAATACCGCAAGGCCACATGCCTCCCAACTACATGCCCAACGTCGGAATGGACCCTTCCCAAGCTCTCGCCTACACGAGCTACGTACAACAACAGAGAAGCGGCCAGTACATGCCTCAGTCGGGCCTGCAGCAGCACTCCGGTCATCAGTCATAGCCCTTTCGGCCGGTTCCTTCTCTGACTTTTGACTTGCGCACCAATACCCAGCATTAATGCATTCGTGAAACGTCATTTCTCCACATCTTTAAGGATGACCCCCATCATCCGCGAGGCTCTTCTGGTATCGGCGTTCGACTGGGATGTTTTGATGCTCATTCCGTCTTTTTTTATACATTTTGTCGGTATTTCCTCCCCTCGACTTTCACTTCTTCCGATTTCGCCTCCATTCCTCTTGGCATCCCGATTGCCAGCCGTAAAACCGCCGCCGAGAGATTTTACCTTGCCGAGATGGAACCACTCGGTTTGGTATGGGGTATGGATCACACGAGGGGCATTGCTAGACGAGAAGGCAGGAGTGCCGACCAAAAAGAAAAAGAAATCTTCGTCTGGGGTTTTAGAATTAGTGAGGCGGGTCCGCCCCTACCAGTGCCGGATTCGCAGCGCTCTTTCTGGCATTGCGTGTGTGTTTGCGTATGATACCAATCGGTTTCGTCGTCATTCTCTGGCTTCTTTGGTGGTAGGGTGGCGAGCACGAAGTCACGATCCATGAAACAACCTTTTTCACGAGATACGGAGGACGCCTAGCGACTTTTTCCCCCGGACTTGGTTTTTTTTTCTTTCCTCATCGGTGGAGGCACAATCCTGATATTTTCGGCGCGGCTGATCTCTGGACTGGGGTTTTTTTAACTTCGCGTCTCGTCCATATTCCGACCACCATACCTCCACTATTTGCTGCCCATTGATGCGTCCTTACTTCGGCCCGGTTGCTCTCGCTGCTTTCTGCGCTGGCGATTTGGCCTGACTCTTTGTCCCGCGTGAGCGTGCATAGAGGGTGTTGGGGAGGAGGAGAGGCGACAGTCTTCCAACAGAGTCACTTTGATTTTTGGTTTTGCATGTAATTCTGACTTGAGGTAACGGCAGAAGGGGACGGGCGGGGATGGGGATGGAGGAAAGGAGGATGGAGAAATGGGCGGGAGGTCGCTGATATCTAAAGAGGGAAGCAAGAAAAAGGCCTATACCACCCAACCAACTACTTTGTATGATAGCACAGCCTCTTTTGCGTCACCCTGCTCACCTACCGATTGACATGGCACACTTAATGATTATATGAGCTACCAGACCCTGAGTGAGAAATATGCCGGTTAGTGTCAATGATGCCGATCCATGGTCCAAGTGTCGAATGTATTCCGAGAAGGGAAAGTATATGATTACATGTATACCTTGGTACTCTGTACCATGTATGTTTTCCCCGACTTTGATCTTTATTTTCCCCGAAAACGGGTTAGTCCCGAGATTACTAGATGAGGCTGCCCCAGGCCGCACCAAACTGGGACCAGATCGCTCCCGTAGGGCTGGGTCGGAAACCCTAACCCACGTCATCACCTTGTTTGGATGTGAGCATGTTATTATAATCTTGTTTGGAATTGAACATGTATTAAATAAATGTGATGGGCTGCTTTTCGATGCTGGTCTGGGTTAGGTGCGCGGGGAAGGAGGGATGAGAAGATGGGGCTTGGAGACGGGGCTTTAGTTGGGGTAGGTTAGACTCGGTCAAGATTGTCATGTTTTTTTTTAAATTATAAAACCCCGCCTAGGGATGTTTATATGCCCCTGACGCTGGGAAGATGTGTTTATCTCGGGGAGAGCCAATGAGGTGGATGGTGTCGTCCGGTTTGGGAAGGTTGTGGCTTCGGGTCGGGCTGGACTATGCCTAAATGACGGTTTGATGGAGAGCCATCTCAACACGCCGTAGATTGCTTGTGTGATGTAATTCCTTTGGGGTTACATCTAGGTCCCTGTCTGAGGGGTTCAAAAAGTTTCGTGGTTGGTGTTTGCCCTGTGTGTAAATGCCCATGGGCGAAACATGCTAAACTGTTTTTTGCTTGCCGCGAGAGGGAAGAGAGCGGACTCGGCTCGGGACGGCAGCGCCGATCCGTTTAGCCTGTGAGACCCGGGGGCCTGGGAACCTACCGAATACCGAGTTACCGGGACCCGGGAGACGAGGGCCGAGAGGCGAAAGAGGTTTGTCTGGTCGAGTCCCGGAGGGGGAAGGGGGTGGCTAGGAGACCCTGATCGGCGGTGGGCGGTCGGTCGGCTGATGGGGCTTCATTGGATGATGCGCCGCCGGGATGGATGCAGCTTGTCGGTGTACCGGTGCGCGGGCTGCGATTGAGGGAATCGTGTCGGTCAGGAGTGGAGGGCGTGTCATTGGCTCCCTTCGCTGGCCTCCTGGCGATAAGCCGGGCCAGGGGAAGGCTAATGCGAGATGAACGAGTGGCCAGCGGGTTCTGTCCTGGGATGCTTGTACCCGGTATCCGTTTGACAGCTCGTAATACATGGAGTTCATGTTAGGAGGACGGGCCAATGCTGTCATGGGGACGTACAATTGTGACACAATTGGTCCGTGATGCCTGGTGTTGACTCGACCAAAGACAGGCTGCTCACGTACCGGTACTCCCAACCTTGATGGCCAGTTGGATGAATGGGCCGGATGTATGCGACACGGAGGGTTTTCTTTTTCTAGCTCGAAATGTGAAGGCGAGCGGTGGGTGGCTGCCTTCCGTTGTGTTTGTCTCCAAGAGGCAGTGTTGGTATGCGACTTCATGTGCACATGGCGAATAGCTGTATGTAGTACAGGAATTCTTGACAGCCCCTGAAAACCACATCAACCCCAACAAATATGCCCATGGCGTGGGAAATCATTAAACATACAATACAAACAAAGGCCTCACGTACCGGTTGGCTATAAGAGTGACCGGTGTGTTTGCTTCATCAGTGATTGATTGGCGACATATGTGGTACACATCACCTAGATACTGATTTCGCATGTATCTCAGGTACATTGGCTTTCTCCCTAGGATGCTTTACACCGATCGCTCCACTCATACAATGGCTTCAAAATCCTTCCATGGCTACTCTCTCTATGTCTCTCTTCGCATCCCGTAAACGATACTGTGGCCTGACAGGTCCAAGTGCGAGACCAGGATACGCATATCAGCCCAAGACCCCAACGATGAGCTGAGACGAAACGCCCTCGTCTAGCGGGACGCAGCGTAGACGCCGGCACTTGAGAAGCAATTGCCTAAAGGCGGCATCGACAGGACGTCCCCTTGTTACATACATAGACATGCATCACACATACATACCTAGTTGCTTCCACCCATCGGACGAGGCAAGCCGGCAACCTCATCATCTCAACTCTGCAGCTTAACAAGACACATATGTGGCTGATACAGCATAAGTAGAACAACGAGAGGACCTACAGAACGCTCTGTAAAAACGTTAAACACCAAAGCCAGGACTGACTTAGTTCAAACCAAACGCCGGCCCGGACCCCGGGCCGTCCAACTCGGACCAAGCATTCCGGCGATCCGATCTGAGGCCCACTTTTCCTTAACAGCCCGTCAGCCGTTACACCTCCCTATCCGGAATCCACCCGGGGGACACGAATGGTTGTTTTGAGTACCCGAACACGGGGCGGCGTCACGGCGTGCAGAGACGAGAAAGGGAGCGGCAGGCGGCTGGGTGGTGTCGCCACCAGCGCGCGGGGAAAGCCGCCCCACACAAGGGGAAATATCCCAAGCCAAGGCCGCGGGCCCTGACAGGCCCAACCCTTGTCTTGCGCAGGTTTGAGCAGGTTTCTGCAGGCGCCGGAGGCTAACGCCGCAACGAAGTCACGGTACTCGTGAGCGAGTTTGGCACTATCAGTTAGTTAGCTGTCTTTGATATTTTTATGTTGATGATGATGAGCAAACACTTGTATTTGCGTAGATTTAAAGCTCCCAAAAAGAGAGCCCGGCTTCTCTATAGTCTCTGCGACCATGGCCACTAATTGTAACATACCAAAATCCCATGCGCCATGCCTCTTGAAATACCCAACACGAACCGTAGCGCCGTAAACCTGTCGTGCCTGTCTTAGACCATCCCCCCCCCCGTAGGTAAGCCGTAATAATAAATCTCCTGCATCATTCCAACATCCTTAGTGTTCCGCCGACGTGATGAATCGCCCAACGACGAGACTCCCAAGAAATGTACCGCCGAGCACCGACAGGAAGTAGCCAACATTCATCGTCATAACCGCTAACATACTACATAACAGTCAGTCAACTGCTCCATTACAACTCTCCCCCGGGGAATAACTCACAGCAAATACCCCACGCCAGCAATCACGGTATCAATCGCCGCGCGCGCCGGGTCCACACTCAGCCGCCACGGGCGCGCGCCAAACGTGCGCTTCTTGACCACCACGACGTTCTCCTCGATCCCGTTCTCGCTGAGCACCACGTTGCCGTGCTTGGCCAGCGAGTCGCGGCTGAGCGTCTCGGCCAGCGGCGCCTTGCCGTTGACCACGACGTAGCGCCGGTTGAGCTCGGCGTCGAGCCACCGGCCCTCCTGCCACCACTTGGCTGCGAGCAACCCGCGGAAGAGCACGGCGAGCAGGATGAGGAAGATGCAGGTGCCGGCGTACGCGCCGGCAGTGGACGGCGTCCACTCGGTCGAGTAGAGCGGCGTCGCGATCGAGGTCTGGAAGACCGACATCATCATCGTCGTAGAGCTGCCGCCGCCCATGTCCATGCCGTCGCTGGTCATCGAGGCCTCGGTTGTTGCGCCGTGGCTTTCGGTACCGTGGCGGGCGTAGAGGCCGTGCATGTTCATTTCCAAAGGTTGTGATTGGTGGCGGGGTGATGCTAGTTGGGGATTATGTCGTCCTCGTGGTCTCGAGTTGGGGCAATGCGAGATTTCGATTGCGCCCTGCGTTGGAAATCAAACGGTGAAGATGGGCGTAGATAAATAAATGGGGGGATACGGTTGTGGTATAAGGTGAACGCGGGATCTGATCTTTAGATCTAATAAATTGCCGTTTAGCCGTTGGTGTGGGCAAAATCTGGGCCTTTGGATGTTCTCTCGAGTTTGGGGGTTCCCTTGTGTCCTATTATAGGTGTCTCGGTGGTGGTGTACAAGTGTTTGCTGGCGTGAGCACAATTCTCGTCGCAAAAAAGCTGAGCAAGTTCTCGCTGGCGCGCGTATTTGAACTGAAACAGAAGTTGAAGGAGAAATAGTCGCAGGAAGGAGGAGAATGGTGCCTCTTGAGGTATGGAATCTCGATCACCCGGGGGGATATGGCCCTTTTGCTCTTCCTCTTTGGGATCTTGCTCTCAAGTGAGAAACATGCTCAATGTGGGGCGGCAATGGTCCCAAGACGGGCGGGGGGGGGGGGGGGGGTGTGGGCTCAAGCCGATCGAGGGTGACAGGGAAGTGCCTGCTGCGTGAGGACTTGACACCAAGTTACAATTTGCCTTCCAACATCTTTTCTATGATGGCGACAAATGAATCGCGGAAGCAAAGAATCAACTGATATAATTCATATCACGATCGCTGGCTTTTTTTTTCTTCCAGCTATCTTTGGCGTTCATTGTCAATACTATCGAGACACCTCTTCTTTGTCGTTGACTTCGAGACAACATCTATCTATTCAAGTCGAAAAAGCATTGGTCCTCCCACCTACAGCCTCTGCACGGGCCACGACCTTCCACAGGTACTAGTACCTAGGTCTTGGCTGACACCAAACACCTCTTCAGAACGTCGATCCGCCGACGGATTCCTTTTCAAGCACCCAATCGCCCAACGTTGTTGATGCTGTCACAATGTGAAGGGGATAGGCGCCAAGCCAAGTGAAGCAAGTTGTCTCTACCGGACACTCTGCCAAGTTTTTTGTCGTATGTCTAGCTGATTTACTGATGCCGCATTTATGGTGCGTCGATGCCTGATGGTGCTGTCTATCATGGGGGTTCTGCGAGGGTGCGAATTGCTCCGCCCGCCTTTATGATTTTTTTTTTGGTATTACTAGAGTAGAAATACAGCTACATGTGAGGTGGAGGAGAGTTTAGCTGTATGACTGCAACTGATTCTGACTGACAAGGTGGCTGTTCGTTGCGGTGCTGGGCTTAGTGGGCTGACTGAGAATTGGAGCTGACAATACTTATACAATTAATAAAGGAGTTTCGAGTTCCTAACTTTCCGTATGACCTATTTGCTCTATTTTTCGCTTGGTATTGGCAACTAGCACTGCTCAGCAATCGATTCTGCTCTGCAGTGACTTCCCGGTCGGGCATTTATGGGGCAGTTCTAGGCGCGGGTCTCGAGAAATAAGTGACTTCTTGGCAGAGTGTCTGAAGGTTCACCTTTGGAGCTTCTTCCATTGCTAAACCTGATCGTGACCCGTGGTGGAGATGGAGCCCAAGGCGACAAAGCCAAAGAGCTACCATTGCGTCGAGTACGTGACCTACCCTGGGAAGAGTGCTTGGCTGCATTGAGCTCAAGCTTGCACCATTACCTTGAGATCTATGTCGTATCCGTATGCTGTGCCCTACTACCCAGATCCACATCTCTTCCTATTACCTATACGCACGGAGCCATCTGGGGACCAGAGCGAATGGATCGGTTGCCTGGCAGTAACCGGCTATGAGGACGTTAGTTATTGCTGGTTTTGTCTGAGCAGAGTCTGTTACCTGCCAAATCCGGGAGCGAATGGAAGAGACTCGTTCTCTAGCTCCGCTGTGCCTTCTCAGTGGTCATTCAAACGAGAACCGCTGTTGCCTTGTCGACCCGGGAAAGCGTAACCGACCTCGCGGCTTCAGGCTCCCTCGACAATTCACCACACACGTCCAACTTTGTTTGGCATCCCTTTTGAGCACAACCCAGAACCTCTGGATGTAAAAGGACACTCGCCTTCCCGCCACCAACAACAATCAACAAGCCCCCGAGTTTGAACCAGGTCTCGAGTGTGGATGCACTCCCAACCAAACTGCTGCCCCCGAAGACAAACATGCAGGAACCATGCGCGTCTCGAGCCGAGCGGTGGCCCGGTCATGCGGCGGCCCTGTTGATGTTGGCGACTCACAGCTCCACCGCGTCGATTTACCCGCTGTCGAAATAACGATCCGCTGTCTGCCTGCTGGTCTGCCTGCTGCCCACCGCCTGTCCACCTGCAAGCTGGCTGGCTACTTGCAGAAAATCGCCTCCAGCCCGAGAGCGAAGCGCCTTCCCGTCCAGCCGCAACTGCAGTCTCGACTAAAGGTGGCCATTGTCATCGGGCGCGCGGGTGATTCGTGTCGGACAGACCAGATGCATGGACCCTTGGAACCCGCCGGGTTGGACCCCAATCTGCGAAGGGCGACGCGGGGACAAGTCTATTTTGACGACATCCCGAACACCAAGGTGGCTGGAAGCGCTGTCCTCACGCCATGACCTGTACTGCCGCTGTCGACACAGCCGTAGCACCCGTACACGAGGCAAACTCTCCATCTCCACCTAGCTCGAAAAATCGCCAGACGCCCGCGTCCAGTGACGGCCGACTCGGGCCAAGTCCCTGTTGGCAAATATCTGGGGATCAGGAGGGTGTCACCCCCCCCCCCCCCCCCCCCCCCCCTCCCTCGCTGTTGTGGACCCCGGGGGCGGTTCCGGTCGTGGCACCGGCCGAGAGAGATAATATTCCACACTGTCCTGTGCAGACAACGGCTCAGCCACTGGCAGGCGTCTTGCGAAAGAAGGGTACATGCTTTCCCGTCCGGGTAGAATATCAAACAGCCCTGCGTCACCGTTCCACAGACTATTCGTCACGCCGGCCTTGGGGAATACCGATCGGGAACTTCAGACGGGTTGCACACCGAGTGTTCTCGCAGATACTGCCACTATCTTTCCGAGATATCTCAAATTTCGGACACATATCGGCGAACACGTCCGCTCCGGTATTCCCGGCCGTGCTCCGACCGACATAGGACCCGAAGATCGGCACAGATGAGCCGGCTGGCTCGGGCGTTCTCCTGCAGGCCGCAGCCAAGGTGATCCCAACACTGTGGTAAAGTGATTAGATTGTTGCGACACTGAGGCTAGTTGTTGTCGCCGTCGAACGAGTTGATAGGGGCGGGCATATACTGGGCTTGGTTACAGCATGGGACGGAGAGCACAACAAAACAAATCAGAAGGAAAAGGGGTTGCATCAAGTTTCCCATCAAACACTCTACAGAACGACGTGGTTGGCTGATCAAAAAGTCTCAACCCCGTTGTCCACACGCCGATTTCCCATTGCGGGACATGGCGTTCAGCCGTCTGTGTCGATCAGGGCGGTGGCTTGCACTGCACTCGGTGTCCCGGGTCTCTCCACTATGCGGTCACTGCTGGCCACAGCTTGATCCGCGCAGCTGTTCCATACCAGCCCGCTCTTTTCTCTGACTCTCTACGAAGTATGCCAACGGGGAAACGGTGCGAACGGTTCGCTTAGGCTACTGTACCCAACGATTATCAAAGGAAGGATTCGTCCATCGTGGCAGGGAGGAGCATACCCGGTACCCTGTATTCTCAAGTTCATGGCCTGGCAAGTGACGACGCGGCCAATTCAAAACGCCATGCTGACCTCTCGCCTCGTAGGGCTCTGTGACCGCGTACCCAGATGGGATCGCTTTCCCTCCTCTCGTCCCGTGAGCTGGTGCTGATAGGCTCACAACGTGGTCAGCCAATGATATTTTCGTCGTTACCACACCGATCCTGTATCCTCGGGCTAGTCGTCGGCTCCGTGGTCTTCCGAAGCAGCAACTCCTCTTAGCTTACAGCGTAGCTCGCACACGTCCCATTCTCAGAGAGACGCGGACTGAACGAGACAAGCCCCGTGTCCAACAAGTGCGAGACGCCGTCAGTCTGCGCCAAGAAGTTGACGGAACAAGCCAGAGGCATCACCATCACCCGTCACTATGTATGACCCTAGCGTGCGCGCGCAGCAAGAAATAGGGGACATGTCAGTGGGGGTGTGAAGATAGCAGCAGCATGGGGTGGTGCTGCTGGATGGAAGCCGCTTCGCCTGCACGAAAGATGTTTTCCCCCGCCTATCCGTATTTTCGTCAACTTTTATTGCTGGTGCAATTCGATTACCCTAAGGTATCCTCCGTTTCCTTTGGAACGCACACCCTCTGATATTGGCTTGATGGCGGCAGCTGCGATTTTCCTGGTCTGGGGGCTGAACTGAGGACGCTGGAACGCCAAGGGCTACCGCCATATCCCACAAACCAGCTTCTAAACCCTGGACCGCCGCGATGCCCCCAGTTCAGTCAGGACTTTGTCTTTCCATGCAACCCAATGACGGCTGCCGACGGCGCGAAGCCTTTGGGCCTTCGGCTTCCCTTTGCCCCATTTCCTGCCATGCCGTGCATTTGCCTCGTCGTTCTCTCCCCCTCCTTTTCAACATTGGCAGTTGTAGCGCGTTTTGTCATTTCAACCCCAGTACGCCAGGTCTAATCTCCTTCCCCTGCTTTGCCCTAGGCCGCCAGACCAACGTTCGAGGCGATTCAGACTGATCTAGACCTTGAAGCAAGCACGGCTTCGCCTAGATCTTCAGCCGCATCATTCGCATCGGATCCCAGCGGGGCTGATGAAGCTCTTGGCCTTTGTCTTTACCTGCCGTACACCCTGTCTGTGTAAGGACAGGACATTTCCGCGCCGAGACAGTGCAATTCCGGGGACGAGGAAACCGAGCAAAACAAGATGTGAGATTCGTGGTTAGACTGCCTTAGTGCCGAATCTAAAAACGTGGGCCAAGCGGCTGCAGTGAGGCCCGTAGTGTATGGGGTTATACGGATTGTGCCGCAATTGCCTCCATGATGGCGGACGTGAGGCGAAGAAACCCCAAATGTGATGGTGTGTGTGTGTGTGTGTGTGTGTGTACTTGTGCTTATGCTTGTGCGCGTCTGCTTTTGTTTCCCAGCAAGCCCCGACCTTGTGCAGGAAGGATTCCCGTTGACATGCAGAAAGAGCCGAAAGGAGTCGGCTGTTGGGGGGTGGCCGGTCATCGGTTCTGCTAGGGACTGGCGAGTGGGTGAGCGCGACAGTGGACTGGCTGGCTGGCAGTCAGGACTGGACGGCTTAGGGCACCCGGGACACTGTCCCGAACGCAGGGGGGGCTGTTGGGGGTCGTGGAGGTGGGTGAATGCATTTGGTAATGGCTTTTGGTCGAGGATGGAAAGAGAGCCCCTTGCTGGACTTGCCGAAGGTGTTTGTTTGCATTTGCCCCCTCAAGAATATTGTGTTGCTTGCTTGCCCCAGAGGCCGAAGACGGATGCAAAACCCGTTCCAGCCGTGCCGTGCTCGATCTGGGCTTTCTAGGGCTCACCGAGGGCGGTGTCGTTAGTAACGACGGCGAGGGCTGCGGGTTATTGCCTGGCGGGCGCGGCTCACTGAGGTGGTGTTGTGTCAAATTGGTTAACCGCGGACGGCCTATTACGGAAAACAACCCCGATTGAGGGCTGTCACGATAAGGGCGTGTTTTAGTTGGGATACAAACAACCGACCGGTATTGCGGTGCGGTGGTGACAGAGAGGACTTTGCAAACACCTCCGATGGCTGGCAGGGCGGGCCCCTTTTCGATACCGAACCTTGGGGTGGTTTGCTCCTTTTGGAAGAGCAAACAAGGTCGCGAGGGAGAGACCATGATTCTGGGTTCTGGTAATGGGTATCATCGCCACCCGCCCTTTGGAGGACGAGCACGCACCGTGAGGCTGTCTGGCGAGACCATTCTACTCGGAGACATATCCTGGAATTCTTACTCAGCGGCAGACTGAGAGAAACCTCTGTGATCACGGCTGGTGATGGAGACAAGGGGGTTAGGAGAGGGAGTATCTTCCCGCTCTTCTACACTGACGCCTCTCTCTCTCTCCCTTACTCTCACTCTCTCCTTCTCCCTTACTCTCACTCTCTCCTTCTCCCTTACTCTCACTCTCTCCTTTGGCATCCCCGATGGCTAAGTCCCAGCGGCGAGCTTAACAACTCGATATCCTAGTGAATTAAGTGACGATAGCTATGGTCATGTCCGAACCAAGCTGCAATGGCATATAATCTGATGTATAAAACAGGGGCTACTTTAGCCCCAGCAGTCCAGGCTTGTCTGTGACTATCTTCAGTGGTGATGCCCTGCTAATTACCCCCATCTCAGCCAGCCCCCCCCCCCCCCCAAAAAAAACCCCCCCTAAATGCAAGATAGGAATGGAAAGTGAAAACAGGTATGTATGACTTCCGTAAAATGTATTAAACATAATACCCCTAGGACAAAAGCAGTGGTATGTATATCTTGCTCTCTGAATCACTCCATCCCATCATTTTAGCCTCGAGCCTTGAGCCACCCAAATCCGGCCCCAGACAGCCGACATCTGAGCCACATGCGTGCATGCAGAGCTACACACACCTCGCCAACTTGCTGTTCCCTCCAAACACCAACGAAAAACACTCCACATTGAGTCGAAAACAGCAAAGTTATTTTATACTCCCTGAGGTACCTATCCCAATACGCTGTCCAAATCCCAGAAACTCTTGGACCCATTCCGTGGCAGAAACTCCAGAAACAACTGCTCTAGCAAGCTCAGGACAGGGAGCTGCATAAATTCCCATAATAATAACAACAACTCTTCACATTCAGGCTCGAGTTGGACATAAAAACGGGCAACGGGCCCTGTTCGAAGTAGAAGACCAAGAGACCTCCCCGTCCTCTGTGCCCTGCCATTCCATTCCCATTCGCTCAGTAGTAGTAATAATCTCCATCCCATTGCCATCCACGGTATAAAATTTGAAATCCCCAAAATGGTCAAGAGAACCTCATTTGGCGCCTTGACGCCTGTCCTTGCCCCCCGTTCCCTTGTCGTTAGCCCATCCCGATTCCCTGTCCGAGTTCCTCCCATGCTTCTTTCCAGAAAAGTTGAAATTATTGGTGGGTTGGCTGTTCGTCCGTCGCAGTTTCCTGCAATGATGAGTCCAAATCTGATTTCGCTCTCTCCTCTCCGGCCCGGGACTCGTGGGCGGATCATTCTGGTCCAGACTAGCGCACGATGTAGCAACCGGCGACACCACGGCAGCGCTCGGTGAAATGGTAGTGGCGATTTTAGAGTATTGATTTGGCACGTGGGTGCTGCTTGAGGCGGTCTCGTCTAGCTGCTGGCTGCTCGTTAATTCGCAGCTGTTACTGGGCCCATTATTATTTCGCAGGGTCATTTTCTCGCGAATCGATTCAACCCATAGCGCAATGCATCCTACTCCTTTTTCACCATCCGTGGGCTCCCATCCGTGTCGTCGCTCATCACATCACTTCTATCGGGTGGGGAAGCATCGTTGGTGCCTGTCGTGCCATTATTCCCCGAATTGTTTTCCTTTTCGCCGCAGCCTTTAACAAGTTTGTGTCGCTACCACAAGAGCCACCAGTCAGCAACCACTTGTCTCCTCTCATCAAACAGCAGAAATCCGAAACTAGGATAATCTCACCTTCAACGCATCTTTCCTCGAAAAGCTCTTGTCGCAATTGCTGCACGGAAACGGCTTTACCGCTAAGTGTATCCGTTTATGTCGCTTGAGATCATGGTTACGATTAAAACTCTGCGGACACTGATCGCACTTGAACGGGCGGTCTTGCTGCTGAGACGGCCCATTGCTGTGTCCCATATATACCTGGTGATGATGCGGCGCCATGCCCGGGTGGTGTCCGTACGGCGAAGCCATGCCTGGCATCCCGCCCACCATGGCTAGCTGCCCCCCTGGCTGGTGCATGTTGCTCAGCACGGGGCCACCGTTCATCTGCCCGTAATGATACGTTATAGGTGGCATAGGGTGACCGCGGTTGCTCCCATACCCCATCGGAGGCGGCGCCATTCCGCTAGACAGCGACACAAGCCCTCGCGGGGCGCCACCTGACGTCGTGGTTGGCGATGGCACAGTCGGCGACTGTTGTGGCGGTGGACCGGGGAATGAAGGGAACGAGCTTTGCTGTGGTGTTGTTGAGGGGGGGAAGAAGTTGTTTGGTGTAGGTGGCGCCCGGTAGGCGCCCGCCTCTTGAGCACTAGGAGGTCCCCCAGAGGTATTCTGCCCTGGCGTCGGTGGCTGCGGCCCGGATTGTTGCGAGTGCGAGGATCCGGGTGGCCCCCCCCCGCCGCCACCCCCAATGGGGGTCGGGAACGCCGACTGCTCTTGGCCGTATCCTGGGTGTGGTAGATGTTCCCCGGTTGCTGGTGAGGAGGAAGTGCGCTGCGCATACTGCTGGGGCAAGGACGGAGAGATTTGCCCGTACAGCGGCGGCCGTTGTGAATATGACGTCTGGCCGAGCGAACTTGAGTTGGGCGTCGAGTTATTCGGGTTTGCGTACGTGTAAGACGAATGCTGTGATCCTCCTGGTGTTGGCCAGGACCCAGACATGTGGTGATTCCCATAGAACATGGAGGGGGCTCCCCCAGGCTGCGAGGACTGCGAGCTGCCACTGTTTCCGCCTGAGGATGGGCTGAGTCCGTCGGATGCTACCCCTGAGGAGGAGTGAGTCAGATTACTGGTGATAGCGGTGGTATTGGTGTTGTTTGTGCTGATGGAGGGCTTGGAGGTGGTGGACTGGGAGAAGGGGGGAGGAGTTGTCATTGTCAACAATGATGGCACTCGAGGACCAGCACTACGGCTACTCGGGCTGGTAATGAAGGCAGAAGCATGGTTAGGGTATCGCGTACTTGGTATGTCCGGGGGAGGTAGGGAGAAAGCAGGCAAGTTCGTTGTTGCCGGTCTTCGGGACGCAAAGCTCGGAGTTTCCATCATTGCTGTCAGGGCCGCGCGCGCTCTCGCCTTCTCGACTCAAGACTGATCGGCGAGTCCTTCCGCAGCAAGCTCGGGTGGGCGTTTTTGCGGGTGTGGGCGAGGTTGCGCCTTCTTCTGCGCTCTTTGATCAAGCAATGAAGCTTCTCATCCGCGTGGATGTGCCTTTTGAGCCAAAGATCGCGGTTGCGCAAGCCTCTCCCGAGTCGGTCTGCCTCTGTACACGTTGTAGCCTGCAGGCGTTTTGCTCTGGCTTTTCGTCAAGAGGGTGAGAAGAGAGACGGGGGCGCGGGGGGCTTAAAGGCGTGGTCGTATGGTTGGGGCAACGATAACCTTGAGAAGGTACCACCCAGGACACCGACAGCTTTATCTTTTAAGGTTTGGAGAACGGGTGGTTCAGTTCAGACTTGTCAAGATGTGGAGCGTCGATCACTTGGATGGCGTCTGTCTGA
The DNA here is from genome assembly GCA_030549175.1 of Lasiosphaeris hirsuta. Classification (NCBI taxonomy): domain Eukaryota; kingdom Fungi; phylum Ascomycota; class Sordariomycetes; order Sordariales; family Lasiosphaeriaceae; genus Lasiosphaeris; species Lasiosphaeris hirsuta. The sequence goes on from JAUKUA010000001.1 coordinate 1,074,047, forward strand.
ATTATATGTGTGATTCCAATTATTGGAGGTTCGGGTCCCGGGGTGCCCTGTCCGGGTTCAAGGGTGGGCGTGTGTATCTGGGTGTGTGGTGTGTGGGCACGAAGGAACAAGAAGCAAGGCCGACCCAGGTGTACTGTGCTTTGCTTGTTCTGCTCTCCTATCGAGCGAAGGAGGCGGACAGGCGAACGGGCTGCCGGTACTTGTGGTTCGTGCCTTGTGCCTCGTGCTTTGTACTTGACGGGTTGGTCTTTGATTTGAATCAAGCCAGCCCGGCCTAGCGCGGGAGGGCTGAAAGACAGCCGGGCTCGCGCGTCCAGGGTTCGCTGGTGGAGGCTGCTGCGTGATGAGGTAGCCACGAGTGAGGAGCCACACCCGCTTTCCTTGCCTTGCCCTTGACTGACACGCCGTTCGTTGCTGGCGCTTTTTGCGCCCTCGGCCTCAGCTCTCTGGTGACGGTTGATATTGATAGCGACCGTGTCTGAAGTAGCGTGTATCCGGAGCGTCTGTGTGCGGACAGCGTACGAATAGGCGCAGGTGCGTGCCCTCCGCCCTGGTGATGACAAGGACGGTGCTTGTGCTTGGAGGAGGCAGGCGCGCAGAGAATACAGGAACCGTGACTGGTCGGCCGTGGCAGGCGTCTCCAAGGCGCCGTCGTGAGGGGGGCACGAGGGGTGGCAGGGGATGCCGCGATGCTGGGGAGCTCTCTAAGGGTAACCCGGGGGAGGGCAACAACTCCAAGGACCACAGTTGGAATTCGCGGTTCCGCAACACAGGGCAGGCTGGCGGCGCGCACGACAGGAAGGGACCACCCAGGCAGCTGCTGGCAAAGGTTTTGGGGAAGGAACTACGCCGCCCGGGATCAGGATCACACAGAAAAGAGGGCAGGCGTGCTGTGACTGTCAAACGTCTGTCAAGCGACTGTCGAGCCCACGTCGAGCAGTGTCCTCCCCCGTGATTTACAGATCTGGGGAGGAAGCATCCATCCAGGCGGATGGCAGATGGCAGCTGGCCGGGGAGCGGGACCAGGCTGAGAGACCTCACTAGTGTGTGGTGTACGGAGCTGCTCCCTAGCGGTACCTGGACGGTGGGAGTGGCGTGCTGGCGCTGGGTGCGTCCCGCGCAGTGTGCGTGGTGAGTCTAGTGCAGGGCCAGGGGGCGTGTGGTTCAGAATGTGAACGACGCGCCAGAGGGTTCAAGCGCAGCAGGGGAAGCCAGATGCGGTTTAGTCTCTCTATCCAGAGACTGCTGGAGACTGGACCTCCACAACTGAGGGGAGAGCCCTCTCTCTTGCTCCCTGCGAAACAGATGACGATGCGAACGCGGCCGGAGGGGCATATCCGTCATGTGCTATGTGCTAGGTAGGTGCTAGGTCCGAGGAGCTGTGTTGAACTAAGAGAGCAGCTGCGTTGCGCTTCTGGCGAGGGCCAAGACGAGAGCAGCCATGACACGGCCTCAGTGCAATTTTAGTAAACAGTCAGCAGTGGTGTAGCAGTCGAGATGTCTTCGAACAGCTAGCTGCCAACTGCCATGCGTGGTTGGCAAGGCCAGAGAAAAAAGGCCAACAGCCCAAGGTGACAAGAGACGGATGCAGAGCGAGACGTGACAGAGAGGCCCAGAACCCTGCTGTTGGTGCCCAGCTCCCAAGAGCTCACCTCCCACCCGCCGCCCATGCACCAAGTTTCCGGGATGCACCCGCAGCCCCTAACCTGGGACTTAATATGAGAGCATGGGTGTGGGTAATTCTTGCGAGAGTATTGAGATCCGTGTGGGCAATGCGTAGCACAGACCGAAGAGCCCTCTCTCCCCGTCCCATCCCATCGCACACGTCTGCCAATAGTAATAATAGACCCATAGCAGCTGATAGCTAGTCACCTTGTGTGTCCGATTATACCGCAGACTCCTCAGATAGCCGAGTTGCGGCCACTCTGGCTCCTGTGCTGGTGAAAGAGGGGCTGAACGGTCCTGGGTCCCTCACCTTGCGCGCAACAATGTCAAGGACTCAACGAAGCATGATGTGCAGCAGGGACCGAGGCTCCGCAGAACGCGCCGGCCCACTCTGGCTTGAACTCAATTCAGCCTGCCGCGGAGACGAGCTGGAGAAGAAGCTTTGGTTGAGCTTGAACGCCCCTCCACCATTTCCCGTTCCCGTCCCAGGGGCCGAGCAACCAAGTGACAAGTGAGCAGAGAGAAAGGGCTGACAGGCGCATCAAGCGAGTAGTACTACTGTTGCTTCCTGCCAGCCAGCAGTCTACGCTAGCTACCCGCTGTCAAAGCATCGAACCAGCAGCACAGCACTCTGCAGGCGTCGGGGAATGAGAAAAGAGCCTCGGGAATCCTAAGGCCGGTCCGGACAGTGCGCATTCCGGGACCGGGAGGTGCCCTGCTGCCCTGGGCAGGGCCTGGTGAGGAGCTGGGAAGGGCTGGGAGGGGCCAGATTGTGCCCAGAGAAACAGAACGTGAACTTGCTGACAGCGCGCGCGCGCGCGTTGCTGAGTGGGATGATGGATGATGGAACCCTGGGAGACGTACCCCCCTTGTCAGTCGCAAGCGTCCCCAGTCCAGTCCCGGTCACCGGTGTCTCCCTATCCTTGCTTGGCAACCCTCCCCGATGAGCACCGACGAGAAGGCTCTGCTCGATTTGGACTAGCCCCATCCAGTATCGTGGGATTTCTACACATTTTCAACCACGGCCACTGGCCCAGCCCGTGCTCGTCCGCGGCCAAGACTGACCTGGGCCTTCTTGGCTTTTTCAAACCGTCCGCCCCTCTTCTGTCGCCGCGAGAGCTGGCTGCAGCTGGGCAAAGGTCCCTGCTTGGGCCTGCTTTCCACTCAGTCAATCGACACGCGCGTGGCTCGGGGTGAGACATGGCAGATGTCTCTCTCTGTCTTCTTTCTCCCGAATAGCCTCCCTTCGAGCATGCAAGTGTCTCGCCGTCATCATCATGCAAAATTGGCTTCAAGCACAACAAGCCTGCAGCCTGCAAGAGAATCAGTGCGGGTCTGGCGTCTGTGGGTGTGTCGCCTTGTTACGGCAATGGCACTGGGCAATGCAGCCATTGTCCAGCCCACGATTTAGTTTGTGGCGCCCTTGCGCCTCCCGTCCGCTTCTCGAAAGGAACCCGACCAGAGTTTGGATGATCCACGATGGCGCTATCACCCCAAGAAGCTCGGGCATCATCGTGTAGTTTTGTTCCCCATCACGATGGTTCCGATGACCCCCAGACCTTTCGATATTCCTATTAGCCAAGAAACACCCATCTGGAGAAAAATTAAAGTCCGATGCGGAGACTCTGCCGTCCCCCGGACATGGGATTGGCGAAGCCCCAAAGCAGTGAGTGTGCTCCTTTTAGACAAGGACAATTAAAATGGGGTTTGTCGACCGTGGTAACAGAAAACTCTCGGCATGACGAAGGGGTGCCCCCCGTCTGCTCTGTCCTAGCCAGTCCCATGAAAACGACTTGAGGGGTGAAGAGAGAGTGGGAGGCAGGCAGGCGGCCTTGCCGTTTTGGCTCCCTAGCTCCCTTCGCTCACCCCAGCGAAACAAAGACGAGCGCTCGTTTCGCAGGCGTGCATGGCAAGCTTTCAGCTGAAAGTCCAGGTTTTTGATTGCAGGAGGTGTTCGCGACAGGAGACTGGAAGTTGGGTGACAGGTCGAGCAATTGGGCCACTGGCAGGTCAGGAATGGCTCAAGGTCCATCCCGGGAAAAGCTGGAGCATGTCTCGCTCTCTCCCTTCCCATCGCATCCAGTCGACGGTGCACTGGAAGCCACTAGTGTCTCTGCAAGCTGCATGGGATCAGATATGGCTGACCCGGGGGGGAGGGGGGCGTGTGTGGGTGTGGTGGGGTGTGCTCTTTTCCTGAGAGCAGAGGCAGGGAGCAGAAAAAGAAGCACGTTGTGGCCCAGGGTCAACCAACGAGATCCCCCAAACGCAAGAGAAAAAAGAAAAAGAAAGGAAAGCAAGCCGGAAACTGCATGTTCACTCCGTCTCATATCGCAGTGTCCGTTTTTCGTCATCCCTCCTGCACCCTCAAGGCGTCGCAGCAAGAGACGTTCCCCCCTTGAAGTCCTACGCAAAAAGGGGGAGACTCATGTCCCAGTGTAAATCGGTATACTGTAGCTCCTTGTCGGGCGTGACACATGGAGTGGAATATCGAAAATCACAGTACCATCTTCCCCACTGACCTCTCCGAAGAATTGCAGTTGTTTGAGTATAATATCCAGCTTGTTAAGGAGACCGCTAAGAAGCCCGTATATCATCGGGACCAAAGGTCAGGCTTCGTGGTCCAAATCGGGCCAAAGGCAGGCCTTAATTGACTGGATATTGGCAAGAACGGCAGTCCGGTCTTTAATCGCTTTGCTTGCGGCTTGCTTCCACAATGCAGGGGCTATACAGAGTGCTGGGACGGGTGAGAGGTGGTGGATGTTACTCAAGTTAATTATCCCCCGCAGAACCAGAACCAAGGGCCATCGCTGGCGTCGATGGCCCCCGCCCAGACGCCTCCCGTCTGAGTGCGAAGGTCCCGACAGACAGCCTGTGTGTGTGTGTGGCTCTCGAGCCCTCTCTTTTACTGTAGCCATAGAATGACTTTCCGGGCGGGTGACTATCTGCCTGCTTGGTAGCAATCGGTGCTGCGCCGTCTGCCGCGAAGCTCGAAAACGGTTGATGTATATGTAGCAGGCTACGCAAAGTATTAGGTGTGAATGAAAAAGCAGTCTTTCCTCCATTCGGGAATTTTTGACGAGACCAAGGCTCTCCGACCAACCATGAACTGCTGCCGGATGGGCGTGTTTGGTCGATCACTCCAGGATCGAGACATAACGCAATCAGCATAGTGACCTCTCTTTGCTGGGTCCTCCTACTTCGTGACTGCTTCTCATAGTATTTTTCTTGTTCCTGTTTGTTCGGGTGATGCATCCCCCATCGGGATCGTGACACCCGCATCCGAGCCTCTCTGGCTTTTTTGTGTTGCTACTTGTGTCACCTGGGTTACTGCGCAAGATACTGAGGACTGGGGTGTTGATTGATTGATTCCAGGCGAAACTAATCCAGTACATCAAAGTTCCCATGGGTCGCGGAACTCTATTGGCGTGTGCTCTCCGATCGAGGAATGCTTTCCACACTGGCATGCCCTAAGACGTCCCGGGGGCGGGGAGGACAGCTGCGAGTCGATGCCAACAATGCAACCCACACAGCTCTTTTTTTCTCTCTTACGGCATGCTGTTCTAGCTCACCGGCTCCCTACTGCAAGTCAGGGTAGAGCGGAGATGTCTGCTGCTCGAGTTATTTTCTTCAGTGTCGTTGAGGGTGTGCCGGCTCCCCTACCCCAGCTCAATTTCGAAACCTTGCTGTGATGGCGTCAAACAGAAAAAGACGCGTTAAGCAACCCCATGTATGTTGAGAGGCTTGGCCAAATAGCCTTGCCCGCTGAAATTTGCAAAGGAGCCAAACGCATGTCCCGGATGACAGCCACGGTCCGCTCTCGAACCGCTGATCATCGGAACAGAGCGAGCTTCCCGCCGTGGAATGTGAAGCTGAACAGCTGCGATCATTGGGCACCACTGGCAGGTTTCCATTGCTGGGTGCGAGTATTTTTTTTATGCGCGTGCCTGCGATTATGTGACGCAGCACAAATAGTTGTAGAATTAGCCCCCACGATACCTAGGCCAAGAACCAGCAATCTCCTTCTCCGGCCATTGACGGCAGTGTAACATGGCGGGGAGTTTAGCGACAAGTGATATCTCGCATGCCGCCCGTGGTGTTCGCGGTTCTTCAGCCGACCGGTAGCGCGCTACGGCTCGCCGAGGCGACAAAAGATTTCGAGCATCCCAAACTCCCTCACGCCAGAGACGCACGCAGCAGCTCAATCAGGGTCAGCCCCCTGCGTACTGGCAGTTGCGGCCCTGACGCCCACGAATTGACGGAGACTTTGCGCCATTCCGCAGGGCTGGGGGAACCTGGTGGGAGCTACACTATGCCCGTTGTCACAAACGACCCAAGCGACATCGATGGTGGCGCGGCAAGGGGACCTGGGCCTTGAGCCCTGAGCCCTTGGCGTCACCGTCACATTTAGTTTTCTGTCAAGCTTCTCCGTTTCATCAGGCGTTTTCTCTAGATCCAGCTCCTCCACGGGTGCCAGCCCGCCAAATGGCGCTCGCAGTTTGCCGTCGTCCAGCGCTAGTGTAGCGCATCGGTAGCGTATCAGGCGCCGGCTCGCGATGCTGGCTTGATGGCTTCGATGGTACGATGGCTTGCTTGATGAGGCTTAAACATGAAGGACGACGCGGTGGCGCACAATCGAGGGTCGAGGGGCGAGCCGGCTGGGGCTGCTGGGGGTCTGCTGCACCCGTAAGCCACGATGGCCCTCTTTACCAGCGGCCGGCATGTCACGGACGGGGGAAGAAGGTACTCGATTGAGCTTCGAATGGGCTTGCGGCACCAGAGCATGCAATTTCCTGATACGATAGGCTGGGAAATACCGAGATTCAGTCGCCCAAAAGGGAATAAGATGGTCCAATATTGTCCTGCAAGCTTTCGGGCTCCGTCCTGGGCTGTGACAGCGACTGGGGTAGCAAGCATTTTCCGGGAACTTTTGTTCATGGCCTGGCTTGGGCATTTCGGAGAGAGGAGGAAATAGGGGGCAACCGCAGGGAAGGGAATTGAACAACAGCTTCTCTATCTCACGTTCTTCCAGATCGTGCAGGCGTTGCCTGTTCCAGGGCGATATCAGGGCTGCATGCGCCGAACGTATAGGTGAATAGAAGGTTGGAATAGGCGCATCAGGGGGCGGTGATGGGCACCCTGAGGCTGATGAGGCTTGAGACCAAGACGAACCAGGCGTCGCGAAACCTGGGAAGTGGGAAGAGGCCTGAAGCCATTCCGGAGCTCGGCAATGCAGAGGGGCAACCACTGGTGCCCCAGTGCTGTCCCCAAATGGTGCACTGAGGTGGGTCTTCACCCAACTGCCCAAACCCACAACCACAAGGCGCAAGGCAAGCCCTCCGATCCACCAGATCTGCACCTGCCAAAACCGGAAGGTGTCTTGTCGACGATGTTCCGTCACCTAGCCCGCCTTTGGCTGCTTTTTCACTGATGACAATCGGTGCCTGCATCGAGAAAACTCAATTGGAGAGACGACGGGGTCTACTGTACGTTTCCCAAGCCATTTTGGTGCCTTTGGCCTTATATGTTACCAGAGCGCTCTTCCTCATCTGGACTCCCAACTCAACGTGTTTTGCTCTTTCGCTCTTTCCTATCAGGTTATGTGCCTTGCATCTTGAGCTATCTTGGTAGTTGTGTCATTCTGTTACCTAGCAGGCGCTTCCACGGATGTGACCCCTCCAAGGCAGCAGCGACGTTTGTTGCTCTTGCACCACGCGGGGAAACAGAATAGAAATGCCTTGTCAAGCCTGTCTATGCATCGTCGACCCTGGTGTCGATCGAAAAAATAACCTTAAAAGCGGAAAGAGCACGGCCTCTGAGAGGAGGCAAGTAGGACGGTCTAGACCAGTCTCTCTGGCCCCACTGCTGGCTTTAGCCACCTCCAACATATCCAGCTCACTTTATCCACCCAAGCGCCTCCTTGGTGTTGGGATTGGCTCGCCATTGCATAGATCATAGGACTTTCAAGTACTAACAGCTGTCTCGCCTCACTACCCGTGGAGGACCGTACTTTCCCCCGGCCTTCAGGCTTGCGACACGACGGGCACCTTCGTACCGTCACCACCTCAAACCTTCGAAGTACTTCGGGGTCCCCGCGTAATAAGAAGGACACTATGTCTTTGGGACACGAGAAGATACCCGGCGGGGTGGCATATCACATGAGGTCTACCTCCGTCCCCTGGGGTTGGAATTTATTTCTCGTGTCAGTGGCATCATTGTAGACTGGCATTGGAGTCACTGGAGAGCCACCGGTCCTTTCTCTTGCATTGGGTGGTGCTATACGAATACGACCGGGCGAGGTTATGTATGAAAGACTCCGTTGCTGGCGTGGAATCTACACCAGTAGTGTGTAAACAACCCGGAGCCATCTCCCCCTTGGATAGGGTCTTTGGCTGTCTGACGCGGTTGATGAACACTGCAGCAGACTCAATATGCCCGAGTGCCTTCTTGTGGTTCTGTTAGTCTGAGACGATGTCGTCCAACATGGCTCGCAGTTACACCGTATGCAGCATAACTCACACAGGCATCCACGGAAAAGGAGCGTTGACGCGCCGTACGTGACCCCTTGAAGTAATATAAGGCATACATACATATCTCCCAGTGGTTCGGGAGGACTGGACTCGGCTCATCGTGACTACACACCTCTCTTCCCAGCTTCGGCGCTCTATACTACGTCCATCATGTTTGCTCAATAAATACACACGTCAAGCTCTACAACACGCTTACGAAGCAAACCCTGAAGTTGATGTGTCCCGTGTTGGTCAATATTTGTGGATTCGGCGAGCCCGAAGCAAGTGTCGAAGAATATGATCTATTGAATACCCACAACTGAGAAGCATGGCGCAACAGGACATCAGGTCAGCAGTCACTCCTCCTTTTTGGATCGAGATATCATCAAGAAGTGCAGACCATGGGATTGCCACTTTGGCCGCATACTATCTCACCCATTTAACCAATACGCAGACATTGCCCCTACACCATGATACAAATTCTTGCTGGACCGACTGAGACCAGGAGTCGGCTAGCCTGTTTGGATAACCTTCCTCTCAACAACTCACCGGGTCAAGCTAACAATGCAGAGAGGTCACCCGCATATACCTAAGAGAAGACATTTCAGGGGTTCGATCTAGCTCCTCTTTAATCTGCGATCCTGGAGCGGAGACTCGAGCAGCCATGTGGGAAATTGTACTGGTCAAAGATCCGAGTACCCACGAAAAGGAAAACTTAGTTTCTTCCGGTCCACAAGCCCTGGGTATTTCCATTGCCAACCTTGAGCCCGGCGTTCAAGCTGCCAGAAAGCTCACAACACAAGAGCATATTCCCCTAGAAGACCTCAACGAGACTGACGACACCACTAGGTCCCATGATTCCCAACACCAGTCCTCCACCCCGATACGCAACCGCTTCACGCCATCATCCTGTCACCCACCAACCACTCAGCATCCTACCCCTAAACACCTCACAGCCTAGTTCGAACTCACTTGTATTCAGAGTGCCCTCTTTGGCGCACTACACATAACTGACAATGTTACAATCTCCCCCCTTCCTTTCCTCATCCAACCATGATAATCACCACAGGAAACCCTCGTCGCCATGAATCACGCTCTATCCACTCAAACTCCCCTACAACTTCGAAGCCGGTGAAGGGTTCCCTGCGCTCGTAATCTCGTTATACAGCAACCTACACCCGGTTAGCACACATAAGTACACCCCTACATCACCCACAACCCTTTCGAGTGGCACTTACGACGTCAAGAAGTCGGCATAGTCCTCGCCCGTGACCTGGGTGGCAAAGTACTGCGCCGCGAGCTGGAACTTGTTGCCCTTGGGCGCGGCCTTGCTCAGCTCGGCGACCTGCTCCTTGAGAAGCCTAAGAGCGTACGCCTTGTCGACGCGCTTGCCCTCGGCCGTAGTGACGCTGTGGCGGACCCACTGCCACAGCTGGCTGCGCGAGACCTCGGCGGTAGCAGCGTCCTCCCTGTGTGATATCATCAGCAACCCGCATCTCTCCCCCCCCCCCCCCCCCCCCCCTTTTTTTCTCACACCTGACAAGACTCACATCAGATAGTTAATCGGCACACACCCCACGCCGCGCACCCACGCCTCCATATACCCGAGCCCAATATTCAGGTTCTTGCGGATGCCGGCCTCGGTGACCTCGCCGGGCACGTTCATGTTAAGCAGGTCGTTGGGTCCAATCACGACGTCCTCGCGCCGCACAAACAGCTGGTTGGGCGTCGGCATGTGCTTGTTGAAGACGTCGGTCGCGATGGACGCCAGCGCCGGGTGCGCAACCCACGTGCCGTCGTGGCCGGCGCGCGCCTCGCGCAGCTTGTCGGCGCGCACGCCTTCCATCGCCTTGTCGTTGGCCGCCGCGTTGTCCTTGATAGGGATCTGCGCCGCCATGCCGCCCATGGCGTGCACGCCGCGCTTGTGGCAGGTCTGGATGAGGAGCTTGACCTATATTCCCGAGCGGTTAGTGGTGGGGTTTGGATGAAAGGGGGGGGGGGGAGAAGATGAATTACGTAGGCGTCCATGAAGGGGACTGTCATGGTCACGCAGCTGCGGTCGGGCAGGACGAAGGCCGAGTTCTGGCGGAACTTCTTGATGACGCTGAAGATGTAGTCCCAGCGGCCGCAGTTGAGGCCAGAGCTGTGGTCGCGCAGCTCGTAGATGATCTCGTCCATCTCGAAGGCAGCCAGGATAGTCTCGATCAGCACGGTGCCGCGGATAGTGCCGCGCGACATGCCGATGGTGTCTTGGGCGAGGTTGAAGACGTCGTTCCACAGGCGGGCCTCGAGGTGCGACTCCAGCTTGGGCAGGTAGAAGTAGGGCCCGAAGCCGTGCTTGACGGCCTCGAAGGCGTTGTGGTAGAAGTAGAGGCCAAAGTCAAAGAGCGAGCCACTCATGGGCTCGCCGTCGACCGTGACGTGCTTCTCCTCGAGGTGCCAGCCGCGCGGCCGCACTATCAGCGTCGGCAGCGTCCGGTCCGTTCGCAGCTTGTACTCCTTGGGGCCCTGCTTGAAGTCCACCTGCCGCCGCACGGCATCGTACAAGTTAACCTGTCCATTGACCATGTTATCCCACGTCGGCGCACTCGAATCTGTCCTCTTTATCAGCCCCTATCCGAATCTCTCTCTCTCCCACTCCAGCTTACCCTCAAAATCAGCCATATAAGTCCACACCTCGGCATTCAGCGCATTCACCACCATCTTGCGGTCCGTCGGCCCCGTGATCTCGACGCGGCGGTCCACCAGCCCCGGGGCGGGCGGCGCGCCCTTCCACGTGGCGTTCTCGCGGATGTGGCGCGTCTCGGGCAGGAAGTCGGGCAGAGCGCCCTTGTCGAGCTCGGCCTGCCGCAGCTTGCGGCGCTCCAGCAGCGCCTTGCGCGTCGGGTTGAAGGACCGTTGCAGCAGCGCCAGGAACGCCAGCGCGTCCGGCGTCAGGATCTTGCGGTACGCCTCGGACACGTGCCCGAGGACCAGGACGCCCTGGAGGATGCTCTCAGTGGAAGCCATGGTTGTGATGGGCGGTGTGTGTGTGTGTCGTTGGTGAAGGTTAGGGGGGAGGGAATGTCGGTGTAGATGTGTGTGTGTGTGTGTGTGTGTGTGTGTGTTGTTTGATGGTTCAATTGGATTACTGAGGGAACTTCTACAAAATGCCAACGTCGGGGACAAAGAAGGGGCAGGCTGGAGTCTAGTCGAGTCGTGTCGACCAAGTTGGAAGACGGTGGAGGGGGACGAAGGGGAGACGGGGGGCAGCTAGAGCTTAAAGGCGACTGACGATCTTTGACGGCACGCCGACTTTTTCTCGAAACTGCCCGGCTTGACTGACTCACTTATTTACTACTACTACCGACGTATGGACTACTGCAGTTCTCTGTTCTCGTTATTATGGAGAAGCAGCAGCAATCAGAAACACGCAGCGACGCAGCAAACCCGCATGCGTCCACGGATGGCATGGGGGGGATAGCAGCTCGGCAATAAAACCTAGCCCTCGCCCTCGCGGCCCCTCCTTCCCCAGGATACCTAGGATGGATTGTTCAATTGTATAACATGTGGTTGGCTGAGCTGTCGTGTCACACTGCGCGCACATTTTGCCCCCTTCGTCTGGGGCTCCTTGTTCGGTCGCCCGGAGAGATGGGTAGAAGGGGGACTGGGGATACTGTGCTCATTGTTTGTGTGGTATCTGTGGGGAAGGCGTGTTGGAGCTTGTGCGGTGCCGCCCCTCACATGTGAAATACTCGGCCGCAATTCCGCAGTCATGGTTGCCCCAAAGTGAGGTCATCGGGCGCTGGACCCCGCCATCTAAAGGACCCGGGTGGCTTCAATTGTCGCTAGTCTCGTCTGTCAATTTCCTTGGACATTGTCGTCTTATCTCTTCTCGCCCGCGTTCAATCGCAAATCAAAGAAGTTCTGATACTAAAAAAAAAAAAAAAAAAAAAGAAGTTACACTGCTCCTATATCGGCCGTAATGCCGATATGCGGCAGCCACACAAGTAGAAAATATGTGAACAGTCAGATGGGCGGTCGCCGTTTTTGCCCTTCCTGCTTAGCTGTCGAACCCCGGGCGAAATGCAGAGTTTAGGGGGTTTCCATTCTTGGAGCTTGGGCCAAGGGTAGGACAGCTCCGATCTACCGGGCCAGAGCCGAGGTCTTTCACGGGTGGACCCCGCCGTGTCCCGCGAGCCGATAACTTCCGAGCCCATCCGCCCTATCCTTCCCAACAATTCGATAGCGAGGACTTCGAGCACAGGCAAGACGCAGGGGAGTAAGCCGCTGGTAGCACTTGAGGTTACGTCTGGCCTCGCTCTGTCTGAAAATGCCATATACCACATGCATGTGAAGGAGTCTGACAGAAGTATATATAATGGTATCATTCCTCATAGTAGTATCGGCAGTTCGAGAACCTTTCGAGCACTATTGTTATCACATGAAGGCAATACACGCGTCAATACGACGGCACACGCTCAAGCCAAATGAGCCAGACGCCACGCTCGCCATGCTTATGTATATATCATGACGCCATCTAGGCCTTGTACGGCGAGGGCCCAACCATAAGCTCAGGCTTGACGAGAGTGTCAAACTCCTCCTCGGTCAGCGCGTTGAGTTGTAATGCGCTCTCCTTCAGGGTCAGGCCCTTCTTGTGCGCGTTCTTGGCAACCTTGCTGGCCATATCGTAGCCGATCTTGGGGTTGAGGCACGTCACCAGCATAAGCCTAAAACCAGTTAGTACAAAGTGAAAGACGACATCACAATGAGGGGACAGCTTACGACTCCTTCATGATGCTGGCAATCTTCTCCTCGTTCGCCTGCAGACCCACCACAAGGTTTTTCTCGAAGCTCCGCATACCGTCCGAAAGCAACCGGACGCTGTGGAGGAGGTTTCGGATGATGAGGGGCTTGTATACGTTGAGCTCGAACTGGCCGTTCATGCCACCGATCGTGCAAGCAACGTGGTTGCCCATGACTTGCGCGCATACCATCGTGAGCGCCTCACATTGAGTGGGATTGACCTTTCCGGGCATGATGGAGCTACCGGGCTCATTCTCAGGGAGGTTTAGCTCCCCAAGACCACACCGGGGACCACTGCCGAGATATCTGATATCTTGGGCAATCTTGGAAAGAGACGCGGCAAGGGTGTTGAGACTACCATGGGCCTGCACGATAGCATCGTGGGCGGCCAGAGCCTCGAACTTGTTGGGCGCCGTCTTGAACGTGGTGCCCGTCATCCGGGTGACCTCCTCGGCGATGGCCTCGGCGAATCCTACAAAGGTGTTGATGCCAGTGCCGACGGCGGTGCCGCCTTGGGCCAAAAGACGAAGGTCTGGCAGGGAGCTCTCCACACGCTTGATGCCAAACTCAAGTTGGGCGACGTAGCCGCCGAACTCCTGAGCTAGGGTGAGCGGGGTAGCGTCCTGGAGATGAGTGCGTCCGATCTTGATGATTTTCTTAGCCTCAAACTCGTCCACCTTGACTTGCAAAGCGTCGCGCAGGCTGCGCAACGCCGGAATCAGCTCGCCCTCGATCTCGAGAACGGCGGCGATGTGCATAACGGTGGGGAAAGTGTCGTTGGACGAGGCCGAGCGGTTGACATGGTCGTTGGGGTGCACAGGCTTCTTGGAGCCCATGGTGCCGCCCAGGATCTCGATCGCCCGGTTGCTGATGACCTCATTGGCGTTCATGTTGGACTGCGTGCCCGAGCCAGTCTGCCATACGACGAGCGGGAAGTGCTCGAGCAGCTTGAGGTCTGCGACCTCCTTGGCTGCCTGCTGAATAGCAGCGCCAATCTTAGGATCTACGTAGAGCATGTATAAGCGGCCCGCTCGAATACTACAGTCTATATAATCTTTGGGGATGGGGGAACATGGGAGGCCATACCGAGTCCAAACTTCATATTGACGGTTGCGGCGGCGCCCTTCAGGATGCCAAAAGCCTTGACAATCGGGGGCGGCATACGGTCCTGGGGCTGGTTGATGCGGAAGTTCTCCAAAGAGCGCTCCGTCTGGGCGCCCCAGTACTTGTCGGCGGGGACCTGTACCTCGCCAAAGGCATCGCTCTCGGTTCTGGTGGTGGCGGCCATGTTTGCTGTGCCGGCGTGGAAGTATCGCTGCTGGCTAAGCTGCTGGCGGAGGGGGAAAGAGTTGGTATTTGCGACAGAAGTGGAGGTCGAGGTCGACAGACATGTGCTCAGCGGCCTTGTGGCAGCCCTCGGCCCAGCGAGACCCCCTCGTGCAGCGGGCCTAGCAGCGCGCACCACCGACCGAAGCATGATGGGCAAAAAGAAAAAGGTGACGTTGCCCGACAGGAGCTTAGGGAAGGCGGGTAGTGTGTACCCTCGATGCGACGCCCGACCAGATGCCAAGGTTGGCCAATTGGAATGCTTCGGCGGAGGTGTCTCTAATCAAGTACTTCACGATCCGGAGAGGATGCCAGGGAGTCGGATTGCACGGGAGATCTTGGGGCAAGGTGTACAGGGCGATGATGGAGAGCTGGGTGCAAAATGGCGCTGCAACGGGAATTTTGTCGCAGCGACAAAAAAGTTTCACAGCAGCCTCAATAAACCAACCCGGCTACCCGATTCCCCCAGATTTGGCTGCTAGCTCCGTCCGGTAGGCCGACTCGGGGTACAGCGACCCACCCTTGACCCTTGGCACCCTCAGTCAGCCAAGTCGAGCCGGTAAAGCACTCGGCAATGTCGGCTTTTGAGCAGGCCATCTATCGCTACCTCCAAGTTGACCTTGATCACCTAGGTAGCGGCGGGTGGTGTAAATAAACATCCAGAAGGACTAAGCTACCAGCCATGCAAACTTCGGGGGAAAACAATTGCCTTCTGCCGTCAACTGAAGGGGCCGCGGACAACAGGATGGGAGGGGTGTTTTTGAGGTCTTCATATTGAGAAAATTTGTAACAAAACCGGTGCTCAAAAACTGTGCAATGGACGATATCCTTGGCGATGCAGCATCCTATCCTGCGAAATTCCTTGAACCAAGTGGCGAATATGGTCGCTTCCCAACTTCCGAGCTGTCAAGGGGAAAAGAGGCCGATAAGCCAACGCGCCCCTGACCACTTCCGCTTCTCCTGCCGTACGTCCACGAACCCCCATTCCCCCGTCACAAAGCGTTCCGCGGGTGATCTGCTGCGTGATTTGGCGACATCCGACCACGGGCGAAGAGGTAATAGGCAGAGGAAAAGCGTTGTGGAGCAGGAAGCTCTGCATCACGATGCTTCCCCGTCTCGACTCGAACGCGTCCATATATGGAGTACCGGCGCCTCCCAACGGCGTCTCCGATCGGCCCCGTCGACCTAGCTAGTGCTAGAACCCGAGAACCAGAATGAGCCCGAGAATCGGGGTAAACAGCTCGAGACCGAAAGGTATCCCGATCTCGAGATCGTCCTGTGGCGGGTCAATCTCGGGGTCCATCTCCGGTTCCAGTCCCAGTTCCATTGGCCAGAATATGTTGTGTGGATCGTCAGCAGCACGTCGTACCTCTATCATATCCACCAACACACTAGACACCGCCCGCGCAACGAGAAAGCCTGCGACGAGAGACCATTTTGCTGCATCGTGTTCCTGAGAATCCAGCGGGAGTCGAGCCCCCCGGTAATATTGGAAAGCCCTCCAGAACGGAGCGGCTATGACTAGGGTAGTGATGATGCCCAACATCTGCAGGCTGTGTCGAGGAGCGAAAAGATTGTACATCCAAGTTGTAGAGGTGCAATTTCGCGCGAGAAGGCCGACTCCGACTGCAGGCGTTCTCAAAAGTTGGAGATAATCATATCGGCGAGCAATTGAGGAGAAAAAAGGTGTTGATCTGAAAAGCTAACACCTTGTGCACTTTGGGGTTAGCAAGTGAACATGCTAACCAAAAAAAAAAAAAAAAAAAAAAAAAAAAATTGGGACGACGTCGCAGTTACACAAGTCTTATCATGATTCCATTCGCCGTTATATGCTACAAAACAACCCGCACTAATAGGAAGCTGGAGATCCAGCAAGCAGGGACAATGTGCCTCCCGCGGGTATCTACCTCGGAAAAAACCAACACCAGCAACTATATGCTGAGAAACCCTCACAACTCTCTGCTCTCTGGATGCTGAAGAGAACATGCATCGTGATAACTAGCGCAGAGGATATAGAAGACATGAAGCAGCTATCAACGCCTCCCGTGATAACCGAGCCAACCCCAATTTTAGTATCGCATCCTGACCATCCATCATCCATTATCAGACTCCTCGCTTCCCAAGACCTTTTGCATGTCATCCAACCCTGATCCAAACCTTAGTATCAGCTGCTCCGTAGAGAAATTGAAGCCGATACTGAAGTCCGCAAACCCAAGGTCGAAAGATGATTGCGAAATGACAAAGTCAGAAAGCGGAATCCAGGACGGATGATATCGCAAGCCCACGTTGGGGCTGCTGAAACCCTCCCGACGTGCAGTAGTAGAAGTAGGTATGTTACCTGAACGCTGAACAGAGCAGACGAGGCGAATGAGTGTATTTAGTGCTCGATCTCTGTCAAGAATATCGAGAATATTATGATGACCGAACCGAAAATAAGTCGAAACTGAAGTCGAACTGAATACCCGACAATGGGAAAATGAAAACCGAACCGAGATACCGCACAGAGAGTGATGCGGCGCGGTAAGCGCGAAGGCGATGTGATGGTGTGACGGGAGCAAGATTACTTGCACTTCTCGAGGAGGCTCATTGTCTTGAGCATCATGGCGATCTTGCGCTTGTCCAGAACCATCAAGGCGCGGCCGCGGAACTCCTTCTCAACCTCATCAATGAGTCTGTACATGGTGCTGGCTGCGCCGCGCTCCTGAGTGAAGCGCATGATGCTGAGCGGCTGCCGCTTGCCGTGCTCGACGACTCGCATGACTTCGACGGCGAACCACACCTCCTTCAGGCCGAGGACTATCTTCTTGTTAGCAAAGGAACACAGAACAGGGAAGACCAGAGAGAGCCTACCATTCTTCGGCCCGACGCGGGCAAACACGAAGCTCGTCGCCTTGTTGACCTGAACATCGCGGATGCCCCATTTGCGCCACTCGCGCAGGAGGGACGCAAGTTCCTGGCGTGCCCGCTTCTTGGGCATGGTGAAGCATAGCGCACGCGTCGCCGGCTTGACGTGGAAGAGCTTGGCTAGCCAGTGTTGCTTCACATCCATCACGCGCTCAGTGTCATGGGCCCCGCCGAAGCCGTCCGACTCCGGGTCCGGGTCCGCCTCGTTCATTTGGTCGCGCCACCACTTGATCTTGGCTACAATCCCTGCCTGGAGCTCCTCGCGTTTCTTGAGGATCTGAGCCTCCTCGTCCTTGTCAGCGGCGACCCTTTGCTCGAGGGTCTGATCATTGCGCGTGAATGAGGTCTTGAGGCCCGGAGTCATTGGGGTGACAAGATCCTCCGGATCATCTTCTGTAATCGCAAAACCGTTAGCAAAAGTTGGTCAAGGGGAAAAGGGCGTATTCTAAACCGATATTACTTACGAGCAATCGACATGCGCGGCTCGCTCTTGTCGCTTTTGGAGGAGCTCTTCCAGAACGAAAGCCGGAACGACTTCTTCTTGCGCAGCTCTGCGCCGCCAGTGGCAGCTGAGGCGTGGTTTCCGCTGCCCTCGGCGCCGACATCGTTGCCAGCAGAGTTGGAACCGGAGCTCGATCCACCACCCTCTTCCTTGGTATTAGCCTTTTTGAACCACGACGAGACCCGCATTTTGGGTTGGGTGCTGCCTATGGCGGCGGCAATTGCGGTAACCTCACCAGTATGGCCATCGATCAGGTCTAGGCCGCTAGCTTTGTGCGCCTCGTAGACCGCTGAGCGAAGTGTGCGCGGGTCCTGGGCGGACTGCGCGGCAGCAGTGGGAACGTTGGATGTATTGTTGTTCCGCGAGACCTTGCGAATGTTCAGCGGCATGGGGACGTCGTCGGGCGCCGGCGAATTGACGACACGAATAGTGTGCTCCGCGCGGGCGTAGTAGGACTGGCCCTCGTTGCCGGCCGCGGGTGTCGGGGTCACGGGCGAATCCAGGCCGAACATGTTGTAGTTTTGGTTCTCGCTGCGCTTGCGCTCCTCGGACATGCTTTCGTAGATGGAAGGCAATGGTCGCACCTCTCTGCCACCTGTGTTGAAAGGCTCAGACACGGTACGGCGATCCGACGAGGTGTTGTGCTTGGAAGGGTTCAAGTTCAATGGAAGAGGAACAACGTTGGGACCGTGATTCCAGCCCGGGGTTGAAACCGGGGTGATTGACTCGGGCGGCGTGGGAGGCAGTGGTCGAGTTTCGAGGTTGGGAATCTCCACGAGGCGGCCCGACGTGCCCAGCGAGAGGGAAAGCGACTCGACGGAAAACGGGCTCACCTCGCGGGACTCTCTATGACCCACAGACTCCGAAAACACGATCGAGCTCTGGAAGGCTTTGTCGCAGTCCGCAGCGACCGAGGTGCTCATTTTCCGCAACTCGTCGTTCCAAATCTCGCTATCCTCCCGCGGGACGCCCTCGTCCACTCCCAACTGGGTACCCACAGTCGCCTTGCCCTTGCACAGACTGAACAGAGACAGAAGGTCACCACACGTCTCGTCCTCGTCTACGCAACAGATTGGAACCCCAAGCTGTCGGAAAGCCTCCGACTGGACGATCAACTCACGCCTGCGATACTCTTGGCTCTTCTTGTTGCTGTTGTTGCGAATGTTCGAGAAGTCAACGCCCCGCTTGGTACGAAGGGGCGGGCGGCTATGAGAGCCGCTGCGATGGCTCCGGATAGAGCTCATGGTGCTCCCGCCGGCCAACTTAGGCTGCCCATTCGTGCCATTTCGTTGCGAATGGATCCTGCGCTTCTCGCGACGCGAGCCTCCAGCAGATCTATACGA
This sequence comes from Lasiosphaeris hirsuta, assembly GCA_030549175.1. Taxonomy (NCBI): domain Eukaryota; kingdom Fungi; phylum Ascomycota; class Sordariomycetes; order Sordariales; family Lasiosphaeriaceae; genus Lasiosphaeris; species Lasiosphaeris hirsuta. Next base: position 1,093,078 of record JAUKUA010000001.1, read on the forward strand.
CTGATGGGACTGGGAGACAGCAGCAGGAGCCGCAGTTACGCCAGGCTCGGCGTCATTAGGGTGAACGGTGATCATCGCGCGGCTTGCCTGCCGCTCGGGGGGCTGCAAGACGGATGCATTGTAGGGATCGTAGCTTCGGACTGTGCCAGCGTCATCTGCCTCTTGGCCGTCTTGCTCTTGACCGGCCGAGAAGACAGTAAACTTGGACGCAGCTTTCTTAACACTGATCGGTCCTGCCTGGTCGAACTGGCAAGTCGCAACACGCTTCGCCCAGTTGGGCGGCTTGAGATGGTGAAAGTCACCCTTGGAGATGGGGACATTGTTGCTGTAGTTCTCGAGACGAGTCTCTCTGTGGTCGAGGAGTAGCCAGTAGAATAACTTCTGGTCATTGCGCCGCTCCTCTGCGAGCTTCGTCTTCAAGTCGCTCTCCGAAAAGGAATGCCAGAGGGACGACAGCTGCCGGTAGATCTGGCGGTCAATCTGCCACTCGGGGATGGGAGGGATGTGCGTATTCCGCAGGACATTCTGGACATGATCACCCCGCAGGTGGAGGCTGTCCAAGTTGTTGTACTTGGTGACGAGCGGGTGCTTCCACATCTCCTCCATCGTAATGCGCGTGGATGGCTGATGAACAAGAATCCGGCGGATCAAATCCTGGGCTTCCGGGGATAGGCCTTGCGGCATCTTGTACTGGGCTCGCTTGGCTTTTGCCAGCATGACCTTCTGATCGGGGTCATCGAAGGGAAGATGGCCCGCCAACATGGCAAAGAGAATCACACCCAGGCTCCAGATATCCACGGCCGACCCCTTGTAGTACTGTTGCCGCAGCAGCTCGGGCGCGGCGTAATGGGGACTGCCACAAGCTGTCCTCAGCTGATGGGCAGGGGACTGTTGCAATGCTGCCATACCGAAGTCGGCAATCTTGACCGTTCCATCTGCCTTGAGCAGGATGTTCTCGGGCTTCAGATCGCGGTGGCATATGTTGAGAAAATGGCAGTACTCGAGGGCGCTCATCATCTGGCGAAAGTAGTACATCGCCTCTTCCTCACGGAGACGGCCGATTTTGTTGATGAAATTGAACATGTCTCCCTTCTCGATGTAGTCGGTGACAATGTAGCTAGAAGACTGTCAGCTGTGCAAGACCGTTGGGCGCGCTGGTCTGGGACTTACATGTCTGACTGGTTCTCCCAGATATCCATGAGCTCGATGATATTGGGGTGCCGGAGAAGCCGGAGAATAGCGACCTCGCGTTCGATGGCAAGGGGCATACGACGAACGCCATCATCACCGGTCATCGGCTTCCGGCTGTCGGCTCGATGCAGCTTAGCCAGGCTACCAGACTGAGTGAGATGCGCTGTAGCCTTGGTTACAATCTTGACAGCTACGGGGTGGGCTGTGACCCGGTGGCGGCCAAGACGAACACGCGCCGATGAACCCTGCCCCAGAGTCCTGCCCAACTCCCAGGGACCGATGTGGACCTCAATACGAGGCTTGCCAGACGCAGAGCGGTTGCTGAGCCTGGACACGCGGCGACCTTCGTCTGCGGTGCGCGACTCGTGCGTGTTGGCGGAGAGGCGCTGACTGGTCATGCGACCCTCATGGCGTTCGCCAGCATGGTAGTGGCCGACAGTTGGGTTGGAATGTCCTCTATTGGGACCCTTGGACTTTGTGAGCACGCTGGGATCGATATAAATGCGGCTATGGTGGCCAACGGCTGCGATGGTCGCATTACTAACCCGCTTCGTCGCATCGCTCAAGGGCTGGCGAATGATAGGAATCCGGTAGAATCCTTTACCTGTAGGATTATCTTCTTGATCCATGTTGAAGAAGCTTGCTTGCAACAGCTCAGCAACGCATCACAGAATAAGAAGAAGGAAGGGAATGATTTGATCGTGGCCCGGCGGGTTTGCAATGTCGTCGAGGTTTGCAAGTGCCACCGCGACGCTAGACACCCGCGTTGCTAGGGGAGGGAAGTAAGGAACGTGATGGACGTGTTGTAGGAAAAAAAATCCCAAGCGAGTAAGAGCGAATTGTTGAAGGGGATCTGAGGAATGGAGCTGTTGGCAAAACAGAGCGAGTGGTGGCACCACAACAAAAGGTGGTGGTGATGTGGAATTTGCGTGTTTTGCAATGTTTTGGTTCAGATGGCTGAGATGTGGGGAGGACTTTAAATAGTTGAAGGAAAGAGCAGAGGATTGTGGTCGTCGAGACCCGCGTCTTTTTCGGAGAGGAGGGCATCTAGCCCTAGGTTTTCCGGAAGGATCTCTTTGGAGCTCAGGCCGGGAGCCGGGGCGTGATGATCGGAGCTTGCCCCGAGGTTGGCGGAGTCGCGATGCTGCCAGTTGTGGTGTCGTGGTGAACAGCCCCTATATGCGCGTATCTACTGTGTGGTTGGTGGGTCCTGGTGAAAAAAGGGGGTAAAACCCAATACGCGATTAGAGGGGCTCAATGTAAACAAAGCTTCACAAATCGCAAAGGGGCTAAGCACATCAAGTCTAGCACCTGACTGCTTCATCCAAACACACTCTCCAGACGATAAAAAAATCATGGCCAGGTGACATGATGGTATGGACTTGGTGTCTGGCGCACAAATGTGCCGATCGCTTGACTGGCATGCAATTGTCACTCTGGTGACTTAAATCTGGTAGTCAACTCTTGTTTTCCTACTTTTACAAAACACTCAGTCATGGGAGTCATGGTCTTCGAGATCTCATTTAGCTCATGGAGTGGCACGGGCTCTTCCAAATGGGTTTGAACACTCAGCAATTGATACTTGGTCGGGGAGCGTCGAATTAAGCTGATGCTGCAAGCATTATCTTCATGGTGACTTATGATCGTGAGGGAGTGTCACGTCAGTGGAATTATGGTACGTTGGCCAAGCCATGAAGTTCTTGATGAGGGGGCGAAGCTTCTAAAGATATCTGTTAGGATGGTGCATGATTGATGGTTGATGTTGAACTTGGTGTTGAACAGGGGCGGATTCGCTGGCTTGTGACGGCGCTTGGGCCATGTGCTACATCGGTACCTCAGGTGCTGTACCAACCCACAAAGAGCAGGGATGGGCCCAGACTGCCAGGCTTCCAAGCAAGCCCCACCCCACCTTCTGTTAATTGATATTGACTAGGACGCGACGCGCCTGCTTCTGCATCGTTATCCATTTTGTCCTGTCAGTGCACGTGCAGTGGGTAGGCTTCAAGCCGTCATCCTAAGCTGTTCCTTGGGGTTTATTTTTGAAGACTTTACTACACACATCCCGACGATGCCTAGAAGATGCTGAGAAGCCAAGAACCTTGAACTCCCGTCACCAACATTCCGTTGCCGATCAAGTACCATCAAGATGGCAAACCGACCTTCACAGGGCGACCGAGTCAATTCCGACCACAGCGATATTTCACTTCCCACCCCCTCCCGTGCTGCCTCCCATCCTCCACACAAACCTTCTGCAGACGATCCCTCCGAAAACCTACGATTAAGGGGTGGCGACGGCTCACGGGGCTTCGCAGGGGAAGATGAAAATGAGGTCGACGACGATGAGGACGGACCCCCGCCACATCGAGGGCGGAGGGCCGCTGTCACCCGCACCAACATCATGACCCGAAACGAATTCCAACCCGGCGCCATCGTCCGCGTCAAACTCCAGAATTTTGTGACGTACGAAAAGGCCAAGTTCTCTCTGGGCCCAAACCTGAACATGGTCATTGGACCAAACGGTACAGGAAAAAGCTCTCTCATTTGCGCCATCTGCCTCGGGTTGGGCTACCCCTCAAGCGTTCTGGGTCGAGCAAGCGCCTTTGGCGAGTTTGTGAAGCATGGCAAGGACGAAGCAGAGATCGAGATCGAGCTGCAGAGAAAGACGGTCCATGACCAAAACTACATTGTTGGACTTTGCATCAAACGGGAAGATAATTCAAGGAAGTTCACCCTCAATGGCTCAAGGGCGACTCTCAAGGACATTCAGAGCCTCATGCGGTCCTTGAGAATCCAGATCGATAACCTCTGTCAGTTTTTGCCACAGGACAAGGTTGCCGAGTTTGCTGGTCTCAGCCCGGTTGAACTGCTAGAGAAGACCCTTCTTGCGGCTGCACCTCCTGAAATGTCCAACTGGCAGAATGAACTGAGGGAAAACTTCCGCAACCAAAAGGAAGCTCAACGTAGTGCGGAGCAGAGTAGCGAGCAGCTGAGCAAGATGGAGTCGCGTCAAAATGTTCTGCAAGCCGATGTAGAAAAGCTCCGAGAGAGACGAGAGATTCAGGAGACCATCGTCAAGCTTGAGAAAGTCTGCCTCGTGGCAAGGTACCACGTAGCTCGCAAACAGTACGCGGCGCTCAAGGCACAGAGGAGAGCAGCCGAGGGAGAGTTAAAGGCACTCCAAGAGAGCTCAGCCCCTTCTCTTCAGGCCGTCAACCACAAGCAAGAGTATCAAGGCCAGATACAAATAGTTGTTGACTACAGAAAAAGCGCTCTACGAAATGCCGAAGCTGCTGCTGAAGAGGCTTCGGGGCTTGTTGATGCCGCAGAGAGCAAGTTGCATGAGCTGTCTACGAAAATAAACGCAGAGAACGAAACATTTGCGGCAAAGAGGCAGGAACTGGGCAGATTTCGGAAGAGGCTTACCGATATGGAGGCTCAGTACAAGCAGGTTCCGAGGCAGTTTGATGGGGCTGACTGGAATAGAAGGATTGTGAGTCAAATTTTTATTGGAATGCAGAATCACGCTAACCTAATACTCCACAGCGAGAACAAGAGCATCTCGCGCGTGACAAGAAACAGGAAGCGAAAGAAGTCGGTGAGGAGGTTGACAAACTCTTTGCCAAAGGCAAAGAACGGAGCCGTGAAAAAGCCACAGTCGTGCAGAACATGGAAGCCCTTGAATCGGCTCAAGGCCTGCTCGAGGTCCAGCTCAGGAAGATCGGCCCGGACGCGTCTAAGGGCTGGGAATGGTTGAAAGACAACCAGGACCAGTTTGAAAAGGAAGTTTTCGGTCCTCCAATGCTTTCCTGCTCGGTCAACGACCAGCGGTTTTCCCAGCTCGTCCAATCCCAGCTCGGACACAACGACTTCTTGTGTTTCACTGCACAAACCAAAAATGATCACAAGAAGCTGAGTGACCAGTTTTACAACAAGATGAGGATAACAGTGACGATCCGCACCTGTCTCACAAGCTATCATTCCTTCCAGCCCCCACTCCCCAATGCTGAGCTCAGGGCTTTAGGCTTTGACGGCTATGTCACCGACTTTCTCGAGGGACCGGAACCAGTGCTGGCCATGTTGTGCGCGGAGAAACGACTGCATCAATCGGCTGTTGCGCTGCGGCCGCTTTCAGATGAGCAATTTGACCGAGTCCAAGAAGGCGAGAAGATAAGTCACTTTGCTTGCGGGAACAAACTTCACCGCATCATTCGACGCAGGGAGTATGGACCGACAGCTGTGACGACCAAGAGCACCCCTATCCAGCAGGGCAAGTTTTGGACCGACCAGCCTATAGATGCAGCTGAGAAAGCCGAACTTGCCCGGAAATTCACCGAACTAAGGGAAGAAATCGCTCAATATACACAGCAGTGGAAACAGGCAAACGCCCGGCGTATGGAATTGGTTGAGGAGCAAAAAACCATCGAGGCAAAAGTGGCAAGTTTACAATACAGGTTTATCGGCTGTCCCATGAAATGTCTAACACTAGCAACAGGAGCAACTGAAGACTGAGAAGAATGAGCTTCAAAAGGAGCACAACAGGTGGACAGCTCTGCCGGACAGAATAGGTAAGATGATCATTCTTTTTCAGCAGAAGCTATCTTAACCTTGGGGGTGCAGAGTCCGAAAAGCGAACAGTCCGCCAGAAAGCGGCCGAGCTAGACGAAGGCAGGGCTCGGCAAAGAGAGCTCGAGCAAGAGAAATCTCAGGCGATCTTGGACAAGGCCAAAGCCGTGCTGGGGCACCAAAAAAGAATAATGGGCGTCCGAGCAGCCTACCAGGCGCTAGTGGAAGTTCAGCTCCTTCTTATCGAGGCCAAGTCGGATGTCACGGTTCTCAAAGAGAAGAACTCGGCGATTGTACAGCGGCTCGAAGAGGCGAAGCACAACATCGCGGTCGTTAAACGGCAGCTCGAAGAAACTAAGAACGATGCCGCATTAGCATTAGATGCAGTTAAACCTCATCTAGGCGAGGAGAAAGACGAGCTCCTCCGGCTTGCGGAAGGCAGGAACCCGGAGGACATTGAGGAGGACATCAGAGCCGAGCAAGCGAAACTCGAGGTGATTCAGGCGAATAACCCACAGGCACTCGAGGAATTTGAGAGCTGGGCTCGACGAATCGACGCCGAGAAAGCCAGCCATGAAGTTCAAGAGTCAAGGCTGGCGGACCTCAACGCGAAGATTGAAAAAGTCAAGAGCCAGTGGGAACCACGTTTGGATGAGCTCGTGGGGAAGATCAACGACGCGTTTGGGTACAACTTTGAACAGATCAGCTGCGCTGGCGAGGTGGGCGTGCACAAAGACGAGGACTTTGACAAATGGGCGATTGAGATCCGGGTCAGGTTCCGGTAAGTTTTATCCCGATATATCTTGTTCATGCCAAATGCTGACAACTTGGTGTAGTGAGGGCGAAACGCTCCAGAGGCTTGACCAACACCGGCAGTCGGGCGGGGAGCGAGCTGTTTCGACCATTTTTTACCTGATGTCACTACAGTCGATGGCACAGGCACCGTTCCGCGTCGTTGACGAGATCAACCAGGGCATGGACCCGCGCAATGAGAGAATGGTGCACGAGAGGATGGTGGAGATTGCTTGCCGTGAGCATACGAGCCAGTATTTCCTGATCACACCCAAGCTGCTGTCGGGGCTGCGGTATGATGAGCGGATGCGCGTGCACACCATCGTCAGTGGCGAGCATGTTGACGACCAGGGGACGGAGAAGATGAACCTTGCGATGTTTGCTAAAATTCAGAGGAAGGTTATGGGACGTTGAACTGGGCCTTCCGTCTTTTCGGTTTTGTACTTGGGACTAGGAGGAGTTTAGGGGCGTCTTGATACTTGGTGGAGGTCTGGAGCGAGGGAAGCTCTTGGTTCTTCATGACTGTGATGATATTTGTGACGATATACTACTGGACCACGAGGCGTACATACACATCGAAACTTGCTGGTAAACACGCAGCACATACACAACTACAGCGCAAGGATTTAGGTGCTTGATTCCTGCAATTGGTTCAAGGGGGCCAGTTAGGCCATGGAACGAACCCGTTGAGCACATGATTAAGCCAACGGCTTGGGTTACACCAGGCCAGTATGTACGAATAGAATATTCAAGTTCATCCCATCTAATTCCCAGTGATTCCCAGCATCGTCATCCCGCAGAGCCTCACGGGCGCTGGTTACACCAGAGCAGCTTGGTAACAAGCAGCGTCGCAGTGTGGCAGAGACTGGCAGAGCAAACTTGTGGAGTTGGCACGTCAGGATCCAACGCCGAGCGAAGACTCGTCCCCGTGTCATTCCCCACCCCCCAAACCCTTGATCCCCTCAGCGGGAGCTAAGGTCGTGCAGCATTACATGATGTCATCGCCCCGCTTTTCTCCAGCCGTCAGCGCTGTTCCCTTCTTTGATGCGATACATGGATGACTTCACCCCTTCCATGCCTTCCCTCGCTCCCTCAACGGGGGCTGGCAATCTCGAATCTGCCATGCATGCGTTGTGCCACCGCGCCCGAGCCCGCCCAGGCGATTTATTTGGTCGTTGTAAATTAGGTCTCGGTGCTACGGCAGAGGAGCAAACGGTCCGGCGTGCTTTATTTTCCCACCGTGACTATGCGAAGGAATGCGGAGGGTTGGGCAAGCGCCGTCCTCCGAGTGAACACGCGACGAACAGGTGCGATTATTGGCTGTAGGCCCACCGTAGGAGTGTGCTCCAGGCCCGGGATCGACAATCGACAATCGACTAGAAAAACAGTGGATCGACGGCAGGCCCAAAGGGGCACGCTCCGGACTGAGAACCTGAAAGCAGACCAAAATATGCACGGAGGTGGGCAAGGTGAAGTGACGTCACAAACAGCAGGCAAAGCAAGCATCCCAGGCAAGCGGAATAGCGAAAAGATGAAAATTGAGTAAACGGGCCTAGGAAGGAGGAGCAAGCTGGGAAAATGGAAAACATATATCATCTGTCGACCGCATCTGCTTGTTCACTCCTTCTACTCTCTCATCATCATCACACAGTCTCAAGACATCTCATCTTCAGCATCAACAAATTCAACCACAACATCTCACCAATAACTACCAAACCAAACCACAAACCAAAAACCATCCACAAACCGCAAACATGGGCGCCGTAGTCTCTTGCGTACGTCGTTCCACCCACGACTTTTAAAGTGTGCCTGCCCATACTGACTTCCACCAACAGATCTCATCCGTCTTCCGCGCCATTGGCCGGGTCATCATGACCATCGTCAACGCCATCGGCTCCATCATCATGGCCATTGTTAACGGCATCATCACCGTTATCGGCGCCATCGTCGGCTTCCTGACCTGCAACACGTGCGGCAGCCGTCGCCATCGCGCCACGCACGGCACCCGGAGCCGCGGCTTCGGGCGTCGCAGACACGTGCACACGACGACGGCCATCTAAGCTCTGACGGGTCGTCTCGTTTGCATATCTCGCCTTTCCCTGCGGCCGATGATTACGGGAAGAGGTGGGCGAGATGGGGATGTACGATTGCATTATTCCGAGATTTGAGGTTGTACAGCAACAGCTTTTTTCACTTCCCCTTTGTCTTTTGGAATCACGACACGCGGTAGATGACACACACGACGCTCTGCACAACTCTAAGATACCCACGGCTACGTTGAGGAAGATGCGACGCGGAATGGAGGTCGGTCTTTTGGGGCTGCAAGGTTATTTAGCAGGCCCCCATGGACAGGAGCATCATCTGATAGATTGGGAAATACCCAAATTCAACTTTCTAGTCAACCCATACATATTTTTCAGTGACTTTGATATACCATCCCGACATCAGTGACGCTTTGCCTGGAAAGCAAAAAGGAATAACTACTTTATTTAATTTCATTTCTGTGCCGGTTCGGCCATGTGACAGGCTCCCTCATTGCTTCACGGCTCAAATGATGCAAAGGCATTTTGTCAACATACTCAACACCCATCATTCAAGTTACACTGCTATCCCTACCTAAAGGTCTAGCCAACACTACCCATCCTCTAACAAATCCTTATTGAAAAACCCAAACACCTTGCCCGCCGCCTCCTTCCCCACCAACGGCGCCAGCTCCACGACGGTCATATTCGCAACCTCCTTGATATTCTCCGTCTCGAGCGTCAACAACACCGCATTCTTGGGCGTGACCCCCGGCACCGCCGCCAGCATCTCCCCAGGCTCGGCATTGAACACCTGCTCCTCAGCCAGCGCATCCTTATCGAGGCCGGCCCTAACGGCCGCGATCGGATCGGGTTCGTCTTCCTGCGCCTTGAGCCGCTCAAAAATCTCGGCCGTCTCGTACGGCGACGAGCTCCAGATGATGCGCAGCTTGGGGAACGCGAGGGTGAGCAGAACCATCTTGCTGTGCAGATCATTCCCGGCGTCGCCGGCGCGGGCGGCGCTGACGCTGGACATGCTGCCTGAGAGATCGGCAAAGGGCTCGAGGGTGAAGCTCTTATTCTGGTCGAACTCGATCAACAGCATCGGGCTCTTGTAGTGCGCAAACATGGACTCGCACTGCGTGAAGAGCCGGCCGTCGCGGAACGAGCTGATCAGATCGCTGATGCTTTTTCGCTCGATGCAAATGTGCGGGCTCAGCACATAGTCGCCGACGGTGAGCATGCAGGGGACGATGATGAGGGAGCGGCCGTGCAAGAGAGAGGGTAGGGAGGAGCGGAACTCGCGGACGTCGACGACGACGCGAGGCGGCTGAGCGGTGGCGGCGAGGCGGCCCCCGCCTGCGATACGTGTATTGACGGTGCGTAAGAAGGCTTCTTGGGGGTCCTCTGCGCCGTGGGCGTCGACGGTCATAACGACGGATATGGTGGCGCGCTCTTTGATGAGCTTGGTGAAGGCATCTTTTTCGCGGCGGACCATGGAGAGGTAACGTTGTTCTTCGACGGAGCCGCCATAGTAGAGAAAGTAGACGCGCACGTTGCGATCGTTGTGTGATGAGCGGTAGACCTCGACCCGTCGGATAAAGGAGGCGTCGGGCTCGTACATGATGATGTACTTGGGCTTGACTTCCTCAAGGACGTGCTCATCCTGGTCGCCATCGTAGGCATGAATGACGACCAGGTCTTGCATGTCGTACATTTGGTAGTAGTCCTCCATGTCCTCGAGCGGGTCGGCTGTGATGTCATCTTTTTGGATGGCCTCCTCCTCGGTGATCTGGATCTCGGCCATCAGCTCGGCTACTTCGCCGGGCTTCTCAAAATACTGCGCGATGCTCCCGTTTTCCGTACGTCCTGAGCCGTCTCCTGTCGCTGCGCCGCCCCTCAATCGCCGACGCTTGTGCGCAGGAGCTCGGTTTTTTCCCTGGCCGAGTCGTGGGTCGACCGCACCGCTTAGGGCCCTTTGATTTTCAGCAAAGAGGGTGGTGCTCACTCGGGCAAATTCGCGTTTCCACTTGAGGTAGTTGCGTAGCTTCCGCCTCATTAGGAAGGCTGCCGACGGCCTGTCCTCTTCTGGGTCGTGGAATTCCTCGACCTTCTTCTCCGTCCTCGGCTTGACGTGCATCGTCTGGAGATAGTCGCGGAGCTGCCGGCATGTGTTGGAATCCGAACACATTATTAGTATTGTCCCGTTCGAGTCGTCGCGCATCGCAGGTTCAAAGTAGAGGTCTCTGTCGATCTCTTCGAGCACATCGGCGAGCAAGGCCCATTTCGGTTGCTCTTCCAGAACAGGCCGCAGTGAGTCAATGTTTGTCTCCGCGCCGGCTTTCTGGTTGCCCGAGTAGACCCGCCTTTTGGCAGTGTCAAAAATTGTGTGGGCGGCATCGAGGAAGAGCCAAGGAGACTGTGACTGTCTCGTGGACCCTGGCGGAGGGGAGTGCGCGGCGTGGATCGTGTCTAGCTGCTGCAGAAACGAAACTGCATCGAGGGCTAGCACCGACTGAAGCATGCCCCTGAGTACAGTCAGGTCATTGACGATCTGCTTCGTCTTCCAACTGACTCGATGCCAGTTAGGCTCAAGCTGCCTCCGGACTATCATGTCAAAATTCTTGAGGAGGGCGCTGTCCAGGTTCCAGTCGTCCATTTCCAAGCCAGTGTTCCCCTTCTTTAGTTCGTGGATGCTGACTTCGACACACTCCATGATAGCAATCTGAATCTCCTTCATGGCGTCGGTCATGGGAACCTCAAGCTCAATTACCTCTGCTTTTTTCTTGCCTTCGAGCGACTGGGCGACATGCATGTGAAAGCGCGGCCAGAGGGAGGCCTTGCGAAGAAACATGTTTCTCATCATTGTGGCCAGGGGTGAGAATCCAGTGCTAAAGGGGTCCGGGTTGTCAGAAAAGGCCTTGAGGAAGCCAACCTTGTTCTTTTGGCGGTAAATTCGCAGGATGAAGGCTTCTAGCGATGTAGCGACAATGCGGTCAGCATGGAGAACGATGACGCCGGTGATAGTCTCGGGATTTATGAGATTGGTCAGGAGATCGACGACGAGGATGCGCGAGGTGGTGCTGAAGATGCCGCCGGTGGTATACATCTTCTCGCGGGTGCCGACGCTGGTGAGGTCGGTGTTGACAACGGTCAAGCCGCGGGCTTTGGGCGACATGCTAATGGCAGCATGCTCGGCGAGGGCTTCGCCGATCCAGGCGTTCTCTCTGTCTTCGGCCCCGACAATGACGATGAGGTTATTACCTGCCGCATCGTATGAGTGGAGGAGATTGGTGACGAGGCGCATGAGGCCGAGGCCTCGGGCGATGACAACAAGCTCATCTTCTTTCCGCAGCTCCTCGAATAGTTTCTGCTGGTAGACCTGGACTGGGTGTTGGCTACGGTCACGATGCTTCCGGGACGTGTCCGTTTATACATACAAGGGGCAGTGAGAGCTTCACAGGCTGCGGAGCACTGGCGGCAGTAGTAGCGGCCGACATTTGGGGCGGTTGCTTTTGTGCTAGAAAACCTTCAAGACCGATGGTATGTCATGGTTCCAGACAAGGTGTCGATTTGAGCCGTTAACCTGGAGCCTGGAAACCCGCAAATCGGTGGTTCCCACCACCCGCGACTATTCGTCTCTGTCTTAGAAAGAGCCGCGCATTCCGCGGGCGCAAATTGCGTATATGTGCAGTGTTTCTTTGAGTGTGACTGTCAGAGTAGGTATGTGAAGGGAGGTGGTCCCGCCTCAAAGTCGCCAGCGCCGATCGCAAGGGCCGATGCGGTGTTGCGCAAGTGTGCATGGCGTTGCACCGCGCTTCTGTCCGCCCCTCCTGCCGCCTGAGGTCCGCGTAAACTCGTGACTTCGACGTCATCATCTCTCCAGCGCAGTGTCACGGAATCTAGCAGACAGGTTTTCACTATTAAAGGTGGCCATATCACTTCTGGGGTTCCTCTCCGCCTTTTACTCTATCACTTCACTTTCAAGATCCACAAGCAAATTCCGGTGACCGAAACAGCACTGAATCGCAACCTCAAGAGCCACTTCGCTTACACACAACATCCCTGCTATCCCCGATACGCGATACGTACCGACGTCATGGACTCTATCAAGAAGACCCAACAACCAGAGCAGAGCCAGCCTGTAAGCTCAAATCATAAATGAGAACTTCATTTTAACAGGACTCTAACATGCTCAGGAACACAAGGATGGCCTGCAAACCCTGTCCGACAACATCAAGGCCCAGTTCGAGCATCATAAGGCGGCCCCTGGACCAGCAATCCCCAAGGACTTCGATGTTCAAGAGGAAGGAACCAAGGAGGAGCGCCGGGCGAAGGCCAAGGAGCTGAACAAATAAATAAGTTGGTGCTGTATGATTAGACGGGTTGTAGGAATACATCAATAGACATGGGGTCGGGTCGGGGGCGTGGCCACCCTCTAGAACGGCGCCATTAACGGCATCGGATATAACCTACAAATTTTGCAAACCATATGAATGTATGTATATATGCCCTGTGAGACAGTGTGACAGCGAAACAAAATAAAACGGCTGCGAGCTTGACGCGCGTAGCTGTTATGAGCAAGTGGCTCGCCAACTGATGGTGTGCTGCGTTGAAAAGGGGACGCAATGATCCGGGTGAGCTGCGTCGCATTACGTTGCGTAAGTACGCAACCTGGTACGTTCGTTGTTCAAAAGGTTTCCACTACCTCTTGCAGGGGAGTAATCCATTCGGTTTGGTTGGGGTCCAGGTTGGTGGCTGTGTCCGGTGAGCCCTCTCGGGCCAGGCCGGACAACACACCAGGCGAAACAAAGTCCAGCGCCCTGTGGCTGGCCTCCAAAGTGACTTTTGACCCTGAAGGTTGGCGCCTGGAACCATGATTCAGCAGCCTGTGTGGTCTTGCCCAGTGATGCACGACCGCACGACCGCACGACCGCACAGCATCTATCCATCCAATACGATACTTTCTCAAACAACGTCTTCCAACCATCACCAACCAGAATCGTGACAAAACAGGCCCTCTGTCTACTCTGCTCCTAACTAGTCGCATATCGCAGCAATATTTTTCAACCGCGGACCTTGTTTCTCCAACGTATTGGCTGCCGTTTTCTCGAGGACGACGAGCCCGACGTGATATTTAGGTAGCGCCCAGCCTAGCCAGCCCCTTACCAATTAGCGCCTGTAACTCTTCTTGCCGACGGACGGGCAACGAACGGTTGATCTGCCCGTGCAACCCGTCTCTGCACTTGCGCCTGCGCCTGCGCACACGCAACGCACACCCGAGACACCGTCAATTGCTCTCGAGCTCAACTCCATGCCCGCTACTGACGCTCTCCCACAGCTCTAAAGAGAGCGCGACACCGAGCTACTCCCCGCCGATTTCCGGCTTCGACTCCTTCCAACCTCCACAATGCCGTCCATCCTCAGCGACGGTGACAGGGAGACGGTCAAGCGCTGTGTGTCCAAGCAGACCAACAAGATCCATGCTGTCGCTGTCGCCAGGCTCTACGTAGCCTACCCTAACAAGTCGAAATGGACCTACACCGGTTTGCAGGGTGCCGTCGTGCTCGCGAACGACCTCGTCGGCAATACATACTGGCTCAAGATGGTGGACATATCGGTAAGAATGCTTCGCGAGACTGGTGGCAGAGGCCGCTCTAAGCGCCGTCGGGCTAACTCCTACACAGGAGGGAAATAAGGGAGTCATATGGGACCAGGAGATATACGACACATGGAGCTACAACCAAGACCGAGTCTTCTTCCACACCTTCGAGCTGGAGGAGTGCTTGGCGGGCCTGTCTTTTGTCGATGAGAAGGAAGCAAAGCAGTTCAAGAAGAAGATGGATGACAGAGAAAAGAATGCAAGCAAGTCTACGCTCAAAACCCCCTTCGGCGGCGCGCCAGCTGCGACCCATCACAAGCATCACGGCTTGCTTGGAGGCCTCTTCGGCCATCGCCATTCATCGGCCCCGACGCCGCCCGAATCCCCGCGTGCCGCCGCGCCCGCGCCCGCATCCATGAGCCACTCCCGTTCCGGTAGTACCAATGGGTACGGTTACAAGCCTCGCTCCGAATTCGCAACACTCGATGCCTTTAATCCGCTGTGGAGGGAACAGTTCGGAGACGATCTATCGTCTAAGGGCCTTACCGATGACTTTATTCGCGAGAACCAGGACTTCATCGTCGAGTACCTCAAGCAGGAGCAGGCCGAGCAGAGTAGCAATGCGGCCCCTCCTCCCCCTACGCTTGCTCCCCGTCCGCCTCCGGCTCCGGTGAACGGGTCATATGGAGGAAGAGCCCCACCGCCTCCCCCTCCCTCAATACAGCGTTCTGCCTCGGAGTCGGCACCTGTGTTGCCAAGGAGAGGAGGAGCACCCCCACCCCCCCCAGCACCGAGGAGATCGGGCAAGCTTGAGCCGATACACCGCGAACCGACGCCGCCGCGCGACTCGCCCCCTCCCCCAGCCCGGCCAAGATTCGCCGTTCCGCCGCCCATCTCAGATGCCGGGAGATTTGCGCGCACGGATCCTCCACGTAGCACCCCGGCTATCCCTGCTGCCGGACCTCCGCCCCCTCCGCGGCCACCAAAGCAGCCGATCGAGGAGAACGAGCCGCCCCGGCGCTTTGGTGTCCCTCCGGCTTTCACCGGCCAACGGAGTGTCCCTCCTCCTGCACCACCTAGCCGAGGAGCAGGACCGCCGCCGCCGCCGCCAAGGGAGGCGGCCAACACTTACACCCCATCCCTACCCCCTCCGCTCCCCCCCAAGGCACCGGCGACGAGCGCACCACCCCTGCCGCCGCCGAACTCGCGCCCACCTCCCTCACTGCCCTCACGAGGGGCACATGCGCCTCCGCTGCCATCGTCGAACGCGCCTCCTCCTCCGCCTCTTCCATTGTTCGGCGTGCCCCCGGCTCCTCCGCTCCCATCATCCAGTGCGCCACCACCGCCACCTCTTCCCTCATCCAATGCCCCCCCACCTCCGCCCCCGCCCCCGCCCCCGATGCCGAACAGCTCCAGCGGTGGCGGACTACCCCCTCCACCTCCACCTCCTCCGCCCCCTGGCCCTGGCCTCGGCGGCATCCTACCGCCCCCTCCCCCGCCGCCCATGCCGAACCGGGACTCAGGCTACTCATCGGGTGTGCCCCTGCCAGCTGTCGCGGCCGATCCAACGCGAAACGCTGTGCTCGACGGTATTCAGAAGGCGGGAGGCATTGCTTCGCTCAAAAAGGTCGACCGCACTCTTGTGCGCGACCGAAGCGCGGCCGCTGTGCCTGGCGGCACTGATACGGGTCCCCATGGGAGCGGGCTCCCGCCAGCTGGGGTGGCTCCAGGAGCTGGTGGCGGAGGTATGGCGGATGCCCTGGCTGCGGCTTTACAGAAGAGGAAGGAGAAGGTCAGCAGGAGTGGTAAGTTTTTTTCTCTATTTATTTTGCTTTTGTGAATCGTGCTAATATGCTATAGATGACGAGGACGAGGACGATGATTGGTAGTAGGTTGCCAGCTGGGGTGTGGTGTAACAGGTCATTAGCTTTTGCTAGTTGACTAGAAGAGGTGGTGGATGGGTGCTATCAGAGCCGCGGGAGAGAGCGCGCGAGCTACGCAGTCCGGAGCAGACTAGACTGGAGGGTGATAGGTGACGAATATCCTTGAAAAGAATATCGGCCTTGTCCCAGATATCACGTATTCTTCTTTGCAGACTTCCTTTCCCACCAGGAGGAAGTCTATATCATTCTGGAGTAGTTTATACGAGGGAAGGCTAGTAGAGGCTTGGTAGGGCATAATGGATGGTGCTTGACAATATTTTCGCAGGCACCACTGCAGTGGGCCGGTCTACTAGGTAGACTTGAAATACGAGACATGAACGTGTCAAGACTTAAAACAGGTGGAAAAGTTTGGTGAATGGGTGTGGTTCCGGAGGCTGTAAAATATATGAATATCACATGTGAGACCATTTCGGCAATGGGGAAAACGCAATGGATTTGTGTAAATGAGTCCGTCTACATTGAGGAGTTGTGGTATGATTGATGCGTGCGTTATCAAGAAACTAAAGCTCTGATCCTTCATCCTCCTCCCAACGGGTGTCGTCCATCGTGATCACGAATCGAACTCCCGTTCCACTCTGTGAAGCGAAATGTAATTTTTGCGAGATCAGATCCGGTATGACGTCCCTCCCACCATGACCGGCTCATCGCTCTTTGCAACCAAGCCCGACAACTAACTAACTGGGCTTGGCCACCACCTAGGCAGAGGACAAAACACCAACTGTCGGGGATCCCGGGGGTGTGCGCGATCCGGGCGACGGTGCGCTCGGAAGGAGCAAAAGCCTTGGATTTGAGAGAGAAGACAGTTTTTTTTTGCGTCCCGCCCTTCCAGTTCCCGCCCGGAACATTTGCCCTGGAGGGGCAACGTTGGAAAGCGGAAAGAGAAAGGGGGGAAGGGTGGCCCTCACGCCATGTCTGCGACAGGGAGAGCGAGAGACGACGGGTTTAAATGTCGTCAATCTCAATGTCCTTGCCACCGGCGCCGCCGGCTGCGCCGCCCGTATCGCTGTCGCTGTCGCGATCCTCGTCGAACTCAAAACCGCAGTCGCCGTCCTCGTTGGGACCGAACGTGTCGGTCTCGTTGATCTTGGCTGTGTCGGGGAGCTCGCCGTAGGCCTTGCTGGTGGGGGGTTAGTGGTATGGAAAGGTGCGATAGTGAAGGGGCAGGGGGGAACATACAGGGAACGGGCCTCGTCGGCCGAGTACTTGAGGATGACGTCGCCCTTCTCGTCCTGGTACTCGCGTAGCGAGACGAGGATGATGTCGCCGTTGTTGATCCAGATCTTTTTCCGGAGCTTGCCACGGATGAGGCCGAGACGCTTGACGCCGTCGAAGCACTGGGACACGGGGGGTTAGCGAGGGGCCTGCTGAGACTGCGGTTGGTGGGGTGGGACGAGGAGGATAACGTACCATGGCCTCGAGTCTGCCGTTGCCTAACATCTTCAACACCTGGGCGTATTCTTGGCCATCCTCCTTGAAGGTGAGCTCGCGCTTCTCGTTGCTGTTTTTCACCTTGTCAGCTTATTTGCGATGCGCCTCACTTGGTGTGGGTATGCGGGAGGGGCTATTTTCTTACTCGTTCTCGTTCTTTCCTCTGCGCCTATTCTTACCACCTTTTCCCTTGTTCTTAGGCATGATGTCGGTTGTGCGGTGCTTTTCTGGGGTACCACTGAAAATGAAGGGATTTTAGTTATGGCAATCCGTCGTGATCGCAGCGATGTGTTGTGGTTGCTGGTAAGAGATGTGTTGTGGTGAGGCGGCAAGAGGAGGGGCAAATGGGTGCTCTTATGGCTGTTTTCGTGGGGTTCTTCCTTTCGGATTTCGCCTTTTGGCGGGAGGGCTGTGGGTCATACACACTAGGTGCGGCGGGTCTGGCAAGTTGGGTGGCGCAGAGCGGGCGACCTGATTCACTGTGATCCACCCGCAGCCATCGGAGATTTCTTTAGGTTCGCTTTGTGCAATTATCAGAGTCAACCTTCACCAGGGTCTCACTTTGTCAACTTCAATCTATTCCCTCTACTTTTGTCTACCTTGGACGCGCCAACTCAATAAAATAGAGCAGTGAATGAGCGGCCTCAGGCTTTCACACACGGGAAATGTAGCGACGAGGCTCAGGGACAGCGGGCTACAAGATATGTCGCCCTCAAAGCTGTTGGCGGCGCCATGCGTTGTACATTTCAGCCATTTCAGTCATTTCAGGCCAGCAACAAGACCTCTCATCAACCCCATCCCGGCATCTTGTTCACGACGCGGATTGGCATCTGAGACACCAGCCCAACCACCACGGCTGAAGACGAAAGTGGAGTTAGAAGAGCTCGTCAAGAGCAGCTTAGGTATTGAGGATCCGTTTCTGCTCCAAGATCCGGGGCTGGTTGCAGAGTACTCCGATGCCACGGCCGCCCGATACAAGAAGAAAGCCCTCAAGTTCGCTCAAGACCATGGCATCGTCTTCCCTGCGAAGGGAAAGGCGCTGCCGGAACACACTAAACAGTACGGCATCCGCGCCACCACCTCTCAAGATCACCACTTTTGCATGAATCACATGAAGCCGCTGGGGATGGTAGGCCCACACCCCCTGAACGAGATGTTCTTTTCTATCTATAAGGGGAGGAAGTCGAAGCGGCTGTGGATCTGGGTTTACGCGTTGATGGACCATAACACCAAAGCCGTCGTGCGGAACTCGGCGAAGAGGAGACTTAAGGCCGTCATCACAGCGGCACTACTGGAAAACGGGTATCGCCCCAACGGCCAGCGGCTGGCCCGTGTAGCCGCCACCCCGGAAGGAGAGGCGGTCCGCGACACGGAACTCCACGGCACCTTCTCCTTGACCGTCATAGAGCCCAAGAAGATGATGCAAATTCCGCTCAAGGACTTCTATGCGTACATGAACAACCTGGTCAAGACGGATGTCGTTCCTCGCTTACGCAGGCCAGCGGTCCGGTATCCGCAGGGCTACTGGACCACGAAACTTGAGACTGGTTTTGGGGCGGCTTCGAAGCAAAGGAAAAAATATAGAAAATAACACAGGCGCGTTGCAGGCGTATCGACAGGGGCTGAGAAGGGCGGGATTTTCAGCCAACGTCAAAGGCAAAATCCACTCGCCATAATTGAAGTAGGGTTTATAGAATAGCGGGCAAAGGTTCAAACTTCCACCTGTACCCATAGTCGAAACCACAGGTTCAATCCTAAAGGTGAGGGACACCTGCGTAACAGTGAATGCCAAGCTTTTTCAAGGTGAGCAGTTTTGGCTTAGCTCCCGCATGCAACAGCTGCGACCAAGGTTGGTAGCTTCTGTGGGGCCAAGGTGCGCAAGCAACCGCAAAAGCCACCATACTCCCTCTAACCCATACCTAGCCTCAGTGGCTCGCAAACCACCCAAAAGCACAACTGCGACTTGACGAAGCAGCGAGCCATCGCTCCCCACCATCCTCCCGAGCATTCACCGAAGACGCCCGATCGATTTGACAGCATCTCCAGCCCCGCCTCGGCATCACCAACACACCGCGGCCATGCTCGTCTCCTTAACCGTTGGCAAGGTCGACGCTGGCGTCACCGTGCTGCTGACGCCCGACAAGCGACTGGTGCGATGCCCTCTTGCCGCTGTACCGCAATGACGCAACAGAGAATGTGATGCTAAGCGCTCCCTAGATCGAATTCCCCTCGATTCTCCTCCCGCCCGACATCTCGTCGGGCTCCATCGTCGACATCACCGTCGCCCGCAACACCGCATCCGAGGCGGCAGCCGAGCGCTCGTTCCGCACGCTGCAGGAGCAGATCCTCGCGGCCTTTGGCGCGGCCTCGCCCGTGGCGCCAAACCTGTCGTGCCGCAACGCGACGCAGACGAGCGTCGTGCTCGAGTGGGATCCGATCCAGCTGGCGACGGCCGACCTGATCAGCTTGGCGCTGTACCGCAACGGGCAAAAGGCCGGCAACATCCCCAAGCCGCTGTCGATGCACTCGACTAAGATCAGCGGGCTGGCCGTCGACAGCGAGTACACCTTCCACCTGGTGTTGCGCACGACGGCGGGCACGTACTCGAGCGAGCGCGTCACGGTACGCACCCACAAGATGACGGACCTGAGCGGCATCACCATCACGACAGGCATCCTGCCGGCCGCCGTGCGCGACGGGCTCGCGCGCGCCGTCGAGCGCATCGGCGCCAAGATTGTCGATGGCGTGCGCATCGACACGACTCACTTCGTCACGACCGAGGGCCGCGGCATCCAGTGGGAGAAGGCCAACGAGCTCAACATCCCCGTCGTGCGGCCCGAGTGGGTCGAGGCCTGCGAGAAGAACGGCCGCATCCTTGGCGTGACCAAGTTCTACCTCGACGCCGTCCGCTTCGGCATGCCGACGGGCGAGGAAACCCGGTCGCCGGGCGGCGCGTCTGCACCTCCTGCCCAGCTGCACAAGGAGTTGCCCCCCTCACCGGCGAATGGCGCCGGGAGTTCGAGCAATCCGCTGTCTCCGTCCAGGCCGAATGAAAATGACGCGAGGAAGGAGGAGTCGGTCGACGGTGCCGATAGCGACTCGGAGTCGGAGCCGAGCGAGGTCGAAGATGATGAGGAAGAGCAAAAGACACGATCGGGCGGGCATGACGAGCAAAAGATCCTTGCAGAAGAGAGGGATCAGCAGGGACTAGCAGTGCGGCCAAAGCCGACGGTGGACGAGGACGACAGCGAAAAAGAGGACAGCTCCGGGGATAAGGGGGGGAAGTCGCCGGGTGATGGGGCGTCGTTCCAGGATGTAGTGCTTTGAAGGCGGGAGACACGGGACACTAACGCTGGAGTTTGTTGGAAAAGGAGCTTTTATGAACGGCATAGGATGTACGATTTATAGACTTCCTAGCGGATGGCGGCGTAGATGGTGCTCAGACTATTTTTGCCAGCAAGGCTTCGGTGGATGCTATAATACAGAATTGACATCCAACTTGCGACCCCTTTTCGGCTCGCCAACCAAGACAACTCAAGGAGGCACCTCCTGCCCCTTATAATCCCAACACCGCCCCCTCTGCTCCAGCCCCAGCGCCGTTATCACATTCGCCATCTTCTCAACCGCCACCTCCGGGTCCAGCAGCATGTCATTGGCAGCGCTCCCCCAAAACTCCCTACTCAGCTCCGTCTTGACCGTGCCCGGATGATATGCCACAGCCATGGCATTGTTCCCGCTGCGCGTCACCAGCTGCCTGTCCAGGCTCTTGGCCAAGCTATTCACCGCCGCCTTACTACCGCGATAGCTAAACCACCCGCCCAGCCTATTATCGCTCACACTCCCCACCCGCGCGCTCATGTTGACCCACAGCGCATGCCGCGGCACCGACCCGCCCGTCCCCTCCAGGTCCATAACCGTCCCCTTGCGCGGCAGGAACGCCTCAAAGTGCTTCATCAGCAGCATAGGCCCGAGTGTGTTGACCTTGAACGTCTCGAGCGCCTTGGCGTAGTCGATGGCCGCGGGGGACTTCTCGGGGTGCAGAATGCCTGGCAGCGCGAAGGCTAGGTGCAGGTGGTGCGTCTGGGGCGGGAAGAGGGTGTGGGCGCGGCGCGCGGCGGCGGCGATTGTCGGCTCGGCCGTCACGTCGGCCGTGACGACCTCCAGCCGGCCTGACGGGTCGTCGTCCTCGTTGATCAGCCCCGCGAGCAGGGCGGAGCGGACCGAGGGGTGGTCGGGCGAGCGGGCGGTGGCGAGGATGGGGATGCGCGTCGTGCGCAGGAGGTGCCGGGTCAGGTGGAAGCCGATGCCGCGGGTCGAGGGGCAGAGGAGGATCCAGGGGCGGGACATGGTGGGAGATGTTGCAAAGAGAGGGGGGAGGGGGGATGGTGGATGGGTTGGTATCCAGGGAGGATGTGTCAGGTCTACGGTTCTACAGCCCGTACCTCGTCGGGACCCAACACACACATGTCTTTGGTCTAGCCTGGGACCTGACTCTCAAAGAATAAAATACTACGCCTGTCACCATTGCCAGCACATTGCCAGCATGCACGATGATCCGCCTATGATAATGGTCAAAGCAAAAAGGGGCGCTAACCTCTCAATGATCGACGTCATCACATGTCTAAGGGAGGTTATCTCGTCCCAGACATCCGGAACACCACTGTCGAGTCTACGATTTGCAGATTGCCAAGGCGGGAAAAAGATCTATATGCATTTTTTGCTGTGATGCCCGTTACACAACCAAGTCAAGTGTGCTTGCCAATGACGTACTATTTTCCTATCATCTCTATCCGAAATGTCTTACCAATTCTAACTATTACAATTTTATCGTAGCATAACATCCAGGTTTTTAGTCGTGACATGCATTATCCAATTCCCATCAATTCCCAAAACCAATCATAGCCCAGCCTAGAACATCTCACACTCACTGTTGCTGTCAATTCCTCCTCGGAAATTTCTCATATAACCCCCCTTGCATCTCGCCTCCTCCCACCTCCGGCCCAACACCGCCTGACTGAGTCCCTCAAAAATTGGTACCATAGCCCTCACCTAATTCTCATTGTCTCGCTCCAACTTCTCAAGCCGTCCTAACAAAATCTCCAGCTCACGCTCTCGCGTCTCCCGTAGCTTTTCGTGCCGCTTGGCCAGTTCGCGGTGCTAATCCGATCGCGGCAGGCGCCGACGACTTTGACGGTGATCCCCTTCGGAAGGGCATAATGGGGGAGTTGAACCCGCCGACTGACTTGCGCCGGCGGACTTCGCCGTCTTCGGCGAGGAATAATTGCGAGGGTTTGCCGACGGCCAAGTAGAGGGCGGCGGCAGGACGGTTTTCTTCTCGTTGGGAGGATGGGGCTGGGAGTAAAGGGGGCTAGGTCTAGGTGAGAGTGGTGGCCGTTGAGTTGGACCTTGGGGAAGGGGGGTGTAAGTGTCGGTACGGAATGTAGGAAGGGCGGAGAATCTGGGCAGGTTGTGAACGACGTCTCAGAAGCAGGCGCAATCCATGGTGAGAGCATAAGACTACCTCCAGAAACGGTACAGGAGGAGCAGTGGGTTACGACACCTGCCGATTCTGCAGCTGATTGATGTGGTGATGATGGCTTATAATCAACTACCATCATGATAGGTGTGAGACACAGTGGGCAAGTCATCTTCGGGCCGGAATGCAAGACGTCGAGTTCGCGAGACTCGGTTTCAAATTCCCCGTACAGTAGCGAGAGGGGCTGGGATCGGTGATACGCTGGAGGGTGTTCGGGGGCATGGCCATTTGGATGATGGGTGCTAAACGTTCCGCCTTCTTCCCACCAGTCATAGGCCTATTTTATCTCACGAAGCAGTTCCGAAAAGCTCTTACGTGGTTGGCCATCGTGAACTTGCATGTCATTCGCATCGCGAGACGGCACCGTCAAGTCCAACTCCGAAGCGTGAACAATAGTTCCAGTATCGGCCCCTGAGGAATAGATGTTGTCTCGCGGCGGCGATTCAACCGCAACAAGCTAGGGTGATGCGTAACCTCGCGCTGTCTTTGCGTCAAGAGACAACAGGTTCCGAATCGTTGGTCACGATGCTGTCGCCAATCGAATTTGGCCCCCGGATGACCTTCTACCCGGGGTCAGAGCATCGGTGACCGCAGTGGCGCAGCTCTGTAGTCAAATTGTTTGTTATAGAGATGATACTGGAGACTGAGTCTTTTTGAGGAGCGGTCAGCGTAGGGGACGGAGGAACGATTATGTTTTGGACACCGACCGAAGAGTCTCCAGCCCCGGGACTTGTGGCTTCTGATTCCTCCGGGACTGCGAGAAGATCGGTGGGCGTTATCTCCAGTGGGTCGTCGAGAGGGAGAAGAGGTGTGAAGGGTTCGTTCTTGATAGGTGGTATTCGTGGTGTTTCTGACTTCGGCAAGGAGGTATCTTCGGTTGATTCCCGACTCTCGACCACAGGCTTCAAGACAGTGATAGGGGGGGTGTTCCGGAGCGGCCATCGGAGGTGCTGTGTGCTGTGCCAGTTTAGGCTCGGTGACAGCGTCTAGATGCACATGCTCGGCAGGAATAGAGATATCAATGTGACGATAGCCGCCAATGGTCCGCCCTGCCACAGCTGAGTCCGGCAGACGAATCGCGGGCGGGTCCGGCCTTAACCCGTTGTTCCCCTTCCTCATCTTTAACTTCCTGCTGAAAGGCCAGAAAGTCCGCTTCCTCTTTTCTTGGTTCCATGATCGGGCACAGACATGAAGTTCTCGGGAGGGGGCGATGTGTTGCGCAAAAACTCAATCAACTCCTTGTTAGAGTCACGGTCGTTAGCTCTCTTGGTCTTTCTGCGCAGAAGGTCCTCTGTCGTGTTTGGGTGGTGGAAGATCTCGCTGATGATACTCGATGCGTTGGATAAGTTGCGAAAGGTCTCAGAACGACAGTACTGCTGTACTTGACTATCGATGTCCCCAGACTTGCCGCCAGGAATACTCGGTGGGACCGCTCTGTCTCTGCGGCATTTCTTCCCTGTCTTCCATGATAATAATAGTCTCTCGACGGACACAGATGCCAGCTTCGCCAGGGCCTTCGCCCATGACCTCCTTGGCGCTGGCTATGTGGGTGTTAAGGATATACGGCGGCGCTACTGCTTCGTCTAATTACTACAGCCCGAACTGTTCTTGCATACGGTGAGCTCTAGCACTCGAGAAAGGATGATAGCGAAGTGAGATATTGTGACTTACACGTAGTAGTCCTGATTGTGGCGTGACTGGGGTGGGTACGGGTAGCACGGCTTAGACTTCCTGCTCCTGATGGACAAATGAAATGAATGACGATCGGCCTAAAAGATGCAAATATAAGTCGTGTCTCATCAAATCATAGAGGAATCACTGATGGATGGGCCATGCTTCGTCAAAGCGTAACGAAAGTGGCACCGGGAACGGGAGAATGGAGAGCAGACGATGATATAATGGTTTACTAAAGGCACCTGGCTGAGGCGGTATCAGCGCATCAGCGCTGGGCTGGACTGTGGGCAGCGCTAGCAGTGGTGCTGGCGTGGCAACTCGAGCGTTGTGTGATGGTGTTCCTGGTATCTGCGAGCATTATCTGAACCTTGTGCTTCAGTTGCGGCCCGAGAACCATTCCAAGACCAATAACTAGTCAGCCAAAGAAAAGGATGTCCGAAAACAGGGAAAGCAAAAGGAGATTGCGCGTACCACCACGGACCGACGAGGGCATAAGGGGAAACATGGAACAAGAAGCTTGTTCGTTGAAATTGGCTAAATTGGGGTTGATTCAATGTTGGGGCGACGTTAGCAGGAGGTTAGTGCGAGAAGAAGGTTTCCAACGCTGTTTCGGTTGTCCTTGTGTTCCTTAAGGTTTGTCTTCTGCAAGGTCACGCCTTCCAACAGTGCATACTCAACCCCCCCTCCCCCCCCCCGTCCGAATCCGCCGCACTTCCATGTCCACCTACTTCAGTTGGATTCTCCAATGGAAAGGTAAGTAATCTGCGTCGCGGAAGCTAATGGTCGCTCAAGTAAATACACTGGCAGAGCCTCGAGCACTACGAGTCACCATCTACTTGACTTGGAGCTTTTTCTTCCAAAAAAAAAAAAAAAAACACCGCGGTAGGCCTACTGGGAATGTACACTTGCTTCTCTAACCGCCGCTAGCGTTTCCCCCTCTACCCCCTAAATGCCGTTTCTATGGACATATGGTCCGGCCATTGCTATTTTTAGCCGCTGTTCGCTATACCACTTGCGTACCTATGCTTTCTAGGTCGGTATTTGATTTGCTGGGAGTACATAGTAACATGAAAATCAATCACTATCCGAAGGGAGGCAAGAAAGAGAAAGTGATAGGTATTTCGAGGTCAATCAAGAACTTGGAGGAAGGAGTCGCCCGGTTGGCTTTTCATACGGCAGTCCGGGGACGAGGCAAGGACTCGGAGTTCCTCTGGATTCAACCAGTTCAGAATCTGGCGAATCATTCCAATTCAAATTGAAAACTCCAAACGCACCGAATCACCTGAGTGCCGTGGTAGGGTGAACTTGGGCCACGAGAAAGGCCAACAAGCTACTGCACTGTCGTGTCGTCTCCTGAACCAAGAGAGCGTGAACAAGACTCCAATTTCGTGATTCACCGACACGGCTACATGGTAACATAAACACGATATGGCCAACTTTACTGGTGTACAATCGCCGCCGCTCCATTACTTGCATACTGCCAGTCGGTACCCGAGGTAGCCTATGTCTCGCTCCAAGAACCAAGGCTTCAAGTTGTGACCAATCGACCTCGTGTGACTGAGGCTCACTATGCAGCCACAAACTGACACATGGCTTCCAACTACAACTCATAACATCACTTTATGCACAACCAACAGCTAGGAAATATGCCATACTAATATAACCCCCGTCGGACGTTGTTGGGTGCCCAATCTCAACCCCATATTATCATCATCTGTTCCCCTTTAACCGTTGCGACCCCGGATTATTCTGCCCTTCTCCCCCTTCTCTCTCTCAGGCTTGAATTCAAAACCTAGGAGGCCAAGCAAGCTAAGCATCAAAGTCCACATCACCTTCAACCAGTAAACGAGAGAATCCTCTTCAATGCATGATTAATCCCAAAGCTAAGCAGGTAAGGTAGCCATGCGCCCCCTCCCTCTCGGGAAGGTATTGCTAATCACTAAACTACTGCAGTAAATTGTCCAAAAAGCCACTCAGCTGAAAAACTCCGCTTAGAGTCTACAAGACTCAACAAAGACCTCTGGTGATATCAAACCTCCTCCCAAAAAAGCAATTGACAACCAACCCATGCTCAAAGCTGAACTGTCCCTCCCAAAACACAAACAATGCTCAACTCCGCGTTGTGTGTTTGTGTTGTATATGCGTGTATAAGTTGTATACGCTTCCGGTGCTCGTGAGCAACTAACCAAACCGAACAGGCCGAACAGACCGAGCTGAACCCGACAGCCCGATAACGACAGTATCCCGCCAGCCGCGCCGAAAGTATGTCGCCTAAATTGTGCTGAAGGAAACTGAAGACGGTGAAACTCTCTCGAAAAAGGGGGTATCAACATTGTATATTCTGTGTGGTGTCCGGGAAGTGGACATCTTCCCTCCAGGGTTGCTTCTCCTCGTCGTCTCCATTCGTCTCACGCTACCAACTTCAATGGAATCTCCCCAACGACGACAGCACCACAAAGCGATTAACTCAACCAGTGACCACCTCTATCCCCTCTCTGCGCCAACCCCCGTTCATCCTTACCGTGTAACCATTGCCACCTTCCCACGTCTGTTCTCCAGACAGGAAAAAAAAGCCGCCCCAAACCAACCCCGGAGAATCCGTCTATTTCCACATTTCCCCATCAATCGTCAAAAAGGGTGGTAGTTGGTGATGTTGTTGAGTGGTCGCAACCGACAATGATAAAGGTAATCGTTACCCAATGAACAGTCAAAAAAGGGAATACAACCCCATCGCCAAGCCCCCCCCTCCAAAAAAAAAACATTAAGTGCGGGTGGACGTGCGACGCTCAAGACGCAGCATGAACGTACGTACGGTTGGCACCATATGAGACAGACCACGGTCCCTCGAACCAACAGTTCGGGATGAAAGATTTGACCGCCCTAAAGACTCATGGTCAACCACTCCCACTCTTGTGTCGCGGGTCCTGCACCGCCAGTGCCCATCATCGGTGGGCCTGACTGGCCTGCACCCGGCATGCCGCCCATAATCCCGGGCCCAACCAGTGGCCGCTGGGACATGCCGTATCCATTGGCGAGGCCTAGGTTACCTGTGTTGGCCGTCATGGCGGGGAACCCGCTACTAGACCCCAGGGACCGCGCAGCCTCATTCGACCCGGTGGAGTTCTCTGGGCTATCAATGTCCATACCGCCTGAGGGTTGGTCACCGCCCGCGCTCTTGCTATGGCGGCGTTGTCGTTTTGACCCCATGGTGGCGCTTCGTGGCAGGGATGCGGCTCCTGGGCCGGGTGTGTTCTTGGGCGGTGCCGCAGCGATGGGGACAACGCCCTTTCCGCCAACAACGCCGCTAGATGAACCGGCACTGCCTTGATAACTTGTCGGCGTACTCCCTGCCGTATTGCCACCGGATCCGGGCACACTTGCGGGGCTCTCGCTGTCATTGACGCTGCCAGCCCGATGGTGGGCTGGTGGTGTAGTGACCTGGGCAGGTGGTGGATTGGCGGACGAAGAGATAGATAATGTCGAGTTTTTCCTCGTGTTAGCTCCGGCTGGGCCCGCAGAAGCGCTAATACTTGCGCTCTTCTTCGCCGACCGAGTGCTGGTGCCGCCAACAGGGAGAGTAGCTCCGGATCCACGGTTTCGCTTTTTGATAACATCCGTTTTCAAGCTTAACGGCCTGACAACGCCGTGGAGCTTCAAAAATAGCCCGCAGGCGTTGCAAAGTGGTTGGCCTTCGGGGTTCCTTCGCCAAAGGGGCGTTGTTTGTGTGCAGCAGTTAGTGCACGTGGTGGGGGCAGAGCCGTCTCCCTGGTTTCCCGCAGCTCCTGGTAGGTTTGTCGTTGACCCGTGCTTCGACCCAGGCGGCGGGGAGGATGGTCGGCTCGGTGTGACGGACGAAAAGCCCGACGCGTGAGATATATCTGCGGGTGGCGAATTCGGCGTAGATTGGGCGATTCGGTCAAATAGATTTCCGCGGCCAGCTAAGCCTGGCGTCGAGGCAGTCCTCGTAACCTTGCTTCCACGCCTATCGCCCTGTCGAAACGATTGGGACCGTCCTAGGCCTCCCTCCCACTCGCCGTTTGCTTCGACGTAATCCGTTGTCGTGCCGCCGATCGTCACTTGCTTACGGGGCGGGCCGCCTGGGTATCTCGCTGCTTGAGTGTTGAAATTCCCGGGGAGAGATGGATCCCACTGCAGCGACGTGCTGTCAAACCCGGCCTCATCCATTCCTTGTGGTGAAAAGTCCTGGGGTATCGCAATATTACGGTCGGCGAAGGCGCCACCTTCCTCCTCATCAGCGTCCGAATCGGCGCCAAATGAGAACATGCTCTCCTGCATCAACCCAACGCCGGGGGAGCGCACGGGGTGCTCGTGTTGGAACACCTGGGTCGGGTCTATATGGCCGAAAGAGTTCGGCGCGGTGAAGGACGAGGCCGGGTCGGCAGCCGTGGTTGGGGTCGGGAACATCAAGTTGCCGCCACCGCCATAAGGAAACTGATGACCCATGGCGTTGTTCATGGAGGCGGGGCCTGTCCGGTAGGGATGCTGGCGCGAATGGCGCATATCCATTGATCCAAAGTAGAGGCCCTCGCCCTCGTTCATGGGGTGCGGAGTAGAGACAGTTGACTGATAAGCAGATCCCGGAGGAGAATAATAGTCGGTAGCAGGCAGCGAAGAAGTGGGCATCTGCTGGTTATTGTACAAGGTGGAAAACGGGTCATGAGACACCATCGGTGAGGTGGATGGCGAAAATGAGAAGTTCTGCTGGAAGGGACCTGCTGAGGTGATGATAGGGTCGCTCTCCATGTGGAAAGTGTCGAGGGGAAACGGGATCCCCGCGTGATTGGGCGGTTGCGCCATACCGCCTTGGTTTGAGTGGTCCAGCGAGTACTCGTGAAGGTCGGTATCCGCATCAAGCTCATTAGCTGCAAACCCGCTGCTGCTGTTCACCGCAGGAACCTGGGGTGAGAAATTGGCTGGCCGTTTGCGATTCTACGAGTGAAGCGACTCAGGTCAGACCGTGCATGGTCATAAAATAAAAATAATCATGGCCGCTATCATGGTTATGGCATGGGCGATGGGACGGGGAGGTTGGAAAAATGAAAAGAGAGAAAGAGTTGTTGCAGAAAGAGGGAGCGGGGAGGGGCCGGGAGAAGAAGGGGGTGGGGGGCAACTTACACGTTTGTTGGTTTCGTCAATGCTGGTTTTGCGCGTATGCCGAGGGACGTAGCCAAACTCATCTTGAGCCCGCTGGTGGTGCACAACGACCGGCACCGACTGGGGAACAAGGTGCTGGGCCGACGACTCCTTGCGGGATTTGATAGGTATCGCCGATGCCGTCGAGTGAGGTGCCCTGCCGTCGTCGGGATGCCTTGCATTTTCCGGAGACGGGGTGACGGCCAGGCCGGCCGGGGTGCCTACATTTTCATTGTTGATAAAGTCATCCAGGTTCATGGGGTCCGACTGCGTCACAAGCTGCTCAGAACTCTTGCGCAGCTGTGCGATGCCACTTGGGGCGTTGAGAGAAGAGGCGGGCAGACGGTTAAGTCTGCGTTCATTGAGTCAGCTGCTGATGCTTGCCGCCATGTCCAGCTTAACATTCCCATCTTCACGACTTGCAGAAACTGTAAAAGGAAGGAAAAACGCCGAAACATACCTGGCTGCCTCGGCTTCGGCCCGGCAACGCTTGCGCAATTCCGTGTGCATCATCCGCCAGGTCAGATTCTCTATGCGCTCCTGGTTTGGCAGCGCGAGCTTCGTCTGGTGGAAGAAGCGCCAGATTTGCATGGCTAAGGGATCCAGCTTCTGCATCTCGTCCGGACTCTGGGCCAGACCGGCGGCGGCAGTGCTCTCGAAGGGTGTGAAAGCCGAGGCCCGCAGTAGGTCATCGTGTGCGCGGGTGAAGGTCGGTGTCGCTCTCGTCGTCGTCGCGGGCGTCGGGGCCGAGAAG
This sequence comes from Lasiosphaeris hirsuta, assembly GCA_030549175.1. Lineage (NCBI taxonomy): Eukaryota > Fungi > Ascomycota > Sordariomycetes > Sordariales > Lasiosphaeriaceae > Lasiosphaeris > Lasiosphaeris hirsuta. The sequence continues at coordinate 1,123,736 of JAUKUA010000001.1, forward strand.
TCGAGGTGCAGGTTGTGCAATTCGGCGCGCAGGCCGGCCGGGTGCTGTGTTCTGGCGTGGTGGCTGGCGGGCGAACTGTTTCCCTTGACGAAGACACCAGTCGCGGCGTCTGGCCGCCGTGGGAAGCGGAAGTCGTGCTCTGTTGTGGTGGGATTCATTGACATCAACGGACTCGACGTCGCAGTCGGGATCGCCGTGCTCGTTGCCATTGTCGTACAAACAAGTCGGCGAGACGAACTGCGAGCGAGGGCGAAGAACGGAGGGGGAGGGGATTCGGGATGGGGCGCCAGAACCAAACCAAACGACCAGAAGGCCGACCCCAAAGCAAAGCGTTGTGCTCTCGCTCGTTTTGCCTCGCCTTCCCCACGTTCGGGTGACCGCACAGGCTTTTTTGGGTTGGCGGGTGCGCTGAGAGGTGGTGGATGCAGTGGCAGAGTGGGTGCTGGTGCTGGCGCGCAGGTCAAGCAGGTGCCAGGTGCGAGAAAAGCGAATCCCTGTACAGAGTAGCAGCGGCCCAGTCAGGAGCTGCGCCCGCCAAAAGCCCGCTGTGGGACGGTGCGGGTGGGCTGTCGAGGGCTGTCAAATGTTGAGCGCCGAGTGTGGACCGTCACCTCAACTCGTGCCGCATCAAGCCCCGGGGTCTTGCGCCTGTCCTCGCTGCCCCGCTGCTAGAGAGCTCTTCTGCCTTGCCTGCTTGTCCGAGCCACAGCCGGGGATTGAATGCCAGAAGCAAAAAAGCAAAGAAAAATGTCGATGGAAGCTGCGAGCCTGGCCTTCACTGCACCCCAAAGTTGCTTTTTTCAACCTGCCGTTCGGGATGCTGACGATTGGTCCAGGGGACCCTTGGGCGACCAGGGCACCGACTGGACAACTTTCTTTGTACCCGTACCGTGTCAATGGAGGAGCGAACTTCTTGGTGCTTCAACACGCCCGTCCATCCAGCTGCTGGCGAGAGAAGGGACGAGGAAGCAAGGCGGAGAGATTCAATGAGCAGCCGTGTGGCAGGTGGCACATCTTGGTCCCTACATTGCGTCTGGTTGCCGCTAATAAGGACGCTATGGAGAGCACAGGAGTGCATATACAGTCCCCCCCCCCCCCCCCGCCAGCTCGGTCGAAGCGGGCAACCTTGCCCTCGAAGGATGGGGTCTGGTGGAGGCAGCGTCCTCCCGCTAGAAAACGGGGTGGAGCAACACCTCTCATTCACCTCGACCTCCTCCCCGTTCTCGTCGACACTCGGCTCATGTCGCGGATGGTGCAGCTTGTTGCAGCTCGTTGCAGCTTGTACTAGCCTCGCTAGACCATCCACGGCAGAGGCTAGCGCCCGCAGCACGCCCAGCATATCCACGTCGCCGCACGGCGACTTGCGACCAAGGGCAACTTGCGAGACTACACCCTCCAAGAGGAACGGTTGGCGCCCAGGAGGGGGTGCCTGTTTGGGAGTCTGCCCGCTCTGCGCCGCTACCCAAGTTCGATACCCTCGGTAGCGTAGGCCGGCCACTTGGGAACCCAGCAGCCAAGGCACCCAACTTTCCCTTGAGGATTGCGGGTCTCTAGTTCTTGACTCTCCCCTCACCGTACTGAAGGTAGCCTCCCACGCCTCCTATCTACCACCGGCTCTGGTACACGAATCTCGCATCGAGTCCGGTTGGTTTCTGTACTGTCCAATCCTGCAGGTGCCATAATCCCACCAACGACCGAGACGACGGAGTGGATATCCAGGAAATTATAATTAGCGGTGATGGTGGGGGGTGGGAAGGGGGGGCGTCCCCAAACTTGAAATACGCTTGCGCTCAACTGTCTCAACATACCATGTGAGGTTCCATACACTAGCCAATATAACGCTATGCCCCATATGCAGTTCACACGCCATGCCATGACAGAGAGCAGATTACCTCCAACTCCCACTGAAAACTGCCGCGGTATGCCTTTGTTCATGTTGAGCCACCTGAAGTCTTGTTTGCCATCGAGATCTAGTGCTGGTCTCGAACCAATAGAGACACAACAAGCCGCTTGGGGACAAAGACGGCGATCCACTGGGCACCTACCAATAGAACCCCGCTGCTGTCTTCAACTGACTCGTGGATGGAGTAAATCCGACCCCAGACATATCAGTATATTACGCCACAGCCTCTTGGAATGTTCCATGTTTGGAGGTGCTAGACTTGCATCGGAGCTGCAGGACTGAGAGCGCACAGTAGTGTTGTAGGCTTCCTGGAGCCATGCTGTAATGGAGTCCTCTCTGGGAAGTCGAGCAGTTTGCTTTTTCGACTGTAAAGCTTTGGGGAGCTTTGTATTTAAGGTTTTGCATCCCTGTGAAACGTCGACGCCAGCCTGCTAATTCAGGCTTGTTTTGGAGAAACGCAAGCGATGTGCTTCTCCCAGGTCCTTCGAAACCCACTTGCCAATATTGAACCTTCCTAGTCACTTGATTCACGCGCAACATCAAATCCCGACGCCGGGGTGCCTAGCTAGAACAGCAGTGGAAGCCATCCACACTCTGCCCATTGGCGAAAGTGGCCATTGAAATGATGTGGAATCTCAAGATGGCCAGAACATGCTGAGGTGACAACCTCAAGAGCCCCCTTCTCCGGCGTTTCTAGCTGGGAATGGAGCGGGAAGAGCAGCGTGGGGAGCGACGACCGAAATCGCTGTTGGTCCCTCCACTTTCTTCTGACCCCCTGCGGCAGGCAATTTGCATCGTGGGCTGTCGGGGGTTGTGTGGGGCACAGGAGAATGCGTGCAGGCCCGTGCTGGTTGGTTCTGGACGTGTCACATCGGCAGGTCTGCAGATGCTGATGTTCAGTGTGGCGGACGTGGTTGGAGATGCGGAGCACAGGACCCTTGGGCAATCCCACGGCCAGCCCGGCAACTATGGCAGGTCTGGCCGGGTGTTTCTTCTGAGACCCTTTCCCTCCCGGCCATGACCAGGTACTTTGCTGCTTGTGATGGATGTATTCGGGTCAGTATACTGAGCTTCTAACCCCACGTGTCAGCGAGACGTCTTACTCGAGAGGACGGTCAGATACTGAACGAGCGCCTCCGTAATTGGACCAAACCATGACAATCCAGGCCGCTCGGGTAAAGTACCAGGGCAGTTCGTGCTGGAAACAAAGGTCTCGTAGCACACTGGGCGGATCATTGTTCGCCCCGTTCACCTAATACTCACCTGATGCGCCCCTTCATGGGACCACTCGCTGGAGGGTATCTTGAGACTAGCAAACCAACTCCATTCGCAACCATCCCATCTCCAGCCTTTGCAGTCTGGGCGAGCCGAGCCTTTTCCGCGGGTAGACGCAGCGCTCAGTGTCTAGGTCATCGCCATGTCCGGCACACGGCCTGGCTAGAAGGTGAAAACTGACATCCCGCGCGGCCAGGCCGCGGCAGCGCTGCAACTCAAGAAAAGGGCGACTACACCACAAATTAACCCGACCAGGGGCCTTTCATTCCTGCAACCCTCAAGTTCATCCAAATGAACCCTGCGTAATTCCAAGCTGATGATACTGTATAGTATGCTGTGAGTCTTGTCAGTTTGTGGTCGGTCTTTGGTCGGGTGTGGAAGGGGCAACAGGGGTACAGGGGCAGAGGGGTAGAAGGGCAGCGAGGTTGGTTTCTAGCCTTGTCACATTGTCCCAAGGCCAAGGCCAAGATGCCATCTTCCAACCTCGTCGCAACTTGCAAGCGATTGATGCTCTGCTGTTCTGGGGGGGGGGGAGAACAGCACCCCGCTCCCGGCTCCCGGCGTCGCAAGTTGGACCTCGACTGGACGAGCGCCCGCCCGCAATCAAGCACCTCCCAAACGCATGGCTCGCGTGGTGCAACTCTGGGAAATGAGTCCGGGAGGGGCCCAAAACCCGCGCGTGGGGTAGGAGAGTTCATTGCTCGGGTTCGCTCTCCACGAACGAATGCGGCGGCCCGACCGGTCGCTGAGATCATTGTTGCCGGTCGTATTCTCTCAAGGAGCCCAGAGAAAGCTGCAGAAATGGCGACACGGGGCAGTCCGAGTTTCAACCACCCTCGTGCTGGCAGGCTCGATGAAAAGCATGGCGGCCTCGAGCAGTTCTCTGATCTGATGTTGGGATCGTGACGATGGATGTAACGAGTACCGACCGGGATGTCTAGCACTTGCATGCTGACCCCCACCCCCAAGAGCGACCAGGCCATCGAACTCATCACCATCTAGGGCATATTATTGGCGGCGCCAGAAACCTGCTTCTGGTGGTCGCAAGCCACAGGCGGGAATCCAACTGCTGGTCACCCGAGGCGGAAGGACAAGAATGAACATTGTCTGCGGTCGCGCGCGAAAATTCCGCTTTCAATATTGATCGCCTGATACTTTTTGGACTTGGAGCCCAGGTGGGATGTCGGCTGAGGGAAAGGAGTGCTGAGAAAGCTGAGTGAGTCGCCTTGCAAATTTACCTATTTGCGACAACTTGTCATTGAGGTATGTCTGTGATTGGACAACCTGCTGCCCGAGACAGCCTGTTTAGTACTACTACCAGTACTCCATACTCTGGAGCTTGCGCAATGGATGGGAAGTTGTTGCCGAAGCTGATTTGACAGCCACGCGAGCGATTGCTCCTTCCACCCAACTACACTACGTTTGCTTCCAGCGGAAAGCAAGCCGGGGCGGCTTGAGTCGGCAAAAGCAGGATGAAGTGCACCGCGCAGGAGAAAAAGAAAACACAAAATGCCCTTCAAAATCTCGATCGATTCCAACGTCCAACTTCGATTATCACCAACTCTCCTGGTGACCACAATGTGATGTTGTGCAACGCTCGAGCGAATGCGCTTGACACCACGTCATGTTGGTGACATGCACTACCAGTTTCAAGCGAAGAGTCCACTTGACCAGAGTCCACTCGCGATTCTTCGACATATCATGCTATGCAAGCAAGGACCTGCGTCCCTCTGAAGCTCCTGTGCGGAGAAGGAAAAGAGGACAGAGACGGAGACACGCAACGAAGCTCCGACAAGTTGCCTCTGTGCAAGGTCAGCCTCGTATGGTCGTATGGATACTTCGTTCGTGTGGAACCTCTGAAGGCAATTGAGGGCACCACGCATGCGGATACACTCCTAGAATACCATCGTCACATCTTCGCCGTAGCTCGAGTCTGGGCTTTCGAGGCAACATCAACCTCACCTCCCATTTCTAGCCCCTCTTCCTAGCGCTGAGCCTCAACGGCGCCGCTGTCAATGGCTTCTTGCTGTGGAACATGTCGATTTCCTCGCAGTTTCTTGACCGCCACAACCCGGGCCCACGTTACCTCGGTGTTTAGTGTCTCTCTTGTCTTCCTTTATTTCCCGATCTTGTGGATATCGAAAGGCCTGCATCATCGGATAGCGTGCGCTAGGTTGCCAATAGGCTACCTAGGGTCGGCCGCCCTTGGAGAGTGCTTGCTTCAGCGCCTGAGCCGAAGGAAATACGTGGTAGCTCACCCATTTTCAGCATTCACTTACCGCACCCGGGCTATACCTCTCTAGGAGAGTGTACACAGACCTAGCCAGAGAATGCTTGGTTCGATGTTGGCAAACATCAAAGATGGCAGCGAGCTGATCTCTTCATCCAGGGTACTGGAAGGACCAAGCATCTGGGTGCCGTCAACCTCAATTTACACATTTAGCCATTCCATGGGGCGGAACTCGGCCTTTACAGTGTACTTCGTGCAGCGTACAGTAAGTGGACAGGCCAGCCAGATAGGCGTGCGAGGGTCGCTTCCGAGGGTTGGCCCCGTAATCGGCCCGCCACGAGGCGCAAATGGGGTTTAATGGTCGGCTGCTTGTTCTCTTCGATATAGGCAAAGGGCGATTCTCGCCGAAGTCGGTGGGCCCCATCACATGTCAACGATCCGCTTTCAACCTTCAGAGACGGGTTTAGGTATACCAATTGGCAAGGAGTGTTATTTGAAGATCTGGAGTGCTACGGATAGTATTCCGCGAGCAACGGCGCCATTTTAGCGATCCGCCTCCACGAGGTTGAAATGGGGTTGTAAAACGTTCAAGGCAGTGGGGCGTAAGGAAGCCGCACGCAGCACCTAGTACTAACGTCGCCGAAGCCAAGGTCAACGTATCGCCCTTTGGCGGGAATAGCGGTGGCTCACCTTGCGCTGAAGCTTGCTACGGTTGCAACAGCCCGACAACCGACACTCCCGGCAGCTTTCGACGAGTGCGTTGCCCCTCACCCACCTTCATTCGTCGGCGACGGTCTAGAACCCCCGGAGGGTTGACCGGCGCCGGATAAGCGTGGCAAGCGGCCGAGTTAGACCAGCAGGCGCGCATGCGTTTGCATACCCATACCCCAGGCCAAAGCAGTGTACCGCGCGTACACGAGCGTCTCGCAATCAACTAGTCCGAGTAGTCCACCAGTTTGGGGGAAGCAAAAGGATTGCGGGATTTAATCGAGCATAGAGCTGGGTTGATTTAGTGGCGGTCTGCTCCGACAGGCTTGTCCAATAGATGCCGCGGAGCGGCGTGGGGGTCGAATTACACCCCGCATCCAGGGGATTCGTGGGAGGTGGACAAAGACGCGGGGGTTCAATTCCGGCCGCCCTGAGATGAGGGGGGTTGCCAGTCCCCAAGGAGTAGCGAGGGGCGATGATTCGAGGATGGTGGGCAGGATGATGGAAAGCGACCTGGCGAGGGCAAGACGTGGCCTCGATGCTGTCGTCCCTTCCCGCTCCGTAATGCTCGTCTCCCCACGGCCCCTTCAGTCAATGCCAAGACTGAAACTCTATTCCCCCCCCACTTAAATACATCGTCCATGAATCGAAAATAGCACGACGGTTCGAGTCAGCTGGGGCAAGTCGACGTCAATTCGAGTTGAAAGGCGGTGCGTATGCGTGCGATAGAACGCCGGTGGGGTGTCTGCCCGCTATATATAATCGCCGCAAAGACGAAATATTTAGCTGATGTCGCCTCACGCCTTCCTTATCTCTGGCGATAACCGAGATCCGGGCCGCGACCATTCAGGGCTTGCCGATCTGGCGGCTGACCAGTCGCAATTTTGGTCAGGCATGAGTAACGTGAACACGTTCCCGTCCGTATCTGGACGTATGCGGAAGCTGTGAGATAGGAGCTACCCCAGACGACGGGCCCGGCTCTGTCCACACGTCGTCTCTGCGCGGGATTAGTGATGAGAAACAGAGCATCATGCATTATTCATCTTCATCTACACTATACTATCTCATCACCACCCGCCGTTCTTCAGGCCGCGAGCCACGTGACGGCAGAATCGCGTGGGTCTGGAGCCGGCACGCGACTGGACGACGGGATATCTCTGCTCCCCCCATCTACTGTGTAGCACCAGAAAAAGGAAGGAATCGAAAAGGTTATCTGGCAACGCTTATCGGATATGTACCAGCCGTCCTCTCAATAGTCCCCTGTCCCGCATCCCGTACCTCCCGCCCTGCGGGAAGGGTTCTCAGAGAGAACGCATCTCCGCGCGCATTGGCCGATCTACACTTTATCTATCTTTTTCCTATGTATCGCTTTCTTCCATACCCCTCTCCCCAGACCGATGGGACTTGGAGTAAGTGGACTCCGGGGTAACACCATCAGATAAGCAACCTGAGGATGCTAGGCACTCGCATTAGGCTGGGCCAGAGGCAACAAGGTTGTCGCCGTTATGGCTGGCTTCTCGGTGGGCGTTTTGGGGTATTGAGGCTGGATAGCTGGGTATCCTCCCCCCATTCGTCCATCAAGTGACGAACGAGTGGAGGCCTTGGTTGTTTCTTTTACCTGGGAAGCGCCGCCGGCGGATACGGTGTCTCTTATCATGCCTCAGCTGGGCTTGGCTGGGCTAAGGCTGGACATGGATGATAGTCATTGTCGAATCTGTCGATTGCGTTATCGCACACCATTTATCACGGTTGCTTGGGCTTTTAGTCTGTGACCCCTGCGCTTAGTCTCTTGAGCGGCTTGCTAATATAAGAGGTTAGTTGCCCGTTCCCGAATATTCAGCTGTGTTCTTTTGTTCTTGTTCTCGCTCTTGTTCTTGATTTTGGTATATGCCTTGCTTTATTTGGTTGGGGGATATCAGCCCTACCACTCACTCCCCTCTACCCCCAATCTGCATCATGGAGATAGACGGGGGTCTACCAGGGCACGTGGGCAGCAGGTTTAGGTATCGATATGCGGCTCACCCAAGGGAACGATGAAGCAGCCAACCACCCGACTCCACGGCGCCTTGCTTGAAGGAATTGGGGGTGGTGGGATATGAACGTATAAGCATGGTGTATGGGGAAAAGGCCTCACGCATCCTTCCCTCACCGCCAGAGTTCATGCCATACATTAAACGCATAGTCTATCGGAGCGAGGGGGAGGCGAATACCCTAGCAGCTGCTGGAGACGTGGGTATATATGGTCGGTGGCTAGTCCGGCTTGACATGTTCAGTTGGACTCCTGGCTTTGCAAATAGGAAATTTCCTCACTGTCCATACTGTTGGACATGCTCCTTCATCTAGAAAGAACGTTGCCTTTTCGACGATCCTCCGCCCCGTCTGCGAAATTGGGCCTTTTCTATCTTGGCAGTAACAGACACGGCAAGCCTTCCAACAGCGAGAAGTATCAAGCATGGGGTTGGATATGTGCATGCTCGTCTCTTTTCTCAGTCTTCCCTCTTCCTTTATGTTTCCCAGGCGTCATCATTCACCCTGTCAGAGCATTGAACTCCCCCTTGAGTGATCCTCGAGGTTCAATATGCTTTGGAACAAAAATACACTTCAGGGGAATGTCACATCCTACACCTTGGGTCCTCAGTGCAGTGGACTGCCATCCTCCTCTTGTCATACCTCCTTTTCCATACCCCCCTCTCCATCTATCCATCGTCTTGATGGAGGAGGCAGACACCTTCTCACAGAGTTCATGGAGGAACACTCTATCCCCTTGCTCGATCACCAAACAGGTAATGCTGAAATTTGGGTATGTTACCCATCCTTTCATTGCGGATGGAATGGGGGATGAAGTTGTTAGATGCTGGTCTCCTCGCTCACTCGGACAACGTCATGGGCCGCTTGCAATCTGGCACACAACATGGACTGAACATGATTCCGCAAAGACGAGCTCGACACATGTGGCGAACACCCTCGCAAATGCTGTTGGAGGAATTGGAGGGGAAGATGACACGGTGAACTACACCTTCGCGATGTAACGGTCCAAGTGCCCTTCCCTTTCGGCTGGGCTCGGTGAAGCGCTTCGGCAAAGGCGGGCATCCCTACTAGAGAGATGGAAGGCAGGACATGCTTGAGCCAAGCGATGCTGTTTGGTGGGAGGATCAGTGTTTGCGTTAACAGCATGCCATCTGGTGGGTGCTTACTCACAAATACACAGCTCACCGAGGCACCATACGAGAGTCGAGACGAGTTATGCAGGGTGGTTGGGTTATCTGGGTGGTGAAGGAACGTTGCGGGTAAGAGGTTGGGCGGCGTCAGGTCAAGGGCGAGATAAGGGAAAACGAAGGGTACTGGAAACACCATGAAGACGAGTCTGGGCATGACTGGTAGTGGGGGCTGGCAGCTTCAAGCACAGCGAGCACAAACGAGGTGGGCCACTGGGATGGACTGGCGGCCGAGGGGCACGTCGTCGATGGCAGGATGGGCTGGAGGGTGAGGCGGGGCGGGAAGGAGCGTATCGTTTCGACCGAGGTTTATAAACTGTTCTAAGAGGACTGCTCTCAACACCCCCCCACTGTCGACTGGCTGGCACGGTGGCCTAGTTGGGGGGGCCTACACCACGACCTTTGGTGGGCACAAGGTCTTGCCCGGGAGACTTTGTGTTCGATTCTTGTGTACGATTCTATCTTTCGCCATTTCGGACCCAGGTCCCCGGGGACTACGGGCTATGGAGTCAGACTCGCCATCTGCCGGCCATAAGTTCTAAAGTAAAAACCGCCTAGAAACAGGAGATGGTTTTTCCTACCCGGCACCCGATGGTGGCTTCCATCGGCCCGGTTATCTTTTTTCGTGGGTTTTCATTAATGATTTTTTATATATATCCTCCTCACTCCTCACTGATACGTGACAAGTGTGGTAGTCGATCAAGCAACGGTAAAGCAATATGCCCCATTTTTATGGAAGCCACATTACACATTATTAATATATTCTAGATAGCGGACACACACACACACACATATATATATGCACCACTGCACCCTGACTACTATCACTGCCGACTGACCCTATGTGTTTTTCAAAATCCCTAAAACCCCCCTAGCCTTCCTTGTTGCTGATGTGCCGTAACCAACCTCAACAATTCCCTTTGCAAACCTCCAACTCCGCTCCTGCTCCGGGATGGGATACTGCATGGGCCTTGGGATTGCTGTCCGAATACCTAGCCAGCCGAACCGGTCCTCAGACACCGACTTGAGATTGCACAGCCCTCTCAGACCCTCATCCCCAGCAAATCGACCATATCCTGACCCGCGAATGCCCCCGAACGGTAATTGTGTCGCGTATGTTGCACCAAAGTCATTGACGGCGACCATGCCAACCTTCAGACCCTTTACAATGGCTTTGAGTTGCGAGTCTGACTCAGAACCAAATACCGAGCTGCCGAGGCCGAAGTCGGGGGCGTTGGCGACGGCCAAGATATCAGCGGTCGAGTTCGAGGGGGCGCGCATGAGCATCATGATGGGGGCGAAGCACTCCTCGTTGGCAATGGTCATACCGGGAGTGACGTCTACAAGCAGCGTCGGCGCGAAATAGTGGCCGCTGGGGTAGTCGGGATGTGTGAAGCGCTTGCCGCCAACGAGAAGGTGGGCACCGGCACGCACGGCATCGCTGATGAGACTCTCGAGGCGGGAGAACGAGACATTGGAGATCATGGCACCAAGGTCGCCCTTGGGACCGAGACGTAGGGCGCGCACGCGGGGCTCGAGGAGGGGGATTAGTTTCTCGTAGGTAGCTGGGGGCGCAATTATGCGTTCGATACCGATGCAGTTTTGACCCGAGGCCTGGAATGAGCCGCGTAAGAGAGTCTCAATGACGCGGGGGAGATCACGCCTGCTGACAGAGTCGAGGACGATTGAGGCATCCTTCCCACCAAGTTCGGCGACGACGGGGATCAGGGCCTTGGCTGCCGATGTGGCGACCTTGTGGCAGACGGGGCGCGAGCCGATGAAAGTGATGTGACTAATCTTGGGGTGCGAGGTGATATGACCTGCTGTCTGCGGCCAGCAGACGACTGTCTGAACGAGTGCTGGGCTGTGTCCATGAGCGACGAGAGCACCCCTGGCAATATTGGCAAAGTAGGTTGAGCTCCACGCTGTTTGCTCCGAGACCTTGACCAAGATGCCATTGCCAGCAAATAAGGCGCTGATGACGGGTCCGATCAGGTTGTGGAAGGGGTAATTCCAGCTAACGAGAGCAGCCACGACACCCAGGGGCTCGTAATGGACCGTGTTATGCTTGTAGGCCATGAGCAAGTTGGTAGGGCGGCGTGAGGGCCGCAGAGCCTTCTCGCCGTGCTTAATAGTCCACTGGAGCTTCTCAGCTGTCACTAGGATCTCCCCCAGTTGTGCATCAAGCAGGGTCTTCCCACTGTCGAGGCACGCTACCCGGCATATTCCCTCCTGGTTATCGAGGACATGTCGGAGTATAGAACGGAGAACGGCTCGGCGCTGGCGGAACGTTGTCTCGGCCCACTCGATCTGAGCCTCCTGAGCTTGTTCGATTGCGCGGTCAATAGCGTTTGGTGTCGAGGGGTTGACGAGGCCAAGGAACTGGCCAGTGGCAGGGGCATAACATTGAATTGCTGTTGAGCCTGAGACCTAGGACAAAGGGAGCGAGGTGTTAGCTGACTATATTATAGTGCTTTGAACGAATGGCAGTAGCCCCTGGCTCACCTTGATCGCTGGCTGATCTAAAATCTCGACCTTCTCGGGCAGTTTCGGGGTGGGGATACTGTAACGGATGGGATCGGTTTTCTCGCGGATTCCAAGGTACCAGATCCCCAGGCCACACAGACTCGTCCAAGCAAATGTCCACAGAGTTACAGGGACCTCAATTGACCTATCTCGCATTCAGTACATGTCACAGAGCAGCGCGTGGAGACCAAGTAGATCGTACGAGAGATTTGGGAGAGCAGTCAATAGCTGCTGGTACAGGCTTCGGATGGGTTCTGCTGCCATTATCGCCGGATTTACCGATTTTCTGTTGCTTGTGTTGCTACTTTTGTATGTGTATAACCTCAAGACATTGTGAGGGCCAATGAAACGGCACAAAGGGAGGAGAGCAACGAACGAAGAGGGTGTAAGTCACAGGTAGGACCCGCGCAATTCGGCGCGCAGTCGCGACTTTGCGATTGCTGCATTTCAACCCCTATAGCCAGCTGCGAAAGGCAAGGGGTAGGGGCTTGGCAAAACGGCCGACAGTCGTCAACAGAGGGGAGATGCATGTGTGCACAGACCATCTACTGAGCTCGGCGGCGGCACGTTGCACTCAGCCTCGTCGCGGCGGCAGGGCGTTTTGGAAGCTCCAACATTTTTCCCGTGCAACCTCTCCTCAACATCCAACTTCGTGGCGATTTGATCGAAAACTTACAACCCGACCCTTAGAATCGCCCACCGTACCGTCCATCCATTACGAGCACTTGTCTGTGGCAGCAACACGCTACCGCAGGTAGTCACCTGCTATTTCCCGTTCCGAATCGATTCCTGGCTCGACTCACCCACAGCAGCCGCAGATTGACCACATTTCATCCGATGCCATCGTGCCGCCTCTACATCTAACAGCTTATCTGAACCACTAACACTCTCCCTAATACCCCGGTCATCTGGTTTAGCTCCAGCTAAAGCAGTTCCCGGAAGAAGTGCCGAGAAGGAGTAGCTGGACGAGGCCAGGAGTGTCGCGCGTTTGCACGAGTCAAGCAGAGCATTTGGGAATATCGAATTGAGAGGACAAGAGAAACACTTCATCAACACTTCACTACTACCTGTACTTGTCGACGAGCAAGTTCCTGCTGGATAAAGAGAGTGAGAGCGAAGGCGGAATTCAAAGCCGGCCACCTGTCCAGAAGACCGCCAGCACAGAGCTGCGTCTTGGGAATACTTTCTCTTCTACCGGGCCGTCCATCATATCTTCTGAATTAGCAGTCCTTCCGTGTGGCTTGAGGATCGGAATGTACGTATAACTAACTCTCTGCTTCTCTTTCGTGTTTTGGTGTTTTCTCTCCGCTGTGTTCTCTCCAGTATTTTCTCTATGGTGTTGGTTTTATGTTCCTGTCTTTGCCTTTGTCTTTGCACATCACTGTCATGGCCTGGTGTACTGTCTGCTGAGGCATGAGTGCTGCCTCACTGAAATATCACCGAGAGTCTTGAACGCCGGCCATGTTGACACAGCCCTGAGCTTGTGACCGAGCACAGCTGCCCTGTGATGTTAACAAGCCGCGAGGGGTTGTGGAGCAAGCTGTGTGGCTTTGTTGAGCAACCCCTCGGGCCGCCTTGAACGGATCTCAGGGCCTGTTCCGCAAAACCTCCCTCCGAACGGTGCCGGAGACTCTTCATCCGGCTGACGCCGGCTGTCAATATTGCGGAGCCTGTTTCCAAGTTATCAGCTACTGATTTTGGGATTTTTGAAAAGCAGACAAAACGTGTATCTCTGATTGATAGTCAGCCAGTTTTTAATTCACACCCCAAGCTTTTTCAAAAAGGCATCCCCGAAACTCCAAAAGGCGTCCCCGAGGCTACAAAGCAAAAAGGCACCCTGGCTCTCCCACTTGCCACAGGACCCATTCCCAAAGATTCACTCTTCGAATACCCAATCAACCACCAAAATGGCGGACGAGGAGTTTGAAATTGACGTTTACGGTGACGATGCCGGCAACGACCATGGCGCTGATGAGCGTGGTGAGCGCGAGCCCTCGGCGTACGACCGCGAGGACTCGCAGAACGCCAACACGGATGAATATCATGAGCCTGGAGGCGATGCGATGGATGATAGCCGCGACCATCGCTCCGCTACTCCTCCGCAGCGCCCTCAGCAGGGCGTCAAGCGGAAGGAGGGCTCGGACGAGCGCCCGGTTGATCCCGGCGCAACTACGGCCCTCATGATCTCAGACCTCAACTGGTGGAATACAGACGATGACATCCGTGGCTGGGTCAACTCGGCGAATTGCGAAGCAGAGTTGAAGGATATCACCTTCAGCGAACACAAAGTGAACGGAAAGAGCAAGGGGTAAGTGTTTAGACCGATTCATGACTCTCTTGGATCTTGCTGTGTTGGAGTCTTTGTTATCTAACTAAAGATCAACAGACAAGCCTATCTTGAGTTCACCTCGCAGCAAGCGGCTACTGCTACTAAACACCGAATTGACACTATGGCGGGTGGTGATGGCAACCTAACCCATGGCCAGAAGAAGCACACAGTCATCTACTCCAGCCCAACCAATAACCCTTTCCGCACCCTGCCCAAGGATGCCCCGAACCGTGCCGCCAAGGAAGGTCAGAACAGAACTCCTTCAGGCCCTGGTTATAACAACGACCGCAGCTCTAACTTTGCCGGCAACAATAATGCAAGCAACAACTACAACAACAATAATGGCGGCTTCCGCGGCGGTCGCGGTGGCTTTCAAGGTCCTCGTGGCGGTGGTATGAACCCGGGTGGCTTCAACCGCAACTTCTCGGGTAACAACATGAACGCGTTCAACAACAACATGGGCGGCTTCAACAACCCCATGGGTGGTGGTGGCTTCAACGGTGGCGGCGGCTACCGCGGCGGCATGATGGGCGGCAACATGCGTGGCGGACCTCACATGCGCGGTGGCCGCGGCGGTGGCATGAACAACATGATGGGCGGCGGCATGATGGGCGGTGGACTTCCGATGGGAGGTATGGCTGGCCCCATGGCTGGCATGGGAATGATGGGCGGTGGTATGCCTGGTGAGTGACATGTTGCACCTTGAGCTATGTATTCATGAACTAACTTTTACAGCAGGCTTCCAAGGCATGCAGCCCCAGTTCAATCCTGCCTTCTTTGGAGGTGGAAACCAAGCAAATGAATGGCAGAATCCTCATGGTGCCAAGAGAGCCCGGGGAGAGTAGAATGCTCCCCAGGCCACTCACCTGAGCCAGCCGCCGACTTTCTGGCAGCCTCTTCCGTTGCCGCTTAGACTTGCCAGCGGACTTGTCAACGGATTCACCAACGGAACCACCAACGGATTCACCAATGGATCTGCCGGTGGAACCAACAATGGAGCTGGCAATGGAACCGGCAATGGGTTTACCAACGTAACCGCCAATGGAAACAGCAACGGATACACCAATCTCTCTGGCAACAGAGTCGGCAATGGATATACCAGTGGATCTAGCAATGGAATCGGAAATGGATATACCAATGGAACTGGTAACAGAACCGGTAACCAGAAGGCCCCGTCGTCTGCAGCTGGATCCGGCAAGCGGCCCCCCCCTCGCTGATCTTCATGAACACTACGACCGACAGCTACTTGCGTGCTTACTATGCTTTTCCTAGCTCGTTTGCGGCTCGTCTAACCGAAACAGACGAGGTTCGTCAGTGAAATTTCAACATGAGTCTACAGCTTGAAGATTCATCGAAAACTCTTCTCCAAACACTCTCCTTACCGTTCTCGGTTACGATTCAACATACTTTCCCAAGTCTCCCATCATCCCCTCGGAAGGGAAGTTTTCTAGCTCTCAACATCGTGAGCTAAGGAAAAAAGGCAGATAGACAGGGAATTAAAGCTATCTCATTACAGTCTCGTGATTTCCCGTCTGTTAGGGCTGGTAGTGCAAGGCGCTGGGTTTTGTTGTATCAGTTTTGGAGTCAAGTCCCATTCTTTTCTTGCTTTGTAAACAAGGAGTTATGGAAGGGGGCGTTCGGGCTCACGAGAAGTTTTCCGCATTGCTTTTACAGGAAGAAACTCAGAACAACAAGAATGAATGGGTTCTTTGATATGTTGGCGTTTTCCGCTGGATTGTCATATTTGTGATATGAGATGGTGTTTTTTGGTGCTCCGGGTGTTTACCATCATGTACATGCGACTTGTGAGAGTGAGGCACAGGCTTGGAGATGTATTTGCATGTCGGAACTACCATCTGTGATGCCGGGAGGCATGGTATGTTGACGACCTGATTAATTCACGATGTGATGACGGGTGTATAGTTAAAAAAAACGGCCAGAGTCTTTGCTGGAATTGCCTTGACTGCTGGGGAGTCAGAGGTTACCATAAACTTTCACCTTGCCCTTGGTAGAGTTGCATTGTATGTTCATGAGGACTTACCAAACACTTTCATCTTGACTTTGCTAAATAACTGATGTCATCTACGATTTATAGACAAATAGATACCCTCATGTCGCAAATATATTCGCTAGTCGTAACTCCAGGTGGTGTTTTGGAGCCGCCAAGCCTTTGTTTCCCCTGGCAAGCGTCAAGGTTGGTGTCACTGCACTGAACCGCGACCCCAACTCGCTGCCGGCCCCACAGTAACGCGGTGGCAACCCGTGCCAGTCCAGTGGAACAAGCAACTTTAACTTCTTGCAATCACAATCCAAGAAAACCCTAAGACGCCGAGACGGGGCTGTTTCGGCAAACACGTTACAAGCAGCGCTTTCTTGTCATCTCCTTCCCCTTGCATATATCTAGTATACCACGGTCACTCTTTCTCTTCTGAATAATTTCAAGCCGCGAGGCAGGTGCTGTTGCCTCCCAGCCTACCTTGCCTGCCTAACCTATCTTTTGCATCGAATTAATTCCTCGAGTCACGACGCCTTCCACTTCCCGAGACATCCTTGACAAGGCCCCCTCAACTACCCGATCTTCAATGCGACCTTTCCTCAGCCATTTCTTTCCGCAATAGCAAGCCGGATGACGGTCACTGCGGCCACCGAGTTGCTTGCCCCCACCGACTCCTCTCTCGACCCTCCCACGCCTTGGAAGACCGCGTCTTCCTCCACTGTCGACAAGATGATGCAATCAGCCATCCTCTACGAGAAGCTCATGGAGCTCTACCAAGACTTCAAGAGCTTTCCCCCGGGCGTCCATTTGTTTTGCCCCAAGATCGCCGACGATGACATCACAAATTACGACGATGTCAAAACCCCAGACGAGGACGGTGCCTCGAGCGAAGAAAAAGTTCGAAGGATTGAAGACTACGATAAGCGGTGTGTCTGTTCATACCGCCTAAGCCTGCTGTTAGCCATCAATGCCGAGGACGCGAGTACCTGGCTGGATGAGTGGACGGCGGCAGTTACGGCCTGCCTCAGCCGGTGTGACACCTGTGCCAAGACCTGGCACAAGTCTCGCGACAAATTCTTGAAGGACTTGGAAAGGTATGTGTCCATGAGAAGCCGCGCTTTTGATGCTAATGCATGATAGTGATTTGGGAGGTGACCCGGTCGAATTCCTAGAGCGGAAGCTCAACGAATTTGACAAGCAGCGCATCAACAGGGGTCTCGCGACCGCGAAGACTCTACTTGAAAAGTATGGGCCGATTAACACTGCAAAGCTGGCCGACCACGATGTATCAGCTGTCCTGGCCTTGTTTGAAGCGCTTTGCTGTATGCCCTTCCTAGCCCAACCCGAAAACCGCGAAGTCTTCAATTACGTTTTCGAAACAGTCCAGCAGAAGAAACCGTTGAGGATACAGTGTGGTATCATTCCCACAATGACATACTTCCTCTTCGATGAAAACCCATACCGCCGCAAGTTTGCCCAGGCTGCTTGGCAGAGGGTGCCGGCTGATTCCCTCACCCAGGATGAGTGGGACTGGTCGGTGGGAGATCAGCTCAAGGCTACCATTATGAATACTTCACTGGCTAGAGGTGCTCCAACCGGAGAAAAAATCCATCGCTTTTGGCAGGGTTTCCAGTACATGTTGCCTGCCATGAGCGAGCAGCGCATCTTAGAGTCCCTCCGAGGCATGGAGGTCTCTCCAAGCATATATTTCCTCGCTCTCGAGCACCTCGGCACTGATTCCCCGGACGCGCTGGCCGAGGTGCTCAAAGGCCTCCGAGGACTCATGGGGAAATCCCCAAAAGAATTCTGGGCTGCATATGACCAGGTAACTCCCAGCCAGATGGCCGAAGAGATATTCAAAAGCCCAGCCTTCCGGCCGCTCCTAAACCAGTCTTTGATTTCGAATCAGATGGAACTGGAAGGGCACACCAAAGTCCCAGCCCTAGCAGCTTGGATCAGGGCATTGATTCGCTCTCTCCCAGCCAATCGTAGATCAGATGCTTGCGAGACCCTCCTACGGCATCTTTTTGAAACCTTCCGGACAGACCCGAACGCCACTCCAGAATCTCGAGCAACCAGCACCCTATCCGGGCTAGTAGCCCTTGGAGAGTCCCTTGACGGCTATCTGCATATCGTCCCGTCTTTCGATACCGGAACTTCACTAATTATCGTCAACCAGCTGCTCAACCGAGTTGTCCAATACAGAGACGTAATTATCTCTGCTGCTCAGCTCAAGGATGGAGACAAGTATAATGTCGGACTCTCCAAAGCCGCAATGTCTATTACTCACTCAGCCCTTGCACTAGATGCAAAGGCAACAAGCATTGAGTGGAATGCGCTCATTGATGAGAAGCCAGTTCAGGAGGCCGTCAACAGAGACTCAAGCGCACTCTGGGAGTCATTCCTCGAAATGCTCTGGTCTGGCCGAGTTGAGTTGGCAAAGGCCATGCTATTAGCCACGATGCCACTCAGAAACATCGAAAGGTTCATTCCGAAACGCAAGGAATCACTTAGTATGAAGCTTCAAAAGTTCAACAGCAGATACCAGCAGCAGACAACCGCAATTGGCAGAATGCTCGGCCGTATATCTGATTTTAACCCCTCCGACTTGGATTTGTTCTGCTCAGAGCCACAGAGCAAAACAATTCACCCTATTGTCTCCTCGCTCATTCACGGCGAGGAGGCCATCCGTGAATCTGGCTTTGAGCTTGTCAAAGCCATTACAAGTGAGATCCTGCCCTCGGACGCTGTAAACAAAATGCTCGAGGAGTATTTCACTCCCTTCTTGAGCGCCTTTTCGGGAGCCTTGATCAACATAATGGCCGAAAGAGAGGCCAGTAGTCCTTGGAGTCATATGATCCCGCTCTTAAAGTGTAGTGAATTCGTTCTAGATGGTTTGTGCGACCCATCAGTTGGCCAGTTGAGATCGAGAACATTGACTTCTGAGGAGCGTATCATGGTCAAGCATTGGTGGGAGAGTCAATGGCGTCTCATTGGTTATTCACTGAGAATGATGAGGGTTTGGCATGCCAAGGTGGATAAAAAGATCATGGAGGATTTCTGTCGAGACGTGATGGAACTCGCCGATAAGTTTCTCGCACAAGACGGTCTGATGGCTTCGGCCTTGAGTCAACAAACCTCCGGTGGCACTTTACAGAGCGGCAACATGGACACCCCGACAGAAGCCATGAGAATTGTGCTGGATTCTCCTTCAAAGTTCAGCTCCTTCCATTTAGTGGACATGCTGCAGCTACGAGATCTGTACCTGATACGAGGCATCGTCGCGATTATCAAGAAGCTTCTTGGAAGACTCAAGGAGAATGATATGGTTCTTCCCAAGAACACACTTGCTCATCTTGGTAATATGGTCAAGAAGAGGCCAATGCCGAATAACAAACTCGACTATATCACCAAGACTAACCTCACTAACGAGCAACGGATCGAGCTACTCAAGGCTCTGGGCGAGGACGCCGAGATTGAGGAACAGTTCATTGGCATCAAACCTGCCGAGAGGGAGGCAAGAGAAAAAGAGCGGGCAATGCGTCAGAGCAAACTTGACTTCTCCAAAGTCAGTTCGGCATCTCTCTCTGCTTCTGTAAAGGGGCACCTTGACAGCCTCACGCCGCACTCAGACTTGCGCAAATACTCACTCCTAGAGACCCTACGATCTGAAGTCGTGAAACCGAAATCAGTCATCAAGCCAAGCCCGCAGGCTATTCTTGCGAACCAAATCTCTCTCAAGGAGAGACGAGCCAAGGAAAAGGCCGATAAGGCAAAGAGAGACGCGGAAGCCATCGCGAGGGCCAAGGCCCTGCGTGCACCATCCAAAACTGTTGCCGGAGAAGGATCTGGACTACAGGGTATTGCTGGTGTCCGAGGCAAGGACCACGCTCCGGCCCTCAAGGACGAAATCATGGTCGGGTCGTCGTCCGAGGAAGAAGATGATTCCGACGACGACGACGACGACGACGACGAAGCCACGATACGGCGA
Source organism: Lasiosphaeris hirsuta (assembly GCA_030549175.1). Lineage (NCBI taxonomy): Eukaryota > Fungi > Ascomycota > Sordariomycetes > Sordariales > Lasiosphaeriaceae > Lasiosphaeris > Lasiosphaeris hirsuta. The sequence continues at coordinate 1,143,909 of JAUKUA010000001.1, forward strand.
GCAGGAGCAGGTGTTAAGAACATGAGCGAGGCCGAGGCCCGACGCCAACAAATTTTGGCTGAGAAGATGCGAGGGCCCGTCAAAAAGGTCAAGCTCCAACGGTCGGCGAAAGATATGCGTGCTCGCCTCATTCCACCGATGGATATCCTGCACCAGGCCATCCTAGAGTGGGACATTTTTCACAACGGTAACGATCCTCCAAACGGCTTCAAATGTGCCGAAGTATCCGACAGCTACCGCGACCCGTCCAGCTACAAGCAGACCTTCTTTCCCCTGCTTATCAGCGAAGCCTGGCGGTCGTTTGTCACGTCAAAAGATGAGACGACGTCCAAGCCTTTCGGCATAAAGGTAACTAGTCGTATGACAGTTGATAAATTCATGGAGGTCACTGCTTCAGTTCCTAGTGCGATTAGACAGGACCGTGGCTTGTCAGAAGGCGACATCGTCATCCTGTCCAAGGGCGAGGATCCGCTCAACCAGCCTGGCGAAATACACTGCCTGGCCCGGATTTGGAAGACAACGCAAAAGGGACCCATGGTTGAGGTTGTTTACCGCCTTAGCTCCAAAGGCAACGCAATATTGTCGGTGCTTCTTCCAGGATCGGAGTTCACGGTCGTCAAGATTACAAACATGACAACCATCGAACGAGAGTACGCAGCACTGGAATCCTTGCAATACTATGATTTAATGGACGAGGTACTCAAGGCTGAGCCGTCACCCATGCTTAGCTTCGGCAATGAGGCGATAGATGGGGTGATGAAGAACTACCAGCTCAACGCTGGTCAAGCCAAGGCAATATTGAACGCCAAAGAAAACGACGGCTTCACTCTGGTCCAGGGCCCGCCAGGAACTGGCAAGACCAAGACAATTGTCGCCATGGTTGGCTGCCTCCTCACAGGTATTCTCAAGACTCCAACTGCTGCTGTGCCCTTGGTCCGGCCTGGCATGCCTACACAACAACCTCAGGGCACCTCGAAGAAGCTGCTAGTCTGCGCGCCCAGTAACGCTGCCGTTGATGAGTTGGTTCTCCGTCTCAAAAACGGCGTCAAGACAATGAACGGCATATTCAACAAAATTAACGTGGTTCGTCTCGGTCGCTCCGATGCTATCAGCGCCGGTGTCAAGGACGTTACCCTTGATGAGCTTGTAAAGGCTCGGATGGATGGTGAGGCCAATAAAACCACCGTGAGCGACCGCGAGAAGCTCCACTTAGAAGCCGGCGAGCTTAAAAAAAAGGTTACCGAACTACGGCCTCAGCTCGAAGCGGCCCGGGCGAGCGAGGATCGGAACTTGACCATGAAGATCCAAAGGGAGTTTGATGACCTCAAGCGGCGGCAGGCTCATATTGGTGCCAAGATTGACTCAGAAAAGACGAGTGGGAACACATTTGCCCGCGAGGCCGACATCAAGCGACGTCAAATCCAGCAGGACATTCTCGACAAGGCGCAGGTTTTATGCGCCACACTCAGCGGTAGCGGCCATGAGATGTTCAAGAACTTAAATGTAGAGTTTGAGACGGTCATCATCGACGAGGCCGCCCAGTGCGTGGAGCTGAATGCCCTCATCCCGCTGAAGTATGGATGCTCGAAGTGCATTCTCGTCGGAGATCCCAAGCAACTCCCCCCCACGGTGCTCTCTCAGTCTGCGGCAAGATACGGGTACGACCAGAGTTTGTTTGTCCGGATGCAGAAGAATCATGCCAAGGACGTGCATCTGCTAGACATGCAATATCGCATGCACCCAGAGATCAGTACATTCCCTAGCAAGGAGTTCTACGAAGGGTTGCTCCAGGACGGCGCCGACATGGCCGGGCTGCGTCACCAGCCCTGGCATCGGAGCGCTCTTCTTGGGCCATATCGCTTTTTCGATGTCAAGGGTTCGCAGGAGCGTGGCCCTAAAAATCAGTCCTTGGTCAATGAGGAGGAACTCAAGGTCGCCATGAAGCTATATGAGCGGTTCCGCACAGATTACAGTGGGATTGATGCCAAGGGTAAAATCGGTATCATCACGCCCTATAAAGCACAGCTTTACCGACTCCGGCAGCGCTTCACAGATCGATACGGCGACACCATTACCGAGGATATTGAGTTCAACACCACGGACGCTTTCCAGGGCCGTGAATGCGAGATTATTATCTTCTCGTGTGTGCGAGCTAGTCCTACGGGAGGTATCGGTTTCATGACCGACATTCGACGTATGAATGTCGGCCTTACCCGTGCCAAGTCATCGTTGTGGATTCTGGGGGATTCTCGAGCGCTGGTTCAGGGTGAGTTCTGGGCGAAGCTCATTGAAGACGCCAGACGCCGTGATCGCTACACCACGGGTAATATTTTGGGGCAGTTGAGTCAGCCTAGCGTTCAGCTGTCGGCTGCCGCTTTCGCGGCCATGGCTCAGAGTGCCCCCCGGCCTTCAATGCCCGATACACCGAGAGAAGTCATCGATCTGAATGATGTCAAGATGGAGGACGCGCCTCCGGTGCCACAGCCACCAAATCGACCCCAACCACCTCAGCAGTCGCTACAGCAGCAGCATAATATGCCACCTCGTCCACAGTCTGATAATCGGCGACATTCATCAAGTGGTCAGGGTCAATATGGGATTCACCCAACACCAGAGCCTGCACCGCCAGCGCCTCCACTGAGGAGGCCCGAGTCCATCGCTCCGCCGACATTGCCATACCGTGGACCGGGGATTGGTGGTCTCAACGAGCGAGGCGAGACTGTGGCGTTCGCTCCTCGTGGTGCTGGCCCCCCGATTATTCAAACTGGCGCTCCGAAGAAGAGACCGCTTGAAAGTGGCAGCACAGAGCAGAGTGCCAAGAAGGTACGTCACGACCATTATTTTGAGAGGTAGTTGGAGGACTTGCTAACCGTGTGTAGCAACATGCGGACCCAGCCTCCTCAAGAGGCCACCATAAAGGGCCGAAAGTGCCGAAAGTGCGTCCGCCGGCGAGGCCGGCGACCGATCCGTCAGCAATGCAGGTTCTCGGGCTAGCTCCGCCAGCGAGACAGTCGCCGCCACCAACAAGGCCCCAGGGACTACCACCACGGCCACCTGGTGGCAATGGAGGACCGCAGAGGGTTTGTTGATGTTCCTTGATGAAAAATTGGTGCTGTTTATTAACGCATGATGTATAGGGACCGCCGCTGCCGCTGCCTAAAAAGAAGCAGAGCGCTGATCCATTTATTCGGAGGAAACCAAACAAGCGATAATCAGATGATAAGTTGAGTTGTACTAGTATGATCTTTGGCGCCATTTCTTCGTCTGAGGGAGCAATGAGCATTTTTCTTTCCCAGGGCGAATTTGGGTTCTAGTCAGGTTTATATTTGACGTGCATGGGCATGAGGCCATTACATAGCCTGGCGTTCGTCTTTCTAGAGGGGTGGGTGGATGGGGTAGTTAAAGGAGCATGGCCGGACGTAAAGGACGTCGTCCCAAACTGATTTGCGCGAGGTTAGCCAGCTAGGCTGTTGGGCTAGACATTGATCCGCGATGTTGAAGTCTCGGAACGACATTATTCGATGGAATTGGAAGGGACGGCAATGGACCGGACTGCATCATTCTGCTGCAGCCCACAAAGCACCTCATGGGTGGGGTCTATCCAGTCTACGGGAGGAAATACCACATGTTGTCGGGTATGGTATTGGCCGCGCAGATTTAATCAATTAGGTACAGTCCATACATAACTCAAAAATGGGGTGCCGAAGGTCATGGAGGCTAGGGGGACGATGATGTTTGCGGAATGGGAGCCGAGAGATGTTTGAGTGTTTGTGATTGAGGCGAGGTAGGCTGGCTTGGGATGATGAAGTGAGGGCCCCAAGATCTAGGTTGAGGTGATCCCCCAGCGAGCTTGGAAGGGACTTGGTGCTTGACTGGACTGAGTGATCTCAATTACCTCTGAGAGATATCGGGGGTCCCTAAGCCAGGCGAAGAGAACCACGGGACGGGATAATGATGGCATAGCCCATTCGAACACCGCCGGCCAAATTATGGACAGAATGGGAAGCGACCGGCCTTCAACGGTTCGTATGGCCTGTGAAATGGGCTTACCGGCGAAGAGGTCTCAACATTCCCAGTCACGTGCACCAAGTATTGAACATCGATCCTCCATGGAACAGCGTCACGGGTCAATTCATCTTCCCCCACTCCATCCATCTGAAGATGCCCCGCCACGTGCCGCCACAGCCCTATCCCTCAAGCCCCACTGCCGCCCCCCAGACATCCCACAACCCTTAGCTAAGTATCGCGAAATCAGCCCGCCTTTCATATCCGCGTCCTTGAGTAAGATTGAGCGCCCACATCGACTGCTTGACAGGCTTGAGCTAGCCCACGTCACCAACTCTGCACCCGCTGAAGCCGCTACAAGCCTGCGCGCAACGATATAATTGAAGATGGGCAAGGTTCACGGAAGGTACGTGCGCCCTAGTAGTTTGGGTTGTCTCCAGCGATGACCCCTCCAGATCCGAGACCAGGACCAAGATGCTAACGTGATGTGTGGCTCCCCGTAGTTTGGCCCGTGCCGGTATGAGAACCCACTCCCTGCCAGAATTGATGTCTACGGCTTTGATTATGGATGCATTTTAATCGCTTGCTGCAGGAAAGGTCAAGTCTCAGACCCCAAAGGTTGAGAAGCAGGAGAAGAAGAAGACTCCGTATGTGAACCTGCGCCTCGCCGCGGTATGATGCACTTGACTGACCCCCCATACAGTAAGGGCCGCGCAAAGAAGAGACTGACATACACTCGTCGCTTCGTTAACGTTACCCTGACTAACGGCAAGCGCAAGGTTTGTCTAGCTCTGCGCACCCACTACTCGCAAAGGGAGAGATAACTGACCCCGTACCCAAACAGATGAACCCCAACCCTGGTGCTACGTAATGAATTCCCTCCTCTACCCATCCCATTGTGATGATGAATCTCATGTCTCTGGTGGATTGATGGATTGATGGCTGAGCTATGGCTGGACCTTGTCTTTCTCTTTCCACTTCTCGTCAGCCTGGCACGAATGGTCTAAAGGCATGATTTAAGAATATGGTTGATTGGGTAACGGTAACAGCGGAAACGGGAAAAGGGGCAAAAGCTTGGCATTTGCAAATATCTCCCGTCAAACCGTATAATTGTGCATTTATTGCGTGATATGTCCATCTGTCCGTAGCTTCCTTAAGAACATCGCAGTGATTGTTGCTCCGAGCATATACAGAATATGCCCCCACAGCCAGTCGACCTCCTTTGTAGCAACAATAGGGTATCGCGGAAGGCTCCATCCTGTAGCTTTAAGGCGTAGGCCGGGGTATTTATACAAGAGAGCAAGCTTGGCAGGCTCGTGTACCCCCGCGTTAAATCCAATGGAGTGAGAAGCGGTGTAATTCCTATCCCAGCATCCTCAAGTCCAACCCCGGCACCGGGAGCATCTCGATAAGTTCGAGGATGAGCTCCCAAGCCGCGCTCGTCCTGTGTACGCCTCCGGACTCGAGAGCATACTCTGCCATTATCGATGCGGCCTGTAGGGTGTTAGTGCAATTTCGCGATGTTGATCAGGACACTTCTCGGCGTCCTCAGAAGGAGATGCTTCAAATAACCAAGACCAAGGAACATATATACCTTGAGGACATGGTCGGGCCACCGATCAAAGAAGCGCGGGAGGCTACCGAAAAGCCGTAGCATGACGAGAATGAGCTTGCGGTCCTGGAGAAGCATGACTGTGCTAAACCCACGCCTTGCTAGCTACACGATAGAGAGTCACTTGTTAGCCTGGATGAGGTAGAGAAGGAGGCGGGAGACTTACCTCCCACGTCTGGTCGGCATTCATGGTTGCGCCGCCACGGATGAGCCAGAATAGCAGCTTTGCCCGGTCCCTAATCCGACCCTGTTCAGAACCGAAAAGGGGAACGAATAGTTTTGAGGAGAGTAGGGAACATACCAGTTGAACGGACCCGCGATGAGATAATCCGGTATCTTTGCCATACAGTGAAGGTCCAAGTACGGACTCTGGTATCGCAAACACTGCTGAACAAGTAATTTCATCGCCCCCCGGTCATGTCTCCCATCCGCGCGCTCGGCATACAGCAGGGCCTCACACCCCTCCTTCCAGTCGGCCCAGTCCTCCTCAAAACACTCCCCAATCTCGTCGGCCCTCGCCATCACGCCCTGCGCGACCAGCACCCCGACCTCCCGCTCAAAATGCCTGCCCCCACCGCCGTGCCGCCGGAACCAAATCTTCTGCGCGTCCAGCATCATCTCCCAGTTCATCCAGCGGCACGCGAGCACCTTGCTCTGGAACACGCGGCTGCCCCCGAACCGGCACATGTCCCGCCCCCACCCGGCGTACGACGCCACCTGGGCCCGCGTGCACCCGAACCAGACGTCCCAGGTCGGCCCAAAGGCCGCGACCGCGAGCCCGAGCAGAAAGGTCCGCGCTGACAGCATTCGCCCGATGAGCAGGCTGCTGCGTGGGAATGCCAGGTTCTCCGACGCGAGGAAGATGCGCTCGATGATCTCGGGTGGCAGCTGCTCGATGGACGCGGGGCCCTTCCTGGTGCGTTGGCCTTTGCTGCTGGTGGTGGTGGTGGTGGTGGTGGTATTGGGGGTGTCCCCTGAGGCGGAGGTGAGTTGTCGCTGTTGCTGCTTCTTGCGGGCATATTCCGGGTCCGGGGACTGATACGGTCGCTTTCGTGAACCGTTTTTACCTTTGACCTTGATCGGGGTCATTCGGCTCTTGGGCAGGAGCATGTAGGACATGATGGGCGACGGAGGGGTTGGTGTTTAGATTAAGAAAGGTGAGATATTCGATGAAAGGAGAATGTCATCCTTGATCGCCTTGATCAGACTTTGTGAAATCTAGCCATGTCTCTCCGTATAGGGGATCAAGATTGGTGGGGGATCTCCAGGGTTGAAAGGAAGGAAGAAATAAAACCCGCGGAAATGAAATCTTCGGATGGCAGGTGGACTAGTCCTAGGACTCTAGCTTCTGAGCCACTGGAATAAGAAGACGGCAAAAAGAGAGTGACTCGGTGGCACTGAGAGAACTCAACCAAGCCTAGGTGCAAGGTAAGACAAGACCATTGTTCAATAAGAAGAATCAAAGCTTAGACAGCTTCATCGATAAGCGTTGAGGAATTGGGTTTAACGTTTATCGGCTAACCCCGCCAATGTTGCTAAACCCACACCATCGCACTCCCTGAGTGGCCCGAACTCTCAGATATGGGTGTGTGCCCGTCCAAAGCTTTGACGACATTTCTTCAGCCATTGGAAATTCTGGGAAAAGAGAGGCATCCGGTCTAATCTTTCCCCTCGAGAATGAAGACTGCCACATCCACTGCTGCCCACAGCACAACTCCAACCCGACCCTCGCTGCAATGCCGCCGGCATTAAAACTCGGTGCAGCACCTTCACAGACCCTTCTCCGCTTCCTACGCGCCCAGTCTGAAGGAGTGTCCTTCTTCACGGGCGCCGCAGAGTGTGTTGCCCTCCGTCGCCACAGCGGCAATGGCCGTTCCAGACCACCGCCCGCGCGGCCCCTGAGCACCTCGTCGGCCCCCGCTCCACCAAACCGCAACCCGGGCATCCTCCAGGCGACGCTCTGGGACGTCGAGACTATCCTTCCCAAGTCCTTTCGCAAACAGCGCACAGTGCCCGGGACCTCGAGGGCCAGGAAAGAGGGCATCGCACCGTCCCTAGTAAGCGCGCAGAGATACTCGTCGTCGGAGCACAACCCGGAGGATAAATGCCACCCCAAGTGGCAGGATTGGCTGTTTGGGTCGCGAAACAGGCGGCGGGAGCAGATGACGGACGAGGACCTGCGCCTGCAGCGGGAGGAGGCCTCGGGTTCCATTTTCCCGCGGCGGTCGCTCACGGCCAAGGCCGCCCTGGATCCGCGACTGCGGTGTACCGAGGTGGACGGGAATGGAGATGTCATTACAGTGGATGGTGAGCTGAAGAAGAGCGAGCTGATTGCCAAGGTAGGTGTGGTCTACGGGTAGTGTATCCCACCAGCTTCTTGCTAACCTTCGGTGTCTTTTTCAAGTATGGCCTCCTCCCGCGAGATCTACGCAAGATTGACTCGTCCAACCTCCCCCATATCCTAGTCCGGCCGTCGGCCATTTTACTCAACTTGCTACATCTCAAGGTGCTCATCAAGCATGATCGGGTCCTTCTGTTCGACGTGTACGGTTCAACGACGTCATATTCCCAGTCAGCCTTTATGTATGATCTGCAAGGGAAGCTGCAACAGAAGCAAGGCTCGGGCGCCAACAGTCTGCCCTACGAGTTCCGGGCCCTGGAAGCGGTGCTCATGTCGGTGACGTCGGAGCTCGAAGCCGACTTTGAGGCCGTGCGCGATCCCGTGATAGGCATCCTCAGTGAGCTTGAGGACGATATCGACCGAGAGAATCTGAGGATATTGCTTGTCTTGTCCAAGCGGGTCAGCACTTTCGAGCAAAAGTCCAGGCTCGTCCGCGACGCTATCGAGGAGCTGCTCGAAGCTGATGACGATCTTTCGGCCATGTACTTGACAGAGAAGACGCATGATCTCTTCAGAGGGGAAGGTGACCACACGGAAGTCGAGTTGCTACTGGAGTCATACAACAAGATCTGCGATGAAGTGGTGCAGGAGGCGAGCAATCTTGTATCGAGCATCAAGAACACGGAGGAGATGTATATTTTACCTTGCAGCCTCTGCGGAATTTGGGCTAACATGTCGAATAGCATTCGGGCAATCCTCGACGCGAATCGCAACTCTCTCATGTTGCTTGACCTCAAGTTCAGTGTGGGGGCGCTCGGCCTAGCCGTGGGCACCTTCCTAGCCGGACTGTACGGTATGAATCTAGAGAACTTCATCGAGGAGACAAACTGGGGTTTCAGCGCAGTGACAGGTCTCTCTACGGCATTCTCACTGCTGGTGTGCTGGTATGGACTGGCTAAGCTGCGCAAGGTGCAGCGGGTAAAGATGGGCGGCGGCGCGCTGCGACACGGCGACCGGAACCATTGGTTCCACAATGACAGCGCCGATGCGCTGCTGGACCCGAGCAACCGTGAGCGGCTGAGGCGCATCAACATGCTGAAGCAGACGGCCGCTAAGCAGACCAAGCGGAAGTGGTTCTGAGCGGAGTGCACAAATAAATACAATCTCATTGGAGCTGTAGGATGGCGTTTGGGTTCAAGTGCCCGGTCCGAGACCCTCTTCCGAGGCGTGACTCGGGGCGCATATAGACGGGCGTTTTGTTTTGTGTGCAAGGCGAGGTCAGTCTGGCCTTGCGTGCCTGCCAGACTTTTTTGTATAATGAGTGCATGTTGGGTATTTCTTCTCTCACTGGTATTATTAGATGGCGGACATGTACGGATATAGACACCTTACACTCCGCTCTCCGCCTGCGGGTCGTTCAGGGGTCATCACAATATTTACGCATTAATCCAGGTACGAGAAGACTTTTACGGCAAGCAACGGTTGAACCCAGAAGGATGGCGCATGTGGAAACGAGAGCTGCTTCCTTCATCCGCCGCCACTTGCCGGCCCCGCCGCCGTCAGCTGTTGTCGTTTCTCTGGGTGGTTGCCCCGCATTCAATGGGATGCATGGAGACGACCCCACCAAGTCGCTGATTGGCATGCCCCGGCCCCTTTGCCGAGAAAAGTGACGCAGTTGGCTTCACCTTCCGTGGATCCTAAGCATCTTAAGACGCTCTTTAATTGCACATCAAAACTGCAAGTAAAGAGGCGTATTTCAACTCAATTGCGTCTCGGTGAGTCTATCTCATAGACTTGGTTAATTCGAAACCCCTGTGCCTGGCTGACACCAATGCGAAAGACGCACAAAGTGGGGGGTTGAGACATCAGGCCATCATCCCAGGTGAGTAAATGTGTACCACAACCGCCACGTTGCCCGTCCCAAGATGGCGGGAAGAGAGCCGGAGTCGGATAGGTTGAATAATCGGGGTCGACCCGGAACTCGGGTAGGGATCAACATGCCGAGACTTGCGGGTTCCGAGCCCCGCTGGATGACTCCGGGGTCCGTGAACGGAGGGGAGCTTGTCTTGCACCAAATTTCTCTTCTCTCTATGTGATACTACGGTTCGACTGACAAAGTAAACACAGTTCGGCAACACAAGGCTTGACCTCTGTACCAAACGGGTATGGCCTCCTCTTCACCATTATTCCCAGACTTAGACCTAAGTTCAACACGAAGTACTGACCCCATATCAGTCTCCAACAACCCTCCCCTATTATAGGCAAGATGTTGGACAGCATCCCCTCCGAAACTCCTCCGCCAAATCTCCACGATCTGGCTGAGGACCACTACTTCGGTGCCAATCCGCCACCCAAGGACCTGGAAAAGCACATTGCCCTCGCTCGCGAGTTTATTGACTTCCATTCTGCTGCTGGGAGACGACTCGTCCTGGTCACCTCGGGCGGGACGACAGTGCCACTTGGTAGGTTCCCTTCCCCCCCCCCCAAAGTTTTATGACGTTAACACGTTGGTCAAGAAAAGCAGACGGTGCGGTTTATCGACAACTTTTCGGCCGGAACCCGCGGTGCTGTAGGTTATTATCTATCGGTTCAAGCTCTCTCTTGAGAGGTCATATATGGGGATAGGAGACAACAGCACAAGACTCGTGCTGATCAATGATTATGCGCAGACTAGCGCTGAATACTTTCTTGAGGCTGGATATGCCGTCCTTTTCCTGTATGTGACGCCCCTGAGACTGACTACCTATGTTCTTCTACTCCGAAGCACAAACTAAGACTCAATAGACACCGCCAGTTCTCCCTCCTACCATTCTCTCGGCACTATAGCCATGCCACTGACTGCTTCCTCGACTTTCTGAGGGAGGGTCCTAACGGCAGCGTCGTAGCCAGGGACGAGGATGCTGGCAGGATGCTCCAGGTGCTGCGCAAGTACCGCAGCGCTCGCGACCGCCACATGTTCCTTGACCTACCCTTCGTTAGCATCTCCGACTACCTGCACGAGCTTCGCAGCATCGCAAGGCTGATGCAGCCTCTTGGTCCGCGTGGGTTGCTGTACCTCGCCGCGGCTGTCAGCGACTTTTTTGTGCCGGTGAGTTCCCCTTTGAACATGGATTCGAATACCCGCAAGTGGCCAAAACAAACTAACACACATCCCTAGCCCGAGCGCATGTCGGAGCACAAGATTCAGAGCACCAACGCGGTCGACTCGGCCCCGTCCAACTCCAAAAAGTCACCCTCCTCCGACAAGGGATCCGACAACGAAGAGGAGACGTTTGACAACTTCGACTCGTCCCCCGCCGTCCCCCGCTCCAAGTCCCTCGTCGTCGACTTGGACCCCGTCCCCAAGTTCCTCAAGAACCTCGTCGAGGGCTGGTCCCCGCAGGGCATGATCGTTTCGTTCAAGCTCGAGACAGACCCGACCATCCTCGTGCACAAGGCGCGCTACTCGCTCGACCGGTACCAGCACCACCTGGTCATTGGTAACTTGCTGTATGTCCTCCTCCCTCCCCCGCAACCACTCGGCTTTTGCTGACATTGCGGTAACAGATCCACCCGTAAATGGGAGGTTGTCTTCGTCGCGCCAGGCAGCCCGGACCGCTGGATTCGCGTGCCCACTCCGCAGCAGCGGCGGATGAGCAGCAGCGCCGGCGCTGGGTTCGTTATCCCTGACACGGTCGCAGCCGCGGAGGCGGCAGCCATTGCTGGAACGCTGGCCAAGGATCAGCCGCTCGACCCCAAGAGTTTGCCCGAGGGCGAGCCCGAGGTTGAGATCGAGGGGCTGATTATCCCCGCCGTGGGAGATTTGCACACCAAGTATATTGAGGCTTTCGAAGCGAGGAGGAGAGCCTAGGCCTGCTTATTGATGTATATGCTGAGATAGAGTTGGTACATAAGGGTTTATTTTAGGCATGCCTTATTTTATCATCGTTGTCAAGATTGCGTTGGCCATTATCATGGCAAGTTTCTGGCGAGCGCAAGATAGTATCAGAACGTTATATGTATTCATTCATTCTCCGCTATAAACAAGACCTGTCGTTCGCCAATGACATGAAACCCCCCCCTCCCCAAAATATACTGCGTATCATTCGATGCAATTTGCCCCATTCTCCTTCATATACAACCCATTGTAACATCCCCTATCCAACACCACGAAAGCCCAAAACAGATACACAACAACAAAACCCAGACCCCTTATGGCGAGTTCGAGAAACCCCTCGTCGTGGCCCTAACCGCGTACCCTAACGCCGCACTCTGTGGCGTCATAGGCAGCACAGCCGGCATCTCAGCCGACTTCTGGCCACCGGGCGGGCTAAACCGCATCCCCGCTGCCACAACCGACGACAAGCTCTCGCTTCCGCCTCTGCTCCGAGTACCGCCCCTACCCACTCCTCTGCCCGCGCTCCCCACAGCACTTCCGCCGCTGCCGGCCATCCCCTGCCTCCTCACCACCACCATCAAATCAATACTATCCTTCATGCTCCGCGAAATCTGCCGCAGGCCCTCGACCGTATCACCCGGCGGGAACCGCACCAGCTTCTCGACCAGCGCCAGTTTGATCTGGTCACCGAGCTCAGCCCATGCGCCGAACAAAGCGTTGCACAGTGCCCAGAACGCGGATGCCGGCCCGCCGGCGCGCGAACCGCCGCTGACGAGGCCGGGGTCGCGCAGGCGCAGAGTGGAGAGGCGGTCGCGGAGGAGTTCGGTCTGTCGGAGGACGGCGGTGCCCTTGGTCAACAGGAGGTCCCACTTCTCGGCGGCATTCGGAACAGTCGAAGTGGGCGTGGGCAACTGGGCACGGGCCTTGCGCAGGCCCGAAGCGAAGAGCGTGTTGAGGCCGGGGAGCAGACGTAGGATGAGCTCGGTAGCGGTCTTGAGGGAGAGGTAGAAGCGCTCGAATTGGCGGTCGGCCTCGTTGGATACGGGATCGGGCTGGGGCTCGGGATTGACGGTACTGGTGGCATTGATGGGGTTGATGGGGTTAGGATTAGGGTGCAAGCCACGACCGCGGCCACCGTCGCTATCAATGGAGGAGACGGCCGAGGTGAAGGACTCGCCTGATGATGAGGCTCCAGATGTCGGGCGCGCCGGGACGGCTGTGACTGCACGCCGACCCGCCGCTTCAGGGTTGTATGGTATGTCTGTCTTGACCAGCATATGTTTCTTAGGGGTGTTGCCCAGCTTCTTGGGATTTCTCAGTCTGGATCCGGATCGAACGGCCTCAGCGGCTGCCGACGCCGCGCGGGAACGTGGCTTGGGGGGTTCCGGGTTGGGGGAGTTCTGAGCCGAGAGCCATCCGCTGATGGCCACCCGCAGCTCCATAATGCTGTGGTAAACATGCATGAGAAACGTCCGCATGTAGCGCTGGTCGCCGTTATCCACGAGAAGGTCAACACTACTTATCAGCCTGGAGCAGATGTGGACATAGGCGTGGATGAGGGTTGTGTAGGCCCTCTGCATGCCGTCATGCTCTCGAGCTACGCCCCGTGCTCCAGACGCCAGATCGTAATCTTGGATAGCCTGCTCGAGCTCTTCGAAGTAGACATTGGTGTTGTAAAAGACCATCTCGAGGCTAGATCTCCGAGCACTTCCGTCATTGGTGAGGCTCATGAGGGTCTGGACTCCCAGATGTATCTGAAAGATGGAGTATAAGATTCCCCGAGCAACCTCCAGGACCGGGTCAACGGCCCTCGACTCATACTTGCGTACCGGCAGCGCAGCCAGTTCGCGGACGTAGAGAGGTCGTTGGAGGGACGGGTCTTCGGGGCTGAAGGGGTTTGTAAGTGTCAGACTACCGCTGTAACTGAAGCCTCTGAGATGGTTGCTGAATCGATTCATTTTGGGCTCATTTATGACCGAGAGTAGGTTTTGTGGTGGTACATCATCCGCTGAAGTCGGGCCGGCCCGTCGCGAGGACCGGCTTTCAGGCCTCTGCTCATCCTGTGACGGCCTTGCTGGCTCTGGATTGCTCCGCAAGCTCTCGGTTGATTTCCCCATGGTAAGTGGTATGATGCCTTGCTTTCGGGTTGTGGAAGCATTGCTGTACTGCGAGAGCCCTCTGAAGTGCGACCGGCCGGGAATTGGCGGCCTCGACAGCGAAGGAGATCTCGACACAGGCGGGGACGAGACAGTGTCAGCGCCCTTAACCCGGATAGGAAAACGGCCTGTGGCACGCCTCGTGCTCGTGGGCAAGCGTGGGGTGTCAGCACCTTCGCTCGACTCGTCATCGCCACCCTCGGATTCAGAGGCACCCTCGATGATCTGGGCGTTGAGGCGCTGAGCAAGGAACTTCTTGATTTGATCGGTTACCATCAACTCAACCACCTCGCTTTCGGAGAGAATCTCGTTGGAAAGCACATCACGCGGCTTCACCTCGAGGACTTCCTTGGGAGGAAACTTGATGGGGTTACCGGCCAATCTCAACCTCTGCAGAGACGTCATGTCTGCTAAGCCAAGGGGGAGACTCTCAATCTGGTTCTCCTGGATAGCAAAGGCCTTTAGAGAGGTTAGCTTGGCGATCTCAGGTGGGAGGTCCCTGAGTCTGTTGCGCCCGAGGTCAAGGAACTCGAGCGAGATCAGGTCACAAAGCTGAGAAGGGGTTAGCTACGCTTTAGGAACTAGAGTGAGAGCGAGAGTTACCGGCAGAGGAAACACCTCGAAGGCATTGTTTCTCGCCGCTAGATACCTCAGTGAGGTGCACTGGGAGAAGCGCACGGGCAGCGATGAGAGATAGTTGTGAGAGATGGCCAGGCTGGAGGAGTATCACGGTTAGCGCCAAGTTCTTTGACACTGAGTGAGAAGCGACAAGCATACCGCTCAACCCCGCCGCGCAGGATGTCGACGACCTCATCTGGCAGGGCGGGGATGTTCTTGCGGATAAGATCAAGGGTGATGCCGGGCTTGAGGCCATCGGCATCTGCGGGACGGTTCTCATCGTCAGCAAGGGCCTTCTTCCTGGCCTCGCGGACCAGAGCAATGACCTGGCCTGGCGAAATGGGCGTCGTAGCAGTGGCAGGAGCGGCTGCAGCAGGTGTTCCTCGCGATTGCGGGGGTGGGACGAGACGGCGCGTGGGGATGCTCTTGAGGTTGAGGTTGCTCTGTAAGAGCTGGGTCAATTGCCCCGGCTGCTGGAGCTGCTGGAGCTGCGGTGGTGGGGCCTTGCGATCCATGTGCAACCCACGTTGTCGAGCAACAGGAAGGAGATACGGAGTCGATTCGTGTCAGCTGGCCAATCCCCCGACAACGATTCTCGCCGTCCATCGCTCGCAAGACGGACTACGGCGAGTAAGCGATTACGGATTACGGCGATGCTAAGCTAGCTAACTTACGCAAAGCCCTCTTGCTCTTGACGCTGAGCACAGACCATCCGGGAGTTTGCGATGCTGCTCCCGCTGCTCCCGCTGCTCCCGCTGCTCCTTCTGAAACCCTCACAACCGCACGGAACGACGCTCGCGAGCCAATGAAATGCCCGTACTCAATACTGCCTAATACTCTGCTGTTGACACGGCGTTTAGCAGTCAGATAACATAGCGTCATTCGCCCAGTGAACCATTACTTGTTCATGTATTATTTGCTGTTACTTGTGTACCAACAAGGGTTTGCATTAGGCTGTGGCTGTTAGGACCGTCTCATTCAATTGCAACTAAGCCAACATCGCCCACCTCACTCAACATTGCCAAATAGTCTGAGGCGAGCATCATGAGGCCTAAACTTACATTACTCGGCCACTATGAGACCCATTGGTGCGAAACTAGTCTTAGAGGAACACCGAGACAGACATGATAGAGCAAGAAGCCAGGTAATGAGATGGAAACAGTCTGTGCGACCCGAAATCTCTTCAAGTGACACCAATCTCACTTGAACAGCTTCCAATCCATTGCCAGTTACAAACGCACTTCTCCAATGCATTTTCTTGATAGGAGTGATATCAGCAGTGAAACCAGGCCTAAGACACTGAAGTGGCTTCCTCACTCTGTCCTCACACGAAGCAAGGTGTTTTATGAGATGATGAATTTGATCATTCGGCCGGGCGGCCTTGGATCAGGGAAGGGGTGGATTGAGCACATGTAGATCACAGCGACAACACACCTCACCCACTCACATCCTCCACGGAAAGCAGTTACCGCTCCTCCAAACCGTGTCGCACAAGCCAGACCAACTCACCATCAGCCATAAGCTCCGTCCGTGAACCGACGTGAACAGCAAGCCTAGCCCACGACTCACCTCCTACCTTAACTACCACATATAACACAGCAATGCTTCCCACGCTTACACCACAACCAACCGCCACGGATCCATCAGGACGTGTTCGCCCTTCACTCCCACTCCCACTCCCCCTCTTTGTCTTCCCCGCTCTCAAACCGCCACTCAAACCTCACCTCACTCAATCCCACATCCCAAGTCCCCAACAGGCAGGCCGTGACACTATCGAATGAACCCTAAGCCCAACCTAGCCTAAGCCGGCTTTCAACAAGAGGTATTGCATAGTCAAGCCAGGTTCAAACAAACAACAGGGGGTTGCGTGTGGTGGCGGGATATGTGCAGCGTGAAAGGGAGGAGAGGGGGGCATTCGGGAATGACTCACTCGGCGACAACAAGCCCAAGACCACACATACACACACACACAAACACACGCATACACACACACACGCACACACACACACACACACACACACACACACACACACACACTCCCGGACAAAAACATCCGCAAAGATGATGGACGGTACCGACGTCGGCAATAAGGCGAACAAACCTTGGGAAGGGGTATCCACATACCTGTCCCGCATGCCTTGAATTGCCTCAAGCCTCAAGCCTCAGGCTGGACTTGGAAAAGGAAAAGTCTCAAAAACCCTCAGATTTCGTGCACAAACCCGACACTCGCCAGGTGACATTTCCTCGCCAGTCACAGCTCGCCCCGCTGTCCTTGCATCCAAAATTAGCACATGTTGTAACAACGAACTTCCAGAAGACAACAAAGAAATCCACGACTGGACAGTCGAAAGAGGGGGGGGGGGGGGCAAAAACTTATTCCTTGATAAAGTCGATGGTCTTCGACACCAACCAAACGGCAGCAAACACGCCAGAGGGACCCCGCCGCTACACGACCTGTTCGTTCGTCCGGACGTCTGCTCGCTCCATCCCGATCCGGAACGAATCCGATTCGGGTGCTCTATTGAAGAAAAAAACCTCCGGCCGGCGGGAGTATCCCGAGGGATAGGAGTCCAGGAACCAGACCAGTGGGGAGGCAAGCAAAGTGCGTGAGGGGGTCCTCTTTGTTCAGGGACCCCTAACTCTACATCGTAGACACAGGAGAGCAATATCGCTTTCCGTCGACTTGCCTCATTTGCTGGTCCGTCTGCGCTTGCGGCGCTCCATCAACGTAACTGCCGCAACGTAGCGCCATCGAAGCATCGCATCGCATCGCACGAGAAATGACCACGAAACTCTCTGTTCGCTTTCGACGACTCTCTCAACAGATACGGTAGGTAGGGCTGCTAGCTTATTCGGATCTGGCTAATAGCATTGTATCTCTGTGACTGTGTGGCTAGTCGAGCGGATCCTTTCAGAGAAATCCAGACTCCAGTTCGTTCTCCATCCAGGGCCGTCCAGGTTTTGTAGCGGCCCGAAAGGGATCTGTCTGTTTGCCTGTCTCTCTCTCCTGTCTGGTAATAATAATAAAAGGATCCTAAAACTCCATTTTTGATGCAATAAGCCTCAGGCTTGGAGAGCAGCAGCAAGAGACGTGGGGAAACCGGGCAAACCGTCTTTCGTCAGTCCACAACGTGGACAGCCGTCAGCGTCGTCCAGTTTCTCTGCTGCCCGATTCCCATCCATTATGCTCCTAATAATTCCCTTCTTCGCCCCCCTCCCCCCCACTCCCCCCAGCGTCTAAAGACGCTGAGGGTTATCTTCTGTGTTCGAACAAGTAAACAACAAAACCTCCCCAAAAATAAGACCCCTTCTTCATCGTACACAAAGTCAACAACAGCCACCCATCGCCATCAAATTTGACCGTGAGCCAACCCGCCCCCTCCCAGATGCCATTTCCCCAGATCCAGGACAATGCATGCAAAAAAAAAAAAATTGGAACACGCTGAAGTCGCCTGTTGTTTTTCCTTGGGCCCACCATCTAAGCCGTCTATTGAGCTAGATGTCTTCCAAGGCTGTTGTTGTTGGTATCAAAACCTTCGTCGAAACCGCCCTTCTCATCATCCCCTCGAAGGGCCCGACAAAGGAAAATTAAAGTACTGTCACAATTGGGGTCTGTGATAAAAATTTTGTGTTTTGTCGGTATGTGCAATGTTGCTGCAGCACTGGCGAGATGCCCATTATTGTTTTAAAATGGTGGATAGATGTGTATGCGCCAAGCATTTTGCCAAGTTAGGGGAGGATCCCTCCCCACATTCCCGGGCCGCCTACACCACCCATCGCTGGGTGGAGTGACGACATCATAAAAGGCTCCGCAGCCTCGGTCGAGCAGCACAACCGCTTGTTGCTTCCCTGAAGGGTCGCGTGAACCGGCATCTGCTGGGGTCGCCCACGAATCATCGAGTCCGACCATGCCGACCCACCGCTCATGAAGCGACCAGCAAGCATATCTCGGACGTTCTCTTGCAACGAGCTGTTGTCGATGGATGCGGTCCGGCTCCGCTTGGAGCCAGCCCGGACCTGACCGTGACGCTGCAGCTCTTGCAAAGCACGGGCCGCATCGTCCATCTCACGCTGTCTGCGCGCCAAAGGAGTCTCCAGGGACATGTCGTGAAAGTCTTTACCCACCGGGCCGGTGTAGGACTCGGGCGACGCTGTCAGGCAGTCCACCTCGTAGTCTTCGGGGACCGAGGCAATGGCTAGCCTCAGGCTCGACCTCTCACTGCATAGCTTCGCGTATCGGCATCGCGCCAGAACATCCAGTTTGGCTGACGGCGCGCTAACCGACGAAGCAGAGGAGATAGAGGAGGAACGTGAAAGCCGGGACGAATCCGAGACCATTGATTCGGGAGAAGACGCCGTGGAGATGGAGTTGGCGAGCGAGGAGCGGCGTGTGAAGTGGTTTTGAGGGGACGAGGTAGCGGAGGCCGGCCACCGGTCGAGGGACTGGGCGGCAGCGGTGCATGAAACCTGTGCCATGGCGAAGCCCATTGAGCCCTTGGAGAGGAGGTAGGACGCAGCACTCACTGCAGGAGTGCTGAATCCGCTCGTCTGGGGTGTCAGTCGAGGGGTGGGCAGAAGACCCAGCGCCGGAGCAAAGCGGCCAGGAGTATATACAGAGGCCGGAGTTGGCTCCATGACGGCAGGGGTGACATGGGGCTTGGGAGCGAGTTCGCTATCATATCCAAAGGCGCAAGTGCGCTCGCTGGGTGTAAAAATGGGTCGAGCCCGAGGCATGGCCTCGGCATAAGCGTTCAAAGCATCAAAGTTGTCGAGCTCGGGGGTCAGCGTCAGGATGACGGCCCGGAACTCTTCGCACTGGCGCTCATACAAACGCTGGGCAGCGGCCCCCGAAGCCGGCGGCTGCGGAGGCGTAAATTTCATCACACACTCGGTCCAGCGATTGTAGACGTCGTCAGTGATGTGAAGCTTCCAGTTGACGGCCAAGAGGAAGGCCATTTCATTTTGGTTGATTTCGTTTGTATGGAGGCCTGAGATCTTGCTCCATGCCCGCGCCGAGTAGTTGCGATCCTGCAGATACTTGGAAGCCAAGATCAAAGCAGCGAGAAACATACGACGGCCGCACTGGATAGCCTGACTGGCATGGCAGTCGTCAGGCTGCTCCATCGTGAAGTCGCGATCCGGGACACGGGGCTTAATCAGTATCAAATAATAAAGGGCTACCTGCAGTGTGGAGTAGCTGGTCCGCGAGCGGCGCAGCGTCTCCTGGATGAAGGTTCGCAGCGGTAGGACCGCATTGCCGCCTTGCTCGTTGCGAGCAACGACCGACGATGTGGGCCATATCGCCTCAACAATATGTGCCGATGAATCTGAAGTTTGGTTTAAGCTGAAGTCCATCGCGGCGTATCAAAAGTCACCCTTACCGATGAGATTGTCGACAAAGTTCACCTTCCGGTCGGCCTGTCGCACGAGGGTGGGAGGACGGCCGGCACGAGAAGTCACGGAGTTGGAGGTGCGGCGCGGGTTCTGTCGGAGCTCCAGAGGGAGGTCGGCTGGAACCTGTTGCTGCTGTGGTGGAAGGTATAACTTGGGGTTGCTGTCGAGGAGCTTGTTGAGGGGCTCGCACGAGCTGCCGATCGAGCTCACCGAGGATTGAGAAGAGGGCGCGGACTGGGAGAAGCAGTACGAGTCGCAAGAGTCCGAGTCGGACGAAGTGGCGCTCGAGTGGCTGTCGTCGGAATGCTGGGAGGAGGCATCGGACCAGACTGAAGAGGAAGAGGCGGAAGCCTGGGGGGCTAGTATGAGGTTGTAGGGCGCATTGTGTTGGAGTGGGACGAAAGGCGATCCATATGCATCGCGCTTCATCTTGAGTTACGGAGGGCGGAGTTGCTTCCAAAAACCTCCAGTCGCCGTCAAGCAGTGTCGACCGATGAAAACCAGGGTACTGAACGTATCGTGAAACCTATCGAGATGTGAGTTCCACAACAAGCCGCATGGGTTGCCGTGAAACTGCGAGTGTCGAAGAGGGAAGGCGTCTAGAGCAGCGAGTGCAGAAGCGACTTCTTTTCACGAACGATCAGACCGGTTGACAGAGCGGAGACGGCGACTGGAGTAGAGTATATTCTCGCAAGAGGCATTGTGTGTGTGTTTCGCTGACGAGAGCGAGGGGAAAGGAGGTTATATGGCAGCTACTGTTCTACCATACGGGCGGAAGGCGGGTGAGGGTGAGGGAGGGAGGGAGGGAGGGAGGGAGGTGGGTGGTGGAGGGGAGAGTCGCGAGACCGAAGTCGCAGCAGCGGCGTGCCGGGGTCGAGATGGGTGTTGTGGTGTTGAGGTCTGGATGCAGGCTATGCAGGTACGGTACGGGCAGCTTGGTGTGGCTGACGACCCGAGGTCTTTAAATGTGGCCGGCGAGTATGGCGATGGCCTGAGGAGAGCAAGCACTGTGACTCCTATGGGCGCGTGTCCCAAGGGGCGATGTGGTCGGGTAACTATGGGGTGGCCCTGGTCTGTCTCGATGACTCCTCTGAGGGTTCAGGGTGGCGAGGGCCTAACCGACTCTTGCCGCTGGGGGAAACAGGTGGCTCCAACTGGCAGGCGTGGTGCGACGGAAGCCTGAAGCGATGGGTCTTTCAAGCGCTGTGGCGACCCCCCCCCCCAAAAAAAAAAAAAAAGTGTCACGGCCGGCTTTGGATGAGCACAAAAGGATGAGTGATGAGTGTGAGAGTCTGAGTCTGAGTCTGAGTCTTTCTGTTGCTTGTCTCTTTTCTTTTCCTGTGCCTTCTTTGAGCCACGTCCACAGCGGGCTCTCTCGGGCTCTGTTGAGTCTTCTTTTTTTCGGGTCGGATTGGTAACGCAGCCAGGCAGCGGGTGGGGAGAGGGCAGAGGCGCAGAGTTTGAGCTTCGGTGGTTCCGCGTTCAGCACGACGAGGGACGCCGAGGCTTATATTCTTGCACGGGGCCCGACAAACGGTTGAGGGTCACGGTCTGTTGGTCTGATGGTTTTCCTTTGTCGCAGGGAGCAAGTGAATGCCGCGCGAGAAAGGGAAACGTGCTAGACAAACAGGCAAGGACGCATTGGAATGGGAAAGGACAGAATAAACGTATTGAGAGGAGATGGGTATGGATGGAAAATAAATAAAACCACGGCAATTAAACTTGATCCGGAGAGAGAAATATACAGATCTCACAAGCAGACTGCTGAAGAGTCGCCCTTCCTAGATCTTGAAGTTGAGCATGGCTGCAGCAGTGCTCGATGGGGGGGGAAGGAGAAAGGGAGGGTGTTTCGGCATGGTTCGTGGGTGCCGAGCAGTTTTGAATGGGGACGCTTCTGGAGATGCTTGTTAGGGGAGTCGGGATGGGGGGTGCCACTGCCAGCGAATTGCCAACTGCCCTGCTAGGTAGAGAGACAGTACATCCCACCTCACCTCGCTGCAGCATGGAGTACATTGGAGGCCGGCGTGCACCAGGCCGCCTACCATTTTCCTAACAGCTGGGGCCGAAGCACCCCCCTTGCACCGCCGGCCGTCGTTCTACTTTCTCACCTCATTCCCCGGTCTCTTTCCCGCCCGTTCTGCTCCCATCTTCGCCTCCGATATCTGAGATGTCTCCTAAGAAGCATCCGGCTAGATAACCTTAGGGGATACCGTGAAGGGACTTGGGCACCCTGCTAGAGGGCGCACAAGTGCTAGTGCACACCGAGCGGGTGGTGATACTGCTCTCTCTATCACAGGAAGCAGGTAGGTATGTATCGACACCAAAGCTGCCGGCACCCTGGCCTCCATTTCGCTGCGAGACGCTCGCCCAGTGGAGCCAGTTTCAACTCGTGGTGGGATGCGATGAGAACTGGCAAATCGGCGGCGCATTGATTGGCCTGACGCTTCCTGCACGACGGCGGGGCGATATTCTAGTTGCGCTAGGTTGTGTGTGTGTGGCCAGTTCATCCATCCATCCAGAAGCAGCACAAAGCCAAAATTACCCCTGTCTAGCGCCGACGCACCAACCGTATGAGGCCTAGTGTGTAAATGATGGCGCAGATGCATCATCAACACCCATCAGCGCCGTACCGCTGTTGATTTGATCCTGCCGCAGTCACTGTGTTCCCCCCTCCTCGTCTCTCTCATTCTCGTCCGGAAAGACGACATCACCTTTGTGGTCTGCTCATGTTCATGCGTCGCTTCGACAGTCAAAATGGTAGAAAATGCGACGCCCTCAAAAGGAGACGGAAGACGCATGAGATGGGCCGACTTGCTCCATGTAATCTCCCGTCTTCTGTTACAGCGTCTGAAAAGCAAATCAATTTAGCATTTTACATCATCGCCGATGGGGGTGAGTTGAGTCACACACGACCCAGCCGTCTCTCATCAACGGACAACGGTAGAGCTGAGCTGAGATGGATGTTATGGTGACAGGGGTGGGCGGGATGAAAGCAACAGGAGAGGTCTTGGGGGAATTGCCACAGACACTCTCACTCGCCCTCCAAGAAATCGGAATCGGAAACGAAGGCGAGATCCGTATTACCTGCCGTTTTCACGCCAGTTTTGGCCTGCTTGTCCACACTGTCGAGTTTGCTTCCAGGCGCTTTGTGTTTTCATTGTAGGCGGGCAATGGAAATCCCCTCCATTCTCAGCCTTCTCGCACCACATGCTTGTGTCAAGGTTGCCTCATCATCGAGTTCACGGGGACCTTGATCACGGAATACCAACCCCGCCGTAAAGTTTGACCTCATTGATGACGCTGAGTGCGGTCAAGGCGTCATTTATTAACGGCAGGCCACCTGTTTCTTTGGGTAGGAAACCCTTATGCCATAACCACGGGGTAAACGAAACGGGATCCCTCTTACCTTGGATTACGTCCATTTTGTAACTTTTACAAACGTTCGCAACATCTGAGAGGTCGAGGAGCGTATTTACGGTTATGCGCTTACCAACAAACCAGGGCCGGAGTTTATAGGCGTGTGAATTGGCAGCCTGTTCTGCGATAATTACCTCTTGCGGCAGAAAGCTCAAGCCCCAAAGGCAAGCCCTCCTCATCATCGCCCCCCTAATCTCGACCACCACCAGGTCATGCTGTCGCAAAAAAAAAAAAGAGGTTGAGTCTGCAACAGTCAACGAAACCCTGCTTCGCCCAGTGACGCATTGCGGGCGAGCAATGACACTCTTTTCGCATTTTCATTGTCTCCCAACTCATCTCCATTTTTTTGCCTCACAGCCGCACCATCAGTCATCAACCCTACCACCCAACCAAGGCTTTGAAAGTGCCGAGTTAAATTTATCGCAGAAGCAAGGCACAGCCTGCAAGTTCTTACTACTACAGAGAGCGAGCGTTTGGTTGCCAGGCGGCTCTGAGGTTGTCAGGTTGCCTTTCACTTCGCATCTTTGTCTGCATCTTTGTCTGCATCTCTCGAGTTGTCAGGTTTGTGAGAATTGCGCAAGCCAATGCAGGCAGCGTAACTGTTTCGAAATATCATGTTTGCCATCTACACCCTGCGCAGCACGAATACGCCTTGCACGCCCGCTACGAGAGGAGCCGGTGGTAAATTTGCTTTAGGTAGGGAAAGAGCAACAACATATCTCCACCGCCCCGACTACCTATCTCCAGGTCATCTGAACCCGGCCAAGGAAGGCAGCATTCCGAGACTCGATTGTCTACAAATGCATCTATATTTGACCATGATGCAGGTTCTCGTCGCCGATCGCGGTGTCAAGGGACGCAAGACCAAGTTACGCGACAACTACCCCACAGTTGGCAACTATGCGGCAGCCAAAAGCAGCATGACACCAAAGAATAGAGAAACTCGGGCCTTACCCCGGGACTGGGCTGTGCTAATGTGTATCAAAAGCCTCATCAATGCCCCTCACACAGCCAGCGTGGATGCCGTCAAAGAGCTAAGCAAGCCATTAGCTGACGCTCGAGGGGGGCAAACACTCGGAGTTCGGTCAACAACGAGAGGTTGGCGTTGATGTTGATATTTCATATGCACTGGCCGTTTCTTCTGGCTGGCTATCATGAATGCTGGGTGAGAAGGACGCGTCTTCTGCGACCCGGCCAGGGCGAGCCCCACGCAAACGAAGCCCCATCTGGGTCTCTATCTGGGTCTCCATCCGGACGGCCATGTATGTACATGGCTCTCTCTCGCCGGCCGGCACTGGACACTTGCGTTCAGACAACTGGCTATCACCAAAACGAAAACGTGTGGGCGCGAGGAGCAGGAGCACAGGCAGGATACAGGATAAGGATGGAACGCCCAGAGATGAATAGGAGCCCTCAAGCCACAGACAGGAAAGCATAGTCTTGGCCCTCGTTGCCGGGCCCCGCGATGCTGCTCTCATTCGCCACCGCTCGTCCTCCCCTCCACCTCGCCCTCGTCGACTGGAAGACTAACTCAAAGCTCCAAACTCCCCCAACTCTAAGTTTCCAGCGCACCACGGAGATATAGACCACCGTAGTGCCGTGCGAGCAGCACCCCTCCCTTGGGCGGACTACGGCGCGCGGCTTGTCCGATTGATGCTGCATATGCTGGATGCTGCCCGTTTCTGCACGCCAGCATCCCAACATCCCTTTCCCTCCTCCCACTACCACCCTTCTTACCAAACTAGCGACAATTTTCTGTACAGCCTGTTGACCCAATTCTGCCCAGCCAGGCAAGTGGGGAGGGTCGAATCGGAACCATTCAACTTTCCTCATGCGATGCCTGCTGTACCCAGGAGGGTATTAGGAGAAAGCTCGTCATGGCGGCATGGGGGCGTGTTCATTTTGCCTACCCACCAGACCCGAAGCCCCCTCGCAGCCGCAAAGAACGCACGGGATCGAAAGGGATGGGGAGAGGGACCAGATGGGAGGGGGGAGGCTTATTACGGGAACAGGCTGGACCCCACAAACTGCGAGAGTGGTGATGAATGAGAGAGCGAGTATGCGTAGTAGTGTGAAGAGACACACAGAGTTGCTGCTGGGCTGGTTGCTGTTCACGGAAACGATGGCCGCCCGGCGCCTCCAATCAACATGACGGCGGGCAGCCCCCTTTGGCACCCCGCTTGCCCACAACCTTGCACCCACCTCCCCCTTTGCACCACACACCTGACGACAAGTTCGGGAAAAGGAGCTGATGTGGTCTCGGGGATCCGCATCAGCCAGCCATCGGTAGCAGCAGGTATCAGCAGCAACACGAGGCAGAGACTCTATGCTTCGATCTTGTCCGTGTGTGGTGTCGGTCCCGGTTGTCAGTCGGTATCGCTCCTCTCGAGGCTGGCCAAGCCCATGTCTGGCAGCATCTACCAAGTACCTTGCCGCAGGCTACCAAGAGGTGAGGGCGCCGAGACGGACGGCCACCCGCGATGCAGAGCAACCCAACAAATCATGACAAATGAAGCCAAAAGGCAAGAAGCCCATCATGTCGGCGTCATGTCGTGCGCCGTGTCTCGCGAGGCAGACAAGCCAGCAGACAGCTGTTCACGTCCATTATTCACTCCCACCGGGTCGCCTTGTCTTGTGTTCGCGACGGTGTTTGGCCAGAGTCAGCCATGCCGGACTGGAGGGACGTAAGAGGGACAGTTTAGTAAGGGGGGCTTGCTGTCGTCGTCGTCGAAGAGGGTCGGCGGCGGCAACCTACAGCTTCCGTTGCCTATCTGACTGTCTGTCGGTCTCGCTCGTCTTCCTGATCTGGAGAAAAGCTTGCTGGCGCCCCAATCAAGACCAGGCACTATCGCATCGCCAGGACACCCAAGCCAGCTTCTTCTTCCGGCTATGAGCCGGCCCTACAGCAGCCGGCCGTTTATTATGAGGCAGGGATGGCCAACCTCAATCTTCGAAACGATGCTGGGCCATTTGGATTTTAGCCTTCGTGCCTCCCTGCCGCACGAGCCAATCACGGGCGCATAGGGGCCTGTTCCACGACGATGACTCAACCGACTCTCTCCTGAACACCACTTTTTCACTTGGCCTGGCACTCACACTGACACTCAACGACCCTCCCGCCCAAAGCCCGATTCCCAGCACGATGGAGCTGGCCAATATTTCTTTTTCTCTCACACGCTCTGAGATTGTGAGGTCCGCGATATCGGATGGTAGGTGGTGTGCCTGGGGGGCTGTTTTGGCCGAGTAGCCATCTGTCCATCTGCCCATTCTGTATAGGTGTGCAGTGTCGCTGTTGCCGTCTGTCTGTCTCGGCTCCATCCTATCACTATGGGACGAGGCCTCCTCAGCCGTGCCAACACACACACCACAGTTTCCACAATGCGATCATATGAGAGTGCAGAGTTTTTTCAAGGAGAGCAAAACTCCAAGACGCCAGGCTAGACAGTACAAGCGACGAGGAATGATTGCAACACTGCCAAACTGCGTAGCTCGCAAATAAAAACACAGGCACAAGGGCCCCCATCCATGCAGCCAGTCGGCAGTGAAGGGCAGCATCACGTTGTCGTGGGCCGGTGCAAGAGGACCATTTCTTACATGGAGTCAGCGTCTCCTGTTGTCTGTTAGAGGATCGCACCACCACCACTACATACATACACACAACAAAACGCATGGAACAAATACATGCGGCACCGACAGCGGCCAAACAGCCAAACACACGGTAGGCAACGCAGGGTCTGCGAGGCAGTGGTGTCGGTCAGGGATAACCAGGGCGATTCCACTCGGTGGGTTTACCGCGCGCAGGGCCCCAGCAGCCTGAGAGCGAACAGAAAGCAAGCAAGAGAACCAATAGAACCTCTACCTTGACAAACAGCCGGCGGGCTCAACCGCAACTGCAGCGGGCGCTCCCAAGCTGCAGCGAACTCTACAGGCCGGCTTTGCCGCCCTTAGGTATTTACAAGCGCCCAGCCCGACGCCTGGATTGCGTATCTAGTGTACTGCGCACCCAAGGAGGTGCATAATTGTGGTTTGCTGATATGGTTATCAGAACGAACAGCAGAACTGGGTGCTTATGGCGCTCTTGTGTATCGCAGCGGCCAATGGATTAAACAAACAATCCCCCTTCAGCGCGGGGTACCATAATCCAAGGCAGTAAGTGCTTTACGCCCGGATCTGTTCAAGCAATGCTTGTTGGCTCAGCCAGCTTTCTATGCGATACGATCCCAAGGCCTGCCATGTGATGCGGGGAATTGTCTTTGGGAAATCCAGCAGCGCGAGCGGGCGATGGGACCCGGGTGGGATGGAAAGAGGAGACGCTTCGAGAAACTTGTCTTGCGGTCTACCAGGCTTCCAGAACAGGCTGCAACAAGTTTTGGATTGTTCCCCCTCCTTTCAAGGCAATCAAGAAATCCTTCAGGAATCGTCGACAAACTTCTGTCCTTATTCCCACACGCAGAAACCAGGGCTCCCCACCATGCGCTGGGACACGGCACCCAGATTACCCCGCCGCAACGAAACACTTGTCTGTGTAGTGCACGTTGCTGCCGGGGCTGATATGCTGATCGGGCGGATCTGCCGGGATGCTAGAGAGGAACGCCGCTATCTCAGCCTGTCTTTGGCTGCGTACTTGCACTCGGCGCTATCCGTAATAATCGACACGATTCGTATTCCGGAGTGTAAATCCGGATTCCATCCAGGCTGTGGTGGCTTGCCGCTGAGGATGCGGCGACGATGGGCTGAGGACCGACGGATCTGCCGTCTATCGTCTGTCTTTCAGGCGAGCGAGCAACACCAAGGCAAAGCAAGCCACGCCAGCCCAGCATGACTGGGGAGATGTGGATACGGGGGGCCGGATGCCAGACAGACACTCGTGATGCAGCAATACAGACTGGCTGGGATAGCTGAGAGACTCGGAGCTGGTCATCAGTCGGACAGGGCTGCCGCAGAGCGCAACAGCCAGCAACAACCAAGTATGGGAGCCAGCAACGGTCATCAATCAGCCCTTCCCGCACAATTGCCCAGCTCGAGTCCGCAGCTTGTCTCCAAGGGTCCAGCTCCACAGGGTTGGCGTGTCACGGTGTGGCTCCGGGAGTTGAGATTCGTACCCTCACGAGACCCGGAGGCCTTTTTTTCGGAGGACCAGATCCGAGCCGCTGCGATACTACTGACCACTGCATATGGAAAGCATGCAACGAGTGGGCTGCCGCTGAGTCACTGGAGGGCGCTGCCGACCACGGAGTGTGTCGAGACCTAATGCGGCGGAGGGTTTTGCTTGGCGCCTGTGTTTAGCAGGGGCAGTCGGGGCTTGGGAGGCCAGTGACGGCCAGTGGAACTTGGCCCACAACCCGATTCTACCCCATAGCAGTCGCAATGCCTCGTGCGACAAGGTCGAGGGTTGCTGATGACCATTCGACGGCGGGCAAAAACACGGATTGCAAGCCGGTGTCGTCGGCACGCCCCGGGTCGGTGCTGGTTTGCTGGCGTGCACCGCTCAGCCTGCATTCACGCTGGCGCCTTCACAGCAATACACGATACACACTCTCACACATGGCTCATCCAGCCTATTTTGCCTCACCAAGGGAAGCGACCGAGCAGACTAGGTCAAACAGGGTGGATCAGAGAAGCGCGCTTTTTTTATGACTTCGCCTCTTGTCCGAATGACCAGAGTCCGAACCGGACCTGATCACCGTGGGTGTGGGTGTGTGTGAGCGTGAGCGTGAGTGAATCCCATCAGGAGTGACAGGATCGGTGGGTTTTCGGGTAGCGCAGGCAGCAGTCTCACCCTTACACTCACTCACACTCCTGCTCAGCGACCAGCTTCACTCACCACTCACCTCACCCGCCGGCTCACTCACTCACTCGCCTGCTTAGAGACTCAGGGGCTGGCGAAGAGCGAGAGCGAGAGGCGTGCTGAGAGTCCGGGTCAGGTTTATTGCTTACCTTAGCTGACGTCCCGACGGCGTTTTGGGAATGGCCATCTGTACGCCCATTTCCAGTCTTACCAGTCACAGGATTCTCCTATCCGGCCCAATCCAAGCCCGCAGATGCGGAATCCGGGGGGGACCCAGGGCTAGCCTCGTGAGACACGGCTGACAGAAAACCCTCCGCAGACATCAGAGTCTGAGTGCGGGGTCATCATGAGAGCGGCGAGGATGGAGTCGATTGCTTGTCTCCGAGGGTCTCATTTCCGCCAGAGGTATTGGTTGATGATGAAAAGGGCTCAGCGCAGTTTCTGGGTTTTCGATTGCCGAGGCTGGCCGCCGTCCGCCCCCTGGTCTCACACCTCGTGGTCCAGGTGTGGCTGAGAGCTCTCAATCCACCATTTCCATTACCGGACTCGTCATTCGGTGGCCAGACTCACTAACTCCAAACAAATGAACCCCCGGCCTGGCCTGCCACGGCCCGCTTGCCTTCGGGGTCCGCGTTTGCGCTACCAAAGCTCAGCTCACCTTGTGACTCTGGGGTGTTTATGGAGAAAGGAACGACTGTGAGTATTTTGCCTCCTTCCGAGCGAGGATGGATTTATGGTTACGTATCTGCGAGACTGCCTGTTATGGCTTCTGATGCCGAAAAGGGCATCAGCTTTCATTGTGAAGATGACCCATAAGCTAGGAGAGTCTGCGGCTTAGCCACCTAATGATACAATCCTTCGAGCTCCTCTAGGCATACAAGCCAGCGCCGAGTTTTTGAGTCGCCTTCTTACGTCTTGTCTGTCTAGTTGACAACACGAAGTGATGATACATCGGGGAGGTGGCGGCGGCAAGACGCAACTTCGCCGTCGTCGGGGTTGAAGCTAACCCAAACAATGACATATCCACCTCGATTCAAGCGCAATGACGCATGTGTTGGAAGTAGTCCCCCGAGCACACAATGCGCGGTTGGATATCCAGGCAGGACACTGAGCGTGACATGATACCAGATGATTCACTAGGAATATATTGGTCTCCCATTCCAAAGAGTACAACAAAGCAGAGCCACGGCTGCTCAGCTGATGGGTAGCACCCAACGCGGCGGCAACATCCGTTGGGGTCTACTAGTATGGCTTCCGCCGATGATTCCCGCCGAACGCTTCCGCCGGGGCGGAGGATGGGATGGATGCCAGCTTAAGTAGGCTAATAGGTGACAGAAAATAATCTCCTAGTGGCATCGTACCGAGATACATGGTATATTGATACATATCCTCAGAGTTGAAGCTCCCTAACTTCATCCCGATGATGCCTACCTACTTACTCGTTTGCAGCATCGTCTCCCCATCCCATAAACACCTGCATACGACAACTTCAATAATTCAGGTAGATGTGGGTACACCGCCCTTCGCCATAGAGAGGAGACAGACGCCTGGCTTTTCCTGCAAGCCCCGGTCGGGGGTAGGAGTCCTGTAGGTGCTTCCTAAAGGCTTCACCAACGTCCACTGCATAAGCACACACGGCCTAGACATAACCAACAAGTTGACAGCCAACAATCAGCCACCCCCCGGCCCCTCTTTAGTTTCAGTTTGCGAAGTCAGTTTTTTTTTCTCTTGCTGGACCGTATTTGCAGGAGCCATAGAGGTGTCGACTTTTTTTGGACTTTTTCTTTTTTTCCTGTGGAACTCCCAATGAGATTATTGTCAAGGGGAAAAGGGGGAGTACAAACATCATCACCAGTGATGGCGTCTGCAAGGCATATTTTTTTTTATATTATACCGCTGTGGGCAACACGAGAATACAGGTAGTAATGGTCTCGACTTATATTTGGAAAAAATACGCAACTAGCCGGTCAGTCCATTGCGATCCTGCCACCGGCCCGCTCAAACTTATATCCACGATCGGAACCTGAAGCTAGACATCAAATCCAGCCAAAGCATACCACCTCCAGTCCGAGTTAGACGAGATGCCTGAGTTGCCTTTAATCTACAACCCCTCCGCCAAGGCCCTGATGATGGATTCGAGTAGGCGCTTTTGAAGCAACCAGTATACACAAATAGCACCTTCAAAACACATCAAAGCACCGTGGAGCGGTTGATGTTATCGGACATGTAGTTTGCGAGACAGATCCAGGTACCTGGGCCCTGGTCTCCTATGTCGATGTTGAGAACAAAACACACATATCACCCATGGAAAGACTATGTAATAATTACTTACCTATACAACAACTGTCCTACAAAAAGTACCTTGGAGTTAAAACGCTATACCCGGCCCTTTTCAGTGGATATATGTTTATTTCTTTCTCAGATGCTCACGTCGCTGGGTGACGAAAAACACCAAATCACACTAACATTACTCTACGCCTGCGATCGTGGATTGGCGTCACATACAGGAGGAATCCTTGGCCCTCGCAAACCTCGATACGCTCAAGGCTCATTGAGCCGCCGTATGCGTAATTGGCCGTGATGACCCTGCCGGCGACGGGCCAAGTTTTACATCGCAACTCTGAGTCTCCCAAGTCATCGTTTTCCAGAATGGGCGCAAAGCACTGCCCTCTATCATCTACTGTAGCTCATACGTCATCGCACACGCTCATAAGCAGTACATTGTCGCGAGGTCATTGGAACCAAGCAGTGGGAAACCGCACAGTTGGCAAGCGTTGTAGTAGTAGTCGATCCGTGCCGCCGCATGCCGCTTCAACACGCTGCAGTCTCAGCAACACCCAGTGTTGATGGTGAGTGTGACACTTCATCCATATCCTCCGAGTTATTCTCCCAGGGCCTGCAGCAATCGCGTCGAGAGATCGTGACTGTTTTGACTCCAAGATTTGTTTCTCTTGATCTAATCATACACGGCCCCTGATTTGGCCAAGTGAACTGTGGGAGTGCAAAAAAAAAAAAAATCGCTGTTTTCTTCGCTTTTTACCGCCTCCTTCTCGCATCCGTAAATCGTCCTCGCCGTCTTTTTCTTCAGCAAAGGGAGGCAGTGAGAAAAGTAGAAGAGCAAACTCAAAGACAAAGAACAACATCGCAAGACCTCCATGTACCCGCTCCACCCATCCCAGAGCAGTCCCAACCGCACCAACCAGCCGATTTGCCTGATCCAGTCTACGACGCCATATAAGTAGAAGCATCGATACCCTCCTTCGGGAACTCACTAGATAGCGTGTTAGAAAAAAGACTGGGTACCAGTAAAAGTGGGCAGAGATACGTACGGAAGGGCGACCTCGAAGCGCTTCTCAATCATTTGGAGGACCTCCTTATCTTGATCAGTAGTAACGAATGAGATAGCAAGACCCTTGGTGCCGAAACGACCGGCACGACCGACGCGGTGGAGGTATGAGTCAGCATCAGCAGGCAGATCGTAGTTGATCGCCAGGTTGATACGCTCAATATCGATACCACGTCCGAAGACGTCAGTGGCAACGCAGATGCGCTTGTTGAACTCTTTGAACTCCTTATACCGACGGATACTATATCAAGTTAGAAAGTGATGAGCCAAAGGACTTGGAAGTGAACACATACCGCTCCTCCTGGCTCACGCCGGAATGCACAGCAATCGAGGGGAAGTTGCACTCGCGCAGGAGCTTGTCGAGCTCGGTGGCGCGTACAGTGCTCTTGACAAAGATGATGACCTGGTTGAACTGCAGCTCGTCAAGGAGCTCGTTGAGCTTACGGTTCTTCTCGTTTTCACTGAGAGGAATATAGTACTGCTGCAGACCGTGCAGCGTCAACTTGGTATCTTCGTCGACGTAGTGCTCCGTGGGATTCTGCATAAACTTGCGGCAGATAGGCTTGATCTCGTCAGACAGCGTGGCTGAAAACATCATAACCTGCTTCTGTTGGGGGGTCGCCCGGAAGATCTCCTGGACATCACGACGCATATCTAAAAAGGGTCAGTAATGCTGTCACATGAAGTAAACGCTACCAACTTACCAATCTGGTCGAGCATCTTATCACACTCATCAAGGATGAACATGCGGACGCTGCCAAGGCGGAGGTGCTTGTCGCGGACCAGGGCATTCAGACGACCGGGAGTGCCGACAATAATGTGTGGGTGAGTCTCCTTGTTCTTGAGGATCTCGGCATCCTTCTGAATGGGGGTGCCGCCGTAGAAGACACCAGTCTTGACGAGAGGCATGTACTTGCTGAAGCGGTTGTACTCGTTGCGAATCTGGAAGGCTAGTTCGCGGGTGTGGCACATAACCAGCACCGAGCACTCTCCGGCGACAGGCTCGACCTGCTGCAATGTGGTGAGGACGAAGACGGCCGTCTTGCCGAGACCAGATTTTGCCTGGCAGATGATATCACCGCCCAGCATGGCTTGGGGGATACATGTTTGCTGCACTGTATTCGAGGATTGGATTAGAATCGGCAACGCAAAGCTTGAACGGTTATGGGGGACGTGGGTGTTTTGGAGGGTAGGGCCCGTCCATCGTCGCAGCAAGGATGACAACCACACTCTTGCCACAATTCTTTCCGTGTGCAACTTTTACTCTCCATCATATTTGTTCCAACAAAAGGCGAGCGAGGAGTTGCCATCGTGGCGGCCGCCCGCAATGGGTGAAGGCCTCCGCAATCCTCGCCGACCATGATCAAAAGCTCATGGCGTTTATGAGACCGGGGACAGCGTCCCAAAAACCGGGACCCCGTTAAGGGCTCGAGGTATCGGGCCTCAAGCATGAGTCTGACAGATGACCTCTTGTCGGCTTTTTATTTCTCAGTGTGCTGACTCAGTCCAAGCACAATGATCATGGTCGTCCGCGAGCATGTGGCTTGCGCCAGAGCTCAGCGAAGTCCCGAAAAGGCTTACGCACCTCCAAAAATAGGAGGGCGGGCCTCGAACAAATTGATGTAGTCGCCGGTGGTTGCCTTATCACCATGTCTTCCTCGTCTCCTTGACGGTGCCAACGACTTCTCCCGCTCGACAGTGTTTGTTCTTTTGCTCGCGTCGCGCATTGACATTTTGCTTGCGAGGTGGACGGACCCGTGGGAGAGGGAGGAGGGGTAACGATATGCTGTGGGGATGAAATTATCAGGACTAACCCTCCGAGGGATGCTCGAATCCGCAGTCGGCGATAGCGCGCAGAAGTTCGGGCTTCAATAGGAAGTCGCGGAAGCCGGTCGAGTGGATACCAACGTAGGAACCCTTCTTGTCGACATTTTGGCCGGCAGCAGCGGCCTCGCCCTTCTTGCCGTTGGCAGCAGGAGCGGCGGTTTCGTTGTTGAGCTCGTCATCCGAGTAGTCGATGAGATCTTCTTCGGCCGACATGTTGGCGGTTGTGGGTTGCGAGTCTCGACGCGCAGTGGCGTGTCAGGATAAACAAAGAGCGAGATGCGCAGGCTGCGTGGCCGCGTGGTGTTGGTGAGAAATATGAAAGGTGGAAGGTCGATACGGTGGTTGATGGGGCGATTATGCGCAAGATCGGAGGCCCGAGTTTGCTGTGGAGAAGTCGAGCGGGCTGATGGTGGAATGGAGAAAAGGTTGAAAAATTCAGAGGGGAAGGAGGGCGAGCGGAAAGCGAAAATAAGGTTGAGGTTGAAAGAGGCACAGCCTCCAACCTGGCGGAAAGCCGAGCTAATCCCTTTGTGGCCTAGAGCGAGCACAGGCCACTTGACGTATCTCGTTCAACTTTTTAAAAATTGCCGAATCTCAGGGCCAGACTCTCCAGATCTGAATCGGGGCTTGACAGGGAAGCAGACTGGTACGCCAGAGTCACCAAAGGGGTGCTGCAAGTGACTGGAAGCCATGGCCAAGGGAAAGCCCAACGGAGGTGTCCAGAACCGGGCCATCTACTCGCGCGTTTCCTTCCTCCATCAGGCCGCGGCGTTTCTCTCCTCGTCATCACCACGCCAAGTACGGCTGCCGCAGCAGCCGCCCCGGAATTCCAACGAATGCAACGCCACTGCGGCCCCCGGCTCGGCTACGGCCACGACCACGGCAGCCGCTGAAGTCACAGTCGCAAGCCACTCTTCAGCAGAGGCTGCTGCTCTCTCCCTTGAGGGCATGGCGCGTTGCCTAGCCACGGATCTGCGCTCCGTGTCGCTCAAGACGCGCATCAGGCTCACGCCGGACATGAAGCAGACTATGTGCAAGTTTTGCGACTCGATTCTCATTGAGGGACAGTCGGTCACGTCAACGGTGGAGAATCGAAGCCGTGGGGGCAGGAAATCTTGGGCCGACGTCTTGGTGCGCAAGTGCCACGCGTGCGGTCGTGAGAGGAGGTATCCCGTTAGTGCCGCAAGGCCGAAAAGGAAGGGAGAGAGGTGAGCAGCTGCCGGCGCGGAGAGCGGCATGATGGCGAGGGCAGAGGCTGGGTGAAAACTCCCGGCTGACTAGAAAGGTTGATATATCAACAACCAGAGCGTCTGCCCTAGGCGTGGCCTGTCACAAAAAGACACGGTGGCTCGCGGTACTTAGATATGAACATGCCACGGCCCGCTTCATTCGTCAGGCTATGATATGTCTTGGGCCCAAGGAAACCGAACCTCAATTGATGGAGCAAGCCAAGCCAGGGGGGCAAGTTGAAGGGGGTAAGGTCACTGGTATCGTCACCAACCAGAGGTGAATGGTTGAGAAACTTAACCCAGTTTTAGGGAGGCCATTTTTATATTGCAATACCTCGGCGACAGCAGCGAAGAGTATATAGCGCCTTATCACGGCGTGCCTCGCGGTATCAGAAGCCGAGAACCCGTATAAGCCGGGACTTAGGCGCCGAAACAGCCCAGTCTTGGGCGGTAGCCCATAGCTAGTCGTTGATACACCATGAATCCAGACAGACCCAAGATACTTCTCCCTAGTCCCCCCCCCCCCCCAGCCTGGCGGCATTCGACGCCAGTACCACCCTATGAAGAAGCATCTTGTTTGGGAGCCCAGTCGGGGCTTACATACGTGAGGCCGCGGCGTACCCGTCGAGTCTCATCCTGCATCTACCCGGGCTTCTCTCGGCTGATTTGAACAGCATTGTACCTTGACCATCCATCCTTTGTTCACTTGCTACAAGAACGCCCTCACTTCTTCTGCACTGACTCCTCGCCTAGGACTTTACTCGCAGCCATGAACCTATCCCAGGAGGTCAGCGGTGTCGTAGGGAAATATACAAGTGACGGGTAACAGAAAATAACTTACAACCCTCCGTGCCAACTCCCAAGACCTCGCATGCACTCGGCCTGCACGCTAGTCATACGTAGGAGGTTCTCCGTGTCGGCGAGGTTGGCCGACAGCTGCGCCAGCTGCGAATGGAGTTGGGTCTACATGTAGACAGACACCCATTAGCACTGCTGTCTCTTATACCAGTGCCCCTCCCGTCTCTTTCCCCTTTGTCCTCCGATACCTCCCGGCGCCTCCCGCTGGAACCTGAGCGCATGCAATAAAAACAAAAGGGGAAGTTTAATGCGCCTTCGCGCGGCCCACACCGCCTTGGCAGGCACCAGAAGGGCTCCCGACCGGAGCGCCCGGCTGCAGTGCGGCAACTACCCCGAGCCGTCGGTGATACCGGGAAGCCCCTAACGGCTGAGACTTATCTGCATGCCGTTTGCGTGTTTCACAGAAAACGCAAAGAAAAGAAGAGAGGTGGAAAACATACCAGCTGCCGCGCCTTGACGGCACTACCCGACGAAGGCATTGACTGCCGTGGAGCTCCTCCGCTCTGCGTGTTTGTGTTTGTGCTGAAGTTGCGGGTCGCCATAGCGCAGATATTTATTGGCTTGCCGTCTGGGTCAGGCTTGTTTGTTTGATGCCTGTTACTTTTCTGTTGTAGTTGTGTGCTCGGATTTGATTATATGCGGAGTACGCGCATGCGGTGATTTGGATCAGACACTTAGTCCGGATGACGCCGCGTGTTGTTGATTCTCGGCAAGGTTGTGTGTGTTGCTTTGGTGCCCCGCGTCTTTTTGCAACGCGCCGCGGAGTAGCGCGGGAATGCGGGGCAGCACCGTATGGACGCTCCAATGTAAGCTACCTACTGAAGTATCAAGATGGTGCTTCGGCAGATTCATACCGCCATCTTGAGACGATAGAGCCTTAGCTATGGGTGAAAGAAAGAAAAATGATGGCGTGATTTAGTGATAACTGAGGAAATGCAATTGCTAACAACCTCAAGGAGCCTAAAACATAATAATGGCCAAAATGTCCCACCAGACCTGCGTCCCGTATCGCAATACTCCTGCCCCCTCGCGTAGCCTCCTTATCACCCTCGGATCTCGCTTCGGCACTTCTTAGCCATATACGGTCACTGGGGCCACGCCGTGTGACAAAAGCCAGGTACAAGCATGATTACGAGCCCGCGACTCCGTGGGGGACTTTGAGGTTATCTCCACGACATGCCTCGAGTATGGCCACCGTCACAAGTAACACTCTGAGTACATAACCTAGTTTGAGGTTCCTCAAAGCTTGCGTAGTAGAGACAACTTAACACACACCATCACGCGGTTGATGGCGAGAGGCACTGAGCTGCTTGTTGCCACCGGCCAATACGGAAAGGTTCAGATCACTTCATTGCACGGTTGGCAGCCGATCGCCTAATTCCAACCTTACTGGTAACAATCTCATGTGAATCGAGAACTTTTGATTGCTTCTTTCAACTCGGTACCCAAAGCCCCCGTCTACGCAATCTGGAACTAGAACTGTTCATTACGTCGACAAAACATGCTGAATGGACATAGCTTCATATCCGAGACAACACCAACTCCGTACTGCTGCTTGAATTGGACAACTTCCCCCACTGCTAATCGAGACAACACCGACACCACACGACAAACACCAACGTAGAGAATTTTGCCCACGGTACATGCAACAAGAGCACAAGCTAGCCGCAAGTTCATTTTAGACTCAACCGTGGGCTGAGGCCGTCAGACCGAGCCATCGAATTTCCTGTCCTGTCTGCTTGGTCTAACCCCAAAACAACCTAACCACAAATATAATCATCCTCCCCTTCTCATTTCTGAACCACTCTTCTTCCCTTCTTTGCCTTTGCCGTGTCAGTGTGCATGTCTCCATATCGATAATCCAACTGTCACCAACAACCTGCACCAAGACCTCGGCCTCAAACCGGCAGCCACAGACAGAGATAAAAAAAAACACACATTAACCATTGACCACCCCTCCCGGGCGCGTTTTGATGCAGTTATTACCACAAGACTGGCAATAGTAAAGTAGAACGTTAGAAGAGAAAAAGTGTTAATCTGATGGTCATAGTCCCGTCCCGAGTCTCCGTGATAAAAAAAAGAGCTAGTAAAAAAAAAGAGACAATATGCCTTATGTACTGGTTGGTCGGTTTGGTTGCTGACGTGACCGTGATGAGCCAACTAAGATTATGTGTCGTACGCCGCCCGTCATCGAATAAGCCAAAAGGATTTTCCCCTCGTCTCCCGTCCAAATCGCTCCTCTAAAACCCTGAGATGTGTATCGGTAGTGGCGTGTCGTTTCTTCCCGCCCCATCCTATGGGACTCCCTCGAATATAAAAAACTTCTTTCTTTTTGCTTCTAGACCGGATTCATGCCGCGGGACGGCAGGCGCGGACGAGAAGCCAGGATCAGGTTTGGGAATCGTGTGGAGCTGGAAGACCGTGAGATCAAACTTTTCTCAGCGTTATCCAGTTCGCCAGCAACAACGGCTGGCTGCCGCAACGTGTTGGCCTGGTGAACGATACTTAGCGGACCCCAATGGGTGGCCGGGGGCCTAGGCTGCTTTGGCTGCTGTGCGCAGACGGTTCGGAGTCGAGGTGGGTAGAATCACCACTGCCCGCGCTGGCGCTCGCACTACCAGTCAGACTTCGCACATTCTTTCCTTTTGGTGGTTGGAGGGCGCTCACCCCAGCGTGCTGCTCTACAGCCTGTGGCGCAACAGCGTTACCGTGGCCGGGAGGATACCGGGGAACAGGCTGCCGCATGCCGTCAGGAGGCGATGGCCGCCCATTCATATGCGGTCCCCCGTTCATATGTGGCCCCCCACCGTTCATATGTGGTCCACCTCCATTTACATGCGGTCCCTGGTATCCGTTTGGTGGTGACGGACGTCCTGTCCCACCACCTCGGATTGATGGGCTGTATGGATTCCCTGGAGACTGGCTTGCCCTCCTTGCTCCGTTACCATTCATACCCATCGGCGGCGGGCCCTGGGTGTACGTCAGCTCGTCGAGACGGGCGGCTGTCAAAGAATTCGCCCTCGACTCTGCTTGCATGGTACCTCGGTCCACGGCGCCATATCGATTTGATGTGAAGCCCATCAACGGATCGTCCAAAATGTCACCGTGCAATCCGGGAACACCAGACATAACCTGACTGGTTCGATTCCTACCAAAGCTCGGTCGGAATCTGCTGCCTCGGGACGCCCCACTCGAATCGGGGTCTGGATTCTTGCGAAATTGGGCGGCGCTTGGTGCTTTCCGGTTCTTCTTCGACGTAACGCTCATCATGTCGAAATTATCCGGATCTATCATGGACGCTGCAGGCGCAGCGGTGGGATCAAAATAGTCATCATCGTCGTCGTCATCGTCGTACATGGCGCCGCCGCCGCCGTTGTGTCGCATTGGTGTGGGGCCTCTTCTCGGCACAGGTCCAGGTCCGGGGCCTGGCCCGACACCAGCTGCGGCACGCCTCAACCTCATCTCCTGTTCCCTCAACGCTAGTTCCCGCTGTTTCAATTGAAGTTCCCTTTCTTTCAGCGCAAGCTCGTGGGGCTGCGGCGGGTAGCCAACTTCGCCTTCCGGGATGTCGTCGTACACAACCAAGTGGCTGAACTCGTCCAAGTCAGCACCCTCCATCGAACCTCTCCGGGATGGCTGACGTCCATTTGGCATTCCGTTTGGTGGCATGCCGTTGGGAATCCCGTTCATTGAAGGTCGTCCATATCCGTTTGATGCCCCTCCATTCATAGGTGGCGGCCGGCGCATCCCGTTCGGCGGTAGCTGAGAAGAGCCCCTTGGCCTCGGTCGTGGCGGGAGCATGCCATTTCCATTGGGCATCCCATTGGATGCTACCCGCATCGGAGGACCTTGCGAGGACATCCTGGGTAGAGGTGAAGGCGTGCCAGACGGCGACCCTGGCTGCATTGGAGCGGCAATGACGTCCAACTTTGGCCTGGAACGGTTGAGAATGTTCAAATTATGGAGGACGGCGTACAACGTCTCGATCCTGGGCACCGGAATTCCAGTTTCCTGCGATAGCCTGATGGGGGAACCGAGGTATGTTTCGACTTCCATGGGACGCTTTGCGGTGAAATCCTGCCACATGATGTTGTCGTTCGTGTTTCTTGTGAACTCGTCAATCGTGTTCTGCTTAAACTCGGGCGGAAATTTGCAGCCCTGGGCTACTGCTAATGCTAGCAATTCGTCGATTATGTCCGAAACGAGCTTGGGCACCCCAACCTTGTCCATAAGAGCGGCGATGCTGGGGGTCTCGAAAAGGACCGTTAGGGGGTGGAATGCAATGGGACTTGGGAATCGGTCAGCCAGACTTCTCAGCCGAAACAGCACGAAAGCAACTCTACTCACCCAATTACTCGCTCGTACTGCTGTTGCCGAATGTTACTCGACACCTTGCAGTCAACTTGGCCAGTGCTAAGGGTCATAGCCAGAGCCTGCGCCATATCCTCCTGTATTGAGGGCGGAATGTTTGGGTTCCCGTTGGCAGGGCCAACCCACACCTCTGTTGACCCTTTATGCTCGAATTCGCTTCCGCCGAGCTGGGCAAGGTCGGCGCCGCAGACAAGTGATAAGACCACATTAGTGGGGAACCGTTCCTCGATGGCCGACTCAAGGCCGAGAGAGTGGGTTGTATTGACGAGAATGCATGTGTGCTGGGGAGTGACGACGGAATCGATCACCGAAGCAAGGTCGTAGACATCGGGAAGCGCTTTTATACAGAGGATGACGTAGTCGAAAGGTCC
Source organism: Lasiosphaeris hirsuta (assembly GCA_030549175.1). Taxonomy (NCBI): domain Eukaryota; kingdom Fungi; phylum Ascomycota; class Sordariomycetes; order Sordariales; family Lasiosphaeriaceae; genus Lasiosphaeris; species Lasiosphaeris hirsuta. Next base: position 1,185,119 of record JAUKUA010000001.1, read on the forward strand.
GTCTTTCCTCGAAGCCGCTTCTTCTGGTGCCCGGACGACTGCAACATTACAAACTTTAGCAAACGCTCGGTTGTGGGACGGCTGAAGGGGAGATTGAGAAGCCAGAAAGTGCATACCGTATCGAGGCTTAAACCGCTCATTACCAAACACAGGAGACCTGGCCCAGTGTGTCAGTACAAGGCACAGAATATGTAAAGCAGGAAGTTGCGCCTAAACCTACTTGAAAGATATTCCGTATTGCGACACATGTTCATAGCCCGTCTTCCACACGAGTGTGACGTCGCAGGCATTGGTCGCTTGTAGTCGCCATGATAAGAAGGCCGAAACTGGGTTCCCGCCGACTACGACCACATTCATCAGCTCATATTCGGACATGTCTGTCTGCGCGGGCGAGGACGCATGTGCAGCGGTCCACCACACAACAAAAAAAAAGTATATAGAAGAAATAAACGAGCGTGATATGAGGTGGGATGTTCAGAGGAGAGAGAGTTGGGAGGCGGAGCGTCAAGAGAAGAAGCCCACTTCTTGGTAGACTCGCACCCGGGAATGGTGTCACGCTAGGCTTGAAGAAGGGGATCACAGAAGAGCGGAGAGGATGTACAAGGCCAGACAGGCGCTGAACGGGGACTTACCTGACAAGATCTTGAGTCGAGGCGTCAAGGGTGCCATGGTGGAGGCCCGATCCGGGATAGTGGGCTGAACAAGTTTCGAAGCTGCAACCGCAGCGGCCGTCTCTGACGGACAGCACTCGACTAGAATGGGTCAAAAGTCGACGCTTGTGCGTACCACAGGCGCGACCCGAATCCCCTTGTGGCTTGTTGATTTGGTGCTGGCTCCTTATTTTTGCTCCTTTCCCCTTGTTTCTCGTTAATTCAGGCGTGTGTGTTGTCTCTCTCGTCACTCTCTTCAATTCCCCACAGGCCGCAGGCGGCGGTCTCACGACGGCCAGGAGCTGACCTCCTGAGGCGTAGACTATTTTGCAAGGGCAGCAGGTCGACTTGAGCGGCCGTGCCCGAGATTTGTCCAACGGGGCTTGCAGATCGGGGACGAGGGTGAGGCGATTGACAGATCACAGACCTATTCGGGTGGAGGGGTGTGGTATGGGGTTTCGGTATCTGGGTATCAAAACGACCGGACGAGTCTCTCCACGACAGGCGGCTGCAGCTCAGGCAGGCAGTCGCAACCTCAGCAAGCAGGATGGTCAATTCGACGATCGGCGGGCGGAGTGGCGCTGGAAAAATCTAGCGTAATAAAAAAAAGAGACCAGCGCGATCCAATGCAGTCCAGCGAAGCAGTGGTAGTAGTCCGCCTGTAGATTAAACGAGCGTGACGCCTGGGTAGGATAAGGCAGCTGTCGGCTGGTCCTAGGTAGGGTTCGCTGGGTGGGAGGGATGCTGGATGTTGAATGCTGGGATTCGATAGCTCGGGCTCGGGTGGCTGGGCAAGGCGGCGTCTAGGTGCGGTGACGAAGGCGGCGATGATAGGCCCACGGGCCTGGGAGGAGAGAGGACGGCGTTGCTTGGAGCCCCTAATGCCTGTGTGGGTATCAGAATGGGGGAGGTGAGTGCGTGCGGTGCGGCAGTCTGGTGCGTCTGTCGCGGTCTCACAAGTATCCGTAGTTGGTACTTTGTGTTTGGCGCAGGAGCAGGAAGAGCTAGGATTGGGAGCAATGGGGGTGCGATGGCCGAGCTGCGCGGTGCATTGCGGGATGGGATGCAGGCGGGTAACGAGCGACGGACGGACGAGTTCGGTCTGGCAAGGAGCCACGGGCAAGCAAGGTGCTTGCTTGCTGTTCGCCGCTTGCTGCTTCAGCCAAAATCTTCTTTCGAGACACTTGGGGCGCTGCCAAGAGGCGTCCGCTAGTTGCCAGCTGCAGGTGGTAGGTTAGGGCGGCCAGGCGAGCAGGCAGTCAGCGCGATGGAGACAGGCCGGCACGCAAGACAGGGAACCGCTTCGTTCTGTGTGTGTGGAACAAAGACTCCCGTGCAAAGAAGAAGAAAAAATACTAGAATTAGAATTAGGTAGGAAGCATGGAGAAGAGGAGAAAAGGCCGCGGCGACACGAAAAGAGCTAGAAAACAGATAGCACCCGGTGGATGCAAAGTGGATGCGGCGACCTGGAAATGCTTTGCTTGCGTTGCAACAGGATGTTGCGTGTTTCGCTTGCAGACGGGACTTGGCCCTGCTCCCGCTCTGTCGCTCTCTCGTGTTCCTGCGGTCGCTGCACGCTGCGTTCTCAGGGTGGTGCCGTGGTGCCTAGGTGGTCACTGCTAGAGGGAATGCCGCCCATGCTTGTGGCAGGCGGGCATTGTCCATGGCAGCCCATGGAAGCGGGCGACTCGGGTGGTTGAATGGCCCGTCGCGGCGTAACAGCAGCAGGGCAGGCATGCATGCAGCACCATCCAGGCTCGCCAGGTTTTTCCCAGGCGGAGGGCAGGGCAAGCCAGCACCCAGCCAGAATGGGCCCTACGGAGGAGCATGGAACATTGGAAACAGCCACCGCCAGAGACAGCCCAAGACAGATATCCGATCCGACTTTCTTTAGTCCACACTGGCCACAGATAAACACAAAATGGGGCCTGTCTCGAATGTCTTGGATGTCGACGGTTGATTGTCGATTGTCTGGTCAAACCCGTTCAACGGCCGCGCCTCGATTGACCGGTCCATCACGATGAAGGGCAATCTCTTGCTGTCAGCTCTTGCGACTAGACCTGACAGCAAGCACCCCTGGCGGGCCCTTGAAGCCTGAATTTTTTGAAAGGCCATCCCGAGCCAGCCGGAATCCCGCCGTTTTCGATCGAATGAGAATAAATAATATACTAGCTTTCAGGGGTAGGAAGGTGGCCCACAAAACAATGGATCGCTTCGTCAGAGGTCCCGATGTGACGCCTGTTGAAAATCAGGATGTGCGGGACATTCTCTGTTTCTTTCCACTACACACTAGTGGGTGTATTTTCCTGCCTCGGAAAGGGATGCGCGCAACACCCACACCTCCCCCTCTGTAAAATCGCGACAGGGAGCAGGCCTGCAGTGATGAGAGTGGATCGGTGACGCGGTGGATAGGTGTGTGGCTTTGCTCGGCAGCGAAAAGCCATCAACACATCCAGTGACGTGGGGTTCTGTGAGTGGGATGGAATGATGGAACGCACGGGCTGTATGAGGGGCAGGGGGGGCAGGGGTGGTTGGCTGCTCGTTGCGCATGGGCGGGTAGTTGAAGAACAAAACATAAAAAATGTCAGAAAGGAGAGGGCTGCGATTGCTGTTGGAGCGTCGAGGTTGGGTTTTCGAAGATTTTTTTTTTGGCCGTCCAAACTTTGTCCCTAGGACCTGCACCCCAGAATGCGGCAAAGGATCTCGGACGAACCGCATCGCTTGGTGAGCGGCGGCGGCGACCTACCAGACCCAGACCTTGACAACTTGGGGACGCGTTCTCTCGCAAACCAATGCCAACAGAACATCAACAGGCCTGATAAGATTCCCGGTCAAATCGCTCGGCCCTATCCGTACCACCGTGATTTTCAGTGTAAGACAACGGTCACTGTTGATTTTGCTGATGCGCGCAGGGGCCTCAGCCGCAAACTCTCCCCCTTCAGTGTTTCCGTCTCAAGTCCCTAGGCTGTCTGCCCTGTGCTTTGCGATGTCGACATTCACATAGGACACACGGCCACCAAAGTACAGATAGTCAGATTGTCCTCAGCAATCGCTTCCGTGCCAGCTACCTAACGCGCCTCGGATCAGCCCCCTGGAAAAGCTGGACAATATCTCGAAATAGAGTCCCGCGTTATCTTCCAGGTTACGATCCTAGTCTTTCGGTAGCGCTCATGATTTGCCCCCTTGCGCCCGTTAGCGCGACATGACCCGCAGACGACGTGTACCAGGTACCCAGTGGCTCTCCAAGGCAGTCCAGCGCTGAAGGCTCGCTTTTCATACAGACCCGACGGCCTGTTGGAAGCACCCGCGTCAACGCGAATTACCTCCAGGACAAGGAACGTCTTAGAACAGCATCGCATTGCAGAGGCCAGGCGCAATGCTAACTATTCTGTCAGTACCAGGGTACAGATGGCCTTGAGCCCTAAACACCAAGCCTTGATCGCAGGAAAGGGGGTTTGTTCCACGGATGATAGCAAGTTCCATGGCTTCCAGTCGGCTAGCCGGGTCACCCGCCTCCTTCCCACTCGCCTGATGAGACTAGGTACATACACCACAACGCCGCCTCTCTTATCAAGTCCCGCAGCGCAAAAGCCACTGTCTCTCATCCTGACTTGTGAGCTCATGGCGGTGTGATTGTCAAACCGTGGACAGTGTCCGAACACGATGACAAATGGCGTCGTTGCCCGCCTCCCTGCCAGCGCTGAGGTACCTCAAGTAGGTGCGCGTGTGGAGGTCCGTCCGATAAGATATACATACCTACACATGCAGGAGCTTGCGTGGCGGCAAATGCCAGGAGAGAAAAGCTCTAAAAAATTCTCGCCCTGCCAGGCCCTACCAGCCCAAAAGGGGGGGGGGGGGCACGCCGGCGTTTCATCTTCGATGAAATCCTCATCAACCCCAAAACTTGGGAGCTGGCCGTTGGCACCACCTAGCAAAAAAGCCCCATGCCTTCCGAGCCAGCTCTTGTTCTTTTCGGCTTCCTTCGATAGCTAGGAACTTGAGTCTTTATCGAGGGGACCTGGACAAGGCATTGCTTGTTGCTGCCGAGTCAGCGGCCGGCATTTATCAAATTATCATTGATACCAAATGTCCGTGGATTTCTTTTCTTTTTCGCCTCTGAAAATTGAAGCACGGGCCGACTTGTAAGCCACACCCCGAGATGTGCATCGTTGGGGTAGACTAGTGCAATGTACGAACACGCTAGTGACCTGTATGTATACACGCAGGACGGCGGCGTGCTCTACCAACACAACCGGTTATTGTGACAGAAGCCCTCGATTGAGTTTTTATATATCTGGCACAAACAGTAGGTACAGGCCAAACAATATAACTTGCAGCCCTTACAACCGTCAAGACCTCGTAACGCTTTAGGTTGATTGTGCAGGTGCCATGGCATATGGATACGAGCCCTGACTTGTCTAAATCTCAAATTTCGATCCGTCAGAGGGCGCCCCCTAAGCCTAGGAGCTGCTGGTCAGACAGCTTGCGCATACTGGATCCATCAGGGTGCATCAGAACGCGACAGAATGACCTGACCATCTCCGGAAGCTCACGGTCTCACTAATTTATGAGAGCAGGCGCAGACCAGGAGAATGGTAACTTGCCGTCGACAGTCACGATTGCTTTCGCTCGCCATTTCGAACGAATAACTCCTCGTATCTTTCTTGTTCGCGGGGGAGAAGGATCGCTCGCGGGCCCCTTGCCCCTTGTCGAGCTGGGCAAGTCGCGCTTCTAGTGGGTCATCGTGGCTTGGTGCCATGCAGGCCCCCATGTGGGCCAAGTCCGTGTCAAATTCAGATGAATGACGCACCAGATAACCTTCTTTTCCAGCTTTCCCCAGGCTGGCCGTCTAGCCAATTGAACACCCAATCGATCTACCCACCCACCTACCTACCCAGGGCCCCAGCATTTCTTCCAATGCGACGAAAGGAGAAAATGCCAACGCGAGGAAGCACGAAGTCCACCAACCTTGGTTGACAAAAAAGGCACTGGCCGCCAGGCCAAGCCAGAAACACGAGCACGCAGGCCCCCGCCGAACGTCTCACCCGTCAGCTTCTAGAGCAGCCCAACTCTCCACCACCTGCTTCCTGTTACATATTTCTTTGATCATGTCATCCTCCTTGACTCGCCACTGCCAGTTATGGGGGCCTCAAGGGTGTTTCCCCACACTCGAAGCCGACGCCCTGGGCTCCGTCCCAGCATTCTACGCGGGGTTGCGCGATCCTTTCATCTTCGTTCTCGCGTTCCCCAATCACCAGTAAACTGTTTTCCCCTGTTGCCCCCTATGCCGTCAACGCAGGAGATGAAGTTTGACCCAGTCTGCGGCACGGTTATATGAGGAGAAAGCGGGCGTCAATGGTGGTCCACGGGTGGATCCCCATTTTGCCAATGGATCAAGACGGCACGGACAACGCATACCGGTCCATCAACCCCTCCAACCCCAATCATACCCAGCATCGCGACACCTATGTACGTCGAGGAAGGTCTCTCTACCTACCCGTTGAGACCACGCTAGTGGTATGTTTTCTTTCTCCAGACGATCAGGATCTTGCCCAAAATATTCCCACGAACCAGACTAGATTGGATTAACGTCCCTGGGGAGCTGAGGTGCCTGTTCGGCTTCCTTCCTCTGCCCGCCCCGACTCGGAACGTGACACAAATTGGCTGAGGCCAATCAAGAGAAATTTCACAAACTAGTTTCCGATGGTTTTTTTTTTTTTTTTTGGATCGGGGCCTCTTGGCAAACGGGAAATCAATAAAAATGAAGAGCTCATTGCTGACAACAAAACTTGGAAGAAGGCAGGTGGGGGTTACATCCACAGGGGCTACGAGCTATGGGAGTCAACGGCTGGACACTGGTCCAAAGGGGGCGCATCAATGGCCGCAATCACGCTCTAAACCCTCCGCTCCAATTGCTTCCTGAGCCACTCTATCTTAAAACGGGGGTGGTATGCCTCTTTGAGCTTGGGGCCAGGCTCTCTCCAGGAGTGCCAAAACTGGGAGATTCCCATCTTCGAAACGCCATATGCAGGTGTTTTCCCGCAACGCCCATGCTGAAAGCGCATGGCAAGACCAGGCATGGTGGCGGCCCAAAAACTCCGGGGAGCAACCTTGATAAGCGCTCGCTCCAGACCCAGGTCCCGTCAGTGCTTGAGGTCTGTTCGGTATCAGTAGAAGAGAGCCTCACCCCTTCATCCCATTTAGCTGCAAAGCTTGGGTTAGAGATGCTCCTTCCCAGACTTCTCCTCGGGCTCGCTGCAACCCTTCTTTTGGCAGATAATAAACGTAGCTCGAGGTACTACTCTCTTGCCCATGGCGAGATAGCCATCCACGAGTACAAATGCGCAAGTTCATGGTGACGTTCAAGCCCCTATCAGACATGACACCCGTGCTGTGCAACTCAACACCGGGACCGCTCTCAATAGGCTATCAAGATTCTGGGGATTCTGATTCCGCCTTCGAACCCGCTCGTTGTCGACGTCGGTCACTTTCCTTGGAAATATAGTGCTGCCCAGCTCGCCACCGGGACCACACAAGCCTTCTAACCACCTTGCCCAGTTGGCTGACAAGTTTGGAAGAGTGGGCGGGCGGTCCAAAAATCCCAAGCTCTTTCCAAGGAACTTGGGGACAGATGGTTACCCTCGCCTGCAGGTCCGGATATCACCAAGTCAGCCCAGGACCAATGCACAACAAGTTAGACGACCCCAGAAGGCATATGTGCCAACTTGACCTCGCAGCAATATTGCCTGGCCATCGTTGTGGGCAATCACAACCTGGCAGAGAATCCAGGCCCTGCATTGGTCGTGGGTGGGGCCATAGCCAGAACTGGCCAGCAGTTTAGGATCCTCTTCTCTGCGTTGTCGTGTTGGCGTTGCCAGAAGAGGATGGTGCAAGGCTTGATGTGGGCTACAAGGGACATCCTACTCCCCAAGATGTCACTGCATGACATACTAAGAGGCCGTCTGTCGCCACAAGGCTTAACAACAAACCATGAGCGAGTTCACAGGAGGACGTCTTTCCCCAGACGAGGCTATCATTGGATCGTAGCGAACCAGTCCCATGAGGCAAGCATATCGTGGACGATCCGCGCCGAGCTGGTCATTCAGCCCCTTGCTCTCGGATACCCATATGGAGCATGATAGTAAAGGGCAGTGTGAACAAGAATGCGTAGGCAGGCGGCTACTCTATCTCCTACATGTGTCCCGCATGCGCTCTTCCCGCCCGTCTTACCGAGCACCGGGAGCTTGCACAGATTGCTGCGGTACCACTTAACACCAAGCTCGACTGAACTTAGATCCGTTGCTCGGGCAAGCACTGCTGGTGCTGGCCCTCTTATCTTCCCGACTATGGGGGATCGAGAGAGTTACAGAAACTTAGCCATTGTATACAGACTCTGGCCCCAAGATGATGATTTGCATACGGGGGCGAGCTGTTATTCTGGCCCGGGATTGTTACATGTGCGTTACCAGAGATGCCCGCCCCGGCTAATTGTACCGAGCAGGCAGAAGACGGCATTAACGAGGCCGTCGACTGTTGGTCGTGTGCGCTGTGTATAAGCTAGCGTACCTATATGCCAGCGATCGGCCTACCTAGAATGAGACTAGGTTCAATATACACGACCAAGGCCTTCTGTTGGTGACGGCTGGCTCGGCGAAGGTTTTGATTCGCTCGCAAATGCAGTCTGGCGGCCCGGCCGGGGGCAGGTCCGCCTTTTTGTCCATAGTAAGATGGTTATTGATGGGCTTTTTGTTCATTCCCGTGCAGTTGGTTGGTTGATGGGATGGCGTTTTGATGGCTTTGCGATGGGTGCGTCATAACATGTTGCACTTACACGTTCCTTGGAATGGTGATTACGGATTGATTGGAGGGCGTCGCTGTGGGCTGGGGTCGAATTTTAGGCCCGGGCTAGACTTGAGCTCTAACTAGTTAGTTCAAACGTTGCTTAGTGACCGAGACTGGTGTTGGTGTTTGGGTCTTGGTGATTTGCGCTTGAGGTTCGTGTTGATGTTTTGCAGGCCTGAGCTAGGTCAATAATGACGACTCGAGTGAGGGTATCACGAAGTGTGGCACGGATTACACTCTTGTGCGGCAGTAATTACCTAACTCGTTCTCTACCAAATCGCGAAGTTAATGGCGGGTTGATAGTCGCTCGGAACGATCTCCAAAGTGGCGTCCCCCCTTGACCTCCTGAACGTAGCAGCCAGTTGGGGACGTTTCAGCCTCTCTCTGCAGCTATTCAGTCAAAGCCAGCCACGATGGTGCATAGTCCGAGACACTTTCCACCTTATATGCTGCAAAGTGGAATCCATCTGCCTATTACATTGCAGTAGTAATTATATGTATGTCTCTGGAGATATCACACGAGCGGCCACCTCTCATCAATGTCTCTCTTCCACGCAGTATCGGTTCCAGGGGCTCGGTTTTTGGGCCATTAAACCGACCTGCCATGTCATCCGTAGGTGGGATGGAAAAAGGAAACGGAAATGGGCTTTCGGGAATGGCCGAGGCTGTGTGATCCTCCCCTCTTTCTAGGGCAAACGCCTCACCATGGCCTGGCTCGGATCCGCTGCTGTTCTCGTGCGTGGTGCTTGGAGGGGGGCAGTGATGTGGTGTCACGCGACGTAAGCCTCCTGTCTGTCTACCACTACAGTACACGTGGCCGGCTGAGCAGAGATGAACGGGATAAGGTGGTTTCCTGGACGTAGAGGGGTTGCAGGAGTGGCCGCTGGCGCGTCTCGGCAGATGCCGTTATCGTCGTGGTCGGATCCGGCCTGTAAGTGGAGGGATTGGGTCGGAAGATCGGAAATGAGACTATATTTTCGACGGGGGGGGCTTCGAGATGGCGTTTTTCTCTCTTCTTGGTTTCGTGTAGATACTTATTTAGCTAATATTTGAGACATATTTATGCTGACATTAGTGCCGTGTTAGGGGTGGTCGAAGCGAACTTTGAGATATTCCCCAGTTGTAGTCTCGGCTGTGGTTCGTTTCTTGAGCGGACTGGAACTGGACCGCCGTCTGGGACCTCGCCGACGGAGTTCTGGACAAGTGATGTGGCAGACTGGATTTGTCTATCCTGCCGAGTATACAGGTGTCGGTTGTCCTTCCTAGGAGTTAGCGATACCCAGAGGCATTGTCGAAGATGTACGCACAGCTGCGACAATAGTAGCTGTTCTCCTCCCTACCAACTTGAAGACATTATCAACTTCCGCGACAGTACAGCTTAGTTAGGGCTATCTGAATGCAGCCAGTTGATCATGTTCAGACACTTGACAATCGAATTTCAGTTGACATCCCGTGGCCTGTCTCCCCGCTCCTCGACCCTGATCAACAATTTCTGGTCAGGGGCATATCACCAGTTGCTGACTACTAGGAGATGAACCACATGTGCTTTCTAATGCCAAGAAAGGCGGCAACAATGACTTCACGCCATATTTCCTGAATACCGCAGTCTCGGAACCAAGGGAGTGGGAATAAGGATGGCGGTTACAGACTATGCCTTTCACAGTCTACAAAGTAAAAGGGGGCATTGGAGCTTATTCTCTTGAGGATTTCCAGCCTCGTCGACATCGTACTCGCTTCTGCCTCGTAAAACGATGTTCACATAGAGCCATGTGCTGGACGGCAGTCGAATGCCCACTGATCTTGAAATGTCATAGGGAGGGCCCATGGATAGGAGCCTCACGCCTGCCTCGAGAAGTTTGAGCGAGGGCTATGCTCTGGATACCATGTCTGGCTCTGTTAGTCAAGCCGATGGAAAAAGACATCCGAGCTCTAGATACGAGGAGGAGGTGGGACGACACAGGGCGTCCCCCCTTGCCGAGGACTTTCCGAAGCAATCCACCGTGTGCAACTTGGGTCGAGTTACCACCCATCAATCTATCAGCATCAGGTAACATGCAATCGCCATTTCACAATATCACGGTAGCTGCGTGTCTCTATTCCAAGATAGTAGGTAGAGTCATGATATTTTCCTTTTCACTGTTCAACCAAAAACAACCTGATATACGCCTCATGACCGGTGTACCCAAGCCCTTCGCCGTACGGCGTGTCCCCGCGATGTTGTATAGACAGCCATCATCACCCACACCTGGTGGTTTATATATAAGTTATAACTCATGACTACTCCTTTTCCTCATCAGCCCTGCCTTGGCGGATGGACCTGCCTCCTTCACGCCCAGCCAATCACTCTAAGCTTGCGAGGACTGTGATCATCAGGTAATGCCATTATCTCCTCTGGCTCCGCAGAGGCCACAACTCTAATGCCTCCGCTTCGAAATTCGCTCCATAGCGAGTCTCGGGATAACCTCAAAGGTCAGCTTTTTGGGTGGGGAGAGGCACCCGCCCGCCGCCCTGCCCCGAGCTGACCAGTGGCATATAACAAGTCCCTGAAACAATTCTTGTCCGGGTCTTCAAAAGACACCCCAGAACCACATTTTCCACCCAACTTCGGAGATCTTCGCCGCCATAAAGGCCAATACTGACCCAACATAAACCGTACCCGTGAGCACAATGAGTCCCCAATACTGTCCCTTGTTGGCGGTTACCACGCTCCCAGCAATCGGAATCCCCACCAACACTGCCAAAGATACCACCGTGTAGCATGTCGCATAGTACCGCCCGTATTCTTGCGTCCGGCACAGCCTTCCAATCGCCACCGGAATCAAGCTGATATTCGCCCCGCTCGTAAACCCAAACACCAGCGAGAACACGATGATCCCCGGCTTGGTATGCCCCAGCGGCAGCCACACCCCAAAACACGCCACAACCGTGACGGCAGCTGAGATGATGTTTGCATTGAAAGGCCCAATACAGTCGGCCCAGTATCCAGGGAGGACACGGCCGAAGATGGAGCCAGCATTGACAATAGTCAGGACATCAAACGAGAAGGCCTGGCTGAAGCCCTTACTGAGCGCATAGCTCGAGATGTAGGTCAGGGGGATAAAAAGTGCGAACTCAAGCATGAAGACCGCTCCGGTGGCGAGGGCAAATGTCTTATTCTTGAAGATTCTGATATCCGGGTGCGGGCTGGCGTTGCGGGCAGGCGGCAGCCGCGAGCGGATGAGGAAGTTGGCGATGATGGTAAGCGCGAAGCATATGAAAGCAAGGATGCGGATTGCCCAGGCCCAACCCACGCTCGAAAAGAGGCGCGTGAGCATCAGCGGGAAGATGATGCCGCCAAATGACCCTGCGGTGCTCGCGATTCCGGTAGCGAAACCACGTCGGGCACGGAAGAAGTGGCCGACAGCGGCAATAGAGGGGGTGAAGAGTAGGGAGCTGGCGAGGCCGCTGAGGATGCCGAACGCAAGGAGGAAGTGCCAGAACTCATAACTGATGCTGAGCAGCATCAGGCTGAGGGCCATGCACAGAGTACCGGCGAAAATCAGCCAGCGCGGGCCATACTTATCGAAGAGGGGGCCGATGTATATGCCTAGGAAGAAACTGACAAAGGTGTAGACGGAGAAAATCCAGCCAATGGTGCCTTCGCTGTACTGGACTAGTTGGTTGGTCGACACATAGGTCTGGAAGGTGGCTAGAATGTTCATGAGACTGAGCGAGGCAAAGAGTGCGAGCCAGCACCCCAGCACCACAAGCCATGCCCTTACGCCTCCCTCTGGGTAATCATTGCCATCACCATCAACGCTGAGCGGTGGTGCAACGGCGACAGAGGAGTCGGAGTCGGAGCCCATGGATGAGGAGTTCTTCTCGCCCATCAAGAGCACGGGCTCCGAGGACAGGCCATGGCCGGCGATGATATCTGATGACTTCTCATTTTCGCCATCGTCGCTGCTTTTGCTGTCCGCCCTCAGAACGGTTGGGCGCACCGTGATGACCGGAGTGACCTTCGGGGTGGGATCGGCGCCAGGGACCGGCACGGCGGTCGCGTTTGCGGGGGGGGCCGTCTTGGCGCTCTCATGTCGCCTGTCAGACGCTGCATCCGGGTCGGAAGCTGACCGTGGCCAAGCCTTCTTCTGGCTCATGTCAGAGAGCACAGCAGCGTATCAGCTGCCAGTATCCGTGTGTTGCTCGCCACGACGCGGTCCGACGTTCAATCCTGCTACAATTGAGCAGTTAGGTGTGAAGGCGAGGTGAGGAGAGCCAAACAAGGGCGAAACGTAATTGAGAGAGGGAGAGCGGGAGAGCGGGAAGAAGAGAGCGGAAGCGGGATGCAGTGTTCTTGTCGGAACCGTTCACCTGCAAGGTGTCTGGTAGAAGGCGCCGCGGTCTGGGAGGGCGTGGGCTAGGGTTTGCCAAGCTCAATAGATGTCCCCCGCCTTTGCTGTTCGGGCTTCCCGCTTCCCGCCTGGGCTCAAGGGCCTAGACTCGAGAGGGCTGCCTTTGTGCAATTACGAACATACTAAGGGACGAGTCGAGCCGGCACCCCCATAAAGAAGCCATAAAGAACTCACCGTCCACATCATATTGGTGGCGTCCAACACAAGCACAATCCTTCTAGATTTCGGCGGCTAAATAACGGAATGGTTTCTTTCTGCTGATATATCTGATGGCATATCTCGTGGCATATCTGCTGTCGCTGTCGACTCTGGCCATCCTCGCGGCCGGGTGATACGCTAATTCAGTTTTGATGTTCTTATCCCTTGCGCTGCGCGCGATCCCGCCAGGCAGACAGCTGTTGTTACTGGGTGCGTGAATCTGCCGAAAAGCCACAATCCATACGGATTACGAGCTAGCAACGACCTGCGACCAACATCACGGCAATTATTGCCCAAAAACCTTCAATTGAGCGCGGATGGATATGTGGTGTTTTGGGCGCAGACTGACAGTGCAAAAGTGTAACTTGTTGAAACGGCCCGACCTTTTTCGCTCTGTTGGGGTTGTTGCTACGGTGCCATCCACTTTGTTAGTCCCAACAGCCACAGACCGACTAACCTGACACACCAGGGCGGATTCATCACCCTTGCAGCGCATCATGGAACGCCGAGAAATAGTTTTTCGTCTGATCGGTTTTGATTCCCAGGCTGCCTCGTGCCGTGCTTCCCGGTCTTCGATTTTCAAGCCTTGTGCATGAGCCGATCACGCGAGGGTGAGGCGGCAACAATCCGGGCGTGTTGGAGCCAAGACACAGAGGTGAATCTCAATCTTCATCATCTTCTGCGTCCTCCACCATGACCCTTCGTGGCGGAGCCTCTTGCTGGTCAACCTCCATCTCCTCACCGCCACCTGTTTTCAAATAGCCCTCTCGTTCGAGTTGATCTGCCTCCTCAGGCTCTAACAACCCGCTTTGCCCCTTTACCTTCTCAATTTTCATGCGCACAGCTGTCGGCATGAAGGCACTCACGGCCTCCTTCTTCAGATCGCGCACCACTGGCTGGGCCTCGTATACAATCTTAGCCTCCACCACCGGCGCTTCTGATCGCTGCCGCGCTCCACTATAGCGCTCGTTGTCCCCTAGAGGCTCCTTGTTTGCGTTTGTACCAGCGCTAGGATTTGTATTTTCATTCGCGCTGGCGTGCGCAGCCCGCCTCGCTCTCCGCTTCGCGTACCACTCGTCCAACACCTCTTTTGGTATCGGGGGCGGCGTGTCGCGTGGCATCGGGATACTCTTCACATCCTCGGGTGCGTCGCTGTCATCGCTGCCGGATGCGTCATCGTCGCGCCTCCGCTTCCCGAGGACACCGCCGCCGCCGTTGTTATCTCGTGATCGTGGGCCGTCATGGTGGCTAAATGTAGGTGCTTTGTCGCCGAGAGCCTCGCGCGCTTTTTTGACGGCCTTGAGATCCTTCTCGAGAGCTTCGAGCGCCTGTTCTTCGTGGTTGGTGAGCTTGCCGCCGCTCTCCTTCAGGGCTTTGAGGTCGTCAATTTGTTTCTGGATTCGATTCGGGTTCTGCTTAGCGAGTTTCTCGTTGCGGCGGGCTTGTTGTTCTGACTTGCCTGTGAGAATAATGGTTAGTCACTTGTACTGAGTGGTTGACGGGCTGCACGTTGAATCGACATACCCTTCTTGATTGCTTTGGCCTTGTCGGCCTTGTGCTGGGCCTGCACGGGGTTATAGTTGCGCTCCTTTGGCATCTTGAGCGACTGGTGCTGGTGTTTCTACGGGGGAGCTGAATTGCTGCGTAGCGTAGGGGAATGGTGTACGGTCCGGAGTAATCAGGTTGCTGTGTCGTTTCCTTGTCGGTTTCGTGGCTTGGGGCAGCTGAATGCGCCAGATGGATAGGTAGCTCACTCTGTAACAAAACGTGGGCCTTTGAATTTGGATTGGGTGAGAGTATAAGCCAATTGTTGTTTCTAACCGGGAACCTATTTTAAAATGCTCAGTGCCGTCAGTCTGTATGGATTGCTGATGACGAGCTGTGGTTCGCATGGAAATGGTTGATAAGATAAGTTTGCGAATTTCCGAGCTTCTGGCAGCGCCCCGAGAGTCGGTCCGCCAAGACGTGGCTCCCTGCATTTTTTGTACACTGGCATTGACCCCGCGATTCGAGTGCTGTTGCTGCTCCAACTTCCATGTTGACGTCTGCCCCGCCCCGCATTCGCGCCCAATCAATCCATCGTGTGTTTGGGTGGGAATAATTTAAGCTCAGCTGCATCATCACATCACAGCAAGCCCCCCTCTCATGTCCCCACCACAGACAGCTAACAGAACCAAACAATCCCCTTCATTGCATTGTTGCATCGCTCTCTTGCATCGCTTTACTCACCATATTCCGGCTTTTGTGTTTTACTGCAAGCCAAACAACCGTGCCAGTCCTGCCTCTTGCAGGCAGAGGCGACACTCAATCATCGGGCGCTGCGCGGGCGTGAAACACGGGCCCGACACTTTTGCTTCTTCTTCTCATCCTCGCGAAATTGGTCTTGGCGCGCTATCCGCGACTCCAGCGACCACAGATAACAAAATGGCGAGCTTCATGGCCAATTTCTTCCCTGGGGGGAAGCAACAAGACAAGGCCGATACACCGCGGCCGACCACTCCGACAAAGGCTGGCACCAGCTTCGTCACCCCCGTGAGCACTCCCCAGGGCAGTCCCAGCAAGAAGACGGTTCCACCAGGCGCAAACGACCTCCCCGTCGCTATCGAAAGCATGAAACTCGCCGCACCCAGCGTTTTCGACAGCCCCGTCAAGCTCGGCCGCCCCCAAAGTGTTACCACACCGCTGTCTCCTGGCAAAAGCAACCTCCAAAACATTGACGAGGGCTCTCCGTCAATTGACAACAGCATCATCCACAAAGGCACGCCGACCACTGGCAGTCCCCTCAAGAGCCAGGGCCAGGAGAACACGCCACCCGTCCTGACCCGCGATCCGCCTACGGAGCCACCGCCGACATATCAGCCCAGCCATGCTGCTGTTTCACGACAGGAGCTATACCATCTCCGCGAGCGCCCTTCGCCTACTGTGAAGAGATTCAACACGCAGCGGGGACTCACTGCCGAGGAGCTAGAAATCCTTCAGAAGCCCAATATCAAGCGCATGGTCAATGTGACACAGTTGTGTGAGTCCTAGTCCCCCGTCCGAGTCGTCTATGGTGGAGATATTAACTCGAGATAGACTTTCTCGACTACTACTTTGACCTGCTCACCTATGTCGGCTCACGACAAAACCGTCTTAGCGCTTTTAAGGCGGAGTACCCCAAACCTCCTGAGACGGACGAGGCGACTTACAACCAAATGTGGTCAAAGTACGCGGGTCGGGAGCGGGCCAACCTGCGCAAGCGGCGGGTGCGCCTGCGGCAAGGTGATTTCCAGATCCTGACGCAGGTTGGCCAGGGTGGTTACGGTCAAGTCTTTCTTGCTCAGAAAAAAGATACAAAGGAAGTGTGCGCGCTCAAGGTCATGAGCAAGAAGCTACTGTTCAAGTTGGACGAAATTCGCCATGTGCTGACGGAGCGCGACATTCTTACAACCGCCAAGAGCGACTGGCTCGTACGTTTGCTGTACTCGTTCCAAGACGACAAGAATATCTATCTTGCCATGGAATACGTGCCCGGCGGCGACTTTCGCACTCTGCTCAACAACACGGGCGTCCTATCGAACCGTCACGCCCGCTTCTACATCGCCGAGATGTTTTGCTCGGTCGATGCGCTGCACCAACTGGGTTACATCCACCGCGATCTCAAGCCAGAGAACTTTTTAGTCGACTCGACCGGACATGTCAAACTGACCGATTTCGGACTTGCAGCCGGTTTCCTGGCGCCGGCCAAAATCGAGTCAATGCGGGTCCGATTGGAGAAAGCTTCCGAGACATCAGTACCGTTCGGCAAGCCGATGGAGCAGCGGACAGTGGCGGAGCGGCGCGAGGGGTACCGGTCGATGCGCGAGAAGGACGTCAACTACGCGAAGTCGATTGTGGGTTCGCCTGATTACATGGCGCCCGAGGTGTTGCGAGGCGAGGAGTATGATTTTACAGTCGATTACTGGAGCTTGGGGTGCATGCTGTTCGAAGCACTGACGGGCTTCCCACCGTTTGCGGGCTCCAACGCAGACGAGACGTGGCGTAATCTCAAGCACTGGCGCGAAGTGCTCAAGCGGCCAGTATGGGAGGACCCCAGCTACTTTTTGAGCAACAGGACGTGGAACTTTATCACGACGTGAGTATTTTCCCGAGTGACGTGCCACGTATGATAAGCGCTGACTAATGTTGACAGTTGTATCAACTCTCGCTCCAAGCGCTTCTCCAACATCAAGGACATCTTTGAGCACCAGTACTTTGGCGAAGTAGACTGGCAGACGTTGCGCGATACCAAGGCGCCGTTTGTGCCCGAGCTGGACTCGGAGACAGATGCTGGCTACTTTGATGACTTCAGCAACGAGGCCGACATGGCAAAGTACAAAGAGGTGCATGAAAAGCAGATGGCACTTGAGACCATGGCGGAGCGCGAGGAGGAGATGAGCAAGAGCTTATTTGTCGGTTTCACGTTCCGACACCGCAAACCGGCCGGCGAGGACGGCAGCAGCCCGCGCAAGCCGATCCCGTTTGCATCCGAGGAGAACACATTTGGCACGATGCTGTAGGGCGGCAGCCAGCAGCAGAGAGCCGGGAATCCAAGCATGTACGGGTATCATCACGGTGGTTATGGGTATGGGTATGATGGGTATGAGTACCCGAGAGCCGGGGCCGGATGGAGGGCGGGTCTCCATGTGTCTGGACAGGGGGCTGTGGCGTCACCTCCGCTGCCGCAGCAGTCGCAGCACCGGCGCCAACATCAGTGGCTTGGACGGATGCATGATGGGATGCAGGAACAAGTGCAGCGGGTACATGCACAGAGAGAGTTTGTGTTGATGTGATGTGGTTCGGATGGGAGCGTTTTCACCTAGAGTTGGGCAGGGGAGAAAGGATGACGGCGATATGGTTTTTGAGGAGGTTAATGTCTGCTCCTTTTTTTCTCCGGTCTGTCTGGTTTATTATTGTCTTGTATTGCCGCAGGGCCTTTCTTTTCAACACAGCCACAACCACTGCTCTGTTTTGCGTGTATGGAGTTTTCTATTCGGGCTTTTTCCTCGTCAAGGGAGAGATGATGCTTAGAGGGCGGCGATGGGCATGGGAATACGGTATGGAGCAATGAAATAGAATTGAGACCAAGAAGAACTTTGCATACCACCTAACAGTAGGGCAACTATTGTGGGGCCAGGTGTAAGTGTAGCGGTCAAGCCCTTGGACAAGAAAAAGTAAACCTATGGGGTTTTCAGGGGAGCGAGCGACGCGTCATGAAAGGCAGGGCAGATGATCTCGGAACATCGGATATCAAGTGCCATCTTTAACCCTTACATGTATGTATGAAGTAAGGGGGAGGGGGGACGGTATTTTCCATCCACTTATGCAGTAGCTCCCGCGTCAAACCAGCTGTCGGGCTGGGGAAAAAAAGATGACAGACATGGAAAAGTCTGCTGTGTGCGCATAGATGCGGTGGGAGGCAGCATCAGAAAAAGTCTGGTTGCAGGAAGCATTGCAGAAAACATGCAAAATGCAAGCCGCGACTAGTCGGTTCGGCTGGCAGTGCTCATGTGGTCTGAAGTTCTTCCTGGCTGTCGTCGTCATCACATCGGGGAATCGGCGCTTGCAAGTACAGTGCGGCAGTCATGGGAAGGGAGGGTGGCTGCCGAATAGCTGCGCTAGCAAACAAACCAGGGTTGGATTGTAGTGTAGAATTTGGGCGGCTCTGTGGAAGGACCCGACTTGCTTGAGTCCTCACACCGAGAGGAGAAAAAAGATCGACAGATGACAACCTCGCTGAGAGCGCGGGCAAAGGAAGGTTCTCTGTGTTATGGTATATAAGTGAGATTGATAAGATTAGATCCTTATATTTTATTGGATAAAGCAACAGTAATTTGGACCTCACAGAATCCAGGGTTTAGGTGCTGGGCAGGGCCGTGAGCGCTGCCCCTATCCTGTGCTGGCAGGTTGGGCTTACCCGAACAGGGTTTAATCTGAAACAGGGATATTTTGGGAGGGAAGGCTGCCAATGCCGCAATGCTGGTTTCTCGTTTCTCGTTCCTCAGTCCACCTAGAATCTACCTTCTGTCTGTACTCAGCCCTACCTATCCAGCAGACTGCACGACAGACGTCACGGAGCGAACGCGCTGCTTCTTTCGGCAACGTTTTTTTTCTCTCTCTTTTTTTGGGACCGTCTTTTTTCAGCCCCGCGGACTTTCGAAGGAGGGGTGGGAAGCAGGAGCGGCGGGGATGCACCGGCGGTGGAGGCGTTGAGGTCATGATCTGACCAAAATCCAACGACGCTCGACCCGGTCCCAAACTCACAGAGCGCTTGGGATTGGCGCATCGGACATTCCCCAAGCTTGAGGCGCCACATCCGGCGGCACAACCTGCTAGCTGCACTTCACTCTTCCGCTCCTCTGCCGGCCTTCTCGCACTTCTGCGAGTAGCCCCAGGTCAAGGTGACTAAAAGGGTCCACGCCGTTGGACCGGCAGCCTTGTCGCTGGCCAATCAGTCGAGTAGTGACCGGCGTAGTGACTGGTCTGGTCGCGCTCCCAAAGGCTCGGTTTTCGGTCCCTGTCATTCTCTCTCGGGCGAGAAATATGTGCAATGTCAGCCAGCCTAGAGCCTGGGCCGCCCTGCCCTGCCCCGCTCTAGCCCATTTCGGTCGAGATCACGTTCGGTCCCGAGACGTGATGGCAACGATGACGGCCAGCTCGCTCCCCTACCCATAATTTTCATGCGCCTTCGTGTCGCCAGTGGTTCGTCGGTGCTTCGGTGCCCAGCTGCCCGTCGTCAATGGCTGTGAGCTGCGAAGGGCTGCGTTGGATTCGCAACCCAGCCCCGCCTGACGGAAGAAGTACTGCGCGCTGCTGCCAGAGTCTGCCACTCAGGGCCAAGCGCGCCTGTCGTCCTGTCTGCCGTCGTCTGTGCTACTCGCCGAAAGGGAGGTCCTCGCGCGACACAGGCACGCAGGCACACACACCCAACTCACACAGGGTCGCACTCACACGCGGATTACAGGGACATCGGTATGCAGGACGCGCGGCTGCCCCATCCCCATCATCTCACATCTCCCCCAGGCTCTGTCCTCGATGGGCGCCGCCGCACCGGCAGTGCGAGCAGCGACCGCCGACGATCCCCAGCCCATGGGCGTCCCTGGGCGGCCATTGGCGTCAGGCTCCGGCCGCCCCTAGGGCCGCGCGGTGCCCTACTTTGTGAACATGGCGCGCGGTGCGTTGTCCCTCGCCTGGACGGGCCCAGTGGCCGGGCGGTCCAAGGTAAAGTAGTCCCGGAGCCAAACAGCGCAAAGCGTGATGCGATGTATATTTAAATAAATATGTACGTCAATGGTGACACCCAATGCAATGGCGGGCCAAGTCATGCCGCCAGTCCAGAGACTTAGCATAAGCTCAATCCCTTTGCTAGCAAGCCTCTAAGCCTCCACCGATCATTGAAACGGAAACCACGCAGTGCTGTGTAATCCTACCTCCCCCCTGTTCCTGGCTTGGGCTGAAGATCATCTCACTTACCCTCCGTTGTTGCCGGGGCCACCACCAACAGCCAGAACCAGCCCCAGCGCACCTTGTCCGTCGATCTTGAGAAGCGAGGCTCCGGGCATATATCAGTCCCCCTCCCTCGGGTCCCCAGTCCATCCTCTCTCCTTTCCCCAGCTCAATCTATCTAGCCACTTTCGCTTCTGCTACCTGCATACAATCAGCAGTCCCGACCCAAGTCACACTTCAGGAAAACGTTTTACCTCAAACCCCCGCAAAAATGAAGGCCGCAACCCTTTCCGCCATCTTGGCGCCTGCTCTCGTCCACGCTCAGTGGTGGGGTGGTGCTCCGGACTGCGCCGTAAGTTTCTCTGGTCGTCGAACCCCCCACTCAGGTTCATGACCGCTGACCCCCACCCAGCAAGACTGTTTCTCGTCCTACTTCACCTCGCAGAGCTCTTGGCCCGCGCCGACCAACTACTGCTCGGCCACCCAGGGCGCCTCGGTGTCTAGCTGCATCAACTCAGCTTGCTCGGCCACCCCCACTGCCGTGACATCGTACAGCTCGCTGTCCTCGTCGCTCTGCGCTGCCTACGCTTCTTGCAGCAGCGCCGGCTCTACTGGTGTTTACACCATCTCGCTCCCAGGCTTCACCGGCACTCTTGGTGATGGACCCGGTGGCTTCGGTGGTCCCGGAGGGCGCGGTGGAGCTGGCGGCCGTGGCGGCCCTGGGTACTGGGGCACCAACGATGACTGGGATGCTGGTTCCACGAAGACCTGGACCGGCGGTGTCTACACCGTTACTGGCTGCGAGTGGGACGGCTCCCCGTGGGCTGGCGGCCCGGGTGGCTGGTCGGGCGCTGGTGGCCAGGGTGGCTCGCCTTGGGGCAACTGGGGCCACGGCTGGAAGTGGTCGACGGCCACCGCCACCATTACTCAGACTATCACCTACACCACCGGCGGCGTAACTGCCTTCTCGACTGTTGTCGGCCCGGCGACCTATGCTCTCGCTGTTAGTGGCGATGTTACGCAAACTTCAGTCATCAACGCCGGCGCAGCGAGCCCCACTAACAGTGCTGGAAGTGCGGCGGCCCCCAACAACGGTGAGGGTGTCGCCGTCAAGGTCGTGGGCGCACTTCTCGGTGGTGTCGTCGCCGTCGCTGGTCTGCTCTAAAATGATTTGAGTGTGTGTTATCATCAATCACAAGCAACGTGTATGGGCATATGATTTCCTTCGGTGTCTTGGCTTTTGGGGGATGTTTGGGTGGGAAAGGGGTAAATGAGTAATGGGTTTCGTTCCTTTTTATTTTTTACCAGTACCAACAATGGCATGTCAAATCCCGGTGGGAGAGGAGGAGTAACAAACACATGGGCATTTGAGAAAAACGGCTTTATATGACGATTTAGGAGCCTATTACATAGAAATGATCACAGCAAGGCATACGTTGCCTCATTTGGTTCATTCAAATGGGACGACGGGTTGATGTGCAAGGAATAGATTGTTTTCATCATATATTCGAGGTGAACAACATCGTAAACAGTCTTGGGGACTCACATCAGCTTTGATGTATCTCTCGTTCGAGGACAGGGCAAAATAAACCGAAGAAATGAACAGTTAATTCACTTACAGGTTATTATATCTATCTATAGGAGAGAACATCAAAATAAAGGTTTCTCTCCCGAGATTCATTGGGATTAGCAGGAATCGAACCTGCGTCGTCTCAGAACATGTGATCAAACACCACAATGAGATATACTAACCACTATACTATAATCCCCCAAATACTTTTGGAAACCGGGTCCCAAGTCAAGTCTATGGAGCTCCCTCGGTCACTTTTGTGAGTTAAACCTTCATCGAGGGGTGGAGTTCGTTCGGGTTGAGAGGTGGGTCACAGATGATGGTTTGTGCTCGTGTGGATTGGACCGCCTCTCAAGTTTCAAAGTTTCTGGACTTGCATTTATTTCCTCCATGTGTTGAATCCCATCTTAGTCATGTCGGTTCTTTACTGCCTCGCATATCGACCTCGAGACTTGGTGATGTTGGTACTTTTGTTGACGTCGCACCTCAATGCGGAGCACATCATCTATGCAGGCTTCACACGTGGACGAGGTCCATAAGTCTCACGGATATCCACCCGTTGCTGCTAGTAACAAACATGGTGGATTGCAGGTTGTAAAGCAATACGCCAGCCCCACCTCAAGATTGGAAATCTTGCATAAACGTTTTAGACAGGCAAAGAATTCTGCCTCGCCGGTATTTTGCACTCGGTGACTCCCGATAACTGAAAGAGGGTAATGGTTGCGGCCTGGCATAAGGCAATTGCCTGGCTCCAAGCTGTGATAAAGGGCCACGAGTGAGCAGCCTGGGGATGTGGCAGGTTGATCAATTTAAGCTCAGGCCTTGGTCCAACGCAGTAAGCGGGGCCGCTGCAGCTTGACGCCAAGAGACCCCCACCCAGTGTTGTGTTATCGATAAGGCACCAGTTCGGCCGCATCAAACCGGGGAGGGGCTGGGCACGCTGGGGCTGCCCGCTGGGTCAACATCACGCGATCCGACACACTCGGGCATTCACCATCACAGCTCAAATTGATATATAACCCATTATCGTCTCGCCCTAGTGCCCGGACCGGCCGTAACCAGCAGTCACCATGAAGCCCGCCACCTTTCTTCTTACGAGCTGCACCGCGGCCGCAGCCGCAGCCGTAGCCGTCCCTCCCCCCTCTTCCTCCTCGTCCTCCTCCTCCAACACCCGGATCCCAACCTCCTATGAATCCGCCGTCCTCGCCCGGCGAATCCTGGCCCTGACCCCGCTCGGCACACTGGCCACAATATTCCCCTCGAACTCTCCATCCACGGCAGAAGACCGCCCTAGCAGCGTAGCGGGGATGCCGCACTCCCTGATGGACTACATCTCGGACTGCGAGCCCGTCTCGACAGGCAACCCCACCCTACTAGCACTTTCCATTGAGACGACCTTCAAAAACACCGCCGCCGGCAGCAACCTCTCCATCGCCGTCCAATGGACCCCGCCCCACCCCCCACCTCGCTCCCTCCTTTCCTCCCTGGCCACTTACTTCACCTCTGCCTCGCCGCCGCTCAGGTACTCCCCCGCTGCCCTCCCTCGCTTCTCGCTGCTCGGTTACGTCGAGCCCATCCCTAACGGCGACGACCGCACGCCGGGTGCCCCCGGTGCCGCGCTTGCCAAATGCTTCACGTCATCGCACCCCGACGCGCGGTACTGGCTGCCTGGGAACCGGATCCACGAGTCGCACTTTGTGCGGCTGGTCGTTGAGCAGGTGTACTGGATCGGTGGGTTTGGGGATCGGGCGTTTATTGGCTGGATTCCCGTGGACGAGTGGAGGAGTGTGACCGAGGAGGAATGGCAGGCGGTGAGGCTGCCCGGGGAGGAGGAGGGTGCGCTTTTGGGAGATTTATAAACCACTTTTGGATGGAAGAGAGGGGGGGTGAGACAGGGAAAGGGGTTGTTGTGTTACAGTTGGGACTGCTCGTGTGACCGGAGTTTTGTTTACATACACAGCATCAGAGACGATATCAAGGGGCATGCTGCGGGAGCCCACGCGTACATAACGAAGCGAGTTCTTATATAGCAAACTATTTTGCCATCCATGATATTTTAGAGGAAAGCTGTCATCGCACTCGGAAGATCCGCGTGCTTTCCCTTGGCCGCCGCCCGCCTGTGATGCTATTCTGGCAAGAAGAACGCAGCGAAAATACCAATCAGAGCGGCAGGTGCCAAACCCACCCCGAGTCCGATTTTCCCTCCCCGGCTTATATTTAGATCACTCCGAGGCTCCAGCACCATCTTTCCTGCGGAATGTATATTCCACTCCATCCAAGCGTTAGTATACGACTCCCAAGAGCTCTTCGGGTCTTACTTACCAACGAGAGCAACAGAATCGGTATAATATGTTAAGAGACATTGCTTTAGGTTTTGTGTGCAGGTGTGTGTATAAGCTAGGAAATAGCTTGACATAGGAAACCAGACGGAGGTGAAGAGGGCAACGACTTGTTATATTATACCGGAATCCCTTAGTCTTTTCCATGTGATAACCCATGGCACACTGAGAGCCCATCGAGCTTAGGGGCTTTGCACTGCGCCGCCCCAGTACCATGTTATCCGGGTTTGCTAGGTAGTAATGTTGTCAAGGCGCCCCCCAAGCAAGACGGGTTTATGGCAATATAGGTCTGGCTGATTGGCCAATGTAGGCCGCCGAGGTTGCATCAACACACGCGAAGGATTGCTTAGATGATGGCCCCTATCATACATGAACCCCTACGTCATGCTCGGGTCCCTCTACTGTTTGCATGTACTCGTTATTGGTTTACGCAGGGTATCAAACACAATCTAGCCGTATACACAGATAAACCTCGCTTTTGGTTCAACCTGCCATCCATCCTTCCAGACCATGTTTATACAAATATCAAATACCGCCTTCCCGGACGCCTTCCTGAGTTCTACCAGAACTACCCCGAGCTCAATCCACGCGAATGATAACCTTCCACCCGAGCGCGCCAGCCTCCCGTATCGCACAGGCCAAACAGCCCCTTCTCCTCCGACTGATCAGGGCGTTCCAGCCCTTCTCGGCGCAAAACGCCCTGGCTAGGATCTCCATATCAGACCCGAACTGACGCCGCCGTGTCTCCGAGTGCATCTTTTTCGACGCACTCTCAGTGGCGTCAGCGGTGGCTTTGTCATCACTTGTCTCAGCCCCAGGTCGTTGAGGCGATGGGAAGGCAGCCGATCCCCAACTATCCCCCCGGCTGAGAATAGGAGATAACGGAATCTCATGTTCCTGTGGTAAAGATTGGAAGCCGGTGATGCAATCAACCACCAGCACCTTTGCGGCGCTGGTTGAAGTTACCGGGGTAAGGCTCGGGCGGTGCGCCGTCGACGAGTACGTACCCAGCAACGCCGAGAGAGAGAAGTCCTGTTTCGCCAGTAACTCGGATAGATGGAGTGCTGTGTATGTGTAATATTTATGCAGGGGATGTCCTGTGGTTGGGTCAACATAGGGTTAGAAAGCAGGGATGCTGAAAAATCTCTTACCGACAACACTAGCGGTCTTACCAGCCATGCCGTAGCCAGACGTGTCCACCTGCTGGATAGTGGGACTTGAGGGAGACTTCAAGATTTTGACATGCTGAGAAGGCACACAGGGATGTGCTGTTAGGAAGTTGATGTCTTTGCCCATCCCATATGTGTATTCCTTCTCCTCCCCTGTACCGCTGTTTATCACTGCGAAAACAACAGACGCAGTGTATGTGTGGATTTCTGGAGCCTTGCTCAGGTCCGACAGTGGCGTTATGCCATGGTCCGTTGGCGTCGTATGAACCGAGTCAGCTGGTGCGAACATATTCAGAGTTTTGAGTTCAACCCAGAGACTGGGGGGTGCCTTGTCTCGGTAAATGTTTTCAAAGGGAATGATAAAGTCCGCTGGAAGGACAGAGGAAAGATCGGCATCGCCGAGCACCCGGGACTCTCTTTCGACAGACTGCTTAGCCCATAATCGAGCCTTCTTGTCGGTGTAATGCGCATCCTCTGCCGATCCGTTAGCTTCGATATGGTTTTGGAGAGTTCAATGCTGTAGGGGGTCCTTACCTGCTGTTTCCTCGACTTCGACATTGATCCAACCATCCCCGAGCCCCTGGGGAATTATATCACTTGATATCCAGCCCATGCACTCCGCAGAGCCCTTGCCCGCCGCAAGGACACGCCCAATCACGCATGATGTGCTCCAGAAACTCTTGCCCGAGTAGACAAATCCGCCGCAGAGGTTCGCCATGGGACCAAGTTTTGCCATGGCCTCCTGATCATTCTCCAACAGAGTCGCCATCAAAAAGTGGCAAAGCCCCTCACCCGGCAGCATCAGGCCAGAGACGTAGCTCTTTGATAGCCAACCGGACGGATGGAGGGCTGCGGATATCTTTCTTCGCCTCGACGTTACACGTTTGGGGTGCGGATCGGGTTTGGTAACATCGCCAAAGTACGACGAGCGTCGGCTCCCGGCTCGACTGCTGGGACTAGCAAGCGGTGTGTTGAGCGGGGTGCCTTCCGTAACGCTCCGGCAATTATCCGAAATCCTCGTCGACGAGTACGAGTCGAGATCCGGCCACCGTAGTTGCCTTGCAAAATGGATTAAACCGTTAACCTGGCGCTGGACATGGTTCCCCTTAATCGCATAGACAGGGCCGTGATGATGGTGTACGTGGTTTGGGCCATGCTCGCGGGACAACGACATTCGCTTGGTCAGGGTTGCCAGCCAGCCAGAAGGTTTCTCGGTAGGGCTCGGGGGTTCCGTAGATTCTGTCTTGACCACTTCAATGTTCTCTAACCACGCTCGAGCGAGATGGAGTGACCATTTGACGGACTTGTTGGCATCTTTTTCGAATCTTAGAATCTCTGATGGCTTGATACTCTCAATGCCGAGTTCCTCCCCCTCTGTGATCGCGTCCAGTCGTACAAGCAGCTCACAAGCCAGCAAAATTTGCATGAGCAGCCAATACCTCTCCTCGTGGATATCGCTTATAGAATCACCGGTCATGACGGATCCCCCATCACTGATTTCATCCTCATTATTTCCCCATAGCAACTGGCCAAGGCGAATCCGCCACTCGACATGCGAAAAGTCGATCCACATATTCGGCGCTGCGAGAACCTTCACCAAGGCTGAAATCTGCACCGAGAGACTGTAAGGATCTCTATGGTCAAGCACCTTTGTCGGGGGGTGCAGGATCTGGAGGAACAACTCATTGTAAAGCTCGCTCGAGACCCGTCGCTCCCGTGGGTGCGGCTCGCTGTACCGCCGTCCATTTTTTATCAGCTGCTCCAAGATCAATGTCTCCTCCATATGGCGGAGACCATCCTTGGAAGTAAGCATCTTTTGACGCTGCTCAATAATGGCATGCGTCCTGACGGCTAGACCCTCAAAGCCCCACTGCTCTTCTTGCAGGGCATCGGCCACACCCAGCTCTAAAGCTGCCTGGTAGCCAATGCTCCCTTTCTCGAGCCCGGCCATGCTGAGCATGCTGGGCCTTTCGCGGCAGCGGGGGTAGAAATGGGCCCGGCGTTTCTCCTCTGATGCCTTCTTGGCGGCGGAACGGTCACCCTGGACATCGCGAGTGATGTGAGGCCAGGCCGTGACACAGCCCCATGCCTTATCCTCGATTTGCGTGTGGTCGGTAAGATCCCTGATCTCCAGCTTCTCGTCCCACGGAAACGCTACGGAAGGATGGGGGGCACCGGTGTAATGGCCCTCGGAGCGGGCAAAGTACTGCGGAGCCCCCGAGAAGAGCTTCTCAATCTCAGACTCAGTCAGGGTCGCCATGATGCGGGCGAGCTTGAGGACCGGTTTCACTGGGGGACCTCGAGCCTCTTCACTATCGGGCGGAGGGGGGGAAGGAAGCGGCTTATTAGGGTTAATTGGCGAGCGCGGGGACAGCGGCGAGGCGACCTGATGTGTGCCACGAATCGTCAGTCAACCACATTCGCAGGGTCAGCTCGTGTTGTATGGCGGTCCATGTAACGATTGGTGCAGACGGAGACGGTGAAGGGGTCGTGGGCAGTCACACGGGCAGTCTGTCGAGCCAGAGGCGCAGTGTGTAGACGCAGTCTGTATGCGCAGCTTGCTGGGCCGTGAAGAGTGAGGTCGATTGGGGAGCCTGGGGAAGAGGGGAGACAACACTCGCTGCAGACCAGGGGCGGGAGGGGCCCGTACCAAGCAAACGCCGGCACCTCGTATGCCATGAATTCGCAGATTGCCCGCCTTGCCTGGATCCAACTGGGGGTGCAGCAGTAGCAGATGCAGCAACTCGTCACTGCACGCTGTGGGCGCAAGTGCAATTGGGTGTAGTTGGCCACTCTAGCTCTGCATATCCCCCGGTGTGCTGAAAGACGGGGAACGGACTGCACGGGGGCGATGACGACGGAAAAGCAGCATTGAGGGGTAACTCGGGTGGTTACTGGGCGCTTGGGGTCAGGCAAGAATAGGAGAGTGGTGTCTTTCTTACCGATAGCTGTGGCTGCGAGGCCGCTCTTCCCCGCTGAGGGGTCGCCCATGGCGCCGCCTTCCCGACAAGTCGATTGCGGAGATCGTAGAGCAAATCCCTCTTTTTTGACATTCGCTGTTTCCTTTCTCCGTCGTTGATGACAACACTCTCTTTTTGCACACCCGGGGGAGCCAGGGGGCTTGGGGGGCTGACGCTGCGGCTATCGCCCTCTTTGGTCGCTGCTTGCTGGTCCAGCCCCCTGGGCCGTGGCGAACGTCTCAGCATCGGGAATGAGGGCATCGTGGAAGTGATGGCTATGCGCCGCTAGAACTTGGGGCCGTTGCTGTCTCATGGAATGGCGCCGAGGCCAAAATGTCCTGCTGCACCTCCCTGCGGTACGCGGGCGGCCGGTAGCCCGCAGATCAGATCTGGGGGACTGGGAAAAGGCCTAACTGCCCTGCGGCTGGCCGTTTTAGCAGAACAAGACTCAACTCTCGGGTTGCAGGTTGGGAGCGAAGGACTGAGGACACACCAGATCCGGCATGGAGGACACAAATAAAAAATAAAAGTGAAAAGAAGAGAACACCTAAAAAAAAGAAAACACAAAAGAAGGAAGGTCAGGAAGCAAGAGATTGCGGGAGGTGAGCCAGGTAGGGCAGGGTAAGAGGAGGGAGCTGTCTCAGGCTCATCAGTTATATCGTCAAACATCCCATAGCGACACCTGGGCCAGATCTGGGAAGCCAATGATAGTCGACAACGGCCCTGTTATTCAATCGAAAACCTTAGCAGATGATGCTTATTGTGTGGAGGGCCGAAGGCACAATGCCCGCGGCGCCCTAGAGGCCCAACGCCCTCCTGCACGAGAAATAATACCGGTTCCGTGAGGGTGGAGAGCTGGTAGTGCGCCCACCATCTCGGCGGTGGCCACTCACAGACCAAGGGTCATGACGCATTGTTTCGAGCTCGAGTGTATCTGCAAATTCTTTGGGAAGGCGTCGTGGAACGGAGAAATGTCTGAGAACAGTGCTGCCCTATAAGCACGCAGTGCTTTATCGAATGAGGCCCAATAAGGCAGCTTCGAGATCCGGAGCTCTTTCAACTGGGCTTGCGCCCCCTCGAGATGCCTTTTCGAGGTAGGAGCTCAAGAGGAACCGCCGAGGTCCACCACTCCATGTCATCGATGCGGTCGAGACAATCAATGCTGAAGTGCAACACCTACATCGACATCTCGAAAGCCCCTGCTTTTCCTCTCCGCAAGACCCCCAGGGAGATCGCAAGCGATATCTAAGGAGTGTGTTTCGTCGAGCTGGAATAGAGTGCATCCTTGAGCTAAAGTGTAGCCATCCATGTCTGGAGCTACGTGTCCATGGTGCAACTGAAGACGACCGCAACAGGTTCTAGCGCGGCCATTAGCCAAGGCGGTGCAGAACACCGTCGCGATGATTTGCCCTCGGATCGCGAACCCCCACCATCGACTCAGCGCAGCCAAATTCTCCAGCTCATTTCCTTCTACGATAGGCTGAATTCTTTTCTTCTTGGGAAATCGAAAAGCAAGTGCGCGTTGCTGCCTCGGCCAACCACAAGTCAATCATCCCCTCCTCCGCGAGGAGGCTCAACGGCGGCGATACTGACACTAACTCGCGGAGTCGTCCGGAAGAACGGGTCGGTTGGGATCTGACATTAAGCGGCATTCAGGTTCAGGTAATTCAGCTGCGGCCTTCCCGCTCCAGAGGGGGCCTCACTTATCAGCCGCCCTTTGACAACCAGCGTAATCTCGGGGTATCATTTCTTGTCAATCACCAATTGACGCGCAACTCCCGCCGGCCTAATTCTGCCAAACAAAAAAGGGCCAAAATAAAAAAAGAAGTCAACAGCGCCGATAGGAGGCGTCGCCTTATGACTAGGTAGTCGATAGTTGCCTCCTGCCAGGCACCAGAAACACCTGCCGCAGATAAATGAGCCAATCTGCTCCCCCGCTCGCCCTCTTATGCTGGAGGAGTGTCGTGCACGACGATCAATAGATACTTCGCGTCGGGGACGATGACAAGCTCCTGCTTTTTTGTCCGTAGCCGTAGTAGTTTTAATTCATCCTACACATGTCAGCTCGCGCGGGCCCTTCGTTTCCAAGAGGATGCAGAACCGTACCTCGATATCTAGCTCCTGCACCAGGCTGCCGGCCGTGCTGATGAAGTTCCAGACCATTGCTGCCAGTTCCTCAACGCCTTGGTCCTGGCCCGACGACGTGTTGGCGCCTGCATCGCTCGAGAATGAGCCCGTAGCTTGGCCAGGTAGGGCAGGTGAAGAACCAAGGGGCCTGGCTTTGCGGATCGACGAGACCTGGCCGCTGGTCTTCAAGATGGCACCCGTCGCCTTGTCGAGCACGATGGCGGCCTTAACACCCGGCTTCTTGGAGAGACGGCCCAGAGTCTCCTCCAGAGCGTCGGCACCAATGCCCTGCAAGGCGGAGTCAGATAATGAGCTTGTCTGTTGCAACACACCCGGACTAACGTACCAAAACCTGATCTGACATTTGGGACACGTGTAGAGGTGGAGTCGCCAATATTAATTTCAGCTGATTCGTGAAAAAAAGACCGAAGAATCGAGGCGAGGTCATTGAGCAGAAGTAACAGCTGGGCAAGCTTGAGATCGCTCGGTCGCTGGCACGTCAAGAGCCCGCAGGGGCCCAGAGCTCCTGTTCCAACCTAACTGTCTTTCATGGCGTGGGTCTCGTGGATTCTGCCGTGTCACACCGCTAAAATTTCCATTTTCACCCCTGTCCCACCAGAACTGCACATGTCCAAGTTGCTCTGAGTGAGTCGCTGCCATCGGGTATTCTAGGACTGCAAATGTAACTTGCGTATTGGGGCCGAGAGTGTCCTAATGGGATCAGAATGGGCTCCAGCAACAAGAAAAAAAAAGAAAAGAAGAAGGACTTCAATGTGCGAATCCTCGAGAAATTCCGCTTGCCTCGCCGTCACTGACACTCGCTCCAGAAAGCCAAGCTGAAAGTCGGAAAAGCGAAAGCAAAGGCCGCCAATTTTACAGACACGAGCTTCAAGTCAAAGTGTAATCTCTCCCCCCCCTCCCCCAAAACCATCTTGGTGAATATGTCTGACACACTGCAGCTATCGTTGTCAACCAAGAGGCCATCGCAGTAGACAACATCGACCCGACTAAGCAGTTCAAACAGAACTTGTCGCTTGCCGCCACATCCAAGACGGACAACATCAGGCGAGATGCGCTCTCGTATCTCATCAACCAGCTGTCGGCGAAGCCGCGACATGACCCCATCGGTACGGCTGGGATTTTGACGAAGCTGCTCCCGCTAGTGTCGGACAGCTCAAAGGCGGTGCGTGCCCGACTGCTGGCGCTTTTCCGGGTCTTGCCACCGTCCGAGGTACGGCCGCATGCCGAAAAGATACTCATGTACACCCGAGGTGGCATGACTCATCTGTCAAACGACATCCGCAACGACACACTCAACGTCATGGAGTGGCTCATCGAAGTTGCCGGCGACGACGTCGTCTCATGCCCAGGCGGGTGGCTCAAGACACTCAACAGCTTCAGCTCCATGCTGGGCTGGAACCCAAATGTGGGGTCCGCTATGAGCAGCAAGGGCTGGACGACGGGCTCCAAGACATTGCTCGGGACCAAGAAGGGACCCGAATCCCAGGCGAGGCAGATGCAGGTCCTCGCTCAGTTTCTCAAAGCTGGCTTCCAGCCAGAGATGTCGGCACCGTATGAATCCAGGGCATACTGGGACAACATTTATCGGCTGCCCGGGATGCCAAATCCATTTGCATATCTCAATCTTTTTGGCACTCCTCGGGATGAGGGGAGCGAAATGTACCCGGACCGCACGTCGAGGAAGCGGGTTTTTGATTTGAAATGGAAGGTTGCTATTTACACAGGCATAGACGGCGCAAAGAAGGAGGGTGGCCTTGTTGGCAGAGCTGCCGCCGCCTTAGACAAGGTCTTGGCCGAGGGACTCAAAGAAGGCAACTCGGTACCAGAAAACTAGCGTTGATTTTTGTCTGGAATTAAGCCCATGTCCGTGGTGTCAGGTATATACCATAGATCTCTTTATATTTCTCATGGCCATGGCCAACCTGAATGCCCACACTGCCATGGTCATCTCCCAACCCCGTCTCTGTTCCGAGATCGCGCTAACTAACAACTTAAGCCGGGTACTTTCTACTGGCTATTGTATATGTCCCACTCGTCAACATGCTGTTCCGGTAGTATGGCTTATACTGAGATGTCTAGCCCATGTCACGGGATCGCCCCTACTTTGAAATTCCGAAGTTCAACAAGGAGGTTCTCTGTCAGTCCCTTCGTTGTCTTTGACTACGCCTTTTGACCTTCACGTCCGGTTTCGCTCGTCATGCGGAATAAGAGATGTTGTTTTTCTTAGTGTTATCAAGTGCCGGGCGTAGTTGTTTCTCAGCATGCTGCCTCGAACGCAGCTTTGGTCGACTCGTGTTTGGGAGAGTATATGGGAATCACCTTGGTAGTGTAAGAAACATGGCTGGTCTACCCGGCCTGGTGGTCGAGATATTACCCCCAAAACACCATTGGTAAATAAACATCACGGCGGATTTCATGCTTCGTATCACCGGCCTACCTATTAGCCAACTGCCCCGGGCCATTACATGAGTTTGGGGTCCTCGGAAAGACCACTTGGTGCTTCTGAAAATCTCGGGTTATGGACCTGCGCCGGCACCTTCCTGCTTCTATTCATTGTTTGGTCCTGTCCGAGTCCCTGGACCCGCGCCGGCACCCTCATTCCCCCCCCGAATTCTCTCGGCGTCCCTTCTGGATGGGTATAAATACCTCCACGCCCCTCGATCCTGCAAACTTTTCTTCCCTCCACAACACGCAACCACAGGTTTGCAGGTTTTCCTTAATTTGAAAACTCGCAACCACATCCTCCCGTCCTTGCAGGATCTGATATCTCGACTGCAGCACTGAAACACCACATCGTTTCCAACGAGGTAAGCATTATGAGTCTTGATATCACCATCACCAAGCTCTTCCCCCTTCCATACACGGCCGAAGAGGTTCATGCTGCCTTGCGCGTGCGCTCCTTCCGCTTTCTCGTTCCTTCTTCCCCTGCAACACATAAGCAGGGTTCGGGATATTGGACAGGCTCGTACCTGCCTCGCGGCTTCTCCTCGGTTACCATAGAGACCTCCTACTGGCCACAAGACCGTGTTCCTCCTACTCTCGCTCCCCATCTCACACAACACTAAGTTCAGTTTGGTGGCCTGTCTTGTGGGCAGCTAGGGTCTTGACTCCCCCCCCCAATTGTTGGCCCTCGTTTGACAGCAGCAAATCAAATAAATACCCGGACCTAGGACAGGATATCGGAGGTAACTGAATTTGCCTGTACTTACGCATTCCTCGCTACACTCTGCACACTCTACCTCTATCAAAGCATCATTCCAACCGGGCGACGGCACGTCAGTTAGCTAACTGCCACATCTGTGTTCAGAAATCAACTTCGTCAAAACCAACAAGATGGCTGACCAGGGCTGGGACGTTCCCGCCGTGACCGCTGGTTTCACTGACACTGGCCCCGGAAACGACAATTGGGACAATGCCGGCAACCAGGCTCCCGAGGCCAGCGCTGGTAATCGCGAAATCACCGACAATGCTGGTAACGACAACGAGCCTGCCGAGGTCGTTCAAGTCGTGCAGAACATTCCTGCCCCTCTTGATGGCTGGGTTGCCCCCAAGCCCTATGATTACACCACCGAGGACCCCAATGAGTGGGAGTCGAATGCCCGTGTGTATGAGTGGGATGGTGAGGTCGGCGACGTAGGCCCTGAGTTTCCCGACTTGGAGCTCCAGCTGTTCGGCCCCAAGGGTAACCGCGAACCCACTCACGGCATTGATTTCAGTCGGTAAGTTTGAACTTGATCCCCAAGATTGTAACGCATTTGCTAATGCCAGCAGGATCGCCGAGATCGAGGTTCTCCAAGAGGGCCCGGTTCGAATCGAGCCTATTGCCTCGTTCGACACTGCTGGTCTGCACCCGATCATGCTCGCGAACGTGAAGTTTTCACGTTATGGAATTCCCACACCCATCCAGAAGTACTGCATTCCGGCAGTTCATCAGGGATATGATGTGATAGCTATCGCGCAGACAGGTGAGTAGCCACCCAGTTCACCATGTCAATATATCTTGGTCTTGCTCACACAGTCAAACAGGTTCTGGAAAAACTGCGGCGTACTTGATCCCCATTCTGAATAAGCTGATGGGTAAAGCCAAGAAGCTCGCTGCTCCTCGCCCCAACCCGGCCACCTTTCGCCCGGGAGTCGACGTCCCGGCCCGCGCGGAGCCCTTGGTTGTCATTGTCGCCCCGACTCGCGAGCTCGCTGTTCAGATCTTCAACGAGGCCCGCAAGTTTTGCTACCGCTCGATGCTTCGCCCTTGCGTCGTGTATGGCGGCGGTCCCATACGTGATCAGATCGACCAGCTGCAGAAGGGCTGTGATGTCCTGGTCGCTTCCCCTGGACGACTGATCGATTTTATCGATCGGCCCGCAGTCCTGAGCCTGCGCCGCCTGCGTTACATGGTCATTGATGAGGCTGATGAGATGCTTCACAGCGACTGGGAGGAGGAATTCGGAAAGATCCTGTCTGGTGGTGGTAAGTACAGTCAAGGTTGATATCACCACGACGAATATCCAGCTAACAATTCAAATAGACCAGGAGGAGGGCAATGTCAAATACATGTTCTTCTCGGCAACATTCCCCAAGCCCATTCGTGAGCTTGCGAAAACTCATCTCGCCGAGGATCACGTTCGCATTGCCGTCGGTCGTGCTGGCAGCTGCCACGAGAACATCAAGCAGAGTGTTGTCCTCGTCGACCCTATGATGAAGAAAGTTGCTCTCTTTGATCTCTTAAGCTCTCTTCCGGCGACTCGGACTATCATATTCGTCAACAACAAGAGAGTAGCCGACGAACTCGATGACTTCCTCTACAACAAGGGAGTTCCGTGCACCTCAATCCACGC
The DNA here is from genome assembly GCA_030549175.1 of Lasiosphaeris hirsuta. NCBI lineage: Eukaryota > Fungi > Ascomycota > Sordariomycetes > Sordariales > Lasiosphaeriaceae > Lasiosphaeris > Lasiosphaeris hirsuta. Next base: position 1,220,685 of record JAUKUA010000001.1, read on the forward strand.
CGACCGCACGCAAAAAGAGCGAGAGGCTTCGATGCGTGCCTTCCGTGCTGGCGACTCGCCGGTTTTGATTGCCACAGGCATCTCTGCGCGCGGCATCGATGTGAGAAACGTAATGCATGTGATCAACTATGATCTTCCCTCGATCGAGCATGGCGGGATCGAGGAATACACCCATCGCATTGGTAAGTCTCATCTACTCCGAGTCATACTCTATCGATTATCTAACTATCGTAGGTCGTACCGGCCGTATTGGTCACCGTGGCTTGGCTACGTCCTTCTACACCGAGCGTGATGAGCCCTTAGCCTCGGTGCTGACCAGAACCCTCCTTGAGACAAAGCAGGAGATTCCTGATTTCCTGGAGGGCTTCAAGCCTGAAGGTGATGACCTGGTGAACCTCAAGTTCGAGGCGGAGGAGGATTTTGATGACGCTGAAATCAACACTGGCGAGGAGGCTGATGCTGCTTTCGGCGATGGCCATAACAACGCAGAGGATGATGGCGGCGCTTCGGCAGAGCACAACCCCGAGGTTGCCAAGGCCAGCGCTTCCGGTGGTAACTGGGGCTCCGGTTCGGGATGGGCATAGACCTTGGGCCATCGCTGCGTTGACTGGAGCTTCCACTGGGACTCTTGTGTTGCGCATACGTTTATGGTGACATCGTCTCTCGCTTTTGCGTCATTTGGGGGAATTTTCACTTGTAGTTATCATGAGTCACTGAGATGGATTTAGTGTCTGGCATCCCCATGACATCTCTTTCCTTCAGACAGTTCTCGGTCAGATAGCTCTGGGTGGAAATTCAGAATACGCCCCATACGAAAATACGAAACTTGATTTTTAACTCCCTCTTGTCTCTCTGATTTCTCTTCTTCGCGATTTCTCTATGTTCTCGGTGATGATCTCTTCTCTCCGTGAGCATTTATCGTGATTGTCTAGTAATACACATACCATCGCAGGCTGACTTGCCCTAGCCGCCAGCCAAAGTGAGTCGAAGGCTTTTGACTTGATACATTACGCTCCAGCCCCAGCTTATCTCTTCGCGCACAACACCCGAAGGAACATTGAGATCTGAAAAGGTCTCGTATCGAAAAAGGCATGGTTGCATAAAAAAGGGCATTGCTGGAATCTCAAAGGGCACTTTCTGGGCCTTATTCTCGTTTAGAAGGTTCGGGTTATTCATGACATACATATATTTTGTGATATTTATGTACATTGTATCATCCCCATGCTAAACGTGACGCAAACTCCCCAAACCAACCTTTCTGTCAGTATCTTGGTTAGTTAATGCTTTGGTGATGAAGAAGCGTCCCCGGATAGCCGCCACGCTCGCAGCGGGAGCGCCTGCAGGCGCAGCACCTTGGGCCTGATGAAGAGCACAAAGGTGGCGACGCCGAGTGCGACGCAGATGACGTTGACGCTATAGTAGCCGTCACGCTGGACGGTGCAGGCGCCGCCTGTGGCGAGGCAGGCGTCCTTGTCGGGCTGGAGGGCGCACGAGTACGGGGCTTCCTTGGAGAGCGGGGGAGGGGTGCAGGTGGCGGTAGTAAAGGCGTCGACCAGGCGGAGGACGAAGAAACGCGGGAAGGTACCGCCTAGATTGCAGACGCTGGGAAGATGGTTAGTCAGGGGGGAGGGAGGGGGGAAGGGGATGGGGGCTTACGTGGCTAGGAGGGTCATGTAGGTCCCGCCGATGACCGGGTCGGCTATCTTGGCGTGGAAGGCGGACACGGCGACGAACATGACGGTGTTGGTGAAGGTGGAGAAGATGTGCTCGGCGATGACGACGAGCAGGTACCACGAGGTGACGCCGCCGGCGGGGAAGATGGCGACGGTCAGCTGGGCGAGGACGGCGGCGACCAGGCGGCCCATGAAACCCCAGCACCAGAGGCGCATGGGTGTGAACTCCTGCGACCACTTGCCGGCGTAGTAGCCGAGCGCGATCTCGAAGGGGAAATCGATGAGCACGGTCAGGGCCAGGTTCTCGGTGCCAAAGCCCTTGTCGAGAAGCTTCAGGTTTGTGACTCCGTCGTTGGCTTGGAAGCCGATCTTGGCGATGAGGTGGACGATAATGATAGTCTGGATGTTGCGGAGCTTGAGTACGCCCCACATGATCTTGTAAACGTCCCAGATGCCGTCCTCGTTGCGAGTGCGCTCCTCGCGCTTGATCAGGCCGAGGCCAATGGTGACGGCAATGTAGGCCCAGCCCCAGAAGGTCAGGTAGCCACCCAGGCCCATCAGGCCATGGTCGAGTGGCGTGGCACGGAACCAGCGGTTGGCAAAGTCCTTGGAGTGGAAGGCGAGGAAAACAGTGTATGATAGGAACTGGCCAGCCGTGAGGCCAACCGTCTGGGCCGTCGATGCGTACGAGATGTTACCTGGGCTCAGCAGGGTCAACGCCCAGCCGTCCACAGCAATGTCCTGGGTGGCGCACATGAGGACGAGGAAGAACCACCAACCGGTGAAGTTCCAGATGGTAGGGCCCCCGGCTGTTCCAGTGGCGGCCATCATGCCCTCGATGTGAGAGCCGAGCCAGAGCATGCCGATACCCGAGAGCAGCTGGATGGGCAGGATCCAACTCTTGCGACGGCCAACCTTAGGGCTCCAGACCGCATCCACGATGGGGCTCCAAAGCAGCTTGAGAGAATAGGGGTATGATGCCAGACTGAAGATGCCTATCTCGCCGTACGACATGTGCTGCTTGAGCAGGAAGGGGACGGATCCGGTGGCGAGGCCGAGCGGGACGCCCTGCAGAAAGTAGAGCAGCACGAGGAGGCCAAAGTTCTTTTGGTCCTGCTCGGGCATGTCGAAGAAGCCTGTGCTAGCGACGTTGTTCCCCTTGCCTTCCGTTTTGGAGGGGTCGTTGTCGAGCGAAAAGGCCTCGCGCGATATGAGGTTGGCTGTAACAGCTTCGGACGAATCGTGCAAGATGTTGCGCCGCGATAGCTCAATATTGGAATTCATCCTCCTGACGGTGCCCTTGCCCTTGGCTCTGCCGATGCTATTGCCGTTGACGTTGGCGTGGCCGTTCGATATCCCGGCCTCTTTCGAGGAGCCGGGGGACGTCCCGTTATGCGTCGGCGATTTCGTGCGACGGGCCCGGGTACCCATCGGTAAGGGGGTCGTGTCTCTGGTGGGGAGGGGCGAGGGGACGAGACCCGCGGGGTTTGCTCGGTCGCGTAACGCGCTCTTCGGCGTCGGGAAAGGGGTACACGTCCGACCTTTTCCGCTATACAATTGGAACCAACAGCTGATGGCGTCTGGTGCCCGTGGGGGTTCGACTCGAGGCCGGTACGACTGACACGAGGGGTGGAATGCGATGCGCAATGTCGTCTGGAACACACTCAACCGACGGTTAACGAGAGACGAGAAATCTGAAAGCCGGGTTCAGAGGCAAAATGGCAAATGGAAAATGACTGTAATGTGGCCTGTTCAAAGAACCGACAATACCCAGGCAGGATTAGAGATGGGTTGGATGGGAAAATTCAATCCGCAAGCACACGCGAAATGGTAAGGCACCTGGTGACCTGGTGCCGGCGCGGCGGGCAACATCCACTACCCCTGAGCATCCCCAAATCTGGGGGAGCTGCGGGTTGGTCAGGGGCATGGATGCTGCTACCGTGGCCTTTCGCTGACTGCTTCAGCCTCCCGTTAGCGGACAACATCCAAAGAGAGACGCTAATGGATCGAAAAGGGCTCTCAAATATATATAGAAATGGCATATTTGATATTTTAAAAGACCCTATTCATATTGTAACAACCCCCTCCTCCCCCCCGTCGGTCATAGGAATTATCACTTGAAGAGGTTACCGCGAAGTTCTGAGTTATCTGTCTCTTATCTGCAGCTTTGAAGTCACGCGCTAACGGACAAACAAGGGCTGGATCCAGTGTCCGGGTCTTGGGCAACTGCTGCAATGGGAACAGAGCAAATCTCACCAGCATATTGAGAAGAGGGGCTTTTCGCACAATAGTAGATAAAAATTTACGTCCTATCTTTTCCTAGGTTTTGTCTGGATTACTGTGTGTCCCCGGCTCGTATTCCAACTTCCAGTCTTCCGTTTTATCTGTCTCGTCTCTTGCTGGGAATTGCTGGGAACGAGGAGACAATCCCGGCAGGCAAGTGCCCACCCAGTGACCCAGACAGAGATGTGGCGCATTTACCTTGGCAGTCTTGGGGGCAGGCTAGCGCAGGGGCCACATGGACGTCATTGCTGCGAGCAAGGGCTAGAGAACTGCTGCGACTGCGACCGCGACATGGCTCACTCAATCATCGCGGTTTAAGTTTCACAAACAAACAATTCATACACAGCGCATTACCACATCACTGCACATCAACTTGCTTTTCTATGACTTGAATATCCGGAAGCCCATTCTCTATTAATTGAGACTCAGTCTTTTTGAAACTTGTGTGAATTGCAGTCTCTTCAACATTAGTGAACACCGCAAACACGCGGCCTGACGCGTCTCATTAAACAATTATCACGATGGCGTCACTTGACGACGAGATCGAAAATCTCCAAGCCCGAGGTAAGTAACCACCACCCCTGTTTTTATCATTACATTCAGTTAATGAACCCCAGTATCAACACTAAAATCTCAACTCCAAATCCAAACATCTACCCTCCTCGCCGCCCCCTCCACACGCAAGCTCCTCAGCCCTCCCTCCTCAGCCCTCAGCCTCCCAGCCGACGACAACACGCCCCTCCGCCAAAAGCTCCTCGCCCGCTCCGGCATCCAGCACGCCCACAATCAGCAGTGCCTGTACCGCGCCTGCGCCGGGCTCACCCTCTTCCGAGCGCACGACCCGGATCCGTCCGCTGTCGACGGGGGTGCCATCCTCGGCCTGCGCATCGAGGTCGTCAGCCGCGCCAAGTTCCTGCGGCCCTACTACGTCTTACTAAACAGGCCGTATCCGGGCAGCGGGCACCTGCGCGTGCACCGGCACACCATCCCGGCGTGTATCCCGCTCGCGGGGCTGGCGGTGCGGTGGCTACCCCCGCCGAAGGGGGAGGCGAAGCAGGATCTGGCGAGGTTTGCGAGGGTGTTGCGGTTGGAGGTGGTCAGGTATCACCACCGGCTGGGGGCGGTGGCGGATTTGAGGAAGGCGGCGGGGTTGGGGAGGAAGAAGAGCCGTGCAGCGGCCGAGGCGGAGGAGCAGGATGTGCTGGGGGCCAGGGCCGAACTGGCGGGTGGGAAGTTGGTGGATATCACCCCGGCAGATGCCGAGGCGAAGCAGATTAGTGTCGAGTGGGCTGATGGACGCGCCGGGCGGTTGGTTATGGGGGATGATGGGGAGATTGTCAAGTTGGTGGTAGTTGGGGAGGGGGGCCGTGATCGTGAGGCGGTGCGGGAGCTGCTCGGGGAGGCGACAACGATAGAGGATGTGGTGAGAAGGCTGACTTCCGGCTGAAGCTGGACTTGCAATCGCTGCTCTCGGTATGTGGAATCACAATGAGTGCCTCCAGCCACAAGACGTTCTCGACGCTAACATGGATCTGTCTACGAATCGCCTTACCGAATATATAGGGGCGTGTACCTATCGAAGGCTCCCTCAACATCGGAGGCAGATACTATACTACAACAACGCATCCAAACCTGCCGAAAGCCTTCAACGCATCCCGTCAACCGGAAAGTTCCAGCTCCGCGTAGTTGAGAGCTAACGGGGTTTCCCATTGGCCGCCTCGAGTCAACGAAGTCGGTCAGCGGTGGAGCGTGTCGGAAGAACGAACAGCAACAATTCGCCCGAATATGAGCGTCTTGGCAAATCTCACCGGGCCCGGCCGTCATGGATTTTGTTCCTTGGCCTCGTATTATGAGAAGAGGGGATGGCCGCTATAGTACTATCATCACCACGCATTACACCGGAACCGAAAATGGTAACCAAAAAAATCAACTTGAAAGGAAAATCTGTTACGTCACGTTTATTACTCCCAGCCGCCTGAGCCAATTCGTGTTGTCATCCACCCTGCCCCTCACCTAGGTAAGACCAGCTTTCCAGCCAGGGCAATATCCAGCATCATGCCCGACACCCTCCTCCCACCCAATCGCCTAGGCGCCTTGTGTAAAGAGCTCACCCCATCAGCACACCTCGCACTTTGCACATGGCACTATAAGACGCGAATTAAAGGATCGGTACCTGCCTCTGGCCTTCCGAGCGTTTTGCGGGGGCGGGTCGCCAGCCTGCTTTTACCGTCCGGGTAATATGGGGGAAACAAATCCGTTCGCAGCGGAGGGCGGTACTGGCAGAGCCGGGGTGGCCACCCACTCAAAAAGAAGGGGGAAGCGAGATGAGAGGGAACTTAAGCTTGTTTTCGCTCGGATAATTCTTTGTTGGTTCTCAGGGTCCTGCTATTCCCGCTTGTGTTGCATTTAGGTGGTGTGGGTAGGCAGACCCGCCTCCTAGGACGGGGCCTGGTCCTTTGGTTATGTTTTTGCGGCTGTGATGGTGGGCTGATGATGGAGAAGAGGATTGCTGATAGGGTTGGTTAGTCTCGCTCTCAGCGTTCTCGCATCGCTGAATGTCGTAAAGACACTCGAGTCCTAGTATGCAAAAAAACAGCATGGCTCGATATAATTAGTAATCATTCAAATTTTAATGAGGGCTTTGATAGAGACTTGAGGTGTCTCCTTGTTTAATGTTGACTGCGTTCTCGGATCTTTGGTCTTTTCGGAGGTTCGAAATATGTTTCCGAAGGACAAAAAAGGAGACCTCAGATTGGGATGGGCTAACAAGCAGTCCTGTACTGGAGTGTACTTCACGAACGAGGGTCTATCGATATAGTTCAAGTAATTGTATATTAATGCTAAGTTATTACAACTCTGCTGAACACGTCTGTAGCCCCTCGCGGTCTAAGGGATATGGGCCAGAGTGGTTCAAGCAGTAAAGATGATGTCCAAAAACCAAAGAGGCCAGTCTATACATATCTCTCCTGCGCAGCCTGAGAAAATGGTGATAATGCCGGCCGTGAACAGCCCGTTCCAATGAGCACCTCATCTCCCCACGGTATCATGTTTTGTGTTTTAACACACAAATTTTGCCTCGTACCTCCAAACCTTTCCGTAAGAACTGACGGGGACCATGCCAAAAGAAAGGATTTAGAAGAGCGCGGCGGCAACGGCGAGGGCAGCCAGGGCACCACCAGCAACCTGCGCATTCTGCACAGCTCCGGCCGTAACCGCCGTCTGGATTGCCGACGTCGTCTTGACCGGGGGCGGGAAGACAGTGCCGATCGAGTTGGTTACTGACGGAACAGTCGGCGCGGGCGGGGGCGGTGCCGGAACCACCGAGGTGACGACGGGGGGCGGGGGAGGGGGCTTGACGCTGGCGGGCGGGGGAGGGGGGGCACAACGCTGACGGGCGGGGGAGGCGCAACGCTGAAGGTCGGGACCGGGGCCGGGGGGAGCGAGGGCGGCGCAACCGTGGGCTTGGGAAGGTCGGTCACAGGGCACACGGTAGTTGAAACCGGGATAATAACGGTAGTGACGACGGTGCTCGCGGCTGGGCACTTGGGCACCGACGGCGGGCAGCTGGTGATGGTGTGAACCGTGGTCGAATAGACGGTGCTTGTCGTCCAGGGCCCGCCGTGGGGCGGGACCCCGGGACCGGAGGGGGCCCAGGTCGGATAGGGCAGAGTGAACTTGGGCGTGTCATGGTACCAGTCCGTGTTGGAGGGCTTCCAGTCGCCAAAGGTCGCAGCCGCCAAGGCGGCAAAGGCGATGAGCGGGACTGCGGAGTTCTTCATTGTGAATATGACGGGTATCTTTCTCGCTATGGTATCCGTGGCAAGTTGGTGTAAGTGCGGTCCCCTTTTCCAGGCTTGTGAGTGATAAGAGTGAATGTACGGTATCGGAAGACACTACAGGGTGAGGGTGGACTGGACATGGAAGGGAGGGGAGGGAGGCCCTTTAAAATACATTTCCATCGCGACTATATAGAGGGGGCTAATACAGCAAATACCGGCTTCAGGGGGAGAATTACACAGCTACATGGCAGCGCCGATGTCCGACCAAGCAATGACGAAAATAGAGGAGTACTACCAAGTAACTCATTGGCGGCGAGGTACGCCGATCTGGATGGCCTTTGCGGCTAAAGGGAAGGTGTGGAAGTGGTGTGGTGATGTGGTGGTGTGGCAGGAGAAGGTGTGCCTTGCAATCGTGGTCCCATAACACACCGTCTATACCTAACACTTGGCGGGCGAGAGGTTGTGGACGGGCCTACGCTAACAGGAAGCGAGACACACACACGAAGAGACATACATGGCAGGGAGGAGTTCCCGGTGCAGGGCACAAGATGCAAGACGGCTCCGCACTAGCACAGCCCCGAGGCGCTTCTCCGGCTCGGCCGACAACAGTTAAGCTTTTCGGGTGATCGCCCCCTGCTCCCTGCGTGAGGTTCGATGTTTCTGGGGGGATGCGATGTCACCTCTGCACCGCACCCGCATGCGCGTCTGGATATGTTCCTGCATTGGTGGCTGTGGGCTTCAGATAGCGTCCACTCCTGGCACAGGTCGCCGCCCCTGCCGCCCGCATGTTTCAAGCCCCTCGGACCCCAAGTTGTCTCTCGGCTTACCAGCAGTCTCACGACAGACGTGATCTCAACGACTCGAGAACAGACTACGTAGATCGTCATGCGAGAAACCCGGCGTCGAGGGAGCGATATGCCCTCTGATATGCATTGAGAATAACATTGTTGTAATGCAGGCCTAGCCACTCAGCCGGCGGGGATTCATGCGTTGACGTAGGGAGGTAGACAATAACCTTGCACCGCATCACCAACAGGTCCTGTTCCTCTCCAGACTCGTGGTTAACACCCTCCCAATAACCTGGACTGGTTCCGTAGGACTTGAATTGGGGACCCAAAATGAATTGTATCAGGATAGCCCCGAGTTGGTGGCAAATGCCGTACAACTGTGTACGGGGCATCCAGCAGCGCGCCTGAATCGTCTCAACAAGCCGGGTCTTACTCGAGCGAATAGCTGCCATGTATGGAACGGAATGTCATGGTGATTTCGCGGGGACTGAGTGATTGCCTCGAATCGCTTCTCGAGCCGCTTCAAGAGAAGTGCCGATGAAGGACGCCAAGTCAGGGCAAATTGAGGCGAGCGACTCAGTTACTCGAGTAGTGGTGCCTGGGAGCATCCGGCACCGCCGCGACTATGCAGGCGGTAAGCCGCAAAAATAACTGACTCGGGAGGCATAGGTCGATTTCAGATACAAAGGGATGTAGCTTGAAATATATATGAAGGTGTGCAGGCGCTCCCACCTGCAGTGCGACGCCCGAGCCCGGACAGACGGGAGAGCCAGAGGAAGAATGAGCTTCCCCAGCGAAACTCGACGTCTAAACTCAGCAATTGGCCTCTCGTCGAAATCATTTTGGTCAATCATGTCGACATGGCTGCCCTTCTGGTTGTAGGCGCGAAGGACACGAGATGAGCTTGTCATCGACCTGCTGAAGATTGTTCTTCGCTGTTGCTGGCACCATCGCCGTGAAGGTAACTAGCTTGGGAGGAGTGGGAGTTGTGGAGGGAAGAGCCTGGACCGCCAAAAATGCCCAGAGCATCGTTCGTGTTCGTCAGTGTGCTCGGCTCCTGGACTGGCAGCCCAAACCCAGAAGGTGGATGATGTGGCTTGACATTGGACCAGGCTCCAACGGGCCGGCGTGGCTCAATTACCCCAACTTTGGGCTCCATTGCCGGGACCCTCGGCCCTTGCCGGTGGCAGTGTCAACACGTTGTCCGACGGCTCGAATCGATGCTGTAACGCTGCTAATGCCCCGTCTTCCCGTTTTGCTTCTCTATTCCCTTAGTTGTCATTTTGCCTTCTGGTGTTGATATCTCTGTGTGTTCTCTACACGTGCGGGCCCGCGAGAGAGATTAGAGGTTCATTTTCTTTTCTTTGCCCAGTGGTTGCTGAGTTCAGGTTGCCTCGTCAGGATTTCGAGCGAGAGCTTCGCTTCCTCCCTCCCACTTCGCGCCAGGGCATCACCACCAGTGCCCCTCCGGCCAAGTCACAGGGATGGCACCAGTCGATGCCGCAACCCGCAAACGGGTCTTGAAGGTCATCTTCGTCTCTCTGCTGTTAGATTTGGTATGCGCTTCCAATAAGCCCGCTTGCGACCGTTCGTGGGGTCTCTGAACTTTGACTGACGGGCCTGTCGCAGATCTCCTTCACCTTCATCCTCCCCCTGTTCCCGCAGCTACTCGAGTTCTACCGCAACGTCGAGGCACCGACCGACGCCTCTGCCCCGCCTACCAAGACGCTGCTCTCCAATCTCTTAGGATACCTCAACACATACAAGGCGGCCTTTGCGCGCCCCATCGATTCACGATATGATATTGTACTGCTAGGTGGTGCATTGGGGAGCCTTTTCTCGTGCGTCTTCTCCTTCCTTGTCCCCCTATCTGTCTTGTCTTCACCTAACGACCCTCCGCAGCCTCCTCCAAGCCATCGCTTCCCCCATCATCGGACACCTCTCGGACAAGTATGGCCGGCGCACAGCGCTGCTCACGAGCATGGTAGGCAACATCCTGTCGGTGCTCTTGTGGGTTGTGGCCGTCGACTTCCGCACCTTTCTGGCGTCACGCATCGTCGGCGGCCTGTCCGAGGGCAACGTGCAGCTCGCCACCGCCATTGCGACCGACATCTCGGACACGAGCAGCCGCGGCTCGACCATGGCTCTGATCGGCGCATGCTTCTCCATCTCCTTCACCTTTGGGCCGGCGCTGGGCGCCTGGCTCAGCACCATCAGCAGCGTGGCCGCCAACCCGTTTGCCACAGCCGCCGGCGTCTCTCTTTTTCTCATCGTCACCGAGACTGTGTACCTGTACTTCAACCTGCCCGAAACACTTCCATCGTTGACGAGGGAAAAGACCGCTCCCGGCACCACTACCGCTAAGACACCGGTCGAGACACCGGCCGCGCCTGTCCAGCGGACCAACTCACACTTCCTCCTTAACCTTGTTCACATGACCTTCCTGCTCTTCTTTTCGGGCATGGAATTCTCACTGCCATTCATGACGTACGACTTGTTCGGGTACCGCTCTGCCAACAATGGACGTCTGCTCGGGTATGTAGGTTTGGTCGCTTCGCTGCTACAGGGCGGCGTGACGCGCCGGCTGCCTCCATTGCTCTCGGTCCGCATCGGCGTTGTTGCGTGTCTCATCGCCTTTGGTCTGCTCGGCCAGATCTCGACAGTGCCGGCCCTTTATCTGGCTGCAACCTGTTTAGCTACAACGTCAGCAACTGTCGTTACGGGCTTAAACGCCCTGAGCAGCTTCGAAGCCAACGAGGGCGAGCGCGGCGGGAAGCTGGGCATGCTGCGGAGCTGGGGTCAGCTCGGAAGAGGACTTGGCCCTGTATTGTTTACCAGTGTATACTGGTGGGCTGGACGCGAGGTGGCGTACGGCATGGGCGCGACGGGCATTGCGGGAGTGAGTTTATTGGTATTTTTCGGGCTCAAGACGCCTGCGGCGTCTGCGGTAGCTAGTGAGCCGAAGAGTCTGAGAGTGGAGAAGAAGGAGCTATAAAATGGGGCTGGGTTGGATATTGTGTATATGGGACGAGGTGGGTGGTACGATGTTGTATTACATGTGGATGGCCATCTTCAATAAAGTCAAGGTGGCTCATATTTTTCTTTGCAGTGATGAATACTTGGTATCAATGACAATACGTACAGGCCCAGTTAATGTAGCAGTTTCACCTAGTGCCTGCCTAGGTAGCTGTGGTGAAAAGACTGTAGGTGGACATATCTTTGTTTCCCTTTCGCTGTGAGACATGAGCGATGCTGTGATCAACAAACAATCAGTCCCGGTGCTGCCGGTCCGGTAAACTTCATTTTGGTAATTTCTCTTTGGAGCCATACACCCATTGCTTGTTTGAATGGTCAAGGTGTGCTGGACAAAATGCAATGTGCAAATGGTGCCAAAAAAAATTCCATTGCACCCCCGACGGGACTCGAACCCTTATGAGCATTAGCTGTCTGTTTGTGAAGGACAAAGGAGAAAGGGTACTTACCGCAATATCCAGATGGATCTCCCGATTAGGAGTCTGACGAGTTACCATTTCTCCACGAGGGCCGTACGCACTGCCGTTACACCATGGGGGATCAGGCAGTGTGTCTCTTTGTTGAGAAGTCAAGGAATAATTTGCACCCTTAACCCTCAAACGATAGGCAAGTGCGGGCAAGTGCTTTCGCCAGGACGCCCCATACTTCTTGCCTCTCCTGCTCATGCCGTTGGCACCATACTTCCCGCCCTCCTCGTGGCTTCCGCCCCATCTTTGGCCAAGTGGGTGAGGCTGGTGGTGCCTTCACTTCTTGTCAATGGTGGGTACTCCACCGTTTCCGTTGCCTCCCGCCGCCAATCTATTGGAGCAAGGTATTGGAACAAGGAAGCTACGCATTGACTTGTTTAGAGTTGTATCTCAACGATTCTCAGTTCCTTCACTTTCTGTCTGATTCTTTCTGCCAACAATATGCCTTAATAGAGAGCAATGTGTTCGGCACACGGGTACTTGCCGGATCATCCCCACTTGATAGCTTTTAGCATTGAAATCAATCCAGTCACCTCGGTCCATCGACATATGCTCGGAGACGGGCATGATGTAGATACCCATGGGGCACAGCCGAAGAAAGGAATTGCCATTGGGAAGCCTAGCAGCAGCCCTAAATCTTGAAGTATCGAGAAGCCACCAAGAAGGTTTAGCAGGAATACCATTCAGTTCATCGTCCCACTGTAGGTTCCAACGATTGCTTGTAGGCAGTAAATAAACTTCTGACGGAAATGACTACCGGCAGCTTGGCTACTGCCTATTGGCATGGAGGTTGGTGCCGAGTTAAGTCAAGCATACTAAGGTGATCAGATCAAATATGTTTCCCAGGCACAAAGAACTGAGACAACATGGTGAGGTCAGGGAGTTGCTGTTGGAGCACCCCCAATTGCAATTACCGCGGCCCAAATATAGCTCTAATCTGCCATTATATAACATAAAAGAAAGAAGACCAACTAGCACGTCCTGTTCTCGAAGCCCATCAAGATTTCTCAAGAGCCGTGTTAAGATTGAGCTCAAAGTGATCCCCAATGACAGGAGGAAGGGTTAGGGTTCGGTACTGAAGCTCGGTGTGACTCTTATCGGAGAAGCTTCTTGATAAAAGCTGCCCCGCCATCAACAGCCCCTCCCGTATGTGGGATCTTACAGCACTCACAAAGTCATCTTATACCGTCAACCCAGCAGGCGCCGCGTATCGCATTTCGTCATGGAGAAGAAACAGGAGAAGCAAGAAAAACCGGAGGAGGCGGTGCGGCGCCCGCTTTACCTCTACGACCTCCCAGCCGAGGTTCTCAACTCGCTATCTCTCAAGGCGGACGCGGGGTCGCCTGAGCAGCTGTCTGAGCAGCTGTCGCCAGAAACGACACCTACTCAGTTGCAAAGCCCAGGCCCCGCCACCCCTGATAGCAGCTTCGTTGGCTCGCAAGCGTGCTCCCTCTGTAGCTTGACGTTTGTTACTGTTCAAGAGCAGCGAGACCATCTTAAGACCGATCTCCACCATTACAACCTCAAGCAAAAGCTCAATGACCTCAACCCCGTGACCGAAAGCCAATTCGAGAAGCTTGTTGGAGACTTGGATGAAAGTCTCTCGGGGTCTGACACATCCGGTAGCGAAGATGAAGAGGGGGACGGCACTTCGCGCAAGGACACGACCCTTTCTGCCCTGCTGAAAAAGCAGGCCACTCTGGCCGACAGGCAACGTAATCCCGGCAATGAAGCAGGCGAGAAAAGCTCGAAAAACCCACGGGGGACGGGGAAACCCCCCCTGCTTTGGTTCAGCTCGCCTACCTTACCGGACAAGACATATTATGGCGTCTACCGGGCGATTTTTACGCCCGAGGAGCTAGCAAGAGAGGATGTTATCGTTGAGGCCATCAAGCAGAGGCAGCTAGCCCCCATATTGATGCCAAAGCCCCCAAAAGACGTGAGCTCTGTGCCCCCAGCGTATAACGGTCGCCATATTTTTCTTTGCATGATCGGAGGCGGTCATTTCGCCGCCATGGTCGTCTCCCTCGCTCCCAAACAGAGCAAACACGCCTCAACGGGCCCCATGAACAGGGAAGCCATTGTCCTAGCTCACAAAACCTTCCACCGATACACGACCAGGCGGAAGCAAGGTGGTTCGCAGTCTGCCAATGATAACGCGAAGGGAACGGCACATTCTGCCGGCTCTTCCCTTCGCCGCTACAACGAACAGGCACTCGTCGAAGACGTCCGCGAACTTCTAAGGGACTGGAAAGCTCTCATCGACACGTCTGATCTCCTCTTCATCCGTGCGACAGGAACAACAAACAGACGCACTCTGTTTGGCCCCTACGATGGCCAAGTCATGCGCGGAAACGATCCTCGTATGCGAGGTTTCCCGTTCAGCACACGCAGAGCGACACAAAACGAGCTCATGCGTTCCTTCATCGAACTGACACGACTCAAGGTGAAGGAACTTACTGTCGCCGTACCCCTTCCCATCGCCACAGAAGATACCACCACCAAACAAAAAGCTCCCGTGAAACCAGGTGTGCCCAAACTATCGGAGGAGGAAGAGACCGCCCTCCACCACACCACCCAAATTCAAGCCCTCATCCGCCGTTCCAAACTACCCGCCCTCCTCGCCTACCTCAAAACCTCGAGTCTAGACCCTAACACCTTCCGTTTCTACCCGTCAGACTCGCAGCAGAACCACCACGCACCCACGGCGCTCCACCTCGCCGCAGCCCAGAACTCGGCTCCGCTCGTCGCGGGTCTCCTCGCCCGCGGGGGCGCCGACCCGACGCTTCGCAATGACGAAGCCAAGACACCGTTCGAGATTGCCGGTGACCGTGCTACGCGTGACGCCTTTCGGGTGGCACGCGCCGAGCTAGGCGAAGCGGCGTGGGACTGGGAGGAGGCGGCGGTACCGCCCGCGCTGAAGCGCGAGGAGGCGGAGAAGCGGGCAGAGCGGGAGAGGAAGGAGAAGGAGAAAGAGGAGAAGGAGAGGTGGAGAGTAGAAGAGGAGAAGCTGAAGAGGGAAGGGCCGAAGGTGAAGACGAGCACAGCGAGGGCGGGGGCTGCGGGTGGGATCTTGGGGGGTGGCGTGCCGAGGTCGGCGCAGGAAAAGAGAGAAGAGGAGGCCAGAGGCTTGACGCCTGAGCAGAGGATGCGGTTGGATCGAGAGCGGAGGGCAAGGGCGGCGGAGGAGAGGATGCGGAAGTTACAGGGGGGTGGATAAGAGAGAAAACCGGTAGTGTGGTGTTTGGTGTAGAAGCACTTATAGAGATGCCGGACGAATCGACGAATGTTGTTTAGGTTGACATGAACTTGACAACAAGGGAATAGAATGGTACTCCCAGAACGTGGCTTTGGGCAGAGAACCAGCTTACTGACCGATGGTATTGCAAGCCGCCTGGCTAAGCGCCGTGGGAAGCAACCGAATCTGGCTCAACCATCAGACACCATTACTACCCCTGAGTAATGTCCAAATGTGCATTGTATGTTGATTCGACCTCTACCTGCTACTGCCTCCCAAAACCTCCATCACAGCGCCGGCAGCAGCAAGTAGCCGTGCATCGTCCCAGTATTGCCCGATCAACTGCAGCCCAGCCGTGTTCGCCACGTCTTTATGACCGCCCTCGGCAGCAACTCGCACTGGGATACTCACAGCCGGTAGTCCAGCGAGGCTCGCTGGCACAGTAAACACATCATTCACATATGCATTTACAGGGCTCTGCCCCTCCGCCCCGACGACGTCCTCCAGCTTAGGCGCGAGGGTCGGCGCCGTGGGACACAGCAGGAAGTCGACACCGACTGGCCCGAGCTTGTTCTCCATCAGGATATCCTCGGACAGGTCACTGAGGTCGAACGGCTCAGGCTCGCCCTGCAGGGGGTTGGCAAGCGCAAAGGCGCGGTCGAAGTCGCGCCGGACGAGGCGCCGGATCTTTTGCGCTTTGATAAAATAGTTGTCCATGGCTTCGGAGCTGAGCGTGTATGCGCCAAGGAGGATGCGGCGCTGGACTTCGCTGCCAAAGCTGCGGCCACGACTGGCGGCGTAGAGTACGCCGCCGTCGGCTGCGTCGCTCGATCCCGCGTCGGTGTCACTGGCCCGCGAGCCGTAACGGACGCCGTCGTACTTGGCCAGGTTAGAGGAGGCCTCGGCAGGGGCGATGATGTAGTACGCGGAGAGGGCGTGGCGGGTCGTAGGCAGAGAAACAGGAACGATTCGGGCCCCGAGCTTCTGGAGGGCTGCTGCCGCGGCGGCCCATGCATCGCGGATCCGGGGATCGAGTTCCTCGACGTTATACTCCAACGGAATGCCGAACTTCAGCCCCCTTAGCACCTCCTCCGGCTTTCCCCCGTCCACCCCGGCATACCCCTTCCTTACACTCGCACACCTCGCCCTCGCCGCCTCCGACAAGCTCGTCGGATCCCTCGGGTCATGCTCCAACCACAACCCGCCGCCCACAACCAGCTCCCGAATCTCCTTGACCCCCCGCGCCAACAACCCCACCGTATCTAGCGAGTTCGCATACGGCACCACGCCGTGCCGCGACAGCATCCCATACGACGGCTTGAACCCCACGACCCCGGTATACGCCGCGGGCAGGCGCACCGATCCACCGGTATCAGTGCCCAGCGCGACATCGGCCTCGCCGGCAGCGACGGCGACCGCACTGCCGCCCGAGCTCCCGCCGGCCGAGTACTCCTCACCCCCCTCGTTGGGGAGGGTCTGCGACACGGCGCCGAAGGCCGAGTGCGTCGAGTGGCTGCCCATGCCGAACTCGTCCAGGTTGGTCTTGCCGACGAGGCAGGCGCCCCGCGAGCGCAGCTGGGTGACGATGGTCGCCTCGAAGGGGCTGTGGTAGGCGTTGAGGAAGGAGGAGGCGCATGTCGTGGGGAGGGACTGCGTGGCGATGTTGTCCTTGACGGCGAGGGTGAAGGGGGGGAACGGGGGTTGTGTATCTGGCGTGTCGTCTTGGAGCGGAGCTGGGAAAAGAAAAGTTAGCAAAGGGAGGATTGGTGATGGGGGCAGTGGGGGGGTCAAGATGTCGTGCCTTTGGAGATGAACTGGTTCAGCAGCCGGCGCTGCTGGTGCGAGGTCGCAGCATGGCGTCTCTTGGAGCTCACATGGCGCAGACACAGGCCTTGAAGCCTGGACCTGGTTGACATGTAGTCTTACTGCCTGTAGGCTCCTCTAGGCACTCAATTAGGTCGGTGTCGGTTACGGATCACCATAGTTTGGAGATTGTTGCTAAAGGGTGCTTTATGTTCAATCGCGACAAGAAATCGAGGTCATCATTGAAGGGTCAAGCCGCAACAAGTTCCCGGCCGGCAGCGGCGTTCCTTAGGGTCAGGGTTATGTATGGCCAACAGGCACCAGGTGCTCGCCGCGATCAGCCCCAGCACAAATCCATCTGACAATCTCAATTCATGCTCAGTGGGCTTTCGGATTATATCGTCGTATCAGCATTCAATTGACTATTATGTGGGAAAATTAACAACCCAAACTCCCGTCTATAGGTGGTATCAAACTCATCAAAATCTAAAGCCCATTATCATACACGTCTCAACTCATTAGATAATGCATCCACAATTGCTTCCCTCACTTGCGACCCAGCAAGTGCCACTCAAACACCTTTTGGAAGACGGCCTTGGCACCGCCCTCAATGACCTCGCCGTGACAGGGGATGATGGTGTCAAAGTCCCAGCTGTCAATCCTCTTGATGCTCTCGTTGAATCCCTCACGGTTACCCCTGCTGATGGCGTGCCAGATGAAGCGCTTCATGCCCTTGGCCTCGCCCTCGGTCGTCTGGAAGCTGACAAAGAAGCGCGCGAGCAGGCCCAGCTTGGGCTTGTCGGCCTCGGGGACGCGCGAGTACTGCTCGATGGCGGGCAGGTTGAACATGAGGTCGGCCTGGATTAGGACGCGGTCGGGCTTGTACAGGAACACCAGCTCGCGATTGGCGTGAGCATCAACGTACTCAAATTCAAAGTCGGCGTCGAAGTCAGCACCGATCGAGACCTCGCGCTTGTTGGCGGGTGTAAAGACGACGGCGAAGGGCTCCTTGCCGATCTTCTCGTCGGTGTCAGCCAGCCGCTTCTCAGGAAGTCCCTCGGGGCCGATAAGCTTGGCGGATGGGTAGGCCGTGGCCCAGTCTGAGATGAAGATGTGGTGCTCGATATCGGGCGCAATGAGGTACTGCACATTGCCACCGAGCTCTTGAACCTTGGCCTTGACCTCAGGGGTAAGTGCCACTGGGGAGAAGACGGCAAGCGCGCCAGATGTCAAGCGGACTAGGGGCAATTGTTAGTCTGGGGTTGATTTAAGCATGTGGCAAGGTGAAGTGAGTGCTTACCGATGGTGCCCCTGCCGCCAATCGGGATCTTGCCGAAGCGCAAAAAAGGTACGGAGAGTGCGACAACATTTGGAGTGATGTTGCGAATCACCATCACATCAGAAGGGTTGGTGGGGACAAGCTTGGACGACATATTGTCTTTTTGGTTGTTGGTGCTGCTGTTGCTGAAGAGTGCGACTGAGGTGCCTAGGATGAGTGCTCCTGCGACTAGGCTCTTCTTTGAGATGAAGGGTGTTGGACTGTGTGGGCTGAATGAAGCTTGGAGAGCTGTAGCTGTGGAAGTGCAGGTGGCCGGCTTCTTATGTTGTGGTGGCGAAAGATGGGGTGCTTGGGTTATGAGTAAGCGGTGCTGGATGTTTAGGACGGATGGCTTCAAGTTCTGGTCTGGGTGTTAATACTGGTGTTTGAGGTTGTTTGATGGCTGAGTGTGCTGTGACTGTGTGTGTGTGTGTGTGTGTGTGTGTGTGTGTGTGTGTGTGTGTGTGTGTGTGTGTGTGTGTGTGTGTGCGAAGAGGAATTCAACTTCAATCGGAAGGCCGGTGAAGCTGCTCATCTATATAGCAGAACTGACTCGGGCGCAGACAACTCACGTTGTTCGCGATTTGGACTTACAAATTGTCGGCGCAGCATCGTAGGCGCGCGGAGGAGCTGCATGTCTCCTCCCCTGAGTCTCCTCGGCGTCGCGATACAAACTGGGAAGATGGGTAATCGAAAAAGCCTCGGCAGGTGCTTTTCCACAAAGAGCTCTTTGTCAGGTTTGGGCGTATGCGGTTTTACGGGGATCTCGAAAGCTCCGACACGCACTGAAATGCCAATAAAATGCTGTGAATGGCTGCCGCTGGGTGTCATTCGTCCTTTCGCGGCGCTGGAATTTGGAATAAAGTGCCCAGGACCCCCAGGCTGAGGAACCCCTGGTCCTGCCGGAAATCAATAGCTCCCTGGGGTAGCTTCGCAAGCTTCGTCGCTTGTTCCATTGCTGACTGGACATGTGCATGACATCATGTCGAAGGAGCCAGTCCCCAAGCGGCTTGGCATCGTCGGCTCAGCACCTCGGAGAAGTCATCTCTGGCCAAACAACCGATTACTCATCGGTCTCTCGACTGGCAGACCGCTGCCGGGACGTGACGGTTTTGATCGCCGAGCGTTTTCTTCTGACTCGTCGATGGGCTGCACATGGCGCAAAGACATGCCTGCCGCCAAGGCAGGTGATTTGAGTTTATTCGCACGCGATTCCACCTACCTTATCAACTTATCCAACACAATTTCGTACTCGGCTCATTCTGCGGTATGCTGTACGCTGTACGCTATGCGCTGTCCGCTGAAGGATTAATCGATTATCCGTGCCTTAGACATCATCATTACATCCCTCTCCAGAACATGCTGCAGACATCCTGACCTGTTTGCGCAGCCTGATTACAAACTCTAAACGCAGAGGAACCCAGATGCAAATGCAGTTCTAGGCGCCAATTTCCCCAAGGGTATGCATCGAGATAGCCTCCAATGTTCTAATACTAGGTACCTATTCACACTCGGCAGCCCAGACGCACCTAAATATTGACTGCAGCCAAAACAAGCCCCTATCTGCGAACACCTCCCCAGCCCTCCCCAGCACCTCCCTTCTCTCCCGCAACATCTCCCTGCCCTTCTCCCCAGCTCTACTCTCCGGGAACACAATGCCATGCCACACCTGCTGGGCCCACAACACCATGGGATCCACCGCCAGTCGATAGTCTACCTCGCCGAGGGGTGACCACCCGGGATACGGCGCCTTGTCGTAGATGTCGCGCAGGTACGCATGACGCCAGTCGTTGGCGTGCACCCATATCCCACGCTCGAACCGCACCGCCGTGGCCGCCAGCCACGTCAGCAGCACAAAGGCCAGCAGGAAGATGTCCACGAGCGTGCGCGCCGAGGGCGCCCTGCGCAGCCAGGCTGGTTTGGAGAGCGGGGGGAGGAGCGAGAGCAAGGGGAGCGATTCCGGCGTGCGGACTTGGATGGAGAACGGGAGGTGGAAGCGGAAGCGGCCGTACCCCTCGACGAGGGCAAGGCCGGTGAGGTGTAGGATGTAAAGAGGCAGGCCGGTGGTGAGGGAGATGCAGAAGTAGAAGAGGTTTTGGAGGTTGTAGAGTCGGATGAGGAGGACGAAGATGATCCAGGTGGCGGCGGTGAGGAGTTGGCAGATATAAGTCCAGGTTAGGCTGTTGGCCGGGAGGTGACCGTGGCCGTGGTGGCTCACGCAGCCGGGCTGATAGACAAAGGTAGAAGGTGGCTGAGAACGCATGGTGCGAGGTGTCGGGGTGGCTTGCCCGTCTCCGTATTCTGCGGCGGTGCCGATTGTACCGTCTTGGGTGTCCCCGACATGGGCGTCCTCGGTCTGGATGTCCAAGCCCTGGCCAACTGGAGGCACCGGAACCTCCTCGTCGAGCTGCTGTGGCACGGTTCCGGCACAGCAGCCCCCGTGGACCATGTTGTAGTAAACCGCCGGCAAAAAAAACTGCAGCAACGAACAGAAGCAAGCTTTAGTGCCGCGATTCTCCGCTCTGTGTTGCTCCTGGAGCGCAAGCAACGCTTCTACAGTGCCCCTTTCTGCCAAGTGCTGGCTCCGAGCGACCTCTTCCTCTATCAGCAACTTCATCCTCGCAATCTTGGCCCTAGCTTGCTCGAGCATGAGCTCCTTCCTGCCCCGTGATATATATAGAGCGTGTTCCTGGTTCTTGGATCTGGCGAGCCTCTGCTTGGTCTCCTCCACTTCGTCTTCCAGCTGCCTCATTTTCTCCCGTATCGCCGCCTCATTCTTGGCTGTACGGCGCCTGTTTTCTTCCACTTGTTCGTCGAGCTCCCGCATCCTCTCGAGCCTGGCCGCATCCTCTTCAGCCGCACGCCGCTCGTGCTCCTTCAGCTGATGTGCCCTCTCCTTGACTTCTAGCTTGGCCTCCCTAAGCAGCCGTTGTTTCTCTTTCTTCATGCCATCAACATCGGAAATGCGGCGCTTATATTCCGTCATCTTCAAGTGAAGCCTCGCTCGCTCCGCATGCAGCTCCTCCCTAAGCGCATACTCATCCGCTCGTCTTTTGTCAACCTCCCTTTCCAAATTCTTTTTCATCTTTTCGAACTCCTCTTTCTTCTTTTCAAGCTCCACCTCAGACGCCCTCAGGCCCGCCATTTCTTTCTGCACTTTCGCCGCCTCTATCTCGTGCAGTTGACGAACCTCCTCATACCTTGATATTTCGTCATCCAGTTCCTCCTGTTGCTCCGCATGTCTATGGGCCTCCTGGGCCCGAGTCCTCTCTAGATCGGCAAGGCTTTGGGCAACCTCCGAGCTTTCCACTGGCGTCGCCTCCTTTGCCTTCCTAATGAGCTCTTCCAGCTGCTCTTCCAGCTGTAAGCGCCGCGCCGCAACCTTCTCCGCCTCCTCTGAGGATAAGTCTTGCGGAGGAGGATCAAGAGCTGCCTTGAGGGCCTCTTCTCTCAGCTGTTGTTGGAGTCGCTTGCATGTGTCCTCAAGTGTTTCGATCTGTTCGAGCCGCTGCGCCTCTCGGTCTTGTAGTTCGCTGATCTGGCGGTGGAGCTTGGCAATCTCCTCTTCACTGTCGTCGTCATCCTCTTTCTCTCCATCCTCGTACTCGTCCTCATCTTCGTCCAGACTCTCGCCCTCAAGTAGTAGGGCCAGACTCGGACCTAAATGCGGTCGAACGGCCGTTTCAATTTTTCCTTCAAGTTCTTTGAGCGTTTGTTCCAGCTCCTCGTCGTAACGCCCCTCTAGTTTACTAGAAATACGGTCGCGTAGGCCCTGGGACTCTTCCACGTCTTTCCTTTGCCTGTCCATAATGTACTTGTCCAAGATTGCCATCTCTTGGTTGCATTCCTCAATGAGTTCGGCCTCGGCTGGGTCCTCGCCTGACTCAAACCTTTTGTAGATGTGTTTGAAGGCTCTCAGAGCCCTCAACACGGCGTCGGGCGCCCTGAATCTCTCGCTGATTGTTGATAGGGTGTCTCGACTTGTGTCACTAGGACTGCTGCTCTTATCGTTCACGAAGGTTCTTGGCTCGTGTTCAACCCACGAGTTCACTGTATCCGTCAACTTCTTGATTGACATCCTATCAGTTGCGCGCTGGGCCAAAAGTGAATCTCGCTGAGTCTGGAGCTTGGAGATTTTCTTCTGGAGCTCCTTTATTTCTTCTTGGGATTCGGAGGCGACCTGTGAACTCAGTATTTTAAGGTTGTCAACAACTCTTGGCAGATCCTGTTTGTTTTTGTCTACCCCCTTTTTCATGTCCGAGACGATGCTTTGCAGGTAACACAAAACCGCGTCGAATCGGTGGGTAGGTTTCTTGTACTCGAGGGATTCGGCCGTATCAGCTGAGCCAGCGTCGCTCTTGGTGTCCTTTTTGCTGTCCGATCTTGATGTCGGTTCGCTCAAACTATCCGATGCCGCGGGCAGGCGCTGCAACGCTTCCACTTGGACTTCTAGTTGTTTCTTTTCCCTGACTACCAACTCCACTTGAGCCTTCAACTGCTTATTCTCCTCGACGACCGCCTCCATCTTGAGCGCCGCCTGGCGCTTTTCAATCTCTGCTATCCGCATGGCCTCGATGGAGTCGTGCATCCTGGCCAGCGCCATCGCTTCCTTTGACTTTGCATCATTAAACTCGGCTCTGCTGACCCAATGTTCACTCCAACGTTCGACCTCTTGTTCTGGCTCGGGCTCCCGCTTCTGAGAGCTTATAAGCTCTTCTCTTGCGGCGCGCAATTGGCCCTCCAACAGCCCAATCCTCTGTGTCAAGACGTTAAACTCTGCCTTGACCTTATCTGTCTCAGAGTCGCGCCTTCCATCCACTTCCTGAATGAACTCGTTCGCAGCCTCAAGGTTCTTGATGATCGCATCCTGGCTGGCCATCGTCTTGTGATCGTTCGCGGCTTTCTCGACGAGGTGCTCCCGTTCAGCCTCAGACTTTTCCAAGTCGTCCTTGAGTGCTTGCAGTTTCGCCTTGTCCGCACGGATTTGCTTGTTCGCATTGATGGTAGCCGTGCAGGCAAGCACCATATTGGACGCTGCCTTGTTGTAGTACCTTTGCAGTGTAAACCAACATGCCGTGATATGCATGGCCTGCTCCTCCATGGCCGTGCGCAGTTTCCCAAACGGATCAACCTCCTCGATCATGCCCACCCAGGGGGGATCCGTGATGGCTTGGAGGAGCTCGTCGAGAATATAGTCCTGTGTCTCACTACGGGGATAATAGCCTATCGAATCGTCCCATCCAGGGAAAACCAGCGTGAGAAGGTACGGGTTTTCTTGTCCGCTAGTGCTAGAGACGTTGCTGCGGGCGGGACTTGCGGCTCGGGCAGAGCGGGGAGGACTGAAGACCCGGCGGTTCGTCGGGGGCTGGAGGCTGGAGGCTCGCCTATCGTCGCTTTTGCGTTCTTCATGATGGGTTTTGAGAAGCCACCTATGTAAATTCTCATTGTCGACTCGTGCGGTAGACCTCCCGCGTTCCTCTTCCAAAAACGCTGCTAGGGGGCTGCGCTGGGACTCTGGGAGCAATAGGTTGACTGGTGCGGATCCTGTGGACGTGGATGGCGCTAGGGGCGACGTGGGTGAGGCCCTGGCCGACGTGGGTGATATCCGGGACGACGTGGGTGACATCTGGAGCCTCGTGGGTGATATCCCGGGCGATGTGGGCGATGCTGCCGGCGACCCGGATCCTGAACTTGTCTTGCCTCGCTCCCAGATACTCTTCCAGGGCACCTGTTTGGAAGTCGAACTCCCCGCTGGATTATGCTCCGAGCCTCGTCTGGGCCCTACCCATGTGGTGGGCGGCACCGGCGATGTGGGCGGTATGGGCGGTACTGCCTTGTTCCGGCTTGGAGGCCTGCTATTACCAGAGCCCTCCCCGTCTTCCGGGTACTGTTCCATCCCATAGGGGTTGAAATATTTGTCCATAGCTTTGACCCGACTCTGTGTGACTTAGTGTGGTGTTGTTGACGGACGAGCAGATTTATGTCCAGCGCCTCAAGATCCAATGGTGGCAGGTTGCTCTAGTCCTAGGTTTAATAAGTCGATTAGCTGCAGAGTCTCGTCGGGGAAATGAAGAAAACGAGAACCGCGACATGTCGAACAAGTTACTCGATGCACCGAGGAACAATCAATTGACCGTTCGGCAGCCGTCATCAAAGACATCGTCTGGAACTCCCGGAAGCGGAACAGGCTTTCTAGGTTGGAAAACTTAGCGATAAATTATCAGCTGCTGTCGTAGACAAAGAAAATCCGCTTGGGAAATTGAATCGCTAATACTATTGGCACACTCGGGTCATGGCAACACAGTCGTGTGCGGGATCCGGATTGCCTATTAGAGGGTTATGGAGCAAGCACATTTGAAGCCAAACTTGGTCCTATCAGAACGCCAACTTCTCAGTCTCGCTCCTGCCAGCGACAAAAACAGTGCCATCGAAACGGAGAGCTCAGCCTCAG
This sequence comes from Lasiosphaeris hirsuta, assembly GCA_030549175.1. Lineage (NCBI taxonomy): Eukaryota > Fungi > Ascomycota > Sordariomycetes > Sordariales > Lasiosphaeriaceae > Lasiosphaeris > Lasiosphaeris hirsuta. The sequence goes on from JAUKUA010000001.1 coordinate 1,245,518, forward strand.
ACGGGGACACAGCTTAGCGCGCAGCTAATTCATATCCGCAAACTGTAGTTGTAATTCTACACTGTGGCTAGTTATACCAGCCTCTCGCCCCCGGGCCGCCTGCCTCCTCCTCTTCGCGATGGGGAATCATGGGCTCCTTGATATTGAAGGCTTTGATGACCTCCTGCCAGATTTCCATATCGATTGACATGATGGCTTGGTGTCGCATGGTCCCATGCCGAGACTGGGCATTGTTGCTTTCAGGATCCTTTCGGAATGGTTCTATTGTTCTGTTAGCGGCGGCCAGCTTGGAGCAAATAGTTGCCTACCTAGAGCTGGGAGGCCATTGTCATCAAATGTGAGCTTGACGCTGCCCTCGCGGATCAAGAAACTGACGTAGAACATGTTCTCTACTGTCTGGCCAAACGAATGCGGGTTGATGACGAATCTTAATAAGTCAATGCCTCCAGTTTCTCGCAGCGAGTGACGATCCATGATCTCCCTTTCGTCGTCGGATGGGTATTCATCCCCGAGGGCAGTGAGCTCATCCTCGACAGCATTCTGTGCCTCTTCTTGCACCTTTGTGAGGTGGTCGTGGATCTTTTTGCAGATCGCTGGCAGGTCGTTCTTGTCCGACTTCTTGAGATCCTCAGCCCTCAGCTCTTGAGGCCTGACCTCCCTGAGATTCGCGACTTTGAATGGCGCCGATCTCTTTGCAACCTTCCTGGCCTTTTTCTCAAGAGATAATGGGCCCAAGAGAAACCCGGGCAGAGCGGGTCTACGAACGCTAGGCAGGACAGCAAATCGGCCCAAGTGTGCCCAATTCATCATATCGCCCTCATCTCCCACATCATCCTCATCCTCGTCGCCTAAAGCACCACGGTCAGGCCGCCGCCGCCTCCTTTGTGTGCTGGAAAGCTCCACAGCCTCGTCATCATCAACACCACCACCTTCGCGCATGTAGAGAATGCATTTCGACACAAACTCGTCGACGTCGATGCCGCCGCCCACATTTCCCGAAGTTAGGCGTTGAACACGACGAGCGGATAGATCAGCAGCTATCACCAAACCACGCGCGTCGATCGTGGCCTCGGCTGTTTGCTTGACGTTTTTGATGATTTTGTTGGACTGGTCGAGGTATTGCAGGAGTGCTTTGGGGTCCGACTGCAAGAATTCGTCCGGGTTCTCCCTCATCTGCTGCTGCATGTCACGCAAGCTCCGCTGAATTTCACGGCGCTCCCTCATAGATTGGTCGGGGTCGTACGCATCAAGATCGCCGACATCTTGTTCGGGAGATGGCTGACGAGTCCGCTGTCGTCTGTTTGAACCTTCGCCATTGGTATCTGGCCGCCTTTTTCTGGAAGCACCTGCACTGTCTCTGTTTCTAACTGCGAGGTTTCGGTGGTTTGCCGGAGACGCTGGCGTCCCATCCGCAAAGGATTCCGAGTCAGACATGGTTGTGTGCTTGTGAAATTAGGTGGGAGAAATGACAATGAATACTTGAGATAGTAATAGCTCCTTTGTGAAAGCGGGTTTTTTTTTTCCTTCTTTCGTATTGCAGCTGTGACTTTTTAGGTTGTGTATTATCGTGCCCAGTTGTTTGGCGGGCTGCTGGAGGCCCTTCTTCACCGAGGCGCGTTTCCAAAATTTGGAGACGCGACTGCCAAAGCACTTTAGCTCATGTGGGGCAGGTGGGGGGCCTGGTGATCGTTCCTGCCCTGCAGGGGGTGTGGTGAACTACTGTGGGGCGCCGATGTTCCATGAGCCTTGCAGCCCAGCGGTGGAACTGAGGGGGGCATGGTTCCGCGGTCGGGGGGTATTTCTGACCAGCGCGCAGCGCTTAACCCAGCTCTTTTGTCCACAGCTACTCCATCCCATGATCAATCAAAGTGCAAGACATGATACATTAATACTATTACTCTTGCCATCCCTTTTCAAATCGACACACTCCCAAGTCACTCTAGTGACGAGGGTTTGCATGTAAGCGCCTCAGCATGGAGCCCTTTACGTTCGCCAGCTCCAACACACTCGACTTCCCAGTCAGCATTCGCATGTAGGTTTCTCCCCTACAACCACATAGTCTTATCTGCTGCCACCGCTAACTGAAAATTGCTCTCAGAATAAATCTCGAGGGTAGCGAATCCCCCATCCCATTTTCCACACTCATCGATCACCCCAAGCTCAAGCACATTGGATCTAACCAAAGCCCTCATTCGGAACTCTACGTCACTGTGCAAGTATGGGCCGGCTCCAAGCCTCTAACCGTACCGGTCCAAACGGCATACAAACCTTTTCGCAATGAACGGAAGTGGAACGAGTGGCTTACTCTCCCCATCAAATACTCTACACTGCCCGAGAACTCCCGCCTGGCGATCACAATCTGGGATCTATCACCAACAGGTGGCCCAGGCGCACAAGGGCATGCCATTCCGTTTGGCGGAACAACACTTCCACTTTTCGATGGGGATAACCAGCTTCACAAAGGGCGGCAGAAGTGCCATGTATACAGACACAAAGCCGCCGACGGCAATGACGACTCCAAGACGCCAGCCATCATTCCTAAGAGGAAAGAGAGTTCGAAGAATGGCGGCGCAGTGGCTGAGGACAAAGATGGCGAGGAGCTCGACCGAATGGAGAAGCTCTTCAAGAAGCACGAGATGGGAGAAATACCACGCGTTGATTGGCTTGACCAGCTCGTCTTCCGTGGTTTCGAGAAGCGTGGGCACCAGTCGGGAACCTCTTTACAAGCAATCCTCCAGCGTAAGCGAGCAGCCGAAAGTGAGGCATTCAAAAAAGCTAGCGATAGCAAAGAGACGGACAGCAGCCAGGAATCAGGGCCCTCAAACTTTGTGCTGAATGTTGAACTGCCGAGGTTTGACTTTCCGGTCGTCTTTGCAGATCATGAATATCCCACACCGCCCATCTCATCTCTACAGCACCTTTCCTCCTCACAGTCCAATATCGTTTTGAAACCACCCCCCGAAGTACACTTTGGCCCCGGAATCAACGGGATTGATGATGGAGACGAGGGCTATGCAGGCCAACTCATACAAGTATACGACCCGGAGGTTGGGGCGAAGGACAACCCGGCAGAAAGCAAGCATCGCCGACTTGTTCGAAGTCAGCACCGCAATGGAATACTTGACAAAGACCTAAAACCGAATGCTAAAGTCAGGGACGAGCTGAACTTGATCATGTCATATTCCCCAACTCACACTCTGTCTCCCGAAGAAAAGGACCTCATATGGAAGTTCCGTTACCACCTAACCAGGAACAAGAAGGCCTTGACAAAATTTGTCAAGTCAGTGAACTGGCAGGACCAAGCAGAGTCGAAACAGGCTGTGCAAGTGCTTGGAAAGTGGACTGATATTGATGTGGACGATGCCTTGGAGCTGCTGGGCCCAACTTTCGATAACTCGGCTGTTAGAGCGTTCGCAGTTGAGCGCTTGCGAAAGGCTGACAACCACGAGCTGCTTTTGTACCTACTACAGCTGGTGCAAGCATTAAAGTATGAGCACATCTCGCCGCAGCCTGGCCACGAGGTGGCTCAGGATTCTTCTCTTGCCCAGTTCCTCATCTCGAGGGCGATAGACAGTTTCACACTGGGCAACTACTTTTGGTGGTACGTGATGGTGGAGTGTGATGACAAAAGTCAAGACCAGGGGCAGGACAACCAGGCAATCTACCACAAAATTGCATACGACTTCATGACAGAACTTGTCAAGCTTCCGGACGGTAAGGAAACACGAAGGACTTTGCTACGGCAAGCTGAATGGATTTCGATCTTGTCAAAGATTTCGGGGGAGATCAAAGAATCGAACGAGTCGATCGCGAGGAGAACGGAGCGCGTCAAGAATTTTCTTGCAGACCCCAAGAACGAGCTCGTCACCATTGACCCGCCGCTCCCCCTGCCGTTGGATCCATCCGTGGAGGTTATTGGCGTTGCCCCCGAGGATACCATTGTCTTCAAATCGTCACTTCATCCCATTAAGGTCGCTTTCAAGACGACCTCGGGGCGAAAGTATCCCGTCCTCTTCAAGACAGGAGACGATCTCCGACAGGACCAACTCGTCATCCAAATCATCACACTCATGGACAACCTGCTCCAAAAGGAGAACCTGGACCTTAAGCTCTCCCCGTACAAGATCTTGGCCACGAGCACAACAGCTGGCCTGTCCCAGTTTGTGCCGTCAATGAGTTTCCAGGGCATAGCGTCGAAGTTTAGGAATAATCCGGCGCTTGCCTACCTCAAGCAGAACAATCCCGACAGCCAAGGCGGCCCGCTCGGCCTGCGGAAAGAAACCCTTGACACATTTGTCAAGTCGTGTGCCGGTTACTGCGTTATTACGTACATTCTCGGTGTCGGCGACCGGCACTTGGACAACCTCCTGCTGGCACCTGATGGACACTTTTTCCACGCCGATTTTGGCTACATTCTCGGGCGTGACCCTAAGCCCTTTGCCCCGGCAATGAAACTGTCCAAGGAGATGGTGGATTGCATGGGGGGTTCTAGCTCAGAGCATTACCGCCAGTTCAAGCAGTACTGCTTTCTGGCTTACAGTGCTCTGCGTAAGAACAGCAACCTCATTTTGAACTTGTTTAGTTTGATGGTGGATGCAAATATCCCCGACATCAAGCTTGAACCGGACAAGGCGGTGTTCAAAGTGAAAGAGAGGTTCCATCTGGAGCTTAGCGAAGAGGAGGCCATCCGGGCGCTAGAACGTATCATGGATGACAGCCTGAGTGCGCTAGTACCTGTGGTGATAGACAAACTGCACGAGATCGTGCAGCACTTTAGAGCTTAATCCGGGGGCAGGAAGAGTTTGGGGTTTTGGTGCTTGAAGTGACTCGGAAATGGTCTGATATTGGTAACGCGCGGTGAACCTGGAGGGCGATGGGATAGTAATAACTGGCATTTTGTCCAGTAAACTTTCGGCCCTTTTGGCAGAACAGGTTCAAGCATGTTCCTACATCAACACATCTCAGCGTTCCATTATCAGATTCTATATGCACCATTATATCTATCATACATGGTATATGCCAGTCACCTACGTCTCTCCAAAAACAAACAACCCCTTCCCACTCCTGAAGCCCTCTAGTGTCCCCTGCACCGCCTCCTTCAATACCGTCTCCTTGGTCTCCCAGTCCCACTTGACCTCCTCCACCGGCGCCGCCTCAAACTTACCATCCTGCATCAGCGCCACAATCTCCTCAATCGTCTTGCGCTTCTCGCCCGGGTTCTCGCGTGCCCACTCGCTCAGCCAGAAACCCTCAAACCGCAGCCTCTTGAAGATCTGTGGTCCCGTCGGGAACATGAACGGCTGCCGCGACATGCCGCCGTACGTTACCATGGTGCCCTTGGGGCTGAGGGCGCGCACGATAGCGGAGGCGGACTTGCCACCGACGCAGTTGAGCCCGAGGAGGACAGGGTCACGGCCGTCGCGGGTGAGGGATTTGAGCGTGGACGAGAAGGCGCGGTCGAGGAACTCGGCCTCGGTGAGCACGACGGTGGCGCCTAGCGAGGTGAGGGAGGCCTTGAGGGCCTCGGTCTCGGCCTCGGTCGCGCGCGCCCGGATGACGTTGATGGAGCGCAGGCCCCAGAGGCGGCCAAGCTGGATCGCGGCGCGCCCAACGCCTGAGTTAGCGCCGTTTTGCAGGAACCAAGCGCCGCCTGGTGTGGAGGGGTCTTTGGAGAAGGAGGCGACGGATGCCGCGATCAGGTCGGTGTAGTCGCGCAGCATGCGGTAGGCCGAGCACGGGTTGATTGAGACGGTGGCGACTTGGGCCGGGGTCAGGCCTTCGTGGGAGGTGACGGGGATCAGGGTGCGGTCGGCGTGCTCGGCGACGGCATGGGTGCGCAGCGTGCCGAAGCCGGTGGTCGCGGGGATGGCCCAGTCGCCGCGGCGGAGTGTGGAAACGCCGGCGCTGACGGCGACGACCTCAAAAACGCCCTCGTTGCCGGGGATCACGGAGGGCTCCGGGGTGCCGAGGAGCGGTGAGAACTGTGGCTTGACGCCGTAGATGCCCTGGATCGTGTTGACGTCGGAGGGGTTCACCGGGGCGGCCAGCGTGCGCAGCAGCACGGCGCCCTCGGGCAGCTGGGGTGAGATGGAGTGCGTGTGCAGGTGCAGCACGTCGGAAGGCTCGCCGAATTTGGAGAATACGAGCGTCTTGGCCTGGGTGTAGCCATAGGGCCCCGACTTATGGCGGCGCGCCATTAGGGGGGCGGTCAGCGGGCGTGTCAGTGCTCCGAGCCGCTGCGGCCGGGACAGGACCGAGCGGAGGAGCCCGGTGCTGCCACCGAGGCGGAGAGGGGCCTGGGGGCCGAGAGCCGGCATTTTGCTTTTGCTTTTCTTACGTCGCTTGTTAGGATTGGCAAGGGGATGCTGTTATGCGCAAGCTGCATATAGCTGATCAGTACTGATGTTTGGCTTGCTGGATGCTTTCATCTACGAACCAATGGTTTTGCAACAAAACTATGAAGCAAATCGTCCTTACTGCGTCTTCTTAGCAGGCCTCACTCTCGCTCCTGGGGTTGGCGCTCGACAGGAGAAGCATCCGCTTAGCGATATTTTTTCGGATTGAAAATTGCAGATCGGGGCCCGCTAAAAGCTGCTGTGGTGGTGACGTCGGAAGTGTTTGCATTGGAGCTTCCCGCACCCCACAAATTCAGGGGGTACATACCGGGTGTACCTTCCTAGCATTTCGCGGGGAAAGCTCAGCTGTTCGAGCTCAGCTTTTTGAGTCAGCGGCATCAACGTTCAGATGGCAGCTCGGCTATTGCCGCTAGCTTATCATTTGTCTGTTGGACTCATTCAACTTCACCTCTCTTCATCCCCTTTGGGCACATAATGTCGCCGCATATCATACTTTAATCAACGATCGCATTATCGACCCTCGCCATAGCGCAACGTCTCCACGGGAAAGTCGAGTCGTCTGACCATCCGGCCGAAAAACCGGTCATTAACTCGACCTGTTATACCTGCACCCGACCAGGCCGAAGCAAATTGAGGGGTCAAAGCGGGATGCGACCATTCTTAGGCGATGCCCTCGTCACCTCGTCAAAAACCACGCATCTCTTAGACGACAGACTGGTGCTACTGCTGTATGTGGAGGACCTATCTGCTGCGACGCCATGGTACACAAATTCGAATAACACAGACGTATAGCTCAAAGATCGAGTTTAGTTAAATATGTTGACATCACAACCCCGGCTTCACACAGCCAGACGGGAGCTTGAGACAGCTCGCTGGTTTGCTTGTAGTTCCACGGGCTTGCCCGCCCAGCTGCTAAGCAAGAGCGGACAACAGCCTACTTCAATATTTTCGAGTCCAAACCACAGGGTATGGAGATGAGAGAGAATATGCAGAAAAAACCTAGGTTCGGTCGTAAAGAGCCGCCAGCTCTAGCTTTCTCATTCCCCCCTTTTCCCTGACTATCTCACCAGTCAAGCCAGCTAGGCTGCCATTTTCTATCTCACATTATAAGGTATGTATCATAAAAAAGCAAAGGGCCATCCGTCAAAAGCAGCCTTCCTCCCCCACCCCGCCTTTCTCAGCAGAAAAGACATGTAAAACACGTAACAAAATAAAGCAAATTGTGTCCACTGAAGAAAAAAAAAAAGAAAAAAGAAAAGAAGAAAAACAAGGGGTGGGGTGGGGAAAAGAGGCCATCGGTTCTGGTTGTCATTTGCGCTCTGTGAAGGGGGTCGTCAAAGCGTGGTAAAACCACAATAGACATCGCGAATACAAGAAAATAGTTAGGTTTGGGAGAAACCGCCATGATGGAGCAAAATGAAAAAGGAAATCTTTCGTGCACAAATGAGTGAGCCCGTAAGAAATGGGGTATCTTGATCCACCACAAATCTCCTCCCGGTAACTGCCTCCTTCACACCTCTCTCGTTCTCTTCCACTGGTGTCTCCTTCCATAACGATGGTCTTGGTCTCGGCCTCTTGCTCCTTGAAAAAGAGATACATTCCAGCATCTCCGAAAGGAAACATGCACACCATTTTGCCGCGCTATAGATGACCACCCTTGTTCAATTTATATTCTTGAACAGGTCGCTCCCAAAGCCTGTATCATCCTTAATATCAAGCTTCGACTTGATCTCGCTCAGTTCCGGGATCATCGGAGGAGGCGGGCCCATATCACGCTTGTCCTCGGTCGGCGACAAGAGCGCCAAGCTTGCCCGCTTATTGTCGCCACCGCTCCGTAACCGACTGAACCACCCACTCGACCGCTTTGCCTTGCGGCCGTCCATCACGCTGCTACTGCTGCGGCTCGACGGTCGTACTCCGTGCCCGCTCTCGGTGCTACCAATCGTCGATTCCTCGCCGTTGGCGTACGCATTGTTCAGCAGGTTGCGGCTAAAAAGCCGGCGAATACTCCCGGGCCGGGAAGACAGCGTTGGTGATGCCGGGTTGTCCTCGGCCGGCCGCTTCGTACCAGAGAGGTTGGACCGCGGCGACGAGGCGAGGTTCGTTTTCTTTGGGATAATTGCGACAGCGAGATGGTTGGGCTTCGCGCTGACCCCATTGGTGGGTGTGTCGGGCGGTGTTGGGCCGGCCTCCTCTTGTATTGGCGACGGCAGCGGTGGCGGGATGTCGGTGCCATCGGTAAGAGAGGCGAATTTGAAGTCGAGGACGGGGAGCTCGAAGCGCTTGGCCGGCACTGCGCCCGTAGGCTTCACCGTTGTGGAATCTGTTCTGGACGGCATCACTGTGATGTGCTGGGCACTAGGTTGGTAGGATAGGTTGGATGAAGGGTGTTGGCGTGGAATGAATGAATGGCAGAGGCCAATGTGGGAACGAGGGGTGGAGGATCGCGGATCGTCCAAGCGTTGCTGGCAAGTGGTCGGTTTTGAGTCCAGTCGCGTCCGAGATTGCCAGATCTGGATGAATTGCGGAGGGCAAAGATGGTAGACGGTCCGGGAGGGGGAGGCGGGGGTCTGGCAACCGTCGAGATCAGGCGTCCTCTTGTCGACGAAGGTTTTTGGAAGCCCAATGGAAGCAGAGATCCCACGAAGGGGTCTGAGCGAACGGATGGACAAGTCAAAGGGTGGCTTGAGACGATGGGGCTTCCGAGGGGCTGGTGGTGTTGGCCAAGAAAAGCGTTTTTGACCAAAGGGAACGAACGAACGGCGACGGGGCGATCGACGGCGCTCGGCCGCGGGAAGATGCAGCAACGTCCGAATGCCGATGCTTCAAATGGAAATTATCGAATTCGTAAATTCCAACCCGTCAATTGGGCCTGTTCGGCAACTGGTCCGGGCGATCGCCTCGTCAATTCTACCGCGCAAGACGAAATAAAGTACTTTGCGCTCGCAGGACAGAGAGGAAAAGAGAAGGGGATCCCGGATTCTGGGGACGGTTGGCAGGGGAAAAGGTGGGCCTCGAGCAACGCGAAAGGGAACGAGATCCAGATACGGCCAAGCAGAAGTCGAGCGCACAAAAAGCTACCATCCCAGAAGCGAAGATTCTGGGAGCTGGTACTCCACTACTAGGTATGCAGACCCACCTGCACCTACCTTTCCCATCTCTTGACCCTTATAAGCTTGGGCCTCTTTGGGGTGGCAGCTGGCTGACAAAAGGGGAACCCCTGTTTCCTCACAAGTCAACCTAACGGGCTCGCCAAACACTCAAGGCTGAAGCTCAAAAACTCTCTTTTTTCGGCAGGGCTGACAAAATGCAGAAGGTTGATACCTCAGACCCCAGCGCGCCTTTGACACCATCACAACAAATATCCTTGCCTGCTTTTTATCTGTGCGCCCAACGATGCCCCTCACCGGGCTCCCTTGCCGCGAAGGCAGTGGCGCTCTTGAGCCCGCCTAGGGTGCGACCCCCGGGAGGATCACGGAAGTAATTTATGCGAAGGGGGCGTTGTCCTCGTCACAACCCAGATCCTGAACCTGGAACCTTGCGTTTCGTCTTCCCCCGCTTCCCGTCGTCGGCATCCAGAAAGAAGGAAAGAAGGAAAGAAAAAAAAAATGATGCTGATGATCGGACTGGATCGCCTGCTTCTTGGATCTCGTTTCACCACGGGGTCTTACGCGGTGGCGGTCGCAAATGCGTCATGCAAGTGATACACCATATCGCAACACGCTCCCTGTATCATTGGTCGTCATCGTAAAGTGCCGTTCGTTCATTGCAACAAGGGGGTGCAGTGGGAGCCGCAAATCGATCTTGGTCAAAGGACAGATCCAACCGCCTCAAACATAGTTATATAAAACGCAACACAGCACTTCGGGTCGCATGTGTCGCAGCAGCTCAGAGTAGCACTACCGTTCAGGATTTGCGATATTATCAAAATTACGGAACACCCATATAGAAATCGATCAGGCTTCCTTCGAAGCTGATCACCACGTCTGAAGATACCAGGTTCAACAAGTATCACCTATGCCTTGACAAATTGGCGATCGTTGAGCTCCCCATCTTCCATATCTCGAACCATAATCACGGTTCGTATTTTCCCTAGGTTGTATCTGTGCACCTTTAACACCTATGGATTCACATCTGGATTAGATATCGGAGTAGGAGGCATGTTAATGGTATCCTCAAGCAGACGCAGTCTTCTTCTCGTAGAACGACACCGTCTACTTGACTCAAGCGAGGCCAGCCCATTGGATTTAATGCTCCTTCTCGGTGTCACGATTCACTCGGAGTATCACTGGTTTGCGCTTCGTCAGACAGGTTCGCAAAGCGCTTATGCAGTATAAATGGCAATACCACTCCCAAGATCCGACAACAACCAAGAACCAGCACATTTAACAAATCAAGCGACTTCCCTCAACCCTAGCTGTCTTATAACACCTCGCACAGCACCCTCGCCATGTCGCTAGTGGTATATTCTAGCCATCATCAGCTGAGGCTCTCGTACTTACCCCCAAACCAGGGGGCAGCTCATTCGTCTCCGTGTTCCCCACTGTCTCTTGAACCCCCAACTCCATCAATCACCAACGCCCGCACCATGCGTCCTGAGGCCTAAATGCGGTCCATGTATCATATGGACTCACTCATCTTTACTAGCGACCGTAGGCTACTTTGGGACAGCATGCTTCTGCGTCCACTCTCGCGCTGTGGCGATGGCGGCCTGCTCGTTCTCCTTCCACGATTTAGCGACGTCGGGGGCCAGCGGATCATCGGGGTTGGGGGCACCGAGTAGTGCTTGGATGGAGAGTAAGATGGTGCGAATCTGCAGTGCGGGTGACCAGTTATCTAGCAGTAATGGTTAGTATATTCCCGATGTGTATCTTGCGTATTGTGGAGAGGTTGGCTCACTCTTCAAGACATCCAAGCAAATGCGCCCGAGCTTGTCGACGTTGGGGTGGAAGATCTTGGTAAGAAACCGTATCTTGGGCGGTGTCATAGGATAGTCGTCGGGCAGGAACAGCTCGAGTTTAAAGATGCCCCCTGGGATGATTCTGTCAGTATTTTGTCACTCGCATACTTGTACCCAAGTTTTTCGCATCCGTGTGCACGCTCACGCCGCCGATACCGGACCGAAGAATAGAGCTCACCTTCGTAGGGGGACTGTGAAGGACCATGGATCTCAACATCAAAGTAGCGGAGGTTATCTTCGTGCGGTACTGCGCTGATACCAGGGACACTGTCGCGATCCAAATAAGCTAGAGGACTTGAAGGTGCTGGGGAAGACGGGGGGGGGGGGGGGGGAGGGTTGCATACGGTTCGGCTAGGAGACGCTCGGTCTCCTTGATAATCCTCTTCGGTAGTGCCATCGTGGTGAGTCTAGAAGAGAAAGGTCAAGTAAGTCGATATGCCGGCTCTAAGTTGACCGAGCGATGGGGAGTAACGCCTGAGAGCGCTGCCTTGAGGGGCTGAAAGGAGGGGTAGTAGCGTCAAGACAAATGCCCAGCAAACACAATCAGAAGCACGGTGGTAATGGAGTTGCAGAGCTTGAGCGGCTCTGAAGAAGAAGGAAGCAGGTTTAGAAGGTGGTTTGGCGTTGGCAAATGAGCTGCTAGCTGGTATTGACTTGTCGCGAGTGCGAGAGAAGCCAGAGGGGTCGGCTGCGCGCGTAGGTTGACAAAGACGCCGTCTTCATGGCGGGATGGCCCAATCAGTCACCGATAAGCGCACGGGCCATTAGAATCGTTCCAGAAGACTTGTCTCGCAGCAGTACACACACTTCTGAGCGAATAGCGAATCAGATGCTGATATTTGGCAGCAGATCCCCTACTCCGGATTGTCTGGGAGCCTTCGCACAAGGTGTATGGGCAGACACCTTCCTTGACACGACAAACTTGAATGAGATGTTTGTTTTTGGTGATGGCCCGATCTTCCACTATACTGGAGCCAACATGTTTGAAAGACTGCTCACAGGAGGCTTACTAGCCCTAAAATAATTTGGTAAGAACACCGTAGGGGAAATACAATACCTCCCGCTTAGGTATCTTGTTCTCAGGCTGTTACTACATGCACACCTCACCGTCAACATTGAGTTGCGGATGTATGTGTATGCTTGGGCTTCGGCAACTTTTCACCGAAAGCATAGGCACTCTGCTGGCGGACAGAATATGAGGAAGCACCCAATGGAATACCTAAATATGAAAGTGACTTACTGAGAACCCTCTCGAAAAGTTCTATATTGGTTCAGCGTGACCTTTGGAACATCTCTCAAAACTACTGGGTTCATTGTATCCAATCACCACACCGATCGAGATTGAGGATGTTGGCCGGCGATATATCATTCATCTTCTCTGTCCTGGAGGCTGAAAGATAAGCTCCGGCGAGCTGAGATGGAACTGCTTCAAAATCTCCGTCCTTTTTTGTCCGCCAATGCAAAGCAAACCGAGAATATGTAGATATATAAGCTAGAAGAAAACCATATGGCTTTGCGATGGTGAGATTCAGTTTGTGCACCACACAAGACGACTAAAGAGAAAGGACGGGAGGGAACGGTGCCTAATTGGACCGGGAAGCAAATGGGTTAGGTGAGCCAATTGAAGAAGCTGGAAAACGCCATCCTGGTTGCGACACATGGATCACAAGGCGACCTTGACATAGCATAGTCGCCAAGAGACCAAAGCTCTGGGAGACGTCGACCCCCACAAAGCGCTCGGTTGCCAGAACCTGGCCGAATCTCTCCCATTTAGCGGATTTGGATGCAGACGACCTGGATGCAGCCATTGTGAGACTTGAGCATTTGCAGGCTCGTTGCAGGACTGCCACGCCAATCGCGCCAATTGCGCCAAACGCCTGCGAACCTCCAATTACGCAGTAATCCACACCATCGCATGGCCCGAATCCGGGTCGCGCAACGCCGGATGCCATCTGTGCCATCGATGCGATCCTTAGGCAACCATGCCTTACACGTTTGACCGTCCCTCAGACACTCCGAAGAAAGGAAAGTCGATCAAGTCGGCCTTCGACAGCGAGAGCTTCGACGCCGATGGCACAATCCACGTCGCCGGCCTAGTGGGCTCGGCAACCATCTCCCCGTCGGGACGGGATGTTGCCCTTGCATCGTGAGGAACCCATTTCTGGCTTTCCCTGTCACCGTCAGAAACCCACAGCTGAACTCGTGAAATATAGCCCCGATGGCCTGGCCATAATAGACTTGGACTCTCCATGGAGCCCACCACGCAAGCTGAGCAGCCACGGACTTCCATGGCTTGTTGTTGATGTTCAATGGTCGCCATTCGCCGCTCGCGACTACTGGGTTGCCTCAACAGCTAATCACCGTTGCCTTGTGTGGAACCTCAACTTGCGCGATGACTCGCCGTCTGGTGCCATCGAGCACTCACTGCAGGCCCATACCAGGGCTATTACTGATATCAATTTTTCCGCTCACCATCCTGATTCTCTGGCGACCTGTGCTGTCGATGGCTATGTCAACTGCTGGGATCTCCGGAGGCCAAGGCAACCTGTCCTGACCTTCTGCGACTGGTTTGCTGGCGCAACCCAAGTCAAATACAACCGCCAGGATCCCCATATTCTCGCTTCGTCGCATGATCGGTGGCTCCATATCTGGGACGACAGAAAATCTGCTGAGCCCCTGAAGACTATTAGCGCTCACACCTCCAAGATCTACGGCCTAGACTGGAACCGCACCCAATCGACGTCTCTTGTTACTTGCTCACTAGACAAGAGCATCAAGTTCTGGGACTACAGTAGAGCCGACGAAGTGCCAGAGAAGGTTATCCGAACCAACTTCCCTGTATGGAGAGCGCGACATACCCCATTCGGCTGTGGCTTGCTCGCCATGCCTCAAAATGAACCAGGAAATCTTTACCTCTACGACCGGCGGCCCAATGCCAACTACCCGGCTAATGGGAAAGCTGAGCCCGTTGCTATCTTCCAGGGCCACGGGAACCACAAGGTCAAGGAATTCTTGTGGAGGAGCCGAGGAGGCGTCAGCAATGACAACGTGGATAACCGAGAGTTCCAGCTAGTCTCTTGGGGCGAGGACAATGAGCTCCGACTTCAAAAGGTGGATCCTGGAATCTTTGAATCCGTTGGCTATTATCGGGGAACCGCCTTGAGGAAGAATCTTGTCATTACCCGGAAGGGAGCAGCATACAAAACCTTTCGTACCGTTGACGACACGGTCCATCGTGATCGGCGGAGCGCAACCATGAGTGACCCTCGCCCAGGAAGCGGTGGACAGTTCCGCTCTAGTGCCCTTAGTCTCGGCCTTCACTCGCGGCTGCGTCGGGTTGGGCCGACCTGGAGAACAACCTCAATGAAGGCAAATTCGAAAACTGGAAAAAGTGTGGACAAAAGCCAACTTCAAATAGGATGGATGAAAGGCATTACCATGTCCAAGAGAAAATCCAGCTCGGATATTCCGGGTCGTTTAGGGTCCAAGGACTCGGGTATGTTCAGTCCTGGTTACGACGGCGGCTGGGGCGATCCTGAGACGATCCAAGATGAGTTTCTCCGTATAAGCACCCAGCTCCCCAATGTGAAATGGGAGAATATCGATATGGATACCCTCACCTTGAACGCCTCTTTGAGGGGTCCATGGGGTGTCAACCAGGAGACGATATTCATCAAAGTCAAAGTCGATATTCCCGCCAGTTATCCCAAGACGAAGGCGCCGATATTCGTCGTCGAAAAGAGCTCATTCATGCCCGAGGAAACCCACAAGAAGATTGAGTGTGAGCTACGTGAACTTGGAAGTCGATTTTTGAAGAGAAGGGAGAACTGTCTTGGTGTCGCGTTCACATACTTGCTCGGCGAGGTGGATCTTGAGACAAGCACAACCTTCTTCAAAAACGTGAGGGATCTGGATGATGAGATGGACGCACTTGCAGACGAGAGCTCTAGCGAGGAGGATGAACACGACATCCCTGCAGGGGGTTCGGCATCCATGTCACAGGAGCTCACAGGGAGCATCGAACTTGATCCTACGGCTACTCTGGCCTCGACCCAACGTCTTGTTATACCTCCGCTGCCTAGATATTGCGGCGCTAGGTTCTCCAACGACGGGCGACTCGTCTGCTTCTTTCCTACAAAGGAAGAGAAGGACAAGGCAAGGGCTCTATTTGCTGTCTCTAATGCAGACACATATAGAGAACGGTCCAAGGGAGAGCCGACCTTCGCCGGATTTGGACGCCTTGCCCCCAATTCGCCACCTCCCAAGCGCAGGTTCAACGACGAAACTTCGGCGACCGACGAGCCATCTGGAGAGTCAGACGGTTCGGAATCGGACTCATCCAGCGGGTCCGAGCCCACCACGGTGCACAAGATCAGTCTATGGTATCAGAATGGACGTCATTTCAGCAGAAAGACATGGAGTGCCAACGACTCTGTACGCTCTAGCGGAGCGGGGACCGGCGCCGGGACTGGGACTGGCACTGGTGCAAGCCGGAAAAGGGCCGGCAAGCCCAAAAATGTCATTGCGATATATGACCTACGGGGCGAACTACCATCGAAGAAGCAATTTGCCCAAGAGTATGCCATATTTGGCGACGGCGCCGATGTCTGCAAACATAATGCCGCGGTGGCTGAGAAATACGGATACCTCGACCTAGTTCACGTTTGGAACTATGCGGCACTTTTATTGAGGAAGGATATACCGCTGGAGCTCCATGAGATGCAGCGTAGGGGAGAGTCCGTTCTTGTCATCGCGCGGGACGCTGCTGCGCGTGCAAGAGACGAGGATGGCGAAAGCAGTGAGATTTCGAGCTTAGACGTCAACCTCTCTGGTCGAGTTCGGTGGGGATTCCATCCGCTAGCCCAAGACTTAATCAGCGATCTCTTTGAGTACTTTGAGCGCGTTGCGGATATCCAGATGTTAGCGATGCTGGCTTGCATCTTTGGCGACTCTTCGACGGAAGACGGCGTGGCGTACGCGGAATCGCACCTTACACAGCCGGAGACGCCGCTGCCGATGAAGGCACCGTCGTTTTCTCTTGAATACTTCCCGTCCGATCCTGCGCTGTGGAGCATGAACATCAAGAGCCAGGCAAGCTCGGCCATCACAACCCCCAGGATGGCTCACACCCCAGCCATGTATTCCGACTCTCTAGGCTCGGATGAAATAATAACACTGATCGAGCCTGGCTCCAACTCATACTCTTGCGGAGAGACACCCCCAAAGTCGGGCCGAGACCATCCCCATCTGAGAGACCCCGACCACGGCACTCATAGCCTGTCTACTTCCCCCAACAACAGACTTTTCCATCGGCCTAACTCAACCGTTGCTGCTACGATCGCTGCCAGTCTACCGAGAACACTCGCTGGCATCGTGTCAGCATCACCGCCAGATTTCCCGCGGAAGCGCCCAAGTCCTGCTGAGACCATCCTGAGCAGTACCGTGACATGGGGCGCCTCAACTGTGTTTGGCGCTGCTCCCGACACACCAGGGACAGCGCGGACTTCGTTATCAGATGACGACTTCCGCCGAGACGAAATGATGCCCATGATCCCGTACAGAGTCACCTGTATACCCGAGAACCAGGGGCTCTTCGACGACGACGGCTGGATGTCTACTCCTCTGCTCAGCCCCGGCCGCAGCCAGATGTACTCTAGTTACCGCTACGCATACGCCGAGATGCTACAGATGTGGGGCCAGCCGCTCTCACGCCTCGAGATCATGAAGTTCAACGTTCTCAAGGAAGACACATCGTCTTCATTCCGCAGCGGCACTGCCGAAAGCTACCCGGAGTCCTTCACCGCCGCTGATCCCAACAGCATCCCTCACGTAACCACAGGTACAACATCACCGACCGTCCCCTTCGGGGGCCGCAAGGAGCAGCTTCACGCCCTCATCTCCTCGGGTCGCGGCCTCGACGTCACAGGCATATGTCGCATCCACGAGATCCAGCTTGACCCCGTCGAGTACAGCCGCGCAACCAACGGCCAGGTCGGCGGCGCTGTTGGTATCTGCCAGCGCTGCCAGACGGCACGCCCTGGTTCCAAGACGCCACAGACACAGCTGCGCTGTGTGTACTGCCTAGAGCCCGTCTCCGCACTGTACCCGCCCTGCCTCAACTGCGGCTGTGCCTCGCACGAGGCGTGCCTAGCCGAGTGGCACGCCATGGGCGAGGTCGAGTGTCCCGCCGGTGACGAATGCAACTGCGTGCATGAGGCAAGCAATGGCCAGGTTGAGAGCTGGCCGGCGCTGCAGGCAGCTATGGCCATGGCGCGGATGAGGACTGGTACCGCAGCTGCTAGTGCGGTGAGTGCGAGGCATGCAGCTGCTGTGGCTGCCGCGGTAGCCTTGAAGACGGGGATTAAGCCTCGGCGCCGCTCTGTCCCAGCGGACTTGACGAAATTTGGCGTCGGATTCGAGGACGAGGGCGGTGCCGGTGCTGTCACCGGAGACAACGACCCGGGCAATATGCGACGCGTGAGGCGGACAAATACAGCGCATGGCCGCGGTAGGCGTGGCGAGATGGATGCCGCTGATAGGGAGGAATGGGAGAGCGTCGCCTCGAGTCCCGGACCACATACCATCTTGTCGGGGTCGTCATCAGGTTCATCAGGGGCAGCGAGTGCTGTGGGCCCCAGCCTAGCTGCCGGCTTGGCTGGGTTTGGGCTGGGAGGGGGAAATAAACCTCCAGTTCAAGGAGACGAGCCAATCTCGGCGGCAAGGCTAAGCTTGGGCAATCGACTCAAGAGGTCGCTGGGAGAGCAGGCGCGACCAGGCGCTCTCAGGAGAAAATCGGGGGGTGTGACGTTATGGAAGTCAGGGGCGGGGTGATATCACCGTGCTCCTGGAGGCGCTATGTTGCTTGTAATGCCGGAGCTACTGTTTGATGTATGATACCAAAATCGGGGCGCTTCTGCCCGGTGGGTTGGGGGTGGGAAAGTGTTGGTTTGGGGATGTGTCAAAAATAGGGGTGCCTGTAATATCATGTACTGCATGAAGAGCTACTTGTACCAAGTATAATCCCGCTTCAAGCGAATACAAGCGCGTAGGGTGGGTTGGCTTGGTTGGGTAGGTAATTGGACTTCCCTCAGGTTGACCGGTGTACTCGTTTCTCGGTGCTCCGGACCAACCAAAACACTCTCGATCTATCTATACAGTGTCAGTCAGACCTGCAAACCCCAATGGATGAGCTCCAAATAGCCAGGTACTGCTATTACGCAGCACGCAACGCACCGCAGGGACCGGAATCGAGCCACGCAGAGCATCCCCACAGCTCATCCCGGTTAGATGTGTAACCTCCAGAAACAACAATTTCCCTGCCTTCATGTTTTGTCCCTATGCCATAAGAGAGAACGAACTTATCTTTCAGTAACGTGCATACTTCAACCTTTTGACCCCTTTAAACCTCACAAGGAGTTGTTACATAAGTCCACTTTTCAACAAAATTTTCAATAGGTCAACTAGCCTGCCCGGCTAGCTCAATCGGTAGAGCGTGAGACTCTTACTTGGAGAAATCCCCACCATCTCAAGGTTGTGGGTTCGACCCCCACGTCGGGCTCAATTCCCGTCGCAAGACTTCGTTTTTGCACTTTTCTTTTCTTTTTCTTCTTCGGGGTATCTCCTCCCCCAAATCCTGATTTCTTTTTTGAAGGCATCACCAGTCCCGAATTGATAGCCACCCAACCAGCCTCTCAGCTCCCTATCGCGCCTTACGCCATGCACCTGCCTCATTCACATTAGACCACCCTCCTCAAGTTGCACGCCCATACGTCACGTCGCCTATCCGTCCACCATCCCCTGATATCCAGCCCGTCCGCCACTCTCAGTCGTGACACGGCCGAGCGCAGCCCGGCTCAGGTTACATCCCATCTTCCCCCCGTGCGTACCGCAGGATCCAAACCGTCGTTTCTCGGTGAACGTACCCATCTCTAGCCCCCCCCCCCCTCTGTGACAGAGAGCCCGCCGCTCACATAGTCGTCAGGTGTCCACAGGCACAAAGCGCAGATAGGCAGGAGGTCGAGGCTCTGAGCCAGGGCTGATATCACGTCTCGTTATTTCTAGTTGTATTTCGCACCGCACTTGGCCCGTATCCCCCCCCCCCCCCTCCAATCAATATAGTCGTTCTCCAATTTCTCCCCCGCAGCGGGGGCGTCCCCATCTCCAGGTTTGCTTCCCATCCTTCGTGTCCGTGAGGGGTGCGACCGGCCCAAGCCCACTCAGCCATGGAACCATCATTACCAAGAGAAACGTGGGGGCCGTATCGACCACCTCCCCCCCTACACCACACTACGATCAATATCTCTCATTTCCATCCGCAGCTAGTACCAGCCTTTCGAATTACCTAAGCATCCCATGTGAACCAAGACTTGATATCCAATCGCTATGGCGCAATTTCTCTTTCGTAAGGCCCGTGAGAGATGCAAATTCGGGTTTCGCTGATACCAGCCGGCGACCCCGTCTTTTTGCCGTCCTAATGGTTCTCTGCGGGCCGCCTAGTTCTGGTCAACGTGACCCCGATTCGACCCACGTGGTGGCTCGGCAGAGATAAGCCCGTCAACACCTTGGCTCGGAAATCGATTCTAAGACTTCACCAAGGAACCTGGAGTCCATCTGCTCTGCTCAGTCTTAATACGAGGCTGAGCGGCTTGCTCGAGCACACTGTCTCATAAAAGTAGATTACCGGGCCTACATACCTACACACGAACAAAGAATAATCCATACCTCGGCCTCGCCATAGGCCATATATATGCATTGCCGTGTAATAATACCAAACGCTATGCAGTTCATGAAGCTTAGGGTGCCTCTGCAGTTGCTAGCCATATACCCTGATTACAACGCCGAAAATGCGACATGCTAGCCCCCGACTCAACATCCATCTATGTGCCGGTGTGCCATTAAAGTTAAACCATGGATAAATAAGCCCCCGGTCGTGTTCCGCCGTGTAACACCCTTTATTGTAGGCCGCCGGTTTCTCAACTTCCAAAGCCTCGGAGTTTATTACTGCCCGGGAGTAGGCCACTAGATTCCTTCACCCTTGCGAGTTTTCTCTCTTTCCAGAAGTAGAGTCAGCTGGCTCTTGGATCGCCCAAAGGGGATGGGAGGTGTCGGGTTCGGCTGCGTCGGAGTAAATTGCATGTCGAGCAGGGCTGAAGACGATAGCCGTGAAGAGAGCATCAAGTCGTCCGGGATATCCCGAGCCTCGGGAAGCGTCGACGTTGGTGTGATTCTGTCAGAGCCAAACTGCCCCTGAGCCGTAGCTGTCGAGGTTGCAACGACACTTGTCGCGAGCAAGGCCTGGGATGGGAGACGCGACGCACCGCCCTCGCGTAGGCGTTGAGGGGACTCGATATTCGATATTGAGCGCGCCATTCTGGGTGGCACGGGCGTGGCTCCCTGGTCGACCACAAACCCTGCTACTGGGGCCGGGCGCGGGGCGCTGTCATTCCGACCCTGGGCCGCCTCCTGCGGGGCGACAGAGTCCTTCATGTCCCAAGTCGACCTCCTCTGTGGGACAGCGCCGGGTCCCGGCTGAATGACGACGGGCCGTTCTTGTTCACCATCAGCTTGAGAGGGGCCGGCTCGCGGGGTGGATCGCCTCCCCGATAAGCCCTTGGCGGGTCTTTTCCCAACTGTTTTCATGGTCAATCCTGATGACTGGCTGGTTTGCGACGATGACGATGCCGCGCTATCATGGGAACTGCCGCGACCACCATTTTCCATTGCATTGATCATCGTCCGCTGTCTTGCTGCGGCCGCCATGGTAGTAATAGTCTCGCGAGCTCCCGTGTCAGAGCCCGTGGAAGACTGTGAACTTGCCCTACGTGGTATTACCGGTCTTCGTTTGGAGGCTGCTGTTGAGGCAACGATTCTTCTCGTTGGGTTTGCGCTCTTCTCGGTTTTAGCCGGTGACGGAATAGGGGGCGGTCGCATTTCCCCCCGAGCTGACGCCGCCGCTGGCACGGCTGGGGCAGGGGCGGGAGCTGTCTTCGGGGCCACAGGTATCACACAGGCTGAAGGTGTAGCAGCATCGGGTATCTTCTCTCGTTTCGCCGGCGATGGAAGCGGTGGTGGCGGCATTTCCGATGTCGTTATCGCTGTGCTACCGGGCGACACCTCCCCGTCCTTGGCATCTTCGTCGTCGGAACCCGGGGGTGAAACAAACCGAGCAGTAGGGCGGGGTCCTGATGCTGAGGGACCCCGTGATTTTTTCAGTATCGGATGGGACGGAGGCGGTCTCGAGGACGACGGAGTAGGCGACTTAACACCGCCTTTCGACGAGCCGGAGCTCTGCCCCTGGCTCATCTGGATCGATTCGGAGTTGAGCATGTCAAGCCCATGCTGAATGAACCTAGGTGGCTCGGGGTTGGTCAGCACCTAGACACGAAGCGGGCTGGTGATGGACCCCTACCGTGGGGCCCTCATATCGGTTCGCGGGGCTCCTGAGTGGCACGAAGGTCGGGCCCATGGAAAACTCCTCAAAGAGTCTCGCAAGTGCGGGCCCGCTCAAGTTGCGCCTATCGCTACCCCATACATGCCACCAGAAATTCTCCAGGCGGTATGCTGTAGGATCAACAAGCCTTCGAAACGTAGTTGTGTAAACTGGTCATATACATTAGTCTATTATCGGCACGTTCAGTGGGTAGCGTGTTGTAAATACCGTTCCAGTACTGCCAAATTTTCTCTGGCGGCACAACTGGGTAGCTTGCCACTTCGGCGTAGATTTCACTCGTGTTCTCGAGAATGCCCTTGGGCAGTATCATGGCCATGGTGATTAGATGGCGGGGCGCGAGTAGAGGTTGTGGGCTGAGAGATAGATGGCGGGCACCTCAAGGTGACCTGCCGACCATGATCGGCCGTCTTAGACAGGAATGTCCCTCGATCCTACCGGAGCGGAGCCATGAAACTCGATCGAGCCCACTATAAGAGTTCAGTGAGGAAAGAACAGGTTATGTATGATCTGGACAGCGGGAGACTGTTAGAATCAGTCACAACTGCGCGGCAACAAGCGGCCGCGAACACCCCTCCTTGGATAGCAAACGAGAATCTCGGCAATTTCTGCTTTCACTCCCCAGATTCGCGGGATGGAACTGATGGCTCGTAGACAAGCCAGGACAGAGGGACAGCTTATGTCAGAGAGCAGGGGAATAACTTGTCCGGCTGATGTATATGAACCCAGGTATTGAGGGGGGGTTTACATTCAACTTGGTGGGGGTGAGGTTTAGATAGAGGGGATGAAGGAGGCGAAGACTCGGCTCCCGTCCCAAGAGACGAGGACTTGGCTGAACGACGGGACTGGGGGCTGGAGAGGGGAGCGTGACGCAAGCAGGGACCGGCGCCCGTTGGTGAGGTAGCGACCGAGATTTGCTTATTTGCAGACGGGAGGGTGAGAGGTGGTTACACCCTTGGACATCACGTACCATGCAAAGACAGACAGGCGGACGAGAAATGCCAGGTTGAGGAATGCTATGGAGCTTCGGCTGCCGCTCCAGATGGGGATCTAGCCCCAGGGAGTGGCCCAGCTCACGAACAGCCAAGCGGCTAGGTCGATTGGACTTGAGGTTAGGGAGTAACGATGCTGTCTCGTAATATGGCGGCTGGGAGTAGAAGCAGGAGAACAGACGACAACGACTCATCAAACTTGGACTGAGAAGTGCCCTCTGCGCGAGGGAAGGATCGAAGGCAGGGTAAGGTCGGCCGGGAGGGAAGGCACGAAGCGGCCGTAGTACACCGGGCCGCTTCTAGTTCAGGGTATGTACTAGGTACCTGCTCGGCACGGCGCAGGACAGCAGTGCTATGGGGCCAGGCTAGTCAGGTCGTCGGTTGAGCGTTTCGTTTCCGCGTTTCTGGTGAGTGGCAATACTTGCAAGGACAGGAAACCCTTTCCCCCCCAGGTATTCAAGGGCTAGAAACGAGTGTGTGCGAGGGAAAAAGAAAACAGCTAGCTGGAGCAATGAAATGGTTGCTCGTGGTGTCTGTGTGGCCAGTATGGTGTACAACGAACGTAGTTAAGAAACCAGGCTGGAAATGGAAAGGAAACTTGCGTCAAACCGCTGGAAAGTTCGCAACAGCCACCAACAGGTGACTGACAGTGCCTGAAGAGGTCTTAGCCCCCCCCCTACCAAGGCTTTTTCCTGGAAAAGTGTTGGCTGGACTGGGGGTCATAGGCAATTTCGGGCAAGTGCCAAAGAGCGGCACGTACTAGTACCCACATGGAGCACATGGTGGCCAGGGCAGGGGTGAAGTCGGCGCCTTGCGGGGTGTTTCCAGGCACTGCAACTGACGGGACGGGTACATCATGGTAAGATAGGCAGCACGTACATACAGACTCCGGCTGGTACGCGATTTCGTACTTCACTTCGTCTCCAATGTCTATCTACCCCCCCAACTTTCCTAAATCACATTTCCCATTTCCATTGGAGATGGCATTCCGACACTTGTCAAAGAAAACCTAGCAGGTTTTGATGGGTCCTTTTTGAAGCATGCACCCTGCCCTGCCCTGACTAGCTCCTCCACCACTAGTTCCGCTGTTGACCGCTTGGCACCAAGCTCCGTCATCACACGATGGGGCACCGGACCTGCGCAGCTTCCGCGGGGTTGGAAGCGCACCTGCCATGGAGTACCCTCGCGATAAGAGCCGCCCAGAAAACCGCCCAAAACCCGCCGGCCTCCCGCGTCTCCCTAGCTGCTGCGAAGGACTTTCTGACGACAAAAAGTGTGACAAACACCCACCGGGACCCAAGACACGACACGTGGGCTCTCTCTCTGTATCACGAAATACTCAGCCATGGTCCCCTTGAGCCCTTGAGCCAGAAAACCACTAATCACCACCATTCCGGGCGTGCTGTACACCGCCGTGCGCGGTGCGCGGCTTCTGTGTTCGGCCGCGGTCCGCACGCCGTATGCCATCTCACCGTCTGATCACCCAGTTGGTCCAGTTGGACATCATCGGGTACGCATCAAGGCGCCCGTGCCACCTCGACTCAGCTTGCGAGCTCACAGGGCCCGCCTCATTACGAACTCAGCTGGGGACCTGGAAAGCTCTCGCGAGGTTACGCAACCATGGTAGACGCCTGCGACTCCGCTGACGTCGTTCTCTTCAATGGAATGAAACAATACCCTCGACTATCAACCCCCACGTCTGGCCTGGGGGAGCCGTGCACCTCCACCAACGATCCGTCCTCCTGTCGAATCCTCGTGGTCCATAATTGACGGCCATCCTATTGACCTTCCAGGGATCGCGATTTCGTGCCTTTCTTTTGGATCGCAGACGCCCGCGAGATATCAGAAAGCGCTGATGAGCCGCCTGTGGGAAGCTATTTGACATGGTCCTAGGATAGAGTGAGGAGCTGTGAAGCTGGTGCCGCTGGTCAGCTAAGCCAAACCAACCAACTAACTCGTCTTGCCTCCCTCCTACACAGTAACTCGCGAGTCGCATCACGGGAATCGAGAGCTCTGCGCTGCTGCATTCAAGTCGTTAGCGGCTGCAGGACCCCCGCAACAGCATTTATTTGGTCGATAGTGACTTGTCGTTGTGTCACACCGATCAATCCGGGGCGCCTTCGAGAAGTTGCTGCGTTGCATCGGCTCGAGCTTCACTGTGCATTTAAGAGCTCAGGTGCCCACAACCAGAACCCCTGGGTCGTCTTATTGTCCGAACCCTACCCACTGGGAAGAGAGCAGGATTTCTCAAGCGCTCCACTAAGCGTCCAAGCAAACGGCGCAGAGGCCCGGAGGTTTCAGAGCAGGGTGTCTCCCCCTTGCCGTCTATCGACGCCCCCTAAACATGAGCCGAGCAGGAGGGTCAAAGGCCAAAGCCTTGAGCCCGCCTTCACCGCTTCTATGGAACAAGCACGGCGACAGGCGGGTCCCGGCCTCCCCACGCGGAGATGCGCATGCACACATCCCCTACGACCGTATCTGGCAATCCATCCGGAGCCCAGGGTCGCCGCTTTTGCCCTCGACCACTCCCAGCCCTTCAATGATGCTGTCTGGTTCACGATACGTAAGTTGGGTCTGAATGGCAAACCCAATCTCGCCGATTAGCCTGGCACCTTCACCTTTGGATCTGGCCGTCTGCGGGGACCATGAGTGGCAGGTCGTGTGACCGGTCCATGTTCTCTACATGGCTTTCATCGATTGGGTCTGAGGTGTCGTGACGAACTTCGGGGACCGAAATTGACAATGGATCAATCGCTACAGCAAGGACCGAAGGCGAGCCGAGGATGAGCCCCCAGGGAGCCCCCCAAAATGCGGGGGAGCTAAAATGTAGGGGGGGGGTATCCGAATCACTGTTTCTCCTGGCGTCTTGCTCATGTTTGACCCGTTGTTTCTTTCTGAGAGCCCTAATCATGCTTCATCGCCCTGAATGTGACCTTTGCTGCCACAGAATACCCAATCACATTGACGAAAGCCCAGCCGGAGTGTCGCTGGCGCCATCATCTATTCAAAAAGAAGTACTTGATTGCAAGACAAACATGGACTTCCTCTTGCAAGATCTTGGCTCCTATTCTTCACTGGCGGAATCTGAAAGCTCCGAGAATTCACGTTAGGTTGTTCAGCTGTCCCCGCCTCTAGCACACAATCTCGAATGACAAACAAGCACTCTAAAGCTTGCCTTTGAAATCTTTGTTTTTTCTGCATTTTTGGTTCTGTTGAGCCCGCCCTCCTTTGAATGTGTCAACCTTTCAGTTTTGAGAATCCCACACTTACACTGAGAGGCGCCACACCAACACCAATATGCAACATCAGCAGCGGGAGGCATATTGCAAACCACGAATTAATTCCACTGTACAAAACTACAGCACGGTAACTTCGCATGCAGTTCTTTAAAGGCTAGCTAGCTCTCATATCCTATTCATGCCTTTTTTCCCACCCCATCAAGGTCTGTTTGATACACCCGCTTCACCCACCACACTTCTCTACTTTGCCTTCGCCGAATATCCCACCAATAGCTCGATAGTCTCGGTCTTGCTGTATTTTTGGTGGTGTGGCACAATGATACCTTCCGAAATCGCCTGCAGGTAAGCTGCCACAGTGCCCAAGCCATCGGGTTGACAGTAAAACAAAAAAGGAATCAGCTACTGTAGCTTGATCCCGTCGACCACACCCGTGCTACGGGTAGGCCTCACGATAGGATAAGAGGAGCGGTGAGACCAGAACGAAGCCGAAGCCTGAATAATACACATTGTCTGCCAACAACCATAAAATAGGTGTCCTGCCCACATTCTTGACCATCGGGCCCATCGGAACGCTGCCGC
The DNA here is from genome assembly GCA_030549175.1 of Lasiosphaeris hirsuta. Taxonomy (NCBI): domain Eukaryota; kingdom Fungi; phylum Ascomycota; class Sordariomycetes; order Sordariales; family Lasiosphaeriaceae; genus Lasiosphaeris; species Lasiosphaeris hirsuta. The sequence goes on from JAUKUA010000001.1 coordinate 1,272,091, forward strand.
TCCGCTGTCGACTGCCGCAGCACGACACCATGTTGTCCCCATTCCCGCTTTCTACACCCATATGAAAATAGCACTCCTTCCCGACAAATCATGCAGGAAGCTATCGCATGTTTCTCTCTCTCTCTCTCTCTCTTCCGTTGACCCCGTTATTTATTCCAGACCGCCTATCACATAAGACCTGTTCGGTTTGTACCCGGGCTCAAAGCCTCAAGTGACGGTGTAGCCGCCGTCGACACGTAAATCGGCACCAGTGACATAGCCGGATGCATCCGAAAGCAGAAACGTCACCGGTCCCATAAGATCCTCCGGGTTACCCATGTGTCCTTGTGGGATAAGGGACGTCCACTGCTGCTTTAGGTCCGGGTTGTCGTCGAGGATCTTTTGCGTTCTGGTGCGGCCCAGTTAGCCACCTAGCCGGTAATATTGTAAACTGCTTTTTTGATGGGACACCGGAAACCCTCTTCCGACGTGGAAAACCCTATCGGAGAGGACCCAGAACTTTGAGAAGTTCGTAAAGATGGCAGCCAGGAAGAGGCACTTACAGAGCGGTCAGCATGTAACCTGGCGAGATACAGTTAACACGGATGCCGGCTTTTGCCCATTCGACACTTAGTGAGGCGGCAAGGTGCCGAACTGCCGCTTTAGCTGCGTTGTATGGCCTATTTCGTCGTCAACATAGGACGGCTATCAGTTGTGGTTCTTTTTCTTCCACGCCCAGGTATCAAGATGTCATGGTGCGACCATTCTAGAGAACCATATGCAAGCCACATCTCGAGGAGGCCTCGGGCTGCAGTATAGGTATACTCTATTGTTGTGATGCACCAGTTTTGGGGTCGGGAAAGGGGAAGTTCTTACGCCTGCGGCTGAGGCACGTTGACTATTGCGCCTGACATGGAGCCAATGAATACCATAGTTCCCTTGGACTTGCGTTCCATCTAGACGGCCAAGTTAGTATGCAGTATAACCACAGATCGATCTTGGCTCTCGCGGTAAGAGCTGGCGCTTGTCTAGAACTCATCGACTGGCACCATCAAGGTAGTGATGCATACCAAATGACGTGCTACGGCAGTCGCAAACAGATATGTTCCATCAACATTGACACCCCAAAGCTTGCGTATCCTGTCGATAGGATACGAAATGGCCTCAAAGTTCTCGGTGAAGCCGGCCGACGTCACCAGGCTATCGATCTTACCGTGAGCGGCGATGATCTCGGCCATGCAAGTCTCGACAGAGGTCGGATCCGAGACATCAGCGTAATGTGCCGTGACCTTAGGGAGTCTGCCGTTCGGAATTCCGATTAGCACGCAATGGGAGAAAAAGGAACAAACAAGATAAGGAGGAGTGGGGGGGGGAGGGGAAGTTCATAATCCGTACTTCTTGGCACCCGGATGCTCCCTCGCAAACGTCTCGACAATCGACTTAGCTTGCCTAACCGCCTCGTCCTCTGCCCTCATCAAAACACATTAGCAATCCTCAACCAAACCCGCCCTGTCCCCTCTCTTCCCGTTCCCTTCCCTCCTATCAGCACCCTTCCCGTCCCCTCCGTCCAAACAAGCAAGAGTAGAAAAAGTAAATAACGTACTGTTCAAATCCACAATTGCCAAATCTCCCCCACTAACAACTATGCCCTGCCCCATCACGAGGCCGAGCCCGCGCGCGCCACCAGTAACCACGGCTACCCGGCCCTGTAGGGAAAAGGTCGCCAGCGTCGGCAGGACGTTGGCACCCGCCCGCCCCGTGCCAGTAACGGGCGTGGACGAGGGCAGTGCATCCTCGGCGGGGTAGGATACGCTTATGGACTCGTTGGTGCGGGCGTAGGAGCCGGCCGAGGGTGTTTCGAGTGGTGGCGGTGTGGGCTTCTTGTTCCGCAAGGGGGTGGTGTGGAAGGGGCGAGACGTGGTGATAGCTGGAAGGAGGGAGGCTAGGGAGCGCCTGGGCAGGGCCCGGAGGAGGAACATGGTGGTTTGGTTGTCCGCGGTCTTGGGTGTTGCTGGGTTGTATATCTGGTAGAGTCTGTATTTGTTGTTTCGAGGTGGGTGATGTGCAAGTTGAACTCGAGTGATGGTGACACCTTTTCAAATGCTCAAGGGGACGGGAGGGAAGGTGGCTCCTCCTTTTTGTGCCGGTTACCCCTGACCAAAGTCGGTCTATCGATGGCTGGTCATGGTAAGGTAGTGCAGGTCCAGCAGGGCGGTTCTAGACCGACCTGGGAGCAGCCAAGGGAGCTCCTCGGGGAAGCTAAGACGCGGAAGCTGTCTCCGTCGTTGCGGGGGCGGGGTAGCTTGTAAGTCAGACCAGTGAAATCGCGGGAGTCTGCTCCTCGTTGTTGGTGTGGGGTAGACGGCTTGGGGTTATGGGCTGGGGCTGAAGGGTCAAGTGACCCGGCCCCTGGATCATTATGGCGTTTAATGTTGGGGTTGGTTGTTTTACATAGGTCAGGAACGGCGGTAAATATTGCATTGCGCTTTCAACAGCGAGAAAAAATGATACAACTGAGAGCAAACTCATGTGTTTTAATACTAGATAACACCAACTCAACACTACGAGCAAGTCATAACAACGCCCGACGGCTTCAAATTCAGACCTTCCTCGTGATATCTCCCTGTGAAACCACGCCCCTCCCGCTCGCATAATCACCTGCAGCGGATAGATCTAGACAAACAGGTAGTCCACAAGACCAATCGTCTGGATTCACCTGAACAGGCCTAAAGACCGAAAGCCAATGCAGCCTGATTATTGATCTTTTCCCTAACCCCCCTTCGCAGAACACCGTCTTTTCAGCCCCCTTTCTCAACGGTTCCACGCCTGCCACTAGATGCCATGCAAATAACAACCGTAAATAACAAACCCATTTCATGATCTAGCGCTTTAGATTTACATGGCTTTGATTTTGTTTTTTTTAACACCAGAGTTCAGAATCAGGGCTGCTCTTGACTTCGGACGGGGAATAAAAATGAGTTGATGCTGGCCTCTTGACGTTGGAAGAGCAATGCGAGTTGCACAATCCAGCCTGGTTTGTTTGTTAGCGCGTGATACTCCCACCAAACCAAGAGAGGTACTGAAGCCCCGATGAAGCCTTTGTAGCATAAGAAGAGACATTCCTAGGGATTTCAGAAGGGCTTTCCAAGATCCAAACATACCTTTTTAAGTGCGAAAAATGCTGGGTTTTCTGCTCGAAAGCCTTTTCTTAAGGCTTCAATATCTCCCCTCGGGCCTTTGGGGGAAGGTCACACACTGACAAACAAACCAGGGTTGGATTGTATAGTCCGACTCAACACTGCTCTAACAAGAAACAACATCCTGCCTAGGGGCTAAGCTTATCGCTCAATTACTCCATGCTCATAGTCGACACAAATTGACGGTTTACATCCTAAACACACCAAACTTAGTCTGCCCCGGCAAGACCTCATTCCTTCCACCCATAGCCGCCCTCAACCCCAAGCCTAAATACCTCCTAGTATGCTCAGGCGGAATCACACCATCGTCCCACAGCCTCGCCGACGAGTACACGGCATCGCTCTCCCTTTCGATCCGCTCCTTCAGCTCTGGGTCCACCTTTTGGCCCACAGTCTCCATGACCGCTGCCAGCTGTTCTCCGCCCATGACGCCGATCTTTGCATTGGGCCACATCCACAGGAACCGCGGGCTATACGCACGCCCGCACATGCCATAGTTACCAGCGCCGTAACTACCGCCCACTACGACGGTGAACTTGGGCACGTCGGCGCACGCGACAGCCGTTACCATCTTTGCGCCGTTCTTGGCAATACCCTCGCGCTCGGCATCGGCGCCAACCATGAAACCGCTGATATTTTGCAGGAAAACGAGCGGGGTGCCACGCTGAGAGCACAGCTCGATAAAGTGGGCGCCCTTAAGCGCCGAGCTGCTAAAGAGAATACCGTTGTTGGCTACGATGCCCACGCGCTGCCCGTAGATGGAGGCAAAGCCTGTCACCAGTGTCGAGCCGTAGTCACGCTTGAACTCGGCAAAAATCGAGCCGTCAACGATGCGCGCGATCACTTCGTGGATGGGGAGTGGTTTGCGCAGGTTGGTCGAGGCGATACCTAGAAGTTCCGATGCTGGATAGAGTGGCTCCTCGAATGTGGCCGAGACACCTTTGGGAGTCGATGGCCAGTTCAGGTTGCTGATGCACCGCCGCGCGAGGACGATGGCATGCGCATCGTCCACCGCCAGATAATCTGTGACGCCCGAGACGGACGAATGCATCTTGCCACCGCCGAGATCCTCGGGGCTAACAACTTCGCCTGTAGCCGCCTTTACTAATGGTGGTCCGGCTAGGAAGATGTGGCCCTGCTCTTGCACGATGATGTTCTCATCACTCATCGCTGGTACGTAGGCACCACCAGCCGTACAGGGGCCCATGACAACGGCAACCTGCGGAATCCCCGCCGACGACATGCGTGCCTGGTTGAAGAAGATGCGGCCAAAGTGTTCCCGGTCGGGGAAGACGTCGGACTGGTGCGGGAGGTTTGCGCCGCCCGAGTCTACGAGGTATATGCATCTACCCAAGACATCGCGATTAGAATCAGTCAAACAAAGACAAGCGAAACAGACAAGTAATCATACGGAAGGTTATTCTCCTTTGCCACTTCCTGCGCCCTCAGATGCTTCTTCACAGTAATCGGATAGTACGTCCCCCCCTTAACCGTACTATCGTTCGCCACAATAACACACGTCACACCCTCCACAACGCCAACACCGGCAATGATGCCGCCGGCGGGGACCTCGGCCTCGGGGTACAGTTCGTGGCCGGCCAGCGGCGAAAGCTCGAGAAAAGAGGTGCCAGGGTCAATGAGGGCGGTCACGCGGTCACGCGGCAGCATCTTCTTGCGGGTAAGGTGCTTCTCCCTGGCCTTGGGTGGGCCGCCCTGATGGGCGCGGCGGGTCAGGGTTTCAAGGCGGGTCATGGCCTCACCCATCAGCCGCTTGTTCTCGCGGAACTCATCCGAGGTAGTGTCCACGTTGCTCTTGATCACGGATATTGCAGCGGCATGATGCGGAGATGTGAAGGTGGCAGCGGACCGTCGAAGGGTTGTGCTTGCAGGATGGTAGGGGGAAGACGAGAGGGAGGATGAGAGGTTGTGGCGGGGCCGTGGCCTCGTCGAGTATCGTGACAGTTGGCGACTCAATTGCCGTGATAGAACGACCACCTCCCTCGGAGATGATGAGAGTGTCATTTTTAAAGACCAAATGCACAACCAGCCGCTACAATGGTAGCAACACGCAAAGGAAAGAGGATGAGGAACAAAACGACGACATTTGTCCTCCCGTCGCGAGGAACGGGAAGGTGCAGATCCCTGATCAGGAGGGTTACTGCGGCCCGCGGTAAGCCGCGGTAAGCCGAGCTGAGGACCAAGGGAACGACGTAATAAAGCTCGGCAACACCAGGCACAAGCCATTCTGGTATTCCCTTCTGAGTCGACTGGAACTGGAACACATTGCCGATTGTTGTTCCGTAGGAAAAAGGGAGAAATCGACTCAATTGGATTCAATTCCCCTCTCGCTTTTCCTTCCTCTTCCCCGCACTCACCATCTGTTATCCCAAACTCAAAATGTCAAGCTCAAGGATACCCTGCGCACTTCTGCGCTCATCGCGAACATCAACACCATCGCTTTCAGCGGCACGCCTCGCCTCCCCAGTTCCCCGCCAATTATCCACCCTCAGGCTCGGCCCCGCCTCTGCACCATCATTAGCAGCACACTCATCAAATACAGGACAAACACCACGATCCGCCCATGTCATCGCTCCCAAACACCAACAGCAACAGATCCGCCATACCTCCACCACCACACCCCCCTCCAAACACCCGGCCGGTTTCGTCCCACCTACCGCCTCCGACCTAGCCGAGCTCCGCGAGCGCGTCCAGGAGTTTACGCGGCGCGAGCTGACTGAGACTCTCGCGGCGTCGGTCGACAAGACCAATGCCTTCCCGCCAGACATGTGGGCCAAGTTGGGTGACGCAGGGTTGCTCGGCATCACGGCCGATGAGGACGTTGGCGGGCTGGCGATGGGGTACCAGGCGCACTGCGTCGTCATGGAGGAGCTGTCGCGGGCGAGCGGGGCGATTGCGCTGAGCTATGCGGCGCACTCACAGCTGTGCGTCAACCAGCTGCAGCTTAACGGCAATGCTGAGCAGAAGCAGAAATATCTGCCAGGTTTGATTGCCGGAGCCAAGGTCGGCGCGCTGGCCATGTCTGAGTCGGGCGCCGGCAGCGATGTTGTTAGCATGCGCACACGCGCCACCGCTGTTGACGGCGGCTACCTCCTCACCGGCTCCAAGATGTGGATCACTAACGGACCCGACGCCGACGTCATTGTCGTCTACGCCAAGACGGTGCCTGACGCCGGGTCCAAGGGCATCACGGCCTTCCTGGTCGAGCGCGGTTTCGCAGGTTTCTCGTGTGCCCGCAAGCTCGAAAAGATGGGCATGCGGGGCAGCAACACAGGCGAGCTCGTCTTCGACAACGTATTTGTGCCGTCCGAAAACGTGCTCGGACGCGTCGGCGGCGGCGTCCGAGTGCTCATGGAGGGCCTCGACCTCGAGCGGCTAGTGCTCAGCGCGGGGCCCCTAGGCCTCATGCAGGCGGCGCTCGATGTTGCCCTGCCATACGCGCACTCGCGCACCCAATTCGGCACCCCGATAGCCCACTTCCAGCTCGTACAGGGCAAGATGGCCGACATGTACACCAAGCTCCAGGCCTCGCGCGCCTACACATACGCAACGGCCAGGGCCGTCGACGAGCAGGGTCTCGTCCGCACCCAAGACTGCGCCGGAGCCATCCTCTACGCCGCCGAGCGCGCCACCGAGTGCGCTCTCGACTGCATCCAGGTGCTGGGCGGCATGGGCTACGTCGAGGAGATGCCGGCCTCGAGGCTGCTGCGAGACGCAAAGTTGTATGAGATTGGTGCCGGCACGTCCGAGGTCAGGCGCATGGTCATAGGCCGCGCCTTCAACAAGGAGTACGCCCACTTATCAAGCTGAAGGGACCGAGGTGAATGCACTGTGTACGGGAACAAGGTAGGTAGATAATACACCGGCTGGTGCAACACTCGTGCAAGCTGCTTTTGCGGGGTTGGCTCCGGGTCTTTTTGCACTCGTTGGAAGAGTGCGTGTGTAGGTACGGGACGAGTATACTAGACATGCAACATGCAACATGCAAGCTGCGGCTGGCGTTCGCGCCGCGAGCACCATTCCCATCTGCAGCCCTTTGGGTAAAATCGGAGTTCAGGTGGGCTTGCTGCACCGAAGAAGTTGGTTCCCGCTCGGCAAGGCGTTTTGCTGCATGGATATCTGCCTCCTCACGCTCCCTCCTCGTCTGCTTTTGCTCCTCTGCACCTAGTGCCGAGGCCTCCATTACCAACTTGCACTGTCCTGCCCCGCTGCTGCTGTGCTGTGCCATCTAGTGCTATGCTGTGCCATCTGCTGCCAGTGAGCCGCCGGTGCTGGTGACGGGGCAGCTTCAGGTTCAGCTTACTCGATGCTGGCCTCCATGCTGTCTCTGCCGCCGCCTCCACACGCTAGTTAGTATAAGGTGTGCGTACATACCTGCTAGGTACACCTATGCCGCCCACAGCACCACTCCTCTCTTGCCCCCCCCCGGACCCCTGTGCGCGCTCCTGCGCCTGTCCTTTTGCATCTGACCCCCACCTATCACTACGATCCCTGGGGCGTGGAAGAATATGGGGCGTGAGGGCATAAGGGCAATCGGCTGATATAGAGAGCTTCAACAAAAACCTTCTCGTCCCGATATTTTCCTATTCGCGGATAAGAGACGTCGGGGCGTGGAGAGAGGCAAGAAAAACAAGGAACGGGAAAGCAGCAAGAAGGACCCAGAGCGCGGGCGAACCGGACTGACACGGAGCACATAAGTAAGGTATAGTACCAGTGCCGTAGCGTAGTAGCCACCATGGGGCAAGTCGCACGCAACTGTACCGTCGACTACCATGACCACGCCCAATGATTCGCCCGCCGGCCCCGCGGACCCGAGAGGCTAGAGAAAGGCAGAGAGACAGACAGGCCAGAGCAGCGAGTGGGAGCCCTATCGGGTGCGCTTCCTCTCTGCCATCTCTTTCCCCCCTCGCTTTCCGCCATCTCCCATCTCCCATCCGCCTTCCCCATCTCCTTTCCCCCATTTTCCCCTCTCCCCATCCCTATTTGGAGTATCGGATCCCCTCGTTGGGATGATTCCGAGACCGGTCAATGATAACAAGCCAAGTGCCACAGCATCTCGTTCGGCATCATATTGCAACATCGGTGAACATGACAAATCGGGAACAGCGCGCAGGCTGACCGCAGCATCACGAGCCGTGGGCCGGGATTCTGGGATGAGACCGACAGCTCCTGATGGCTCCTCTGCGTGTGCGCGAATCTTCCATCCATTGTTGATGCCTCTTTGGGTCATCCGGCCTTACCAGCCAGTAGGATTAGGACCCAGCCAGGCCTAGCATGAGTCCCTTAGCTGACTAGCCTCGCCTTTCCCCGCTGAGATGTAGAGATCAACGTGACCGAGAAAAAAAAACTGCGAGGACAAGATGGTGGTGTGTTGACGGCAGATGGAGATCTTGTACAAGGCTGTGTCTGCTTGCCAGCCTTTCTGCATCAGGAACGGTTCGGCACGTCGAGGCGGAACATCCCTTTCCCCCGGGATCGCGTTCGCGAATAGCCATGGGATAAGAGAAATTTGCTTTTCACACATGAGCAACTTGTGCGCGGACTGCGGTCCGAAGTTTTTTATTTATTCTTGAATTGCATGACTTCCGAGTGTCTGATTGGCGCGCCCAGCGCGCTCGAGCCTTCATGATGCAGCTTTAGGTCTGTAGGTTGTAATACAAGCTGGGTGTTGTACTACCGCCAACGTTCTGGTGTGCTGGTCTGCCGGACCACATGGGCGGGTGAGAAAGTGGAGCATAAGAGGGGGGAAATGGGGAACAAGGATGGAAGGAAGCAAGGAAGCCAGAAAACATGGAAGAAAAGAATATAATAATATCTATGTACATACCTTATGCAAAGCTCGAGTGGCGTATGAGAAACCGCAGCGCAGTGATCGTAAAATAGACTTACGGACACAACCCGAGGTAATCTTTCTTAATATACATCATCATCAGATCATCGTGAACCTGCTCTGGGTCGTCAGAACCGAACAAGTAATAATTCACATTCGACGGCCGAGGATGTTTTGCGTACGATAGTGATCTAACGGCATATCGAAGAGCCGTGGCCTATGATCTGGTAGCGCCACATCTAAGTTCGTTCTCATCGAAGCGGCCCCAAGCGCGGCCAGGATGCGGATCCGCCCTTGTACTACCTTTGGTGTAACGATGCCCTCTCCCTCGAACCATTCTGTCGCGGATGTTGCCAGCCCTTTGTAGGTAACCTTAATGTTCTGCCAACCAATCCAATATGTCTGCTCAACAACCCCATTCACCAGTCTCGACATCATGAAAATCAGTAATCGGAGGTAGAAGGACACAAAGGATCAAGCCCCTCCGGCCCAACAGACAGTTGATGGCTTTTCTCTGACCAATATATCTGATGCCTAAAGAACAAGCATGAGTGGTTGCTGTGAGCCTCTGCGGTATCGCCACCTGATTGCTCAATGGCTCCCTTAATTGGTCACACCGATTCTTCCAAAAGCACTGTTTCCAACATCACTGTGTAGTACAGCCTTGTCTAGTCGGGTACGGCTGCCGCCACAGAGGCGGTGGGCATCGACCGGTGATGTGGAGTAGCTAGTCCCTTGAGCCCTCATCCAAGGTGGACGAACGCGCACATAAATATACGTGCCATTGGAACAATATTGAAGGAAGGGAGGGGGGTTGTGCGCAGCCAAAAATCTACATGGCTGCTTGCCCTATCCTTTTTGTGGGAGGGATGACGTCCAGAACAGCACATGTGATGCCACGTTTGAGGGTACAATAGGACAAGCCTCCGGAGCGAGGAACAGAACCCTGACGACCGGTGTAGAGAGAAGCCACCGTGCCGGCCCAAGGCATGCCGATCGCATCAACTATGTGCGTCCTCAGATGTGCAATGCCATGTGTAAGCCACTGCCGTGGAGGGCACCCAAAACGGACACCACGCCGGCCACGCCAAGTGTGATGGCACCAAACAGCCCCCATCCGGTGAAGAAAGAATACCAGTAGGGAAAGTACTGTGTGATAGAGAGGATAGCATAGCGGGCACCTCATAGGTGTAACAAAGCGTGCTAGTGCCCTACCATGACAACGCTACGCCATGTGACAACGGGGAAGGGTATATATGGAAGTTGATATATGAAATGTCCAGCGAGGCTCCTGCGGGGCATGGCATGGCTATGAGCGTTCAGTGGCCCGATAGATGAACGACAGAGACTCGTGTCGTGATGTGTTTGCCAACCCCGAGGCCGGCACAGCCGCCGAGTGGTTGGGCGAGAGTACTGAACGGCTTCAGACACGGGCCCATCCAGCAGTGACTTGAACGGTAGTTTAAGTTGAGTTAGTATCTTGCTGGTCCCTGCGGGTGCTGACGCTAGGGTGTTGGATCCAACTGAACCAAGTTCAGCTCCCCGAAAGCCCATGAACCGTTAGTGCTCATCCGCAGAAGTAATCGGCCTGACCTCTTCTGGGGTGGTCAACGGGAACAGCCTAATACCCCGCAGGGTAGGGTGCGCCGTGCTGGGAGGTGGCCGTGACATTGTCGTTCCCGGTGGTGTGTGCCCAAGACCCTACAAACACCATACCGGTATTTTACATCGATCCAGTAGTCCTCCACCACGTTGCAGACCGGGAGAATGAAAAGGAGATTACCAGGGCTGCAGCCCAGCACAGGCTTGCGTGCTGGGATAGGGACCCCGATATTCCAGGTTCGGGTCTTGGGCCTTGGTGGGGGGCAGCATCCCGGATCTTCACAGATGACTTGCATGCTGTCGAGTCTGGCGCTGTAATACCCATTGATCCTCATTCCTTTGTGGCCCAGGCTCGCGCCCTCACCGGTCGCTCATGTATCTCACCGGTGTTTTGATAGCATGGAGGTATTGGTGCCGACGTACTGGGTACTTGATGTCATGTATTCAGTGACCGCAACACAATCCCTTGTTGCCTTCCGCACTCGTTCACATGTGCGTCTACCCGAGGCAGAAGGGTGGAAGAGATGATAAAGAGTAACCAACCCCGTTGAGAGGAGTGCCGCACCTACTTTTACACTCAAAAAGCCCAGGACTCGATGAGTTGACATTGCTGATTGGCCTCAAATTTGCAAACATCTAGTTGGATGTGGGTACAAAGGCACTCCGTCAGTCGATCGTTTTGCTTCCCCCTTGATCACTGCGCAACCACTTGATATTTTTCTACTTTTTCTTCCTTTCTTTTGCGGCAGCGCAGCGAGCCTCGCCACCATTGGGGGACGAATCCCGGGGTCTGTACCGCTCAGGAAGAGACCGATTCGATCGAAGAGGCCGGTGCAATGGCGATTGATCTGGAAGGAGTCGACACAAGCATGGAGTTTTGCCGAGCCGACGCTCTCGTCATGTCGTGCGGCACGGTGACGCTTGATCTCGCTCGAGGGATGGTTCTTTTGATCTGGAACAAAACGCTCCAAATCCACCAGCTCCCCAAGGGTAGGAGAAATATCGACGAGCCAATGTTAACGGCGGCTATACGCGAGACTTTCGAGGAGACAGGGGTCCGCGTCACGCCGCTCCGACTTAATATTGCCACCCGAGCAACGCCGCCGATGGATGCAGATGTATCAGATGGCGTCCCCCGAAAGAACCCACAAGTGACTGAAGGGCGACCCAGCACCGAATTTCTCGGGGCCTGTTTATATCCAGATCCGCAGTCAGACACCAAGGCGCTCAAGGCCGTCTTCTACTTTGCGGCGACGGCCGACTCAACGACTGTCCCTGTGTCCGGGACACAAGAGGCGCATGAAAAGCTTGACACGACTTGGTGTCCCATCGCCGAGGCTACCACAAAGTTGCGCTTCCAGGGAGAGATTGCTGCGGTGCTGAAGGCTGTTGAGGATGTGAAGAAGACGGGTTACACCATTGGCGGATGACGTGTCAGTCGTTGGGTTATCCACAGTTGTCGTGCGGCTGGGGCATGTGCGCGGTCCGGATGTCTTGGTTTGGCTTTGGGGTCCTCGGGTCTTGGTTGGGCAATGAGAATTTGGGGGTCCAGGAGTTGCTGTGTGGCTTGAATCATGTAAGGAGCATGAGCTTTGGTACAGAGACACATACCTGCAAGGGTCACTGAGCAAAGTGCATTGATTCCGTAGCTATCACTACCAATGGAAAGCGAAGGTTGTTCTTTGGGAATTCTTGACCGTTGCGGCTAAACGAACAACTCCGCTGGAATGAGTTGGCATCGTCAATCTGGTCAACGGGGGCGCAGTCTGAAGGCCATTGTCGTCGTCTATGAGTTTGCTGTGATCCGCAAGTCCGTAATCCGCTGCGGCATAGGTGCCGATCGGAAAGCGCTTCGCTTCGCTTGCCGTGACAGGGCGGCCGCGTTCAGCTCATTCCCGGCCTCAGCATTTTTTGTCGCTTCCGGAGACTTGCAGGTTGTCGCAAGTTCTGGGGCCGCAGCAAGTGTCAACACAGGGATTCCAATCCGACAGATACTAGGGCGCTGATTATTGGACAGTCCATGAGGCGGGGTAATGGAAGGCAAGGCGCTGGGCCAGAATGCTTGGAAGGCTTGGAGGGGTAAGGTAGGGTGACATCACAGACTTCAGCTGAGTGAAAGCTACCCCGCGTGCGTGCTCTTGGCGCGGCAGCTTCCCTCGGAATCGATTCGAGCCGACTCTGACGCCGATACCTAACTAATCGTCTCCTTCGCCCTTGGGGTACAGACAACCTATCGTACGTATGCCGACTTCTTCCTCGTCGTCCTGCAGAGCCTGTGCACAGGTCTTGAGAAGTTCAAGAAGCGCCCAACGCGCCCCCTTTCCACACCTGGCTACTTACGCCCAACTTCTCTCGATCAGCTCTCAGCCCTCTTCGCCTGCCGTTTCATTCCGGACTCCTCAATCTAGTATCTCCGGCGTTTTGCCAAGCAAGCCACCGTTGCCACAAGCCGCCAAGATGTCGTCAATGCCAGCGAGCCACGGCCACAGCGCGGCCTGCTGCAACATCCCTCCTGTTGTGTCAACAGGCTATGATGCCAAGGGCTCGTACGCCGAAGTGGACGAACTCAAGACATGTGAGTCCCCAATCCCCAAACTGCATGGCTTGTGCTTGCTAACCATGCTGATTCAAGACGCCACCGGGTCCGACGATGCATCCAAGGGAATTGTCGTCATCTATGATATTTTCGGGTACTTTGACCAAACAATCCAAGGCGCAGATATTCTTGCCACCAGTGATGCTCACCAGAAGTACAAGGTCGTCATTCCCGACTGGTATGTGCCGTGCCAGTAGACTTACCTCCTGGAAACATCCGAAGACTGACAGCGCCCCATCGAAGGTTTGAGGGCTCTCCGGTGCCGATTGAGTGGCAAGTCCAAACCCCCATTTATCCCTCTATGGTGCAGGTTCCTAACAAAGGACAAAGGTACCCACCTAACACTCCTGAGAAGCAAAAGTTCCTCGGCGAGTTCTTCGGCAAGCACTCGCCCCCCAGTGTTGCCGCTAAGTTGCCCGGGTTTGTAAAGTCTCTGGAGGCCAAGTACCCATCAGTCAAGTCCTGGGGTGTGCTCGGTGTAAGCAGCCACATAGTCCCTGATTCCTTAGAACTGACCGGAGCTGACCAACATCTTTATACAAAAGTTCTGCTGGGGTGGCAAGGTGGTCAGCCTTGTAACATCTGGCGACTCGAACCCCTTTTCTGTCGCGGCCGAGGCACACCCGGCCATGGTTGATCCGAAAGACGCCGAGGGTATCAAGGTACCTCTCATCATGCTGGCTTCAGGCGAAGAGCCCGAGGACAAGGTCAAGGAGTTCGAGGAGGCCCTCATGGTCCCTAAGCACGTTGAGATCTTCAAGGACCAGATCCACGGCTGGATGGCCGCTCGTTCTGACCTTTCAGATGCCCACGTCAAGGAGGAATATACCCGCGGCTATAAGACTGTGCTTGATTTCTTTGGCAAGAACTGGCCGTGAGTACGTCTCCCCATATCTTTTACGATTGATATAACGGTATGACTTGAACGGATTGTAACTGGTTTGTTGGACGAACGGCTTAGACAACAAAAGGGCAAGGGTTTCGCAGGCGCCAGTGAGATACGATCCCTTTTTTAGACAATTCAACTGGTATAACACGTCTCTGAACGGCTACATGAGGTAATTTGATCGTGTCATGCAACTACTCTAACATCTCGAGACTCTTGTCACCCCCATGGAAGACTCGCACCACCTCGTAGATCTTTTCCCATTTACGCCCATGTAGTGCAAGGCCCCTTCGGACGCCCCGATGCGATTCCTCCGCAATCCCTACGTGGGGGGGGGGGGGGAGGGGACACCATGGGCTTGGCGCACGAGCTTTCTGCGGCGCGTACGGGTGCAGACTGCCGAGGGGGCATACTGGTGCCCCGAGGACGGATGTGTCGATGTTGTCGGGCCCACCACCCCGGAAACAAATAAACGATAGCTAAGGCCCAGACTGTCAGCTCGCTTATTTTATGTCGCTGCCTAAGGTGTGCCCGGCTTTCCATTATCATTCCACGACGAGCAGGGGCATATGCCATATGCGATATTCTCCCCTCCAAATGCACTTGGACCTTCCCTATTTTCGTCTTCTCCGCGATTTGGAATTCCTCACAGCTCCAGCTATCGGCAACTAGCGCCCCTCTTGGACTAAGCAAATGAAGCGAGTTGAAGTGTACTTGTCTGTCATGCGTGGTATTGGCCAGTCCCGCGGCTCTACTTACCGCTTTCTGGCCCCAACTTAGGCCCCCTTGCTCATATACCGTTCAAAGCAGACTCGACATGTGCTTATAATATACCTATTATTATCATTGTCTCACGGTAGGCTGTCTCAGAAAAAGACGCCCACAAAAGGTAGGCTAAAAAGACCACTTATATAGACATGGTCGACACCCGAGTTATTTGTGCGCCTTCTGGATATCTTATCCCATTACGCCAAAGATTGTCGCCCTCCATTTCTCTGTATGATAACAACCAAAAACGAACCCCCTGTTTGAAGAGACGATAGCTATCTATAGGTTGACCTCTACAATGTATGTCTCTTACCCATACATTGCAGTGTGCCCGGTGTTTGTTTGCTCGCTCATTGCCATACCTCCAAGACCGAAACCACCATCCTGCTGCCTTGTTTCAAAGTAGATACAAAAAGGGAAGAAAAAAAAAGGGAATTAGTGAGTAGTAGTTATGCCATGTAAGGTGGTAAGGTCACGCACAGGTAGGAATGTTGAGGCAATCACTCATCCAGCCCAAACATCCTCCTCAGCGCCCCGAACTTCTTCTTCTTCGTTGTCGTCGATGTTCCCGTTCCCGCTACGCTCCCCGCATCTGCGCTCATCACTCCAGACGAGAGCGTCCTACGCTGCAAAAAGCCCGGCGGTGTCTGCTGCTGGTATTGCCCTTGCGTTAGAGCCCCCCCACTCATCGTCCTCGTCCCCAGGTTGCCCGATGTGCTGGGTCGCCGTAATGATGCAATAAACCCCTTCTCATCTTCGCCGACCAGGCCGCTAGGAAAGCCTGCATTTTTCTCCCCTGCATTACTAGCCACAAATTCCGGCGCAGGAACAGGAACGGGGGTAGTTGCCGTGATAGTCGGCGCCGACGCCAGCGCAAGCGGCGAAGGCCACTCACCTTCCTGACCTGTATTTGTACTCCCGACTGACCTCGCTAAACTCACGACCCTCTTTTGGAGCTTCGGACTCCGTGGTGGCCCCTTCTCCGCCTTTATCTCCTCGGCGTCTTCCTCTGCCTCTGCCTCGATCCCAGCATCCCTAATGCTGCGGAGCTGGCTGAGGTTGCGCTCGAGCTTGGTGTCTCGCCGTGCTGCGCTCTCAGCGATAGCTGGTCGTGAAATTTTGCCTGCTGAATCGCCCTTTTTGCGACGAAGGGCAGACATAAAGCTGCTGCGCTTGGACGCTGTCGAGTTGCGACGTTCTGCTGTAACCGCCGTTGTCGTGGTACCAATGATCGGTGCTGTTTGAGAGGGAACGAGCTTGCCGGGGCTAGGCTGGATGGCCGGAGAATCGGGATTACTTTGATTACGTTGCTTTCCGCCTGTATTGGTATCCGGCAACTCTTCGGACTCCTCTAGCTCCTCTGGTAGGGCAGTGCTGGCGACGGACTGTTGACTTCTTACGTGGCCAACTGTTGCCGCTCGAGGAAGGGGCAACGTTTTTGTCAAAGCGATGGCTGATATGACTTCATCATCACTGGAATCTTCAAATCGACTACGGAAACCAGGTGTTGCACCACCACCACCCTCGTCACTGGATTCGCCAAATCGGCTCGAAAATCCAGAACCAGATGTTTTCTTTCCTGCCTTTTTTGTTCCTGTGGAAAGGCCGAAAGTTGGTATCCGCATCCGAGGTGGGCTCCGTTTCCTTTCACTCGATGAGTCGCGCAGGCTTTGCCGCATCTGTGAGCTAGCAGTCAAGCTAACTGGCGGGAGGTCCGTAGACCGCCCGAACGACCCAGACGGGGACAGAGATCTCAAGGAAAACCTCTTGCTGGACCGCTTCTCGGCTCTTGTTGACAGAGGAGAGGCATACCTCATTGACTGCCGGAAACCGGACGCCTGCCCACCTGGTGCCACCCGGGAACGTTTAAAGCTGCTTTCGCTACCTGTAGAGTCGCGTCGGCTGATGGCTGGAGGAAAGTGAGTCGGGTTTGGCGGAGCCGGTTCTGTTCGCGATTCTGCTTTTCGACGGCTAACGGCTGCGGTTTGAGGTGGAAGCGGCGTTGATGCCGGGTGTTTGGGCTTGACATCGGAATGTCTCGCCCAAGACGGCCGTACAGGTTCAATATTATTGGTGGTTGACCCATTTGGCCGCATCGACTTGCGTAGGTGGGCCCCACCGCTGCCGCTGGTGGGCGCTGCCTGTTGCCGAGGCCCACGTAACGTCGTGCGCATTGTCGGAGTTGGGGCATCAACTTCCGCATCTGCCCATACGGTGCCTGGCTTGATCATATAGCTGCGTTCTGACTGCGGCGCCCCTTCTTTCTGTTGCTGGGCTATTATCTGTTGTGCCAGGTGTACAGCTAGGGCTTTTCGCTCCGAAGTTCTACGTTCCACCGACTTCTTCTTTTTGGGCTTTTGTGATGGACTCGCTTCTTCTCGATCGCCCTCAATACCGGCGTCTTCCAATGCCTCTTTCTCCAGCTGTGCGCGCTTATCCGCTGTAAGGCTTCTCCAGAAAGCCTTGGCCTGCTCCCACTCATCTTGTGAAGGTACAGCAGGCTGGGTGTCCACCGGCGTCGCGGGTCTTGGGGCTTTTGTTTCGGGTACCGGGGCATTCTCTTGGGACAATTTGCTAGAAGTTCGTTGCCTGTGGAGTGAATCGACTAAACCCCCAGGACTAACCGGGCTCTCAACCACAGCATCGAGAGACTGAAAGCCGTCGCCATCGAGTTCAGAGAGGTCTTCATAAGCATCGCTGTAAATGCTGCTTTCAGAATCGCTCGGAGATTCCGCCCCGGCCAGGGGTGTAGGCTGTGGTATGGCGGGAGTGTGATGCGTTGCAACTATCTCTGCTGATGTAACTCGGTTACCAGTATTCAATTTAACTTCGCTTGTGGGAAGTGTGGCGACCTGATGAACATCAGGCGCGGACAGATCAGAATCATCCTCTGGAAAGCCACCCGGGACCTCGAAGTAAGGCTCAGGGGTCTTCCCGGTGACGGGAGGTGCCGATTGGGATATGGAGATGGTCGGGAGTGACGTATTGGGAATTCTGCCATCCTCGTGTGCAACCTCAACAGGAATCGCGTTGTCAACATTGCTTGAGCTGGTGGGAGCCTCAGGGCTTTTAGCTACGCCACTCTGTCGCTCCGCGACGCCGACAACTTCTCGTAGATGCTCAGTCTCTGTGTCTTCGAGTTCGGAATCGCTTGAGCTGTCGCTATTATACCCGCTACCCTCAACAGTTGTCACAACTGGAGGCAGGGGTTCCCTAAACCTCGAGATATTTGCCGGAATTTTTGACTTCTCTTCATGCTCTCGAGCCAACACCGAGCCAACCGCATGATCATTACTTTGACCCAAGAATCCAACGGCCGCCCCAGACTCTTCAGCTACTTTTGGATGCTTTGTCAACGGTGCGCTGTATGTGATGTCGCCTATTGGTCGAACAAGCGGCCGCTCTCCCTCGTCCGGAATCGTTTCTCGGGGTTTCTTGTCCCTAACACTGCCGAAGCTGGGCAGTGCAGGTCGTGGTTTCATAATCTCATCATCATCGAGCGGAGGTAGCTCCTTTTTCCCCCGCCCGATGTTGCCGTACCAAGGACGGCGCCCTGCTGTGTCCTGAGGACTTGGAAGCACCAGGGATTCAGTCTGATTCGTCGAGGGTGATTCGCCCACCACGACAGTGCCCCCATCGTCGAAGCTGACCCGTACTAACTTCTTACGCGTTACGGGAGGCTCCTCGCGTAGAATGACGTTGGCCGAGGCTTCTGATGATTCTTCGGAAGGCGATGCGCCTCGTGACGGGCTAGTCTGCTTCAGAGCAGATTTCCGCGGTGATATTGATCGAGCAGGAGGCGAATGTTTGACCGTGAGGCTGCTACTAACAGGGCCGAAGTGGGCCTGCCGGACGGGGCTGTTGGAATGAGTTCGCTCGCGCAAAATATCCGCAGGGTTTTGGGAGTGGAAGGATTGGGGCTTTGCGGCTTCGACTTTCTTCGCCTCGGCAGGATTCTGGACGAACCCTAATGGCTGTGGAGAAGAATGAGCGGAATTCGAAAGTGGGCTTGGCCACTGCGAGTTGCCTTCATCCTGGAGAGCCTCCGAGCCCGTTTCGGTATAGAGTCGCAGTCTTGCTGGGACTGCATCAAGAGCATCAGAGATGACCCTTTGTGTATAGTTTCCTGGCACTAGCTCTGGCTCCGACTCCTCTCTTACCACAGAGGGCTGTCGCCTTATTGCCTGCGGCACCGGGGCCGCAAGCGACTCGACAGTCAGGGACAAAAGAGAATGGTCCGGGGCGCGATGTTGTTCCATTCTCTTCGCCTCTATTCTCGGCGAGCTTATAATGGCCTTAATTGCTGGCTCTTCAAAGTCTTCCTGAGCCTCTTTGGCGCGCGGTAGCTCCTCTGATGCTCGAGGTCGAGTTTGGGGGGCCAAATTAGGCACCTGGATTTGTCTCTCCTGGCCGGCATTTGAGGCACTGCTCCGTGAGCGGGCTATCGTGCCTTTAGCTAAATGTGATCCTGCCCTTTGGTTGAGTTGTTTCTTTGCCTTGGAATGTGTCACCCTTTGCGAGGCCTCTGTGACAGCCTCCTCAACAGCCCGTAGATCTGCTTGCCGAACCATTCGCCGCGAATTGGGATCATAAACCATTGCTTGCTCTGAAGACTGGGATCTAGACCTTGCGGCTGTAGATGATCCCCCAGAGCCTGCCGTCAAGTGGGGTTTCGGGGATTGCTTTACTTGTTTTGGTTGACGGGCCTGATATACCTGGCGGCCCTGTTGTGTATCGGACCGATTTGGAGAATCAAACGGAATACGATTATCGGTGGGCGAGACGGGAGGAGAACCGACCCTCGCCCGTCCCGGGTAGGAGAAGTTAATGGAAGAAGCTCGGCTGCTTGGTCGGGCCCCATCCCCTACTTGCTCCTCCTGGTACACCCGCGGCGGGCTTGATGGGGGGCTCGCCATTGCGGGATCCGTTCTGCGAACGTTGCGAGGGTCGCCCACCTTGGCGCCACCGAACCATGATGCCGC
Source organism: Lasiosphaeris hirsuta (assembly GCA_030549175.1). Lineage (NCBI taxonomy): Eukaryota > Fungi > Ascomycota > Sordariomycetes > Sordariales > Lasiosphaeriaceae > Lasiosphaeris > Lasiosphaeris hirsuta. The sequence continues at coordinate 1,291,949 of JAUKUA010000001.1, forward strand.
ATCCTTCGAGGCGAGTTGCTGTGAGGCAAGGCGTAAGGGGGTAACACTGAGGCCTAGGCTGTTTGTTTTGCGATGCGAAGACTCTCGATGCGCTCCCGTGTCGGATTGCCTGACATTTGAACCCATATCACTCGGGAGTTCGGGGACGGGAGGCATTTCCTCTGACGTAGTATAACTAGCGGAGTGGCTCTGGCGTTGCAAGGGGGCGTTCCCGCTACTTCTTTGGTGTGGACTAGGGCTTCGTAACGTCCGTTCGGCCATAGAGCTGCTGCTCCCACGCCTTTGTAAACCCGGCCTCCCTTGAGCGTCGGACGAGGCGGCAGATGCGATGGATGCGCTGCGGCGCAATGTACGTTTAGTCTGCACATCTGCGACTCGGGTCGGTGTCGTCGGCCGCGCACGGAGTGCTGCGGCGGCGGCGGCAGCAGACAATGCAGCAGCTGTAGCAGCCGTGGGGTTAGCAGTTACTGTGGTGAGTGGCTGCTGGAGAAGGGTAGCTGTCAGTCAGAGCATTCGCGTCGCGATATGCAAATTATGTAACAAAAGGTTTTATGCGCTGCCAGGAGCCAGTAATCATTGGCCTGGCAAGACGCTGAATAAAAAGGAATACAGGCACAAGACAAGCCACCATGGAGCTCACGCATAGAAGCGATCTATAGAGGCACATCGAAGAAAGCAGAGCGAGGAGGAGAGAGCGCGCGCAATGACGACATACCGGATTGGGCGGCCGCGGCCTTCGGCCAAACATGTTCCTTTGGCCTTCCGAGGCGTGAAGCGTGGTTACCTAACGGTGGAAATCATGGAGATTATGAGACGAGGGAAATGCGACGAAGCGCGCAGGTACAAGGAGGAACAGGCGCCGGGGATTACGGGGGGACGCGTTTATGGATGTTGATGAGAGAGAAAAACCAATGGAGATAGTGAGTGTGCTTGATGTGGTGAACTTCAAAGAGTGAGTGCAGTGGCCTGGCAGTCGGGCATTGCGGGACGGATTGAAATTGACTGCCCGGTGCAGATGACGGTCGAGACGACACCAGCTGTTTTAGGCCCAGACTGTTGGTGGTCCATGGACCAGGGTTGGACGGGTGAGCACGTTAGTCTATGCATGTAAAGCGGTTTAGAGTGGCCCTTGCAACTGTGGAGGCTGCGCTAGCCCCTGTTGGGGCTAATACCTGCAGCCTAGTACGTCCACGTCGCCCCCGACGTCGGGTCGCCTCCTCATGCGGCAGCTTCTCCAAGATTTGTTTTCTCACAAGGGCAGCCTGCCAACTGCCTATATTTTTCACTCGTCCTAAGTCCTTGTGATTGGGCCAACCCAAGAGTGCACTTCTCGCCTTGATGATGAGCTGTTCCTGACCAGCCCCTCTCTGCATTGTCATTCTAGATCTTGTATCTATGTTTCACAGGGATTATCAGCTGATTCAAAACTCTCCAAAAAGGCCGATTGAGAACATCTGGAGCCGTCCTCCACGTTATTCTGGACCGGGGGACTTGTAACTCTCCCCTCATATTTCATTTTCTGTATCCTCAACTCATCTGGGTCCCTGGGTCTTCACGTAATTTGGCTGCGTTTGTGTCACCTGATGGTGTCTCTGTTCAACACGAGCCTGCTGATTTTACATTTGCGCCAAGACGTGACGCGAGGACAGCATGTATGGCAAGTTTACTCGACTGCTGCGTCTTGTATTGGTCTCCAGTCCTTTTGGAGCCTACAAGCGAGAAGCTACTTTCATTCGCCTCCTCGCCGGATTTGGAAGCCCACTGAGGCTTAGGAAACCTGATGTGCCTAGTCTTCAGGCCCCAAGCACTCATCGTCGCTATTTTCGTTTGTGCGAGTCATAATGCAAATGTCGACGGGGCTGTATTTTTCCCATCATGCCGCATTGGGCTGTCTAACGTTACTCCGGTTACATTTAGCTAGCGGGCATGATGTCATAAGTTCAAATTCGTAGCTGGGCTACTTGCGGCTAAGTTAGTATTTGAGCGCAAACCACCTCTTAAGAGACCAAAAGCAAGGCTATTAGTGCATTTCTCTACAGTAAGCTAGGGCATCGCCCACTCCAACAGTAACGCTACCTATCATACGTCGGCACCCAGAAACCACGCTCTCAGCGGCGTCCTCTTCGGGAAGCCCCATCGAGGTGTAAACATGTCCTCCTCTGTAAAAATGATTTGTTAACGAGTTGAGGGGCGATGAGTGACATTGTATTGTAGGCCATCTACCATCATAATTGTGGATAGGCAATTTCTAGATAACTGTGACTGACTCGCTCTTGTTGAGTGAAATAAGAATCTCTGAGGAGCATAGGGAAAGCCGTATTGCATGGCTTTTTACTCAAGTACCGTAGTACTGAAACCGATGTTCTGGAACTTTCTCAATCGACCCGATATCCGACAGGATCTTGGCTTTCTATCCAGGTGTTACCCACCGCTAAAAGCCATTCGCTGCTGTTTGTCCTCCTCTTCACCGATGCTGGGTTGCCTTTATAATAGCTACCCATCTCTTCAGCTCAAGGTTTCTCTTAACATGCACTTGCACATTACAAGATGCGTCGAGAGCCGGTCCCACATTGATTACCCATTCCTCTTCACCATCATCTGGGAGAATGCCGCGGAAGATAAAGACCGAAGCTGGCTAGGTCCCGCCTCCATCGTGAGCCGCAGGTCCATGGCTGGATAGAATGGGGACTGCTATCAGAGGAGAGATTTCTCTGCCCTCCAATTGCTCTTCTGGTCCCTCTTCATCAGGATCGTAGTCCTCGTCTTCGTAGTCGTCATCGTCATAGTACTCCTCACTTTGTGTGCCTTGGCTGTAGCTGCTGTTCATAGGCACACCATGAACGCCGGCCGGCTGATTGAGCTCCTGAGCTGCATTGTTCGACTTTGCTGGGAGTTTGCTGTTTTTCCTGCCCTTGTGCTTTCCCTTCTTCATCCTCTCCCACTGGGCCCGTCGTTGTTGTTCTAGCTGGCGAGCTTTACGATCCTTTAACTCATACTGTCGAATCAGAGCCTCGGGCGGCCGTCCGAATATTGACTCATATTCACAGAAGTGACAGATCCAAACATCTTCAGGCTTAGGTGGGTGGCGCCTGTTGTTGAGCTGGGTCTGCCGCCGTCGGGCCTTCGCCGCAGCAGCGAGCTCCTTGTTGAGGCTCTTGCGTGTGCTTTTGGGGGCGGGGGCTGGCTGACTCTGGGCTGGGGCGGCCTTGGATGGCAATTCCTTGGATCTAATGTCAGCACTTTGATGGAGTGGGGCAGGCTGGGTGGCTTGAGCAACCTGTGTGTTGCGCGACCAGTTCTCGTTTGCTTGTCGCGTAGGAGGTGGCTGATGTGTCTGCATAGGTGCTCTACGATCTGAGCCGGGCCAAGCTAGTGTGCCTGGAACCTGAGAATCGCAAGTGAAGGTGAACTGAGTAGACGCAGGACTCCTTTTGGTGGAGAGTTGCTGCTGCAATAGGCTCTGGTTTTCTTGGCCCTGGTGGAGGGGAAGCTTCTCGGCATTGGCAATGGCAGTAGATATAATCCCGGTGTTCTCCCCTTCAACTGGTTGTGGATTAGTAAACAGCCAAAAACTAGGAGTAGGTGTTGTATTGTGGTGAAACCCGCAAGTAAATGGCAAAAATTCAAGAACACGCCCACTTACTTGCAGCAGAAACCCACTGGGCAGGTCGCAGCTTACCATTTCTCCCAGCCCAATTATTGGTCGAGTCTGACAAGGGCCGCAATGGACTCCTGCCGCTTCTGGGTCGGCCAAATCTTCCCCGACCCGGACCTGGAACATTCTGCCCACCTGATGCGAAGCTTCCAGAACCATAATATGGCGTAGAGGTAGAGCTTGGCGCCTCTCCGCATCCTTCTGTGGATTGAATGGCTGTGGTAAGAGAGCCCGAGCTGCCGCCGCTATCATTGACTGTGTGGACACCGTTCAAAGCGGCATCGCCAGCTGTTGGGATCTTTCTCTTCTTCTTGTTGTTTGTGTTCTCAAGTAGATCGTATCCATCAACTGAAGAGGTGGCCGAGAGGGGAAGATGCGCACTGGGGTGTCTTCCATGTTCTATCTTCAGCGGCGGACGTGACAGGCGGCCAGAAGGATCGGGGGCAGCTCGGGTGGCTACCTCTCGTCTCAACGCAGCATCATCATCGTCGCTTTCAATTCCAAGGCCGTTTCTTCTAGGTTGCCGTGGCTCTGCCTCTGTTGCATTCTCCCGTGAGAGAGAACCAGGATCTGTCTCATCGTCCCGCAGTGGGTATGGGTAGGGAAACAAAGGCGTGATGTTTTGCGGCGCCGGGGGATACTGAATAGAGTCGGCCACCTCTGGAGAGAGCCGCTCTCGCAGCCGCCGCTTCGGCAAGGGACGTATAGGCCGGTCAGGGTACAGAGACGACACCGTGTCTGCAGACATGATCGGATTTTCTTGTACGTGTCCTGTGTGGTGAGCCCGTCGGCGTTGTGTTAGCTTCCGCGCAAGCCATACAATTGCAAGAAACAAAATGAAGGGGACCATCAGTGCGAGCAGCGCCCAGTGCGTAGCAGGGGCGGCAGGACGTTCTTGTCTGGTGCGGAGCACCATCTGGGCCAGTACGTCTGGGCTGTGCTAGGAAGGGAAGAAGTGGTGTGTGAGAGAGAGGTAGGCGGGGCCGGCCAGGTGAGGGCAGATTTTGTTTGCTGCGAGTGGCCATGGAAGGTGCGAACAAGCATACCCGTCAAAAATCACATAGTACCCAGAAATCTTGAAGACGCTGCAGCTCGTCGGCAACGCCTGCTGCCGACCCCTCCTTTTGTGCTTGTACTTTTTTTTCTTACGCAATATTCGACAACCCTCTTGTTCTTACACCAACGTCACAAGCTCGGGCAGACTCGAAGTTGCAACAATCCGGCGTGGATTTGGATATGGTCTGCGAAGACGCTTTGGCGGCGTGGCCGCGTTCGTTTTCTGCCCAAAAAAGACTAATCAGACTCTGTTTCTAGCAACGAAGGAACCATTACAGGATCATGAGCTTGAAGAAGGATCGGAAACCCGACAGCTATGTCTCTTGGCCAGCTCCGGCCGGGGAAGCTGTGGGATAGCAGGGCAGCCAGACCAGCCAGCTCTACCAGCCCAGGCTCCGCAGCTTGATGAGAACAGGAGTCCGGGCCTTGGGCTGGTCTGCTGGCAGGAACCCGCTCTGTGACTCAATCTCTTACTTTAGCAGCTCTTCCAGGTTAATTGTCGTTCAGCTCGGCCAGGAAATGGTGAGAGTTGCCAACACCGAAAGCAAAGGTACGGTCGGAATTTCGAGAATCGGGTGTGCGGTTTGATTGCTCTCGGAGCTTCCGATAGCAATGATGTTCTGTTCTAATTAGGAGAACAGTGTTCAGTGCTGGCAGTGTGGAAGGGGACCTAATCGAAACCAGTTACATAAGCAGAACCTTGTCGTTAATCCGAGGATCCCCCGTCGGGCGGCGTCCCTTTCGCGGGGCTTTGACTAGTTCGCACTGTACGCAACAGCCTCCAGAATGCCGAGTCGCTGCGAGATGACCCCAGAACGGCCGGCATCTCCCATTGCAACCTCACTCATCCACAGGCACCACAGGCACCACGGGACCACTTCAGCTTCCCATTACGCCTACTTGTTCAACCTTCACGATGCAACGACAACATCAACAGGAGTAAGGCTCGCCTAGATGCACACGGTTCAGTCTACAAACAATGACCGTAATCGGTGGCTGCATTTTCATGGTGCTAGCCTTCAAAGCATTGTTGTTAAGCCCCAGCGGCGGGAGAGATGGAAATGCAGAAGTGCATCTGAATTCGCCGTGGACTTGGGAGCGTGATGTCATGTTGCGATGTCTTCAATTCAGAGAGCAGTGTAGAGGGGGGCGTTGACACTGTCCATAATGACCTTGAAATCTCATTGGCCTCACGGATCGGGATTGGGTTGGGAACCGAGCTGATGGCCCCGCCTCTTGGGAACCCTGGCTTTCTGGGCCAGCTTCTGCCAAAAATTGCTGCGAGGAGCACGCTTGGGGAAAAAGAGGCTTGGTGCTTGGAAAAGGCCGGTGCTCGAAAGCGCTTCCGCCGTCGCTCCTCCTCCTCCTCCTCCACCCTCACCACCACCCCCATGTGCGCCCACCAGTCGCCGCATATCGAAACCCTCAGAAAACAACTCCAGTCATGAGAGATTCTTCCTCTTCGCCGAGACTCCTTAAATTCCGTCCGTTCAGCTGCAAATTGCCGTAGCGAGCTCGCACTCGCTGTCGGCCTCATCTCTGCCCTTTCCCATCCAGTCTGTCCCCTCGGCTGGAGTTTTCGCCCTGCCTGGTGCCCTCGACTCTCCACTCGCCTGCTCCCGGAATCTTCATCCCCATTGAGCCTGAGGGACATTCAGAGCAGCGTGCGATTCGATTGGCGCCGTGCTGAAGCTGTCGTGTCGAGTCCTCCCTTCCTACTCCACGCTGTCGACTGCTTCGCAACACGCCTCTCCCTCTGCCTAAATAACCTGCGCAGTCCAACCCACGCCCAACGACGACCATAAGATACCACTGCCCATTGTATCTTGTCGAGTCACATTCTTGGCCTTGGCTCTGCTGCTTTGCGCTCAACACACACGACTACCGCTTCCGACACCTTCGCGTCCTCCGCCGCCATCACGGTCGCGTTGTCCACATCCACATACCTCGAACACCCTAAACCAATCCTTTCCGAAACACCGACCTACCCCCTCGACCACGATACACACGCAACTGGCCGGTCTTGCAAATACATACACAAACGAACTTCCAAAAATACGCGCAGTGCGGACCAGGATTACACCTACGCTCGTAGCAGTCCTAGGCGATCCATCCGTGACCTTCTCGGTTCGCGCTTTGCGTTGAGTTCCCGTCTTTGGCTGCGGCGCGCTCGCTGCAAGCAATGGCAGGAATCGACCCCAGGCGGTCGTCGAGAGCGCGAACTACTGGTACCCAATCCCAATCACAAATCTCATCAACGGCATCCAGTCTCTCAGGCCGGACTGAGCGCAATTCCCGGCTCTTCAAGACTGGCTCACCACCCAAGTCGACCTCGACAGGATCACTCTCCTCCGAGCCCCCAGAAGACACAATCACAGCCGACGACACTTTTGGGAATCGGCGTCGTACTCGTGGACAAGGAGAAGACCGAGAGCGGCCAGTGACACGAACCGAAGCAAACGAAATGGCCAACGGCGATGATGATTTACAAGAAGAGGACGAGGCAGTCCGCTGTATCTGCGGCTACGACGACTATCCAGGCCCTCCGCCCTTTGACGACGATAATGTAAAGCATAGCGTGAAAGACACAACTGACATCGATCCTATATTCGCAACAGACCTTACCGATGATGCAGCTGGCTTCTTCGTGCAATGCGACGTCTGCAAAGTTTGGCAGCATGGTGCCTGTGTTGGCATAATGACTGAGGAATCTAGTCCCGATGAATACTTTTGCGAGGGCTGTCGCAGAGACTTGCACAAAATCTTCACTGCAAGCAATGGGTATGCCTCTTAATTTCTTTGGTCAGAATGCGCTCCTTCGAGGCTGAGTTCAGCTGAACGGTTTTGGCGCTGGGGGCGGCGCGCCGCCGATCACGTCTCATGCGGCTCTCCCCCTCAACTCCAACATTGCGCAAACCTAGCGAAATGGTAGCCAAACCGCTAACACTATGCCTCCCAGACAGCGCTACTCCCACTACCTTCCACTCAAGAGACCATCAAGGGCTACATCGAGGTCGACCTCGCTCGCCAAGGATGGAACCCGATCACCACCCAAGGAGGAGGGCCGCAGTGGTCGCACGTCGTCGGCGAATCATGCTTCAAAGCGACGATCTACAATGAACAGTCGAGAAGCTGCTTACGATGAAGCAGAGGCACTCAGACGGGCGATTGAGGCGAGCAAAGAGGATGCTCCGGAATTGCCAGAAGGCGCTCCAAGGCGAGCGAAGCGGGGGAGAGGCGACAGCGAAGAGTATGTTTCTTTACGCACAATCCGGCTGGGTGATCGCTAACATTTGAGAAAGGAAACAGGAAAATGCGAAGCGCCAGCGAACGAGCTCGCGATCCGTGTCCCCATCTCTAGGTAAAAACGCAGATGAATCCGACGATACGGCAGCCACACGGAATGGCACATCGAAGTCGAAGTCACGTACCGGCACATCAACCCGCCCTTCCCGGACCGAAAAGCCTTCAGAAAGAGAAGAGAGAGAGAGGCAGCGGGTCGAAGCTGCAAACAAGCGGAAGGGGAGGGCCGAACGCCGGCGGGCTGACGGTACGGCAGCAACAATTCTGGTGAAGGTTTCTGAAGCTCACGCAGATACAGATTCAGATCCTTCGGAAGAATTGCCGTTGGCAGCTCGCGCAACTGCGATCAGGACAGTGACAACTATCGGCACTGTTGTAGCTGCTGGAGCTGCTGGTGGCACGACAACGACGAGTACCACTACCTCGACAGAAGCTGTCAACCCACCGACAATACCCGAACCACCACTCCAACCAGAGCCGAGTCCAGACACACCCCCTACAAGTGTGATCACGGCCAAAATTGACAAGAAGCGATCACACAAAAAGAAGGGACGTAATCAGTACACAAGAGATAGAGATGGCCACGACGAGGACTCGCCCGCGCGATCGCAATCTAGGGACATTCAGAGAGAAGACCACGCGCCTACAGGACCAGCAACCAAGGCTAGCGCAGCTGAAACCACGCACCAGAACAATGCAAACCATAGCCATAACCACCATCCACCTCACCCCCACAAGTCACATGCCAAAGCAAAGGGCGGGATGAACAGTAAAGTCACTATGACGGATATGAAGCGCAAGGCGGGGGCGCTCCTGGACTTTATCTCACGAACTCAGGTTGAGCTCGCCAGCGAAGCGCTGCCCGAGACGGGCGATGTGAGTGCCAAAGTCAACGGAGGGGTTGCGACTGCAGCAAGGCGGTCAGAGAAGAGCTTGGATGATTCCGCAGGCCTTGTCTCTTCTGGGTCTGAGATCGGGATTGGAATGGCCTCGCGGCTAGAGAAGGAGTTCAAGGAGTTGAATTGCCTAGAGATGATGGATAGCCTGACACGGAGGCTGGTGAAGTGGCAACAGGAATATGCTGCATGACTCTTTGGGCAGATATGTAAAGGGAAGAATGTCTGGCCTGATGACTTGGCTGAAGGTATATATGCTTAAATTATTCTATATAATCGGGACGAATGGATCATGGGTGGGGGAAACAATGGGGGCATTTTCAATCATTCGAATTGGCGTTTGGGCGGTCATATACCTAGGTCTGCGGGACCCTTCACGTTTTATTATTACTTGGGGGACATGACTCGGTCACTGGATTCAGGACGTATTGAGTCGAGGGTTCGGGGACCGGGGTAGCTGGCAAAAGGAGACAACTCCTCACGTCTCTAGCAGAAAGGAGTTTGCTTGGATGCCTCGCTTTATAGCTAGGGAACTCCGATTTTCTCTTTTGGGGAATATTGATAGTAACGGGATGTTTCTTTTTTGGTCTGGTTCGGGTGTCTAGCTCCGGTAGGAAAGAGCTTTGGTCGAGGATGATTGGGATGAAAAAAAGCTATCGAACCGGTGATGGCAAGGCTGTGGGTGGGCAGCCAGTGGCCTTTGTGGTGTCTGTGTTATATTTGTTTGAATCGGTGTTTGTTTTGTACTATTGGATTTTTTTCAAGCCGTTGAGGTAATACCCCCTTTTTATCATAAGCTCAGGATATCACGTCGATCAAGTTCAATACCCATTGTTGTGTTTGACAGTGTGAAGATGTGCAATTATGGTAGCAGTTCATGTTTTGGAATGTATCCTGTATATGTTTTTGCCGATATATGTGCGAGGTATGTTTAATGTACATGATGCAGTGTACATTCAATAAACGTTTGTTGTACACCGTGACCTGAATATGACCCCTCGAAATATGCCGAGAAAAGGGGAGAAAGGGGGGGGGAACTGGGTATCTTGTTTCTGTTATGATATGCGCCGTTCCGTTTCATGCTGCCTATCCGCCCAGTTGGTCTGGGGAAAAGACCAATTTTCTTTCCCAACGGCCAAATGACAATACGCAGTCACACGACCCCACCTGTGGCTGGGGGAGCGATGCCCATCCTCTTCAGCTGGGTCTTCAGCTTGCGCTCTGCCTTGTCCTTTTTCCTAGCCTGGTTCATGCTCAGCGTCGGCGAGTTGGCTGCCTCGACTGACTGGCCCAGCGTCTCAGGCGTGACCTCGTCTAGCAAGAACCGGCCGAGGTTGCCGTGGCGCCACTGCTGGATGGCCCACTCAGCGGCGCTTTCGAGACTCAGCTCGCCACCCTTCAGCAGTTTGCCGGTACGTTGTGCGATACCGCGGAGAAACACGTGGACGTCGTTGGTCGGGCGGGGGCAGAAGCGGTCCGTGTACAGCCGGTGATCGACCTGATTGAGGTGGTACAGCAAGTAGTCGGCCACGGTAACGGCGGGGACGAGACCGTCCTTCACGCAGCCGACGAGGGCGAGCTTAAGCATGTCCTCCGCCACCGAGACGTAGGGGATAAATACGCCTGGAGTATCGAGCACAAAAACGCCCTCGCCGAGGCCCTCGCATCCGTTGACGCCGTGCGACTCGCCCGGGGCAATTCGGACGGGGGTTCCGAGCTTGCGCGTGACGCCAGGGCTGGCGCCGGTCCGGGCGGCCTTGGGCAGCCCCATACCGCGGGCGCGCATCCGATTCAGGAGGGTGCTCTTGCCGGCATTGGGCATGCCGACGACCATGGCGCTCAGTCCCGTCAGACTGTCGATTTCGCGGGCGACGGACTTGATGGCGTCAATGAGCTTGCCGTCATTCTTGTCGAATTCGTCCTGGCCGAGAAACAGGACGGCCCTGGCGTGGCGGCCCTCTTTATGAAAGTTGCGAAGAGCCCTGATGACCTCGGCGCTACTCTGGCGGGGATACTGGTCCTTACGTCTGGTCTCCCCGCCGGACGGCCCTAGGTCGCGTTTGGTGTAGACGATGATGCGGGCGCGTTGCTCGGGGGTAGCAGCGAGGTTACGCTCCAGCATGGGATTCCATGAGGTCAGGGGAATGCGGAAATCACGGACCTCGATGATGAGGCCGCAGTTGGAGAGGCGCTGGCGCATGCGCGACAAGGCGGCTTGGTGGTGACCCAGGAAGTAGGAGCGTGTGATGGACGGCGAGGCATCGAAGGCTACACGAGGGGCAAAGCTGCTTGCTGATCCTCCCACTGTGAGGCCAGTTGCAGTCCTCGCAGTCGCGATGATAACGGCGCCAGCACTTGCGGCGGTTGCCGGCGTCGACATTGTTTTGGGCGGTTGGTGCAGAGTTGGGACTAGGGCGGGTGGTGCTGGTGTACCGCTTTTCTCATTGTAAGCGATGCGTGTCTCCCATCTCTTCGATATCTAGCCACTATTCGCACCACGAGCTCTCGCGGTTGTGGAACTGCGTTGGCTCTGAGTTTTTGCACTCACCTGCACCTGCTGCGGCTGCTGCGTCACAAATAATTTTGATACCAGCATCCTGCATACCTAACGGGGTTTGACTCGGATACCTGCATTTCTGTCCCTCTGGGGCCGAGGGAGATGGGATGATCTTGCGCATCTACTTCTCATTGCTCCAGAAACAACGTGTTTTACACATGGGCAGGATTTACAACTCACCACAGGTTATGCACTATTGTGAATGTCCTCAGATGCGAAGGAGGAATCGGTCAATGGCATGAGTTGGAGAGTCACTTGCATTTAGGCCCTCGAAAACCAAAACGCCAATGACGTAATGACTCGAGATCCCCTGCAGCGGGGCACATGAAGGCGTCCAGGTCGAGACCGATTTTCGGCAGCCGCTTTTAGCTGCGGCTCCACGTGCGCCCAACCAGCATCCTGACAGGGACGACAGGCCCTTCCAAGACTTCCCCTCTCACCGACTGATGGTGCCGTGAGTTCTGAACAATGGCAAAATATTCAACAGCGGGAATTATCGCACCAAACTGGTCCTAGCTACAGCGCTACGCCACCCGCCATCAGTTGACCAGCATTTATCCTGTCCCTCCACATGTAGTACGCAAAATGTCTTCTTCGCTGCTTCTCTTGTCTTCAAGGTGTCCACGTTCCCGTCCACGTCAGCGACTACACGCCTATATAGTGTATTCAAAACATCAATTGTGCCTCTGTCGATGCCACGGTCTCTGAACGGGTTTCGAGCCTCTATGAGAGTCCGTAGCTGAAGTGTATATCGTGTCCCTCGTGCCCTTGTTTCGATTGGTGACGACATCGCCGCCCATTACTCGCGACTCTAGGGCGCGGGACACAGCACACCAAGATAGCGAAGCGACCTCGGCAGCTCCTGATCCTTCCTCCCTCACACACACCCCCCTACGCCTTAGAAATAAGGATGCTGAAAGAAAAAAAGCGCCAGACAATTCCTGGCTGGCGAGGCTCTTGTCCCCCTTTCGCGAAGGGAGAAGCTTACAGCCATTCCGCCTCCTAAAGCAAGACTTTCGCAACCTACGCAGCAGATATGTCTCGGACTGGACCGTCTTCAACCAGCTCGTCGTTGCTAGTGCTGTATACGTTTTTTTCACCAACATCCTCCCTGGCAGCACGTTTGTAAGCGACCTCTGTGTCCTGACCGGGCAATCGTGGGGTACGATAGAGGTTGTCCTTAGCACGGGACTATGTGGTCTTATTTTCTCCGTGTCAGTCACCGCCGTCCCCCGAGCCCCTATGTTTCACACACATATCCTAACTTCGAGGGTCAGGTTCTCTGCTCAGCTATTGACCATTTTTGGCGTTACCGGCCCGTTTTCCATTCTAGCAGAGAACAGGTATAAGCTGTGCACCGAGAACTTCCATGTAAGTCGCCCCGAACCACACCAATCACCGCTTAAGCCCCTACTCAACAGTGAACAACAGGCTGAGTTCTTGCCAGTCATGGCGTGGTCGCCCATCCACTCGGCCTGGATTCATTACCTCCTGGCTATCTTCAACGCTCACGACTGGACTATGGGCTACGTGACCAGCTTCAGCGCCGACATCTTCTCGCTGCTGAACAGCGTCATCTACTTCTACAAAGCTGCCATGGAGCTTAAGCGGACCCACGACAATGTTCCCTTTGACGCATTTCTCTACGCCATCATCGGCGCTTTCGGTAGCTGTTTCCTGGCTATCTTTCTAGCTACCACCCTCAAGTGGAAACCCCTATTTGGCCGCATCGTGCGTACGGGCCTGGCCGAGTACGCAGCTGCCATCTCCATCATCCTGTGGATTGGCATCCCGTACATTGGTGAGCTAGCCAACCTCGACCACCAGCGTCTCGCCGTTCAGGCGTCATTCCGGCCAACCAACCCCAACCGCAACATCTTTTTCGTCCGCTTCTGGGAGGTGCCCCTGCCGTGAGTCTTCATATCCATGGTTCCAGGCGCCATCATCACCGTCCTCTTCTACTTTGACCACGAGATCAGCAGCATCATCTGTACCCTCGACCGGTACGGCACCAAGAAGCCCGGCGGCTACGCCTGGGACATCGCCCTGCTCGGCACCACGACCGCCCTCTGTGGCATCCTCGGCATCCTCGGTATCCCCCCCGCTAATGGGCTCCTCCCCCAAGCCCCGCTCCATTCCGAGTCCCTCCGCCACTGGGTTCACGAGCCGCTGCCCTCGGACCCCGATGTCACCGACACGACCATCACCGCCGCGCCGCGTCTCGTCTCGCGCGCTTACGAGCAGAGCTACTCGGCCTGCAGCCAGGCCGCCCTCATCCTTGTCTTCGTCAGCCCGTCCCTCCAGCGCCTGCTGGGGCTCGCCCCGACCTCGGTCCTCGCCGGCCTCTTCCTCTCCATGGGATACGAGTCCCTCTCCGTCAACCCCATCCTGCCGCGCGCCGCCCACATGGCCACCCCGCCGTCGGAGCTGCCACCGTTGCCAACCGGAGTCACGTGGCCCTCGGTGCATGTGTATACGGCACTGCAGATCGTCATGACGGGTGTGATTTTCGGAGTGAAGCTGACGGTGGCGGTACCGGGTTTTCCAATAATCATTATCATTTTAGTTCCGGTGCGGCTGTTGGTTATGAATCGCATCTGGAGTAGGGAGACGCTGAGGTTTGTTGATGGGTGGGCGTGTAGGGAAGGACGGCCTGAGGATGAAGACATTACGGCCGACGGGGTAGATGCGGGAGTACGCAGTGTTGATGATGTGGAGGCGGCGGTTGGAGGTGCCGAGGAGAAGAGTTTTGTATAGATGGTAGACGTGAGGGTGGCTACTAGGTGAAGGTAGAACTGATCCCCCGTTACGAGTAGATGTTTGACGGTATGCCGTTGCGGTGTTTGGTCCCCGGGTGGCCGGCCACAAGCGGAGCAAACCAGACACTTCTGGCGTCTACCCTTGGTATCCTCTACATTGATCTTTTGTGACTTACTTCCCCCAGCCAACCCACATTTGAAGCATGCCTCGCAAACAACATGATAGGATAAACACGGCCTAAAGGAGAGCCGTTTAACGCTTCCTTGACCAACACCAATATCCATCATATCATTGGTAAAACCCGCTCATGCACCACACAAGAACGTAAACATCCTGTTCAAAACAAATTTCATACCAAAAGCTAAGTAAAAACTTTCCCATTGTCCATGCCCGAGTACGTTCTCACCATCAGTCGTGATTCCAAGTCCCATCTTCGCCACCCTCCGAAACGCCATGCAAAAGAAAAAAAAAACACACAACACGCAAAAAGGGCTGTGGCATATACGTTGGCATCATAGGCAAAAGGGATACCCCCATCTGGATCCCTTCCGCCTTCGGTTTCCTTTCCGTTTTCACACCTTCGCTCGGTTCACTGCCGGTTCCCATCCACCGAAATCCTACAGGGACCATGCCAGTCAAACACCCAAATAAACCTCGCCTCCCGAATCCATACCAAAAGGTCGTTCCTACTTAGCATCTCGGTCAACTCGGGAACAGTAAGCCGCATAGCTAGTTCTCGTTATCAACTCAGGCCTTCTCCGCATGCCCATCATTCAACAACATCTCCAAAACGATCTGCCCCCCCGGCACCTCCGGATGGCTCATACATATCTTGACCGTCCCCTTCGAGTCCTGACCGCCGAGCGGCTGCTGCCCACTGCCCGTGGGGCCCCTAAACCCATAATCGAGACAGCGCACGTCGCGGCCCGCAATAATCTGTCGCAGCCGTCCATTCTCGGCATTGCGCACCTCGACGTAGTCCTCGTTAAATAGGACTAGGTACTGGCCGAACATCGTCGCCGCTTTAGCCTTCTTCTGCTTGCCCGAGTACTCCATGATCAGCGTGCGGCTAATCTCGCCGTGCTTGTCAACGTAGACGGCGCAGTCCTCGTACGTGAGCAGGAACTCCTGGTCGTTCAGCTTGAACATGCCTAGGGGCCGCTGGTCCTTGATGCGCGACGCGATATTGGCGATGGCCGGTAGCCCTAGGTTGTGCGGAATTGACTGTGTCACCTTCTTGTCAAGTGTCAGAAGCTCAAAACCCTTGGCTGACGCCACCGCGATGTAGGTCTGGAAGAGGTTGAGCGAGAAGCACTCGGTCGGAATGTAGAACTCATCAAAGTCACGGAATGACTCTGTGCTTCCCGAAGCGCCCCTGCGCCCGCCAAATAGCCGTGGCTTCTTCTCGGTTGCCTTCTGGAATACGGGCTCGAGAACCTTGAACGTGTTGTGCATACCCTCCTTGCGCTTGTAGAACAATAGCATTCTATCCTTCATGCGAGCCGTGGCAAAGAACGCGACGTCCTTGGCCAGACGCTGCGGTGCACGGCGGGGGTTGTCATGAGCCGGGGCAGGGAAGTTGGAGACCGGCGCCACGACGTCTAGCGGGTACGAGATGAGAGATTTATCCGCAATCAATAGACAAACAGAAAAGTCCTCCAGAACAGCAATCTGGGTGACTTTGGCGATTTGGACAGACCTCGTCCACCCACGGGGGTTTGAGGACTCGGAAATGAAAACGCCATAGTCCGTTCCAATCGCGATGACTGACTTGCCAAATGCCGTAAATGCGGCAGCGCAGTTGACCTGTGCTCTGCAGACGGGGGAGCTCCTCTCCCGGGTCCGTATATCTGCTCCATCTCTCGGATGGCCCTGTCTAAAGGCGTGCCTCTGATTGATACGCCAGGCTGTCTTCCCATAGTCGAGGCCGAATCGTATGAAAAGGCGCCGTCGGACAGAATGCGCAGGCGGAAGGGCTCGGCATTTTGTGCATATAACGCACGAGCGTGTCGCGTCTTTGCCTCTACAATTGCCGAGCACCACGCCGCGCGATCGGAAGCAGTGGTGGCGTAGAGCGTGTAGATTTCGTGGCCGAGATGTTTTATCCTGAATGGATAGATGATCTTGCCGTCGTCGCCACCCCCCGCAGTGAGACGGGTGACTGTGTTGAGTGACCCCATTGATGACCCCGTTGTTGTGTGTTCCAGACCTGGGCGGTCAACTCCATTAGAGGCCACCTTGTTGAGTTGGGTTCCCGAGCCGGTGGCGGCAGTGGTCCGGGTGAGTGGCGCGGTAATACCCTTTTGCTTAGAAACTGGATCGTCGTTTAAACTTTCGAGGAAGAGCAGTGGCATGGGAATAGGCTAAACGCAGGTTAGCACGACGATAGTAGCATTCGATAGCGAGTATCCAACAATACATACCTCTTTGGAGACGTCAAACTTCTTGTCATTCCTCCCGTCCTTTGTTACTACAGCCTTGGCAAGGATGAAGTAATGGTCGAAGAGGAGGGCATGTGTGTCCACCCATCGGACGCCCTTGGAGCCTTGCCGCTGAAGCTCGCCTTGTTTGAGAAGTTCTCTGCCAAGATGGTCGAGATTGAGTACGGACTGGAATCCGGGCCGGAGGACTAGCATGGTTTGTAGCTCAAGCAGTTCAACCTGCTTCGTCATCTCTGCTACTTTCTCATCACACTCATGAGTGACGGCTTTTATCTCCTCAAGAGCTTTGGTGAGATTCGCCTTCTCTTCGCTGTCGCCGATCATATTCTTCTTGACCGTATCCAACAACAGACCATATCTCTGCAGGCGAGTAATGGGCGCCTTCACAAAAGTGGTCCACTCCAACCGCTTGGAGCGTTTGTGACCTTGAACCTGGTCCAGGAACTGGCGGAAGAGCAAATTTCGCCCGGCCTCCTTTCGAATGAGATAGGACGCGTGTGGATATGAAGAGCAGTACGCAATGTATATGGGTTTTGCTTTCCGAATCCATTCCCTGAAGAGGTCGCTGAATCCTGTGATGAACGGTCCTTGCTCTTGCTGGCGATATTTCAGCTGAGCAAGCAGGTGTTCCTTGTTGATCTGCTGAACCGCATCGATCTTGCCGAAGACAGCATCGAGGAACTTCTCCATCCTGTTTGCTGCGATAATGGGCGGTTGATAAACTCGGAGCTGATCTCTGTAAAGAAGTCGAAGAACATCAAGCTGGTTCATATAATCCTCCTCGCCAGTGACAATCTCGTGCAGCACATTTTGCCTCTCAATCTCTTTCTTGCTTTTGTCTCCCAGGGAATCTGTCGTCACGCCATGGAAAGTTGCCCAGTCCAAAACCACGACGTCATCCTCGGACATCATGTTATCCAGATTTGCCTTCTTCAGCGTCCTGCCGCAGTGGTTCGAGTAACAGCGCACTGGTATGCCATTATCATGCAGTCTTGGGGCAAGAGCTTCATTCTCGTGGAGCTTCGGCGCATAGCAACCATGACCGGTGAGTTGGCACAGAACTCCAGAGAGCACACCATTGCCGAATTTGACCCATTCTTCCTCCGGAATCAGGATGCCAGCGGCAAACATGGAATCGACTACCGAGGCGCTCAGCAACTCGGCATCGGCGACATTCATGGTCGGAACCTTGAAGCAAAAAAGTCTGAGAACACCTTCTTCAATCGTCTTCCTTTTCAAATCTGGCTCGCCTTCCGCCATCTCACGAATCCAGTCGGTGATGCGGCTGAGGGCCCATGGCTCCGTGCATCGTCTGAGTTCCGTAGCGGTAAGCTTCGATGGGACGAACTTCCGCCTTCGGCCTGTGGGTAGAGTAATCATATCGTAAGCGGCCAGGGATGACGGTGTACCTGTGTCGTAACCTTCGTAGGGGCTTCCGGGCTGGGTTTGTTGATGTTGATGCGTCACATGTTTCATAGCCCTCCTACGCTCCTCAGCGGCATCGGTCCTGGAGCGAGCTGGCGCTTGAACGGGGGGCGTGTTGCTGTGGCTAGAAAGCGAGATTGATCTCTCTACGTGAAGTTGTTGGGCAGTAAGATGGGTTTGGTAGCCACTCTCCGGAGGCTCGTAGGACTGCGACCGCGAATCGGTGCTCAGCGAATAACTGTGTTGATAGGCGCTGTTCCGATTTGATGATTGGGCAGAAAGCAACGCACTGTTATCCGGTCCTGGCGGCAGGGCTGGTAACGGTCGACTGGACGGGCCCGGATGGTAGAACATGTCCGGATAATCCTCCTTGTAGGGCGACTCGCTGCCGCTCTGGCGGGAATGGAGAGACACCCGCTCATCGCCTTCATCGAAACTGAGACGATGGCTTTGCGGGGCCTGAAGACCGCCCGTTCCGCCATAGTCGACAGACACCTCAGAAAAGGGCGGGTACTCGGCGCCCCCCTGGCTTTGCGAATTGCGCAATGGCCTGGTGCTGTCAAAAGTCGTAGTCGTGGCTGGCGGAGACCCAATGTCATTACCATACTGTAAGTTAACCGCGTATCCACCCCCGTACATCCCTAGGTCCATTCCCCCAAAATTGTCCGTACCCGCCTCTTCTGAGGCCGAGGGCAGCTGTGATGCGGCCGGCTGTGGAGCTTGCATTGGTGCCTGTCCTGATGCTGGTGCCGGCAGTGGCGCAGGCGCAAGTGCTGGGACATCTACATAAGACGGGAAGGTTATCCCACCAAATCTTCGGTCATCCATGTCATCTTGCATGGCCATTAGGCCAGCCGCCCCCTCCGGATCACTTTCATCATCCTCCCAAGTGTTGTAGGTCGTTACTGTATTGTTCCTGCTCATTGACGACGCATTTGACGCGTAACGACCCACTCCCGCGGAGCTCGACGTGTTTGCAGTCGACGCAGTCGAGTTGTACCGTCGCAGCCTGTCCATATCATCCTCCGACATGCTGCCGTTAACAGGCCGGGGGCGGCCATGTGCAGACCCGCCCAGGTCTGACACGATATCGTGCATCAAGTTGTCCTGGGTAGCCAGTGCATCATCATCGGCACCGTTCGTTTGCCAACTGGGCTCTTCGGGGACATCCTCCATCGGGCGATTAGGGAGCGGGGCATTTGTTGGGTGTCTTGTGAGGCCAGGAGATGCATTCGGGGGGTGTGCTGGAGGAGACGGGACTGGTGAGGCATGCGAGTTTGACCGGGATGTTCGACTAGTGAAGGACAGAGGGTCCGCCGAGTAGTTGGGGCCAACGGGGATTTGTGAGTACGTGGGATAGGGAGCCTGCGAGCCCGGGTTTGGGCTGCCGTTTGAAGCCTGCGATCCATAGTATTGTTGGTTACCATATCCCAATGGGTAGGACTGATCGTATTGTGACGACAGAGCCGATGGCGCTGTGGATGGGGGATAGCCTGGACTGTGCAATGCTGGCTCGTAGGCTGCCTGTGAGGGTACTGTCGCGGACTGGATGGATTGGGAGGCGCCGTACGTAGAGGCGGGAAGCTGCCCATATGTTGGAGACACGGCCGAATTGGTCGGCGAACCATAGCTGTAGCTGTAATTGTTGTATCCAGCCACTGTGGCCTGCCGCTGTGGCATTGCCGTGTTGGTGTTTGCATAAGCCGCTGGATTGTATGCCTGCGGGGTGTAATTCGTGGGTGTCGAGCCGTATGTCGGACTTATCGCGGGGGAATATCTGGTCGCTGAATTCGGGTGGTATGGGAGAGAGGTCGACTGCGACCTAGCGAAATGCTGCGGGTTGTATGTTGGCGTGGGCGGGGTCTGGTATTGTGATTGAGGCTGGTAACCGGCCGTGATTATGTGTTGCGCGACGTGCTGTGTGTTATAGCTAGAACGAGCTGGCGGAGGCTGCGAATCGATTGTCGGACTGGCGATGAACAGTTCTTCGTCGACCCTGCCACTATTCGCCGAGGCATAGGAGTGCCGGGTAGCGCCCTGATCGAAGAAATTTGAGTCGTCGCCATTATTGAAACTGGATCGCCTCACCGCGTTGGCAGATTGGTCTTGTGCCGAATTCGCAACCGGGTACTGCGCTGGAGGTACATGGCCATAACGGCGCGAATCGTCGCCGCGGAAAGACATGATGACGCCTGGGTTGACGGCGGGAAGAGTCCGGCTGGGTGTGAAGTTCCGTAGTGCTAGTGATGGCGAAGCAGGGACCGACCGACAAATGCTCTCTCCTCCTCTCCTCTCTCTTTCCTCTCTCGTCGCCCCGCACTCTGCTCGCTCTCAATATCTCAGTGTCCGAAAACGAGTGACGAAGGGGCTGGGTCGCATCGAGCAGTACCACAGGCGATGATGTGGCTCAAAAAAATCAATCCAATATCCCCATCCGCCGTCCTTATCAGAAACACCTGGCGCGCCCGTCGAGATGAAGGATGCCAGTGGATCGTCAGGACATGTGGCTGCGGTTTAAGTCGACGTAGGACTAATAGTAGAAGGCGCGGGCGCAGCGAGGCGTGCGGCGGGCGGTGGAGTAAAAAGATCGTCTTTCGAGAAAATCGAGCGGGATTCGGTCGGGCGCCCTCTCGACGTAAGGCTAGCTGTCGCAAGATCCGATCGCAGGTTCAGGCTCAGGCTCAAACACTTACTCACTCAGATTGTTGGCCCAGTTGATAGGGAGGAAAAGAGGACCAACAGGGCGGCAGGTTGCCCAAATCGCATTATCGGTTACTGTATTAATTAGTCGGGTCCTTGATCTAGGATCTTCTGGCTATTGACCAGCAAATATCAATGGTCGTGGGTTGAGGAGAGCGACTATCAGCAAGCCAAGCCACACCCGCCCGTGTCCTGGGGGGGGGAGGGGTGGGTGTCCTGTGCTCGACCTCTGCCAGGTAGTCTGGGGTGGAGGGCCTGAGGCGTCACAACTGACTGTGCGCAACGCAGGCGCACTGAGTTGAGAGGCCGAGGCAGCACACAGGCCACAGGCCACCGCACTGCCTGCAAATCAATCTGACACCGAGACCCAAACCTGAACAGTTTCTCACGGCACACCCAACATGAAGTCTCTAAGCTCTTTTGCCGACTCCTTGGCAACCTTCCCGCGCATTCGGCCAAGGCAGGTTTCTCTCTCTCACGAGTCCCAAATGAGGCAAGTATACCTCTTGGCTGCGCGTGCAACTCAAGGGCGTGGGCGTCTTGGGCGTTTCTGGCGTCTCTGGTGTCGGAAGGTTGCTTAATGATCAGGACGCGAATCACAAGCGGACGGTGCGTATGACAGAAGCCAATCAAGAACCGCCTGTCGAGCGACGGGTTTCCCAAGAGGGAGGAGAACGAGGGCTCTTGCCAAACTGTCACACGGTCGGCGGAATACCTCACAATCGCCAATAACCACTGCGATGCGATCTGGCCGATTTGAGGAATCAAACCCACAGTATGATATTTTCGGATGTTTGAAGACTGTAACACTGGGAAGGTAGTGTTATTATACACCGTGCTTACCGGGATTTGCGCTTCGGTTAGTCCTGCTGCGATGCTCTCAACAACCTATGCAGGTGCACTCTGAGCGCTATCAGGACCGTGATGAAATCCCACCAGCCACCACCCAAGAGGCACACACTTATCAGGCCCTTGCATCTTCTCAAGCACAAACCTGGCGGCAAACAGGCAGGTTGCACTCGCCATAAGATTTCTTTGCGATTTCCCCTGATGCAGACATTGACAGTTTAGCCGAGCTAACCCGTCTCAGAAATAAAAAGCATCCATCATCAGGTAATCTTGTGACATGTGCAGAAACCTCACTTCCCCAACCATGTATCCGCAGACGTTACTAAGACGCAGATAGCTGAACCCTGTTGCTGATGAATGGATAGGCCTGTTGTCTTTGTTGCCGCTTCCTCTTTGTCTAGGCCAGCGTCACAGCCTTCTCCTGCCGGGCTGCAGAGCTGCAGAGCCGACCTTCAAAGCATTGTTGGGACAATGAACCACACTTGTTGAAGGATCACGGTGCGTCGACTTTCCGTTGACAGCCCCGAGGTATGCAGCCTTACAAGCGGACAAGTGCCGGTCTGCTGCAGCTACCCTTGGGTTCATGTGTTTCTTTCCATCTTGTTGGCCCCCTTTTCACCGTGTTTCGGCCCACTAACCCAACATGCCTCCTAGGCGGAACCGATGGAACTGTGTACTCACAGGACACCAAAGTCGTCCATCCCAGAGGGAGAATAAGGTACCGACCCCGAAATGGAGTAAAATTGAAAGTTTAAAGTTAGGTTGTATTCGATCGTCTTACCGGTCCTGGTCGTCGCGACACGGAAATCGTTGCTTGAAACCTTCTCTCTGACGCTATGCTTCTAGAAGGATTTTCTCAGCTCTGGAGATCTCCATCTCGTAGCTTGGAACGGCTTCGTAGTGGAATGCAAACTTCCGCGCCGGGCCATTTGTAAGCGCCAATCGCTCCAAAGTCCAAAAACATGGGTGGAAATCAAGAGATGACAGCAGTGCGGGGTCGTGGAAACTAACTCTCACGGGAACTCAGGTCGTCTCCGCTCCAGGAGCTTTGCATCATTGTGCCGACCCCACTTCACATCCAGTTGATCCTCGGGCTCCGGGTTGTTCCCCCTCTCTTCTCAAGTGCAATCCAGTTTTTCCCTCTCAATCATCTCGATACATTTGTAGGCTCATTCCCCTGGATTCCGTAAAGTGATAAGACAACTTAAAACATATATTCCCCACAAACCGTCAATATGGTCAAAGCAGGTGAGCAAACTCCCTGAGATTCTGCCCCGCCATCTAGCAACTGAGTTCCCCGCGACCCGGACGAGCTCCATTCAGGGGGTTTGTGCTCCAGACAGAGCAGCAACCTTGACGACCACCTACATGACCATGAATGGACAATGTAGAGTCTGTCCTGATGCCTGCAGAACCCTGTCTGGGTTGTCTACGAGCTACTACTGGAGGTTCTGTTCTAGCCCTTGACCTTGGTTGACCGATGCGCTATCTAGTTGCCGTCGTCCGTGGTGACTCCCAGGTGTCGGGAACCGTCACCTTCGAGCAGGAGTCCGAGTCTGCTCCTACCACCATCACCTGGGATATCACCGGCCAGGACGCGAACGCCAAGCGCGGCATGCACATCCACACATTCGGTGATAACACCAACGGATGCACGTCCGCTGGCCCCCACTGTAAGTCGTCGCCGCAAACCAAATACTCGGTTCTATCCTGGAGCTACCGTGTCCCGTCGTGCCGTGCGTATCGTCTAACCTCGTCGTAGTTAACCCCCACGGCAAGACCCACGGCGCCCCGGTCGACGAGAACCGCCACGTTGGTGATCTCGGCAACATCGAGACCGATGGCCAGGGCAACGCTAAAGGCACCGTTTCTGACAAGTTCGTCAAGCTGATCGGCCCTGAGAGCGTCATTGGCGTATGTGGTCTCACACTGTAATTACGCTTTCCCTTGCTAATACATGATAGCGCACCGTTGTCGTCCACGGTGGCACTGATGATCTCGGAAAGGGTGATAACGAGGAGTCTCTCAAGACTGGCAACGCTGGTCCTCGCCCTGCTTGCGGTAAGTGCTTTTTGACAAAAGCTGCCTTGGACTGGTACTGACTGACCCCATATCTACAGGCGTTATTGGAATCTCCCAGTAAATCATCGACTGGATATCAAAGATATCTTTCGAAATACATGGCATCGCCGACGATAAGTGGGAAGTGCAGGATATATTACAGTATGCTTGATGTTTGACCACTACGAGCCGTATAACTATAGCCAAGAAAAGAATATAAGCCGGTTGCTTCACGGCCCTCACATTTCAACCATGATTCTACGTTCGTTTCAATGTGTCCGAAATATATAAGTTCGGAACTTGACAGGCGCCTGGTAAGACGTAATCACTGCTCAAAGATGCAAAAACATGTTTTACCCCTTTTCATTACCGATAGCTTTTCTCTGCCCTCAATGCTTGATGCTTTAGGTGCTGCTGTCTAGTTCAGGGAGGGGTTCGAGAAGATGGTAATCTGCCCGAGCCTGGCTTGAGCGCCAGGCGCGGGTATCCACATGTTAGAAGTACCTACCCGTACGGCCTGGTGGATTCCCGACGGGACTCACCACTGGATAAGCTCAAGAATTCACGCTGGCTTCCTGTGGCTGTGATCATCAACCAGCCTCCAGTAATTAAAGCTCGAATTGTGCTCGACCTGCAGCTTTTGACATCGTGAAAACCCAAGAGCGGTTGTGGCAGGAACCAGAGATACAATACTTGCTAGCAAGGCGGCTGCTCGCTTAGCTGTTGCCAGGAACCCCTGAAACCAGTCCCTGGGGAGCTAGCTTGGCCTTCCCCACAATCTGCCCTCCCTGACTAAAAATAAAGGTGAGAGCTGTCAAAAAGCACACGACAGCTCAACACCTCCCCACGCCAACACAGCATTTGCTATTCTACTCCGCGCTCCTACATCGCTGCTTGGGAACCAACAGAAACGGTACGCACATATTCCTATATCTTTATTTTTCATTGGTATCTTGGAATTTCCCTCAAGTTGTAGGTACTCTGCTACCTCGATAGCGGGAAGCCCCTAGTCTGGCTCCCGACCACGAAGCGCCTGGGCAATAGCGCCCCGCCTGTCTCCATAGCAGCCCCAGCAGATTCGAATTCCCCTTGGAAATCCACTACCGTGTGGAACCTGAGAGCTTCCAGGGGCAGCTTGAGCACAGGAAATCTGTCCTCCAGATCCCAGGAGCTGCGCGCGTCACTCTGTTGTGGAGTTTATGCTGACGTCTGCTCTCAGATTCCATTGAGTCCTCACTTCGTCGCTGTTTTTTGTTCGAGAGCAAACAGTAGCTTGCTCATTCATCAACTCTGTTTTCATCTCCTACTTTGCCTTCAAGATGGCCAAGAACTTCCTCGCTACCGTCAAGTCGGTGCTGAGCGGGGATACCCTGATTCTGGCCAGCCCGAGCAACCCTTCGCTTGAGCGTACCTTCTCTCTAGCTTTTGTCTCTGCCCCCAGATTGAGCAAAGATGGCGACGAGCCCTTTGCTTTTCAGTCACGCGAATTCCTGAGAAACATCGCCGTCGGCAAGCAGATCAAGTGCACTGTACTTTGTAGGTGCAGCCTCAAATGTTCGGCGGCTTATGTGAGTATTGCTTACCTTTGACCCAGATACAATCCCTGGCTCTGGCCGGGAGTACGGAGCCGCAGTCCTCCAGGACGGAACAGAGCTTCCGGATGCCCTTGTCAAGGCCGGCTGGCTCAAGGTCCGCGAGGACGCTGGTAAGAAGGAGGAATCGGAAGAGATTCTCGAACGCCTTGAAAAGCTACGGAACTTCGAGATCCAGGCCAAGAACGAGACCAAGGGTCTCCATGTCGGTACAGGCGGCATCATCGAAGTTCAGAATGACCTGGGTGGCCCCGAGTTTATGAACATCTGGAAGGGAAAGACTGTCGAGGGGATTGTCGAGCGCGTTATCAGCGGAGACCGGCTCCTTATTCGTCTTCTCCTCACAGAGAAGAAGCACTGGCAAGTCATGACACTGATTGCTGGCATCCGAACCCCATCAACCGAGCGGGTCAACCAGTCAACTGGCCAGACCCAGCCAGCAGAGGAGTTCGGCAGCGAAGCCCGTGCTTTTGTCGAATCACGACTCCTGCAGCGTGCGGTGAAGGTCAAGATCGTAGGGGCAAGCCCTCAAGGCCAGCTTGTCGCCGCTGTTCTGCACCCACGGGGCAACATTGCCGAGTTCCTTCTCCAGGACGGCCTCGCCCGATGCAACGACTTCCATTCAACGATGCTGGGTAACGATATGGCTGCTCTTCGGGCCGCCGAGAAGAAGGCACAAGCTGCTCACGTCCGGCTTCACAAGAACCACGTTGCAAAGTCTACCGACTCCAAGGACCTCGAAGTGACTGTCACCAAAATTATTGGTGCTGACACCATCCTTGTCCGGAACAAAGCCAACGTTGAGAAGAGGGTCAGCCTGAGCAGCGTTCGTGGGCCTCGCGCCGGAGAGCCTTCCGAGGCACCCTTCAGGGACGAGGCGAAGGAATACCTGAGAAAGAAGCTGATTGGGAAGCATGTTCGCATTACCATCGACGGCTCGAAGGCTGCCACCGATGACTTCGAGGCTCGTGACGTTGGAACGGTTACACTGAACGGCAAGAATATCAACCTACAACTCGTCCAGGATGGCTACTGCTCAGTTATCAGACACCGGAAGGACGATACTGACCGGGCGCCAAACTACGATGAGCTGCTTGCAGCCCAGGAAGCAGCTAAGGAAGAGAAGAAGGGAATGTGGTCAGGCAAGGCGCCCAAGGTGAAGCAATATGTGGACATGTCCGAAAACGCCCAGAAGGCCAAGATCCAGCTCTCGACTATCTCTAGGCAACGGAAGGTACCCGGAATTGTTGACTTTTGCAAGTCTGGGTCTCGCTTTACCATCTTGATTCCCCGCGAAGGCGCCAAGCTGACCCTTGTGCTCGCTGGCGTTCGTGCTCCTCGCGCTGGTCGTACACCCCAGGAGAAGGGTGAGCCCTTTGGGCAAGAGGCGTTGGACTTGGCCAACAAGCGCTGTAATCAGAGGGACTGCGAAATTGACGTGCACGACATTGACAAGGTTGGCGGTTTCATCGGTGATCTCTATGTCAACCGGGAAAGCTTTGCCAAGCTCCTTGTTGAGGAGGGCCTGGCCTCGGTGCACGAGTACTCGGCTGAAAAGGCCGGGAATGCTGCCGAGCTGTTGGCCGCGCAGCAGCGCGCAAAGGAGGGCAGGAAGGGCCTGTGGCATGCATGGGATCCATCGCAGGACGTGGACGAGGTCGTAGCGGCGCTTGCGGAGTCTTCTATAGATGATTCGACAGCCCTCGAGAAGAGGCCTGAAGACTATCGGGATATCGTCATCACTAACATCGATGCCACTGGCAGGCTCAAGATCCAGGAAGTTGGCAAGGGCACTACTGCGTTGACGACGCTGATGAACGAATTCAAGAAGTTCCACTCGGACAGTAAGAACAACGTTCCCATCAAGGACAACCCGAAGGCCGGAGACTTTGTCGCTGCCAAGTTCACGGCCGATGGTGAATGGTACAGAGCCCGCATCCGGGCGAACGACCGCGCCGCCAAGATCGCTGAGATTGTCTACATTGACTATGGCAACTCTGAGAAGCAGCCTTGGTCTAAGCTTCGCCCTCTCGACCCTCAGTTCACCACCCAGAAGTTGAAGGCGCAGGCCGTCGATGCCCAGCTTTCCTTTGTGCAGCTCCCGCAATCGCCTGACTATCTCAGCGACGCAATCAACTTCATCTACGAGATCACGGACGGCAGACAATTGGTGGGAAGTTTCGACTTTGTTGACACAAAGGATAACCTCAACTACATCACCATTTTTGATCCAAAATGCAAGGGATCCGACAAGGTCACAGACTCTGTCAACCGTGAAGTTATTCTCAATGGACATGCCATGGTGCCGCGGAAGCTCAAGCCTTGGGAGAGGAGCAAGGTTTTTGAGCCGGTATTCAAGAGCTTGAAGGAGGCTGAGACGCAGGCGAAGACAGACCGGCTTGGCATGTGGGAGTACGGTGACCTGACCGAGGACTAATTGGTGGTTCTATAGGTACGGCGCCTACCTGTTGAAGAAGAAAACTCCCCAGAGCGACCAGTGGCTTTTTTGGGGGGGATGGGGTGGGGTGGGGGGTTATGTATCTCGAGACTCCACGGGGAACACGGAGAAGCAGAAAGGACAAAACGGAAAAGGTATGATTGGTTGGGCTAATGCATATCCTAAAATCATGATAGAAAAAGTATTGTTCGTTACTCTCGTTCTGGTTCGTGGCGTGACTTTCCGCTCCAGAAATACCTCCGCGGGCCCAGTCACATAAGGCAATTATGTGTCTAGATCGAGGCCTCAAGGCCCAAATCTCGCAGCCGAGAGGTTTCACCACAGTGCATGCTGGTTAGAGTGATGCGGATCAAACTCTGCAAAAAAAGATGACGACGAGATTTGCCCAGTGCCCCACGTGGGGTCATGCTGGTTGTCTTGAGGACGACTGGGTCGGCTGAGTAAGGGCCTTGCCAGTGCCTAGGTGAGGGGCTCCAGAGCCCAAGCAGCAAGCAATAACCCTGATTCCGGAAGACCCGGTGACTGGCTGAGATTGTGCGGGAATGGATCTGAGCTAAGCAGTTAAAGGCCGCCCGCACTTGAAAGCGAGCATAGATGAAGATGCCCTGCTCTGAGATCAAAGGGCGAATTGGCCGCCCAGATGGCCTTAATCAGCAATACGTAACCGGGCGCATGCTTCCAAAGCAACGGAAAGGAGCCGTTCTACTCAAGGAGTATGCGGCCAAGTGCGGGACAGGACTTGAGATGGCCGTAGAGGCATGAGATGAGGCATGGTTGTGGCATCCGCACTTGACTGGGGAGGCCAGCGGGGTAGAGGCGAAATCGGGGGCAGGGGACTTATGACGGCGTCGGTGCCCCGCTAAGTCCAAATCCAATTATCCGTAGAGGGCAGAGGCGTCTCATGAGTGCCCCAACACAAAAGAAAGCCGAGCTGCGATCCGCCATCTTGTCAAACTGCCCCTCTAGCAACTATCTCCCGCAAAGAGAAGAAAGGCAAAAAAATATAAGCACTGTCACTTGCTTGCAAACCAACAGTTCCGGATACCCTTCTTTGACGCCTTCACTCATTCTCCTCTGCCCAACATGTCCAGCTCCCTGGAACAGCTCAAGGCCTCCGGCACGGTACGTCTCGATTACCCCGCCAAACCCCTCCTCCCACTGCGTCGAGATTGAAGCTTCACATCATCACATCATCAGATGTCGGGTGGTGACACCTTGCGCTTTGCGCTCGGGAGTGCCCTGATACCCATCACTCAAACTACCCATTGACGACGCTTGTTTGCTAACCGTGGATGCTGCTGTTGCCGTCAGGTCGTTGTCAGTGATTCTGGTAAGCTGTCTCCCAGCTAAAACATCAGCCATCGATGCATCGTAGCTAACCTGTCGAACTAGGTGACTTTGCATGTCAGTTCACACCCTTTGTTGGGCCGCCGGACCCACGAAGCCATGACCACCATGGACATATACTCACACCGGTGTAGCAATTGCCAAGTACAAGCCGCAAGATGCCACGACCAACCCTTCGTTGATCTTGGCTGCCACCAAGAACCCCAAGTATGCTGCGCTTCTCGACGCCGCGGTTGAGAAGGTCAAGGGTGAGTCGGGCTCTATCGACGAGAAGGTTGAGTCTGCTCTCGATAACCTCCTTGTCGAGTTCGGTACCAAGATTCTCGAGATCGTCCCCGGCAAGGTCTCCACCGAGGTTGATGCCGCTTTCTCTTTCGATACCAAGGCTTCCGTAGACAAGGCCCTGCACATCATTGACGTATGACATGCCTTTTCCCCAATTTGATTCTCGCGTGCTCCAGCTGACTTTTATTTGTACACATAGCTTTATAAGGCTGCCGGTATCCCCAAGGAGCGTGTTCTCATCAAGATTGCCTCGACATGGGAGGGCATTAAGGCCGCTGAGATTCTCCAGCGTGACCACGGCATCAATACCAACCTGACCCTCATGTTCTCGCTGGTGCAAGCCATTGCCGCCGCTGAGGCAGGTGCCTTCCTTATCTCCCCCTTCGTCGGCCGTATCCTCGACTGGTACAAGGCTTCGACCAAGAAGGAGTACAAGAAGGAAGAGGACCCTGGTGTCGCCAGCGTCAAGGCCATCTTCAACTACTACAAGAAATTTGGCTACAGCACCATTGTCATGGGTGCTTCTTTCCGAAACACCGGCGAGATCACCGAGCTGGCTGGCTGCGACTACCTGACCATTTCTGTGAGTATTCTTTTCTTCATTGTACCCCACGTCAAAGACGCCTCAATATCATCGCCACTCCGAGCTCGGAGGATGTGTTTTTAATTAATTTATATGCCGCACCTGTGCTAACAATTATCTCTCAAGCCCAACCTCCTCGAGGATCTCCTCAACTCTTCCGAGGCTGTGCCCAAGAAGCTTGACGCTGCTGGCGCCCAGGCGCTCAACCTCGAGAAGAAGGCGTACATCAACAATGAGTCTGTCTTCCGCTTCGACTTCAATGAGGACCAGATGGCCGTCGAGAAGCTCCGGGAAGGAATCAGCAAGTTTGCTGCGGATGCCGTGACTCTCAAGGGCATTATCAAGGCCAAGTTGCAGTAAATCTGAAGCTTTGGAACGGTGAAACATTTGGGAGGCAGCGATGAGCGAGACACGTAAAAGTGCGTATGGCCGGCGGCTTATAGAATTAATTACCCGCCTTCGTTTTGCGGTTGTGAATGATATGAGCATGTTCTGCTTTTATGTGATATTTGATACGTCAATTTGAGAGCTGGTGGAATGAGGTTGTGGATGAACACTGTGGATTGTGACTGTCAAGTTACCTCTGCCTTTACATCTCAGGTGGAACATGAGGCAAATTCGGTCGGTAATGAATCGGTCTTTGATGAGACAATGTATAAAATTAAATGTCATGTGCTATGAAAATGCCTAATCCTAATATGCCTATTTCGATCTGGGTATTATTCTCAAAACAAGGTCTGGAAATGGAAAGAAAGGATGGGCAGCCCCCTAACCCTCCTCGATCTGGCGACGCCTTTCTCTCAACTCAAAACGTCGTGATGCAAACCAAAGCAAACAAAAGATACCCTCTCAAATTAACCACTTTTCCTCTGTTCCATCGCCGGCGTCCAATCTCAATGCGATTTGGATATTATTTTCCCGCCGAGTCCGAAGCCTTGCTACACTCGACCTGTTCGACGCGGTGCGCCACGGTGCCGTTGGGCGTGGCGGCCTCGATGATGAGCGCTGAAAGCTGGCGGCCATGCCCGCAGCCCGAATCAATCCCAAAAGCGTAACGGATCCCCTTTTTCTTATTCCTCTGGCCGTTATGATGATGCTTTTTTCTTCCCTTGCCGTGCTTTTTCTTTTTGTTGCGGCCGGTGGCGGCGTCTAAATCTGCTGGTTCGTCTAATTCATCTTCAAGCTCAGTATCCTCGAGTTTGAGATCTTGGACCTCTTCTAGTTCATCGTCGTCGTCGTTTTCGTCGTCGTCGAACCCCTCGGTGTCAATCTCAATCTCTACTTCCTCTTCGTCCACCCCCTGCTTCCTATGCTTCTGATGCTTCTTTTTCCGACCTTTCGGATACCGCCGGACATCCACCGCTATATCCGTCTGCAGCCCCTCCCTCGCATCATGACCGTACACCACAATCATCCTCTCCCCCTCCTTCGTCAGAGTAACGTTGCTCCACCGATTCCAGGCGTGCGACCATGGTTCGCCATCACGAGCATCCGATGGCACAGCGATGTCTGTTTTCTCTGGCTCATCTTCCTTCGTCGCCAGATATGTGAGCGTGCGCATGTTCATAACCGCCCACGGGTCCTGCTCCGCCAGCGGCACTGCCGGGACCAGCCCGGCGTGCACGACCACCAGCTCAGCCGCGTTCCAGGGGGGCGAGGTTGCCCCCGTGATGGGTCCGAGGCGGAGGATGATAGAGAGGGAGGAGAGCCATTTGAGCTGCTGGGCGGAGAGGGAGCGGGCGACGGCCCGGGCGTGTTGTTCGTGCTTGCTGAGGCGAGCTTCGGAGAGCTCGTCATCTGACTCGCTGCCGGAGGAGAGGGTTTCGTCGGTGATGGCGTTGTGCTTCTGTTTCTGTTTCTGTTTCTGTTTCTGTTTCTGTTTCTGTTTCTGTTTCTGTTTCTGTTTCTGTTTCTGTTTCTGTTTCTGTTTCTGTTTCTGTTTCTGTTTCTGTTTCTGTTTCTGTTTCCTCTCTCGCTGCATTACCTTGTGCGCTAGCAGCACCTTGTCCTCGTGATTGCCACGCACCGCGCTCGCGCCGACCTTCATGGCGAGCCGGACAACGCCGGCGCTGTCAGGCCCTTTCGCTACAATGTCGCCCACAAAGACGAGGTGGTCGCCCTTGCGGTGGTCGAACTCGACCTTGCGCAGGAGCGCCTGGAGCGGGGTGAGGTGGCCGTGTACATCGCCGATGAAGATGAGCCGTCTTCGGGGCACACTCTTGTGGCCTTCGATTGTGGCACCATCTGGGATTTCGGTGGTGGTGGAAAGAGAGTGTTCTGCCGGAAGGTCGGCGATGATGGTCGAGGGGTTGGCCACCCGACGCGGGGCGTTGTTGTCGGAGGCCATTAGGGGCTTCTGAGAGTCCTGCGAATCGGAGGCTTGGTGGTGATGTTCATACTGGGCACCATGCGGCGCCGCTGAGAATCCAGGGAACTCCGGGTGCGGGGTACCTGGAGCGGCAGGTTGCTGCCACTGTGCATTATTATGGTGGGGCTGGGTGTTTGCTAGGCTCGATGTCATCTGCACCGGGCGAGATTCGACAGCCGAGAGCTGCGGTGTGAAGACCAGTAGCCACAGTGTCGCGAAGGAGATCATCCCAAAGACGACCATCAGCGACGCTTGCCGGCGGTAGTGGTGTTGGTGATGGTGATGTGTGTGGGTGGTGGCGGCCGCGCAAAACCTGGGATTGGCATTGGGGGTTGCATTCCGTTCAATTTTCCTCGTTGTTGTAGGCTAGGCTGTTGAATTCTTGACCGCTCGATTGAAAGAGGGTGGTCGGCGCCTTTTTTTTCATTTTCTTTTCGCACCAGGTAAAATAGACACAAGCCACCAAAGGCGAAATCGCCTGGGTTATCTAATTCCGATCATGGAACGCAGAGAAGAACAAGAACCCGAAGAGAATCGGGGCACAGAGATGGAGCGTTCTCGCGAAGCTTAAAAAGTCGAGACTGATCGAGTCGTTGTGTAACAGCATCAAGGTGCCCTCCCTGCCTTGGAGCTGACATTTACCGCCATCACCGCCAGTCATGATGCGGCCCCGGTGGATCCGTCGTCGTCGCCTGCGCCGCCTCGGTTTTTTTTGTCAGCAACTGCATTCTCTGTCTTTCAGAGATAGGCGCTACAAAACCTATAGATTGTTCATATCATGTGGGCGGCCTAGTTGCTGACGAGCTGTGGCCAATATTACTAGTGTATCATCCATTCGCAAGGCAGAGCTGAACCTTTTATCTTCTAAAGTTTGTCGTTACGTCCGGGATAACTCGAAGGGACACAGTCACAGTTAGAAACAAGAGAACAATGTGTCATAAAGGTCCCGCCCAGGCCTTCTTGCAACAGATTTGCGTCTCCGTCTCCTCTGTCTGTTTAGGGCCCACGGGAACTTAAGGAAATCAACGCCGAGGGAGTGGGGTTCGAGGGAGTGCTGTGGCACCACATGTCCGGACCGGGCTGTCAAAAACCAAAGCAACTCAGCTTCACTGGGCGTTGTTTCTCAAGTCGAAGCTCGATCGCCATAAGGGTAGCCGCACGGCCCCCTAAAGGTTGGCTATTCCACCATCTGCCAATGATGCCTAGAGAAGCCGTAACCATAATCAGATCTCAAAGGGAGCAAGGCAACCAGTGATGCTATCATTTCACAAACCATATTAACGCCTCCCATGCCATGCCCCGGCTCCGATATTCATTATCTTACAATATGCACAGTACCACCATTACTCCTCTTCACTTCTTTCCCTCGGCAGCAGCTACAGCGGCCGCAGCAGCTTCCCTCCGGTATTTTTCATTTTCGACCTCCCGCCAGTCCTCGGGGGGCTTCTCGTTGCCGTCAGTCGCGCCTTTGGCGCCCGAAAAGGCCGACTTGCCGGCGTAGAGCTGGTACCCGTCGCCCGAGGTCTCGGTCTCCTGCAGCTGGGTGAAGGTGACGGCCTGGTTGCCGCGGAAGCGCTTGCGCATATCAATCATGCCGCGGCGGCACTCGCCGAATCCCTTCTTGAGCTGCTGACACTTGAGCGGGAGTTCGTCGACCAGTGGTGGCCGGAGGCACTCGGCGGCCGTGTGACGCTGCACCATGATGCACTCGGACTCCTGGAGGCACTGCGCCAGCGCTGCTCCTGTGGGTGTGGGCGGTGGGAAGTCAGTTTCAGTTTGGGGCTAGTCGGGACGGGGAGATGGTGGTGTCGGCGCACTTATTTCTTTACATGAGCTCGGCATTGTGGTGGTCGTGGGCGACTGGCGGGCAGTCGCATCTAGTGAGTTGGGCGTCGGTTTTTTCGTGTGGTTCGTCGATGAGAAACTGCGAGACTTGCGATTGACGATTGACGCAGAACCGACGCGGGGGCGCGCGATCGGGCTCCGCCGCTGTGGCTGACAAGCCGATTGGTCCGAGCTGCCATCGGCAGATCGTTGTGGGCTTTCGAGGCTGCTTCCACAGCGGGCCCGTCTATCTCGCAACCAGGGCCTGCCAAATCGATCCGTGCCTCATCAACACCTTTGTGCAACACTGGCAGTTGTGCATACTCACCTTGAATTGTGTTGTTGATCACCCCTTCGCCGTGCAGATGACTGAGGTTCCTGCATGCTCGAATCCTTGGCGTCTGGGCGGCAGGCCGTTATGGTTCACCCAGCCTCTGGCACACGTGTAAATACCTAATCTAACTGCCAAAGACCCAGCTGCTCTGCCTGGTAATTGGTTTAATTGGCCCTCGAGTCTACCCAAAGCCTGAAACATCGCGAGCGTGGCAAGCGTGGACTGGCTTTCACATGTGATCTGCGTGACATCAAGTTGGAGCATCCCCGCCATCGCTCATGCCTGAAAGTGATCCTGACCTTGGCTGACCCAACCCTTCGATACCTTACCTTACCCCCAACCTACCTAACCTGTAACGACCCTAGTAGGCGAATCCTCAGAATCACGGAATTCCGAAATGTCTTGTTCGCAGCCATTTTCCTCGCTTCGACCATTCCTTTGATCGTTTTCCTTCGCCGTCGCATCATTGTGCAGTGCCGCATCCGCAACAGCCCCCCATGAAGACGTAGAGCCGCTCGGGAGCCGTCAAGATGCCTGTCCCGTTCCTAGGGCGCCTGAACCTGTAAGACCGAGATGTTCCACATCCCGCGCCGTTCGATGTATTGTTGCCCATTCTCCTATCCACCATGCTAACCTCGCCCTGTCGCGCGCCCCAACAGCACCGAGTATGTCGCCCTCGTCGGTTCCTTTCTTCTCGTGGGGCTCGAGGCCATCATTCGAGTCCTCACGCTGGCGCTCCGTGAGCATCCCTCCCAATTGCGGTGCCGACTCGGCTGAGGGCTAACCGGGGAAAAGCATCATCCCTGATCGCCGTATTCTACGGCATCTCGAGGCGTCTCTTCAACAGACTGACGTCGCCGGCACAAAAAAGGGCGGAGGAGCGGAGAAAATGTATGCCATTATCGCCCACACTGTCCGCCGCGCTATTCGAAGATGAGGAACCGCTGACGCTCGAGCCAGCCGTCTCCATGTCAATTCGCGATGCCTCTGACTTTGTCGACATCTGCGCCATGTGGGGATACACAGCCGAGGAGCATGTTACGCAGACCAGGGATGGCTACCTGCTCGGGCTGCATCGACTTGCATGGCGAAAGGGGGAAGAGGATGTCAAGGTTAATAGCGGGCCCAACAGCGTCAAGAAGCGCGTTGTCTACCTGCATCATGGCTTGCTCATGAATAGCGAGGTCTGGGTTTGCTTGACCGACGAGCAGAGGTGTCTCCCATTTGTCCTCGTTGACCGAGGCTTCGATGTCTGGGTGAGTTGGCCCCCCCCCCCCCCCCCCCCCCCTTCTTAGAGGGACGAGTGACAGGCTAACGGCGGTTTCACCATAGCTCGGAAACAACCGTGGTAACAAGTACTCCAAAAAGTCGATCAAGTGTTCGCCGACCTCATTAGAGTTCTGGAACTTCTCGATTGATGAATTTGCCTTTTATGACATTCCTGACAGCATTGAATACATTCTACAGACGACAGGGCAGCCATCGCTGTCCTACATTGGCTTCTCCCAGGGGACAGCACAGGCTTTCGCAAGTCTCGCCGTTCACCCTAAGCTCAATGATCAGGTCAATGTGTTCATCGCCCTTGCCCCGGCCATGTCGCCAGCCGGCCTATCTAACGGAATTGTCGACGCGCTGGTCAAGGCCTCGCCGCAAGTACTATTCCTTCTCTTCGGAAGGCGATCGATTCTCAGCTCCGCCACCATGTGGCAGTCCATTCTATACCCCCCTATTTTCACCAAGGTGATAGATCTCGGTTTGGCCTTTCTATTCAACTGGAAAACAAAAAACATCAGCACCTCACAGAAACTCGCCGCATACCCGCATCTGTACTCGTTCACGAGTACCAAGTCAGTTGTGCACTGGTTCCAGATCATCCGCACCAAATCGTTTCAGATGTACGATGACGATGTTCACCCTCCCCTCCTCCTCTCGTCGAGCAGCAAGTACACCAAGGTGGCCAAGTATCCCACACGCAATATCAAGACGCCCGTTGTCTTGGTCTACGGAGGTAGCGACTCCCTAGTGGACATCAAAGTCATGCTCCGCGAATTGCCCAGCCAGACGGTGGCGACCGAGATCCCGCATTACGAGCATCTCGACTTCCTCTGGGCGCGTGACGTTGATACTCAGGTGTTCCAGCACGTTTTCGATGCACTCGAGAGCTTCACCGGCGCCGAGCATACCAAGGAGGAGTACGAGCGGTACCGCAGTGCACGTCACACGAGCCTGAACGCGAGCTCTTTCTTCCGGCGCCACGGGCCGCGCAACAGCGACGCCGCGGTGGATAGCGATGTCAGCACCGCGGTGGGGGGCAGTGTAGATGGAGGGCCGGTGGAGATGATTGATGATGACCAACCGCAGCAAAGTACTGGAGAGGATGAGAGATTCACTACCGGAGCGGGGGTTGAGGCTGTCCCACAAAGGCCAGGATCCAACGGAGGTATCAGCAGGCAGCTGCCTCCGCAGCGTGAAAGCCATAACCCAACACCAAGTGGGAATTACGTCCTCGCCCGACCCCGTGGCCTACGGAGCGGCGCTGTGCTCGACGAGGATGACTTTGGCTACTCAAGCCCACTCTCACCGCAAAGCATTCGGTTCCACGAGGAGGCCGTGGGCACAAGTGTCGACGGCACAGCGGATAGAGATGGTAGCCCGGCCGGAGAGCAGGGCCTGAGTCCCGCTCAGCTAAGGACTCCAAAACGGAGGAGCACCGGTGGCAGCCAGATGAGTATCGACTCGATGAAGGGGGGCCGGGGAATTAGTCTTGGTGCTAGTGCGTATTTGGCACCCCATCGCTAAGTTTTTGGTAGGAATTTTTGCTGACATATGGAGCTGATACAGGTCGGGCCGTTGGTGGCGTCACGACGAGTGGTGTTGATTTTGTCGCTGCGTTGACTGGTGGCTCGGATGAGGGGATGGTGAGGAGGGATTCAATGAAGGGGAGGTGAGTTGAGTGTATGCGGATGTGAATGTGATGAAATTGTGCGCTGTACAAACAGCTTATAGGAAAGATTAGATCCTCGGGGAAGAGTGTTTGAAAGCGAGAAGAATGACTGTCTATGAACTTCAGCGTGCCGGGTTGAGGATGGTTTTAGAATATATATGCAGGAACACGGTATTATAAATAGAGAACGAATTTTTATGTCCATGTTTTACATGTTTGGTTAATGAGCCGTGGGTGTAATTGATTAGATCGACACGGTGGTTGTGTAATGGAGAGAAATATATATTTCGCGGTCGCGAAGGCCAAAAAAATAAGTCTTGCGACGGGAATTGAGCCCGACGTGGGGGTCGAACCCACAACCTTGAGATGGTGTGGATTTCTCCAAGTAAGAGTCTCACGCTCTACCGATTGAGCTAGCCGGGCAGGCTAGTTGAGTTGTTGAAGCGAGGTACAACACAACAACCGAAGTACCCACCATAGTGCAAACCTTCAAAACAATAAATCTACAACAGGGGAATAACCAGAACAAACAAACAGCACTAGAGATTGGCTGGCCGTCAGCGATCTAGTTGTTAGTCCGATGGTTGATGGTTCATTATGGGAACGCGGACAGGATCTCGGCTTTTTAATACCCATAGTCGATATGCCATGCTGTATCGGAAGAAAAAGATGGATGATATGATGGCCCAGAGGTAGAGAGGCGCAACAACCTCGGGGAGTTCCCCTTTATCATTCTTGTTGTGACAAGCAAGGTCGCCTGCGGAGTGAGCCAGGCAAAATCGATTGAGGTTGCTTTCGGAACCGCTCCACAGCCCCTAACCCCCGATGCAGGAAAGTTTGACGATGGTCCGGAGAGGTGGGCAGGCAAAGGGCATCGTTGAGCTGCAAACATAGCATTTAGTATATTTCCAAAATCTACCTAGGGCTAGTTGAATCA
Organism: Lasiosphaeris hirsuta; assembly: GCA_030549175.1. Lineage (NCBI taxonomy): Eukaryota > Fungi > Ascomycota > Sordariomycetes > Sordariales > Lasiosphaeriaceae > Lasiosphaeris > Lasiosphaeris hirsuta. Next base: position 1,330,324 of record JAUKUA010000001.1, read on the forward strand.
GGCCTGCTATAGAAAGACTGCTACTCAGACCCATCCACATCAACCCACTGGTAGCAAAAAGGAAGTCGGCACCCTCCCATCCCAAGTCCCCATCAATAACCACCAACCTGCAGCCTACCTGTATTTCCCATGATTGACTCTCATGGCCCCCTTCATCCTAAAATTCTTCATCCTCGTACCTAGCCGAGCGATCCTCGCTGCGAGTAACGTCAGACTCGCTACCACGCGCGATGGACAGTTCATCCGACGACGAATCCTCGGCTTGGCCGTGCCGTTTTCTAGACAGCCGTTGAGAGGTCGACCCTCGAGGACTTGAAGACTTGAGCTTAGAGGCTCTCCCAGATATAGGTCTGCTCTTTTCCAATCTAGACTCAACAGGCTCGTCCTCAAAGCCGTGCGGCTTTCTCCTTGAACTTTTGGGGGAGGTCCAGTTGTCTTGGTTGCGGGCGTCCTCGTACCGTGCGGTGGCTTTTCGGTGCCTGGACGAGCCCTTATCCTTCCGCGTGGGTGGCTCATGCGCAAGCCTCGTCAGCAGCAGGTCCTTTTCGCGAATGCTGTCGTCGCGGATCCCGTCGAGCAGAGCAACCTCCTCATCATTCCCGCCCCTTACTTGTGTAAAGTATTTATCAAACCGCTTGATCACATTTGATACGAGTTTGAACTGCTTATCATCTAGAACAGGGGCGATCTTTCTCTTCGATATTTCATTTGTGTCATGCTTAGCATCCATATCGTAGCGAGCAAGCGACGCCACTATTTGGAATGCATTGCGAATTTGTCGGCCGTTCCACCTGCTATGGCGTGCGGTGTTGTCCCAGTGTGACTCTGCAAACTCCATGATCGCACCTTCGTTTATTACCAGACGAGCTTCTTTTAAAATGGTGTGTTCAAGGTGCTCCTCCTTTTGCTCCTCAATAGCTTTGAGCCGCTTGATATTAGCTTTGAAGATGGCTCTCGTTTGTGTTACGGTCAATCGCTCGTAATACAGGCTCAGATGAATGCGGAACTTGAAGGCCTCATCAATAGTTCCGACTCGGTTTGTCGTGAGGAACAGAATCCCACTGTAATATTCAAGCACTCGAAGGAATACTAAAGATACTAGTCAGCTTGTCATGCATATGCTAAATATCGCAGAAACCGCACCAGAGACCAGAGCATTACGCTTCAGACTACTAATATCTCGTCTCGCCAAGAAAACATCGACCTTGTCAAGCAGCAGCACACAATCCCAGAGATGCGCCAGCCGAAATACCTCCTTAAGCTCGGCTTCAACCTCGCTAGGACCAAGTCCAAGGTTTCCACAGGTAATGGAGAACAGTGGCTTTTTATAGTACTGGGCGATTGCTTCTGCCGTGGCCGTCTTGCCGACGCCCGGAACCCCATGGAGCAGGATGAAAAGGCCCGATCCTTTCCCATAGACCAAGTCCTGGTTGAGTGACATGAAGGGCTTCTCTTTTTGCATCTTGCGGCTCTCAAAGTGCGCCTTGACTAATGACAAGATGATACGCCTGTGCTCGAGGTTGATCTTCAGCTCTGAAAAGATGTCGGGCTGGTTGTCCAGGTTCCGGAGAGAGAGCACATCCAGGGCGACAAACTTTCTATCTCGGAGCGTGTATGCGATTAGTCGGCGAGGGAGGAGTATGATGTCCTCATCGTCCACCTTTGTCAGGCTGCCATCCCGCGACCGAATGATTGCCTGGTTTTTCGCGACATACTCATTCCTCTGCATGACAAGAGTCGTATCACGAGATAAATATGGCTCCTTTATCTCGTACAGGAGCTCTCTCTCCTTCTTGTCGGCCCAGTGCATGATGGAAAGCTCTACTTCTTCCCACGTCCAATCGACCCTGTCCGCTTCGTCGGGAATTAGAAATCTTGGTTTCCAAAGGGGATGGTGGTTAAACGCCTCTTCGTAGTCGATGATAACAGGGCCTTCGATATGTTCAGGCGCACTTCGCTTCTGGTGTTTGCGTGATATTGGGTTGCGCCTGGAGACATCCGGATCACTCGGTTCCTCCTGGAGCTCCGGAGGGATAGACCAGCCTTCGTAATGTAATCGAGGCTCTTTGATCAGAGACTGGAACATCTTTCCCTGAGACGTAAAATCGTCTCGAAGCCTTTCGGCGTCGCTGGCGAATCGCAGCGGATACAGAGGAAGATCTATGATGTTCTTCTACCCCTCGAAAGCACGGATGTTGATGAACTCTGTCACAACTCGGTACGAACCCCCCCTATACTCGATATAGTAGCAAGACATGGAAAATCCGTGGTTTGGTGCCAAGTCAAGATCGAGAGTGCTTTTGCCCCACCCTCTTCTTGGCATGGTATCGAACACACGCCAGACTGGTTGGTAAAGGGGGTAATGGACACTGAGAAGAGATCCAGCAGGGGGCCAATACACGATTTCCCCGAGCTTGAATAATATTGGAAGGTCGCTGAACCTAACTCTCTTGCGAGAGGTGCCGTTAAATGAGTCGTACAACGATATGATGTCATCGTCGACAAACTTGGCGTAGCACTCCAGATGGCTCAACGTAGCCCTATCATCCATGCCTGTTTGACTGGCAATATCCAAACTAACGTCTGGGTTACTGCTATCTTCGGGAGGCTCAGATCTGAGCCTGCCTTGGCTTTCTACCATAGGGGTGCTCTCCTCAGTGCTGGCAGGCGCCGTTGTGCCGTCGTCGTCAAGCTTCCTCTTCAGGTTCCCAATAATATCCTTGATCCGAGGCTGAAGGTATGCTAGGATATTGAACGGCCGTAGGATGGTATGAGGCATCCATATATCCCAATTTGTCTCTCCGGCCGCAAGACAGAGAGGTTTGCGATAATCGCAGGCGATTGCAGGCGAATTCGTTGGATTCCAGTCAACGTCAATGTACTGCTGGAACCGTTGGATCCACGCCCAGCCCAAGCTAACCGCTCAGCCTCCATTTCGGCGAATGTTGAGGCTGAGGCGTGCAGAACCTCGATAATATGATTGCCCTCGTTGTAGCCATGGCGGTTCACGAAACAATGCCAGCTGAGATCCATGGTCTCGACAACCCACGTAGGATTATCTGCTCGATACGCCTTCAGAGCCAATCTACCTGCCAAGCTTTTGGCTTCGTATTCTTCCGACTTCTTTGCATTATCGGCTATGCTGCGGCGGGATATATACCCCCTTTTTGGATCTTTGTCACGGTGGGACTTGATCCGAGGCTTGGAGCGGGAGCTGGATCTAGATCTGGATGCTGACCAGGACCTATAGTAAACAAGGTTGTCCTAGTCAAGCCAAGCCAAACGAATTAGTCGGCCATTTGAAGTGAAGGGCAAACGAGGCTTACATCCGGGCTAGAACTGCTAGAGACCGCCTCATCCTCTGAATGCTCCGACATAGACCGCTGTGGTATCTTGTCGGAAGTCCTTGGTCTGGAACCGAAAATATATAGTAGCCCTTGTTTCTTTGTTAGCGCACCTTCCGATACAAATGGAAGCCCAGCGCTTCTTGGAGGGGCGGCCTCAGCGGCTGCGGCACGGGCATGGACAAGGTGCTCTTTTTGGTTGGAAACTCAAATACTTCAAATTTGGATCAACCCATGAATTGCTTCAGAGCTGTCAGGATTCCAAAATCAATGCACCAACACCCAACTGCACCCCAACAGAAACATGGCAGAAGCCACCAACACTGAGGTGGAGAATCCCCATCTCCAAATTGCAGTGACATTTGTCGAGGACAAGTTTGAAGAGAGTCCTCCATTACCTGACTCCAAGACTGCGCAATTTCAGTACATCGTCTCCTAACCTCCCCTCATCCCCAATTGGTAGAGACTGACAGCCACGATACTAGGAGGTTGGCTCTTGCACTGCAAGAATATGCTCCGCTCGAATTTGGAATAGCCGTAGGCCCTGAGACTTCGGAAAACGACTGGGACGAGTTGTTCAATAGGGTCAACGGTGCAGAAGCGAAAGCACACAAGACAGATAACTCTCCCGAAGCCATCTTCAACAAGGTGGCCTGCAAGATCGGTGAGAACAGGGAGGTTATCGACCCGTGAGTAAACTTGATCCCAAATGAATTTGGGCTGGCTGTCCTGAAATCAGCAATCGCCATTATATTAAATGTTGGTCAATTTATTCCTCAACTCGGGTGTGTGGAGTAGTAGCTGATAATTGAGCTTGCGTTAGTTTGCCGAGTGGCGGGCTGGGGAGAGGCAGAACCTTTTTGACACACTCAGCGGAATTCGAGACATTATCGGCAATGCGAGTTGGAAAATCAGGAGCTTTCAGAAAGATCCTAACGTGAGCAAATATGCCGCCAACCTCCATGACGCCATTGTCAGCGCTGTCGAGATGATTATCCAGTCATTGGCAAAAAAGAAGGCTCCCGCCGGAGGCAAGTTCAATTCTTCGCCAAGGCTCCCAGAGCCAATTTTTGCTGAAGAGACAAACAGTACCAAGAAAACACCGGTTTACATGCCCTAGGGGAAGAAAGCGGGCGATGAATGGATGAATGGGAGCCAACACAGGAAGAAAAGGGGGTCGAAGAAAATAGAGAACACTCGCAGTGAAGGCAGCAGCGAAGAAAAGCGGCAGGAGGGGGATAAAGGGCGGAAGTTCAACCCACTCGAGACACTGCAAGCGGTAGAAATGGCAGCCAAGGAACTTGACCAGGCCGTGGATGGGTGCACCAGACAATTGGCAAAAGACACGAATGATCTGTCCAAGAACACAAATGATCAAACCGGAATCATCTTGGGATGGGTGGTATCCGAGGCCGACCCCCTTCTCAAAGATATTAGCAAGGGGGTGGGTCAAATGATGGTATTGATGAAAGGAGACCAGAGAGAAAAAGACAAAACCAACAAGTCGCTGCGCTGCGTTCGAGCCAGTCTCAAGACTGTAGCCCGAACCAACGCGACCGACCGGGACCTCTTCGAATTCCTACTTAAAGAGGTGAGAAGGGAGGAGCAAAAGGGTGAGTGCATCATCCCAACCACCTTCAACATATAACATCGACTGCTCGCTGTAACTTGCAAGTACTGAAACTGATTTTTCTTCATCACTAGCGCGCGCCGAACTCATGGACCGAATTCGCATTTTGGAGAAAGAAAAGCAAACCACTAAAGGGGTCATATCAACGGAGCGCTTAATGGAAATCCTCCTACGGGGCGAAAACACGGATGATGGTCCGGCCCCAGACATTGACTCCATGCTCGAACAGATGATAAATGACATGGAACGCGTCCTTTCGAAAAGAGGGGATATCGATATTCGGGCGCAGGGCCAGGTGCTGTCTCTCTTCCAAGAGAAACGGTTTTTAGACTGGTCCGAGAACAAACACCCAGGTATTTCCCTTTACGGCCACCTACATAACATTCAAGCTGACCTTGGGTTAGACCTGATCTTGGTGGACGGAAATATCGAGTCGCGCGACAGAGTGTCCACCATGTCGTTGCTATGCGCAGAATTCTTGGCGACGAAGCTGTCGCAAGGCTATGTTTGTTTATATTTCGCGTGTGGGCTTCATACAGGTGCGAGGGACCCGTGGTCTGGCCCCAAAGGTATTGCCCGGAGCATTGCAGTCCAACTCATGCTGGCGCTTGGTCTGCGACGCGACGTGAACCTGGAATTCATGTCCTCTCGACGCCGCGTCAGGGAACTGGAAGCGGACGATATAGAAAGACTATGCAAGGTCGTGCGCGCACTTATCAAATAGTTTTCACCCGGTACGGCCGTCTATTGCGTCATCGATGGGATCTCGTGGTTCTACCGTGAAGATGACATCGAGAATATATAGACTCTCGTCGAATGCCTGCAGGGGATTATCGAGAACGATGAGCTGAAACCCACGCTGAAGGTCATGATTACAAGCCCCAAACGTACGCCTGGAGGACTGCGCGGCATGGTTAGGGATGACCAGTACATTCGTCCGAGGACATGACTTTCCTTTGACCAGCGCCGGATCACGCGACGCGTCGTTGAGATGGGCTCAAGGTCTGGTGGCAGGAGATCGGGTGGTGGTTATCGCAGTCTTGATAGGGAGACGGTTGAGCGTGATTTCGAAGAAGATGAAGAGGATGAGAATGATCATGATGATTGGGATCCTGATAGATAGCCTAGGTAGTGGGTTCTGATGTATACCTCCTTGGGCGGCTTGCTACGATATTGAGAATATGTTCGTAAATTGGCTTTGGTATAGACGGATATTATGAGCAACTAGCATCAGCTAGAAATGATGATGGGTTGTTAGCATAGACTTGCTCTTCCTGATATTATGTCGGATACACCACCAATCGATACCGAACTTAGCAATCTACTGACTTCAATCAATATTCGGGGGGAGGGGCGGGTGCTCCTGCACACAGTAAGGTTGGCCCGAATATTGGATTAGAGCTTGTGCTCCATATCAAAGGGGTGTGACTCGGTCATAGCATTTCAAGGCTCAACAACAACGTAGGTATGGGGGCCTGAGTAGGCAGGTGGTTGTGGAGGCCCCCAACTACTACCTCAAGTTGAAAGCATTGAAGGACGTTTTTCTGAGCAAGGATAGGGTGTCTCGATGCCTTCACTGCCCTTGCCCGAGAGGCTGCCATAAGCAATTGTATACGAAGGTGACTGGCGAGGCGAAGCAGCAACTTGAAACAAGTGATAGGGCCCCTGGGCGGGGGGACCTAAAATAGGGGGACAGCTACTTCGTTTTTCACGAATTTATCCCTCGTAAATACACCCCTGCAATGCAACGTCCATGGTGTTCTTGACCGCTTGGCCGCTTGGGCGTGACAAGCGAAACCTGGGCTCCCAGTCTAGTTGCTGGAGCATCAGGTTTTTGGGTTGCTACCAGTGTTTCTGATACGCGGCTGGGAAGTCAACGGGAGGGAATCACTTTGTGTCTTGGAAGGAGAGAAAATTGAGAAGCGCACTGGAGTTGAGATACCCAGTGAAGCTTTCGGGCGCGATATCTTGGCAAGCCCTTTGGTGGGATTGTAAGATGTGACGGGAGCGATCCGAGATCCTGCCGATTCTGACCCAGGTTTAGCACGGCGATCCCCCAATCACTCTCCATTCAGAGCGATTTGCTTTACGGATATACTGCTAGTGCTCCGCAAGGCTTCTCAGAATAAAGATCTCAGTTCGTCAGGTACAGGGCTGACAGCTTCAACCTCCAGACGTCACCCATCAACGAATCGGGTAGCCTAGCACTGCACTATCTCTGTGATACGTCCTGATGACAACTGAGAAGTCAGGCGAGGATAAGCTCTCGGTTGCTGGCTTTTTCTTGGTGGCTTCTAGTGTGGGCGGGTGCTAAAAATGGAATCAGAGGGAAAATTCTCGCGCGGCTCGTTAGTGTGAACACGGGTCTGCCTTTCTGGTTAGACATGACTTTGGCATGGGTCATTGGGGCAAACATGAGACGACTGGGGCCCAGATACACACCATGGAAAACATCGCGAGTCAGGCCGACAGGCGCGTGGTTCGATCGCAGCCAAAAAATCTTCAGCTGCCGCTGGGGAACTTGTAGTTGCTAGCCTAGGTCACCGTGCAAGCGCAGGAGGCAACGTCAATAGACTACTATCTTGCCCCACAGCATCGCAGCACCCCAAATTGGTAAGTCTCTAGCTCCGAAGCTCAGGCCCCCCGCTAACTGCGCGAACGGTGGTCGGAATGTCACGCACTTGAATCCATCGCGCTGTTACCTTAGTCAAAGAGTGAGTTGCCGTGATATTGGCCGTTCCGAGATTGGCACTCCTGGGGAAATAAAATTGTGAACCCTCCTCAAGGCTGTTGACCACGGGCCTGGCCGGCCGTTGGTCTGCCATCCAGTTGACATCATCTGACAAGCCAAACCGTAAAGTCCTGTCTTGGTCCTACCCGATGATTGGCACAGGGCGAGTGCTGAGAGCCCCCTCGCCCTTGCTTGGCAATCGCCGAAACATGAAACAGGCTCACGCTCAAAACTTGCCACTGGGAGGGAGAACACGCAGTCCGATGCAAGTTCAAAGTCCACCGTTCTTGACGCTAGCCGCCAAACAGCGTGCAATTGCCGCTTACCGCAGTCCGCCGTACCAAGGCATATCGAAAAGTATGTACCTGCGGCGAGAAAATGTTTGTGAATGTTTCGACCGACTTGCTTCTTTCTCACTGCAGTTTTTCCCCCTGATCAGCCGGTGGGGAAGAGCTTGGCTCGGATCACGTTTGCCAATCGACGCCATGTACCCTCAACGGACGTCGCTCGCCGTTAGGGTATCAATGGTGCTGCCGTCCACATGGGCGAAATGCCCCAAGCACCCTGTCATGCTGCCATGATGCCATGCTGAACGGGCGTGGACAGGGGGGGGCAGCCTGGCCAGAATCAGTAGTTGGCGCCGTATTGCGTACCGATCGATTCTGGAAAGGGACAATTTGTGGGGGGGGCTCCCTGCCTGGCGATCCAAGAACCGCCCGTGCCTTGCTTGCTGGTTTGAATTCTCATCGACGAAACCTGGCGTCCAGCAGACCGAAAACACCTGGGGGGTATTATCCCGGTCCTCGGCACGACTTCTTCAGAGCTGGAGCAAAATCATTGGGCGAGATGGCTTCGTACCTGCAGTAGCTCGACCTGGTGGCTGAGCGGTTCTCGCGTTTCAGGCTGAAATTTCCCAGGTTGGCCGCCCCGATGGCTCTTGGCACGATGGTGGTGGTCGTGGTGGGGATGGAAAGGAGGGTGGGCTTCATGCAAACGCCTCCCAGCCACAGACGCGATGCGCTATTCCAGATGTGCAATGCCCTCCCAAGCACTATATTGCTGACCTCACCTTCACAGAAATAGACAGCTCACCAAGGTCGCTGCACCAGCCAATATTCGATTGCCAGTTTTTGTGAAGAAGCCAACCGAGAATGCTACTATCGTCACTCGTCTAGTCACTTACCGCAGAAGAGCAGTCCTAGGCGGCCACCGGAGTGGAGAATGGGTTATTTTCCGACCAACAGGCCTTTTGCGCCTCGAACATGCAACTGATTGGACGTCAAGGCCAGGCGGCGGGCGACTGCGATGCCCCTGGATTAGATCGCCGGAACGGGCACGGGGTCCCCTGGCCACTCGCATGGGTACAACCCCCTGGGCGCAGAGAAACAGATCCCTGCTCTGCCGCTTTGCTTTGTTGGAGCCGCGCGCCACTCACAGCACAGCGACGACATCGACCAAGCTGTGGGGCAGACACAGCGACAGACCGCACCTGGACATCTTGACTTGGAGCACCCACTGGCACCCACTGGTATCCTAGACAAGTCGCATCATGAGGGAAGCTAACACGGTAGCTCTGTTGCATCGTGGACAACCGCGGCCTTGAGCGAGGGCCCTCGATGCCCAATTCTCCCACGGGCCGCCGACCTGCATTCGACGGCTAAGCCCTTGTGGGCAGCCCTCTCGCTCGCACGCTGCTCCCACTGGCTGCTCCCTCCTACGCCATAGCGTCGAAAGACGTAGCTGCAGCTGATCTGGGAATCGTGTGGGGAACTCACAGGAAACGACACGCCCCATCCAGCTTCTCTGGGCTTGGCCAGCCGACCTCAACCCTGCCCGGTCCTCTAAGTGGACGACAGTTTCAATGCATCTCACTTGGTATATGAGAGACCAGTATTCCCCTCCTCTGCCTCTCTCCTTCTGGCTCATCTTCATCAAGGCTTCTTTCCACAACTGTTTTTTTCTCTTTCATCGTCTGGACAATCTGCATTCGGGGAGGCAAAGCCATTCGCTTCTTTGCCCCAGCTTTCGTTTACTGCTTCTGTCTTTCATACCATCGTTGATCCGCTAGAGCCAGCTCTAGCAACTCACTCACTCACACAAAGCGCAAGGTTCGCTCACCAACCGTATATACAACACACTTCTATTTTTTTCAACTGTCCATATATACCTACCCGAAAAAGCGTCATCATGAAGAACGTTGTTTCCATTCTAGCCTTTGCTGCTGGTGTCACGGCAACGGTATGTTGCTCCTCACACTTCCACGGTAGCACCCTATGACTTACATGCTCTCGCAGGGCTTCGGCAGTGTCAAACCTTTCCCTTGCCCGGCAAACACAGACAACAAGTGTACCGAGCCGCAAAAAGGCGGTTTCTCTTTCGACGACCTCAATGTTGGCCCGTTTGCTCAGTACAAGGACTTCAGCTGGAAGGGGTTCACATGCGGTAGCGGAGGTGGAAGCCGCATTAATCCCAAGGGCGGCCAAAAGTTCATCGGCGGCAGCTGCACATCAGACAAGAATACTTCACCCTCCTTCAGTTGTGGGCCGAACGTCGACAAGTTCTCCCTCGGCTCTATCCATGTTCAGCCCGAGTTTGACTGCGACCTCGAGTTCCACTACGACATGCCTGATGGCTCGTCCTGCAAGCACCGTAACTCATGCAAGAAGTCCGGTACTACGGTCGTCAATAGCCAGTGCGGTGGCGCCAAGGGCGTCACCATCGTGTTCCCGAACCAGCCCAAGGCTCCGAAGCCGACTTGCAGTGTCGACATTCGAACTGTGTCTTTCGACTGCAGCCCTCCCAAGACTACAGTCACGCCATCGACACCCGTGACGACTATCCCAGCGGTTACCACTTCTACACCCCCAGTGATCACATCAGCCTCCAGCAGCATCGCCCCAGTTCAGTCCAGCAGCTCGCCGGGTGAGACTTCTACCGTCCCAGCCGTGTCCTCTACTGCTCCTGGGGTCGAGTCCAGCAAGACTGTTCCGGGTGTCGAGTCTAGCACCACCGCTCCTGGTGTCGAATCCAGCACTGTCCCAGGCGTTGAGTCTAGCAAGACAGTTCCCGGAGTCGAGTCCAGCACTGTCCCAGGCGCCGAGTCCAGCAAGACTATTCCCGGCGTGGAGTCGAGCACCACCGTTCCTGGTGCCGAATCCAGCACTGCCCCGGGCGTCGAGTCCAGCAAGACTGTTCCGGGCGTCGAGTCGAGCACCACTGCTCCAGGCGCTGAGTCCAGCACTGTCCCTAGTCTCGAGTCCAGTGGCACTGTCCCCGGTGCTGAGTCTAGCACTACTGTCCCTGGTGTTGGGTCCACTACTGCTCCCGGTGTCGAGTCCAGTGTCACTGTTCCAGGTGTCGAGCCGAGCAAGACTGCCCCAGGTGCTGAACCTAGTCCTACTGCTCCCGGAGTCGAGTCAAGTGTCACTGTCCCCGGTGTTGGACCCACCACCACTGCTCCCGGGGCCGAGTCCAGCGTCACTGTTCCAGGCGTTGAGCCTAGCAGTGCCGTCACGACCACATTTATTACCAGCTTCGACACAACATCCACCATCTTCTCAACGGTTGTCTCGACCATCATCAGCTGCGCTCCCACTGTTCCCGATTGCCCGGCGAACTCTATCCATACCACCATTGTTACAGTCGCTGTTTCGACCACTATTTGCCCTGTCACGGAGACTCGCACCAGTGTCTTAACCACCTCTACCCCCGTAGTTGCTGTACCCGGTAGCAGCTCCGCCCCTGGGGTCGTGGTACCTGGAAGCAGCTCCGCTCCCGGGGTTGTTGTACCCCCTACCAACGTTCCCGGCGGTATCACCACCATCCCTACTACACTGGTTCCTGTTACCTCGACGACTGCCAACTCTCCTGTCGAGACTCTTCCTTGCCCCAACGTCGTCCCGGCCTGCCTGAACACCTTTCTGTTCAGCGTAGGCTGCTCTGACAACTCTGACACCAGGTGCTACTGCCCCGACTCTATCTTCGTCAAGAATATTTTCGAGTGCATCTACGCCCACGGTGAGACTGACCAGGTTGTCTCCGAGGCTGTCATTTTCTTCCAGGGAATCTGCGCTCCTTGGGCCCCCAGCAACCCGGAGATCGCCACTGGTGCCACCGTGACCACTTATATTACTGTCACTGCTGCCCCGACCTCAGTTGCTCCCATTTACACAACTGTCATCATTGACGCCACCACCATTGTACCTTGCACCGATTCTGAGGGCGTCGAAATTCCGAGCTCCAGCTCGACCGTCGTCGTCAGCACCACCGTCACGCTTCCTCAGGTCGGCTTCACCACCGGCTCCGCGGGCTCGGTCGGCGTTGTTCCGGTTACTGCTGCTCCTCAGGCCATTGTCACCCCGGGCGCTGGCCCCATTACCAGCACCCCGGCGACTGCCCCTGCTGGCACCGGTGGCTTCCGCCCGACGACCACCGGCGGTTTCGTCACCGCTGGCAGTGGTCGTGTCTCGGCCGGCCTTGGCTTCTCATTATTCATGGCGGCCTTGGCTGTTGTTGGTCTCTAAGATGGAGCAGGCCATCCGTTCTTTTTGTCGGAGTCCAAATCTCCACCACACTATTAGCATGAAAAAAGTTGTACTTTTTGCATTCTTCACGATCTCTACGATGCGGCAGAAAACACGGCATAGCATTTTTATCGGGTTGGCTTGAAGCTTTGGCATGGATTTCCTTTTTTGTCAACCTGTTGTATGTGGGATAGACACGCTCAGAAGCTTGGATATATATACCCTGGTGGATATGTCGGAAACTGGTCCTCTCTTGATGAGAGCGGAGGAGGACTGTGGGTTGGGCGGCGGTAATATTAATTTGATGCATTCGGCGAGGCTGCTAGTTTCCTATAACTCCTGTCCCATGCTTTGTTTTCCGGTTCCAGTGCTTGAGCGATGGTACATACTATAGTGTTTTCATCTGAATCAGTGTGGCATGTTGAGGAACTGCTGCCTTAGTAAGGACCCGCCGTAATACACTGCTGTTTATTCTAAGAAACTCTGCTCGGTATTCTGGTTGAGGGAATTATCGTAACCATCTGCCCGGTGTGTTGCCAACACGAAGCAGCACCATGTATGCAGTTGTCAGCCCTCAGTCAACCACGTTGCTGAGAGCTGAAAATCAGAATGCCGCTCTGTGCCCAGATGTGGTGAAGCGAGTGCGGGGACTCGGATGAAGTTAGCAACTTGCCTTATCTAGATCATCTCGATCATCGGATCTAGGGGATCTAGTGAGGGATTGGATGGCTTGCTAAGGTGGGGAGTGGGAACTTTACGTAGCCGACTAGAAGTGCGGCGGGGTGGCCGGTTTTTAGGTAAGGTGAAGCTATACGGGGCCTGCATGGCCTTATTCATCCACCTAGCAGGATAGGGGTGAGCGGGGTAGGTACAATTTGAGGCTTATAACTGGGTGAATCAGGAAAGGGGTTTATCGATGAGATTAGGGGACTGCGGAACTGTTGTTGGTTGTTGATACCGTTGGAAGCAGGAGACCTAGTTGGGATGGTGACGTCGTCGATTTGTGGTTCTCAATGTCTCGGATGGAGGTTTATGAGGGGCTCCTTTGCCTAGCACGCGTAATAGCAAAGAGTATTCCCGTTACGCTGTGTGGTCTTTGTGCATACCCACGATTGAGCGTCTTAGCTTAGCGCTTTGACTGACGTCATTTGTTGTTGCCCTCACAAAGCGCCGCGTATTTGCTCGTTGAACGGCAATCCCGATGATAAGCAAATGTGAAAGGCCTAGCATATTTGACATCTGAGTATAAATAAGTGCCTGGCATTGATGCTATAACTGCCGTTTCGTGACAATAATGAAATTACCTGCGTTGGAAATGTTGGTGTCCAAAGCTGTAGTCAACTGGATCGTTGCGTCCCCTAGGTAAACAAGAGTCAGGCGCCGCCGTGGAACACAGCTTCGTCCGATATTTAGACCGTGCCTAACCCACATTGACCTGCCTTTTGCCTTCTACTAACCCCTCTACCAACCCTCCCTCTCGGTAAGCGTAACCTAGCGTGCTAGCAACCCAAAAAAGGAAAGAACAGAATACTATAACCCCCTCAGATGAGAATCCACTTGAATCAACACACTATCAATCATCCAGAACCGCATCAATCGCGAGCCTAATGCTCGGAATGCACCCGACTAGATCACCAAGAGCATTAATTCTAAGGGGGATCTCTTCTAGTAGTAGGTTTGGCGTCAGGGTACTACTTTGGAGTAGGGCGTATCTGTGGCTGTGAGTCCGGGAAGGTAAACGCTGGTTTAGGAGTTGATAAGTCGTCAGGATGCATGCATTTTGTCTCGGCTTATTCCTACCACCGTGTAACTATCGGAGTATATTCTCCCCCTTCGGATTACACAGAACATAAATCCTCCACCGCTTGGTCCCCCTGCCCCTTTTCTCACGCCCACCTTCGGCGGCACTGTCCGATTGGCCTGGTTCAAACAGCGGCAATCTGTCTTTCGTCCGAGTCGATTCGGAGTTATCAGGCCAGAAGCTCCCTGGCGTGCGGAGAATGCCCACATAGTCCGCCGAGCGGCGGGTGACAATACAACAAGACGCTGGGCAGCGGGACGTCGTGCAAGTTAGCCACAAAACCCCCTGCTGAGTCACATTCGATCCCCAACACACGGACTTTCGTCCGACCGTCGACGGAAGGCTAATTTTCTATTACCCGTCACCAGCGCCGGGCTGTCAGAGGCTGACAAATGGGCGGAAGCAATTGTGGGAAGATTTCCAAGCGGCGGGCACTTTCCTAAGGGGAGGTTCCATTCTGGGCATCCATGTGCATTCTGTGCATTTCGGGGGTCAGGTGGGAAAGAGCCGAGCATGGGGATCTGCAGGCCGCAGGGTAGGGGCTGCCCTCGTTGGATGCTGTAGCATGTGGGCAGTATGTGAATATTGTCTGAACCACCATGATGTGACTTCTCAATGTTACTTTGACGGCACTACGGCCTCGTAGGAGTGCTCAAAGAAGGTGCCTATCACGCCACGGGCCGCTCTACGATGCGATGATGGATCGATTCCGGCGTTACCAAAATAGGGAAAAGGCCACATTAGTGCTACAGTGCCACAGTCGACGAACCTTGCGCATTCTATGAACGGGCTTCGAGGCATATTCTTGCTGGGGCAGGCACGATGGCCGCCAGGGCACTTTGCTGCAAAGTAGGCGCACTTTCACACTACGTTTTACGGTAACTAGCGGTGAGCCTTATTTGCCCCAGGATTGATTGTAGTGGCTCAGGGGGGTAGCGATTGCAGCGATTGATATCATGGATGGGACGAGCAAGTTCACTCATGTTGCGGAAGCTCGCCGCGATCTGTGACTTGTGATTTGCCGGAGCTGTCAATGCTGGTTCTCGAATGGGTAAAACTCCGCAAGCTCCGCACTGAAGTCCCTCCAAGTACCCCAAGTACTCCAAGTATTCCGCTTGTCTCCCACGTCGTCCAAGAGTTCTTGGTGCTTCCACTCCGTTTCCCCCTCAATGCCTAATGCCCACCATGCAACGA
This sequence comes from Lasiosphaeris hirsuta, assembly GCA_030549175.1. Lineage (NCBI taxonomy): Eukaryota > Fungi > Ascomycota > Sordariomycetes > Sordariales > Lasiosphaeriaceae > Lasiosphaeris > Lasiosphaeris hirsuta. Next base: position 1,345,547 of record JAUKUA010000001.1, read on the forward strand.
TTCTGCACGACAATTGCCAATCGACAATCGACAAATCCGGTGCGGCATGACCCTATTGTGGCCTCGGCGTTGCTCGGTATGCCGACCGACCGATGAGTGTCGCCATTGAGAGCATCGCGAACACTAGGTAGCCTCTTCCGATTTTGTGATCTTTTCGTGATTCCAAATGCCGATGCCGATTACAATGCCGATGCCGATACCATAACCACATCCACAACCACAACCCTTCAAGGCAACTGAAGAGGCCTGAGCTCGTTGCGTAACGAGCACCAGGAATACGTAATACGCAACTTGGATACGGGATACGCGTATCAATTGGCCGTCGAAATCATGATGTGTACGCAGAACGCATTGCATGTCTGCCATCTGCACGGGAGCTCTGGGCGCAGATGAAGAGGGTCACATCGCACCGAAGCACCTCGGCCATTGCCGCTCGCTGCTCCTCAGCTGCCCCCGGGGACTCGGCGCGGCCTCAAAAATTGAGAACAAGAAAACAGGATCGGGCGCGGCCCGATCGCCGAACGTAGGCCCGGTACGCTTCTGACAGGGCAAACAGCCGCCGGGGACAACACAACAGTACCTGGACAGCGCATATCGGAATTACTCAGTCTCGCAATCTATCTCAGCCGTCCTATCAGCATCAAATCACAACATCACAGCCAAGACATGGAAATGTGGGGTATCATCCTCGGCCGACTTCTGTTTTGTGATCAACAGCTTTGACGCTCCCGATGCTACTATCCTGACGTGTGAAACCCTCTTTTCCCAGTTAAGTTCGCCGAGTGATTCATATCCGCGCATCACCAATGGCACGACAATGGCGGAGTTTTTTGGCCCGGACTTTGGGCCGATATGCCCCCTTCTATTATTTGGCCCAGCCTAACGCCGGACATATCTCCGGAGACATTTCCAAGATTGCAAGCACAACAGAATCCACGCCAAACCATTGTGCCGAATCGTTCTGCATGCCGAGAGAAAAGAAACCGGGAGGATTTATGCTTTGCCTGGCTACCTAGCTGCCGCCGCCACTTGTGCTATCAATACATATACTGGTATACACTAGGTGTAGCTGAGGTAGTATGGCAGTCTGACATGGTGGCATATATGTGGAATGTAGGGCCATGTACCGCCATACTAAACGGTCCCAAGCCCGAGGCTACCCACAAAACAGTCGAGGTTAGGGGGTCAGGGGACGCACAGAACTTTTCAGATGTCCCTTTTCTTGCGTGACGAATCCCCACCCTTTCGCAGTACCGTGGAGCGAGACAGAAATGATGTGAGGGCACTCATCTGATATGTGAGCTTGTTGGTTCCGAGCAACCACTCAGCGTTGGGCGAGACGCTCCTGACGCAACCAACCCAGCCCTGTGAAGGACTGCGAGGAATCAATCTGACCCTGCTGCTACCTCTCTGCCTGCCGCGACGGGCGACATGCCCCCCCCCCCCCCCCCAGCCACCGTATCAAAGGGACTCGACAGCAAGCCCTTCACGAAAGCTGGGAACAGATCATGTCAACGGAAGGAATCGATCCCCGGCGGGATTCCAAAATCCGCTTGCACGGCCTGTCTTAGATCCGCCAGCGAAATACGCTGCTGATGGCTGAAATGCGTGGATCTCTGCCGTCGAACCAACAGCCCGACATATCGCTGCCCGCTGCCCTGCCCCTGAGCTATTCGTAGGATTCCATACGTTGACCTTGAAAGCCTTTCCTATGGAATACAATCCTCGGAGGCAGTTAGCGTCTGCACGCGCGCGCGTTCCATCATGGGATTGCTTTGCTAATGCCTTTTGGCATGGCCGAACAATGACGCCGGCCGTTCCAACGGACGCCCGCGGGGCCGATTCCCGTTCCGCTTTCCTTGCCAAGTTATTTTCACCCTTTTTGTCTTGGTCTGGTTCCGAGGGAGACCCGCGGCGGGATGCGATTTGGGAACAGCAATCGACTGCCACAAACGGTGGCCCCACCAAACCCCTGACGCGATGGCAGATGAAAAAGATGGTGTTCGCAGAAGGGCCCGATCGACGCCCCGTCCCCGGCGGTAGGGCGTGCCGCGGAGGGCGGACCCATCCAGAAGTCCGAGGTTTGGCCTGAAGTCACCGAAATACCAAGCCCTTCCCCCCACCACATCTTATCCCCCAATCCCAACGGAGCATGGCGTTTGAAGCAAGGCCCGCCCCTTGTTTTCTCTATCTTTTGTTCCTCCTTTTCCATATCGCTGCTGCGCTGAATCGCCCTAGTTCTACACTACACTAGGGCAAAATGTGACGTCGGCACGGGCATTGGACGGGGCAAACCGAAACCGAGCAAGACGAATGGAGGTACGAAATACGTAGGGTTGGGTGGCTGGGTTACCCGTAGCTGTCTCGTACCTTTTGCGACTTCTGCTATTTGTATAACAGTCCAATGACTGGCACTTGCGTAGCCCTGATCGCTATCAGGTTGTATGTGTGCATACATTACGGAAAGCGACCCGAGTTTCTGGGGGAGGGGGGGAGAAGTCTTGGCCTTCAGCCCACAGCCCAAAAGCAAGTCATTCCACACTGCCGTTCGCGGTAAGCGGCGAACCAGCAGGCTGGGGCGGGTGGATCCAACACACTTGCACGAATGGTATGTGTAGTGGCCACGAGGGAAAACTGCCTGATCCGTTTGTCGTTTACGGCAGGCGACGCGATGCTGCTGGCCGCGAACATTATTGTGCGCAGTAATTTGATGAATTTACGACCATGGCGGTGGCTCTGCTCTGGTCGTGAGGGGGGATGACGACGGCGTCGACGAAACATGGATTTGGGCCGCGGTTTGGCTCCTTTCTCTCGCTTTCGCTTTCAATACCAAGATACCAAGAAGTAAGCCAAGCCCGTCGTTGCTTGCCAGAGTCGGAGCGCATCAAGCCGAATGACTGGCCCTGCGGGAGGCGGAGCACACCACACAAAGAAGTCTAGCTCACTGATAATCAATTTCCCCTTGCGTCTTCATTCGGGGGCTCAGAACGAGGACACTGTACCATACGTAGTGAGATTCGATGGTTCTAGGCTGTGTACCGTCGCACAACCGATTCCCGATATGTTGAGATGGCCTTTTTTTCTCCTTCGCCATGTACCTATGCACCCTGATAAATGTCTCCATGTAGGAAAAGCGTCGAGTGGCAGCAAAAGCCACCAGCCACTCAGCATGCGGCTGGGCATGTGATGAATGACCCCATCAGGAAGCAGCAGGTCGGACTTTCAAGCAAGCAAAATAAGCAGCAGCAAAGATATCACCTCGAGATGTGGGAAGGAATTGGGACATTGGAAAAAAGGTGGTATTTGGCCGAGAACTACGCAGGCAGGCTGCAATGCCAATGCGGAACTTTGCGTGATTCTCATTCCCCCTCCTCCCAGCGGCACGACTCCAACTCTGTAATCGTACACGAGTGGTCCCCGTCTCAGCCATGCGCCCTGCACCCTTCTTTTGCCCGCAATCGTTGTTGAAGAAGGGGCGAGGGAAACACTTGATTAGCCCATGATGTTTGTTGTAGACCGTGTAACAGTCCGTCTTGAAGCGAAACCTTCCCAAGTCAAGTCGTTAAACCCGGTATCCAGTAGTAGCAGCCACCCTCACCTTCCGTAAAACGCCTCGCAAAAAAGTGAACAAACACAACCCCGGACGAGATCGAGACGAGAAAAGAAAACCGTAATCCTTTGTGTCGTTGACGTGCCATGGTGAGCCAAAGCTTTTGTCCCTGATACCCGATCTCTCTGATGCGCCGATGAAGCCAGCCCCCTCACCCACCGTCTGCCTGGCACCGTATTACTTGACCATGTTGGATTTTATTACTTTTCTCGTCCTCTTCTCAAAGGCGTAACGATTCTGCATCGTAGCCAGAATATATCATCGGATCGCCCATGCCCATCATGACCTCGGGATTCGGACACGAAAGCACGTGCGGCTTGATGGTACCGAAATTCGATTCGAGCAAGCCCTGGTTGAGCATATCCATGTCGAGGTAGGACCCGTTAGCGATAAAGGTCTGCGCTGCGGCGTTGCCGAAGTCCAAAGTCGTCGGCCTGTTGATCCACGTAGAAAATGATGTTGGGATGGCGGGAGATTGGTGGTGACTGGGCGGCGGCGGCGGGAACCCATCCGAGGGCGTCGTCGATGCGAGATCGAAGTCGCTATAGCTGAGGCTTTGTGGCGACATGGCCAAGGCGCTACCCTGTCCACCGCTGTGTCTGCTGAAGGCCATCTTCCGGTAGTCTTCAAAGTCCGAGTGGTCGAGCTCCGACGAGCTGGCACGGTCTGTTCGGGCGCACATCGAGTCCGTCTCGTGCCTACTGCTCCCCGTCGGGATGCCCCCCGTCTCCTTCTGCTGCTCCTCCAATTGTCGTGCCAGCTCAGCAAGTCCTGCCTCGTCTTCGGGGAAAACCGAGTGGACCGGGAGGTCCATGTCGCTATTGGGTCGTATGCAGCCGAGCTTGGATGCGATATTGTGGATTACTGGCTGGCCTCGGTCGTTGAGCTCGGGCTCCCCAAGCTCCCACGGCTGTCCACTCCGTACCATTGCGTAAAGCTTGTGCACTGTGGCGATCAGTGCGAACTGAGTGTTTTCAAGCACCTCGGCATACCTGCAACTCATTTGTAAGCTATTGCAAAGCAAGGACAGGAGCCGGAGGAGTTTTTTTTACCCTCGGGGTAGCTGTTTGTACTCGATCTTTTTGCGAGTTCCGGCAGTGCAGACCAGTCCATCGTCCTTACACCTCTTGCAGGGAAATTCTCCATCACACTGCCGTTTGTGTTAGTGGTAGGGTCCTATGTGGTGGGGAGGCAAGGGCAGTAGGATCGGAAGCACCTTTGTTTTCTTCATTCTACACCTCTCGCAGGCCTTCCATACTCTCTTGTGCCTCCCATCGGCTCCAGCTCCAGAATGCGAGTGAGAAGATTCTTGGGCGGGTGACCCAGGGTGGCCATGCGTACTGGCCCGCTTTGAGGTGCGATGTACCGCTTTTACCGTCTTGGAACTTGAGTGTTGCCTCTTGGGTCCGTGTGATTTATTGAGGTGGTCCTCGTTCGGTGGCGTGGGTAAACTTTCCATTGTGGCGGTTGTGAGTGTGAGCGTGTTTATTAAGGTAGGCTGTGTTGAGCTTCGTTGTAAGTGCCCGGGTGTGTAAGTCGGGGGCGGGCGCGCAGTGGAGGGGTTGCGTTTAGGCGGGTGTAAGTGTGTAAGTGGCAGGCGAAGCAGACCTGGGGCTACTCGAGCGAGGGGCTAGCACCGGAGGTTTAAAGGAATGCCAGAAGAAACCACGTCCGTTTGTCGTGCTTAAGAAAAGAGCGCATAAGCCGTTGCAAATGACTCGACGATTAATAATGGAGTAGGGCTGGTGAAGACAGCGGCATGGGCATGAGCAGGAACATGGGTTGTGGGAGTGGTTGCGGCGAGAGCTTGGTCCGCTGGACAAGTGCCCTTGTCTTTGTCCCCGTCCCTCGGCAGTGCCCAGTGCGCGTTGCAGGCCAGCAGTGTGGGCAGTGGGCAGTGGGCAGCGGGGGATCAATCTCTCGGGCTTCTGCGCCGCGCGCGCGCGGGTGGAATCAACGGTCGGCTTGTTCGTTATGTCCGAGTGCGGGCCAAGGAAGTTCAGAACAGTGGGGCAGAGGTCGCGTCTTGGTGTGCTTCGATCCCTAGTTCTGCGGAGACCGCTAAAGACCGCGGCAGCTGGCTGACGTCTCGATGATGGGGCAATGACCTGCAAACTGCCTGCTCTGCAAGTTCAAATCGGTGGGCGTTCTGTTCCGCGAAAGGGGCATGTATATACCTGTTGGCGACCTGGCTGGAGAGTGACGAGAACGAGGCCCAACGGAGACATCGTCTCAGGTTGTCGCCGTCTTATATCCCAGGCCCCAAGGTGGCTCCAGATGCCATGCCCGAACAGCACCTCGATGTCCAGATCGCATCGCATAGAACCCGGGGCAGTATCCGCTCGTCGTTACTCACCACCCTCCAGAACGCCTCTGCCGTCATCCTGGCGCGGTAGCAGCACCCGCGCCTGTCGACCACGTCTAGGTGCAGAGAAGCAAAGAAGCAGAGCTGAGTAACAAACATCACGGCCCTTCCTGACTGGACGACAGCCAGGGGCCTGAGTCGTCTGATAGCAAGCTGCAACGGTGGCCGCCCAGACAGCTGCCGTTTTGCTCCGCGGCGTGTAAGCACAACGCCGACCTCAGCCAAAGGCACCCTGGATTTGCCAGCGTTTAGCTCCGGCCTCTGCTCCAGGGATCCTCCTCGGAGCCAGGGATAACCAACCGTTCACTAGCCGTCCAGCTTTCTTTGGTCGCTGCCGATTCGGGAATGCGAGGGGGGTACGGGTGGGTACTTGGGGCTACATCGGAAATCACAACAGGCCAAATCCCGACCGCCGCCCTGAGTCAGCCTTTATGCAGAAGAACTGGGCAGCAAAAGTCTCCGTGGGGCTGGCTTCCACATGAGACCAGACGCATCTCAAGCCCCAAGCAACACAGGCACCCCCTTTCCTGAGCAGCGTCGCTGGGTGAGTCCTGTCGGAATGTCAAGCTTTGCTTTCTCGAGCCAAGTCCGCCCTATCGCATCGCATTCCGACCTCTAACACGGAATCGACGTGAGGTTGGGGATACCATTACGGTGGCAGTCAACAGCACCGCCGCAAAGAGTAACCGAAAACGCCTCGTCAGACCTGAAACCCCCACAATATTTTTTGTCAGTCTTTTCGTCAAGTTCATCCACGTTCAGCTAGCAACGCAGAAAGTTGCCAGCAAAATAAAAGTATATTAATTAGCCATAACTAGCTTCGAGCTGCTGAGACTTGACACTCCTGCGAGTACGGAGTACTCCGCACATACGCGCCCTGCGTCTGTCCAGTAACATGACAGCTGCAGATAGATGGTGTTGCTCCCTGGTCGGTGTCCTGGGCGTCTCAGCAAATTTCGAAACCGCAATAGGTAGGAAGAGAAGGCTTTAGTGACGGCATATCAAAAGTTTAATCACATGAGTTCCTGCCAAGATGGTCAGACATCCAGGAACCTCTGGTGTAGCTAATATCGTCGTTCCGACCCCCTGCCCACCTAGGTCTAACAAGGATGCCGCAGAGTGGCCATGAATCATCGCGTCGACAGCGGCCGCCAGTGAACCGTTGTCTAAGAGTTGGAGAATGCACCGTATGTATTCTAGAATATTTGCGCAACGCAAGGTATGCACAAACGAACCAATAAGAGGTTGCCGCAGTTTCAGGGCTCTTGGGACTGCAACGGTGTGTCTCACTCAGCCGTCAATATACAGAGCGGGACATCTGGCAGGCGCTCTCACGACAAAACAATCCTCTGTCCGAGGTTCACGCTGACGGCGATGAGGCGGCGATGATCGTGGTTTTCTACCCCTGATCACTCATCATAGAACCCGGGTCCCAAGGATGGCCTGTCAGTGAGTGGGTGGTGTGAAGGATATAATGTGCATTGCAGAGAGCTTCTCTTGTTCGGTCCTAAGCAGTTTCCACAGTTGTAGGTGAATACTTGTGTGCAGGGGACTGCGGTCCAAAAATTTCATTGCACAGGAAAACCCTCTTTCCTTTCTCGAGACGAAGGCAATATTGAGTCACTCTGAGTTAGACTGCTGAATTCTGACTGGGCGAATCGGATAGCTTCATATCAAGGCTGCGTTTGAGCTGTTTGTTGTCGCTTACGCCGACTGGTTCTGTGTGGTTTTTGAGCCTCACAGTGAGAGATCTTGGCACGAGTCGTTGTCTGAACTCCCGGTATCGCCTCAGTGCGCCATGGTAGCTCCAAAGTAGATCCCGAATCGGCGCTCGCTTCTCGCGATTATGCCAGAGGCCGTGTGGCACACCGAGAGCCAGCAGGCATTGATCTGCTGCTTCTAGAAGAAATCCCGGAGGGCCTGTCACGATGAAAGTGTGGGACGCCATATGGCAGCCGCATCGATGTTGGAGAGAATAGTGGGGACAAAAGTCGTTTCGCCTTGTCCAACCGAGCCAACCCACCTTGTGGATGCGATTGCCCGTCATATTCCGCAAGGATTCCTCATGGCCAACCAGGACCTGCCGTTGGCCGAGCACCCGCGCCCACATTCATGTCGACAAAATAATCGTGAAGCCGCGTGAGGGGATATTAGACGCTTCTGCGTAAATCGGAGCTGTACGGTGTATGTAAAAGGCATGTTTTGAACCTTACGTGGTACCTCCCCCGCGCAGTTGCTCAGAGACCGACTTGAGAAAACGATGAATGATCGTTAGGGTTACACAATAAGTAGCCAAAATGTTTTCTAATTAGCGAGCTCGGTGTCGCTGCCAGGCTTGGGCCGTGCTGTTGGGTAGTTCCGGGCTGTGGTACGCCCTCATGTGCGTCCTCGAGATGCTTGCTTGAAGCCTCAGCTGGGCTTCCAGAGACGGAAAATTCTGCGAAAACGAGGACAAGACACAATGCCGAATGGCGAGGGTCGCCGAAAGAGTTGTCAAAAAGGGCAGGCGGTGTGGAGTGGGCGGGCTTGAGACGAGGCTGAAAGGTCAAACCGCAATGGTTGTCTGCTGTACCTGCATGGACCTTGTGTATTTGCGGGGCTGAAGAGGGAGATGTCACTTCACGTTGAGCGGGTGTATTGATTCCGTTTGAAATATCGAGCTAGATTCCAACGTTTGGAATTAGAAGACTGTGCCAAAACGTGCAAAGGCAAACGAGATCGAGCATTAAGTTGAAGTGGATTTGGCAAGCACGTCCCCTGTTTACAACTGGAAGTGACGTCACCAATGGGACACGATGTGGGGTCTAGGGCAATTGCTGCAGCTTATCTATAGGTCATTTCTCGCGCTTCGGCTTCTTCAAGTGCCAAATTCAGCAACTCGTCACCGAAAAGCAACAGCAACCTCATACAGATTACCAAGAAACCCCCTTAAATCCCCCAGTTTCCCGGCCACATTGCGGCCGCACAGTTTATCGCTCACCCCGATATCATTCAGTCCTCAGGTTTCACAACATATTTCCGATGTCACGAATGCAACCAAGTAGTAAGGTACCATAATTTGCATTGAAGCGTCTCACCAGGATGTCCTCTTCATCATTTTCTGCCTCCTACTTCTTCAGCTACAAAATTAGTCTTTATTGTGTCTAGTATGGCGGATGGTGATTTCATTTTCGGGCATTTGGTCTTCAACAACCACGACCTTGTCTTAGCCATCCGGAATCATGGTTTGTGACGCTTCCACCTTCTCAAGAGACAGTTTCAACGCACAGCCAATTTATTCCGGGAGTAAAGCTGTGGGTGGTAACTAAGTTACTACCACTGAAGGGTTCACGCCGATTAATGCATTTCCCAGCTAATTACCGACCTTAGAAATAGACAGGACCCTATCTAGGGGTTGCCTGGTGAGGTGGCATACTTGGCAGGAGGCGTTGGCTTAGAGCGTCGAATCGCCGGCACTATATGATGGGCTATCAGTGCCCAGCGTTTGCCTCCCCAACTGGATCTTTGTGGGATTTCTCGGTTTTTCCCTTTGAAAACTTTTCCTTCCCCGCCGTCTATCAGTTTAAAATTCAGGCCGAGTTTTATTTGAGTCAAGTTGGAGAGCGATATATTCATCTTCTGAATTCTCTAGCATCTATCGAGAGACTTTGCTCGCACATATATCCTCTACTAGCCAGAGTTGTGTACCGTGTCAAGAGTGCGAAAGGGTGAATGCACGGGAATGTTGACTGGCATGGGTAACACTACCTGCTCATTCGAAAAGAACGAAACCTTTAGAGTCCCATCTCTATTTCACCTGCGAAGAGCTGCAACTCGTGATGGAATTAATGCTTTCTAATCTCGGGGTATACCGAGTAACGAGCCGTCTAGGTGAAGCATCTCACATGGATGCAACGAGAGCGGTGCTATTGACTGATAACTGGGCACTAATTCCCAGACCCAATGGGCGGTTTACTCAACAGAAATCACACAATAAATATGGGCTTGTCACTGACTGTTCCTACTTTATTGTACCCATTTCTCGACCCTGAAAAGAGGCTATATACCAGATATGTAACCAACCAGTTATATACCAAACTGCGGCCACTGTGAGACCTCGGGTTTCCCAAACTCTTCCGTCAAATCTGCCACTCATCTCCCTTTCTCGACCCGAGTCTCGATCCTCCTAGTGTCCTGCGGCATGCGGCGGATGCACAGCTCCCGACAGAAATCACCCAGCTCACCACTCGTGGCATCACCCACGGCGCTTTTCAGCTCCCTGCCGTAGTGGTCGAGGTACTCCTTACGGACCCGGGCCATATGGTCAGCATCCCAGTGGAAGCGCACGAGGCGCGAGATGAGCAGCTCACGGCGCAGGCTATCACGCCTGGATGCCATCAGCGCGTGGTTAAGCAGGATGGCATCGCGGTAGGGCTTGTTGATGACGCCATTGAGGATGTGCGCGAGGACTTCGCCCTATTCATGAATGTGAGTGGTGCTGATGGGCAAGGGAAGGGGAGCGGCGTACCACCAGATTTCCGCTTTTGTCCAACGCCTCCTTGGCGAAGTTACCTCCGTATCTCTCCTTATACACTCTCAGCACCTCCCGAAGATGGCTATCACTGCGCTGCGTGACAATGGTGATCATCAGAGTCTCGCCCCCCTTTTCGCGCATGACAGCTCCGAGTTTTCTGACGTCTGCAAGAACGAGATCACCATTAACTTCCATCGGTCGACCATAGCTGTCCACTTCCTCCATGCGTTTCTCCTCGAGCACCATCATCACCGCCACCTTGAACTTATCCTCCTTCAGCTCAGTCTGCATGCACTGTGCCAAGCTGTCACCATACTTTTTATCACTAAAACCATCCTTGATTAACCGAATCTCGTCATTTGTCCGGCCCATAAGGGCCTCGATCAGCAACTCCCTCCGAGTCTTATCGCCATGGTACCAGAAATTCGCCCAATAGGCCTCCGACTCCCAACGGCCCAGGGCCGTGGCATAGCAGGCCTTCATGAAGCTGGGATCCTCGTCCTTGAGCCGAGCGCGGATATGCTTGGCAATATTAATGCCCTTGCTCCCCGAGCTCGTTTTGACCAGTCGTTTATACTCGACGCGCAACTCCATCATCTGCTCATGCGTCAGTCCCGGCAGGATCTCAATCAACGGATCAAGGTCCGGCGCTCGCTTCTCGCCCTTGAGCGCCTTGGCGAGCCGCGCCGCGTCGTCGACGGGGTCGTAGAAGCGCGCGCGCCGTGACCGCTTGCTGCGTTCGTCATCGGACCCGACGGGCGACAAGCCTTCGGGAATCGACATGCCGCTGGCCGTCGGAAGGAGGAGGGGCGATGGCATGGGGGAGAGCTGCTGGTACGTGCCGTGGTACGACTCGAGCAGCGGCGACGGCGGGGCCGCCGTCAACGACATGCCCATATGGGCCGAGTGATGGCCCGTGTTCACCGTCAGGGAAGCCATACGGTTCGTCGGCGGCAGCGGCGAGGTACCGCGCTTCATAGCCGACTTGATCGGGGGGGCGGCCGGGCTCGGGGAGCGGCCACTGGGGCGTGGAGCGATGTTGAGGTTGGTATTGGCGTATCGCGCTGGTGCCACCTCAGCGTAGTTAACTTTTTCTTCTGGCTTGTACCGCGCTGGGGCGACGTCGGCATATTCCATCTTCTCCTCTGCCCTGGCGTACTCCCACTGCGGAGGTTTAGCGTAGCCGTAGCTCGCCGGAGGCGGAGGGCCATCTCGAGGGGCCACCGTGGTGTACTTGGGCGGGCCTGGAGCCTTGCCGTATGCAAGGTCCTCATCGAGCTGGTCCTTCTTGCGCTGACGCTCGCGCTCCTTGCGCTCCTTTTCAGTATCCCTGTCCCTCTCTCGCTCTCGCTCCCTCTCCTTCTCGCGTTCCCGCAGGGAGTCCCGCGAATCCCTTGGCGAATCCCGGTCTGAGGCACCCGCTGACACCTTCCGAGCGTACTTCTGCGGCAAGTACAGGTTCGCGCGCTCACGCTCAGCTGCACCCCGCGCCCTCTCCCGGTCACGGTCGAGCTCTCTCTCTCTCTCTCTGTCCTGGTCCCGGTCCCGGTCCCGATCCCGATCCCGATCCGGAGCCCGGTATTCATCCCGGGCCGGCCGACGGTAGTAGTCATCGTCATCGTCATCGTCAGGTGGGGCCGACGGCCACTTGGACAGACGCTCGTACTCATAGGCGGTTGGGTCCCGGTAGGTGGCGTCGGCTGAGGTGGGGTACGGCACGGCGTCAACAACCCGGCCCGCGGCGGCAGGGGATCGGGACCGGCCGCGCCGGCCGCTGTCGTCGACTTGCAACGGCATGATGTTTGCTCTTTCGGATGAGAGCAATCGGGGAAGTTGATCTACCAATCAGAATGCTAGATCTTCAATCCGTCTTCGATCCAGCTTCAAACTGCTGGCCGGGTTGGCCTGGCTTTCGTCTTGTCCCCGAACTTGTTCTGATGTTTTACTGCGATGCGGGGTTAGTCCGCAGCCCGCAGGGTCGAGTTGGAGTGGCAAGGCCCCTATTCGTGTTCTGTCGGGGCTGTATCAGTCCAGTTCGCTCAATGACGGGCCCGGTTCGACCGCTGCTCGCAAACACACCCCGTAAACAATAGACATTCACTTCAACACCAAGGACGAAGATTCAGAGAAAACGGGAGTGCAGGAGAGAAGTCGAGGAGACTGCGGCCTCGAGACTAGAGAGGGGTTGGGGGCTAGTTACGGAGTTGTAACAGGGTACCCAAGGCTGGCTTGGGCTGAAGTGGGCGTAAAAGCGGGCTACCTACGGGTGCGCATCTCGAGCTATGAAACAGGGGTGCTAGTAAGACTCCAAATCCGTGCCAGCCATATGCCCCCCCTGGCCAATCGCACGCTGTTTCGACACCCCCAGGATGCCGTTCCTCCAGCGTGCAGACCAGCTACGAGCCCGTCCTCGGCTGCTACGGCTGCCTCATTCAATCATGACAGGAACCCTACATGCCTCCATGCGGGACGCCGTGATCATTGGACCAGGCTGCGGGTAGTACCGTCTCAGCAAGCGACTCGCTGTCAACGTCGGGCGTGTGGGTAAACACGGGGCTTTCATCAGTCCCTCGCTGAGCTCACTCAATCGGCTTACCTCACTGGCGCCAGCGCTGGTTGCATTGCCGCCAGAGTCTGATCCCCCATGTCATGCGGAACCTCATGCGCCTCCCTCGTAGGGCAGCCAAACAGAAAGTTCCCTAGCCTTGGAGACTTGCGGCGGAAAAGGCTCTCCTAGATCGAGCTTAGTCCCTCGGCCTTGTCCCCGGCTTCCCAACCCAGAGTAACCTACGCTTTCGAGCATCTGCGAATAAGTTCCAGCCTTTCCCCACAAAACAATAAATGCGGTCAAATAACGCCGCGAATAGGGTGGGGGAGACGTTGCCAAGGCTAGGGGCTCAACGCCGCCCTTGAACGCAAAATGATGTAGCTCGCCCTGGTGCGCAAATGAGACATCATGTTTGAGAGGACCCAGAGACCCCACAAGAGCGTATTGAATCTGCCTAATATCTAGGTAAGTTGACGCCTAAAACTCCGAACCCAGCGCCGATTTAATACCGTCTCCATAGAGATGATCACGGCCGTTCTGAGCCGTGTCAGCCTCCGAGCCGTCCCAAGAGTATCGATCGCCGTGAATTCGCCTGTGAAACATCCCAAACTCCGCTCAAGACCAATACCCTAATGGCCTTGAGAAGCAACAGAATTATCCGGAAAAGGCGTTAACGGCATTCCATCCTAATGCCATCCGCGTAGCCGAGTTCCCAAGCATGCGTGTTCGACTCCATGACAAGAAACGGGGTCGTTCAATTACACTCCAAGTAAGATGCAGCCTTCTAGTTGGGCAAGTCACCTTAAAAGGGGGCGATCTGGCGATTCTGTCTGGTAGTCCGTCTTCTCCCTGTCTGCCGTCTCCGGTGCTGATAAACACGCCTGGATCGACAACGGCTCACATGTGAGTTCCTCTTCGAGCCGGATAGCCCCCTCCTTACGAAGCGATCGGCGTGCGCTATTCGGTGTCAGCAAAATGTCTCTTCAGCCGAGTGTCATGTTACTTGGTGACAACTACCTGCGGCAGAGCGACCCCCATGTCTCCACCGTGAGAACAATCAGCAGGAAGGCCACAGCTAAGCAAACAACGAGCACATCGTTGCGCTCACGCGAGAGTCGTGCATATTGACACGGCGCCCCCAACCTGGCCGACGGAATTCCAATTGCAATGTCCAGCTCGGCGATATCAAAAAGATCATCCCCGTCCAGAGATGAAACATCGTGACTTGTCTTCTCGCTTGTCGCCCCGCTGTTACTGTCAGACTCGATCACCAAGAGATATTCTGTCGGTATGGGACGCGGAATCGCAAGGGCTTCGGAAGTTGGAGTCGACTTTGACAATGTAACCGGCCGGTTATTGAGCGGGATCTCGTCGGCGTCGTCGTCGAAAAACAGGACGTCGGGAGCGAATTTCGGACGCCTGAGCCTCCACGTGGTCTTGGGCATAACCTTATAGTCATACGTGTCGTGGGAGCCAGGTTTGGTGTGTTTCGTAAGCCCGAAAGGCACTGGCGCACTCATCGCCAGAGGCGCCAGTTGGAGGGCGAGGTACAGGTTGCTGACTTTCATCGTGACAAGAGAAGGCGCGCCGGTCAGGGAATACAGAGGTCCAAAGGCGGAATTTGAAGTCCCAGTGGGAAAGTGGTGCGGGCCGGGCACATATAAAGTAAACCAGCTTATGGAATAAGGGAATAAGAAGGGTCCAGGCCCGGGTGATCAGCGAGACGAGGCAAATACGGCGTACCCCAGATCAAGCGTCTGGCGGGAGTAGTGCTCCTCTTTTAACCTTGGCAGGTTCGGCTGGCAGGCCGGAATGCTACCAAGGGTCGAATATCGGGTCGGCCGGTTAATTGGGGGTGCCAAAGTAATATGCCAAAAAGTATGTGCCGCCCCGCGAGGATTGTGCCCAATATCGCAATATCTGTAAATCTGGGGGTTGTTGACCTGGCCTGATTACTGGAATGATGCAGCAGCCTAAAACTGGTGCTGATTGGGCTACGAGGGGTGTAAGTCACGAATATCGGGATACCCAGGGGTGAGATGGAGACTCAGGCCGAGTGAGGAAGGGGACGGAAGGCGATGAGGCGTTCGAATGACATACCTGCCTGCAACCACCGCAGTGAGAGAAAGAGAGGGTGGGGGGTTGGCTCTTGGCAGAAGAAACCAAAACTCGGATCAGAGGATGCAGGTCGGTAGTTAACTTCTTTTAAGGCTGTCCAGCAGGTGGTATATTACAAGGGCCGGTCGAGTGAAGGAGGGCGCTGAATCGTGGTGACATCGCAGGTAGCTCTTGGCACGGGTCCAAAGTCGGAGGCAATAGGTGCGTTGGAGGCTTTGGATCGCGGCTCCGCCAGTCTAATAACTGCCGGACCGCCTACTGGACGCATATGGGACATGGCTGGACTGTCCAGAGGCACCACGGCCTTGAGGTTCTAGACACGGCTGGGGGGCGCTAGTCGCGTACGTCGAAACACAAAGCTCACCTCCTGGTCCTCAGTGCCGCCTAGCGCATCTCGTGTCCGCCTTCCGCGTTTCTTCCATCCGTTCCCCTCCCCAACGGAGGAGGGGCCACTTGCAGTTTAGAGCCGCTGCTTCATCAATGCGCTGACGCTCGCTCACTCTCGAAGCATGGCCGGTTTGACAGGATTGGCTTGGTCTTGCGACCGACCTGAGAAGATGGCAGGCCTCGTTTTACCCGGTTGCGCCGTCTTTCTTGAGCCCCCGCTTCCAATGCTCTCCCTGTCTGTCATCGGCAAACATTAAGGGACTGCGACTCTGGCGACCTGACGCTGCGGGATGCTTTGGCGAGCACCATGTACCTACCGCTAAAGTCACACATGGATATTGCCGCCGTATTCTCGCCCTGACAACCCCCGTCCATTCAGCTTCAGCTGGTTGCACAGTACAATACAACCAAGGCCTGAGCAGCTTTATTGCGTTGTGTGACATCAAACTGTCGTTGAATTTTGTCCAGAGGCCGTCTGCACATGCGTTATGTCGTGACTTGCGCCTATCCAATGGTGAGGCTGATTCTCGGTGAGTTCTCTGCTCAGTTCTCATGTTGACAGCCATTGGCGGTTCCCCAATACTTCAATGTGTGACCTGTGCAATGACCGCAAACTGCACGTGGGTGCCAACATCACCACAGTTGCTGCTGATCTCCCTCTTGAGCTCCTCCTCCGCCCTTGGCGTCTGGTGTTCGATTCTTTCGAACCTTCGGTCGCCTGTCACCTGTCTAGTTCGTCGCAAATACCCCGAGCCCCATATTTTAAGCCCGCCGGTGCGGGTTCGAGAGGTCTTCCTTGTCAGTGAGGCTGGCGAAGCCGAGGATCCAGGTCAGCGAGATCACCGAGTTTTGAAGTCTGCTGTGTAAGCATCCGCCTAGCGTCTGCTCTAGTCGAGCCGAACGCTCCATCGTGTCGAACACAATTTCATGAAAGGACTAAGCTACAGAATTGACACCTTGACGTTCGGTTTCGCCGGTTTCGTAGCTCCGTAGTTTCGTAGTTTTGTGACTTTGTGA
The DNA here is from genome assembly GCA_030549175.1 of Lasiosphaeris hirsuta. NCBI lineage: Eukaryota > Fungi > Ascomycota > Sordariomycetes > Sordariales > Lasiosphaeriaceae > Lasiosphaeris > Lasiosphaeris hirsuta. Next base: position 1,362,105 of record JAUKUA010000001.1, read on the forward strand.
CTTTCTTTCCACACCACACGCAGTGGCTGTGACAATGCCCGGCAGATCCTGCCTCGAGTATGCCTTCACGAAGTCGTCATTGCGCTGCCCCTGGCGGTCGACATTGGCTTGGCGTGTGTTTGGAATCGACGCAAGTGTGTCCGAGGCCCACGAGCTTGTACACGATTCGGAAGGCGGCACGCCAAGTAAAGGTCATAGCCATTACGAACCCGTTTCGAGTATGGAACCAAAAATGGACCAGCAACGGTTCTCGGCGCGCCCTTGTCGCCGTCGAACACCTGCCATCACTTCTGGAAAGGAAGTTCTAACCTGGGCTTGGCAGTTCAAGTCAAGTGCGGGTCAGATCGGTAGCAGCCGGCAGAACACAGGGGCTGAGGTTGCGCAACACATCACTTGCGCTAGCTTACCTCGAGCGGCCCACCGGATTGGCTCAAGCTTTGATGAACCCCAGAAAATCTAGACCGCGATCTCCACCAGGAACTCATCTATCGGTTCGCTCGTTCGATAACAAGCTGTGCATCAATGTAGCCCGTCATCACCGCTCGCGCGACCCGCGGTTTTGCATGGTGGAACAAGATCTCTGACCCATGGCCCCTCCCTCGGGTTTGCAACAGTCGGCCATCCCCTCCGACTTCGAGACGCCTTATCCAGCGCTGGTTCGCTCGTCCACCGCCCCAGTTACGCTGATGAACGGGCAACGTCACGCTCACCACCGCCCCGATCCCTCGCACCTGTCTCCCGAGGATGCCTTCACATCGGCCTCGCCCCCGCGCCGCCCCGGAGTCTTTGACGTCGGAAACGCTTCGGGCAGCGAGATGCGCCCGCGACGAATGCGGCGCAAGGATGACGCCAGTCGGAGTAGGAGTCGGCGCAGGAAGCGGTTCCAGAAACTGCTCTGGGTGAAGCAGTCCTGTATGTTTAGCTCATTTACATCCATCGCGCACTTCTTGGGCTTCCGACTAACGGTACCGTAATATGCAGACCCCGACAACTACACCGACCGAGCCACGTTCCTTGAGAACCTACAACGAAACCCTCGGGTTCAGCCTTACGATTTCTGGCCCTTGGTGGCCGACTCAACCGTCATTGTACAACATGTTTGCTCTGTCATCATATTCATCGTATGTTTTGTCGGCATCTTTCAGGAGCGTGTCAGTCCTGTCTCGGTGGTGGGATGGGGTAGCTTTGCGACCTTCATGGGCTGGTTGTTGTGGGATTGGTGGGTGGGTCAAGAGGAACAGAACGGTGCGGCAGATGGAGTTCCTCGAGCCGGGAGCCTAGGCAGGGAGTTTCGTCCGCCGCGTCGACAGGACTCGGAGATTGCGCTACCAACGCTCAATGCTAGCACTACAAGCATCTATGGTACATCAAATATGCCGTCGGCGGCAAGCTCGAGCACCAATTTGGCTCAGGAACAGCACTCACAGCGACCTGCCTTGGTGGGCAACAACATTACCAACGGCAGCAGCTTGCTGATACCCCGGCATGCACACTCCAAGTCAACCAGCTCGGTGCAATCGGCGACGTCACAAACGAGCGCCGCCCACGCCCGGCAGAATTCAGACGCATACGCGGAATCAATCAACTGGGTCGCCCCGCCGCCGTCACGGTGGGGCCGGGCCAAACAACGGCTAAGCACCATCAAGTCAGCTGTACTTATCACCTTTACACTACTCGGCCTGTCCCCAATCCTCAAGTCTCTGACACGATCGACCTCGTCGGACAGCATCTGGGCCATGTCCTTCTGGCTGCTAGCCATCAACATATTCTTCTTTGACTACTCGGGCAGCTGGGTCGGAGTGCACAAGTTCCCTGTGGCCTCGCTCTCGACCAACGCGGCGCTGATGGCGTCGACAGTACTCGCTAGCCGGCTGCCTTCGACCGGCCAGGTCTTTAGTTTGACGCTGTTCAGCATCGAGGTATTCGGGCTGTTCCCCGTGTTCCGGCGCTATGCCCGTCACCGCAGCTGGCGTTATCACGTAATACTGACGGTTCTGCTGGTCTTGGGCGCCGGGGGAGGTGTAGGTGTGGTGCTTGGGGGCGAGGAGGAGCGGGGACTGCCTTGGAAGAACGGTTTGATTGGCATGATCGTGGGGTGTTTAATCTCAGCGGTGGCTATGGGGGGTTGCAGCTGGTGGCTTATTGGATTGCAGAAGTACAAGAACGAGATATATGGTCCATGGGACCCAGCGAGGCCTATTATCATCAGTCGGAGGCATTGGGATGATGAATGAAATGCGCAAGGAAATGACCTTTACGTGGCATTGATAATAAAGCGAACACTCAAAAACCACCCTTTCTCTTGCCTGCGACCCCCCCCCCCTTCTTCCTTCTTCACTAGTGTGAGGAGTTTCTTCTCAGTTTTGAGAGCTAGCAGCATCCAGAACACCTCAAGTTTCCTCCGCCGGTGTCTGCGGGTTGGCTGTAGTTTGAAGGTGTTTGTTTATATCCAAATAGGTGCAGCGGGGAACTGACTCAGCGGTCAAACCCCCGTGTCGCTTATCATTGACCAGTGTGTAGAGACAAGGCAAGGCATACAATATAAATATCGGCGTTCCGTCGATATTCCCATCTGAATATTCACCTAATTTACTTGCATTTCACTTGATCAATGCTTGGTTGCTAAATATTAAGTGGGTGACATTGTTCTGCACTTTACCTCCGTTACACGCAATGGTTAGTTGTATTGAATAGCTTTTGGACATTTGGTCAAACCTAGAGGGCAAGAAACCAAAGTTTCAAAACTTTCTACAGTTTCTTTTCTTCCGCGGTTAATTATCGCTTACTTCCTAATCAAGCTAAGGCACCTCTCAAACACCATATTTCTCGAGTGAAGCCAATGCCGACGTTCCGGCTCGCATATAATGAACAATAAAGTCAGCATTTCCTTTGCACCGGAGCAGCTTTCGTCCGGTTGGTCGTCTTTGGCTGCGGGTTCGGTGAGCCAAGAGTGGGTGTTTCCGTACTAAAGGGTCGCCATAAAACGCCCTCAGACCGTTCCGTTGTGTCGGCGGCTCTCTGGCACAGCCGCCAAAGCGGCGTGTTGTGTCGTCCTGAGTGAAGCGCTTCGTCTTCTGCATGTTGTCAAGTTGTGTCACCCGAGAGACAGAGATAGTGAGAGTGAGAAAAGTATTTTTGCCAAGATGCAAGCCTGATGGTTCGGTTGAAGCCGAGCATTGTTTGACGGTGCTCAACTGGAGCTCTCCCTTACGCCCGGGCTGGGCTGTCTGTCTGCCCTGTCTTAGCGAGTGCGGGTGCGAGTGCGGTGGATGGAAGGTTTCCATGGTTCACCTCATCGACTTGCATGGGACCCCTGCCGTCTTGGCTGTCAGATTGAGGCTTGCTTGCGCGTTGCAAACTCCAACAAGCTTTTTTCTCTCCCCACGCTACCTTTTCAGCTCCAGCGGAGCCTTGGCGGCCTATGATTTCAGGTGCATATGCGTGTCTTATTTTATCGATTTCATGCCGGCACAAATCCACCGCACTGGCGATCCGACATACTGGGAGCTTTCCTCTCTCGCTTGAGGAGGTCAATCTGAACTAACAGCGAGTGCCCCACCGCAGTGCAATCCCAATACTACGCAACCCTCTGCTGACCACTTGGCACGACGAGAACGTGGAGGGTACCCCCCGAATCTACTCTTTCGAATCTCTGAACCCGAGACTGTGGGATGATTACACTGCCGCTACCATGGTCGACAACCTATCCATCTCTCTGCAAGGTTCTGTTCCTTGGGCGACACTCCAACGTCGCCATAGCCTGTGACGCGATGCTGGTATACGTAAGCCAGCAGGAATTACGGGGTAAACAAGATCGGCAGGGGTCAAAGAGTCTGGACCTCCCGCACGAGAAGGCTGAGAGCGCTCCTTGTCTTATCTCGCATCCGTCTTGGCGGTTAACTCGGTTTGAAGACGGGACGGACATATAGTCAGAGATTGGACCTCGGCGTCTTTGTCCCCTACCAAGCCGGCCTTCAGTGAGCCTTAAGCGTCCGTTTTTGGTCACCACCAAGAGACAAGCTTGTGTTTGCCCCGTGACCAGAAAGCCTCTTATTTCTGCGCTGTTTCCTACTCTAACTGCTTTCTTCACCGGCCCTCACCGGGAGGCTTGAGACCTGGGAGCAGTCGGTTGGCTGAGCTTTTGCATGCTATGCAGTTTACCGGCTAGCCTGCTATTCACCTGCTTGCCCAGATCCCATTTTCTTTGTTAAATGGTTCGAAGTTTGACTGGGGGTAAAGTGGCTTGACCGGGACGGAGGCGGAGGTAAAGACGGGATGTTTTTTACTCCGCTTGAGGACGGTAGGGGCTAACAGGATTCTGGCTTGCAGCTTTGCATAGCCACCACCGTCCACGACGCTTCGTCTTTTCTCCCAGAGCCTCGGACGAGCTTCCGCCTTGGAGCAGGGGTCTCAACAGACGCCGCCTCAGTACCGCTTGTTGGGTCGTAATCCACACGATCCCGTTCTCGGCCCCCAACCCAAGGGGTTCGACCTCGAGCAGATATAACTATCCTGTGTTGCCCCTTTCATCGTGTCACCGAAGTGGAAGACAAGCAAGATAACTACCTATACAGCTCACCAACCCCTGACCCCTGTTTTTCTTTCTCCTTGCTGTCCATCTGTCTTTTATTGACAGCAAATAGGTTTTGCATACCACTATTTTGAGTCGTGATCATCCCGCGAAGCTCACAGTAGGTACCCAAGGCAGCCATGTCTACCACGGAGCTTGATTGCTTCAACAATCCGACCGACCCCCTGTGCGAAGCCGACACTGGTTTTTATCTCTACAAGGTCAGCCTGCCAGCAAATGCCCTATTCGCCGCCATCTTTGGTCTCTCGCTGCTTGGCTTCATCGGCACCTATGCCGCCACGCGGCGCGGCCTAGGCTTCACCCTCGCCATGGTCGCCGGCGTCATCCTCGAGATCCTAGGCTATGCGGGCCGCCTGATGAGCTATAAGAACCGGTTTGACGAGAACGGCTTTTTGATGCAAATCTGCTGCCTCACGATTGCCCCGGCCTTCCTTGCAGCAGGCGTTTACCTCTGCCTACGGCGCATCGTCTACGCTTTTGGGCCCGAGAACTCTCGCATTGCGCCCGAGACCTACACCCGCTTCGTAAGGCTCTCTATCTCTTCTCATGCTCCCTATTACTTTGCTCTAACCTAGAAACTAGTTCATCCCCTGCGATGTGGTTTCTCTTGTCCTCCAAGCTGCCGGTGGCGCCATGGCTTCCATCTCCTCGCACAACCACAAGTCTACCGCCACGGGCGATAACATCATGATTGCTGGTCTCTCTTTCCAGGTCCTGACGCTCCTCATCTTCATTGCCGTGACCGCCGACTTCGGCCTCAATGTGCTCCGACGCCAACGCAAGCTAGGCGCCGCCGCCCTCGAACAGTCCGAGACGGCACGTCAGGTGCGCGGCAGCCTTCGGTTCCGCGGCCTGCTGGTTGCGCTGGCCATCGCGACGGTCTGCATCTTTTGGCGGTCCGTGTTCCGCGTGGCAGAGCTGAGCGAGGGCTGGACTGGGCCGCTCATGAAGAGGCAGGACCTATTTATCGGGTTCGAGGGCGTGATGATTGCGGTCGCATGTGTAGTCCTCAACGTCTTCCATCCGAGCGTGTGCTTTGCCACGATGATGGACGGTGCTGGGGGTCTGGGGAGCAAGAAGAAGGCTAAGGGGGAGAAGGGGGAGTCTAGTAGTGACGCTGATGGTGTAACAGTATAAGTGGGCATGGCTAACAACGACGCTGGATTGGTGCTTCGGGTATAGAAGGTGTTGAGTGTGATGATATGGACAGAGTTGTGATAGAGCTCCTCTGTTAGTGGGTGAGACTTGGATTTAGCGTTGAGGAGCCACGGCCTACCTTTTTCATATGTCACCTTCTAGCCGTGTTTTCTTTGAAATAAATTTCATCGATAAAATAAAAATTACAATACTTTTTTATAGTAAATGTATTTATTGTGTCTGCAAGAAGACTGCATTTCTTCAATATGTTGACGGGGGTGTAAAGGGGTCAATTGGTGATCGTTCAACAATGCACAATCCGCACGGTCCAGATGCAGCTTGATGAAAGGCAGCCATCCCAGCTCACCGCATACCGATCGTTAGATAAGGTATTCAGGTATCACAAACACAGCTTAAAACCTCCTAGGAGAAAAGAGAAGAAGTAGAAGACAGTTTCATGGACATCGTTTGGCACGGCTTGAGTGTCGCGTAAAGGAGGAAGAGGCAAAAGAGACAAAAGTTTGCGCCAGCCGCGAATCGAACGCGGGGCCCATCGATGGCAACGATGGATTTTACCACTAAACCACTGGCGCTGCTTCTCATTGGATAGGAGGAGCAATTGTTAATTTAGCCTATGATAGATTTTGGAAGTGAGTGCAAAAAGAAACTCATCGTCCAACAAGCTCATGGGTTCAGCGAATATTAGCTGAAACCACTTGTATTTCGTAAATTCAATTGAACCCTGGCTGACTGTCATAAATTGAAATCTCATTTTCCCTTCATTGAGTCGCTCATCCCCTAAATATATGGCTCTCTCAATGCTGCCAGGGGGAGAGCAATGGTGTGCAGCGTTTGCCATCTCTGCTCGTAGTTCATCTTTGGCTGTCAGTCTCTACGTCCATGGTTGGAGAGCTGCCGGCTTCGTTGCCGTGCCCCATACATTCGCTGATTCTTCTGGGACTGGTCTGCACGCGCCGTAGACGAAGCTTGATGCGGACATAAGCCCTAGATAGGCCCTTGCATCGGCATCCTTGAAATTACACTCCATGATGGGATGCTCACACTCTGCGTTGTAGTTTCCCGTCTCTTCCCAAGAGGATTTCTTGTTTTGGTCGGTAACCTTGCCCATATTCGAGAATGACGACCGAGTAGCACTTGTGGCGCATTCGGTCTGTTTCTGCTCATAATTCAGGGACTCCGACTCCTGCTCCGACTTTGACTCCGACTTTGACTCCGACTTTGACTCCGACTTTGACTCCGACTTTGACTCCGACTTTGACTCCGACTTACTCGGTTCTCGCCCGGTCCATCCACGTCCATCTTGTCGTGGTTCGAGTCCAAATCTGAGTTCGGCATTCTTGATCTGACGGGCTCGTTGCTGACATCCCTATTTTCTTGTTTTATCTCGTCGTCTTCCTCCTCCTCTAGCAAGTCTTCGATGTTCCCCAGTGGACTGATCCTCGGTTCAAGCATCTCAAGATCCTCGAGTATGTCCCGCTTCCGCATCTTCCATAAGCTTGTGGCGCAAACTCGGTCCTTCGTCAGTAGATCATCGATGAACACATCCACGTAAGTCAGCGCTGTCCCAGCGCGGCCCTTCCTCCTCAGCTTGCGCTTATCCTCAAGCAACGGCTCCAGCCATTGGTACACATCCTTATCCTGCCTCGTCAACCGTATGTAGAAAGCAGCCAGCGCGCGCAGGTACTTGAACTTGTCGCCGCCAAAGCGTAGGTACTCGTCGAGGATGGCGTCGCTAGGCGCGAGCTGCAGCAGCTTGAAAGTGAGACAGAGGAAGGGCGTTGGTTTCTGCACACTGCCGTAAACTCCACCGATGAAGTCAACGTGCTCGACGACGCGATCGACAATGTCGGCCTCGTTGACGCCGAAGCACTGCTCCTTGTAGAAATAGCACTCCACGATGCGCTCGCGCACCGCCTTCTCCATGATTGTCGCTGGGTTTAGTCCATTAGGCGCAAGCGACCCCGACGAGCCGCGCTCGTCGAGGAAGCGCTTCTCGTCGGCGCGATGGAACTCGGATTTCTTCATGATGGCGGTTCTTTTTCTTTGTTTTCTTCTTTTCGTATGGTGAGCGCGGTGTTGAGAGTCGTGGCTGAGGACCTATGTGACTTGATCATCAATTCAGTGGTCGGTTACCTGCGACCCCACCTGAATTTGGAGCTCCAAAAATGGCCCCAGCTTTTTTGGGGGTTTTCGGCGGATGCAATCTTTGATAAGCGATTGTTGCCTGTCCAACAAGGCCGATTTGTTTACGGACCTAGCGGACCTCGCACAGCATCACTTCCACGTTGGCCAAGAGGTTGAGCGACGAGAATGAGGAGCTGGTTCCTCAGTCCAATACATCAAACTACAACTGCAGCTTCCCGTCCGACATCCATATCCTTGATATATCGAGCTTCTATTGAACCTGAATCCCCAGAGAAGATATACACGCATCTTGGTCCAGAGCCATGCTGCTCACATCAACGCAGGTGTCGGTTGCCGTCTCGTCCGGCGTCGGTGCGTTTGCTTTCAGCCGCTTCCAGTCCTCAACGTTGCAACCCTCATGCAAGCTTCTTTTTACTAAACCCAATAACTACAGTCTTCGTCTGCACCACTGCCCTCTTCCTCAGCGGCTACGCCATTCAACAGCGAACCCTACGCGACTTGCGCGAGTCGATTAAGCCCGGCCCGCGGCCGTCCCCCAAAATATTCTTACCAGATCGGTTCAAAAAGACAACCACTGAGCTCGAGGATGGCACCGTCATCGTCCTCGAGGACGACAACCACGATAACTTTGGCCGCGGTCGGGGCCGGAACCGGAGCGGGAGGAACCGCCAGGTTGTAGTGGAGATCAAGCCAACACTCCCCGAAGAGGCGATAAATACAGGAGCGGAAGTGAACATACCAGACCAACAACGTCCCATGGTACGGCCCCCCAAAGACTCACCTCCGCCAACACGAACCGTCCGCCGGCCTCAGCAAAAACCCCGGCCTCGACCCGCAGAAAAATATCCAGAGCCCCCCGCCCCCGCCGAGAATGCCAACAGCAACTATGATCTAGTTGATGAGCCCGACCCTGAAAAGCCGCAGAAGCAAATCAGCCGGGCGGAGCGGCGGCGGCGCATCAAGGAAGAGATCCAGCGGCTGGCGGTCGGCGGGGAACGAGGCTATTACCAGCGGCGGCTGTGGTGATGACCATGATGGGTTTCTGGCGGAGTGTGTGTTATACATTGCCATGCCGCGGAAGCCGAAGGGTGTCGTCAGATGAGGTAAAGCCGATATGGTTGAATAGGTGGGCTATGATATTGGATACGAGATTGGACATGGATCGGATACGGTTGCGCTTTATGACTTTGGGATGAGATTAGCGTCTACCTCTTATAAGAGGATGTTTATGCTTTATATTATATTTGATACCGGGGGTTTCATGCACTTTGAAGATCAGTTGAGCATGAGATTGGTATGGTCAAGCGCATTTGGTGTCAATATATGGCGGATTTCCTGCCTTAGGGACTGCACACCATGAATGGGGGATAGTTGGCATGAAACTTGCGTATATGCGAGTTATTATATTGGCGTGATTTGGCTTTACCGCCACCTTTGGAGCTCATTCCGCCATGAGACCATGTTGCCCACCCCATATGTCCTTGAATGCGCTCTTGCTTTGAGCGGGTTTGCCTTCCCATACCGATACTTTTCCCCTGATGCAGCAAGAAAACCCGGCCAGCAAAATCTGACTCGACATGACTCCGTTACACGCCTCTTCCCAAATATGTATGCCCCTGCTTGATTTGCAATTTCAACTCGCACGGGGCTGCGCTACAACCATGCTCGCTGCTCCTATCGTACTTCATCAGACAAAAAAGACGCCATCACTTCCTCAAATATGATGAACCCCACGTCGACCGCCCGCTGGTGTTGCTACTACTCCTTGAGCTGTCCTTGTTGTACGCGATGGGGCGGGAACTCGGGAGCATCCAGAGATCGTCAGCTGCTAATAGGCCGTGACTCATCGACGCGCCGCTCTTCAGGGCCTGTAGTCGATTAGCAGCATGTCGCTAGCCAGGCGCTCTTGGGCCGATATCATGATGGTATCAACAACTCACCAAGCAGAGCTTGCACCTCTCTCCAAACTTGGCGACTGTGTTGCGGCAGTTGATGGAGCCCTGAATCCGGGCCGTTAGCTCCTGGCCAGTGCTGGACTTGGGCTCACATACATAGTAATTTGCGCAATAGCAGGCGTTTACGGTATTCATTGTGACCTCGTGTTGTTCGTTTGCTGATAACTGGAGCTCGATAGAAGGAATCGGCCGAGGAGGTAGTGAGGCGACAAGCGAAGCAGCAAAGAGTTTTGCGTTTTATACGATTCCCGGAGCGGAGAGGCGAAGCTAATACGGGTCGAGTACAAGGTAACGAGGCAAGGCAAGGCGGTAGACGTCACTTGAGTTCGGGGTTGATGAGGAAAAGTAAGAAGGAGGGAAAGCCGAGGGAAGCTCCAGATTAATATGCCTAGCGAGGAGATACTGTAACTAAGGCGAGGCAAGACGTGTGGTGTAGCTTGCGCAGGGTAGGTCGAGGTACGTAGCAGGATTAGGTGGTAGGGAAGGGATGAAGGAGGCGACCGGAGTACGGGGGTCATCCATACAGCATACAGCTTCATACACCAAGCTACCCTTGCCTACCTATCAAAGAAGAAGCGCGAAAAACAGCGAAAGGGGAAATAACAGAGAAGGAGATGCACGGAGTTTCCGGCAGGCCCCCTGCCCCGGACCGTGCAGCTTCTGATACGCAAGACCCAAACTTTCTGCCTGATTCGTCACTACTCACTTGATGAGCGGGCGGGAATGATGAAACTACAGAACACTCAACTGTGACTGACTGAAAGCAGAGCAGCAAGGAGAGAGAGAAAGAGAGAGGGTAATGGAAAAACACAAAACCCCCCTCAGCCAGGCTCATGTCGTACGGCCACAACAGCCCAGGCGTGTCCGGGTATAGCGGTTTTGCGCCCCAAAGGAGTTGCCAACTTCAGGCGCCGTCGGCCGAGACGGCCGACATTGAAAAGGCGTCAAACTCTGCGTCCTGCTCTTCCCATCACGCGACGCCATCCCAAACCCCTCCCACGACACCCCTCTCCCGAGCCCATTCCCGAGGGGCTGGCCATTGAGGTGTGCTGCCGGGGTGGCTTCCCCGGTTCACCCATCCTCGTCGGATGGCGCCAACAGGGAGGGAATGACGCCCACGGGAAACGGTGGTCAGAGGAGGAGGGGGGGGGGGGGGGGGATAGCTGAAGCTGTCGTGTGGTGAGTCGATGATGCTCAACGGCATGCGTATATGCATGCAATGCGAGGCAGAGACATGGGTGGGTGATGCAGCCATCCCAATTTCCAACCTTAGCAGCACAAAAGGAAAAAAGAAAGGCTGTGGAACACACTTTGCATCTTGCCGTAAGCGGCGCGCAGGGAAAAAGGGTAGACGCAGCCAGCAGAAAAAGGCGGCTGCCCGTCAAACCTGGGGAACCCTAGAACCGCAACGACGGATTGGTGGGTGGGGGCACGGTTGGGCTGCAGCAGCAGCGCCTCGCGAGCGGGGTGTTCCCCCCTGGAACGTTATCTGGTTGGCCGCTGGATGGACATGCTTAGTCCTCCCGGCCGGCAAGCGGGCTGGTGGGGTAACAGAAATGGAGCTTGAATGGCCTGCCGTAGCTTCCGATCGAGATCGAGGAACGGGAGAGCATCTGTGAGCATCAATCACGTCGGGGCTGTTCGGCGGCCGAGTTCAACAGGCAAATGGCCGAACGCGTGTCTTGCTCTGATTACCTTACTTTGAAACTATATATGCGAGTCGCTGGAAGCAAACATCCAGCCTGTCGAAGTCCAGGAAAAGACCAAAACCCTTGCAGCCCAGGACCGATACCGATAAACCGTTGATTCGTGTGCAACCCGAGATGTCAGGTTCAGACGTTCAAATCAGGGTAGTTGGCCACCCACCCACCCAACTGCCCTGGCCTTTTGTCCAAGGAACTCTCAAGCATCTCGAAAACCGGAAAGCTGCGGCTTCCATTCTCATCGACCGGTGGGTACGGTACACCACCTATGAGAGCCAGACCGTTACTCACCGGCCCAGCAGCGAACATGCGAGCAGCGAAGTGAAGCACCTCTGAATCGAGGCGGATCGAGAGTCTGGATGCGAGGGGGGAGAGTTGCGAGAACAGCCACAAGGTTATGAGACCTGCATCCTTACGCACATGTCTGTAGCAGGCTGATTTGGGGAAATAGGAAATGACGCTGGCAGGTCAATCAAGCAAGTCGCAGCTCCTTCGTCCAGCTCACCCTGTCCCCCATCCCACATCCCCCATCCCGCCTCGCTCCGGCTCCCCCTTCCCACCCTGGCCTAGCCAAGTTGGGAAAGAGGCGGAAGAAAAGTAAACAGCCTCACAACCCCCCGCAAGCTCGCCGATGAATCGGTCGATCCAGTGCATGAAGCGGCACCGGAAGACGCTAGTCTCGTCAGCCCACCGACATCCAACATGTAGTGTCCGTAGGCTCGAGACTTTGGCGTGTGGGGTCTGCCCGACCTACAGCTCACTCGAACGGTTCATGTGAAACTTCTTCCCCCGGAAAATTGGCGCCTCCGTCCGACCCAGAACTGGCCACACGATCGCACACGATCGTCCTCTGCCACGTTGCACCTTCGGGAACACTAGTTAATGGTTTTTGGTCGTCAGCTTCGATGGTATTATGTTGTGTAACACGGTCCTAGGGAGTGTGGCAAGTTAAGTTGGGATATTATTCATTCGTTTGACACTGCTCCTGAATTCTCTCGACGGCAAATGTAACGGGGATCAAGTACCTTCACTGGGTGGCGCAAAAAAATGTTAAATCACGCTGGCTAGCTAGTTTGATTCGACATCGACAACATACTTGGCGTTCGATATTACCCCATGTCAACACAAACCCAGCCCGACTCACAACTCACATCACAACTTCTGTACTGCATCCTCAGCCGAGTCCATCCCTACTTCAAACAAGCGAGTCGACGAACCTGAAATGTCCGGCATCTTTCTGTTTATCTCTCATTCTCTCCCCACCCTGCCCCCCACTAACTTTGAAGAAAAGAAATGATGTTACACAGCCAAAAAAAAAAAAAAAAAAAAAAAAAAAAAAAAAAAGGCCCATTACAACCCACGATATCAATTCGCTGGCCATGTGAACAGCTAGAGAGAAGAAGAAAGAAGTAGGCAAAAACCCAGCGCTGAATCGGAAAAAGCGGAATCGAACCACCTCTTGCTTCTACTCCTGCCCGCGACCCCAATCTCACCAACACCACCATCCCGGCGCCTTTTCTCTTACGAACAAGCTCCCACATGCCAAACTGTCAAATACCACTGGGTCAAGGTCCGAGCCTCGACTGCCCCCCTCCACCCCTCGGCACGATGCTACTTACTCCAGAGGGCGGTGGTGCGTTGGCAGTGCCATGATACATGTCTGACTTTCTCTGGCTCTTCCAAAAGTCAATCGCTTCAATGACATCCTCACCACGTTCATCCTCGTATGCCAATATAATCTATGCACTCATTAGCAGGTCGTTTGAAAAATTCATAGCTGTAGAGCCCACCTCGTGTGTACTGCTGTGCAGCATGCGGATGTTCTTATGCGGTACAATATGTACCGATAAGTTGTCAATATGCCTCAGCTCAATAAAGTTTGGCTCAAACGCCAGGATCCACGGGTAGCTCAACGCAAACGCTTGCGGCGTACCCTCCCAGTCAAGCCTCCACTCGGGCCGCGCCCGCCAACCGTTCCTGTTGATGAAGAACGAGAACTCGCTGTAATTGAGCAGGAACTCCCCGTTGAGTCTCTCAATGTGGATCGGCTTGACGCCCTCCTTCCTAGCAACAAAGTCAAGTGACGTGTCGGCCTGGTCAAGCAAGGACTGCGTCTCGAGCGTCTCGAGGCTCACCACTTCAAACCCGCGCGCGCACCCCACACAAAGCTTAGATTTGAGAAAGTGGACCGAGCTCGATTCGGTAGGGATGTAAAATTCCTTAAACGGCTTGAGCCCGTCCTGACCAGCGCCGAACACCCTGCTCAGGCCTCTCTGCCCTCCAGTTCTTGACATGGCATCGTTCGGCTCATACACCTTTATTGTTGTCGACAAAGCAGAGCTCTTGACACAGCACACTAGGTGGTGACCGAGGCAGATGCCTGTCTTGAAGAAGTTGCAGTGGCTCTGGATCTTCTTGCCCCGCTTAGATGAAATGAGCTCGTTTGGATCTAGAGCGGAGAGCTGGTAGGAATAGAGTGATCTGTTAGAAAGTACCAACAGAAGCTGATACTCTTCAAGGACGTCCACTTGTGTCACGTTTTGTACGTCTATGACCCGCTTCGGGGGTGCTTCCTTGTCCCTTGATCTGCGGTCTGAGACGTAGATGCCATTGTCCGTTCCATATATTAGCTTGCGGCCGCCATCTGTGCATTTGTTAGTATATCACCTCTACAAGTGTCATCATACTTGGCACATACCGAATGGCGCAGCACAGTTGACCTTGTTCTGGCTTGAGAAAAAGCCGGCCGATATGATAGTTGTATTGAGGAAGTCGGCCCGGGCCCTCAAGCGCTGCTGAGCCGTGTCGATGAATTCGAGCCACTTCTGCCGGGCCGTTTGGTTGGCGGCATACAGAGTTAGCTCGTAGCCATTCTTGCCAAGATGTCGGAAGGTGATTGGCCAGCCATCTCCCTTCTTCGCCTCATTTCCGGAGGTGCGGAGAGCAGGAAGCAGGCTTGATGACGATCTTTTGACAGAGCCTGACTGAGGGATGACTTCTTCCATTTCTTTGATCGAGAGCAACTCTAAGGGGATGGGCTGCACACCGTGTTAGCATTTCGATTTGTATATCTGTAGCATTGTATTTGTTGGTCCTCACCCTGCGGTACGCCTTCATCTCCTCAATCTTGCCGATTTGCTTCAGCCGTACGAGAAGTACGGCATGATCGAACAAGAATGCTGTGATGTCCGCCTGTTCTGTGGGCGACTTCTTCAGCTGACTCTTGAAGACAAGCTCTCGGCCCTCATCTGTGAGTTTAAGGTCCACTTTCTCATTTGGACGGAACTTGAGCTGCTCATGTAGACGCCGGAGATTAAAGCGGTTCTCGGCCTTGCCTGATTCGGTATTCACCCTGCTCAGCAAGTCCCTGATCATGACGAGAACCTTGGGAATGTCGGCCTTATCTGGATTGTCGTCCTCTGTAAACTTCAACACATTCTCGAGGAGTAGCGGGTATCGAGCTAGTCTCGTCGTAGGCTTCGTTAGGTAACCGTTGAGTTCCAACTTCCTCGACTCCCTCCGCCGTTCGACATCGTCCACAAACTTGGCGAACTCCTTGTTGATCGACCGCTCGTTCTCAAACTCGAACTTTCCTTCCAGCTGCTTGCTTCCGTAGTAAATAAATGGCTCGAACTGAGGCACGAACTCCAAGAAGATGTCTCCGACGTTCTTGACGACCGGGTGTTTCTGCTGTCTTTCCGTGAGGGACTTGGCAAACCGAGAGCTGACTGCGTGAATACTTGGAGGGTCGGTAATGTTGCTGAATATATTTCGTACGACGCGCTCCCGGCGCTGTGGCGGAATCGCCGACATGCCGTTAATCTTTCCCTTGAGTGGCAATATCCAAAAGTCCCTGAGGTACTCGAGATCCTTGACGAAGTCTCGCTCTGTGTAAAATATCTCGGAAATCACCTCCTGTCGCTTCTTTTCTTTGTCGGTGATGCTATCCGCAATTTCCTTAGGGACGCTGTTGATCCAGAGCTTCTGTTCGTCCGTCTGATCGACATCGTCGTCGTGCAGCGTAGCGTCTCCCTCCTTCCTCAAACCAGGACCTGCCTTGAGGTTTAATCTCGAAACCTGTTCTAACCGTCGCGGGCATGCTATCGAGTAGCACAGCTGATCCTTAGTGCAGGTGGGCGAGTAGCACTCAGAAAGTAAGACAAATACTCCATTGACTGCGGGTTTCTCCTCCGTCTCCTCCGTCATGGTTTCCCGGAATTGGTACATCTCGTAGGTTGAGTCTCGTAAACGGTGCTCGTATGTGACATCGTGGAAGAATTTTTGCGCATCTAGGGCTCGACCAAGGAGTAAGGCCAGATTTCTATCCGTTGTCCTAATAATGTAGGAAAGGACATCGACGGCTTCCGCGCCGCTGAACGCGAGCTTGTATGTCAGCTCGTTCTTCGTCCTATCACCTACAACTATCTTCCGCCGGAAGCACTCGGCAACGCGGGAGAGCAGAGCCGGATACACAATCGGAGGCCTGATTTTTGCTGTTGGTGGGCGCTCGCTGTTGACAGAGCCAGAGACCGACGGCCGATGCACCAGTGTTTGCGTCTCCGTCCTGTCAGATAGAGCGATCGACGGGGCTATAGTTGAAACCATTGACATAGTCCTGCCATCGGTGCCGGGCGATGCCATGCTCATACCTCTCGTTTGGGCACCAGGCGCGTACGCATTTGGGTATGCAGTATTGGGTCCCATCTGGCCAGCGGCCATGGATGCATGCTCGGGTGAGGTGGGTCCAACGCCCGGCGGCCTCCGGTTTGGAATCACCCGTCCACTCATAGTCTGGTGGGCATCGCGATCGTACGAATTGTAGCCCGTCATCGACATGGACCGATCCTCCGTGTGTCTCTCCGGCACAACCCGGCCCTGCGCGGTTGTTCGGGATGAGGGCGTGTTGTACTGGGCGTGCCGAATCGCATTCACTGGGGCTTGCTGGTGGTAAGCCTGCGGCGGGGGGGTATACGCTGGCTGCCTCGGAGCGCTCGCAAGAGACTGTGACCGATAGGGGTCGGAGTTCATGGCAGGCGCGGGGGGGCCTCCTCCATGAAACCTCTGCGAGGGGTTTCGTGGTGGTGGCCCGTTGTCGTAGTAGCCCTGGGATGGCGGGCCTCGCACCGACTCTGTTCGTGGCGGCATTCCCTGGCGCTGCGGTTGGTGGTACTGCTGTTGCGGCGGCATCATAGACCCCTGACCCGGGCCCGGGTATGGTCGCCGTGGCTGCTGCTGCTGCTGCATGTACTGAGGCGATGGAACTTGCCCGCTAGACGCGGAGCGCTGACCCTGATAGTAGCCATTTCCCATGCTGCCGTCCATCGGGCGCCGTGGCAGCGGATCCGAGTATCCCTCTCCTCCCCCCCTCTGCGGCGACGGTCGTGGGGGAGGCTGCCGTTGCATGCCTGATGTATTCGACATGCTTGAAACGCTCGACGACATAGTTTGTGTGCGTTCACTCTGTATCAGAGACGGCGGGGGAACTGAGGAGGTCATGGTCTGCGACCGGCCCGGAGGCGGTGCAGCACCAAAGATGTTGGAAAAGGCGGCATCTCGCTGGAAGTTGTTGGCAGAACCGTACTGGTTTGGCCGCTGGGGCGGCATTCGATCTTGCTGGTAGTCGGCCATTTTCCTACGTCGCTGGTGGGGGCAAACTGGCGTTAGCGATCCATTAATCCTAATTATGCTTTCTACTCGACCTAGTTCTGCATGTATTTTCTCCGTACAGGAAGCTACAGGAGCTACGGGCAGCCAGCCAGCAGGGCGGGGAGAACGCGGGTCTGCTGCGTGCTGCTCGATGGAGACTCAGGGTCCCAGATGGTTTGCAATCAAAAGTGGAGAAAGTGGTGAACTTACTCGCGTCTCGGCGTCGACGGGCTGCCGACTACCCTGACCCGGAATTGCCTGTGAGAAGTGCCCAGCAGCGGCGGCGATATTGTCGCTGGTCGGTCGCTGGTGGTGTGGTCGGGCGCAGTGTGGTGTCGTGGGACTGTATAAAGGCACTGGAGGACTGTGGAGGAGGATGGGCGACGTCCTTTCGACGACGTTTCCGGCTGTGACACGGACGGGGGAGTGACGTTATTGGGGGCCGGCGGACTTGATCCCCTAACAGATTTTTTGGCCTGCTTGCCGTGTAGCGTGTGCAGCGTGTGCCAGTGTGCAGTGTGCAGCTGGGGGATGGTTGGAGGAACAATCCTGCAGTCTATCCGAATCAAGCAGGCAGCTACAAGGGATACTTTGGAAATTCCAAAGCCTAGATTATCGCCTGCCCTTCTCCGTTGAAGCCTACTACTTGAAGGGTTGGAGGCTGGACGTGAGGCGAAAGAAACAGTCGAAACAGGTGCTCGCCATGGCAGCGACGGGACGGGAGCGATGCAGGAAGCGCAGCTTGTCAGGCCCCGAAATGCATTTCACGATCCACTAAATCCAAGCTCCGCTGATGGCCCATCGACGACCCTGGTTGGACGACCCCCTGTTCCCGAATTTCTGCTCCTCGCCTGGCAAAGCCGGGCCTGACTGAGATAAGAAGGCGACAAGAGCAAGATAATAGCCTGTGCTTGTTCATCGTCTAAATCACACGTCGAACGAGAACAATTGGGAGGGCTAATTTTCCACATTGGGCAGAAAACCCGCAAAATATATCGAGAAGTGCATCGGTTGGGCGTTGTAAAAACAAGCCTTTGCATGTGCAACCCTACCTAATCTCCTAAGATCTACGGATACTATGAGCACCGTTTATCGTTTATCGCGAGGCCTCTTTTCGTCACGGCGTCTCTAGGCAGTTAAGAAACGCCGTGCGGTCGGGTGCGTGTGCATTCATAACAACGGCGGTTCACGTCAAGCTCGATGCCGCTACAGTCGCAGGAAGCGGAAAAATAGTCTATTGCAGTTCCATTACAGGTTGACGGCTACCTTGATCATAATGTAGCACTTGGTGCACCTCCACGGCCAAGCATCAAGGCACCTGCAGGACAATTCCGGGCAGGGAGGGGAAGGAGCGGACGGGTGGGGGATGGATGACATATCACGTGATGTGGGAGTTGGCTCCTCATCTTTGAAAGTGGAGCTCTCTTGACCTGGCTTTGCGTGTGCGTTGTAGCTGCGCCGCGCAAGGTACTCAAAAAGCAGACAGCTCCCCGTCGCCATCCAGTCCACGACACTGTGAGCTTGCTTCGCTCCGCAACGCCCTTCGCCGCCCCTATCTTAGGCTTCCTATAATTCTCCTGCAAGGATTGCCTAGATCCCATCGACGTTGCCCACAATGGCAGAATCAGAGCTGAGCCCGAAATTCGCGCCGTTCATTGGCATGGTAAGCACCGCTGAATCCTGAGGCCGGCAGCATCCCGGTTAGCCGTGCCCAGAAACATCATGGTATAATACGCGGCTTTACTGACAGTTGTTTTCTTTTTCAGGGCGGCATCGCAGCAGCCATGATCTTCGGCAGTACGACCTCCTATCTGCCTTTCCCCGCCATCACTCTCCGAGCATACCCTATGATACCCCTTTACCTCGCATTCCGCAACGGCTGACAATAGCATCACAACTTTTAGGCATGGGAGCCGCATATGGCACCGCAAAATCGGGCATTGGTATTGCAGGCGTGGGAACCTTTCGGCCGGATCTGATCATGAAAGTGAGAGCCCCTGAACTATACAACGAGAAAGATCGAGGGAGGGAAAACGGATGACGACGACTACTGCATCAATACTTTCCCTACGGGATGAAAGAGGCCCAGGATTTTGTGCTAACATGAGCCCATAGTGCCTCATTCCCGTTGTCATGTCCGGTATCATCGCCGTCTACGCCCTTGTCGTCTCGGTCCTCATCGCCCAGGATCTTGCGCCCCCGTCGTCGGGAGCCAACTACAGCTTGTTCAAGTCCGCCACCCTATCCCAGTTTTCGTGCAGGCATTAGCAAATTCCTTTGCAAGCAGATACTGCCCAATTATTTCCGATACAGAAACTGACGCATGGTGCCGTTTAGTGGTTTCATGCATTTGGCGTGCGGTCTCTCGGTTGGTCTCACCGGTCTTGCTGCTGGTTACTGTATCGGTATCGTGGGCGACAAAGGTGTCCGATCATACATGCTTCAGTCCAGAGTCTTCGTCGGCATGGTTTTGATTCTCATTTTCGGTGAAGTACTTGGACTCTACGGGTAAGCAACTGGATGGAGATAGCTGAAGAACGATTGCCCGCTGACTTAGATATAGCCTAATCGTCGCCCTTATCCTCAACACCAAGAGCAAGGGTTAATCTGCTTGACATGCGGCGGAACAGAGCAGGGTGTACAAAATGTGTACCAGAAAGAGCAAGACCAAGTGACAGGATGGTTGTGATTAATCGCATTTGGCCTGGCGTTGTCGGATGTGTATATTGTTTTGTAGCCGCATAGAGAAGGCTTGATGGGTTAACCGGGCACAGGAATGAGGTCACAATTCATATCTTCCCAATCTTCACCAGCCAACCACTCATGATCCTTTTCGCCCTTGCAACACCGCAGGTCGCTGAGTCAGATCATGCCGACGTGTTTCGCCAGTTTAAATAACCCTTCGCATCCTATGTAAGTCAAGAAGGAGCCAGTTCCTCTTTTTAGCTGTCTCCCGAAACTGATATCAAAGTAGCAAATGTAAGCGTGATCCTCTCGATCTCTCTCTCTCTCTCTCTTTCACACACACAGGCACTATATTCAATGTATTCCCAAGGCGTCTTGCCCTTATTTAATTGACTAGTATCAAACTATGGCAGTTATATGAATGAGAGAGAGGACAGAATTGTTCTCAACCGCCATCTAGTGAGTCGAGTCAATGCAAGAGGCTGTTGAAAACGCCCTACGGTGATGTTGCTGCAACGATGCCAGGAAAACAAAGATATCCGCCCATTCCTACGACCGATGATGATGAATAGACTTATGGTAGCTCCCGTCCGAGAAAGTGATAGCAGTCGGAATGAATGAAGGAGAATCGAGATAAACCAAGCGGAACGCAATGTACCCCGAACCACAGAAATTGGGGCAAGATCAATAAGCCGCCACCTTCGCGCCGAACCATGAAAACAAAAGAAAGATGCACCGGGATCTGATCCTCGTTCAATGCGCTCAGCCTGCAAACCACTCAAAACCTTTCGCAGCCTTATTCCCCAGTCGACATTCACCTCGCCCTACTCTCGTTCGTCGCGCAGGAGGAATCCAGCTATGGACCAGTTACCCACCCGGACCAAAGCCTTTACTCCTCCCTCATTCTTATCTCCCCCTCACGGGCATTGACAGCCTCCCCGGCCTTGAAAACACCACCGGGGCCGACGGCGACGCAAAACTCATCCCACGCCCTGCACCAGCCACAGACCCGTTACCACCCAACTCCCCCAGAAAGAAATCCCACCTTCGATCTTCCCGAATCAAGACCTCATCTCCCACATGCTCCCTCGCCAGGCGCTCGCGCCGCGCCCGCGCCGCGGCCTCCTCGCCAACAAGATAGGGGTCCTCGAGCGGACGCATGCGGTTGCGCTCTTCCTCCTCGATGCGGTCCAGCACCGCGCGCTTGATGCCCTCGAGCCGCGACATGTTTGAACTAGTCGTCTGGGCAGTCACGCGCCGCAGGGCAACAGAGTGGTAGTGACGAGCGGTGGGGTTGGAGCTGATAGTGGACCAGGACGGGATGCGAAATTGAGAGAGGGAGGGGACGTCGGAGGCGCGTCGGATCGGTCCGGTCGGAACCGGAGGCAAGCCTTGGCGTGGAGCCGAGCCGGGTCGGATGGGCTCCGGGCTGAGGAGCGGGGTTGGTGGGGAGCGGGCAGGCGGCGAGTAGGGCGGGACGGGCTCGGGGTTGTGCACGGTCGAATGGTACGAAGGGGCTTCGGAAGCTGAGGTTGTGTGAGCGGACTCCTGAAGGCGAGGCGCCGAGCGGGGAGGGGGAGATGTCCGGTGATGCAATTTCACGGCTGCATAATGACGGACCAAGAAACGGGGCAGTTGGTACTCACTGTAGGAGGGCGCGGCCGAGCGGATCGAGGCGGTTTCAAAGTCCTCCGGGCTAATAGTCTCGATCACCGCAGGGGCGTAAGGGGGCGCACTCATGTCCACCATAGATGCCATGATGTCGCGACAGGCGTTGTTCTCGCGTTGGAGATGTGCGGTTTAGGGAGAGAGAGAGAGGGTGAGGGTGAGGGTAGGGCTAAGCAGTCGGTAACCAAGAACTCGGGCTCGGTAACTTGTTGAACCAGCCGAGGAATGTGAGACGGCAACAAGTAGACTCCGATTGTAGGTATTCTAGCGGCACGGCAACAGGCAGCATCTAAGCGAGACGGCAAGCAAGAGTTGGGGAGGAAACTGGGTCAACCGACTCAAACCCAGTCTCTGCGCACTGTCACGGAGAGCCTGGTGGTTTTATGTTTTTGTTTTCCGCTCAACGGGACAACAGAGACCACGGCTGCAGTGACACGTGAGATATGCAGGAGAGGTCAAGAAGGGATCACCTAATTGGGAGGTTGGGCTTCGCAGGGCGGCCACACCTATCTACTCGGGGATTGGTGTAGGTCCGGTCCTGCGAGGGGGGTGGTATTCTCGAAGAAAGCAAGGGGAGCGAGGAAGCACGAAGGGACAGGACGCCAACAGCTTGCATCCTTGGGTGCGCATGGCGGCCAAGATAAAGCTCGTCTACTGGCTCGTCGTCATTATCTCATGGCCCGGTGCAATCAGCTAAATGTGATGGTGGGGAGAAGGGGGGTGTCTGGGGCGTATGGGGGGAGGGGGCGGGGTTGGCTGTGGGGTCTTCGCGCAACTTTCCAGCTTCCATCTGCTCACTCATTCTTATGTGTTGCCCGTTGCGTCTCCTGTACCCTGTATGTACGCTGTTTGTACATCGCCGCGCGGGTGCGGTGTGACTGCACCTGTTGGTTGTGCCGCACAGCCATATGATGTTCGGCATACACCATCTTAGTGATTTGTTTCTTGCATTTTGATCAGATGGCCCTCCCGCCCATTTCCATGTCTTAAAGGAGTGCCCTCCCTCGTGGGTTACTGATAAGCCTTGACAAGTCTGACGGTCTGGACAAATGTGCTATGTAAGTTAAACTCAGAAACCGCCAAGCTCCAACGACCCGTAACCATCTGGTAGACGGTGTCTCTTGCTCGCCACCGTCCGCACTGCGGAGGAGTATAGATCCGCCTCCGAGCTCTCCAGATCAGGGAGTTGTCATTCGGCTCACAATGGGGGAAACTTGTTTCCGGGTGGCTGCAAAAAAAAAAAAAAAAAAAAAAGGGGGTACATGAAGCTAACGTCGGGAACAGGAGGTCAATGAGAATTGAAACCTGTAAATTCAAGTACCGCACTCCAAAGTTGTGACGTTCAAGTTGTGCTTGTGTTCATTCGGGTTGGTTGTTTGAATGCCTCAACGCTGTCGATGCCATCGTGCATCCTCGGCCAAAAACAAGTTGGTATCCACGTATCGATGGCCTGTCATACTCTGACGTCTGCGACATGGCAGATCTATCAATGCATCTCCGTGAGGAGCGGGGAAGGACTGCACAGCCACGTCTGTCAAGCATCGCAAGAACTGCGTACTCGCAGCAAGATGCTCGCTGTCATTGGTGGCGGCAAACTCGCGGCTTGAGACACCCGGACGTCCGGAAGAAGAGTAACAACAAAATCCAAAGTTCCAAAGGTTGAAATTACGATGGTCACCGAGGTCACAATTAGCCGTGGGCTGTGGGTGTTTGCATATCGTTAAACGTAGCCCTCCGCCCACTGCCCCATCTCGAGAGGTGAGGCAACCTCCCCCCAATAGAAGTTGGCACAAAGTAGACAAGGAACAAGAAATCAGGCACGTGCCTCGACCCCTCAGGCCCCACATGGCTAGCGAAGGCACCTCCCTCGTGCAGCGCAAGAGCATCCCTGTTGTTGCCGCCGGGCTCCAAATGCCTGCCGCCGCTTACGGAGCCTTCCGGTTGCCATCGGCACGAGACAGAGCTAGAGTCAACAACACCCAACCCTTCTGCCTGGGAAAGCGACGGGCTTGAAGTGTTCTCCAAGTTTGTTTTCTAAAACAAAGCCCCATACACCGGTGACGACACAATGGGGTTGAGAGCTGCCGAAGTGTGCGGTGCCATTGCGGCTCTCGTAAGCGCCGTGACGGCATCGCAGCCAAGCGCCGTCAAGCCCATCGCCGTGCCCATGCGAGATCTTGTCTGGGGCAAGCTCAACTTTCTTCATACCACGGACACCCATGGCTGGCATGGAGGTCATCTACAAGAATCCCAGTATTCCGCAGACTGGGGCGACTATGTCTCCTTCGCCGAGCGCATGCGAGCGCGAGCTGACGAGGATGGCGTCGACCTGCTCCTAGTCGACACAGGCGACCGCGTCGAGGGGAATGGGCTCTACGATGCCTCCAGCCCCAAGGGCCAGTACTACTACGATATATATAAGGAGCAGCAGATTGATATCATATGTACGGGGAACCATGAGCTCTACCAGGCGTCAACCGCCGACGAGGAGCACCGACGAACCGTCCCAAACTTCGAGGACAACTACATCGCCTCAAACCTCGACTACATAGACCCGGCGACTGGCCAAAGGGTCCCGCAGGCTCAGAGGTATCGGAAGTTCCAAACAAAGAATCAGAAGCTGGACATTGTGGCGTTTGGCTTCCTCTTCGACTTTACAGGGAATGCAAACAACACTGTCGTGCAGCCCGTCCGGGAGACCATCCAAGAGGACTGGTTTAAAACAGCTATTCAGGAGAACCCCGATGTTTTTGTTGTTATTGGGCATGTTGGCGTTCAGATGCAAGAGTTCAAGGACATCTTCACAGCAATCCGGACAGCAGACTGGGACACCCCCATCCTTTTCTTCGGCGGCCACGTCCACGTTCGAGACGCAACAGCCTACGACTCCAGATCATTTGCAATCGCTAGCGGTCGGTACTTTGAGACAATTGGTTGGATGTCTGTCGACGGCACGCTCAAGAAGACAGGCTCCTCCTCCACCTTCACTGACCTCTCCTTCTCCCGCCGCTACATCGACAACAACCTGCTCGGCCTTCATCACCATACCGGTCTTGATGCAGCTGCCTTCCCCACAGAACACGGCCGGAATGTGACAGCCATGATTGCCAAGGCCCGCGCTGGTCTCGACCTAGACTACACCTTTGGCTGCGCCCCCAAAGACTACTGGATGACGAGAACCCCGTACCCTGACGACAGCAGCATCTATACCTTGTTGGAGAAAGAGATACTCCCCGCCGTCGCTACCGGCCCAGGGCGGGAATATGTGCCTCGCCTCGTCATCATGAACACGGGCGCCATCCGCTTCGACATTTTTGAAGGGGCTTTTACACGTGACACCACCTATATCGTCTCTCCATTTCTCAGCGTGCTAAACTACATTCCCGATGTACCTTATGAGGTGGCCAACAAGGTACTTGCGATGCTCAATAACGGCGGGCAGATTTTTGATGCCGCGGGCGCTGCGGATGTGAAGTATATGAGCATCCCAGAACAGTGGGCTATTCGGGAGTCGATAATCTACGAGAAAAGCACGCCTCGTGGATCGGACGAGTTGGGGTACAGCCAAAAACCTTTGACGGGGGATGATGGTGATGACTCAAGCACAGAGCCGGTACTGATCCAGGGGTATACGACACGTGATGATATTGGGAATGATGGGGACGATGCAGTGCATGCGAACATTGACTTTTATGTGGTGCCTAATTGTCTCCAGGCCGAGGTTGGGTTCTCTGGGGATGACGAAGAGAAGCCCGAGACAGTCGATTTGGTCTTTTTCGACTTCATCCAGCCGTGGGTACTTCTTGCACTGAGGTTCAGCGGGGGTGCCTACAGCAAGGACGATGTGAAGTCGTACGTTGATGGCACGTTTACTGAGTTGATGGCGGGATGGATCAAGGAGAATTGGCCGGCCAAGTGTTAGCTCATACTTGCTTGCACATGATCACAGTGTAGAAATAAGTGTTATATATGGCGGGATATAGGTGCCTCTGGAATTTTGTTCGATTGGTTAAGCGCCGGGACGGAATATCCGGGTAGATTTCTGCATCACTGTGTGTTCTATGGTTAGTTTTTGTTGTTTCTGCATCACGGAGTGATTGCTGTCACTTCGGGGAGGCGTGGAGTCCCTCAACGCACCTTGGATAGGTGAGCCTCAGTGGTTTGTGATAGAATACATGGATGATACAACAGATATACAAATCAGATTCTCAAAGTCCGAAGCAAGTCTTGTGTTACCTCAGCTGTCAAATATTCTCCTTACGCCCATGAACGCCACCTCCATCCGTGAAATGCTACAGAGGCTAACCTGCAATGCGGATCCCGTTCTCATCAAAGTGCTTTCCCAGTGCCGAGTCAAGAAAAGGAAGCCCATGCCCCTGCCACCGTAGACGTGCCAGGAGGCTATAACTGGTCCAACAGTCTCCTTCTCCTCCTGTCGATGAGTTCCTGTTGCACTTCGTCCATAGTCGGTAGCTCCCACCCCCTCCCGTCTCCTATATTTCCTGGTAATGGTTCCCATCCCGCGGGTAGCTCGGTAGGTCCTGCCTTGGCAAGATTCTCAAACGCCTGCTGTTCCTTCGCCGCTTCGTAGGCCAGCAGCGCATCGTCCTCGTCGTCGGGGGCATATCCGTAATAGGCGGCATCAACCTGCTTACGCAAGTTGTCCTGTGTCTCGAGAGGCTTCTCGTTCTCCTGGCGGGTTTTGGTCGCTGTATCGAATAGCTCCTTAACGCCAGGCAGGTCGCGGGCGCGGCCGAAGTACTTGTAGCCTCTACCGCCGCCGGGAATCTCGCGGCCGGCCTCGTCGTAGACCTTGGCGCCGCCGCGCATGTAGTTGGGCCCGCCTAGGTTTCGTATCTGCACCTCCCACATGTGCTTCTCGCGCATCAGCTTGTTGATCTCGTCGTTGAGGTCGCGGATCTGGTAGTCGCTCAGGGCCGGGTCCTGGATCCGCGACACCTTGCGCGAGATCTCTTTGAGGACCTGACCGCGCCACTTCTCGCAATTCGGAATGCTGTCCTGCTCGGTGATGCCCCGTGGGCGCCGGGTGCGCCCCGCATCGATGATGCCAAGGTCGGCTGCTTGCGCTTCGCGGAAGCGAAACAGCATCGACTGCGCTTTTTCGGAGTTTCGCGCCTGGGTGAGGGGATATTGGTTAGTATTTCAGCATTTTTAGAGAATCAAGAGGGGGCAGGGCAGCTTGCCATGATGCTTGAATTGCGTTGAAGAAACCCTGGGAATGCTGGGGGGCGGGGGGATCAAACTTGGGAGACCGAGGAAACTGGTGTTGGGCTGCTCTCAAAATGTTGTAGCTTGTAATCCGTTTGTTGCCGTCGAGCTTCCGTTTTCTAGGTGGCCGGCCCGGCCCCATCTGGCGCGCCTCCGCCAATCAGACCCGGTGCACGGACCCAAAATATGTCTCAATCCTGGCGCGCCGTGTTCCAGTTCAGGCCTGCCTGCGAGGTTGATTGTTCGGGATAAATACTTTTCCAACCTTCTTCCGTCTCGAGCTACATTGCCGCCCTTCCCCTCGTGTCCCCGCCTCGTTCCTTCCCTTCTTCTTGAATCACACGCATCCTAGTCATATCGAGTCTGGCGCATAGACGTATTTTCGTGGCGGATTCTCATAACCTATCACCAATCAAATATCTGGCAGCTTGGCCGAGTGGTCCAAGGCGGCGCATTTAAGGTCTACTTCCTTATCTCTGCGCTCTCGAAAGAGGCGCGGGTTCGAACCCCGCAGCTGCTACTTTTTGATGTAGCTGTGCTATTATAGCACAGCTGCTCCTTAGTTTTTAGCATTCCCTCACGAACAAAAGGAACAAACATGAATCACTGATTTGCAGCCACGAAACACCAACTTGCATGACGTAGTAGTTGTGTTCAACCGTGAAGCCTCACCACTTTGATAGACAAAGCAATGACGCACACTCTATGTCCTAAGCTGTCCCTCACGGCAAAACGGCGGGGACTATTACAGTTCACCGAGACAGTACGAGAAACGTTTAAGTGGCTTGCGATTATAGAGCAGGGGCCCGCTGTGGCGCTGTGGCTTAAGCTTCGAGACGGGAAGTCACGCTGTCTGCCCGCCAAGCTTCAGCCTCTAGCGGGTCCCCCGAAGCTCAGGTATTTCTCGGCGCGCTGCGGCGCGCTTTGTCTCTCTCCCTCCTACAACATTCTTCTTTCAGAGCTTTGTTGCTAGAACGCTACTTTGCTACCTCACAAATCTTGAGGGATTCGTATGTGTTTCCGCAGCTGCTGTTATTATCGGAGGACTCGTTCAATTTTTAATTTTGATCAAAATTTCCTCCCGTTCACCTATCCGGCTGATCATCGCACTGTCACTTCCAACGACTTTCCTCCTCGATCTCAACAGTCCTCTTGCAGGGAATTGCTACCGATGACATTCCTTATTCTCGCTTTACCCGACCATTTTTCTCTGGTCGGTTTTCCACAGCATTCTGGAACACATCGAGTGTGATGCTTCAGTAGGGGATTCTTGGGCTATCCCTCCCTCACCCCCCGCCCTGCAATGAAGAAAAGATAACCCGGGTCTCACCACTACTCCGAGAATATACCCACTCTTGACCGATTCGGACCCCCTTCTCTTCGAACATCAAGGGAACGGCGCGGTCTGGGCGCAACTGAGAGCCCAACAAGAATAGATATCTGAGCAGGCTATATTATACCAAACTATATCACCAGCCCGGAACTAACACTGAACCCTCAACCTCTCCCTGTCCCTATTTCTTTCCGTTTTCTACTCCACATTCTGACCCCATTTGCGCCAAGTCGGCTGTCCCGAACCCTCTAGCGCAATGACGAGACCTAGCACGACCCAGGTGCGCCGGCGCCGTATGACCTCTTCTGGATCAGTTTTCTCACTGGAGTCAACCTACAAGGCAGAGTAGGCGCGACTGAGCATAGCACCAATGACGGAAACAAGTAGTTTTCAATCGGAGCGCACAGACTAGGGCTTTTCACACTGGACACGCCTGTTTGGCAGCGGGTGGGAGAAACAAAAGAGCTAGTCATTCGATGGCAAGCAGGAACTTCTGCTCCCCGTCGTTTGGCAAAGCAGAGTGCCGGAGTGGAATTTAGGGGGGAGTTGGGGCAGAGAAGGAGTTGGCGGTCACGGTATTCTTTCCGATCCACAACTTTCCCAACGTTATATGGGAAGCAAGCAAGAATCACCCAGTGATGACTTCAGGACCAAAAAGCCAAATTTGCAGGCAGCCAGGCGGGCAGACAACTTGCAGTGTCTTGCTATAACCCTTGGTTGTCGTTGAGAACTAAAGAGAGCTAATCTGAGGGCCGAATTCCTGCTTGCTTTTCATATCATCACTCCTTCAATCAACTACGTTCTTCACCTCATACCCATGTCCAGGATTTAGTCAGAGGATGTGTTTGGAGGAAGTCGCAGGAGGAGCAACTAGTTTATAGCAATGAAGAATGAAGTGCATTGAAAATGTAACAAAATACTGATTCTTATGCTAGCAGCATGCTACCTGCTACAATGTGAAATAACAATGGCCGCTTTCCCTAAGTTTTTAGACCTAGAGCGTTTACGCCCCACCTGTATATCTTGACCGTACATCACGTTATACAAAGCAGAAAACCCCGATTCCCCTGCCTGCACGACTCCGCCCACACTTATTTTCATCTAGCTGCCATCGATACCTACACTCTACTGTGTCTTCTTAGTCTCCTTCTTCTCCAATGCCGGCGGCGCGCTGTACATCCACAGGGCCACAAAGCCGACCCACCCGGCGACGGTGGCGCCGATGCCGGCGATCCAGGGCCAGGCACCGCTGATAGCAAAGCTACGCGGCCACTCGTCGTGAGCCATATGGCGCACCGATACCGTGTTCTTCTCCTCAATGTTGGTCAGGAAGGGGCGCTTGTAATTAACCTTGAAGTTGAAGATGCCGTGCTGGTCGGGCAGCTTGATCGACGCTGTGTACGCGGCCGCCTCGGGCGTCGAGTGCGAAGGATCGAAGCCGAGGGCGACGCGGTGAAAGGGCGAGAGCATGGAGAACTCGAGTTGGAGCACGTCGTTGGTGGGGACGGTAAAGGCCGTCCAGGCATCCCATGACCATTCAGAAAGAGAGATTGTGTATGTCTGGGAGTGGTTAGTGGCGATGCGTTGTGGGGGAGGTGAGGGGAGGACATACCACGTCGTTCTTGATCCGGTAGATGGCCGGGTTCGACTCATTCAACGCGCTCTTCTCATTGAGGTGGTGTTCGATCCAGTTGACGCGGAGGACGCCCGTCTCCTGGAAAGTCCACCCGCTCACGCGCTTGGCGAACTCGCGGTTGAACGTCTTGACGGCCTTGGTGGCACCAATCTTCTTCACCTCGGCGCCGAACCACGAGTCCTGGAGCATCTCAACCGAGCCGATGAGGGCAAAGCGTGCCGAATTGCGTGCCTGTACAGTTGACACCAGCGCCAGCTGCTCGCCCGCCCCAAACAAGTCGTCTACCACCTCGGCCTGCTCCTTGGGGTTGTAGCTGTAGGCGGTGCGCGGGGCACGGAGGATGGGCGCCAGAAGCTCACCGTGGCCAAGGCTTGCACCCATGCCGTGCGGGAAGGCGAGAAGCTGGTCCGCTGGGGCGCCGGCGCTGAAGAAGTTCTTGATTTCAGGGCGGACGGAGCCCGGCGGGGACAGAACGAGCACGTCGTGCGTGTCAGAGGCGGTGGCCGAGTCATAGTTGAAGTGGTCTACGACGAGGCCGGTGCGCTCGGTGGGTAGTTGGATATCGAGCTCGGCGAGGAAAGTAACGAGTGAGTTTGGCGCTGTGCTGCCGGAGCTGAGCGTCACGAGGATGTTGCCGTTGGCGTTGAGGAAGTCGAGAAGAATGTTTGGTGTGAGGTTGGGGCCAAGGCCTGAGGAGACCGCAGTCAGCACATGCTACCCCGAATAAAAAGATATTGAAAGCGCTCTTACCCTTTGCCTTGGAAGGGAAGACGATGACATGGTCATAGGCCCGCTCGCCGAGGCGGAATAGCGCCAACGTCTCGCTCTTGGGTGTCTCGAACGTAAGCTTGAACCCTCTGCCTACAGCACCAATTGATCAGCATGAGACACATCAAAAGCCTAGTGGCTTCGGGGGTACACACTCTCTAGATCACCAAAGAACCTAGAATAGCCGGCCTTCTCAGTGACATCGTCGAGGACTACCAGCAACCTGTCGCCAGTGGTGCTGATGGCCGATACGGCTGCCACAAACAGGAAAGCGAAGAAGGAAAGGAGCGACCGCATGGTTGAATACGTTGTCAAAAGATTAACACTCCTGTACTAGGAGGAAATCAGGGAGAAGGAGAGGCAGGGCAGTCGACAGGCGCAAAATACGAGTCGAATGTTCATGCCACGTGAAGCTATCTCGACTCGACACTGTCGCTTCAGGTCGGCGTTTCAACTGACACTGAACAGCTTTCCTAGCTGCAGCGGTTCAGCATTCAGCATACGTAGCCCTTGCCAAGACCCAGCCGACAGGGGCCAAAGCTCAAACAGCCGCTTGGCGGGCACCAAGGTACCCCGGTACCTCTATTTTGCCGCAGTTTCGCCGCAACTCAACATCGATCAGGAGCTTCGCAGCCGCGGCATCCAACTCAAGCCGCATCGACAGTTCCGTCGTCGACCCTCTCAGCTCAGCACACAGTTGACAGGACAGGCGAGGTCAATTGCGTGCGTCCCCTCCACCCCACACTACTGCCGATATCACCACTAATCCCGGCTCTCCAAACAGACACACATCCACCAAAATGTCGGCCACCGGTCCCCTCGCCCCTCACTTCTGGGCCGCCCCCATCCGCTATCTCCGCTGGGCTGCCCGCGAGAAGCCGGCCTACTTCTGGTCCGTCGTCATTGGCTCTGCCGGCCCCGTCAGTCTGATCGTTGTGCCTCCTCTGCGCCACCGTTTTGGCGACCCCGACGCGCCAACCATTCCCATGACCTATCCCAGTACGTCGACAAGCCCGTACGGTGCTGTGGCTATGTCATGAGATAGCTGGCCCACTGCTATTTCTGGCCGTATTTCGATGGGAGGCGTTGCTAACAGTTGTGTGACCTAGTCCCTACGACCCCGAGGAAGACGCTCACGGGCTACGATGACGACACCGAGGAATAATGTAGATAAACAAAAATACTCAACCTGTACCAATTGTAAATAACGGCGTTGGGCGGCATGGTAGATGAAGTGGGGAATGGTGAAGGAGCAGGCTGCAACCACTACCTCTCGGCGAAATGGAACAGGTCTTGCCACTAGCGCCCTCAGGAATCGCTGGGCCACCCTGAATTCACATGAGAAACCATGGTCACGTATCAAGCTTTCCAGAACACTGTAAAGCAACAATAATTCTACATTCAGCGCTGTACCGGCTAAGGCAACCCTTCCCAAACTCCCACCAAACGCATATGCCGGCCAAACCCAGCCATCCGAGGAACGCTTTCATAGTATATTTTTATCCCCATTTTGCAGAGCACCACCTTAGCCACCTCGCTGAAGAAGGTTCAACCACCTCTATCTCTCCCGCTGCACCAAATTCCACTCATACTACCCCTTATTAGCTCTCTTGATCCTCACATTTCACAGCAAAAGGGGAAAACTCACAACCCGCCCATCATCATCCCCGGTATATACCAAGTGTGGCATCGGCGTGATGCAGGTAACCGCCGCATCCACGTTGGCTCCCGTCTCGCTCTTAGGGTTGATGTGATCCAACTGCCTCAGAAACTCTAGAATCCACTTCCCGTTTCTGCCCACCGTCTTCCGCCACACGTTGACCCTGCCTCTCTTGTGCCCTGTAAAGACCAAGAAATTCTCAAGCCACTCGTTGCTTGAGCCTTCATAGAAGGCACATGAGTGGACAAAGTCGTCATGTCCCTCGGCTCCGCACACGTTCTGGTCGAGCACGAGGTCCCCATTTAGCGTGTACAGCAACACATTGGGCCCGCTGCACAGCATAATTTCGCCTGTCACGTCGTGAATACGCACACACTCAACTGGGCGGGCGAGGGGTAGCTTTCGGATGAACTCTAGCCTGTTCAGGTCCCAGAGGAGCGATATGCCGTCCTGCGAGACTGTCACAAAGGTACTAAAAGCCTTTGAGACGGCAATGTTGGTGACGGGCGTCTTGTGCCCGAAGAGCGAGGAACGCGGGACCAGTTCGACAGGCTTCCCGGGGGCCGAATGGACTGTGTAGACTGAGACAACGCAGTCCTCGCCGGCAGTGATGAGGGTTTTGGAGTCGGCAAATGTGAGCGTTGATATCTGGCCAATGTGCAGATTCTCATAGAGGCCGGCAGGCTAAGGCGGTTAGCTATGTTCTGAGCCAGATAGAAGAATACACATAGGACCCATTATTACCTTTCTGTTATCACTGAAGAAGAATCTCACACTGTTATCCGCATAACCCCACTCCAGGAACTTGTCATATTGAGGCGGAAGATTCAGGCGGAACGGCGAGGCACAAAGAAGGCGATCGAGCCTCGGTGCATAAATAAGTGACGCAACGCGCTCGTGACTCTCTAAAAGAGGGTGAGGCAGCTTCGTCAAGGCGTATATGGAAGTATCGAGCCTCTTGGTAGGACAGCGGTCATGTTCTCTCGGTGGGTGCGGTCTCGTGAATATTTGATGAGGTGTCTGGCCAAAGTTGTGGATAATACCCGTGGTGATTGCCCGCTCCTGGGGATCTGTGATATTGTCGAGGTCCTTCGCACCCTTGTATGACAAGGGATGGAAGACATTCAGACTGTCCACTGCCGCCTCCCCGCGTTGCTTGTAACCAAACACGAGATCAATCCACTGGTGGAGCTTTTGGCTGACATACGGACTCTCCAAGGCCTCTCGATGTTTTGCGATAAAGATTTTCGGGTCCCCTCTAGCCCACGGCGGCAGGATGACGTTATCAACCCTTCCGGCGCCACCTTGGCGTTGACCAAAGTTGTACCCGTTAATATTTGTTAAAAACTCAGGGAGGTAAAAGAACTCCGGGATCAGTTCACGGACGTCTGAGCCGTTGTCTTTTGATGCCGAAGTCCAAGCACCCTCGATAGAGAAGAAGAGCCGGTCAGGGTGATCAAAAGTACCTCCTTGCAGCAGAATAAAAGACTGCACAAACGGAGGAAGTCTGATGAGATACGACGAAACGATCATGGCAGACGAATAATGAGTCCCATAGTGGAATGGCTGCTCACCAATCTCAGTCAAGCTTCTGTACCGCATGCCGTAATCCGCAGTACGAGTAGCCGACTGAGCGCCCATCGGCTTGGACAAATCCCGGAATGTGGCAGGGTCATCCAGATTGAGCTCCTCGCTGGTGTAGTCCGCAAGTACCCATGGGAAGACTGGGTACTGTGTCAGGTCATTGAATGTCCTGCCCGCCATAGTGTTCACCAGCATAAGATAGTGAAAGTTGGAGATTTCGCCTCTCTGCCACCTTCTCATCATAGGATTCCAGGCTGAAGAGTTGAAGATGCTGCCAAATTTGGCACCAAATGTCTGGGGTGCCTCTTCATTAAACTTGAGGCCCTCAAGTCGCCATCCATCCTCCGGATTGGGCAGCAGGTTAGGGCCGTTGGTGTGCGGAGTCTTGCTCGACAATCGGGCATGTATGTCGTCTCGCAACGAGGGATTTATGGCAGTGAGAAGGTAGCTCCGCCCATCTGTGAAGAATATTTCGATCGCGACGTCGCGGAAGAGAAACCTACGCTTTGAGATACTCAAAACGTCATGCCATCTCCAGCTCCGTGATTCCTGATCAATGCGGTTCTGGTTCTGTCTCCTGTCGCCTGGTTTAGCTCCGGTTATGATAATCGAGAAAGGGTCGCGCTCCTCCGGCGGTGCTTGCCAGACATCGACAATTTCTCCATCGGCGCTCTGGAATAGATTGTCCATGATGTAAAGCGCCTCCTTCCCGATGATCAATATGCCCTCACTAGCATCGAGACCAATAATTCGGGATATGTTGAAGACATTATGTACAGCATCGCCCTGCTGAAGTCGCCTCATGACCTTCCTGTTCTTGTCTTCGAATGTGTCGTCACCCTCGGGGTCGTTGGGGTCCTCAACGAGCTCAAAGTCATCTTCCGGCGCAACACTCTGCTGGCTCACCTGCTCGGATGTCGGCTCAGGGTCCATCGATATCTCTGGGACTCCCTTCGCGCCATCCATTCCGACTCCAATGGGCGGGAGTGAGGTCACTGGCGTAGTGCCAATTCCCTGTGATGGCGGGACTTGCTCGACATTGGTATTCAGCCTCAAGCTAGAAGCCGAGACGTTGTCTCCTATCTTCCGTTTTGGCTGGTACTCTGTCTGCTGAGGCGTAGGATAATCGGGCAGGAGGCGCATGCGCATACGGTTTCGGCCCTCGGTCCGGTCAAGTTTCCATTTGATGGCCTGTGGCTCGCTGAAGACTGCCCCGGGACGACGTAAGTCACGTTCCATTTTTGAAAATGTCGAGGCGAGGTAAGCATTGTCGTCTTGCTGATCCTGTAGAATTCGCTGGTGCTTGAAGTGCTCAGTGAAGTAAATACTCTTCATCCATGCACTATTGGCCATCTCGTGACGGAGCAGAATGTTCTCGCGTTCTAGGTTCTCCGTCTGCCATTGCCTAAGCTTATCTTTGCGATTCTTTAGCCTCGATTTTGCGGTATCTTGTGTGCGCTGGTTTTCGGTCCCGACGAAGTCTTCCCACGTCTTGGACATGCCGCCAAAAAAGAGAACATCGAGAGACGGACGATGTTGATCAACCCAGTCAATGAAGGCTTCATCATCCAACTCCGTCAGCTTCCTAAACCCTCTGGCTAGCGGCTGCTGATCCGGGGTCATACTCTGCCGAAACAACGCCGCCGACTCCTCGGGTTTTTGAACAAGCATGATCCGCCAAAGCGTTGACGCAATGTGTCGAATCCGTTTTCGTGGATCGATCAGTTTATTGTAGAGTTGATACCAGAGAAGCTTCATGTAGTCGTCCTCGGCATTGAGGCAGCCCAGTAGGACAGTTTGCCAATAGAACATCTTTTCCATTGTCGATATAGTTTCCGAGTCCTGGGTCTGGGGATCATCCATGTCCGAGAGCCTCAAGAGGGTCAGTTTCAGGAAAGATGTACGGATTGTTGCCACTGCAGAACTACAGAGCCGGACACTCTTCGCAGTAGACACTTCGGGTCGTTGTAGGTACTCAAGAAGCATGGCCGTGAAGTCAAGCATTGCCTCAGCTCCATTGATAAGCCACCCCTCGAAGATGGCCTCCACTATGTGAAGATTGAGTCGTGCCATATTTTGCAGAATCTTAGGCTCCAGGAGAGCTTTCTGGTCCAGCTGAACAATACTACCCAAAGTGGTGATAGTATTGCGCAGGATGTAGGTCTCAAAGTATGCTTGATGCTCCTGGAATCCGGGTGGAACCTTCAGAAACAAACCAAACCCTGGGAACTCTTTCCGAACTAAGATCTGGTCGGTGAACACGTTGATGATGAGCTCAAGAACCCCTTCTAGAACCACGTTACTGGTTTGCTGAGCGGCAACCTTCTTCTTGGGTGACATGACGTGGTTTAGTCGAGCTGCCGCAGGCGGCGCGGGAGCCGGCTGTGATGCAACCATGATGAAAGACGATGGTCTCCGGAGCGGTGTGCCCCGGCCAAGACCCGGCGACGGAATTGGAGGCTCGGCACCACTATTGTTCGCCGTTCTGACTATTGGAGTCGCTGTCGA
Source organism: Lasiosphaeris hirsuta (assembly GCA_030549175.1). Classification (NCBI taxonomy): domain Eukaryota; kingdom Fungi; phylum Ascomycota; class Sordariomycetes; order Sordariales; family Lasiosphaeriaceae; genus Lasiosphaeris; species Lasiosphaeris hirsuta. Next base: position 1,398,374 of record JAUKUA010000001.1, read on the forward strand.
CGAAGAACCAGGGACGGGGCGAATGATGACGTCGCCGCCCTCAAACGTGAGGGCAGAGTCCTTGGAGTTTAGCTCAGCCTCAGGAGCAACCGGGTCGGCGCTGACAACAATAGGGTATAGAGCCAAGAGAAGCAGCCGAACGTAGTCGGATGATAGGGCAAAGTCCCTAAAGCTTGTAGAGCGACTGTGCATATCTGCGAGAAAGCGAACAACAGCCTGTAGAACGACAGCAGAACTTGTAACTCTCTCCTTGTCTGGTAGCCGGGTTTCTGGGGCTAAGTTAGTAGGTACGGTGTAGGACCAAGATTACCTCAGACTCACTTCGGGATTCAAGCGCCTTGCCCAGTTCCATAGATCGGGCTCTGGGTCTTGTCTGCACCGCGTCTAACCCCCCAGTGGTACCTTTCGAACCGGTCAGGTCACCCGCGGGCGAGTCTGGGTCGTCTTGGTATTTCAGAATATCTCGAAGGCCATGCTGTAACATCGCAGTGATTACAGGAAGGATATCCGGGTACACCACCCGACTATTGCCAAATATCTCCAAGAGACTAAAGAAATCAAATGACTTATCAAAGTCAATGTTGGCAACATCATATCCAAAGAGGATGCTGAAAAGTATCGTCCAAAGTGTGGGAATATCCCACCACTGCTTGAGACGATGCGCCATGATCCAGAATCCGCCAGTCTTAGTGGAAAACTTCGCTGTGTAGCTAGGGGGCTGGGTAGCCAGTAGACGTGCAAGAATCTTGCAGCCGTAGACGACGATCTCGGGGTCGTCCTCAGCAAGTAGATAAAGTAGCCACTGGCCGGTCGTCAGCACGAACTCGTTGTATATCTTTCCCGGGCCTTCTTCGCATATCACCTTATTGGTAACTGTTTTGGCAAACTTGCGGATGTCGACCAAGTTACTCTTCTCACATAAAAGCCTCGTGTACATTTCGAGTATCTTGATGCCTAGTTGCTTCTTTGTAAGTAGTCTAGAGGGGTTAAATTGCAATACCGAGTTGATCTCAATGGTGGGCCGCCGCAGAACACCAGGCCCAGGAGTGCCCGACCGACCGGCCGAGGAACCTGGCTTGGGTGTTCGGGCTATGGAGCTAGCAGGTGTGTGAAAGGCGTAGGTGATGAATAGAGCAAGAGATCGATGGACTTCTGCGTTGTAATTGCACTTGACGAGACTCTCAAAGGAAGCCATAAAATGGGGCAGGATTTCCTCTGAGATGGTCTCCGCTTTTAACGCATCCAAAAGTCTCTTGATGATGCCTGCGCCAGAAGTTGTAAGTATGGTGAATACAGGATGTCCAATTTTGAGTTGAGACGTACGCATCCGTAGCAGGCGCCGGCTGTTGAACTGGTGGTGTTTGCTCTTCACCGCAAAGGTCACGAACTGTCTGTAGTAAAGCTCTTGGGTCAGAGCGGCGGACTTGCGCCATGTGTCGGGGTCGATCAGCAGAATGCGGTAAGCGAGAGGATTCACGATGAATGATTCAATGGGGTCAGCATGGTTGTAGCCGACAAAATTCAGCACCAAGCTTAATAGCTGAAAGCTTAATGTATCCCTTTCATCGTTGGTTAGGACGAGGCGCCATGACTGTTGGTCGGAAGCCGTCATGCTGTAGCCAAGCTTAGCTCGCAGCAACATGCTGAGGATAGCGTATCCGTTGTCTCTTTCCATGGCTTCACTGTTCCTCCAGCTGGTGTTTATGCAAAGCAGCATTAACTCGACCGAACGCAAAAGCTCCTCCGCGGTAGATGCTCGCTCAACGAGTTTGAGGGCTACAGGTGTGAACCCGCCCAGGCGCCACAAGTTGTCATCAAAATAGTATGGTGTGGCAAGAACCGGATCGCCTGTGAGCAGAGAGACGCCATTTGGCCTGAGTAGTGCATCGTTGATGCATGGCACAGCGGCATTCACCGCGACAGCAGTCCCATTCTTCGTTGTAGAATGAAACAGGCTGCTGGCGGAGCTTTTAGACAGAGATCTGAAGAGAAGAGAATCCATGAACCTGCCATCTGTACGGAATACCGTCCGCGGCAGTGTGCTCATCAAGACCTTGTGCTCGGGGAGGATCGTGCTGGCCTTGTCTCTGATTGCCTTCAAAATATCTGAATTTTCATCCTTTCCTGGGTGAAACACTTCATTTCGTAGTCCGAGGGCTGCCGAGGCCTCATATGTCTGGAATCCACCCAGACAATCCTGAAAGTTGCCTTGATACCGCGGCCCAAGGCGGTAGTGCACCGCAAGAAGGTCATCACTCAGGACGTCTTCAAGCAGGTGGGCTGATGCAAGCGACCATTTTGAGTAGACAAGACCGGGGCCAAGCTGTGTCGAGAGATCACGCGGTGTGCCCAAGAATGCCTGAACTGGGTTGGTCTTATTGTTGCTTGATGTAAATGAAGCAAAACTCTCTGTACTACCATTCGGAAAGGGGGGTGGGTTAGGGTATGCCGAGCGTATCTGCTCGGAAAACTCTCCATTGACGTAAAGACTTGCTTTGCTTGCCGTCATAGTCTTTGGCCTCCTATGGACAATGGCGATGTGGTACCATTTGTGCCCTTGAAATGCAACCGACTTGAACCTAACACTTGGCCGTGATGAGGTTACTGATGTTTGAAGAATGAAGTTTTTGGTGTCCTTTTCAAGATATGCTAGGAGAAAGCAAGTTTGAGTAGAGTCAAAGACGCCGAAGAGTGTTGTGTGTGAGTTGGGGTCAAATCTGTCGATCCGAATCCAAGCAGTGAAGGTGTACCCAGCAGATGACTGTGGTGGAAATGACCGGCCCAAGCTTGAGAGCTCGACAGAAGCATGGCCGTGAAGTGAGAGATCGAATTGTATGAATGGGGGGCCATCGTACTTCTCTGCCATGCTCAGACAAAATTCGGAGGCGGCGGGGTCTTGGTGGCATAGCAGGAACTGGGCATCCGCAAGCTGATCTATTCCAAGATACATCAAGGACCTGCACAGCGGCAATGTCTTTGCTTTTTCTGCCTCGGCAAGGATGCAGTCCGGGGCGAACAGCAACCGTAGAAATCTAGATAGGACGCCTGTTCCATGCAGTGCAGTTAAGTTGTAGAACGAGGCAGATGCGATGGACAACAATGTCGCCAAGACTATCATTGAAGCAGGGTTCGCGGGCGCGCCCTTACCCCGCGGAATCGATTCCCAGAAGCCCACGATAGTTCGGATGATCTCAGGGTTTTGGATAGTGGTCGTCGGCCCAATGACCTCTCGCAGTCTTGATTCAACAGGCCCCAGATCAAACAGAACACCAGCCGACTTCTCTACACCATCTCGAGGCTCAAGTTTACCCTGTTTGGAGCCTTCTTCTTTTGGTTCCTTGGCAATGGCAGATGATGCGACTGAACGGCAGAGCTCGTCGAGGCGCTGGTCATCCAGGGAGAAGGAAAGCAGTTTCCCAAACAATTGGCAGTTGGTCCACAGATCCGAGTCACCCCCGCCCACACCAATACTGGCGATTATCTGCTCCAAGGCTTCCCAACCTCCGCCCTCAACCTTATCCTGAAAATAGCGGCGATTCCCCGGGTGTCCCCGAAAGGCTGCTGATATGACGGCCAGGATGACATGTATCAGGTCGAAAAGCCCTCGCCGGTCGGACTCACTGCGCTTTTGGGGGTTGTAAAACCCCGAAAATGAACGGAGGACATCAACAAGACTCTGAAAGCCATTGAGGCGTCGGAAGTCGTCTTGTCCAGAAGCTAGGGGTTGTGCGGCCGCAATGTGCTGGTGAATCTGCCTCGTCTGCTCGAGGAGCTCGTCGATATTCGGATACCCGTCGGCATCAATCTTCTGTGTAATGACCACGAGGCGATCGAGGAGCAGTTGTAGAATTTCAGTGGCCTTGGAAGTCTGGGTGGTCGAGGCCGAGGTCGACGATCGGTAGCGGCGGGGTCGTGCGGCGAGCATCGTGGCTTGCTGTCGGTGCGGTCGGTGCTCGGATGTGTCAATGTTGTTATGCCTTCATATATCGACTGCAAGACGGCTCTCCGAGATCCCTAGCACCCATCGGGGGTCCAGGTGCTTGTCTAGAGTGGCCCTCATGAAAGACGTCGCGGTCGGGGTGTTCTGGTCGAGATGCCAATGCTTATTAGCACAGCATCCCTGACATCGAGAGGACGGGAAGTTCGGGCGCAGGGGCAAAAATGAGAGAATAAATTGGGCCAAGGGGGAAGGCGCGAAGGGAGAGCAATAGGCAATACGAAGCACAGCTTCTTTGAATATGCCTGGGCTTCGGTTGTACTGCACACGCGGCCTTGTTGGTGAAGCTTTCAACGTCAGCCTTGACTTGTGGCTTTCAGATACTCTTAGAGTGTTGCCTTCTGCTGTGCCAAGCAGTCGCAGTCCAGCCTGTGCTTGTCGGTGTTTGGGGAGCCCGTTGGAGAACTTGGAGGGGTCGTTGTGGCGGTGCCGACCGTCCTCCCTCTGAAACCACTGAGGAGCGCCTGTGTGGGTCTAGGGACCCAGCTCAGCGTCATCACCAGGCGGCAGCGGTTCTTGTCAGTTCAAGCCTCCCAGTTATTCTCATAGCCTGCCTCGACATTTATCTAGCCAAGCCAGCCACATAATCATTGCTTTGCAGCGATTCCAATCGCCTCAAATCTTCTTGGGTGTAAACACAAATAGTATTCTACCTGATACCGTTGGTTCTATTATAGTGTGAGCAATGATTATAGGGGCTGAATCGTATTTGTCGAGTTATGCCCGGATTGCCGGCCGGCATCGGCAAAAGTGCCCTGAATGCCGCTTGGCTGCATCTTCCAGCTTTCAAGTTTTTGGTGCCTCAGGTCGGCTTGAGCTGGGAATTGCTGACTCGCTCAGCATGGAGACTGACGTTTCACGCAATTGGGACATTGTCGTCAACTCATGACCTCCCTGCGGCTTTAAGAGGGATATCCCATCTGATTTAATGCCAGGCCATCTATTTTGTACTCTCTCCCGATTGATTTCACTCTTGGAACAGTCTCAAGTAACGAGAATGAATTGTCTCCATGAGCAAAAAAACGTATCAGCTTCGCGAATATGCTGGTCGTTGCCGACCCAGCTACTATTCAAATTCTGAACATTAAAAGGTTTTCTATGGGAGAGTGGATGGATCCCGAATTTCTAGGACGAACTCCAACCTCCCCTTGGTTGCTGAAGACCAACCCGTATTCAGTACTGAATGGGTGCCCGATTCGACTTCACTTGTTTAAAGGGGTCTTGTTCACACTGCTCGCTAGCTGAGGTAAGTTATGTGCCTACTAGCCCACGAGAGGTCCGGACTATTGCTACAGAGAAGACAACGGGCCACATAATAAATCCCTCGCGAAATCTTGGGAAATATGCGAAAGCTTATCCATTTGGATCGGGCGCAAGTAATTCGCAGTCATCTAAACAGCATTTGCATGTCAATTCTAGGTGATAAATGACAGCACCTCAGCCGAAGACTGCTGGACCTACTACGTATGCCACTCTGAGCTAGTCGTCAGCTCGGCCCAGGTCATTGGCGAGATAGCAGATAAGCCGATAAGTTGACACCCGCCCAGGAAAGAAGGTCCACACTTCAACGGTTCGGCGTGGTGCCAATGAGTCAACCGCCTCAGGGTACCCGTGTCCTCTTTGTTGAGCTGTAGATGTCCGAGATATGGAAGTGCATAGAGTGCATTGCATGGTTTCGCGGCATTCTAAATCCAGTCCCTAGATTGCGCCATTCCCACACAGGAATCAACGCTCGCCCGGTTTAACGCAAAAAAGCGGGTGGAGCGGGAGTTTAGCTGTTGAAAACTTCGATAGATATGATGTAATGCCAGCTTATAAAGGTTAAGCTTCCTCAGCAAACGCGGCCAGAGTCGGTCTTTGTCTGATATCGTGTCTCGTGGCGAGCACTGTTTCAAAATGAGGTGCAGGGACACAGCTCCTCGGCTTCGGACATGTAATAATTGCTTTTTCTGCCCGGCTATCATGTTCTTCTTTGGCTGACCGGAATGCACAATTGAGCGACGAGCGAGTCGAGTGAGCCGAGTCAGAGGGAGCTCGCGAGGGGGCGATAGCCTGGTTCGCCTACAGGCACGTGCCGCTCCCTGGTGACCTCTTGAGCTCCCAGGGTGGAGGTCCCCCGCGCCTGACTTGGCTAGCAGGAAACATGAAGCGTGACGTGCTTGACAGGGAAGTTGACAAGAGGTGCACAATCAGCATGTTTTAGAGGCCCAGGTATGCGCCTCAACAATGAATCTCTGCTTGCCTGCATTCAGGAACCTGCGACGGATCTCATTCTCTTCGATCCCGAGGGCCCGTTCCTTGGTCCCTGTTGTGAAGCTCATGCTCGGATGGAGAGCTTTGGCGAATCAGCATTGGGCAGCCCGCAAGGGTACAGGCCGCCTTGCCACTCGGCTGGCCCCCCTCGAGCCAGCTCACCTCCTGCACGGCGGTTGGCTGCTGATGATCCCCGGCAGCCTCGCTGATTGCTGATCGTTCTATCGCCCGAGACGCCGCTCGCTTGGATTGGCTCCTTAACCAGGCCACCCGGAAGCAATGTTCAGAGCCCGTAGTGTAGACGTTACCTACTGCATAGTAGACCGTGGCAAAAACGCTGCGAAACGATGAGACTCGGATTGCGGCAAGTGACTGATATGCTTGATGCTCCAAGGCATGACTGTTCTTATCGCTCCTGCAGCGGGGACTGTGGTATCGGCCACAGTGGATGAGGAGGCAGAGTCAAACCATTGGCTGCTCCGCCTTTAGCTAGACCGCTTTCGGCCTGGTGCGGGCTCAACTCAATCCCCGGCTGCTGGGGTGGCCGCTGAGCACGCTAGTGGCCACCCGGCGTTTCCTGAGGCAACCGCAGTACTGCGTTTGGTCTTACGCATCCGTCCACCTCTTTATCAGGAAGCCAGCTCCCCCATCGGCCAAGCTCGCTTCCCTTCTTCCTCTCTCAACCTCCCATCCGCCACTTCGCCATCATTCACACATCGTAACATACCAAGTCATAGAGGGCGGCATCGCAGCTGGTTTCCTTCGTCGAGCCTCTTTGCATTATTTTTGTCTTTTCTCGAAGTCGCAGGTTGATCGACTTCGCCCCTTCATTTCACAATGAGAGGCCTTATCGCCCTCTCCTTCGCGGCCTATGCCGTGGCCGCCCCGACCGTCAGCCATGAGTCTATCCATGGTGATGCCGCTCCCATCCTCTCCTCGAGCAATGCTGAGGTTGTCCCGAACTCGTATATCATCAAGTTCAAGAAGCACGTAAAGGACGACTCAGCTTCCGACCACCACACCTGGATCCAAAACCTCCACAGCAGCCGCGAGAATGAGCGGATGGACCTGCGGAAGCGGGGCCAAGTTCCCGTCGTAGATGACGTCTTCCGCGGGCTTAAGCACACATATAAGATTGGCCAGCAGTTCCTGGGCTATGCCGGCCACTTTGATGACGAAGTCATCGAGCAGGTCCGGAGGCATCCTGATGTGAGTACTCCCGGTTCGGCAGCCTCGCTGCTATTGACAAGGCTGACCCTACATTTACAGGTTGAGTACATCGAGCGCGACTCAATTGTCCACACGATGAGCGTCAAGGAGGAGGCACAGTGCGACGGCGAGACTGAGAAGTCCTCGCCCTGGGGCTTGGCTCGTGTTTCGCACCGAGACTCTCTGACCTTCGCCACCTTCAACAAGTATTTGTATGCTGCTGATGGTGGTGTTGGTGTTGATGCATATGTTATCGACACTGGTACCAACGTTGAACACGTCGACTTCGAGGGTCGAGCCAAGTGGGGAAAGACCATCCCTCAGGGCGATGCTGACATCGATGGCAACGGACACGGCACACACTGTTCCGGCACTATTGCTGGCAAGAAGTACGGTGTCGCCAAGAAGGCTAATGTCTACGCCGTCAAGGTCCTTCGGTCTAACGGATCCGGCACCATGGCTGACGTTGTTGCCGGTGTCGAGTGGGCTGCGAATTCTCATATTCAGGCCGTCAAGGACGCCAAGGACGGCAAGCGGAAGGGCTTCAAGGGCTCGGTTGCCAACATGTCTCTTGGTGGCGGCAAAACCAAGGCTCTGGATGACACCGTCAACGCTGCCGTCACTGTCGGCATCCATTTCGCCGTCGCTGCTGGTAATGACAATGCTGATGCCTGCAATTACTCTCCTGCTGCCGCTGCGAAGGCCGTCACTGTCGGCGCTTCGGCCATCGATGACAGTCGTGCCTACTTCTCCAACTACGGAAAGTGCACCGACATCTTCGCTCCTGGCCTGAGCATTCTGTCCACCTGGATCGGCAGCAAGTATGCCACCAACACCATCTCGGGTACCTCGATGGCTTCTCCCCATATCGCTGGTCTCTTAGCCTACTACCTGTCGCTTCAACCATCCACCGATTCTGACTACTCAGTCGCCCCCATCACCCCTGATGAGCTCAAGGACAACCTCATCAAGATTGCCACCATCGGCACACTGACGGATATCCCCAAGGATACCCCTAACCTGCTTGCCTGGAACGGTGGTGGCTGCAGCAACTACACTGCCATCATTGAGGCTGGCAGCTACAAGGCCAAGACCAACACCAAGAAGATCGACTTGACACTCAAGGTGTCTGAGTTGGAGAAGGCTATCGAGCATGACTTCGAAGTCGTCTCTGGAACAGTTGTCAAGAACGTCGCTGCCTTTGCCAGCGAGGCTGAGAAGCTGTCAGAGAGGATCCACAAGCTTGTTGATGAGGAGATCAAGGAGTTTATCGAGGAGATCAGCGTCTAAGTTACATGCGCAGCTTCTTGACTTGATGTCATTAGCGTAACAGCTTTGTTTGTAGTTACCGTGGTAATGGGACGGGCATTGCTTGCTTTTTAGGAATAGGACGGGCTTCAGGAGTTTTCTTGTACTTTATACGCAATATGGGATCACAGATTGCGCGTTGGGATGGTTTGCATTTTCGTACGGTAGTCACATTCACTCGTGTTCGTACAAGAAACTTTTCATTCATGCTCGAACCTTTCTGCATGTGAAGTAATCCTTCAATTCATCAATAGCCAAAGTTCTTGGTGAAAGGACATTTCGTTCCCAAAAAGGCAAGATGTGCCGGGCGTCTCGGTCACTCGTGCCTGCCACACCGCCTGCTGCATGGAAAAGTTGGCAACTGGATCACACCTTCCACAGCAGAGACGGGATCGATACATTCGAGTAAGATCTCGCCATGGCCACCGACAAGTCCTTCCTCGCTACCTATCTGCTTTGGTGGTAGCTATCGTCTGGGGAGCAAAGCATTCATCCAAAGTCGTGAAATGTCACGGATGTGGTGGTCCTGATGTTCACGCGTTAGCGATTCGGACATCATCCCCATTTCTTTCTTGACATGCGGTTAGCTACACAGCTTTATTGTCGATTACGCTTTCCCTGACTCCTTTCCAAGGCCGCTATATTGCCTAGCCTTGCGTGCTTGAATTCCACACCACACAGCTCGCCAGATGTTGCGAAGGCACAGCATCAAGTCCAAGTCGGATCTCCAACGCCGCAAGTCTACCTCATCGGTGCATAGCGTTCACCTCGAGCACATTGATCCAGCCCTGGCACAACGAGACGCCCAGATAGCTGCTTCTGAGGCCTTCACTCGAGCCCAGAGCCGCGCCAAGCTGGACATGCCACTATTCCCCCCAACACCCGACTCGTCCCCTCGACGTCGCCAGATCGAGAGAAGTGGCTCGAGCCGAGACGATAAAAACGGAGACGAAAATGGTCAGGCAAGTAGCAAAGGCCTCTACCGTCGACAGAGTGTGCGCTTTATGGGACCATTCTCCGTTCAGGGGAAGTCCTATCAGGACGGGAGCGCATGCACAAAATCCGACTCCATGGATATCGACCGAGCCCCCGCCCAGACAGAAGGGAAAAGGGCTGTATATAGCCCCCAAAGCTACACACACGACAGATTAACCACCCATCCACCAAAGCGCCCGTACCGAGCGCCTCCTCCTCCTCCCCCGATCCCCCTTCCAGGGATTGCGGCAGGTTATATCCACGCCCTTGCTGCCGGGGACGAGTACTACACCCCTGAAGATGACATCGCTTCCGCGCCTTCTTCATATCGTCGTCTTCGTAGGTCCAGATCAATGTTTGCATCTGAGGAGAATCAGGTCAGGAAAAGTCAGGAGCATTCCTCGTCCTTATTAGGAGGAAGACTTCAGAGCTCTAAACCATCCCCAACATCCTATGCCCGCAGGATGCTACATTCTGATCCCAGAGACGACAAGAACTCGCGGATGGCGCCTCCTCTCAGAACCCCGAGGTCAATGAGTTTCTTGAAAACCCGTCATATCTTGACTGGGTCCAGAACAAGTCGAGACGGCAACCCTGAAGGCTCTCCTGTTCTAGAAGTTCCTAGCCCGCCAGAAAACAAACCCCTCACGGCTGCCCAAAGCACCCCGCAGCTCTATTCCAAAGCATCTGCTGTGTTTTTCTCTCGGAATCGGAGAACTGAACCTATAATACGCAAGTCTCTCCGCGATCACAGTTTGACCGATGGCAGCGTTGGGGTTCACAGCACTGCTCCAGGCATGCCGCTTGGTAAGGAGGATGGCTTCAAGACCAAGGCTCGAAAGGCGTCAAAGTCTCTAAAGACGAAGTTCAAAAGTCTCTTTAGCTTGTCTAAGTCGGAGGAAGACCCGCCATCCATTCCTAGCCAGCATATTGAATCACAAAGAACATACCTTTCTGATGGCTTTGGCTCATTGGTGTTCTCAGAAGCCGGGCAAGACTTACAAAGCATCTTGGATTCCGGTTCCATTCACAAGGTACCATCCAGATTGCCCTCGCTGCAGACTTTACCCGCAAACATTATTCATTCTAGCAGGGGAAGTCTGGAGAGTTTGAGAAGTGATCGACTACGCATGGTTTCAGACGACAGGTCCTTGACAAGCTGGACAAATTCGGGGCCCAGCACTCTAACAAGTCAGCAGCAACAAGAATGGAGGGAATGGGAAAGACAACGCCTTTCTATTATCGGAGAGAATGGCGCGCACGCCGCATCGCCATCCATTCGGAGACAGGCCCTTGATGCTCGGCTTTTCCAACGTCAAGAGGATGTTGTTGACACACCGACTCGGCCTCACGGGTACAGCACAGATAGCCAACGCATCTATTCGGCTCTGATGAAGCGGATTCAAGCCATCAGTAATAAGCACGCTGAGATTGTCGAACAGCAATCCCGATCTAGCCTAAGTCCATCGTATGGAACGCCATTGGTGAGGCCTATCGGTAATGCAGACGACACACCCAGGGCGAACCAATCTGTTGCTGCTTTCGAGAGCACATCCCGTTCACTCAATCCTATCGATACTCCCACCCGGGGTCCAGCTAAATTGAAACTGTCTAGCGACCCGGACGAGCGCGACCAGATACTAAATAGGGCTACCTCCCCCACCCCAAGTCTGAGGGAACCCAATCTGCAGCCAGCCATGAGAGAAGTGAGAGGGCTATGCGCGGCATTCCTGGCCGGCAGATCCACGTCTGCGTCTCTTGCCACATCGGAACCTCGCGCGTCGTCCCCGGATCCGTTTACATCTCGCCTGAGCGATCGAGCATCCCCGACTAAAGAGCTGAAAGTCCTCTCTGATCGAGGCTCGGCGTTCTTCGGTAGCCCAACTTCACATCTGTTCCGGACTACCAGTCCATACCGCCGTGCCTTAAGACAGTCAATACAGGAGGGACAAACCTCGAGGACGCGAGACGACTCTGGCAGCGAGCAGCTGATTTCGGAAGACGGTACTCAAATCCGTGTCATCAACGGCAGTGATATGATCCGAAGCATCAGCTCTGAGTCGGCTAGTGATAATTACTACGAAGAGAGCATATACTCAACCGATGGGTATGAGCATGCCACTGACCAAGCCGCCAATGCCGGAAATGGAAGGCATGGCCCAGGTTCACCCGCAACTTATCGACCCGCTGGTTACCGTGTCGACTCTTCGGTTAGCTCAATCGATTGGAAGACGTGGCTTTCAGCCAACGTTGCCAAGATGGAGTCGTCGCCCACTCCCTCAAGACGATCAGAGGTTGAGTATGCGCTGCCAACTATGCCGAAGTGTTTTTCTGGTGGCCATGTTCGAGAGTCTACACAAATCTATGAAGACTATGAGGAAGACGTCGGGATGTTTGAGCCCCCGACACACAAGCCAAGCCTCCCAACCTCGCCCCTGGCTACCGTAGAGCCGAATGTTGTCAAGATATCGCCACCACAGCGATCCGGTAAACGCGCTACGCCTCCAGCAACTCGGCATTCTTTACACGAGAATGAAAGCCCAACGCAAGCGCCACCTATTCCTATCAAGAGTGCTCTAAGGGCTACACCTTCGCCCATGAAGCGAGCCAGGTCTAATGTTGGTCATGCTGTTGTACCCTCCATAACATCTAGCCCCGGGCTCACTGCGGCTGTCCAAAGACAATTTGGACCGGTATCAAAGCACAGCGGTCCTGCGGCCGACTTTGACAGCACCACGTCGGCAGACACGGACGACGATGATGAAAGACTCAGAGGCTCTGGATTGGACAACCAGGCAGTGTTGGGCGAGCTAGGAATGGGTGAATTTCGGTATGGTGGTTACCAGCAGCGGGTAGATAGCAGTGACAAGTCCGGGGCTTTTCTTTGATTCGGAGGGCATGATGGCAGATATGGTTGAAAGGGGTATTTGCTTTTTGGTAACTCCTATTGCACGGGCAGAAATTCCATGTGCTAGAATGATTAACGGCTTGGTCATGAATAGACAGGGGGTAACTGGCATGGGGTATAGGTAGGCTAGGGGTATCCGGTATGGCGCTGCTAAGATACGGGGATGGGTCATAATAAGTCGCAACGTGCCATGTATGTGACCGTCAGTTGTTACGTTGGCAGGGCGTCACTGGCCAGCGGTGTCTTGTGGGAACTGTGGTTGGAGGCTGGAGATTGCAGAGCACCCGAGTAGAAGCAGTAGAAAGCATTGGATGTTACATTCATGAACCTAATATTTGTTGTGCTGTGTAAGGTAAATAAATCTTTGGTACTACCAGATACCAAATCCAAGCTAGCTTGTCAAAACCACAGTAGCTCTGTTGGACTACGTATTCCCTACCTTACGACATAGACGATCTCCTATCTGCTGCCATCTTTCGTTCCCCACACAAGGCGTGCACCAGAACACGTCATTTGGGTCTACTTTCCGTTTTATGTGTAGCCTGCTTTGGTCAGCTCTTGGCCGGAAACCAGGAAGGGGACTGAAAAGGGGCTGAAAAGGGGCAAATAAGAGATGTGCTGCAGGGCAATATGAGACATACAGCCGCTTATAATTGTCCCCCCAGAACTGGTGCTGCCAGTCCGGCTCCTCGGGGTCAGCCTGGCGCGAATCAGCAAGCTTCGTAGACGGCAACCACAGAGAGGACCGCATACCTCGTTCATATATGCTCCCGAGTCGGGTGCTAGCTCCCTCATGGGCTCGAGGTAGTAGTTTACTTTGCTCAACGCCTCGGTCCTGGCAGTTCTGTTCAGGGGCTCGAAATCCACCCCAAAAGCTGCCCCATCCTCGTCAGCCAACCCCCCAACCACTCAATATCGGAAACCGACATACTCGCGTGCACATATGCCCTCCTCCATGCCGGCAGGACCGCATCTCCCCCGCCTCGCGGCCGCGCATCCCTCACCCCCTTACCCGAAACCAGATACGCCGTCCCGATCCCTCCGCCCGCGAACCGGGCCAACACCTCGGCGTTCCGACTCACGTTCCCCGCCAGCGCCTCCCGCCCCAGCAGCCGCGACCCGACGAAGGTGTTGGTCCCCGCTGCCGACGTGTCGAAGTAATCCTGAAACCAGGCGTAGAACGAGGGATACTCGGTCGTCTCGGGGAGGACAAGGAAGGTGCGCGGCCAGGCGGCCTCGACGGCGGCGAAGACGGGGGCCCAGAGCGCGGTCATGGCGGAGGGCGGCTGGTCCTGCAGGACCATGATGCTCAGTAGCCCGCCGGCGAGGGTGCTGGAGTTGCTGGGGAAGGAGGCGGAGAAGAAGGTGTAGCCGGACAGGCCGGCGTCGGAGAGAGTTGGGAAGTAGGATAGGACTAGGGAGACCATGGCGAAGATGGTGGGTTGTGGGGTGGTGGAGGGGGTCGCGATGAGGAGTTGGAGGTTGGTTAGGTGGGGGGTGGGGTCTGTTTGGGTTAGCTGGGACCGTTTACCTAGGTAGGGAAGGGGAATAGGGGGCGGATGTACAGGTTGCAAGGGTGGCAGAAGTGAGGACGCCAAAGGTTGAGCCGCCGCCGCCGCGCACAGCCCAGAAGAGATCGGTATTTTGGCACTCGTTGGCTGTTACAATGTCGCCTGTGGGGGTGACGATTTCCGCCTCGAGGACTTGGTCGGCTGCGAGTCCGTACCGTGCTGAGAGCAGGCCGTGCCCGCCCCCCGTGACATACCCGCCGACTGAAACTGTCTTTCCTCCGCCCCCGACCACAGTCTGGCCGATTTCGTCGAGGGTGGTGTAGAGGTCTATCATCTGCGTACCGCCACCGACAGTAACAGCTGTAGTATTAATTATGGAGGGACAGTGTTTAGGTTGAAACGAATCATGGGACTGGATGCCCTTAAGGTGGTGTACCCAGATGGAGAGCGAGTTGGGGGCAACGGAGCGGCCGAGGAAGTCATGGCCGGAGCTCTTCACGACGAGGCGGATGTTGTGCTTAGCCGCTACATGTCGGATACCCTGTAGTTAGTATATGGATAGGGGCTAAAGGAGTGCTTATCTACGATGGGGGTAAAGGGGCTCACCGAAATCAACGCCAAGCTTGACGTGTCGGGCTGTGGAAGCGTTCACGACGAAGACAGGATATCCTTGATGGCTGCATGGATCACCATCGAAAGGAAGGCAGGAGTCGTTGGCCCACTGGTTCCAGTCGACGGAGACGGGGTCGGCCTGGTGGAACTCGTAGGTCTTCCAGCCGTCGCGGACTGCGGCGCATCCTGCGGCGTTGTAGTCTGGCTGTCCGGGATGACAGACAGCTCCTGGAGGAGACGCTCGCAGCACTCGTCCCCCAGTTGACTCATTAAGACGTACCCACGACGCCGTGGATGGCCAGTTGGGGGTGCCTGGGACAGCTTTGCAGAGCGGATGTGGTGGTGGGTTCCTGGGACTCGGGGCGATAGCAGTCGACGAGGAGAGGAGCGAGGCCAGGAGGACGAGAGCGGTGCGCAATGAAGGATTCAAGAGAGCCATTGTGAAAAGGGCAAGTTCACGCGAGACAGACTAGGGGAAAGGCGGCCAACATGTAAATATTGCTACAGGCACTCGATCGGTGCATGGCGGCAAGCTACCTGCATCTGCACAGCTGCACATTAGCTCATCCAACGCGTCGAGATAGCCAATGTATTTATCTCGAGTCGACGGCCCAGAGACGGCCCATGGTTCCCCCGTTGCTGATCTGGGGCTGAACAGGGGGGTAGGTCCCGGCAATGGATGAGGGAGCATCTGGCGTGGGGATGTGACGGGAAGCATTGTTACCTTGCGCTGGCAACATCGAACTTGCACAAAGGAAATAAGTGGAGAGAGCCACGGTCGCAATCGCAATCGCGGGGTGTCGTCGGCGCCGCCGCTCGACGCCGAGTTGGAGAGGCGGGCGCTGATTCGGCGCGGGGCGTCATCGTATTCGTCGTAAAAACGTGGGTTAATGAACCCGAGGAACACGCCCGGATAGGGGAGCCGAGCTGGGCGCCTGGGGAAGCCTCCCCTTGTCCAACGGAGCTGATCGCTGCCAAGTCCGAGACAGCACTAGAGCCTATCTCGACGGCAAATGGGTAGGAAACGCGCGATTCTTTGTTTCTCTCTCATTTGGATGCTGCGCTCGCTCTTACGATATACGAAATGCCCTGAATCAATGAGATGCCACGCCACCTTGTGTTGTGGGAAACCTCAGCGGCGACAATCCCAGTATCCGTCTCAGATCTCGATGAGGGATCCAAGTAGGTAGGCCTGATGAGAGGGTCTAGGACGAGTTAGTGTCCACCTCCCTTCGTCTCGGCTTCACATCGGCTTTAGAGCGGGCAAGTTCGCGTCTTGGGACGGGATCCAACTAGCAGGTCATTCCAGCCGCGTCAGTTTGCCAACTGTTAGAGATCCCAATATAGGCACCCAGCCGATACCTATTTCAATGAGGTCACCGAAATCAGGCATGCCCTCAACTGCTGTGTTGATTGGACAGTTGTGTCCCAACACATTGAACCGCCACGTGATGATGGCTCGACACGATGTTGGTGTCTTGACCTGGACGGGAACACGCACTCTGATGCCCCACATGAAGAGAGCATCTGACGAGTTGTAGAGACGGCGTGCAGCTGACTTTTAGTACTGCAACCACGTTCCTGGACTTCCATTTCCTGGGCTTTTCTGAGCTTTCCTCTGCTGGAGAGTCGACTAGCAGTGTCGGCCTGGATGTCGCCAATGTTGCCAGCATCGCCAACGCAGAGCAGCAGTGCATCACCCGATCTTGTGCAACAGGTCGACTGCAGCTAGCCCTACAGGGCGCCTGCTTTACCGGCCGCTGCCTGTCTGCCCGGCTTGGTTAGGATTCTTGGCGATTACACCACCATGGAAATGTCAGTGGCGTTCCTGCCTTGCTCAAGGCGATTTCGAAAGAGCCACGCCAGAATCGACAAATGGGACACAAGGGGGAAAGTCGGAAACTCGTGGCAGGCACATTTCCCGCTGCAACCGGCTGGGTAGACACCCAATCTTCAGTCATCTTTTGTTGAGATAAATGAAACCTCCAGATTTGGGGCTGCGGGTACACCCGGCAGCTAGCACCTTCCATCCTCAACTTCACTCGCCTCTAGCCTTGATTGAATCCAGAAAGTGAATTCTCTCACCCCTCACCCAGCTGCGTCTTACTAGGCTACTTGTAGAATGTGCGCTACTGCTAGCATAGAAGCCCATCCTTGTCCTTTGTTGTCGCTGTCGCAATCCGCGCTTGGTCCGGTCCATCCGACTGACGTCCCACTTGAGCCCGAACCAAGTACCTTCGAAGCCCGTTTCTTGGCGTGGGTACTTGTAGCCTTGTGGTTCCTTTGGTTGGACACGTTTTGGCTTCCCGCCGCAACTCCTTCTCGACCCCCCCGTTCAGCCACCAAAAGCCCAGGCCCAGGCCCAGGCCCACCCCTTCCTTCCCGGGCAAATTGCGCTGTAATATTTGCATCCGAACACTTTCTTCAAACCATCCCAGGAACAACGGAGGCACCAAATGCTGCTGATCCAGCACCTTTCCTTGGATTCTTCGAGGTTCCCGAGCCTGTCGGTCGCGTAGCTGCATAGAGTTTGGCGATTCTGCGGCAATTCCTCCCACGTCCTGCGCGCCTGTCATCTGTCGCCCCATCAACCCGCCCATCATGAACGCGCTTCAGCAGAAGTGCCGGCCAAAGCACCAGGTCCTCGTCCTGAAATGCTACCCACGAACCACCAAGGGCGCCGTCGACGTTAAGCCGAACTCGAGCGAACTGAGCTACCTACTCTTCTACGTGCAGTCACGACGGACAAAGATACAGAAAGTCGGCAGCTTCTTGGAGAAGAAGACGGCTAGTGACGTATACCGCCAGAGGATAGGGTACGTGCTGTTGCATCCCAAACGGCGCTTGGTGGACCATATCTGAGCTAACAAACATGACGACAGCAATGTTCAAGTCACGCTTCAGATCGTTGCCGCTCTCATCGAGAAGGCTCCCAAAGACCTCCCGCTCTTTGCACTATGCGTTCTCAAGATCCTCGAGCAGATCCTCAAGGCCAACGACATCACCATGGTCGAGTCTTCGGTTCCAACCTTCGAAGCCTTTTGCGAACACCACGACCCAACTTCCCTCCTCGCCGACCAGGCATACTTGCGGCAGTACCAGACCGTCGTTCAGCAATATGCCGCCCTCGCGTCGACCCGCGCCTTTCCTGGGAAAGTCGAGCCGAGCAAGCCTATTGCGCTACGGTGGAGAAATTCGGGACTGGAAGCAATAATGAGCGTCGCTTGCTCCGATGCTTTGGCGTCTGTTGCCGGTCAGCAGTACGACGTTGCTACTCCTATGATCCTAGAAAACCTATGGACCGACAATGAAGACTTTCTCGATGTCCTGCTGCATCGGGCTGAAATGGAAGAAAAGGTCGAGGGGGCACTGACGAGGCGTAGGACGAGCATCGCCACCGTGCAGACCGTCGACACAGCGGGCGAGCACAACCCGAACCCGATTGCCCTGGCTGGCACGGCGGTGGATGTAGACAAGCTGGCCGAGGAGGACATTGGCGTTTTGGCAATGCAATGCCTGAAGCAAATCTTTAGCGGCTCAAGTCGGAGTCAGATGCATATTGCCGCGGTCGCTTTGCTCAAGTTCATTGAGGAACGGGTTAGCCAGGAGGAGGAGGTTGTGAGGACGACTACCAACGGAAAGGATAGTGGGTGGGCGATTAAGATGTTCTTGTTGGTCACCCGCTGGGCCCCGGTGGCGGACCGATTCTCAATACTCGTTGCAGCGCTTGAGGCTGTGGATCAGCAGCCGCTGACGGACGATACGCTACGACAACACATCGTTTTGGCGGCCATGATTGGGGCTCTCCTACGGTCTGACATCAACTTGATTGGCCTGAGCGTGAACGACATACTCTTGGCCTTCATTTCGCATATACGAAGACTGGTTCAGATGCCCGGCGACCCGAATAGCATGAGGAGCGACCCACCTCTACCCGGCCAGCCCGATCCCCGATCGCCAACCACACTACAGTTTGCCGAGAAGGCCGAGCGGGCGGCTGCACAACGCAAGGATTTGCTGCTTCGGCTGCAGGAATGCATCGGGGACCTGGCCACCCATGTCTACTACGCCGATCAGATTTCGGACATGCTCTCTACAATTCTCGGGAAGCTCAAGCCGTCGAGGTCGAGTAGCACTACGAGCTCGACGCCCCATGGAGAGAAGGCAGACAACAGCGTCGCGCCGTCTGGGACAGACCAGATCGACTCGTTGTTCGCCCTGACGGTTGCAAAGATAGCTGCGCTCAGGGCAATCAAGTCGATCCTCTTGGTAGCTAACCCACGGAACAAGATGAGCGGCAACGTCGGCCTGTCTAGACATCACGTGCCAGTTCAGGTGTGGGACGGCTCACAGTGGCTGTTGCGGGACCCAGATGGTCTTGTCCGGAAGGCCTATGCCGACGCCGTGGTGACATGGTTGGACCGTGAGACCACCAAGGCGGACGCCAAGGCGAGAGATGAGACCGCCCGGTCAGCGTTGAAGAACCGCGATATTCCTGGCGCGGGTAGTCTTGCTCGGAGAGTCGTCTCTAGCGCCTCGGCCAAACCCGTCAAGGTGCCACGTTCGCACTTTTTACAACTCCTTCATCTTGCTATTTACGACAACGCCATTCAGTATGTCGATTACGAGACAGATATTGTGCTACTTCACGTTTTGCTCGCCAAGCTCGTGAACCAACTAGGTGTAAACACCGCTAGATATGGCTTGCCCATGATCTTTAGATTACAGGAGGATATTCAGGATGCCGAGACGCCGGTTGCCAAAGTCCGGATCGGCAGTTTGGTTCACGGCTACTTTTGGATTCTGACGGAAAAGTTTGAGTTTGAGGGATCAATCGTGGGGAGGGCGATTCTCAATGAGGTTGTCAGGCGCCGCAGCAAGCATTTCTGGGTTGAGGGCGTTCACCTCCCAGCACCGCCCGTTGAATTGGTTGGAACGCCTGGCATGGCGCGACCTCAGCCACGACTCCCACTCAATGAGATTGAGTCGGAGGCGTTGCTCCCCTTTGACGACCGCATCGCCCTGGTCGAATACGTCTGCACAGGGTATCAGGATCAACTCAGCTCACCACCCACCAGCCCGGCTGCTAGTCCCGGCCGCAGCTTCAGCCACCCCGTTCTGGGGTCGTCCCTCAGCACCATTCCTGCTATTGAGGCGGAAGAGGAGCTCCCATCCTATTTCCGGGAGCAGATGCTTGGTGATTGGAACCGCGATGCCGTTCTTGCGGCCGTACAGGCAGGTAGCAAGTCTGCGTCGCTTAATGGATCGCGGACTACGGGTACGGATCGAAACCGGCTTGCCGCGAACGGTGGGCCACCAGCAAACGGGCATGTCTCTCCATTCGGTAGCAAGACAAACCTGCGCCCCTCGACTTCACCAGCAGCTGACGCCGCTCGGCTCCGGAAAAGCAGTGTCCGAAGTGGCATCTCACCCGCTCCTGCACCCGGGCCGGCCGCCGGCAAGGAGCAGGTTGTTACCTCGGTAGAACAGCTCAAGCTGGTTTTGTCGGGACACCTGCAACCGCCTGCGACAATACACGGGACTATGTACAACCGCGACGACGACAGCGACGATAGTATGGTTAGCTACGACATGACGCCTAGCGAGCTGTCATTTAACCCAGCCACCGGCGAGGCCATGGCAATAGGAGACCGTCCCATGTCGCGGGATCGCAAGTCGTCTATTCTCGGGGGCCCACTGAGCTCCCATCCCACGCGCGATAGCAACGAATCTGGCGGGAGTGCGGATGAGGAGCCGGTCGAGGAGGTAGTACCACCCGTGCCGCCCATCCCGAGCGGACTGGAGGGACGTGTTTCGAGGGCGGTGGTGGTGCAAGATCACGCGGCAACGCTACCACGGCCGTCGACCTCCCGGAGGAGCGTAAAGAGCCGGGGGGCGGAGCGGGGGGTTTCGTCGTCGTGGGGCACGTTGGATGAGCCAATGCCGGCGATGGACCTGAACGCGTTGCTGAAGGGTATCGATAGCCACTCGGGGGAGAGGAGTTTAGGCACTTTCTCGAAGCCGCCTTATTAGGGAGTTTAATTGGAGTCAGGTCTTGTGAGAAGCTTGACTATGTACTTATAAGATATAATTTTGCGTGTTCCGTCTACGCCGTGCTGGGCGGTGCCAGCACAGCACACAGAGACAGATGACAGATATCGGAGGCAACTCTTTGACTTGGGTGGAGGATGGAACTAAGGTAGCTAGGATGTTTTTTGATAGCGGGGAGCCAGACGGGCGGTATGAGAGCATGCGAGCAGCAGCAAACTTGAGCAGGCAACTGGAGAGTGAAGTGTGCATACTCTTGCTAGGCCAACCATCTAGGCCTTCGCTTCCTGCTGGTTTCTTCTATGCATGTTGGCCCAGTAGATCCATCATGTGGCTGTCTTGGCACAGGGATCTCCAGCCAAGGGCCTGGTCTGCGACCCGGCCTGTCAGCCGGTGTCAGCTGCGGACCTGATGCGTGCCAGCAGTGTGGCATCCAACCAGCTCTGATCTATGCGCCCATGCCGAGCGGTGTTCAACCCTCCACCGGAGAGGTCTAAGCCTTACAACTAACACCCAAGCTCGTTTGTCTTGGAACAGAAAAAACACTGCTCGTCCTCGGCGAACCCGGGCTCCTGCATCCAACAGACCCTGTCGATCTTGCCTGTCTGCCCGTCTCTATCTCCTCCTTTGCCCGCCATGAACTTGAGCTTGAACATGTCTGGGCCAGCAAAGTTGAACCTGGCACGGCGGGCCTGCTCGTTGAAGGGCTGGAGCCAGCTAAACGTGTCGCGCTCGTAATGCGTGAGCAGCCACGCCTGCGATTCCAAGCCCTAGAAGAGCACTTCCAGCCCTGGGTCGTTACCACAGGCATCACGCTCGCGGCGGCGGCGGACTTTCAGCTGGAAAAGGCCACTGAGCCCGACGTACTCGCCAACATACTCGTCGAGTGAGGCCCGCGGTTGCGTGTCTAGGGAACGGGCTCGGTCAAGGGCCTTGGCATTAGCCAATGCCGGCAAGAGACTGCGGCAGCTGGATTCGGTTCATGCCGAGCCCATATCCATTCTCTCTCAGTGATGAAGATAGATTCCTGCTGATGTGTCCTGAGAGTTGCTTAGCCGCGCCTTGTAGCGGATTTTCCGCGGCCGGTTTCTCGTTGGTTAGCTCAGCTTTTTGCGCGGCGAGTAGCGCCGAGCCATATGCGAGGGCGCTATAGGCGAAGCCCGGGTCGGAGCGCGCGAGCGCGCGCAGGTGGGCTTCGGTGGCTAGGTGCGCCCGCATCACCGAGGCGCGGGAGGCGCGGGAGGTGGCTGGCCTCACGAGGTCCGAGGGGGAGGATTCGTACGATGCCTGGCGCGTCTGCACGCCGGTGGCGACGTACGTTGGCCGAGTTCAGTTGGTGGATAAATATTCACGGTATTACCAATATCCTTCGACACATAACATGCCATTGACGGTGAATTATTATTGTCAAACGCTACTATCACGCTATGTTACTCTATAACCCAATGCTGGTTAACAATCAGTCCATCCATTGGAAATCGTCCTAGTCATCTTTGTCGTCCGAGTCGTCCGGTCGTCCGAGTCACCTTCATTGCTTTTCCAGTGTTCTTCGATGGGTTGGGTCGGATCATTGTCTTTGTCATCTTGCTTTGTTTCGGCAGATTGGGATGGAGATTTGGGAAAACGCTGCCAGAGGCGACGGAGGTATTCGTGAGACATAGCCTGAAATACACCTCAGTGAGTACGTGCCAATGATAAAGGAGGGGTAATTTCCGGAGCCAAACTTACCCAGGTTTCGCGAGCCTCTTTCAAAATGGGGATGCAGGCGGCCAAGTACAGAGCGATAGGTCCGGCGCCGTCAACCTATCGATGTAGACGCCATTGATGGCGAGGTCCTTCGCACTTTCTGTCCTCCAACTTTGCTAGCCTCTCATCTGTCTTTGTCATACTCTCCCTCATCTTGTCCTCCATTTTTGTGATCCTCTCCTTCATCTTGTCCTCCATTTTTGTGATCTTCTCCCTCATCTTGTCCTCCGTCCTTTTCATTTGTTGGCGAACTTCCACAAGTTTGTCAAGCAATGTGGTAAACTTGGCATCTGTATCACTGGGGAGCTGCCGATCGAAGGGTTTGTTAGAGGAGAATCTTCTATAGGACATGGATAAAGGCACACCCGAACAAGCACGAAGAGCCCTGCATACCGATGGGATCTTTACTAAGACGTGAGACATTATGGTTGACGACAAATTGATTGAGTCGTGGTAAAGCCGAACAGTTTAATGAGTAGTGAATGAATGCTGATGAATGCTGATGAATGCTGGCTGTGTGTTGTCGAAGAATGATGGAGAGTTGAAGGACGAGCTGTGTTGCAGTGGGCACGTACGAAGAGCCTTGCATACCGATGGGGCCTTCACCGAGACGCGAGACATCATGGTTGACGACGAATTGATTGAATCGTGGTGGAGCCGAACAGTTTAATGAGCAATAAATGAATGCTGGTTGTGCTGTCGAGGAATGATGGAGAGTTGAAGGACGAGCTGTGTTGCAGTGGGCGCAAATCCTTTTTAACACCTGCTCCTTGTCAAAACTTTGTCAGCTACGTTGGGGACACCGTGACGTTGTTGGGGGGCGCCTGACTGTAGGAACGAACCTAAAGTGTCCTTGCCGCAGGCTAATGAAGGAAGGATCCTCTGACAAATCCTCTAACGACAAGGATACTATTCCCAACCCTCCAGATGGCTTAGGCCCAGCAACTGCTATCCAGGAGCTTTACGCCACCATCAATGACTAGGCAAAGAGCCAGGGATTCGCTGTCAATCGCCATAACAGCCGCAACAAGAAGAACGGCATCTCCACATGCTATGAGGTTCGCTGCGATCGGTTCGGCCAGCCAAGGGCTTCTAGATCGGCCGGCCTCCACAAGATGCCTATCCGCAAGTATGGTTGCAAGTGGTAGGAAGCTACAGTCCTGGGCCTTGAAGGCTGGACCTCCATCAACAACTCCAATCCCGACCGTCAAATCCATAACCATGGCCCATCTCTTCATCCTTCTGCTCATCCACAACATCGCCAGATGAACGATAAAGACATGGAGATCATTGCCGGCGCTTCAAAGCACCACAGAATATACACTCGTGAGGTTAATGCCATTGTCAGAGATAATTTCCTTGACTTAAACCCCAAGAGGATGGATATCTACAATACTAGGTTAGATCTTTGGTGTCAGTAGTTGGCCGGATATACTGTAGCCGGTGCCTTGATGGTAGCCCTGGGTAAAGGTAAGATCGACTATATTGTCAAGTGGGTGGATGAGGATCAAACTGACTTCGTTGGCCTGGTGTTTATGCTTCCAATAGGTATTGATCTTACTAAATAGTATCCTAAGGTGTTGATTGTTGATGATATATAAAAGACTAACCACATGGGATACCCTCTCTTCCAGACCCCTAGCCTAACGGCTACCAGAATGACCTTTAATTTAGTCTTCGGCCTTATTGACAATGAGAAAAAAGACAGCTTTGACTGGCTTTGTCAAGTAACCAAGGGCCTCCAGGCTCGGTATGGCAAGGCCGTAGTGTATGCCAGGGAGGAGGTTGCCTTTATTACAGCCTGGAAGGCATTGATAGAGGAGTTCTCTGACCAGTAAACCATCCTACAATATCTATAGAAGAAGTGGATGCCGTTGCATGAGCAATAGGTAAAGGCCTGGACCCGAAACTATCATAACTTCAGTATTGTTATTACCTCCCCGACAAAGTCAAGCAACATAAACATAAAGAGTTATCTTCTAGATTCAAAGAGCGATATCAACAAGCTTGCCAGAGCTATCTGTACGACATGTAAGGAACAGATTGAGTGGATTGGGGAAGAATTGGCTGATCAAAAGATCAAGACTCAGTATGAATACCTAACCCACCACACCTATCTTAGCAAGCTCCCGATACAGATTTGCTGTACTATATTAAAGCTAATTAACTGGGAATACCAGCATGCAAAGGCAACTATTCCAACTGTCAGAAGACCATTGGGCAAGGATATTGGCGCCTGCGGAGCGAATTGTACTATCTCTATCCAGTATGGCATCCCTTGCCGCCACAAGATTCACTCCCTACTTATTGAGGGAAAGTGCCTACGCCTATGGGACGTCCACCACCATTGGAATTTAAAGACGAGGCTTGTAAGTGCTCCTGGTTTCATGAATAGCTGCATCCCTAACTGCTGGTTGTAAGATGAAGATGATCCATACCTCCGAATCCGCAGCCCCCTGGTTGCGGAACGGCAGCGGGGTCGGCCAAAGAACACTCTGGCCGCCATTCCAGTTGCCATGGTGTTGCCTCAGCCGCATCCGAATGCCCCGAGCCCACGCACGCTGCGAAGATCACAGGCTACACCCAAGAGTGCCAGCGCTAGGGCGAAGCGTTCCAAGCCAAAGCCAGTGAAGAAGAACGCACCCAGGCCTATGAAGGAGAGCGCGCGGCGCCGGCTATCGAACTGGGAGCTGAATATCAGTAAAGATGAGGGTATCTCCAGTGCTAGATCTTGCATACAGATACCGCAGGAGGAGGACTACACACGGGAGGACCAGGATTAGGAGGATCAGGAGGATCAGGGGGTTCAGGCCCAGGAAGTCCAGCCAGTCAACAAGCCCAGGGGCCACCGCCTACGCGCACCTAAGGAGAACAACACCAAGGCCGCGATCGCGGGAACCTGCCGAGCCCAGGACCAGGCCTGTGATCAAGGACACGCCTAGACCCAGGCTGTTGATCAGTCAACGCTCACAGGAGCCAGCCGCCACCAAGAAACGGCAGGTAACTGACTCCTTGGAGCCTCAAGTTACCAAAAGGATCACTCGCAGCGGTCAGAAGGTGCGGGCGACGGCTAGAGCACTAGGACTGGATTGACCCTGAGCCTAGGATTGTATGGTTTTATCGCGTTGGCACGTCAAATACTGCGGATTCGGCGTTTTTAGGGGCCAGGGCTTATGTAGTTATCTTCGAAGACTGCAGATTTGGCGTTTCCAAGGTCCAGAGCCTTCAATTCAATTGCGCTGCACTGCATGGCCTTGTTACCCAATTGCGCGGCACTCCAAGGGGTGCAGATGCGGTGTGCTGATGATGTAGTTGGTGGTGTTGTTTTGCAGAGTCAATTGAATCACCGGTTTTGACACATTCAGAATGGTAATTTGGAAGGCTAGAATGTTGGGGGGGTATATCTAGAGCACGCGACCGGCAGTATTCACCTAGTGCCCCCATGAGATCCCAGTGGTTGCAGGAGGGGTAGGCGCGCGAGACTTGGAGTGCAGAGGCTAACTTAAGTGTAAAGGCAAAACTATTCATTTTTCAAGAATGGGACCAATTCTGGGCCACTCGGCTAGAGTTGAAGCAATTCAGCATCCTGTGACCCAGCCTACCGAAAATGGTAATCAGGGTGAGCAAGCCTGAGCCAATCCTGAGCAAGCCCTGGGCCGAGCTATACGCCAGACACCCTCCAATCAGCGCCTCTCAGCATCTCAAACAGCACCGTGACCCTGCAAGCCATTCATACATACACCATTGCCTTTGACACTCTGTTTACCTCCGATTTCCACACACCGCCTTTGGAGCCAGCAAAAAAAGGCGGTGAAGGCTACACACTGTCGCACTCAATTGCAGCGGTCGCACACTATCGCAGCCAATTGCAAGTCAATTGAACACTCAATTCAACACTATTGCAGCGATTTAAATCGCTCAAATCGTACAAAAACGCAATAAAAAAGAGAATTATCCTTCTCTGGCACCTCTGGTACCCTTGCCGGCCCTGCCACCTGCGCGGCGCTTAGGTGCCTACAGCGCTGCGACCGCGCGCTGCGATGCCCTGTAAGTGCCGGGCAATTGGATCGCGCAATTGGCACGCATGCCAGCCTTGCAAGTGGTAGGTAATTGAACCGCGCGGTTGGCATGCGATCGGTATGTAATTGCAGGGCAAGTGGTGGACAACCGGTGCGGGCCGGCCTTGCAATCGGCATCTGTAGCTTGCGTGTGGGGCCTTTGACACGGCGGCAGAATTCCTGGATGCACCTTTTCTGCCATTTTCAGTAAGAGGGGTGGCGGCGA
Source organism: Lasiosphaeris hirsuta (assembly GCA_030549175.1). Taxonomy (NCBI): domain Eukaryota; kingdom Fungi; phylum Ascomycota; class Sordariomycetes; order Sordariales; family Lasiosphaeriaceae; genus Lasiosphaeris; species Lasiosphaeris hirsuta. The sequence goes on from JAUKUA010000001.1 coordinate 1,425,225, forward strand.
TCGTGGTCCCAAGGATGCTGTACGGGTCCGAAGCGTGGTGGAAGGGCCCGGAGGGGTACGGCCAAGAAAGGGGCGAGAAGCGGCTCGAGGGGGTCCTTAGGGATGCCCTCAGGGCTGCCCTCCCATGCTGGCGAACGACCCCCGTACCGGTGCTCCACGGCGAAAGCGGGATCCCGCCCATCCACCTGCTCCTCGAGAATAAGAGGAGGAGGTATGCCACCAGGATCCTCAACCTGAAGGCACAAGGGATAAGCCACCCGGTAGTAGCTAGGCACGACCAAGCCCCGGGGAGGGGGGGCCGAGCGGGGCGCCCCGCGACCACGCGGCTGGAGGCGGCGGCTAAGGAAGAGGGCTGGGTGCCACCAACACACCCGAAGGCCGTCATCGGTGAAGGAAGGAGGCCCCTGGGCACAGCCTGTGACAGATGCCACAGGCGGAAAAGGAAGTGTAAAGGCGAGCTCCCGTGCGAGAGGTGCGTCGAGGGGGGACACGACTGCGTCTGGATGGAAAGGCGTAGGCACCCGGTAGGCTGGGGAGACCCCGGGGGGGGGGGGGGGGGGCAGGCCGGTGGAACATGAAGGTAGCCTGCTAGGAGTGGTGGGAGGCGGCTAGGCCGGCGAACTACGCCTTCTGGAAGGTCGAGTTCAGGCGAGGGCTCCCACCGGAACTCAAGCTACCAAGGAAGTGGCTCGCAACCCTCATAGCCGAGAGGACCGGCCATGGCAACTACCACTCCTACCACGAGCGGTTCGGCCATGAGCCGGGCTCCTGGAAGCCGTGCGCCTGTGGGCTAAGGATAGAGCCGGGGCACATCTTCAAGTGCCCCCTCAATGCCAAAGCCCTGCCAGCCCTCCCGAGGGGTGGCTCGCCACTACAGTTCATGTTCCGTAACAAGCGGATGCTCACCCTGTTCCGGGAGCTCATGGGAAACCTGGCCCTGGGAAGAAAATACCAGGGCGCAATGGGAGAAGAAAATATCCCACAAATTGAAGAAGAAAGGGCGTGGGCACAGGCTCACGACCCCGCGGAAGACGGAGAGGCACAAGCCTCTGGTTTCCTTTAAAGGTGGCTTTTATCTACGGAGTTCTTATGTACCTTAGCTGAGCAGGCGAGCTGTGGAGGGTAGATGAGACCTCCTAGCGGCAAAGAGGGTATGTCTTGGGCTTGGATTTCGGGAGGTGGATCTCCTATAGTCTCCTTTAGCCTTAGGGCGTCGCCCCCGTCCCAATCGCCAACTGCGAAAACCCCGGACGTTAAACATCAATCAATCTGCCATTTTCGAGGTTGGCCATGTGTGTTGTCAGGGTTATGTATGGGGATTACAGTACAAAATGACATTCATGACAGTGCATAGTTACGCTCTCTATATTAACTATCAGTTTGGTGGGGTGTTGAGAGTTTAATCCTCCTATGATGCCACTAAGGCGCCTAGCCAGATCTGGTCAACGCCACTCTAGCTACCCCTGCACAGCCCTGCGAGTACTGGGTCCGTAATTGTCAAAGGAAAAAATGGATTGCCGCGATAGCACGATTGCGTATCAGGACATCGATACCATTGACTTTCGCACCAAACAGATAACCAGCCTGCTTTCCAAACACCGCCAATTCTTCCCGCCGACCAAATTGGGCTCATAACATAGCGAAATGGCCTCGACCGCGAGGCTCTGCCTCCTCCCGCTCCGCCCCAGCACAGCACCCTCCTCGATCACCACAGCTGCCATCCGCGCCAGCCTCTCGTCCTGTCGCTCGCGCGCACACCCCTCCTATGCGGCCACGCGCTCTATCCACCGGCCCTCAGCCCAGCCCGCCAAGGTGGTCCCCATCTACGGCACCGGCCCGCCGCCAGAACCCCCCACACCCAGCGTCGAGTTCGTTGATGCCGCCTCGAGGCTCGCAAGGCGGAAGCGCCAAGGCGAGATGCTGCGCCAGGCCAAGGACGAGCGCGCCGCCGCGAAGCTGCGACACTCGGCCGACGCGCCAGGGACCAAGGAGAGCGCGCTGGCGGGCGGCAAAAAGACGGGGCTGGCGAAGCGCTTCTGGAAGGAGGTCCATGTGAAGGAGATCAACGGTACGCCGTCCCCTACCCCCTAACTCACCCCTAACTAACATCCCAGGCGCCTACGAAATCCACCTCGACGCGCGCCCCCTCCGCCGCCCCAACACCAAGGACCCGATCCGGCTCCCGCTGAGCAAACCCCACCTCGCATCGGCCCTCGCGCTCGAGTGGGACCAGCTGGTGTCCGCCCAAGAAGGTACAAAACAGCACCTGATCCCGCTGACCTCGCTAGTCTGCCGGGCCCTCGACATTGCCGACGACGACGCTCTACACGCCTCCTCGTCCCCCTCCCAACACCCAACCGCCCTGCGCGAGGGCCTCGCTCCCTCGCTCCTGCACTACCTTGACACCGACTCGCTATTATGCTGGGCGCCGCCGGTGGATGAGGACGACCTGACGAGCCACGCGAGCATCCTCAACGCGGACGGCAAGTCGCTGCGCGAACTGCAGGAGGCGGCGGCGCAGCCCGTGGTGGCGTTCCTGACGGCGCACGTCTGGCCGGGGCTGTCGCTAGTGCCGGTGCTCGACGGCACGTCTATCATGCCGCGGCAACAGGCGCCGGGCACGCGCGAGGTCGTGCAGGGCTGGGTGCTGGGGCTGACGGGGTGGGAGCTGGCGGCGCTCGAGCGGGCGACGCTCGGCGGCAAGAGCCTGCTGGTGGCGGCGCGCCTGGTGGCCGAGTGGAGCGAGGGCCCGGCCGGCGTGGTGCCTGTGGGCGAGAAGCATGACTTTGGGGTTGAGCAGGCGGCGCTAACGGCGAGTGTCGAGGTCGACTGGCAGACGGGCCGGTGGGGTGAGGTGGAGGATACCCATGATGTTGAGAGGGAGGATGTAAGGAGGCAGTTTGGCAGCGTTGTGCTGCTGTTGTCGGGGACGGGTGAGGTGAAGCCTAAGCTTTAAACTGGCTTGTTGGTGGTGCTGTATATTATTGTATATATTGTCTAACATGTTGATGTGATACGGCATGTGTCGATCAAGAACTCGTGCTCTGTGCCATTTGTAAAGGTGTACCTATTCAGCGATATAGAGATGTCGCACTTTAGTATCGGGGCAAAGCGCGAAAACTTGAGTGGCGCAATGTATCACGAACACGGCGATGTGCAATACCGTCAAGACGAGGCAAATTATTAACTACGCGTCTAAATGCTAAGTATAATGCCTATTTACTTCTCGATGATGGCAACTGTAGCGCGCAAAAAATACTGGCGAAACATGAAGAAAGGCATAAAAAGGACTCAGATAGGGCCGCTTAGCCTCCCAAAGATCCCGGGCCGCCGGCAAAATATGCGTTTGTGTTGTGCTTCCTGGCAGTATTCGGGGGAGATCTGCGCGTCCAAGATGTACAGCTTGCGCGTTTTCAGACCGCAAATAGGCCTTTTCGGAACGGGTATAGGCCTTTTCAGAATGAGTATAGGTCTTTTCAGAGCGCAGATACATCTTTTCGGAACACGGTATACGTGTCTCAAGAATGTAGCCGCAGCTAGTTTCCGGCATAGGCGAATGCATATGAGTGTGACGGGATTGCTCCCTTGACCGCGGCATCTTCTCTATCGGCCTGAAGTGTCATCTTCTCTGGGTCGATATATCGGCTCGTCATCGAGAACCGACGCTCACCAAACGGCTCAACAGCATGCTAGGTCTCGTTAGTCATGTACGTCTAGAGGTTTCTGATGCACTTGCTTCATAAATGCGGTGAATGTGCTGGCCATGCATCACCATCATGTCCCCGTGTTTCATGGGGACCTCAAGAACAGACTTGTAGACTCTCTTCGAGCCTGGGCTGCTGCATGTGGGAAGTGTGTTGCCGAAGCCCGACTTTCTAATCTTTGGCCGGAACTTCATGATGGATGGCGATCCCAATGACAAAGCTGCAACAGTCGGCCCAAGCTCTGTCTCGCCGTCGTCATGATACTGTATATATACTGCTGTCAGTTAAAGCGGCGTGGGTAAAGGAGTTGGAGAGGCTGCGTACGTTGATGGAGTCCTTCTGCATAAACCCAAGGGCAAGAAGCTCGTTGAACTCATTGCTGGTAGGAGGGGGCGTATTGGGTCCGACGGCTTGACCAGCGAGTTTCACGGCCGTTGCTTCCACTGCACGTTTGCCCGCCCAAATCAGGCGATGCAAAGCCCTCAACACCTCCGTTGGGGCCTCGTCAAACCCTTTGGACTGAACAGATACGCCAAACTTGTATCTGGCACCCTGTGACATACATATCAGCAACACATCTTGTAGGTGCGAAACATGGTGCTCACAAAATTTTGTTGAAAGTGCCTGGTTAGTCCCTCGTTCTTGGCTGCGGCTCGAGTTAGCTGTCGGTTCCCAAGAGCTCAAGGATTCAGGAGTACTTACTGCCCGCATTTGCGGCCGGGTTCCGCTTCAGACCAATATCGGTGGCCGACAGCTCGCGGAACAGATCATCGGGTCCATTCTGCCGCGAGTTGATGTTTTGATTCGAGACAAACATCGTAAACGAGCCGATGACTTCTCCGGCTGCGTCTGGGAGGAGGTACTGTTGGGCCGTGTAGTTTCCTAAGACAAGTGTGTCTGCCGGCTGGATGCATGTACGGTTAAGAACAATCGCAAACGTGTCATGGGCAGTGATTGGCACGTCATCATTGACACCGTTACTCAGCCTTCTCTTAGTTGCGATGGCATCAAGGTGTATAGCCTCGGCTCGAAGATCCGCCTGCGTATATGGAAGCATCCGCGCGGGCCGTGACCACGAGCAGTTTTCGCAAGCCAGGCGATTCCAGAAGAGTCTTCGACTGCAGCAACCACAGTCCGGGCATACAAATGCACCGCGGGAGCCAGATTCCGTACCGTGAAGTCCCGGAGTGTCGAGGTTCGGAATCAATGGCCTGAGCAGAGGTACAGGACCAATTAATGGATCCCGCTGGTTCAAGAATGCTTTGGTGTATGCAAGAGAGCTGAGCATTGCGTTTGTTATGGGGCCGTGGATCTGGCTGTGAATCTGAAAATAGCTTGCACAGTTGGGGTTCAGACACATCCAGCCGATTGTAAAGATCACCTTGCTTTGTTGGTAACACCTGATGCAATGCGCAGACTGTGCGCTGAACGCGGTAACGCTAGGGTACTCGCTGATGTGAGATGATGATGAAGCGGCATTGTTGGAATCTTCAGCATCGCGAGGTGCCCACCAAGACGACGTGTGAAGCTCCGCCTTTTCGAACCGCACACGCCATACTTTGACTGGGTTTCCGTTCCGCTGAACTTGTAGCTCTTTCCATATGTCAGTGATGTGGAAGTAGTCCAATACTGTGTAGGGATGCGGCGGGTCGCAGGGATAGTTGGGGTTGTTTTGTCCTACAGAAATCAAAGTCAGTCTATGCAGTCCTAGAGCACACTCAAGGTAACTTACCGGCAATGACTGCAACAAGAGATCGCGCATCTTTAGCCGCGTTTAAAGCCCTGATACCAGCGTGTCCATCAGCGGCATCAACTTTACGGACCATGTTGCCCGTCTCTCGGTCAAGTTCACGGCCGCCACCACTAGAACCAATGTCAGCCGCCGATGTTAGATCAAGATAGGGCTTTCTCAATACATACACTGAGCAGATGATGACCTGTGCCGAGAAAACATCTCTGGGGTCGGCTTCTTTATCAATCAGGAAGCCGAAAGCACAGACTTCTTTGCTGTAAAGGCTACCCTTGTACGCGCGATAATAAGGCAGTGCCTCGCAAAGTCCGCCGCGCGTATTCGACCACACTTCCGGGCATGGTTGTCTAATGACGGCGGTGTTGCCGTCGATGGGGGGGGTCCCGTCGGGAACCACGAGAGGCATTTCGGCGTCCGATGGAGGCGCGCCCACGACCGTAGAAGGCCCGCTGGGCATCGCGGAAGGCCCGCTGGGAATCGCGGAAGGCCCGCTGGGCATCGTGGAAGGCCCGTCTGCAGCGTCAAAAGGCATAGCGCCAGCTTCGCCGAGGCCTCCAAGCACTGCAGGCGTGCCTTGAGAATCGTCGGCCAGAGCCGCAGGGGAGTAGTCGGACGCACTGAAACGGATTCGCTTGGGCTCATCAGAGTCGGAGTTGTCACTGCCGTCGGAAAAGCTACGCTTGTTGAGGTTAAGCCACTGCGGCGGCGGGCTAAAGGGGGACACTGGTGTTGATTCCCGTGATGAGGGGAAGGCGGCTGCTAGAGATATGTCCACGCCAGGGCTCTCTTGAACGGCCGGGGCGCTCTGGTCCATGCTAGTGATATGTGTGTGGCTAGCAAGCATGGCTTGGAGTGTGCTGAGAGCTACCCTGGGGCAGTTGAAAGGTGTTTCTGGGTGTCCGAAAGGCGCGTCGTTGAACGAGTAGACGCGCGCCCAGGAGTAACGACGCGTGTTTTTCAGAGGTGAAAAGGTGTTTCTGGGTGTCCGAAAGGCGAGTCGCTGAACGAGTAGACGCGCGCCCAGGAGTAACGACGTGTGTTTTTCAGACGCGAAAAGGTGTTTCGGACTCCTGGCGGGTGTTTTTTGAATGTCAGAAGGGGCACGTCGGGATGGGCGAAAAGGCCCGAGATGAACATGCGCGACACCTAGCCGTTCCTTCCCAAGGAAGTGAGTCGGCTTTCAATTTGACCGATGAATGCTGTTACTCGTCTTCGCTCTTTCCTTGTCCGCCCCCAACTATGAGCCACGTGAGCTGTCAAGTGAAGACTCGGAGGGAAAGGACGAGGCCAAATCAGAGGTCGTCCAGGGGTCAGGCGGGCCTACCACCGACCGCGATCGCAAGTGTCTGGACGAAGTCGAGGGAACCAAGTAGGCCAGTGCGACCGATGACCGCCAGGTTAAACGTTGATGTAAACGTTTTGATCAGGGGTCAGGGGTATCACGGTTGGTGGATCTCTTTGGCCTGGTTGAAGTCATCGACTTCCGTGATTTTTGTTGCTCGGGAAGGTGAAATAAATACTGAAGTAGATGGGGCCCCGACTGTGTGTTTGTTTGTGTTATGTGGGGCAAGGAGCACATGCCGGTGTTGAAATGAAGAGCCACATAGAGTGACCCCCATCGCATGTCCCCCCTGGCAGTCTGCTGGACTCTGGAGTAATCAGCCTTCGGAAATTAGAGCACTCGGTGCCGGATGAACGAGGGCTCAGGGCAGGAACGACTGCTTGCGCCGTGACTGAAAACCCAGACTCCTTGCAGATGAGTCGAGGGGCTGAGGGTGGTGGGTGGATATCAGTAATCTCGGAGGATCAGACGGCAAGTGACGCAATTTTTTACATTGCGGTTCTTTTCAACATTATATAACATAGCTAGATAGTGTCTGGTGGGCGTATTTGGACTGTAGGGCCAACCCTATGATTTGGAGCTTGAAAATCTCAGGCTGTTGACCAGCTATCAGTGGTGTGGGCGCTGAGAAGAGAATCCCCCCTTTTGCTCTCAGTCTCGTGCGGGTCTAGCTAGGATGATTTCCACCATGAGGGTGATGATGCAGGCACGTATAGCCACAAGCAAAGATGCCGGTGTGATTCTCATTTCAAACTCCAAAATACCGTGACTTGCAAATTGCACAAGTCTAGCTTGATGGATTCATCATAAGAGGAGCATGAAATTGGTTCGATGGCCATCTCTTTGGTAAAGAACCCAGGCAAGAATAGTTGTCGAGTTGGCAGCTGCTGAAAATGACCAACTTGATCATGCTTTCGAGCCAGGTAGGCTTGTGGTGATTGTACTTGTGGCGGCCGTCATGCTTGAGCCGGCACACATCATACTTTAGGCTAAGACTTCTGGGTCAAGCAAGACTCAGAATCTAGCTACTGGTATTTTGACGTGAATCTTAGACGAGCAGAGGGGAGTGGTTTCGAGTAGGTGTGTGGTGGCCGTACATGGTGGGGGTGTCGTATTTGGCCCGGCAACGCACATCGTGATGTTTTGGGCCAAGGATCGGTGATCTAGGCCGCCATCAGACGTGGAGTTTAGGTAGGGCAAGAGTAGGGCGAGAGTTGCCCCAGCTGTGAATCTTTGGTTGCCGGTAGTTGCTTCAATTTTTGGGATGGCGGGTTTTGTAGAACTCGAAATAATCTCCAACATCATCGTGATGCATAGTAAGGTCGTACGTAGCCTGAGAATTACTCGGGGCTACCTGGGGACTACTTGAGGCAGCCTGAGGATTGCTTGAGGAAGCCTGAGTATTACTCGAGGCGAGAGCACTCGAGCTCATACCAAACTATTCCGGGGTAGATCATCAGCATCTCGAGGAAGGAGGGTAGCGAGTACTGCTCGAGGAAGGAGGGTAGCGAGTACTGCTCGAGGCGGGAGCACGCGACCATGAATGATATCACCAAATCGGGCTGCTGATTGACGTTTATAAAACTTGGTATCGAGAGCCCTCACATTGAACGTCGAGCAGCCTGGTCGTCCTGGAAGTTAATCTGCGGAGGTGGTGTCGACATTGTTGATCTCACTGTTGTATGATTTTCCAAAATCATTTCTCTGTGACTTGACGAGTTCTGAATTCATGGTTTCCATTAAATTCTCCAGAATGTCTTCAGCTTTCGCCACCCTTGAAGGCAAACAATTTTCCATTGTCATATTCACCCTACAGAAACGATCGCATGGCATTCGCATTTCGACATCTTAGGTACGCAAACAGCCACCATCAAACACCAAAAGTAGATGATACACTCGCTCATAATGCGACACATGGGCCAAACAAGCAGCTGACAAGATTGCGGGCCGTACAAACGCAACATGCATCCAAGATCCAAATCACAACTTGGCCCCCTCGGCCCTCCTCGCCTCCCTCTCCTTATCGCGTAGCAAGCGTCGCAGGATCTTGCCACTTGGGCTCTTGGGGATGACATCGATAAACTCAATTCCTCCTTTGAGCCACTTGTAATGGGCTTTGTGGTCCTGGACGTACTTCAAAATCTCGGCTCGCATATCCTCCTCCTTGCGGGAAGCCATCGAGGTAGGCGTCACGACAAAAGCCTTGGGCACTTCGCCGTCACGGTCGTGCGGCACGGCGATCACGGCGCAATCATCGACGGATGGGTGGGCGAGAAGATGGGCTTCCAGCTCGGCGGGGGCGACTTGATGTCCCTGTTGGTGCGTTAGTTGGGCATTGTATGGTTTTGTCCGGGATACTTTGAACGTACCTTCACTTTGATGAGCTCCTTTAGACGGTCAACAACAGTAAAGTGTTCATTTCCTGAAGGCGACTTGGTCACAATGACCTCGTCGCCTGTCTTGAGCCACCTTCCATCTTCGTCCCAGACAAAGGCCTCGGCAGTGGCCTTTTCGTTGTTCAGGTAGCCCAGCGTTATAGAGGGCGATTGCACCAGGAGCTCGCCAGGTTTCCCGTATTCTGTGATTTCCTTCCCGTCTTGGTCAATAACTTTGGCTCTTGTCCCTGGGGCGAGTGATCCGGAGGTTCCTTGGTAGATATCAGACTCGCTGGTCGTGCACACCACGGTCGAGCTTTCAGTCAAGCCTACATCCTGTCAGAGTCTTTCATGGAAATTTCAGGGGGTCTACATACCATAGCCCTGGCCAACACGCCAATTTGGGTAGATGCGGAGGATTTCCTCAACAGTCTCTTTCCCCATCGGCGCTGCTCCAGTGAAGAGAAACCGGACGCTGCTCAAATCGTATTTTTTGCAGACATCCTTGCCGCTCAACATGCGAACAACGATAGGGGGTACCACGAGCAGGTGGTTGATTTTGAATTTTTCGATCGCTTGGAGATACTCGTTGAGCTCGAATTTCGGCAGGACAATGACCTCATCACCTCTCCATGTCGCGGAATGGGCAATCACCACGAGGCCGTAGATGTGGCTGAACGGCAGCAGTCCCAGCTCGGCTTGCGTCTCCACTCCAAACTCCTTTCGGCCTCTATCTTCAAATAGGCAATACTGCATTGTGTTTGCAATCACATTCCTGTGCGAGATCATGACTGCTTTCTATCTGGCCGTTAGCATCATTCCCTTTGTTCGAGTGGCTATCGACTCACAGGCAGACCAGAGGTACCGCTGGAATAGCACAGATAGGCCACCTGACGAGCGCCTTGTCCCTTGGCCCAGACCAGGGGCTCGAGCTCTGGCAGAGTGCGGCCCAGCCGAATTAGGTCTTCAACCGTCTTGAAGGCGGGCTTTTCCGACGAGTGGTAGGGTAGGTCCATGAGAAAGATCTTGTCGTCAGGAATCCCGGCGCCCTTGGCGGCCGCGAGGGCGGTTTCGAGGACCCCCACACAGGTGAACAGGGCCTTGGCCCCGGAGGACTTGAGCTGGTGCTCGAGCTCACTGGCGGAGTACGCGACATTGGCCGGGGTTGCGATGCCTGACAGGCGGTGGATCGCGAGGAGGACCGGCAGGTAGTCAACCTGGCAGGGACTGTGGTCAGGATAGCTTTTTGAATCCCGTCAAGGGACCAACTCACGGTATTGAAGGAAAAGACACCGACAACCTTGTCCCACGGCGAGTCGACATTGGGCTCCCAGCCCATCGTCTTGGCCAGGGCCTTTGCAATTTCATCGGAGCGCGCATGGGACTCGGTGGTGGTGTATGTCTTTCCCGTGATGCCGCAAGTGAAGGGATTGCGGCTCTTGGCAATTGGATATCGGCCGCAGATCTCGCTGCGCATGAACTCTCCCACGGTAACAGAGTCCGGCGGGTCTACAGGCTGTTAGGACGTTTGAACTGAACGAATGGGCAGAAAGGCGGGCCGCGAATGCACGGCGGGCGGCTTACCAAACGGGAGCTTGGGAACCCATGCTGGAGGATAGAAGACCATTATGTCGGAGTCTAGTGGGGGAAAGCGCGATAAAGGCGGAACAAAACAGGACAGGGCAGAAGAGGATACGAGATGGCCAGTGTCGGGGTTTGAAAATATGCACTGTTGCGCGAGTGTTTATTCAGGAGTGTAGCAGTCAAGTCCGTCTCCAATTGAATGAGGTCTTGGGGGGAGCAAGAGGATGTATGAAGGGCCCAGACGCCCTCCGCCCTTTGCTGGAGGCGTGACCCCGAATCTACCTCAGCTTCCTCATCTGGGCACTGTTGACGAAGCCAACCGTGCCAAATTACCGGTTGATGGCTTGCCCCACTTCCCCATATTCCGAGACATTGAGTGGATGTCCTCAGCGTGGGGGACGCTGACTTCTCCAACTTGGGAAGGCCGCGGCAACCAGCCGATAGGGGTAGCTCTTTTCCTTTTCTATACCTGTTCCGCGATTTCAAGCTGCAAGATTGAATTTTTGTTCTATTTTCAAAGCAGAGACAACCCATGAAATCACTATCTCGCGTCTTTTTTGCACCTGTTCATACACACATGGGAAGCACAGCATCGCCGGCCACCAACCGATCAAAAGCTGTTGGATGGCATCCGCGCCGTTGCATCTGAATCCAGCTAACTGTTCAAGATGCAATCCCATGGCGCTAGTGTTGGGTCCGCCTGTGGAGCTTTGAGACCCGAGATTCGATGTCGTGCCTGACGATAACCGGCGACTAGCTCCCTCCGCTCCCTCCGGATATCCACACGAACCACACACCATTGATGAAGATGCCCACGCCTATGACGATACATGATCCATGAGGTCCAACATGCCGCAAGCCAGCTCCTTACTAGTGCGAATAATTTGCAAAGTCATAACCCACCGGCTCCTCATGAGGCAACAGCGATGAACTCGTACAAAACCAAAGTCCAACCAAGAAACCGGTTTTCAATATACCAACGTCTTCACGGATGTTCATACAAGAGGAAATTTTCAGGTTTGGTCCTAGCGATAATGAATCTCAACCAAAAGCACATAGCAGCCAGTAACTAGAAAATAGGAAGTACTGACAAGCACCTCTCTTCCCCTTGGCGGCACGCACCCGAGGCACGGTTACACATGCTGCATGCTCTCCAACCCAAAAAAAAAAAAAAAAAAAAAAAAAAATGCGGCGAATATCTTGAGCCAAGCAAGGCCAAAGGGGGAAAGGGCTGGGATGGTAGCTGGGTATTCTGTTCTTTATCAGGAAATGCGGCGTTCCTGGCCCTTTCTGTCTCAAATCTATCTGGACGTCACCGGAAACCGACATGGGTCTGTAAGTGGCAAGATGAAGCGGTACCCGCTCCCAGGGGTTGGCGATCGACCTGCGGCAACACGTCAAACAGCCGCCAAGAAAAGGTGGACCTATTCCATATGCCGAAACATCTGCTTGGCCGTCTTCTGGCCCAAAACCGTAACACACAAACAGTTTGAACCTCTAGCCTGCTAGCCAGTGTTTTGGAAGGCGACAAATGCTGCATTGAAAAATAGTGGCATAACATGGGAAATCCTGGGTAAGGTGAGGGCTCAGGGAAGCGAGAAGTCTCGCCCGGAATATACACTCTGCCCTGGTGATTTTATTTTTTTTCTCTTGTTTTCTAATACCAGACTTGGGAACTGGATTTCCTAGGATCCTCGAGGCTTCGCTTTCTTTTTTTTTTTGTGCTGTTATTTTCCTTTTGGGAGGCTGAGCCCCCTGTTTGAGCGACCATGTTGAACATTCGCTCTCCCCTTCCCCCTCTCCTCCTGCTATTCATCCTGGGCATATTCGCTGCGACATCTTACGCCGCTCCACAAAGAAATCCGAATGGGAATGGACGCGCAAGCCAAACGCCGCAGCAGCAAGCTGCCGCGATTCCCCAAGGCGTCTCTGAAGCAACCGACGGCTCGACGATTCTCGACACAACTGCTACAGTGAAGTATGTTGCCCTCTCCAAATCCCGAGAAACACCTGCTAACACCCTCTCCAGCGGCGTCAACCTCCGCTTCAAGATCTCGGCCCCAGCCGACCAGTTCTCCACACTATCCAATGTTACTGGCGCTGCGCAGCGCCCCAATGCTGCCGGCACCCTCGGTATCAACGTCCTCCTACACGGTGACGGTGGCCAGTCCTTTTTCGACTTCCCCAACCAGGCCGTGCAAGGAAACCTCCTCGGCGTGGTCATCCTCGCACCGTCCGAGCAGCTCCTGTGGGGACAGCGCACAGGTCCGCCATCAGGACTCGACCGCGCCGATGGCGCTGCTGACTCGCTCGCCGTGCGCGATCTTATTGTGGACGTCCTCCCGCAGTTCGTTGCGTTCGACCCGACCAATGTCTTCTTCACAGGCGTATCGGGCGGCTCGCTGACGCTCAGCGGGTTCTTCATGCCGGCTCATCTTGCTGAGTTCGCCGGGACCGGGGTACTGCTCATGTGTGGCGGGCTGGAGCCTCAAGTGGATGTAGTCAATGCGAGCGCCTTTGTAGGCAAAACAAAGATCCATTTCCAAAGCACGCAAGGCGAGCTGGAGCTGCTGCAGCCGGCCATTCCAGCGGCCATTCAGGCGTTTGAGGATCTTGCTGCTGCGGCGGGATTGGGCGCACAGGAGATTGGCGCGCTGCAGACGGTCGACAATACGCCTCTCGGCGGGCATTGCGAGTTTGATGAGCAGGGCTTTGTGAGCGGCATTCAGTTGATTGCAGATAACTTTGCGAACATCATGCAGGGAGGGAATGGGGCGGTGAATGGAATCAATGCGGCAACTGTGTTGACGCCAGTCGTGGGCAACGAGGATTTGCAATTCAGCTTGCAGGCCGCGAAGAGGGATTCACTGAGTATTTAGACCTGCGAGAGCCCTTATAGACACGGTGCTACTAGATCTGTGCAAGCCTACAATACACGTCGTCACCTCATTCCACCGACATCCTGCTTCCCGATGTCTGTGTTGAGCGCCCCATTCATCCCTCTCGCCAAAGTCTCTCCTTTGGTGTCCTGATTGAAAGTAGTCGTTAGAGCGTCTTGTCTCGAAGCCGGGATGTTGCAGTCAACATTTAGTGCCGGGTCTGCCGGAGCTTGGAGCTCAGCCCCGGTCGGCGAAGGTGTTGCAGATGGGAGGCTTGCGGGTTTGGGCAACTTGGGGGCAGACATCTTCAGCTTGAGATTCCGCCTCCGCCCCCTATCCAAACACATCCGGCAAGTTTTGCGAGGTGGCCCGAGACGGTTGGAATCAAACATCTCTTCGAGCTGAATCTCACGCTCACGACAGCTGGAGCAGAACTTTTGCACAGGGACAGGGGCTTTCCGTTCGCCGAGGCCTATTGAGGAGGGATATCAGATTGGACAAGGCCAAACAGGGTTACTAGTTCAAAGATGAGGAAAAGGGAGTCGGGGGAAAATGAAAACCTTTGATGTGAGTATTTTAGGAGAAATTTCAGGTTTGTCAATCGAAACTGGCGAGCGAAAATGTTAAGCGAAAAGAAAGAAGATAGAAACCCGGGCAACTATCGACGCCACGAAAGGCCCATTGTCGATTTATATACTAAGCACCTCTTCGCCTGGGTGAAGGATATAGGCCTGTATGCCAATTGCTTACCACTTCCTGTAGCCTTCACTTGCTAACGAGCTACCTAGGTACCTAAGGTAGCCAGGGCATTTTAGAGCGTGGTCGTAGCGCAGCGGTACCTCTTCGGCTTGTACAACCCAGATCTCGTCATTGTCGACGAGTTGCGGCCATGCTCGAGAGCTCTCGACCATGATAACGCTGATCTTTTATGAACCCAACGACAGCTCGAACAGAACATTTGTGATTACGGGACATCCAGCTGCAGTATGCAGCCCTAGTCCTGTGGTTCCCGTATGTCGGGTGGTCGGGCCGGTAGGGGTAGGTGTGGAGGAGGAACACAGTAGAAAAGGATGATCCCTTTGAGGGCTGGGCTGGGACAGCGGAGCCGTTTAGTGCTGTCTTGATTGGAAAAGAATAATCCGGGCCAATCGTTTCACTATTTTTGGTCTAGACCACTGTCTTGAAGTTACCTCTCAGCTTTACGGAGAGAATGGAAGTCATACACCAAGAGGACCCTGCTGTCCCAGCCCAGTCCTCGAGGGGATCGCTACTAGTACGGTACAAGGAGATGCTCTTCTAGATAAAACCTCGATACAACCTCTCTCGACACAACCCCGGCACCTCTTTTCACCAGGTGTTGTACTTCTGTCTTTCTTGATAAAATCTCCATCGCTGCTGCAGACTTCTGCCCACCAATTGAAGCAAAGCCCGCATCCCAAACCAAGCAGATGAGCATCACAATTCCACTCTACCTATCTCCCAAAGCCCAGTCTGCTCTCTTTCTTGCCGATACTTCAACCTATTATCCCGCAATTTCCAAAACACTTTTCTTCTTACCTTCCCACCCATCTGCCAAATGATCCCGGACCACTCTACAAACCCCCTATCTGTCTACCCTCGCCTACCTACCTCACTTCCCCGTCTAACATACCTTCGTCACCTGCTTACTAGCGAATGAGTGATCGCGGGCTCCCATACCACGCCTGGTTGCTTACCCTATTCACATTTCCCCCACCTCAGTGCCATGCTCCCTGGTTTTCGCCAGGTGTTGGCACAGCTCTCGGTCTGACAGGTCGGGGATAAGGCTATTCAGTCTTTCAAGGGCCGCGCGGTAGTACGTTACGGCTTTCTTGTAGGGGGATAGGATTAATTACCGCCCCCGCTTTCCATTGTTGGGCGGCGGCTGGGTGGACTGATGTCTCGGAGGAGCTCGCCGACCCGCCCTATATATAGTAAAGTCGTGGTAGCCCCCTATTCCAATGGGGGTTTCCCGATTTCCATTCCCTGAGTCCCCCCATGTTGCTGGATTGTCGATGGGGAAACTGTAAAATGTTTCAAGACGCCTTGGCTGAGGCAGGACGCTTGATTCTGACATCACTTGGCAGAACACCTAACGGCAACACAAAGCACGATGGTATTCCCGACGTCCCTGTCGATAGCAAGAAGCCTAAGGACAAGAAGCCCAAGAAAAAGGAATGCGGTTGGCAACAAGACTTACGGTAGCGACGCAGCTGTGGTTCTCGCATCAGACTCCAAGTCTGAGCCCGAGCAGTCCAAGAATAAGGGAAGACAGCAAGCCGAGAAGGATCAAGGCAGAGATCAGGGCGGCAGTAAAAGCAACAAAAACTACAAGCCAAGTGTTCTGGCAAGGAGAAATCCGACGATGGGAAGAAGGAGACGCCTAAGGCGCAGGTAGGCAAGTAGGGAACTGTTTTGGAAATTGCAGGATGATGGTTCCGAGTCTAGGTATCTCGGCAAGGGAAGAATGTATACTCGACCTGGCGCGCGTGGGTGATGTTGACGCACAGCCGTTTGGGATGTTCGACGTGCGGGAAGGTCCGAAGAGGATCGGTCCGCGGTTCCGGAAATAACGGCGACTCCGTAGGGTGCAACATCGGCCTAGGAGACAATGGCCTAAGCAAGGCAGGCGTGGTGTTGCCGGGCTCGTCGAGGTTCCAATATGATCCTTCTTGGCTGGAGTGTTCCACTGACAAACAAACAGCTCAGCATCACAAAGGCTGCGGCAACTTCTTGAATCAAGTGAGCCCACCTCCTAAAGGCCTATTACAGTAGATTACATCACGGGACATCACCTCCCGTTCTTCTCATATCGACCACCCTCCCCTCCTCCACATCCACCGCCGCCCATCTCTGCTCTCTCTCCCTTCGCTCCCACCCACCTCCACCCATGCGATAAGCCCCAACCTCATCCAGCAGCACCTGTACCACCCACCTAAATCTCACATCCTTCCCATCTCTCGCTACCGACACTGGTAGCACTAGCCCCGACACATCCGCCCTCGTCTGTGGCACTCGCGTACATAGCAAGTGCAGATCCAGCAGTTGGGCAAATACCAGCCCGAACGATGGCTTGTGATGGCTGCGGTCGGATACCAGCGTCCTCGTCGGCGTAATAGCGCCAAGAGGAGGGCTAAAGATGGAGCGGAGGGTTGGGTGGGGTTGTTTTCTCGGGCGGGAAGCAGGGTCGTATGCGGGAGCGGGCTTGTTGGATTCGTTGATGGGCTCCGGTGTGGAGGAGCATGTTGTGGAGTTGAGGAGCATGATCAGAGGGCCACCATGGGAGGGGGAGCGGGTGAGGTGGTGGAGGTGGGTGGAGAGGTGGAGGATTGTGTCGTGTGCGGTAGGTTTGTCACGGCCGGTGAACAGGGCTTTCAGGAGGGTGGATGTGTGGGTAATGAGGATGAGATCTGGGAGGGGGGAAGGGATATGTGATGTCGGCCTCCAGTCCTCGGCTTTATCTGGTAGGGTCTTCTCAGCAGGCCTATTTGTTGGAGGTTGGTCGGGGGTGTGGTCCTGCAGGAGCGTGTCGCTTTTGAGTCCGCCGTCCGTCATTTCAGTTGCATCCTTCTCTCGTGGGTTGTTGGGGACATCATGGGCGGCTTCCCGGTCTGGCTTTTGCCTCTCGAGCACAGCTTGTGCGGCCACCGATGTGACATCTTCTTCCACCTGAGATTCAGCTTTGTCGAGCTCCCTGAGAACTTCCCACAGGCCTTCTATGTCGAAAACTCTCGCGATGGAAATCTTTTCCAAGTATTTCTTGATCCTTGCCTGTATGTCATGGGGAGCATCTTGAAGGATGGCAACTTGACTGACTAGCACCGCCCGCAACTTAGGCAGCAAGACGCTTGCAGGCAGTGTTGTGATGATCATGGCTCTTGGTTCGGTACCATCATTTCCGTTTATTGTCAACAGATGAGCGATGGTTTGCAGCCCCATCTGCAGAATGGTAGGTCAATCCCTAAAATCCTCAGGCCCAGATCTGAACCGATGTTTTTGGAAATGAAACTTACCAGCATGCCTATATCGTCCTCCTCGGCGCTCACGCCAACAACACACCCGCGCTCAAAGCCGCCGAGTAGGACATAATCATCAATCTCTCCACATCCGGTCAAGATGTTGCCTCGTCTTTTCAGCTCGCTTTTTCTGTCAAGCTCCTGGTCGAGCAGCGTTGATGCAGGGAGCGGATTCAGGGCGAGGCGGGGGGGTTCTTGATTGGCCGACACCGAAGGGAATTGGATGTCCATTGTTCAAAAGAAGGCCCCATCGGAGACCGTTGTGGTATTTACAGTCCAGGAAGCCTCGATTGTCGCGTTCACCAGGTCGATGTTGGCTAGGCGAAAAAGAAAAACAGCGAGGTAGGTAATGCAATGACCTTCCACTTATAAATCCGCAACCAAAACTCAAGGAGAACGAAGGTGGCTAAAGCCAGCGATTGACTGGCCTTACTCCTAAATCCTACCCTAATGGACGCGGTGGAACTCGCTTTCTAGCTGCATCCTGGTCAAAGACAAACGGAAGGCACCAGACGACATCCAGCGTTTGCAGCATGGCCCTCTTAAATGCATATCGTGGGGCGTATTGTATATCTACATATATCCTCATATGTACTAGTAGTCCAGGGGGGACTCTGGAACATGGAGACATCGTTCTTGAAGCCCCTGACACTCCTGACTCCCAAGCGAACGACTCCGCAGAGCCTCAAAAGGCTTGCTTAGCTCTCCCCTATCCGTATTCCCGGCAGTCAGATCCCCCGACTTGAAACGACGTGCTGAAGCTGCCAGCCCCAACGAGTGGACTCACCTCTACTGTGGAAGAGAGACCCCACTGGGCCTCCAATCCGCAGGTCAGGTTGCGGTGGTATTCGACTCATCAAAACGTCATTCAATTTAGCAAACACGTCGCGTACAAACGAGACCACTATTCTGTTCTGTTGTGACTGCTATGACTTTGTCCATCCCCGATATCTCGTCTAGGATTCTGTCACCGACGGGCGCCATATCCTATGTGCTTCCCGGACAGGCTCGCCCACATCCTGAGAACAGCAAGACAAAGTAGAGTCGTACTTGGTAAGCAAATAATTCGCGAAGAAAAGGCAGCCATCCTGCCAGTTGAGCATGCCCCTGGGGCCTAGGGCCATCCGTCCCCATACACAGTTGTCCCGGTCAGGCTTTGTGAGCCTCACGAAGTACGTTGCTGGTGTAAGAAGAACCATGCTCCTTTATTGGTTACTCCATAAGCACCAGCCAGTTTGTACAAGAATTCCTGCATCTATTGATATTTCGTCTCTGTAACGGTTGAGGAAAGAGGGTGTTGTAGGGACGTTTCGCCTCGGGTAACGTGTTGATTACCCTCACGGACCCAATTCGTGAGGGTTACTCGTGACATCAGAGGCTTGAGGTAAATGAGTTCTGTAACTTCGGCCGTCCACGCTGTCAACTTGTGCTAAGCCTTGAAGGCAGCCAGAGTCCCTCGAATTGACCAGTGATTTTTCTAGACCGCTGTTCCGGGATAGACAGCTGGCGGGCCGCCGTCGCCGCCTGGAGGAGCCGGCCGGGCACGCCGTCCACCCTTAAGACTCTTCATGCGACCCAGAATCCCGCCGCCCGGCTTTTGCTGCAATTCGTCGGGGGTTCCGCTCCCATCTGTTGTGGATCTCCGCTCTAGACCAAATCCGCGGCTAGGGCTTGTGGGCGACCCCTTGCTTACATTCGGGTCAACCCCCCGCACGGTGATGCTCTCCTCACCTTTCTTGCCGTTGTCGGAGTACTCAGAAAAGAAAGGGTTGCGTTCGTTACCCTGTGACTGCATGCTTATCGAGGTTTGGTTTCCGCCCTCCGAGGGCGTCCGGCGGCTCATGTAAGAGCCATCGGGGTTGGTTCTGCCAGAGCCTTGGTATTCACGGCCACCCCGGTTGATTCCGCGAATGCGTTGAGCAAGCGACTTCTTGCGCTGCAGGCCCTCGTTGACGGTCTCGGCAGCTTGTTCCTGCTCACTCTTCTGAATTGCTGTACGAGCGGCCGGTGTACCCTCCAAGAATGTCGAGGTGCCCAGACCAAGCGATTCATCGCCATGGAGGATGCTACCACGGCTAAGGGGATCAAAGACCGGTACTTCACCCTTGCGGGTTGGCATGAATTCGCCGGCATCCGCCCGGTCCTTGACAGTCGACCACTCCTTGAATGCCTCGTCGTCATGCTGACCTAGGAAAGCGGCATGATCAGGCCGCTTGTTCAACGGACCCGATCCCCCGAGTACGTTATTCAACGAATCCTTGGGGAAGGCTTGCATTGGGGCACGGCGGCTGCCCGATTTGTTTCGGTGGGGGTTAAGGGCGTCAAAAGGGCCATCGTGATGGAACACTAGGGTTGTCAGTGTTTGGTCAGCTAAAAAAAAGAAAACGCGGCGAATACTCACTTCCAGTTCCGTAGATGCTCGTCGCATCTAGTTGGTCGATGATGTCGAGTTTGCGGTTGACAGGTTTCTTATCTCTGCCCTCGCGATGCCGACGTTCTCGATCCCGTCGCCTCGCGTCGCGCGCCTTCCTTTCCTCCTCCGTCATGATCTTGTCACTATCCATAACTGAAGATTCCGAGTTCCTACGTGGTCTTCTGTCGGATCGACGCTGCGGGGACTGAGAGGGTTTGATGGGACCAGAGGCCTCGCCGTTTCCCTGCGACGCTTTGCGGGCGCGAAGTGCCTCTTCTTGCGAGCGAGTAGGACGATGGTTCGGTGGCGGGCCTCTGCGACCGGGCGGCGGGACGTTCTCTCGTCCTGGTGGCGGAGGGCCGCGGCGGCTCTGGGGAGGTCGTGCGGCATCCGGGCGCGGGGGCCCGGGCGGAGGTGGCTTCCTGTCATCAATCGTCAAGGAGCCCTGCAAAATGATGTCAGTTTGAGGGAAAGGCAAGCGCGTGATAGCTGCGCACAGGGGTGATCATGTAGGAATAACATACAAACAAATCCTCGGCGGTAGGTGACGTCTTCCTTTCGAACGTCGACATGTTTTCGGAGGTTGAGCGGATATTCTGCAAACTTGCGCGGCTGGTGAGTGCAGGGTCGAGAAATGGATTTCGCGACACAGGCCGTGGAGGCGGGTCGTCAAAAGGAGACGCCGGGCTTCGTGGTGAGAGTGCAGGCGAGACGGCGCGGTTACGGAAGGGGTTGTTTGAGGAAAGATTGAGGGACAACCCAGCAGATCGCTGATCTAAATCCCCGCGAAGGAAGAGCCCAGAGCGTCAGTAGGTGGTCAGACAAGCAAGAGTGGATTTGGGCAGCGGCACCATGCAGGCGAATGACGACTGTGATAGGGACTTGAAACAGCAATCTCTTTTACATGACACAACGGGCTTAACGGCAGAGTTGAACCGATAAAAGAGCCTGGGCGCCCGCTTCAAAAATAAAATAAAAACTTGATGAGCACGGGAAACTGGGAAGTGGGAAGAGGGTGAGAAAGCAACCAGGCACACCAGTGAAGATCTTCCTTCTCTGCCACAATTGAGGGGGTGTCCGGGCAGGACATGCCCCCGGAGGATCGCCCAAGATACGTCAGGGTCGACAGTGCTCACCTTTTTCCTCTGGTTGGGTGGTGGCCATCATGACGAGGGGCGCAAGAGCGAGAGTGCAGAATGGCTATGCAGTGTCCGGTGATGGCTGTCCAGCCGGCTGTTCTCGTGTCGCCCCGGACTTTGGGTTCCGCAGCGGTCGTGCGGTCGGTACTGCTGGTAGGCTTGTTGGGAGGTACGTATCAAAATGTCTTGGAGGGCCGAATTCCTTTGCCCTGGTCTAGCGTCATACCAGATAAGGGGGTTTAGGGCAAAACGTCAGACACGGGTCGTCGCGCGGCTCGTGGGGCGTGGTCTCGATTGCACTCCTTCAAAAATTGGCCGTCGCCGTTGTCCAAATTATATCGTATCTGAGCAATCAATCGCCAATTTAGCAACCCAAGTTGGGCAGATCGAGGAGATGGAGGTCGCAGGTTGGGTCCGTTGATATCAACCAACGGCCACGCGTCAGGGTTTGTGCACGGTGAAGGAGGCGGTTGAGTGATTGAGTTTGCCACGCAGCGCGCTGTCGCCGAGCTGAGGTGGGATGCCGGGTAGTGCTGGGTAGTTGCTGTGCGGGCTGCAGCGTAGCAGCATGCGCTGGCTGTCGGCGTTGGCGTCGACCTGGTGCCGTCGAGATGTGAGATGCCGTGAAGGATGATTTACTACGGTATGCACGTAGATTTCGCAATCCAATGCCGATTGCTGAAGCTGTCCAACCCCTTGTCCCTTGCTGTAGCGTCCGCTCCACGCAATCAATCGTCGTTGCTCAACAAAAACCGGCCAACCCGCGGCTCATCAGCGGCGTCCAGTCAACCGTCGAGAACGTTCGGTCCGGCAACCTTTTTTTTTTTCTTTCTGCGCCCCCCAGTGCGAGGCTATCGGGCAAGACGAACGGTCGGTAACAGCGCCAGGACCAGTCTTTCAAGCCGGCACACCGATTGCTTCGCTGCTGCGAGGGGACGGGCGCTGGGTCTTGGCTGGCTTCGAAGATGGTGCGGGAAGAATGCGCAAAGTAGGTTGTGATTTGATGAGTTGGGTGGGTATAGCGAGGGGAGAGAAATGGCTCGCAACAAAGTTGATGGAGCTAGGTAGGTTGGACTAAAGGCAAGGCCGGTCCGGTGCCTGGCTGTTCGCTCAGGAGCGTTGCTGGGACTGGGATCAGAGCGTATTTTGATCTTTGCGAACCCGGCTCAGGGCAACACGAGAAATGGCCGGTGGGGCAGGAGGTGCTGGGCTGCGTGCAATCCAGTCAACACGTTCTCGGTTTTGGCAATTGGCACACAAAAACAGCGCCCCTTCCTTTGCCTCGGCGCCTACAACGAACGAATCCGAAACGAAAGAGATTGTGCAGGGAGACTCAGAGGAAGGGAGAGTTGAGTCTGCTCTTGAGCTGTTTCGATGTTTTCGACTGGCGTTTCCCAGTGCCGGCTGGCGCTGTGGATCAGTGGAGCTCTCCAGGGAGTGACCTGTGCAGCTGACTTCGGTTGTCCAGCGGTGTGGGTTCGTTGAAGCTCGGCAGCGAATGTGAATGCTGAATGCTGTCTCAAACGAATACCAACAAACCAAAGCTCACTCGACGTCTTCGAGAGAGCCCAAAAGAGCACACTTTGGAGAAAATGTAAAATTGAGGGAAAAGGAAACTGGCCTCCAGGGTAGGTACATTTGGTTATTATTAAGGCAGAACTTAATAGCCAGACTCAGAAACTCATGACCATCTCGGCGGGCTGGACCCTCTAACTACCACGGCCATCACCAATACCCCTTCCCTCCCTGAGCACTCCCCAGTCGCTAGGCCGTGTCTAGTCCCTTGGTGGCTTGCCGCCATGCCCAATTCATCCAACTCCACACACCACATCGCATTCTCCTCAAGCCACCGTGGATTTTCGTGCAGTGTGCTGCATGTCAGAGAGGCATCAACAAACCCCGTGCCGTCAAGGTTTTAAATGGGTCTTTACCATCTTCCTCGCCGATGTCAATCGATCTTCACACCAAAATCGTACGCCAACGATGGAACTTTACCTTTCATCGGCCCCATTCCAACCGCGTCCGACGGCCCAACCTGCGTATCCAGGGGCCGGGTACCGAAAAACACAGACGGGATGCCGCTGAGACTCGGCAACTAACGCAACACTACCCCAACACTTCTCGGCGCACTGCAGCAGAGTGTCCACGTCGATCTCTATGGAACCAGATTATCCTTACCCAGTGGTTCCTGACCACCCAGTGGTGATGGGCGTTAGCGTCCTCTTCAAACGGCCGCCAGCGCGTGCGCCGCTGCGAGGGTTCCCCGCAGACGACGACGGGAGCGAGAAAAAGCCACCTCACTGAGACGCGCAGCACCTCGCACACGCACACACACATTCTGGACACCGTCTTCCCTCTCCCTGAACTGCTAACATTCACTCGCTAGTGGGCGTATAACAACGTATCCGGTGGGTGCTACGCAATGCGATGCGCGTATATGTGCAAGGCACCTGAGTCGCTTGCAAACATGAGCTCGTCTCCTCAAGAGTTTGTGCCCTCTGACTGCCGCCATGGATGCCGAATGCACTGGGGAGGATGTACGACAGCCCCCAGCTCTCTCGCCACAGCTCCGCGGGCCTAACGCATGAGATTCTGCACCCCATGCCAGGAGACGGCACCGCTAATCTTGGAGGGAATTATAGTAGAAGCGGTGAGCT
Source organism: Lasiosphaeris hirsuta (assembly GCA_030549175.1). Taxonomy (NCBI): domain Eukaryota; kingdom Fungi; phylum Ascomycota; class Sordariomycetes; order Sordariales; family Lasiosphaeriaceae; genus Lasiosphaeris; species Lasiosphaeris hirsuta. Next base: position 1,449,102 of record JAUKUA010000001.1, read on the forward strand.
GCATGGCCGTCTCAGCGGGCACGTCTCTCAGTCTCGCGAACACATGCCGACCGCGCTCAGATGGCTCATGTAATCTACCCTCTTCCTGCTATACTGCGGTATAGTAGCCACCCTAGCAAACCAAAAAGCGGATGGTCAGCAAGAAGGGCTCGACTGGCTGCTGGACCCTGGAAATGTAACCAGGGAGACGGGATGCGGAAAGACACCCCGGACGATGCCAAGAAGGGTCCTGAGGGGTTGCTTATCGGGTGCATAAAGGGGATTCTTCCCTGCCACCCCACTCAGCTTCTCTTGTGGGGTAATAGTCGAGGCCGAGTCAACTCGATTACTACCACAGCTGCATGGTTGTCGGGTTCTACACTATACGCCAGGAATAGAAGATGGCAAGGATGAGCAATATCGCGCTGCAGGTATTAGCTATCGTCAACTAGAGGCGAGCCGCGTCAACACCCCGCCGGAGCTTTCTCTACCTCGTATACATTCGACACTATCGAAGTATCGAGCATTCCAACCCCACCACTACTCCTGGCCCAGGAGCGCGGCGCCTTGTCATCGTATTTTACCCCGTTCTCCTAGCGCCGACGGAAGCGGCATGACATCACGGCTTCACCACGGCAGCTCCAGGGGTGTTGGAAGGTCGCTGCCGAGCACCGCCTCGGCCGTACCGATATCCTTTGGTCCCCGAGGTGCCCAGAACTGCCCCGTCTTGGAAATGTCGAGCTGGTCCGCCCAGTCGGCCAAGCTCTTTGCTGCTTCATCGGGCTTCACGGCTATTTGCGTGTTAGCCTTGCGCACTATTCGTAATAGCCTCTAGCTTTGGCCTCGTATTGAAAGCTTAGTGCTCACCGTGGAACTGATCCCAATACTGGTCAAAGCCAACACCCCGAGTCATCTCAGTCCGCATGAAGCCCGGGTGGATGATCGACACTACAACTTCCTTCTCCTTGAGGTCAAAGGCAAGCAGCCGACCTGCCATGTTGAGGGCAGCCTTGCTGGCGTGGTGCGCATAATTTCCCTCGGCTTCGGTGCGGAGGGCGACACTGCCGGCCTCTGACGACACGAGCACAACCTTGGATCCCTTCCGAAGCAGGCCGGCGTGAGACAGCCGGTGAATGATGAAGACGGGTGCGATGGAGCTAGTCGTATACATGCGCACTTCGTCGTTCCAGTTGGGGCCGTCTTCAAAGCTCTCCGTCTTGAAGATGCCGGCTGTGATGACCTGTCCAGCCTCTATTAGCATCTCTGGGGATGGCGATGAGGAGTTCACTCCTTACCACAAGGTCTAGCGGTCCGGATTCCTTGAGACTGCTGACGATGGTTTCGCCGACATCCGAATTCATGAGGTCAACATCCGGCAGCCATTTGACAGAATTGGGAAATCCATCCGGGTGATTTTTGCTCCGCGCAGTGCCATAAACAGACCATCCTTTCTCGGCATAGTGCTTTGTGATAGAGGCGCCGAGTCCTCGGGTGGCTCCAACGACCAAAACGCTGGACATGATGTGCGGGTGAATTTGAGTGGCTCCAAGTTGGTTCGGGCAAGGAAGCGTGTGTTTGCTGGCAAGGTCTAGTTACGCCCTGCAGAAGTATCTGCCTCGAGTTGCTTAAGAGAGCGTTGTCCACAGCTCGTGTTGCGGGCGATGAGGGCTGCTTACTGATTGTTTAGCCAGTGATGTCATTGATGCAGTCAATCACGACTCCGAGGCCATAACTCCTGGGAAATGCGAAAGAGGCTCTGGGGCGCTTGCCTTTTGGCGTGCACCTTCCCAGTCCCGGTACCGCACCTTCAAGCCGCCCTCTGCTATCCAAAAGCGGCTGCCAACCACGCGGAGAAGGTTGTGGTTTCCCTTCTCCTATTCGTGGGAGTCCCCGAATGGGAACTTGTCAGTGTCACTGGCATGTTGCCCACGCGCTTATTCTGGACGCGGGGTTTGCATATCATGGGATATTATTCACCTGCAACCTAGTCTAATTCCTGCTTGTTTGTTAGTATAAAATACCCTGTGAGCATGCCTCGCGCTAACAGCCAAACCAGTGCTAAGTGCACCTATCTTAGGTTCCTTTCACAACCTTCGTAGGTTTGTCTACCCCAACTCAAAATGTTTATCATCGCCGACATCATGAGACAACGCAGCGCAAAATCTGCAGGCACCTATTTCTTCATCTATCACACTTCTTCTATGCGAGAAATTGCGGCAAAGGAACCATTACTCTGCCTTGGCTTTTATATTAGATCTAATTGAGCTTACATTTCCTGCTCTGAGTTTCTTATTAGCAACCCACATTGAACTCATGGTTGAAGAGAAAAGCCGTCAAACTTACCTCCCGAAGTAATCTCCCCATACGGCCGTCTCTCCCTTGCTCACACACACATCATGCAACACCTCCATCGCATCCAGCTCCAACTCCACCTCTTCCCCCAACTGTAGCTGCTTGTACACAGTCCGCGCCCACGAAACGGCGTCGAGCGGGTGCTTTTCTAGCCAGTCTATGCGGTATATCACCCATGCGAGTAAATACTTGCCCACGGCACGCCGATCGTACTCTGCGCCGCACCCGCAGCCATTCGTGTGAGAGAGTACAGAAGAATTTGGGGCCAGCGATAGCGGGTTCACAGAGATTGTGCAGCCGGAAGCGGTGGTCTTTGAAGGGAGGGTTCCAGGGGGTTTTGCGGGGCTGGGGAATGGAAGCTCGGCGAGAGCGGCGGATGAGGCAATCCGTGGCATGGCTTCTCCAGGGGGAGGGAGTTGTTGAGTTGGTCTAGAATCAAGGGTTAGTAGTTGAGAGCTGCTCTTTTAATGGCCAAGACATGTTTGTTTTCTGAGTAGAATGGTAATCGGGACTATTCTCTTTTCTTTGTGGTTGCTTATGGGCCTTGTTGTCGGGGACAAGGGATTACCAGGGGTAAAGAAAGACAATGTTTTGTGTGGATTCATGAAAAGGGGCCAGAGGGGAAGTTCAAAGAATACGATGCAAATCGCTATTGAGCATCTAGCCTGCCTTGGAATTCGGAGGCCGGCAGAAAAACAAAGTTGGATATTGTGGCTACAAAAAGCTGCCGCGATCCCAACTACCAGATGCCGCATCGAAATATGCCCCTGGACATACACATGGGTGACCGAGATAGAGAAAACGTCAGCGCATCGACAAGATTATTACGATCCCAATCACCAACAAAAGAAACCACAAGCCCACATATAATGGCAATGGCAATGGCTAGGGCCTAGTCATGGGAATCTTGCGGGTGTAGGTATTGACTGAGTCGACACACCTGGGGTTGGGAAACGATGCAACCACGGCTGAAGGCCTAAGAAGCGACAGCCCCGATGCTTCTAGTTAGCTTTGCCACGGGAATCGATCCAGCACTCCTTGCAAGTTTCCAGCCTGGCAACACCACAACTGTCCTGCTTAGGCCTTTGTCTTCTGGGCCGATGTTACACCTTACGGAGTCACCGTTATTTCCGGAGCCGCAGACCGATACTCTTCGGATCTTTCCGCTAGTTCCTCTTTTCCTTCTTAATAATACTCGGGAATCACCACCTTCACTCCCGGAAATCTCAATCTTCCGCCGTTGGGTGACACGAGAGCGGGGGTCAAGATCGGGTAGTGGACGACTTGAAGGAAGACCAGAGTTCTTGTTTTCCTCACTCTCCATTATGTTGACTTCCTGACACCTAGCGGGACAATGGGAACGAGGCTTGATATCGGACGAAGATAATCGCTTGGCGACGGACTGTAAAGTTGACTAGTCTGCTGGTATGCTAGGCAGTTGATCCAACCCCCTTTCTTTCGGTTTAGTTCATCCCCCTGGCTCAAGTCGCACCGGCTGGGGCTTATAGCAATCGCACAAAGCGATTGCGGGTCAGCCGCTCAACCACAGCAGGCTTTGTACATGCCACCCATTCCTGTGATAAACCGGGGCAACGGATGTGATCTTCCGTCGCGATAGACGGAAGGGTCGGGGCTCCAGGTTGGGCAGCCATACTCGAGACCGGGTAGCCGAGATCCACAACATTCGGAGATTTTGGGTTCGTGCTTCACCCCCAGACGCCAATATTACATCATGACGCGTTTGGCTTCGTGATTATAATCGTATATTGCCCCTCGTGTCATCGGGCTCCAACAGGCGACACAGTGGCCCGATATACGATCGCCAATCCCACCCCGGAACGGAGTTGCGACCTCGGATGCGGTTTCCAAGCAAAAGAAATCCCTCACCCAACACCCAGGCACAAGAATCGAACAAAAGACGGCTATACAATTGCTAATACTACCTGCGGGAGCGACTCCATTTGGAGTTGGGTTTTTAATATTTGGAGGGCGGCGTCACAGTTACATCATAAGCGATGTGCTACCTATGTTCAAATATCGCCCTGCCTAAACACCGCTATCTCCGCGTAAATAATGTGTATGCAAATATGTTGTCAATTATCTGAGGACCATCTTAGTCGCGCCGTTGTCAGGACTGTTTGGCCGTTGTCTCGATGCGCTCGAAGCCATCAGTTGCCTTCGTAGCCCATAATTTCGAAGATCAGCAATCGCAATTGATATGGCTAAAAGCCATTATGGCTTGCGGCTAGTGGTTCAACGTGTGGTATCTCAGTCTTGAAGCCACACCTAGCCAAGACGGACGAGATGGCTCACCTCGGTGAGCTGGATTCACGGAGGCGTATGCGTAGTATTATCTGAGACCGCATTTGGAGAAGGCGCCCCTAATGCAAGGTGAGCAAGACCTAAGTAGGAAATGCCGGTGGTCAGACTGGCAGCCAGAATTCGGACTGGTCAGGAGTAGGCCGCCATCGAATCAACAATATCTGCGACCCCGTGAAAGGAGGGGAGAGAGCTAGGTAAGTCCTCTCGCATCCTGTCTACGGCGGCAGCAATATGTGCCAATGTCCAGACTTAAAAGCGAACGGTAACATCGGCATGGCCTGCGGTGCTCCGGTCAAAGTTGGAGAACCGAGCTGGGCCGGCACTATTTGAAAGAGGTTGCAATTGCGTGGCTCCCTACTTACCTCGCTAGATGAAACCCGGACCTCTTTTCTGATGCTTCAAGGGCCCTTTGCACACCAGGGAGCGATGATCTACATGGCAGATATGTGCACATGACCAGAGATAGCTTACGTGCGTAGATAGCAGATAGCACGCACACCACACCAGATGCCGATTGCCGCGTTCGGCTCTGCGATTTGCTATTTTGGGGTTCAAGCCTGTTTGCCGCCTCGCGCGGACAGCTCCCAAGACATGGCGCCGTCATGGCACGCAGCGAACACTATCCCAGATGCTAGTGAACAGGGCGTAGGGCCTGTTCAGGTCAATGGATTGCTGGGGCTCTGTGCCTTCCGAGTTAGACGCGGCGGATTGGTATATGAGCGCGCGCCTGTGCCGTCGGCGGCTGCACGAATTCCTTGGTGAAATTATCAGTTCTCTTCATCCTGGAACACGCCAACCCGTCGCGAACTCCAGTTCGAGCCCGTGGCAGGCTAGCTTTCCCCTTGCCTTTCGGGCAGCAAGTGGAGGCGAATCAGGGGGTTGTCCATGTTAGGTTGGAGTTGGCATGCAAGCGGGCCAACAGCATCGAGCCATCCGCAGCTTGAATAAGTAAATACGTGGATGAATCGAGTGATCAACTGCTCTCCAAGGCCCTGAAAGGCAGCCACGGATGCGGCAGACGACGCCCTTTTCATTCCAATCTAGCAGTGGTTGGGCGCGAGGCAATGCCTTCCATTCATGAGGGGAACGGCTCGGGTCTTTAAACACGGGCACTGTGCCGAGGGGAAGTTGGCCTTTCTACTCCGTAGCGCGTCGGTCGATTGCTGGCGAACGCAGGCTTCATTCAGCGCGATGAAATGGGGTGGGGGTTCGAGGGGCTCGAGGGGTTCGCTCAATCTGGATCTGGAAACGAGCTGGTGCCGTTTTGGGTGTACTCAGGCGCTGCCGTTCCCAAACATTGGAATCCAAAGATGCCGCAAAGATGCCTTTGGATTCCGGTGCCCGCCCATGTCGTAGATCCTGATTTTTTTCTGGAGAAATCATGCCCCGGTCGGCCTCCAGGTTGTTGTCATTGTCGGGCATGCGACTGCATTGAAAGTTTAATGCCCACGGTCGCCCCGTATTATGCCTCGAAGGGGGGCGAGGTGCGTGAGGCGTGGATATTTGTAAAGGTCCAATGTTCTCGACCCGTGTCTAGGCCTAGCCTAGGTCGTACAGTGCGCGAGAGCGCCGGCCGCCTTCTTTCGCAACCCCTCCAAGCCGCCATCCCACTGACAAGCTGCAGCTTGACGGCCTCTTTAAGCGCTCACACACTGCCTGGCGTCTCCTTGAGAGTATCCTGATAGGTATCGCCTGTCCAGAAAACACAGCGGGTTCCCAGTGGCCAACTATTGCCAAACGTTTGATCCGAGCTGCCGGGATTCTCAAACGTAGGTCCGCAAAACGATGTAGCGTAAGGCAGGCTAGTAGTTGCCATTCTGCTGCCCGCTGCTTTGCCTGCCGGCCATGCTAGACCAAGGTCGAGGTACGAGAAGGGAGCCTCGCACAATTATCAGGATAGAAGCGGCCGGGCCTGGCAACCACTGTCAGCAGTCAGGCTCTGAAGCGCACGACGTGTGTAGCCACTGATAGCTCATGGTATGAAATGCCCTCATCAAAGTCACGGCCCAAGCGTGCCCCAAAGTTGCACTGGCTGGCAGTGATGCCCCGAGGACGGCGCCCAGACATAGGTACCCAGGGACATGCGGGAGCATCGATAGATCAATCGCAGCCCGGAGCGGCGCCTTTGTGTGGCCGGGTTTGGGCCATAACGGGGCCAAGAGCGCGGCTGGGAATGTGGAACAGGTGATGATATCTAGATATCCAGGGCGTGACGGAGCTGGTGTGCTGGATCTGATGGCGGCCACTGGAGGCCAGCAGGTGAGGGCAGTGGACAAGAAATGGCCGCCGGTGGCTGCGTTCGTCTGGTGGGATTGGGCCATGTCTGCCTAACTGGTGCCCACAGCTGCCTCTTGACAAATGGGAGGCTCCCAGCTGGTATCTGCCAATTCACAGCTCATACACGGTGCGATTCGTGCTTGGCCTGTGCAATGACACTGTGGGCCCTGTCCTTGGTTGTCCTTGGCTGGGGGCAAGGCAAAGACTGCAGGGGCGGAAGCCGAGCGCGCCCCAGCACTGACTGGCTCGAACTGGCTCGACTGGGTCCCTCAAAGTCAGGTTGGTTTCCTAAATCTCTCCCCGTCACACCTCCTCTTCCCTCCTCCCTCTCCCCGTCCTCTAAATACCTTCCGCTCGCCGCTTATCGCCTCTTGCCAGAGCAGCGAAAAGAGGATTTATTGAGGTAAGAAGGTTTTCTGCTCTGGGTCTTTGCTACCGTGGCGCCTGTTTCTAATTTTGCCTTTTGCAGATTCGTTTCTGCGTCCAGGCAGACGTGAACTCGATCCCTTTCCTCAAACCTTCCACGGTCGGAACCGGATTCAGCGGACTCATCCCCTCTCGACCGCCGACGCTCGCCATCTCAACACTCCCATCGGAATCGTGCATCGACAGTTTTCTGCAGCTGAACGCAGCTTTTGAACAGGTAAGCTCATTTTGACCGACATTTGTCGGTGCAATGATATATAATTCAGCTTGGCTGTCGGAAAGGCCTCATCCCATCCTGGCCTTCCATATTTCGGTGTAGCCAAGGCAAGAGGGCGTTGTTACTGCTTTGCCTCTCACTTCGCCTCCTTGTCGGGTTGCCTCGCATACTCTTCCGCACTCTGCATTCGAGCTCCGCAGCGAACCACAACACCGCTTTCGCCGACGCACCCACCCTCAACACGAACCTCGACTAATATATCTTTCAGTTCTCCATCGACCCCCCGGATAGACGTTGTCTAGCAATACAATCATTCCCAGCGGATACACAAATACCGCCGAGATGACGACAATGGTACGTAATGTTTCTTCTGATGTGAATTCATGGATTTATTATATACCCTCGGTCACCGACTTGCTCTGCCTTGTGGCGGATGAGCAGGGATCGGCCTACCTCATCTTTTCTTGGTGAGGTGGGGGCCAACTTGTGGCTAGGCTTCACTTTCTTCCTTTTTGATAGAGACACGATCTTGACACTCAATACAGATGGCTAACGGGCCGCAGGACCTTCGCGTCGGTAACAAGTACCGTATCGGTCGCAAGATCGGTTCTGGTTCCTTCGGCGACATCTACTTGGGCACTAACATCATCTCTGGTGAGGAGATCGCCATCAAGCTCGAGAGTGTCAAGGCCAAGCACCCCCAGCTTGAGTATGAAGCCCGGGTATACAAGTCTCTGGCGGGCGGTGTTGGCATCCCTTTCGTTCGCTGGTTCGGCACCGAGTGTGATTACAATGCCATGGTCCTCGACCTCCTCGGCCCCAGTCTGGAGGACCTTTTCAACTTTTGCAACCGAAAGTTCTCGCTCAAGACGGTCCTACTTCTGGCCGACCAGTTGATTTCCCGGATCGAGTACATCCATGCTAAGTCGTTCATCCACCGCGATATCAAGCCGGACAACTTCCTCATGGGTATTGGCAAGCGTGGCAACCAGGTCAACGTCATTGATTTCGGTCTGGCCAAGAAGTACCGGGATCCCAAGACTCACTTTCATATCCCGTACAGAGAGAACAAGAACTTGACGGGAACTGCCCGGTATGCATCGATTAATACCCATCTTGGCGTGGAACAGTCTCGCCGCGACGACATGGAATCTCTGGGCTATGTGATGCTCTACTTCTGCCGTGGCTCTCTGCCTTGGCAGGGTCTCAAGGCTGCCACTAAGAAGCAGAAGTACGACCGCATCATGGAGAAGAAGATGACGACCCCCACTGACGTACTCTGCCGTGGTTTCCCCAACGAGTTCGCCATCTACCTGAACTACACTCGGTCGCTCCGCTTCGACGACAAGCCGGACTACAGCTATCTCCGCAAGATTTTCCGGGATTTGTTCGTTCGCGAGGGCTTCCAGTACGACTACGTCTTTGATTGGACTGTTTACAAGTACCAGAAGAATGCCCAGGCCATTCAGCAGGCTGCCGGCAACCCCACGGCTCAGGCCACCGCAGGCGACTCCAAGGATGCCACCCAGGCTGCTGCTCGCAAGGACACGACCCAACAGGCCCTGAACCGTGGAGCCAGGAAGCAGATTGCCGGCGAAACCCCGGAGACCAACCGTGCCGTCGGTGGAAGCGACAGGATGTGAGTGCCTCAGCCAGCCTAGCCCAAAGAATTCCTAGTAAGGAATCATGTTTCCTTCGAGTTTGGTGTGCTCAATAACGCTGGCCGGAGGTATGAATGCTGACAAGAGTGCTGACATTCAGTTTGCGATAATAGGCTGCGCTCGGCTGCAAAAGGTCAAGGCGCTGGCTCGGGATATGCTTCCGGCACTTACCGCCCCAAATGATTTACCAATGCCATCCGGATAGGAGTGTGTTCCTTCGGGTTGTAGGAGTAACGATTTCTCGTCGGTTGACTTGGCACACACTGCTGTGGCTTGAAGTCGTCATGCACGTTCAGGATGCCGCCACGCCTTGCCATGGGCGATGGCGGGGCCGGACCAACATCGATAGTAGAGACGCCTCCAAGCACCCAGTGTTACGGATTGCTTTTTCTCGTTCTTCGGCATCTCATCAGTTTATGACCTTATTCCTGGCTCGGACGACGTTTTGATCTGCGGTGTGGCAGAATGACTTGGCATCTTGCGCAAGTTATTGAGTCCACTGTTCGGATCGGACTTGTCTGAACGGCATGCCCGGTGCCCTGATTATTATTGGGGTGCTGTTCTGGGTGACCATTGTGGTCCACCGGTGTTCTACATGCCGCGAAATTGGAGCAACGGTCATGCCGGGAGACGAATCGACAACAGACCAGTCATTTTCGAGGTTCCGATTCTCGGGTCACGTTGCAGCAAGAACAACATGAAGCATCTTTCCGGCAGGCAGGCAACAGTTTTCCCCGTTTCGCTTTATAATATTGCATTTTACGATTTCCTTGCGCTTCGCTCTGGCTCTCGAATTTCTCGCATCGGGATCCGCTTGTGGGGAGGTTCATCAGGGGACGACGCGATTCCTTTGGAGGACGACAGAGTATTGGACCAACCCCGCTCACTCGGCACTTTGATGGGCACAACAATGTCTCCTTTGTGGGGCAAGCCAGAACATAGGGCATATTAATTACGTCTTGATGATTAGCGAACTGGAACTGCTTGGACGTGAAGGGGGCTTGATGGGGCATGCTTGTTGTGTTAGAATTGAAATCAAGATGGGACTGGACGTTGGGGCCAAGACCACCGGCGATGCGGTGCTAGCCAACGGATATTACAACCTTTCCGCAATACGGTGTCGGCCAGTGGGATTTCGGACAAGTGGCCCAATGTCATAGGAACATCTTGATGCAGTGGATCTTCAATGCCCCGTTGCTACGTTGCTTTCTAGAGCGTCTCAAGTATCGGTCGGGCCTTCCGGGGAATGGCGGGACGTTAGTGCCTGGTTCTGGGAATTGACTAATGGCTCGCTCTGATAACCGAACTTGGGGCTTGGAGATAGGCACACGGCAGGTAGCTTTCTTAATTCAGGTCTTGTTTGTTTCCAGCCCATGGTCTGAGATTCTGCTGTGATGCTGGTGCTTCCATAGCGTAACAGGCGCTGTTTGTGCGCGATGGGACTGGCTGACGAGAGCTCAGCCATCGTGGCCTGCATGGCGGCCGAGTGGTAGACTGCCTAAAAGCCTGTGTTTGGGAGGCTGTGCAGTCGGGGTCACATGCCGGCTTCCCCGTTGGCACAGTTGACTCGATGGTTTGAAAGGCGAGGAACTATTGATAAAGAGGGCTTCGCTGGGGATCTGGGGCTCAGATTGTTGAGTTACAGCTTAAGCTTATGCCTCGCCCTTGATGGTTTAAAGGTAAAATAATTCGAGTATTTTCCACACTTTTACACTGGGTTGGCGGCTTGCAGGTTCCCACTTCTCTCTAAATTTACCGCCCTCCCGCTGCATGCTTAGCTAAGGCTGCCCCCATTGAGCATTGAGCATCGAGCCAAGCGAATTCGGCCCCAACACCCCAAGACTGACGACATGGGCCGCCAAACAAACTCCAAGCCGATTCTGGATGCCGATGTCGAAAAGATGGCACCCTCCGCTCTCGACCTTTTTGTCCTGACGTTCAATTGCGCAAAGAACCTGATCAATGTCGGCGTCTTCGCCTCGCACTTGTACGGCGCTCTCTCACAAAATGCGACCGGACTGCCAGATTTGGTCGTCTTGTAAGTCGCTGACCGCCCATCCATTGCACTGCCATGACTGCCCGCTGACGCCTGCGTAACAGCTCGCTCCAGGAGGTCGCTCCCCTCTCGTACGCCTTTGTTGGCTCTTATTTATTGAACCCCTACTTTGCTCGCTACGAGGAGGCACTCAATCTCGCGTCGGCCAGGCTGGTGGCGACAATTGAAGGTGAGGACAGCGATGGTACCAGATGTGTGACGGAGCAGATGGAGGGGAGGATACCAACACACCCTTACACTCTCGTCCGGGCTAAGAATGTTGGCATGACTGCCATCCTTCTCTTTGCGAGGGATTTGGGCGCCCTGCGCCAAATCGAGGAGGCAGAATGCGGGTTTGGTGCTGCGGGCATGGGGAACAAGGGCGCCGTTGGGTTGAGGGTGGCATGGAGTGAGCCCGGTGCTGCCGAGCTTGGGAGGAGTGCCGAGCTCACCTTCGTCGCAACACATCTAGCCGCCATGGAGTGGAACCTCAAGAAGCGCAACGCAAATTGGCGCACCATCATGTCGGGCTTGACCTTTGCCGACCCCAAGGCGGCCCTGCCCGGAGTGTTCCCCGCCAACCAGCCAGGGCCAGGACCCGACATGAGCGGTGCTGGGGATCGTACTATTGCTGTCGAAAGCTCAGAAAGCAGCGATGTTGAGGCCGACGATGAGTCTGACGCTCAGCCCCTCTTAGACGAGGACCATCTGCGGCTGGCAACCCAGCACAGCACAACGCTGCAGGACATGTCCATCTTCAAGCCGACGGCGTACCTCTTTGTCGCCGGTGACCTGAACTACCGTATCAGCAGCACCACACCACCGCCCCTCTCCCCTTTCCCCTCCTTCGACCCGACTTCGGATAACCACCACTCCAACTTCCTCACCCGCGACCAGCTCACACAAGAGCGCCTAGCCGGCCGCGTGTTCCACGGCATGACCGAGGCCCCCATTAACTTCGGCCCGACATACAAGTTCGACGTGCTTCCCTCAGCCGACGGCGCAACCAACGAAGCCGCCGTGCGCGCTGGCGCCATAGCCAACGGCATTCCCGAAGTCCCGTGGCGCTTCGCCTCGCACCGCTGGCCCGGCTGGTGCGACCGCGTGCTGTACCTCGACCTGCCCAAGTGGGTGTCGGGCAGAAGCAAGAAGGCGGTCGAAGTGCGCGCCTACGACGCCTTGCCGGTCGTCCGGTCCAGCGACCACCGCCCCGTGTTTTTCCGCGCCAGCGTCCCGCTCGTCGCGGTCGAGGACCTGCTGCCCCCGGCCAAGGGGGCTTTGTCTGAGGCCGAGCGGGCGGATCCCCGTGTCGAGCCCCCTGTCTTGGTCGACGTGCACGCGTGGGAGCGTAGGGCGGCGGCGCGGCGGCGCGAGATTGTTGTTGGCTGGACTGCGCTGCTGTGGAGCACTCGCGAGGGCGCGGCTGTGATGGCTACGTTGATGGTGCTGGCTTTGAGCGGGTGGTGGCTTTTCAGGGGTTATTAAGGGGGGTTGGCTGGATATACCGTATGGATGGAGGAGTTCGGTGACATATAAAAACAGAGAGCTTGGGAGGACTTGGAGGCGTTTCGTTTATTCTTTTTGCAGACTGCCTGTGCGGAACATGGCCAGCTACGGAGCTGGTTGGTTTGTTGAGCATTGTTAGATGTTTCGATACCCGGGAATGCCCTGACGGGTGGAGCATAATACTAGATGGTTATTCTTACTGCCGCTTTCTGCGTCCTACATTCAAGGGTGATCTATCTAGCCTGACACATACAAGGGATTGAAGTCGTATCCTAAGACTTCACCACTACGAAGACAACACAATGTCAAATCGTATCCAGACGGAATAGCCAGGAAGAATACTCATTGATGTCGTTTATTCTGGCCAGTTTGGGTCTAGCCAGGCAGCCGCTATATCAAGACGGCTTCTTCATCGTAATGGTTTACACACGTAGCTGCTCGCAGCAACGATCTCTCCGCCTCAAAACGCCGATGCCTCCACAAATCAACAAAAAACCCACTCTTCCAGCCGTAGCCTGCCGAAGTGAAGGGCACTGCTGCACTCAAACCACGCACTTTTGACAACCCAAACAACCACCTGCCGACCTTCCTAGCCCAATAGACCATCATGTACTCGAGACGGAGCACATGGCCGTTGCCCGTGGTATTCGCGCCAAAGGAGTAATGAAAACAATGTTCGTAAAATGAATGGCAGATGTCCACTCTGCTCCAACCCGGCAGCAACTCCCCTCTGCAAGCCCCTTCGTAAACCGTAGACGACCTCTGCAGTCTGACCACTCTAATCTGCTCTCCCGCTCTACTCGTCTTCCCCAATCTAAAAATCCGTGAAGTAATCGTCGTACCTGGCCGCCATGTCGTCTGTGTATTCGTCGCGCGTTGCGTCCTCCTCGGGGTAAATATCGAAACACTGCGCATCGCCCGGATAGCGCACGGGAGGGATGATGGGTCCGCGTTGCCGCTGCTGTATTGTAGCGTCCCAATCAACACCGTTGAAAAAGGGGTGCGCCTTCACCCTGGCCGCGCCGCCGCTGATGTTTCCCAACCGTCGGGACCGGTCGACGGTACAGAGCTGTCTGATAATGTCCTGCGCCGCTGGGCTGATGGGCGGGTCGTGCGGGAATACTACAGGCTTTTCTACGATCCTGTGAGGACCACGTTAGTATCATGCCATATGGGGGATAGCAGGGAGGTGGAGTGCTGGAGGGGCGTAGATAGGGGTTGGGGATGGGGCGTACTGTTTGTAAATCTCAATCGGATTCTGGTGCCAAAATGGTGGGTAGCCAGTCAAGAACTCGTAGATCAGGATCCCTAGCGCCCACCAGTCGACTGCTGTTGTGTGGCCTTTATTATGGATGACCTCTGGCGCCAGGTACTCTGGTGTGCCACAAAGCGTGTACGTCTCGACGGCGTGTTCATCGTCATTGTTACCTAATCGCTTCGCGAACCCAAAATCTACCAGTTTTATATGCCCCTCGGCGTCGAGCAGCAGGTTCTCGGGCTTCATGTCGCGATACGCAATCCCCCCTTGTTGCTCGTGGAGATACTCGAGCACCAGCACAATCTCGGCTGCGTAGAATCGTGCCATGTCTTCGTCGAAGCGTCGATATTTGCGCAGGTAGGTGAACAGCTCACCCCCAGGAATGTAGTCTAACAGCAAATATAAAAAGTCGTGATCTGAGAAGGAGGCCACAAAGTTGGTGATGAAGGGGTGGCCCGAGACGTCGGAGAGTATCCTCCTCTCGTGGCGCACATGGTCGAGCTGTTTGAGCTTGATAACTGCAGTCGCGTTCAGCACCTATTCAATATGGCCCATGACCTTGTTCTTCACACACCTTCGGTTTTGCGCAGCATCTTCAAGGCGTATACCCTGCTACGATCCTCTTCGGTGCCGTGTGCCGGCCGGACAAGAACAACTCGCGCAAATGTACCTGAAAAGGACAAGTGGTTAGCCTCGGCATTGTCGTACCGCACTATCGAGAGGGCATACCAGTTCCAAGGGTCCGCACTTTCTGGAAGTCGCTGAGCGTCAGCTTCCGGCTGGCCAAGTCGAGTGGCGCTTCGCCATTGTCCATCTGGTGGTGTTGCTGTTGCTGCTGCTGTTGGTGGTGGGAATGGCTGGCTTGCAGGAGCCCTTGTGCCTGCAATGGATTTAGCCCCCCTCCGGGACCAAGCTGCGAGGCTACGGTCGCCGCCATGGTCTCCCGAGAGCAGGCTTCTTGGGAGGGGATGCGAGTCGGTCAATTGTTGGCAGCTCTGGTTTGCGCTCATAGGCCGCGCAATGCCAGTAGCCACGGCGCGAGACGTGTCTCTGGCAGTCGTTGGACAGATGAGGGTGGTAGGGGATGTGGGGCAGGCCGAGGGCAATTGTCGCAAACACGTATGTACCCCTTATGTCACAGATGCATGCTGCAAAATATCAAACACAAACGAAGAAGCCGTTGCAAAGTTATGAGATCAGAAAGAGGAGCCTTGCTATAGGTCTTGTCGGTGGTCGGGACTGGTCCGCAAAACGCCCGCGATAGGTGAGGGGTTACAATGGCTTAGTGCCGTGACTTCGACGTTGAGGTTCCTTTGGGTTGGGATGCGAATTGGGGGAGGGGGGTTGAAGAACCTAAGGGAAGGGCGATCAGGCTCAAGATTTCGTGCAGGCCTATCTTCAGCAGGGGATGACGTTCGTCGTGCCGTTTGACGGCAGGAGTCTAACCCTGATTTGTCCGTTAGCACGCGACTTCCGAGTTCAACTTTCGAAGACTGCTTGGTTCTTAGTAAAAGTCTCAAGCTTTAATTATTCTGCTCTCAATTATGATCGACGCACCATTTCGGGTGTCGAAAGCGTCGTTAAGGGAAGAGAGCGACCTTTCTAACGGCCCTTGAGAAGTGGATATTGAATAGCGAGCTGGGGATTGTTCGCTGAGGTAGAGTTCTAGTCAATGTCGCGCGCTAGCAATCGGCCAGTGTCGAAGGAGCTCACGATCCGATGCCCACTCAATCAATGCCTTGCCCAAGGCGAACGCATTGACAACCCAAGGCAGAAGTTCCGGGTTAAGATGGAAAGCGTAGACAGATGAGTAAAACAAGGTAAAGCCCAACTGCCTCCAATTGCCTCAACTGCGCAACACGCTCTCGTCTCGGCGACCCATGGATCCACGATAGAGATTGGGCTAAATGTCGCCGGGTGAGGCCGGCCTGTGGTGGTCAAGCGTGCTGGATCACCGGGGAAAATAGGGCCAGACAGCCATGAAAGCGAAGAAAGCTTCATCCGGTGAGCCAAGGGCTGAATTATCCGATGACCGGGCGCAGTCCATGCGAACTCCAAAAAGGGCGCAAGCTCCCAGGATCCCCCGAGCTGACTTGGCCGCTTCAGAGGCCGTTTCTGGTGCCGGGTCTGGTGCCGGGCCCCTGAACTTCAGAGTCAGGTGTGACATGATTGCGCGCATGGGTCACCCCAAAGCGGGCAGCATCCAGACAAGCTAGGGCAGAAGGCCGTTGCAGATGTGGCAACGGTATGCTGTGCTGTGTAAAAGAGCTTCGCGACGTCTTCTTGCAGTTGTCACCGCTGCCATCCCCTCATCTCGGCCACATGCCGAGTTTGCCGCCGCTGGAACGAGAGGGCATTGAAGGGAGACGCATAGGCGAAAATAGCGAAGGGGCCTTGAAACAAAGCAAACACATTGTGGGCCGGCGAGGCTTCACACTGCGGTAAGATAGATGCGATTCCTCAATTCTAGGGGTGCTGGCTCCCAGGTTTGGCGATTAGGACTCTGAGGTGTTGGTGTGGTGGTGCAGACCAGACGGGATGGACCTGCGGACGGGACTCAGGTTGGTCGGGCAGAGTCGTTTGGGCTGAGAGTGGGTGTTGGCAGGGAGGCCTGGGCGGTCACGGCGGGGGAGGGGTGCAAGTGGTCCTGGCGCCCCTGGGAAGCTCCCTTCTGGCGCGCTTCAACCTGCCCGACCGAGCTGGGCTCATGGGGCCTGGTGAAGCCCTCCATAGGTGGGTGGTGCCTCCTGAGAACACCAGCCAGCCATCCAAAGCCATCAGCCGCACATCGATTACGGATCAACATCCATCCAACCAGACAGCTCTTTTGTCTTACTCAACACAACTTACCCACCTATCTCATAGCATAGACCGACCGAACCGGACGCAGCTTGTCTACCGCTTGCCTGCATTTACTTCGCACCAAGATACGACCCCCCACTGCAGCCGGGAATGCAGCCGAGCTGATCGTCGCGCCGCCTCCGGACTCGACGCCGTCCCACGCTCGTGAAAAGACCTAGGACCGTCGCCGGTAGGCCGTAGTAGCCATGTTGAACCTCTCAAGTTTCGTCCAGAAGGCCCAGCAGCTACTGGACCCAACCCAGGGCCTGAATCTCTCGGATCCCGACAAGAACCCGTCCAAGGCCTCGCTGTTCCAGAACCAATTCCGGCTGCCGTCGTCACAGCATCCCCTCTACGAGATCACCGCCGAGCTGACCATACCACCCGCCAATGCGACCCAGGGCGACAAGGACCGCGACAGAGGCTACCACTACGCTGGCAAGCTGCACCTCTCCGAGTCGTTTCTTTGTTTCTCGACCACCCCCTCGAGCTTCCTGCAGTCGGCGAGCACCTCGACCTCTTCGGCTTTCACCGGCCAAACACACGGTGGGGGGCCAAGCGGCAATGGCTTCACATTCCCCCTCTGCTCTATCCGGAGAGTTGAGCGTCTGCACAGCCAAAACTTCCAGGTAAGAGCACCGACTTCCTGGGAATCGCGAAATACCTGCTGACTTAGGCACGCAGTTTGCTCTCGCCATAAGCACCTGGAACGGTATTCAAGACACCCCCAAGGATAAGGACGCGAGCAAGGACAAGCCAGTTGTCAAGGAGCAACGGATAACACTTCAACTCGCTGGCCCCCGGGTGTCCTGCGAGCGGTTCTGCGATGGACTAAAAAAAGGGCTACGGGCTGGTGTTGGGAATGTAGCGAGACTGAGGAAGGTTGTTGCTGAGTGCTACTCCGAATACCTCCTTCGACCCGAGGACAAAAAGAACGCCAGCCCCCCCGATGCCGGACTCGGCATGATGTTCAGATACCCCGGCGACCCAAAGAAACTTCGCGACCGAGCGAAGATGCGGCTCTGGGCGGAATATCTCAGAGACAATGGCCGCAATGTCACGTTGATTCGCCAGCCGACCTTCCACAAACTCATCAGGGTCGGTTTGCCAAACAGGCTCAGAGGCGAGATGTGGGAGCTGACGTCTGGTTCCATCTATTTGAGGCTGGAACATCCCACGCTATATGCCGAGACTCTCGCCAAATTCGCCGGCATGGAGTCATTGGCCATCGACGAGATTGAGAAGGATTTGAACCGCAGTCTGCCCGAATACCCTGGTTTCCAGAGCGAGGAGGGCATCGGCCGGCTGCGGCGGGTTCTCACCGCCTACAGCTGGACCAACACCGACGTTGGCTACTGCCAAGCCATGAACATTGTGGTGGCCGCGCTGCTCATCTACATGTCGGAGGCTCAAGCCTATTTCCTTCTGACGACCCTCTGCGATCGACTAGTCCCAGGATACTACTCGACAACCATGTACGGCACACTCTTGGACCAAAAGGTGTTTGAGTCTCTGGTGGAGAAGACGATGCCCATTCTCTGGGAGCACCTCGTTAGAAGCGACGTGCAGCTGTCCGTGGTCTCGCTCCCCTGGTTTCTGTCGCTCTACGTCAACTCGATGCCACTTGTATTTGCGTTTAGAGTTCTGGATGTCTTTTTTGTCGAGGGGCCCAAGGTGCTATTCCAAGTTGGTCTGGCCATCC
The DNA here is from genome assembly GCA_030549175.1 of Lasiosphaeris hirsuta. NCBI lineage: Eukaryota > Fungi > Ascomycota > Sordariomycetes > Sordariales > Lasiosphaeriaceae > Lasiosphaeris > Lasiosphaeris hirsuta. Next base: position 1,467,678 of record JAUKUA010000001.1, read on the forward strand.
TGAGGATCAACGGGGAGGAACTCTTGGACGCCGCTGACGACGGTGCATTTATTTCCGTTCTCAAGTCGTACTTTGCGCGTTTGGATGAGTCGGCGCACCCCAAGTCGGAGAACCCCAAACTGAGGGCCGTCACTCGATTTCAGGAGCTTATGGTTGTTGCATTCAAAGAGTTCTCCGGCATTACACACAGCAGCATCACGGAGCTTCGCATGAAGAACAAAGACGCGGTGCTAAACAATATCGAAAGCTTTGCAAAACGAACCGCCATCAGAAATTTGGGGCCCGACAGCAAGTTGCTCAGCACTGAGGAGCTCAGTGCGCTGTACGATCGATTTTACGGAGTGCTGTATGAGAGGCAGCAGCGGGATCTCATTTTGAAGCAGGAGCTGGCGCGGAGAGCTAAGAGCGCTCGACCGAGAGTTGGGGATTCGGCCAACAACCACGCCGAGGCCGTCGAGAAAGGACGTGTTGGGCTTGGCCCGAGCACAAGTCTGATGGACTACGACGCATTTCGGGAGTTCTTGGCAGGCTTGTCAAAATGGGCCATCTCAGACACGCCCGCAACCCCTCGCCGAGACACGTTCGCGGAGGCTGATAAAGGGTTTTACAACAGCTTTAGTCGGAGACCGGACACGATGCTGTCGCCGTGGGGCGCGGGCCCCGAGCCTGCCGACCATGAGTTCCTTCAGAGGCTGTTTGTCAAATGGGATGTCGACTCCAGCGCAGCTCTCACCCTGCAAAACGTCGTGTCCGGCATGGCCCGCATCAAGGGGAAGCGGGATATCATGGGAACGATCACATATTTCTTCGAATTACACGACGACGACGGCGACGGAAAGGTAGATCGGGAAGGCATATTGCGCATGTCCGAGGCACTGCTCTTTCTGTCTCGCCGGGGATTGGAAGGAACCCTAAGCCCGTCCAACTCGACGCTTACCTTGAATGGCATCGATGGCAACTCTCGGGACGATATGCCGGAGCAAACCGTCAGCGAAAGATTCCTCGGCAGCGTCAGCGCATTCATAAGGAGGTGCTTCGAGTACGCCGATCCGGACCACCCGAGGTATCAAGGTGCTGGAAGAGAGGAGAGAATGGGGGAAGAGGACCAGCTCGCAAACCCTGATGCATTCGCTATTGGTGACGATGAGGATGAGGATGAGGATGAAGACGAGGACGAGGGCGAGGACGATCTACTGACTATGGACTCGCCAACCGGCAGCCCGAAGGTGGCCAAGAAATCAGAGACAGTTGACAGCCAAGCCCCACCATCGCTCCGCCTCGACTCCATGACTACATCTTCGTCCAACGATCCGTTTGATCGACGCCGCGTATCCAAGGCCCAGTCAGAGAGAGCAAATATCGCCTTGGATCCATCCAACCCCCTCCACATTACACTCCCGACATTCCGCATGGTAGTCCTCGCGGACGAACTCCTGGAGCAGTTTTTTGAGTCGTCCTTCCCTGCCTCCTTCCACATCCTTGAGGGCATTGGCTCATCCTCGTCCGCGACGCCCTCATCGACCCTAACCACGTTCTCTAACCTGGGCATTGGTGCTGGTCGCGCAGTGGGGGCGGCCTTTGGTGGTGCTGCGCCCGGGCCCCAGGCAGGTGGCCGGGGTCTCAGAGGCGTTTTGGACAACATCGTCACAGACGGCATGCGCGTAGCAGCCGAAGTGCGGCGTCGCATGGATGAGGCTCAAAAGGAGCTCGAGAGGAACGCGCTCCCCGGCCAGCGGGGAGACGACGACGATGAGGAGGACGATGAGGATGCTCCTGGTGGCGTGCCTGCTGCCGCAGGAAAGACGGCGGGAGGCGCATACCGTGACCCTGAGCGTCGCAGCGTGCGTAGCTCTGATAGAGACCTCCTAGCTGGCCTTGACGCAGAAGCCGGAGACGCGATGGTTCCGGGAACGAGGGTGGGGCGTGCCAGCGCCGACGGGAGCGCTGCGGAGAACGGAGGCGGCGCTGCGGCACTCCCTGTAGGGACTGGCAGGGTCGTGGGGGTGGAGTTTGACGGCTAGAAGGCGTTGGACGAACTACCATGACCTGATGAGGGGGAATCGCCTCGTCCCAGAGACTTTGGGTTGTTTTTTGCATCTATAACTGTGTGTGCGTGTATATGCCGCAGCAGCATACTATGTTGGAAGTGACTGTTCTGCGGGATGGGAGGCGTTGCTTTGCCAGCTGCGGCAGCATTTCATCTAAGCTTGTTGTTTTTGACTTGGAGAAGAATCAACATTGATGTTATTGATGGGTACTACTTTGGGGCTGGGAGCTGCACATGGTGGCGGGGTGAAATGGGCATAGGGGGTTTGGGTTCGGAGGATGGGATGTGACGGCGAGGCGAGGCGCTTGGAAGTGGTTGTCTGAGTTGAGATATACAGCTGATTCATAAACACTTGTCATTAGAGAGCCACCAACTGAGCCTTTTGTTTGCTACGAGAGGGTGTCACGCTGTACCACCCTTGAATGTAAGACACGGAAACCTAGTCCTCCTAATACAGCCTGATGCAAGCGCACCCACCCGAGCCAGTCCTCCAAGCACTCATCTGATGGAAGCCATCCACGCCTTCAACACGCACGGGGAAAACACCAAACCAGCATCACGAACCCCCCTGAATGGCAATATCTTCAGCTTCCAATATCTGATTTGACGGCGCAATTGGCTGTGTTTAACACCACATACTCCAAATACCGCGATGCTAGTCCACTTGGCGATGGCTTCAATTGCTATAGGGCTTGCTTGTCTGATCCCGGGCTTGTGCAGGCCCCTGGATGTTGTGGATCAATCTTCAGGAATACTCTTCAAGGCTTTTTCCGGCTTATCCCGGGCATGCGAAAGCTCACAAGACGGCAAGCATGGAAACATGCTCGGAGTGTCTGGCGGCGGTCGCGGGGCTGGGAAGCGCCTTGTTTAGGAACGCGATTTGGAAAAAGGGGGCGGGCGATGTTCTCCAAACACCCACCAAAGAAACATTTCCAATGGTGGGAGATGTTTGCATTCCAAAGACAATTCGGTCTGGCCTAGATTCACGTGTCCGGCATTTCGGGATGGATTTTGATCCAGCCCTTGTTTGGTTGTTGGCGCGCAACAACTGGACTCACTCCTTCCAACAGAGATATCGAAGCCTCGACGAGCCTGAGGCCTTTGCAGCGTCAAAACCGGCATATTCAGTGTTTCCCACGACCTTGCCATCAGAAAGAGTATTTGGGATATTTTAAGAGGCCTTTCGCTGATAATTACAACTTTGGTCCCGGTGAACACTCCTTCCAGGGGGGGAATGGAAGCCCCGACAAGCTCTTTCCAGTATCAAAACCTGCACTCGTGGCATTTCAGAAGGTGTGTTTGGATTTAAACGACATTTATTCCTTCTCATAGTCACGGCTTTTGAAGTTGCACTAACAAACAAACTAGGGCTGGGGTGTATGCACACATGTCCCTGGGGTCCAAACACCAGGGAAGAGCTTTACTCAAACCTAGGGTCCGATTCAGGGAGGGGGGCGGAACTGGCTCCTTGGAAACGAAGAATGCTGACTCGGCCTAAAGGCGAAGTGTCTCGGGCGCTCATTTCAACGCTCACTGAGCATTCCATTTGGCTTTCATTTTAGAGTCATCTTCTATCACGAAGATGTCTTACCCGGGTCGACGCGGTCGACACGATCGAGATCACGGTCCATCCAGTGCTAGTCGCGTCGTGTCAGTCCTCCTTAAATACGTATCTTAACCCACGTCCGACCCGGTGCTGCGGTCTTCCTGCAAAGATCCACGATATTGCAAAAGTGCTAGCTACATGCACTTTCAGTTGTCTGCTCAGAGTTCAGGTTCAGTTCCTCTACCAACCCCTATTGTTCGCTGACAGGCAGGTTCGAGAGCTACAAGGGGGCCAGCATCAAGATGCGCTGGGCTTCCCCGGCCACCAAGGCCTTCCTGGCCTTGGTCGTGCTCATCAGCTGGGCCAATGCCCAAGCATATTTCGGCACGCTCGATGCCCAGCTCGCTGCATGCGGGAGCGATAACTTCATCACCGTAGGATGCATACAGAACTTCCTGACTCTTTTTAGTACCACCTATTTTCGATTCTCTCCAGTAAGCTATGACGCCGCCGGCCCCCAGAGGAGCTTCCCAGACTATGATCCCGGCACCAACTACAACAACACGGTCACGCCTCTCAGCTGCGCTCGGGTCTGCAGGGGTTTCGGATACAAATACACGGCTGTCCGGGACAACAACTGCAACTGCGGCATGCAGCTCCCTTCAACGGCTACTACTGACGGAACCTGCAATGTGCCATGCGCCGGCGACAGGAACCAGTTTTGCGGCGGTGGCAACGATGCCCAGATCTATCTCGATCCCACCTTTGCCGAAGTGATCCCCATCACTCCCCTCAACACACTGCTCGCAGGAACATACACCTATCTCGGCTGCTACAATATCCCCAACGGTTTCCCAACACAGGACAATCGAGCAAATTCCCTCGTTGGAAGCATTGACATCTGCTTCCAGACATGTGCTGGTCTGGGCTTGCCCCTGGTTTATGGCTCTCCCCAGCCGTATGTACCTTAGCCACACCCCGCCTTCCGGAAGAGTGCTGACTTTGTTCTAGGAGCGGACAGGTCCAGTGCATTTGCGGGACCGGATTCGGATACCAAAACTACCGTGTTGACCCCCAACTGCTCGCCCAACCTGGCGACTGCGCTGTCGACTGTACCGTATTTGGCGGGTGAGTGTGCCGGCAAACACGAGATGCGCCGCTGCTGACCAGCATGTAGAGCCGGCGGGAACTGCGATCCGAGCACGGGGGCGAGGTGCTGCGGGCAGCAGAACAGTTACCCTGTGTATATCAGCCCAGAGTTCCAGGGATGCTACTCACCGCAGATTCCAGGATTCAAGACGTCCGTCACCCAGACGGTATACGAGTGCTACGATTTGCCGCCTTTGCAGCGCTGGCCACCAAAGGTTTTGACACTGCCCGGCACATACAATCCTGCCCTGACTATCTCGTCGACGCCAGCGTTGTATCATCCCCTTTCCGTCAACAGTGTTGCCGGCGGTAGAGTTTATTACATCTACGGCTGCTATGGCACCAATCCCACAGACGAAGGTGGTCTTACCGGCGTGTTTAATATTGTTACGTCCTTCGTCAGCTTGGGCGTAACTCCGGCGACCCTCGAAGGCTGCGCGACGCTTTGCGACTCCCTCAACTACGATGCCTTTGGCATGGTAAACGGCGTGTGAGTGTCTTATCCCCCCTCCCCCCTCCTCTCGCTGACCAATCGGTGAAGCGACTGCTATTGCGCTGCCACAGTTATTCCAACTGTAGGTCTCGATACAATGGCGACATGCAGAGCCAGGTGCGCCGGTGCTCCGGGCGTGGCCTGTGGTGGAGCGAACAGCCCTGTTGTTTATGTTGTCGACGGTCTTACCGTTGGTCGCGGTGTATACGCGTCCTACACAGCAACCTTTGCGGCGCCGCGGCCTACATATTCCTGCAATAGGAAGAGTACGTAGTCCAATTCTTAACCCCGAAGACTTCTTGTGAAGGAACGCCCTCGCGGTCAGCAACCGAAGCCTGTGCCGCCACGTACCCCTTTCCATCAGATTACCCATTCATGACCGTGCCTGCCATAATCAGAGCAAAGTCCGAGCTCTGCGGGTGTATCCCAAAATGATAGCTCGCTGGATTAGATTTGCTATTTGAGGAACGAGGCCATTGAAGAGAAACCTCACTTCGCACGCTCCCCACGTGCCTCCCTTTCCACTCTAACCGTCAACATCTCCACACGGTCGTTAAACCAGCTGCTAACTTCCCGTAGCAACATCAACCAGCATAACATTGACGACAACAGCCACGACTACTACATCGGTAAACTCTTCCTACAGGCCAAGCTGTCGTGACAGATTGGATTAATACTCACTGACAATCTCAGACCAGCACCAGCCTCACCACCACTACAAGCACCAGTTCTACCACCACGCAGACAACGAGCACAAGTGCCACGACTACACAAACGACAAGCACCAGAGCCACCACCACGGAGACAACGACTACGAGCGGCACCACTACGCAGACAACGAGCACCAGTGCCACAACCACGCAGACAACCAGCACCAGTGGCACTACCACGCAGACGACTAGCAGCAGCCTCACCACCACCACAAGCGCTACGACTACTCAGACAACTAGCACCAGTGGCACTACAACACAGACAACCAGCACTAGCCTCACCACCACAACGAGTACCACCCAAACAACGAGTACGAGCGGCACGACTACCCAGACAACTAGCACCAGTGCCACCACGACCCAAACAACCAGCACCAGCGCGACTACCACCACCACTCAAACGACTAGCACGAGCGCTACGACCACTCAAACAACCAGTACCAGTGCCACCACGACTACCACTCAGACAACAAGCACCAGTGCCACCACAACTACTACTCAAACGACAAGTACAAGCGCCACCACCACCCAAACTACTAGCACTAGCGGAACTACCACCCAAACTACCTCCACTTCTTCCACGGCGACGACGACTACGGCGACATCAACTTCTTCGACAGCTACGACAGCCGTCTCTACCTCCTCAACGACCACAACCACAACGTCAACCTCATCGACAGCTACTAGCACGACTTCCACATCATCCACAGCCACGACGACCACCTCTACTTCCTCAACGGCGATAACTACAACGTCGACTTCCTCGACTGGTACAACAACCACATCAACATCGTCAACAGCCACAACAACAACCTCGACCTCGTCCACTGGGACCACGACCACTTCTGTATGTTTCCCCTTGGACAGAGTTGCCATTGAGGCAGGTATTAGGGCATAATATGCTAACAGCTGTTTTCAGACCAGTTCAACATCGACAACATCAGTATGGCCCTTGAGAGATTCTTGAACCAATAGCTTACTGACCAACCCGCGAAAAAGACCAGCACGAGCGGCACTACTACTCGAACCACAAGTACCAGCGCGACCACAACACAGACAACCAGCACAAGCGCTACCACCACTACAACTACCAGTGCCACTACCACCCAGACAACAAGTACCAGTGGCACGACGACCGAGTCAACGAGTACATCTGTAAAGCTTTCTCATCTCCAAGCAGAAGGCCGTGCTGTTCCGAGCTGACAGAATCTGCGATAGCTCACAACAACCCAAAGTACTTCGACATCGTCAACTGCGACTACTACGGTGCGTCCCCGCGGAGCCGTCCCCCTCGGGCCCGGTGTTGCTCTTCCGGCCACTACTGCCTCGGGCACAAGGCGAAAGTCACTAATTCGGCTGACAGACTTCGACATCCACCTCCCTAACAACGACTGTAAGTTTGGGGCTTGGTGGAGAAAAAGATAGCATAGAAGCTAATGAATCCTAGTCGTCCACATCAACGAGTCTCACCACGACTGTGAGTTTAAAACCATTAGGAGAAGACAGCAGAAGCTGACCAGCCTCAAGGCGTCCACATCGACCAGCTTAACCACGACACGGTCAACTTCAACATCGGCAAGTCCCTTCAAAATCCGCTTACCGTATGGCAAGTTCAATATGACTGACAATTTGCCAGCTCACCACGACGACGAGCACTTCCCTTACCCGAACGACAAGTACATCCGTTTCCGGGACGACAAGCACATCCCTGACCAGGACGACAAGTACTTCGGTATGTATCCACGCTGAAACTTTCCGAATCCCGGGGTCTAACATGAGGTCTAGCGTACAATCACCGAAACTGTAAGTCTGAAGCCCCCCCCCCCCTCGCCCACGGAGCAAATTCTAGACACATACATCAAATTGGGTTTTCCTCTCGGTCAGCCCTCTCTCTCATAAGGGGCAATGCCTGCTTTAGTCTTGTGACCTGGAATGGTCATCTTGGGTGTTGAGACTCGTGAGCTGTGTCATCACAGATGTCTTCGGAATTTCCGCGGGCTGTCCGGGGATTTTCGCGAGTCTACGTGATTCTATCATATACGTCTTGCTAACATGAAAAATCTTCAAGACGAGAACCAGCACATCGGTAAATACTGCCCTTTTGACACAGCCCAGGAAGTATCTCACTGACAACCATTATTAGACGACGCGTACAACCACCTCGGAGACCAGCGTGAGTCCAATTCCTCCGGGTTAGTGGCAGCGAATATTGATGTCACGAGCAGACGACCAAAGCCACCCAAACTACGAGCACAACAAAAACAAGCTCTTTTGTACGTGTCGGCATCCCTCACTCCATCTCCATATACTAATTTAGCCTAGACAACCAGCGAGACACTGACAAGCTCATTCACAACCACCGATGTATGTTGGCGATAGCTGAAATGGTATCATCAATCATTGACCCGATGTGCAGACTCTCTATACATCGGTTACCAAGACGTACACTATAACTAAGTCGTTCCCCTACACGACCACGGACAGCCGTACGATATATAGTACCGAAACGTATATCACGACCTACACGTATAGTAGCCTGGTGCCGACCACCAGCACTGAGAGTATCTACGTGCCCACCACGTACACGACGGTTTCAACCTACACACCCCCACCCATCACCACCACTATCTCTGGCTCCGTCACGACACTTACACAGCGCCCCAGAACGCGGACTGTGACGACCACTAGGTTCAGGAGAACCACGGCTACGAAGCTTGTTACGACGGTCACCACCTACACCCCTCCGCCGATTACCACAACAATTTCTGGGTCCCTCACCACCATCACAAAGCCTCCAACGACACTGACAGTAACCAGCACGGCCCCTGGATCCCTGACCATCTCAACCTACACACCCCCACCCATCACTACCACTATCTCTGGATCCGTCACGATAATTTCGCAGCCGCCGACGACCCTTAGAGTGACGAGTACTGCACCTGGTTCTCTCACGGTATCAACATATACCCCTCCCCCAATCACCACGACGATTTCAGGTTCCGTAACGACAATTACGCAGCCACCTGTCACCGTGACTAGCACCGCCCCAGGCTCGCTCACGGTGTCAACCTACACCTCGGTTGTGCCGCCTGTTACCACGACCTTCACCGACGCCGGCAAGACCGTGACCAGCGTCCAGCCCGGTACCACGATCTACTCTGTCTCCACCCTGGTAAGACCCCTTTTCCTGTACCGCTCCCAGCCTGGCTACTAACCTTTTTGGGTCAAGACAACCCGCGGCCGCAAAAAGAAGACCACTGCTACTGCCACGTGCCCGCTCACCTACGAGGGCTGCACTCTCAAGCTGCGCAAGAACTTGTACCAGGCAACCGCCACGGCCCCGCCTGGGGAGGCCTGCCACGAAGAGCTCCGTTCGTGGTATGAGGGTGCTACGACTCTTCTGCCGCCTCGTGAGAAGTGGGATTAGGTGTAAGTGAGGGGTTATGGCCTGCCAGGGTTATTTTCGACAAACTATCCCGAGGGTGGAGGGGCCGTAACCCTTGGGAAGAGGGTTGCGGGAGTAGGATTTGGCAGAGGAGTTCCTTCACTTTGTTTGGTGATATTAGAGGGGAGATTCTTATTCATCTCTCGATTCGGTTCGCTTGGTGTTTTTGAGGGTTTATTTACGGCTTTCGAATGTGTCTTCCAAGATTGTTCATCATGTGTACGGGAAAAGGGGGTTTGTAACTTGGGACGCGTTTGCTTCGCCGTTTCCAACCTCTAGTACTCCTAAATTAGCTCTGACGCAGAACTTCACAGCCATCAATCATCCATCCAATGGAGATGATCTGCAGCTCAACTTGACGAGCGGCTGCATGGATACGGGTACCTTGAGTTACCCACGTCCAGCGAATTGGCAGTACTTGATGCATCCCGTGTCATGGCGCCGCTGTGATGTATATTAACCGTGGAGAAGCCTGAGAGCACGCAACTTATTACGGGCCTCGCTCTTCTCACCCCGGAATAGGACGTCTGTCCAACACAGACTTCGAATCCGGAAGGATGTTTATCACCGCCGGCATAGTTCATGTAACTATTCGGGGGCCATCGGCCACGACACTCCCGGTCGCTTTCATGGCCGCGTCTCCTCTGAATCCGGGCTGAATGCGCAGCCCTTCGCTTGGTCCGAGAACCGGCGCTTCTAAAAACAGTATGGCACATCTCGTTTCCCAGTCCTGCGGCGCGGTCTTTGCCGACCATTCATGAAAAATAGTTGGTATTGAAGGCTGCAGCTTATTCGTAAGTTCCGGCACTCAAACACTGTAGGCGATGGTAGACAGGGTATTTCCTTCGGCGCCGAGTTCAGTTGGTGGAGAAATATTCACGGTATCACCAAATATCCTTGGGCAAATACCGTCATCGACGGTGAATTATTATTGTCAAACGCTACTATCACGCTGTGTTACTCTATAACCCAATACTGTTCAACAATCAGTCCATCCACTGGAAATCGTCCCAGTCATCGGAGTCATCGGAGTCATCGGAGTCCGAGTCATCTTCATTGCTTTTCCGGTGTTCGATGGGTTGGGCCGGATCATCGTCATTTTCATCTTGGGATGGAGGTTTGGTAAAACGCTGCGAGAGGCGACGGAGGTACTCGCGAGACATAGCCTGGAATACATCTCAGTGAGTACGCAATGATAAAGGAGGGGTAATTTCCGGAGCCAAACTTACCCAGGACTTCCGAGCCTCTTTCCAAATCGGGATGCATGCACCCAAGTAGAGAGGGATAGGTCCGGCGTTGTCAACCTATCGACGTATCGAGCAATATGGTAAGAGTGTTGTACACCAACGGGGTCGTTACTAAGACGTGAGAAACCATAGTTGACGGCAAAAATCGGCTGAGTCGTGATAGAGCCGGATGGCTGTGTGCTGTCGAAGAATGATGGAGAGTTGAAGGTACGAGCTGTGTTGCAGCCGGCGCGCACGAAGAGCCCTGTATGCCGATGGGGCCTTCACCGAGACACGAGACATCATAGTTGATAACGAATTGATTGAGTTGTGATGGAGCCAAGCAGTGAATGAGCTGATGAATGCTGGTTGTGTTGAAGAATGATGGAGAGTTGAAGGACGAGCTCTGTTGCAGTGGGCGCAAATCCTTTTTAATACCTGCTCCTGTCAAAACTTTGTCAGCTACGTTAGGGACACCGTGACTTTGTTGGGGGCCGCCTGAACGTAGGAACAAACCTAAAGCGTCCTTGCCGCAGGCTAATGAAGGAAGGACCACTGACAAAGTATGGCAAGGGCGCAGAAGAGTGAAGCTCTGAAGGTGGAGTCAGCCAAAGTGAACCAGGTGCTGACTTGTGAAGAAGCAGATTCGTACTTACCTCAATAATCAGAAAGAAAATGGGATATAACCTCGGCAGAGACGAACTGACTGTATTAGTCGTGTGAAAGGAGTCACCGCAGTTCTGACACTTCATCTCCTGGCAGCACTGCTTCTGGAGGTGACCCGACTGGCCACAGTTGTAGCATTTATCGGATACACCAGTGTCGTCTTGGGTATCTGACTCCGTTTCGATGACTTGTGTGATAATGCCACCTTCATTGCCGATGTCCTCGTAGATCATCTCCAACAGACGAGGATCGTAGCCTTTTGGCATCTCCATCAAATTTCCTCTAAATCCCACGAATATACCGCGTGGCATGAGGATAACTTCAGCCTGTCGATCGCGCGTTAAGGCGACACAAACACGCTGGCGATCGCAAGTGAAACCGGGGCAGAAGGCCTGCACGAAATCGACGATGACAAAATCGGCCGAGAAGCCTTGCGAACTATCCACAGTACGCAGGATAATTTGCTGACGCTCGTCCTGTTTGAGCTCTCCTTTCCGCATTCGGCGATCTAACTCCCGTTGGTACTGGAAGACCTGGGCGGTGTAAAACGAGATGATTAGGACATCTTTTGCTTTGCCGTTAAGACCTCGAAGATTATGGTCTCTAACTGCCTCAATTGCAACATCGCAGGCGTAGGCAACATGCTCCGTGTTGAACGAAGATGTTCCCAACTTCTTCGTTGTAGCGCCTTGCAGCTCGACCAAAATACGTTGGGTATCGTCACTAAGCCTGGGGCACTTGGCAACCAGGAAGCTATGCCAGGCTACGGTTTCAGTTGGCCAAGCATCCTTGCCCTTGACCGCGGGCTGCATGTAGTGGTGATAAATGATCTTAGAAGGTAGAGCGACCAAACCTCCTCTTCCCCGGTGGTTAACTGTCAACGACGATGTGACGATGCCACCGATGTTGGCGGCACGTTCCAATGTGGATATCTTTAGCTGCTCCTGCTAGGGGTTGATAAGAGCAGACTCGGACTTTTTGGTGCCGCCGTGAACAAATGGGCTGATTTGGGATGGTCACCAACAGCCAGAAGGAAATTGGGCTCATGCTTCCGAATGATCTGAAGCAAGGTCAAGTCTCCAACCTTTGCAGCCTCGTCGAGTAGGCAGATGTTTGCCTTGAAGTGCCGGACAAACTTGGAGAGGCATCCCGCATGCGGTGTTGGGGTGACGACACCCGTGAATTGTTCCAGGAAGTCCCTGTAGAGCTTGGTGACAGACTCTTTGATGTCTGTACTCTTCTCAGGGTCATACTTCTCAAGTGCATCCTTCAGATCAGGATATTCGGATGGACGCTCCTGAAAATACCGATACGCAGCCTCGTTGAGACTAAGGGACTTGAGCTTCTTCTTTTTCTTCTGACTTCTGATGTTATTCATATCCAATGCAAGCTGTGCCAACTGATGCTGGGCCAAGAAGTGGTCATCAATTCCAGCACAAGCACGCTTTGCATCGTCAGAGTCGAATGGGATCTCTCGACGATTCTTGGTGACGCGGTCCTGCATCCAGTCCTCGACTTCCGTCTCGAAATTGTGCAGTCGAATGACGGCGTTGTTGGCATTCAACTCCTCGAAGTGGAACAGGTCGCTTGAAAAATCGTTGACACCGGTATTCTGATTGACGAAGTATATCGTTTTGGTAAGGTGCGTCTTTTCCTTGTCTCCGAAAATTGCCATGAGAATTATGAACTGGAGGAACTTAGTTTTGCCCGTGCCAGCGACACCAATGATCCATTTGATGTTCTGGACCAAGTTGTCGAGGGCGGCATATGCAGCCTTCTTTGTCTCGTACAAGATCCCAGAATTTCTGCAGGTATTCAGGAACACGCTCACGGTTTTTCAAGATGTACTGCATGTGTGGATACTTCTCGAACACGTTTCCTGTCTTGCCAGCACCGGTCCAAGAGATAACGGTAGGTAGCGAGGGACCAATCCGAAACTGGGAATTCCTTGCTTGCCGACTGGGGGGTATGAAGATCATTGATGGCACTGATCATCGCTCTTTCAGCCTTGTCCGAGATGAGGGCCTTCAACTTCACCTTGAGATTCATCTCTGGATTCTTGAAGTGGTCTTCAACGCGAGTCTTGAAAAAATCTCGATCGTTCCCACTCAAGTCACTGTCCTTCCACTTCAGGATGGGGAAATTGACATCAATGATTGGGCGTTGTTCATCTGGGAGTGCCTCGTCCTTTGGAACTAAGGGAATAGTTACAAAGTACGCGGTCAATCCGTCAGGCGTTCCGGCGACGGGTAGTGAGACCCTTTCAGCTTTCCATGTTCCTACATCTGCGGCCTCTGGGGACGGCTCCTCGTGGATAGCTGCAAAGAAGGAATCATTCTCAGCCCATGAGTTGACCAGACCAGTAAGGCGAAGCTGCAGTTCATGTGGAGTCTCGCGGGATTTGAGCCGCAAGTGATCGATGTTGTCCGAGGTCAGGTAGTCTGGATTGATACGCCCCTTGCAGCGTTCGATAATGAGCTTATCGGGATCTCTCTTGTGTTTAGCTTCCAGTGAAATGGCGTACAGTTCTTCGGTGATGTGTTTCAAGGCTTGGGTCTTGGCGGGTAAAACTCGCGAAATATTGTAGAGAGTGATCATGCACAATTCGCCTTCTTGTGGCTGGGAAACACCGTCTTCGCTGGGAGAATCCACGAGAAGCAGGAACGATTCGCCTCTGTGGTGCGGCAGCTCAATTGCCCAACCGTTGAACTCAAGTTTCTCCAGGTTGAAGGAGCTGTCAACCTTTGCATGATGCTCAAAGATCGTGCCCATCACCAATGCAACAAGCTGCTCTTCCGCATTGTCGTAACTGTTGACGGCGGGAAGGACACGATCCATGACTTGGCTGAGCTCCGCGGGGTGGGGCGCATTGCCATAGTGGAGCTGCTGCGCGTTTGGGCTCGCTTTGAAGAATTCTTTGAACGGATAATCCTCATGGGCTTTGTTCTTGTCGCTGTCTGAAAATTTCTTGAGCATCGAACACATCACCAAGATGTATTCAACGCTCTCATTTCCAGCATGGAAGATGACGCCAATCTTTTTGCCCTCGGAGCCACTGATCATCTCGCGAATGTAGTTTAGACGCTTTGAGATCGGCTCGGCGAACAGCGTCAGAGCGTTGAAGACTTGGTCATGAATGGCGAGGTTGACCTTGCTGCATTGGAGGTCAAGCTGCACAATCTCATGAGGGAAATTGGCAGCCTGCTCGATTGAACCGCAGAAGGTCTTCAGCGCGGATACCACATTTTCGCGACCGACATGGCTGTGATGAGCGCACGATGTGATTGAGGCACCCTTGATTGTAATGGTGCCAATCGCATCACGCATTGCCGGAATGTCAGTTACAAAGATGGTGATCACGACTATGGAGTATTGGCCGGGGAACCATGTTGAATGGATCGTGAAGTTGAGATTCGTAGAATTTCTACCCTTCACCTTTTCAACTCCCCAACTTCGCACCTCTTTCCCCTCACATCCCAGATCGGTCTGCTTCTGCCATAGCAACCAACTTGGCGATTTCACCTTACCTTCGTGAGAATTCCAAAGTCATACGCGTCCGCTTTGTGGCGCGCGCTACCGGTAGTCTGCCTCTCTGCACCTAGGTACGTTTTGTCGCATTATCCTACCTTTCCTTCTGCCGCGAATCCTCGATTGCTAACGACAACAGACCCAACATGGAGACAGGTACAACCGCGAGCGACCCCGAGCGAGAGCCAGAGTCTTTGGAGGCTCAACCTGAGGTAAATTCCTTCGTCCATTCCTTCCTTTATTTTATGCGCGTCCAGTACCTAACACGACCAGACTATCGACCCTCTGGGTGAGGCTTTAGTGGCCACTGAGGAGCTTTCCGAGCCGATTGACGTGGACAACGAAGATGTCGCCCAAGTGAGTTTTCCCCATTCCCAATGAGACTTTGATTGGCGACTAATACCATCTCAGGGAATTTCTGCGGCCTACATTCCGACCCAGCAACGCACTGAGGCTGCATCGGCCCGCTTCAACTGCTACCTTTCTATCGATGGTAAACCCATGAATCTTGGCGACCTGAACGCAGAGACAGTTTCACACCTCAAAATCCCAGCAGAGAATGGAAATTTTTGTGCGTGAAGATGTTATGGGCGAAAATGTGTGTTCTTGCTGGCCGTAATGAAAACAGGAAGGAAGGTGCGCGTCAAAGTTGGAGGGAGCCCCCGTTTGATGCGGTTGACTGGGGGAAAACCTCGCCAACCTCACTGAAGCAGTTTAACGGCGTGCTGAAGATTGGCGATGAAGAATCTTGCGAGTTTTGCGAAAACCTAAGTTTTGCTTGTTTGTTGTTTGTACCCGCCACGTCCGTCGTGACACACGCTTGAGCCGTTTAACGGCGTGCTAAAGATCGGCCGCGAGCAGTGTCCTGGGAGGCATGCTCAGGCCGATCGCGCAGGGGTGCCTAGCCGAAGCCAGACAGTTCCCGCGCAACCACAGCGGCAGATATAACAGGCAGTTCCTTGAGCTGGCTATGTAGAATCGCCATGAAAGCGCGGCGTTGCGGAAGTCAGAGGTGTGTTCAAACTGAGGGAATCGCCTGGGCACCTGCTTCGTAACAGACACAACCGAAAGAACCCCCGTATGTAGCTCGGCGGTGAGAAAATTGGGGGAAGGGTTGGCAGGTGATAGGTTTTCAAAGAGGTTGGCAAGTGACAGGTTTTCAAAGACAGCAAGGAAAATTATTAGGTGTAGTGTTGCTTGGTGGTTTGGTGGGTAGGATGGGTATGAGCAGTCGGGGATGACTGTGAGCGAATCTTGAGCTCCTGTAGTTACCCGGTAGATGCGGCAGCGCGAGGTCGTGGAATTCAGTCGAACGGCGTTGGGATCCGAGGGAAGGACCAGTTCGGGGGACGCCAAAGAAAATAAGATAACAAGCTGGGCTAGACGGGGAGTTTAACAGAACGGAGCCGAAGTTTTAGGCCGGGTGATAGATAAGACATTAAGCTAAGAACTAGAAAAAGAATCGACTGACAGAACGGAAGACGAGAGAGACAATTCCCATTTAATATAGTATAAAGCGCCAGCCTGAGCAGTATCATCTGGATTCTCATTGCCCGGTTTGCTCCCTCTTACCACTCCATCAAAACAATCGAGGTATCTTCCATGGCGGTCCTGACAAGTTTTCAGACACGACCCAGCCTGCACCTTGCTGTTGGTTGTCTCAGTCTTTCCATCCAAAACAATAAATATCCCACGCAGCGCCTGCGACAACTTTCTCACCCTTGATAATAATAATTCGGTTTCAACGCCCGCAACGAGGCTGCGGGGTTTTCCCCATTGTTATCGAAACCGTTCAGTATGCCAAAATCTCCGACCGTCACTTTACCCATTATGGCACATCTAACGTCCTGTTCCACAGAATTCGAACTCATCTCCAGTCCCACCTGCCTTGCGCTTCAGAAAGTCGACGAAGTTGTCCGCAAAAGTCCTCGAGAGCAGATCTGGCAAAGCCCACCGCTGGAAACATCTCCACATCAGACCATGCGGGTGTATTGCCCTTGACTAATCAAATCATTTGCTCTTTTTAAGTAGAGTGCGTAACGAGGCACCGTAGCGATCGTCACTTTGCACCGTAACCCCCATACATACTGTGGCATCCAGGGCTGCGAGCGGCGGGTGGTGGGCCTGGGCTTGTAGGTGCGGCTTTTGACGGGTTGATTGATTGATATGATTTGATTGGTTTAACGTCCATAGTTTTCGCCGGTAGCGGCTGGGACGTGCTGGGCCCAAGTGGTCCGGGCAATAGCTGCTGACTAACTAAGGAGATTCACCCAGATTTCTCCTGAATATCACTTTTCAAAGACGGGCTGGCCAATCACGTCGCAGTATTCGCTACAACATCGGAAAACGGAAGGCTCTTTATTGCCTGCATCCCGAACTATCCGCTCTTTGCGAAGGACTTCCGCGGAGGTGTTCCTTATCCTGTGCTTTGCATCGTCCAACAGTGCTCCCTGCACTCGTAAGTGTGTGTTACACTCCCACCGACCTGACCACTGTCAACCAGTGTTTCGTCTTTTCCTTATTGCAGCGCCGACCTAAAGGCGGCCATCACGTGCGGCAATGTCAGGAGTTCCTCCAACTTGACCAGCGGAACGACGCTTACCCTACCTTAAAGCCCCTGACACCCGCGGTGTACACGACAGATACTACCCGTCACTAAAACGCGTTGGGCATTCTAGATCCTCGCCATCTTCGTGGGGCATGTCTACATTAAAATTAGGAGACCATCTACTAACTAATTATCCCAAGTACCGCGAACCAAAAGGCATTAGAATCAGGATGGCTTCTAGCCACTCCTCGAAGAAGGTCGACAAAGTCTATATACCCGATAGATATTACTCCCAAAGCTTAAAAGACGATCGCGAGACCTAGGCACAAACTGGTGGAGGCCAAGGACAGAAGGTTCCAAGAGTGGATCGAAGACCCCCTTTTCCAACCATTCCCGCTACCAAACCTAACCAGAATGTAGATACACGCTTCTCGGAGCCGGAGCTGGAGCTGACACGGCCACCGTGGTGCCCTCGCCATTCACCCCAGATCGGCGAAACACATCCTGCCTCCCACTGTTCAAAACTGCCTCGCCTTGCAAAAAGCGCAGACTGGAAAGATACTCGACACTTTTGCGCAGCGCTTGCAGAATCTTGTCCCTGGTTTCCTTGTCTTGCCGGCTTTTCACCGCATGCCCATCATTGCCTTGCACGGAACCCGGATCCAGACGGGCATCGCCGATTCTCCCCTTGCGCTGTTCCACCCACTCCATGACTGGCCAAAGGGGATGTGACGCCCCTTGTCGGGACACATTCTCGTTCACCAGCCGGAGCCAGTCGTCGGGAGCCATCGCATGCAGCATGAGCCCAGTGCCCTCTGAGACTGCCCTCCAGAAGTCGCTCACGGAGATGCCTTCGGTCATTTCTAGAGCCTCAGGTGCGCTATCGCGGCCACATCGGCTGCCGAGGCACGCATGGATGATGCGTTGCGCGACATGATCTGCACCCGCGAGGGAAACCACGGCATCCTGCTCGCCATCAACGAAAGCCCTGGCTTCACATGCCCCCGCGACCAGCCGCCAGATGAAGTCATCTGTGTTGGAGATACCTTCGGTCGCAGTGCCGATGATGGTGCCGGGCTTGACCATGTTGATACGCCGGCTGGCGGGAGCGCGAGCCATGGACCGATCAACTAGGACGTCAGATGCAAACTTGGACTGCGAATAGCCGTTTGCAGACGAGAGACGCGAAGGCCCGCCTGCTACGGCGATCTCCGAAAGGTGCATCTCGCCACCCGAGACATAGGTGCAGTGCTGCAGCGGCCCAGCTCCCGCCAACACGAGCTTCAGGATTTGCATTGTGCTGAGGACGTTCGTCGCACGCAGTCGCTCGTAGCTCGAGGCCCAGTTCACGACGGCTCCGTTGTGTATAATGGCCGTGACTGCCTCTGATTCCTGGACGCATGTCCCCTCGAGGCGTGCCCACTGATCCATGGAAAGACCTAGCCGCGGCCGTGCCAGGTCTCCTGGCCAGACTTCGATACGGCTCGCCAGCGCAGGTGACCACCATCTAGCCGTGGTGCCGGCCGCCACGATCCGCTGAAAGCCGGCACTGGCATCCATCGCCCGAACTAGCACGATCACTTTCGATACCCTGGCAAGCGCCAGCAGTTGTCGAAGGATTTGGCTGCCAAGGAACCCCGTCGCCCCTGTCAAGAGCACCACGCTTTTGCCTGTTTGCAACCTCGGCTTTGGCAGTGCGTTTTGGTAGGGTTGCACTCCTGCCAATTCTTTGTCGAGCTCCTCAACGTCTTGCAAGATATCGGCTGCTCCGAGTCTGGCATGCGCTTCCGATTGCGGTATAACCTGGTCCTGGCTGCGCACAATCTCGGCGATGTCCCGAACGGTCAAGTTGACCCTCCTAAAAGTCCTCACAGGGATATTGAGGCTATAAAAGTCGTTGATCGACCTCGCAAGTGAGACAGTCCTCAGCGAGTCGAGGCCTAGATTTTCCAACGTGGCATTCTTTCCCATTAGAGGATGCTCTTCTCTCTTCGACTCTGGCCCGCGCAGGATATCAACAAGTATCTCACTGACCTCGAGCGCGACCACGTCATCCTGGGGTATCTCGGTCAGGACTTCCTCGCTCGAACCAGATTCGGTGTACTTGAATAGCTCGCTTGTCGAAAGGTTCCGAGCATGTTCTTTGAGCTTCGCACGGTCGAGCTTTCCATTCGAGTTGATTGGAAGCGTGGCGAGAGGTATGTATATACGAGGAATCATGTATCCAGGCAGAGTCTCGGTGAGACGAGAGCGGATTTGGGCAATCGATATGCTCATCTTCCCATCCGATGCAGAGCTCGGCTGAAGCGGACCAGAGCGTCCGCCGTTGGTGCTTCCATCCAAATCTCGATCTTCTGAGCATTGTAGGAACGCTACCAGCCTGGGTCCACCACCGTGTAACTCCACTAAGTCGACGGCGACACCACTGGTGCTCGATCCGCCAAAGCTTTTGCGTATGACCGACTCGACTTCTTCCACTTCAAGCCTCTGCCCTCTCACCTTGACCATGGTATCTTTTCGTCCAATATACATCATTGTACCATCAGGCAGATAGCGTACAAGATCACCACTCTTGTAGAGCTTGGACGACGAGGCGGGAGCGTCAAGACTCTGCCTCCATGACGGGACGTCAATCAAGACTTCCTTAGTCTTCTTGGGATTCCCGAGGTATTCTTTCAGGAGACCAGGGCTCTCATAGAGCATCTCCCCGACCGCACCCAGAGGCGACAGAAGCTCAGGATTGTCAGGGTTCACGATCCATGCATAGGTATTGGAGGCGGGTCCGATAGGTACAATTTTGGGGCAGGGACCGTTGAATTCGGCCAGGAAAAAGGTAGCCGACTCCGCCGGCCCATACGCTGATTTTCGGCGGTTAGCAGAGCAGGTCTCTTTTGCTTCTCAAAATTGGTGTGACATGAAAACCTACAATGAATGACCCTGACGCGATCGTTCCATGCATTGATATCATCGCAAGTGACGACCTCGCCCCCCATGAGCAAGGTCTGCAGACTGGGGAGGTGGTACTGTACGAACAGGCGCGCAAAAGAGGGAGTGAAGTAGGCCCAGTTGACGGTCATCCTATTCATGCTCTCCTCCACATTGTTGAGGCGCTCTTCGTCCGAGGGAATACAAATGCGGCCGCCATAGATCAAGGGGGCATAGATCTCTGTCATGCTGACATCGAAGGTGAAACTCGACCACTGGTAGGTTGAAACACCCTCCCGATCGAGATGCTGCCGAGGGGCGTTGGAAAGGATACCTGTTACCAGAGAGTTGTGTGTGTGCACGATGCCTTTGGGAGTTCCGGTGCTACCGGAAGTGAAGGCCACAATGCAGGGATCACTAGGCTGGACGTCAGTTGGCCGGTGGTGACGTTGTTGACTGACCAGCTCCACAGTCGGGACTAAGACGCAGTGCCCATCGAGGCGACTTTCGTATAGAGTAGACGCAAGAACGACCGATGCGTTGAGCGTGTTGATGATAGAATCGTGACGAGCGCGTGGATGGCTCGGATCGAGACAGCAATACGCCGCTCCAGCCTTGAGGACTCCAAGCATGGAAACAATGGCCCAGGTGCATTTCTCGAAGCACAAAGCCACTTTTTTCCCCGGCCCTAGCTCATACATGTCTATGAGATATGCCGCAAGGGCGGAAGAGCGCCGATCCAGCTCCGAATACGACATTTGTCCGTCCCAGGATAAAATCGCTGTTGCATCAGGCTTGTGGCGGAAGCCCTGTCCTACCAAGTCGTGGAGCAGCTTGTTGGGAATGCTTGTGGAATGCTGGTTCCACTTGGATATGGTTGCTCGGCTCTGCGCTCCGCAGATATCCAAGTTTGCAATAACCGTATTGAGTGGGATTGACGAGATGCATTGCAGAGCGGTAGCAAAGGCGTCCGCGAAGCCTGTGGCCACAAATTCAGAGATTTGATCGATGTTGTAAAGCACGTGTGCCGACAGCGACGCTTCGTCAAAGTATGCGACAAGGCCGAGGCCGTTCTGCTAGTATGAAGACATGATCAGCGAAACGTATGAGCGGCTCGAAATTCCAGGACCGCTTACGTGCTGTGCAGCAAGGCTAGGAAACAATGCCTCTATCGGAGTGGAAACCGTTTTGACGAACACGAGGCTTGCTGTGGGCCTGTTGGCGAACCGTCCGCCGTTCAACGTTGCAGTGATTGTATGATCGACCAACAGCGGCGCTAAGTCATCGTCGGACGACAGGCCACGATCTCCTTCTCCGAGACGGAAAGCTGCGCGGATGGAGATACTAGAGGCGAGCTCCGGAACGTATTGCACCTGCCGGCTCCTGGTTATTAGGTAACCGCGCGTGTGGTCATGGTGGTCTTTTGGAAGAACTTCGGCGTAGGTGAATTCGGCAAGATCAAGATACTGATGAAGCACGGTCGCGAATGCCAGCTTTACCATGGATACCGGCGAAACCTTATTCGTTGAACAAAAGACATCCAGCGTGCTCTGCAAGGGCACCGAGATGGCAATCGAGGACGACATGGTTGCTTGGATCTTTTAGCTTCACAATAAAACAAAAATACTGCAGGAAGAAGAATCAGGCACTGTTTCCTACAATCGACAGAATACGATGGAAGGACCAGTCTGAGTTGAAGTGGGCAGATAACAGTAATACCTGTGTCGGACATTGACCATGATAATATCAGGAGCCCACAGCAACACAACAGACACAACCCCACCTGCCCCGGTTCTTTGTGTCACCGGGGAGGAGTCAAGGACAACGCCGGACCACTGCCCGATGAGGACGAAAGGTAGTCACCAAGTTTGTACTAGGACTATACGCAACGTCATGATACACGAGGTGGCGATCATGACAAGGTCAATTTACAGCCCTTCCTGCAAGGTCAACTTACACCCCTTCTTCTTCCCTTCCTGCAAGGTCAGCTTACACCACTTCCTACAGCGTCCTTCCACACATACATTATACATTGGACCTTAAAAGGGGCACTACATGAGGGACAGGGATGCTAAATGCCTAGCAATGCTCTCCAGCTGACAAGATGAGTGTCGACTCTACCTAGTACTTACCAAGTAGATACCCACCTAGATAGTATTTGATCATTTTGCGCCATCGGCTTTTAATGGTTCGCCCCAGCATCTATCTACCTGCTTCCAAGGTCAAAATCGACTCCTACCTAGGTACCTAGCAAGAAGGGGGGTCGGTGTCATGAGAGAACCGTGTCATGGTATGACCGCTCCCTCCTCGATGCCCCAAGTAAATTGTCAGCGCTGAAAAGCCATTTCAAGCAATGCCAGAGCAATGAAATGGGCCCGGGGCATAGACCCTTCCTCCCCGGCTAGGCATCTCCTATCCGCTAGTATTCGAGAATTGCTACGCCACTCATACAGTGCTCATCCCATCACGTAATCCGGGCACCCCTCGAGATGAGCAGGTTAACTATGTCTTCATCCCGGCACCGCACCGCCAGCTCCAGCGGCGTTATGCCCTCGGCGTTCTCCGCGTCCGGATCCGCCCCATATGTCAGCAGCAAGTCGGCCATAGACCTTCGCCTGTACTGCACGGCCAGGTGTAAAGGCAGCGCCCCTGAGTCATCGCGTGCGTTGGCACTCGCGCCCGCCGTCAGCAGCGCCTGGGCAATGGCTTTTGACCCGTTGCGCACGGCCAGGTGCAGTAGGCCCAACAATGACGAACCATTTCTTCTGCTGGCAGAGGAGTGGCCGCGTATGTTGACTTCAACGGGCTGAGAATTTCAATGATCAAACGTCAGCGGACCTGTCCTCTCTGCTCTGAAGAATCGGGAATGCGGCAATGGTTTACTTATTGGTGGGCAGTGGCCTTCGAACGGGTGGATGAAGTCTCTGCTACCTACCCGTAGGGCAGCTGTTGCAGTACTGGGGCTGAAGTTCCGTACCTGTTGATAGACTGCGTAGGGTGAAGAAACGCCAGGACTGTCGGTATTCGAACCAAACGTTGCGAACGGTGCTGTGGTTGCGAAGGGCGTAAGATCCAAGCCGCTCGTAGCGAAGCTGCCGCCTTCGAACGGTGCATGATGCAGGGGTTGATCCGCTGGCGCCACGGGCTGAACGGAGTAGATCCAGCTGGGGTTTTCGTCGTCCGGCTCGATATGCTCAATGTGCTCGAATGTGCCAGCGCTGCTGCCGCCCTCACTGGCAACGGGCGAGCTAGACGTTGGAAACTGGTCCGAAGCTCTCGGAGCTTCAAGTTCCCGGACCGGCACCCCTCCTGTAGTTCTGACGTTTTGCGCTTGATCCTCATCTCTAGACACGACATTTTGCTTCTGCCGTTGGCGAGCCCCTTAACCGTACCTGGTTAACGTCTACCCGAGTAAGACATGAGAAACAGGCACCAAACTAACTAGACCTTCGTTTAGCAATACGATTGCGTTCACGGATATGGTCGATCTCAGCACGAGACACAGCAGGATCTTTGTAAGGGGAATCCATCGTCCGGATGGGCTGGGTGATATTAATAAGTTGAGGGTTCTCGTGAGAAGTTTATTAACGCCATCGAGGTTGCTGCCAGTAGTCAAGCAATGAGAGAAAGCGGTAGGGCTCAGAGGAGAGCAAAGGAAGGAAGGTAAATAAAAAACTTACCACACCCAGCATACTTTCAACCTTGGGCAAGCTCCCTCGCCACCGTAACACAAGGTAGAACACATCGCTTCGGTTACCGTTGGTGTAAACCCCTAGCAGAGAATCTGAAGCGGTTTATTCCACCACGTTCGTAAACAAACGGCGTCGGCCACTAGCAATTCTCTCCGAATCGGCGCGGTCTCGATCTACTTCTGCACGAATGAACAAATCGCGGGGGTTTCCGGTATGTTTCCCCGGCCAAGCTTAGTGCTCCGCCGCGTGTACCGTTAATGACTGCCGTGAAATATGAGTATGCCATTGGCTGGGGACCGCATTCGTATATCCTCCTTCCGCTTACAGAAGCATCCAGACGCTGTACAACTTCTTTGCGTGGCACAGCGACGGGGCGGTTGGGAGCTTGGTAACGCGGTCCTATATTATGTCCGAGTCTGGAGGAATCAGCAACGAAGGTGAGGGCTGCAGCCTCAACGTTCACATACTCCACTTCAACAACTTGAAGGGTCGGTCGATGGCGTTGTCGTTCCCGGAGGTTGGCCAAGATCGCGCCTTTCTGTGTCCCGGATTATGGGTGGTTGCTATTGACCGCGGAAGGGATCCGTGATCCGTGCCGCAGCCCACTTAACTTTAATAAGCCTTTCCCCACAGCCTGCATAGCACCATGGCTTGCAGGTTCCGTGCGGAAAAGTGCCCGACATTCAAGTAGGTGGGCAGGTGGGCATGATGTACTGACTGTTAGCCTGTGCAAGGGTGCGAGCTGAGGACCCCTATCATTACAGCAGGTTTCGGCAAGGTAATCCGTTAAAGACCGCCATAGTTTAGGGAGGCGGGCCCTGAGCTCTGAGCTCCAAAATCTGCAAGCCGTGTGCGATCCCGCAAGCCCAAGTCGGCCAGCAGGTCTATACGGCTTGCAGCGCTGATTTCTAGGTTGTGATTATGGAGTACTCTATTTGGTGTGATCTGCGGCCTGCATTAGAGGGTACTTTGAAGGCAGGGGTACAGAATCGGTTGATGTGGCTTGGTAGATTCTGGCTTGGCAAAAGCGAGCTACTTTTTACTGTACACCGTTTGTGTAGATCAGGGCCGAGCAAGCTAGCCTTGGCGCGCGGATACTAGCATCAGCTAGGTAAGCTGCCGATCGTAAGCGCAGGGTCAGGCATCCACAAAGTGTTCCTACATAACTGTGGGCCTAAACCATTCGTCCCCTTCCTGCCAACATTTCCGACTTTTCGACGTCCTCCATCTATTGATCGCCCAAAATGGAAACGAAGAGATGGGTAATGCTTGGTAAGGGACCTAAGCCCTCATGGACCACTGGTCTTGGAGAAGAAACTCATGGTAAACGGCAGAGAACAACCCCGATGTCATGAACCAATTAGCAGCCAAGTTGGGTCTATCGTCTGAGCTCCAATTCTACGATGTCTATTCCCTGGATGAACCCGAGCTCCTCGCACATATCCCTCGACCTTCCCTGGCTCTGTTGGTCATCATTCCACTCACACCCGCTTGGGATCAAAGCCGCAAGGCCGAAGACGCCGACAAGGAACCGTACACTGGCTCCGGCCCCGACGAGCCCGTCATCTGGTTCCAGCAGACCATTGGCCACGCCTGCGGCTCCATCGGCCTGCTCCACAGCGTCACCAACGGCCCCGCCGCCGACTTCATCAAGCCGGATTCCGATCTCGCGGCGATACGCAGCCTCGCCATACCGCTGGACATGACCAAGCGCGCCGAACTGCTGTACAACAGCGAACCGTTCGAACGCGCTCACAAGTCGGTCGAGCAGGCCGGCGACAGCGAGGCGGACCTGACGGGCGAGCGTGAGGGTGGACACTTTGTGAGCTTTGTCAAGAGCGGCGGGAAGCTCTGGGAGCTGGAGGGGTCGAGGAAGGGTCCGCTGGAGAGGGGAAGTCTTGCTCACGACGAGGACGTGCTCAGTCCGCGAGCGCTTGACATGGGCATCAAGAGGATCATCAAGTTGAACACGGATGGGGGAGGAGAGAATCTTCAGTTTAGCTGCATTGCTTTGGCTCGCAGGTCTTAGGCTCTGACTGGTAATCGGCAGTCGCATTACGGATATACTACGCTGCATTCGGAGCATCTAATCGTAGCGCCCTATGTGCCTGTGTGGGCCTGGTGGTAGGGCCTCCCAACGCTTTCCCACCCAATGAATCCAGCTAGGTAGTAGGTGAAAACCAGAAGACGAGCCTTTGTTCGGGCGTTCGGAACATAGCTTTTTTAGAAGAGCCCCCACGGAAAATGAGCCCAGCACTTCTTGCCCTCAAATTCACCTCCCGACCAGATGATTCACCTGGAAGTCTGGGCTATGGCATTGGTGCCGACCGGCTCACCCAATGGCACGGGGAGACAACAGCGAGCGCGATAGGTATCGAATGGGAGCAAGGCTCAGATAGCGTCCTAATGTCTCTTGATCCGGAACACCTTGACGGCGATGACGTCTGCCTGGACGCCCTGAAGGGAGCCCCCTTACATCGGTTCCTACGTCGGTCCATAACTCCGCCGCCAACCCGCAGAGACGCTGTGGTAGACCGAGGAAGCACCCTATCAGGCCAGCCGTTGCTCCTGTCATCCATTGTGTGACAGCACAGCCAGCAGTCAAGATTAGACATAGCTGCCCGGGTAATGACAAAGTACAGTCAAGCTTCACGCTAGAACACGTAATAAATACACGTAATATGAATTTGTCAGAAGGCCGTAGAGTAGAATCACAAGATTCTTGTCGTCTTATTCGGCTTGGGATTCTTCGGGCTTTCGGCTTTCAAACAATTACATAACCACAAAACTTGCTTCCTCCCCCTCCCTTCCCCTTTTGCCTTTCACCTAGGTGAGCATTCTTTTGTAGCGAACAAGATGGCTGCCCGCAGTATCGCCATTGTATCAAACAATGATGGTAATAGCTATAACCCGTCCTATTCAGTAGAGATATACAAGCTCACACACCCTCTGCTAGTCCTCTTTGATTGTTCATGGAAGGGTCCTTGACAACAGTCGCCCTTCCGCACAAGTTCAAGGGAACGCCGTTTCAGGCCATCGATGTTGTTTTCGAGGCGAAACAGGGGTCCGTAGCGCTTCCTACCTTAAAAGGCAGTTTTGAGGACGCTCAAGTTGTGCTCACCGGAGAAAATGGAAGCCTGGTGAGGACGATGTCGACGGCATTTGGAGGAGGGTCTGCAGCATTCCAGTTCCTGCTGGGGTCACCGGCCAAAACATCTACCCAGCCGCTAAAGCTCGCGGAATCGACATGGTCGTGCTGGACAACCCTGGCCACTGGCTTCAAGAAAGTGGACCATGTGAGCACTGGCGGAGGCTTTCATACCAACCAAGTTGGTTCAAGGCCCCGACCCCGGACTCGCAGACCGAATCGTGGCGTCGGTTCAATCCTACGATAAACCCATGGATAGCATCATCACCTTTTGGGAACAGTACCAAGCCGACGTTACGCGTGCCGATAAGCGATTGGGCCTCCCTGTGTTGGCGTCGCCCGAAAGCTACCGAATCGCAACGGACAAGTACGAAACTAGTAACTTTCGCAGGGCATGCCGCTTTCCGGGCCTTCAGCGCCGAAGAGGCGGTCTGGCTCGCGCAAGAGAGGAAGTTTGAATTCCCTGCCATCGTCAAACCCTGCAGAGGATATAGTTCGGATGGAGTCTTCCACGTCGGCAGCCTGTCAGAGCTTTCGACGGCGGCTAGCTCCATCAATACGGAGCGACACGGCAATGCGTTTGTTGTCGAAAAGTACTGTTCAGGGCCCGAGGTCGATGCCAACTTTGTGCTCCTGGATGGTGAAGTTATTTTTTTCGAATCTAGCGACGACTTCCCAAAGACAGCAGAGGATCCGAGTGCATCCACTAATGGCAGCAATCCTGTAGCAGCAGGCAATCTCCACGAACTCAACAGCGTCTTCCCGTCGGCCCTTCCCCAGAAAGAGCTGGACCTTATCCGTGACAACTTCCACGATATAATCTCCCGACTGGGCTTCAAGAGTGGCATCCTGCATCTCGAGGGCCTTGTCGACCATTCTCTGTCGAATACCGGCGGGAAAATGGGGTGCTTGACCTTGCGCCGCTGCCAGCTGTCAACGGAAACGGCACATCCACAAACTTGAGTTCAAAGAAGCCGCCCACCCCGTGGCTGATCGAAATCAACCCTCGTCCGCCGGGAATGAAAGGCACCCAGATCATCGAGTCCACATGGGGCGTGGACTATTGGGGTCTTGGCATGCTGCTTTCATTCAGCGACATGCCCCGCGTGCGGGCCCTTTCACAACCCTACGAACTTAAGCCACAGTATACCTGTGTCATGGTGTTCATCTCTGCCGAGTATGATCCAACTTGCGAGGGCATCTTTGATTCCGACGGCATTTTCGCCGAGCTCTTTGCCCGGCGGCCGGATCTCGCCCAGCATGTGAGTCGGTCTGGCTGTCTGGCGGCAAGGGGGCAACGAATCCTGTACCCACATACAGCTGTCAACACTTTCATAGCATACTTCAACGTCTTCTCGAGGGTGTCGAGGAGGGAAGCGCCGGAGCTGGCTGATGTGGTGAGACAGGAGGTTCGGTTTGAATTCCGGTAGACAAACTTCTCCCCGAGGACGTTCGGAACCGGAGCCCAGCTCAAGGTTGAAAGGAAGGTTTTCAATTTTCAAAGACTTGACGCATGAATTGAACTAGAGACGTATGTTGTCTTCCTATCGATAGTCTCTCTCAGCCCATGTCGACCTTTTTCTGACTTTGTCACCCATCGCAGTGTGGAGGGGCAACAGCCTTGTGGAAGGCGTATGTTTGTGGCTAGATCTTGTGTCTCCGTTCGCTTCACGGGGTTGCCCAGTCGACGAAGGGACGTCATTCCAGGGCTAAATCGGTCGATTCGGCCAGTCGGATAGGTGAAGGGAGCAAGCAAGCAAGCTTTCGGTTGTCGCAGGTAGCCCGTGGCATGGTCTCTCCAGGGAATGGGAGTTGGCTAGCGTAGGTAGTTGGTTAACGTAGGAACCTATTGGTGAGTTGGTAAATGAAGCACTTAGTTAACAAGAGAATGGGGGCCCGTCAGGGGCTGTCAAGTTGGTCTAGAGCCGAGGGTCGATAGTTGAGGCCTGTTTTTTCAATGGCCGGGATGTGTTTCCCGTCCAAGTGGAAAGGTAGCCGGGTTCATCCTCCATTCTTTGCGATTGCTTATCGGACTCATTGTCAGGGATAGAGGCTTGCGAAGGGTGAAGAAAGACAGCTTACTTTGGTGGATGGATTTTGATGGATGGACTGACTGACGACAAAGGAGCGCTTTCGCTTCCTTTGGATACCGTTGACGGAGGTGTGGGAGCGCACAAACACCAACAAGCGCGCTGTTTCGCCATTTTATCGAGCAGAGAGTTTCACAACCGATTGGGCGCAATGCAAGTGCTGGGGCCTCTACATCTGGAGCTAGAAACAGGTGGTGGGCTGGAGCACTAGGTACTTAGGTATCGGCAGGCGCGGCACACTTCCTTCTCACAAGAGCCCTAGCCAAACGCAGGCTCTTGTGGGTACCTCCCCTAGGCAATTACCTATGAAATATTCAATGCAAATTCTGCATCTTCACAAACTCCCAGTACTTTCCCTTCTTTGCAAGCAGCCTTTCGTGCGTACCACTCTCTACCAGCGTCCCCTGGCTCAGCACGTAGATCCGGTCCGCTTTCCTGACGGTGCTGAGGCGGTGTGCTATCATGAGTGTGATCCCGTCATTCGCTGCAGCCTCGAGGGCTGCTTGGACCAGCCTTTCGGACTCGGTATCCAGCGCTGACGTGGCCTCGTCCAGCAACAGGATCTTGGGCTGCCGCAAGAGCGCTCTCGCTATGGCAATACGCTGCTTCTCCCCGCCGCTGATCATGCTATCGCCGGGGCCAACAAGCGTAGAGAGGCCGTCTTGAAGCGAGGCGACGAAGTCGTGGATGTTGGTCTGCTTGCAGGCTGCCCATATGGCCTCGTCGGGTACATTTTGGTCTGGGATGCCTAGCGCAATATTCTCCCTGATCGATCCCGAATTCAGAACTACTTCCTGACTCACAAGTGATAATATCTGTCGATACCGCCCGAGGTGGAGCTTCGAGACGTCACGCCCACCAACAAGGACCGATCCCCGGTTCGGGCTGTAGAAGCGCTCGACGAGGGCAAAGAGAGTGCTCTTCCCGGAACGGCTTCCGCCAACAAGCGCAACACTCTGGCCTGGTTCGACCTTGAGGCTGAAATCGTCCAGGGTAAGTCGTTCGGACCGGGAAGGATAACGGAACTCACGTTCTTGAACTCAATGGTGCCGTGTTCCACGCTTGGTCCGCTTTAGTCACCGCTAGCATCACCACCGTTGTGATTGGGACTGATCCGAGGCCTGCGCTCGAGTATTCTCTTCACCTCCTACCCAGCGTGCATTGCCTTGCTCGCGTCGGGCGCGAATGTGAAGATGGACCCAGCGATCTGCGAGCCCGAAATAAGCGCGGAAATGCATAGTTATGTAAAATTGGAACAACGAGTATTCGCCATCTGCAATGAGCGTTCCACCGTACCAAAAAGCCAGGACCGCACAGAGATAAACAATGGATTGCGACGCCACGTACAGGCTGGATGCCGAGAGTATAGACCGGAGAGATTGTGCTGACTGCTGCGCTAGGAACTCGTCGTATCTGTCTAATCGACTGACTTGACTAACTCACTAGCATAAGACGCCGCATCCCTCCTGTTCTGCCTTGTTTTGGTGTTGAAGACAGCAAGGATTTGGAGACGGAGCCAGCTGCAAGCCACGATGAGTGGTATGATAGCGGTGCAGACCAATGCTAGTTTCCAGCCGACAGCGAGCGAGAGAATGATGCCTCCTATATTGTCGAGGTAAAAGTGAGCGTTCCGCCCATAACAGGATTGATCAAAAGCAGCGGTCTCGCAGCCGGCGAGAGAGTTTCTCGGTTGAATGGGTAAACGCTACCCCGGCTCCTAGCCAGAAGAGAGATGAAATCCCTGCCAGCATCAAGAATAGACCGGCGTACATATCGATATCGTTCCGGGGTTGATGGTACCTCGACGGAGCAAATGACAGAGTCTCTAGCGCTTTTGCGAATAGTATCAATTGCCTGTTGAGATTGTCAGTATGCAGTCTCCATCCAGGGAAGAAATGAGCAAACTGACCCCGGAATCGACAAGCCCGCAATGATGGAAAAGCATAGCCCCAGAATTAAGATTGGATTCTCCTCGCTGTTATTCTTGACGATGAAGGCCAAGGTCCTGGCCAAGCCCAAGCTTTCCGTCTTCTTTTCCGAGTTTGACACGTCGGCCGAGCCACCGCCATCCAGATCGCGAAATTGCTTCTCAGTTAGGTCTTCCACAGTCTCCTCTGCCTCTTTGATTTTTCTATGACTATCGTCGTCGCTGATTAATTTTTCGTTCGAGGAGCCAGGATCTATCTGCTGTGAACGAGCCAGGTTGGCATAGTGACCATCCCGGGCGACCAAATCGTCATGAGTACCCTGCTCTGTCACTTGCCCTTCGGACATAACGATGATGTTGTCGGCGTGGCGGATTGTACTCAACCGATGGGCAATGATAATTGTTGTGCGCTACCGTGCTGTTTCGTCGATGGCTGATTGTACCGCAGCCTCTGACTTGGAGTCCAATGCCGAGGTGGCCGCGTCCAGCAACAGAATCGATGGGTTCCTGATCAACGTTCTGGCAATGGCAATCCGCTGCTCCTGGCCCCCAGAGAGCTGGACTCCCTTCTGTCCAACTTGAGTCTGGTAGCCTTCCGGGAGGGCCGTGATGAAATCATGAGCATTCGCTTGTCTTGCCGCTGAAATAACTCATTCTCTGATTTCGTTGGGGTTTTCTTGCATCGTCTTCTCCCTGCAGCCAACTTCTCCGTACCGGATGTTCTCAAAGATGGTTGTGTCGAAAAGTCTAGCCTCCTGTCCAAAGAGAACCATCTGACCCCTGAGCCAACTGAGATTGAGCGATTGGATATCCTTCCCGTCCAGATCTAGAATCAATCAATTCACAATTCGGCAGCAGCTAAGAAAAGTCGACCCACAAATCTCTCCAGCAAACCGATAACACCACTCTTTCCACTGCCCGAAGCCCCTACGATGGCCGTTGTCTTCATTGCAGGACACGCAAACGACACTTCGTGCAGAACGGTCCGGTTATCTCGCGAAGGATAGATGAGACTGACGCCACGAAGTTCAACATCTCCTTGGACGGCAGCGGGACAGTCCCCCGAGCTCGCAAACGGGTCCTGTGGAGAGCGTCGGGCGATCTCGTCGA
This sequence comes from Lasiosphaeris hirsuta, assembly GCA_030549175.1. Classification (NCBI taxonomy): domain Eukaryota; kingdom Fungi; phylum Ascomycota; class Sordariomycetes; order Sordariales; family Lasiosphaeriaceae; genus Lasiosphaeris; species Lasiosphaeris hirsuta. Next base: position 1,499,928 of record JAUKUA010000001.1, read on the forward strand.
GAATAAGGCCTGCGCTCGCAACGGTTGAACTAAGAGCTTGTGCTGCAGGGACGATTCGGATAATAGCGAAGGCCCCGATCGTCACCGCCAGCGCCGTAGTGGTCAGTGCCGCCACTGATACCTCGCCCCGGACGAGGAAGATGGAGCAAGCCCAGAACGTGAGGGCATACACAAGAGGGGGCACCGCGTTGGACCAGGCAATCATACCCGCGGTCGCATTCCGGCTTCGGATGTCAGACCGCCCCGCGCTCGTCAAACACGCCGAGTACTTGGCGGCCATGTGCTCCTGGATGCTAAAGGCCGACACGAGCAGCATGGAGGCGATGGCCTCATCGGCGAGGCTGGATGCCTGGCTGCTGAGCGTCATGGCTCTCTCGTGTTGCCGTACGACGTGCGCGGCGCCGAACGAGCCAACGGCGACCACGATGACGAAGGTTGGGCTGAGCACCAGCGCGGTCTTCCAGTATATGATAAACGTAATTACAAAGGCCGCGCCAAAGGTCGCCACGGCCGTCAAGGCAACCGATGCCTTGCTCGTGATTCCCTCCCGCGCAAGGTTCATGTCGGACATGATGCGGGTCGAGATCTCGCCGGGACCGTGGGTGTCGAAGAAAGCCATGCTCTGGCGCAAGATGGCCTTGAGATAGGCATTTCGGAGGGCGCGGATGATGCGTTCGCCAGAATAGTAGAAGCCGACCGTGGAGATGTAGATGACGACAAAGATAGCGATGGCTAGATACACGTAGTACAGTGAATACGTGGAGAGGTTCGACCACATCTCATCTGCTTCGACAGATCCAACCGCATAATCGCCAAAGGCACCGACGAGAACACCATATATAAGCTATAATTGAAACTTGTCAGAGGCTTGAGACGGCGCTTGTAAACACGGGTTGCTATCATACATACAGCTATAAAAGGGTTCAGTATGCCCCCAATCACTGCACAGATAGAGCTGATGAGCAGTACAGTCTTGTCAAAGGCGGTAGCATATTCGAAAATTGTGCTTCGGTGGCTTAAATTCGTAGGGGGTAGACCGTTCAGTTGATGGTCAAGGATGCCTTTCTCCTTCTCGCTGAGATCCATCTTGGAGAAGGACTGCTGCAGTGGATAAGACTTGATCCTTCTGACTGTACCTTAGCTATCAGCTGACACTCTTCTGACTGTACCATGGTCAAGAGCTGAGTCGACCAAATCAGTCGAGCAAGATTTCGAACAAGGTTAAGGGGGTCGGGTTCCCTCTTGAGGCAGAGCATCGTGGACGGCTTAAGAACGTTCAAGTTCAGCCACGAACACACATTCAGTTCACATGCTATACGTAACAATCGAAGAAATACCGAGTCAAGATAACCGAACGAAATCTTGACCCAACGAAAATCCACCAAGACCACCGGCTCATTCGATATAAGCCTAGTTTTAGGGGCTCCGTATACGAGCAACGTTATCCGGCGTATATCTCAATGATATACGCCCGCCCAAACGCATTTGAACTACCTATGCTTGGAGACAGCGTTCAACCAATTTTCTCATATCTTCTCCCGGTGCGATGCCACCGCAGGGCAACATATACATGACGCTCAGCGTTGTTGATAGGTCGCATGTGCCCGTCGCGCCCGGGTTCGTCGCGAGAGAAGTTGTCAGGGTCCAGAGGTTGGGCAGCTGAGCACCTAATCACCTCACTGTTAGCAAAGCTCTAGAAAATTGAAATGGACAAGTACTACCTCGTTTTGCAGGTCAGTACTCATTTTCTCAAGTAACGGGGATGGAGGCAGCATCGACGTATCGGGGAAGATGTAATCGCACTAACTGATGTCATTGTAGGCATCGCTCGTCAGAATGCCCATTCCAAGATCATTGCCGATTCCATATACGCTTCCTTCTCAAATGCAATGTAAATAGAAGAAACGGATCTGATGGTGGGGAAAATGCAATACCTAGCAACGGAGGGGTCGATGGAGAAGACGAGGTGTCGGGAGCCGTGGAATCGACACCGAGATCGGAGAGGCCGAAAGTCGGTGCTTCAGCCAGGCCTGCAGAATAAGAGACAAATGCATCTTAGTCGGAGATATCCGGCATTCCATCGGTGGGCAAGAGCTGGCGAGGCGATACGAGTGCAGCTTGCCGTTCGAGCCTCTCAATGCGACTCTTGAGATTCTTTCCTGGACGGTACATGAGCAAAGAAGCCAAATGCTGTACAACCAGTGCAACCAGTCCTAGAGTGCGGCCTTGCGGTAGTTCCTCTGCGCAATCCGGTTCTGGGCTCGCTTTCTTGATGCCGGGCCCGAAATAGTAGACCAGTCATCCTGGGGAGACGTGTCCTCAAGCTGATTGCTTCTGGTGGGAGCCATTACGTGCAGGGACAAGTGTAAAATACCTATTTTGCATCTCAATTATTTCAGTGATCAAAAGAGACAGCAAGCAGTCATATAGTAGCCAAGACAAGTAGCCCTTGATCTCGGGTTTGAGAGGCTATGGGACTAAACTTGAAGCTTCAGTTTAAAAGACATCACAATACCGCGGCCTTACCGAAGTGGGAGGTCGGCACAACCTGCTTCATACTGTCTTGTAGGCTTAAATGAAGGTTGCTATTCGTCGGTGACAGTTTCACCGTCTATGTCATCATGCACGCCGCACGACCACGGCTGCAGTACATCCCCGTATTCCTCGGACGGGAAGGGCGCAAGGTTAGAATTCTCATTGGTGAACCAGAAAAAAGTCTGTAACCGTCGGGTCCTACGCGGAAATGTAGATCAACTTACACGAGGTTAGCTTACACCCCGGCCTTCCTGCAAGGTCAACTTAAACCAACCGCGGTTCCATTCCTGAAGATGGCACTCAGGTAGCATTGCACAATGCAACAGATCTGATCCATGCAATGAAAGAAGGAAGTCACAGCTCATCAGCACATGGGAATCACTTGTATCCCCCCTTAGGCGTGCTAAAGCACAAGGTGAGGGATTCTGTGACATTGCATTTGTATATCCATCCAAGACCTCGGATTCTGCAATAGTACCGTAGTCGCTACATTAGCAATATCCGGTGTGTTGTTTAAGGCGGCACTGGCATCAAATAAGCTATACTTTACTGGGTGAACTCTATGGTCCGGTGAGGCATGAACAAGATCCCCTTTGGGATTGATTAGACTATCTAAGGTACTCCGGCAAGCATCAAAGCCGATCCTTGAAATGTGCTTGCACTACACCATCTAAAGCTTTAATGAATGTTTGGACGTCTTGAAGGCTATTGTAATGAACCAGGCTCACACGAAGCACGCCGTCATCACCCAGTCCAAGGACGTCATGCACCGGTCTGAGTGAATATGCGTTCCCTGCCAAGATACGGCAAGGAGACGACTCGTGGATGATCTTCGCGATCGCCTTGGAGGACACTCCGTTGACCGTGAATGAAACAAGAGAGACTCGAAGCTTCGGGTCCGACGACTTTTCGCCGTACAGAGTGAACCATTCCGGGTATGAATTGAGGTATTCCAGTAGGGGCCGGAGAATTACCACCTCGTGTGCAATGATGTTATCCCAACCGATGCCCCGAATGTACCGTACTATCTCCAGCACACCATCCTCGAACTCGAAGCAGTTTGTGCCCAGGCGGACTTTGATGTCAAGGGGCGTGGGATCGATGTGATAATGATTCAAACTCGTCATGTATCGTTGCTGCACGGAGCTGCGGGCGTACATTTGAGCGAAGTGCGGCCCAAACAGCTTGTACCAGCTGAAGAAATAGAAGTCGACGTCCATTGCTTTGACATCAATGGGCCGGTGGGGAGCCCAGGCTACTCCGTCGACCGAGAGCAAGGCACCCGGAATCGTGTGGACAACATCTGCGACGGCACGAATGTCATGTATGGTACCGAATATGTTGGATACATGGCCACAAGCAACAAGCCTCGTCTTGGGGGAAAGCAGCGGCTTCAGGGTCTCGATGCTGAGCTTAGCAGCAGTATTGCCTTTCCCACCAGGCGGTGACCACCACTTGATCTCGATGCCCAAGGAGCGTGCAAGAGCCACCCACGATGTAATACCGGCTTCGTGACACAATGTCGAAACGACCATTTCCGAGTCCGAGTTGAGTAACGGGCGTAACGAGGTAGCCACATTGCGAATGAGGCCACTGGTCGAGGGTCCGAAAGCTGCACACGGGTTTGTCAGATACTAGTAGCGGATTTGGCAGCTGATTTCTGGTACAACATGCCGATTTCGTCAGGCTCGGCGTTCATGAATGCGGCGAGTTCCGCGAACTTGGAATTTCGCTCGTCGATCTGAAGCTGGCTGCTTACATCGCCACCGGTGAAGTCGAGTTGATAGGTTGACATGGCTTTCGCGATGCTGGCTTGATATTAGCTCCGGCTCCAGCGTATACTGAAAGGTAAATGAACCATACTTACGCCTTGACAGCGCCTTCGTACACCAAGCTACCTGTGGCATTGTTGAGGGGAATCCGCTCTCCGCGCAATGCTGGAAAGTGTTGTCGGACACTCTCGACATCGTACCTGACAGCATGGCTGGGGATAGTGGCCGTCATGATGGCGAAGGGCTATTTCAGAGACGCACGAGAGTGATGGCGGAAAATACCTTCCCGAGACGCACGCTGATTATATAGGTATGCGTGTTCGCTACCGCACATCGCCAATTTGTAACGCCAAGGAAGCCTTTGACAAGATCCGCCGGAAGAGAAGCGACGGCGGCTCGTCATCGAGTGAGATCTGGGAGGCGATTGCGCGCCGGCAGTTAGTTGTCTGTCCAAAATCTCCGTGTGGTACAAGCTGACCTTGCGGGAAGGGGTATAAGTTGACGTTGTGTAATTTGACGTTGCAGGAAGCGGTGTAGGTTGACCTTCCTTGTGTAAGTTGACCTCGCAGGGAGAGGTGTAAGTCCCATGACCTTGTGCGAACCCTGCCAAGGAGAAGGGAGAGGGGTCTATGCCCCGGTGTCGTGCTTCTGACACGGCCTGAAATTGGTGGGCCTTCCAACGCTGACAGCAAGATGCTGATGGCAGTGAGGAAGGAGCGACCCGGGGCCATACGTGAACGTTTTTCATTTTGGCACTGACCCCCTCCCCCCGCTAGGAAGGGGTGTAACTTGAAGTTGACCTTGCAGAAAGGGGCGTATGTTGACCTTGTGGGAAGAGATTGTAAACTGACCTTGTAGGAAAAGCTGTGAGTCGAACTTAACGTAGATCTATGGGGAATATGGAAAGGTCATACCGTGGAAAGACGTGACACTGCGCCTGCACCCCCTATATAATCCAATTCTTCTATCCTTCAAATCCCGCTCAAATCTAGCGCACATAGTCCCTCGATCATCTTGACACTTTATCTTTGGCTACTCAGTATATTACTACCACGCTACAAAATGCCATCTCTTCCTCTTATTGACTTCTCCCCCTTTTACAAGGGCTCCGAAGCGGACCGCGCTAAATTGGCCGCTACGATCACTGAAGAACTCACGAAACACGGTGCCATGCGCCTCATCAACACTTCGATTCCCGTAGAGACAATCGAGGAAGGTTTCAAATGGGTGAGGTTACCTGCCTATGCCATTTTCTCAAGAGTGACAACCGCTGACGGTCCATCGTCGATGCAGAGCAAGAAGTTCTTTTCGCTCCCCCTTGAGGAGAAAGCAGCCATTCCCAACGAACGCAATGCTGATCCTCAACGAGGTTGGAGCTACGTTGGATCAGAGAACACCTCAAAGCTCGATATGCTCGAGAACGACGGCTTGGAAGATGAAAAGGTCGACTAAATCACCTAGTTACCGCTACATAGAGAGGGAGTTACTAACATACTCTCTGGCTTTGTAGGAACACTTTGACCATAGCTCTGCGGGTGATTCTCAGTTCCCCAGCAAGTGGCCGTCGGAGTCCAGCATCCCAGGCTACCGCCAATACATGGAGGACTTGCTGAAGAAGTGCCATGTCGTAGGCCGCGAAGTGCTGCAAAACCTGGAGCAGGGTCTCGGCCTTGGCCAAGGCGAGCTTCTGGAACGCTGCTGCGCCTCTCCCATCATCGACGAGCTTCGCATGAACTACTACGCCCCGATATCCACCGAGAAGCTGAACACCGGCAAGTACCGACGTGCTTGGCCGCACACGGACTTTGGCATGATCACGCTCCTCTTCCAGGACGACGCCGGCGGTCTCGAGGTGCAAGACCGGTTCAGCTCCAAGCCGGACGCTTTCATCCCCATCCAGCACGAGCACCCTACCGAGGTCAACGTGTATATTAGCAACAGTCTCGAGTACATGACCAATAACCATCTCAAGGCGGGTCTGCACCAGGTTACTACCCCAGTCAACATGCAAGACGTGGAGAACGGCATCTTACCCGAGCGTCAGTCGATTGCATGCTTCATCAAACCCCGTCGTGAGGTCAATGTTGGGCCGATGAAGCAATTCATCACGCCCGAGAGGCCCAGGGCCTACGAGGACTTGACAGGGCTCGAACTTCATAGGGTCAGGGTTGGAAAGCTGTACGGGGTAGCTGCCAGTGGCTAAAGCCTATTGGTTCCAGAATAGCTTCCATATCCGAATACACAATATCTACGTCTAGGTTCAAGTGTGTGGGAGAAGTCTGTCAGTCGACGCTTTGCAGGACATGCATAAGACCTGTCGCTATCCGAGATGGCTTCATCGCCAGTGAGGTAAGATCGACGGGCGACATATGACTTGTTTTCAGATGGCCGTGCATTGTCGGGGTAAGACTACGTGGGTGACTGTGAAACCAGTCCCCTGGACGATGACTACCTAGGGTCTCGAAGAGGCATCTCTAGCGTCAGAAAATACAAGGATTTTTTAGTATTTAAACAGACCCTTCCGTATCTGAATAGGCCCTATAATTCGGCAAGTAGTTGAAGGAGTAACAAAAGAGGCTACCCTAGAGTAATGAGACATATTACAAATCGTCTGCATGGTCACCCTCGAGAGAGTCATCGACGTAAGCTGCCAGGCGCTCCTTTAACTCACCCACGCCAATTCCCCCATCCTCCTTATCCGCTCCAGGATGGTGCGGGTCACGCGGCGGAATCAACACCGTATCCACAACCTGTACGACACCGTCCGAAGCAATGCCATCTGGAAGGGTGACGTGAACTAAGCTGTTTACGACAATGGCGATGAACCGCTTCCAGCGGCGAATATCCACACTTATAGCCTTCTCATGGAGTAGCGAAGGTAGGTCGACATGCCAATAATCGGAGCCCGACTCGACTTTCTTGTCATGGTCGTGGTGTCCCGATCCCCTATTATAAAACGCATCCGAATACAGCGTCTCGTTTGCCACGATGCTATACTTAAGCAACGCACGCAGGTACTTCTTCCCGTGCTCCGAGAACAAAAAGGCATTAACCCGTCGCCCGAGCTTGGTGAAGGCACGATTCGTGGGAGCAAAGACGGTCCCGCCAAACCACTCGAGATCGGCGAGTTCCTCTCCTAGCCCCGTGGTCTCTAGCGCTAGCGAAAAGGTGCTGAATGTGCTTGGGAGGAGCTGAATGATCTTGCCTTGGCGAGGCGGGGGGACGAGGATTGCATCGACGGCGTGGATGAGGCCATTCTTGGCTACAATATCGATAGCCACCAGCTTGCTGTAGAAATTGATGCGGACGCCGAACAGGCCAACCCCGATCCGCAGCCGCTGGCGGTGGCCACCAAGGCTTGCAAGCTCAAGCTCGGTCGGGATGGTATGCGAGAATAGCACCCGGCGGGCGGGGAACAAGCCAGGGGCGATGTGGTATTCGAGGACGGCTTGTATGAACTCCTTGGGAGGCTTCTCATGATCGGGCGGGATCCTCTCAAAAGCGCTGTCGGTGGGGACGAAAAGGGTATGGTTGGCCTTTGTGTCTTGCAATAGTTCCTTGATATCGTCGTATTCTTCGATCAGTTCGGCGAACCGCTTGGTGTGCTTGCTCTCTGTAATCAGTTCGTATATGGTCTTGCTGGGATTGCCGTGATGTCCATGACGCCCATGATGCCCGTGGCGTCCGTGATGATCGCCATTATCCTCATCGTCATCGCTGCCATCGCTGTCATCATCGCTGTCATCATCGCTGCTAACACTATCGCCTAGGTATCGTGAGATGGCGTCGAGAGCACCGTCAACCGAATGCTCGATACTGTCGACGAGGTTCTTCACGACAGGAGAAAATAAGGCTTCGTTATTAGCGATGGCGCCCCACCATGCATGTGAGGCAGACTGGACCTCATTCTCGTTCTCGGTGTTGAGGACAGCCTGCTTGTAGATGCCCGGGCTCGGGGCAACGAAGGTTGCCGCGACAGTCGCCGCCTGCAGAAAAGTAAAAGGCTTCATCGGTACAACCTGCTTGAGCTCAGTGAGGAATCAGAACACAAGAACAGTGAAGCATACAATAAACTTTTGAAGAAGGGATGGCACCCTTTAAGCCCGAGACACCCAAGTCCAGGGGATGACGCCTACACTTGCTACCTACATTGTAGTCCTGTCCTGCGGTTCCTGCACTGCGGAAGACTCGGGAGAGCCGTCTTGCGTCATCTGTCACGTCTGTGGGCAGCTAATTGATTGGCTTGCTATGGCACTTGGGCCATTTGCTCTTCGATTTGCTTTGTTTCGACTTATAGCTCGTCATTGCCGTCTTACCTTGGGATCCTGGTGCGTGGATATGACATGATACTACCAGCTAAGCTCTGGCAAGCTATGACAAGCTCTGCTTCCATTGGCCTTCCTATGTGGCGAACCGCCTGATTTGGTGCCTCAAGCATGTCGGTGTCGGCGCATCTGCCACTTGTCACTCCACTGCAGTCTCGGCAATGCCTAGGTAGGAGGCTCGGGGTCCCGGGCCAAGACCTGTTCCGATCCTTGGTTTTTGGGTGGCGAAACACGGTGAAGGTTGCGTTGTCTCGACAAGTGGTGGAGAGGGGGAGGGCGCTCCGTAGAATCGGTTGTTCCATCGAATGCGGGGACGAGTCTCCCCGCAAAAAGGGCTGAAGGCTTGCAATTCTAACCCTGCGGCTGGCCTCCCACCCTCCGCAACCTTCTACCGAGTTTGGGGGCAGGCTATACCGAAATGTGGACTTTGCGAGCTAATGTTAACTGTGGTGTTTATGGTACATGCAATCCGTAGCACTGGACCGATACATAAGAACGCGTCCGTCTTCCCCTCCTGGCCCGCGAATCGCGGCTTTTGACTTCGCACACACGCACACACGCGCGCAAATTTTCGAATGTGAGCCTGCCTTCCCCAGTTGGCTTTCACAGGGCTGCCAGGTCGCCTAGAACGGCCAATTGACCATCACCAACGTGCTCTGCATTTGTTTCAAACTTTAGCCGGATATCGTATTGGGGGGGGAGGGGCGAGACGCCGGCCGTTTTTGCCTCACAGGCGACCCAAGCTGACGGAACCGGGTTTGAGAGCCACATGCAATCTCCTGCTCCCCATGTGCTCGTGACAGAAATGCCTGGTGTTATTGCTGTCACTGCTGTTGATTGTTTCAATTCGTTGTGGGGGATTCAAGTAGGAGTTTGAAACCATTTGCACAACACGCTGCCGCCGTAGCAAAACTGAAGGTCAAGCGGCCACCGCCGTGCAACATAGGAAGGGAATCAGCCCTAGCCACTCATTTCATTGGGCGAATGTGGATGCGAGCTTTGGGGGCGGTGGCGGGTCAAGCCCGTGTTCGTTCTTGATGCGCTTGGTGGCTGGGACTTTTGGCGAGCATTGAGCATGGACCAAGTACGAAGATGGGGAAAGCGAAGATTCCCCATCTGTTCGCATCGGCATCTGGCTACCTCACCCGTCATTCTCGGACATGAGTTATCATGTCGTCGTGCCGGAAGAGCTACTTCTGAAGTCGGGAGAAGCGAGCGAATAGACGGGGCATCGAACGGGTTGGGTTACAAACACAGCCCAGCAATCCACGCGGGGAGCGTTTGTGGCTGTGAGCGGAAGCGACATGATGAAGTTGGAGGTTTTGCGATGTGTCTGGGGAGGCAACCCATTTGACCATTCAGAGCCCTCCAAGGCCCAGGGCCTCCCGCCCGCCTCCCCCGCTACCGTTGTCCATCCACAACCTGCCACACCGTCACACGGACCAACTGCGCAACGACCCTGTGCGGTCGGGTTCCCTTGCTTCCTTCTAAGCTGCCCAGAAGAGGCCTAGTTGTAGGCCTGGAGCACCTGCCCTGGCCAACTGAGCGCTGCCAGTGAGCTGAACACTTAATTTTAAGGCTCCAACCCTCTGAGGGAGAGGACATTTGAGTCCTCACTTAGCTTAGGAAACCCCCGACGCGATTTTTCTGCTCACTTGCCCATTCTCACTCGCCTCCTGCTCACTCACCAACTCACTCACCGCATCGTCGCGCCATGTCTATATTTCAGGATTCATCGCCATGACAGGGAAAATCTACTTAATCGCATCACTAATTCTATAGCCCGGTCGGCGGCCCCGGATTTTCGCCCAAGCCTCTAGGAGACCTCCCGCAACGACGGTGGTTTTGCTCATGTTTGTGGTTGAGTCGGTCCCACCGCGGAGCTAGCACAGCAAGGGCTCAGCACAGCCTCGCCCGCTGGAAGATCCCGCAACCCACGGCACTGGTCCACAAGCCGAATCGTGGCTTGGGATCTCACCACGACGCCCTTGTTTTCAACGACATTTCATCAATTGCGCTGCATCTTCCCCTGATCACGGCTTTGGAGCGACGCAGCAGCGGTGCAGCGTCAGCCAACATGCCTTCACTCTTGCGGTCTGCGGGGTCGGCGCTCGTCCCGCGATCGACTCTGGACGGCCGCGCGATTGCTGGGGCTGTGGTCGGCTCTGTCGTCGGCTTTTTGCTCATCCTCCTCTGCATCTCTCCCTTCGTCCTGCGCAAAAGGCGTGAATGGCGCAACTGCCGGCTCGAGCCCGCCCTCCAGGCCGAGATGGGCGAGGGCCAAAGCCAAAGCCCCGGAGGCAGCTCATCCCCCCAGCACCCACAGGCCGGCGACGCAAAGAGGTTATCAGCTGACCCTCTCGTCCCGGACCAAGGCTATGGCAAGGACTCCGCTGTTGCCAACGGCACATATCCGATGACCGAGTCCGTCTTGGGCAACGGGCATAGCTTCCATCAGACGGCGGCCTCGGAGCACAAACACCCCCACACGTCACCCCTTCCTCCTGGTGTCAGCATACATCAAGGCCTCCCGTCGCCCGTCTCGTCACCCTTCTCCACTTCGAGGTTTGATTTGCCAACTCCCGAGGCCACCAAGGACGGCCAGGCAGTTTTGACCCCCCCGGCCGACAAGTCGACCTTGTCTTCTCCAGACAGTCACCCAACGAGCCGTTACGATTCTGTCGGCACCCCAGTCAGGGAGAACACACGCGAGCTGAGCTTCACTGACTCATACGCCGCCCCAACCCGTGTGTTGACCGGAATCTCCTCTACGGGGATCTCGCCTACCGGTATCACTGCGGAGCCTGAGACATTTGAGCAGCCTTCACAGTCACCAAGCCATCGTCACTTCCCTCATATTTCAGGCTCGATCCGGAGCTTGATTCACGCACGCCGCCCCTCACAACACCGCCGTGACAGCAAGCGCTCCACCCAAGCCGGAACCGGCGACGGAACGCGTTCACCATCTGTCACCACTACCGAAGCTCTTACTTACCCAGAAGTAGCGGAGCCCCCCCTAGAGGTCGACGTCGAAGCCCACGGCGAGGCCTGGTCATATTATCACGATCCTAACCTCACCAACGACCTTCCAGCTGAATATCGCCAAACCACATCTGGCCCAACCCCCTTGACTGTGGTTCCACCCGTGCATGCTTTAGTCCCGTCATTATATAACCCTGCTACCTCAGCCCCCTCTATGGTAGCACGACCCTTGGTCGAGGAACCGGACGCCATTTCACCTGACAGCGAGCAGACAATCACACCAAAAGACAGGACTTTCAGCAGACAGACGTCTTTAATAAACAAACGATTTCCCCCGGGGCCTGGCCTTCAACGTACCGATAGTCTACCAATCCCGACTATCGTATCCGATATCCAAAACCTACCTCTTCAGTTTTCTACTGCCCCAAGCGGCAACCCGATGGAAATGATGAACCCAACGAATGATGTCGAGAGTAACTGGAGGCTGAAGCAAGATCTCCTCAAGATCGACAGCCCTCCTCCAGTCTCCGAACCCTCACCAATGCCGACATACATGGCTCCACTAGAAGAATCCTCACCCCCCTACATCAAGCCAGAGTTAAGTCCCGGACCTGAGCACCAATTTGCCCCCGGGATCGAGGTCAACGGCTATGAATTCTACCCGAACGATGATTTTAGCGACATGATTGTGGATTATCAGGAGGAGCACTACGATCCACATGGCTATGACAACCCGTCTGATCTATCTACGCCCCCTCCTTCCTCTGGCCCGTCAACCGAGAACACGCCAAGCACCCAGATCTCGGACGCCTTCACCGCCTCCCCTTCACCCAGACCTGATATCAACTCGGGGATAGGTGGGCAGCTGGCATCATCTCCAAGATCATTCCCCTGCGACCAATGCCACCGCGTGTTCGACCAGATCCACAAACTGAAGTACGTTCCGTTTTCTTTCTACCCCAGTAATATTGCTGATCTTTTTGCCAGTCACCACAAACGGTATCATGACCGGCCACACGAGTGCCCCCACATGGGCTGCTCTATGAAGTTTGGCACCAAGACGCACCTGGACCGACACATTAACGACAAGCACATGAAGACGCGTAAATTTTACTGCACCCAGTCCGATTGCCCGTATTCGAGACAAGGCGGCAAATCTTTCCCCAGAAAGGACAACTGGAGGAGGCACATGCTAAACAAGCATCGAATCAGCCCCGAAGCCGAGCCCGAATTCGTTGACGACGTCATGCCTGGTATTGCAACTGGAGCTTTTTGAAAGTCTATTGAACCCGAATAAAGGAACTCGGTAAGGATTAGGTGTCCTGGAAGACCACTATTCCTAGGGTCACGGGGCGGAAGAGAGGCTTTTGAGGTCCAAAAAGCCGCCATCTCTTGGCCGAGACGGACCATACGAGTTATGTGCCCAGGACGGCAGAGCCTTTGATACGGTGATATTTTGTTTGGAAGGGCAGGTGGTAAATCTGTAGCAGAAAGGTCCTGATATGGGACAACAGAAATCTGCTCGGAGCAATGGTAGAAAATGGTTGAGATTTTGTGCTAAAGCTTCAAGCTCAACACACATTTGTACATGACATGTATATTGACTGACTATTTGGGTCCAGCGAAGGCTTGGAGGTTTGGAGAAGCCAAAGGCCGGAATTTATGTATCATAGCCCGGAGGCTTGGGTTATGCATTGGATTTAGCAAGCCTAATGGTTCACCCTTTTTTTTCTTTCTCGACATCATTATCCCCTTGGGTCACCCCTAAAAGCTTGCAGCTCCTTGTGAAAGGGTCCGCGATGCGGACCCCATATGTTGCATGATGTCCACCAGTACGTTGTAGATTTACACATGGCCAAAAAGACCTCCGTCCTCACCGCATTTCCCTAATCAACTTCTTGACCAATTTCCTCTGCTGCTCCACTCCCAATCCCTTCTCATCCGTCTCCGTCAGCGCCCGCCCGACCAGCACCACCGTCTTGAGGCTGTCGCTACTCACCCACACGCGCCCGTTGCGCCCGACCGCCGTCTCAAACGCAAGCCCCTCGGCGCCGAGCTGCTCGAGGACCTCGATGCCGCCCTCCTCGCGGCTGCGCGCCATGAGCAGCCGCCGCGCGAGCCCGAGCGAGACGTCAAAGGCCATGCCGCCCGTCAGCGGGCCCAGTCCCTCGGCCCTGCCCGTCGTTGCCGACACGCACTCTAGTTCGGGGTCCATGTGTCGGTTAGCGAGGGTGACGCGGGCGTAGACGAGGGCGCCGGGCAGGAGCTGCGGGCGCGTCTTCTTGGTGGCGCCCTCGAAGGAGAGGTGCGGCAGGGAGGCGTTGGCCGTGTAGGGGGTGATGTTCACGAAGTAGAGGTCGGTTGCCGAGCGCGCGACTTGGCCGATGACGAGGTCGCCTTGGGACGGGATGTACTGAGGGGAGGGGAGGGTTAGTTTGGTCTTGGGATGAGGGTGTGGGGTGGTAAGGGGGGAACATACACGGCCGCCATTGTATTCCACCCACATGGAGTTCTTTCTCAGGTCGGTCACTAGCTGCCCGGCGACGGTGGGGAGGATGGTGCTGGGCGGGTTGTGCCGCAGGCCCGGCCCTAGCCGGAGCGGCTGTTTCTTGTGCGTCGGTATCAGGGAGGGGTCGATTGTGTCGCCCGGGAGAACGAGGGGGTGTTCGGCCGCCATGGTTGAGGGTTTCGGCGGTTGGTGATGTTTGGATTGACGGCCGGGAATGGCAGAAATACTGTTTAGCCTCGTTTTGCGACGCGGTTTGCGGTGTATGCACAGCCTTGGTGGGGTGGATGTGGTACCCTGACTCGCTGCGCTGGACAAAGCGCCAGTTATTTCCAAATAGGATTCTGAATTGTAGGCAAAGCAGTAGAATTTTGTGTTGACCCAGAAAACAGCTACTGGATCACGACGTTAGACAGTTGTAACTCAAACGGTCTTTAGCAAGAGGAATAATTACGACGCCGAGTCGCGGGCAAGTTCTCTGAGAAAGGTACTTGCACAGGTACGGGGCAGGTGGGGCTATCGATAACGTTAGCGGGTAGGCTGACAGGGATGTTAGCCAGCGACGCACCCATGTCGTTTCTGGCCCAAATTTTTTGACATGGAGGTTTTTAGGCCCCCACCACGACTCGATTTTCACAACTTATTGTCAATTGCTCAGCTTCTTGAAGCTGATTCTTCCACTCTTAACTTCCAACCCCCTCCCCAATTCCTCCCCGCACATGAATTACGCGACGATGAGTGACACCAAGACTACCCCCGCACCGGGCGACCGCACCGTCATTGGTGTCACCTTTGGCAACTCCAACAGCTCCATCGCCTACACCGTCGACGACAAGGCTGAGGTTATTGCGAACGAGGACGGAGGTGAGCCGACACAAACTAAAAATTAGGTTGTGCACCGAGCGATCGCTAATAAGAGAAACCACAGACAGGCAAATCCCCACCATCCTCTCATACGTCGACGGCGAGGAGTACTACGGCCAGCAGGCGAAGGCCTTCCTCGTTAGGAACTCCAAGAACACTGTTGCATACTTCCGCGACTTCCTAGGGAAAGAGTACGAATTACGCCCCACGCCCCTCTGCCTCCCCTGGCGGCCTTTTGCTAACCATCCCTAGCTTCAAGTCGATCGACCCTACCCACAACCACGCCTCTGTCCACCCCGAGGATGTCGACGGCAGCGTTTCCTTCACCCTCACGGATGAGGAGGGCGAGGATGCCACACCTTCGACGTTGTCCGTTTCCGAGATCTCGACCCGCTATCTCCGCCGCCTAGTGAACTCCGCCTCCGAGTACCTCGGCAAGAAGGTCACCTCCGCCGTCATTACCATCCCCACCAACTTCAACGACAAGCAGAAGGCTGCCCTGATTGCTGCTGCCGCTGCCGCGGACCTAGAGGTCCTCCAGCTTATCAGCGAGCCTGTCGCTGCCGTTGTGGCCTACGATGCGCGCCCCGAGGTCGAGATTAAGGACAAAATCGTCGTGGTCGCAGACTTGGGTGGTACTCGCTCCGACGTTACCGTGGTTGCCAGCCGCGGCGGCCTGTACACTATTCTCGCAACAGCGCACGACTATGACTTTGCAGGCGCTACCCTTGACAAGGTCCTCATCGACCACTTCGCCAAGGAGTTTGCCAAGCGCAACCAGGGAATCGACCCCCGCGAGAACGCAAGGAGCTTGGCCAAGCTCAAGTTCGAGGCTGAGGCCACCAAAAGAGCGCTTAGCTTGAGCACCAACGCCAACTTCAGCATTGAGAGTCTGGCTGAGGGCATCGATTTCTCCAGCACCATTAACCGCCTGCGTTACGAGACGATCGCGCGGAGCGTGTTCGAGGGCTTCAACCGTCTTGTTGAGTCGGTCATCAAGAAGGCTGGCCTTGACGTCCTGGACGTCGATGAGGTGATCCTGTCCGGCGGTACCGCGCACACCCCCCGCATCGCCGCCAATTTTGGCGCCATCTTCCCCGAGTCCACCAACATCCTCGCACCCTCGACAACCCCGGCTGCCATCAACCCGTCCGAGCTCCAGGCTCGTGGCGCCGCTCTGCAGGCCAGCCTAATCCAGGAGTACGAGGCTGAGGACATTGACCAGTCCACCCACGCCGCCGTCACAACGGTGCCGCACATCACCAACGCCATTGGTGTCCTCTCCGTTTCTCAGTCTGGCGATGAGGTTTTCGTTCCCGTCGTCTTCCCCGAGACCGCTGTCCCCGCAAGGCGGACGGTCATCGTAGCCGCTCCCAAGAATGGTGGTGATGTTCTCATCAAGATTGTCGAGGGCAACACCCACATCAAGGTGACGCAGCCCCAGCCCAAGGCCAACGGCGACAACTCCAAGGCTGCCAAGGTTGAGGATGCCAACTCGGATGAGGATAGCGACTTTTCGGACGACGAGGAGGAGGAGGAGGAGAAGCGCGAGAAGGTGTGGAAGGTTGGTGCCACACTCGCCGAGGCGGCAATCCGCGGTGTCAAGAAGGGTGGCAAGGTCGAGATCTCGATCAACGTAAACGCAGACCTAGCCGTTACGGTAACAGCGAGGGAGGTTGGCGCAAAGGGCGGTGTCCGTGGACAGTTGAATGCTTGAAAAGTCAAGTCAAATAGGCTTGAAGGCGAATGGATATGATGACATGGCAGAAAGCCGAGAATGAGATAAACGTGCATGGTGTTTATTAGAGAGCCCTGTACGTCTTTTCCGGTGTACCTAGACCGGCTTTTATCTAGTTGTTACGGGTTGGTGGTTGACTCCCTTTGGGACTTTGGGGGGACGGGGCGCATGCATAATTGAGTCACACTACCCCCAGCGTCGGTCGGCAGGTGCTCTATATCTATATCAGGTCGCTATATGAGGTGAATACGATGCCAGTCACATATTGCAATACGCTTTCGTCTTCTGGACGATTAATAGATAATACAAGGCACCTAGTAATTCATAATTCAAGATAGGTACCCTTCAGCAAGGTATGTACGATATCGCTTTAAAACGCCAGCAGGAACCCGCAAACTCCGATCCATCTAGACGCACCGTACGTGATCATCATGTCGGGACCCCTTGGATATTCCACGCGACCAAATCCTCGCGCATCTCAAACTCGCCAACCTCACTTGTACGCTTGAACCCATCGCGGCCGCGCTCGCTCCCCAGCGTCGTAGCCAGACTCGTCGTACTATCGCTGCGGCTATGCAGACTGCCCTCCGGGTTGTCCTTGCTGCGCTCGCGCCGGTGATGGTGGTGTTGATGCTGGTGCAGGACCTGCGAGAGGTCGCGGTGCGGGCTACTGCTACTGAGCCCGAGGCCGCGGTTCCCATCCCGATCCCGGTCGCCCAGCACCGTGTCAGTGCTCCGATCGCTCAGGGAACTGTGACTCCGCAGCCGGAGCCGGAGGCGGGCCATATCCCGGGGCCTAAGGGTGCCCATCATGTCTCCGTTGTCGTCTTCTTCGGATGTCTCGCCGCTGTCTTCGCGCTGCATGTTATGCCCTGAACTGCTAGTGCTTGGGGGGCTGTTCCCTGCGTTTGCGCTTTTTCTTGGGGAGGCATTGTGCGTGCGCGAGCGCGAGCTCTTGTGTCCGAGGCTTTTGGCGGGCCCGGTTCGGAACCCATCACCACCAGCAAATATATCCTCGATGCATTGGTCAGCAGGGAGTTCGCCTGGTTGGGATGCCCAGCTGGCAGCCAGGGCGCGGCGGTAGACGTCCTGGAGCTCAAACATGTCGCGGGACTTGTTGCTGAGCGAGGGCGCCTGACCCTGGGCATCCGCAGTGGCGTCCACGGGCTCGAGGGTGTCGTTCGCGACGAAGCCGGCGATCCCGCCAAAGACGGGGGCCGTCTTTAGCGGCGGAGCGACGTAGTTACGCTCGCCATCGACCTGCACCATGAGGATGCTGATCTTGAGTGTCGAGTTGATCTTGCTCTCCTGCATGAGGTAGCGCCGGACCACGCCCTCGTGGACATCTTTTGCCGAACGATCTTCCTCCAACTCAGACGGCAGATGTGATGACCGAGGGCTGGCGTCGGGCTCGATACCACTAAACGAGCTGCGCTTGCGCTGATGCGCAGATTTGTCCACCGAGAAACTCGTTCTGAGGGCGGGATCCGTATTGGCGCCATCACGTTGGATCGCATCGCTCTCCTCGACGTACTCGCTGAGGTTGAGCCGGAGAATACCGAGAGAGATCTTCTCGTCCCGACCGATAGCGCCGCCGGCTGTCCCGGGGCTGAACTCCTGGAGAACTTCGAACTCGATCGGACACTCAACCAAGTTGTTGGTTCGGTCAATGGCGATGCGCAAAGGAATGACCTTGGAGTAGCTATACTCGACCCGGTGGTTCATGATAGGACATTTTTGCGTGCGCCCCCGGTGTTCACTGTGTATGCTATGCGGCAGGTGCCACTTTATTAGGGATACGCCGGAAACAAGTGGAACATTGTTCAGGTCGTATATCTAGCCGGATGGTCAGGAACAAGGCCCATTTGGTGGGCTGCAGGAATATGGACTTGCCTTGAGGTGCAGGTCGAACTTGGGCTACAAGAGCGTGGCACCATGTCAGCTTTTACGAGTGCTGGGACTGGTACTAGGACTAGTACTGGGAACCAACAGCAGTGGTACGTAAAATGTACAAACCTTTCTAGCCTTGCTAACTAAAGGGAGAAATTGCATATCAGTTGCTAGGTACTGGCTGACCAGATAGGAGTATGCAAGCCGAGTCTATGATGCTATCATTGGGGGGGGGGGCTGTGCTTCATGATGGCGGAAGGTAGTGATAATATGTTTGAGATAGTGGCCGAGCAAGCATGGTGGGTGGCCGACTCCAAAAGCAAAGACACGAAGGCCGGGAGCAAAGGGATAAACAAGGAAGGGACCGCTAGTCATGCTTACTGAGGGAGGTCATGGCTACATGCGACGAATTCCCGGCCTAGGTTCTTTCAAGGGGCAGCTGCCGTGTTTCCCATACGCGGACCTAAAACCGGGCCTGGGCCAACGTCGACCGGGTCTCTTGCTATCTCCTGTACTTTTTCGCCCGAGGAGTCCCGGGCCTGACGAGGCTGGCAGCGGCGCGCCCACTCGCTCGACTCCAGGTGCTCTCAACCTAACACTCCAGGATAACAGGGAAAGGCATGCAGGGAGGAGGCGGCCTGGAACGTCAGTCTATCTACTGAGTTACCACGTTGCCGAATCCAGGAAGGGAAATCAAGGCAGAGTCCGTATAATGGCTTGTCGACACCGGTGGGCTGCAGGCAGGAATGGCTGAATGCTGATAATGCTGATAGTGCTGATGGAGGCGATGGGATGAATGCTCCGCGGAGGGTGAGGAATGCGGGGGGGGTTTTTTTTTGCTAACCCGACGAGCTCTGGATGGAGGAATCGGGAATTGCTTCGTGGGGCTGCCTGCCGCAAACAGCTTTCGCTGCAGGCCGTGAGGGCTGTTGGAGATCTAGGCATGCGAGGGGTGCTCCGGGCCCCGCCAGAAAAGTTCAGGGCTGCAGGGCATTTTACTTTAGCGCCTCTATCTCCGATAAGATAAGAGCTCCAAAAAATTATTGACATCTCCAATTCCCAATCTCTGGGCTTGACATAGGGCAGTGACCGAGACACAGTCATTGCACGAGATCAACACTAATATCGAGATGGACCGAAAGAAATCCTTACCCGATGCGAAAGCCCCCGATGCGAAACGAAAGGACCCCCCGTCGACAGCGAACAACACCAAGAACCAGGCCAACGACACGCGCCCGAACAGTCGCGCCGTGAAGCGCGTCAAGTTCAACGATGCACGAAACATCCGTTCCCAGCCGCCTGATGCTGTGCTGGAGGATGGCCGACTGGATCTCCAAAAGTTCTTGAGTGCGCGGGAGTTCGAGATCAAGGCGCTAGAGACGAGCATGCGCAAATGCAAGGCGTCCAATTCCACGCGAGTCTTCCAGCAGGTGCCCCGCGCCATGAGGAGGAGGACAGCTAGCCACAACGTGAAGAGAGTGCCGAAGAGGCTAAGAGAGAGAGCCAAGAGAGAACAACTTGAGGATAACACGCCGACTGTCGAAGCAAGAAAGCGACGGCCTCGAACCACTCGTGCCCGTATACGTGCCGAGACAGCGAAAAAGCTGGACATCCTAGCTGCGAGAAAGCGGAAGAGACGACTCGAGAAGGCTGCAGCAGACGGCCCCGCCGTGGTCAAGGGGAAAGGAGGCGATGTCAAACCCACAGTACAGAGCAGAGCGCCAAGGCCAAAGATACGACGCGACACGCTGAACGAACCGCCCAAAATTAAGTCCAAATTCCGGAAGAGACAGCAGAACAAGACATGGCTGCCAACACATGTTTGGCATGCCAAGCGGGCCACCATGACGGAGCCAAGCAAACCCCAATGGAGGTTTGCCATTCCGATCACGTCCACCGAGAAATGCTACCGGCCAACCCATCGTGCTTCCGGGCAAAAGGGAGCAGTTGCTTGGGACATGAGCTATATGAGCACGATTGGACTTTACGGGTCTTCATTGGGTGTCGAGCGTGTGCTGCGAGCTTTGGGCTTAACGCAAGAAGGACTCTGGGCTGTACGGGGCCAAAAGTGGAGGGCTGGCTCAAGAAAATGGTCTGGTCTTTTGAGCAAGGAAAGAAAGGAGTCAAAGCGGATCATCGGCCCTGCTACCATCATCTGGAACCCTGAGTCTGCTATGGAGAATACCGGGGAACTCAGTGATCTGAAGAAATCACAAAGACAGCTCTTGATCCGCACCCACCCATCCTGTTTCCTCGAGCTTTTCAACGAGCTACTGAAACTCGTCAAGATGCAAACCCCTCGGCTCCATATCGAAGACCTCCGCTTTGAGATTGGCAGCATTGAGGTTACTGGACCTGGCTCGACAGAAGCCTTACTTGGCGTACTCAAGCCATACTACGACAAACCCGGGACGGAGTGTCAAGCGGACGTCTTTAAGTCTCTCGCCGGAGTGACAAACCCGGCATCTCTGCCCAAGGACGCTTTTCTGGCGTTTTCAGCCAGAGATCCGCGGTTGGCATACCCGCCAAGGCAGATAAATGTACCTGATAGAAACGGCGACCCAGTGCTTCTCGAGACCTTGACGAAATGGCCCGTTGAGAAACATCTGGCGCCTTTCGGTCTATTCAGTCGGGACACCCGGCATACAGCATCTCAACTACCGACACAAAAATCTATCAATAGGCGGAAAGGCTCCAGCGTACCTGGAAAGGAGGTCCCTGTGACTGCCGCCGACCCCCCAATTCCCGTTATATTGCTCGCCTCCAAGTCCTCCACGGCGGTACAAGCACAAGGGACTTGGACACTTATGGCGCCGTGGAAGTGTATCCTGCCCATTTGGTACAGCTTGATGCGCTACCCTCTTTCTACCGGAGGGAACCCCCGCTTCGGTGGCTTAGACGAGCAGAGGCAAATCACATTTGAGCAAAATGTCCCCTGGTTTCCGGGCGACTTCCCAGGAACGGACGCAGGGCTGAGTTGGGAGCTCGAACAGCGGTTGAAAAGGAAGCGGGATTGGGACAGACGGCCGAGAGGCAAGAGAGTCGAATGGAAGTCTCTAGACCTTGGAGCAGGGCGTAAGGGGGAGATCGGAGATGGTCTAGCATGCGATTTCGAGCATCTCTTCGGGCTTCCAAAGAACAATACTTTGGGACCCGATGACACACGAAACGAGGCCGTCTCGGTCGACTCTGATGCTATGGAGCTTGATCGCCTCGATAAGCCCCAGGGTATTCAAGCCACAGAGGATTCCCCCAAACCATTGTCAATGATCAAGCATTTGACCAAGGCATCTTTTGGTGCTCTCGCGCCACCAACTCACGAAAAAGCTCCACGCAGCTCCATTATTACAGTCACCCTCGCTTTTACCGGAAGAGGCGTCGTCAGCCCCTGCGCGAGGATCTACCGCCTTCCACCACAGAAGAGCCCAATGCCAGTCCTCCCGTCGACTCAAGCAGAAGTACCTGCCACAGAACCACCCCCGTCCACTGTTTCTGGATTACTGCCGTCTAACCTCAGAGAGCAATGGCTCGGGAAACTACCCGCGAAGTCTTCCAGTTCCGCCGGAGGTAAGGACAGGCAAACGAAGAAACGTTCATCGGCCCCTCCTCGGATGCCCCCCGGAGCCGATTTGGCAACACGAAAGAGACTTTTGGCTGCATCTCTCCTCACCGCTGAGCCCCAGTACCCCCAGTCGTCCACAAATCAGACAGACGTCGGTGGACACCCGCTTTGTCCCGGGGAGGAAGAACTGATCGGCTTTGTGACGGCAGGGGCGTTTAGTCTGAGCGAGGGTAAGGGTACGGCGATCGGCTCGGTCTCAGCCGAGAAGGCGCTCGAGACAATACGAGGGACGGGCGCCAGGGAAGGCCATCTCTGTGTCGTGAGGAACGCGGGGGAGAGTCTGGGTTGGCTGGCAAGGTGGGAGGTTGTCTGAGTTGTCCAACACTCGGACCGGAAATGATACCCCCGGTCGGTAGAATGACTGGCAGTTTGAAGGAATTGATTTGCCCTTGTCCCCATCACGTAATTCAATGGCTTGCTTTAGTCGCTAAATTGTGAGCTGCAAGTCACAAGATGGCGCACAGGGACGGCAAGTTTCCATGTCAAAATACCTACGGATTCACCGGGAGCTCCCGACCGACAAGTGCACATACCCCAGGGCGCATCCCCCACATGCACGGTTAGACATTTTTTTTTTATCTAGAGGATCGAAGTTGGACTGGTTGATGTGCATGTCCGTCCGAAGAAGAGGCGGGATCGTCATTAGATGGGATGTAGCCCGCTTATCACCTTGGGGTCTGACGGATGGACTTTTGGTGTGCTCAACCTCACCGACACCGACGAGTGCGAGCATCGCCTGACCTCACCGTTCGCTGTTGGTTGTGAGAGACTGGGATGATTACACTGCCGTCAGCTACCAGAAAAAGCGCACACGCAAATAGTAGTCGCAAAACCCAGCTCCATCAACCGCGCAGGCGGCTGCGATTTCGTATATTCTCTGATGGGCACGTTGGCGTAAGCCGGCAGGTCCGCGCAGACCGCCCAGCATCACAGTTCTCAACACCCGCAGGTGGTGTGAGAGGCGTGTTCCAGACCCCAATAACAGTTGGCCGAGCTTGCCTTCCCCAACCCTCCGGATCGTTTGGACATGCCCTTTCGAGACGAAAAGTACTCTGACAACTCAGAGGCCCGGGAGGTGGGAGGGAAAACTTGAGATACGATCCAACCCTGGTTTGTTTGTTAGCACATAACCTTCCCCCCTCCATAGCCCGAGGGGAGATAGAGCTGTTTCTAGTATCAAAACCGGCATTCCTGGTATTTCGAAACACATCTTTGGTATTTCAAAGTTACGGCATTTAAAAGGCATGTTGAGGATGTCAAAAGGCCTCTCTACACCATCAACAAGAAGGGCATCTGTGGTCTCCAAAAGGCTTTACCCATGTCAGCGACTCGGAACTTTGAAGTCCCGCGCTAACGAACAGACAAACAAGGGTTGGATTACATGTGTGCCAGCGAGGTCGGAGAGCTTTGTCCTGTCCTCTTAAATCGTTTATCAGGAGACATGCTGCAAAGGTGTGTGACCCTGCCGAAGCCAACCAGCATCGCCGGAGTTTGCGGCTGGAGTCAGTTATGATTTTCGCGGCGCTAGTACGAATGTCGCAATGGATGGCCAAAGGATGACCGGCCCAAGGCCGGCTCCCCAAACCCAGTCATCGAGTTGGCGATGATTTGCCGCGGGAACCTGTCGTCACTCGGATCATCAACGCAGTCCTCTTATTTCGACGCGGGCCGAACGCGGGCGGAGAGCCGTCCTAGCGCTATCCCGAATCAAATCGGAAACGTAAAACGAAGGCTCATCAGAAGTCTCGTAGGGCTGGGGTGTGTTTACGATTGGATGATGGGTTAGGTGCCCAACGGCAGATTTCAAAACTTCGCTGCAGTGAAAATAGGGACTGAAGACGGCGGTTGGGAACATGGAGTGTGGGTAACATCATGGAATGCGATGCCTGTGGCTTGCCAACCTAAGTAACCGACTCGGGAGCAAATACACAGCGTAGCCAAGAAGTCCATAGCAGTACACTACCAGGGCGTTCGTGGGGAAACCGCAGTCCAACGACCCAGTCCAACGACCGGCCGGGCAGGCTCGACAGAGCAGCCACCCCATCATAGGCGCATCTATTAATCGATTCCCCCACCCCCAACACCCTTCCTTCCTCCCAAACCTGCTGCACGTCTGCACCACTCACCCATGGCAGACAACCTCGCAGACAAGCTCGCAGGTTGACAAGTCGCGCCTACTATCGGGCCTGCACGTCGTAACTCGTCACGAGCGCCACTCCCTCTGCCTGATCTGCGCCTCTGTTTTCTTTTTGGCTCCTTTCACACTTTGTCGTTGTCTGCGCTGTAGTCTGTGATCTCTGACCTCCAAAATCTCATCACATCCGTCGTTGGAATAACGGAAACCGGAAACGGCTACGCTGTCGTGGACCTCTGCAACGCTCTGTTCAAGGCCCCTAGGTTCACTAGCGTGTGTCCTGGCTTGTGCTGGACCGGGTGGCCCTGGTTGCTACCCCTAGCAGCAAACCTGGGACCGCAGCTGCCGACTTGGCAACAGGCCAAGGAATAAACAGCCCACCAAAGACCCCATCTCTCCCGAGATCTCTCCGCCTGCTGTTGCATGGATCAACCCCCCACCGCTAACCCATTTGTTTCGCGTCATGAGAGTTATCGGCGAACCTCCTATCATGTCTGCCGAGCGTTACGGTGCGCACCCACTCCTTTGATACCGCCTTTGTGCGCTCGCGATTGTTCTTTCCCCGCCGTCCCATCTGTGGCGAGCTCCGATGGCGTTTCCGTCTTTGTCGCTAGCCGACCAGGCGGATGCGCCGAGCCGCCCGCCGGAACTCAGCGACCTAGAGTATTTTCGAGACGTCTTCGGCCACTCTAGCTCCATAACAGAGGCCGATCTCGAGCAGGTCTTGGCAGCTAAAGCATCTGCCCTGGGTGTCGAGCTACCCGTCCCAAGATGCTCTATCACTGAAGATCCAAATACCTCGGCCGGCGAGTCGGCTGACACCCTCGTCTCGCACCATGGTCGTACCGCATCGACAAGCTCCAACGGTACGACAAATACCTGCCTGACGTCGCAAACATCACATAACTCGACAGTTATCCCTGCGGCCTTGACAGAGTCGGCAAATGTCCTGGCGCGGAAGCGGTCAAAGAGCCTCACCTTCTCCCAGTACGAGAAATATCTCAGCCAACTGGACCCGACCCTCAGCCAGCCCAAATTCCTCGGCTCTTTCGCCCGCTCCGAACGCCCGTTCAACACAATGATGGCATCAAGGCGAGGCGTCGTCAAAGACCTCAAGCGAAGCATCACAAGCAAGCTGAGGAGAAGGCGGCATGCTCCTGCGTTAACCACTGTGTAAGTGATCTTAGCAGCCCAACTACGATGTCGTGGTTTCAACTCTAACCGCATCTTTATGCAGCTCTTGCATATGTTGCCGAGAAGAGTTTACCAAGGATCACGACGCCTTGCAGACATTACCATGCGGTCACACATACTGCCAGACTTGTCTGGCCGTTATGATCGCCCAGTCAACGCTCGACGAATCCAAGATGCCACCGAGATGCTGCACGCAGCCAATCCCTACTACCATCATCAAGACGGTCTTAACTCGTGACGAGCAGCACACCTTTCTCAAATCCGTCCTGCAGTATAGTACCCCATGGGAGTCGAGGATATTCTGTCCAAACATGTCATGTGGCGAGTTTGTTCCACCCCGAAGCAAGATCGACCCCAAGCACCCATTCGAGACGACGTGCAAGAACTGCAAAACACGGATCTGCATCATGTGCAAGCGGAATGCCCATCGCCTCGGCCAGGACTGCCCCGAAGATTTTGGGCTTGATGCGGTGCTCAAAATGGGCGAGAAGTCTGGGTGGCGGAGATGCTACAAGTGCCGCACGCTTGTTGAGCTGACGCAGGGCTGTACACATATGACGTGTCGGTGCAAGGCCCAGTTCTGCTACATCTGTGGAGCCGTCTGGGACCCTGCTGTCGGTTGTCCAAACTTCTGTAACGGGGAGGAGGAGCTCGAGCGTCGGCGAATGGAGGAGGAAGCAAGGCTTGCTGAGCTGGAGGCTGAGAAGCAAGCACAAGAAGAGAAGGCAGCAGCAGAGGATCTTGCAAGACAAGAGGCTGAAACTCGGACCAAGGACAATGCTGCTTTCATGGCACTGAAGGAGGAGCAAGAGGCAGAACTGGCTCGGTTTCTGGGATTCGAGCGGAAGATGATTGCGGCAATGCGGACACGGCAGTCCCAAAAGCGTCTTGCACTAGTCGAGCGGCACTCGGAGTTAATGGATAGGATGAAAGAACGCCATGCCAAGACGGAGCAACACCTCGAGGACCGCCAAATCGAAGCCGAAATCGAACTACAAGCTGCCCTAGAGCAGTCCGAGCGAAGCGTCAGAATTCAGCTCAAGTACATGGAAGCGTACTGCAACAGCCTGACCAAGGGGTCGAACGGCGACATGCCGTCACGAAAAGTAACTGAGAAGCACCTTGAGCAACTCAGTCAGCAGTACCGCATACGCGACGGCATGGAGCAGAGACATCAGTCGCAAATCAATGTCCTGCGAGAGAAACAGGGTAAGAGGATGGAAGAGCTCATGGAGCGCCATGAGAAAGAGATGGAAATCCTCATGGACAAAAATGCCGAAGAGATTGAGGATCTTGCGGTTGAATTCACCAATGACGAAGAGGCACTGGCCCGGGTCTTTGAGGAACGCAAGACAAAGCTCCAGAGGAGATGGGAACTCGCGATAGAGATCCTGCGAGTTGAGATGGAAAGCTTGCACAAGACGAAATTTGCGACTCTTGCTCCACCGGTGTGGCCAGCAGAGCCAAGCGAGACCGACGCCTTGGCCGTCGTTGCTGAGGAAGTGGGCCAAGCCCATTGATCTATCTACGGTCCTATACTTGTTCCAAATATGCCAATGGCATCCAATGTCGACATCGCCATATATCGACACTTTTCTCTTTCTTTATTGGCTAACAGCGGCGGGGTTACTATGTGCATGAGACATGACGGGCTGAGGGTATTTTTTTTTTTCAGCGGATTCGGGTCATCGTCATGGCATTGGAGCATAGGAGTTACAATGTGGTAAACAGGGTCGTTTTTCGTTATATTCTCTTCCCACTTGATATCTAGGAATGTTGGTTCCCAGTTGATTGATGCACATGGTTTTCTGTTTTCTTTTTGTTCCCAATGAGGTTTCTGGGTTATATCGTCAAGGGTGAATGATCCAATGAACTTGATACCTCGCGCGGGAGGTAGTCTACGGTATTTATCCCTGCATATGCTGTTATGAGGGTGGAGGGCGGGCTGCTGGTGATGGGAGTGTTACAAAGGAAGGCGGTCAGTTTGAGCATTGGGTGGGGATGACGTGTGAAGTGTTGCAGGTTCATGGCAAATGCATAATACAAAACTGCACAGCTTTGATCAATAGACTCGTATTGCGAGAATGTGTATGACTATGTTCCTTCCAGACCTCGTTTTCCCAGTAACGGGGGCATATTAGGAATCATCGCCATGACTGAAAGCAAGTGTTACCAAACCAGGAATACGACAACAAATCATCATGCTCACTCATCCATTAATCCGATGCCCCCCTAGTACCGCAAATCCCCAATATCCCGGGAATGGCACAAAGGAGACAAGTACCTAGTCATGCTCTGGCAGTCATGACCGACAGATGCCAAACCAACACCAGCAAACCATCAACAATAACTTCGAGACCCAGAAGGGTTGCAATATACGCCGACAGCCCATCGACACCCTAGGTAACAACAACGAAAATCTTAGGCACAAGCCAAGATCCCAATCACATTCCTCTCAAAAGATCGAGTTGACAAGGTTGCTTCCAATCGTCGCACCCGCACCGAAGATGGCCGCATTCCCCAACTTCTTGCCGATCTTCTTACCCGTCTCCCCGACCTTGCTCCCGCCCTCCTCCTGCTGCTGCTGCCCCTGATTCGCCATGGCCATCGGCGGGGCATGTGCATTGTACGGGTTCATCTGGCCGGGGGGCGCCGGGTACCCACCCGGTCCGGGGGCGTACTGGGGCTGCGGGGGGGCCTGGTATCCCTGATAGCCCTGGTACGTAGCGTCGACGTTCGCCTTCTCGTTCCACCCACCCGCCACGTGGCTCGGCGCGGGCACCGGCGCCGCCTCGGGCTCGACGTAGCTCTTGGGGAAGATGCCCTCCTGCCCGGTGCGTAGGTTCTTGCCCATCCACCAGTCGGCGTTCATGTACTCGTAGACGGCGACGCGGTCGCCGCGCTCCAGGTTGCAGTCGCGCGCGTCCGAGGCGGCATACTTGTACAGCGCCTTGGCGTGGGCGAGGACGGGCTTGCCGGGCGGAGCGGCTGGGGGTTGGTTGCGGCCGGGAAGGGGCGGCGGGCCGCTCGTCGGTGTGCTGCTACCCGTGGATTGGGCGTAGGAAGGGGGCGCTGCGGGGGAGGAGGGGGTTGCAGTTGGTGTGGGCAGGCCCGCGGCTCGCTGTGGGGCGGACGCACGCCCGCCCGAGGCCGAGATGCTGGATTCGGTGGGGAGGAGGGACTGGATGGAGTCGAAGGCGTCGTCGGAGAGGATCCCCTTTTCCAGGAGAGCTTCAAGTTCCTGCGAGCACATCAGGGTTAGCATCAAAAGGGAGTATCAGTTTTCAGATAGTGAAGACACACGTTCTTGATGTTGCGGAGAGATCGGTTAGCCTCGATGACCCTTTGGCGTTCTTCGGACGACACCATGATTGGGAATCAAATCGGGTTTCTCGCCGTGAATTGGCTTCAGTCAAGTTGAGGTGTGCTAGGACAGATGCGTTGAGTAAAGAGCACAACGATAAGTACTGGAGGTGTGGTTTGGTTGGCGGATTGCCTGATGAATAAGAGTGAGGCGAAGTCAAAAGGCAGACGACATTGATGAAGGTGGCGCAGGCATCTGATCTTCTGAATCAGTGGAGGCGGATTCGGGAACAAGATGGAGAGCGGGGGCTTCACAAACGCCCACCGAGCCAGTTCCGTTTCGCCCGCGACTGCTCTCACACCCTATTGGCCAAAGGCTTCTTCTAGGATACAAGGAAATTTTCACGGTTTTTCAGAAATATTTAGTTGCAGATAAATTATCCTAGCGGAATATTGGAGCCTCGTTCCTTTGCGCTCCTCAAGAGATGGCCTGAAAGTGTTCGTCGTTTTATTCCCACGACTGCCCCACCTTCCGCAACAATGGGCGAGTAGGCGTTCCTCAGCCATCGGACCCCACCCGCTGCTGTAGATCCATTATCCCGGCTTCCTGATTTGCCACGGCACTTTCCGGTTCCTGGCGCTCAATCACAACACCACAATCTATCTTCCCTTGTTTTTTTTTCTATGAGCATGATTTTAACGGTGTAAATATGAGAAACGACCTGCCTCGTTGTCTTACAACAAACACGTCAGATGCTTCCTAGATCTCATTTTGGATACCAATGGTCTCTAGATGAAAAAGGTCTTGAAAATACCAAAAATCTATTTTCAAATGCTAGAGGAGCCTTTTTGGAGCTGCAACACCTACACTTCCAAGTGTTACGCAAAAACAAACAAACCAGGGCTGGGGTATGAATGTCATCACAGATAGGGACAGTGCTACATATGCAACAACTGATATCCCAAACATTAACCCCTCTTTCTACATGCCATATACATCACCTAGTCCTATTTAGACAAACTTGCTGTCCTTGACAACATACAAGTCGACATACTCGTCAATGGGCGTGGCCTCGAGCGTCTTAGGATCTTGACCCAGCTGCACGAGGTGCTTGACCTTCTCGGCGCTGAAATGCGGCTCCAAGTGCCTCTTATACTTGGCCAGAATCTCAGGCTTGGCCTCCTCGCGTCTCAGGCGATGGCCGAGCGGCGCCTCAACAACAACCTCGTCAAGGAATGTACCGTCATTAAGCTCAACCGTCAGTCCGTTGCTGATGGTCCGCAGAGATGGGTCGTGGTAGTCGGCTGTGAACTTGGGGTCCTCGACACACTTCATCTTCTGGCGCAGAGACTCAACCAGCGGCGATGTGGCCGCCTCGGAGCCGTCTGTGTAGTCTCCAGCCGTCAGGCGGCCGAATACCAACATCACGGAGCACATGTACTGAATGCAGTGGTCGCGATCGGCGAAGTTGTCCATAGGCTTGAACTGCTTATCGATGATGCGGATGCAGGCCTCGTGGGTCCGGCACGTAATCTCCTTGATATCGGCCGCCGACTTGCCCAAAGCCTTGAGCTGGTTGTGGATCTTTTGAGATGCCTCAACAGCGGTTTGGGAGTGGAATTCGGCTTCAAACTTGTTAGCCGACATTCAGGATCAAATGGAGGTTTAGGATACATACCAGGATACGACACCTTGAAGAGAACATTCTCCATGACGTAGCTGCCATACGGCCGCTGGGACTCAAACTTCTTGCCACCGAACAGGACATCGTAGAAACCCCAGACCGGGGCGGAGAGCACCGTGGGAACTCCGGGCTCACCCTTGAGGACCTTGAGGGCGAGGTTGACGGCGCGCTGGCAAGCATCGCCAGCGGCCCATGACTTGCGCGACATGGTGTTGGGGGAGTGCCTGTAAGTGCGCAAGCTCTGGCCATCGACGAACGCTTGCGTGACGGCATCGGCGGTCTGCTTCTCGCTGAGGCCGAGCATCTTGCTCACAACAGCGGCGCTGGCGACCTTGACGAGAACAACGTGGTCAAGACCGACCTTGTTGAACGAGTTGAGGAGCGCCAGGCAGCCCTGGATCTCGTGGGCCTTAATCATAGCCTCGAGAATATCGCGAACGGTGAAGGTCTTGCCACCAGCAAGGTTGCCCCCGGCCCTATTGGTGCGGGTAACCCAGTCAGCGACGGCCAAAATGGCGCCAAGGTTGTCACTGGGATGCCCCCATTCAGCCGCGAGCCAGCAGTCATTGTAGTCAAGCCACCTGATCATGGCGCCAATGTTGAAGGCGCCATTTACGGGGTCGAGCTGGAACGGAGTGCCAGGGACCTTGGTACCGTTAGGCACCAAGGTGCCCTCGACAATGGGCCCAAGCAGCTTGGTGCACTCCTTGAACTGCAGACCCTCAAGGCCACACCCAAGGGTGTCGAGGAAAACCCATCGTGCCGTGTCAAACTGGGAGAAGAAGTGTCAGTCGGCTAGTCGCGGTCGTGCTTGGGTGAGATTTTTGGGCTGGAGGGGTAAGCAGCTCCAGGCTTAGTAGGCCCAAGCCCGAGCTCGGGGAATCCCAGACTCACAGCAAGTTCAGAGTTGATGGGCGTATTGTGCACGTAGTCGGCAATGTCGCTAATCTCAGGATCGTATGCCCGGGCCTCAGTGGGCAGTACGGGAGCACCAGATTGTCGCGAGGCCATTGTGGAAAAGCTGTTGCGGAGGCGAGAAGAAGCTGAGGAGAGGGGAGCCACAGTTGGGGAGCAGCTGCTCAACGGCCGCAGGGCCGATGACCGGCAGAGCCGTTGTGAAAGTCGCACCGTCCTCGAAGCCTGGCGGATTCCACGCTGCACGGTAGACATGATGTGTCGGCTGTGCTGGGAACTCAATTGGGACGACAGCAGGAACAATGGCCTGGCAACTTGGAGCTGATGTCTGATGTTTTTGTATTCCGTCGGAAAGAAGAGAGCTCCCTCCCTGCGAAGAAGCTGGGACGTACCCTGAGCTCGGCTGTCGCACAGACGGAAGGTACCCCAATGCTTTTGCCGCGGCAGGCCGAACCCCCCACTTTACCAAGCCGTATCCCTGCTCGGTGTGGAGGGTGCTTAACCTCGGGGAAAGCTCCTCGCCCCCGCCACTCGTCCGTTCTGAGTGCATCTTTCCCGTCAACCGAACTGGGACGCCCTTACAAGCCCCTACATCGCAATTGAAACTAATCAATTGCCCGTCGAGCTACTGATTGAACACTACAGCAGCGATTTCCACTGCCCCGACTGTCAAGATCATGTTGCCACAACTCCAGGACGTACCCCACGATCCGGCGGGGCAAATTTGAAGACCCGGAGTCAGACACCACTACTGTGTGAATCCGGGGCCGACGACGGAGACCAGCTCCGTGGTGAGCCAAAGCCCATGGCTCTTCTGTTCTCTCAAGTGGATTTCCACGTACCGAAACGCACCCGCGCTGCCAACAACCAGCGAAATAGTTGTCCTGCGAAATGCGATTCGATCCATCTCGTCTACCTACCCATTCGACGGGTGTCATCACTCTAGGACAGCTCCAAAGCTGCTTTGATCATTCCATTTCCTCCATGTCAAGCCATCTCAAAGACTTTGCTGGAATAGGGACTTATGCAAGTTATGATTTGCTGCCGCATTTCCGAACTGTCGCGCTTGCTTCCAGGAATCATGAAGACTTAACCCCACCATGACGTCGTTGAATCAGGAGATGCAACAGGCTTGGCACGAAGTAGGGACCACGAAAATTCAAACAAATAACAAAACCATCGTTTATAAGATCTTATTTGGTTCCTGTCTTATGTCCGTCTTGCTCGAGTATTACCTCCGTCCTTTGAGTTTCAGAGTTGCATCCCAACGCTTCCATTGACCATGTCGCTCTCACGTCATGTAAGTCCGCATTCTTCCGCACCAGACTCTAGGAAACCAATAATTTTGCAGATCGACCCAGAGGATCTCATCCACCACCTACCTCTTGGCAACGGCAGCCCTGGGCCGTCATCTCATCTAACCCCCTATGCTAGCCCCTATGCGAGCCAAAAAGATATTCCAAAGTATAAGATTCCAACCGAAGGGTCCCCCGCCGATACTGTGTATGCTATGATCAAGGACGAGCTAGATCTCGATGGCCGGCCTAATCTAAATCTAGCAAGGTAAGTTAACACCACCAAAGTAGCTGCCCCCGGACTAGTCCTAACTCGTCAGCTTTGTCGGCACCTTTGTAGAGGACAATGCTCAGAAGTTGATGGTGGAGAATATCTCCAAAAACCTCGCCGACAACGATGAATATCCCGCCATGATGTCTATCAGCGAGCGCTGCGTCAGCATCCTCGCTCACCTTTGGGGCGTCCAAAAAGGAGAGAAGGCCGTTGGCTCGCCAACGACAGGGTCCTCGGAGGCCATCCATCTCGGAGGCTTGGCCATGAAGCGCCGCTGGCAGGAGCATCGCCGTGCCGCTGGGAAGGATACGCTCAAGCCCAATATCATCATGGGAGCCAACGCCCAGGTGGCTCTTGAGAAGTTTGCTCGTTACTTTGAGGTTGAAGCTCGGATCCTCCCCGTCTCGGCCAAGAGCAACTTCTGCCTCGACCCAGACCTGGTCAGGGAGAATCTTGATGAAAACACAATCGGGGTCTTTGCCATTCTCGGCAGTACATATACCGGCCATTTTGAGCCTGTCGAGGAGATATCCAAGATCCTTGACGAGTATCAGGAGAAAATTGGCGTCGATATCCCGATCCACGTGGATGCTGCTAGCGGGGGTTTTGTTGCCCCCTTTACACATGCTGGGGCAGGTGGGAAAAAGTGGTGAGTCTAGAGTACTGAGGCCCCCTCTACATAAAGTGAGCGAACCCCTTTTCAACAGGATCTAACTGTGTGGTAGGAATTTCGAGTTGCCGAGAGTCAAATCAATCAACGCCTCAGGTATGCCTCACTGTATTTCTGAAAAACGGGACATCTGAGCTGACAATAATATCTAGGCCATAAGTACGGACTCGTAAACCCAGGCGTTGGTTGGATCGTCTGGCGCGACGAGTCGTACCTGCCCAGGCACCTGATTTTCGAGCTTCACTATCTCGGCGGAACAGAAGAGTCTTACACACTCAATTTCTCACGGCCTGGTGGACAGGTCATTGTACAGTACTACAACCTCATCCACCTTGGCTACTTGGGCTACCGTGAGGTGATGGAGAACTGCCTCACGAACGCCCGTATGCTGTCCAAGAGCCTCGAAGCCACAGGGTGGTATACATGTGTGAGCGACATCCATCGCCCAGCGTCCCAGTCCGGAGCCGGCCTGGCCAGCGAAACGGCAACAGCCGCCAGCAAGGCCAAAAACGCCATCGCGTCAGCAGCCAGTTCCGCTAGCGCCAACACCGCGTCCCCTCCCGAAGCCGCAGCCGAGACCTCCGCCTCGTACACCGCCGGCCTGCCGGTGGTCTCGTTCCGCTTCAGCGACCAGTTCCGCACCGAGTTCCCTCGCGTCAGGCAGGAGACGGTGTCGCTGCTGCTGCGGGCGCGCCAGTGGATCATCCCGAACTACTCGCTACCGCCCAACGAGGACACCACCGACATCCTGCGAGTCGTGGTCCGCGAGAGCATGAGCTTCGACCTGCTCGACCGGTTGGTTACGGATATCGTGCAGGTCACGGAGACGCTGATGAGGAATGACGAGGTGGATTTGTCTATCCTGGCGAAGCAGCGGCGGGGGCCGGCAAAGAAGGAGGGGAAGGATGGAGGGGATAAGGGGGTGAGGAAAGATGGGACGGGGTTGGGGAATGAGGTCAAGAGGATGGCAGAGGGGATTCATCGGTCAGTTTGCTAGAGTGACTCCGACCTATGATCCAGCCATGGTTTCTTTTGGATATATATACTGCCAGTAGCGTGTGACCTCCCCTCTAAGACCAAAAGGGAGGTATTACAGCCGTGGAATGACCTTCCAACATCAGAAGAAACCGGCATTTCTATTTTATTAATGGCATATTTCGTACTATTAATTTTCATTTTATAAGGCACTTCCCGCCAATGCCAGTCGAGTCCCTCGAGTCCTAGTCGGATTAGATAGCGCCTGGGTAACTACGTACCGTAATATTCAAGTCTTCAATCGGTCGCGGGTCAGGCAATGTGGGCTCATAGAAAGGGCCGTGACGCCTGTAGGCTGCGGGTTGTGCATCGTTATCATCGTTCATTGGTTGCATTCCGGTGCTTGAAGGGGTTTGGGAGCCTCGCAATCTATGTCGCTATCTGGGATGACAATGACATCGTGATGGTCATCATAGGGCTTGACGGTACTCATGCAGTTAGTTTGGGAAAGTCGAGACTCTCCGCCAGCTGGTGCCAACTTGAAGCGGCCCTTGTTGGATACCATGGTGCCTGAGACCTTCCAGGCATTGATAGTGATGGCTGTCCCATTGACCATAATACCAACCCGGGATCGAGGTACTTGGCTCCAACAGTCGAATCTATTCCAAGCCATCCATTCGTAGAATGCCTTTTCTTGACTTGGCAGGCATGCCTTTTCCATGTTACATGGCGACTGGTGAACCTTGCAAAGAGAAGGAAACTCGTCTTCTTGTGCCGCCTGTTTTTCGGCCTTTCGATGGCTTGAAATTCGGTTGGACTTTATAGCGTCGTCTTATAAGACGATATCGCCTGGGAGGTATCAAGTGCCTGGGTCATAGAGATGCGAGCTATGGTATCTTCTGCCTTTGCCATCCTTTGGCGATTCGAGGATGGTTGAGTTGTTTTCCATCGTAGTTATCGCTAGTCCCAATCAACGCAGTCCTGTCCACAGTATTCTCCCATAGAAGGGATGCCATCTTGATCAGGTAAGTTGATATATCGGAGGCGAGCGGGGCGTAGAAGGATGTTGCCATTCTCGTTTTGGTTTTCTTCTTCGTCTGAGTGGCCCATCCTTGAGTAGTCATCATAGCCGCTACATATCCTTCAACTCCCAACCCCTATTTCGGTAAGACACACAATTTTATCTCCTGGCCACTAACAACGAAATACAGTCGAGGACTGGAAAACATATTGCAGGGAAGACCCCAATGTTACACAGGACGCCAACGAAATGCTCAACACACTTCTTGCTGGAAAGCTGCCTCGCTGTTATGGCAACCTACGAGAGAGAGAGCAAAGTCACATCCTCACCAACTGCTATATTAGAACGACATTTGGAAGGGATGGATTTTGGTCTTTGTTGTTGAGCGAGGAACAATGGCTGTGTCGACAGACATTTTAGGGCGATCGATAAGATCCTCCTAGTAGAGCGGCTAACGTGGAAGTCTTTCGCACACTACCAACACCGACTCCCACCACCCAGCATGACTTTGGTCTTGATAAGAGCATCGTCTGCCTTAGGGTCCACCGTAACCAAGCTCTCTTATTGACTTTTAATCGAGTTTGTCGATGCTTGCGGTGTAAAGTCGACCCCGCGAGCGTACTTTCACATTCGAATATGTGATTATAATGTCAAATTCCGCAGACCGGTATATAAGACGGCAATTGCTAGGGGCGCAGTACCCAATTGCTAGGGGCACATTAAATTGCTAGGGGCACAGTCATTCTGCCGGCAATAAGTACAAGTCCTTCTACGTGTGCATTGCCAGCTGTCAAAATCCGATCTAAAATCGCACCAATACAATGCATCAATTGACTCGATGAACACCACAACAACAGGATCACCAACGCAGTGCCCTAGCCAGGAAAAACGGTCCTTGAAGTGCCGCGCAATTGCCACGCAATTGAAGAACGCAGGCCTAGCCCTGGAAAACGCCAAATCCGCACTCTTTGAAGTGCCAGATCAAGCCAGATCAATCCAGGCCCAGTGCTCTGGCTGTCGGCCGCACCGCGCGACCACTTCGAGTAGCCTTCCTTGCCACTGGAGGTTCAGAGGGGCTAGGTGCACGCCTTTTCTTGGTAGCAGATGGCTCCTCGGCACCTCCATTGATCAGCAGTCGCGATATCGGGAAAGTTATGGTCTTCAATTACTGTCGCGTGCGCGGGGTTGGGTGCCTACATTGGCGCGGGGTCGGCTTCCTACGCGGGCATCATACGGGCTCCCTACAGGCGCGCGCGATGGTATTTGACTGGAAAAGGTCGAATTCAATGGTTTTAAGAGCCTAGAATTGATCTACAACGGCGATATTAGCATTGAACACAGCCGTGTGTGGGCGTGGCATCGCGAACCTTCGTTGTTGGTGTTGTGGGAAAATAGTTGTAGTGGGGCTGTACTTGATGACTGGCCTTGGAAGTGGTGGGCAAATTGGCACGTAGGCTGGCCTTACAGGTGCATAGGGGTGGGGTGGGCAGTTGGGTCGCAATTGGCATGCGGGCCGGCATGGCACCTGGTTGGCATAGAGGGTCAAAGGCGGTGTGGACTTTTGAAGGCGGTGAGGGGTAGGGAGTGGGGGCCTGGGAATTTCTCCATACATAACCCTAACCCTGCATCAGACTACTGCGCCCCTAGCAATTGCCTAAAAAACCATCTTCAGTTTGAACCACCTGTCTCCGGTATATCGTCTCTCACACTTCCAGTCGTCAAAAGATGGTAACAGTACTGATACCATGGGTCACATCTTTGCCACTCAGCGATGTTACCTCCTGGGAGATATCGTCTTGGAAGACGGTGCAACATGCGTAAAAAGACAGGTTAAAATCTGTCTGTACTCTCCATTAGCCGCCAAGCAACATGGCGAAAGCATGTTAGAGTGTCTAAGAAGGTGGCCTGAAATGAATTCGATCGATGGAGCGAAGTGGTTAATCCCGTATCGGTACTCTCATCGGCTCCGAGTCATCGGTGACTATCAACAGAAGGTTCTATAATCTAGCCTTTATCTGCTTGTTAGTGTAGGGGCTTTGATGGGCATTCGTGGACATACGAAAAGTCTCTTAAATCTCATAAATGCCCTTTTTTTGGTGGTGGAAAGACCCAATAAAGGAGCCTGTCTCGGCCTACTGTACCAATATCCCCGTGTACCGTATATATATCCATTTCCTACTCACCGTCCTATAGCCATAGCTATATTCGTGGATGGCGAAGTAAGCAAAGCATCTACAGAAGGTAACCGTTAGGTTTGTCAAAAATCCTGACCATTTACCTTCTGTCATCGTGCTAGTGACGGTATGGCCTCGGGGTGACAACTGCACCCTTGCAGCATTAGCACCATAAGACCGAGATCACTAGACATCCGTGCGAACAAGTAGACCTCGCGGCCATCTTATCACTATTATTAGCCATGTATGCAGTTGATGGTAGCCTAGACTCGGCCTCGGCCTCATAGAACGGCGAACAGACAGCGACACGGGGTGGAGGTGTCAACGAGTCTCAAAATGCTTTGTGTCAATAACCTTGCACTCGCAGGGGCAGACCCAAACCAGGACAAGGAACCAAACAAGTGACATCAGACGAGAAACGATATATTTTTAAACTTTGAGCTGTGAGATGTTGGATTCGCGGGCCCCAAAAGGGGGCCAATTGCGTACAAGGGTGGGAGAGGGAAGGACCCGGGGAGGGGTGTTGAAACACCAGGCGCCACCGCTTCACGCTGCCAAGGGCGGTCTGGACCTTGGACCCTTACCCTCGGCCCCCCGCCCCCCTCTGTGACGGAGAGTCGCGATGGTGATGGGGAACGGACATGGTTTTGTTTTCAGCGCGGACACGGCGCTGGAGCAAAGCGAAGCTGACATGCTTGCCTCGTGTCTGTGCTGAGAGCAAGCCGCCAGGTCACGGTGCTTTGCGGCAGCCGGGGGGAGGGAGGGAGGGAAAACCCTCTTGGATGCCTTAGCTCGAAAAATCAGCTCATTTTGTTGTTCAAGCTTTGCACTGCCAAGTGGGAACGCGGGATAAGCATCGCTCCCCGGAGAGAGGTTCGTGGTAGGAAAATCCTCTAGCAGATCCAAAAGCTTGTCTGTCCTCGAGAAAGGGGGGTTGCGGTGCTGCGTTGATCAATCTCGCAGTGACAGCAGCAACCAAAATAACCGATAATCCGATTGACAAGAAGGGGTCTGCCCCAAGCCAGAGGGCCCTCCTCCCAATCGCTTCTCCATCGCTCGCCGTCAAAACTCCCATGAAGCAACTCCACCGCCGCCGCGAGTAACAGCACAAACCAATTGCACAAAGGTGCGCGCATGCCGACACCCCATTGCGAGGCCAAACCAGTTTGCAGTTGTTTGGCGTAGAGTTAGTTGGGTGCACTACCTAACAATTTTTCCGCACTTCGCCAATTTCCCCCCTTGTGTCGTGTTCGGACCGGGGTGCGCCCGCAAGACTGCTCCCGTTTCACAACCCACCCTCTCCGACGCGGCCAAGACGACTCCCGAGCGTGCGGAGCAGCGAGCGGCTGGCCTAGAGGCAGCGCATGAAAAACGGCGACCGGGACATGAGACGCGGATACCTGTGGCTACGACATCCGAAAACGCACCCTGGCCTTGGATTTTTGCTGCTTCTTCTCTGGTTAGCTTCTCACCGTAGCGAATCGACGACCGCGCTCCCCCTTTCCCCGCCAGCTCTCGCCATG
Organism: Lasiosphaeris hirsuta; assembly: GCA_030549175.1. Taxonomy (NCBI): domain Eukaryota; kingdom Fungi; phylum Ascomycota; class Sordariomycetes; order Sordariales; family Lasiosphaeriaceae; genus Lasiosphaeris; species Lasiosphaeris hirsuta. The sequence goes on from JAUKUA010000001.1 coordinate 1,539,325, forward strand.
GGCCACCGCACTTTCAATCCGAATCCACGCTGCCTTCATCATCACTTTTCGTTGTTTACATTCGACTCAGTAGAATTTAGAATAAAACGGTCGCAGACCGGAGTTTTTACTTATTACGCCGCCGTAAATGCGCAACAATAGAGACATAGAGAACCCAAGAGAGATAAAGAAAAGAACAACCAGGAGATCCTCACAAAGGGGGAGAAAGCGCCTCGCCGTTTTCTTTTCTGCAATCCTTCCCTGGGGCCTGAAGAGCTTCTTAGTAGACGGTGGTAGGTGTGCAGTGTGTGGAAGAAGCTTTCTCTAAACGACGCCTTTTTGCAAAAACCTGCCAAAGCCAGAAACAATTAAGGAAGACACTAAGTAGTTGTCATCAATAAAAAGGAAAAAAGAAGTGTATCATACACACTCCCGCCCTCCCCATCCGTGAACCCACAAGCACCCGCGAAAATATTGACAGATGCCCGGGTCCGGACCGGCACAGATGCGAGGAAGTTCATGAAGAACGGGGGTATCAGCCATCAATCCCTCATGTCCGCCTCCCCCAGGCAGGCAAAAACCAAAGCACTTGAATCACCCACTACCCAACCCTTCCTTCTCGAATTGATGGGGAGGGACGGATTGAGGCGAACTCATGCTCAACTTCCCGCACTGACGTGCTACTGCAAAGAGGACGGGGTGGTCCACATACGCCGAAATCGAAGAGATTGTGTGTGTGCTTAGGCGCCGCCAGCTGCTCGGCAAGCCTGCTCCTGTTGGTTGCAGTCGGCAGCCGTGGCTCCATCAACTGCACCTGAATTGACAGCATCGGCGCAGGCGTTGTTCTGAATGGCGCAGGCTCGTTGGACAGCGGCGTTCTTGTCGACGAATGTGTTGGCTCCGACTTTGAAGGCGCGGTCCGGGTTTCCAGAGTCCTCGACGGCTGGTGCCGCAATACCGCCGATGGCACCGCCAGCATTGGCATTAGCATTAGCTCCGGCCCCAGCTCCAGCAGCAGCCCCAGCCCCAGCCCCAGTCGCCGCGCCTCCAGCGTTCGCCGCCGCGGCCTTGCCCTTTCCACCGTTGTTTTTCCCGCCCTTGCCCTTCCCGGCCTGAGCTGCTGCGTCGCCGGCTTGGGCCTGGCCACCGTTACCGGCTTGCTGACCACCGGCTTGGGCCTGGCCACCGTTACCAGCTTGCTGACCACCAGCTTGGGCCTGGCCACCGTTACCGGCTTGCTGACCACCGGCTTGGGCCTGACCACCGTTACCGGCTTGCTGGCCACCGGCTTGGGCCTGTCCGTTGCCCTGACCAGCTTGTCCTTGAGCACCATCCTGTCCTTGGCCTCCTTGGGCCCCCCCCTGTCCGCCTTGAGCGGCACCGCCAGCATTTGCATTTCCATTTCCGGCAGCATTTCCGGCTTGCCCACCAGCGTTGTTGTTGTTATTACCGTTGCCTCCCTGTGCTCCCACAGTGAAGTACTAGAATCTCGGTTAGTCTCAGAGTAAGCAAGACTTGAGAGGAGTAGATCTCACCTTGCAGTCTTCTTGGGATCCACGCTGAGCGACAGGCATGAGCACGGGCTGATGGTTAGAGGCGGATGACATGGTGCAGAGGCGGTAGTTGCCAGCAGGCAGGCCACCAGTCACATCGGTGGAGAGGAGGCCCTGGCCGTTTCCAGCGTCATTGATACCCTTGAAGAAGACAAACTGCTTGGCATCCAGGGGTTGTTGGGGGTTGAGCGAGTTGCCAGTATCTTGAACCGTGACGTGGGTGTGACCAATGATGGTGCCGCCACCGTTCAAGTCCTGGGGTGCCGAGTAGTAGGTGCTGGTGGCGTTGGTGAAAGCGCCCAGCTGGACGTTGGCAACATTCAACTGAATGGTGAAAGTCGTGCCCACATCAAGGTTGTCACCGTTCTTGGGGTTGAGGATGACGGTGGAAACCATCTTGTCAACGGAGGGGATCTTTCCCATGGCTGGTGGCAGTTAGCAACAGAAGCAGAGAGGGAGTGATGTGACGTTGTACGTACGGATGCCGTTGCAGGATCCATCGCGATTCTGAAGACCGTTTGTGAGAGTCTCGCCCGAGCAGAAGTTGATGAAGTTGGCTGGGTCACTGTGAGGTGTCAGCAAAACAATTCCAAGCCGGTCGAGATGGGCACATACGTCGCGGAGTTCACTTGGCCATCAGCGGCAACACCACCGTTCTGCCCCGTGGACTGAGATCCTGTCTGCACGGCATTCGCAGCCAGGCAGGTCACGGAGGCGTCGTTATTGCCACCGTTTCCGGCGTTTGCGTTGCCGTTTGCGTTGCCATTGCCGCCGGCGTTACCACCGGCGTTACCACCGCCATTGCGATTGTTCTTCCCGTTTTGTCGCCTCACCAGGCCGTTCGGGGACCGGTAGCTGTGGAGCGAAGCTGCGTTGGAAGCAACCGCTAGGCCCAAGAGGGCCGCCATCGTGTTCTTGAGCAACATGGTCGGAGGTTAAGATGAACGTGGATAGACTGTTCGAGAGGATACCGGGCTCCTCGGGAGCAGCGAGAGAAGAAGCGAAGGGGCGTCAAAAATTGGTTCCAGACCGTTAATGAAGCAAAAATGTCGATAAAAGGAGTGGTGCCAGACAGCTGGGCATCGACGAAGGAGATATGTACAGCCGGCGTCGAGAAAGGAACGAATGAATGGAAAACACACTACCACCGCACAAAGAAGAGGACTAAAGCAAGAAAATTGGTGGGGGGGAGAAGAGGGTTGAATAGATTATAAGACGGGTGAGTGCCAAGGGACGAGAGCCAAGACATCGTTTCTTTATATCCCGGAGGCCAAGAGCACGACGAGGTTTCGACCCCCCAGAGGTCGACATCGGGTTGCCAAGCATTGTGGGACCAGGAACGGGTGCAAGCCTGATGGGGAGTGAGGAGGCCGGAGCAGGAGGTGTGAGGAGAGCTGTCTCCACGATTCCAAAACGCGGTGCAGGGAGATGAGCAGGGCTCTGACAGAAGGGGAGTGTAGCCTCAAACTCCATGGGACGGCTGGGACCTGGCAGGCTTACACCCCGGCACCCACACCCTCACGCCCTCACACCCTTGTGCGGCTCCCAGACGCGGGGAACGGAACGCCAGCTGCTGCAGGTACAATCTTTCGTACAGGTCGGTGGCTTGCCGTGGCCCGTTTTGGATTTCTGGAACATGGCGACGAGTCGCTCCTTGCCCCAGGTCCTCAGGTGCCCAGGTCAGTCAACCCTGGCCGACAGCCGAATTGCATCACGACGAAATCGTCAAGAGTCAAGTGAGAAATTGACGTGGCTTCCCAGTGTAGGCTTCGCATTTCAAAAATAACTGCCGCGGCCGCGCGCAGCTGGGAACCGCGATTCGAGTGAGAGAGTGTGCGCTGGACGAGGGGGTGCTGGCAAGGGAGGGGTGCTGGGCGAAGCGGTGCGGACGTTGATGCGGCTTCTGTCCCAGATGCCATGCCCAGGCCCCGTTCGTCTGAACACAGGCCAATCACAGGCCACGCCTCACGTCGATCGAGCAGCTTCTGTCTCGGGATGAAGCGCTAGTGAGCGAGCATTGAACTCGACTCCCTGCTATCGGCCCACTTTGCTCTTTGCGCTTGCTTCGAGCTGCTCGGATGCCGAGTGCAAAACCAGCGATCTTTTTCGCCCGATCCAAACAACGTCGAACCCGACCGGCGCACGCTGACTAGCATCGCCTAGTATCACCCAGCAGCCACTGTGTCTGGAATCACAGCCTCACCGTCCGACCTGGCCTACCCTGTCACCGCCGACACCGACGACACCGTGCTGAACGGTCGATGCAGACTGCTCTGTGCGACCCTGATTCCCTGCGCTGCACCGCTCCTCGCTGCGCTGCGACTCGGCCCCCAAGAGTATTTGCAATGATTTTCGAGATGTTCTACGCAGAGGAGATCGTATCCCTGACCTTGCACTCTGTGTTAGAAATTAAGGCTGTTGTCCGCCCGCGGCGCTTACCGAAAATCATTCATGTTTGCTCGATTCGATGTCCTTGCCCATGGTTGATACCTGATACCTTTACCTAACTGACTAGGAGCCCCGGCCCCGGCCGGAATCCCGACCGGCCACACTCACAATTCAACTCTTGATTTCTATGCCAAGTCTCCGGCCGCCGTTTCACGCCGAATTGAGAGCTCGCTGTTCACATTGGCTTGTAATCCCACAGTGGCGGTTTCTTTTTGCCTTTCTCGAAAGACGGAGCCAAGGGATGCTGCTTCGCAAAAAAAAAAAAAAAAAAAAAAAAATTACTTGGAACACATGGCTGGCTGGTTGAGCTTCTGGATCCGACAAACGGGACTATTGTTCTTGCTGCACAATTTCATCATCGCTTCAACAAGAATGCAGGGTTAGCTCTGAAAAGCCACACAACCTGACGTCGCAGCTTCAGCGAAACATCGAGGGTTTGCATCGAGGGTTTCGCCTTCCTTACAGAGTGGAAAAGGCTGCCTGCAGCCCCTCGCTGACAGCGCTGACATCCAATCTCAGCCCTGCTCAGCACGAAACAATTTCCAGATGCCATCCCATCACCATCTCGGAGCAACACGGGTGTCAATCCAGAAACAAAGCTATCATGGATATAGATCTATCAAGCATCACCCAACTTTCTATTTGGCTCTAGCATTAAGCTTCAGCGAGCTTGTAAACCAACAGCATTTCGGGTAGGGTATACCAACGTAGATGCCGGCACAGCATCCCATCCCTCAGAACCCCACGGTTCGATCAAGGCCATACCCGCAGCTGAATCCACAGCTGCCCGCTGTGGGCTCTCGGCTGCTGTGGACTGTAAGCTTTGTGGCGCTGGCTAGAACACAAGCGCGCAAAACGGGGGGTTGAGGCGGACCCCTGTGCACTTGAGACAAACGGTAGGATGCCACAGGGAGACACCTGCGCCAGCCCAAGCCGCCTCCAAAACCCCTTCGCCCTCCTGACATGGACTATTGTAATCTCTCTTGCCCTCAAAAGCCCCCCAACTGCGACCTGGAAGCAACACCCTACAATGGACGATTGTTGAAACGCTCCTTTGGGTATCAGAGCTAGTCACTTTGTTTTCGCCTCTCTTTGCTTCTCTCCTATCTTTTCCTCGCCAAGACTGCTTGGCAGACGGCATCTCGACTCTGATCGTCCTGCCAAGAGAGTTGACGTCCAGTCTGGGCGTTTCCCCCTAAAATGGACAAGGGCGCGAGGTTCTGTTCGCTCGCTCTCCCTCGTCTTCAGCTCGCAGGACTGTAACCGAGGATCGCCAGAACGAAACATAGAGATTCGGGAGTGTCTGGGTGGTAAAATGCTTGGCACACGAAAATCCACAGCAGAAATGATGCCCTCCCAGTTCATCCACGTAATGCTCCGGGGCGTGGATTTGCCGGCACTCGGCCGCCAAAAGGTGGCATCATGATCGATCATATTGATCATGCCCGACGGGAGGATCAAGCACGAGAGGGTGTTTATCCTGGATCTGACACTTGGGTCTATGCTGCCCGTAACTTGCGCAGAACGCCGAGCTTCCGAAAAGTATATGTAAAACTCAGAGCACCGCCCGGCTGATGATCCCTTCTCCATGTAGCTGGCCTCTGCAATACTCGCACATCCCCCACCAGGTCGCGTTCAAGCCCGGCCGCTGCAAAATTGAAAAGAGCTACAAGATTCCCATGAGATGTACAATATCTTGGAACAAAGCACATGCGTCCGAGATCCACAACACCAGCACTCCCCAAACAGACAAAACATGACAAGACATATCTTACAGATCGCCCATTTTTGCAGATTGGCTGCTGATACGGGCAACAATGAGGTCCAGCCACGCAGCCAGTCGATAGCCGGCCTTGGCAACTTGAAGCTCGATCACGGGGGCAGCCTTTTCATAGTAGTCACCACCTAATTCCTGGCCAACAATGGCCTCGGGGCCCTCGGGCAAGACTGTATTCAAGCGCGTGGCGGTTAGCCAACAAGCTCTCATGGATGGGGGAGATCGCATGCTGCGACTGCTGTCTGCAACGCGGGATGAAGCTCTGCATAGAGCAATAGCCGCCGCCGTGCCAAACTGGGGTCGTTGACTCACCTGTCGTGCAGACATAGGCATTGCCCTCCGTCGCCCACTTCAGGGCCGTAGAAGTCGGGTCGGCCAGGTCGACGGCCTCGAGCCAGGCGTCGCGGCTGGTGTTGAACTTGCCCGCGTTGATCTCGGTTGTCAGCGTATCGGCCCAGTTCTTCGCCTCGGCGTACCCGAGCCGGCGGCGCCCGTGGCCCACGAGCTTCTCTGCAATGCTGGTGTCCCAGACATGGTGCAGGTTGAGTTCAACACCATTGAACTTGACGTGAATCCCGTTGCCGCCGCGGGCAACGTCTTCGGTGTGCAACGGCTGATCTACGGCGGAGTTAGTCTAGGCCATCTATAGATGATAGCCAAGGTTCATACGAATATCTCCAATAAAGTGGATCAGGAACTTGGAGGCCACGACGTGCTCGTACACGGGCAGGGTTGGGTCGAGGAGCCGGGTGGTGTAGTTCTGAATAGCGCTCACGACGCAGCCGTCTTCTTTACAGTCGCGCTCCAGGTCTATGCCACAGTAACTCGGCGGCGAATCCTTGGCGTCAATGAAGTGGAAGATGCCTGAAAAGTGGTAGAATTTGCTGTAGCGAGCCGAGTCGGCCCAGGTAGCAACACCGGCCAGGTACTCCTGCGTGTCATTGCGCAGGAGGCCCTGGAAAAAGGAGGCTGTGTCCTTTGACACAAAGTTGCTTGCGATGTAAGCCACCGTGATGTGCCCGAAGCCTGTTTTGGTGGTGTTTTAGCTTCCGTTCACCTCGGGAAAGGGGAGTTGGCCATGAATAGCATACCGCCCCATGCCTGTGCCGCAGGCAGCGCTGTCGCGCCGATTGCCAATGTTGATAGCTTCATTTTGCCCGACTTTTTTTTTCAAATTTTTTTTAATACCTTTCTCGTCTTGGCAAGAGTATCACACCAAAAATTGGGCCTCAAAACACAATGGATTCAAGCTCGCGTTGAGAAGCGAGACAAAATGCAACAGCGGAATGATATGGAGGCGCAAACAGTCACAAGCAAGTCTCAGACTCGCCGCTTTCTATCAAGTGTTGGGTTTTTGTCAGGAGGCCGCAGGGTTGGCCAGCTTCCTTTCAGCCTGCCATCATCAGCCAGCCGCTGGCTGCTAGGCTGCTAGGTGAGTTGCTAGAGGGACGCGCTGGGCGAATCGATGCCAAGCGCGGGAAGCCTCACGTGTCGGCGTGCTGAACTACGATCGATCGAGGCTGGGCGAGATCTCGTGAGTGGCTTATCGCTTCCTTATCGCAATCAGGTGCGCCGCTCGGGAAAGTATGGCAGTTGTGGGCGTTTGAAAGCCCAGTACTTGGTGTCACGGGTGTCACGGGTGCTACCACGCTATACTTGATCGATAAACTCAATCCTCAGCGCTTGAACGGCTTGTCTTTCTCGACGGGGCGCTCTGTGTAATCGGGCTGGCGCAACTGGTCGAGTCCAACGTGGAATTGGAGCATCTGCTTGGCGCGAAAGAGCTTCGCAAAGGGATATGCCCCGCTGCGCGCTGTCGCGAAAGCGGCAAGCAGAGTTGCAAGGGCTCTCTTCCGATGGATGCGGGGTGCTGGCCACTTACACAATACCTGTCTCCTGCAGTAGCAGTGCAGCAGCGCAGGAGCTATATCGGAGCTTGGGTAGAACCTCAGCATGCAGGGACTGACTGCAATGATGCATCTTGGATTGCGACGATTATCCGTACAGACAGCCCCCGCGCCAAAGGGAGATAGGTAATGGATTATGGCGGTGTCTCCCGTGGGGTTCCGTGGGGCCCTATTTGCTAGCCTTTTCCGGGGCTGGCGTCCCTTATCTCTTTGAGATCTGCGGCGGCGCGATAAAAGGTCCTGCTGACCACTGGCCACTCGCTCTCTGACTCGAAGCGAATTTCAGGTCCAAACCTCCAACCACCTGACGTAGCGAGCGTCTGCTGAGGCCTATATTCCCGAGTTATATGAATAGGCCATCGACTCTTCCGTACCGAACCCTCTGCACACGCGACGCCTCAGATCCAAAGACACAATGGCGGGGCTTATCGCAGCCATGCCAATGGCCCTCCAGTCGCCCCAGCTCGGCGAGGCCCTGTCGGGCATATTTGGCAGTGTTAGCCTCACGGCTTGGATATGTCTCCTGGTACGCAATGCTGGGTCGTAGGGAAGACACCAGAGCATCGCTAACAGACGCCTCTATAGCTTCCGCAGCTTATCGCAAACTACAAAGCCAAGAGCGCTGATGCCTTGTCTATGAAGTTTCTCTTCATATGGCTCATGGGTGACGTAGCCAACCTTTTCGGTCCGTGACGAACCCCTTTTCCGTTAGCCCTACCCATCCTTAGGGTCCTAAGAAGATCAAATCGATATCTTGTCGCATCCGCTGTCTTATCGCTAACCTCCACCCGAACAGGCGCCCTCTGGACCCAACTCGCCCCCACGACGGTGGCCCTCGCAAGCTACTTCTGCTTTGCCGATCTCATCCTCATCAGCCAGTGCAGCTACTACAACGCGGTCAACGCGCGGCGGCGCACCCGCAAGGAGCGCCGCCAGCTCTCGTCGACGGCGACCCACGACACCGACACCACGGCCGTGTCGGACGAGCCCCACGAGGAGGACGCCCTCCTCGACCGGCGCCACCGCCGCCGCAGCGAGTCCACCGGCCTTCCGGGTTCCCACCGCCAGCACTCGGTCCGCCGCCGCGAGAGCAACCTCGACCCCCTAACCCGCATCATCACGGGCGAGGACGACTCCCCGGACAGCAACCCGTGGTTCCACAACGCCCTTAGCATCGTCGCTGTGTGGGTCGTCGGCGCGTCCGGCTGGTATATCAGCTACAAGATGGGCGCCTGGGACGTTGCCGACGGCCTCCCGGAGGCTGGGGACGGTCAGGCGGCGAATGTTCCCGAGGCGTACATCGGGATGGTGTTGGGGTATTTCAGTGCCGTCTGCTACCTGTGGTGTGTACACGCACCTGTCTTTACAATACCATAATTACTGACTCTGGAATGTAGCGCCCGCATCCCTCAAATCATCAAGAACTACCAAGAAAAGTCCTGCGAAGGCCTCGCCCTCCTCTTCTTCCTCCTCTCCCTGACGGGCAACTTAACCTACGGAGCCAGCGTCATCTCCTACTCCCAGGAGCAGGACTACTTTATTCGCGCTCTGCCCTGGCTCCTCGGCTCGCTCGGCACCATGGTCGAGGACTGCATCATCTTTGTCCAGTTCAGATTATACTCGCCCACAGTCCAAGCAAAGATGGCAAGCCCCTAAGGTTTAGCTTGCATGGGTATATACGGCAGGAAAGCGAGGAGGGTAGGATGCCTTGGGTTTGTGTCTGGGAGGGGAGAGGAGGTTGTCCCGTGCTTAATTAGGTTAGTTGGCTGGCTTACATGTGCATTTTTTGGGGAGTCGAGGGTTTCCAGACTGGATTTGCTTTTGGTTTCGTCTTGGGCGTAATCATCGCATCGGGATTTATTCCAACGGAGCGTGTTCGACGTCTTGGACAGCATTACATAGGTCATATTATCATGGGAGCGTCGATTACGGCTCTCGCCGCTTCAATCTGGGGTATTTGATTTCTTCTTTGGTAAGGTTAGTTGCCAGTCTCGGAAATTGCAAGGGTATCTATTCCCTTGCTTCACCCGTTCAAGTTGACACCAGTCCGCCACTCACCCAATAAACACAAAAGATGCTCCTAAGAAGAACAACAGAAAAGCTCGTAAGGTTCAGTAGAGATGCAATATGCTGCTGTTGATGATGATGCCGCCGCCAAAACAGGTTGGACGCCTCGTGACATTCATAACTCGCACCAAAAAATATATGCAGACCTCCCAACAGTTCCCAACACATACATACACATGAGTAACCAGTCACTCCAAAATGATCCGCCAATGCCGCCCGGTATATCTATGTTGAACGAATCCCCTTCCCTCAAAAGAGCCGAGCCAAATAACACCCATCCACCATGAGAAACTCCTCAAAACCCCCTTATGAACCAGCTGACAAGGCCACCGCCAGCGAAAAACAAAGATCACTGCTGGGGTTACAAATATTCAAACAAAAGAAATCCAAGGTGATGTACCAAATCGCTTTTTCCGCTCCTCGCTCACACCCGGCGCGTCAAAGCATTACTGCATCTTCCTCGCCTCAAACAAGCCCAGACTCAAAGCGGTATCATTCTCACCGACGTTGGGTGTCGGCTCACTGAGAATCTCCCACCGCCGGAGGTGGAAGATACTCAGGCGCTCCGGAACGGGACGGTCCTGACCCCATAGCGCCGCCGGGGTGCCCAAAAGCCCGCCGATCAGGGGTCCGGCGGCACGATTTGGGGGCCCGGCAGGCTTGTCCTTGTGGCTGAGTAGTAGACTCTCACCAAGTGTCGCCGAGAAGCTGAAGATGTAGCGCAGGCGGGGATCCGAGGTCGTGTCCTTCAGGGCCCGAACGCACATGGCGCGCGACTCTTCAGCTAGATTGTCGGCCAGGAGACAGGCAAGATCAAAGATACGACTACTCAGCGCCCTGGTATCAACCCCAGGGCCGTGCAAAGTATCCAGCTCCTGAATGAGGCCGGCGCAGATGATGAGAGCCTTAGCTCGCACCTCGTTGCTGGGCTTGCTTGTGTCGAATGTCTGTGCATGGAGAGTGATGATGTTCAGCAGGAACGGGAGCCAGTGGTTGAGCACTGGTGGCTTCGCGTCGGCGTCGGCCGAGGCAAGAATTTCCCAAAGGTCGGCGAATTTGTCAATCATGGATGGAACAAGCTGAGGCGGCCGACCCATAGAGCCACCTCTGATAATAGCGTCGACAACCGACAACAAATTTTCCGCCATTTGCAAGCTCTGCTCCAAAGTCCTATCCATTGGCGGCGGATTCCTCGGCGATGGCAGGAGATCGAGGAACCGCATCTGAGCCCGGCTTTTGAGGTGATGCGTTATCTCCGGGCTCAAGCAGGACAGCATCCCTATCCATGAGATATTCCTAGCGTCGATGGCCTTGTCCATGGCGTTTGCGAAGAGCTCCAACAAGGATTGCTGTCGGTCGGCAGCCTCCGGACTGCTCTGGTCGTTTGATGCTAAACTTATGGAAAGCTTCACTTGGCAGAAAGGCAACGTAAACTCGTTGGTGAGTTCCAAAACCTGATCGAACGTCACGTGTGTCTGATCATCAGCGGCAGGAATCAATAGCTTCGTCGTCATAAAGTCGATCCAGTTGCCAACATGCGCGTCTGGGGACTTGACGACCAACGCCCGGGCCACCCCCGTCGCATCCTTCAGCACGAGCTGCTGGACTAGCCCGAGAAGCTGGCTCTGGACGTCAGGTTTGTCCAGAGGTAAATTTTCGGTATCGTTTTGCGTCCTGGAGTAAGAGTACTCGGCAAGTGCAACGCGAACCAGTCCCAGCAGCTCTTTGGGGTTTTCTCGACATGCCTGGTCCTGAAGAATGCTGAAGCGGTAACATTCTTCAGGCGCGAGAAGACCGCCTTGTGAGATAGGGGCCATGAACAGCTGAAGGGCCTCCTGCATATACCTCGTCCGATGTGTGATATGAAACACCTGAGGTCCTGAAGCATGTGGGGCGGGCCGAGTTGCAGCAGCATTCTGCCCGCCAGACGTTTCCGATGTCGTTGCCAGTATTGTAGGCATACCAAGACAGCCGACGGACACAAGCAATGGGAATATTCTCAGAATAGATGGCCGATTTCCCAAAGTGCGCAGGTACATTAGCCATTTTGTCATGATCGCGTCGAAGTGCTGCGTGTCAAATATACGTAGACGTGTGAGCAGACCACTATAGGCTCGCTGCTTATCGTCTGCCTTGCCCCAGCAGCTTTGAAGCCGCTGGACAACGGTCTGAAACAGACGGTCCATGGTATGTCGGTCCAGGCTAGTGCCGCTGGCCAGGAGCTTCTCGATCTCCTCGTGGAGACTGACATCGTCATCCTGGAGCCGGAGAGCCATGCTATCCGACACAGGCGAGCACGCGTCAACGGGGTTGTGACGGTCGTTCAACGCGAGGTCCCGCTGAAGTTGCGTCGCCAGCTCTTCTTGCCCGGGAATCCTAGAGGCGAGTCCAACAAGCGAAGCAAGGAGCGGACGGGCGCCAACGCCTTGCTCTCGGCCAACAACCCTGAGTCGTTTGTACAGGCCCGCAAAGAGCCCCTGTACGATGCCAATGGCAGAGAAAACAAATAAATGGCGACTAACAGTGTCAGCGACGGCGGCGAGTGTCTCGACGTTCGACTGTGTAGCTAACGACTTCAGTATCTCGCTCAGCATCGAAAAGTCTTCGGCGGCTTCGAGAACAGTTCGAACAGCGTTGAACATGGCGGGTGGTAGCTCCGGACCCCGACCCCCATCCTTCTCCTTCTGTTCAGAATTGACAGCCAACCCATCTCGGAGCCAAGTACCAATCTCGGCTTTGAGTGATCTGCTGCTCAGTGTAATTCTCTTAGTGAGCTTGTTGATGTGTAGAGGCTTCCGCTGGAGAATCGGATCATCCATCTCTAGCGGCAATCCCAAGGAGTGTCGCAGGTGCTTGATCGCCAACTCTGTATCCCTTGCTTCGTCCTCCACACTGAACGATGCACGTCGGAGCATCCCGCCCCTGATGCTTTTCTGGGACTCGGCAAGAGCGTTCGTTGGCAGCTCGACGAGCAGGCGTGTGCCCCCCGGCCCATTCGGCAAAACATCTTGCGGGTCGGTGACGCCGCCGCGGGCCATGAGCCACTGGACATAGCGGGGAACGGAGAAGTTGCCAGACCGGACAAGCTCACAGACAAGGTGGTACAGGGCGTTCTTCCGCCCCTGTTCCTCAAAGCCATCCGCGTCTAGAAAGTCCAAGATGGCCGTGGTAACATCCATACCAAACGTACCCCCCCAATGTTGCAACATTCGGCTCGTGACGAAAATTTTGGCCAAGCCGGGCCTGTAGAGCGAGGTGCACCACTCAAGAAGGGCTTTTACGAGTGACAGCTTGTCCTTCGAGAGCCCCCAGCACTGGGTAGTGAGTTCATCCGACATTGGTGACTGGAGGGTTCCATCCAGCAACCTCACCAAGATATGGCGAGTAGCAGGCTGAGATCTGTTGGCGGACGCTACAAGCTGCTCATTGCGGTAGTTGATTGTTACGAAAGCATTGAAACGAATCTGGTCGCCGGGGGGTAAAGATGCTTTGAGGGTATCGCGATACTTGGACCAAACGCCCGGAGAAACAAAGTTCTCCGGGCTACTCAAAATTAGATTATTAACAAGGACGGTTAGTTTAGAGAATAGCGGCAGGAGCAAGTCCTTATCTGGGTGACTTTGAAGCTAATCAAGTGTTAGAATGATGTCTTGGAGAACGTCCAAGGGCTACTTACTACGTGATGGTGGCTGATGAGCGCAGTAATCAGCCGACGACCATACTTTCGAAGTCGAAGCAAGTCTTTCCAGTAAATCTCGGTAAGGAGCATCCACATAGGTAGCCTGGACTGTTGGGTGTTTTCAAGGTTGGAGACCAGCCATTCCATGTAGTGCTCGCGGTCTAGTAAATGCTCGGAATAAAGATGCGTAGCCAGTCGAATTCTGTCCAAACGTTAGAAGGCGTCTATCCCAAAGAGCCGTAAAATGATACACTTACGCGTAGCCAACCTTCAGCTTCCACTCCTCCTCCTCAAAGCCAAAGACAACATTTTCGACAAATTGCTCGACAAAAACAGTCCAGTCCTTGTGCCACTTCGCCTCGCCTCCTATGACTAGCGAGCCGCTCACGCCCTTCCTTTTAAAGGCACGGATTTCATTGGCACCCACGCACTTGGCCAGCCAGACGGCACGGTCAGTCGGCACATTCTTGTTGAGACACTGTTCCAAAAGAATTTTACCCCTGATCCCATGGGGTATCGTCCGACTGAGTCGGCGGAGCGAAATGGCCGGATTTGCCAGATCCTTCATCCACACTTCCCTCTTCGTATCGGTAAGGGTAACGCGCGGGGGCGGTTTGAAAGTTGATGGTGCCGTGATCTGCCCCCCATGCCTCCGTTCCCCTATCACATTGGTGAAGACGCTGGATAGAGCATTCAGACCGCTCTTATGCTTGAGTGCCGCAAACAATATTCCCTTTGCTGACGATGTCTCAGTTTGCGCAACCGGTGCCTTGTCAAAATAGCCCTGACGGATTGCGTTCTCCGAGAATTGGTCTTCGGGATGGTTGCCGGTCCATGGGAAGAAGTCTGCGTAGCCGACCGATGGCGGAGGACCGAGATTGCCCGCACCACCACCACCTGATGCTGGCTTTGACTGGAAATCGTTCTTGGCATGCGTGTAATAGCGCGGCGCGATAGATGGCACCTCGACGGTATAAGGCTTCGGACGGGAGTCTTTCCGGACCAGGGGGGCGGTACTCGAGGGTACCTCCCGGCGGGGCATGTCGGCGGTGAAGCGCTGGCGGCGCGGGGGCAACGGTAAGGGGGCATCCGGGTCGACAGTCGGTGCACGGGTCGAGAGATTGGGACTCATGTCGCCGAGATCGGAGGAATCGGTCGGGGGCATTATGCGCGACGGAGTGAAGGGCTTGGACGAATCGATTGTGTTCGGAGACTCGCTGATGCCGGCATAGTTGACGGCGTCGGCCGCCGGATCGTGGGACAACTCCAGCTTAAGGCGCGACCCGCCGCGGCGCTGGAGCCCGGGGCGATTTTGAGTGCCATCGCTCGGCTCCGAGGGGCTGAAGTCGTGAAATGTGGTCTCCTTACGAATCGGCGACGGCGGCAGATAGGTGCGCTGGCGCGCGGCGGCGGCCTGGCGCTGCGACAGGCTCGGGCCGCTTAGCTTTCGTGAGGGCTGTCGCTGCTGGACGCCCAATGGGGGCCGGGAGGTCATCGCTGGAAGATGAGCCGATGCGCCATACCGCAGGATATCGAAGAACTGAGACTGGAAGGGCGATGGAAGGCTGCGATGGTGGAAGTGCCGGTCAACGGTCGACGGGTCGTCGAGGCTGGAGTGAGATGGGATGTGGTCGGAACCTGGCCCCTGCCGGAAGAATGGGGCGGCACCTTAGTCGTAGGTCTCCCGGCGAAAAGCCACCCAACGGGCTCACAGCGCCCCCGATTCGGCAGTGCCAGCTCGGTCAGGTCCAAAGACTAAAAGGGTCATAAAAATGATCAAAATATCGAAGGCGGGGGAAGTTGCACAACGAGGTCAAAACGGCGAGGATAAAGGCCCGCGGCCGAAGCTGAACACAAAAGGTGCGGTCCCAAAAACGACGGTCCAAAGGTCAATCGAGGTAATCGAGGTAGTGGAGGGGGTACGGGCTCTACTTCGCTCTCAGATTTGTGGTCGGGTTTCGAGCGGTGGGAGCACGAGCGCTCCAGAGGACGAATGGAATGGCGTGCGCTGTGCGGGCTGCGGACAGGCTGGGTCTGCCTGCAAGGATGGGATTATATGCCCCGGCCGCAACACCGCACCTTCTCGTCAGGATTGGAGGACGGCGCCACCGTTGGTTGATCGTGCACGGTGCGATGTGCGATGTGCGATGTGCGATGTGCGATGTGCGATGTGCGATTGACAACTTGTTAGGTAGGCAGCTGGGACCTCATCCTCTTCCTCATCACCCCCAACATGGTTTCCCAAGCGCTTTCTAGTTGATGGCCCGGTGGAGTCATGTTGAGTCCTGCTGCCACTCTCCGAGACCCGGTATATGAGCTGTGCACACTCGCACAGAATCTGTCCCCGCCCGCATACAGCCTACGGTTTGAAAGGAATCAAGGAATCGACCTGCCGGGTGTCGACTGCGTATGCCCGCGTGCCCGCGTACTGCCCGCGTACCTTACGTAGCAGGCCTGCGACCCAGCGGGTTGACATCGCTGTGGTTCGCCGCAGCAGGGACAATTCGCCGCTAATATTCAGCAAGCGAGGAGATCCGGTCCTGCCGCACGGGGTGACGGGGTGCCTTGGCTCGTGGTAGGGTCGCCTAGGTGGCCATCGAGCCAAGGAACCGGAGGCAGGCAAGCTTGGGACCCCAGGCCAGTGAGACGGCCAGTGCGACGTCCACCTGCTTTCCCGATGGATGCTCCAGATCGTGGGTGCGAAAATGGAGATAGCCGTACGAGCCGTCCCTGTTGCTGGTATATTGGTCATGATAAGAGAGACTGTTTTGTCAACGTCGACGGCACCTGCACACTGCCGAATCAGGAGTGCCTGACACGCTGACACGCCCTGGGTTTTTGCATCATCTCGTCCAACGCGAAAAAGGAATTTCAGCCAGCCATACCTGACCATCCCCTTCGACCCCTTCGACCCCTCCGTCCCCTCCGCCGCTGCACGGCAGCGGAGTTGAGCTTTTGGGCCGCCTCGAGCTTATACAAGCAATTACCTCATACCTCACATCGCGCCGAGCCCCGATGGAGCCTAGGTGGTGAGGCCATGTTGGTCGTTGACTGATGCTGCCCCAATCCGGGAGGTTGCACTGCACGCACTGCACCGCTACACCATTCCTGGCGGTTCTTCCCAGGCGGCCTGAGACCCGCCCTCGCTGGCTTGAGTAATCCCGAAGTCGGTATCCATTCACATCCCAGATAAGCCCGGCGTCACAGGTCTGGCTCTCTCTGCTTGTCCCACGTACTGTTTCTGAGGAGATGTGACGAGTCTAGCCATTTTCCATCGCGGCAGTATGTCCCTTTTGGACTCGCACGTTCCCGAGTTGACCACTCGGAAGATGGGGTATGGTTCAAGTGAGTGCGAATGCCCGCAGGTGGCAAACAATCGTCCTCGAACAGCATGCTTCTATCTCCACACTGGTGTCGTTGAAATGGCGCAAAGTGGTCCGGAAACACATTGTAGTTCCGCAAGGAAGGTTCCGTCTGGGGTAGGTACGGCAAAGGAAAAGCGCGGCAAATCCGTGGGTTTAGCAGGATGGCGGTTACAGTGGAGCCGCAGCAGGCCACCCGTGTAGCCTCTAGCCTTGGCCTCATTCGTGTTCGATTGGGAATTCAGCGCTGTCTTGTGCTTCTAGTAATCACTTCTCCCCACAGCCAGATAGAAATTAGAGGCTTCTGGGAAAAAACACGCGAGCCGACCACAATGGCTACTAAGAACCTGAAGGATATGCGCCGGCCGGACTTGAGTAAGCCCGCCCCTGATCTCGAGTTGCCGTCGCACCTGCGGTCGCGATCGCGACGCCCTCGAGCTTCCAATATCCAGCCTGCTAATCAGACATCTCGGTGCAGTCATCCCGTATCAAGAACCGGCCCCGAAGGGCGACAGCGCCGAGTTCGGATCGACCCTCTCGTCGACGTTGCCCATGGCCGCCGTCTTCATGCGCAATCGCTACGTCGGATGGTAAGCTTGCCCTCAATGCCACCTCCAGTCGCGCTTTCGCATCCGCATCCGTCATCTGCCCGATATTATGGCATATTCGCGCCAATGCCCACTTGTGCCGTTCGGACTATTCCAACCAAACTTCATCAAACAACAGACAACTAACAAAAGTTGCTTACAGGGCCGCCGTCATCTTTAGTGTACAGAGCTGGCTCGGCGAGAGCGAGGATTCGAAGAAGAGCAGCAGCACACCCGGCTACTTCACCGTTGGAATGTCATGTAGGGCATTATATGATCTTCCCCCTTTTCTGCGTCCGAAAGCTAACGAGCTGATAGTAATGTCCCTCGCCGTTACCTATCTCCCCCTCTTCCTTCCGCCCACACCGGGTCAGCAAAGAGCGAGCGCAACAGACGCACCAGCCCCCGTTCCGGCATAGAACAACGGAAAAGGAATTCAGAACCAAACCCGGCCCAGTGGTGGTGAGATAGGCCTATCGACGTGGTCCAACAGCAGTGCATCATGCCAGTATGTGTGGAGCTGGACACGATCGATTGTACAGTACATAGTACACCTCCAGCACAAATAATATGGATGCTATAATGATTTTTTTTCTGGACTATCCTCTCGACACTCAGTCCCAATAGAGTTCAAGCTGTGGTCGGGAATACTCCGAGTGGCGGAAGATGTCGCCATGCACGCAGTGATCATATCGGCCTTTGTCAGCAACCAGCCTCATCGATCTTTTCAGCCTCCGACAATAACGCCCTATGAATTATCTTCATGAGATCTTCCAACAAACCACCCCGTGTTTATTTGCCTAGCTCAACATTGAGCTCTGCAGTCAGGGGGTTTTGATGAGTGCCAGCTTCAAACTCTGGTGTATAGGCCCAACTTCGAATCCATCACCTATTGTGGAGCAAGTATTGAATCCAGTAGCCACTGTCCGTATATAAATGAAACGACAATCTGATTTCTGTATCACGTAGACTTGTCGGGAGTTGTTCCATCTCCAGCCCCAGTTGAAACGCCTCATTGCCGCGCCACAGCTGGAACATTGTGTGATTATGTAATGCTAGTATTGGAGTTCAGCGATCCTGAAACCGCCTGTGCACGAGAATCGCACCACACCTCGGCTTCCACATTCAGTCAACCTCTTGCCGCTCAAGAGATTCTGTGATGAATCGCAAAATGATCATTTCTTCCTTTGCTACTAACTCTCTCATTTAGTATCTCATTGGTTTCCTTGAATGCAAATGTTCATTTCATTTTCCCCACAGCTCAAAGCACCAATGGCGATGCACCGCCACCATTGAATCGCGTCCTCAAGCCTGAAACTCCAAGCTCAGGGGCGACCCGCCCCCGCGACCCAGGAGAAGGAGTTTCAGATGCGACGGGTTTACCGCTTCGTGCGACTCGTCGGATCACCGCCTCCTCTCTTCTTCTTCTCTCTTATTCTCTGTTCGCTTCTTTTTCGTCCACTTTGCTATTGTTCGTGGTGATCTTCGTTGCATCTCCGTAATTCTCATCCTCCTACAGCTGGTCTGGATCTATTCATTTTCCTACGTATATACTCTCTTTCCAGCAGGCGACTGGTCGCATTGAAAGCCATTTTCCCACCCGCTACTACGACCCTTCAGGATATCACAGTCAAGATGAAGCCCGCCAAGCTCGCTGCCGCCGTCCTGTCGCTATGCGTCTCGCTCGTCAGTGCCGGCGTCGTCATCACCCCTATCAGGCAAGAGCAGGTCGTCGCCAAGAACTCGGACGACTGCTTCTTCGGCGTCACAACTCCCCAGGGATGCGGGTGAGTCTTTGTGAACTTGAGAAATCAAAGCCTGTGTGTGGCGAAGCTAATCGAACAACGATACAGACCTCTCCGAAGCTAACGAGACAATCGACGCGGTGCGCGCACTCGGGAGTTGGTCCGGCATGGGGCTGTTGGTATTGATGGCATTGATTGGTTGGTAATGGGGCGTACGGAGAATAGCGGTCCACGTTGAAAAGAGGGGGAGCCGCGAGAACCTGTGGACATAGCCACCGTCTCGCCGGGAGGTTACTGAGCCCCTGAGGAAAGAGGGGGCGCACAGGATCTCCGAGTCTTCAACCGTTAGGCGGTTGGTCACCTTGGATTCAAAACCAGGTTCTCGGCTCTGGGCTCCGGGTGCATGCAAAATTATTCTGTTCAAGCTTCTGTTCAAGCTTCGCTTTAGTTTTTAACTTCTATAAACCATACACGCCTTGAGCGTACTCTTCAACCAATGTATACTTAAAACATGGCTCGGTGTCACGTCAACAAATGAATCCCAATGTCTCTGGTATGAGAAGTGATGGGCAAAGAGCTAACTTTTCGCTGAATTAAATCCGCCGCTAAAATAACAATGCTTTCTATGTTATCGACCATGCGGCAACACTAGATATGCTGATGGAAACCAGGTCCCAGGCTTGAAAGTCCAGTTCGGTGGCCTCGGACAGCGCAGGAGGCAACCCTCCTTATTGTAAAGGAGGAAGGAAAGAACCGCCAAGCTTCTTTCTACAAACTTAAAGGAGTGAGAAGGGGCGGCCGGGTATTGCCATATCCCGCTTCCCTTCACTTCTTTGAGCCCCGTCCGCCCCTTCCCCCCTTCCCCTGACCTGCCTTCGACCCTCCACTACCACCCCCGCTCACGCCCGGCACCATGATAGTGACCTTGCCGACAGGCACGGAGTTGAATGCCTCCTCCACCTTGAGCCCCTTAATCAACTCGACCTCACGCGGCCACATTTTCTCGGGGTCCGCCGCTCCCTCGTCTAACACGCCCTTCTTCCCCGCTAAGGCCCTCCACCTCTCCACGATGTCCTTGACTGCCTTGCCCTTTTTGGTATTCCCCGGCTGTAGCTTCACCTTGTACTTCATCTTTGCCATAGCATTCCACGGCGCACACACGGGAATCACCTCGAGGATCTCATCTCCCACCAGCGGCGTGCCAACAAGCGAATCAAGAGGCCCCATCTCGATAGTCTCAGCGTCGTCCAACGTCTCAACGCCTTCCTCGAGCATCATCCGGCGGATCTCCTCGTGCTCGGCGATTTGCTTCTTTTGGCGCTCCAGCTGCGCCCGCCGGCGGTCCTGTACTGCTGCGGCTTCGGCTTCGCGCTGGGCCTTGGCGGCGGCTTCGGCCTCAACTTTTTGCCGGGCGGCTGTAACTCCGAGGAGAGACTCCATCAAGGCGCGGTCGTCTTTGTCCTGGTCCTTGTACTTTGCGGCCATCTTCTTTGCCTTGCTGCGCTGACCGCGCTTCAGGGGGCCTTTTTGGCAGGCTGGGATGTTGTTGACGGGGTGCCCAAGCGAGACGACGGGGTGGCAATTGAGGGAAGCTCAGGCTCATCTTCTTGCTCAGATTCCCCTTCCTCTGATGAGTTATCTTGTTCCTGTTCCTGTGGAGTGGGCTTGGGTGGCTCTTCGGGTATCTCAAGTTCCCCCAACTTCTCTGATGGTGGCTCGAGACTTCTAGGTCCGTCGTCCTTCTGGTCTTTCGCCCCACGTGACTGCAGAGGGTTGATTCTCTCCTCGTCGGCATCGCTTTGGTTCGCCTCCTCGTCGCTCTCTGAGTCCTCGGTTGTACCCTCTTGAAACGTGTCGGCTTCTGACGCAGCACCTTTGCCCTTAGATTCCGCTCCTTTACTATCAGAGGATGCTGACTCCGCTTTATCAGAATCATAAAGCCTGTGCTTAACGTGCTTCACTTTACTCTCGTCGGAAATCTTAAACATAAGACCGAACCCCAGCATCAGAAGTGCTGGTGGCAGGAGATTACGCTTTCCCCGGACCATGAATGATCTTTAAAGCTCAGTGTCAGCAACACTCTCAAAGTCATTCATATGACGCGAGAAGACGAGAAGTGAGGATGCATACCCTACTCGCAGATACTCCCCCGCCGGTGCGGCCTTGGACACCTGGTCCGCATGTACCCACCACGCACCCATCCCAGCTTTCGAGTCCCACGCACTGGAGCCTATTTTCGGGTTTAGTAGATATAGGGGCAGGCATGTTTTGGGTGGGGGGTCCCTGCGTTGGAATACGTACAGCAGACTGATAGATTTCCGGCCTGTGTGAGGGTTGAGGGCGGAATGGGGGCTTCCGGCGTCTTAGGGTTGTTCTTGATGATAACACTCGATGCGCCGTGCATGTCTGCGTGGACGTAAACGTCGCCCTTTCTCAAATACCGCTTGTAGAGAATCTCATTTTTCTGAGCATCATGGCCGCCGAGAACCAGATAGCCATCCGATGAGATGAACCATATGAATTTCTCAAACCACATTTGCTTCCTGATCGGCTGGAGGATTGGCTTTTCTTGCTTGAGCCCCTTTCTGAGGTCCTCAGTGATCTTTTGCTCGGCATTCTTCAATGCCATGGTAGACTGAAGGACGGTCTTTTTCTCCTTTCCAGCGGCTGAGCGTTTTTGCTCGTAGTATTCTCTTGCGTTGTTCCACGGTGTTATCTTGAGGTTAATATCGACAGTTAGACGCTTATCTACTGACTTGGCTTTATCGGCCTCGGTATCATCGATAGTCTCCTCGTCTGTGTCGTAGTCGAAATCATTGTCATCCTCGGCGTCTTCCTCTTCTTCTTCTTCTCCGAGGAGAAGAGTGATGATATTTTCATTCAGCCGCATTGGCAATTTGATGAGCTCAGCGACAGGATTATGTTGTCTCTGCTCTCGCTCAACGAGTTTGTTGACGTCCTCCCAATCCATACCCTGCTGCAGTAGGCCGTTTATGGCATCCATTGCCTCCTGTACTCTCTCTACATTAGCCTCAATGGCGGCCGCCTTACGCAGATTGAGATACTGAATCTCCTGGAGTCCCTCGATCCGCTTGTTCTGGTCCTGCCGAGCAGCGTCTAGCTTCTTTTTTGCCGTAGCCTCACGCTCCTGGAGCTTTGACTGTAGCCTTTGCCCCTCGAGAGATGAGAAGAACTCGTCAACTGTCTTGTTGAAGCCATCAAACGGTAGGACGTGGCAAGTTGGGTCGTCCCCAAACTGCTTTGGAAGGAAAGGCTGGAAGTCTTCGTAAAGAAGTTTCTTAGTTTTGGCAGCCTGGGACGTCTCTCCATCAACACCCGAGTCAGCCGCGTGCGGACTAGGCTTGGCAATGATGTAACCCTTTGCCTTGGATGAGCTTGTTATTTCTTCCAAGATGGCGCGCGCCTGCTCGAGCGACCGGAACAAGGAGCCGGCCAGGACTTCATTCTCCAGAATTTCAGTTGCCTTAGTGGCCGGGTTGAAATCTGTGAGTCGGAATACATGCTCAACAAGAACCGGTGGTAGTTCGGTTATCGTTGTTGCCAATCCCCTCCTCAGCTCGTCTGCGCCATTCTTTTTGACCTTTTTCCCAACTGCTTGTTCTGCTATCGTCTTCAGGGCCCGAGCCAGACGTTCCTTGGTCAATGGCGGCACGCCTCCAAAGTTCTGCCTGTTCTCCAGGGTGTATGTCAAGCCCACCCGTTGGGGTTCTTGGCCCTCCCCCTCTGGGACATTGCGCAGCAATGCCAAGATTGTGAGCGAGGCGTCAGTCAGGATGATATTCCCGCTCGCAAAGAACTCGACGTATAGCCGATATGCGCCATCACTGAACTGGAACTCGATGATACGGTCTGTGCCTATCTGCGACACAGAGGTGACTCGCCTAGTCTTGAGGAACTTGCGCAAACGGATGACGAAGTTACTGGGCGCCGGGGCGGTTGTGCGTGCGAAGTCAGTCAGGTGGCAACGGAAACCAGAATCGATGAGAAGCTGCTGTCTGTTTTCCGGCTTTGCGAACTTGAGAAGGAGGATTTTGGAGCTGAGGTCGTAGATGTTGGCCAGGCGCAAAGAAACGAGCGACTCGGAGAGCTCGTGAGCCACAACCTGCAAAGGGGGAGGTCAGCCTGTTTCGTCTCTTGTGGGAACATATCGGAAAGAGGACGCATACCCTGACATCAAGAGATGAGAATCTCTGCTTCATATTTTACTGTTTCTACAGCGTCGAGCGGACGTGTTTGGTACCCTCAGTAAGGATGCAGAAGCTTGCGACAGTTGCATCTGGATGCCATAGCCATAGCGGGGTAGGTATGACATCTACCCCGTATAGCCGGTGGTTCAATGTGGGGTTTAGATACTGCCCCTCATCGCTCCTCAATGACACACAGCTACCTAAATCCCCCAACGTTGATGACAACGAAATAATAAGGTAGCTCCTTCCATCTTGGTACCGTCTTCTAGAAACAACCATCATTCAAACACTCTATCTGCAGATAGGAGCCAGAAGATGGAATGTGTTCTTGTCTAGGGGGTACTCGAGAGTAGAATAGCTTAAGGCGGATGCGTGGGGCAACTCATCTTCAACTTATGGATTTTTCACGCATACCTACTGGCACCCGCCAGCATTTCGTCGCCGAACTGAGCCGTGATACTTCCTGCAGCAGCTTGGTTGGGGGGTTTGGCTCCCGGCATTCAGCTCCCAGCCTAAGCCAAACCACAGCCGTAGGCCGGCTTTCACTTTGCAGCTGACTAGGTGCTTTAAACTCCCATATCGCCAGATGTGAACTCTCATATGCAGCCAGCTTTTAGTAGGCACCCCCCGAAACTAGGGCTCGGCAGACTAGGAATATGCTTTTCATGTTGATGGCATGTGGACAAAGGCTCCCTTGCAGATCAACTGATCATCAGGCGGAGACACAGTAAGCAGTGCTTTGGTAAGAACAAAGAAGTACTACGTATGTATGTATGTACACAGTTGGTCAAGATGTTTCACCCACATTCAGGAAGGAATTCGTTTCATGATGACTTCAACCGAGACATCAGCAGCACAGGAGTCACAAGAGAACAACTGGTACAGCCACCGCACATAGAAACTTCACTGCAAGAGAATAGGCAATCTGCCTTTTGAAACTGCCAATCCCCTCATTGGTGGTTGGAGGATCCTGTTGGGGCATTTCATGAATCTCGGGAATGAACAGGGCCTCTCTGCTGAGGCTTCCGGGGGGTGGACTTTCGAAATCGCTTCCAACAGTTGGCATATCCATAACCCGTGAACCCTTAGCTCGAACGCTGAAATATTGGGAAATACTAGCAAATACTAGCTCGTAGCTTGTCGTTTGTCGTGGGAAATGGCAGTCGCCTCGCTATCGACGATCTGGCCACAGTCGTTCGCAACCGCGTCGAGAAGGCGGCTCACTAGGCATGTGACATCCCGAGACAGGGGCACGGGCTAGCCCGGGTCAGCAGCGCACCCACACCGCCTAAGCGAGTGGGAACCGGTGGGATGAGGACCAGGAACTCAGGGGAAAGCAGTTGCTATGACAACATGTCCTGGATATTGAATGGTGGAGTGGGGAAATTCGTGGAGGCCCTCAGCACTCAACAAAGGAGTCGTGTTCA
The DNA here is from genome assembly GCA_030549175.1 of Lasiosphaeris hirsuta. NCBI lineage: Eukaryota > Fungi > Ascomycota > Sordariomycetes > Sordariales > Lasiosphaeriaceae > Lasiosphaeris > Lasiosphaeris hirsuta. Next base: position 1,564,064 of record JAUKUA010000001.1, read on the forward strand.
GTCGCTGCGGACGAAGCCCGATGCGATAGGCAGGGGAGCTCCACGTTTTACATCGTGTCATGCTGGTGGTCAATTGACTTTTTTTTTTTTTTTTTTTGCAAGCGGCGGTGGCCGGATTTCTAGCCCAGTCTCTGGCAAAGCTGACGGGCCGGTGGTGGAACGGCGGAAAAAGCAAGTCCAACGCCGGCTTCTCGTCGAGTTTCTCACCGTGGCCTTGCCCACCCATCCTGCCACCACACTATTGGGCGATCCAGACTTGCATGAGCCGTGGAGGCCTGCGGCGCCGAGCAATCCAATCGCAGCCGCCCACGATGGTGGAAGCCGCACCATCAGCAAGAGAGAGGTTGGGAGAGCGAGCCGAGAGCACCAATTGATCCCCAGAGCTGCTGATGATCAGCACTTTAGGCCTCCGTCCTGCAGATTCTGCTACTGCAGCCGAGGGGGTCTTGAGGGGGGCTCTAACAAAGTGCAGATAGAACTCAAGCAGCTCGCACCACCTCTGCGAATTTGGTCAACTGCTCGTCGACATCTGTCTGGGTCCCGTCTCCCAACCACCCATCGTAACCTATCACAGCAATTGGCCCACTGGGCAAACGCGCACCGCAGTAACCCGAGATCTCCTGTGCACCCCGAGTGTCTTGGCCGGCTCGCCTCCACCTAAGCTTGTCAGCCTGCGCGGGGCCCCCTAGGTCCGTGGCGTCCAGGTGCAGTTGTGAGTGGAGCAAGCCGGATGCCAGAGAGATTGGGCGGATCATCGCAACTCGGAAGCGCCAGTTCTGCTGTACCCACTGCCAATGGCGTCGAAACGGCCGCTATGGAGTGCTGCATTGCCGGCCTCTGCGACAAGCAGTTGCCAGCAATCCCAATCGCTCGAATTGAGGGGGTTGGCATGCTGCTTCCTCTCCTGGATATTGGGAACGGGGGAAATGGACGGGGCCGAGGGACGCCGTCAATCTCGCCGATGCATTGTCGCGGTAAACGCGATAGGTGTGTGCGTTTTCAGCTCCCATCGAACGAAGCTGGGTCCCGGCTCCTTGCTCAGATGGGCCTCAAATTGGCCAGTGGCTCAACGCGCTTTTTCTGGCTGGGCCCCGGAGACGAGTTTGACAGGGGGCTGGGGGAGGCCCGCACGGTCGAGCAATCATGAGCGTCTGCATGGAGACAAAACCGGGGCCGCTAGACCGATTTAGTGTGCAATAAACAAGTCATTCCCCACACCATGTAAACAGAGAGCTCGGGAGCTCCTGCCACTGCCAGTTCGCCTGGGTGTCGCCTGTCGGCGCACAAGGACCCTAGCGCCTAGGCAGGCCGCACAGCAATTTGCTCGATCCCATTGGACTCTGACGATTGACTCCCCCGCTGCTCCTCTCCATCACAATCCCCTGCCAACCAAAAGAAGCCCCCTGGGACCCCGGCCCTAGACAACCAGCCTGCCCGCCCGGAAGCACTCCGCCCAATATTTGAACTGGCCTCGCTCGTGCAGATAGGCCCTCCTGCTTCTGTTCTGATCATCTTCTTCCAACATCTACACATCATCCACTTAGCATCAACCACAACTCCAGGCCTCTCTCATCTCGAAGAATTCGATAGAAATCAGAGCAACAGAAAACGGGTCTTTTTTTGACCGTTTTCTCACTCCTTTCTTTCGACTTCTTTCTAGAAAGAAGCTAGAGGAATTCTTCTTGTCCTCCTTTCGTAATTCGGAAGGTCGAGGAGAAGTTTGCCTCTCGCGCCGTCAAAGGTCGCCAACCTGGACTTTGAAGCCCGCGTCCCGGTCCCCTTCAGCATCTTCCCTTCATCATACAGGGAACCTGAGACCGCTGCCACAACCCAAACCCACACCCACCAAGAGCTAGAGATTAAGCTTCCCCACGCCGGACGGGAAGGTCAACACTCTTCTTTCCAAGCCCAAGCAGTTCTTCCCGCTCGTGAGGAACACCGCTTCAGCGAGGAGGAGGTCCGCGTCACTCGTGAAGAGCACGGACACCGCCGTCCCGGCATCCGAGAGGAATTCCACCGCGAGGAGCACCACATGTAAGCACAGTTTTGATACAGTCGTATTCCTTTCATTTCGGATCCGGCAGCCCCAATTGCTGCAGAAGACGGGGGAAGGCGGTTGGGGATCGCCTCGTTTGCCGGGGTTCAGTTCGTGCAAATTGCTCAGCTCCTTGATTGGCCTTGGCTCGACAACATTGCTTTTTTTCGTGCCAATTCCCCACCAAGTGACGGGGGGAGTCCCAATCACGCTGAGCCTGGCTTGTCGACCAAGCGACCATCCATCCTAGCTCGCAGCTTTTCTTTCGATTGAAAGGTGCTCGAACTGACTTTCAACTTTTCTTCAGCACCAAACCTCAGACCTCATCGTACGCCGAGTCTCGCATTGAGCTCGACAGATCCCACCGCCCTCACAACACTGCTATTGACGTTGCCGAACGTGAATACCGTGCACGCTTCCAGCCCAACTACCGTGACGAAGTCCACGTAACCGCCAGCACTGTTGACGGTCCCAGCCACACACACCGCCCTGTCTTCAAGGAGACTATCCGTACTGAGACTACTGTTGACGGCCCCACTCCTCGTTCCACATATAAGCAAAGCACCTTCGTCGACGATACCACAGTCGACGTTCCTCACTACGCACCTGTTCACAAGGAGTCTGTCCGTGTGACCGAGACCACCATCGACGCGCCTGTTCATCGCTCTACCGTTCGCAAAAACGTCAAGCTCATAGAAGAAAAAGTCGACGCCGCAAAGCATCACATCAAGTCCAAGATGGGTTACTACGACGAAGATGGTAAGTTATCCCATTACCCAGCTCTGATTTAGTCATGTTCTCTGTGTGCTTGTATACAACCAATTGTACACAGTACTCACCCAACCCCAGGCCACTACCACCACTCTTCCATCCGCCAGGGTATTCACAAGTTGGCTGACCGTGTTCTGCACCCTGAAGGCCATGACCGTGTTGAGGTTGCCGAGGTCCGCGAGTCTCGCGGCCGCTCGCGCACTGAGGAGACTACGCACGCTCCCAACACTGTGACGATCCCCTGCCACCACATCCGCCTGGGAGATATTCTCATTCTCCAGGGTCGCCCGTGCCAGGTCATCCGTATCTCGACCTCCGCTGCCACCGGCCAGCACCGTTACCTCGGTGTTGACCTCTTCACCAAGCAGCTCCACGAAGAGTCGTCGTTTGTCTCCAACCCCGCTCCCAGCGTCGTGGTCCAGACCATGCTCGGCCCTGTCTTCAAGCAGTACCGCGTCCTCGACATGCAGGATGGTAGCATCGTTGCCATGACTGAGACTGGCGATGTCAAGCAGAATCTGCCCGTCATTGATCAGAGCAGCTTGTGGTCTCGTCTCCAGAAGTCATTCGAGTCTGGCCGCGGCAGCGTCCGTGTCCTTGTTGTCACTGACAATGGCCGCGAGATGGCTGTTGACATGAAGGTCGTCCACGGTTCGCGCCTCTAACAGACCGGTCGTCCGTCAAGTCCGCGTGGCGCTCAATTGGGTACTGGAGTGTAATAGATTCATGGTGTGATTTGCTTTGAGCACTGGCCTGTGCGCTGCCGTTGCATTTTCTGTGGATCTGGGCATGATGTTTCTGAAGATTGGACAAAATTGGAAATGGGGTTATCATCTGGAGAGTTTTGGGTTAGGTAGTTCAGCAAGTTGTCTTGGTAGTTCCCCCATGTATATGAACTGTAATGGTTGGAGTTGCCTTTGAAGTGTCACTTTTTGATCTCATGGTCCCCCTTGAAACGTATTGGCCTCTCCGCCCTTGGTCTTCGACACTATTCTCAAGCTACTTTAGCTCTAACTTCATCTGCGGTTCCAAGGGAAGTTTTGCACTGCAACAGTAGATACGCCAGTGTGAGAGAGGAAAATAAGTGTTTCGTATATCTATTACATAGACTCGTCGCGTTCAACACTAGCAAAATGCCATTGATACAAAAATGCAAAAGTTGCTCGAGGAAGTAATCTGGGTTGTGTTGTGGTTGCATGAGTCGGAGCTCGGGATTGTTGTGCAGGCAGCTGACGTTGTTCAGATAAAGCCCCTAATATCCGAGACAGGCTCCTTCCTATACTGGAGCCGCTTCTGGATCTAGCCGTGAAGGAGCTCTCGATACCCTTCTCCGTGACCTTGTCCGTTCCTGACCCCCCTCCTCTTTCATCTCAGCCAGACCCACCAGCTTTGTGAATTCATTGCCCCCCCCCTCACTTGCCGCTTCAACGAGACACAGCATTTAACTTGATAAGGTTCCGCAGTCATGGGCTCTTATCAGTCGAAGCTCCCCGCCGACGTCTCGACTCACGAGAAGGCTGTCATTGAACGGCTACGCGCTCTGCAGCTTGAGAATAAACAAGACGCTGATGAGGAATACATCTACGTCAGCAGCGATAGGATAAATGAGAAGACTCGCGATCTTGCAAAGTCCCGCCAGCCGGAGGCCGTCTCGGTCTCGGTCATCACAAAATGGCAGGATACTTTACTTTCGGACCCCAAAAACAGGTGAGGATAGCAAGTCAATCTTGACTTTTGGGATTGGTTATTGCTAACATGATGGGTTTCTTGTCTCCAGACTCGCTCTCTCCGCTCTTAGTGCTGCAAACCCTCGCGACGTTTTGACCTCGCGTGCCACCAAGATCTGCGAGCCACAGGTATTCAACGTCAAGGTCCCCTTCGAGGGCGGACCCATTACCAATCAACGTAACTCGGGTCGATGTTGGATCTTTGCCAGTCTCAACACCTTCCGCGTCGCTCTGGCACAGAAATACAATTTGGACGAGTTTGAGCTCTCGCAGGCCTATCCCTTCTTCTGGGACAAGCTGGAGAAGAGCAACTGGTTCCTCGAGCAGATCATCTCAACTGCGGATCAAGATGTTGATTCCCGCCTTGTTCAGACTATGCTCCATGAGCCTCTCAGCGACGGTGGCCAGGTGTGTACATGCAGATATCCCCAATGGTCAATACACCTACGAGTTGACTAACTATCGTTCTTAGTGGGATATGATCTACAACTTAGTGTCGAAATATGGATTAGTGCCGCAGGCACTCTACCCAGACAGCTTCAACGCGAGCTACAGCAGCATAGTCAACAGCATCCTCTTCACCAAGTTGCGCGAGGATGCGCTTACGCTCCGCAAGATACTTCACAACCCGTCGACGACGGCCGAGATCTTGTCCAGCGCCAAGGCCAGGATGATGAAAGAAGTCCACACCATCTTGACCTTGACTCTAGGGCCACCCCCACCAGCTAATGAGGAGTTCGAGTGGTCGTTTACCGACAAGACGGGCAAGGCGCGCACTATTCGCGCTACCCCCAAGTCGTTTGCCAACGACATCTACAGCTCCAGTTTCCGCGTCACGTCGGCAACTATCGCCAGCATGGTGTCACTAGTCAACGACCCACGCCACGAGCCCCTGACGCTCATGACTGTAGACCGTCTTGGCAACATTGTCGGCGGTAGGCCCATCACATACGTAAATGTCGATATGGCAACGCTCAAAGCTGCCTCTGTCTCGATGCTCAAGGCAGGCCTGCCAGTGTTTTTCGGCTCAGATGTAGGCAAGTTTAGCAACTCTGCTTCGGGCATCATGGACTTGGAGCTCATCGACTATGAGCTTGGGTTCAATTTGTCTTTGCTAGGCATGGACAAGGCCTCCAGACTGGTGACCGGTGAGTCGCAGATGACACACGCCATGGTTCTCACTGCCGTTCACGTCGACGAAGCGTCGGGCAAAACGATACGCTGGAGGGTGCAGAACTCGTGGGGTAAGGATGTCGGCACCGATGGTTGGTTCGTCATGAGTGATGCATGGATGGACCAGTTTGTTTATCAGGCTGTCATCGACCCCAAGTTCTTGAGCAAGGAGGTCCGTGATGTTCTGGACAGCGGGGCGGTCGTGCTGCCGCTGTGGGATCCCATGGGATCACTCGCCTAGGGGGCCGATTATCGGTAGCGGACGAAGGGGTTTGTGTGTATTCGGAGATCAATGGAGCGGATTGGCTACCTTTTCTCGCCCGCTGGCAGGCTGATTGTTGTAGGGCGGATAACGACTTATGTGGATTGGGGTGTGTCTAGGGGTTCAAGGATACTTTTCCTCCCAGGCTTTTTGCAAGGGTGAATTTGGAAGTTGGCGGTGTGACTTCAATATCGTTATTTCAGGGGATAGGATAAGTGAGTTCCAATCATCACTCCTTAGGAAGGGGACTGGTGCACCTGTTGGGGACAATTCTTCCTGTGTGACATGGCCCAAAGGCCCTGGAGCCACACATGAGTCACGATCGCTCGGAAAGTTGTTTCTATCGGCTGTTCAATCATGTGCTTTTCAAGTGCAAGTTCCAAGATCTGAGATTACTAGTGACTGCAGATCAACAAGAACCTCACCGATGGTTCTACCTATTGTGTATCGCGATCACGGATGAGGGGGGAGGGGGGGGGGCATGAAGATGAGGAGGGTCTGAGTAACAACCTGTTATCATGAGACTGGTCGAGTCCACGCTAGCTTTTGTACACTCAGTCCCGAGGTAGAATCTCGCTGGATATTACCTGATATGACAATTTTTACCTTTCTCCCCGTCGAGAGGAAGTCACTCGCTTTGCAAAGACCACCGCCTCCCTGCTCTTGTATGTACCGTGTAAGAGATAGTGTCAAGACATCACAGTCCTACCGGCCACACCACGGTTACATCCATTCGGCACCTCCCATGCCCGGGACGGGGACGGGGACGGCACCAAGGTCTCACACATGACTCTTATCCAATACCTGTCCGCACAGAAACCGAGCTAGGGCATCCGAAGCGGCACCCACACAGGATGGAGGGTGGTCCCGACAGTGCGCACCGCTACCTCTGCTTTCCCTTTTTTTGTCTTTTCCAAATTCCCCAATCGGAGCGTAGCGCCGGCCTCGCATACGGAGCTCGTCCCCCGGGGAGATCACTCGCCTACGCCTGGGCGAGATGGAGAGAGAAGGTGGGGGGTTGCGTGCTGGAGCAGAAAAGCTGCCGATTTGACCGGCGCGAGTCTGGGGGAGAACTAGATGTGAGGATTTGGTTGGGCTGGGTTACTCGGTGCCCAATGTCATGCATGCCAAATATGGAAAATGCACATGCGGACAGGAGAGCACACCATCAGATAGTACCTGGGGGTGTTGTGCGGGTGTGGATGGGGGAATGGAAGTTTGTGTGTGTGTGTGTGCGTGTGGCTGAGAGCGACGGTTGGAAATGTTTGGAGAGGCGCGTGCGCGGAGGCGATGGTTGACTGTGCAAAAATACCTGTGCAGAAAGCAAACTCCTCGGTTTTGCAGGAGCTATCGACGCGGTGGGACAAGCTTTTCCGTCGGGCAGCCTGCTTGAATGTTCTCACTTCCTCAAGGCAGTCGTCACCCGCCGAGTAGAGAGGTGAAGTGGGGGACGAGAGCGGGAGATAGTGAGCAAGTGGGTGGGGGGGGATCAAGGTGAGGCTGCCTTGCTACCCTTGCCTGCTGCCCGTATCATCATCATCACTCAGTTGGAGGGGCAAACCTCTGCTTCTATTCATTGCCTTGTGTTGTTGTTCGCGTGATATTGCAAGTGAAACACAACCTATCAGCATGATGGCCGCCAGCGAGCAAAATACCTTGGGCTCGCATGCTACGTCCACCGCGCGCGTCACCGTCACGGGCCGAAAGGGAGAGAGGTAAAAGCTTGGTTGCGGGAGTACGCTAAGAGGCTGCACGGAGGGATTGAAGTCGACCGAGCAATCATCCCGAGCCACAATTTTATTACCTGGAGATGCAAGGACACTATTTCAGGGTCTTGGCTTATTGAAAGCTTTCAAAGTCCCTTGATCGCCGCTTGATTGTGGTTGCAGACGCTGCCGTATCGTTGTTTGTGCGGTGACGCTAGGGAGCCTGGCTGACCTTGGCCAAGCTGGTGATTCCGTTTTGGGAAGTGATATGAGTGACCCGGACGTCATCTCGACTTCACCTCAACCGACCTGCCGAGCTCCAATATGAGTGTCAATGCGACACTGGGGCAAGGCAGCGGCGTCAAGGCTGTGGCCTCGTGTCCATCATGTGTCGATGTGTCGACTGGGCAGCACAACGCTCCCAGTGGTGGGCAAGGACCTGGGCAAGGAACGGGCAGCGACTCGAACCCATCCGGCCAACGTCAACAATATTGGCCCCACCACCAACTGACGTTGTGTCTATCGGCTCTGTACATGCACAGTGCATGCTTGGACTAGGGCGAAGGTAGCTTGCGGCATCTGGACAGCCCCGAGTGCCATATTGCCCATGTTCCAGGCACATCGGAATAACAACATGTTCCCAGCAAGCCACTCTTCAGTTCAGCAAGGCGAACACACGGGCGGCGGCATCCAGCTCGACTTGTTGCTAGCTGCATGCCGAACCACCGCAGTCGCAGCCCGCCGCGCATCTTGATTACGATACACGGCTTGTCCATCTGCAGCAAAATAGAGTAGCTCGGTCAGCAAGAGAACGCGGCCGAGCCGTCTATCAAGTACTGTGCAAAGGTGTGCTGTACGGCATACTTACCAGGGCGGCAAGTCTCCGCAGTGAACAGGAACCGGGAAGAGAGCAATTTGGGCTCTCTTGAGCCAGCTTGGAGAGACATCAGGCAGACACGCCACCCGCTCAACCATCGCGCTCCATTCCTCCTCACATCCCTTCCGACGGTCAATCCCAGGCCGGCATCGCACATATAACGGGAGAGGCAGCACGGCGCAGCCTTCTCATTCGACCCCTCCTGCAGCATCCCCTCTGACCTGACCTGCTGCTGCTTGGGCTCTTTGCTGTGTCTTGCTGCGGCCCCGCGGCAGTCGGATAACGGGCTCACGGCTCGACACTCCCTCTCTCTCACCGTCTCCTTGTGTCGGCCCAATCGTGTTGGGAATTGATCTTAGCGGCCTGCCGGTGGAACAAGCTGCTCGCGTCTTCCACGAGTTCCAGAGTTCCATTGCAGACCATAGGCGTCTGTGGAAGTCTTAGCTGATCACGTTGCGCCCGCGCAAACCAAGGAAGCAGGGGGTATCTGAGCGCCCTGGCTTGTGCCCTGCCGCTTCTCTTAGTCTCCGGCCGGTCTTCTGCTGGTGACCCCGCCATCGGTACTCCCTCGTCGTTGGACCCCGCCTACTTAGGTTTGACGTAGGTATCCTCCCACCACGCTGCTGCACTGCCCCCCTCCCCGACAGACAGCCTGGAAACTCAATCCTCGTCCTTGGAACCACAGGCGGATTTTTTTTCCCCCCCCAAATCAAAGTCTCACGTGGGACCTCGCAACGCCCGCGCTCACCGTCTTCCCCGTTGAGTCAGCGCGATCCGTAGCTCGACATATCCTCCCTTCAGCAACACCTCGACCAGCAAACTTATTCTCCTGTGCGGTCCGGCGTCATAGCAACAACATGTCGGACCCCAACAGACACAGATATGGAACGGCGACGTCGGGACGGCGGTCACCGCCTCTCTACAACCCTGCGCGAGCCTCCATGCCCATCCCCCCGAGCGCCGGATACACGTCGCTCTATAGCGGAGATGTTGTCTTGCCTCCACCTCACCACGAGCATCACGATCACCACGATGCCCTAGTTTCGCGCCCGCCGCCAGACTATCGCCGAGAGCCCGCTCCAGTCACCACGACGTACGCAGTGCGAAAAGACTCGATCCCGAGAACCAGCAGCGTGAAGGATGACACCAGCCGCACACATCGTCCCGCCGCTGCCGATACGGCGACAGCGCCCAAGCGGCCCATCATCGTCACCACCAAGCATACATCTGGAAACCACGCCGCTGGGGGCGCAAGAACTGGCAGTCCGACGCGAGAGCCATACCGCGCGAGCGACGAGGGACAGTACTACTCCCAGCCCGCTTCCTCGATCAACCGCTCGCGAAGCACCACACGAGCCGCCCCCTATAGCGCCGCCATGGACAACGACGAGTACCTACGCCTAAAGGAGAGGACCGAGCATGACAGGCTACTCAACCCGCGACCTACCGATCCGTACCGCTCCTCGCGCCCTACCGTGCTCTACGCCAACACACCTCACCGAACTACCACGATGGAGTTCGACGATGAGGGGTATGAGTACACAAAGCCGAGCGACCTAGCACGGTACGACCTCGATCACGATAAGCCCCGCAGAAGCCGCCGCGAGAGCCTCGATCGATACTACCGACCCACTGTCAGCGTCACTACCGACCTCGCTTCTCGCCCCTATGAGCAGAACGAGAGGCGGCAACGAGGGCCGCCCCCAACAACCTGGGGCTTGGACAAGATACCCCGAGCGCCCTATGATGCCGCCCCCCGCGTGCCCGCAGGTGGCATATACGACGGTGCGGGCACTCGCATGCCCATCATACCTCCAACCGCGCCTCTTGTTCCTGATGTATCACGTCGGACAGGCGTTCCCGAAGCCCCCAGAAGTCCCGAGCGCCCCGAGCGCCGCGCGGCCTCCCGTACACGCCCTATCTCGCTCATCCAAGACTCGTCAGGCCGGCCCACCCACCATGACGACTACTATCGCAGCCGGGAGGACGAACTGATACAACGCGAACTTCGCGAGAGGGATCTCTTCCAGGATGACCGCGTTACGTCACGCGGGTTCGGCATCCGAACTGACGAGCCCGAGGAACATCATGAACACCAACGACCCCTCGAGAGTTCGTACCGGGACGATCGCCGTGAGCGGCAGGGGTTGCGACACGAGACACGGGGGGAAATCAATGACCGCGAACCCAGAAAGTCTTCGTACGACGACCTAGACATTGTGAGGAGGCGAGACTATGAAGATCTTGATCGGAGGAGCCACCGCGATCGTGACTACGATCGTGACCCTCGAGGAGATCGCGAATCCAGGACGGATGACGATGTCGTGCGCGACCGGAGGGACGGCAAGGGCAAAGAAACCGCCCTTCCAGAAGACGATCGTGACACCAGGAAAGACAAGCTTCGTGATAAAGTAGCCGCTGGGATTGGCCTGGCTGCCGCCTCGGTGGGTCTTGTGCCTCCCCCTAAGGATAGGGACGATAGGGACGACAGGGACGATGGAGACGATGCGTCATCCTCCTCCAGGAGGCGCAAGGACGGGTCCGCCGACCGTCGCCGGCCAGACGATGAACCTCGATCTCGAGCTACCCGTAAGGAACCTCTGCTTGGGGATGAGGATTTCGAGATCATCGATCACCCTCAGGAGCGTGATCATTCTCGCAGGGAAGACTCGGCCGAGACCGGGAGTAGTCACCAAGACCGCAATGACCTCAACGGCGAAGCCGTTGCGATATCGAGAGATCACTCGTCTTCAACGGATGAAGGGAAGCCGACAAGGAGCCGTCGACGACGCCGTGCCTCGTCTGCCTTCAATCCAAATGATACGGATAGCTTGGCGATATTAAAGGCTCAGATAGCGGAGCAAAATAGGGAGAAGGCTCAGACCACCGAAAAGCAAACACCCGCAGTTCGGGAACCTTCTCCTGAGCGCAAGTCCTCAACGGCTCCCGAGCTCCCGGCAGATACTGATTCTACCCCGGGGTCTCCAGGGGAGGAAGAGTCAAGAGGTCGGGAGCTAGCACCCGCGTCACGGGAAGAGAAGCAAGTTCGTGTCGTATCCCCGCCTCGAGACAAGGATGAGAAGAAGCCCATCAAGGGCATTCTCAAACAGCCCAAACCACAGTTTCCAGAGGAGCCAAACCCAATTCGAGAAGGTGTTGCACCTCACAAAGACGACAAGACCAAAGTCAATGTGCCGACAGGGGCCAGATGGACCAAGATCAGCCGCAAGATGGTCAACCCCGAGGCATTGACGATTGGGAAAGAACGCTTCGAGGTCCGAGACGAATTTGTCATCGTTCTCCGAGTCTTGAGCAAGGAGGAAATCCAAGAGTATGCCGCTGCTACGGCGCAGCTGAGAGGTGGGTTGCGCATTTTTCCTGCTTCTGGGTGGTTCGTTTTCTTTTTCCATCCTCTCCCCGTGCCAGCCTCCGCCGCGCCTTTCGATCTTTAACCCCGTGCATGCGTGCTTTTCCCGAACCGATTCGCCCGTGTGCTGTCGCCCATTCCTCTACCCGCTCTCACCCCGCCGTTCCTTGCGCTTCCCACGCCACCCCAACCCCTCGCCATGTGGCTCCCACCGTCCTCTCCTTTTTCTCCACCGACTTCGCTTGTGTGGTTCCGATTTCGATTGTACGTACGGCCAGGCCGTACCCGTCGACAAGTCATGTCTCCCTTTTGTTGTTCTTTCCATCTACCTTCTCAACGAGTCGAGAAATAGGAAAAATGCTGACAACCCCCACAGAACGTCGCCGTAAAGAGTACGAACGTGAGCTGAAGGAGGTTGAGCCCGCTTATGATCGTGAAGAGGATGAAGACAGGAAGAAGAAGCATCGTCAACACCGCATCGACCCCGAAGATGACAGGAGAGATCGTGAAAGAGAACGCGACAGGGAGGTACGACGTGACCGCGGTGGAGACCGGGACCGGCACCGTCGTCACAGACCAGTAGAAGACGATGACGATGATAGGTTAAAGCCTACCGAGTACCACGGACATAACCACCACCGGTCCCATCGCGAGAGGGGGCGGGAGAGGGACCTGGGCTATGCTGGTGCTGACTGAGGGGTTGTGATTTGATGAGTTATGGTTTAATGTGCCAAAAGTCTATTATGTACGGGTTTCGGCCCTGGGATGAGCGTTATGTAAGATGGAGGTTCCTGTTAGTTTAGTTTTGGGTTACGTGTATGGGGCAATGGTGTTGAGGCGAAGGGGCTGGATAATCGAAAAGCATATTTGGTCGCTGGGATGATGAGATGTTTGCTTTTTATGCCATGTTCTGCAGCCGACCTCGCGGCATCAATGATCAAGCTACAGCCATGGGTCCCAACCGATGGCTTCGGCCACTGCGGATCTAGCCGAGGTGAGTACCCAAGTTAGGGAATGTTTGGTTGGCCGTCTTAGCCTGCGCCAGACAGCAAGTCGGCTCTGGTGGCGCACCAGTAGGTCTGGTCTGTAACCATCATGGGAGGTAAGAACATCTACGCCGCCTAGGGCTGCCCATCCAATGCTCGAGAGCATGACCATGCTAGGTGATATGACGGAGAGCAACAAGACATTCAAAACGTATCGAAGTTACGGATGTCCCTCAAATGAGGAGGGTACGCCACTGGAGAGCAATGTTGTTTCTGGCGGGTTATCCAAGTCGATTGCAAGTCGAAGCCCGTAGTGCTTACCTTCGCTGAGAGCAGTAATAGTCTTGTCAAACAACTACTCCGCCAGGAACCACCACACTCTCGAGACTAGCTCTAGGCGATCCCGAGTAGCTAGGTGCGTCTCGTATAAAATGCACTTGTCTCCTTTCGCAGACACAGAACCACGGGCTGATATTAAACATCCCCAACACCCCAGACCAGCGCGCCCGAGAGACCGCATCAACACCATGAAACCCCCCAGCCTCCTCCTCGCCGGGCTACTCCTCGCCCTCGGCATGTCAGCCCGGCCTACCAGCCCACAACAGCTCCAAGCCGTCGACAACACCAACTCCCCCCTCCCAGCCCTCCCACCAAACCTCCTATCCCCCCGCCCCTCTCGCCCCAAACCCCCACCACCACCGCCGCCGCCGCCGCCGACGCCGACCCGGACCCAACCCGCGAAGAAAAAGCCATCCTCGCACACGCCGCCGCCCTCAAGGGGCGCTACGCCGTCGCCCGCGAAGCCCTCGCCGCCGCCCACAAGAAGGAGTGGAAAGCCCAGCGCGCGCGCCACAACGCCCGGGTCCGCCGCATCGTCGGTCCCGGCTACGTCCCGGGCTACGCCACCGCGGCCCAGCGGCACGAGATCCAGGTGCTGGCGGGTGTGATCGACCGGGAACACCGGGCGACGGAGGAGGCGCACCGCAAGGGGTGGAGGGAGCTGCGGGCGGCGGAGAGGGGCGAGGTGGAGCGGTTGAGGGGACGGTGGAAGGAGGTGACGGGGGCGGAGATGGAGAGGTGGGAGGAGGTGGTGGGGGTTGTGGGGGAGGAGGAGGGGAAGGAGGGGAGGGGGTTGTGGGAGGTTTTGTTTCCTGGTGAGGGGGGTGGGAGCGGGGGAAGGGGGCTGGTTTGGATGGGGTAGTTTGGGAATGAAGGGCTCGGTCGAGGGCTTGGTATCAAGCTGGCGTTCTCCTCGGTCCTGGTTCTCGTCCTCCTGGGCGTATCCGGTATGCCTCTGTCAGAATTGTATTGGTGTTGAATAAGAGGAGCTTTTTCGCGGACGTTTGCGGGCACCAGTAGATGTGTGGCGTGGCGGATTCCTTGAGTTTTGGGGTATTGAAGACCCCAAGACAGGTGGTACTGGCAAGATTCGAAGTATAGATGAAGTTTTAAAAGCCAAATCCTTGACGTCACTCTAAGTATTAACCCATCGAGAGCAACAAAGTGTTTGAGTGTTTCATAAGGCCGATACAAGGAATTGCGAATCCCTCCTCCCCCTCTTCATATAACTCTTCGTCCCTATCAACAACAGACAGCAAAAGAAGGCTAGGAGCAAAAAGAAAAGCTCGAACACCTGATGTTCTCCATTCGTGATAGCACCCAGGGTTGAGCTGAGGACCTTCAGTGTGTCAGACTGACGTGATGACCAACTACACCATGCGACCTGGTTGTTTTTATTTTTTTATTTAAATTTTTGGGCCTCTTATGAAAGCGAATAAACCTGTAGCTCCGTGAAGCAGTGGGGATTGAGGTAAATCGAGGCACAGATGGATTTGCATGCAGTGTTCTATAAATATATGTATGTCATTGCCGACCTTCCAACACTAATCCGGCTGTGTTTGATAGCCCCTTTTCCCATTGTAAACTGAGCAAATGAGATCTTTGTATTGAGAATATCTGTTGACTCTATACAGATGTAACCCCATTTCTAAAGGTTTGTCCTTCGGACGTATAACTTGAATGCCCACCCAAGATATGCATAGCCATGAGAGGAATGCCGAGTTGACATCTGGGAGAGTGACGATATGAAATCATGTTGTCAAACAATTATGCGGAATGCATCCACCACCTCACGAGTCGAGATGTTAAAACCCCCCGCCGGGCACAAGTCTATATCGCGGCTCTCAGTCATAGCCGATCAGTTCTTTCACCAAGAGCTATTTGTCGCCACCTGTGGTTTACCTCGAGAGACAGCACCATCCACCCATCTTAACCAACATGTTGCCTTTTGTAAAATAAAAATAAAATAAAAAATAAAAAAGGTAACTCCGGGCAGGATCTGGTCTTCTGTCCATAGGTCAACTACGAGTGCCTCAACTGGGACATACATCAGCTGCTGTATTCGTACATATTTCCCATTCTCGTAGCTATCTCAGCCCGAGTCGCCAAACCTCCAACATTGGACGACATAGATGGGCCGATTAGAGATGCCCTCTAACAGCGGATTACTCCATCCCGAGACCGAAGCATTCGCCTCCGCCGACGGATTTCCTTACCATCGCAAACCAGCCCCTTGAATCCCAGCCCCCACAAACCGAAGTGGATTCCAAAGACATTGGGACGATCTGGGTAAGGTCATGCTGCCAGACGAGCCCGAACGACACTAGGGCTGACTACAGTCAGCACCTAAGAGTTGCGTCCCACTCAAAGAATATTTCTAACCCGGGATATGAACAGGTAGTAGGCTACTGCACAGCACGTGTATGTACGGCGTGCTACGCAATCAGCGGCAGCGCTGAGGAGGCTGGCAAGCATATCCCAGCTGCTGTTTACTTACAGCACGTGGCTTAGGGATCCAGGGGTTTTGCCTCCTTGGACACGACAGACCCCCCGATTACATATCTTTGGAAGGGAGTGAAAGAAAAATACATTCTCTTGATCGTGCAACGTGCCGCGGCATGCTTGCAGGCGGAATGGGCAGCAAGACAGTGATATCATGGCTCAGGGGTACACCTGAGTGATGGATGGTTCAGGGGGTGCATACCGAAAGCTTGAGCAGTTGAGTAAACAACACAAAGAGGATCGTCTTTCGATCTCGAAGGGCCCCAACTGAGCGTCGAATCTGTATCACTCCGTTGTCACTGTTGTATCATGAAAGCGGCCAGGAAAGGTAGACCGTAAACGCCAACGACCAAGGCCGAGCTCTTGTCAACCTGAACATATCATGCAGTACCTCCTATCCCCAATCCAGACTCTTCCATGGCAGACAGACACATGTAGAGCACCGGGAGAGGGGGTCATCGTGTCACCGAATTGTCATTGTGCTACGGTCAACAGACGGTATTCGTCCCCTATCAATCACCAATTCACCCCTATCCTCCCAACAACCGAACACCGGTAGGACAGGCCGGTCCTACCGGCGCGTAACGGGCATAATCCGCAGGCAGCAGTACCCGCCTGGTATCTCACGAACGCTGTGTAGGGGAATGGCCCGCAATGCTCCCTATATGGAGAGAGACATGGCGTTTGTCGGGCCTGAGTCCCTCACCAACTGCGCCACTTGATGTTGTTTGTTCTACGTAATGACGAAAAAGCGGCTGTAGAATCTCATTTTGGCTTGTCTAAGACACCACTGTCTCTGAATCATTGATTGGGGAAAAGCCATTACTTGGACGCGGCAACCTGCCTCGCTCGGCCTATGGTACCAGCTGAAGACCAATGTTTCACGGCAAGACAGGGGAGAGAGGGCAGTGTGTAGCTGCGCTTGAAGGTTTTTTTTATTTTATTTTTATTTTATTTTTTTGAATAATTTTTTTTAACGGATAGTACCTCGTGTTGGGGGATCGACTTGTATGCGTCGAACAACCAGCCCCAATAAAAGGGGGGCGGGCAGGTGAGGCGATGATCAGCGTGTGGCACCTTTGGCACCATCACAGCACCACCGCGAGCTGAGCTGCCGTGATGTTCGATGCGTCTGTGGCTTGTCGTCACCTCATGCATTACGATGAATTTTGACAACGCCGGATTCTATCTAGTCACTCAACGTCGGCCAACATGCAAAACACATGACCCCCAACCGCAAGTCTCAGGCCCAAAGTTGAGTGGGAGTAAACCGGCAATCCAGCAATAGCTTCAGGACAGACTGACAGCCGCCTGGCAGCACAAAGACGGTGTCGAAACAAGCTGGGACGGCTTCGGATGCCAACCGCACACCTCGTCGTGATGCCGTCACAAGCAATTCCCTATCACATACACACGGTCCAGTCCCGGCTGCCATTGACGTCTGTCACGAACGCCTCCAAACGGCAAATCTCTGTGTATATCTGATTGGACAGTGGCGTGCTGCTCGCTTGCCTCGTTCTTGATGACACGAAGGCAACTAGATGCCACCCACGTCGAGATACGGAGTGTTTACGCTCCGCTTATTGATTGATTGCAAGTCAAAGCGATAGCCCATACCATCATCGGCAGTTATAAATCAATGATTGTCATGGAACCCTCCGAGCTGTCCTGAAATGGTTCACAAAGCCAGTAAAGATATCATGTCGAGCCCGCTGCAGAGTGTAGATTGTGTTGTGCCTCTTCAACGTCATCGCTGAGCTTTTACGACGCTGGGACAGGCTGTGTCCGAACGTGGGTATCCATGAGGTAATTCGTTGAGACTCTTCAGTCCCTTCTTTGAAGGACTTTAGGCATCTTTGCCGGTATTTGGTGGCTTGGGATGTGACACTAGTCCGCCCCCCCCCCCCCCCCCCAACCTCTTCCAAAGAGGGACCTTAGCGATACCCCTGACCAATATGTCGCCGGCATGGGTTCCCGGCAGGACGAGGGGGTGGGCAGGGAGCTTTTAGTTGTGCAGCACACAACCCCATCCAACCCTTGAACAAAAGCCGTGCACAACACCAGGCCAGGCTCAGGTTGCCCTCCTGGTCGTCCCGTAAGGCTGGATGGATATTTATCCCCGCGCTGGCCTGCGTTGGCAAGCACTGGGGACGAGAACAAGGGGAAGGATGACGCGAATGAGGGCGCGGAAGAGACCGGTATTCTGTGCATTTGATATTCAGCGGTGGTTGCTGTCGCACTCGCGTGCAACAAGCAAGCAAGCAAGCACGTTATCCGCACGAAGCTTTTGGCACGAAGCTCTGGAGGATTGTTGGTCCAACCATTGAAGGGACCTTCACCTCGAGACGGGGGGAAGGAATACTACTTTGGGCCGTCGGTCAAACAGCTACGGAAATTGGAGATGTTTGGCCGAGGGGGGCTGATGAGCAAGCTGACAGTTACTGTGCTATAGTACCCGTGTTTTATTGTCCAAAACAAGGTCGACTGCGTCCATGGTAAACGCGCGTGGTATCAGCACAGCGACAACACACGCTCATTTATCCGGAACCAGCAGTTGTTTCAATCGGATCCGCTCACGCGAGCGATCATGAACCTGAGAACCAAGAGGAACTCAACCTCGGGGCGGATTAGCTTGCTGCCTGTCCGGCGGTGGCACTGGTCCCGGTTGACGACACTGCGACCTCGCGCACTGACGGTGATGTTGCTCTCCGTTCAATCATGCTGTCAAAACAAGAGACGACCGCGCCGCCGTGCTGAAATGAGACACATCTCTTGCGGAGCGCACGCAGGGCAACCCCTATCCTCAAGGCGTAGACTTACTGAGAATGTTTTATCAGCGCTATTATTATAACGCACGCTCAGTCCTCGGCGCCGGGCGTTGTCACCAAAAGGGAAAGGTCGATATCCGGATGCCATTTGGGCGCCGCAGAGTTCAACGGCGAGCGGTATTGTTATCATTCATGTGGGGCCTCTGCCGGCGCAAAGGGCAAAGGGAGGCGAGGACACGCCTCGTCAGGCCCATGTCCATGCGCAGTGAATAAGCCCATGTCCTTTGGCTGAAACCGGGGACCACTTTCCACTCCCAGCCTTTCGCTTGCTCGGCAAGCAAGTCGCGAAGGAGTAGCGACAAGGCGTGGTCGGCTGCAAGGAAGACTGCTGCGCGGCGGGCCACACCGACGACATGCGTTCTCCCGCTGGATGACGATGGGAGGGCTTCATAAAGGTTGCCAGAATGCGAGGCGGTATCATGGCTATCAGTGTGCTTCGCCCACGCGAGGGTGGTGTGGTGTGCACCATGTACGTACATCCGTAGGTTCCTGCACCCCGTGAGAGCTTGCTCCAAACCTTCCTGCGTAGAGTTTAGCCTAACGCCTGATACTCAACGACGCGTTCGACGTCGAGCGGGAGATGCTTCCGGAAGTCAAAGACGCTCGTCGACGATGGCTTTCTTCGGGCAATAGCAGCTGGCTGCTCCACGCGAGGTATATGGCTGATGGGAAACTTCAGTGCTGCGATAGTAGAGATACTACCATGGATAATCAAGGGCACGAGCACGGGCACGGGCTTGTTCCGCTTGACCCAAAGATCCCATGCGCGAGAACCCGGTGTGACGAGAGCAGAGAGTCAAAGCAACCTCCGGAAACAGCGCCCCACATCCCATTGATATTACTGCCCTGAGGCGTGTAACCTTTTGCCCGCGATTGTCTAATCCTATGAATTGCGTAGTATTCCACAGAGGGTGGTCCGCGAAAAAAAAAAAAAAAAAAAAAAAGGAAAAAAGGGGGGGGACAAGAGGTGTGGGAGGGTGCCTATGTAGCTTTCGGTTGACAGATGAATGCTATGGGGCGGGGCGGGACAAGGGGCGGACATGGGGGTATACATGGCTGGCTCATTGGACAGGATGGCTGCGAAGGAATCTGGCGTTGGGAAAGAAATTGGAGGTCGAAGCAGAAGGTCCGCTGGAACCTCGTATGTAGCAAGGAGATCACCAAGCTAGTACCAAACATGTCAGGCCTTCGGGGTGATCGATGGCTCAACAACTGGGCTCATTGGACGGCGGATGCAGAGCCGTTTCCTTTTCATGCATGTGTCGACGGCGCACTTGACCTCGCATCAGGAGCGGCGACACGGTGAGGAGATAGCCAAAGGTATTCCAATACAGTACGTACAGCGTACAGTCAGGTGTTGTCCTACATCCTTCCAGAATGGCTGTTCTTTCGACATTTGTTTCGTCGTCGACAACCCCGTAGTAGTGCCCCCCCAATCGCACGTGGACCTTGGGATGTGAAGTCGGCAGCGCTACCTGATCCATGGGGGGGGGGGGCCGTAAGCCACTCACTTGCCTTCCGTGATACGTGATGGATCATGTCGAAGTGGAGGGCGAGGTAGGGGTTGGGCGTTTTCTGGGACTGAGGCAAGGGATTTCTTGAGATCTTTCGACCAGGTACCGCTGCAAGCACGCTCGCACATCCCCCCGTCCCCCCTCACGATGGTCTGCTTCGCAGCGGCCCAGGCGTCGGCAAAATCCCCGAATTCGAGCAAGGGGGATGAGAGGCTTCGAGCAGGGGTAGCGGGAAGACATGGTATGCCCACGTCGATGGGGGGGAGGGGGAGGAGGAGGAAGGGGAGGAAGCAGGTGTGGGGCGCGGAGACATCTCCCACCGGCTTGTGATTTTGCAGCGTCGTGCGAGGAGGACGTGATAATGTAGATGCCCGCGTTTCCGCTACTGCTCGATACCTAGCGGTTTGAGCTAGCCGTAGTGCTGGAAGCATGAGCCGACTGTCTGGCAATCTCTAGTCCGCGCGAAAAGCGGGAGAGATGCGAGAGAAGGCTCAGTGGGCCGTGGAACTACACGACCCGACCGTGGATCCGCTATTAGGTAAACCATGATGCCCAAAACGGCGGCTGTTGTGCTCAGCTGGAAATGGAAATGGATGCAGTACTGGGTGCGGTAGTGAGTGCTGCGTCTCACGTCTTGCCTTCACTACACCGGAGGGCACCTCAGGCCCTGGGTCACAGCAGATCTGCCGTTCAAGGGTCGATGGAGCATTGCAGCAGCTGCACGCTCAATTTTCCCGCTTGAAACGCATCGCACGAACTTCGCAGAGAGCAAGCAAAACTCTCCGCCGCAGGGAAACAGAGGGTGAGGCCTGAAAATAGAAAACCGATCGCCCAATTCATGCTGTGGTGTTTCCGAACCGGCGGGAGAGGCTATTGATGTCGCATCGGGCCCCTTGTCGCGCCAGACTGAGCGAGGTGATGGGGGATGCGAAACACTGCGGCCGAGCCAAGCCCCCAGCTCCCTCTGGTCGAGTGTAAGACAGTTCGCGCGGGCTTCGATTTGTTTGGCAGGCGAAGATCATAAGTGAGGGGCGAGCTGCTGTGGCGGCGGGTAGCAGGCAGTGACCCGAGGGAGGCCTGAAAGACTGAGATGGAGACTGACCTAGCACTGAGCGGAGAGAAGACGGCGACCTCCCCGAGCCAAGAATAGCAACCAGACGAGCTTGCGGTGAAGGAGTTGCCCGAAGACTGCCGAGGTAGGTCTGCACGTAGTACCTCGTGAGCGGTGCGGCCAGCGGGCTACCAGTGGCCAGTGGCTAGCCGGAAGGCCGACCCTGTGACTCGGTCGTGATTCGTGAAGCGCTCCTGCTTGTCGAGAAGTCGACTACTACGACCCCGCCTTTTGGGCCATGGCGGGATACTCTTGACTTGCTCAGCTGTCTGATTGGACAGGTAGCATTCGTCAGCGGGCAGCCAGGTGGCCGACTGATTTGGAAGCCCGAGGTGTCCTTGATGGAGTTGTGTTGCCTAGCGATGGCGATTGTAAGTGTCAATGGGAAAAGGGCTGACCACTATTAGATTTCCGCCTCGCCTCCCGCCGCCCGCCTGGGAGAAAGTGGCTTGATCGGGCCTATTTGAGCGACTTCGCCCCCTCTTATTGGCTGACCGGCCAGCGCCTCAGCAAAACGCCGATACTTAACTCGCCCATGGCCACTGGTGGCCATTGAGTTTTGCTGTGTGCTGCGTGCGGGGCCAGGCGAGCAGACGGATTGGCAGAGATGGCCAGAGGGACAGCCGGAGTAGCCAATCGTAACCACTTTGGCAGCTGCCTAAAATTGACACTAGCTGAGACCCACAAAAGCCACCTCATGTGCACCATCTTACGGGGGCAAAGACGTGCATTCCGCAGCGCGCTATTCACTTTCGTCACTCGCTCTCACACACGGGTGTGATGGCAGAAGACGGAAGGTGAATCCTCATGGGCTCATGTATTTCTCCTGGTTTCTATTCAATGGCGCGGTGGATCGCAGATTGTGTGGACTGCGGATCATTGCGGATTGTGCATGCTGACCGACCCCCTACACTAAGCTAGTGGTAAGCTGCACAGACAGCAAAAGATGAAATTATTACCCAGCGGATACACTAACCCACGGATGGTATGGATGGAGATTGGCGCTGAGACACTTGATAACGACATGTCCTTCCCAGCTGGGCGTTGCCGGCTGGCACTAGTTTGGCACCAGGGAAGCATCACGTTGCATCCGGAATGGACTGCTTCCTGGACGGACGGTTGGCAAGCAACACCGGTTGGCCTCCAGCTGAACAATAGCGCAGCACATCGCAGTACATTGCAGCATCGACTCCGGTGAGCAGCCGGCGGTGAGGCGGGACAATAACGCGTCGCCGATGAGCGGGGGAGCTGGCAGACGAAGACCCCCCTGGGTGTTACTGCACGTCGTAAAGTCGAGGGCCGGCAGCTAGCAGGAGTAGCGGGGATGCTAGCCATTCAATTCGGCGCCGCGAGATGGAGGTGAAGGTGGACGAGAGCAGGAAAATGGCCCCCCTGCCGCGGCTCTTCCCTCGGGCCATGGGGCTTCCCATCCATTGCTGACCCCCTGTGTGCTTGATGGATGGGAGCCAATTTAGACGTGCATCGTTCGCGTCGTTGAGCTGCCCGTCGGCGCCGGTCTGCTGCTATGATATCGCCGACTGGTAGACAGCCTATTCTGATAATGGGAATCTTGGGCGGGAAAGGAGCTCTTCGGAAACAGCGAGGCTAACCTGACAAAAATTGCCCGCAAAATACGCTGCCGGCGGTGTTGTGAGGGCCCATTTAGAGCAATACCGTGGTAATTTGTATTGCTGTACGTACTGTACCATTGACATGACGCTTGCGCAACGGCAGCTCCCCCACCTTCCCTGGGGTAGTAGTAGTGTGTACGCCCACTTGCAGGACCTCGGGTCGCCTTCCCAGTTTCTAAACCCTCCCATTTCTCGAATCGCAACGAGCCATCGGATTCTCCTCCCATCCCACCCTCCAAGCGCCTTGCATTTTGCCCGCAGGCGTCGCAAATTGCAACCCCCTATTCCTTTTCTCTGTTTCCAACAGGTCGTCCCACAGATAACCGTATCCGCTCCAGTCCCACCATCATGGCCACTCCTTTGCCCGATGCCTCTTTGGGAAACGCATTCCCTTTCCCTGTTGGGTCGTCGAGGTCTGTGCCAATTGATGGGTTTGGGCGCCCCAGACATTTTACGTGCTGCGTTAGCACCATCACTCATGCTGCTTGGAGCTGATCCAAGCGAAGTCTGGTATTCGTATTGCCTAGTGTTTCGTTGCCGTCTGGCCTCTCTGGCTCTTCCAATTACCAGCGCCTGCCAACTGCCAGAGTAGACTCCCACAAATTGATGCCCTATGCTGTCCGTCCGTGACCCTATATCCCTCGCTGACATCGAGGCTTGTATCCGTGGCCGGGATCTTGGGCGGTTCTTGGTCTCCAATGCTATCCAGCCGTCGGCATCGCTGGGACATGGCAGCATCCATCATCCACGTTCTTAAAAGGCTCCATTTATCCTGTCAATCACGCCAAAGGAGGCGAGGCCTTTCCTTTACCCTCTTCACTTTTCGCCTCTGTTCCCAGTGTCCTAAGTCCCTGCCCTGCCTGCCTGGTTAGCCTCCATGTTGCGTCTTCCATGCCTTCGCCTGGCTGCCCTGTCACTTCTTCCCGTCCCTTTGGTTCTGTGCTAAATCCCGCTAGACGACCCCAGCTTGCGTATGCAGCGCAGAGAAGCAGCCACCAAGCCCTTCCACACCAATTAGGTGCCACACTCTCACCTCCCTGTTCCCCCAATTTTTAAACGTTGTGCCTTTTGTCTTCCCGCCGAATCCTGGACGGCGGCGACCAGGGCCCGAATGCAAGGACCAAGACACCGGGCTTTAAAAGAAATCCCACGAACGCCCACCCCCTACCTCAAGCCCCCCTGCCCCCTCTCTCTTCTGCCCCTGCAAGGGTTCGTGCGACGGCTTTGCACCCACCTCCGCCTGTCTCCAACGGGCACAACGGTTGACAAACAAGACAATCCTTGCCTGCAATCGCACCCTGGCTGAGCTTCTCTGCAAACCTTCTTTTGCTGCCCTTTCCCAGGTTCCATCTCGTCAGGAACACCAAGCTCGCCAGCCCGCCAACCCGCCCGCGTCCCTGCAACTGGGAATATCAGCAGCATCTCGATCGCTGCATGCCCTGTATACATAGCGACGCCACCTTTCCTCAGTGCATGCCCTCGCCTCGCAGGGTGCCACTGCCTAGGCAAGATAGGGAGGCAAGATAGGGCCCGCGCATTCTGTGATCGCGTCGTTACAGTAGGCCAACTTGAGACGGCCAGCTAGACAGTGCCTGAGCAATTTTGTTGCATTTGGCGGCGAAAGATTGAGGCATCGGGCGCATACAACCCCCTGTTTCTGCTCTTGCGTTCGCGGTTGATCGTCCCTAATCATCACTCCCTCCGGCGGCCACACGATACGGTCCCGCGGCTGCAGGTTCCTCAAACGTGACTGATCTCGTCAAGGCGCCGTCTGCAGAAAAGGTTGCTCTCCATCCAATTTGCTGCAAGTGGGGGAGTACAAAAACGCCTTTTTTTCTCTCTCGTCACTTTCGGGGTTGCGACTCGTCCCGCTTCCCATCCCGACAACCGGCAGCCAGCCAACACGCGACCAGAACGCGACACGGACGCCTATTTGGCCAGTTGTCAACCAGCGACAGCCCGCCAACACCCTTGCCCGCACCCTCAGAATAGCGTTTCCCTGATCGCCTCTTGGGCTCCTAAGCTTGCCGACAAAAGCCCTGGTCTGAAAGTCCATGCGTCGAGTTTTACAGGCTGTGGCTTCATCGTCTCAAGACTTCCCTGCCGCCCGTACCAAGACCTGTCCTGCCCCTCGCTGCTGCCCGCTGCCATAATCCCCGGCTGGATGCCTGCCAACCAGGCCTAATTCACGTGTTCGCGTGCCCCAGCGTGTCTTAAACTCCCCCACACGGACCCCTGTGCGGCCGGGTCCCACGCAAAAACAGAAAAAATTGTATCGCCAAAGCAGCACCTCTCTCCAAAATTTCAAGACCGCCCGTGTAGCTTTCTTGCAGACGCAAACCTGCATCTGCAGGAGCAAACAATCGGAAGGTTCAGCCATTTACGACTAGCGGCTACAGCATTTCCCATTTGATATCATATTTGACCACGATATCAGTCTGTCCCTGCAGCATCGATTGAATCTGCGCCATCCCGTTGTCGCATCTCGACTGGCGCGCTCGTTCAACGAACCGCATCACATTCACAGCACGATATACGGTCGCGCCCTCGTTATTTTGCAGGTAATTCTCCCTCTTTCTGCCATCTATCTTGTCTCATTTGATCGCTCGATTTCTTCTCGCTGTATCTCCTTTTTCGCGTCTATTTTTGACCGTTTGGGGTTTCGAGTCGCGGTACCTCGCACACTCGCGTCTCCTGGCCCTCGCGTTTTCTTGGCCACACTGCCCACTGGTCGGGCCCACCATGCCCCCCAATCCTTGCACGTCACAAGCTCGCGCAACCCCCTTCCCCATGCTCTCGCAAGTCCACGAATCTAGGTATAGACTGGGGCCCATGAGTGCGCGGCAATGGCAGAGATCTTTTGTCGACTTCCATCACTGATCTCCTCCAAGTACCACTATCAATCTGAGACCCTGTTCACGTGAGGTGGTTGCACTGATTTCTAACTGTTGTGCAACGCAGTGGCGACGCGCTACTTCCGCGATTATCCCTGCACCAGATCACTGGCAACCGCCTCGTCCGAACTTTTCGAGGGTGGCTGTCAATTTGAACTGCAAAGAAACCAAGACAGTATATCTCGTCAACGCGAATTCCTGCTCGTCTTCTTGGAACAAACTGCCTTGACACGCGATCTCAACCAAGAGCCGCTTATAGTCACCAATTTACCTCGGTAAGTATTCACATCTGCAATACTCCAACACTCCAACACATCCGACTGGCTGCGTCCTGGTCGCCACTGGCAGGGTGTGGTCGTCTTCTGGCACCTGGCTTGAACCCTGTGCCTGCCATTTTGTTTGATTCCGCAACACGTCGATGCCCGCTGCTGCTTTCTAGGGAGGCTAGGTCCCCCGCGTGACATATCAGCCTCTTCTCTTTCGCAAATACACACGAGTGTTGACTGTCTCCAAGCATTACTGACCTTTATTACCAGCGATAAACCATTACTTCTGAGAGCAACAAGAGTCTTTCGATATAAGTCAAATAAGCAGAGTAAGTGAACTTGCGGGATCGAATCTCTTCCGCCTCTGTCGCCAGCAGCCTATCCATATCTTGCCAATGTCATGGTTTTTTTCCCTTTCAGTGGCCCATAGTCACTGAACCAAGCCAGCCTCTGCCATTATTCAGCATCGTATGGCAGACCTATGTTTCAAACCATAAGCACCTGCCTCTTTTGCAACCTCGAGCTGTGAAGAATTTCTCATTACGCCACCGTTTGCCAATTTGGGCGTCATTCCTTCTCAACGCGATGTTTGGAAGCAGTTCTTGTCTTCATATGTATGATATCAGGAATCAATAGTCAGCTAACGCTAAGCCAGACAACCCAACTCAATTACCAGCACCGTCTAAGCTTATGCTGGACATTGAACCTTAACCTAAATCGACGACGTTGTCAGTGGGGAATTGTCCGCAAGGTACTACGTTGCGACCCTTTCCTGTGTTTAGAGATTCTCACACGTGGCTCAATGGAGCAACCATACCCAGTTACTTGGATCCGTCGTCAGGCTGTCTTTCAACTCTAACACTTTTTTCTGACTTTGCGCGACGGTTAGGTTGCCTTTGGACGTCTTGTCGTTTCTCGCCTACCCCGGTCAATCCAACGCACAGCCCGGTCATTAGAAAGGTACGTGCATTATTTCATCACACCTCATTCAGCGCGCTCGCAGTGCTTGGCGCTTGGGAAGAGGGCGCCGAAATCGAAATGGCGTCTTCTGACGCACCACCGGTTCGGGACTCGGACAAGGGTGCTGCAGCACCAGAGCGATCCCGTTTCAATCTCGGCAACGTTCCACCCTAGTCCCGCTTCTGGTATCGCATGAAATTTTGGAAATTTCGCTCAGCATCCTCCTATGCAGCCCACGGGTTGCCTGCTCTTTCTCCTGCTGCTATTTATAATATCGCAAACCCGGTATTTCATGAGTGCATGGATTTGTCGGCCTCCTCATGTTATAGACAACACACAGTCGATACTGATATCCAATCTCACTCACAGTCTGTCATTAACACGCCCGCGCGCCAGTAAATTATTTCAGTTTCGCGCCAGCATCCTCGATTTCTTTTCTCGCCAACTTTGCCATCGACGAAGGGAGGGACTGTTCGGGAAGGAACGCTAGGTTGTGAGGAGGCCCTGACCGATTGTCACTCGTTGACGAGACTTCGGAGGAGTCAAAACACGCACTCTGTAAGTCGCGACGGATCCCCGAGCCCAGACGCGTGCACCTGATGCGTCTTGGATCCCGAATGGGTGCCAACCCCGTCTGCCGTTTTGCGGTTTTTTTTTTTG
The DNA here is from genome assembly GCA_030549175.1 of Lasiosphaeris hirsuta. Taxonomy (NCBI): domain Eukaryota; kingdom Fungi; phylum Ascomycota; class Sordariomycetes; order Sordariales; family Lasiosphaeriaceae; genus Lasiosphaeris; species Lasiosphaeris hirsuta. Next base: position 1,591,673 of record JAUKUA010000001.1, read on the forward strand.
CGCGCGTGCGAGACGCACGGACATGAGCAGAAAACCTGGTTTTACTGGCCACCCTTGCGAAGATTATCTAGAGAACGACCGGCCCGCGCTGTTTGGTGTTGCACGGCTCTGCAACATGCCGCCGACCCCTCCGAAGTCAACATTAACCTTAGACTGAACTTTTTTTTTGCTAACATCATCATCTGGTTAGAAATCGTCGACTTTTCGACAAACCAGCTATCCTCTATGGGATTGACAATGGCTCAGCATCGTCAGGCTCCGAGCCAATTTAAGGAAGAGCCCGGCCATGACTCGGTGAGTGCCACTTTCTATTGCTCCAGACCGCTCCCTGATTTCACCTATGCCCCCAATCACCACCATCCCATGGCAGTTTTGCATTGCGCGATGTAGCCCGCGTCCAGTCCCGTCACAGATCGATACCATGGTCAGTGACCGCTCATGGATATCTGGTATCCGAGAAGCCATTGATATGGCAGAACACCTGCCACATCCCCAAGTTTCCTCGGCCTCCCAAGTCATCCCCCGTCATTTTGTTGCGCAATTGCATAGTTGCAGAGTCCAATGGGCAAGGGGTCGAAGCCAACGACCCTGGATTCCAGTTGTTCCAGCTGTTCCAGAAAACCGTCTGCCCTGCCGCAAGCGTGACCAGGTGCGGATTCGGCGGTCGGGTTTGTGGGAATTACAGGGGGTGTCCTGTTTCACCAACAGCCAGGGCTCCGGTAGCAGCGACAAGGGTTGTGCCGGGTTGAGTGGTGTGCTTCCGCTCTAAACAAAGTCCACCTGCAGTCGTGCGATGCAGCAGCGAGATTGAGCCCGTTGTTTGGCCCTGTCTTCCCATGCCGGCCCTGCCCTGGTCGACAGGACAGTACGAGCCAGCATGGAAGCCCAGGTCTGGCCAAGTTGGCGGCGGGCGGCTGCAGAACACAGCATGTCCCAAATAATCGCGATAATTTCTGTTGGCTCCGTGCCAGCTCCCTCCCCTCAATCCTGCCTTTCAGCCACGCTGTAATTTTCCACCATGCAGGCCCGCTGGGTGGTCATAACGACCCGCTAGGAAGCCCCATGGCGCTAGCGGAAGCCCTTCGTTGGTGGGGTCAGAGCAAGGTGGTGGGTGGTTCAAACGGTGGCCCAAAAGTCTCAACGGCGGTGTGGCTGGGAACGCTTACGGCGCCCGACAGGCAGGCGGACGTGATTCGCCAACACGTCGTTGTCTGGCAGGCAGGGGAACAGCATCCAGCGATCTGTTCCCCGGCCTCGGGCATGCGCAATCGCAATCGCATCGCATCAGGCCGTCATCCATCTAGTCAGTTTGCACACTGATGACACTGGTGCAACGGTCTCGCCCGCTCAGGGTGTTCCACGAGCAGTCCACGCTTGGCCGCCTCAGCGTCTGGCTAAGAGTCAGTCGAGTCGCTAGCGAGTGGAGTTCTGGAGGCGATGCATGGCGGGAGTGGGGCGCCCCAGGCCAAGCAGGGGTGGAGCCGTTTGCGAGACATGACCAGGCCGCGCTTTTCTCTGCACATTGAGAGCACAATCTCTGTCTGGCGGAGCGAGGAGAGGGGCGATTCGTTTGCTACAGCCCCCCGTCTACGGATACATCAAGTGGTGTCTCGGAGCCTGCGAGCGTCTTGTCTGGCTTTCCCATTTGCCTGTTTGCCAATCCATCTACGCAGAGTCTGCAGTCGCTTGCAAATGTGCGAATATGATGGAATGCGTGCGACGCGGGTTTGCCTCCCCGACCGACCAGGCCCTGCTGTTTCAAGCGACGCAGCGACCCAAGCCTGGACGGCGAGGTGCCTACCTGGAACGCAGAGACGCAGAGGCGGCACCTACATGGATTCTCCAGATGGGCTGCCATGACAGGGGCTGGCGTGCGCGAGGATTGGACCCTCCCGCACACCGCCCCATGTCCCTGCCAGCCAAAGAAGGATGGAAGAAGGAAAAACCAGAGCCTGCCAGGAAAACACCAATGGGCCTTACCCCTTCAGTGGTTAGGCCCGGGTCACCAGTACTTGGTTAGGCAATAGTGGTGCTACTCGGCTCTGCACTCGTCCAGCCATTGGTCATTTCATCTAAAATGCAGTCGCCCCCTTGTTCACGTTTCTCCCATGCGCTGTCCCACCAACTCCCTCCACCATCCTTGATCCATCCACACCTTAGGAATTTCTTCAATCTCTCCCAGGTTTGGAACCACCTTGGGACCACTATTGCTGGGTCTTCACTTGTTCCCAGAACCCTTCAGCACACGCACACACCCAAGCTATATCAGACCAGCCAAGGATTATTATTCCTTGTCCACTGTCGTTATCTGATCTACTCTGCTCTCTTTTCCCTTCTCGCACCCTCGTCCCTCGTACATAATAACCCCCCTGCGCGCACCAACACGACCCAATTCCACTGCCTTGTACAGGCCTTTTTTTCTGCCATCTATCTACCTGGTGCATATTAATCGCAACCCCTGCCCCTCCTCACCTTTTCCGCTCACCTAGAACACGGCACGCTTGGTCAGTATCCTTCAGCTCCCGTTCCCATTCCTCGGCAGCCTATCCGCCTGTAGCAATTAAGGTCGCTAGGCAAGGGCAATATCACACTGCCGCGTTCGGCCGTGGTGAGAGAACCCTAGTGGGAATCTCGAAACCTCGGGAGGTGATTCCGAGGCCTTTTCCGCTCTACCTTGGATCGCGTTGATCCTTGAACGTGGGTGGTCTTGGCTCCCCCGGCTCCTCAATTCGGCTCAGTGCCGTAAGGAAAGAGCCTTGTCCTACAAATCCCACCACAAAGCCCGAGGCTAGCCCGCCTCATCCGTTGATCCTCGTCTTCCATCAGGGGACCTGAACAACTTGCCGGCTCCCCAGACCTTGCACGCCATACAAGAAAATAAAAAAGAACGGTCCCAGACGCGTCCACGTTGCCCAGAAGAAAAAAACACATAATAGCTACCCATCGAGAGAATCCCTTGTACGTAAGGACTAATGGTTGTCTCCCCTATGCAGCAGCATCACCCGCACCATCAACAACAGGGTTCTATTCCGCCGCACCTACAGCAACATTCTCGACCCTCGAGCATTGTTCACCAGCAGCATCACAGTCAGGCGCCGCCGCCGCAGCAGCAGCAGCAGCACTCCAGCGCGTACTCATCTGGCCACTCGGTCTACCAGCAGCAATCACAGAGCAACAGCGCTCAAGACCACGGCCTGCCGTACTACCCGCACCCAAGTCCTTACAGCACGCCTGGCGCGACCAGCGGATACACGTCCGCAGGTAAGTTTCGTACGCGTAATCAACATGACCTTGCTGCACAGATTTGCTTACCCACGCGCAGAGACCGGTGAAATGATGGCCGCAACAATGCCGAGACCACCATACCCGCCAATGTCATATCATACTCCTCAGTCGAACTCGCCCGCCTCAGTAGCATCTCCATCGGGGCACGACCAACAAAGAAGCATGTATGGACAACCGCCTTCACAATTACACCAACAGCCGATGTACTACGGAGCTCCCCAGCAAGCGCAATATTCGTCCATGTCTGCACAAGCCGCGCCGTCTGCGTACGCGCAACACGCGCAACAATCTCATCAATCCATGGCATCGCAGCCGAGCATGATGATGTCTCACACGGCGCCTCAGCACCAAATGAGCCAGCATGCAGCTTCGCAGCACTCACAGGCAGGAATGACAGTCAGCCCACGACCAGGAAAGATTGAAGCGCACAGCTTGAACCACCGGATATCAGGCGCTCCTGCGCCAGTTCCATTAGGCGGCTCGGCGTCGAATACTCCTCAGAATACTGCTCCGCTCTCGACACCAACAGGCTCTACTTCTGGGGTCAATCCTAATGCTGCACCTGGCCCGATTCCCGCAACCACACCGCTGGTTGTAAGGCAGGACGGGAATGGGGTGCAATGGATCGCTTTTGAGTACTCGCGCGACCGCGTCAAGATGGAGTACACAATCCGCTGTGACGTTGAGTCAGTAAATCAAGAGGATCTATCGGCAGAATTCAAGACGGAAAACTGCGTTTACCCTCGGGCGTGTTGCCCCAAGGAGCAATATCGGGGAAACCGCCTCCAATACGAGACTGAGTGCAACACTGTGGGATGGGCGCTGGCACAGCTGAACCCGCCCCTACGAGGCAAGAGAGGACTGATCCAGCGAGCTGTGGACAGCTGGCGAAACAGCAACCAAGACCCCCGGCTGAGGAGTCGTCGCGTTCGCCGAATGGCAAAGATGAACCACCGCACCAAGGCTGGCTCAGCGACTCCCCACCCCAGTCACTTGGCCGGTCCCAGTGGTCCGGCAGGCATGCCGACAACGGCCGCCCTGGGTCCCAGCGGGACCACGTCTATTGGAAAGCCCGGTCTGAGCAGCATGACGTCGCAAATGCACCACCACCACGCTCATCAGGACGGAAGCGGTCAGGGAGGAGATGAAGTCGGTATGTTTCACCAGATGGCCTAATGCGCACGCGTTGTTGTGATTAAGTGTGATACCTTTTCAAACCGCTTGTTTACACGCGCCTACCTTTTTGTTTTGGTTATGGATTTTGGGAATTACTCGCTCGTCCCTGTTTTTTTTTTTTAACTGTTATATACCGGCTCGCGACAATCAGTTCTCGAGCACCGCGCGGACCTGGGCGACACAGGAACCTGGTACAAAAAAGAAAGATCTGTACATTACAATAGTCGCGTTTGCTGTTGTTAGTTTGTTTTGCTGGTTTCGGTCGTCGTTCAGTCGTCTGGCTGCTGGCAAACGCTGCATTGCATCTCGCTCTGCATTGCACATTCATCAGCATCGCTCCTCACATACCAACCAACACCATCATCATACACCATTTTTGCAGGGGCTCCGAAAGGGTGTCTCCGACTGGTTTCCGAGACCAAGCTTGGTATCCGGTCAATGGTATCTGCAAGATCCCTTTTTGTACTCTGCTTTGCGAGGAATTGGCATTGCTACTTCACTTGGGAGTTTTGGCGAGTTGCTGTTGCTGTTGCCTGTTACTGGCTGTTCTGGTTTGAAAGCATCACACTCTTTCGCACGCGCGTGTCGTTGCATAGCCAGTGGTCTTCGGCCTCTACTCCCCAGCGGGATACGAGAAGCTAATATCTCAACTAGGTGACGGAGAATATTCGGACGACCAGCAGCATCATCACCACCATCAGGCCCCTGCGCAGTCCGGTTCCGACGAACGCCCGGCACAGGTCTTTACGGGCTATGGCTCCTATCCGAGTGGCGCTCCGCACGGCTCCTCAGCCATGCCTTCCATGCACGACTCTCTCAACGGCTCGCCTCACGCCAGCGGTAGTGGAATTGCCGCCCGCCGACTCAGCCGCACCCGTAACGACGAGCCAGAAGATCTCTTTCCTGATATTCCCGAAGCAAAGAAGCGGAAGTTCATCCTCGTAGAAGATAGCGACCGCCAAAGCCGCCTCCGCGTCCGAGTTACTCTCGATGGCGTCGATACCCGCGAAATCCCTGACAGCTTCCGGAAGAGCAGCAGCGTGTACCCGAGCTCGTATTTCCCACGCGAGATGCAAAGCCCGCCCCCCAGCGCCACGGGTAGCAAATTCTTCACCGAAGATGTTAGCGACATCGAAGATGACGGAAGCACCGACACCGAAGGTCGTCGTGCGGGCCGTGGGAGTGAGAGACGGGGCAAGAGAATGGTCAAGGTCCCGATGGGTGAGGGCCAGGAGGGCGAGGTGGCCATCCCGCGGATGCGGAAAGTGTTCCGTGGCAAGGAGGTACGCCTCAACGACCTAGGGTATAGGATGGCATGGCTACAAAGCCGGGTGTTTGCTGGCCGGACGGTGTTTTTGCAACGGGCTTGTAAGTTTTGTGTCGGTTCTGCCTCTGGAAGGAGTACTAACTCACATGCGAAAGTGGACTGCTACAGAAACAAGACTCGAAGTGCCATGGAGTCCATTATGCAGGATGTCAAAACCTCGGCACCTCATTATGAGACCCGGGTCGGGAAACGCAAGTGGAATGAGCGTATGCGCGTCGGCGACAAAAAGGATGAGGAGTCTTGAGATTTCTATGGATACTCAAATCGCCATGGCCACCGACTCTTTGCTTTAAGCTCAAAGATGGGCAAGCCACCTGGTCTCGTCGTCGAGTTGGCTTGGGCACCTTGGGGTAACAATGCGATGTGTTGCACCCCTCTCGGCCCTTCTAGAGCCTCGATGACTCCGGCCTTCATTTGCGAGCTGGTAGCGGCTGTGAAGGGGTTCGGTCTCTGATACAAGGTTTCCATAAGCCCCTGCCCTAGCAAAGAGCGTTGTGTCTGTCGCATATCATATGATCGGGCGGTAAATTGGGCGGTAACAGTGTATTTATAAGGGAGTAGTATATGTCGGAGTGTGTAGAAATGCGAGCTGAGAAAGCATAAACGACAGCCTCTCTATTTCTAGTGTCCTATGGTCAGTGTTGTTTTGTGTGTTTGTTTCGCCCCTCATCGAGCTACGTCGCTCCTGCAGTTGTTTCCGCCACATAGGTGCGACTTGGTACGCCATGGATACGCCATGGAGTCATTTGATAGTTTGCCAGTTCCCTGTCTGCTGCGGACTGGGTCTTCGCTAGAGAAAGGCCTGAGGTGTTCGGATTCACTCACACATCGAGACTCAACCTCGAGGTAGCTTCAGCGTGACTTGCCACCAAGTAATGGCAATTACATATTTCAACACCGTTTACATGTGGACACCCCAATTCGTAAATGTAAGAACTCCTACAAAGACATAGATGCTAGCAAGTCATATTGTCTGTTGTGCCGTTGTAGTGTTAATTGGACCAAGTGGTGTGTAACTGAAGTTCGTTAACTAATAGCTCACTGAGACTTTGGTCCAGGTGGAGAGTCCAGTTAAACGCCAGATTCTCTCAGATGTCTTGTTGCCTTGGTATTCAGTTGCTTCTGGTGAACATCACTTAGCTCAGCGGGCGTAACTGAAGGAGGAACACTGATGCTTTATTGGTGTCTTGGCTGCTGAACTCAAGATGTGGAATGGGTTCGATGTGCCATCCGGGGGTGCGTAACAGCACAAAGCACGTAACTCGGGAGTTGTCTGCCCTTGTCATGCCCTTTTGTTCCTAGCATCTCAAGATTCCCAAATATGAGGTTCTCGACTCTGAAAGATGAACAGTCTCAGAAGACAGCTTGTGCATTTGCAATCACAGCTGTCAGCAGGGTCCTTGCTCTCTGACAACTCGGGTGACATCTGCCCCGTGGCCCCTGTTGCCCCGTGAAGAAATGGAAGGAGCTGACGAGTGCTGAAAGCCGACGAATGGAGAGAGCCCGGCGGGCTTTGATGCCATACTGGCCTTGTTTTCGTGGCAGACACAACTAGTGTTTTGGCCTCCTTCCCTCTTGCCCTCTCATCCCCCCACCGCCTCTGGTACTTCTCCCCAACCTTCTTCAACCCTCCCAGAAACCCAGAAAATCCAGCACACAGAGAGCAACGCATCCAACGTTGAAATCGGCACAAACCCAAAGCTAGTAAGTCCACGATATCCCCATTACCACTCTCATCCTCATCAATGCCCCGTGTTTTTGCACCTTGCATCCCACGTCTGCCTGCCTCTCTGCTGCCTCTTTCAGCGAAAGACGCGACTTCCTCCCCGTGTCCTCCTTCCTCGGCCGCCCAGTCGGCAGGCCTTCCGAGGTTTGATTTCCTAGCCTAGCACAGATTCTTCCTGCCTTTTTTGCTGTCACCGGACGTCGGACTGGCTGAGGAAAGACGGAACCTGAACCTCCTTCAGTTTAGGAGAGCAAACTTTCCTTGTAGGCTGTTCATCCTTTCCTCTCGAAGGCAAGCAGTACCCAGCAACTTGTCGCGTCGCCATTTCAAGTTGTTTTGTCTTCCCGCAGCAAAAAACCGCGCCCCAACCCATATCCCTCCCGTCCTCCGTCAAGTTCGTCAGTTTGACACTTGAAACATCCCCAACGCGCCCTTGAGCTCGCCGGTCCGGTGATAGGGACCAACCCCCCAAGGTTCCTGCTGCTAAAACCGCACCAACAGCAACAGCATAGCCAAAATGTCCAGCAATCCCCAGGCCCCGCCCCCGGGTGGTGGTTCGATTGAGACCATCATGCTCGATAGCGCTCTTTCCGAGAGCTCGCTCATTATCCACAACCCGCCCGACATCCCTGTTGACGCGGAGATTCTAAGTGTCTGCGCCATGTCCGAAGAGAATGCTACCCAGGGAAAATATGGCTACATCGCCCTTGATTTCGTCGCCTGGAAGGTCCTCTTCCACGCGGTTGGTGATAGAGCAGCCCAGGTCAGTACAGAGAGTTGAGACCAAGGTGAAGGAGCAATACCGTGTTTAGATGCATACTAACACACATGACTTTGTAGAATTGGTTCAGCACTCTGGACATGCCCAAGCTCCTTGCCGCGAATGGATACCAGAACCTTGTGCACCAGGTCCTCGGCCCCAATGGGGACTTTATTGTCAACATGCCAGCCAATACTCGGGGTGTCGAGGCGGACTTCTTAGGCCAAGTCGCTGCTCGTGCTCGCGCCGCGGATGAGCGTAAGACTACACTTTTCATCATGGTTTTTGCCCCTGTCACCCCGGAGCAGGACATTTGTGTCGACTTTGAACCCGGAAGAATGGCATTTATCACCACCGACATGGTTCGCGACGCCATTCGGGGTGCTATTGGCCACAACAAACTGCCCGTGGTTTTCATGACAGCGTCTCCCCTGACTGGAGGCTGGATGTGCAACCCTTCGCTTCTCGGTCTGTCGACTGGTGCTTCTCAGGACAGCATGTTACGCCTCATTTCCCAGTCCTGCGGTGCGGTCTTTGCCGACTATTTCATGAACGTCTTTACTAAGAGAGGCACACCCTTCTTGACCGACGAGCAGCGCGCTAAGTTTCGGTATGACGACATAACTCCCATCTGGGCAACAGAAGTGCAGACCAATACGTTGCACAAAGTCCAACGGGGAATCCACGAGCTCCTGGAGCAACGTCATACCATACTGGCCGAAAAGCACAATCTGGACTTCAAGCTTGAGAACGATGCCTGGCCGTGCCTTCGTCCTCGAACTAGCCGTCCGCTTCAAGGCTTCTGGGCCCGGAAGTGGAATCAGCCCGAGGATATGGACATCGATAAGGTCGATCGCTTCGGCTTTCTAGGCCAGGCCTTCGGTGATAGTCGAATGTCTCAGATCTTCCATTTGAAATATCTCGCAAAAATCGAACTCGCTACCTGCCCCGGTGACTGGGCTCTCACCGGTGCGGCATTCACCAAGGAACTGTTTCGCAACTTCTTGGCTACAGCTGAGCCGGACGAGGTCAATGTCAAACGCGTGTATGACGCAATCGAGTTTCGTGCCTCGTCGATGACTTTGGCTCACATTTTGGCTCAGGCTCTAGGCCTCCCCATTCCCGGAGCGAGATGTCGGCACTGGAGCGAGGCAGGCGTCAGGCACAGTAAATTCCAAACTGCGTTTGCTGTTGTGCACAACCTTTTCGGGAAGGTTGCTGTTCTCCCTGGCGAGATCCGAAACGAACTGAAGTGTGTGAAATTCTTCAGATCCTCTCGTTGGCTCTCCGCTGCCATTGCCAACAAATTCGAAGACAGCTCCGATGTCGAGATCCAGAAGTTTGTCGAGATGAAGGTCGCACCTCTTGTTAACAGGATCCGACAGACCCAGTTCGATCTCGTGAAGGAAAACAAGTCCATTGCCCGCCTCGGTATGGAGTGGATTGCGCCTTTGATTGATATCCTGCCAGACCAAGTTTTGGACGCGACGACCAGCCATCCGGCAAACGGTTCGGCCCCCAAGGTTCCTGGTGCTAACCTGACTCCGCCAATGCCTGTTGTTCAGCCCGAGAAGCGCCACGAGAATGTCGCAGGCGAGGCCGTCGAGCGGAAGGATCGTATCAAACAAAAGCTCGCCGAATTGGAGGCCAAGAAGGCCGCCGAGAAGGCCGCTGAGGAGCCGAAGCCAATCGGCGATATCGTGGAGAAGCCTGCCATCGGCCAGGGACACTCGGTCGATGCCAACGAAATTGCCGAGAATCCTGCCAAGGTGGACAATGTCCTTGCAGCCAGTAAGGCAACTCCGGCCATCCTTGCCACTCCTGCTCCCCACCCAGTCCCGAGTGTCATCAACAGTGGAGCCGCGGAAGATAAACTCCGCGGGATTGCGGAGGAATACTTCATGAACAATCGCGCAATGTTTGTGGAGATGATGAAGAGGTTGATGGTCAATGAGCCCAACTCAGTTGCTCGGCCAGCCACTGCCGAGGCTGCGGTTGGTGCTTCGACGGCGGCTCAAACTATCGCAGCGGTTCAGAGTGCTGCGTCCACCAGTGGAGCCAATGGCTCTGGTGACACTGGTACGTCTGACCGCAAAACTGAGGTGGATGCGGTCGCCACTTCCATCAATCCAACACCTCCTCAAACTCCGTACAACGAACGTGCTGGTGAGCGCACCGATGCCGTTAGCGACATCGAAAACATGTCTCCTACATACGTCCATCATGTTTCAGAGTCTCCAGAGTCCGGTGTTTCCGAGCCTGGCCCTTCCGAGTCTGCGGGACCCCTCGTGTACGGGGACGCATTCTGGGCCAAGGTCGGATGGTAGATGAAGGAATAAGTGTCGCGGGACTGAGGATATGCAGTATGAGATGATCTGAGGCCTATGCCGGACATTCGGTTTTTTTCTTTGCTTTATGAGGGCTCTGAATCTTTTTATCGTTGGCACATGTTGGCCAAGTTGGAGGAGGCTTGTTCTCCTCCATGGATGATCTGAGGAGCCAAAGTTACTAGATGATTCGTCGTAGGTAGCTAGCTTACCGACCCTCAATGGAAGAATATCGTGCAAACCCTGCGTTACTGCTGCTGTGTGACGCCCCTAGCATCTTAGGGGATTATTTTCCGGCTCGAGGAGAAATCCTCTCGCCCTCTGGAACACAAACAGCGCTTTGTCCTTGCCGACAAAACTGGGCAAGGGTATTCTGCACCACTTTCACCCAACCCTGGTGCTCCTTCGCTATGAACTGGTTCATGGTCATGTCCCGAAAGCCCGTGTAGCCATTCCCATTTTGCGTCCCAACCACAGCCACGGTGTCGCCCATGTAGGCCGCCATCAGGGCTCGCGTGAACCCGCCGTCGACACCGCCGGCTAGCCCGCCCCCGACAATGGGGTAAACAAGCAGCAACACGAGGTTACACCCCCCGTCGTTCTCGGGGCGTGCGCCAGGTCGTGCGTCAGGTCGTGCGCCAGGTAGACTGCGCTGATTCGATAGGAATCACCCTGGATAAGGAGGCGTACTGCCGCAGCATGAAGATCCAGTAGCCCGAGCCGGACCCGACGTCGGCAATCGCCCGCCCAGCGGCGACGAGGTGGAGGAGCGCCAGGGTCTCGTGGGAGGGTAGCGGGCCCGTCCAGCGCAGGGTTTGGGCCGTCCAGGACCAGACGTCGAAGTAGGGGTTCCGAGGGGCGGTTTTGGTCTTGGGGACCGCGAGGGTGGGTGGAGGTGTGTGGTTAGGTGGGTTGCGGCGAGGGAGAGGAGCGAGGACTTGCGGGCATTGGCGGCGAAGGATTTCAGGGCTGAGAGAGTTGGGGTGGTGGGCTGGAAGATGGAGATGTAGGCGGTGATGTCGGACGGGGAGGGGTTTGGGAGCTGCGAGTGGTTAGTTGGGAAGATGGGGAGGTGGGACGTGAATGGAATGGGTTGAAGGGGGTTAGGAGGTGAGACTGGCGGGCTGGAGGGAGACATCTTGGCGTGGAGAGCCCGGGAGGAAAGGGTGGAAGACGATCACATCCATCGCATGACGGGCAACTGCTGGATGGAAACAGTTGCCGGGCAGTCCACCTCACCCGTCCCCGAGTTTCCCCCTAGCCGCAGCCCCCTCCTTTCTCACGGGAAAAGATGGTCTGAGCCCTAAGTAAGAGACAGGAAGACTCAAGGAAACGAAGATCTTACCGCCTCCCCCCTCTCATCCCGATACCAATCATACCACCCATGCAGCCCCCTCTGGCCTCCCAAATCGACCGCGCGCTGGACCTACGCCAGCGTCACGCTGGCAATGGCATGGTACACATAGTCGCCGGACTTGGGGGATGCGGAACAAGGTCTTGATGGCAGCTTCGAAATCGTTGTTCTCGTGGGCCCGGAGCGCCGCCTCGTAGGTGGCGTCGTCGACGATGGCGGCCTCGGGGTCGAAGGTCGGGCTGCCGACGCAGTAGACGGGCTGTTTCTTTGTCTTGAGCGACATGTTACCTTTGTCAATGCGGGTTTTGTGTAATAGGACGTGTTTTTTTCTGTTGATATGACGTTGGGTTGATTGTTAAAGGGTCGGAAAGAAAGGGGGGAGTGCCAAGGACGTAGCCAGATGTGGTGACGTCAAGGGAGGCTGAAGTGGGCTGGTGTGGGCTGTCTTTGAGCCAGAGAGCCGCATATCAACCCTTTTATTTCTCTCTTGTTCGAGTCAGCGATTGAGTATGAAGGATTGAGGGCGTACTGAACCTTGCAGAAAACACCGCCAACTTGAGTATTCCTGTCGAGATGGCCTAAACACGTTAGCAGCAGTGTGTATTGCATATTCAAAGCTCAGCAGATCTGCCATCCATCGCAGCTTGTGAGTTTCACTGCTTAAACAGGGATTCTTGCTATCAACACTCAGACACAAACCAAATCACATTCATGAGCCAGCCTGTGGCTGTGCTCCGGCAACGACGCCGTAGCTCCCAATCATGTCTATTCATACAGCCTCTATGGCTCGACCAGCTGGCTCAATAACACTTTGCTCCCTCAACCCCTCAACGCGCCCGCTTGCCCTCCTTGCCCTTCTTTGACTTGACGCCCGGCTGGATCCTGGCCATCATCTCCTCCTTTGTGATGAGATGGTCGATACGCTCAAGCAGGCCAAGCAGACTCTTCATGTTGAAGCTCCATTCATTCAGGATGTCATCAGCATCCCGTGGCTTGGCAAAGCTGACGATGCGGGCCGGTCGATCGATCTTGGCATACACAGTCTTGGATGTCACCAACTCGCTGATGTACTTCTCTGTCTCATCCTCTGTCAGGTCCAGTAGGCGCGTAAGCCGATCCGTCCGGATGCGTGTGTAGTATTTGGCAACTACGCGCACGTTATGCTCGATAACGCGCTTGCGCAGATCCTGCCACCGCTGGAACGCCTTGTCGTCGGTTGACTGGCCCTCGGCCGAGTCGAAGATCTCGGTGCTGCAGAGGTGGGGGCCGAATAGTTTCGAAACCTCAGGCCATCGCATCAGCTCGTGGACCGTAAACAGCTTCAAGAGTTCCGCATCCTCGGGAATCTGGGTGTTCCGCGCATCCTTGTGGATCCTGTGGAGGAGATCGTGCTGCTCGTTGTCGTGTGGCGCAAGGATGATGAAGTAGATGATCCTCTGCAAAACCTATTTGTAGTTGTCAGCACGAAGGACGAGCTGTCATTATGGGGGTGGGGAAACAAACCGCTCGGAGCTTCTCAGGGTCCTCCTCCACAGCCTCGGTGTCCAACACCTGTCTGTAGTGCTTGCATACATCGAGGTACTTGGAGTCGTGCTTAGCCAGCATGATTTGTTGCTCGTAGTACCGAAGCTTGAGGTCTGTGACGTCGTCCTCCTTTTCCTCGGGCACCTCCTCACCCCGCGCAATCTTCTTCTCGCGCTCCTTGCGTTCCTTCTCGATCTGCTCCGCCGTCTTCTTTGGTTTCCGTGAGAGATAGCGGGTGCTAATCTTCCTACTCAGGATACCGGCCTGGGTCCAGTCGCCGCTCTCAATGCAGAGCGCTACTTGGGCCAGAATGAACTCAACCTTCTCGCGCCGATCCATCGAGCCAAAGGTCTCGACCTGCAGCTCGCAGAGGACATCAGTGGCGGCCTTGAGATCGCCCTGCTCCTTCTTGATGTCGGACAGGATCTTGGTCACGCGAGCCCGCTCGACCTCGACAAAGATCTTGCCCTCGGTGACTGTGCGCAGAGTTTCAATGACGGACAGCTTGATGTCGAGACTTGGCGTCTCGTCGAGGAAGCCCATGATCGTCTGGACCATGTGCGTGATGGCCTGCTTGAGCTGGCCATGCTTCTTGGAAAGCACGAGGGTCTGGTCGTTGAGCAGGTGCCAATCGCCCGCATTTTTGCAGATCGTGACAATGCTGACGAGGATGCGGGATGTCGATGCGAGATCGGATGCCTGTCAGGGGAGCACGAGTTAGTCCTGGTCAGGGAGCAGCGAGCCCGACGGACAATTGCCTTACCTGGCGCGTCTGCTTCTCGAGGATGGAGAGCTTCTCGATGGCGGCTTGGATATCTGCCTGCGGCGCAAGTTCCATGTCAGTACAGGCGCAAAAGGTCAACCGGGGCGGCAAGGGCGTGATGCGATTTGTTCCGATTTATTCGTACCTTCGCGAGTGTCTCGGCCTCGGGAATCTGCTTGTCAGCCTCCTTGGAGAAGTCCTTGTCGGGCTTCAGTGTAGGGTCCGCCATGGCGAGAAGTGTCGTGTGGTGTTGATTTGGGGTGAGGATTGTTCGCTGGCACTGGTGCTGGTCGCGATCAATCAATCGACGTTGCGGGTTGGAGGCTGTGGACTGAAGCTTGGGTGAAGCTCCACGACTAGATGCTTGGGTGCTGATCGGGAAGGCTCCAGTACTCCGCGTCAGTTTGCCTCTGCCTGCAATGCGCGGCTGGGCTGAGGCTGAAGCTAGTGCCGAGGGGCCCCACTTCTCCAGACTTGTCGGTGGCTGAAGGATAAGTTCAAGGGTTAGGGTTTTGGCATTCGTAAGGACCTCCATGAATTACGAGTCCAACGCTCTCTTGTTCCGACATCCCGGGGTCTTGGAAACACTCCTTATAAGTTCCAAAGAGTCTCTCCAGCAGTCGTGTGTTTTTAGGGAGGCGGTCTTCAAATCTACCTTGGGGCTTGGGACATGGCATGGCGGTTCTTCAAAGTCAACTGACAAGGGGTGAAGCGATTCCACGTCATTACAACTATATATACTACCTAATTACGGGATATTTTCAAATATGTACTCACGAATACCGACAGCTTCTTCTTTAAAATGCTACAAGCACACTCCCAACCAAGGTAAACATGGTTGTTACGGCCAACAGCACCAACACGTCGCCGCTTCCCGACATCCTGACGGTAGAGCGCGCAGAGCTCTTTTCAGTCACCGTGACCGTTGCAACACCATTACTACCCGTGATTATCGATCCGCCCCCATCGCCACCACTTGTCGGGGTGGGCGATACCTGTTGCTCCGAGACACCCGTGAGGCTGGGCAAGCCAGAATCCGCAGCCTTAAGCTCGACAATCGAGGTCCCCGTGCTGTTCATGTTGGCCTGCGCCATGCCGATCTGGTAGTGCTCGAGGTCGTACACAACATACGCACTCCGGAGGAAGGTATCGCCGAGGAGCGCAAAGTTGCTGTTCTTCACCGCCCCGCTGTCCTCGAAACCCGCCGTGCTCTGAATACCGAACAAGCACGCCCTCTCGTACGGAATCGTGGATGGGAGGATGCTCTGGTAGTCGCCCAGAATATCGAGCACCATCTCCCACACGGGTACCGTGATAACGGTCTTGTTGAAGTCAAATGTAATGATGAGATCGCGCTCCGTGTTGAGGTAGTCGCAGTCGATAAACGTTAGGCCAGTTTGGACCTTGTCCGTTATCGCGCCAAGCTCCTCTATGACTTTACTCGCCATCGTCTCCGGGAGGTACGAAAGTGTGGTTCCCGAGTCAAGGATGGCGGGTAGCGTGCCTTGGTATCCTGTAGCCACGGCAACAGTCGAGCCATTCGTGTAAGTGACACCCATGCCTGTGAGTGCCACCTCAAAGGAGGTGTAGTTCGCGGTCAGGGCTTTGATTATGGGCATTATCTTCAGCGGCCCGATAAACTTCTCCGTGTCGATGCCGCCAAACAGGATCGTACCGGACGAGGAGCGCCTGTCGTTCAAGTACAGCGAATACGCCTTGACGCTGATGAGGCCCTGGGCCGTGAGCTCGTCTATGATGTTGGGATACTCAACAAGCGCTGCCTCGTTCGCACTGAAGCCGACTCCAAGGATGCCCGTACCTCGGACTGTCTTTGTCGCGTAGCCCATCTGCAGGGACTTGATCGTTGTGCCGCCAATAGTGAAAGAGTCGGACACGTAGTCGCCGGAAGCAATGCTTCCGTCAAGATACTGGATATAAAACCCGTCTTTATCAACTAGCTGGTATGTCGAGCTCTTTCTGGGGTCGTAGGTACCGCCACACGAGTCTCCATACTGCTGCTGTAGCCTCGCGTTGGTGCAGAGGTCTGCCTTGTAGCTCACAACAAACGCATCACTACTGCCCGTATCTAAGACCATTGATACGGCCTGAGGCGGTGATCCGATTTCGACCTCGGCATAGTATCCGCCACCTGTGATGTTGTTCGCGAGCTCCTGGGTGTATGTCGCACGCCGAGACAGCGGAGGCAACGAACCCAGCTTCAGGCCGGGGATGCCTCGGTGCAGGTTAAACTCGACAACATTTTGCGCCGTGCCTCCCGAAGCTAGCGCCAGCAAGGCGCTGTTGCTGAGTTTCATAACGATCTCCAGGTGCGTGGATTCAGCGGATTGGGATTATTTACCCCTTTGTCCATTCAGCTCGGGCGTGCCTCCTGAAAAGCGAGTGTAAGAAATGGATAACGGAGGCTAATCAATTCGAGAATAGTCCAAAAAGAATCGCTTGCTCAGGACATGGTGCAGCTGGCTTGAAAAATAAATTTCGCGTTGACGTCGAGAATCCAGAAGCCGAAGAGCGCGGAGCTTCGAGTTTCGAAGGGGACGCAACAGGCAGGCCGTGCGATTGACAAAGTAAGGTCGAGCTTCAAAAGAGCCGCAAACAGAACCGCAGAAAGATGCATCTCGGGAAGCCAGGTCGGTATCCGGGTTGATCGGGGTGGTCACTTCGTCATTTTAATCTCCCCCTAGCACCCACCTTCGCGTGCCTCGGCCATGGTTGCTCAGCTCCAGCCCTCTCCCGAGTCCCCAGCCCTTGGCACACCTAGCTTGGTGGCGTCCTGCTGGGCAATGCCTGCTATAAACTAAGCTCTGGTTGGTGCGCTGTGCAGCTGACCCTCATGCAAAGAACGCCTAGCCTTAATGTCTCTTGGCATAAATCAACGCGATCTGTGGTTAGGAGCTGCCGGGCCGTTCAGCGTCCTGCATTGTCTTCGCATTACGGGTATCTGCCTTGCCTGCGACTGTTCTTGGTATGTATGGGGTACTCCGTAGTAATGCTGTTGGATATGTTGGCGCTATTCATGATGTCCCATGCCCACTCCAGAGTGAAATCGCGTTGAGAACTCGCATCCATTGACTCAACTTCGTAGCTCAGCGGGCTTGTCCTTTGTTATTGTGCTTGCCGGCGAGCTTGGCGGTTTCGTCCATCGAAATGGCGAGCTGAGGTGAGGGGCAAGCTTGCAGCTACATTGAACAGTGGGTATTCATTTATTCGTGGTACCGCACCCATGACGCGTCGTCGGCTCAGTAAGCGATCTCAATACAATATCCCGGCCTTCATGATACCTTCCCGTTGAGCTTTATGTTTGTTAGATGTGCTTGGACCATAAGAGGATGCGGGCGACGTGCACAGCTATCTCGAGCTGGCTTTGCCTTGCAATTCACGGTCCCGGAGAAGTTCGACTCACCTGCAGTTGGCAATTCAATTGTAGTCGGTGGAAGTGTGCCTACTTGCAAAACCTCGAGAGAAGCAGAGAAGCACCTAGGTATGGAGTCCCGATCTTGCCAAGCCGAATATGCAAAGCAGAGAGATAAGAGCTTTATCTGCGATAGGAGGCCGAGCGAATGCACAGGGAAGACTCGATCGGGGTCGCAATTGCCGCATCTATGCGCGGTACGCGGGGAGGGCCGGTGCAAGTCCCGCAAAGTTTTCTGTTCATGAAAATTTCCGTCCCATCCAAGTGGTTATTAACCGTCGCCGAAGGTCGGCCATGACTACACGCTGATGGAGTGAAAGCAAAAAAAGAGGAATCCACAACCCCAATACAGTCAACTGCATTTTCCAAGATTCGCATCCTCGCATCCCTAGAGCTCAACCCCTTCGTTTCACCCATCAAAACCACAACAAAATGGCGTCTCCAGTGGTGACGAGCATTGCGCTCAGTTCGCTCCCCAAGCTGACTAGTGGCAAGGTCCGCGATCTTTTTGAGATCGATAGCAAGACGCTGCTTTTTGCAACGACGGACCGTATCTCAGCCTACGATGTCATCATGGCCAACGGCGTGCCCTTCAAGGGTGCCGTTCTCACCCAGATGTCGGCTCACTGGTTCCGCATCCTTACCGAGAAGGTGCCCGGACTCAAGACGCACTTTCTGACACTGGCTCCCCCGACTAATCTCAGCCCCGCCGACCGGGAGCTGGTCCGCGGCCGGAGCATGCAAGTGCGCAAGCTCAAGGTCTTCCCCATCGAGATTATTGTGCGCGGCTACATCACTGGCAGTGCTTGGAAGGAGTACCAGAAGAGCGGCACCGTGCACGGCTTACCTCAGCCAGCCGGCCTACAGCAGTGCTCGCCATTCTTGCGGCCGATCTACACGCCCAGCACCAAGGCAGAGCTTGGACAGCACGACGAGAACATTACGCCGGCACAGGCAGCCAAGATTGTTGGGGAGCGTTACGCGGATCGCATCGAGAAGCTGGCCCTACAGGTGTATGAGGCCGGCGCGGCCTACGCGCTCGAGCGCGGTATCATCATCGCCGACACGAAGTTTGAGTTTGGGCTCGACGAGGAGACGGATGATATCGTGCTCATCGATGAGGTGCTGACGCCCGACTCATCGCGTTTCTGGCCTGCCGACGGGTACGAAGCCGGACGCGAGCAGGCCAGCTTCGACAAGCAGCCGCTCAGGGACTGGCTAACGGAGACAGGCCTACAGGACATGGATGGCGTCGCCATGACGCCCGAGATTGCCGATTCGACCAGCGCGCGGTACAAGGATGCCTTCAAACGGCTCACTGGTAAGACGCTCGAGGAGGCGCTTGCAGAGCTGTGAGTATTTTCAGTGATCAGCAAGGAGTGAGGGGTAATCATCTAGAGAACAGCCAAGCATCACATTGGTAGTCGACAATAGACTCTTGAGTTCTCAACAAGGGATGCCGGGTGGATCAAGCCTAGAAAACTAGGATGCCCAATACCCGTTGGGTGTGTTTGTACCTGTTTGTTTTCACCCCTGAGGTTGGGAAGGGCATGTTGTCTTTGGGCCTCAAGAGCCGACGAATCTCCGGCTCAGGGTGCCGGAACCGGCATATCAGTTTTGAAAGGGGGTACAAGCAGCAACAGTTGGAGCAATTGAGGGTCCAATGCAGGGCGCCGAGGCGGCACCGAATGAGCAATGGCAGACGGGAGAGCAACTGTGCATGCTGCGAACCAGAGTCGATGATGCTGTACCGTCGATCCTCCATGCCAATGGGATTTGGCGGCTGAGTAACCGAAGAGCTTGTGTGGTTTATCTTCTGTTTCAACGCCGCCCTTTCACTCCTGCGATGTACGGATGCCCAAGGGGTCCCCCCCCCTTCCTTACCCATGACGACACTCGACAGCCGGACGCTTACCTGGGACGCCCTCGAGATTGCTTCTTTCATGTGAGCTCTCGGGCTGAAGTATCACTATCGAGTAGCGTAGTGTGTGTTACCCGAAAATAGCCAGTCCTGCGGGCGTTCTGTCGTGCAACAAGGCAGCCTCCTGAGAGCCCTCGGGTCAGTTGCCTGACCATCAGGAAGCGGAGGACATTTCCCCGGAGTGACTGCTCAGGCACCGTTGCCAATTACGAAATAAAAGGACAAAAGACGGGGTACTGCGGAGCATAGCAGCTATTCGACTCGGAAATCACTTGGTGATAATCGTATGTTTTCGCTGCTCGATGGGTCGTTTTTGCGTGCCTTAGCTGCGCTTCTGTACCTGAAGCTCTGGTCGAGATTTGGTGATAAAGAGACAGTAATTCCTCTGGTGAGGAGCATATGGAATTCTTGGCTCCCCCCGTCCCCCCATGAGTGACGAGACTTTGGACCCAAAAGCCGCCAAAAGATTCCAAAAAGCTGAGTTTTGATCTATCCCATCTCAGAATCCAAGCTTGCCAAGTGCTCTAGACTCGAAATGGCATGGTTGCTCTGCAAAATGCGGGCGGTGGGCCACTGTGGAGCAAGCGCAAACCAAGTGTGGAAGCGAGTCAGGGCAGGTGCTGTGCTCACCAATGACAGTCTTAGAAGCTGCCGATTCCCATTCAGGGCATGATCGACAGAGACGAGCACTATCGCTGGTCATCGCGGCTCGTCGATGAGAAACGCCAGAAGGCCCAACGTTGGCGCTGCTGCAAAAGGAGTCAACCTGACAAACCTCAGTTCTGGCTGTTGCTCGTGAGCGCGGCCGATACCCAAGGCTCACGCCGAAGCAGCAAAGAAGAAAAGAAGAATTGTTCTGCTAGGGCGGTCCAACTATCGCCATTCCTCTCGTCATCGGTCGCAAAGCGCCTTCTCAGCTGCCATATGAGCGCTCTCCCGGCCTCGACCTGGAACTGCTGGGTTCGAATCCATCTTGATGTTTCCATCCCCGTGGAGGATGCACTGCGCGCCCAGTCATCCCGTTCCCCAGGCCGTAATCCGCGGATCCCGCTGCCTCTCCACGTCGAGTTATTTGCTCTGTTGAGATCAACTCACAATGCATACCTCGTTCCTTGATACCGGCATTATCGATCTGCTCGAGGCTGATCCTCGGCCGTCCTTCATCGTTGCGTTGACCCCGCACCCGCCTACTATTGTGTACACAAACCCGGCTTTTAGCGGGTACACCGGCCTTCTTGACATCATTGCTGCCCACCGAGAGGACAATGGTCACCTCTGGGACTGGATTTCCGGCATCCCGTCGGACTCTGTACCCAAAGGCATCCCAATCGTCGCCTCGTCCTTCGCCCATGCCAACATCTTCTGGACCAAGTCCGTTGTGCACGAGCAGATGGTGGTCGTAGGCGCAAACGAGCAGGCTCCGTCCTCTGAGCCCCCGAGAAAGGTGCGCCTCGATGTCCCCGCCCGCGGCCGTGATGATAGCGCCTCGCCTCCGAGACGGGCCATGCCCGTCGACGAGACCATGGGGCTTAGCAACTCCCCCCTGCCCTCTCCCTCCACGCGGTCCAATTTGGCCGCCGAATTCGCCGCTATCCGCCGCGCAAAGTCTACACCTAGCTCCCTGCCTGCCAGCATAAGGCAGAACACAGTAGCGCCGCCAGAGCCGGTTCAACCTCCCCAGGCTGTACCACGCCCAGCTTCTGATCCTGGATGGATCTTGTCCGGCATGATCCCTGGTATGCCGCCCCTTAGCTATCTGTGTCCTCTTCCCACTGCCAGCACATATACGCACATGTATGTCGCGCAAGACGTCGGACACGAGCCTCCCACATGCATTTTGGCATCCAAGTTGCTAACTTTCCCTGTCCAAGAACAACGGCCCTTTTGGGAGGTTATCCGCAATGTCAAATGGGAGGTAACCCATATCGGCCCCATGACGTCTTGGCCACCGCGACTGGAGCAGACTTTCAACCAAATATTGGTCGACAGCCGCCCAATCGCCGTCTACTGGGGGTCAAACTTCACCACCATCTACAATGAAGCGTTTAGCAAGCTCTGCGGCTCAAAGCATCCGGCCTTGCTCGGCTTGACGGTGGAAGATGCCTGGCCCGAAGCCGGCCGGCAGCTCAAGGAGAAGATGCATGCCATTGCATACAAGCAAAAGCCCCCCGAGGAAGACGAATGGAACTTTTTCATTGAACGGGAGTCCGACGTTCCAGGTGAACCAAACTGGCAGGAAGAGACATATCTCAGATGGTCTCTCAGTCCCATCATCGACAGCAACAATGAATGCGTCGGCTTTATGCATGCTATCGTGGATGCGACTAGCATGCGGCTGTGGGAACGCCGGATGCAGATGCTCATTGATCTGGGCGAGGTCTTGGTAACGGCTCGCGATGTCCAAAGCTACTGGGAGAAAACCATTCAGCAGCTCGGTACCGTTTCGCCCAGCTACGACATCCCGCTAGCTATTCTATATAGTGTTGAAGAGGACCCAGATGCGATAGCCACGGCGCCCCTGTCATGCGGCTCAACCAAGATATGCCGACTGGCCGGGGCTTTGGGTGTGTCGGACGGTCACCCGATTGCGCCCCCCGTACTCAGCTTGCAGCCAGCAGACGAGGCATTATCAGCCTTGTTCCAGAAAGCGCTCTCGGCACATCATCCGTTCTTGCTGCAGAAGCAGGATAACAGTCTACCGAGAGCGCTCCTGGAAGGCCTGGAGTGGAGGGGATTTGGTGACCCTTGCCGTGCCGCGGTGATTGTCCCTATCCGACCAACCAAAGAAGAAAATGTGATGGGGCTCCTTCTTCTTGGCCTTAATCCCAGGCGCCCGTATGACAACGACTATCGGCAATATATCTCGTTGCTCAGTCAGAAGCTAACCACTTCTCTGGCTTCCATTGTCCTGCTCGAGGAGGAGGCACGAAGAGGCCGCAATGCTGCCGAGCAGGCTGCTTACGACCAAGCCCAGCTCAAGGAGAAGCTCGCTGTCTCGACCCGGGAGGCAAACGAGTCAATCCAGATGTTTGAGACTGTTGCCGAATTTGTCCCTGTTGGCATGTGCTTTGGTGACCATATGGGAAACCTCACTTTTGCGAATGACGCTTGGTACAAGATCACAGGCCACCCAGGTCCTGTGCCGATTAGCAACCAAAGCTTCCTCTCCTGTGTCAAGGAGGAAGACCGACCCGTTATCATCTCCGAGTACGAGAAGCTCAAGACTACCCGCAACGTCGAGTTTGAGTTCCGGGTCAAGAGACTGGCGGACGTGGATATACCCGCGCCTCTTACTCGCAACTCTCCGAGCTTTGAGAAAGCAGGACTCGACTTCCACCCGATTGGTGACAACAAGGAGCGCCATATTCTGGCAACTGCCGAGGCAGAGCGCGCTTCTGACGGCACCATCATTCGGGTCCTGACATGCCTGACGGATGTGACGGCACATAAGCAGGTAGCGGAGGAAGCAGTGCGCCGTGCGCAGCAAGCAGAGAACCTCAAGCGCATGGCAGAATTTGCAACAGTTGGAATGTACGACATGGATCTCGAGGGACGGCTTCTTGGAGCCAACAAAGTGTTCTTCGAGATGTGCGGGCTCCCGATAAGTGACCCAACGATTGCCACTGTCAAGCCCTGGGAGCAGTGCGTCTGGAAGGAAGACTACCCCCTCTTGAAAGAGAAAGCCAGGCAAATGGTTATTGAGGGCGTGGTTCAGAATGTCGAAGTCAGACTCAAGACGACATGGAACGCGGAAGATGGCGCGGGACATGAAGTTGTCGTGCCGCGATGGGTCCAGGCGACTCTAATGCCAGTAAAAACAACGGAAGGGACTATAGCAAGCTTTACGGGTTGCCTGAGCGACGTCTCGTTACAAAGATGGCAACTAGAGAGAGAGAAGCAGCGCAAAGAGGAGGCTATCGAATCCAAGCGTCAGCAGGAAAATTTTATTGACATGACGTCTCACGAGATGCGCAACCCCTTGAGCGCGATTATCCACTGCGCTGATGCTATCACGGCTACGCTCACTCGAGTCCAAGAACTTGTCAACGGCGAGCCTCATGGCGACACGGCGACGGCACTCAGCCACGGAAACAGCATGGGCACACTGGCTCTAAGAGAGCAACTTGATCCGCAAGCCGAAGTGCGAGCCCTTGTCGAAAACTGTATCGACAGCGCCGAGACAATCGTTGGGTGCGCACAACATCAGAAACGGATCGTAGACGACATTCTGACAATGTCGAAGCTAGATTCGAAGCTTCTTGCCATTACGCCTATTACCGTCAACCCGATACAGATGGTGCAGGAAGCCCTCAAGATGTTCGAGGTTGAAGCTCGCCGAGTTGACATTCACTTGAGCATGGTTGTGGACCGGTCCTATCGCGATCTCGGAATCAGATATCTTGACTTTGACCCGTCCCGTCTCAAACAGGTGCTCATCAATCTACTCACCAATGCACTCAAATTCACAAAGACCGGCCCGACCCGTAATGTCTCGGTGGCTATCAGTGCAAGTCTCACCCGGCCGAGCGAGGCGACGAGTTCGGTCCAGTTTATCCCGCGGTCCCAAGAGGGCGGTGTCGAGGACTCGCAACGAGATCTATGCAACCGTGCTGACTCGGTCTTTCTAATGTTCGAGGTCAAGGACACGGGCCAGGGCCTGACCGAGGAAGAGAAGAAGAGTTTGTTCCAGCGGTTTGTGCAGGCGTCAAGCCGCACCCACGTCAAGTACGGCGGTTCTGGTCTTGGCCTTTTTATCAGTCGGCGTTTGACAGAGCTGCAGAACGGCGCGATTGGCGTGGCGAGCCAGCCTGGCGTGGGCAGCACGTTTGCCTTCTATATCGAGGCGAATATTCCGGCAGGCACCTCAATCCGCGACGCCGAGGCAAGTGCAGCTGCGATAAAAGCTGCCATATCTGGCTTACGAGTCACCCAGAGCACAACAGGAGGCCGCAGGCAGCACTCTCCAAGCACAGCCAGTGGCTCGACAACCCCGTCGAGTGGCACACAGCGGCAGAGCCCGATAACGGCGAGCCCAATTAGCGTGCTTGGTCCAGGGCTGCCACCGCAGATTAAGGGTGTTCTTGTTGTTGAGGACAACCTCACTAACCAACAAATCACACGGCGCGGGCTTCTGAACATGGGCTTCACGGTTGACGTGGCGAATCACGGGGTTGAATGCTTGGACAAGCTGCGGCGGACGGACAGATTTGTGGGTGGTGGCAAGGGCATCACGTCCGTCAACCGGAGAGAGCAGACGTTCCCTCTCTCCATCATCTTAATGGACATAGAAATGCCTATCCAGGACGGCCTGACGTGCACGCGGAACATACGAGAGCTTGAGCGCGAGGGCAAGATAAGAGGCGGACGGCTTCCTATCATTGCTGTCAGCGCGAATGCGCGGATGGAGCAGATAATGGAAGCCAAGGCGGCCGGGTGCGATGACGTGCTCGTCAAGCCATACCGCATGCCGGAACTGTTGGAGAAGATGCGAATTGTGATGGGAACGGTGGCGGCGTTGGAGGAGCCTCTGTGCGACATATCGTCTTTTATGGGCTAAAACCAGGCGCAAAAAGGGGGGGGAGGGGGAGGGGGGATTGGGGGTGTGGTTCATTTACTAGCAACAGCACAGATTTTTGTTTTGGACTCTGAGTGACGGGGTAGAGTTGGATACCCATGCCTACCTACCTCGCTGTCGCGGGTGGGTTATGATTCGATCGCACTCGAAGACGCGCGTTCGACTTTGGGCACTGCGGAATGCTTTTGTTGTGGGCGGAATGGATTGGGCAAGCTGGGGGACCTGGGGAGAGCCGGTGGCTCTGAGAGGCCAAGGCTGGTCGGGAGTGCGATGCATGTCTCGGCTGGTAGCTCCGCTTCGGGATGGTGACTCTCCATGCAAGAGGATTAGTAGACGGATTGATACACGCATTGGTACACCTAAGTAGACAGGTAGACAGGCAGAGACTGAGATTACAATGGCAAAGCAAGAGGCCGCTCGTTAGGCCCTGGCTAAGGTCCGTCACGCCGCGATTTGACTGTGTGGCTTGCTTCTCATGGAAACGTGCGCCTCGTGCCGCAAGCAAGAAGCAGGTAGGCGCCACCGCGCCGCCCGCGGGCGTTACCCACGTTCCGGCCGTGAGTGGACACAGTTAGGACATCGGTCTGTAGGGACGTAATCAGTAGCGCGGATTGCTCGATCCGGGGGAAGTCAGTTTTGCGCGCTATAATGCCGTTCGATGCGCGATGCGAAGTTTGGTTTCCCAATGGGACGGACATTAAAATTGGCGTTGCGCTAGCGTTGGTGCCGAACATGGCCAAGGTACCTTGAGTCCTGGAAGTGTGTTTTGTACGGAGCAACATACTCTCGTACGGAGCACACCACCTCGACACGTCATTGCAGGCTTCGTTGCAGCCATGGAGCTTGGGGATGCAGCTCACGCCGACCTGGCAGCCGTCTCTCTTTCTCGCTCTCTGAGGAATGGAGTTGAGATGCAACATATTGTCGATTTTCCTTTTCAGGAGTAAGGTGGATGGGTGGTGAGGGTTGGTAAATCCAGGGGGCGAACGTGGGGGGAGGGTGTCGTGGTGTGTGCGGTTCAGCTGTACTTCGTAACAATAATGTTTTGTTTATTACCTGTGCCGTATTTTTGCCAGCGCTAGGGCCGGATCGGGCGAAGCGACATCTGGGGAAGGAGGGTTCAGGGGTGAGGGGTGAGGGTTGGGGTTGGGGAGGTGTGCGGCCGGCAGCGGGGGGGCACGGTTATGACCTATCGAGGGGCAGGATGGAGGGGATAGAGGGACATGGGAAGGGGATTGGAATTATGGTTTACGCCGGCACGCGCGAATGCGGTAACCTATCCAGACCAGACCCGGGCGAGGGACGCTACCTCACCTCAGATGCTAGGTCCGATGCACACGGCGGGTGTGTGAAGGGGAGGGGAAGGGGTTTGATTACATTCGAGGGTATTGCATTTGGGAGCTTCCTTGGGAGGCACTTGGGAGCGATATTTTGGTCGCATTGGCTTGGGAGCGTCTCGGGCCCGAAGGTTGGATCGGCTGTAGCCGGTCGAGGGTGAGTGGCCCCAGCCCAAGGGCAAGAGCAGGGCAAAGAGCAGGGCAGGCAGGAACAGAGGGGCAAGCCGTCCCTGCCGAGCCATTGCCAGAGACACACATGGTCTCTGCTGCCAGTCGTCTGTCATCAGTCCGGACGGGAATAGGAAACCGGACTCTGCCCTTTCTTTCTCTTGTGGCGTGGCCTTGTACTTCCCGATCCTCACTCCCCCCTGCCATGCGTGCTATGCGCTTGCAAATCTATTGGAGGGCTAGCCACGAAGTAGCTTTATCTCATCACCTAACTCGCCGGCCGGTGTGTCGTGGACCCGAGGACCAGAGCAGGGACCGCGGCAGGGAGACCCATCAAGTCTGTCTCCCTGTCGAGTGCCCGGAACGTACGCTATGTATGGAACCGGCACCCCAGGACTATAAATCCAGGGGCCCGGCTCCCTCGCTTCTAACCGTTGGGTCTTCAAATTGGCAAAGAACTTGGCAAAGAACGAGAGATAGATCGACAACACACTCGACTTATCAGGATACATCAACAAGAAGCAGACATCATGGCCAGCTACGTGAACCGAATCACCATGTTCAAGGTCCCCGACCCGGAGAACCAAAGACGCCTCTTGGATGCCTATCAGGCCCTGGCAAACAGCCAGCAAAAGGTATGTTGTGCTGGTTCGATCCTTCTCTTCCTTCCTCCATTTGATCCCGGCTGTGACCAAACATCCCCGTGGAGATCACGGCAGTTAGTTTTGCGTTGCTTGGCGAATCCCCTGGCGGGCCCGCCTTGCTTACTGTCTCACCCCGACGGAGATATAAGAGTTGCCAGCTAATCTATCCGCGTGCCTCTCTACTAGGGCGGCGAGCCATACATCCTCTCGTATGTCACGAATCTATTCCTCTCTTTGCTGCCCATGACCCAGAGACGTCAGCAACTGACGCGTTTCTTGACCCAACAGTGCTCAGGCTTCCTTGACCAAGGGTGACCCGCGATGCAGAGGATACACCGTCGTGGCTCAGACTGGATTTGCGAGCCTCGATGACATGAAGTACTACGACACCGAGTGCCCAGCACACGCTATTGTCAAGAAGACTGCCGGCTCCTTGGGCCTCTCTGAGCCGCCTCTTGTGGTCTACTATGAGATGTAAAGCACCCGGCCACATCTCAGGTGACGGGAATTACGAGACTGTACGCTGGTTAATGGATGAAACTGTATGATTAGGCCAGCCGGCGAATGCTTCCGGCACGCTGAAGGGGCAGGAGGAAATTTAGATGAACCATAATTGAACATTGATACTCCAACCACAAGATACCTAGGTACTGCGTAACACCGGTCAATAGCAGGAATCCAAACACCAAACTGTGCATCAAAACAAGCCATGACCGAAACAGCTGCCGGATCCTACAACAAACCTACACCCTCCCTCCTTTGGCCTTCTCCTCTGCCCATCTCTTCAACTCCTCCATCGACCGACCAAACCCGTCTCTCATCTTCTCGCCCACGGCAAGCTTCACCACCGGCGCCAGCACGCCATGGAATGTCTCCCAGTTGAAGTACTCCGTCTCCACGCCCCCATCCGGCCCCACAACCTCGATCAGTTCCGTCACCCGCTCGCATCGCAGCGCCCACACGGGCGTCAACGGAGTCGGGCGCGCCCGCCACGCGATGCGCCAGCCCTTCCGCGCGGGATACGCCCCATCAGCGGCGGCGGGCTCGTCGATGGGCTCGAGCACGCTAAGCTCCTCGGGCGTGGGGCGTCCGGCGGCGGTGGGTGGTGCCGACGCGTCCATGAAGACGTGCAGAGTGAGGAGTGTCCCGAGGTTGAGGCGGGGGAGGTCTGCCTCAGGGGTGCAGGGGGGCTGCGAGTCGATGCCGACGCTGCGGACGAAGCTGTTCCAGGCGGGGTCTAGTCACATGGTGTTAGGATGTGCATACATGTGCAAGCAAGGTAGATAATGATGTGGTGGTGGGGGTTTACAGTCGGCGACATCGCGGAGGATGTCGAGCACCTAGCGGGACGAGGCCGCGATGCGGGTTGAGCAGGCGGCGGTGAAGAAGCCGCCTAAGCCGTACGACGGGGTGGGGATTGGTGGCAGGGAGAGTGTCGCTGTGGTGCTGCGCGGGATTGGCGGTGGGGCCATGGTGACGGTGCGCTGGTGGTGATTTGTTTACATGTTTACCTAGGTAAAGGCCTTGAATGACCTCACACGATTCGTTGCGTTCGGTCGCAGGTTACGTGTGACGATGTGCTCTGTGTGCTGTCCACCGTGTTGCTGCTGCAAGTCGGACGCGCTATTTTTAGGGCTGCCTTCTCAAAACGTCATATATTTGTGTCGATCCTCGGTCGAAACTGAAGCTTTTCGAAGGGGTTGGATGTTCTCGCGCGGAAACGCATTCGTTGTCTTGCAGCGTCACGCTTTTGATCCCCATGTCCAAGCTCTAACAGGCCGCAGCGGCCGTCTCTGCCAAAAACCACCTTCCACCGTTAGTGAACCAAGTCGTACCGTCAAGCCCGTGGCCAACCCGCCTGCCTCAACTCTCCAAAACACAACTACGAAAATTCGGCCGAGTCGACCGAGTGCTCTACCAGTATTCGTGGCTCGTCGCTCCAAAGTCGACCATGATTCGCCCTTTTTTTCTTCTCGTGATGCGTCAGCCGGCTGCAGCGGGGATGGCCTAATCGTCTCTACTACAGGCCGCGTCGCTGCCTCAAACATCTTCCCCATCACAGCCCGGACCCCTTTTCGTCCACTCGCTCCCCTGTACGCTCAGGGCGCAGCGCCGGCAAGTTTCGGCGCAGCCGTTGAATGGAACACACAAAAGCTCCGAACAGAAGTTGCCATGACAAGCCGCCCTGTCTCATCCTCTCGCTCACCCTCTGGTCTCTGCAAAAGCAAAATCTGACAGACGCCCCGCCGGGCCGGCCGCGTCACGGCCGGAGCGGAGAAGCACCGATGAGACCAATATGGGCTATGATCTTCGGATGGCAGCTCTCGCAAGCTGCGCTGTGGCACCACGTCTCCTGCTCCCCCCTCCACCCCGCCGGGCCATCATCAATCCGGCCGAGAGTACAATCCAACCTTGGTTTGCTTGTTAGCGCGTGACCTTTTCTCCAGGATCCAAAGGAATATCGCAGTTCTGGAAAGGCCTTTCAAAATTGAGAAAAGGCATGTTTGGCGGTTTATAAGGCTTTTCCACCATCAAAAAAGGCATCCGTGTCACTACAAAGGCCGCTCTGGTATTTAGGAAGAGGCCCTTTCCCGTTTCCATTACGGGCTTTGAAGTCCCACGCCAACAAACAAGGTTGGACTGTACATCGATATACCTTGGCCGTGCGTTGCACAGCTTGACCTGTGTCTCAATGTCTCCTCCCTGCCTGCCAATCCCCGTCTTCCCTCACTCACAACTTTCACACTCGACACAAAACACGCCCCTTGACCGGTATGCTTTCTCTATCCTAAGCCTCTCGTGTTCAGATTACCTTGTCCCCTCGAATCTGGCCGTGTGAATATCTGACAGCAATATGAGCCGACCTCATGTTACCGGCGTCGTGCCTACAATTCTCTCATGCGAGACAGGTAGGCAGGTGGCCTAACAGGTGTCTTGGGTAACAGTTTGCAGACCTGGCTTTGAGGTACGTAAGAATGTTCGCACGGAACCTTTCCTCCGCGGCATCGGTGTTTGCGCCGCGCCTCGTGCTTTTCCAGCATCCAGGACCGTAACGGAGATAATACTGTTGGGAAAGGGGCGTTTTTTCCAGAAGGGCTGGATTCCAGTATAGCTATTGCCAGTCATCGGAACAAGGATTCGGCAATTTCCCACATGCCGAGAGAGAAGACGGAAGCCCTGTTTTCCGCCGATTTCTGCAAAGGGCGTGTATTGTCATGATCACGGCAAGGCGGCCCTCCCTCCAAGCGGCGGCCCAGGGACTTGAACGAGAACAAAGGCCAACTAGACTAACAGAGAGGAGTAGACTACTTTTTGTACAAGTAGCCCGGTGAAACAGTGGCATCTCCAATTCGATGAATATTTGTGTATTTGCCAACACTTTCTCGACAACCGACACATCTGCCTACTCTCAATAACTCTAAACGCCAAGAAAAAGAAAGTTATCATCACCTAGCTAACTTAGGAAACGCCTCGCAACAAGTTAACGGCTCCAAAATAACGCCCCCATAGTGAAGATATAAACGAAACCCCCAAGACTAAACACCCAGCTATACGTATCCTAACACCTGGCCTGTCTCGAATGGACCACTGCGTAAAGAAATCTCGCCCCTAAAAGAGGAATGAATGTCCTGGAGTGCCCAAATAAACGCCTCTTAGAGATCCCGCCTTAACGCACAAGCGACCGGATGCTGCTTGTGCTCTCCAATTCGGTGTTGTTGGTGCGACTAGCAAACTCCTTGTGATATGCCATAGCATCGATAACATGAGCGGGTCTTGACTGGTAGGTGCCAAACCCCACAAGCACAGCCAGTGCGGAGATAATCGTCATAGTCAGCATCTGATCCCTGAATGCCTCCAAATACACGCTCTTGACTAGTTGGCTAAGATCGGGCGGCAGACTTAGCGCTGCCATCGGGCTTCGGTGTATTTGTCCCAGGTCCCAATCGTCGAAACCAGCGCCAGAGCCAGGACCCAGAAGCTTCTGCAGCTTTTGGTTGAACACAACAGTGCATATTGCTAGACCGAGTGCGCCGCCAAAGACACGGGCTTGGGCCACAGCGCCTTGGGCGGCAGCAAGATCACCGTGGCGGGCTTCGATGGCTGCGATCATGGTGCTAGCAGCGAAGCACAGCCCAACTCCGAACCCGTAGATGGCGGTGAATCCCAACAACAAGCTAACATGTATGTCGGAACGGGTGAATCCAAAAGCCAATCCTATGCCGAGGGTTTGAAGTGAGCTTCCAATGACTAGCGTCTGGCTCGTGAGGTTGTTCTTTCGCGAAATTCCCCCGCCCATAAATGAGCCAAAAGCGCATGCTCCCAGCATGGGGAGGAGGTGGATGCCTGCCCAAAGAGCATTGTCGCCAAAGTTGATCTGAAACCTCTCCGGTATCTTGATGACGAGTGAAATGTAGACAAACCCCGTCAGAAAGGTAACACTATCAGACAAAGTTAGGGGGGCTTAGTATCTCAGGGGCAAGTCAACATACATGAGGCTCGAGAGGTAGACACGGCCCTTTGCCAAACGGAGGGGGAAAATAGGCTGGATTTTCTGGTGGACTCCGTAGCAGAGATATGACTCCCATAGGCCCAAGAGTATCCAACATATTCCCGAGATGACCAATGACCATACAATGGCTGGGCTAGACCAACTCCAAACAAAGGACGCGCCTTCTTGTATCGCAAATACTAGGAGGATCGAAGCTAAAACCAGTAATATGTTGCCAATGAAGTCGATCTTGGAGAGTGCAGTCCTGGTATCGTATCTGGTGCGTTGGTCGTCCGGCCAAAGCGTGAATATTCCTGCGACCGCCAGAAGACCACAAGGTACACTGGACACCTCATCATTAGAATTGGGACTTTCTGGGTTTATGCTGGGACGAACTTGATCCAAAAGACCCCCCTCCATTTCCACTCCGAGATTGCGCCTCCAAGCAAAGGTCCCAAGATGTACGAGATGGAGAGAGTGATGCCAACCAACCCCCCACAACCTCGGGTCGATTGGGCCCTTGCTCGACTAGGCAAACCTGCGCCAAACTGTATAAACCCGAGCCCCCTATCCCTTGAAGCGCCCGAGCGGCAATGCTATCATTGCGGTGTTAGTTAGATGTTGACTCGATATTCCCATTCGAAAAAAGGGGCTGGCCACATACAGTTGCCACATAGAACCAGCAAGGGCACACCATATCGAGAACCCCGAAAATGAGATCCAAGCGATTGCGAGTAGGTTTTTCCGGCCATATATGTCGCTCAACTTGGAGAAGCCGACGGCGAAACCTGAGGTGAGCTAGGTTCAGCATTGAGCAGCTGTGACCGGGACGACAGTTGAGAAATGCCTCGCATGCACTCACTCATGTACGTTAGGAGATAGCTCAGGATGGCCCAAGGAGCATCTTGATAGTTATCAAACTCGGCGGAGATGGACACCAACGCGGTGGAGACGATTGAGGTATCGAGGCAGGAGAACATTAGACCTAACAGGATACTATGGTGGATGTTAGGGAGATACGAAGCGCGGGACAGGAAATAATGAAATGCTCACATAACCGTCAGTAATGTCTTACGTATAGACGTGCCTAAACTGCTGGGGGGCTGTGTTTGCCCCTTATCTCGGCCCAAGGCGTCTTCGAGCTGCGAGCTCTGCTCTGCCATGTCTGACAGTGATGGGTTGGGATAGGAGAGTGTCATTGTAGAGGCGACTGGAGAAACGAGAGGCGGCCAAGTCGGCTGTTGACAGATATGTCATCCAAAACACGGGGCATAAGGGTCTTTGATGGTATTGCAACGACTGGACGGCAGGCAGACCGGCTGCGTTGCCTGTGCGGATGTTTTGTGATGGAGTTTTGCAAGATGCGATGACGGGATGGGACCTGCAAAAATCTGCTCATGCGAGCTGCCTTGCTCTTGCCTATTGACTGACAACAGGTGGCGGAGGAGGGGTGGTGACTCAAATACGGCCTTGCTTTTTTCTCTGGTCAGGTAAGTGTCAAGAGGAAGGAGCAATCAAGTCGACCATTTCCAGTTCTCCATGTTGGTTTGTGGAAAATGACCACTAGGTAAAAAAAAAACAGGGCCCTCTTTGAAATCCTCGAGCAGAGTCTGAGCTACATTAATGTATTGTCTCCTTTCTTCCGACACGACAGACCACGGGATCGAATTCGGTTGCTGAAGTTGTCACTCCCAGTTCCGCAAACTTGAGACACCGCTCTAGCTCGTAATTTGGCGAATATAGGATGAAGAACGAGTAACGAGTGAGTCTGTGTATGTTACAACACTTGGTGTCATTCAATCTGTAACTCTGACACGCTTCTGGCAAGACGTAGGAATAGCACGGTCGGTGGTCATGTTACCCTGGGAGGTAAGCCGCCCTTGAACTGAGAGGGAGCCTGGAAGGGCTGCTCCAAGTGCTGTTTGAGAAACCAAGACAGCTCTCCACCTCAACCCTTGCCTCGCGCTTCTTCAAAGTGCTGAGACATGGAAAGCTCCCAAGAGTGACACATAGGATACACAACAGATGACGGATGCCGTGCGTTGTGTTACGACGCATGCTACGATCGACCCAGTCAACTAGCCCAAAGTGATGGCTAGTCCTATGTGTTGCTCCCGCTTGAAGCTTGTTCGGGGGGTTTAGCGCCGAGGTGTTTCCACAATGAGGGTATTCACAGGCACGCCGCCAACTCACGTAAATAGTTTATTCCAATAACTTCAAGACTGATGCGGCGGCAATGCCCCTATTTTGTTTGTCCCGACACAACGCTCTTGATATCCGGCTTCCGAGTCGCCTGTACCACTCGACCGACTGAGCCCGTGTCATGTATGACAGGTGGGAGAGAGTGGTATATGCCTGGTCTTGGCCTATGAGGGGCTGGGCTGCGGGTAAACTCAGGCATGTTGAACGGCTGTTACTAGTCACACCGGCTCGCGCGGGCGGTGCAGGAGGCGACCTCGCACAAAAGGTAAACATAGTCTCAGCCTGCTGGATCTGAAGGGCTAGCAACATCCGCGCACTTGGCCTCTCAGTTCGGCAGATTAATGATGTCGGCCACATCTACTCTCACGAGAAAATGCTGTGCTCTGGACGCTCGCTCGTGGAGGTCGGGGATACCAGGGACGGATTTACATCCTGCCTCGCACCAAGCGAGCCGCGTGAAAGAAGAGTATCGAGGCGGGCACCTGCTGCGTGTATTTTCTCCTTCGGGTATTGGTACTAGTGGACTTGACACTAGACTTTGAGGCAAGCTCGACCGATCTGTACTGCGTCGATCTTCGCCCATTGCGAGACCTGCAGGGCACAAATCGTAGAATGTCTTGATAAAATCTAGTCGTCTCATATAGCCGCAGTAGACGGTGTACCCAGGGGTTTAGTTGATTGGTCGTTCTTGTTTTCAACGAGACAAGTTTTTCTATGGCCTGTTGTGTTACTACAGGCAGCCGTCAAGACAGTCGAGTGTGACGACGGTTGCACATGAGGAGGGTGGTGATGGAATCTCGGCAGGCATCTGTGTGGACGTCAGCACTAATGTAGACAGGAGAGGAGCCGAAGGAAGGTTGACGGCAACACAATTACCACGGGCAGTAACTGTCCCATCTGTTATCTTGTGGGTGGCGCGACGATAGCCGGCCATTTGAGCACATGCCCACAACATTTGGCCTTTAGGCGATGGTACCCTGAGCGACTTCGCTTCGCTCTTAGTTGGCTGCCTGAGGGTGCTTGCAGCAATTCCCGAAAGACGCTGGCACTGAATGATAGTGGTTCTTTTTCCTTCTTTTTTGTTGTCCGTCTCCGCCGGACCGAACAACCGGAATTCGGAGTCAGATTGCCCAAGTTCCATGCATTACTCTATATTCCTCATTCCTTGTGGCCTGGGCTTGCCTGGCGTGACTAGGGGTGGGGGTCTGGGGTCTGGGTTGCGAGTTGATTCTGCGGGTGGTCTGAGCGTTCCCGGCTACCAAGTGCAAGTGGACTTTGGCAGCTCAAGGTGCGACTCACGACGGGTACTCCTGGATTAGGTCGGTGATTATCTTCTCGGTTCCTCGGACACCTGCTTTATTTACCACGTCTTCGCTTTCGTTTTTCGGTCGCGCCCGGACTTGGGATTTGGGTCTCGCATCTTAAAATGTGTCAGCTTTCAGTCACGTTTCTAGTCGCCGACGCATCTCACGCTGATGTCACCTCTTTATTTTGACCGGGCCGTTCCTTCTGGGATTTACAAGGGTGACTGGCTAGTTGACGCCAGGTTCGTGTGCCGTCCAACCGCCCGGACTCAGGTCCACCATGACACTCGAACATCAAAGCGTACGGCGACTCGTTTGGGTTTCTCGAAGATTGCTCCTTAGACCAAGACGATAGGAATGAGCGCCAATGCTTAGGTTGGGAGAAGACAAAAAGGACACGTGACCGAGGCTTCTTACGCACCGAAACATTCATAACCCTACCAAGTGTACTTGGGTAACTCGACATTTTGAAGCAACTCAAGTTGTCTCCATCCCGTCCAGCCGATGCATACCCTTCACCCCTCACCGAAAAAGACTGCCGAGCTATTCTGTTCTGGCATGCCGGTGTCGGGATCGATTTCCTGTTCCTTCCTACATGAGGGGCTCAATGCCACCCTCGTGGTTTTGTCTGGCGCCGGTAGTTCCGGATTCTCAGGACGGCCGGGTAGTCAAAACGTTTCCAAGGCACCCTTCTCGGACGCACGCGTATGTATCGTCGTACCTCTTAGTCCGAAGTCAGATCCGCAGCAATCCTTAGTGTTCCTTGGTGTCTTGGCACACCTATAAGCCAATATTGCACGTGGTATCCCAACGTCCTTCGTTCTCCGCAGAGCCGGGACGACGCCCGATGTTCGAGCTATTTCTGGGTGGCGGGCTTGAGAGCAGCATGCCATTGGAATGGCTCAGCTTGTCTACCTTCGGCCCAGCCAGGGTCAATGGCCAGGGTCACATCGCCCGCTCGCTCTAGTTGTTTGCATCCCCAAAACAAAACGTCGGCTCAGGCCCGCATCTTCCACCAACGGCCCATATTGATGCGGCCTCCCCCGGTACCGAGTAGCAGGATTCGCCTCATCTGAATCCGCTATACGTACTCGCGCATAGAACCAGTTATACTAGGATGTTTGGCCGAAACAGGCTAAATATCTAGTAGCATCTGATGCCCGTCCCCTATCTTTTGTTTCCCTAAGGTGTCGTCGTCATGAGCACAGAAAGAGATATCCCATGTCTTTCCTGGGCAGATTTGAAGGTTTTTGGTATCACATAAATCTCCTCGAAAGAGAACCAAGTGCGCAGGACAATTTGAGATATAGGGTTACATTATTGATACTCGCATCACGCATTACCTCTTGCTTCCGCGCACGCTTCAAAACGCGGTTCTTTATATGTTTTTCTCTTGTCCTTGGCTGCTTTGGTGACCGCTCTGGACCGCCTGTGCCCCTTTCCTACATCAACCTACCGTGGCATTGCCGTGGTACATCAAGAGTTTACCGCTCTGTCAAATACACGCGAAGTTGCCACAGAGGTAAGGCCACCTGCTGTCTTGTCCTTACACCGTCGAGTGCCCGATGCCCATCTTGTCTCAATCATGTAGGCCCGGCTGGATTCAATACCAGCGGGAGGATATGGTTACATCTGTATGCCGAGCATTCTTGGGGGGTGAGAACCGCCCGAAGGATCGTCTTACTGCTGCTAACCATTGGATATTCCTGCTGGTCGGTATCCTACCCACCCGGTTTGTGCAGCAATGAGTTGGGTGGTCGGCAATTACAGCTTCGCCTGCCGGCAGTGCTAGGGAACGGATTTCTTGCCGGATATCTACTTTCGACGACAGTAGATGAAGTCTCCTTCTTGGACGCAAGCGACGCTGGGGTCGCCTTTCTGCTAGCGGAGCAGGCATGGGCTCAATCCTTGGGCTCGGGAACTCCACGGCGTATAGGACGGGAACCACCTCAAGGTAGCTTGGCTTCATCTTGGTAGGCCCATACAAGACATCCCTACCGGGTCTGGGCCGTTTATAATCGCCCGGGGGCATGCCTCTAGCGCACATCGGTTTTGTCAGGTGGACTCCCATACCAGCGGCTCCCCTCTCGGCCTACCGTACAAGGTTCCTAAGGTACAAAGTTATCATTACTCCCTTTTATATTTGCCGTTTCTAAAGCTGTTGTCTCAAATCTGTCAAACACTTCCTCGCTATTCACAACTCATCAGCTCGCAGTCCGTGTCAGCCGGACTAGTTTAGGAGGACCCTTCCAAGAAGTATCCCTCTCAAGCCCTACCCACTCGACAATTCCGAAGATGGAGGCCGAATATGGCGATGAACCGTGCCCAATTGCCATTGTGGGAGTGGCCTGCCGCTTTCCGGGAGATGCCTCTAACCCCGAAGGGCTTTGGGATGTCCTTTCAAATGGCCGAAGCGCGTTCAAAGAGTTCCCGCAGGATCGCCTGAATATCAACGGATTCTACCATCCAAGCCCTGATCGTTCTGATAGTGTATGCCGCCAACTCTCGAGCAACTTGTTTCCTTACCGCTAACCGCTCTGAGCCCGCAGTTCAACTTCAAAGGGGCTCACTTCATCCGCGAAGACATAGCTGCCTTTGACGCTAAGGTTAGCTCTACAACTCGATGCTCACGATATCCAATAGCCTTTAACACGATGTGAATAGTTCTTCGGTGTTGCTTCGGCCGAAGCCGATGCCATTGACCCTCAGCAACGTCTGCTATTGGAGGTATCATACGAAGCTATTGAAAATGGTGAGCGGCTCCCCGTTTTGACTAAATTTCTAACTGCTGATACGTCAACAGCTGGTTTTCCAATGGAGACCTTCAAGGGGACTAGGACCTCGGTTTTTGTTGGCTCTTTTGTTAAGGGTAGGTCCCTAGTCAGGAAATAATGCCGTGGTTGTCTAATGTGACAAATTAGACTACGAGCAAATCTCGATGAGGGACTCCCAGACAACGGCACCAGATTGTGCAACCGGAAATGGGATAGCTATTATGGCGAACCGCATTTCGTACTTCTTTGACCTGCAAGGCACAAGCCAGACTATAGATACAGGCTGCAGCGCAAGCCTTGTCTGTGTGCATCAAGGTGTCCACAACTTGAGGAACGGACAGTCGGACATTGTGAGTTATTTTGCCTTGATTTACAAAGAGCTGTCTGAACCGGTTGTTGATACTGTCTTAGGCGATAGCAGGTGGTGCTGGACTCATCTTGACCCCGAGCACTATCATGCCCATGACGTCGCTTGGCTTCTTGAGTGCAGATGGCAAGTGTTTCACATTCGACTCGCGCGCCAATGGCTATGGACGAGGCGAGGGCGTTGGAATTGTTGTCCTGAAGAGGCTTGACGATGCGGTCCGAGATAACGACACCATTCGCGCTGTCATTCGAGGCACCGCAAGTAATCAAGATGGACATACCGCCGGTGAGCATGAGACTACTGAGCTTCTCTGAACTGCCCTACTTACTACATCAGGTATCACGGTTCCCAACCCGGAAGCCCAAGTTCGTTGCATCAAGGCAGCCTACAAGAATGCGGGTCTTGGTATAGACAAGACGGCGTATGTCGAGTGCCATGGGACGGGAACAAAAGCTGGCGACTGGCGAGAGCTGAAAGCCATATCTGATGCTCTCAGCCTGAATCGTGCCGAAGACAATCCAATGTTTGTCGGTTCTGTCAAGCCAAACATTGGCCACTTGGAAGGCAGCGCCGGCGTTGCAGGACTGATCAAAGCTATCCTCATTTCGGAAAAGGGGCAGATTCCGCCACACATCAACTTCAAGAAGTGGAACCCTGACATCAAGCACAAGGACTGGAGAGTAGATGTGAGTTCTAACTATTCTTTGTCTCCCTAGCATAGCTAACACAACCACCACAAGATTGCAAAGGACTTGATGAAGTTCCCATCAAACGGTCTACGGCGTATCAGCGTTAATTGTTTTGGCTTTGGTGGGACTAATGCCCATGGCGTTCTCGACGATGCGAGAACATTTTTGGCGCAACGGGGCCTAACAGCATACCACAACACCACCGACCCTCAAGATACGCAAATCCCAGACGATGAGTCCACTACGGCGTCTGAGGCGGTCACAGGCTCGGCGACGCCTCCCGGCAGCTCGATGAGTAGTTGGGACTTGGCTTCTGACTTGGAAAGCAACGAATTTGACATGCCGTATCTGTTCGCCTTTTCATCGCAGCACCGCGATGGTCTCCCCCAGCTCACTTCCTCATATGCTCCCTACTTGATGGCTGGCGCATCGAGCCCTGGGCTGTTACGGGACTGCTCGTACACGCTTTACTCGAGGCGATCCCACCTGGACTACAGGAGCTATTTTGTGGCCAAGTCCGTTTCGGAGCTTACTCAAAAGATGGCCAAGCTGAATGCATCCGAAGCCGTCCGGGCAGGCATGCCGAAGCCGTTTAGGCCCGCCCTGATCTTCTGTGGGCAAGGCGCTCAGTGGCCACGGATGGCAATGGAGTTGATGAACTTCCACGCCTTCCGCGAGAGCATCGAGACCGCGGATAACTACATGCGATTGCTGGATGGAAGGTTCAATCTCGAGGAAAAGTTGAACCAGAGCAAAGATAAGTCAGATATCAACCTACCCGAAATCGCTCAGCCAGCTACCACCGCCATCCAAGTGGCCCTTGTCGACCTCCTCAAGGCTTGTAAGATCAAGCCCGTATCCGTTGCAGGGCATTCGTCTGGCGAAATTGCTGCAGCGTACGCGGCGGGCATCCTCACCCGCGAAGATGCGTGGGAACTCGCATTCTATCGTGGCCAATGTGCTGCGTCGCTGAAGAAAATTGACTCCAGCCTTCGGGGCCGAATGGTTGCCGCCGCCTTGTCGAGATCAGAGGCTCAGAAATACATAGAGCTGTTGGTCAGGCCGGGCTCGGCCACTGTGGCCTGCATCAACAGCCCCCAGCTCGTCACGCTCTCCGGCGACGAAGACTCGATTCTCACCCTCAAGACCGAGCTTGGGAAGCGGGACGTCTTCACTGCCCTTGTCGCGGTAGATATCGCTTACCACTCACATCACATGAAAATTGTGTCCCAGCGATACCTGGACTTCATCAAGAACATTACACCGCGGGCAGGCTCGGAAGATATCGCCATGTACTCGTCCGTTTCCGGCAAGCGGGTCGTCGGCCCCGAGCTTGATGCTGCCTATTGGGTCAAGAACATGGTCAGCCCCGTTGAGTTTGAAAGAGCCGTGGCGGCCATGATGGAGCCTGCGGCGGCCGACAGGATCCCCACCATCTTTATCGAGGTCAGCCCCCATCGGGTTTGGGCGAAAGCGCTGAAGCAGACTTTGGATACCGTTGGCTTCAAGAACTCCCCGGTACCGTACCTCTCCATGCTTGAGCGTGGCAATGACGCCGTGGCGATGGTTTTGCAGCTGGTTGGAGACCTTTTCCTGCATGGAGATCGTGTTAATATGGAGTGGTTTTACAGGAGGTATGCTTTGTTGAATGTTGTTTGCTTGCCCGTCACGGCCGCTGACACGGGTGCCCCTTCAGCAAAAAGACTCGTCGTCTGCCAAAGTGCCTGGTCGACCTCCCAACTTACCCCTGGGATCATTCCAAGACGTACTGGCATGAGTCGCATCTTTCTCGGGCACATCGGTTCCGGCAGTTTGGACGGCGCGATTACATCGGTGCCCCGACGGCTGATAGCGTTCTCCCATACGAGCCGAAATGGCGAGGTTTCTTCCGAGTCTTCGAAAACCCCTGGCTCCAGGACCACAAGGTGCGGCGGGAGATGCTGTACCCTGCAGCTGGCATGGTCGTCATGGCGATTGAAGCAGCCAGGCAGGTTGTCTACGATGTCATCGATCAGCCGTCGGACATTTTGGACTTTGAGGTCTCTCAGTTCGAGATCAAGGCCCCAATGGTAATCCCGGCCGAAGATAGTGGTCTGGAACACTCGATAAACGCCAAGAAGGCTGGGGAGTCGTCCCTGGACGGTGTTACAACCTGGGTCTA
The DNA here is from genome assembly GCA_030549175.1 of Lasiosphaeris hirsuta. Taxonomy (NCBI): domain Eukaryota; kingdom Fungi; phylum Ascomycota; class Sordariomycetes; order Sordariales; family Lasiosphaeriaceae; genus Lasiosphaeris; species Lasiosphaeris hirsuta. Next base: position 1,632,976 of record JAUKUA010000001.1, read on the forward strand.
CGAGTTTGCGATTTACTCGAAGCCATACCAAGACGCGCCGTTCCAAGAAAACGCCAAGGGAACATTCGCTGTCAGGTTCTATCGACGCGGCGCTGAGAGGCGGGGAAACGGAAGCTTGTTGTGCAAGTCAGTCGATGCAAAGTCGCGGGATGAGTACCAGTCGGGAAAACGTGGGCAAAGTACCTTTGAGTTCTACGAGGGCCTCGATGTTGTGGGCATGAACTACGGGCGACTGTTCCGAAACATTGCCGATCTGGGCCAGGCAAACAGCAGCGGTGCTGTCAAGGAGTGCTGGGCCTCCATCACGATCCCCGATACCAAGGAAAAAATGCCTATGCAGTTCGAGTTTGACCATATCATTCACCCGGCCACCCTCGATGCCGTCTTCCAAACCCTGTTCACCCTCGGAAGCGACCCGATGGTGCCGTTCTTCATCGACAGGATCCGGGTTGCAGCCAACGTCCCTTGTGTGGCCGGCGCTCGGCTCTTTGGCACCGCCAGGGGAGCCAATGTAGGGCTTCGCGAGGCATCGGCTGACATTGACATCTGGGCCACAGGGCCCGACGGCGAAATTGGCCACAGGCATGTTGTTGAAATTAACGGTCTCCGTGCCGTGTCGATTGCCTCGACTGCCGCCGGCCGAGTTGGGTTCTTGCCAAGCCACCGAAACCTTTCCTCGAGCGTCGTCTGGAAGGAGGACGTTGAGTACGCAAGCATTGGCGAGCCAAGAAAGTGGCTCAGCCTCCTTGGCCACAAGTACCCGGGCATATCAATTCTGCATATCGGAGAGAACAGCCAGATACACAAGACAGCTTTCCAAGCCCTTGCGCACGAGGCCGATGGCTGGCCGTCGGATACGCCCCGGCTCTCGAGCTACACCATCAGTGCGGAGACAGACAAGGTCTACGAGGCCACTTTGGCTGCCACGGCTGAGCAGCATCGACCGCTTTTGGCATACGAACCTCCTTCTGCCTTGTCGTTGGCCGAGGAGGCCCCCCGCAAGTTTGATCTGATCATTGTAGAGGATACTACTACGTTGCTGAGCGAAGAGGAGATCAAGAGGCTTGTCAAGCCCTCTGGCTTCATCATGACCACAGCCAAGCCAGGAAAAGACCTGCAGAACTTGGCAAAGCGACCAGCGACCCGCCACCAATCTCCACCCCAGTCAACAGAGCAAGAGCCCGGCTCTGGTAGCTCGGCAGTCCAAGCCAAGTGGGTTGGAATGAAGGCCGTTGCGAATATCGCCTCAGATGCCCCGACAAGCGGCTCGGGCAGTCGCAAGCGCCGTCGTAGTGAAGACGACGATAGTTTTGCAGTCACGCAGCTCCTCCGGGAGATACAAGACGCAGGCGATGAGGTTCAAAAAGCCACCAAGAGTCAAGATATCGTCATCCTGGTACCAGATGTACTTCCTACTACGAGTGGTCGCCCTGCAGAGCGTCTTCAAGAGGACCTCTCCCGGGTCGGCTTCGAGGCCAGCATTCAGCCCATTTCATGGCTGGAAGGCACGTCTCGGAAGCACAACAACACACTCTTCATTTCCCTCCTGGAGCTCTACGAGACCGACGGCTTCGTGCTCGGCATGGACGAGCGGCAGTACGAGCTCGTGAAGAGACTCTTGCAAACCCCCAAGGGTCTACTCTGGGTGTCCCGCGGCGGACAGACAGCCTCGGGCGCCGAGCGCCCCTGGAACGCGCTCTTCCTGGGATGGTCGCGCACGGTGCGATCAGAGGATAGCACCAAGGACATTGTATGCCTCGATGTGCAGTCCGGGGATGCGGTGCCGACGATCCGGACCATCTTTATCGACTCGTTCATCAATCCGGCGAAGGGCATTGGAGGCCGTGTGGTGCGGGATACCGAGTATGCTGAGGTTGGTGGGCGGATCCTTATCCCTCGTCTCATGCCGATCGAGGGGTTGAACAACATCATTGAGCATGGCCGCGAAAAGGGGCTTCGGTTCGAGCGGGGCTCTGTTCGGTCTGTGGGCGATCGGATATGGCTTGGAGTGGGATCCCCCGGCAACCTCAGCAGCCTCTACTTTGGCCAGGATCAAGGGCCTGAAGTCAAGGCCGAGGGTGACCGCGTCCGCATTACGGTGAGACAGGCGTACCTTCTGCCCGGAGATCTCGACACGGTGCTCGGGAAGAACTCGAGGACCTCGATCGGCGTCGAGGTTGTGGGCATCGTCCACAGCGTTGGCGGCGACGTCAAGCATACGCAACTTCAACCTGGCCAGGAAGTGGTTGCCATCGTGTCGGGGGGTGCCGTTCGGGGGACTGTTTCCGTGCCCGAGAGCAGCGTCACGGTGCGGCCAGCGGTGGAGTCGCCGTGCCTGCCCTGGAGCATGGCGGCAGCGCTCGCGGCACATCGCTCTGCTCTGGGTGTGGCTCGGGCTGGTACCGCGATGGCTGTGCTTGTCTATGGCGCTGCTGGCGCGTTTGGGCAGGCGGCCATTGCTGTGTTCGGGTATTTGAACGCAAATGTCATTGCCGTGGTTTCTAGCGACCAGCAAGAGGAGGCTCTCAAGACCGTGTTCGACATTGAGGACAGGTTCATTGTCCGCGAGTCGCCCGACTTGGTGGACCGTGTCAGACAGCTTGCGAGAGAGCTCGGCAGCGCTGATGAGCATGGCGTTGACTTGGTGTTTGATCCCACTGCGAATTCCGCGCACATGGATACGAATTTTGCCTGTGTGGCTACTCGTGAGCATTATTCCGTTCCGACTGACCGACTTCTTTAGATTGTGAGAACTAACTGCCGTGGCTTTAACAGATGGACGTGTGTTCCAGGTTGTGACAAGCTCGGCCGATTGGAGTGATATCCGCCTCCCCCGCCGGTCCTTTGAGTTTGTGCGGTTTAACCTTGATGAGCACATCGAAAGGGGGGTGTCTTTGGGTAGAGACTTTAAGGACATGTACGAGGCTATCACGATCAAAGCTCCCAGGCCCGCCCAGGCACCGAACAACCACGTCTACTCGTTCGGCCACGTCGACGAGGCTTTCAAGCAGATGGAGAGAGACCCGGCACTGGGGACTTACATCGTCGAGTTCGACAAGGAAGAGCATGTTCGAATCGGATATAGTCCCGCGTCCAGTGGCCTGGCTTTGGAAAGCCAGGGGATATACATTGTTGTTGGCGGCTTCGGAGGACTCGGCCTGGGCATCGCGGAGTGGCTCGTTGAGAAGGGCGCCGGGCATATCGTCTTGGTTTCGCGCTCTGCGGCCCCACAGGGTGACCGATCTACGGGGAGGTTCAACCGGCTCCGCCAGTCTCCCAATGTTCAAGTCCACGCATACCAGCTCGATATTTGCAACGCCGCGGACGTTGCCGTCTTTGCGAATTGGCTAGTGGACACGGGCCTGAAGGTCAGGGGTGTTGTCCACGCGGCTGGCATGCTCCGAGACTACACGTACCTAAATATGCAGCACGAAGACTGGGTCTTCGCCTCCAAGGTCAAGACGGTGGGTTCGTGGAACCTCCACCAGGCCCTCCCCCGGGACATGGACTTCTTCCTCTTCCTGTCCTCGGCTGCTGGGGTGATAGGCAACAGGGGGCAGAGCAACTACGCGGCCGGCAATGCCTTCCAGGACGCCCTCGCGCACCACCGCACAGCGCGCGGCATGTACACGGTCTCGCTCGACCTGGGGCCCATCATCGGCGCCGGCATGGTCGGCCAGGAGATGATGGACCTGCTGCGGTCCGTCGGCTACTTTGGGATCCGCCTGTCCGACGTGTTCTTCGTCATGGAGCGCGCCGTTGTCGGCGTCAGCACGGGGACGCTGCCCGTGCCAGCGCAGGTCGTCATGGGCGTCGGTACCGGCGGGCTGATGCGGCAGACCAGCCCGGCGGACCCATTCTGGTCCGACACGGCGCTGTTCGCGCAGCTCAACCGCGTCGACCTGAACGGCGCGGATGTGGATGTGGGCGGTGGTGGCTCGGGCGGCGGCTCCGACGGGAACTTGCAGCCGCGCCTCAAGATGGCAAACACGGTCGAGGAGTGTGTCGAGATCATCCTGGGCCCGCTCATCGCCGCCATGGTCTCGATTATCCCGAATATCGAGGCGAGCGATATACAGGCCTACATGACGCCGAATGAGTGTCGCTCGGACAGCATGAGGGGGACGAATATTGACAACTGGCTCAAGAGGACCACCGGCGTGTCGATTGGGCAGGCGATTAACGGGATGCCGCTGCAGAAGATATGCGAGGAAGTCGTCAAGAGGGGTGAGTTTGTGACTGCTTAGTGGAGGGATGGGGAGGAATTTTGGTTTTGTTCTACTTTGTGTGTAGGCAAATGGCGAGTGCTGTACATGTTTGTTCTTGTGTGAGTGAAGTGTGTTGTGATCGAAAGAAGGCATTACAAGAATTTTAGATCAAAGATCCACAGCATATCATATCATGTGATAGCTGAAGCAAAAAATATAAAAACAAAGAGATCTTACTGACGGCTAATACCTTCTCTGCGCAAAAAAATAATGTATAAAATATGGATAAAGGGCAAAAAGCTGTGGATGTACCGCGCGGATCGAACGTGGGACCGTCTGTGTGATGCTCGAGGCATTGCAAAACAGAAACCTAGTCCATACACCCTAATATCTTGTCAAGGTTAGGCATTACCGCGAGCTGTCGCGTGCAGCCCCAGTGATCGCAGATGCCATCGCACTACTCACTGCGCTCTATCTCAAAACACCAAGTTTGTTTAGTTTGTTTGGTTTTGGAGAGAATCGAGCATGATACTGTTGTGTAGCTGTGAGGAGCATACGACCTAGCGTCCCTCCACCTCGGAGCTGCCCTCACAGCACAGCCCCGGATTTCCGTGGATTGGCTGGCTGGGATTGGCCGCACCGCCGGAGGTGTCCAGCCAACATCCGCACCCAAGCTCCGAGACTGATACGGACCCCCTCCGGCCGTCCGGCATAACGCTCTATAATTCTTTTCGGCGCCGGTGGTTTCAACAACCCCCCCTACGGCTCAACTGGTACTGGCTTTGCTCTGGATCTTTGCTAACCTGCTTACAGAATGCGTGCGTGCGTGCGTGCGTCTCGGCGTGTGTCCCTAACTGTTTACCTTGCAACAGGTGGTGACTTCATGTGATCCCTTGCTCTGCTTGAACGTGACTGGTGACATGTGTGTGTGGGTGTGCAGGTGAACTTCACGTGAAGTATGTACTCTTTTCTCCTTCCTGTCCCTTCAAAACCCAGTTGAGCTATTCTTTTTTTTTTTTTGCAAATTTACTACGACCCTTCCAAGTGATGGCCACATTCACGGCTCCATTGGCTACACCCCCGAGACATCTGAGAACGACAATTCCGTCAATATCGGCCATCGGGTTCAAGATCGCGTTCATGCCCATTTCGGGGGGTGTGGGAAGGGTTTTCTTTTTACCACGCTTGACAGCCGGACGAGATTATGCTGGCAGTGTTTGAGGGTAGAAGCAGTGAGAGACGGCGGTAAAGGTACGTAGGGGGGTAGATAATATGCGCTTCACTTAGAGTGTAATGATAAAATTGTGCATCATTAGGCCGTTCAGTTAGTATGAGGCCGAGGATCAAGCACCTCTCATGGCCTACCCTCCTATACTTGTACAAAACACAGTTACAACCCTGCTTTCGCCATCTCATATCCCACATGTACCACATCCATCATCAAAACCGACCGTGTTGCGCCCGCCGATCATCAATTCATCCATAACCACCCCTCATAAATACCAACCAAGACTTGATCAAGTCAACTTGCCCCCCATCCTCCACCATAGCGCTCCCCGCCGAGCAAGAGAGCATTTCCTGGTCATGTCCACAATCCCCAAGCCCACCACCATTCGTTATCCCCCAACAGATTTGAGATACCAATGAAACCACTGACATCCGCCCAAAGTTTGGCCAGTTCCATCCCGGAAGGGCACATCACACAGTTCATTCATACATGATATCCATGACAACCAAAGAAAAAGAAATCACGAGCTAGAAGCCGAAGCAGACGTGGCAGCATTCCACCGCCCCATAAACCTCCCAAACATCTCACTGCTCTGCCGACTTATCCACGGCCTGGTACTCCGCGACTTCTGCTTGGTCTTGGGACCTCCCCCCTCTTTCTCGGCACCGCCCACGCCCTCGCCCTCCTCCTCCTTCAAAACAGCCTCCCTCACGCCCCCAGCCCTCGTCGGACCAACAATCTCATCCGACTTCGCTCTCCCCCTATGGCCTCTCGGCGAGGAAGACGCCGGGGGGTTGGAGCCCGCGATTGACCGGCCGTCACTCACGCTGCGCAAGTGGCTGCCTTCGGTTTTCCCAGCGCGCTGGGCTGCGCCCGAGGATGCAGCGGGCGGTCCGCGCCGAAAGCGGCGCTTGAAGCGGTCCGAGAAGGAGCCGTCGGTGTCGTCGTCCTCCTCGAAGACGGAAATCTGCGGGTGGTGGCCCGGCACGAATCCCGGCAGAGGAGGCAGGGGCCGTGTGGGCTGTGGATAGGGCGGTTGTGAAAGCGAGGACCAGCTAGATTGGTGGAAGTGGTTTATGTTTTGGTATCGAGACTCGGGTATCGGTGGTGGTGGTAGTTCGGCTAGGGCTGCTTCGGCCTGCGCCTGAGCGAGGCTCGCGAGCGCTGGCGATGATTGCGTGCTAATTTTGGACAAGGAAAGCTTGCGCAAGCTTGTGAGGGACGGGCGGCGCCTGGTTGTTCGCCACTGTGCTGGTGGATCAGGAAGTGGCTTCGGATCGGATGGAGTCTCGCGTCCTGCGTATGTCGGATATGGACGGATCGGGGATAAAGGGGTGGAGGCTCCATTATTCGTAACTGTTGTCGTGGTGGAGAAGGATGATTTTGCAGAGTGAGGCACTGTCTTGTGAGGATTGGTTGTGAGAGACACCGCGGAAGACGATGATATATGTGCTGTGTGGTTGATCTTCGTCCCAACGTTTGATCTTTGAAGATTTATCAGGGACTGGGAGGCATGCTGGAGAGGGATAAGACTTGAGTCACGCATCCTTAGGGGCGGAGCCAGTGCCGGAGGCCGCCTCTCCGGATCCACCGGCGGGAAAATCGAATATGACGCCCTTGACGGAGCCCTCGGCGTGCGAGGCCGTTGGCATCGCGGAGCAGATGCCGGTAATGGGGAAACCGATCGGGTCGGTTCGTCTTCTTCGCTATTCCTTGCACCCCCTGTGGTTTGCTGGATTTTGCGTTCCATCGCGGGCGTATGGCTGAGTGCATTCAGCTGGACTCCGGCGGGGGAGGCGATGAGAGCTGGATATGGCAGTCTCCTTGATGCCTCACTGCGTGCTCGGGCCTGCCGGAATGGGTCCCAAAGTTCTGTCCCTGTCGCATGGTACTGATAGTCGTCCTCCAGAGAAACATCAGATCCATGGTCCTCTACCATTCCCGGAACAGAGGAGTTGGATCCAAGGGAGTCCCGGCCAGTCCTTCGGTGTCCTCGATGGCGACGGGCTGAGTCCAGGCGAGGACAGAAATAGTTCTCCATCAGGTATTGCTTGGGAACAGGTCGAAAAATGGACTGGATGTCGGCTGAGCCGAGTTGCTCGTCCATATTGGAGAGAATCGCCAACCACAGCAAAGTTAGGCTAGTGCCTGTCGGCAGGTGAGACCAAAGGATCAAGTGGACGTCAGCGTCCCAGGCCGTAGTGTGTCTAGGAAGAAGCAAAGAGCACAGATTATACCGGACAAAAAACCTGTGGCCCTAGCCGCACGACGCGAACGCAGAGGGGCGATCTGACCTATATGCTTGGCCAAGCCCGCCCAACGCCAACACGAGGAGAACGCTCCGGCGGAGTATGGCTTCCCTCGGTTTGTGTAGGAAGGGTGTTTGCAACCCCCAGCCAGGATAGTGCTAAACATAGACAAAGTGAGGGAGATGGAAGCGAGGAATGTCTTGACAGCGTGCTCGAGAGAAGCACGGTTCTCAGCAAGAGACTATACTACCTGCTAAGAACAGACGCTGGCAAGGGGGGCTGGGATCCCGAAAGTCGGGAGTGTCGGGTCCTCGTCACGGACCGGAATGCGTAAGGCAGAGCACGGTTACACTACTGTCCAACAGTGGTTGAATACGGGAGGCCGAATAAGGTATTATGACGTAAACGGAGTGAAGACCAGGAAAAAGGAAGCAGGTGATAGATTGTAAGACACAGAACCGGAAGGGGGCTCTTGCAAGACTTCCAAGCAAAGGCTGGCTTTGATGCATGGCTGGGCCACGTATTGATTCAATTCTCGAGAGCAAGAAACGGCGGAACGAGCGGGCATTTGTTTGTGGAGAGGCAAACAGAAGGGGGGGTGGAGGGTTGGGAGAGAGTGGTGAGGGAGGCTGCGCGCGCTGTTTCATTCCTGGGAGCGCGTTGGGAGGGAAAAGGGGAGGGAGGGAAAGTGTATGCAACCCGAAAAACTGACCAGGACATGCTTCCGGGCAAGCAAGGCAGCCATCCGCGGTGAAAGAGGGATGCACCATAGGAGCATCATCCATAGTGCCAGCGGGCTCTGGGTGCTCGAAGGGAGGGGCAGGGATAAGAAGGAAAAGTCTAGAGGCTTCAGTGCCGCCGACGGCCGAGACATGTAGATGGGCAGCTCACCAGGAAGTCACCGGGTGGCAGTGGCTGGAACCCAGTGGCTCACATCGCGACCTTTGCCATGGCGCGACGGAAAGACAGCTCGCCTCCGCATTTCTGTCGATTGCCGCGGCCGATTTCCCGAGCTCTGCATCAGCCCCCTGCTCCCTCAGCCCAGCAGGTCTGAGACCGCCGCCAGGATCGCAGATGCGAGATGCACACCGTCGATCAGGTCCCTTGAAAAAGAGGGCCGTCTCCCTCGGCACCCGCGCTGTCTTTTCTCTATGTGTGGTACACTGGCGGTATGCTTTGCCAAGGTCGCTTGGGCTTGCCAGCATCTGAGCGTGCCGGCGGGCGAAAGTGACGAGGCAGTAGTTGTTTCGTTTTTGCGGCCCGCAGCTGCGAAAGAAAGAGAATTCTCGGACAGGAGCAGTAGCATCTTCGTTTCTTGCTTGTGAGGACGAGGGAGGAGGGAGGGGGAGGGTCAAGTCGAGTGCGCTGTCGTTGGGAAACCAGGAGTGGAGCTCCCTGGTCAAGGCGTGGTCCGTGTTCCCGCCTTGCTCTCCACTGGGTTGGCAAGCTCTGGGATCTAATTGGATCTCCCTCGCAGGCCAAATTGCTTTTCCACCCTTTCGACCCTTTTTACGATTCAACTACCGGTGCTCCATCCAACTGCCGCCGGGCCGGGGATCGAAGGGCGAGGCTGTCGATCGGGCGATCATGGCTCCCGATGCGGCCCCCCGGGGCAAACCACAACGACCTCTGCTCTCAGCACTCGCCTTGTGGACTCGATTCCTCAAGTTTGCCATTGTAGGGTAAAGGGAGAACAGACCCATCGTCATGTGCATGTCCGTCAGGCAGGGCGTCGTCTGCAAACCACCGTATTCGTAGCAAAAGCAAGCAAGACCTGCCTTGCATGACGCCTGACCTACCACACCACTTACTGGATTGACAGGAATCAGACAGGCGTCCGCTCTTGTTCTGGTTTGTGAGCGCGTAACACTCAAAAGGAAAGGCCTTTGAGAATACTGAAAAGGCCTCATGTATTTCATATAAACATGAATCAAGAAGTGACAGAATGGGTTACCATGGGTGACGAGTCATCTTTTTCTCTTATTCGCAACTTCAAAGTCCCGCGCTAACAAACAAACAAGGCTTGAACTGTTCGCCACACCGTAAAACAGACATTCAAAACCGACACCACACCGCCACACGCCACACATATAGGTCTATAGATCATGACGCAGAATGTGTGGAAACTGAGGAAAAAATCAGACGGGAAGGGGCTGCCGTGGATCGGGAGATTCGAAGTCGGGAATATAACAGTAGGACGATGTCGGTAATGTTTGCAAATTGCCTCTAATATGTACAACCTGCCCCTGAACGCCGTTATCCCTTCGCCCGTAACTGCCCCTGATCCCCGTTCCAATGATGCTTACCAAATTTCCCCATATTCCGTGCCATGTATCCAGTCCAGCTCCAATAATGTTCAAGCAAGAAAACAAACACCAAAACCTCAGGAATACAACACCTATCATAGGCCTCTGAGACCCGTCCTCAACCCCCGATCGGAAGATCCCTGACTCCCTCCATCAACCTTCATAAGCGAGTCATCATACTCCATCTCCATAACATCCCCAATTTCATCCCAATACCTCCCCCTCCCACCGTCACTCCCAAGACCCCCAAGATACACCGGCTGGCTACGAATGTCGGCGAGCACACACTCCCTTCTGTTTGTCTCCGCAACATCACCAGTCGCCACCCCCGACCCCTCCACAGCCGCCCCGCTCGGCACATGCTTCCGCTTCTGCCAGCTGACCTTGACCTGGAGGGCGTGGGACGCGTACCCGACCTCGATGTCGGGGTACAGATAGGGGCGGTCGATGCCCAGCGACTCAAAGACGCCGGGGAACCACCGGCGCGCGAGCGGCCACAGCGCGGGCACCGATGCAGTGATGATGGCCAGGTTGATTTCCATGTTGCTCGTGATGTAGCCGAGCGAGTAGTGTCGGTCGGCGGGAGAGATATAATACAATCGGACGATATAATAAAGGCGGACAAGGCTGATGATAGTTACTCTTTCGAAGGGTGTGTTAGTGTTGGAAGGAATAGGGGTAAGAACGGCGCTACTTACACGGTTCCGAGAGTGAATACTACCAAGAGTGCGTTGCGAACCTTCTTGTTCACTTTGAGGTTAAGGAAGATCCAGAACGGGATCAGCAGGGTCAGGACGTCGGTGACGATGTTTGTCACGGCCAACGCCAGGCTGTATATATCCCTCTCGATGCATTTCCCCCCTGGCGTAGTAGTCCAGGGTGTTTGGATGGGTATGCACTGTAATATGGCGGCGGGGAAGTACGAAAATAACTGCAAAACGTTGAACCACATCATGGCACGGCAAGCTATCCTGACACGGGTCTTGGTGCCACCGAGCCGGAGGAGGAAGATCAAGGCCGACACTTTGACCAAGGCGAGGAGAGGGTTGTAGGCGATGCCGTTGATGAATATCCAGAAAGACCCTTGGTTTTCGGGATGGTTGGGAACGTTGCTGTCGTGTATACCCCAGTATCCAGACTTGAGTACTAGTGATGTGTCAGTACTCTGCTCCGACATGGTCCCGGGAAAGGACTAGGAATACCAAATGACGTGAGAACCGCCTGGACAAGAGCGAGGGCCATGGCTAAGAATATCAACCAGTCGTCTAGTCTGGTCAGCACGGATCTACATGAAAACGTTCAGACAGGAGAATCACGCACCCCATCCAAATCCTTTCGATAGCCGCCTGCTATGTACCCGGAGGCCACAAACTGCGAGCGACAGAAGAGGGAAGAATATGATGAGAAAGTAGCCAAGTATTTGCAGGCCATCGTATGGATAAGGGCCATCTGGGATGACGATGAAGGCATCCTCCAACTTTTGAACCGGCCTGGGGGTTTTGCTTGCCATGGCCGCTGGCAGAAGCGATCTGGTATAACGGCTGGGTTCTGTTTATTGCCGATATTACGGGAAGAATGGCCAACAGCCAGGGTCGGTTGGGACTTGTCAAGAGGGAACACCATGAGACTCGAGATCTTTCGCCGACAGTTCATTGAAACCAAACAAGAGCATGGATCGGGAATGGTGGAGATGCCTATGCTTACATAGTATGTCTGCAGAAAGTCCGACTTGGGATTTGGTGTTGAGCTGCCCCCCCCCTGAACCACCTAGGGTTACTTCGCCCAAACAAGCCTAGGTCTGGGCCCTCCCTAGAGCTCGATCACCCGCGACGTCAGCTCTGCCGCAAGGTGAAGCCCGCCACACTACAAGCCATAGCGGCAAGAGAACGGGACGGTAGCATACGACAGGCCTAGGAAGAGGAGCGCCTCCCTTGCTCGAGAAGCTGCCATCAACGCTAAGGCAGGCTTCCTTCGTGTGCAATACGCCTCCTGCCTGCACACGAACCAGAATTGCTGTTGTAAGTGCTGGGATTACGTCCAGAGCCGGTAAAAAATCCCTCGCAGCTGCCATACCGGGAATATGGGGAGCCAATCGCAGAGAAAAGTTGCCTGGAAGCCTACCTCGACCCAAGGTTCCATGCTGTGGCGTAATCGTACGAAGCGCAGCCAAGTCAGGGCAGACGTGAGCGCCGCTGGGAGGCACAACAAGGCCAGACTCAGACAACTACCATCAATTCCAGCCCGAGATCATTGAATGCATAATAATACCTACCCGGCGAGGATTCCCCTAAGAAACCGGGGCCTGGATTGGCTGCGCGGGGTGAAACATTGTAACCTCGCCGCTCTCTACCGTGACCGGCCGTTTCGCGGCTGGGATGGCAGAGGGCAGTGTAGCATCGAATATGGGATGAGAGGAGGCGGAGTCTTTTTCTGGAGCGGGATCTAGCGACTCCCAGGCACCCAACCCGGGGCCAGAGGGACACGGGTCGAGAGACGGCTTGCATAAACGCATGATGGCGTCCCTCTCTCGACAGCACGACACGAAAGACGCCGCGACTGGCAAAGTTATCAGGGTTACTAATAATACCATGACATTTTAAATTGGGAATGGGGAGACAATAGTTGACCGAGGAGTTGAGAGTTTCAACTGCGGCCAAGGGAGGGAAGCCGTTTGAGCTCCCATGTGGTGGTACAAAGCAACGAATCTACCAATTCGCATCGAGAGGTGCAAATTCTTGAGGTGGATGTGAAGCAGGAAGTGACATTGGGAACAGTCGATTGGCCGCAACAAAGTCGTACAAGTTGTTCGACTGCGTTGTTAATGGTCGAAAGGTCGGCGAGTTTCTTACCGTCTCCCTGTGCCTCATGTTGTGCATCGGGGACAGGTGAATCTCCACGGCACAACAGTAGAGTGCCCTATCTTCCCCTTCTGGACGTATTGCGCGAAGTGGGAAGCTATAAACGTTTTGCTGGGGCTTCCGAATAGAATGATGGAGCTGCAGCAGCGCGGGATGAGGAGGATGGATAAAGCCAATCAGCACACTCAGTTTGTGCCACTCCCCTTGCTTTGCCTCTTTCTTGCGTCCTCAGCTGTTCAGTGCATGCCGCAGCAGGATCAAGTGTGTTAGGTAAGATGCCGTCCGAACGGAAGACCGGCTGAAGAAGCCTATCTTGTCCCAAGAAACACTCACCTTCCTTCCTTGGCGAGGCAGGTGAGGTCTTCCGGGTTGTCCGGCCCGGTGCCGTTACTCAACCGTTGCTCAACCGGTAGTTGTGGACCATCCACGTGTTTTAAGCTTGGGGGCCGGAGCTCGACCCCCGTGGCTCCACACCCGAGTTCCGGTGATTTCTTGCCCGGTTTTGCTCGTAGCCGAACAGCTGGATATCGAAAGTGCTGCGGACCTATTTCCATGAAAGACAGTTACCTTTCAATAAGGGCTAGATTGTACCTTGAACCATTGCCGTTGCATTCGGGGTTGTTTGTGGCTGCTTTTGCGTGCGCATCCCTGGCAAGCCTATATCGACGCAGGCAATCCTGAACCCCTCAAGTGCTTCACCAATTGCCCGAGTAAATGAGATGGGTAGTGTCGGAAGCCCATGTGCTGTGCAGAGATCTCGGACCCGTTTATACCCAACCTGCGGGCCGATTAGCTGTCTCCCGACCCAGCCAAGAGGTGGCAGCGTTTCGTGGTCCAATTCACTTTCAAGCTGACGCCATTTGCCGGCGTGGAGCATCTATTCGGATACCGTCAGAATGAATGAATACGCAGGGCAGCCGAGGTTGTATCAAAATCAGACCGAAGGTATTGCCGATGGCTCGGATTATATCTCGGTCGGGCACGTGGTGGCGCGTCGGGCGAGGGGCGCCGGAGCACGCTGTTGGTGAAGCTCGAGGCGAGCTCCTGAGCTTATTTCCGGTGACGTCTTTCAGTGGCACCTATTGGCGGGGTCTCCAGATTGTCTGGGGTCGTCTTCCGGGGCCGAGCCGCCCCTCCCGTAGGTTTCGGTGTGCTCCCGCCCACTAGACTTGCTCGACCACTGGCGACTAATTGCTCCAATGCGCGTGGGGCAGAACTGATACCTACCGACCGCACACTGTCGCACACCGTAATTGTGTCAACGTGCCTGTGTCTTGTAGTTTTGAGCAGAGTCAGCGGTTGGCTCAACTTTTGTCCGCAGCCCGGCGCGGCTGGGCGGGCAATCGGCTTTTTTTCCTCTCTCTCTTTTGCCGGCTCTGCCAAAGACAGCAGTCGCGCGGCCAGCGCGGGTTAGGCGCATCGCGTCATCGTCACGGGGTTCGCGAGTATCCATTCAAGCTCCCGAAAACGCGGGAGTCGCGCTGTGAGAGTGTCATTTCCTCCTGCATGTCGCTCAGACAATCCCTTTCATGAGGCCATGCGAGAGCCGCGAGGGCGATTGTGCTTCGCGGGAGAAGCGGGTCCTGCTGTTTGAGCGCGACAGGGTGACCGGGGTTATGGGCAAAGGGGTGGGATAGCCCCTTGTCGGAACCGTCCTATTGGGATCGATAGGTTCCTGAGGCTGATCAACGATTGGAGCGGTGTTTCGTCACTGCTCATGTACTGCCAGCGCACACATTTCTAGACACTTTTGGCACTTTAGCTTGGGAACTTGCGTCTGCCGTCTGCTCCCCAACCTCCTCCCTTTTCGAGTCGCGACAATTGGGCTCGCGGCCCGCTTTCACCCAGAGCCATCCAGAACCCAGGCGGCAATCGAGCAGATGACGGGCGTCTCCGAGTGCCCAAGATGCAGCTCGAAGGGAGCCTTCTCCATGTCTTGAAACCTGGATACTGGGTGTCTTGGACTCTTCGGGACCCTAGTATCAGCGTGTGCTACTAGGCTAGTCGGTGAAGCCCCTCCTGCTTACGAAGATGTTATACAATGCGTTCTTTGACAAGCTTGCCGCGGCTTCAGACCGTCTCACTTGTTGTGGTACCGCTATGTAGCGTGTCTTGTGTCCTATATCCGGTTTCTTGCGGAGGTATAGCACGATGTGCATCCTGCGGATGCTCCAGGTGCCTCCCCCAGCCTGATGGCGGATGCTGCTTCTGTGTTGATGCGGTGCTCTTCTGTGCATTCGCCGGCATACTGAGGAAATTACTTCCTGTAAGCCGGCAGTACGGGCACCATTTTGCAATCAGCCCACCGCTTGATTAATGCGACAGGCGCCCTGGGTTTTATATGAGAACTAGGGGACCGTGTTGTCTGCGCAAAGAAATAAAAGAGTGAGGGAGGCTGCGCGCCAGTGTTCGAGAGCAACGATCACCACGAGCACACCTGCTCATGGGTCCGTGCTACTGCTCCAGTCCCTTCCTTGACGGGCTGCCACAAGCAGGTCCGCGCACTACCAACCCTCAAATTCGCGACCAAACCTCGTCACTTCAACTGCAGCAGAGAGAGGCATCGCGAAACTCAATGAATTGACAGCATATCGAGCCATTGGCGCGTGAGCATGGTCTGCAGCAAAGATCAGGCGCTTTTCTCTTCGATTTTTCGTCTGCACGGCCCAGCAGAGCGCGGTGTGGTAAGGCGGCGGTGAGCAGAGTGGTGGGTTGGCTGGACCGTTGGTTTGGAGGCGGTTGCGGTTTGGCGTCGGGCAGCGAAATCAACAACGAACGGCAGCAGAGCTTTTTCTATTCGGGTGTGGCTGTCATTGATCGCAACAGCCTCGCCCTCTTGTCGCCCGACACGACGCAAGTTTGTGTGTCTGCTGAGACGGAAGAACAAACGTTCTGGCCTTTTCTTTCTTTGCCTCTAACTGCGCTGTTGCGCTGCAGCGCTGCTGCTGCTGCTGCTGCTGACGCTACAGCCCAATTGCCCTATCGTCCGAAGGCCGCCAGCCCATTTTTTTTGGTCGCCAACCAGCCACGCACTTTTTGCGAACCCGACCTCCCAATTTTGCGCAAAGCTGCAAAGCTGCCCGCGCAGTCGACCACACCCCTTGTCCTGTGCTCATATTCGGCGGGCAGGAATATTCCCTCTACTCCCCCAAACTCTCTTTCGGGATCTTGTATCTTGTGCTTTCGACTGTCATGACACACAGTCGTTTCTGCTGAGTTTCCCCAAACCCAAGGTGAGTGGTACTTTGGTCCACACCCAAAGCGCAGCTCCGCATCCCGCGCGCCCTTCCCACCCTCCATCCCAGAGCTATACTTCTAGACTTGTCCAACGGCAACTGACCCTGCACCCAAAGCAGCAACCCGGCAGACACATATTCTGTCACCACCCTAGTGGTGACCATCCACCTTGTCGGCCACACCAGTGCCCACTGGTGACCAGGGAGAAGCTGCTGCAGGACCACAGCCAGCTCCGTCTTCTCACGACCGTCACGAACCACACAAACCTATAACCCCCCCGCAGCGCCAGCAGCGGACGCTTCCTCGTCGACAAGCCACCATATCGCCCAGAATAGGCGATAGATCGTCCACCCCGTCTTCCCAGAGAGCCCTCCGTCGCACTCCCCACTTTGTTGCTAGCCCCAGCCCGCGCCCGTCCGAGCCACAGCGCCGGGTCCATATCGAGGCAGCCACGGTTGGTATCAGTCCCCGGCCTGTCTTCCCGACCGCCGGCGGCCCTCCCCAGCAAGGGCGGCAGGAACGAACACACCAGACGCCCCGGCGTCAGCTCTCCCAAGACCTTAGTGACGACCTCGAAGAAGCCTCCTCACTTCTGCCGTCGTACCTTCCCCAGCGATATTCGTCTTCTGCAAGCAGATCCGAACCACATCCAGTCGTTCGCGTCTCAAGACACACAAAGAGTGCTATCCTCTGGACGCTTGAGGAAGCACTCCGACAACCCAATCCCTTCTCTCCAGATCCCGTCGAGGAGGACGCCTCAATGGCAGACCTCCTTGCCGGTGGCCCTGCCACATCCAATGGCAATGGCGCAACATCCACGCGGCCCACCGCCCCTCCTGCACAAACCGGATCCCCTCAGCAAGTTATCCGCGGCCCCAGAGTGATCATGCGGGAACGTGCCGAACGCGAGGCGCGCCAGAGGGCGGAGCGGGAGCAGATTGAGCGTATTCGAGCGGAAGAGGAGGCGCGTTTGCTTGAAGAGACAAGACGGCGGGCGGCGGAGCGCAGAGCATCCGCTGCTGGCACTGCACAACAAGGTGGTGGTAGTGAAATACCTATAGCCATAGATCCGACAACTCAACGGAGGCAAATACGCGCGCAAGAGGCCCAGGGAACCTCGCGCATGGCACCCTCGATGCCCCAGGCAACGGCCCCACAACAGGCTGCCGCCCCTGCGCCCCTCCGCCCAACTCGAGTGCCTACATCGGCGCAAGCACCCCAGTCATTTGCCGCCCCCCAGCCAGGCCCGGCACCGGCACAACCAGGCGAGTCCTCCAACCAAGGCATGGGGGCGACTCGAGTGAAGAACTCTTTCCCCCACGCGTTTGAGCGATGGGAAGCGTTGTCAGCACATTGGGAAGGCATGACAGGCTTCTGGATGCGGAAGCTTCAAGAGAATACCGACGAGCTTGATCGGAACCCCATCTCTTCTCAACTCAGCAGACAGGTCGGAGATCTCTCTGCCGCCGGCGCAAACCTCTTCCATGCCGTCGTTGAATTGCAGCGGCTTCGAGCAAGCTCCGAACGGAAATTCCAGCGTTGGTTTTTCGAGACTCGGGGCGAGCTGGAGCGGAACCAAGAAGTGAATGCCATGTTGGAGGCTCAGCTGGAAGAGGAGCGTCAACGCCGGACAGAAGCGGTTCGGGAGGCTAGTTACCACGAACGCGAAAACCAGAAGCTCCAAAAACTGCACGCGGAACAGCGAAAAGAGTTGTTGATTTCCAAGGACGAGGCGCGCAGAGCATGGGAGGAGCTAGGCCGCCGCGAGCAGGAAGAGCGAGACCGAACCATTTCCCTCCAGCAAGGGCTTCCCACCATCGTCGGTGGAGTCCAGGTAGTGCCCATGACACAAGGCGTGCCCAGTCGCCAGACCAGCACTCGTGATCAGCGTTCGCATAGTCAAGCAGCGGCCGATACGTCCGAGTACGTCGCCGCCCAAGGGTCGCACTACCCGGACTATAGCCAGCCGCCACCGGTCCAACCCGGTAACGCTTCGGCCGGGGGGCCCAACCCGAGTTATTACCAGCAACAAGCCGAGACAGCAGGCCACGAGACGGGGAGTTACGGAGCCGGTTCTGAGGCAGGGTATAGCGAAGGTGAGTACGTGATTGATGCGCATGGTAACTTCGTGAGGGATTCCCACGGCAACAGAATCCCCTACCGCAGCCCCAACTCGCCAGCGAGAGGAGTTCGAGGATCTGACGGCGGTGCAGAGGACTTTGAGACCCCGGCTTCGCAGGCACCCACGAGCTACCCTCCCTCCAGCTCGCAGTGGGCTGGCACACAGGCCAGCGGTCCCGAATACTCTGGCCAAGGCTATGCCGCGCCTGGCTGGGAGACCATGCCTCGCCACCACCACCCGACCCGCCTAAGCGACGTCATTGAAGAAGAAGATGAGCGAAGTCGCACGTCAGCAAGCCAAGTCAGCCGCGCATGAGGGTTGGGGGAACAATCGAGATGTCCTGTTGCCGGATTTTGACCACTTGGCCGTGTTCATCTGAACCACAACCACTAATAGGCCTGTGGCAGAATATTGATCGGAATAAGACATGACGGGGAGACGTGAACCCAAACGAAAAATCTCTTACATCGAGACGTAAAACGCAGAACTACCGGATTTCGTCATTAGACCGCTCCCCGGATTGCTAGGAGTATTCGGCATTGCATACATAACCATCGAGACGGCGACACTGGAGCGTTGTGCTTGGATTTATATCCTGTTGAGGAGTTATACTCGCTATTTCAACCATACCTGTTCGGTCTCGAGGAGTCGGTCATCAAGGGTGTCTTTCATCCAGGCTTTGTTGGGTAATGTATCCCATGTGTGAATACCGTACTGCCTGTTCGCCCTCAAAGCATGTTTTTTCTCAGTTCTTTCTCGGCATGGCGTTGTTAGCCGACATGGTGTTGTACGGAGAGATAATGCATAACTGTTATTGCCGATTTCTTTGATTTCTTTCGCTTTCTGGTTTTGGCATTCGGCCCCGGGGTTATTCATGGATAAATATGATAGGAGTCTGTCTGTACAGGGGGTTTATGTGGTTGGTCGAATTGGGAATGCATGGGGAGACGCCAATAACGATGAGAAGCACCTGTCGGAGCACGAAGCTGACAGGGTTTGGCTGGTGGTTTCTGTTCCTGCTCGAGGGGATGATAATAACGGCTCTAGGACGGATTCTGTGATGCGTTGGAATGTCGCAATCAAGGATTGTGAGCAGGTCATGGAGGTGATTTTTTTTCGGGAAAGCAGCGTCGAGTTTGTGAGAGAAGACCTGCAGAACTTTGAAAATATGGGAGCCGGGAACGGGGTTTTGTATTTATAGGTAGACATGTGGAAAAACGAAAGGGTCGGTGGCGTTTCCTCTGAGAACCTTATAATTCCTCACATTCTAACCATGTCGCCATGCATCACGCTGTGACACCATGAGGAGTAAGGTTCGGTGAATAAGCCTGAGTGCTCTGAGTCGCTGACTGAAGAGTGCTGCAGTCAGGGGCACGGGATAGTCGGACCATTTGCAGTTGTTTGGTTGAAAAGAGGAATATGTCTATTTGTTCGGCCGAATCCAAAAGTTGTCAGCTGCCCGGCTCGGTGGTTTCGGAGGCTTTGGTTGTGGGCCGCCCACCCTGAGGTTCCTCGGACCCATTTAGGTCTTGAGACGGCCCCAAATCCCCGCTAGAAAACATGTGGAGAACACCTAACCCTCCATGTGGCCGCTGCCTGCCTCCGGGCTGACACATCGCTATGCTACAGTGGCCATCCCCGTATCCCGGACCGCACCTTTGCTGAACCTTGAAAACGTCCCGCCCCGTCCAGACTCAATCCAGAGCCTAGGTTAGACATCACGCCGGGAGTTCTCAGTGACATTGATGGGGTGCAAGAGATTCACCTGGAAGTACTTAAACTGAAGCCACGGGCAGCATGCCTCCCTCCACGGCGAGGATGACAATCCACTGGTAAATACCACACCGCTACCCTAATCCTTAGATGTCAACCACATTGGCTTCACCATGCTGACTTATCATTTCTTGTTCGTGTTGAGCAGCGCGATGCGGGGCGTTTGTGCCTTCAGCTCCGCAAGGGCCGCAGCGTCGTTGCCGTCAGCGTCGATTGGCAGTGTGCGGGTGACCTGCGGCGTGGCTGCGAAGTCGGCGCATCTCCAGCCCGGGCAACAGCAGCGGTTTAGCTCGAGCTGGAGGAGGGATGAGCCCGCGCCGCCCTTTGCGTTCGCGTTTGAGTAAGTCAGGTTTCGGTCTTTCTCCTAGTGTGGTGGGAGGGTGCCAGTAAGCGTAACTGCAGGAGTTATGAGAGGCGGCTGGTTTTATGGCATAATATGCAGAGACTGATACTTGATCCAGTATCGATGGCGTACTGCTTCATGTCGCCAAGCCTATCCCAGGAGCTACAGAGACGCTTCGCTTTCTAAATGAGAGCAACATCCCGTTCATCCTCCTTACCAATGGCGGCGGAAAACGCGAGGCGGACCGCGTTCAAGACCTTAGTGAAAAACTGGGCGTCTACTTGACGACCGACAACTTTGTCCAGTCTCACACGCCCTTCAAGCAGCTTGTCGATGGCCCGGAGAGTCTAAGGAACAAGACCATTCTTGTTACCGGCTCCGACTACGAGAAGTGTCGGGCCATTGCGAAATCGTTCGTCTACCCCTTTCGCATCAGTATAATCCCCAGTACTAACATGCCCTAGATACGGCTTCCAAAACGTCGTCACTCCGGCCGATATCCTCGCCGCCCACCCCAGCATCTTCCCCTTCAGGCCCGTTACCGACATCCTTGCCACAGCGCAACCCCTTCCTAAGCCCCTATTCAACACCACATCCACCACACGACTCGAAGAAGCGCTCAAGATAGACGCCATGTTCGTCTTTGACGACCCGCGCGACTGGGCCGCCGACGTGCAGCTCATCACGGACCTCCTGCTCTCGCGCAACGGTTACCTTGGCACCTACTCGGCGCTCAACGGCAACGAGACGCTGCCCAGCTGCGGCTGGCAGCAGGACGGGCAGCCGCCCCTCTACTTCAGTAACGGCGACTTGCTCTGGAGCGCCACCTACCACCTGCCGCGCTTCGGGCAGGGTGCGTTCCAGGCCACCGTCGCCGGCGTGTGGCACCGCGTGACGGGCGGGCACGAGCTGCAGCGCCGCGTTATCGGCAAGCCGCAGGCCGAGACGTACGAGTACGCTGAGCGCGTGCTGGGCGTGCACCGGCACGACATCCTCCGGAGCAAGGGGTTTCATGAGCCGGGGACGCTGAAGGCCGTGTACATGGTCGGTGACAACCCCGAGAGCGATATTGCAGGGGCTAATGGGCATGTGAGCGAGAACGGGACCCAGTGGACGTCGGTGTTGGTCAAGACGGGCGTTTGGAGTGAGGAGCGCGGCGGGGAGAAGGCACTGCAGGGCCGGTTGAAGCCCAAGGTGATTGTGGCCGATGTCAAGGAGGCTGTCAAGTGGGCGCTGGTTCAGGAGGGGTGGAAGGGGACGTACTGAGGTGTTTGCTTTTGGGCTTTACGTACTTTGTGAGCACTTGGTTTTCTTGTGATGTAAGCTTTTGGGTGTTAGAGGGAATGTTACTTGTAGACCTCGAGGGTGGAAGACAGGAACTTGGGCATACATTCTTGGCACATACCCAGCAGCTGGGTTCTCGGTTTATCTAATGACTACCTAATGCACATGCGAAGAAGATCGTTTCTACCTTCCCAAGGGATGCCCAAACAGAATCCCTTTCTCAATCCATTGGTCCCCTTACATAAGGGACTGTTTACCTCGAGCTGAATGAGACTTACGCGGAAACGCCGGTCCTACAAGACACAGTTCTAGTTTTCGATTTTATGAACTCCGACTAAAAGGTAACTATGTATTAAGTAATTAATTGAATCAAATTTTAAAGGGGTTCCTCAGCTAAATGCTGAAACACAATCGCAAAAGGTCAGAACAGAGGTTGAACCCTTGCCAGACAATTCGTCCGGAGGTTATAGCGTTATCTTCAAAATGTCCATCTCAACAAATCAAATAGGGCCGCTGGTCTAGTGGTATGATTCTCGCTTAGGGTTATACCCTACAGCAATGTTTGCGAGAGGTCCCGGGTTCAATCCCCGGGTGGCCCCCACCTTTTTGTCTTTTGTTCCTTCCCATTTACCTGCAAGTTATCCGTAGTTGAAGATGGCACGAGCTCTTTTTCATCCAATTAGATATAGGAAGGAGCTGTAGTACTACTCAAATAATGTCACTTGAATTTCCTGCTCACTTCTTTGGTCTTCGCATCGCCAAAACCACCAGAAGAAATCCGAGTTACCCTCATTCGCCATATCCCTTCTTGCCCCTGAATTTGATGGCGCTGGTTCTCGTGAATAGTTCTCGCCACAGTTTCGCTTACAACGATACACGACATTTGTCATACTCGGTACGGCATCTCGGGCGTATTCATCTTTCAAACTATCGCCCAGCACGCTCCTGGACTGACAAGCGTATAACCGGGTTTGAACAAGAGTCCCTAGACACGCATTTACCTGCGGTACAGACATTGGTTTTGCGACGATATGCTGCCCCAAGCCCATCGACAATAATTGAACCAGCTGAAGACACTGATGGAAAGCCAAGCGATACTGGTAAAAGCAGAAGTTATTCGCTCACGAGATATCTTACGTGCTCTGAGCCACCATGATACCTTAGATACGTAAAATGGCACTTTATCATGGTAGTCTGGACTTGATCCCATGAATAAACGCTCGCTGTGGAATGGATTATTGGGATTTGTGCAACAAACCAATATGTAGACTCGGAAGCCTTTCCGGTCATTCGTCGTTGGTTATAGTGGCTGAACCATCACCCGCACAGGGATATATACGAGCGGCATGACTTAAGGTTGGAGTACATATATTGTTTGCGCGCCTCAAGCAAGAGAGTTCATATATGATCTCGCTCCCCCGTGGCCAGCCATTGTGTTTCGGGCATGGCTGACGCACAATCCTCCTCTGCTGGGACAGCTCAGCCGGGAACCCCATCCTGTTAGACAGCAATCTAACGGCGTGGACTATCACGAGGGCCGTCTGCGCAGACAGCCAGCCTCATACCCAACAACCTCGATTCCCCGCAGTGCGGCCGCTGCACGGCCTCGTCCAAAGTCGGGGGGCGGGACCTACTATGTCGGCTTACGGATCCGCTTGCCGAGGGGGAGGGGGGATACTCGCCATATGATCGCGCCAGGCTCCCGAGGCATATTGCAGTCTGATAATATTGCGCAAGGCGGGCGACACCAGGTTGCTGCACTGTCAACGTGCACCGATGTGGTAGCACCGGGTTAATATATCCTAAATAACCGGCGGAATCCCCAATTTATGCGCTACTATTTTAGGTCCATACGACGCCCCGTCTGCTGGGCTTTCGCCCCCACTGAGACCGAATTCTTTCGTGGTGTAGTTCCCGGGCCGGAGTTCGCGCGAAATGAGCCATGGCAGATTTGGGCGTGATATGGGCCCGGGGCCGGAAAGGGGACCGGAAAGTTGAAAATATAGCTGAGCATGACCATATAGCTGTACCCCAGATGAAGAAACAAGATCAGGCTCGTCTGGCTCGCTTGGGTCCATGGGCTCGAGGTGAGTCTAGGGCCAAACCCAAACTATTGGGTTCTGGGGATAGATGATTCAACCTGCTGCAATGCAACTCCACGCCACACAGCCGCACAAAAAGGTCTCAATCGCTCAAGCGGGAGCATGAGTGACGACTTGCAGGGCATGTTTGTCGCCAGAGGAAATATGGGGAATTTTGAAAGACCACATGGGTGGCACCAAGCGACGATGTTCAACTGAGATGTATTCTGCATCTGTTGTGGATAGAAAACTTGAACATGGCGCCGCGCCAACCTCAGCTAGATCAAAGCTCGTGGGACACCTGGTTTTAGCGAAGGGGAGAGAGCTCGGGCCGAACTGGTTTTCGCGGATCCTCTTTTTGGGCGGTGGCTACTACATCTAGGTAGTGTAGTTCGAGTGAGTTCAACCGCTCTATTCACCCAACCTTCGTTACGTGCAGAATGGAAGCTGCTAGCTAAAGGTAAGGCCAGCGGTTCCCCAGATCTTGGCAGGGGAAGCCAAAGGCATCCCTCCTCCAATGTTGTCTTTTGTTTGTTGGTTGACGAAACAGTGGGGGGAGCGTTGGGGAGTTCGTCTGCACGCCATCACCGTTTATGCGCATCACGGCGATCGTTCGGCACATTCCACGTGCTTCGATTCGCTGTGGGTCTATCATAGGCTTGAGATACTATCGTGACATTACATGCACAGTCAGAGTAGGTTGGGTTTCGTAGGATGATTCAATGTGGATGGGATAGTTTGCCCAGCGAGTGCCTGAACAGTGCTGGAGTGCCTGCCAGTCAAGCTCTCTGACCGGTAGCCGACATGCAAAGCCCGAAAACTGACAGCATTATCGGGTTCATGTCTTATCGTGAGCGATATCGTATGCCAATTCCCGCCCAAATCCCCAACCCTCACTCCACATTGACCGCGGGCTAGGGGTCGGTCGCCTCCGAAATGCAACGCCAACAGAATCCCCCCATATCCAACCTTGGACGCCAGTGGAACACCATCCACTGCTTAGTGTAGGTGCCGAGTGAATCCAAACGAAAACCAACCAAGGTGCCATGTGCTTGGCAATTCTATTGAACACCCTGTCTGGCTCCGCAGAGACTTGATGCCGTCGTCGACAAACAAAACGTCGCGCGCGACTGCAAGTCTGGAACCATGTTGCTCGAGCGCTCGGTAATGATCGAGGGAACCAGACATGAGCATCCTACCAATAATTCCAGGGCATCCGGTTTCCACGCGGGAGGCTGCCTAAGGGGCACCTCAGGAGGAGGGAGATAAGGAACCTCATGGGTCGCCGATATTGCCAACAGGGCTATATCCTCCCCGCTATTGGCCGAGGGCATTGGCATGCAGCGGCGTGGCAAGCTCACTCCCCGTCTCTGCCGCGAGTACTCCATACCAAAACGCCTTCTCCACGCAGGTCCTTTGCAGCACACACTGCTCTGGCTCCTGGCCTGGCTTCCCTGGATGCTTGGCTTGGCTACTGTCTTGGCCGACATCTCACCGCAGCGACTACCGCCCAAGTTGCAGCTGAAGATGGGCGACCACTCAGAAAGAAAGCGTCGCTTGTTCAAGGCAACTTGGCTGATACCGCTTTCGTATCCTCATTCACCCAATCCCGGTCGCCCCGCGCTGTTCGCCCCCAGGGAGGGAGTCCAGAGGGGACTTTCAGCCTTGGAAAGTGGACGCAATGAACGCAGCGAAGTCTAAGCACGCCGAGGCTCGCTCGCTCGGTGCTTGAGGAAAGAAATGTGAGGACTAAGGCGAATGCGCGCTATCGCATCATTGCAGGGGGGGTCGAGGAAGACCTGAGCTCTCACGGCCCTCACACTCGCAACGCTTGTAACGGCGAGGCCAGATTCCCAGGCCCTGGGCAGATCTTGGCAAGCGACTGGTTGTGGCTGACCCCCGCTTCGAGATTTCCAACAACCCCTGTCCGCTCGCCGGGACTCTCGACCCATCAACCAGCCATCAGTCCGATTTAGGCAGGTCAGCAAGACCTGGGGCAGCATCTTCCGCGATGCTCAGTGCTTCCAGAAACGGGACCCCTCCCTCGCCCTCTCCTGCAACATCACTGGCCAAACCCTCTGGCTGCTGCACCGCCCACTGCCATGTCCTTGTCGCCCCGGGCGCAGGAAAACCCACCTCCTGTCCCCCCCCAAGCACCCCCCTCGGTCGCTCACTCGCCCATCCATCCTGCCCGTCATCCTGGGGGCCCGGCTGTGATCGGCGCGCGCAAAGCACAGGCGAACAGCAGGTCCAGCGGGACAGCCATGTCCCTCTGCTCTTAATATATAGTAACCCTTCCCCTGTCTTAACTCGCCTGCAAACCCGAGTGCTCCTTCTTTTACCCGAGTTGCGTCCACACATCGACGACCGAGTGTGTCCAACTCTACTTTGCGGCCTCGATGCGCCGAACGCACCGAGAGTCAGCCTCGCAGAGCCAGCCGGCAGCGCCCAGCATGGCTAAACGGTTCTTTCGCCGGCGCCGGGATGAGATGGACGTGATGCCAGACGTATCTGATGGATCCGGATCGATGGACGGTGACCCCTCTGGCCTCGAGGCCCTGAATTCACTGAAGCAGTTCGAGAAGATGCACCGCCTGGACCCAAACATACCGTTGGATGAGCTGGACGAGGTCGAGGTGGCGCTACACAGTTCGAATGTTGAAAAGGGGGCCGAGATCGAGCAGATTCTGGCAGAGGATAACTCGCCATATCCAGAAGTGAGCAGCCAGTCGCGTACAATGCGTCGCGGCAGCGCGCATCGTGACAGACAAATTCTAACAAGATGGCTTCAAGGTCCGAGCCTCGGTCCGGAATTTCGACGTCGATATGCCCGCCAATACGATACGAGCCTGGTCGATTGGGTTGTTGCTATGCACAATTGGTTCTGGCGTCAACATGCTGTTGTCGCTCAGGAATCCGAGTATCATGATAACGACATTCATCGTCCAATTAATCGCCTACCCCATCGGTTTGGGTTGGGATCTTATCTTCCCGAATCGCGTGTTCAACGTATTCGGCCTCAAATTTAACTTCAAGCCGGGCCCTTTTAACTACAAGGAACATGTCATCATTGTGGTTATGTCAAATGTAGGCAGATTACCATATGCTATGGTGCATGCGTTGTACTGACACTCACAGGCTGCATACGGTGGCGGCGCTTTGTACGCAACGGATGTAATCATTGCACAGCAGGTTTGGTATAAACAAGACTTTGGATGGGCATGGCAGATGTTGTTCGGTATCACGACGCTTTGCACCGGTTACGGACTTGCCGGCCTGGCAAGGCGATTTTTGGTCTGGCCGGCTGCCATGATCTGGCCGGCGAATCTCGTCAACTGCACTCTCTTTTACGCCCTTCATGACCACTCGCCCTCAGATCCTTCATTGACGAATGGCTGGAGAATGAGCCGATATAGGTGGTTCTTGATCGTCTTCGCCGGGTCTTTTCTGTGGTACTGGTTCCCGGGCTACCTGTTCCAAGGGCTATCGTGGTTTTGCTGGCTCACTTGGATCTTTCCGGAGAGTGTTGTTGTCAACCAGCTATTTGGTGGTTATAGTGGCTATGGATTGCTTCCCATGACTCTGGTAAGCCCCGACGAGCGGATTATATGAGGCGTGTGAACTGACCTATTCACAGGACTGGAGCATTGTGTCCGGCTATCTCATGTCACCTCTCATCCCGCCTTTCCACGCCATCGCCAACGTCCTTTCTGGTATCACCCTCTTCTTCGTGTTTGTGTCACTGGGAATCCACTACTCGGGCATGTGGTATTCGGATTTCCTACCGGTTCAAAACTCCCACGCTTACGACAACACGGGTCATATATACAACGTGTCGGCCATATTGGGCGACAACCTACAGTTCGACCTGGCCAAATATCAGGCCTACTCGCCCTTGTACCTCCCTGTCCAGTTTGCGCTCGCCTATGGACTCGCCTTTGCCGCCGTCGCTGCCATTATTACCCACGTCGCCCTCTACCACGGCAAAGAAATTTGGACACAATGGAAGTTTGCTCGCCAGCAGGAGGATGATGTCCACATGCGTATGATGAAGAAGTACCGCGATGCCGAGGATTGGTGGTATGCCGTGCTTTTCGTCATCATGGTTGGCCTGTCATTCGGCGTCGTTTGCGGCTGGGAGACCCACTTCCCTTGGTGGGCCTACGTTGTCTGCATCATCATCCCGATCGTTTGGACCGTCCCAGTCGGCATCGTGCAGGCCATTACTAACATCCAGCTTGGGCTGAACGTTCTTACCGAGTTCATCGTTGGTTATATGCTCCCCGGCCGGCCGCTAGCCATGATGATGTTCAAGAACTATGGCTACCTGTGCATGGCGCAGGCGCTGTACTTTATCCAGGATCTCAAACTTGGCCACTATATGAAGGTCCCGCCACGTGTAATGTTCTGGTCACAGCTGGTTGCCTCGATCTGGTCCGCTATCGTTCAGATCGTAGTTATGAACTGGGCCCTCGCCAACATCCCCGACGTGTGCTCAGATACCCAGATCCACCAGTGGAACTGTCCGAGTGCTAGGGTCTTCTTCACCGCCTCGGTCGTTTGGGGTGCTATCGGTCCTGCCCGCATGTTCTCAGGTCAGGCGCTGTACAGCTCGTTGCAGTGGTTCTGGCTCGTGGGTGCTATTGCGCCGATTGTGACGTGGTTCTTTGCGCGTCGGTACCCGCGCTCGTTCTGGCGCTATGTCAACATGCCGCTCGTATTTGGCGGATCCAACTGGTTGCCACCAGCAACGGTCATGATGTACTACTGCTGGGGCATTGTCGGGACCATCTTCAACTACTTTATCCGGCGGCGCAAGCTGGGCTGGTGGTTGCAGTACAACTACATCACGTCAGCCGCGCTCGACTGTGGGCTCATCGTGTCTACCTTGTTCATATTCTTTGCGCTGTATCTGTCGGGCACGGAGGCGCCGGTATGGTTTGGCAACTCGGACGCGCTGGCGACGCTTGACATGTTGACCAAGGCGGTCAAGTCGAGCGTAAAGCCTGGGGAGACCTTTGGGCCGAGCACGTGGCCATAAAAGGGGGAAGGGCTGTGTCAGGAATCGGGTTTAGCAGGAGTTGGGGGAGTTGGAATTTCATGTTTTATTACCATCTTGGGTAAGGAGTTTGGGGGAGCGAAACCTGTATGGGAAGGAAATCGTCGCTACTTGTCTTTTTTAGGATTGTTATCACCAAGTGACTACTGGAATTGGGACCTATTGGGCGGTCAGGATGACCGCGGACTAGCCCCGCAAGGCGAGAAGCTCTATGAGCGATATGGGGTTGGTAAATTATAAGGGTTATGTTGCATGTTTATTTCGTATCAGTGATACGATCTACTAGGTCCAAGGGGCGGTGTGAAGGGTATGGTAATGCCAATGCAGATACGATGCTAATGCTGGTGTCTATGAGAGTAGGTAGTTAGACTGACATATCTCTTGTCCTATGAGTGCGGCTTAGTCGCAGTTGGTATACTTACTATGATATCAACTCTCCAGAACGTTTCATAGATTCATGATTAAAAATTTGGTATGCTTGAATTAACTGGGTATTTGTTTGGTAGTACGTGAAGCTGGCGTCCTAGTCCCGTCTTCAACCACTTGCATCCGGACGAGCACATCCAACCCTCCTTTTCCCCTAAACCTGAGCCGCAGCATCCCCCTCAGTAACCTTCTGGCCCTGGACCCCATCCCTATTTGCCCTCCACACGCCGCCCTCGCCCTCAAACTCCTCGCGCTTCCAGACCTCGACGCGCGCCTTGCACTCCTCGAGAGCCTCCTCGCCCGCCCGCCAAGCGGCCTGGCGGTGCGGCGACGACACGGCAATCAGGATGCTCTCCTCGCCGATGGGCACGGTGCCGAGGCGGTGGATCATGGCCAGCCCCTTGAGCCCGTACTTGGCCACCAGGGCCTTGGCGATGTCCATCATGGTCCGCAGCGCGAGCTTGTCGTAGGCCGTGTACTGCAGCTCCTTGACGGGCTTACCGGCGAAGTTGTCGCGCGTGGTGCCTGCGCGGGGGGATTAGTTTGAGGGGAGGGTTGGGAAAGAGGGGGGGGAGGGACCGGCGAAGAGGACGATTGCGCCTGCGGCGGGACTCCGGACCCGGTTCATCATGTCTTGGACGTTGAGGTGGCCCCAGGTCAGAGCTACGTAGCAGACGTCGTCTTGGAGCTCGGCGCCTTGTTGTTGCGGTTGGGTTGGGTCACTCATGATGAATAGGGGGAGGGGTTGTGAGAGGGGGTTCCGTGTAATTCGTGTAATTCGTGTAATCGCTTCAAGTGCGATCAATTCAGGGGTGACTGAAGACAGGCCGTTTTGGTTGAATTATCTTGATCGAGTCAGAAATTTAATTTCCTCTATTCATCGCCATACTCGAAGACCATTTGCGCTTTTTGAACCATTTCCTCTCAGCTACCTCTTCCGCGACAGTGAGTAAGTGCCTGGCTGCGTGGTGAGTGATAATGCCTACAGTGCTGCAGCACTGTGGGGGCCGGCTGAACCCCGGCAGCCACCGACCTTGATGAGCTCAGGGCGTTAATCTCTCCACCAAACGTCGATGCTCCGCGCTTTCCTTGTCTCCGTTTGAGCTACGCAATCCGCAATTTGAGTATCGCCGAGGCGCATACTGAACGAAAAACACACCCGTATCGAACCGCAACTTATCCAGACGACTGAATGTACGAGGGGTATGGCTCGGCGCCGCGCGACGCGGCCAGCGCCGGGGGCTACCGACGCAGCCCGCCGCGCCACGCCGACCCGAGAGATGGCGAGTACCGCCGGTCGAGGAAGGGTAAAACCTGATCAGCCTGAGACCATTCAACGGCTCGTATATGAGTGCGCTGTCTGCTGTGTTTCGAGCTGGCATGGCTAACTTTGGTTTGTGTGTGTTCTCTGCCGCGAAAAGGCCACCAGAGCCCATCCAGAAGCCTGAACTACGACGACGAAGACCAAAACCACTACAACAACGATGCCGGGGGCGCCAACTACTACAATGCGCCTTCGGCGCTCGAGCCCGAGGATGCCTTCGGCGGAGGAGGCCACCGAGGAGGCTACCCTGGATCGCGGGGCGGGAGCGCTCGCGACGCCGGCTATGACCGCAGCCGTCGCTCGGCTCGGAGTCCGGCCGGCGGGCGCTATATCGATGATCATCGCGATGGGTCCCATGCCAGACAGCCTTACGGGCCGCCTGGGAAAGCGATAATACTCGAGGACATCCCAGACGATGCCACCGAGCGTGATGTGAGTTCCGCCCGCGTCGGTCCACTTCGCCGACACCAAGTCGCAAGCAGGACGGCTGCCGTTATACAAGACGCTGACTACGCCGTGATATGTGGAAGATTCTGTATGGACTCGATTATATCACGAGAGACCGTCATGTGTCGAGCGACAAGGTGAAGGTCGCCCGGCTTCGCTACGACCATAACGGTGTGTATTCCGATGCTGTTGCCTCATTAACTCCCACTGACCCTCGAGCCAGGCCGTCGCATCGCCTTTGTAGAGTTCCATCGTCGGGCTGATGCGGAAAGCTTCATAGAAGCGCATCACCCAGAGGTTTCCTTCCCTCTCGAACACAGTAGGGGCGTCGACTCGGAACTTATCACCTGTGGGATAAGTTTCAACCGAGCCCGCAATGAGCTGGAAACAGCGCGGGAGCCTCTTCGAGATGACGAAGAATGGGATTGCACTAGGGTAAGTTCTTTGTTGTCACAATTCAAGGACATGCTCTAACAGGATGCTAGTGTGGCGCAATGAACTACCCCCATCGAGCTGTGTGCTTCAAGTGCAAGTCAGAGCGGCTCGGTATGTTTCAGTCTGGCAACCCGGCTTACAGTTCCCTAACACTGGCAGATAATGAAGGCTACGGTCGTGACTATGGGACTTCCTCTGGTCCTTTTTTGACTGGCGAGACTGACGAGTGCCCCCAGCAACTACCATCCCAGTATCTTGTTGTCAGGGGCCTCGAGGGATCGGTCACGGAGCAGGTTCTTGCTAACGGAATAATGAAACTGTTCCTCGACACTAGCTCAGAGCCTACAAGAGAGGCCCCTGTTTCTACCAACAAACTAAAGTCGACGGCGCCGACTAGTGGCACGGCTGGTCTCGGCGCAAAGCCTGGCTCACTGCGTCGTGTTTTCTTAATGCGCGACCGCAGGTCTGACGAGTCTTGGAGATACGGCTTTGCTGAGTTTGCCACCGTTGAAGACGCCAAAGCTGCCGCCGCAAAGTTCAGGGCATCCGCGCGATTTACTATCGCATCAAAGCCTGTTATGGTTGCGTTTATTCATACCGGCGTCTTCGTACCCGCGTTTGACGCAGATCCCATCCCGAAACTTTCATTTACACCCATATACAACCCAACACTTAGGCTCAAGTACTGGGATGAACGCGCCTACCCGAGCGTTCTGGTGGTATCGATCGATCCTGCTTTGGACGGTCCAAGCCCTGATAAGCAGGCTGTCAACGATGATGTTGGCGGTACCGGCAAGGGTGGCAAAGGTACTCCCGGGGCGAAGAAAGCGAAGAAAGAGAAGGAGCAGGCTGCTGCCAACAAGGCGATCGCGATGATGCCTCAGATGCAGATGTGGGCGAAGAAGTCCGCAGAGTTGCATGGTGTCAAGCAGAAGCTAGGGGTGGACACCCCGTCTGCCGAAGACAAACCAGAGGTGGTTTCTCCCGCTGCGATACAGCGTGAAGAACTTGAAGACATACAACCCGATGGCCCGCTCAATCCGAACTGGACTGATCGATATCTTTCATATGCGGACTGGGATCGTATGGCCTGTCTCTTGTGTGACTGGGAGGTTCCAGCACAGCAGGTGATTGACGACCATGGCTATCCTCAGTACCAGCGAAAGGACATTCTCATCGATCACGAAGTTAGAGTACACGGTCATTACAAGGACACAGACACCAAAGAGAAGGCTGCGGCAAAACTTGCGGCCCTTGGCAAGGAACCACAGAGTATAATCCGTCGCACTCCAAGGCTCAGGTCAGAGATACCGCCGGTTTATGTCTCGTATGCCGATTTCGACGCTCTCCGTTGCCATTTATGCCGGCGTACCTTCAAGCATGCGCAGACGATATGGCGCCACGAACAGGAGAGCGAATTGCACAAGCGCATGCTAGAAGACTCCAAGAATAAGGAGCGTGCCGAGGCCGAGTTGAGGGAAAAGGGTAAGGCCCCTCATACAATGGTACCCGACAGCAAGACACAGCAGCAGCAGAATCGGTATCGCGACCGCGCACAGGAGCGCCGCCAAGCCTTCCGACAACCGAACAAGCCCTCCGCGCAGCAGGCGAAGGGCACGGCCGAGAAGCGCAAGGAGCCCGTTGCGGTGGCCGAGGAAGCCCCGGCAAAGAAGTCCAAGGGTGCCGGGATGCTCGCGAAGATGGGCTGGACGGCTGGGGTGGGTCTCGGGGCCGAGGGCGCAGGGCGCACCGAGGCTATTGCTGCCGAGGCTTATGCTCCCGGTGTTGGCTTGGGTGCTGAGGGCGGCAAGCTAGGCGATGCAACAGACGAAGCTGCGCGCAAGACACGGGGCAACTTCTCCGACTTCGTGGAGAAGACTAGAGATAAGGCGAGGGAGAGGTACGAGAGACTGGATAAGTGAGAATTTTGAGATGGTGTTTATGGACTAGATCTATGTATGGATGCAGTATTGGTAGAGGGATGACAGGCAGGCATATACCCCCGAGGGCTGAAATGGAATGCTTTTGGTTTGTGACGGCTTTTTGCAATGCAACGTTTGTGACTACTAGTTATGTGACGAACTGTGTTGATGTGCTCTCGGGCTATCTCGGGTCCCATTATTAGTAGCTCCCTTTGGTTTGGTTCGGGCGTTCAAGGGGCAATCCCTCGCAGCAGCGGCGTCTGGGCAGGCACTAGGTACCGAGGCTCAGGAACCTACCCCGTAAGGGAAAGTGAAAACGAGGACGGGGTGCCACGGCACTTCCACGGCACATTCAAAACCTAGGTCTGTCGGTTGCGTGCCAGGTTCCGTTCGAGACAAACACGCCGCCACCCGAGCGAAACTCGCTGTCAAGAGCTGCTCTGCACTACCGTTTGGCTCTTTTCCTCGGGCCACGGAGTGTTATCTAGTGGGGGGCTCGGTTCGACATGGAACCCACCACCCACTGTTTCTCACGAGCGAATCCCTAAACTAACCAGTAGAACCTGGCCGAGGCGGTCGACTGATCGGCTATCGGCTGCAGCCCCAGGAGATAGATCCCTGCAATACAACATCAATCAGGGCCGCTCATGCGCGAGCAGCAAAATGTCAAATCTGCAGTTCGTGCCTAATCCAATGCTTCAGAGCTGGGAGTCGGGAATTGAGTTCTCGATGCTCACTTTTGCAGTAAAATATCACTGACTGCTCACCTCAGGGCGAAGCGAGGTCCTGAATAAGCATAAATCCTTCATCACCGCAACCGCTGTGAGCGATGTCCTGCCGTTCGAAACGTGTGAGTGGACGAGACAGAGAAGGACGCGGGACACCACACCACGAGTGACCCCGGAAAGAACCTAGACAAGCGGTTTGCGAACCCTGGCTAGTGTGCGGTTTTCTGTATCCCACCAGGTTGACGACTTGGCCAGCCACCTCTGTCCCCCCCCCCCCCCCCCCAATATGTCCCCCCTTCTGTCCCCCACATCGCGACCGCTACTCTCACATTAGGTAACGCTTGCGGCCCTCAACAAGCCCTCAGGCCATGGCCACGCCGATTCCAGATCCACTGAAGCAACCCCCATTGATGCTGCTTGATTATTAAATGTAACAGGCTGCTGCCAATGCTAACTTCGCCTCCAAAACTTCCCCCCCTTGACTGGTACTTTGGTCCATCTTCGAGATCTCCTCGCTCGCTGCTCGCCCTCGGTTTTGCTTGCTCCTGACGAGCATCCGAACCAGTTACCGCCCCCGGGTACGGTACGTGCGAACCGCCAACGATATTGCTTCGACGAGTTGGCAAAGTGCAAACTCCGGCTTGGTGCGGGACGAGGACGGGACTGGATTTACATCATTCGCGCTCCCCTTCCCACTCGCTCACTCACCGTTCGCTCACCTAATACCCTATACCGAACATACAGATCGCACACCTATCTCGGAGATAGCATCCCTGCCGAAACTCTTCATCGGCCAACTTGCCCACTATCAACCTACAGGTGTCTCTTGATACCCTCAAGACGATTTACCTTTGCTGTAAAATACACGGCCGCCAAGACACAACGGCCTCAGCAACGACCGGACGTCTTGGACAGTGCATCACAGCATCAGTTGTATGCTGCTAGCCGGTGCCTGTTGAACATAGCCCGTCCGTTGCGGGGCCAATTTGGGGTCCGCAAGTTGGGCAATCAGATTTGTCCCTCGCTCCTGCTTGTGCAACACACCAGCAGCCCCATCTCGCTGCTGAGACCGACAGCCAGACACAAGACTGATGAGGGCGGTCCCGAGTTCCCACAGTAGCAGGCCACCTGCGATCGTGCACACTCTGTGCATTCTTCAATATCTTCTACCCATCGAGGCTCTCGAACCTTGAGTACCGTCAAGTCTGGCGTAGTCGCCGGCTAGTAATCAAGATGGAATATTTACCTAGCGACTCGGCGATATCAGTTGCCTCAACCTCACAAAGTGTCCCTCGGCAGGAGAAACAGGGCCTGGCACTTGGCGGCATTGCCACATCGTCAGAGACAACTCCCCGACAAGTCTCACTTCCGCCCATTAAATCTCTATTAGGCAGGTCAGAGCCAGATGAGAAGGAGCATAACCCGATGGCGCCAGAAGCAATAATACTCCAGCCCGCTCCGCCCACAATAGCCGCCGCAGAGAACACCCCCTCCGAAGGCGGCATGCTCCATCCTCGCGACAGGAGCTTGAGTCTCTCCATCACCTCCTCCCCTTCCCCTCCCGTCTCCACCATGTCCCCCAGCCCCTTCTCCGATATCAACTCGGCCTCGATCCGCGAGAGCCTCTCCCCGCCATACCTCCAGCAGGTCTGCACCCCTGAACGCGAGGTGGAAGCCGAGGGGGGGTAGTGCCAGAACCGGTGCCGGGGGCGGAAGAAGAGGACGAAGAGGACGAGATGCGCCGACGGGAGGAGGAACAGGCAGCCGTGGAGCAGGCCGAGGAGGGCAGCATCGTGGTGGACCGCGACGAGGTGCTCGGTGGCGGGTCAGACGCGGGGTACGAGTCGGACAACAATACGTCGGCGTCGACGTCGCTGGCCGAGAGTATGCGTGATTATGTGTTTGAGAATGGGAGGAGGTATCATCGGTTTAGGGAGGGGCGGTATAATTTTCCGAACGATGATGTCGAGTAGGTCGATTTCTCTCCTGACAGATGTGGAAGAAAAAAACTAATGATGGGGTAAAGGCAGCAGAGAGAGGATATGAAGCATGCCATGGTTAAGATGCTATGCGGTCAGCTCTCGTTTGCGCCGCTAGGGGTAAATCCGCAGGAGATGTTAGATATTGGGACGGGAACCGGGATATGGGCGATTGAGAGTGTGTGAACCGAGGCTTTCTTCCGATATGCTGACTAGGGCTAATCATTTTCTGACTTAGTGGGAGACATCTATGAGAGCGCCAACATCTTGGGCGTCGATTTAAGTCCCATCCAACCGGAGTGGGTACCACCGAATGTGCGGTTTATGGTGGACGATATCGAGTACGTGATGCGCCCCCAGCCGCCCGTCCTGTAACAGCATGGGACTTGTTACTAAGGGAGTGGTAAAATGTGTGAGAGACGCGACTAACTCGAATTATAGGAGCCCGTATGTGAAATTGTCCCTCCCCCCCCTTTGCTTGGATTGGTTCTGTGCCTTCTCAGGTTCCCCTTTGGAAGCGCCTCGATCCCGGACATTCGTTGACCGATGGTGACTTGTAGATGGCTGCACCCGAGGAACTTCTTCGACTACATTCACGCTCGCCACACTGTCATGGCAATTAAAGATTGGCCACGGTTAATGAGGCGGACTCTCGAGTACGTGTTCCCCTATCTTTCTCAGCCACCCACACTAAGGCGCCATGACTCTCCTAGACACCTCCGTCCCGGCGGCTGGCTTGAGATTCAAGAAGTCTACCACTTCCCCATCTCACTCAACGGCACCATGGCCGCAGACAACCCTGTCGCGCAGTACTGGGCCCTCATAAACGAGGGCCTTGGGAACCTCGGCGTCAACTTCCATGGCGTTGTCGGCCTCGCAGAGATGATGCGCGAGTGTGGTTATATCAACGTCACGGAGCGGATACTGCAGATCCCCATCGGTACGTGGCCCAAGAACAAGGTGTTGAAGACGGCCGGGCTGTACTGGCGCACGATTCTGCTGGACGGGATCCAGGCGATTGCACTGGGCCCGTTGACCAGAGGGTGTGGGTGGTCGCGGGAGCAGGTTGAGCTGTTTCTGATACAGGTGAGGAGGGCATACCAGGAGAATTCGACTTTGATGTATATGCCGTTGCATATTATTTATGGGCAGAAGCCCATGAACTACTGAGGGATTGTATAGTCTGCGATACTATTTTGTGTTTTGTGGGACGGGCGTGGCATCATGGGGTGGGCTTTTGCATAGCACCGGTTGGGATGGTTGAGAGCATTTGTTGACGAAAGCTGGGAGAATAGAGGGTGTCGTTTCGGGTTCATTTTTTATGAGAGATGAAGGGAAAGTCACTGGCAGGTTCAAACGGCGGGATGAAGACTTGTTCGGACACAGCACGGGGCATTCAGCAGAGCTAAGAAGACAATGTGTAGGAACAGCAGACGTTGTAAGTAAGCCGTTGAGGCTCAACTACGGTCCATTAAAAACCTCGAAGGATCCCAATCCTTAATGGCGGGCTGTGGTGCTGTATGTCAGCTGCATGAAACTCTGTTGGAGGAAAGTGTGGGAAGGAGCCGTGATTTGCGGAGATCTCATGGTGAATAGTGAATAGCCGCAATAGCAATTGGCGCAAATAAGCGCTATTACTGCTTCCCTCAAAGGCAGTGCTCTTTTTCGGCTTACGTGCAGGGCGCCTTTGTTTGCATTCGCATCACCAACTGCTGCGGTGGTGGTGTTGTGGCTGCCACTGGCTGCGGTGACGCGGTGATGCCTCTGTCTCGCGTCTGAGGAGCGGTGGTGGGCAGGCCGTGCCGCTGATGCGCGTCTAGGAAGCTGCGAAAGCCAATCAGCAGCGGAGTCTCGAGCAGGACATAAGGGCACCGCTTTCCCTCGCTGTTCAATTGCCGTCAGGATGCGATACGAGTACCCAGAAAGAAAAAAAAGTGCTTTGCAGTGGGCCGGAGACGGACAGGAAACGGAACGGACTTTCACGAACCCCAGACCCGACTGCCGTGCCCTTCTATCTTCCTTGTTGAGAAGAAGTCTGATAGCAGAAAACCATTCAGTGCAACGCTCGTAAACTTGCCGTCAGGATACAAGTACCTTGACGACAGCTGACTGTGCGTGAACTGGCAGCGCTACAGAAGCGGTACTACTGCTAGTACTAGTACGTAAGCACATAGTGGGATGTCATGCAGTCAGGTCCACCTAAGTTTGATGACCTACTCGATTGTGGAGGAGCAACAGGCCCGGCCTGGGAAGCATGCGGGGCATGCCTCGCAGCCCACTAGTAACGCCGCCTCGCTTCCTCCTGTGACCTGCTTGAGCTATCCACACTCCGTCTCGTTGGGTGGGATGGGGGTTTCCCAAGATTCTTGCGCTTCAACCTATTCCTCGCGGCTCACTCGATGATTGCTCTGCCGTCGCACAAGCAAACACCAGGCAGAGTCTGCGATTGTTCCTCACACAGGTCCCGAGCCGAGCGATACCGGAACGCTCACTGGCTAACTCATTCCGAATCAGAACGTCGGGTCGAGCAACAACTGGCGCTTCTTCGCTCGGTTGTGATTAGGGCACCCTGCTCAAAACCCCCTCCCCCCCCCCCCGGCCTGGCTTTTTATTGATTCTCGGCGTTCACTGACGAATTCGCTCAGGGTCCCAGGCTGGTTGACAGCGAGCTTGTCATTCGCCAAAGGCTTCACAGGCAAGGCCCAGAGCCCGGTTAGCGACCTTCTCTTCTGATAGCTGCCGCATTAGTCTGACCACCAAAGCACCACAAGCACCGGCATGGATCCCGCATGCAGAAAGAAGTCTGCAGGGAGACAGGCGGCCTTCAACCCCTTGCCGACTTCTGGGACCTTGGATGCTCCCCGCCAGAGAGAAAATGGAGGGTCCCCTCTTGATTTCGGGCTCTAGCAACCCACTATACGCGCGATGCCGTGCTTTACGCTACGAATAAAGCCCTGTCTTTACCTCGTGTCTGGGATTGCTTCACCTGCCGCTTCCACTGTGCACACATTGCGACATATGAGCTGCCTTAGTTGATTTTCCTCTGCAAGCAAACAGCGGGGATATTTGTCCTTTATCTTTTTCGTTTCCACATCTCCGCACCTACCGTTCCTCGCTACCCCCTGCAGAGAAACCCCGAAAGGACCTCCTCCACTGTCTCTGCTCGACACCCAGCGGTCTGGTTTGACAGACTGCACTCTACCTCCCATTCGCCCACACTACCCAGCCCGCTACCCTGTGTGCGACCACAGCGTCGACGTTACCACGGACTCGGACCGGCTTGGCTTGCTTTGGTTGCTGTGTTGAACCTCAAATTTTCGGACTGAGAGACGTGACTTACACGTCGCCCGCACAGCTATCACAGAGCGTCAAGGCCGCCGAGCGTCTGCCTATCTTCTCGGCCGAAACTGGTATCCTGTTGTTTGTCTCGCTGGTTTGCCATTACAGGTAATTTCTTCACCCTCTTGCATCGAGTTTCAGCTATATTCCTACATGACGCGTGGGTCTTCATCGTCTGATGTTTCGTTCACTCTCGCATATTGGGGGGGGGGGGGGCTGGGTTCAGCTCTTGGTGACATGCCGCCCCCCATCAAACTATGCCCCGTCTTCATCCACTCAGCCAGGCACGCACCGTCCTCACTTGCCAATTTCATCGCCAGCATGCTCCGCTCCCCCATCCTCGGCCCCGACAGCTAGGCCAGCTAACTTATTCAAGATGCGAGCATAGCTTAAACACCTCGCCAGGTCATTCACTCGTCCCCCCCCTCCGTTATCCCACAAGGAGTATTTGTAGCTCAGTCCACCTCACCAGCCACCCACTTCTTTTTCCACAGCCACTCAATCAGCTGTAAATACTTGCCAGAATGGGTAAACTAAGCGCCTGGCTGCACTCGAGCTCGTCAAGCGTGGATGCTGAGAAGAAGAAGAAGGCAAACCGTCGGTCTGTTTCTGCCCTTACATCGTCGACTTTCAGCCGCAAGGACCGCGAGACAAATGGGCATGGAACTCGACCATCCGTAGCGCCAGTTACAGTACCTGCTGCCGCTACGGAACCTGCCGCCGTTATGGAGTCGACATCGCGGATGGTCGCCCTGGCCCAAAAGATTACCAGAGAAACTGAGAAGCTGGAGGCATATCTACAAGAGAACAACCTTCCCTCTCCTAGTTTTGACGTTGATGCGCCGGCCGATTTCCCTAAGCTGCCCGCAGGTATTTTGAAGAGCAGATTGGAGATTATTTTTGCTACGAAGGAGCTTGGTCTGCTTGCACAAGGCCCCCGGGAGTCCCTGAGATGGGGCGTCTGGGAGTTCCTTGATGTTTTAGCACTCCAGATCATCAACCATTTCGGAATTGGTAGGTCTTTGCCGACGTGTTATGCTTGATACAAGGCAGCTAACAGTCTTCACAGCAAAGCTTTTCCCTCCGGGTCAGACGATTCCTCTCGCCGAGCTACAGGCCAAAACATCCCTGGATCCTATCAACCTTGCCCGCAGCATTCGTCTTGCCATGACCAAGGGCATCTTCAGCGAACCGAGCCCGGGAGTAATCGCGCACACGTCCGCATCCCGTGCCCTTGCTGAGGACGACGACTTGCAGGCCTGGATCGGCTTCAATGCCGAAGACATCTTTCCTGCCTCCGCTCATGTCCTCGAGTCGATCAAGACCCACCCCGAAGCTACCTCCCTGACACGCTCAGGCTTCTGCTTTGCCTTCGACACGGTTGACAAGGAGCCCATGTTTGTTACCTTTGGCAAGGATCCCATCCGGGCACGCCGCATGGGTAAAGCAATGGTCAGCCTCACCGGCGGCGAGGGCTACGAAGTTTCGTACCTCGTCAACGTTGAAGGCGGTGGTTATGACTTCAACGAGGTCGATACCGCTGGGGGCACGTTTGTCGATGTGGGTGGCTCACATGGCTTCGTCTGTGTTGACTTGGCCAAGAAGTACAAGAACATGAAGTTTGTTGTGCAGGATCTCCCCAAGACAGTCGACAGCGCGCCGAAACCGATATGTGCCGACCCCGAGGTTGCGGAGCGCATCAGCCTTCAGGCGCACGACTTTTTTACTGAGCAGGTTACCAAGAACGCGGATGGTGCGTCTACTGAGCCAACCACTTGTGGAATGTCCTACTGACTGATTGTTACAGTATACTTCTTCCGGTGGATTATTCACAACTACTCAACTCCCTACGCAGTCAAGATTCTGAAGAACTTGATTCCGGCCCTGAAGCCAGGTGCTCGC
Organism: Lasiosphaeris hirsuta; assembly: GCA_030549175.1. Taxonomy (NCBI): domain Eukaryota; kingdom Fungi; phylum Ascomycota; class Sordariomycetes; order Sordariales; family Lasiosphaeriaceae; genus Lasiosphaeris; species Lasiosphaeris hirsuta. The sequence continues at coordinate 1,674,226 of JAUKUA010000001.1, forward strand.
ATCATTATCAACGACCACTGCCTCTTAGAGGCTGGTCAGGAGAACCCATGGGACGAGACCGTCATGCGCCGCATGGATGTCGTCATGTTGGCCCTGTTGAACGCCCAAGAGCGGACCGAGGCCGAGTTCAGGGGCCTATTCGAGGCTGCTAGCAAAGGATTCGTGTTCAAGGTGAGATACGCCCCCCTTTTCCACTTTGTCGGTACTGTTCGAGTTGAGAAGCAGGTCGGCTAACAGCCATGAAATACAGGGCGTCACAAGACCCAAGGGTTGCCGCATGAGTATTATCGAGGCGGTCTGGCAACCTGAACTTGTGGAGGAGGCGGCGCCAGCTGCTGTTGTGGCCAATGGCCATGTGACTGCGGTTCTCGACTACGCCGCTCCTGCTGCTGGTCCCGTGATCGCAGAGCCCGTGGGTGATGCTGTCAAGGCTGCCCGGGCTGCCTTTGCATCAGCCGAGGAAGCCAAGGCCGGGGCCGCCAAGTAGATAGCAGGGGTGACGCGCTCGGGTTAAGTAGGTAACCCGACGAGCAAGAAGATGGCGTTGTGAATCGTGGTTTTCCCTTTCGAGGGAGTTGGGTAGGAGCAAGAAAGCGCCGATGATGGCGCAAGATCTTAATTGCCTGTTTTTCTTTTCTACTTCGCTGCTCATATCCATACGATCTGATACCCCAAGCTGTTTTTGGGTGGCCATCTTGTTACAAACTTTATCAGAAGAGAACTTCATCCATTACCATACATGCAATATATTAACGTTACTGCTGGCCTCGAACTATATCTAAGGCTCTTTGAAGTGGGTTGGGCCGAGTAGCTGGGGTTTCAGGGACTTGCTGAACATGAAAGACACCACCTCCCTTTATCAGTTCAGAGTACCCCTATCCCGCATGTCTGACCCCCTTCCAAGAGCGACTCCCAGCACGTACGAAGGGGATTTGCAGATCAAAGAGCGGCCCCTCTTCTTCCCTTTTACCAGGCCCATGGAGCGACCGAGTCATACGTCAACAAACAGCCAAAGGGGTGGATGATTCGCCGCAGTTAGTAAACAACATCACGCACCACGGCTCTCGGGGATAAAAGTGACAGCATCAAACAGCCTCCCAATCAACAAAGGAAGTCCGCTGGCTCAATGGTAGAGCGTCTGACTACGAATCAGGGGGTTCCAGGTTTGAGAACTGGGTGGGTCGACGCATCACTCCTTGGACCATGTTCAGGTGGTGGAGCTAATGTAACATCTCAGCCATCCTTTTTGGCGATCCCCGGCCTCGTTGCGGGGACATGGCCGAGAAATAATGGGTACGTTAGATGTGATAAAAGTTTTGGGAATTCGTTTCACTCATGCATAGAGCTTTAGGTCCACCAAAGACCTCAATATGCACAGAGCCGACATCTCTCGAATTGATCCCGTCACCAAACTACATCTTCTAGATCAAGGCCATATTGAACAAGCCTTTAGCCCTCGCGAGCTAAGATAAGCCGCCGCCACTGATACAAAAATCTACAGACTGTCCTTCTGCCACCTTGTGAAAAAAGCCAGGTACATGTCATGTTGAACTTGCCCCGCAAACCATTGAGAATTATAGGCAAAAATCCCCGACTCCTGCTCCCTTTCGCAAAACTCATTCTCGTGAAAACATTGTCCATAACCATGATGTTTCCCATAACCCCGTGAAATCGTTGAACCGTGACCATGCCCATGTTCCCATAAAACCCAGAGTAGAGAGAAGTTCGCCGTCGCCATGCTTCGCAGAAGTTGTAACCCAAAAGAAAACCAAACCCCAGAAACCGCGAAGCCCGTACTTTTAGCCCCAAAGAAAACAACATCACCAATCACTCATTCAAACACGCCCATCATCCATCTCTTCCCAAACATACCGCTGATCACTTTCAAAAACATCAGCACATCAAACAATCATCACCCTCTCACTCCCACTTCCACCTCCCCTGCGAATCTGACTCTTTCGCACTTTCCTCTTCTCCGTAAACCTCTTCGCGCGCCTCACACCAAGCAACTCATCGCCACCCGCCTCCGTCGCGACCCCAAAAAGCCACCTCGGCTGCGTCTCAGGCGAACCCTTGCCCAGGCCCATCTTTGTCAGCATCTCGTCACGCCCGCGGCACTGCTTGAACGCGAGGTCGTTAATCAGATCATCATTGGCAATAAACCCAATAATCTCTGCTAGACACGTCACCGCATGCGGCAGGCGGAAGGCCTGTCGTCCCGGAAGTAGGCCGATGAGCGCGAACAGATAGAGGGCGAGCAAGGTGAGGACGACGGCGAAGGCGGGGATGTTGGGGTACATGCGGACGATGCCAGAGGGCGGGGTGAGAGCCATGAAGGTGGCGCCGGCGAGGATGGGGATGAGGATGAAAAGGTTGGAGAGCAGAGAGAGGGCGGCGACGCGGAGGTGGCCGTTGCGCAGAGCATGAAGGGAGCTCTGGAACGGTGCGCAGGCGGAGTAATCGGCGAGGATGGAGTGCTCGGCGCGGGCGCCGCGGGGGTCGGAGAGGGCGGCCCAGGGCTGGAGGATGCGCACGCTCAGCTCGAGAGATTGGAAAAGGAGGAACATGATCATGCCGAGGAGGGATGGGAGGAAGCTGTAGAGGAAGTCGGCGGCAGAGAAAGCGCCCGGTCCTGGAGCTGCAGAGAGCCATGGCAGGAAGCCGTCGGTGATACGGGTGGAGGGAAGGAATGAGACGATGAAGATGGCGAGCAGGAGCACAAATGCTGTGACGATGAAGTACAGCAGCTGGTTGTTGCGCATACACCACGGTAGGTAGCGGTATCGACCCTGCATCGAACGTCCAGAACCCTCCACGTCGTGGTCGCCCGCGGCAACTCCGCTTTCCGGTGACATGCTCTGCTTCTCGCCATTCTTCTCGTCATTCCTCTCCATCCGTTTCCCGGTAAGTTGGTCTCGTGCAAGGGGAAGAGCGTTCGGATCGTCCATCGAGTTGCCAAGAGAGTACCAGAACCCCTGCCTTCCATCCTTCCATGTCCAGTAGCCAAGCCTATCACCGACCCGTCGACGGAGCGCAAATCTGATTCCGTCTTTTGTTCGAGCCAGCTGTGTGCCGTGGTAATCGTCGGCGGTGTTGGTGTCAGAAACGATGGCAACAACATCCGCAATAGACCTTGGATCCCACAAAAGGCTCGTCTTTTCCTTCCGTGCCCAATATCTCCAAACAATCACTGTGGAGACAAACAGAGCAAAATACAGCGCCACAAGCGCCCAGGCAACGCCTTGCACGGTTCCCCATTTCCACTCACCGTCGACCAGGATGACCGTAAATAGCGAGTTTTGCAACGGAATCGTGAAGTTGATCAGCCATGCCACTAGAATGGGCACCCAAATGTGCCAGGTTCCAATCAGCTGCGGCCACAGAAATGATTTAGGATACAGCTCCTGGAAAATAGCACCCTCTCGTTCGTCGCGTTGATCGGATGCAAGACGCGTGAATGGCAATACGCGGAACATGGTGATGATGATGAACTGAGCGTAAAACAGAACGACAGCCCCCATAACTGGGGGGATGATGCGGAAGAGGAAGTATTGCCCTCCATAGATGCTGACGTATGGTAAGATGCCATGGTGAAGCTCCGAGTAAACGGCGCTGAATATGAGCGCTCCAACCATGTGGAGACAAAGGGCCATCAAGACCATCAGTGATGGCGTTCGCAACGCAACCGGCTTGAAGTTCAATGCGGGGACGCTGTTTGCCCTTGCCTCGCCAATCGTGGACACAATGAATTCCCTGTCTACGGGTCTCCATTCATTGGCTTGGACTAGCCGCTGTCCATTTTTTAGACTTGAGGCGAGAGAATCGGCCGAGGCGCGAGGATCCATCGGTCGAGTGGGAGGCTCCAGACCGAAGATGAGCTCAGGGTCATGGTAAGCATGCTCGCGGGAGAGCTGTGCGGGAGGCGGTTGGGATGGGAAGAGGCCATACTGGTGAGCTGGCACTGGTACGAGAGATGGCGCCAGACATGGGGCTGCTACCGGCGCTGGCACATGTGGTTCATATTGGTGATGTTGCGGCACCGGCGGGTACGGCTGGTAGTACTCGGGCTGCTGTCCGGGAATAAAGGGCGGGACAGGGGTAGCACCGTCGCTACTTGATGCGCCGTCGTTGGAGTAGCCCGTATCGCGATCGCGATTGCGCGTCAGGGCTTCAATGGCGTACTGCACGTAAGGTGTGTCGTCGACGCCGGGAGTGATGACGCCCTCCATCCTGGCGAGCTCATCGCGGAATTCGGTCGCCATGGACGCGTTGAAAGCAGCCTCCCACCCGGGCTGCTGATACTGGGGCGAAACGGGGAGGTCGGGGACGCGGCGTAAAGGCCCCTCAACAATGATGGGCCGGGAGTAGGCGCGCACGATTTGCGGTGCGCCAGAGAGACGGTCGGGTCCGTACAGCTCCGGTTCTGAAGATGTGGGAGAGGGTGACCGTAAGGGGATGGAAGGAGGAGTAGGGGCGTAAAACGGGACAATGGTTGGGTGAGGTGAGGGCGATGTAGGGCGGGAGGTCGCATAACCTAGACCGCCAGGGCGATGGTCGTGGTCAAAATCCTCTGAGAAGTTTGGGAAGTCTTGGGGCCGCAAGGTGGATTCGGTGGTCTCTGAGTGGCTCGAATTCGTTCGGGGATCAGCAAGAGGCCGCATGTATGGTCCTAGAAGGCGGTCGTGAGCAAAGGGGCCTTGGCCGAGGCAGTCACCGTCACCGCAGTCGGTGGACAGTCGGTAGGCTAGACCTAAGGGTTTTGGTGAGGACGACAACACATACGCTCTGGTTCCACATGATCGAAACTCGAATGTTGGAAGTTCATGCTTGGAACCGCAGCGCGAAATGCAGCGACAGAAATGCAGGCAACCTCCACTTAGACGGTTATCCCAAGCCAATTGCCAGCACAGATTTCCCAGAAATACCTAGAGTGCAGATGCAGCAAGATGCACCAAGGAACTGCATGATGCGAGGCCCGGCGTGGGTGAAATATGGTTGGAAGCAGGTGTGTGCCCGCAAGTTTTCGCACCTTTTGCACGAGGTTGGGCGGTCGTGCCTGAGATGGGGGGAAGGGTCGAACGGGAAGGTTGGGCAACCAGCCACCGCACTTGCGTGCACTTGCACCCCGGGAGCTGCAGAAACAGCAGAAACCACACCAAACTGAGCCAGATGAGGCGATCAAAGGAACCTGCCGTGGCAAGATCCAGCCCAAGCGCTGTGATCCTAGCTGCGAGGCCAGCCGCGCTTACAGCGGTCCTCACCTGTGTGTCCCAGTCGACGCGAAGTGAAGCGTGCGAAGGCTGGGCTGGGCGAGGTTGCTGGCCGTCTGGAGTTGCTATGCAAGGGAACTGGCCCGTGCCCTCCCGTTTCCTGACCCCACTCTCTCTGTCCGATGTGGAGACTTCTCTCAACCCCACACCGCCCATCACCGCGGCCCCCGACGATTGCCACAGAGCAGAACGTGAAGAAAATGATTCTAGATTGTGGGAGAAGGTCTTCCATCGAAATCGCCATGGCAGGTTCATATGAAAGAATTACCTGCAAATAGACTACTAATACTCTGTAAATACCACCCTAAAATCAATACCGACCACATGTGCAATATGTCCGTGTCCCAACTGGCCCTTGCAGCATCTGTTCGTCCCAGGAACAGGTGGAAACATCATGTCATCATATTCAGGTACAAAAACCCAAAGGTGCAATACTTCCCACTCACAGTCTCACGGACAACATGCCTCCACCCCACTCTGCATGCAACCCCAAACAGCAGGGCAAACCCAATTCCCGGGCTGGGAGCCCAAGACACTGGCGCTCGCCTCAACGACCCTGATTCCGCTCGTCAAATTGCCCGTCTCAAACCCAGCCCGCCAGCACAAAACTTCCCACTGGACGAGACAAAACACAGCGGCTGGCGATGCAAGGACCACATCACCCGATAATGCCGTAGAAAGAAGATCAGGTCCAAACCTGATACCTGATTTAACAGCCCCCAGCATCCGCTATCCGTAAAAACTAGCGCTATACTAATAATGAACAAGCTTGACTTTCTCTCTCACCTCCTCCGGCAGCTCATCCAGCTTCACCAGCCCCATTAGCACACAATCCCCCCAAAAGAAGAGCGCCCGCTGTTGCGCATAGCCCAAGTAATCAAACGCATCCGGGTCAACATCGGGGTCAACCCCGTCCTCTTCGGCCGCCGCCGCAGCTGCGCCTTCCGCCGTCCCGTCCTCGGGTGACAACACTAAGCCCGGGATCTTGGCCTGAATGATGCCCCACGACACCCACTGCGCGCTATTGGCGATGCGCCACAACCGCGTCTCGTCCATGAGCTCCTTGATACGCTTCTCCGTCGCGTCCTCGTTTTTGGATTCCTGCTCCTTCCACCCGCCCGGTGGCGAGCGGGCGTCGAGAGTGAACTCCACAATGGAGCTGGCCGAGCGTGCGCTGTGCAGTGCTGGCGTTTCTGTCGGCGTCATCTTAGGAGTCGACGCATCCGAGGCCGAGAACTTTGGTTTATGGTCGACGTAGGCCCGGATGAAGCGGTGCTGCTGCTCGAGGGTCGGATACTTGCTCGTATCACATGCGTACGGCGCGATGGGGTCATGATAGTTGTAGGTCCATTCCGAAAAGTGGTTGGCGAGCTCATAACCGGGGAGGTTTGCGGCAGCATACTCAAAGTCAATGACGACTAGCTGCTTGTGTTCGTTGGCGGGCACAAGCAAAGGCGATTTCTCGTCGTCAGGACGAATGCGCAGGATATTTCCATATTGGGTCTGTGATAGGTTAGTCAAATTCCCTACGAGGTATCTCACACAGGAAAACCTACATCATTGTGCGCAAATACCAGCTTCTGGCGGATCTCCTTCGGGTTTCCATAATGGTCATCGAGGAACTTCCGGTACTTCTCGACCATCGCCTTGAAAACGGGCCATTCAACACCGCATATGAGGCCTCTTCCCTTCCAGGCACTGCCTGGGCCTCGCGGAACCCCTGGATTACCAGACAGGATCTGCTGGTCAACGTACTGAACTGTCCTCTCCGCCTGGCTTAGCCACTTGTCCCAATTCTTCCAAACAGCAGGACCTTGATCCCGTTCCTCTTCGAGAAGATCAACACCATCGTGAAGCTCCCTCATACGTTTGGCAATCTGCTTAGAGGTTTCGGGTTCCCTCAAGTTTGCCGGAGTCAAGGTCGCAGCGTTGAAGAATTGCTCGAATCGTCCATTGAGAAAGGTGCCCAGCAGCCGAGGTCCAATCTTTTTCCTGGCGAGCCGTCGGAGTACGCTCAACTCCGTCTCTCTATCAATCAGATGCTCGACTTGTGGCCCGTATATTCTCAGCAAGACCTTGGTCGGCTGCTTCTTGCCTTCCACAGGCGGCAAAACGGACTCGGGGGGTGGCGAGACGACGTAAACAGCGTTCGTCAACGCACCGCTGAGACGCTCGACAGAGATAGCCTCGCCGCTATCAAGCGGCACCCGCCTCCACCCCTTGAGGGCGAGCGTGTGTGCAAGGCGGATAATCTCGTTCTTGAAGGTAATCCACGCCTGCTTCTCTTTCTCTTCTCTCCGGCTCGAGATCGAAGCCGCATCGTCGGCGACGGCTTTCCCTCCGACGTAACTAAGGGTCTTTGAGTTGTCAAGAACGGCGTCACAGCTCGGTACCACGACATCGCCTTCGAAGAACTCGGTATCAGAAGACACCGTCCGGCTAAGGCTGGGGGGTCTCTTATGGGACTTCTTATGGTGCTTCCGTCCCAAGTGAGGTCCAAGATGAGGGATGGAAGTAAGACCAAGGACAGCCATACTATCGTCAAGGATCCTCTGGAGCCGGTCTAGAGATACCTCACTTGAGTTAGAGCCAACAGAAGGAGCCCGTGCTCGGCCGGGCTCTACAGCTGGACCCGGAATTGGTTCAGCTGCCTTCTCCACGGGCGGCGACTTTTGCCGCGTGAATCTGTGGGTTTTCTTTTTCTCCTTTTTGTTCTTCTCACGTTCGAGCCAGTCGGCCACCTGCGCCAACAACTTCTCACTCACCCGCTCGGCCCTGTGCCGGTGCTGGGACTGCTGAGCCTCTTCTGTTAAGCTAGAGGAAGAAGCCCCAGCACCCGACTCGCCCGTACCGCCATCGACGCTACCAAGGCTGAAGAGGGAAGTCCGAGACGAGCTGGTTTGAATTGCCGGCCGCCCGCTCAGCCGCCTGGCGATAGTCGCCGGGAACTGCTTCCTTGTTTGCGCTTCATCGGCGGACGACGGCGGCTCTGGCGCCGCGATTTGAACGGCTAAAGCCAAATCAATACCAAAAATTATGTGACATGGAAATAGGAATAGGGTTTGTGCCAAGTGATACAGGTGGTTGTGTCCCCACGTTAAAAACGAAGATGGGGTGCATGCCTGTGCATTTCCCAACGACACGACCGGGAATAGCCTCGAGGTTGTGGCATGGCAACGGCCCACCCACGTTTCCCCATGGGACGGAAGGACCGCATAACCAGGGAGCCCCACGTCATTGGGGAAAGCATTAAAATTGGTTCGGCAGAGCAGCCATGAGAAAAAAGAATGAAGCTCAACAAACCTTTGACAGATGCGCTCAAGGGTGGCGTCCGCTCGCTGTCAGTATCGCCCTTCAGCGCCGAGCGCCTAGGCTGGGATGTGCCGGCGGAAGGCGACGGCGCGGCAGACATGGCCAAGCAAGCATGCGACCTCTTTCCCGAATCCGAAGGTGAGATTGGGGAAGGGGGTCTAGAAGGCTAGATAAATATGGTGGGGGAAGGCAAACAAAGATGGTGTGCAGTCGTATCTCGGTGTTGCTCGTGTGCCAATTTCGATGCCAAAAATCCGCGCACAGTCACCAACCCGTCTCCTCTATCGTCCAGGGTTATCGAGGAGGTGGAGAGAGAGATCAACAGATACTGGCACAGGCGTCTCTTATCATGTGAATATGCCCACGTGGGCAGAGAGCTGAAAGTCGTTGGTTGATGTAGCAAGGGACTGGAATTGCGCTATTGTTGACCGAGTTTCTGCGACGGGAAAATCGGGGGGATAATAGACGACAAGAAGATTGGCTCGTCCAAAGCTAGGAGATAAGACAAAGCCCTCTTTTTCTCCTCCTTTCTAAAAAAGCATCGACGAAATATTGGAACAGAAACGCTGTGGGGAAACGGTGTAGTTTGGAACCATGGATGGATACCATCGGCGCAGCCCCTCTATCCTTGATGACCAATTCGCGAGCTTATTTTCCATTTTGGGCACTTATCGCATGTATCTTCGGGAGCCCGATTGATTGATTGATGTATTTATCGTACAGGGGTTTACCCTGAAGGGGCAATCGCACGGCGGGGCTCTCAGTCCCCGCAAACACCTAAGGCCAGAACTAACTAACCCATCACAGCAAAGAGATCCACCACCCTGAATCCACCAATAGGAGATCCTGGTCCGGGTCGCAAGCGTTCCCGGACCGCTAACATTCCTTAGTTACCATGCAAGCTCCTGGAAACCAATTGGCACAAAGATTGAGCGGGATTTCGTCAAGTTGCTCCAACACCACATCACCATGATTAGTACATACAGTCCCCCCAGCTGTTACATATGTTACATTTTTACTATGCCCATCCCCTGCACAGATCTAGAGAGAGCAGTATATTGCTCACACCAGCAGGGCTTTTCTGCCCAGGCCCTCCTCTCCTAGTCCGTCGTTAGGGCTTTTTCGAGTCCTTGACATGCTGGATAATGATTCTGGCAGCCTGCTCGGGCGAGTGCTGTCGCCCCAGCGCCTCAACGAAGTCGCCTTGCGGATCCATCAGGTAAAAGTAGATGCTGTGGTCGACTAAGTAATCCTGGCCTGGCTTGACTACAGATGGCGTACTGAAGTAGACGCGGTATGCCTTGCACATGGCCTTGACCTGCTCAAATGTCCCCGTCAGGCCAACAAATCCGGTATGAAACTCGGACAGGTACTCCTTCAGCTCCTTGGGACCATCGCGCGCCGGGTCGCAAGTGACAAACACGGGCACCAGGGCGCCGGGGCAGTCGGCCTGGACCAGGTCAAACATCTTTGCCATCTTGTCCAGTTCCTCGGGGCAAATGTCGGGACAATGCGTGAAGCCGAAGTACACCTAAAGCACCCGCATTAGCATCGAGTCCAGTTGAGTACTCGAAGGAATTCCTACCAAAGAGTATTTTCCCTTGAGGTTCTTCTCCGTGAACGGCTTGCCGTCCTGGTCGACGAGCTCGAATGCGCCTCCCACCTTCGGCGTCCCCACCCCCTTGTTTGCTTCGGCTATCCTTTGCCGCCTCATCCGTTCCTTCTCGGACTCAAAGTACCACAGAAGACCAGCGCCAGCGACGATGAAGAGGATGCCGGCCTTCCAGGAAAAGGGCTATATGGAGACACGAGTTAGCCCGGGCTGCCCTGTTCACGGGGTCTGATCCAATTCCAGCTGCATACCCCTGAACGGTACCGGCTCTTTGCCTCTTCAACCGTCTTGTATTTGTACCTCCGTTGCCCCAATGACTGGTGGATCTGGGTGTCGGGAAGACACGATACCGTTGGCCGCCGAGCCGGCTGTGCGCCGCGGGTCGTCGACATCAATCGGGTGCATTGTCGGGATGGTGCTCTTGAGAGCGCATTGAAAATGGCGCGCATCGGCGCGGTTGCTTGTGGCATGGTCTCGAGGGCCCTCGGGCTGTGGCGTCGGGTCGGGGTGTTGCGAGACAGTAGTCCAAGAGCTCCCCTTGTCGAAGCTCCAGAGCTCCAGAGCGTAAAATCTCCTGATACGATGATCGGCTACAATGGTAATGTGGGGCTCGACGGGTCGGGTATGCAGGTAACGCGTCGCTCCAAATAATTGACAATGATTGGTATGCATCTAGACAACTGAACCTCACCTCTCACACCTTGTCTCAAGCAGCGATACACACGACAATTGAAACCAAGCGGCGCCGTCTCAGCGGGAAGAAGGGAAAGCTCAGACGAAACTAGAAAACTGGAACGGGCAAGGGACATGGGCAAATAAGAGGCTGCCATGTGCACGTGGGTAGCCGCATCAGCCAAACGATAGTCAGCGCAACCTTGTGTAGCTTGTGTACCTTGTTCGCGCGCTGTGCAATATCGAATCACGAGTGGATGGTGGACCTCCACCCATGGCGTTTTCAACCTCCTCCTTCACCCTCAACCCAGCCATTGACGACCAATCCGTGGCAATGGACCCAACAAACGGAAACAACAACCCGCCTGGCGAGCCGCCGCCGCAGGTGCAGCCGCAGCCGCAGGCGTCCCATGGAGATAAAAACAGCACTACCAGTGATGACCTGCCTCGCCTTCCCAGCGCCACACCACAGGACTCGCCATCCACAGAAAGACAGCAACATCCCCGACAAGCCATACCAAGGAGCGACAGTGTTGACCTGCTAAGGACAGACGACATGGCGCCCATTGGTGAAAATGAAAACGCCAGCTCCACCCAGAAGACAGCACCCAGAAAGAAAAAGGGCACCGCGACCGCCGTCAAGGCCCCGAAGCGCGCCCGTACCTCCGCCGGCGGCAGGCGCGGAGGAAAGAGCGGTAGCAGCGGTAAGAAGAAGTCGGCCGCCTCGCCGTCCGCGCTCCCTAACGGCTCCGAGGACGGCCATGGCGGCGCGGGGGGCGGCAGCAGCGTGACGGGCGGCGGCGACAGCGAGTCGGACAGCGGGCCCTACTGCCTATGCCGTGGGCCAGATAACCACCGTTTCATGATAGCATGTGACCGGTGTGAGGACTGGTTCCACGGCGACTGCATCGGTATGGACAAGTACACGGGCGAGAACCTGGTTCAGAAGTACATATGCCCCAACTGCAGCGACGGCGAGCGCCACGTCACGCGATACAAAAAGATGTGCTCGCTCGAGGGCTGTGTTCGCCCTGCCCGCATCTACGACCCGCGCGAGCCCAGCATCTTCTGCTCTGAGGAGCACTGCCAGACTTGGTGGGAGCAGCTCATCGCTACTCTGCCCCGCACCAAAGGTACCAACCAATTCGACTTCCTGACGCAGGAAGAGTTTATGGGGCTCCTTGACACCCCGCAGAGGAGATCAGGCGAGAAGGGCGCCGCGTGGAGGCTCGGCGACAAGCCGTTCGGTACGCGCTATCTCCCCCTCTTCACCACCACCCCATATCTAACGTTAAAACAGGCGTCTCCGACGACTTCTGGGAAACCGTCGACCTGAAAAAAGCCCTGACCGCCGAGGAGCGCAGCATCCTCGACACCTCAGCCGCGGAGCGCTACGCACTGGGCGAGGAGATCGTGCTCTGCAAGAAGATGCTGCAGCTGATCGACATGGCGCTCAAGCGGCGCGAAGCCGCCATCGCAGCCGGCAAGGGCACCGCCAAGGACCTGTGCGGGTACGACGTGCGGCTCGACACGGTGGGCGTGTCACACCAGTTCGGCGCCTTCCTCCAGTCGTCCGCCGGCGAGGCCATCTTCAAAGCCGGCCGGCTCGACGCCCCCCTGCCACTCCCCCCCACTAACCCCGACGGCAACGCCGCGGAAAACAACACGGACCCCTTCACCGCCGGTATGTGCCTCAAGAAAAAGTGCAAGCCCCACGTTGGCTGGAGCGCCATCATGATCAAGTCGGCCAAGCACTCCATCAAGGAGCTCGCCGCGCAGGCCAGGGAGAAGCTCGCTGCTGAGGCCCGCGTTCGGGACAGCGCCGCGGGGAGGTTCCGTCGCAAGCGGGTGGAGAACAACAGCGTTGTTGTGTATGACTCGGACCCGGCGATGGAGGATGCAGAATGAGAGGGCTTGGCTGTATATATGACTTTGGACAAGGGGACTAGGTAAATAGGGGCGTCAGGGGCTGGGGATTGGGAGTGCATTGTGTCATGACGGTTCGGTTAAGAGTCACAGCGTTTTCTTGTAGAAGCTTATTGTTTGAAACAGCAAGCAAAAATAACGATTGAGTGATGAAATGCAGTGGCTCAATTTGAACTGGTTCATTGAGATTCACCACTACACTTTTCTCAGAGCTAGGACAAAGCATAGGTCCGCGTAGCCATCATATTTGTTATACACGTGTTCAGGTCTTTGTCGTACATTTCATGGATGGCATGTCGTATCCTCGTCCCTTTCATTATCCTCGTGTCCTACCCATCACGAGAAAACCAAAAAGCCAGGCCAAGCCACCCATAAGAGAAATGTACCTGAAAGATACTAGAACCTCATAAACAGAAACCAGGGGGTATTTCCAAACACTCGAATGCCAAAAACAAAACTCACTTGCTCCATTCCATTTTCCTTCGTCCTCGTTGCCCCCCCCCCCCCCCCTTTTTTCCCCAAGGAAACCCAACCCCCACGGCAGCCCCCCTGACACTGACCCTGACCCAGTCGTGTGGTCACGCGGTCGATCCTCCACAGCCAAGCCGACGCTAAAAGCACAACAAGATGTCAAATATCCCGCGCACGTGCGTTTAGCGGACTTTCGTGCGGCTTCAATCGGTTGCAAATCTGGGGCCGGGCGCTGTCCTTGTGGTTTCCAAATACCCTGGGACCTATGAGGCGGTCGAGAGGGAGTAATCGAACATCGAAACAAGACGGGAGTCGTGGCACGAATCATCCTTACAAATATAAAACCACAGGAAAGCGACCCGGATGAAGCCAAAGCTGCTGGACGAGTAAGGTTGAAGAAAAAAAGGAAAATTTGCCGACGAGAATGTGATATTGAGCGCATATTAAGATCTTGAAGACATAAAAATATAGATGATATTCCAACGCCGGTCCGTTGGATGAGCCGTGAGGCCAATTTTTTCCATCTTTTGATTTGTTCCCAGCCGCGAGGCCCATTTCCCGATCTTATAAGAGAAATGAAAAAAAGAAAAAGGAAAAAAGAGTCGCGAAGCGTTCGCAACATGGTGATATGATCTTCCAGCTGGCTCGATGCCTTCATCCGCATTAAATATGATAAGCAATCGCAGCCGTTCGTGCTCTTGCGAGATCATGCTCTTTGGCGATTGCCCTATCTCTCCTATCACCCATGATCGGGTCGTGAGACCGGGTGTGAGGACCTCCTCGTTGTAACTTCAGTCGGTGGTGCTGTTGTCTTCCCACCCCTGAAATGGTGATTCGAAAGGCCGGCGTGAGCCCCTTTCTTCGCGTGGGGATAGATGGATACATATCATCCCCCACAATCGAAAAACCACTTGCCCCCTCTTTTGTGTACCAGCGCGCGCGGTCGTGTGACCTGAGGTATTCTACCCAATCCGTAATTAAGACTGTGGTGGTGGTATTGCTTTCATGTTGCTGTTGCCTGTTCTCGCGGCCGCAGCCCAAAGTTGTGTGACGTCTCATTCTCGATAGTATATTAGTCGGCGTTTCCCCACGTCTCTTCAACCAGACCTCCGTCACCATGTCCGATGATTCCGCTATCCGCCCGAAGGATGGCTGACGTTTCTGGTCGAACTGATTGCCTTGTTCAAGCCCGATGCCTACTTGAATGCCCGTGGCTCCGGTGGCCGTGGCCATGGGCATGCCTCCTCGACGAGCTACCACTGGATCGCTCCAGTTCGCGTTCCAACTCCTCGGCGCGCCCGCGAAAATCGCGGACAATGTCGCGAATGTGAGCAATTCGGTCGAAGTCAAGCTCTAGCTCATCAATCTGCCGCATAATGTCGTGATAGCGGGCGATCTCGGCGTCGGCATTGTCGATCAGATTCCCAGCGCGATCATACACATGCAGGGTCACAATCTGCGACTGCTCCATCAAGTACTCGAGCTGCTGTTGAATATGCTGCATGACCCGATCGAAGTGGCGGCCCAGCGCAGTCAGCGACGAGCTATCGAGCATCAACAGCCCCTGTGAAGAGGCGCGACTAGCCGCACGTGAAGACGTCGATCCGTTGGCAGCCACAGCCTGTTGGGCACCTCGTAGTAGCTGGATTTCCTCGTTCGACAGTCCAATTTGTGTATCCGGCACCGCGTTGCCGGCCGATTGCGAAGACATGGTGAAGACCGGGGCAGCAAAGCAAAGACAGGGCCGATGCTGTTATGCGATGCGTATGCGCCTGAGGTAGCAGTACCGATGCAGTCCCGGACTTTCTCGCGGGACGTGGGCGGGCGCGAAACCGAGATTGGGGGCTTGCGCTGGGACCTGGCCAGACGAACACCCAGTGCGGCGAGTCCCGCCGGGGGACGGCGCACGAATTTGGAAAAGCCCGCAAGAAGTTACTGTTCTATCGTATGCTGACCCACGATGATTAAAATGTTGCAGCCGCTGAAGAGCAACGCTGTGGGGTAGAAGCGAGGCGGCGGCGGCGGCGCTGCGTCACTCGGAATCAAAAATCGGGATGGCGCTGGTGTTGGACGCGGCACCGGAAGCTCAAGCATCAGCGACGTCTCTTGCGCGCACAGCGTCATTGTTCCTCGACGGCGGCGACGGTCATCGGGGCCATGGCAGTGCAATTGGTGTGGATTGGCGGCGTTTTGTATCGCACAGAGCGAGTGAGGGGGTAGTGTTGGTGCGTTTGCGGCAATGCGATGCGGGTTAGATTCAATCAGCTCCCCCTTTGCTGGTGATACACAACCGACGAAGCTGTTCCTCCACCCACTCGATCGGTTCTTTCTGCGCGTTCCGCCCACACACACCACCCTTTGCGATTGTCAAAAATAGCGCTCGTAGGCATGCAGCGTCCCCCGAGACATGCAAAGATATGATCGAAAACCCGATGGGCTGGGAAGGTAAATATCGAACCGTGGACGAAACAATCGAGAAAGGTCTGGATGTGACAATGTTTGTGTAAGTGCCTGTATTTTAAATTATTTTTCCCATCCCCCCTCGCCCGAAGCGCATCAGCTGACGGCGGACTGTCGAGGCACGCTGTTCTGGGATTGAGCCAAAAAGCAAATCCTGGATGGTGCCGATAGCACGAGAAGCGAGCAAACAGAGCGCGGGATATTATCAATATCGATAACGCCGCCCACGAGGCAATGGAACATGCCGGGCACTTTGTCGTGGTTGCCGTCGTAGTTCGGTGTTGCAGTCGAGGCCTCCGTTCACAACCAATTGCTCGATGAAAGCTCTGCGATTCTGCGTGTCGATACGCTACGGATTCGTCGGGCAGAGAGATTGAAGTCGGCAGCCAGAAGATTAAAAGCCGAAAAGAAGTCTGCTTCCCAGTGGTCTGTCTCGCGGTCCTAGCGTGACGCCCCTTGTCGATGTCAAAGCTCGTTGGGACGCACCAGCAAGGGGTTTCGAGCCCTAGTAACAGGCGGGCCTGCAGAGTCGTGGCAGCCCATGGCAACCCATCGAGGACGTCGAGGCCCAAGGCAAAGATGCCATTCGACGCTGCTCAACCTGGTACTTGTCGACCGCGCCCGAGACTAGGCCTGCCGAGCTGCAGCCCGTGATCTGTTACGGCTGGTATCGATTTTGCAGTCGCTGGGAAGATGCCACAAAGGCAAACATTGGACGAAAGGAAGCTGTGGCGCCATGGGGAACACCGAAGACAATCGAAGGATTTGAAACAGGTCAAGAGTGCCGGCAGCTGGCACAGCGTTTAGGGTGCGGTCTCGCGCAGTAGCGTCACCTGCATCGCTGCCCAGAGAATGGAATTGGATCGGATCGCTGCAGGCAAGCGACCACTGGGGTGACTTGGCGGCCAGGCGCTCCCAGCCAGGAAGCACAGAACACATGGAGCCCCCAGTCAGCTGCCAGTCGTCGCTTTCAGCCTCAACACCACACATTGCTTCCTACCAATCGAAGGAGATTCGGTTTCAAGGACGCATTGAACCAACAGTATGGGTAGCATAGCTACAGGTTCTCTGAGCCCGCTCAATATTATGCCCTGGTTATGACCTGAATGGTTTCCCATCCTTGAACATTCGCTCGACTGCAACCCAACATACCTGGTAACAGGATACACGTCTCGTTTCAGATCCTCGGCAGCCAGCCGGAACGCGATAGAAAGTCTCAATCTCGATCCGGTATCTCTTCGGACTCTCATCGGCACGGCTACCCGGTCGGGAGCCGCTGCAGTGGCCGCCAGGATGGAAGCAAATGCTGCGTCATAACGCTTGCGAGATGAGCATGCGGCCGCTTGAACGACATAGGTGAAGCGGAGCAGTCCCCTCCGAGGTGAGCAACGACCGGCCAAGCTCTCGGGATTGAATCTCCACCTAGCTCGCCGTCTCCAGTGGTCTTCAAGGATCTCACTTGTCGCTGTTTTTCGGGAGACCGTGCTGCCGCCCTGTCTGCTCTTTCCGATTCACCATAACGGTACCTGCATGGAGACGGCAAGTGCCACTTCTCTGTCTCTCTTGCCAATAGAGTAGGAATTGGTGGTAGGTACGCCCCGGCCCCGAGGGTAGCGAGCCACCTAATTTTTTGGCCGCTTCGTCTGCCTTGACAGACAGCACGATCTCAATTAGCCTGGTCATATTGATATCCCGCACGCCGGAACTGGCTATTCTTTCCCACCCTCCGAGTGCTGCGTGCTTAGCGGCACGAGATGGTTTTCCGTCAATGAACGACGCTCGGCCGTTCAGCGTAAGGAAGGATCTATAAGTTGCATCATCGTATGTACCAGTCTCTCAACAAACACCAGGTCGAGGCGTTGTCTTTCGTGGAAATCCAGCTGCCCTCCCAATCCACGCCCCCAAGACATGCTGTCAATATCGAGCCTGGCCGTCTCCGGTCTTGCTCTTCTGTCTCAAGCATCAGCCACGATTCTCCAGAACGGCCAAGTGAGACTCACAAGCTTCCTCAACACCCAGGTTAATCAGTCCGCCTACTCGTTCACGACGTACTCGGCGAATGCGTCGGAAATTTCGTACCAGGGACGATGGGACTCTAAATTTGTGTCTTGGTGGTCGTAAGTGAGCGTGATGCTGCATAATGTAGACCGTTAAGCGGCCTCGTGAGGCTGATCATGTCTCCAGCGCTCCTGGTATCAAGTTCGCATACACGGGGCAGACTGTCGCCGTCACCTTCGGCGAGCTGACGAGTCCTAGAGTTCTCATCGGATACCGTATTGGCGGCCTTGACTGGCAGTTCACTAATGTGACAGCGGGAGCTACGCACCTGCTCGTAAGCCCCAGCACCCCAGGATCCAGTCAGACGGGGCCGATCAGCCCCTGGACGTTTGAGTTGCGGGTAACGAACTGGGCTTTCGGCATCCAAATTGGCTCAGTCCATGTGGCGGCTGGGGAGAAACTGATCAAGCTGCCTGACTTGAGCCGCCGGATTGAAGTCATCGGTGACAGCCTGGCTGCTGGAATGTACACGTCGTACGAGGGTTTGTCGAGTTGGGCGTAGTATGTCACCCCTATCTAGCTTCTAGCATGAGCGTCCGGGTTATAGACGGCGCCGTTGTCCCGGTTCGGCATGCTGATCTTTAGGCCACAGCGGTCTCGGCGCGGGGTTAGGTAACACGGACTATTCTATCACCGCCTACCCCGGAATATGTGCGGCGGACCAAGACTGCTGGGGAACCCTAGGGGTCAAGTGCATCAGTGGTTCTACACCTCGGACACAAGCTATCGCGCCTCCGTGGCATATGGGGGTAAGGTCTACATTCCCCTCGTCCCCAGAGAATTGGGGGCGGATATGTGCACTACCAGAGCGGTGCCCCTTTTAAACTACCAGCCCTGACAGTTCTTGCAGACAATCCGGAAGCATGGGACTTCAGTAAACGCCCAGCTGCCGACATAGTCGTCATCAACATCGGCACCAACGACCAAAACTCCGCAAACAATGTCTCTGCGCCAGCTTACGCCGATGCCCTCACCAAGATCATCCAGGGCGTTCATGGAAAGTGGCCAAACGCACAAGTCATCGTCATGGTGAGACTACCTCACCAAAAAGCAAACAGCCTCGACCTAGTGTCTAACCCCTTTTAGTCCCTCTGGCTTGGCTTCTACCAGTCCGGCAACTCGTACTTCCCGAACGCCCCGCAAGGTTTCGTCAAAGAGGTTCAGGATATGGTTCGAATGTTCAATTCAGAACAATATCTTGACAACCCAGTTGTCTACGATGGCGTCACCAAAAAGTCGTCGCAGACAGGGAAAAGGACAAAGGCCTTCGTCCACCTCTTTAACACATCGGGCATTATGCAGCACAACGACATTGGGCCACAGTGGCACCCCACAGATGTTGGGGCCATCAAGGTTGCTAGCCATCTACAGCAGTTTATCAAGTTGACTTTTGGGTGGGAATTGCAGGCTACGGGACCAGAGTAAGTTTGAAGCCTGGTGGAATATGTGGACGGGAAGATGTGAATGGGCACAGCTAACATTTATTGCGTTCAGGATATTCCATGAGACGCTGTACTGGAACGACGAGCCAGGCTACTAAGAGGCCGATAAGTCTAAAATGGTGATATATGAATTTGAGTATCTGTAAGCTTGACGGTTGTCGAGGATGGTTGCCAGCAACGTGCTCATCCCTGCACTAGAGCAATACTTGCCCCGGTACCTTAGACATCTTATCTTACGGTAAGCGATGCCGCTGTAGTACCAACGAAAATGAATAGCATTACCTTGACCGCATATCCTAGAGGGCTACTTTATACGTTTATCGTAGCGATGGGCTGCAAAGATATCTTCGTAGATCTTGGATTTCACATCTCGTTCTAAGAGCACAACCTTGGGCTCTGGGGAGTGCTGTTTTAATATGTGACTCCATAACTGTCCGTGGTGTTGAGGTGAGAATGTCTTCAAGGGGCAGGGCGCTGAGATTTGGACTTATGTGCACAAATGACGCAGCTGAGAGGTCATCTTTGCCGTAAGGAAGTCATAAGATACAGCAGGCGTGGTCTGCCTCGTCTTCTCTCTATATTTATTCGTACATGCCACTCCTGGTCTAACAAGATTCCGTTGCTGCACCCGACATGCTGCTACCCATACTCAGTGTCAGCATAGTATCAAGTACAGCAACAACTCAATGCTACAACTGATGTAAGATCTATAAGCCGCAGACACAACCCTGGTGATTCAACAAGACTAGGTCTAACGGGTGTTTATGTCATGTAAAAATGTTGTGCTAATGACTACTTTCGTTAGACAGACGAGGTTTCGTTAGGAAGGTAGGTAATTGGTGGTAACTAGCATCCCAAGTAGACTCGGGGTGCTGGTCGAAGGGCCTTTGCCGGTGTTCTCGGCTTATTAAATTAAAGACTCTACTATTTACGTAGATCTAACTAGGTGTGCAGGTTAGGAGGACCTGTGGAAACTATGGGGTGGTGCTCTGGGATATATCACAAACGAAATTTCAGCAACCCGTTCACTATCCATGTACCAGTCGGCTTGACCTGAACCACTGGCCTAAACTCTAGTGTCACAGCTCTGTGTGTTGCTTTCAGGCCTCCTTGACAAAGAGGGCCGCTGTAATGTTACCGGAGCAGCATACACTACAGACAGCAGTCAAGGTCGAGCGATGTGCTCTGCTTTGGCGCTCGAGTCACCCTCATAATGCGATCCTTCATCACCACTACGAGGAGAATCCGTTGACACAGACGGATGCAGTAAGAGCTGGGACTGTGTGGCTCTGAAACACCAATGACCGAGTGTCAAAACACTTTGCAATGTTGAAGGAAGGATGATGACTCGCCAGAAGCCTCAGAGCAGCTGCTGGCTTCTGGCAATAGTTTCTCCATAGTCAAGCCACGCCCATCTTAATTGCTTATACCCTCTTAGCATCAACAAGCAAGTAGATCTCAAGAGCCCCCACTTCCCGGGAGCCGACCTTTGACACATGCTCGAGATCGATGCCCTGCAAAGCACACATACCCAGAATAGCATTGTTTCACCCACGCCTGAACCGACAGCATACCAAGCAAAAACCAGACGAAACCAAAAAAAAAAAAAAAAAAACCACACCTGCCAACCGTCCCGGCATGACATCCTAAGAGTCTCAGCGTCCGCCTGCAGACACCCTCAAGAAACAACCACACAGGTGCCCTACTGGCAGCCTAGCAAGCATCCCCTACCCACACCCAACAATGTGACAGAGAGAGAAACCTGCGCTAGGCAACAAAACGTGGTCCTTCAAGCCCCCAGGTGTCAAGCACGCGGATCGCCGAGTCAAAGCGGGCTAGGAACCTAGTGTAGATAACTAACAATGCTCAGGGGCCCCGGGAGAGGGGAGGGGAGGGGGGTGTTGTGTGATAGCAATGACACTTACATAGGTCCCTCGGCGGCTCGGGCGACAGCCCCAAAAGAGCAAAGGGTGCAATCCGCCGGGACATGGCCATGATCTCCGCGGCTCTCTCTCGGGGGAATACTGCTAGCGACTAGAGGATGATGACCCGCGGAAACCGTGATTCTGGCCTCGGCTGCGCATCGCCGCGAATATCAACGCCGCATGCATCGCCAACTGCATTTTCAACCTGGGGGGAAGAAATGTCCTCTTTCCCAGCTAGGTATTTGCATTTCCACATTCCTAGCTTATAGCCGCCCTCACCGAGCAGTGCGGCGATTAGGGAGGTAGCGCAGGGAGTGAGTAAATCGCTTCATTTCGGAACCGCACCGCCAGTATAGCAAGTACTGCATTGCAGTCAATAAACAACAGCCACCAACAAAGCGCAGCGCAGCCGCTTAAGATCACCGTTATAACATCACGTTTGCAGAATGGGAAAATCACATTGGCAAAAGCCACATGGGCAAGGCAACAACCCCAACCAAGCTCAATAACCGTGAGGCCAAGCGAAGCGAGCCGGCTGTTTACACATGTTGACATGCCCCCCAAGCGGTTAAAGGAAAAGCGTCAAACTCAACCTCCTCGGTAGCTGGCGGACCCGAGTGTCAGAAAAGGGGGTCGCGGGGGTGACAGGCGGCCTGGGGGTGAGAGGTTGCGCGGTGCCGTGCGGTCGCGTCACATCAGAAATGTGAAACGCCGATGGAGCACGTTGCAAGAGCCACCAGGCGAGCAGAGATTCTTTTGAGGTCCAGGCCCCAGACCCGTGCTAGCCCAGCCGGCCGGCTGGGCCCCCACCAGGCTGAAAAAGTGCTGCCGTGAGCGCCAGCCAGCCAAGAGCCGGCGCGCACAACCCGACTTACAAGGCTTCTTGCGGTTGTGCAGCCTTGTGCGAGGCCGACGAATTGTGACTGACATGAACATGGGGCAGGCTGACGCCAAAGCATCCGCGCCCACAAGCCGCAAGCTATACTACCTTAGCGCAGGATACCCTTACATGTACTTGAATGATGTGCTTCTTGCCTTTCCTTTCCCGGGCAAGGCCGGGTTCAGAGCGCTGAGACTACCGCCCCAGCCGCCTGCCCATTCCGCAGGAGCTCACGGCGGTTTGCTCACCTCTCCGTCACACGCGGTATGCGCAGTGATTGTCTCGGAGACCATGTCCCAGATGTCTCAGCCTGCGTTCCATTTTCGTCTTTGCAGGAACCGAGAGCATAGTGAGATCTGGGGTTGGGACGACATCTGAAGTCGGTGCTGTGCGGCTAACAGTCGCAACAGGACACTTCTCTAAGAGCGCACACGGAACACATCCGTAGCAAGCAGGGTCAGCAGACAGCCGAGGTCTCTCGCAAGATATCCATACCCTTCCTTGCTACTGACTTGTCGTGGGTCAGGGTCGAACTTGGGGGTTGGGTTTGTTTAGCTGAACCGAGTGCCTGGGAAGAGGCGCGAAAATCTCATGATGTTAGTGCGCCAACACGGCGCCACGCAGAAAGCCATCGTTTCAGCCCGCGGTCGCTGATTTAGAAAAGGGAGAGAGGCACGAGCTCCAGTCAGCCCTGATCGAAGAGGCGCTTTTAAGTTGCTGATCATGATGATCCTGGGTTTTCCGGGGGAGAGAGGGGCGGACGAAGCGGCCGTTTTCATCAGCGAGTCCGAGCGCCGTGGACTCCCAGCGTGCCAGCCTCGGTTTGTCATATCGATGTTGTCGCATCACATTTTTGTCACCGAGTGTGATGACTCGGCTTGTTGATATGTAGGGACCATCAAGGTGAGCCACCTTGGAGAATATGCCCCCCCCCCCCCCCCTCTACTTCGTAGTGTTGGCCGCTAGCAGAATTTGCCTTGATTTTACTGTTTGCTAGACCCATTGTGCCCTAAAATACCTAGGTCGGTACACTAGGGATGCCGAGAGGTTTGCCCAAAGTAGAAAAGCTTGTGGCTGCTTGCGTTTTGTCATCTGAACTTGCCGTCAAGGTCCACGTATTGATTTCCTGCAGGCTTCCCAGATGTTAGTGCCAGTGGCGATCAGATGAAACAATAGATCTCGAAGGTGCGCATCCGTTCCGCAGCCGTGTTGTAATGATGGCTTTCTTGAACGGGACTCGCTTCCCATTCCTTGGTCCTATTCACGCATCATGCAAGATGCAAGCCGTCGTCACGGCAGGAGACTAGCGAACATGTGCAAATTGCATCCACCCCGCGGTGTTGGTCGTGATGTTGACAAAAGCAGACCAAGTCAGGGAGGGCAGGTACTTTGCATGTCAGAGCCCAGACAATGCCATATGCATTTAAGTCGTTCCACTCTGGCAGGGAGCTGAATCTGCACAACATCGCTGGTAAACTAGTAGTAATAGCGGTGCTTAGCTTGATCTCTTCAGGGAAGGTTTGCCCATGATGCGACAAAATCCGTGTAATCCTACCTTTTTCGTCACAACTACCATGATATCAACCAGATTCCTTGATATGATGCTTCAGATGCCACTCTCTTGGGAGGGAACCGGCAGGTCCCTGGGGGGAAGTGATCCGCAGCTTGGCAACCAAGTTGATCGACGGCTAGTGGTAAAGAGAAGAAAAAAAGAAAATAATTGGGAGGGGTGAAAAATGGAGAAGAGAGGCACACTAACAAAATAAAAAGCGAACACGGGGATTTGAGACTGGAGCAGGTCGAGGCGTTCGCGGCTGTGCTGCTAACACACAAGAAGGGCGCTAGAATTGGGAAAAAGCAAGTGCAACGAAAACCCCGCAGCTGATCACCGAACGAGCCGTCGGTCTGGGGGCCCTTGTTGGCCGTCCTTGACTTGGATCCACCCTAACGGACATCCATCGAGATGCGATGGAAGCGTGTGGTTTTACACTAGTGTATTTTCTTGGTGGTTGATGGCACGTTTTCTACTGCAGATCATTGCTTTTCTCTCGACTTGCAGACCTGCTGCGTGCGCGTGTGTGCCTTGTGCGCTCTCTTGTGGTTTCCTGTTATTGGAGCCCACGTGCATAACAGGTGGCAGATATGCTGATCTTTGCATCCGTCCATTAGCAGCACAGAAGTACACGGTGCCAGCTCGAGAGAGACCTTGCTCTTTCCAACGATACACAGCATAAAGTGACAATGTGTAGTTCAGTTGTACTTCGTACTTCTGTCGAGTCCTACAGCCCCCTCCCGAATACCAGAGCCTCGGATAACCCCTGACTCAGAATCGCATTGAGTTTTTCTGATTGTGCTGATTTCGCTGATTTCGTGTCTCGTGAAGTGCCGCCCTCTTTGCTCGGAACCTTGATCCATGCAGTTGTGCCCACTGCGCTAACCCTGGTGATCTGCGATGATCCTTGCCAACCCGCGCAAGCCACTGCACTGACGCCCTCCTCCCGGAAACATCTCGTTTTAGACGTCAAGAGCATGAACAAACAATTTCGAGGCCACGAGGAACAGTGCACGGCAATCTAGGCGGTATTTCCGACAAAATACCACAATGGTAGCGTCAAAGCGAAGAAAAGGACACCGCATTACATTTTCTAGGACGTCCTAAAGGGAGATAAATGTAATTACCAGGAGACGAGCATCGAGGGTGAAGAGAGGATCACAAATTCTCTACTTACTAGTACGTCATGCCCACACCCCCCTAGGAAGAGCCAACAACAGCTACTGCTACCCACCACACCTTGCGCTTGTGGACCCAAGGGACCCAAGAGGGAAGTTCCTAGTCGACGATCCACCGCTCCTCCCACCGCGTTCCTAAACAGTTTCCATGAGACAAAATCTTCTTCCCGAGAATGGATCTCGATGCAAAGTGCAAGGCACTCCCTAGCAATGGTCGCCGACACGTATACAATTCTGGGCTGTGCAGCAAATAGTTCGTAGATCATGCGTGGAAATTTGGCCTAGGGTCCGTGTGTCTTGTTTTCTCGAATTGTTCGACATGAGAACCCCGACGTAGCTGGAGGAGGTTGGGCCCATTCCATTACTGAAATCGCCGAACCCAAAGGTGGGGGCGGAAAGCTGTTGCTGTCAGGTTCTGGTTCAGGTCGCCTTTGGTTGATGGATCTCTGGCATCTGAGTGGCCTAGGACGCAAAGCGCCCTACAACCGGCGTCCCGGGCAGAGGGTGTCATCTGCTTGTTCGGCCATTTGTTTGGCTCGGCGAGCTGCGTACTGTCGGAGACTGTGTAACGCGGCTAAGAGCCGTCCCAATCCCATACTTCATTCAGACTCGCTCACAGCATCTTTGCCACAATGAGCCACCGTTTTCCTTTCACTGCATTGGAGAGGAGAACAAATCATGCTTCAACTTCATGTCATTCTCAACAACTTTTCTAACCCAGCCTGTTTTGGTTGTGGGGTTGGTGTCCCACACCTCTTTCTTGCCCCCGCTCCCTAAAGTTGTACAATCGCCCAGTGGGGCGGTCCCTTTCTATATACAATAGCTGTTTCGAAAAACAGAGTGGGAAACCCAGTATACCGCCGTCTCAGATATCGCTCTCCCCTTTCGTGCCTTGAAAACACGCCCAAAAAAATCTGCCCTTGTAAATGCTAAACAACCCAACTCCCATTTCGACGCCGTTGAGAGGACCCATCTCGAAGGATTCCCCGCCCATCCAGCCCCCTTGCTGCCCTCGTATCCCGGAAAGTTCGTTTCCCCTTGCCGCAGTGCGCGTCACTCGACAAGTTTGTAACAAAAAAAAAACATTTGTTGTGTCTCTTCTCAACCCGTGTACGCCACCCGAAAACAGTTGATGATGCGCCGTCGTACAATATGATCGTTGACCCGTCCCGCCCTGCCATACTTTTGTGCCGCGAACAGCCGACCCGCCCCTGACCGATTATGAATACCGTGTGATGTTGATGTCGATGACGTTGTGTCCGTGTTGGCCTTGCTGCGTACCAGGCGCATGGGACAAGAATTAAGAATTTGCGAAGAATGAAGGTAACGTTTTGCTCAACAAAGGAAATGTAAGGTGAAAAAGAAGGCGAGGTTGTGTTGATCAAGAAACCAGCGCTGACCCGCTGCTGCTGCTTTCAAAGTTGTGGCAACCCCGCTCGTGACGCTTCATGTTGCTCCGGACGCTGAAGGCCTTTCCACACCCTGGGTGTGGGCACTTGAACGGCTTCTCGCCCGTGTGTGAGTGGCTGTGGATCCGCAGTGAACTAGGCCGGGAGAATGCCTTGTTGCAGGTTTGGCAGATGTAGCGGTCTTGGGACTGGGGGAATGAGGATGCCGATGAAGGGGCAATGTAGTGGTGGTGTTGCCACGGGTTCGCTCCCGAAGACGGGGCAAGAGCTACCGATACTGGCATCGGGGGAAAAGCCTGTGATGCCGGTTAGAAAGACACGTCGCTGAAGGAGAGGGCGGCAGGCGTAAACATACCTGAGGAAGGGGTCTTTGGTAGTACAACCCCTGCATCTGGGGCTGTGGAGGAGGAGTCGGCTGCATGGGAGGATAGTACGACGCCATCGCGGGCTGGCTCATGTAGGTCGGGGCAGTAAACTGTTGTTGATATGCCGAAGCCTGAACGTGGTGGACTCGGGGGACGGTAGCCATGTGCCGGGCATCGGCTTCCATATGGCTCAGAGGCGGCGTAGTCTCGAAATAGTAGTTCGAGGTGCTCGATAGCTGGCTGACAGACTTTGTCGACGGCGAGTTGTACCCCTCAAATGAAGCGTCTGACGACATGGGCGGGCTTGGCGGCAGTGCTGCCCTCATCACGGCAGGATTTCCATAGTGTGATGAGTTTGGCCGGGTGTCTGGCTTTGATGATTGTGCTGGGCACGTCGTTAGCATCCAAAACGCTGGTGACTCCCCGGAAGGGCATGGCGTCGTACATTGTTGTGATTGAGGAGAAGTCTCCGAGGTGGGTGACCCTTGATCCGCCAACCCAAGCAAGTTCGAGATCGAGGGCAATGAGCACTTGGTCTCGTCCATCGGCGGCGAGGGTGGTGGCACGTAGCCATAGTGGATATTTTGTTGCGGGGCGTAGTGTGATATCATTGTGGCCGCCATCTTTGCTTCTTGCTTCTCTGCTGGATTATTGTAATACCGTTTCGTCGATTAGTTGGTAAATCGCTGCGTTGTGGATTGCGTATTAGGATGGAGAAGAGTATTAGATGAGCGATGGCAAGTGGGTTTGATTATTATACCGAGGACCAGCTGGATAATGATGATGTTGTTCCTTGATTTTAGACACCGAGATTTCTGAGCTGTGCAATCCAGTGGGAGGTGGGGGGGCGACTAGCTTATGTATGCAAAGAAGGAAGGTTGTTGACGTTCGGAGGGAGAGGGCAAGGGTGTCTTGTACCATCAAGATCTCCCGAAGTACATGGAGACTGTGTGGATGATCCAGTGTCAATCCACGAGTTGATCCCCGGACCAAGGCGGCCAGTAGGTTATCAGAACGCTGGGTGGGTCTGACCGGCTGCCTTTGGGTGCTGTGCCAGGCCAGGGATCAGGGCCAAAGGCCAAGGGAGGGGGGTGTTGATCAGAGGTACCCCCTCGTCGATACCAAGTACATATAGCGCCTCCTATTATATGGGGCTCCGACTCCGGGTGCGTCGGGGGGCGCCCTGATTGATGCTGCTGGTGCTTCCCTGAGCCCATCTTCCAGTAAACACGGGGGGTGGCATGGGTTGAGGGCGCAAGTGCCAGCCGGGAGCACATACACACGCAACAGTACAGTACGTATCAGGTCCCCTGCTACGGGCAGAAATCGAGGGGTCCCGAATGCGGTCAGTTATGATTGCCATTGATCTCCAGAGGCCAAACGTTTGAGATTCATGCCCTGTCGGTGGGCAGGTGCTGCTGTCGTTGCCAGACCGCCAGTGCCGGTGTTCTGGCCGCTGCCCTACGGATACGCAGTCTCACAGTCTCGCGGTTGCACAGTGGAGGCAGACTTTCCTAGAGTACGAAGTACCTCTCCGTAGTGCACTACTGCTCGCGTCCCGAGACCAAGACAACCAAGACAAGAGACGGAAAGCGGTGCACACGTTTCTGTGGCGCACCTCCACGCCCGCGCTAGCGCAAAAAAAGGGCGAGATTTTCTCCCTGCTATTTTCCTTGGGCTCATGCGGATGCCACGGGCCACTTGCCTCGAAGAGGATGTTCTGCCGTGTCGCCTAAGAGTTGGTCTGTGTGCGCTGTGTGCGCTGCCTGTCACTGACGCTTTGGGCGTGGGTGTTTGGGGACAGGGAAACCCCTGAGCGCGGACAGGCACACTTGAGACGAGCAGCGACTCCGATTTTCTCCCATGCCTGATGGCGGGTGAGCCCACCAGTGCCTTGGTCAATGCGGGACCCTGGCAAGCCTGGTCTCCCCTTGACTTGTGCTGTGACCGGATTCTCGAGCTGATCTTATGCCGTTCATCGTGCCGTCTTGTCAACCTGCCATCTCGAAACAAGTGCTCTATTTTTTAAGGTTGAGATGCCTTGTGTTGTTGTTCCAGAACTTTTCTGATCTGTCGGGCCCATGGCGTAGATTGCCCCCTCCCTTCCGTCATACTGGAGATCATCGCCACGCCTCTGCTGAGATGCCGCCTTGTCGTGCCATAGCAATTGTTCCGGATGTGCTACAGGGAGAACAGGCAAGACTTCATGCCTTGGTCAGTTTTTGGAATTAATTGCCCACGCAGAGCAAAGGAGGGCTTCTACGGTGCGCACGTGAGGACGCCACCGCCGCTCTCCGCCTGCGGACTGGGCTTTTCTGGTTGTATGGTTCTGTGGCCCCGTGAGCGCTGCAGGGGCTGTTTAAGAGCTTGGGGCGTTTGGGGCAGGTTGGCAACCGTGATCGATGATGCCCTTCCTAGGCCTGGCAGATCTCTGCTCGGGCTGGTGGCCGCCGTGAGGCGGCGCGGCGAGGATGCACGAATCTAGACAATTAATTGGTGATCTCGTTTCGAGGATGGCGTCCCCACGTCGATACCACCGTTGTGGTCGGTTAATGGTAGCAAGCAGGCTGGTTGTCAATTACGGCAGCTGTGGCCCTCATGACACGCATCGAGGCTTGCTCTCTTTCTGCGTGCGCCCACCATCTGATCGCACTTGATCGCATCCGCCGCTTGGTGGTGCTTTGCGGCAGCCAAGCCCAGGCCAAGTCCAGGCGGAGGGGAAACAGTATGGTCTCTTGGGCGAGCCACAAGTTGCACGCTTCAAGTTTGTTTCCTAAGAAACGGTCGGGGGATTCCCAGAAACAAAGGCTAATCTCGAATGATCGTCCGTACCTGGGGGAAAGTTTTGGCATCTCTTGTGGCTTGTCGTGCTTGTCCGGGGGAGCACTGAGATTGACATGGGGCTTCAGGGGTCCGTGATCGTCAACCGAAGCGAGTCCTTGTTGACCGGGGTTGGGACGGAAGGACGAGCAGCCTGTCTGGCAACTGTGTCTAGCATGCGGCAGGGGCCACCAAAGGGGATCTCTGAGATGATGCTTGTGCGACTCTGGGACACCTGGGACGCTTGGAACGCTTTGGGCTCTTGAGAGCACAAGCCGGAATGGTAATGCTGCCCCAACATCGTGCCACAGGCGTGCCACACCCGCGGTTCGCCGCACGGCGACCAGGACGACCTGTTGCAAGGCATGATGATGGGTTGGTGTTCCGAGAGGACTGCTGTCAGGTCGGCACTGGCGTTAAAACACTGAGCTGTCGCCGCAGTGTGTGCATGCTGCAATACACCAGACGGCACCCAGCGTGGAAGATGCCCAGACTTGGGACGATTCCACCCTGATAGGAGGCTCGCTGGCAGCTGCAAGCTCCGATCTGATCGGGCCACCCTGCGACCAGACGGCTCCTGTCATCCTAACTTAAGACTCAGGCTGCACTGCAGTGCACTGCCCGCCGACTACCCACTGCCCACACAACGCTATGGTAATCTGATGTTTCCTGGTGTTTTCGCCTTCTGGGCGTCTTCCAGTTCCGTGCTCGAGCGTCCGGCGCTGTGCTATCCGGGGATCCCAGTGATGTTGCTGATGGCAGCATGGTGGCACCAGGGTAGTATTACTGGTTTGAGTTCTGCGTCGATGTCGACACAAGCTCGCTGCGCTGGTTTTGGGCGGTTTGACGGGCGCTGAGATTGTGGGTTTTGGCGCTCTCGCACTTTCATTCCGCACAACTCGAGCCGAAGCGCACTACCGCCCAGCCCCGTGGTAAGAACGCCACATTGCACCGTCGAGCTCTATCCCGCCTCACCTTCCTTCCCGGGCCATGAAAGGAACGTTGGCGCCGCACTCCTACCACCCACCTCGGTCCGGTCAGCTTAAGCTCAGGCCATGCCACTGGCACTGAGCAAGAGCCTTACACCTGCTACGGCGGTGCCCACGGGAGATTACCAGATAACGAAACTCGTTTTCATGATTATCAGATTGATGTCAAGTCCACACTGGCATAACGAGTAACTGCGATATTGGAGAAAAAGACAAAACAAGAATTCAATGTTTGGAGGCCAGGTCCACCTCGGCGTCAACTCGCTTTTCAATGTGTGCCGGGAGAACAAGTGAGCTTCAAAAGCCGAAACCCGACATCCAGAGGGTCCCGGATGGAGCCGGGACCCATACCGACGCGTCCGCTATGCCCGCTGATCTTCCATGGCCAAGTGCCGCGAATGACTCGCTCAAGGGCCCGCAAACGGCCGCTAAGGCAGACCTTGTGCTCCCTGTATCTGAGACTTTTAGGGCCACTCTTGCCGCTCGAAGCCCGCTAGAAAACAAGAAAAGTCGCCCGTTTACAATTTCGTGAACCTACGGAGTACCTCATGAAGGTACAGGCCAATATTTTCTGCGCAACATGCTAACTTTAGTGTACTTGGTTTCCGTTCATTCTTTTGTCTTCTTACAGGCAGACCTACTCAATGGCATTGAGTGCGACCAGTACCTACAATAACACACCACAAATTTATTTTATATTTTTCCCAAAAATAAAAAATAAAATAAAATAAAATGACAAAAATGAAACCCCCGCTAGCCTTTCCAGCCACTCGAGACAGTCCATCAGTGACCTGGTCGTGCCCAGGTGACGAATGTGTGTGGCTTGACTCTCGTTCTCACGCCAATCATCAAGCTGAACTACCCCATTTTTAATGAGATGATTGGGAAAGGGGAAACAGCTGCAGCTTCCTCCCTCCACAGCATTTTGGGCTTTAGAATCCGGACAGCAAAATGAAAATCGAAAATCGAAATGATATCACCGCCTCCAATATGCGGTCTTTCTGTTCGAGACTGTACATGTCTGGTGTACCCCACTTCGACGCCCATGTACCCGTTCGTCGAGAAAGCCGCGTGCAAGCCACCCGCAACGAAAAGATGGGACACCCTCATCAACAACCGCCCCAGTTCTTTGGACCTCGAGGGCGATCATTGCTCACTGTCAATATGCCCAATAAACTAATCTGTGTTCCTACAGTGCACCATCGTGTACTGACACCCCGCGTCCGCCGCGCTCCTTGTGCGGTTTTATGGCTGAAGATACAGGTCTCGTGTGGTGAGAAGCGGTGGTACTTCGGGCACTCTTTGATTGCCCGCCTATATCACGTCTGCTATAACCGGGCAGGCTGCACCTCCCTCTCCGCGTCTGCCCCTCTGCCAGACGGGGGTCAGAGACGGGGGCCCAGCGCGCCATCGTCACACCGCGATCCCCTGCAAGAAATACCGGTTTCCCTAACGGATATTATCCGACTTGCGGGCGATCAACGTGGCGTCACCCTAGTGCCCTTCGCTTAGAGCTGAAGGCAGCGGCAGCGTTGCATTCCCGCTTTGAGAATGGCTGAGGATCGTCGAGCGTTTTCGACTTTTTCGTTCAAGCTGGGTCTCGGGAAATATGGCACCCTTACCCAGCTTCCTCTTTCGGCCATGAGACGTCCGCTCAAGTCGTCATGGCGGCACCCAGCGCGGCACCTTGGGATCGTTACAGCGTCCAACCGGCCCTCCATCCCCCAGGACCGAAGGACTGGCAGTGAGAGGTTGTCAATTAATCTTCTATCTGCATTGGGGGTGGTAGCCAACCTGGAAAGCAGCGATAGGCGTTTCCAAGCCTGGACGAGTCTGCGTCAACGACTACTACTACCTCACCGCAACTTGACGTAACGGCAAGCAGTCTCGCTCGACTCCCGAGCCAACAAATCCCCCCCCCTTCCGACGCTGAGTCCAAGAAGAGAACTCTTACCTTAGATCTGACGACTGGTTTGGTCGTTGAGGCCAAGCACTGATCGCATTGATGAAACCATCGCCCAAGAGTTACGGAAAACAACCGGCGGCCATGCCATGATGTTTGTCACCCCAGCATGAGCAGAGCAGCCAGGCCATGTCATGCCACACCAAAACCTCCCCCGCCCGCTTTCTGTGCCCTCTGCTTCGAACGCCCCAATCCCGTCTCCTCTGCTGAACGGCCACATGACACATGGCAGGTTGCTAGAAGGTCCAATTGGTTACCCAAAGCCATGCCGAACCAGCTAATTCTGCGCGACGGGCACTTCCATCACAGATCGGTCGGCCATTACGACGTGCCAAGGGGTTCTAGGTCCGCTCGCTGCTCAGAGTCCACATGTCGCTCGAACTTCCATCGTTCGCCAGAAGAGTTCACCATGGAGGGTGGAGGAGGGTGTCAGCGATGGGGTTGATCCCGATGATGGGTTGCGGCGCAGCATGCTATCATCCCAGCTGGCTGGCTGGCAGAAGGATGCCCAATGTAGGAATGCAACCTCATTTATATTAACTATACCACTGGAATGCCCTCCTCCCAGGTGTCCTGCCAAAGCGGAATAGGGTTTGAGGGATCTGTCGATCAACACAGGGGGGATCTACCCGGCCCGGGAGATTTCCCTTGGTCCACGCCGCGCGCTGGCCACAGCATCTACCTTTCGTCGTGTTGAAGCTTCCACAGGCTACCAAACACAAAGCTGCCGCCGAGTCACCTACCAGTAACCCTGTCGGGTCAGGCCTGCAACAACTAAGAAATATGATGTGTACAAGTGAACGGAGTGTCTATTGTTATTCATACACCCTGCGTATGGTAAAATGGGCCACATCAACGTCGCTTCTTCTGAGCCCACCTCAGTTTTCGGAACAGCTGTTTTGTCAAAGAAGAAAAGTAGATGGAACGGTTTTCAGAAGCCTTTAGGTGTTCATGACCCTATAGCTCGGCAGATGCAGGGGGGGCACTTGAAGCGAACGATTACCGCCAACCTCTTTCACCAGTCTTTGCCCCCACATTCTGGCACACGTCGTCATCAGTCCGCCGTGCTGCTCGTGTGAGTCCGGACCACTTCCTCGTCGTAAGTTCGGGTGCTCATCAAGGCAGAAGAAGCCCGTTCACTACCTCCAATTATGTTGGAATACAAAGCTATACATTCAAATGAAATGAGAACTTGAGCATGCCAAGTATCATAGCTTCCCCAGACCATGCACGTCTTGTCATATTGACCTTACCATCCCGACTTCTCACAGCGATCAACCTGGGGATCCCATGCTGTCCAGGCGCAGATGCTAGAGGGGCTCACGACCAAGTACACCTCGCCGCTGGACTTTGTCTCGTCTCGTTGCCTACCCAATTGCCTACATCGCGTCCTTCTCATATATTGCCCCCCTCTGCATTCTGGCTTCAAGTATGATTCGGATTGCATGCGTGCTGGATTACTTATCTCAGGGCAAAAAGCAGCGGCTGATCGGCCACGGCTTTGGCATTCCTGAGCTTCCTACTCAAGCCCCCCCCCGATGCAGCCACTCACCATTATGGCATGAGGGGTGGCCTTCACAGATAGCGAGCAGACTCCAAATTCCCGATGGCGTTCACCCTCTCGAAGGAAACGTGGGTTGGTCTTGCCTCTCACGTTTTGCCAGTCAGTTGACAAGACCAGTTGAACGGCCCAGTAGCGGTGGCTTGTTCGAGACCCGCGCGTCCAGACGACGAGAACCGTTAGGCCAGCGTCAAAGACGTTTGCGCTAGATAACGCCACTGCGACTTCAAAGACGGCTTGCTACCCAAAACGGAAAAGCTCACTGGGTAAAATCTCGGGCGACCGAGCAACGAATTTGGCTTGATAGCCTAGCCGCCTAGGCCTAGCGTTATTCTTGCTTCTGGCCTAAACACTGACGGCATCTGTGGGCCTCCTCGAACCTATTGCAACGGCTATTGCAACGTCGGGTGCTTCTCTTTGCCTTTCAATCCCGTGTTGACAAGCCCAGATGCAAATTACAATTCGTATATCTTGCCATGAGAATATGGCACCGTTGTGGGAAGAATGAGATACCAGCCGTTGACGCTACCGCGGGTGCCTGGATATGTAATGCTCGCGACCTCAGATACTTGATCGCGACATCCGTCTCGCGATAATGTCGTCCAGATCGCTAGCCCGACAAGTGATACAACGCCACGGCGGAATGGAGGACCACGCCCCACGGTGTCTTGGTATGCTCAGGCGCGCGACAAATCTTGACCGGCCTCGGTGTGGTCTTGGTCCCCTTCCTGCGTTAACACTGTGTTGGGACCCCTCACATGTGCACCGCGGGCTGGAAAGGCCGTCAGCACTTTCCCTTTTCAACACTCGATAAGGCTAGCGGGTAACCTTCGAATCCTCCCGGTAGATGGCCTGGGATCTGGTTGGGCGATGTTTGTGAACTTGGAACCGTCTGCTTGGCTCCCGTTCGTCATCGGCCCTTCATCGAACTGGGTTTAAGGCGGGGGGGACGAGATGAGGATATTGTGACTCTGCAACCATTGCTGGGGCTGGCTCGCGGACCATAATAGGATGCAAGGCCGTTAGCGCGTTTTCTGAGGGGATGTGGTGCTTAGTGCCGACCTTGTCACGCCTTGGCTTATATTACAAGTCTATTATATATTGTGGCTGGAGTCGAACTGTCGATATTACCACCCTGCGATCTCTTTCATTGAGATTGGACTTTTTGTCACAACCTGGTAACCCCTGGTAACCCGATTCAGTTTAGGACTCAGGACGTACCGGAATCTTGGATCTCTCTTCTTTGCTATGGGATCGGCTCTCGCAGTGTTTGTGGCAGTTCGAAACCGAGTACGCGGACGCCGTATCAACCTGATGACAGGGCTACCACATCACCCTCACAAGGCGGATTCTGGACAGGGTCTGGACCCCGGAAACATGCGTTTTTAAGCCCGTCTTTTGGTTGTCACAAGCCACCCAGACTTTCGGCTCCAAATATTACTTGTGATGACATTCAACGCAACCCTGTCATCAAATAAGTCTCGAGAATGCGAGGCATGCTCCCAGAATTTTGCCCTCTACGTCGACACCCCCGTTGTCATTCTCGTGTCGAACTGTGGTTTCTCTTCAGCCTTCATCGCGAGCTCGAGGCTTACAAAGTGCCAAGTAACATGTTATACATCCCCCTGTCCGACAAAACCTTCCCAAACTGAGCCGCCGCGGTGGAAGGAAGCCAGAAACCATGGGTCTATATTTTGATAGTTGTCCCTCGCCCTAGGGACGCCCATCTCGATTCAGTGCCGAGTGGTGTGAGGCTGCAACATGTTTCCAGTAACAAAACGACTGGTTGGGTTTCGATTTTACCGCAACCTCCATACACACTTCTAGGAGCTGTCTCGACAACATCCTTGCATCAGACGGCAGTCGTACAGACAGCCAACCCACAAATGCATCGATACCGAAAAGTCCGTGCAACACACCATGCCGTATCACATCAGAGGTGGAATCGCTTATGAAGCCACGCAGAGACTCGATAGATCGTGCTGCAAATCCCGCATCCACAAGCCAGTGACAAGTTGCTCCTCTTTCGGAGTCACCCACGGGCTTGACGGATGTCACTTGCGTCTCGATTTCCAGCTAGCAACGCCAACATGCCTTCTGACCACTGCAAACCCTGCGATCGAGCACATCGGCCTGGCACTTAGGCAAGGCCCGCAGATCCATCTCACTGGCCGCAGCAGCGTGCCAGACCAGACAGCGCCCCTCTCCATGGCGGTCATCTGGGAGTTGAAGAGCAGTTCGCTGGGTCACGGATGTATTTGGCTGTGTCTGTACAGCTGCAGTGTCTTCTGTTCAGTAGAAGCTCTTTGGGAGCACAAATAAAGCCAGGTCCTGGATAATACTACTACGAACTCGCAGTGCTTATTCCAGTCCCACGGCTCGCCCGTCAGAATTCCAAAAAGAGCAAGAAAGGGCTTCCCAATCCTCCGGGGAAAAAGATGGTGGTGGGGTGGGTGGGAGCCGGCTTAAATCCAACTTGCGTCCGAAGCCCCAATCCTCGAACCTACCACCCGAAGCGATTAATACATCATCAGGTTACAGCCAAGAGCTGCTGCCGGTGGCCATGACCATCGCCGTGCTTTGGAAGGCGGCAGAGAGTCAATAGTTGTGACACGAGCTCCAGCAGCGCCGCAATGAACGGAATAGGTACGACGATCTCTTCGCGCCAGGATTAGTTTTCCTGGATATCTCCTTTGTTGCTGTCAATACCCATCGGCTGCCGACCAGCCTGGCCGAAGCAGCAGTTGCATTTGACGCTGCGTGACCTTCCGAAGCGGGTGGTTGTCAGCCAGCCGGCCAGCTTTCAACCAGTCAGCCAGAAGGCGGAGTGGATTGGGTCGACCGCAATGTCGTATCGTTGCTTCTCTGCTTTCCTCCCACTTCCTTTTTTTGCCACATACTCGTCCCACTTCCGCAGTCCTCGATGGGGCAAACCCGGTTCGGGTAGAAAATCTGCCCCCCAGAAAAAGCAAAGACGATGCTTTTGAGGGGCGACAAACAACCCTGGTAGTAGTGTAGAAGAGCAAAACTGTGTTCCATCAGGCACCAGGACCACAGAAGGAGACGAATATTGTCTGGGGGAATGGGGGAAAGGGGGGGGGGGGGGGGCTTGTTTCCCCTCGCCAAGTCCTTTGACTGCAGTGCTCCCCGTCATTGTGTTGCTGCTGCTGACGACGACTGAGGAGGAGCAGGAATCGCTGCCCGACCTCTCGTATGCACAGCCAAACGTGCCGTTCCAGACCCGTCGCTCGCGGAATGGGTACATTGAGGGTAACGGCGACCACCAAATGCCAGCAACGAGCTTAAAATCTTGCCAGGTCTAGGGTTGAAATGCGTGCGAGTTTCGTCTTACTAGCGCCAACGGAAACCGTCGTCGTGGCGGGTGTCGCTTGCCGTTGCGCTTGCTGTCGCTTCCGTCGACCGTTTAATCAGCCTCCAATGCATGCTTTTTCCCATTTCGAGACAAGAGCTGTCGGCAGCAGTCCCGAGTCCACCCCCTGCTGGTTGACCTGTCTCTTCCTTCACCATCACTTCCTCCGGTTGCTTCTTTTGCGTCACTTAATCCCTCAGCGGATTTCTTTTTCTTCTTGTCTTCACTTCCTCGACCCTGCTTGCTGGCGTCAATCCCGAACTGCGTTGGCGCGAGAACAGTCGCGTTGTCTGTTGGCGGACAATTCGACCCCTGGAGCTTCAACCCCATGTTATATTGGCGGTGGCTGGGGAAACCCGACTCGACTGACCCCCTCCCAACAAGTAGGCCAGTGATTGTGGCTTACTAGGTTCTTACGACTGAGAAAAAGCCGTTGCCTGCAAAAAAGAAAGCAGTGATCGTTCGATTGTTTGAACCCGTGGGGAACCCAGTCGTAGTCCAACGGACTTGTCGGGCTTTGATTGAAAGGACCAACGCAACTTGGGGCGCCAGGGTGAGCCACATCGTGCCCGGCGCAAGATGCAAGCGCCTCTTTTCCTTGTCATATCTTTTTTCCCCCTCTCCTACCAAGCGGGATTGAGAGGCTGGCAATGATGATTGATGCCTTTTGACGCTGGCATGGCATCCTTTCGTTGTCTCGCAGCATAGATCAATAAAACGGACTGTATGCGTCGGGTAGGTATCTACATACATACATCCGTGTCTCGATGCTTCAGAGATACCCAACACCTCACAGTTCGCGGCTGGCTGGCTCGCCGAGAGGTGTGCCCTGACAAGAAGAAGGCGCCACATCCTCGAGCACAGCACAGATGCAGCCTCCCTAGACCCTGCTCTGAGGCAAGAAACCAGTCCTTGATCTAGAGATGCATCTCAGGTATCCTGTTCACTGGGCATATATGCATTTCATCCTGATTTTTTATCCGTACGATGAATTCAACACGACAAAATGCTCCAGGCATAAAAATAAAAAAAGATCGGCGCGGCCTCTCTGGGTCCAAAAACAATTTGGTTGCGCCCGCCCCCTACGGACGGACACGGCGCGCGGAAGCATCCTGGCCGGGCCCCGGTCAATGGATGTCAATGTGGCCAGGGCAGCGGCCGGCCCAGTTGTCCGCGTGCACGCGCCTGCACACGCACACTGCGTTCGACTAGCTACGGTCAAAGGACAAGCAGCTCCGCGGTTTGGCCCCCCCCCCCCTTCCTCCCCCTCGCAGATGGTGCAAGGCGGCAGATCTGCACAGGGCCTCGCTACCTCAGCCGGGGGTGTTTGACTTGACAAGAGAGGGGGGTTAAGGCAAGGGGGCATGTGGTTGTGAGACATTTCCGGTTCTGTGGCCTTGCAGCGGCCTTGCATATGTGCGCTTCCTTTTCATCAAGAGCCTTTTGCTTTTGAGTCAGTTTACGCCGTGGTATAGGAGAACCAGCAAATCAAACAAAGGGCGGGGAAACAGATCCAGGGGGCGGTCGGAGAGCGTGAGCGCGAAACATATCCAATCAGTTCCACCGAACCGACATCGCCGCCTCACCGGGGGTGTGCCCTACGGTAGAGGTGGTTGTCGTGGCATGTTGACGTGGATCGGCATATTGCCCTGGTGTTGGGTCAGTGTAACGTCAATCCAAGGGTAATAGAGAAGCAGGGTGATAGCAGCAGCTCGCTATGTCGTGAGCAACATGACCAAATACTTGGAGTTGGACTGGCCAGTCTAGCATTTATGGCACCGCACCTGGTTACCCTGGGCAAAGGGCATGGGTAGGTAGGCAACTGCTTCCCCATGCTTGTATGTACCCCTATCACCCCTTCAGGAAATACCTCATCAGCATCTGTTCCCCTCCACCTCACCAATCCTTCGCCAGCAATCTTTCAAGATATAATGCATTGTCCAGTATTTATACAGAATAATATCTCAACCGTGGCCGTCTGTTTTTGCCAAGAGGATGAATAAATGGCCATATTCTCAACGCCGTTAACCCAATTTCTCATCGAAGAGAAAAGTAAATCAGAAAAGACGAGACAGCAAAAGCCATATGTTGTTGACCAAGGAGCCTGGCCCGTCCAAAGCACAACAAAACGCCCGTGTGTATCATCTTTAGCAAGGCTAAGTCAGAAAACCAGCCACTCCCCCCCCCCTTTTCACCTATGCCTCCCTTCCCTCCCCGATCATAGACAACTCGTGGCACCTGGTTGTCTTCCGCAATGATGCCGGTCAACCCACAACAGGTATTATGTGTACGAGTTGTATTCGCCACATATCCCATCCCTACCCAATCCAACGCATCGCATCTATCCATCCGTCACAAACATGACAGTCATATTCAGCCCCTCCCCTCCCCCCTCCCTTCGGCCCAGCCATCATCCATCATCTTATCCACAGCAACAAAAGAAAAGCCGAACGTGGCAAAGGCGAAATGTAGAGAATATGTAAATTCGGTGGTATCTCCAGACTCAGTGCACATGAACCCAGCAAAGGGTGTATTTGTGACAACGGCGATGCAGAACAAAAAGAAAGTAATAAAAGGCAACCGCCATCAGAGAGTAATCACACTCTCATGATAGGCTTCCGCCTAACCAAGAAGGGACTGGGCATCTCGTCCCTCTCGGGATCCCAGACAGCAGGTGGCTCTGATGCTAGTCCACCTCGATTGGCAGCAGTTGTGTGCTCGCGGAATGCTCGTGTCGGGCTGACGTTGGCTTCGCCGCTCAAGGGACGACCGCCTGCGCGCGCCTGCTGCAACTCAACAAGGGTGCGACCCCTGATATTAGTCTTGCCTGCCACCTTATTGAGGGCCGGAGGCTGAGATTGCGGCTCCGACTCCTTCTTGTTGGTGAAGGATGCCTTGCGAGTGAGGGTAGGAGGAGCAGAACTATCGCTGCCGCTGCCGCTGCTAGACTTGTTGGCATTGAGATTTGCTGCTGAGGGGATCCTGGTGAGACGACGGGTCGGGCTATCGCTTGGCTCACGGAGAGCGTTATTGCTGCCTACTCTTCGGATACTCTGCAGGTCGGAGTTTGAAGGGTTTGGCTGAAGAGACCCAACTGTCTTGGCTTGCGGGGCAAAGGTTTGCTTGGACTGCAGGCGCGGAACTGGGGCGGATTTCTGCGCATGGAGCATCGGCCTTTGTTTTGTTGTGAAGGGATTTTTGGCTGATCGGATGTTCCGGGTTGGGGATGGCATATTCACCTCATCATCAGACTCGGAGTCGAACCCAAGGTCCGGATGGTCTCGCGGTGCTTCCCATTGAGCTTCCGTGCCTGCCATTTGGTTCGCAGCAAATATGTTGGAGGGGTTTGTGACAGGCGCCTTCGACCCGGCATTTCTCCGTGGCGAGAGCGAGAGCGAGGCGATCGTGATAGGGGATGGAGATCCCATCTCAATGTCCATGGGGGTACCCGCAGGAGGCCCAACGAACATCGTCTGGGCGCGCACGAAAGGGGTGCGGGCACTCTTCTTGAGAACGTAGGCTGACGTATCCGGCGAGTCAACAGAAACCTCAGTGATATCCGTTGCCGAAGAGAACTCGCCATCAGGACTCCCACAGCCTATGGAGGAGTGCGGATAGTCGGATTTAGACGACGACAGCTCCTGTGGTTCTCCTTCGCCGAATGCCACCGTCTTTCTTTGGCTCAGCTCCGCTTCGACGCGCGATTGGACCTCGGCCTCGAACTTGCGCTGCAGTGCTTCGATTTCGTGCCCAACTAAACGGTCAATCTCCAGCCGTGCCTTAACCTCCCATTCCCTCCTCAGCGAAGCATCAATCTCTTGTCGCATAGCCACCTTGTCATTGTCCACTGACGTGAGCTTTTGGTCGAGCTCCCGGATACGCTTATTAAGAGCATCCTCCTTCAACCTGAGCATCTTGCTAAACTCAACAACCTCCTTCTCCTTCCGCATCAACCGCACCACCGGGAGATTTAGCAGGGACGCCGTGTCGGGACGGCGATCGGGGTTGACTCGGAGGCAGTCCTTAATAACGGCCATCAACTCGGGAGAATAGATGGGCGGCAACGGCGCGATCTTGCCCTCCTTGATCTTCTGAACCAGCTGGAAGTGTGACTTGGCATTGAATGGGGGCTCCCGCGAGCACAGCTCGTAGATGATGCAGCCCAATGACCAAATGTCGGACTTGAGTGTGTATTTTTCGGCGGCGCAGATCTCTGGGGACATGTAGAAGGGTGTGCCGACGTATGTAGAAGCAAAGTCGTGCGATTGTATCATCTTGGAAAGTCCAAAGTCGCCGAGCTTGACCGAGTTATCCTCACCGAGGAACACTGCAGCTGTTAGATACCACCTGTCCAGTAATTGCTAGGGAAAATGTAATAAATAGCCTACCGTTTTCAGGCTTGAGATCGCGATGCAGA
This sequence comes from Lasiosphaeris hirsuta, assembly GCA_030549175.1. Classification (NCBI taxonomy): domain Eukaryota; kingdom Fungi; phylum Ascomycota; class Sordariomycetes; order Sordariales; family Lasiosphaeriaceae; genus Lasiosphaeris; species Lasiosphaeris hirsuta. Next base: position 1,715,878 of record JAUKUA010000001.1, read on the forward strand.
ATGGTCATGCCTCCAGTCGGTGCCTTCGGCTTTGCAGCAGCGCCCAGTCCAAGCACTGTCTTACCAACCTCGGGGGGATCCACGCCATAGTGGCAGCGGTAAAGAGCGGTGACGAGTTGGGAGAATGTACTCCAAACAAACGACTCCTCGGCGTACTGGTTCTTCTGCGCAAGATCGCGGATGACTCGGCCCAAATCGCCATTGCCGCAGTATTCCATATAGAGGTGCAGGTCCTGGGTGGCCTTGAGGTGCTCGCGGTGATAGTAGCCGACGATGTTTGGGTGTCGCAGGGTGGACAGGATCTGGAACTCTGCGTGCAGCTGCTCGCGCTCTTTCTGTGACATCTTGAGATAGCTGATCTCTTTCCGGCAGAGAATCATGCCATCGACCTTCCGGCGCACCCTCCTGATGATGCCAAACGACCCATGGCCTAGGGTTGGGGGAGTGGACGTTAGCAGCGGCCGGCAGAGATACTAGGGTATTAACGGCAATTGGGGTAGACACGGGTTGCATACCGATTTTTTCCAGCACGTCGTACTTGTCGCTTTCCGCCATTGTGGACATTGTCGTAAATCCCGACTGCCTCTCTTTGCCAAGTGTTGTCAATTTGGTATGTCGAGATCCATACGAGGGTGGTTGAAGAATTGTAGTTTTCCTGCTGGGTTAGTAGTCGTGGTGGTTGCTGTGATGGTTGCTCTCGGTGAGTGCAAGGTCTCAGGTCAAGCATTTGCATTGCCCCCAAGTGCACGCAGACAGAATCAACAAGACGGCCGCTGCCTAGGCAACGCTTGGCACGCACATATGCAGGGGTGCGGGGCCAAACACCTAAGCGGCACGCTATTGGCCAACGGCGAACCTAGCAAGCGACTTTGACCGCCGCCTGGCAAGCAAGTCTAAATTGGGGCTTATCGATAAGACGATATGGATATTATCGATAAGGTCTTATCAGCTGGCATCGAGTCAAACAGCCAACGACATCACCACCCAAATGCCGCCACTCTGGCTCGTGCTTCGTGGGCCTGGATCGTTGCCCGTCCTCCGCTCACATCCATTGAAAAAGACCAATTTTCCAGTTAGACTTGAAGATAGACACTCGATACCTGCTACCTTTCCTTGATTTCTGTCTTGTTTCCTTTGCGCATTAGACAAGAGAGGGCAGAATGGTGCTCCGCAAGTTTGAACTCGAGACCAAGCTAAAAGATGACCACCAGCTTATCAGCAGCGGTGTCTTACGGAATGAGCATCCGTTGGATATTTCCCCGGACTTCCTTGATTTCCTCCAGGCCTGTCGTCGAGGCGACCTGAAGCGATGTCAAGAGTTGATATCAGCTGGTGTCAACATCAATGGCAAAGATCAGTTCGACTACACTCCCCTCATTGTGGTGAGTGCCACGGTTTTATGCTTGTTGCTTGTGGTAAAATGTCAATACCAAAAAGCACTGACTTGAATAAGGCCAGTTTATGCGGCCACTATGAACTGGCTCAGTTGCTTTTGGAATCAGGTATTTCCAACATCAATAGCTTCAACTACGTGTTGCACATGCAGCTGATCGCTCCCCAGGCGCTCTTGCGGATCCCGACTCCTTCGAACGAGAGCGAGCTGTTTATAACGCCCTCAACAACAAGATCCGGAATCTTCTCTTATCATACGACTACTCCAAAGCTGCAGATCCTCTACAGCCCTGGTCATCTCATATAACCTCACTGCTAGTGCGCGATACTCCAAAGACGTCGGACATCACCCTTTCATCAGCCGCCGAGTCTTTTCACCTTCATAAATTCATCCTCTCAGCAAGGTCACCCTACTTTAGGAGAAAATTTGTGGATGCCCCTGAGACCGCAACATGGAAACTGCCTCATACCATTCCCGTCGAATCTTTCCGCGTTGTCCTTCGATATCTCTATCTTGGTGATCTTCCAAGAGACTTCGTCGGTCCGGGGAGCACCGTATCGGAAGAGGACGTTTTCAAGGGTATCGACAAGTTGTGCAAGCATCTCGAGATCGAGAAGCTGTGGGAGGCTGTTCTGCTGAATGACCGCCGTCTGGCGCGCCAACGCCACCAGGACGAGGTTCAGCGTGCACAGTCACAAGTCGAGGCTTTCTTCCAAGACACAGTTCTCAAGCATAAAATCGCCGTTGATACCCACAAGGCTGGTGACATCAAATGGCTACATGAAAATTCCATATTCGCAAACTGCTTGCTCCGTGCCGACGAGCCCGGTTTTGACGAGGAAGAAGCCGATCAGGTGCTTACCCTCAATGGAATCCCCATCGGACCAGGCGAATCAGACTCAACACATAAGCAAAACGAGGCAAGGAAGCACCGGCGATCTGTCCTCTACCCAGTTCACAAAGCATTTCTTATCCGCAGCCCCTACTTCGAAACCATGTTCTCGAGTGAGTTCAAAGAGGCCAAGGACACGGAGCATCTCCACATAATCAAGATGGACGTCGGCACCCCGGAGGTCCTCGAGGTCATCCTTCGGTTCCTCTACACCGAAAAGGCTGACTGCCCCCTAGAATTCGCCCTTGACCTTTTATATGCCTCAGACATGCTACTGCTCGACAAGCTCAAGACCAAGGCTGCCGTTATCATAAGCACCCTTGGTAGCGGAACCACCAACGCTCTGGTGGATCGAACACATCACCACACCGGTGGAGGTGAAAATGGCGCAGAGCAGGGAAATATTGAACCCAAGGTCGAGGTTGAGCCGATCAACGTGTACGATGTCATTCATGCTGCTTGGGACCTCAAGGTGCAGCGACTTGAGGAATTCGCAGCTCGATATCTGGCTAGCCGACTAGAGGATTACGTTGACGAGGAAGAGTTTGCCGAGCTCATTCAAGAGAGCGCGTCGAGGCTTAAGGAGCGGCAGGAGACCGACACCATTGAGCTCCTCGACGACATTCGATATTATCTTTCTGAGCGATTCAGGCTCAGGTTCGAAGGTGACGGGCTCGAGGAAATGCTGGACGAGGAAGGAGAGATCAACGCGGAGGCAGTCGAGGGCCTTGCTGCCGCTGGGGAGACTGCGGCAGGAGGGAATGGCGAGACCCAAAGTGAAAAGCTGCCGACGAATACAGGCAGCCAAGGGGAGGCAGCCAACGAAGGTGTTCTCACCCTGGATGGAGAACTCGTTGATGACGAATTCACTTCAGACGCGATTAATCATCAAATTTTGTTGGGGAAGATCGATCAGATGTTGGATCGCCTCAGACTGGATGCGTAAGGACAGCAGGGAGATGTGGATGTGGTTGGGGGTCACATATGCGTGGGCAAATACCACCCCGGGAGATGGGACGGAATTGTCAACGGCCATATTTGCTGCCAATTCCACGGCCAAGTTCCAACGCCCCTACTGGTTAGCCTCCCCATGGCTGAGGGGTAGGGGCGGGGGCGTTCTACACCTCATTCCCCATCAAGAACTGCGCTACACAAGTGATCGTGGCGCTATGCGTCCGATTCTCAGTGGTGCTGTGTGTTCTTAAATTGTGAAATGATGAGTTGTGACTGTCCGAAGTAAAAACCTTCGTGTTTTTCGTAGCCGATCACCTCCCTCACCTAAAATGAGGGAGTCGATCGGTGAGCTTTTTCGCTCGAGGTTTTTTTTCTCCTCCTCTGTGCTGGTTTCCACATTTATATTGGAGGCAAGGCCTTTCTTTTCGGTGTTTTTCTAGTGTTCCATCGCACATGTCTGTCTCCCTTATTGTTCAATTCTAGGCTTTCCTCTTTTCTATTTAGTGATGGATTCTGTATCATGTAGCGAATCGTATAAGTAAAGTGGTCTATCATTTCGTCCCTAGAATCCCAAAGATAATTCCGTCATGACTAGAAAACCAGAACCATTTGGGCCCGCATTCAAAGAATTACACGCAACCAAAATTCCCACCTAGCTAATGAAAATCGCCCTGTCCCAGAAAATAAAAGTCACTCGGAACTGAAAATCCCCTCAGCGACACACATCACTCGACCGCCAACTTTCCAGTGACTCGAATGCCACCGCCGACGGCCGGCTCACTCTCGAAATCTCCTTCTTCCAAAGCAAGCCTCCCGTTGCCATCGTCACTTAGCAAATACCTCCGGTGCCACGGCCCGACAAACATGCCCTCGGGGTCCGCCCCGTCCCTGACCTTGCGCCACTGCGCAAAGTCGTCGCCATACCACTCCGCGAACTCAGGCTGCGTCACGGAAAAGGTCTTGGCCCAGTGGGGCTTGCCCCCGAGGTCGCGCATCAGCCACTCGAAGCCCTGGTTATAGCGCTCCGTCGCGCCGTGCGGCGGGTCCTTGTGATACGGCCTGTACATGAGGGCGTTGAGATACAGCGATGGGCCGTCGGCCGCCGTGGGGTCTAGCCACGGCCTGGTCCCGGTGTCGGCGCTCGTCCTCACCGTGGTGTCGCTAACGCGCACCTCGACGGGGCTGTGCACCCACAGGCCCTGGGCGCTGTAGGGGATCTTGTGGTCGACGTACCCGGGGTCGCCGGGCTGGAGGTTCTGCAGCCACGCGCCGAGGCGGCGCAGGGCTTCGGGGCCCTTGTGCAGCGGGATCGCCCACTCGTTGACGAACTGGCTGTACAGGCAGTTCATCAGGAACGCCTTGCGGCTGGGCTGCACGGCGGCGATCTTGGTTTTCTCCCCGTTCCCGAAGCCGTACTGCATCCCGAAGACGAACCACTCGATCCAGGGCGTGATGCGCGGCAACCAGCGCGCCAGAGCGAGCAAATTGTGGTAAACTACGTAGCCCAGCCAGCTGTCGTAGTAGCTCGTCGGCGGGTCGCGGTGCTTCACGGTACCCGACGCTAGCTGTGCTTGCGTTACAACGTTGGCCTTCCAGACGACGGTGCGGCGCATGTAGGGGAACCACCACACGCGCACAAAGTCGGCCTGCTTCCAGAGGGTGTTGCCGGCCTCCCACTGGTCGAAGACGCGCGTATCGGCATCGATGGCCTGGTCCCAGGCCAGGGAAAAGGCCGGGACGGCCTTGAAGGTGGCCTCGACGACGATGCCCAGGGCGCCGAGGGAGAGCAGGGCGGCACGGAATAGGTCCGGGTTGGAGCTAGGCGAGCAGGCATGAGTGCGGCCGTCGGCGAGGGTTACCTTGAGGGCGGTGATGCTCTCGCTCACTAGGCCGTGGAACAGACTGCTGCCGTGGGTGCCGGTGCTAATGGCTCCGGCGATACTCTGCTCGTTGATGCTGCCAAGGCTGGGCATGGCGAGGCCGACGCGGTCAAGGGCCTCGCTGAGGTCGAAGAGGCGGATGCCGGCCTGCAGGACGCACACGCCCGTATCCGGGTCGATGGAGAGGATTTTGTTGAAGTTGTCCAGGTTGACAAGCCAGGCGGAGGTGCAGGTTAAATCCGAGGGCGAGTGGCCGGAGCCTGTGGTGGTGATGCGGCGGCGGCATTTCCGGGCGAGGTTGATGATCTTCTCGATCTCGGCCTGCGATTGCGGTTGGATAAAGAGCTCAGGTACGCTGCTGTATGTGCGCGCCCAGGTGCGGTGCGTGTATGATGTCGCGGCGCGAAACGGGATCCCGTCGTCGACTTCAATCTGCTCCCGGACGTGGGCCGGGAGGGATTTCAGGTCGGCCATTGTACCTATCGATCCTTTGTCGCAGCTGGCAGGTGGAAGTTGTCCAAGTCGGCCGGCAAAACGCCCAAGGCGCCATCAGGGGGCTAAGTCGTTGCGACTGTGGGGATGTCGATTATCAGATGCGGGGCAGGCTTGGCGATCTAATCACAGATCGTGGCGCCGGCGTGGTGATTCGGTGTAAGGTCAACCATTTGATTGGTGGGATTCTCTGATCCCCTGAGGGTTCATCAACTACATCTTGAAGCAAAGATATTAGTGTGTTAAAATATCCGGTAATTGAACAAGCCTCGAGATAGTCACCACCTCAGAGGCTCCCTGCTTGAAGGTTGGTTGATGAAGACAGGCACTCATTGTTTGGCGTGCAGATTGAGAATTGGACAATAAGGTAGGCAGCTCAAACAATAAGACAATAGTAAGGTTGGTTGAGCTTAACAATAGTAGTTTCAAAAGGCCAACGGGTGAATTTCTTGGTGTTCTAGCAATGCTCATCCTAGCCACCTCGGGTAAAGCCTTTTTAAAGTCGACTGACCACAAGTTACCCCTGGATCAGCTAGCTACCAAGACCTCAAACGGTAGAGAAGACTGGGATAGCCTAACTGCAAAGCTGGGGACCTAGTTTCGGTTTCGAGTTCGGGGGCGCTCCTTAGGGGGCCCAAGGAATCCACGTCAAGGGGTGTGCCTTCCATCTTGGTCAACTCCCCGCGTCCACTCATCCGATCTTATTTTGCTACTTTCAAAGCACAGCTGCCACCGGACGCTCTGCACAACCTTTCACCCTTCTTGTTCTTCACCAGCAGCCGTTCCATTCTTAGGCTGGCCGCCCCGCGGAACACGCCGGAGTCATCGACACATCCACAACACGTCCAGAACACGTACATACACGGGTCGCCACGTTGGCGCTACCTTTTTATCTCTCTGTTATCTTTCTCTCATTTCCTCCCACTCCCCCCTCATGGGCGTACACATCCGCAATCGCGATCGCGGCTAATGGGCTCTTGCACATAACCACACACACGGGATATTGATATCATATCATCTTCCAAGTGTGTTGTTCTGGAGCAGCATGTTCTATAGCCACGAGAGTAAGTATTATCCCTCAAGCCGTTGTTAGGGGGTCCGAAGTGCTAACCACCACCAAGTCCTCACCAGCCAGCAGTATGGCGTTGCCACTGTATGGTAAGTAGCTGGATTGATCAAAGTACACATGTCTCTGATGTGTTTTTTTACTAACAGTACAGGCTGGTCTCCACGATCGGTACCAGAACGACAAACCGCAAGATATCGCGTAGAGCAATACAGGAAGTAGATGTACAGAAAGCATGCGAGACCATCCTCCAGCCCGGTGCTCCCATCGCCCTCCGGCTCCAGGGCAGCCTGCTCTACGGCGTCTCGAGGGTCTTCTCTCAGCAGTGCTCCTACGTTCTCACAGACGCTGAGAGGATACAGGCTCACATGAGGGCCTTCTATAACAGCCTGGACATTGGAACAAACACCACAAACCCTCTCGCAGGGAGATCAAAGTAGGACTACTCTGTAATTCTAAAGAACCAACTTTCTTGCCATTATACTCACTCGAAGCAGGCGCAACCAGTTGGTTCTGCCCGACGATCCGAATTTCGACCTCAACACGCGTCTTCCAGCTTTCCATTTCGACGAAGACGGCAACATCATTCTTCCCGAAGAAAGTCAGGCCTCACGCAAGACGTCCTCTCAAATGTCACCTTTCTCGCGGGACAGCCTGAATTCTCCAGGCATTGGTGGCTCCTTCCTTGATGGTTTCGGACTACCCGCATCGCACTCTTCTCAGATGCATTCACTTCTGGACCCACCGGGTACCATAGAGAAGTACAGGCATGATGACCAAATTATGCCCGTGGAAGAAGATAACAGCATGGCAGTTGACCACTGGGGAGTCGAATTCGATGCCGAAGGGAATGCCATGCCAGTTTTTGATGAGCCGGACCTCCCGCAACTGCCACCTCCCGCAGGAGCTGGACAAGCTGCAAGTGTGGTGGTCCACGAGGGCGGGCGCCACCCGTTTTCTGATGATCAGGACAACATGATGATGAACATGGACGAGCCCATTTTACCTGAAGCCGATGCCTTTGCCCCGCGCCCACAAGACCAGAGACAGGTGGAAGAAGAAGAAGATTCGATCGAGGTGGAGATGAGTTCCGACCAGGTTGCTATGCCCGCGCAAAGACAAAGACAGCGACGCCGCGCCTTGCTGGCACCCGACCGAGAAACCAAAATCAGCCGCATTGAGATGAGATCTTGGAGCAACGACTACCTTGAAATCACCGCGCGAGAGCGGGAACGCAAGAATCGCCGTGTAGTCACAGTTTCTGATGCCAAAAACAACGCCTACAAGTTGATATTTGGTCGCGGCCTTGGAGACAGTGGATTTCCCATTGGCATTCTGGGCCTCTCCAGTCCTCTCGCCGATCTTTTCACAGGCAACAAACTCAGAGCGCTCCTACTTGGCAAGGACGTCGAGGAAGTCACTGAGGCTCCCCGGGGCCGTCGCCGCTCAGCATTTGAAGCCCTGGAGCTAGAGGAGGATGACAACGAGCGCCGAGTCCGACCTCGCCTGGAGAATGATTCCTCCCACCTAGGCCAAGGCCAAATAATCGACGATGAACTCCTTCCTCTCCTCAACGAGGAAGTCGAAGTAGGAAGAGAAGCTGGGTTGCTCCCGGATGATAACATCCCCTCCGATGTCCCTTGGAACCGACCCTCCTCTCAGATCCCGAGCTCCTCCGTCAAAGGTGGCAGGCACGCTCAAGGCTCCGGCCGCCGGGTCAGTGCCAGCCCCCTTCATGGCCGCGGCAGTCAGCTTCACGACATTGAGCGCTTTAGCGGCCAGCTGCATTTCGGCTCCGACGACTTCGGCTCCGCGCAGTCGGGGGCACACACGTTCTCAGACCCGCTCGAAGAGGGCTTCCTGTCGCAGGTGGAAGCCCGAACCTCGCAGGTGATGCGCGACGCCCTCGACCGGGAGGGTAGCAACTTCTTGAACTTTATGGAGCGCGTAGCAGAGGAAAAGGGTGAGATGCGTGAAGATGATGGCGACCGTCAGTGGGTCAAGTTTGACGAGCTGTTCGAGCGGTCCGACCAGAAACGGGTCGTCGTCGCCCAGGCCTTCTACCACGTTCTCTCGCTCGCGACGAAAAACGTCATCAAGGTCAAGCAAGAGGGTCAGAACTCTCGTCCGTTTGGCACTATTCACATTGGCATCGAGTCTGCGGCCGAAGCGGCGGGAGGAGCCGAGTTTGTGGTGGATGATGATATGGATGAGCTTGCTTAACCGCCCGCCTCGACTACACAATGCTCCGAACTTTCTTCCATGTCGGTGATACCCAGGGTTGGGATGGATATTTGGGGTAGTGAAGTATCGAGCCCCCAGGGGCTTCAGATCTTGTGGGTTTTTCTTTTCTTCTCCAGCATTCGCGGCCATCAGGAGTTGGATGCAATGCTGGACATGTCGATATATCAAGCCTTTTATCAAGCCGGGGCGACAAGGGCTGGATTTCTTCACATTCTCAATGACTGGCCATATCGAAAGAGATAGATATCCTGGAAGACAGGCTATAACTCTCGAAATGGGCAACAGTTGCAAGATACATACAGGTTCGTTGACGAGGATGATACGTAGTGCGCGCGGAACGGATAGCATTGAGCAAGAGACTCGATAGATAATTAATTAAAATTCGTTTCCACTGGGTTGAATCCATGGATCATTGATAGCAAGTAAAAAGCTGCGTTTACGCTCGTAAAGCATTAGTCATACATATCTTCATCATCCATGACACCTTCTCGGTCAGGGAAGGTCATGTAGTCTGTATCGACTTCTGCCTCGCCCATTACCTGTTTCCAGGCTTCATGAACAGGCTCCAGCGTTGAGTCGTCAAACAGAAGAGACAGTGAGGCATCGGGGAAGTTGAATATTGAACCATCAGGTCGACTCGCCACAGAACCTCTGCCATGCTCATGGTACATTTGGAACAGGCTAAGAGGTATGTGATCGGCGTCGATGGCTTCGGACAAGAGCTGCAAGGACTGGGCGAGGATTTCCTTGGCATCAGGCGTTGTCGAGGTTGTCAGATATAGAATGCCTTTTGATTTCTCATGTTAGCTTTTGTCCTAAATCGGTGAAGTGGTAAAATGCTGGTTGAGTATGAGGTACGTCAGATAGTCAAGTGATATCGTCAACGCCGAAGCTCGGACAATGTAGATAAGTTTGGTAATGGAGATCATCATGGAATTCAGGGGTGTAGAAAAGAGGATGTGTAACTTACTCTGACCAACTGGGCATTCTCCCGTGTCACTAGAGTGAGCAAACGCATAGACAGGATAATCATATGCCTTCCCAGATGTTGTCATCAACGAGCCTGCTGGGAAAGTGATGACTGCAACAGCGGGCAAGGGTGCTCCTTCAACCAGGGCCTCGAACAATGATTTCAGCGGCGAACCAACAATGGCAGCCAGCCTACTAACACCATTTCCAACTTCGGCATTTTTGTCGTTGCGCACCAGCATCCGCGTCTTCACCGTGTCACCGCTTGTTAGGCGCAACTCGATGCTATCGCCGCTCATCTCCATCTCCCGAATGCCGGTTGCGAGCATGTATACAGCACCGCCAACGGCACCGGCTCGACATGCTACCTGAGCAACTTCCGAAATACCGCCCCACTTGGGGTAAACGGCGGCGAAACCGGGTCCGAACACACCCATGGATGTTAGGTGCCGATAGATAGTCGAGAGGCCGTCTCTCGTAGTGATCAGACCGTCGAGCGAGAGTGTTAGGGCGAGGATATACGTTTGCAACTCTGCATCCATCTTGAACTCATTTTTCAAGAAGTCGGCGAGTGGGCCATCTGCATACGGCTGCCAGGTTTCCAACTGCTGCTCGCTGTCGTAGCCCAAAACGAACTTGAGAAACTTCATTAGTCCGCGCTTTGCCTTGGTCGGGATGGCCGTGGTAAAGAAGACATCTTCGCGGGTCGAAGGGATGCGAACGAGTGAGGGCTTCTGGCTAGAGCGAGTTGTTGGCTTGAAGATGTAAAACGACCCAACAGCTAAGAACTCTACGTGGCGGTATGCCCGAGATGATACCAGCTGTGAAAGCAGCTTCGACCGGGCGTGGATCACCTGCGGAGAGAGCGCCAGGGTGTATGCGCGAGGAAATGAGAGGCCAGTGTTGCCATCGGGTTTTGTTATCGAAGCAGACTTGAAGGTTCCCCTGTCGTTATCGGTAGCAGCAGTGATGCTCGAGGCCCACGTCTCTGCCTCCTGCAAGCTGAATGCAGCGTCGGCGCCGCCGTAGTAGTTGTTTGGGTCGATATGAAGGATGCTTTTGCCAGACCGGGAGAGAGATCTTGAAAGCGGAGCGAAACCAAGTCAGTCAGAATGGCGCCCAAGGGCGGGAGACTGCAAAAATGCATCTTACAAAGCAAGCAGCGACTGCTGCAAACCGGTACCGCAGATGACGACATCCCAGAGGGTGTCGCCTAAAGAGTCCATGGCTACATGGAACTGACACTCTGTGGCAGCCGGAAAGCCCAGGGGATCGGGTGCTTTGCTGAGTTGTGGTGAAAAAAGTAGCTGGGGGAGATGGTGACAGGCAGCAAAGACTCAAAGGATGTTGAATTTCAGAATTTGGGTTATGGATCCCAATCAGAGCCGGCCAATTCCCGGCCCGGAGAGCTTGCGGTAATGCCCCGCCAGTCTTGCGCACGGGCCACACAGCCTCGGTGTTTATCTCCTCAAGCTTTGAAATTCCTTCTCGAAATTAATTTTAATACTGCACCGCTCAACGAACCACGCGATTGCCGCTCCCCAATGGCATTGCGAAATGGTCGGAGGTCCTTTCATTAGGGCTCTCAGAAGCTGAGCGGTAGATCACAATATGTCTTCCTGTATCTCCTGCTCTAGAATCATAACCTGTGAGGGCGGTTCGAAAGTTTTGACACATTCTGCAACATGCCACAAGCCTTTACTTGATCTAGCTGGTAAATGTCCATTTCCCACACTCCGCTGGATAACACCAGCGCGATGGCGGATAATGAACATTGTCCCATACACCCTCTTTCCGTGTAATTAATGTTCGCTTGTATTCAAATGTCTCAAATGTCTCGTGCCAGTTTCGTCTCAATAGCTACGCAGAAGCCCTGCCCAAGTATTTTGATAGTTGGCGTGAAATGACAATCGCCTGAGACTGTCTGAACCTGTGACACTTGAGGCTGTCATCAAGCACGGAGAATGACGGGGTTCAAAGGTTGTCAAGGCCTTGATGTTTGTATATTCAGTGGTATACGACCAGTATTCGTGTTTTGAGTCTTTATTATAAATGTCTTTCTGCTCTCCCCTTGGCAGGTTAGAATGGCGGCCTCGTCGTCAGAGCGCCCCGACACAAACACCGGTCGTCACCCTTTTCGTTCCAATCCTAGGTTCGGCACTGACTCACGGGCGGTAGTATCTCATACATTAGCCCTAATGCCTTGGTCCGGTGAGTCTCTGGGAGCCTATGCCGGCAACTCTTTCGCGCTGACCTCCTTCTCTTCACAACCTCCTCCAGAATGCAACCCGATTTCCCCATGTGCATGGAAGATATCCGGTGTTGGAATGCCACATTGGCAAAACCCTCTACTCATATACATTACCAAGTTATGATACCCCTTTCAACTTGACGTCAAAGAGCCTGACTGTCCCTTTCCTTCATATGCCAGCCTCCACTTTCGTTGCAAGCCTCAAGGCATGCATGACAATCTTAAATGCACCAAAATTCTCCATTCGCGGTTCCGCCCACGCCTGTGTATACCAGCGGGTGTATACTGGCTGCAACGTCCAGACCCCCATACCGGGCTCATGGCTAGGAGTGGCAGAAGCAAGTGATCCCCTGCGCATCTGTCCGTCTCCTTGATTGACAGCCCCTCGTCCACTAGTCTAGGGCCACGGCGGTTACCTGCCTTGACATTGTTAAGTAGCTGTATGAAAGAGATATGCACTTGGTTTGGTAGACCGCCTCGGTGTCTCAGTTAATGTCTCATTCTCTTTTAGCTTCTCATGTGCAGATTGCTAACTCGTGGTTGTTTGGTGGGAACTGACAACACTGGTCCCTGGACCGTCCCGTAGATGTAAGTCCTGTAACCCGATCCATTGCTTACCAGGTAACTGGTTTGCCTGAGATCTTGGATCGGTGAGTTTGGATTCGTATGTTGGTCTGCCATTTCCATCTTCCACGCGCCGCGGACCAAGCTGACAACCGGGGGGTCACTGTGTTGATGTTGTTGATGTAACTACTATTCTATGCTTCAAACCGGTTGCTACAGTAATCTGTGGGGGAAAGTGATGGCTGTATTTGGCAGAAGTACCAGAGCCGTCGGATGGCATAGTCTGCCAGGCCAAGCACCGCAGCTAGATGATGCTCCACGGCAAGACAGGTCAATACTGATGGCATAGAGTATGTTACGTACCTTCATTCTGATGGATTATGAACAGCCCCTTTTCAGAACTCACAAACACTCATTGCAGTCCAATACAACAGTCACAGTTACTTTTTACTACATGCCAAATGCCATCCATTTTGGGTATCACTCCGTCTCTATTCATTGACTATTCTGCGCACCAGATTCCATAGGGGTATCACCCCATTGCCTTGCTAACCTCCTTCCATCTACCCTCCGCAACACCAGCGAACCCTCTGACCAACTCCCTCCCTACAACTGTCCCACCCTGCTTCTCGATACTCCGTAACCTCGTCTCTCCGCTACTGCAGTCTACCACAACCGTCACCATCTCCTTACACAAACTCTCCTCTAGCCGATCCGGATCGAGCAGAATCCAATGCCGCCCCTCCCCACCCTCGGCGTGCTCCTTCTCGAGGAAGACAGCAGCGCTGCACGCCAGCGGCAAGCCGCGGATGTTGAGCGGCGCAGCCTTGGCGCGCGAGCACACGGCGGTTTCGCGGTCAGGGTCCCAGCGCGCCTGCGGGAGCTTGGTGTTACGCAGGGCCGCCATGACGACCGTCCAGGCCGCGTCGAAGGGGTTCCCGTCGAACGAGACGAACAGCAGGTCAATGTAGAGCACCCAGTACGCCATCAGCTGGGGCTTTGTGCTCTCGTCCTCGACCTCATCCTCCTCCGTATCCGCGTCCATCTTGTCCTCGTACTTGGGCGGCGTGTACCATATCCGCAGGTCGGCGGGGTCGACGATCTGGGCGGCGTGCAGCAGCGAGTAGACGCGTGTGCTGAGTGTCTGGGCGAGGGCGGTGGGTGGCACACCGGGCAGGAACTGGGGCGCGCAGCCCGTGGCCAGCTCGATGTTGGGTACTAGCAGGTCATAGTCCTTTAGCTCGCCGCGGCCAATGCCCGCGCCGCTGTTGTCAGCGTCGAAGACGGTCTTGGGCCGGTACTGCGGAATGCTTGTCACCGGCAGCGCCTCGGCCCGCACGCCGCAGATAACAGTTGTGTCGCCGGCGCGCACCAGCGCACTACCGTGGGCATGCGAGAGCGAGCCGGTGTGGATGTGGACGGGGCGCGCCTCGTGCGGGGCGCGTCCATTGCTTCGGCAGGGCGAGTCGGCGGGCGACGCGGGCGAGAGGTTGCGCAGGAGATATGGGTGTGGTGAGAGCTTGGCGAAGAGGGGCCGCGAGAAGCTGAGCGTCGGGGCTTCCATCTTACGAGGGGCGGTGTGTGTTGTGACGTGTGAAGCTTCGCTTGAGGTGGTTGACGACTTCAACCTGGGGTTGAAATGGGCGAGCGGGCAGTCTCAAGGTCGGGAAATTTCCTGCCTTGTTGGTGGGGTTGCGGGCGCTGAAGGATTGGCCAATCCAGCGCTTGGCCCGGCCCCCTTAGCGGCCTGGGGTGCGCGAGGCTAAGCGGGATCACACGTTATCCTAGCAAAGAGCTTGGGCCCTCCGGTTTCTGCTTCAAGCGTGCAACCAACGAGAGCAACCTGAGCTGGAGCTTTCATCGCCGACCTTTTTGGATGCCCGGTTCCAAGAAAGACATAAGTTATAAATGTACACGGATATATATATATTCCGTGGTCCGTGACCTTTTCTACGTGTCTCCTGTTCTATGATATGCAACCGCTTCTTGAATGTCGATATGTTCACTCCTCAAACCACCCAGTCTCCTTCCAAAAATCTGCTGCCAACCCGGCCACCTCCTTCCCCTTCGTCATGGCGATCTCATGGCCGCAATCCAGAGAGATGGCTTCGAATCCATCTTCCCCCAGGGCAGATGTGGCATCATGGATCAGCTCTTCCCGGACGATGACCGGATCGGTTGAGCCCAGCACCAACAATATCCTCCCCGGACGGAGCCCTGGCAGTTTCACACCAGTGCTCTCATCACCTCCGCTCCTCCTTCTGGCAGCCAACAAGCTACCCAGGGCTTCCCAGTGCTCATGCTGATCGTAAATAGGCGCGTGCCGTATACTGCTCATGAACGCTGGAACGAACCCCCGCTGATGATCAAGCTGCCAGCCCATGACCGCCGAGACGGTGAGCCCAGGCCTTCGAGTGGATAGAACCGCATTGTCATACGAGTCACCGCCGCTCGCATCGCTATTCTTCTGCCGTTTCGGAGTTTTCACACCAACCACCTCGCCCGCCATCTTCTCCTCGTTGGTTGCCGCCTCCTTCTTTGGTGTAATGCGTCTCCGCACTAGCCTCTCAAGTACCGCCTCGGGGAAGATACCGGTCGAGTAAAGCACCTTGCTCTGCCAGCTCACATGCTCGTGCCGTATCAGTCCCCCACTGGCCACGAGAACCAAAGATCGGACCATTCTCGGAAAAAATCTCGCAAACGGGACCGCGATTGCTCCGCCCAGAGAGTATCCGATCAAATGGAACGCGTCGTCGCCCGTCCAACGCAGACTCGAGGAGGCCAGTACGAGCAGGATCTGTGTGGTATGAAGCCGGATGTCATAAGGCAAATCCGTCGGCGCATCGGAATAGCCACGCCCGAAGAAGTCAAACAGCATGACGCGGTAACCGTCACGCGCCAACTCTTCTCCGAGGTTGACCAACGCCATACATGGGGTGCTGATCCCGTGCAAGAGGAGGACCTTCTCGCCGTCCTCGGATCCCCATTCGAACACCTTGATGGATCCATACGGCGTCTCCACATCCCGGGCCCCGGGCAGGATGTCGGGCGGGTATGGGAGGGCGGCGATCTCTGCTTCTGAGAGCTTTGGTAACAGGGTCTTTGCGGGCGACGGTATGCATGACTTCCTGGCGCGGTGTTCTTCCGTTAGGAGTATTAGGCCCACCGAAACCACGAAAAGACCCATGACAAGAGCTGTGCCTGCCGCGGGGGGTCGGATACCAAGTGTGAAAACCGGCATCTTAGATTCAGTGCTGTATTGGGGGCCACGCAGGATCTTTGAGTAGGACGGCGGCGGCTGAACGCGGTGGTCTGAATAATCACGAATCCGATGGTTTCGTGTGGGTGATCTAATCCCCTAACCACATCAATGGAGCTCCATTTGTAAAAATTATCGGGAGCTGGAGAATTGAGCTTGCGCCGTACAGGGCTGTGAGAATTGGGGGAATAGCAGTTGAGGAGAGTTTCAATGTTATGAATTCGTTATCCGAGCCGGAGCGGGGACACGCCGCGGTAAATGCGGAAAGCGGGGCAGCATTTTGGCCGGGGTATGATGTCCGGCGGCCCGTCCCTATCGTCGAATACCGCCAAGGAAGACCCCGTATGTTTGGGTGTGCTCCCCTTTTCCAAAATGAAAATCTCTCCCGGTTTGTGGACTAAGGCCGGATGTCAGCACCCAGGAGACTGTGTATCCTATCCGGTGGACTGCGCCCTGCGCCTCCAACAGACATCTCCCCCAAATGGCGTGACACAAACGGTAAACAGATGCAACCCAATTAATCAAGTGTAAAGGGCAGAGCCTCATGGATATCCGCCCACGCCATGAGATAACAAGACATGTTAAAAGACACCAACTCCTGAAACATGCCAAAATAAAACAGAGATCGGAAACATCACGCCCCAGTCTTCTCCGCCCGCCGGTAGTACAGCCCCTTGAGCCTCGTAATCTGGCGCCGCACAATGCCCTTATCCTTCTCGCCATCGCTGTCCGACAGCTCGAGCGAGAAGGACGGGCGACCCGCCGAACCGGGGTCTTTGACGAGCTTGCGCGTCGGAGGCCGCTCGCCCGTCCAGGACGGCCGGCCCTCGGCTGCTCCTAGCCACGGCCGCGATGCCATGGCGGCGTTTGCCTCGTACGGCCACGACGACGACTTGCCCCGCCGGCGCGGCTGCAGCCAGAGGGGCGCGAGCGTCGGCGGCGGCGGTGCGGCTGCCACTTGGTCGACAGCGGCGGTGACCCCGTCAGCAGCAGCTTCGGGGCTACCGTCGTGGGCGGCGTCGTCGTCTCGGTCGAGGAGCGAGAGGTAGGCCTCATGTTGGGTGTGCTGCGGGGCTAGGCCGCTGGAGGACCGGCTGCGGCCGAAGAGGCGGGACATTGTGAGGGGCTGCGATATCTTCCGCGGTGGAAGAATAGGAAGGGAAGCCTCGCCGTATGCAGTTCTTTGATGTGAAATCCGACGAGGAGAATATCTGAAGTTTATGGGACAGGACGGACTATGCGTATGGTTGAACTATGAAACGACGTGCATTTCAGTTGGAGTAAGGTCAGCAGTGACGCCGAGGCGGAGATCTGCCCCGGGCAATCCTCCTGGAGCCGTGGTCTAAGGCTTCTGGGAAATGGCTTTAACGATGCGTTATCTCTCGATTCAGTAAATCCTTTTTCTGTGCGAACAAAGGGAAGAATTTCTGCCCTCCAGTGGGACGCGCAATGCATTGTATTTCAATGGTTGAAGGTGGTTTGCGGCGGAGCCGAGACCTGGATAAGCCCACGTCGCCTGCCTACTAATGGGTGAGCTCGAGACGGGATCCCGGTGGCTGGCAAAAGCAAAGGGGCTGGCAAGGCGAGAATCCGGGAACTAGCGACCTGGACAGCTGGAATTCTCGAGAGATAGGCCTCCTAATCCCCTGTCGTGGGAGCCACAGAGCGAAATTGTTGGATATTCGCCCACCAGGCTTGGGGGATTGATTCGATGTCACTTACACAGCCTGGGCTACACTGAATGAGATGTCAAGTTGAATCCGTCCTAGGCTCCATAGCAGCCTGGGTTTCCAGCGTGGGCGCGCCCTGAACATTTTGGCTGCCTGCCAATCAACTGCTCGAGCACTCCATCTTGTTTCAAGCATGTCCCACACACACTGGGCGGCCTATTTTGGGGGAACAACCCCGCACACATTAGGTATAACCCGAGGAACCCGGGCAGCTTGTCGTCTAAACTTTGGAAGATCTGACTCAGGAGGCGGAGAAAACTCTCGTAAAAGTCAATTGCTGGCGAAGAAGCGAGTGTTTCCACAGGCCGCTGACTGAGCGCCAGGCTAGGATCCTCCGGTATGGCTCTATCGGGGGCCACATAGCTTGATGGGTGGTTCATGGTGGCTGTCAAATGATTGTGTTCCTCTTCCTCGGGTTTGGAAAAGGGGTTGAGGTTTATTGACCTGTGGCTGCTTGGTAATTTCTTCTCGGGTTCGTCTATGTGGCCAAAAGGGGACCTCGGGAGTTCCATATGTAGTTATTGAAGGTCAAGGCAGCGAGACCAACACTCGTGCACGCGTGAAAAAACAGGCCGGACAAGCAGCCCTCCAGAAAAATAAAGTTGAATGCATCATCATATCTGAAGAGTATTTTTCTAGACCCAAGCCAGAAGCAATGGAGCCAAGTCTGAAATGGTATATTAGCAAGAATGCAGGTACAAGAATGCAGGTAGTTTACATAGGGAAGGTGGATATTATCGCAACTTTCCTTGGATCTGTCCCTGAGGCTGAGTGAGTGAGCTCCGAGTCGTCACACTGAATATTGTAACATCACGGGAAAAGAACTTACCATATCCGCGCCAAGTAACTTTATAAATTATGATTCGAGACCCAAACCTGTAATTGAATCCCATCATGCCACCGTATCATGGCGAACCTGACCCCCTCGGTAAATTCAACGATGCGAGGCCCCCTCGGAGTTCTGTCAAGACTCCTTGACGGTTTGCACACTGAACACGAAAACACATCTGCCATGGCAGATTATTGGAGCTGCGCGCGGCGCCGAGTCTTTCAGTGTCATATATTTACAATCGGCTTCGGTATTATAAACATGTAGCTCGTAGCGGGTGCCGCATGTCTCTTCCGTTTGGACGTGATGAAACCAATGTTTATACTTCGTTCTTGACGAGTGATGTGACTGTCTCCTCAATCTGCTTGTCCGAGAGGCCTGGATGGAATATCATTGTTAGCTGGCTGCTCCCCTCGTATTCGACACCCTAAGACGTGCAGTACCTTCTAGCGACTGGCTCTTCTCATGCCCAAACTCTAAAACCAAAGGCATATTAGTATCCCGCCAAAATGACGCCCCTTAATCTATGATGGGAGGGGCCATGGGGCGCTGACCATATCTCGCATAGATCTTGGGAACGGTGCCAGCCGCTTCCCGCAACATGATGGGCGTCGCAGGGTTGTTCTTCTTCATAATTGGGTACGCGCGCGTGAGGAAAGATCTGTACCGTAGTCATTGAGTCAGCAAGGAGGCTACTGGAGGGTGTGGGCGACGGGTTGAGTCCTAGGGGGATGGAGTTGAACTCGCCTTGTCGCGGCGCTGTGCTCGGCAGTCTGGCAGAAGAGGAAGCGAACCTCCTTCAGGCTCTTTGTGAACGCGTACTTGCCCGACATTTTGAAAGAGTTGGGAATTGTTGACCAATTGGGTGTTGTTGTCGTCGTCCTCGGGAAGCCAAGGGAGCTCTCTCGCGATGCGTTGCCAGTTCAATCGGCGTTCATACCAAAAATGGAGCTCGCCAGCACAAATATGCATAAAGCTACTCGGTACTGCATAAAACGAATTGCCGGCTCCAAAGATGTGCACAAAATACCGCACGGACCAATCGGGGGAGCAAACATTCTTATCTCCGCGATTCCCCCAACGGACTGGCAGTGGCCAGGGGGCCCTTAGCACGCTGGCAACCGGGACGGAGCACGCAAAGAGGTGAGCCTCATCATCATCACCCTCCACCATCGGAGCCCGCATTCGACGACGAAAAAGGCAAACTTCAGGAGCTGCACCCTCCCGCCCTTGCTCTACCGTACCCGGATCTCCTTACCTTGTCGCCCTCGAATCCGCGCTTCGGCCCCCAGCTTCTCCACTCAATTCACCGAGTCCTCGAACCGTCGCCCTCGATATATTAATTTTTTCTTTGAACTTTTCCCAGAAGTCAGCTCTGACAGATCCCGAACTTTCTCCCTTCCCACCCCTATCCCTCTCAACAACCCTCCCGTCACAATGGCGCCCGCCAGCAACCTCTTCCGCGCGTCGCGGCCCGCCTTCCGCAGCCAGTTCTTCACCTCGTCCCTCAGCCGTCGCAACCCGGCGTCTAAGCGGTGGCAGTCGACCGACGGCGCCGCCGGCACCGGCGCGAACACGGGCGGGCCCAAGGCCGCCCCGGAGTCGTGGGCGAGCCGCATGTGGAACAGCCCCATCGGTGTCAAGACGGTGCACTTTTGGTACGCCCTCCCCTCCCTCCTCACACAGCCCTTTATATATATCCAAACTACCTAGCTGACCCTCTGGGGAAACAGGGCGCCCGTCATGAAATGGGGCCTCGTCCTCGCCGGCATCTCCGACTTCGCCCGCCCCGCCGAGAACCTCTCGCTGACGCAGAACGCCGCCCTCACCGCCACCGGCATCATCTGGACGCGCTGGTGCTTGATCATCAAGCCCAAGAACTACCTGTGAGTCCCTCTTCCGGTCCCAGGGCAACAACGGTCACGCGATACGATAGCTAACGGTGTGGTTCCTCCGCAGTCTGGCCGCTGTCAACTTCTTCCTCGGCCTTGTCGGTGTCATCCAGGTCTCGCGCATTGTCATGTACAACCAGTCGCAGAAGGCATTGACGGCCAAGGCTGACGCCGAGGCCAAGGAGGTTGTGCAGGCGTAAGGAGCTAGTGGAGCCGCCGCGGGTGGATGGGAGAGGGAGTTGATGGGTATTTAAATGTTGCATTTTGGAAGCAAACAAATGCTTCTTCCCAAAGACGGGGAGGGTGGTCGTTGGAGCTGCTGAAGTCCATTGGGGTCGGTTCTAGACAGGCTGGAAGGAGAGGTCATTAGATCTGGGATTGTTTTGCACCCATGGATCGTGGAAATAGAGCGCTGGATCGGTTGTACAAAACCTTGTATTGGCTTGTCAACAATAGTCGAATCTGTTAACCATACGGAACTTGCCATGTATTGTTCTTGCAAGGGCACCCGGGGCGAATGGAGAATTCGGAGTTCTTTTTTTCTTCATCTGGAAGCGAAGAACAATTCAGCAACCCATTGAACTTGCTGACCGCCACTCCCTCACAGCCCTTGTTACTAACTTCTCAATCTATTACGCGCCATTCTATACAGACAGATAGGTGTCTCCTGAGCAAACACGAAAACTCGCTGGGACAATGATGCCAAAGCAGATTGACAGCGACCAACATACGGCAAATGCCCACAACGCCATGCATATGAACCCCTCGCTCAGATGCCGAAATACAAGGGATCGCTTGCTCCGTTCAAACAACAGCCTCATTATCCTCCGCTGTAGCTTCCCTCATCCTCGCACGCATTCGAGCTTGGAGCGCCGCCTCCTCGAAACTCGCCCTTCGGCCCCAGTTTTGCGGCTGGCGCTTCACGAACGCGCCGACGGCGCCCAGGTAGCCCTCGTGACGCAGGAAGTACGCCCGCTTGGCGCCTTTACTCCAGAACTTGATAGCATAGCTGAGTGTGTTCATGGTCTGGGGGTGACCGCGAATGAAGGACCCGCCAAAGTAGATGTGGGATAGCTCGTGAATCTGGCTTTGCAGGTAGGCGATTTGCCCAATGTTGTTGCTAATGGCGTAGAGCAGCGATCTCGAGATGTCGGCGCTTGAGAAGGGGGGAGTGCCAGTCTCGTCCTGGAGAGAAGACACCGAGTCCTGGGAGGGGCCGTGCTGGTGGTCTTTGTGACCGAGACCGCCGCTATCCTCGGCCTCGTTCTCCGCCTGTCGCTTCTTGCGGAACACTTTACCAAAGGAGCTCGCGATTGTGGTACTCTTGAGCCCAATCTTGCCGTAGTCGGTGCCATAAATATCACCGACAAGCATGTCGACGGTCGTGTTGTCACCGCGGGATGCGAGGTCAAGCATCTCGTCAAATGTGCGCGCCCCCGTAAGCAGACTAAGCAACCCCCACAGTGTTCCTCCACCTAATGACGTACCACCCACTCGTTCATACTTACGAGGCCCTGACACCTTGAGGAAGGACACGCCGGAGCCAATGTTTACCAGCAAGTACGGGTAAACATTGTCAGACGGGGCGACGAATTGCATGGGATTTGACTCCGAGTAGGTAAAGACCTCGCGGGGGATCTCGGTAATGAAGAAGTCGAGGCCGATGATGAGACACTCCATCTCATCCTCGCGCAGCACGTCGACGCCGAGCACATCGCGAATCATGTCGTAGTACTTGTAGGCGCCACCGCCTGTGGCCATGACGCAGAGCTCACCGGGGCTGCTTGGGCCGTCGCCACTGCCATTGAGGAGTTCATGCTTATGCTTGACCTCGCGCATAAACTTGAGGCACTCTTCGATGTGGTCTGTCTCAAAGCTCATGAAGTTGAGCCGGCCACCGGGGTCGGTTGAGTGCGCCTCACGCGAAAAGTAGACCAGCTTGGCAAGGGAACCGCCGATCTGCGGGAACGCGCAAAGGGAGCGATGTTAGCTGCTGCGACGCTGGGAATGTATGACATCACTATCTCGAGACAAGTCTCTTCAGCAGTGTGGCCGTACCGCCGTGTCGGGACAAATTCCGAGCGTAGTGCGAACATGAGGAGACCCGGAGGGGGGACGGAGGGCGGAGGGATTGTGTAAGACTGGGACAACAAAGGGGATGCATCTCATACATCAATGGCAATATGGCTGACGACGGCCGTGTGGTTCGGCAGCCTGATATCCTTAGTCTCATGGTGGGGGGGCGAGCCGCGGCCATTGGAGCTGGCAGGTGTGCTGGTGCCCTGGTCGACAATGAAGGCGCCCTTGACATTGATGCGCACCGACCCGGGATGGCTCAGTGTCGTGTCAAGGTCGATATCGGCAGGCCCGGCATCTGCAACTTGGAGGAAGCCGCGGGCTCCTTTTCCGTTGCCATTGCTGTGCCGGCTGCCGTGGCCGTTGCTCACATCGACATCGGCGACCTGGTGCTCCTCGTCCCCCAACACCAGCTGCGGAGCCTCGGCCTGGAAGGTGTCGGTCGGCATTGTCGGCTTCTTGATTTCGATTCGAATGGCCCACCCATAGAGATGGAGAAAGTTCCAGGGGTTCGCTTTCTCGGATTCAGGGTTGGTCGATGGGTTCAGGGCGGCATCAACGTGTCCAATGTGTCCAACGTATCCTCAGAGGAAGCCATTCGAGGGGGTTTCGGGGTCAGGCACTGGCTTGTCAAACCTTTTAAAACCGGGAATGCTCAGAATTACATTGTAGAACTCATCCCGGTGAGTTTTGAAGCTCCCGTTTGTCAAGAGTTAGGGTGCGACCAACCAGCGCGTCTTATCGATAACCGGCGGATCCCCCTTGGCCCGAGATGACCTGTAAGGGAAGGGTCGGAGCTCGCTGAGCCTCCATCACCTGAGTGCTGACAGCTGACGAGCATGCTGACAGTCCAAATACTTCGCCAGTTCCAATCTCATACACTGTAGACGTCGATAAATGTTTCCACGTAATGTACCTGATTGCAAGCCAGCCGAGGTTGCCAAATAGCCGCCTATATCCTGTCACAAGACTTCTGAGTCCTCCGCGCTCTGAACGCCCTCAAATTCCACCGTCAGATCCGCAAAAAGCCGCCATTTTCATACCAAGATATCCCTTTACAGCTTGAAGCCAAGACCACCCGACCAATTCATGACACAACGTAAAAGTACAAGTGTATCCTAACACTGCCTGACTGGCTAATCCAACACTGAATCAAAGTAACCTGAGGCCTTTTCTTTTCCAAAACCAAACCCAAAAAGTATGTAAAAAAGCAGAAAGCCTGTCGTGTCCAAATCTCTTTTCTCTGCCCAAAAAGAAGCCTCCCGGCGACCAATAAAATAAAATAAAACACCGTCAACGAATCCCAACGTTCCGGCATCGTCTTCATCTCAAAAGAAGTTGCCACCAGGAACACAGACAAAAATCGCTGCCAAGCCCCCCGCCAGGAGAAGCGCGCAGAGCATGCTCTGCACAAAGATGGTGTCCTGGATCTGTCGCAAGGCTGGCTCCTGAATCCAGACCTCCCTGTCGAAAATCTTGCGGACTATGTTTCGCTTTTGGTACTGGATAACCCATGGCTGCTCCTCGTAGCTGTTTGACGACCCGAAGCTGTCGAACGAGTGCTTCCCCAAATCCGTACCATCCTCCTCTGTGATGAAGAGCTCCCACGGTCGGACATGGCGATGATGCATGCCGTGCAGTACAACGCACATGCCTTTCCATGCCGCAATCAGCGTTGCGATACCCAGAACCCAGCCGATGGCTGCAAGAGCACGATATCCTCGCCCAATACGTGACATTGTGAGAACCAGCGCCACCGCAATGCCAGCTACGATGAGGCCGACGCCAAGGGCTCGTGCAAAGAAGACACGCGCAGGATTGCCATTGCAGATAGACCAACGGATGAAGTTAGGATGTGCTTGCCGGCGCAGGGTTGACTCGACCGACTTCGCGATCTCTCGGAGAGCTGAAGGGTGCGTCGTGTAAGCCAGGGCATGCAAAGCCGCCTTCTGCTCACGGTCCGAGAGATTGAGTTGTCGGGGCGCGCCGTCCATGATATAAGTTGCAATCACTCGGTCGATCTCAACGCGGAATGGCTGTATCGTGACTACCCTCGAGTTAGTACGGGGAGTAGGAGCACTCGCGTTTATGCACTCACAAGGCGCCTTGACACCCGCTGTGGCAAATGCATCACTTGCTTGACTCTTGTACGACATGGCGTTAGAGCCAATATAGTCGGAGAGTATCTCGCGGTCGTCAGGGGTCTGAGGCGGAGTTGTGAAGGGGTTCCCTCCAGACACAGACGGCTTTCGGATATCGGGACGCTTTTCGAAATCGGTGCCCTTGAAGATCTCAGTCGCTTGTGTCTCGGGTCCCTTGCGTGCCTTCTCGGCATGCTCCTTCTGGATACGGGCAATTGCCTCATCCTCCATGGCCTGCGTCCATTCTGGAGCTAGTGCCAGGTCTGAAGTTTTGGCCTCCTTGAACCGCTTGACATAATCCCGGTGCCACAAGAAGAACTGAAGGTTTTCGGCAGACCGCTCGATGTATATCAAGTAGTTCATAAAGTCGCGGGTCGTGCATGGCTGTGCTTCGCTATCAGCCCAGATGTCTTGACTGGTAGCACATAGCGCAAGAGCAAGAGACTTACTGGGCAAGTTCCTCCGTCGATGATTCTATCAAACCCGAGTGCCGCCGGGATACCCGCCAAGTTGCCTGACCTGACTGACTTCAACGAACTGCTAGTCTTCCCGTCAATGCCGCTTCCGTTGTCAGACGAGGCTGGTCTGTCTTCCATGCTGGGCCGTGTGTTGTCAACGTATGCAGGACGCCGATAGTTGAGTGGCAGCAGACCCATCGTGGAAGGCTACAAGTTTCGTGTAAGGCTACTAGTAGTGGTACTTGACAACCCAAAAGTGAGATTGGTAAAAGAGCCAGCTGTAGTCTAAAAGAAAGGTATAGGATGGTACAATCTCGGTTTGGCCAAAGATCTTTATCTGCCCAAAGATTGGCAGATGTGAAAAGGCCAAGTAGAAGAGGGACAGTGTTTGGGGATATAAATCCCAGTGAGACCAGAGAAGCTAAGGCCCCGGGCCTACGCCAAGCTCAGCAAGGGCAACCCTGATATGTGAGCAATGGAGCAGAGAGGGAAGGGCTGGCAGGGCAGGTTGTGTAGTACAGAAAGGGTAGATTGGCAATTAGAAGAGGAAGGTGATCCGAGTGGGGGTAGATGTCCATACACACACAACCACAGTCGGGAACCGCACTTGTACCTCGCCTCACCTACACCACATTAGATGCTACTGCAAGAAGCAGGGGCTGAGGTCAGGAAACAGGCAGTTTGCCAGAAGGAAAGATGGATGGCAATCGTGAGGTCATATCGGATCCTCACCACATGCAAGCTGCGAAGTGGTGGGCGTGCTTCGTGACATGGCTACATCTTGGAAAGCGACTAGGCCGCAGTTTCGATATGTCGACTGCGCTCATGGCAGAAAGGGAGCGGCCTCTGAGCGAGCTTGATATGGACTCCGTCCACAGTCTGCAGATGTGGACGGGTACCAGCTGCAGGATCCGGGACATGCATTACGATACAGAAACCTAGTTGCCGTGTCTAGTGTATCTGCGAGAGGTTGGAACGGCCTGGAAGTGAAAAGCAAGAATCGGGTCTCGATGCCAGCAACAAAAGGTTCGACAGCAAGGCAGCTTGAAAACGGAAATGATCGACGGCAGGAGGCTGACTGGCCGAGGGATGATTGGTGGAGGCAGCGTGGCGTTGATTGGGAAATGCGCTCGAGGCACTTGGAGTCACAGCGGGTGAGGTCTTGGTTCTCATCAGGTGCCTGGTATCGCCGTGGCATCTCGGGCAAGGGGCCTCCATGGTCTGGGGTTCAAATCAAAAGAAGGCATATGGAAACGACAAGGCCAGCCCACCGCTCCTCTCCCGCTGTGCTGTGCAGGAGCAAAGACCACTAAAAGGCCTGGACTATGCTTGCCGCCAATCGATGCACCTAAGTGGAGCACGGCCCTAATCCCCTGCCAGATGAACCCAGCCAATCTCGTGAACCACGGAGGACACAAGGGGAAAACCTTCCGCCACGCCCTCCCCAGCATTCGAGTTTGCTCGGAGATCCCACAAGGCCCCACGATCCAGGCGACACCAAATCTTACCCCACGGATCGCCGGCATCTTCGAGGCTGTCCGGGTGCGGGCAGTGTACCACGCTACAGTACACACTACAGATGCCACCCATGCCAACCATGCCGCCTGCTTGACGCTCAAATATCGACATTAGCGAATATGGATATGGGTTTTCTTTGGTCCTCGAGTGCCCAATCCTCGTCGTTCCGGACGCCAAACCCGAGTCGGGCATTTACCCTTCACCGACCTCTCCCACGCTCCGTCCCCTCTGCATCCCATTCGCATCCGAACCACTCGAACTCAGGTCCGCCGCCTGAAAGAGGCGATTGCTGCGGTACCTCCTGCGGCCCCTGCAGTGTATCGGGACCATCCCTGGAATTAGGGCTGTCGCTGCAATCAAAGAGGGGGTGCATCTGTCTTACCCTGCGATGGAATTGAAGTGCGAGGGCAAGGCAAACCACCCTACAAACCTCCACTCCTCCATTTTACAGCTGGCGCCTCTGCTACACCAAGCTGCGAACTTGCCCGCCCACAAGTTCGGCTGGCCGCTCGGGGCTCAGTTATCCATGGCTCAAATATACATCCCCAGTAACCGACGAGGCCGGGCTGTCCAAGGGAAAAAGCCCGAAGGCGTTTGGCTTTCTGCAAAGTGTAAATAGCTCTTTGCACCCCAAGCACCGTGACATCCTCGAAGCCCACCTTCGACTCTGCGGGGTTATCGCATCGAAGGTCCCTCGCTGACAGTTTGCTTTTTTTGTTTGGCCTTGACTTGACAGCGTTTTTGATCTACACTAGAATGTTGGAAATCCCATTGTCTTACCCATCGGGTGTCATGGCTCCCTTGCTGTCTCTCTGGTTGCGCCATCCAACCCCTGTCCCGGTTTGCTTTTTTCTTGAGTTCAGCTTTCTGGGGGTCGCACATGTCGTGTTCTGGTCCTAGGCCTGAGCAATCATCTTTGTCAATCATGAAGTCCCAACAGTAGTCTCTTACAAATGTTGTAAAAAGCAACATAACGCCGTCCACGGTGGTCTTGGCCAAAGAGATATGTCTCTCTCAGTGGTGTTCCTTCATGTTTGCCGCGAGAAGCTTGGCTAACACGAGGACGGTGAGGATGGACTCGGCATACTCATGTGTCCCATGAGTGCAGAACTATGATCTGATGGTCCTCGTGTGTCCTGTGACCTCCTTCCTGCATTCTCTTGATATTTACTTTTCTGTTTCGTATTTACTTTCGCCGTATACCCGTGGGTGAATACACTGCCCATTTACATAATGCCCGAGATAAGGCAAAAGAAAAGACTCACCTATCCCAGTCACCGGGGCTACCTACGCTGGCTCCTGATCTACCAGCGGACACCGCGGTACTTTGGGCAGCGAGGGCAGACTCGGCAAGCTCCAATCACGAGATAGCTGCACACAAGACGGGGCCGGTGGAATTATTTCTCCGCAAAATGCCACAATGAATCCCGGGTTTCATCGATTCCCGCACCATCCGGGTTCCAACACAGGGCTGTTCTTTGGGACATCCCAACCAATATCCGGAACCACAATTACTTATATTTTCTACTTACCATCCTGTGTTTTTTTCATGGGAGGAATTGTTCTGTTTGTTGCTATTGCTTTGCCACTATGACGCGCCCATTTTGAAAGGGTTTGAACTTCCCCACGTTTGACCTCCAGTCCTAGCGTTACGACGAGCCGGCCCGCTTCGCTTCAAAGCTCCCACAGTCACACCTGATAGAGATCTACGACGATGGAAGGACAGACGATCATTGCAAATCTAGATCACCCTTGTTCCCGACTATAGGTGATGCTTAGACTACATATTATATCGCCCTTTTGTCTGGAGGTGTATCAACTCGCAAATGGTGGCAACAAAATCTTGAAGTCCGTCTTGAGCCTGTAAATATTCGTATCTTGCCATGATTCATCATCGTCAACGTCCAGACATGCAACCATCGGCCTTCTCCAAAGCTCATTACACGTCATCATCCGATTCTAATGTCAAGTCAATAACAATTCCGTTCCCAGACTTGGAGCCTGAGGTCCCCGAAACAGTTCGTTCCTCGATGGGACTGGCAACTGGCCGACCAGCCCATTTGTTATGGACTTGCTGACTCCGCTCGCTGTCCCCAGCAACTTCGTCCAGTTTTCTCCTGTTATTTTTCCTTTCCTTGTTTCTCTCTTTCGGTGGAGCAAACATCTCGGCGGGAAGCCCCCGGCGAAGTACACAGTCCAAAAGCTGATACTCAATTTCCTTGTCAGAGCCGTCCACACCGAGTTCTGCGAAACCACTCAGAAGCCACCATGGTCTGATGGATACTGTAGTGCATGGGAAATCTTTTCGGCTTCACTTTAATACCTGCCCACTGCTGCTGTATCCTTGCGCCGAGATTTCCGTACACCAGCTCCCGGCTTAACTCAAGAGCGGTCAAATGTTGGACTGGCCAGGTCAACGGGAGTCTCGGGTAGAAGTGATCTAGCATGAACTGCCAGATGGCTGGGATGTCCCCCGCTGAGTGCGTCATCTTTCGAAGTGATGGGCTTATAGCATCGGGTGACAATGCTAAGGTCCGGGAAGGTGTTGGGGACTCTGACAGAGGAATGCCCCATATCGCAGAGCTGTCGCTGTAGGCGCGCTGGCCTAAAATGTGTTCGATTGGCTTCAGCGGATACAACTTCCATACGATTCACTTACTATTTGCTCATTTCTATCGGATTACGACTTGAACTTGCTGTAAATATATCACACATCGAGTGAGCGAACCCCGACGCATCAGCAGCTTTGGCAATAGCAAAAACTTTTTGGGCTCCTACCCCCTGGAGGCTAACACCAGTCCCAGGAGTATATCCCAGGAGTATAATCGCAACCCGGGAGCAACGCGAACAGAACGATGCCCTCTCGGCTCAAGGGATTTTTGCCGGATGTGTATCTTTCAATTGTTTCATTGCTTTTGAAGGTTTGGTTTCCTCTGGTCGCTGGAGAACCTACAAATAATTGTGCACCCGAACATAAACGTATCGCTATCTTCCGACTAAACAGCGTCCACGATGCCGAGCTGTTGCAATCTACAACACTCTGCCTCTGCTTCTACGGGAGCGGTATGGTAGGGCACGCCAAGGTGGCCCAACATTTCTTTCAGAATTACGGTCTTGTCGGGGTGGAGGGTCTTTACCACCTGACTTCTCTTGATCCCTTTCGCGGGGCCGTCGAAGACAAATATTAGTTCGATATTCCTGCTCCTCAGACACGAGACTCGGTTCAAAATTGCCCTCTCTTTCAACTTCGAGGCTGGAGTCTCTGTAATTCCACGTATTAGCTTGGGAGGCACCTCGACTTTAGTCGGATGAGGCGGTACTCTTTCAGATATCCTGAACCTTCTTATCGTCGATGTTGTGGAACATCCAGTAGGGTGTATCAGTCGCAACCCGAAGCGGCCGTCCGTGGCTTTGGTAGTGCTGGGATGACATCTCGGCTAGGTTTGTCCTCCCCGCTGCCAGCGACAACTTGCCAGAACCTAGAGACGGATGTGTCAGGTCCATTGATAGCAGTAGATTGCGATATGGGTTTACTGTTTGATCCCCATGGCTGGAGCGACTCCAATCTCCGTTGCAACTAGTGCAACTGAAAGAACCTTCGCCAGAGAAGGGCTGAGTTTGGGCCGCTCGGTTGTAAAAATGGAAGGGGAAGAGAGCGGAAGAGTTGGACTTGCAGCTTTTGCAGTAGCTGGGTTCTTGCTAGTCTCGAATGATACCACCTGCAGATACCTACTGAGGTCACACGCCTTTCTCACTACTCAACGCTCCTTCCTTAAGCGTCTGGTCTTGTTCGGGGTTTATGTCTACCCGGTTGTGCTTCTCGACCGTGACTGCCTCTTTTGATGTGCAGGTGGGACGGTCAGGTTCTAATCGGTTGTAGGTCTTCGAATACTCAGGTTGTCCCAAAAAAAGATCGCGTCGATTTCGCGAAGTATTTCGACGCGAAGCATGAGGAGCTGGAATACGTATTCTCCAGCGATATTTGCTTATTTTGTGTATTGCTTGTACTAGGTCCGTGATTGACCAATAACCCCTTGCCGTTTCTCTACCCATGCTTTTTTACATAAACAATCCGAGTCACTGCACTGCATTGTTACCAAGGTTGTAATGTCTAGTGTACGGCGCCCTCTGTCTCAATCGTCGCATGGCATCAACTACTGGTCACACTAGTTGGGGTTCTCCCAGTTGAAAGGGTCGGGCGAATCACCATTTTTGGAATGGTGTTTTTTCTTTTGTCGGGAATGTTCTTTTTTCAGGGGCTAGACCGTCCGAGTTTGAACCAGATTAGACCTCCCCCTATCCGAGTCCTCACCAGTGCTTCTCGCTGATATCAACAGAGTTAACATCGACACCGTCCTTGAACCACCGTTCCTCGTCTGAGATCTTGACGTCATTCCCACTCATTTGCCTCTTCCTCATGAGACCGTTATCCGCGAAAGTCCAATCCTCGAGACCATATGTCCTCCACCATTGGCCTTCCTTGTCATGCCATTCGTACCAGAACTGGACGGCAATCTGACAAACTCCATCAGCCGCATTCACTCACTTCTAGGGTAGGTCACGAACCTTGTTATCGGTAAAGGCGAACAGCTCCTTCCTCAGACGGTACCCGTCCTCATTGGCCCACTTGTTGGACAGAAACTTGACGATCTCGGCACGGCCCTGGAGGAAGGTGTCGCGGTTCCTCCAGATGGAGTCTGGCGTGTACGCGTATTGGACAACCTCCGGGTTCCTAGTTGGGAGCACACATGAGTGGTAGTTCTCAGCCACACGGCAGAGATGAGTAGCATTTACGTTGTGTTCCATGCGTCTTGGCCAGCTCGAACCTTTATCTTGGCCGTCTCGAGGGTGAATGGGGGGAAGGGGGCTTTCGCTTCGGTTGCCATGATGATAATGTGAGTCTAACTCGCTGATAACCCCTTTTCTTGCCAAGTGGGAGGTTTCGGAGAATGATTCAAGCTGCGACTTTGGAGGATGTTGTAATTTTTCTTGGTAAGTGAAATGGGCTGGGAATCACATATATATGGACAAGATCCAAATTCTGGCTGGGTACTGGATGTTTGTGCCGGTCACATCGGCTTTCCTTCGGGTTTTCACCCTTCACCAGGGAGATTTGGGATTCCCCTCTGCAGTGGTCATTAATAATCCTGGACGTCACAGGTCCTAACGCATCTCCGCAGCGATCCGGTTGGAGGAGAAAGCTGTGATTACTTATTTTGGTGTTGGAAGAGTAAACTTGAGATTAAAAAGCTCTTGACGGTACAATTGTCGACAACATCAACCGGAGTCGATAATTGCCAAGAACTCGAAGTGCTTGAGAGCCTCACCTACCTACCTAAGATATGTACACATTACGTAGGTGGGTGGGACCTCAGCCTTGGCCCCCACGCGACCTGCTATAAAGCTATGCTTCTCTATATTGCACACATCCTGTGGGACATTTGTACTTGTATTGGGGAAGGTGCGCAGCTCGAGGTATATTGCGCAATCGATACATCGACAGGTTGCATTAAGTAACCAGATACAAAATCAGCGACGGGTCCCAGGAGCAGAGCGGTTTCTGAACCGCCCGCTGCCCAATCCGATGCCAGAATGCTACGGGTAGCACCATTTATAAGCAAGCAGGGTGTTATTTTAGTGTATTTCGTAGTTTGGCCTTCGGACTTTAGAGAGGAATAGGAGGTCGGATTGCGCCGATTTCATCCTCCAAAGTCGCTGCGGGCCGGGAAGCGGTAGTACCTTGAGGGGAAGGTCCCACTCTCAGGAACCCGTTGTGACAAGCTCATTTCCATACCCCTCCACCCCGCTATCACCAGCAAAATATCAACGACCACAACTCTTCTAGTAGATTCGCAAGAACTTTAGACCTCACATCCCAAGCACTCACACATATCCAAACAACCCACCAAACCATTCAAGATGGCTCAAGAACTCAAGGCCGGCGACTCGTTCCCCGATAACGTGTCCTTCACCTACGTCGCCCCCACCGGCGAGCTCGACCTCACGGCATGCGGTCTCCCCATCCAGTACAATGCTAGCGAGGGTATGTCTCCCTCAGCCACCGACATTTCCGCCTACCCATGCTAACCCCCGGCGCAGAGTTCAAGAACAAGAAGGTAGTGCTCGTCGCCGTCCCCGGCGCATTCACGCCTACCTGCCAGGTTCAGCACGTCACGTCATACCTCACCAAGATCGGTGAGCTCAAGGCCAGGGGCGTGGACCAGGTCATCTTCATCGCCAGCAACGACCACTGGGTCATGGCTGCCTGGGGCAAGGCGAACGGTGTCAAAGACGACTCCATCGTATGTTGTCCCCCTTGATACCCTTGATATAAGAGTTAAAACTATTGTAAGGCTGGACAAGCTGACACGGTCACAGCTCTTCATGTCAGATGCTGGCTTGGCGTTTAGTAAGAGTATTGGGTGGATCCAGGGCGATCGTACACAGAGATATGCCATCATCGTTGACCATGGCAAGGTTGTCTACGCTGACGTTGACAACGTGCGCGGAAGCATCGAGAAGTCGGGTGCCGAAGGTGTTCTGGCGAAGCTTTGAGGGGATTAGTTAGTCGTTGCTTTCTGAACCGGTGGTCCTTGAAGACGAATAGTAGATTTGAGGTCTGATTAGGGCCGCACGGTCGACACATGATATCTTCACAGCATTGCCTAGCACATGAATCCTGTCTCCCGTTTGCTAAGGTGACGGTTGGAATATCTGGTCCTCAAGTCATAGGAGTCTCGTCATTTAGTCCAAAGCATAAGTCAGCATTTTTAAGCTACCCATGCAGATGTCCTATCCCTTAACGCAGGATCCATGCAACCGGCCCTTTCAGAAACAAGTAATTGTCTTGTCTGGGGGCAAACCCCTTTTAAAGAGGCTGAGCAGGAAAAAACCGAGACCGACCAACCGACTCCGCCCTTGTCCTCCATGACGCGCAAGACCCAAAGACCATCATCATCAACATCCTCTCCATTAACCGCGACCCTAGTCTTAACGGCTCTTGGCGGCAATCTTGACAGGAGCACCCTTGGCGCCCTGCTTGCTGATGGTGCGGCCACCGGCCTGGCCCTTGGCAGCAGCACCGGCGAGCTTGGCCTTCTCAGCCTTCTTGGCAGCAGCCTCGGCCTGCTTCTTGTCCTTGCTCTCCTTGATGGCAGCCAGGCGGGCAGCGCTGCGGGCCTCAGGCCGCATTGTGCGGCGCTCCTTGATCACATCGAGCGAAGCACCAACGATGGCACGCTGGGCCTTGACGGTGCGGCGAGTGCGCTTCTTGGCGACCTCCTGTAGTGGTGTGTCAGTACGGGGTTTCTTCCATCACACCCACCACAGCGTATGTTTCCCAAAGCTAACATGACATATCGAAGTCGAGTGTTTGCTCGAGGGGTACGCCGGTGGGGACAAGGGATTGGTATTGTACCTCAGAGATACCCTTGCGGTGCTGCTTGCGGTAAAGAACGGTCCATGCGATACGGCGGGGGTTCTTGCGCTGGAGGAAGAGCGACTCGGACTTGCCGTTCTGGAAGCGGAAGATCTTGCTGTCGCCACGGACGTACAGCTTACCCTAGAGTGAGAAGAAACGTTAGCTATCGCGTCGATTAATAACCCCCCTCCCCCCCCCGCGTCGTGTCGTGTCGATGGCCTGCGTCCCGGCCTCCTCGTCATCGTTCAGGCCCCATGGCCATTATTTCCTTGCGCGCAGGGCCGACGAGCTATTTCCTCCTCTTTCAATCGCGAAATAGTGGGATTGCAATCGTACCTTGCCGGGGTAGATCCGCTGGCCGGAGAAAGTATCGTCGTACGTTCTCATTGTGGCGATTTGATGTCGAATTTGTCGTTGTCGTGGTTGCTCGTCGTGAGTTCGAAGGTCCAAGGCGATTTTCCCAGTTTCTTTGCAGGTTGTGCGGCGATAGGGCTGGCGTGTTAATAGGTTGCAAGCACGGGCCAATACAATCCATTTTATTCGCTGTGGCTTGGGTGAACAGGCGAGACTCGGCGCTTTTTCGCGGTGGGACTCAGCCACATCGACTCCGACAACGCAAACCCAGTAAGGCGACTGTGGTTCAAGGAACAGCTATTGCCTCTGAAGATTTGCGCATTTTCCTAATACAAATATTTCTGAGAGATCTACGGGCTGATTTCTTCAAGCATTTGGCACACTGTAGCTACCAGACCATCCCGCAGTGAACCCTAGCCCTTGAGCTCTTGCATCAGGCATTGGGAAGGTCTCACTTACTTCAAACCACCATCTCAATTCTACTTTTATTCTGCTTCACATGCCCCATGATATTTTAATTGTCATAGTATTTGACTATAATGACACAATATGCGGATGTCATAGCATCTTCTGTCCTAGAGGAGTTCAGAAAACTTCCAGCAAAGCGAAAGCCCAGTGTAAGGGAGAATGGCCTCCATGAATGGGTGCCCCTGAGTGGCATCGTCGCCAAAGGTGTTCATCCACAGTCCTAGGGCGGCTAGTCTCCCCTGCTGCTCCAAATACTGACTTCAATGTCTGTCAAGGCCCAAGGTCCCTAAAATGCGTCGCATTAGCGTATGTCTTCAATTCTTCTGTTCAGCTTCTCTACACGTAGACTGAGATGTATACACTTGAGCAGAACGGGCATGAAGTGCCTCCCCGCCTCGAAGCTTCCCCAGGCCAATGGCATGGCAATCCATGACTGGCACGCCGAAGTACTTGCACTTCGCACCTTTAACCAGTTTGTCCTGCAAGAGTGCCACCGTCTCACATGCGGCGGGCAGTCCGAGTTTCTCCGTCGCCGGACCGATCTCGAGCTCGCACCTCACAAAGAAAATAACAGCCGAGATACCCCCTGGAATGGCCAGCCGTTTGCCTGGAGAGAAGATGTGACACTGCACATGTACTGTTCCGAAGCCCCATGTAAGCCCGCAGCCGCCTCGCCCAGTTTCAATACTGACAAAGTCAGGCGGCGACGCCAGCATGGAGCTGATAATGGCTGCTCAAGACAATGTCTCTCCCTGGGCCATCCCCCCAACCCTCTCCCAAACCCCAGCCCAAGCCCCCGACCCAGTGGCCCTCTCCCTCCCAGGCCGCGCCTACTTCTCGCACCTCGGCGTCGTGCGCCGCAAGCCCGCCCGGGGCGACGCGCCCCCGACGCTCTCCAAGTCGTGCTCCGACAAGATCGCCCTCAAGCAATGCACCTCGCTCCTTTCGTCCCTCGCAGCCCTCCTCGTCTCGCCGCACAACGTCTACCTGACTTCTCTCATCCTCCCCGAGTCGCAGTACTCCGCCACCGCCTGCAGGCGGTGTTTTTCTGCCGACGTCCCCGAGGGACGGATGAGCGCCCTGGCGGAAAGGGAGTGGGCGGGGAGCGGGTACGCGTTTGTGCCGTTCCGGGTTGAGACGACGGGGCTGGAGTTTGACTTCTCGAAGCGTGTGGTCGCTGCGCGGTCGGACAAGACGAGCGCGAGCAACCTTGCTGCCGCATGGGTGAGAGATGGGATAGAGGAGGGTCTGATCGGGGGTGTCATGCAGGGCCGGAAGCATTTTGACCTGAGGGGGGCAAGTGCCGTGTCGAGGAGGAGGATGTGGGGCTTGGCGATTGAGATTGGCGGCTCGTTGGGGGCTAGTATTGATGATGGTATAGTAGGGGTACTTGCCGCGGGGACGTATGATGAGGTCAAAGAGGGGGTGTTGTTGGAGGCTCGGCGGAAGGTGAAGGACGAGACTCGCAGAGATGCGCTCAAAGGGTGGATCAGAAATATGGGCGACGGGGGATTTAGTATGTCATAGCACAGCTATATAACCGCTGCGATTGCGCGTCTTCCACCTCGCTGCGCAGCCAAAAAAAAGTCACAACTACTCTGGCCTGACCCAGGTTGTCAAAGAATCACTGTTCACTCAGCTGTGTCCGGAACCACATTGTATTCATAGTGCTTTCCTTTCACTCACCCTCCATATTCCCAGGCCGGGGGCTTTGATGGCCCGGTAATAACGAAGACCAAAGACGCCGCCGTCCTACAGAAGACATGTTCTTTCTGCTCTCTTTGAGTGCAGAGTGGCCGTCGTGCCGCAGCTATAGCTGTGTGGTGGGAATACTTACTCCACCTTGTTCTCGAAGCTTTCACCGGGAACGAGATCAGGGATATCATCTTCATCCGCATCCTTCTCACCCTTCTGCATGTTCTGGTAGCTCTCCGCAAGTTTGCGGAGAGACGCAAGAGAGTCGGGGCCGAGCTGGTTCAGGATACCCGGGACGAGCTCAGTGAGCTCCTTATCTTCACCGGCTCCGTAGATGGCAAAGGTGTTCGACGGAACCGCAGCGTGAACTGTGCAGAAGCTTGTTAGCAACCCCCTAGTCAAGTTGGACCGAGCTGTGCTCAGCATGGTGTGCAAATACCCTTGGGAGCAGCGAAATGGATAACATTTCCGTCGCTCTTGAACATGTTAACCTCCTCAATGGCCTGGATGGGCTGGACATTGAGCTTCTTGAGAGTGGCCTGAAGCTTCTTGTCATCACCGCTGGACCGCGGCGCGGTACGCTTCTGCTTTCTCCGGGGAGTTCCCTTGCCTCTATTCACAAAATATTAGAGTCTCGACCTTTCGACAGGAGCAGGCGGGGTCAGGAAGGTTTGTGTCAGAACATACCCTGGATGGCAAATATTGGTTAGCTAATTTGCAGGCGGGGTTGGATTGAATTGTATTGCAACATACCGGCGCGAGAAGGCACAGCCAACTTCTTCAATCTCTCCTGAACATCCATGACTGCGGTGATATTGGATTCGTGGGGGAAGGCGTGATGGCGAAGCTGGTTCGAAAGACGGATGGCTTGTTAGCTTCGATGGTCGGATGAGGATCGGTGCAGAGAGGACGGCCTCGTCGTGGCAGAAGTGCAGGCGGGGAATTCCACGGCCGACAGATATGATTCAAATGGATGACCTACCTGGATGATCGGGGGTTGATTCGCCGTGACTAACTTAATAGGCTCACAATGTCGGCGTCGTCGATCGAAGTTGGAGAAATTGTGTGCGCTGGGGCCAGGCTGGGTTTTTTTTTTCTTCTTCACATCCGCAATAACAATTTTACCCCACTCTGAATTCGGCTCACCTGGGCTTGGTTCTCACCTCGCAACCCTGAGGACCTACCGCAGGATTTCACTTCAGGTCACAACTCAACATATGCAGCAACTGTCAGGCGAAGTTAATTTGACGAATTTAGATTAGTATTTACCAAGCATAAAAGTCTGAGCCTCTTAAGTCTAGGCACACACAATCCGGTTTTGGTGGTGCTTTAGGGTTGCGTGTTGAAGAAGTTCAATGGCTGTCGACAGCCAAACATCACATTCGAGCTTCCAACTTTGAGCCCTAAATGAATGCTGCATGTTGTACAAATTATTACAGTCGTTGTACAGCCGGTAGAATACCCATTACTTGCTGTCGGATGATTCAACTGGTAAACCAGCCTCCCGTCTGAGCGCTGCTTTTCGGAGCCTTACTTCGTCGAGGACACTCTGCTTCTCGGCTTTGATCTTTGCCTCTGCCTCCTTTGCCTTGCTTTCCTCATCCTTTTGGACAGCCCATACTGCAGAATTGAGTTAGTGTTAATGTCTTATCATATTGTTTGTACGGCAAGCACTAACTTGGCTTGTTGGATTTGGAGTATTCCTTCAGTCTCATGACGAAATCATCAAATTCCTTTTCCCGTTCGTACCTCCCCTCCCTGCTTCGCTTCTGTAGCTCGGGGTTGTACTTTTTCACCAGCTCCTCGTCCGTTGGCGAAACCCACATAACAAAGGCTGGGCCTCCAATGATGACGGCGCCGCCACTATTCCAAGCTCGTCAGCCATTGCTAGCATTCCATCACTGATTTGTCCTGAGCTCACCCAACGACCATCTTGGTCAGCAACCACCAGTTGAACGGTTTCTTAGGCATCCTGGTTTTGTGCTGGAAGCAGCATCGACAATATGTCAAGTCTACTGATCTAAAAATTTCGCCGCGGAATTTTCAAGACTAGTGACGTTGATATCGCTGATGTCCTGAGCTTTGGACTCTTTGAGATGAGCTGGTCAAAGAGCGGTGGAGGCTGGCAGAAAGGTATCCACCTTTGAAGCACAGGCCCTCCATCTCATTGCCGCCTCAGGCTGTACACACAGGCACCCCTTCAATTCCCATCTCTGTCGTTGGAATAGAGACAGCAAAATAAACATTGTGAGAAGATGCATCCCCAGTTCAACAATTAACTCAGCAAACCTTGTTAGCCCGCGTCTAGATCAAAATACCCTTCCGTGCGGCCAATAATAAACGGCCAATGCGACTCGTTAAGGCGTTCTCAGTTAAGCTGGGCAGGTCGACCTCCATGACGAGACAGAGGCCAATGGCAAGAGAATTTCACTATCGGCCCTTCAACATCACAACCTATTCTGGAAAAGGGGGATGTATGGAAGTTTGGCTGCGCAGGGCGGTACCGGCAAGACTCTCTGACAGGAGCCACATGACGTGCCGTCATGACTTTCGATAGCGTTACATTCCATTCGCCGTCTGAAATGTTGAATGTTTCCGCAAAACAACCAATCATGCAAGCCAAGCTGGACAAGTCTCCTTTGAGTGGTCCCTCAGAGCTGTTGGGGCTTCTGTATTCAGTTTTTGACCGGGAAGCATGCATCCGGGCCCACTGTGTTGAGACCCTGAGTCTCGGCACCCCGGACTCGACCATCGAAACGGAGTTGCTGTCCTACACCTAGGTGAGTTTGGCCCGACTCATTCCCAGCGCCATGCCGGCAGGGCTGTGAAACGCTGCTGGGCCCGTCCTTGTATTACAACCATAATTTCGGATGGACGGCGGAAGCTAGGCCTACTCTCGTGACAACCTTCTTGTCACTCATTTTGGTCATGTTGATGTATCAAGACAGTGAAGGCAATTTGTGTGTTTCAAAGATTGTGACGATACTGGCTAGCACGCCGACACGCTGGCATGCAGAGAAGCGCAAGTCGAATGTTTGCTGCACCGGCGAGACTTGTATTCTGAGAGAAGCAAGT
The DNA here is from genome assembly GCA_030549175.1 of Lasiosphaeris hirsuta. Classification (NCBI taxonomy): domain Eukaryota; kingdom Fungi; phylum Ascomycota; class Sordariomycetes; order Sordariales; family Lasiosphaeriaceae; genus Lasiosphaeris; species Lasiosphaeris hirsuta. The sequence continues at coordinate 1,755,498 of JAUKUA010000001.1, forward strand.
GATGTCGCAGTCAGTCTCAGGGCCAGCCAAACGCGGCGAAACGTTTCACTTGTTTCCTTTTTTCGGCGTACCACCAACAGCTGAGCTGCTGGCATGATTGGCACACATTGGCCAGCCCTTCTTCATCACTGCTGCCGTCGGGAGGTGAGGCGGGGAGAAAAAGGGGTATAGTACATACATACATACATACATACATACAGTAGTAGTAGTGACAGTTAGCATAGAATGCAAGGCCGTGGTGGAAAGGGACACAGTGGTACTCCGTTGAAGGGATTTAGGTAGGTAGTGGGGCAGGTTTTGGAGGGGTCGCCCTACAACACAACCAGAGGCGCCCGAGTTTTGATACTGCGCTCTGATATATGTATGTGTCCCTGAGAGAGCGCTCTGTTACAGGGCCGTGTGCTGGATATCGAGGCGGACTAAAGAAGGCGATCGCTAATGCGGAAGCCCTCGGGAGAAACAAAATACGGCGTGATAGGAGGAATAACACGGCTTGATATCCATGAGGCTTACTATGCAGTATGCCCATCCCAGGTTTGCGCTCGGGATCGAGCAACCCAGAACCAGGGACTGCTTCGCACACCAAAGGCGGCTCTCCGGCCGATCATTGCTTATGATGAGCTACAGGACGAGGCCAAGCCATCACGATCCTAAGCCGTCCCTTTTGTCGTGGGGCCCTAGTTTGTCATTTTTTGTGAATGCATCTGGGGTCGTTGACCGAGCTGTCTTGTCTTTGGTCTCTAGATATAAGCCGCGACTGACAATCGAGTGAGGCGATTCCGCTGTTTTTACGGAGATGATGTGCATGTTGCCCAACTCTGGTGCTTGGCTGGCGAAGTGAATGGCCAGGGCCCATTACCTTATCTGACGGTCCTAGGTTGTCCTGGGGCTTTGGCATTAATTTGGGCGCAATTTGGGTACCTGAGTGTTCTCAGCCCCAAGCGCCGATTACGTCTTGTAACACAGGTTGGAGCTGTGCAGCGGTGCAGTAGTCGTGGGAACAACGGCTCATCACCTGGTCGAATAAGACACAGACAGGCTAATGCATTCCTCCTGAACCCTCCTGGTCATCCCCGGGCCCCTTCCATTCTCCCCATCCACAACCTTCGACTGCTTCTGCACCTGCTATCCAACGCCAATGTTGACGCACTGTCTGGCCACGCAGACAAATTCGTTCCTTGATGCGTGCTGCTTTGATATAATTCCTTCCTTTTTTTCGCCGCCACTCTTAGAGTTATCTCACCCTCCTTCAACGCGAGTGCAGGACCCCGATTCCGCGACCCTGTGAGGCGGCACGACCTAGAGACGGCGAACAACAGTCGCGGATATAATTCTCTCCTTTTTTTTACCCACCTGGTTTACTGTGCGGTCGCCGGTCGTTCGCGCCCTGCGAGACTCAGACTGCTGACGCTGCTTGCTGCTCCGCTCTATTGGGATCATTGGAATATCCCCGCCCCAACCCTCTGCAGCCGCCCGAAACCCTCGACCAGCAGGACAGGCGGAACGTTGAGCGCCAAAACACAGACCCAATTCAAGCTGCAGAAGAGTGTTGCCATGCGATACGCCTGACCTAGTTGTGGTGCCATCTGCCAGCGACCCTTTGCACGTCGACGTGCGAACCAACTGCGGTTTATACCATGGTTTATACCTGCTGCCAGTGAGCCTCGAAGTCGACTCAGGCCAGACCCGTTTCTGGCCGATCTCTCGGTTCTTTGTCGACCTTTCTCACTATACTTCACCCAATAGCTTAGCTTCCTATACACTTTTTGGTGCAGCCCTCTACAGATACACCGTCGCGAGCGTCGCAAAGGCAGGACCTGATGGCGTACAACGGCGGCTATGACGGAGGCCCCGGGGGACGCCCCCAGTACGGCGGTGGCCAGGGAGGCCAAAGACCGCCGCCCCAGCGACAGTACCCCCCCGGACCCCCCGGACCTCAGCAGTACAATGCGCCGCCCCAGCAGTACGACCAATACCAAGACGGCTATGGATATGACGAATACGGAAATGGCTATGACCAGGGATATGGCGGACAATACGACGACATAAACTACGCGGACCGCGGAGGGCCACCGGGCCCTGATTATCCGCCCCAGGAATACTACGACCCTGGACCAAATGGGCAGATGAGAGGTGGGCGCGGGGGACGAGGTGGTCCAATGCCAATGGGAAGAGGAGGTTCGATCAGGGGTCCTCCCGAGGGTGGCCGAGGGGGATACGGACCGCCCCGTGGCGGCGGATACCCACAAGGCCCCCCAGGTCCCCCAGGTCCCGGTAGGGGTTACCCGCCCCAAGGCCGCGGCGGTCGACCGGGTCCTCCTGACCGAACTGGGCAATCGGATCCTGGTGAGTCTTCGACACACGGAAGGTATTAGGAATTACGTGCTGATTATCATATAGGTCTGCGTAGGGCGCCAACGGATGGGCCTGGTCCTATGAGCCCGAGCCAAGGTCAAGGCCAAGGTTCGGGCGGTGGTGGCGGCCCTTTCCCCGCGTTCCCGGGCGCGCAGCGTCGAAAAATGAGTGATGATCAACTTGCGATGCAGATGAGCAACATGGAGATAGCAGGACAAAGACCTGGCCTGCGAGGTCCGAACGGCCCGGCCCCACAGAGAGGGCCAATGCGCCCTCCCATGAGCGGCTATGGAGGCCCTGGGCCGATGGGGCCACCCCGAGGACCGCCTCAACAGTATCCACCACAAGACTATCCCGATCAACAACGCGGCCCTCCGCCTGGTCCTGGCTACGACCCTCCGGCAGGTGGTTATCAGGAGGAAGGCTTTGGGCCACCGGGACGCAGTATGACGATGCCTATGAGGGATCCCATGCTGGATATGCGTCTACCTGGGCCCCTTGTGCGGCGCGATAGTGCTCCTCAGAATCAGCCCATGGGCCGTGGACTACCACCAAGACCAAACACTTCTCAGACTATGCGAGGTCCCCCCCAACAAAGAATGCCCCCACCGGGAATGCCTCCGCTGGGCGGACCGCCCAACGGCCCTCCTCTCCCAGATGGCTATGCGGAACAGACATATGGAAACCCTCCCGGCCAAGGCTATGGAGGGCAGCAGCGCCCGGCATCTTTCGATGACTTCTACGACTACTACGACGCCCGAAACAGTGGTGCTGATTATAACGCGCCAAACCCACAATCGGCGCCACCATCAGAAGTTCCGGATTTTGATGCCCTGGCTGCTCAGGGGCCCAGGAGCTCATTCGAACAGCACATGCGGCCTGGAGCACAGGAGCAGGCACAACGCGGACCAGGGCGAGCTCTTGAGCTCAGTAAGACAAAGTCTCAACCCGACTTGCGCAACTCGCAGACTGCAGTGTTCGAGATGGCCGGCGATATCCCCCCAATGCCCACGTCAAACCAGTTCCAGCAACACCAAGGCTTGCCGAACGGCCCGCAGGGATTTCGGCCGTCTCCTCCGGGACAGACAGGGCCACCGCCACCCGGGCCAGGCCTCCCTTCGAATCCCGCTCCCTATAGACCTGGTGCCCCGCCTGCAGGCCCTCCCCAGGGGTCCAATCCGGATAGCTTGCCCTCGCATCCTGTCCCCGTTCGCCCAGGCCACATGCCAAATTCCATGGTAAACTTGGCAAACAGCAGACCGCCTCCGGTGAGGAACTATAGCGGCGGCAGCGGCAATTCCTCACAGCCATCACAAGTTGGGGCGCCTCCGCCTGGCCCCTCGCCTGCCCAAAGCGTTATGACTCCGCCCCCTGCGAAGCCTGCGGAGCCACCCATTACAATTGACGAGCTTGAACGTCTGCGAGCTACTGTCAAGCAAGATCCTAACGACCAGGCTTCGGCACTTCGTCTTGCCAAGAAGCTTGTTGAGGCCTCTGATGTGCTGGTGCCTAATCTCCCCGATCCAAAGGCTCGTGCTCGCTCTCGCGATCGATACCTGGTAGATGCACACAAGTTATTGAGGAAACTCGAGAAAGCCAGCAACCCCGACGCCATGTTTTTCATGGCAGATTGCCTGGGTCGTGGCATATTCAGTAACGAACCAGATAACGCGCACGCCTTCTCCCTCTATCAGTCCGCGGCCAAACTGGGACACGCGGCGGCGGCATACCGCACGGCTGTCTGCTGCGAGATCGGCAACGATGAGGGCGGCGGCACCCGCAAGGATCCGCTGAAAGCTATTCAGTGGTACAAGCGGGCGGCGACCCTCGGCGACACGCCAGCCATGTACAAGGTGGGCATGATCCTGCTCAAGGGACTGCTGGGTCAGCCCCGGAACCCCCGCGAGGCCATCGGCTGGCTGAAGCGTGCAGCGGAGCGCGCCGACACGGAGAACCCGCACGCGCTGCACGAGCTCGCGTTGCTGTACGAGAGCGCTGGCGATAACGATCCGATCCTGCGCGACGAGCCGTACGCGCTCTCGTTGTTCCAGCAGGCGGCCGAGCTAGGATACAAGTTCAGCCAGTTCCGCCTCGGCGCGGCGTACGAGTACGGCCTGATGGGCTGCCCCATAGACCCGCGGCTGTCCATCATGTGGTACAGCCGCGCCGCCATGCAGGAGGAACATCAGAGCGAGCTTGCGCTCGCCGGCTGGTATCTCACGGGCAGCGAGACCGTGTTGCAGCCGAGCAACACCGAGGCGTACCTGTGGGCGCGCAAAGCCGCCACAGCCGGTCTGGCCAAGGCCGAGTACGCGATGGGCTACTTTACGGAAGAAGGCATCGGTGTACCGGCAAACTTGGAGGACGCGAAGAGGTGGTATTGGAGGGCTGCTGGTATGTTCCCCCTGCTAATCTTGTTTTATTTTTGTAGAGAGTGAGGCTAACGTGTGTGGGATGACAGCCCAGGATTACCCCAAGGCCCGCGAGCGCTTGGAGGAGCTGAAGCGATCGGGTAAATCCCGAGCAAGAGAGCGCATCTCGCGGAGCAAGATTGGGAAGCAGCAAGAGGGAGAGTGTGCTGTGATGTGAGCCCACCCACGTACGGTATGTTTGGCGCGGAAGGGGGTACGTCGAGAGAGGGGATTAGGTGTCTCTGCCTGGAATTCGGGCGTTTCGGATGCATGTTCTGCGTTGGGGGGTTGCGATCAAGAGGATAGTAACCATGCCGGGGTGAAGACAGGAAAGAAAAGCATGCTTTTCGCAAAGGGCATCTCAACAGCAAAGGGGGGGGGGGGTTCTTCCTAAAACTTTACCCTGTAAACATGGGCAGCTTGAAGTAGTGTATATGTACCACCATCTACAGCGATAAATGAGGCTATTTAGAACAGGCATGAAGAGGGTGGCGCCTGGGGGATGGCAAGACAAACCGACTTGGGCTTGTGGGGATTGCAGTAAACATCTAGATATTGTCTTGCTTGGCCTTTGGGTTGAGTGAGACCCGACTCAGTGAGAGTGCACTTCACCACCTAGCACATAGTCACATCATCGCATATCTATGTTTCTTTGCGAAGATCAGAAATCACTTTTACATTTACTCTGACAAAATCGTCCATCCAGCTATCTACTTTATCCCCCAACCATTTCCAGTCCCAGAGAGAAAGAAAAATATCCCCAATCCCAGATCCTAGCCTGAAGTCCAGCCCCTCAAACCTAAATAGAGGAGATCCATCAACCAGCATGGAAAGGAAGTAACAAGGTATAGAAAAGATGGCCACTTGTGGGGGAGTTATACGCAACCCCAAGCCGATCCCTGCTGAACCATCCAGCCTGTCTGATATCCTGAGTGACTCAAAGAAACAAACCAAACTCGAAAACCCATGCTCCACCTTTTCCTTGTTATGTGAAATACGTCGTCTGGTCTTCCAGTTTTGTGGCCGTCGTCAGTGGGGAGAAACGCTTGCGCTGTCGAAACAAGACAACTCGAATATGTACCGATTGGGGTTGGATTTGGACGGAGAGGCAAGTGTCCTCGGACGTACTGGAGGATTGGATCCCCCGCCAACGCCCGTCTCAGAATGAATGTGATGCAATGTAAGGAAAACAGAAAGCAGTCCGCGAAATATGTGAGATAGTCCATCATCGGTGCCGTTGCTGTGGTGGTCCAGTGTCGTCATTACCACCCAACGAGCAAATGACCTGAGCGCCTAGGATGGCAAGGACATAAGAGATTCGAAGGTTTTGTGCCGTGGCCAGTAGGTCAGAGAGATGGTACCAAAGATGTGTTGTGTTCCGTCTCCGGAGGGCTGTTTGCGATTAAGACGATGCGCCGCGCTTCTTGTATCTGCCTCCTCTTTTGCCCCCGCGCTTTCCACATCTGTTGGTGGTGCCAGCACTGCTGGCTTTGCCCTCCGACTGGACATCATTTTCTCTCATCGGGGGTGAGACGACGTCATGAGACGCCTTACCCTTCTCCTCCGTTGTCTCGACAGTGGTGCTCTTAACCTCAGCGCTGCAAGCGTCAGTATTGCCAATATTAGCGTCTTGTGCTGCCGTGGGCTTGTCACTCGTGGTCTTGGTTTGGGCAGGAGCTCCAGGAGGAGACTTCTGCGAGCTACCCTGAGACTTGGACTTTTCGTTATCGGTCGCGGGAGGGGAGTCGAGCTTTGGTTTGACCTTTGCGTTGGTCGGGGGCGAGTTCCCACGCGAAGAGAAGCTGGATCTGGCACTGAAGTATCTGCTTAATGTTAGCATGATAGGAAACACACTAGGTAGTGGGACAGTAGTTTAAGAAGACTTACTCGCTGTCACGATTCGAATGGGCTGACACCCGTTGGACATTGTTGTCCTGTGGGTTCTCACCCAGAGCAGGCAGCGCCGAGCTCTTCGGCGGACTTCTATCTGGTGACTTAATAACGACCTTTGGCAGAGACAGGCCCTGTGGACTAATTCTGCCCTCTGATGGCTTGCGCGGCCAAGGGTCAAATGTCTTGGGGAGACCCCGGAAGCTACCGTGGTGATTAGCATCGTCTGACTGCCCAAGCATCTCCCCTGGCTCGGGATTTGCCGCCTTCTGTTTGCCCTTTCTCGTGGATGTAGACTCGCTATCGGTCGACAGCTCATTCTCGGTGTTGAACAGATTCTGAAGATGAGAGACAGCCTTGACGCGGGTTTTGGTAGCGCGCAGAGCACCGGATTTACCAACACGATATCTCAGGTCGGCCGGAACTTGAAGGCCGCTATTGTTGTCATGCTGGGCGTGCGACTTCTGTTGAGGCTCCGTAACTGCAAGCGGCTTGTCGCTGTCCGCGGCCAAATCAGTCTGGGAGTCGTCTCCGGGAGCCTTCCCAAGGTTAGATGGCTTTTTGGGCCCGTTTGACTTTGCCTTTTTCTTGCCCTGTGCGGCGGAACCGCTGGCCAGTTTGGTTTGGGTGGTGGGGATGCTGCCCCGAGCAAGCGGCTCAATGTTGCTCTCTGCGGGAAGAGAAGGAGTTGACGGACGAGAGCCATCAGATTGAGTGCCCTTCTTGTTCTTGTTCCGTTTGTTGTTGTTTTTCTTCTTAGGCTTCTCTACCAAGAGTGCCTGCAGCTCAATCTTGTGGAGCTCCTCCTGATGAACCTCAATGGAGGACCTCTCGGGCGGCGGCGGCGTGTACAGATGGTGAAACCGGCCGGCGGCGGGACCTTTCCAATTATCCTAGAATTGGTTAGTAGCCGCATCTTGATGAAGTGTTGAAACTTCAGAAACTGCCTGAGCAGCCGTATCGACACCCTCTACAGTGGCAGCGCCTTCCGTGGCAGCATCGCCATCTTGATCTTGCCATTCTAGAAAGACTGGATGACGTTCGTACGGGCGGCGGCGGATCACCGTTTGGTTCATAAAGTCAGGCTCCATTCGGATGTCTTGGCTGGCGTAGCGATAGCGGGAAGGCTCCGGCTTCAAAGAAGAATCGGCAGTCTTGACACTCTTTGGTTCCTCCTTTTGCTCCTCGGAGGAGGTAGACATCTCCTCCGCGACAGCGGTCTCTTTGGGAGCCGGAGAAGAGCCTAGGGCGGCGAGAGCCTCCTTGATGAACTCGGGCTCGTCGCCTGAGGAAGCAGACTGGTCAAGGGTGGGACGAATATCACTCGGCTGTGCTGACTCTTTCGTCTTGCCGGCACTGGGAGACTCGATCTGCTTGGGCGGGGTTCTAGTGGGACGGTTAGGGAGACGGATTCGAATGTCCTGTCTGCCCAAGTTATCGTTGAGCTCGGGAGACTTCTCTCGGTTGGGCAGTGCCTCCTCAGGAGATTGCTTGGACTGCATGTTGTGCTCCATGGCCTGCTGGGTGGCAGGAAGCGGAGTATCTTGCGGCGCATATGCCTGTCGGTGCGGCGGCCGATCCATAGGAAACTGAGTGAGGTGCGGCGGCAAGCCATAGCCCATGGGCATTGGGAAGTTCGGATACCCCCAATGTGGAGGGGGTGGGGGGTATGGATACGGCGGCGCATACATTCCAGGAGGGCCTGTTGGCTGGAACGACGGGGCGTATGGGTTGCGACCTCCGGCGCCAACCTCTACACCAGGTGCGCCAGTTGTGCTGTAGGGCGGAGGAGCATGTATGAGTTGTGAATGTCCCGGCTGGGGCATGAAGTATCCCGGATGGCCATCAGACGGACCGAATCGGAAACCAGCAGGTTGTCCGCGCGGGGGGATGAACTGACCATGCGGAGGCGGGTGTCCATACTGGGGTGGATATCCATGATGAGGCTGAGAAATAGGATGTCCCGATGGAGAGGGAACATGGGGAACGTTCGAGTATCCGTTGGACGGAATTCTGGGTTCGCCACAAGACTCGATAACCTGCGGTTTAGTAGACGGCGGCTCCAACCCACCCAGCATGCCGCTGCAAACCCGTCGCATAGATTCGCCCACGAAAGGGTCAGCCAAGACTGGTTGGTTTTTGACAATGCGTGGGCTACCATCACTGAAGCCTATCTTGCTCTCCGAGAAGCCTGACGGTCGGCGTTTTCCCGATTTGGAGTTGGGAAGTGCAGCCTTGTGGGGGACCGGGGGAACCGCGGCGCTGGCAGGGTTGGGCGGCTGTTGAGGGTTCTGATGCTGCTGAGCGCCGTGTTGATCTGGATAACACTGGTGGTGGTACTGCTGCGCAAGACGCTCCACGTCCTCGGGTGACAACGGCTGCACGGGGATGTGGGGAGGTCCAGTCATCGAAGTCCGACGGCGCATCTCATCGTACGAGGCATGATGCTGGGGCTTCTTGTAGAACCTGGAATAGAACGGAAACGAGACCCTCGCGCGATTGCTGAGGCCGGGGATTTCTGTGTTGTTGGTATGTTGCACTGTCGCAGCGACTGGCTCGGTTGATTCGAACGTAACGAGGGCAGCCCAAAGGGGAAGGCGTTTTGCTATGTTGTGTGACAACTCGCAATCCTCGACCTTTCCCCAACGGCTGTAATACCTCTCAAGCATGTCAATCTTCTGGGCGGCGGTCAGATGGACGTTGAGTCCAGTGATGTAGATGGAGCGTGATTGGCGCTCACATCTAGAGCAATCACAGGAGAGGTAGTCCTCGAACAGGCCAGCCTTGTATCTGTTGCGGCAGTCCAACGGGACCGGTTCCCGCTCGCGGCGAGGCCCGCGTTGCTGGCGCTCCAAAGGCGGTTCGGGGTAGTAGTTGCCGCTACCACCGCTGCCCTGATGGCTGGCATGGATATAAAGACGGTTCTGGCGGAAGTCGCTACTGCTTCCGTGTGCTGTAGATCCCTGCTGTTTGTGGCCTTTCTTGGACGGCTTCCCGTAGACTTGCTTGGACTCAGTGGGCCGATTGCTGTTTCCATAGGAAGGAGCCGAAGCATGGATTGCCTCGGCAGGAAGGGCCTGGGCCGCTGTGGTGGACTCCTCAGATGAGAGGCTCACATCAGGCACCTCGGGTTGCGGCTTCTTGAGATCCTGAGACAAGTCAGCCTGAGCCGCTGGCTGGCCAGGAGACAATGCTTCGGGTCTGTGGCGCGAAGGTAAACGGGAAGGGCCAGCTGTCACATTAGGAATCTGGAGATCAGCCAGCTTCAGGTCTGCAGGAACCGGACCTGACTTGGAGGACTGATGGCGACTCTTCCTTGTCTGATGAGTCGGGCGCTCGTCAAGCACAAGCTGCCCTTTCGCCGTGTCTTCATCTTTGCTGGATTCTGCGGCGGTTGGGTTATCGAGGGTCGAGGTGCCCATGGCCGCCTCTAGCGGAACCGAGACAGATCGCTGTTCCTCTAGAATGGGAGCCAGACCCCCGAGAATAGGAGCAAGGCTCGTGGAGGGCCTCAACGGTTTGAAGGGTTTCAAGGGCAACGCCGAAATTGCTCCATCTGGGGCATGTCAGCTATTCTGGTCTAGAGGTTTGCCGAGAGCAAAGACTTACCGCCCAAAGCCGCCCACGTATCCTCCGGCGTCGTAGTAACTTCACTGGAAGGTCTGTTGTTCGCTCCATTCTTGCTGTTCTTAGCTTGCTTTCGGCCGTTCTTTTTGCTTTTGCGCGGTGGCTGGGAATCCTGATTGTCCTGGGGCTTGGGATCAAAGTAATAGTCGTGCCAGTGGTGGAGCTCGCCGCGGAGCACATCCAGTGCCTTGGGACCACAGTCGCCAATATTCTCCCAATCCTTCTTCGCGAAGACACAAAGAATGTCGTGGGTCTTGTCCCAGGCGCCCAGCTGGTCGAGGTTGGCTTTATGCGTGAGCCACTTGTAGGCCCAGTCGGTGACAATGTCGTACTGGCCCTGGTCGAAGCCACCGTCAGGGCTGTTCTCATTGTTCTCGTTGCAGATTTGCTTGATGACAGCCCACAGATTCCAGGCGCCCTCAAAATACAGATCATGGGAATCGAAGAAATCATACATGTGCTCCCACATGACAGGGCGCGCAATTGACTTGGACTCCTCGGGGTAGTCCTTGCGGATGGCATCAACCTTGGCCTGGATTTGGGCCTGGTCCCATGCCACAGCATCGCGCTTGGGGAGAACGTGCTGCAGCGAGCGCTTCTCTCGAACTTGCTCGTTTAGGGAAAAGATGCAGTTGGAGCCCGCGGGTATGGTGGTGTAGAGGCTCACGCCCGGCATCATCACCTTCTTCTTGTTGATTGTCACACCCAGGTGGGTGCTCACTCCAGAAAACACCATCTCCTTTCCAGCCTGGGATCTTAGCAGTGATCCCAAGGATAGCAAAACTGCTGGAGATACCGGTGCCGAGGACGGGCTGATGTCTCCGGGGCTGCGATGAGCACTGGGATGACCCATGTCTTAATAGTCCCGGTGTCTTGCTTGTTGTGGTTTGCAGCAAACACTTGGTTGGCAAACTTGGGGGTAGTTGAGCTTGGTCGCTTCCGATAGTTGGCCAGGACCGAAGAAGCAACAACCTAACGCTTGGGAGAGGGTCGATTATGGCGGAATCGACGAAGAGAATTGGTCAAGTGGATAACCAAAGCAAACCAAAAATATGGTGAGCTTCGAAACGTGATGCTTCGACGGTTTGCTTAGCTAGATCCCGAAGGGATATCTTAGGTGAGATCCTGAAGTGAGAAGGCAAGTATTTGGTAGTCTGCTCAGCGAGATGCAAAGACAGCAAGGTTTGAAGGTTGAGGGTGTGGCTGTTTTTGGCTCTGAAATCCGAGAAATTTGCTTCTCCTTGAGAATCACAGAGGCAGCGAGAGTTGAACCCAAAGCCTAAAGGTGAAAAGAAAGTGTTACAAAAAAAAAAAAAAATGTGGGCAGCAAAGAAGTAGGCTGGGCAGGGTGGGGGAAAACAAGTGGGAGGGCGGGAGCCGCCAATAGTGGCGGCAGAGTTGGTTGCAGAGTTGGCGAGAGCTCGCGGCGTGGGTACCCACAGTTCGGGCAGGAGCTCGCGCTCTGTCGACGGGGGTTCGGGAGAGGGGGATTTGGCAAAACTCACAGTGGTGGCAGTCTGGCAGGAAGGCACTCGCGGCGTCGCGGGCAGTCCAGCTGGCGAGACCTCGCAGAGGGAACACGGCTAGAATACGCGGTGAGAACACGCGGTAAGACGCGGCAAGTGCTCTCGGCGAGCCAAGTTGGTGAGAGCTTGCAAGAGCACGCAGTGAGAACACGGCGAGCCAACTTTGTGAGAACTTGCAGTGAGAGCTCGCAGCGGGAGCTCACGGCGAGGATAGCCCAGTTGAGAGCTAGAAGTCAGTAACGAAACGATTTTCGCGGGTAGAACCTGTTCCTGAGCAAGATTCGGAAGTCGGTGAGGTGTGCTTTTGCGGTTTTGCACACGGGGATTTGGAAGGGGTTGTTGACAGAGGTACAATCGCACAAAATCGGTGACGAGAGTGTGAGGAAGGGCATGTGGTGGCGGGAGAAAGGGTGGTGGGTTTTAGGGTCCAGGCAAGATGGCTTGCGGTGGTGTGGTTATATTTTTGGGCGCAACACAATAACAGATCCTATTGTTCTCGCCGCGCGCCGTGGGCAGTGAATGGACCCTTAGTGTGTAAATGGACCGTGGATAGGCAGGAGCCCAATTGCGGTCAGAATTTCCTGGCCGGCTAGAAGAGCGGGACCACAAAGTTTTAGTGCACCAATGTTCTCACAACCTTCTTAGCGGGTAGCCCACGCCTTTCAAAGAAATGTATCCCACCTTGCATCACAAGAGCAGAGCTGACCGAGACCTTCTTACCGTCCAAAGGAATCCACAATGCCCCTTCATCATAATACACAGCACTCCGTCATCAGAATAGAAACCCTTGCCATAGGCGCCACTTGGCGTGGAATTTGCCAGAAGACAGAAACCACCATCGCTGGCTTTTAATACAAGTACATAGAGAGGGGGAGTAATTTAACGTTTCCGTCGCGCCGTCCAAAGCCAAGAGGTAGAGCAAATCAAAAAGACATTCAGCTCTCTTTCGGAAGAGCATTCAGCATCTTCAGAATCGCCGACTCTTCTGATCCAGCATATACCTTTCCGTTGTTCCAGTCAACAATCTGTGCACCACGAGCAGCCGAGTTAGACATTTCATCCAAATCGCAGAGGACGGGGGATGCGCACCACAGGTCTGTTGAGGTTCTCGGCGCTTTCCTTGAACAACTTGAGGGCCTCTGTGGTATTGTGGGCGCCCTTGACGATCGTGGAGATACCTGCCTGGCCGGCATAGTCGAGGATGGTCACGAGCTGGTGGGTAGTCGGAGCCTCCTCGGTGATAGCAAGCTCAAAGACATCTCTACGGTTGTTTGACTGAGTCGAGTGGTCACCGGCCTGATCCTCGGTAGCCGACTCAGAAGCACCAGCTGATACTTGCTTAAGCAGGTTCGCTACTCTCACCGAGGCCGGGGAGCTGGCCTTGTGAAAGAGCTGGATGATGTCGAGAGACTTGTGCTGTGGGTGTTGACAATCGGTCAGCAGCTGCATCAAACGGTGGTCCCGACGCTGGCGCCACTCACAAAGCGGAACATCTTGACGGATTGGCTATGAGACGAGAAGACTTGGGTGTTGTGGAGGCGTGATTGTGAAGCTACGATATTCTGGAAGACCGAGTGAAGTCGCAAGCTGAGCTAAGGCGATGATGTCGTTGCATCGCAATTCTGTGAGCCATATGGCCCAAGCTCCCCTACAGGGGGGGCCTTGCCCGTCTCCCGATTGTCCCGTTCCCAGCCGAGCAAAGTGACCCCGGTCAGCCACAGCTTCTGCGCAAGCTTCTTCCACGCCGCTAAACCCGTCGCTCCCTAGGTACTTTAGGTAAGGTACAACCAAGCCTTGTTTGTTTGTTAGCGTGGAACTTCACAAAGCTCGTTATGGAAATGGGAAAGGCCTTGTGAAATGCCAAATTGGTGCTTTATAAGTAAGGCCTTTCCAGGATGGGGAAAGGCCAGAATACCCTTTTTTTTTTATACGACAAAGGCCTTACCAGAGCTTTCATAGTCTTGGCGAGAGTGTCACGCGCTAACAAACAAACCAGGATTGGATTGTATGTACCTTACGCAGTGAGGCAGCCCTGCGAACGAATGAGCTCTACTCCATGGCTGTCTCAGATGCCAAGACTGTTTTCTTTGATGGAGAATCACGGAATGTCCGTAGCACACCAAGAAACCCCAATGCCATCAAAGTCGTGACTCAAACGCGAGGCTATGCCAGGGCCGACATACTTGAAGCTCCAACTATCAGGGTCCATGAAGTACATACATGGACACAACCGACATGAACCCTTACCCCCGCGGCGAACCCAACATAGTTATACGGGGGGAACCTAAGCAGGATGACGTCGGATAGATGACCGCGACGATATCAGGTATATATTTTTCATGGTGGCCCCGAGCCTCTCTACTACGTGCTAGGGCTTTACACATCGCAAATTGCGCAAAGCTTTGACATATCAGTCAATCATATACATATACATACTTCACCATGTCTAGAAACGCCAAGGCCTCGGAGCAGCAGTCAGACACGCGGTTCGACGAGGGTACCGCGAACTCTCATCCTGCCAACGATTCGAGTAAGATTTTATTCACCCATAACAAAGTGGATGGGGAAAAACTGACCGGAAATTCTAGAGGACCCAAGATCAATCGCGAACCGCTTGGCGGCAGCAGAGGTGGTCAATGGGATCCTTTCCAAAACCGGAGGGCCGAAGCTAATCTCGAAGCAGAACCAAGAAGAGCCGAAAGATGATAAAGAGACTGCCTTGCACGAAAAAGACCCAACTCTTCCGGTTTGTCCTCCCCCCAATGTGGCTCGCGATAATTCAGAATGCCAACACCATGATAAGCCAAATCGCACGGGGGCGAACCCTCGAGGGGAGCCAAGATCGATGCCAAGATCCAGGCCGAGGAGGAGGAGCTGATGAAGAAAATGGGCGAGAAGCCTGAGGGATGACAAGGCAACCAGAGAAACTGTGAGGCGGCGAGAGCACGAAAACGGCAAGATATTACCGACAGCTATGTGCCACTGTATCGTGCAATGCAAACACAAGTACGTAATACCGGCTTGGAGAGGTTTGCTTCGCGCTGTAGGCAGCAGTGAAGAGGTGGTGATAATTCATGATATTTTCTCAACTTTGGAATAATTAGCAAGTTATGTGGCCCTCCTGACCGCTCGTTTGCTCAGCCAACGTGTCTAGCGCAAAACAGAACTTAGCATTTGAACAACATCGAGCGGAACCGGAGCGACGCGGCACAAATGTTGAGATGCAACCATCAAGGTGCGCGTGGCCGATATTTGCAGTTTTCGAAATCCGAGTTGTCAAGTCACTTGCCGCTTGCAAGCTGCGACGCTCCGGTTCCATAAAAGTAAGTATAAAGCAACGAAGGTGGCGGGATAGAAACTCAATTCCTCAGCACGTTACCGTTCTCACCTCACAACAACTCTGCGTTCAAGCTTCTTGCATGCATTGCCGATCGCTCAGAATGCAAACGGGCTTCTAACCTACCAAGCCAACCCCGCGGCTTCAACGTTACCCAAAAACGCCTTCTCCAACTCAAACTCCCCCACGCAGCGGCCCAGGGCACCGTGCCTCCACCCTCTCCCAACATGCCTGGAAACCCCTTCACCCTTCACTCGTCCGTGTTGTTCGACCCCAAGAAAAAGGCCTTTGTCAAAAACGTGTCCATCAAGATCGACCGCGAGAGCGGCGCAATCGTCGATGTCTTTACGCGAGACGGCGACGGTGAGGACTCGCTCGTCCTTGCCGACGGCGACATCGATTTAAGGGGTAAAGTAGTGCTCCCAGGCTTCGTCGACAGCCACACCCACGTCTTCCTCTACTCCTACAAGTAAGCGACGCCCCGCCCCCTGCCAGAACCCACCCCAACTCACACCCCATCCAGAGAACGCCCCGCCGGGGAGCAAATGCGGGACGAGTCCGCCGTGGAGCGCATCGTGCGCGCAACCAACCACGTGCGCGCCGCGCTGCTGGCCGGGTACACGACGTATAGGGATCTTGGAACCGAGGCGCTCGGCGCGGCCGACGCCAACCTGCGCGACTGCATCAACCGGGGCTTGACGCCGGGACCACGGTTATTCGTGGCGACAGACGCACTAGCCAGCAGCGGCTCGTACGAGCTGCGGCGCGAGAACAAGCTCGGGCCGGGCGGGCCGCTGATCGTGCCGATCGCGTCGGACGTGGCGGACGGTGTCGATGGCGTGCGAGCGGCGGTTCGCCGCCGAATCGGGGATGGAGCGGATGTACTAAAATTTTATGCTGATTGTGAGTCCAACGGTTAATATATATATATATATATATATTACTACCTAGGAGAATACTGATAATTACCCCCAAGACCGCCGCAAGGTGATGCGCTTCCCGCCGCCCGGCACCACCAGCTCCCGCGCCATCAGGTTCCCGCCTGCGCGCCCGAACCCGGCGGTGCCGAATTACACGCAGCGGGAGATGAATGCCATTGTGGAGGAGGCGAAGCTCGCCGAGATCCCTGTGGCCGCACACGCGGGCGAGACCAGGGCCGCGCTGATGGCTGCGAGGGCGGGCGTCACTACGATTGAGCATATCTTTGAGGATACGGATCAGATTCTCGACCAGCTCTTCAAGGAGATGAAAGTCAGCGGGAGTATTTGGGTACCTACCCTGGCGACGGCCGAGGACCTCGCGGCGCCCATGTTCCAGGCGGCCAAGGTCGCGGT
This sequence comes from Lasiosphaeris hirsuta, assembly GCA_030549175.1. NCBI lineage: Eukaryota > Fungi > Ascomycota > Sordariomycetes > Sordariales > Lasiosphaeriaceae > Lasiosphaeris > Lasiosphaeris hirsuta. The sequence continues at coordinate 1,771,978 of JAUKUA010000001.1, forward strand.
GAAGAAGGCCTACGATGCCGGAGTGAGGCTGGCGGCTGGGGGTGATACAGGCACGTTCGACCACGGGCTGAATGTGCGCGAGATGGAGATCATGGTGGACGCCGGGATTCCCATCGAGGACGTGCTCGAGGCGGGCACCGTCGCCGGATGGGAGGCATGTGGTGGGGACCAAAGCGGGTTCCGTTTCGGGTGGTTTGAAAAAGGAAACCGGGCCGATGTGATCGCGCTGGACACGGACCCGAGGCGGGACAGGAAGGCGCTGCGCAAGGTGAGCTTTGTCATGAAGGACGGACAGGTGTGGAAGAGGGATGGCGTGGCGGCGGCAAGCATGATTACGGCGCCGACGTGGCCGAGCAGTGAGGACGAGAGTGACGATAGCGTGAGCGATGAGTGGACAGACCTCAGCGGCGCGAAGCCTAGGATGGCCATGTCGGTGCCGTTACCGGTTTATGGGGGTGCAAGGGGGTCTGGTGCAAAGACTTGGAGTTGACTGATATCCAAGGTGGTTTTTTCGGGGGGGGTTTTTTTTTTTTTTTTTTTTTTTTTTTTTGAGGATGCCTTGCCCGGAGAGGATGATTGCGATGGGTTATGATATGACACTGGCTGAAGCGGTCTTCTACTGGTTGCCAAGGGTCAATGAAGTAGATCGTCTAGGGCAGGCTGTGTAGGAGGAGTTGGTGGATGAAGTAGGAACTTCACATCCGTCACACTTGCTTACCTTACCTATGTTATCTACTATGCAAACATCACGCAGTGCAAGGCGATATAGGCAGATGTTTTCAATCCCACCATACACGTCATCGCAGAACAGCTTGCCATCTCCTTCCCTCGCTCTAGTAGAGTCAAGCTTCAAGCCCTGTCGATACATTTGTCGCTAAGCATGTCAGACTAATATTTCAGTGGTGATAGTAGCAATACATGAAAGGATGATACCGCTCCTCCGGACCGACCTGTGGGCAATATCACGGCATCGTCCCGCGCCGACATCAAATTTAGCCTGCCCACAGAATCGCAATATGTTTCACGAACCACAGCACCATGTTTATCTTGCTATACCCAGCACGACCTAAATTGCTGCGGGGGAGGCCAGCGTCACAGATGCGAGGAGCTGGGCAGGGCGAGCCTCGGAGGTGTTTAGGGTTTCTCCCGGTCGTTGGCATACATACATCAAGCACTCGACCTCGTGAGCCCCGGTATCTCTGCTCCTCGCCTGGCCACTCTCGTCGGAATCGGGCTGGCTGTCAATCGAAATGAGATTTCTACCCAGTTTGGCTGCCGGGCTGGCTTTGATGCCACGGTGCAGTGCCCTTGCCCACCGCAGCGGAAGCCGTCTCGTCGTCATAGACGACCCGAGTCCTTCTATGTCGACTGGGCGTTGCTGGAGGCGGCGCCTGGCAGCTTCAGGGCTGAGGGTGTCTTAGGGTTCGAGACGTTTTTTAACACGGTGAAACAGGCGGGCATTTATCTCATCACGAGGCCGGGCCCATATATCAGTCAGTTGCTTGTTCGTTGGCTGGGGATGGTACAAGTCTGACAGACCCAGATGCCGAGGTTTCAGGGGGCGGTTTCCCCGGGTGGCTTCAGCGCATCAAGGGGCATCTGAGAACCACTGATTCCGACTACCTTGCCGCTACCGATAAGTGAGACGCCAACTGTGGCTATGTGAGATTCTCATTTTGCGGGGAGTTTGACATTTTGATAGTTACGTCACAAACATTGCTGGAATAATCTCCAAGGCGCAAATCACAAACGGGGGCCCAGTGACTCTATACCAACCGGAGAACGAGTACACGTAGGTGATGCATATGACATGTCTCTCAACACAAAAACAACTTGTTCTGACAGGCGTTGAGTACAGCCGCGCAGTATCTGGATTCAAGTTTCCTGATCCGGATTACATGCAATACGTGGAAGACCAGGCCCGAAAGGCTGGGATAGTGGTTCCGCTCATCAGCAACGATGCAAGCGCTTCGGGGCACAATGCCCCTAGAACTGGAAGGGGACAAGTGGACATTTACGTGAGTTTCCATGGCGTATGAACGCGAGCGATATGCTCACAGCCGCGAACCATGGGGCCACGATGGATATCCGCTTGGGTTTAATTGCGCCAACAAGACTATCTGGCCCGAGAGAAACCTACCCACAAATTGGCATGCTACACATCTGAAACAGAGCCCGACAACTCCATACGCGATACCCGAGGTACGATATACGCCGTGTAATGTCCATGGGGGCGAAAGACTGACCAGGTCACAGTTCCAAGTACATGCTTCAAGGCCTCAAGAGTAGCTTCTAGTTTGTCTAACTGTTATTCAGGAGGGGTCTTTTGACCCCTGGGGCGGACTTGGATTCGACCAATGCGGCGAACTGCTCAACCAGGAGCAAGTCCGCGTCTTCAACAAGAACAACTTTGCTGCCGGTGTCACGATATACAACATCTACATGGTAGAGTTCCTCGTCGACCATCTGTGGGGCTGCTGTTAACTAAGTTTTGTGTCCAGATCTTCGGGGAAACCAACTGGGGGAATCTCGGTCATCCGGAAGGTTACACCTCGTACGACTACGCAGCAGTATGCCTTCTAGACACCTACATTGTATCATCAGCTAGCTAACCAGGGGCAGGTCATCGCAGAAGATCGAACTGTTAGTCGCGAGAAGTACTCCGAACTAAAACTCGAAACAAATTTCCTCAAAGTATCCCCAGGTTACCTAACCGCCACCCCGGGCCTCAGCAACCTCACAGGCATCTACAGCTCAGCCTTTTCCATCACAATAACACCTCTCACCGGCGACCTTGGGTCATTCTACGTGGTTCGGCACACTGCCTACCCGTCGACCGCCTCCACCTCATACAAGCTCAGCCTGCCAACTTCCGCTGGGAACCTAACCGTTCCTCAGCTGGGTGGTTGGGTGGTTCCCTCGCGCTGACGCGCCGTGACTCTAAGATCCATGTGACGGACTACCCATTGGGAAACGGCACAAAGGTGCTATATTCAACCGCTGAGATCTTTACATGGCAACGGTTCCAAAGCAGAACAGTGTTGGTGGTGTACGGGGGACCAGGTGAGCTCCACGAGATTGCTCTCGACGCCGGGACGACGACAGGCACGTTGATTGGCTCAGGGGTTACCATCGAGCGTGTGGGCAATTCTTACCTCGTCGCTCAATGGAAGACGAGCACCGAGCGGCGGATCCTCCAAGTCGGTAATCTTTCTGTATATATCGTCGGTAAGTGCCAAACCCTTGGACCAGTTGTTGGCTGCTAACACGCCTCAGACCGCAATTCGGCGTACAGATACTGGGCCCCTGAGATCTCCTCCATCTCCTCATCACTGATTGTGAATGGCGGATACCTCATCAGATCGGCATCCATCAAGGACGACATGCTCCATTTGAATGCCGACTTCAACTCGTCAACCACACTCGAGCTCATTGGTGTCCCAGACGGCGTCAATGCCCTCCAATTCAACAACGCCCTTGTTAACTACAGTATCAACCTGGAGAGAAACTGGGTCGCGGATCCGGGATACTACAGCCCAAAGATAGCCGTGCCAGACTTGTCGGCTCTCGACTGGTATTACGTTGACTCCCTCCCAGAAATCCAACCGGGCTACGATGATTCTGCTTGGCCGAACGCGAACCATACTACGACCAACAACACATACCTCCAGCCGCTCTTGACGCCCGTATCTCTTTATGCTTCAGATTACGGCTTTCACGCCGGCGCACTCCTCTTCCGGGGCCACTTTATCGCCACGGGCGCCGAGACCAACTTCTCCATCACGACCCGGGGCATCCTCTCCTACAGGCTCCTCCCCCCCGCCACCGCAATCACCTGAAAACTCACCGGCACCCTGAACGGGGAATCCCCGCCCGACCCGTCGCGTGGCCCGCTCAACGATGGCGGCCTCTACGCGGAGTGACAGGGCTACCACCTCCCCTACCCACCCCTCTCCCGCTTCTCCCGGAACTCCCCCTTCAACCTCACCACCACCCTCCCCCGCCTCGGCGTCGCCTTCTTCACCGCCAAGCTCGCCCTCACCCTCCCCTCCCCCCAGTTCGACATCCCCCTCGCCTTCCTCTTCCCCGCCATCTCTCCCTCGGACGATGGCGACACGCGCGTGTGGCTGTACGTCAACGGATTCCAGTTCGGGCGGTACCTCGGCGCCATCGGCCCGCAGACGCACTTCGCCGTGCCCGAGGGCGTGCTGGACTACGGCGGCGAGAACTGGGTGGCGCTGGCTGTGTGGAAGACCGCCGCGGGCCGGTCCGTGTCCGTTTCTGGCGACGGGGGGTTAGACGGGTTCGGGCTGGCGGCCGGGACGGCGGTCATGACGGGACGGGAGGTGGTGGCGCGGGTGGGTGGGGCCGCGTGGACGGAGCGGGAGGGGGCGTATTGAGAGGCGTGGTCTGGGGCGGGCGGGGTTGGGTGATTGGGCTGGGGGGGGGGGGGAGGGAGGGGATGCCACATGACGCCCTAAGCTGGGGGAGGAGGGGGGATGCATGGATTGAGGGAGGGGGTACCGCGCTGTTGGGATTGTCGGTGACGATAGAAGTGCTTGCAGAGGGCTGAGAGGGGGAGGAAACAGACCAATGCAGGGGTGAGTGGTGGCTTGGACCTGCTGACCCATCTGACTGGGACGCCTCTCGCCCTCGGCTTCGGCCCTTTGGGACTGCCCTTCCAGAACGAGGATCGCGAGGTGATTGGGGAAAGGGACTTCGCAGCAGTGCTGCGACACTTGTCATCAAGGGGGGGGGAGGGGCGTCGAAATGCGCTCAACAGTAAACTCCATCAGGTCATTTCAAAATCCTCATCACACGTGTCCGCCATGCCGGGGCAGGCAAAGATCCCAAAAGTATCTGTCATGAGATTCGAGAAGAAGAAAGAACGACGAACTCTCCCCGCGGGGCTGTGTCTGGGGTACCTGCGCCCTTCCTAACACGGGCCGGCCGGCGGTGCTGAGTGATCACATCATTTCAGTCCCACCCATCAGAGCTGCCGACCCCTCTTCCCCTCAAAAGCAAAGAATGCCAAAATCGGAAATCTCGTGGTCGCCACAACACGGAGCTGACCGAAAGACGGGTAAAGGACCTTGAGTAGATTGACACGGTAACTAATGCTGCGGATAACGTGCATCCTTTGTATGAACAATTGCCACTGTTTATGTTTTGCAATATCAGAAAATTTGCAAGTGGAAGTGGTGCAGGTATCGGAATGCAGTGGTCACAAGAGGTGCGTGGACAGAGAGGTAAAATTGGACATTTTGAATTGGTTGCAATGGCGGTGCCAAATGCTAAAGCCTGAGAGCTAGTGTAGGAAAAAAGATGACAAAACAAAAAAAACTGCCTTTGCTATGAATGCTGGTATCAGTCCCATGACTCCAACTGCCTGGTATCCCCTGTTATATGCCTAACCTTCATATCCGTGACCTGCCATCCGGCTAGGCCGAGAAAAATTAGAAAACCCTTCAAACCCCTGCAAACGCCGGCTCGTGATGCATATAATAATTGGCCAAATTTACACAAATCAAGAAATGAACAACCCTTCGTACACTAATCGTCCCAACCGCCCATTACATCTCGAGATCAAACGTCTCGGCCTCAGATGCCATAGTCGTCTCGCTGCCGCCAAAGACAATGCCTCGGCGCTTCCAGTCGCCCCGCTTGATGAAATAATCGGGCCCGCTTGTGACCGGGTGGGGACGGGGAGTGACCGGACCCCACTCAGCGCCTCGGCTTTCGGGAGTGGCCGCCTCAAATTCGGACCCGCTGCTGCTCGATGCAGGGGAGGTCCTCCGGCGCTGTGCCTGTTGGCTGAACCCGAAATCGAAGCCGTCGTAGATGACCATTGTTGGTGAAGACTGTGAGTGGATGGCCCGGCTGTGGGTCCGTCCCTCGGTGTTGTGTAGTGCTCGAGCTTGCCGGAGCTCGTGAGGTTCGTACCGTCTGCTCTCACAGCTGTGGATATTGGGAAAGACTGGGGATGGTGCCGATGCCATCGGTGGGTGAAGCCTCAAGGGATCCCACTCGACTGACATGTCTGTCCGGCTGGTTGACGGCCGTACCGAATCGGTCGAGGAGCGGGCCACAGAGCTGGCCCCGCTCGGGTTTCTGTGGTGATGCATTTCCTGACTTTCGGCGTCGGCCCTGAGCGTCTTGTGGCTGCGGAAGCTATGGAGAAGCCGGTGGTGGTGATGTTGAGACTGCTCGTGCTGCATACGGCCCATTGCCACAAGGTGGTGTAAGTGATTTTGACTGTGTGGATGATGATAGCCAAGATATATGGCGATAATGTCGCTCTTGGGAGGGGCAGAAGACAAGCCCGTCTTATATGGAGATACCAAGCCCAGAGGGATGATTTGTAAAATAAGAGCATGGCAGACAGACAGAGCCGCGCTCGCGGCGGGCGGAGATATTTAACAGCTCCTGTGTGTCCTGTTCCTGACGACTGACGCAGCCCGGAGATGCAGATCGGGCCATGACGAGATGGGTACCTTGCAGTCCCATGCGGGCAAAGCTGGGCTGCAGAGACTGCTACAGTCGTAAGGTGATTATTGGGCGAGTGGCTGACTAGGCCGCGACTTTTCGCCGTGAGCTGCGCACCATCTCGGGTCCTGCATGCGCACTCGCGCAGTGTTCCTCTCAGGTTCCTTGCACGCCAAGTACGCCCGTTCACTACGCAGCACTTAGCCAGGCGACGCCGGCTGTTGGCCAGAACAAGCCACCTCAGCTGTCAAATACGAAGCTGAAGCTAGAACTTGAGGTCTTACTCTTCTGCTTTCTGTCCTGCTTGCGCACACCGGCCGCAGCCTTTCGCCCTTCACCCTTTTGGCTTCGTTTTTTATTTTTGCCTTTGCGAGACGGCAGTTACCTCTCGTCCGGTGGCAAGCGCACCCGGGGGCACAACCGAGAGCGGTGTGCGCTCTGCACTGTGGTTCGTTCATGGGTGGAATTGCAATCCAAGCGATGACTGGAGTCATAACTGTTCATGTGGGCTCGGTGGGCACATGCACTGGATGAGTCCCTTCCATGAAACATGGCCTTTCGTCACCGATCAACAGAGGTTGGCCACAGGAGCTCCCGTCCCCAGAGCTCCCCCTCAGCCTTGAGGGAGGTGTGGGCTGTACTGTAGCAATAGGTACTGTACGTCATCATGATCAGATGTGTCAGCGCCCCTCCTCACTCCGCGTACCTCAACGCGCCTTCTAAGACTACGTCTACTTTGCGCGCACGTTCCCCCAAACGTTATCAGGAGCTTTGAGGCAACCCCTGCTTACTTCCAGGCTTCTCGTTGCCGGGTTTGCCTCTCCAGTCTAGCCGGATTGCAATGGGCAGGAAAAGAAACGGATGAGACAGACCTCATGCCAGGCTATGGCCCGCTCGGCTGCGGGAACAATGGACGCATCGTTGGCTAGAGAGCACCCTTCATCAGTCCACAGCACGCCGTCACATCCGTCCTTTCAAAGGCCTCTTCGAAGGACCGAAGAGCAAAAAGAAAGAGCAAAGCCGATTCCGAGACTTCATGATCACAGGGCCATCACACGCGGCTGCGCGAGCATCGCCAGGGTAGCCGTCTGCTTTCCCACCCCTCTCCTCCTTGCCTCCACGAGGTCGAAATTTCGGAGTTCGGTGATGGACAGGGGGTGGCAAGCTCAAGAACAAATTCCTCACATTGCAAATGTGCATCATGGGATCCTCCCTCCAGCCCTTTCGGCAAGTGATACTGCATGGAGCCGCATTGAGTGATTGGGGAGGAGGGGAGATGCCGAGAGTGGTAGTAGCGAAAAGTCGGTTGCTGAAAGACCGGGGACAAGTCCTCCATGATTCCAGCAGTGTGGTTGATCGGATGATCGCTAACGGAAAATGGAGCGAAACAGGAGCTTCAATTGGCCTGATTGACGAGGGAAAGCCAAACAACCTGAGCGACCTGAAAACACCCACACCCACCCCCCTTGGCAGCGAAGCTATTGACTTTCAGGCCGAAACATGGCGGGGAAAAGGTCTCCCCCACCATGGGGGATAGCGAGAGGTAGGATCCACGATCCAATTCCATCAGGGGTACAGGCCAAAAGCCGGTTTTGGGCCGCAGCCCTAGCACCTAGCGTTCAACGCTGTTGCAGATATCGGCACCAACTCCGCTCCCGGGAATCGAAAACGTCCTATCCTCTATTGCCGGTTCCTGGATCGGCGACAGCCTCCTTTTTGGGCCGCCAGGCCTGCCCAGGAAAGAATAAAGTCGACGCGCTTATATCGTATGTCATCAGGGCTCGAAAATTTTTCTTGTTGAGAATGTCCTGGAGAGTGTGTCGCGCTGACGGGAAGATACGCAGAAGGCTAGACTGCGTGACTGCGGCCCAGAGGTATCGCAATGTCGCAAGACGTACTTTTGACCAGTGTCGCAAATGCCCTGCATGCCCACATAGCTCGTCGCAGGCCCTCCAAGCTCCAGGGGCGACGGCGATGGCGTCACGTTACTACGAACTAGGTGGCCTTGCGCAGCAGGTAGTGTAAGTATACGCGGTGAGAGGGATCCGGATGGATGCCGGATCTTTTTGCTCGTCAGCCTGTCACATTTGCTATCGCACTCGTCGCACTCGCACTTGAACACCTCGGTTTTTTCTTGCCCACAGCGTCAGACTGGCACACTGAGACCGTATCCCGCATTCGTGCAAAACAACATATTCATAAAGTGTCCAATTAGGGCTCTGGGCCTGGATTATAGCGGCGGCGAACATTCACGTCAGAGTCGCATTGACAATAGCGTCTCTGAAACACGAACGCGAATCAACCATCCGATTATACTTCTCCAATGCGCTTCGTGTTCCGCAGCACCCGAGCAAACATTAAACGTGGTGTTGAACTAACGTGTAAAATAAGAGAGTATTTTTGGCCCGTCAGACGCTTTGGAGGGATTCACCACCATATGTACCACGAACCCCAGTTTCGTGGGGGACTGTGCCTGTGACCCTGTTTCCATGGTTCCTGTTCCTCGGTCACTGATAGCCTTTCTGCTTATCAACGGGAGAGGCCTGAGCAAGAGAACCAGCCATTTCCCATCACCAACGAGCCACCCACTACCACATTCCCATCCCAGCCAAGCAATAGTTTGTCGCAGCCTTTTCGGTCTGCTCGGTAGGTCAGTTACACAAGGTGAAACTCCGAAGTCCGGTGGCAGCCAGGTTCCAGCTCATATGGATGCGTGCATGAAATCTCTAGTCTGTAGCTAATAAGACATGGAGAGTATCGACGCCATTGAGCCTCAATTCCCCGTGAGTCTTGCTCACCGAGGAACCGTGTTCCCTAATCCGCCAGGTAGCGCACAGCCGCGCCACTGATGGATAACGAATGAGCCATTAGCAGCGGAGAGCGTATGCCAGTTGCCGCTCGACCAGCCGTGCTCCGTTGACTCACGCCGGGATTTGTCTCCAAGGCAATTGTAACATTGGGGGCTAGGCAAGGGTTCGGTGTAAGGTTGTAATAATGGAGGCGCCATCGGTCAGCCTCGCCGCCATTGCGAACCTCCTCAGCCGCCATATCCAAGAGCAAAAAAGCTAACGAGGCCTCTTCGAGGGTAGAGCGAAGCATCCGCATATTCTGGGTAATTGTTTTACGCGCGTTGGATCCCATGGCGTATATTTTCACAGGATTCCATCATGCTCACCCGGCAGCCTCTCGACCCGTCTCTGCTCCCAGTTATCGATGTCTTTCGCCGCGAGTCTCTGTAGGTGAGGGGGCTATGCGTCAGCCGTCATGTTTCTAGTGCAGACCAAACCAGACAAAGGCTCGACCAAGCCGCCACCAAGGCCACATCGTAATCGCTGATGGATGGTGCAAACTCACATAATATTCGTCCTTCATGTCGACCCTGCGGCCGGCCTTGCCCACGCCCAGCTCCTCGTCGCGTGTCATCTGCCGGACCCGGCGGTCGTGCTTCTCGTAGCGGATCGCAGTCGCGGGCGTTAGGATGAAGGAGCCGGCCACGATGATGGCCATGAAGGGCAGGCCAAACACCAGGAAGGGCTGCCTCGCCATCAGGGCGCGGTACTTGGCGGCGAAGGTGCCTGAGCTGGCCGACGAGGGGTACTTGCGGGTTTGGAAGACCCCCATTTCGAAGGTCCGGTTCGATCTCGCTGTGGGTAGGTTGCGATTGGATTGGTCGAGGAGTCCTGGTTTCGTCGTGGTTCATGGAAGAGCTCCAGCTTCTAGGCCAATGAGGAGCCTCAAGCTGCTGGTAGAAGCTAAAGTAGGCACAGCACGCTTGACACGTGATTTTATATTCAGGGTTAGGGTTTACTTTCTTGAAGCTTTTTTCCACACCAAGCAAGCACGACAGCTTGAAGTTACGGCTAGGTCATATGGACGAGCGGGAAAGCCTCAGTATTGATTAGACCGTGGTTTGTTTTCTATAATATTCAGCCGGGGTATTCCGATCCGTAACAACCTGAACGACTAAGCTCAAAAACCAAAATCCGGTATATTGTATATTTTTGCCCAGTTAACCTGTAACGTATGAGTTCATGTCCCCTACTAGATCAATCTTGAATAGTTCCACCTTTAAGAGAGTATTTATTAACTGTAGGCCATTTTAATAACTTTGAAATTGCTATCAGACCAGAATCGAGTCTGGCTTCTACTTGTAAATGAGCTGAAAAGCAATCACCACAGTATTTATCACAATCCCACGTATAATTATTTGTGTTGTTCTCGTGTTCCGAAGTGAATATCCTTGCCAAGCTTAATGGCATGTTAAAATGTGCAATCGGGACATAGTAGATGAACATACATATTTATGTTTTTTATTACACACAACAAGGACACCTATCCCTCGCCTATAAGCTGGACCTGGGCATCATCTTCTCTGCCTCGAGGTTTATCGCATTACCATATTTTCTTAGCGTAAAAGACATCTCTGTTGGATAATACTGGCGATTGACCATGTAGCTCAGCTTCCTAAAATCCCAATCTCGCACAAGATCCTACACAACTCGCGTACCTTGACAACAACATACTTGTTCAACTACCGCGTGCACCAACCTCCCCGACTGCACCGATGACTTCGAAATCCCCTCCCCCACCCACCTCAGCACCAAGATCATCTTCTCGAGCAGCTCCGGGTGGTGCTATGCTAAGGCGCTAGAGGACGCAGGGGTGGGTGTGAGAGCTGATGTTGTTCAGTGGTGGCCGCATACATTTGGCTGAAGTTGCCGCAACTGGCGAGGGCATTGAAGGCAGAGGAAGTGACGCTGAACGGTCGGGCTTGGGTTACAGAGTACGTATTGTTAGTCTTCATGAATGGGAAAGCCGAGCAGAACACAGGGCTAGATTCTCTGCGACGAATTATTGATGGGTTTGATTCTCCTGCAACCCCTGACCCGTTTCCGCTATCTACAATGCTAGAGTACACAAAGAAAACGAAAAGGTTGACGCGTCTAGAGTACCGAGAGGTCACCGAACTTCTCCTGTTGTGTGTATTAGCATATTCCGTTTGCCCTAATAGCAATGGTGGGGTGAAACGTGCCTTGTATCCCGGTACAGACCAGCGACCCTTGGAGACTAGCTTAGCGGTCTTCTCGTCGATGGAGGGCTCAGCCGCAGCCACCTCGTCCTAGAATTCCAGGTGATCAGCATGAAACAGCACCACGCCGACGCCGACAACAGGCTCATCCGTACCACAGTGAGATCCTCAAACGGCCTCGCGGTCTCAATGTTGGTGAGCGTCTTCTCCAAGTCCTTCAGCTCCAGGTCGACCTTCTGCTTGGTGGCCTCGGCATTGCGGATGGCCTCGACCTCAAAGGCTTCAATCGCCTTGAGCTGGCGGCTCAGATCGTAAGTGGCGGGCTTGAAGGCGGTGAAGCGCTTCTCGATCTCGTCAATGATGGCCTGGTTCTTGAGGACGCCGCGGTACTGGGAGAAGTCGACCTGGGTGGGGAGCTCCGACAGCTGCTGGATCTTGCGGCGAGCATCTTCGTTGCGCTTCTTGAAGGCCTGGAGACCTGTCACCGTCTGACCGCGCAGGCCGAGCGAAGAGGTGACTTTGGCCCAGTCGAGCTTGAGAGCTGCGCTTCGCTGTTGCGAGGGGAAAGAAAGCAAGAATTAGCTCAGCTTGGCCAAAATTGACGGCGACCGGTAGCCCGCATCGCAATTGACACCCCATCAATTCATCAAAGCATCATATCAATTCCAGACAAGCTCAATTGGTGAGGGTGTACTCACTGTGGCCATTTTTGCGGTGGTTTGAGGTGATCAAGGAGTGGAGAGACTGTTCGATGCTGTTGCTTGACTTTGGCAAAGTTGATGCAACGTCTGAGCCAGTCGCGAGATCCACATCACGTGGCACAGCACATGGGACGAATGTCGCCCGGACCAACCGAACGGACCAACCACAGCATGGACCCGATTTTGAATTTGATAGCACTGATACTGAAACCGCGGGGCACCTGAGCACAGCACTCTCCCAAGCATGGGACTCCTAGGTCAGGGACAATCTACCATAGCTCGACTGATGTTGGCATTTTCAAACCACGGAAGATCTGCGTGAGAGCAGCATAGAGCAACTCCCGATCATATTTGTCGCAAGTCGCTAGTACAATCCCAACACTCGTGTAATATCAAACGTACTTGGTTTAGTGACCATCGGCGTTTTTGCAGCCGCCCAAGTAGTATTCGTTTCTTGATTCCCATAACCTCCCATGCATCAAGACGTCATGTCAAATAGAGCAAATTGGCAGCCTGTGCTTTTGCTATGATCTCCGAAATCAGAAACTAATCAGATTTCCCGCGCTAAATGCTCAATGCCATGATTGAGTTGACTATGTCGTTATCGTTCTCCTTCAGGGCCTTGACAGCCTTTGTGCGAGAGACGTTGGCTTGTGTCATGACGAGTTCGATGTCTTTGTCCTCAATGCCGTCGGCATCGACTTCTTCGCCGTCCTCTTCCTCCTCCTCCTCCTTGTGGTCGTGGCTATGTCCAGCGTGGTCGTGGCTGTGGCCGGCGTGATCGTGATCGGCCGTCTGGCTGGCGAGCTGCTGAGCAGCAGCAGCCTGAGCGCTGGCGTTGAGATCCTCAATCTTGGCTTCACCAAAGACGCTACTCAACTGTTAGCATGCCGTTTTACGGACTAGGAGATCTCTGGGGGAAAGCAAAGCTAACTTACATATATGTGTTGCTGTTGGGCGACTTGTACACCTCGGGGTTGTTGATGACAAAGAGGATCTAGGCTCTCATATTAGCTTCGGTACATCAGATGCTTTCGGCAACAGCGCTGCATCGTAAATTCTTGCTAGGGGACGTACGTTCTTCGGGCGGCGAAGTGTGACACGGGTGATGCCGTGCACACGAGTAAGGTGGAGCTTCTCCATCGCCTTCCGCGCCTTCTTCTCGTTGCGAGAGTGGACTATGGCGGTCGAGCCGGCGGGGATGCTGGCATCGCCAGCTTCGACTTCGGACTCATCGCTGCTTTCATCATCGAGTTCCTCAACGGTGGCCTGCTTGACCTCCTCATCCGGAAGCTCCTCAATTCTTGGGTTGGCCATTGTGAATGGCTGGCGAATGAACAGGTTAGCTTCCTCGGTCGCGCACAAAATTTCGATCAGTAGTCAAGCTGCGGATGACCAAAGAGTTGTCTCAAATGGCCAGGAGAAGGGAAATATGAATCAACGCTCGATGAAACTTACATTGACGTGGGAAATGCCGCTAATGTCTGGGTGCGGGGGGTGAAGCTGTCGAGAGGCGTGGTGGGAAGAAAAAGTTCAGATCCAAATTTCAGTGATAGGGCTTGACGGCAGCGGACGCTTTCTGGTGGCGCCAGTCCCAATCAGGCAATCGGGTACTTGTGGCTTGGTGCATCCAAAGGTCAAACCGCCCCAACATCGACATGGGCGTTTCCATACCGCTGCTGTATTGTCCACATGTTCAAGGGGGAAGAGGAAAACAAGGCACCTGAGACATCATTCAACATTCATAGTTTCACGGATTACGCAGTTGGTATTTTGGCCATTTTTGCTTTGGTCTAGCTCTGTGGATGTATTGTCTCACAGGGGACCAAAAATGGGCGGAGATGTGGGCTTAATTTCGCATTTCCCATATGACGCCGGTCACCTTTGATGATGTGACATACAGGTCTTCCGAAATTGACGCAAAGAGAATCCAGCAACCCTAGTGCCGATGTTCATGCAGACCGCCTCAGAATAACCTGCTCCCCAAGAACCGATGCCGACCAAACGCTACCCCTTCCTGCTGTCCTGCACCTATGCCGAGGCCTTGATCTTGGCCAGCGCCTTGCGCTCCTCGAAACGTCTCTGCTTCTTCAACCGCATGACTTTGAATCGGTCGAAGTCGGTAAGCGATCTGCGGCGCTCCTGTTGCAGCTGCTTCTTTGCCCAGCTGCCCTCCTTCCACTTGGCGTCGATCTCGGCCGTCTCCCAGGCCTTCTTGACGGTGCCGGACCGGGCACCACGGGGGAGCTTCGCGATAACAAGCGGTGTGAGGAGAGTGTTGGAGAGCGAGACGGTGCCACGGGGAGTGGCGAGCTTAGGGTCGGATGAGGGTCCGTCGACGAGAGCCTACAATGCGATCCAGTTTAGTTTCCCAGTCCTCCCAAACTTGATGACTTCATCGGCAACATACACGCTTGTGGTCGATGATCTCGACGATGGCGGCGAGGGTGCCGTTCTCGAGCTTCAGCACGCGGCCCACCTCCACGCTGCGCCATGAGCTGGATCCGATCTTGATTTCGGCCATTTTGTCGACTTCTGAGGGCGGGGATGGGTCAGCGATTGAACTTCAAGTTTGTGCACGCAAAATCGCGACCTTTCAAGAAAGTAACTTCGATTGGCCGTGGAGGTGTTCAAGCGTGCTTAGGGGGGGAGGGGATATTTTGCCTACCTTTGATGCTTGTTACGAGGCCGTCAAAGATTCCAAGTCTTGCCCATGCATCGATATCTTGACCAAATTTTGTTGTGCGCGTTTGGTAATTGGCAGGGCTCGTGGAAAATTGGCGGAAAAAGTGGCTCCGGTTCCGGTTCTAGCTACACATTAAGGCGGGGCGAGGATTTGCTGTGGCTCAGCCATCAAAAATGTATATGCCCAGCCACTGGGTTGTTACATCCCTTTTCCCCACAATTATTTTCTTCCCCCTTTCACAACACTTCAAATCTCTCCAAAGCACAGGCCCCGTCAACACTTCTACCTACCATGTGGATGCTATCGTAAGCTTTCACTTCCAGCGATACACCGAATCATGATAACTCATTGCGTTTTTGGCTCGCGTACTTATTTAATGCCTGACTGTCAAGCCGGTATTGTGGTCACCAGAAATCACATCTCCTAAACTTGAAATGCCCGCAACTTTTTGCAGACTGGGGCTTTCTCGCAACGTGCTCTAAGACCGCATGCCAATTCTCATCCAGAACGTCATGAAATTCGTTACTTGCGTGATCCCAGCTACAAACACTAGGTTTCATAATATTTACTGGGGCTCTTGATACACTGCGGCGCGACTTGTCAGACTTTCACAACAACAGAATTCGACCTGAGGTCATATGCAAGGGCGAAGCAGCGTCGTAGGTTGCCAAGGGGAAATGTGGTTCAAGTAACCAGCCTCGCGGGGTGCTTCTTGCGTCAAGTCAGAGAATCCTGACTTTTACTCCTGCGGTTGTTGCTCCCCGGTTCGTGTAGTTTCTTCCCAGCTGCCGATGAGTTCAGAGCAAAGGTCGGGTTGGACTCTAGCCAATAGGCCAAGCTGTTCTACCAAGATGCGGCTGTCTACTAATCCGATGGTTGGAAGGCCTCGGCGTATGATACACTGGTCGTTCATTCTAAGTCAGTGTCTACTTAGACTAGCCTTTTCCCATCTGGTGCGACCTAACCCACCGATCCTAGCCAGAGATCCATAAATTGAATTGAACGCTGCGCAAGTTCAGCGCAACTACCTACGTACGTATGGCTGGCTCCGTTGCACAGAGGCGCCATACCAAAACGCAGCGACACAGCAACACAAGGGCTTCTCCACCATAGCTGGCGGAGGGATAGATGCCGGCGTGAGAACGGAATGCTCATTGGCAGCCGTCGACTTATCAAAGCCTTGAACGATCAAATATCGCACGGGGAGGAGTCGAATGGTATCCCAAACCGGGAGCAGCCATTTGATCCCTTCGTTTCGTCATCCTCCTTCCTGGGCTGCCTCAACTGGAAGCCTACCCCGAATGCTCGGCTTTGGGCTTAATACATCTCACTGAGCAAGGATTTATCAACAATATATCCTGCTCGCTCAAGCCAGCTTCTCTCAATCCACAACACCAAGACAGAACGAAGATTGTCCACCATGGACGAACCAACGAGCTTACAGGCGTCTGACATTGTTTTTGTGGAGGCCACACCAGAACAACGGCGGCTCTCTTGGGCGCTAAACGCCGAGTCGTGGGCACCACCGCTATCCACCAGTGACTACATTGCACGCGAAGAACACTTATCTCTACAAGGGCTCTCAAAAGATGGACGGTGCAGATATTGGGTCGTTTACCTTAGAGGGCATCCGCAGAAAATAATCGCCAGCTGTGAGAGCACACGCCAGACGGTCCTCATCTCCGAGAACGGGACTTCCAGGGAAGGCTACGGATACAGCATCGCCAGTGTCTACACGAATCCGGCTTATCGTCGCCGAGGGATGGCTGCTATCATGTTGCAGAAAGTACAAGAGCAAATAGACCGGGGAAGCGACTGCAGCGTCCTCTACAGCGACATCGGCCGAAGCTATTATGCGAATCTTAGCTGGTTGGTGTTTTCGAGCCAGCAAGCCGTCCTTGGGTTGGCGGAGCAGGGAAATGGAACGGCGGATTCGGCCTTTGCCCCGAGTCAGCCTTCCCGGACACGATACCTAAGCCTCACGCAGCTGTTTGATTTATGTGAAGTAGACGAGTTGTTTCTTAGCACTCGTTTTGATGGGTTTCCTGCATACGGAAAGACACGCAGTGCCTTCCTACCTAGCTTTGCGCAAATATCGTGGCAACTGGCACGAGAAGACTTTATGGCCGAGAAGCTTCTGGGGAGGTCGCCGCAGAACAAGGGTGCCATTGCAGACAATGGCAGATCTTAGATATATTGGGTCATGATTGTCGGGCCAAGAAGCTAAATGTGCTGCGCATCGTCCGTGTTATGGATCCAACGGCGGAGCAGCGCATTGATGATGTCAAAGTCCTCCTGGAGGCGGCACTGGCCGAAGCGAGTGCTTGGGGAATGTCAGAGGTGGTTGTATGGAATCCTGATGAAGAAACTACTATGGGGTCCAAAGCAGTAGGGAATACACACCTAGATGTCGTAAAGGTCTTCTTCAATGAACGGACGGAGGGAAGCATACCTAGTTTCCGATGGGCGGGAGGAAAGGACATAAAAAATACTCTTTGGGAGGACAACTTCTCTTACGGTTGGTGTTGAGTGTCCTTGAGGGCTTAGTATGCAACAGTCGAACTGGTGTGCATGGTGTTGACCCCGGTGAGTATAGCATTCCAAGCAGCATATCTACACTTCATGTCCATTCAATTAACTGCCTCACCCGTGATAACGCTTGCTTCTTGTGTCCCCGGAGCCCCTGAGAAAGTATCTAATACTTAGTTATCGTATTGATACTATGGGCCATTCAAATAAAGCATTCGGACGCTGCTTGACTCAATCAGGTAGTAAATTTGTTGTGCTGCTGTTGACCCTCGGTATTGCTGGTGTGCTGAAATCACAACTCTGAGGTGGTACAGGCGGATGACCCTCGAAAAATCTTGGAGATTGAATCCTAGTCACCGGTAATTCGGTTGAGAGATCCACGCCTGCGCGGTGTTCCGACTAACGTTGAAAGAAAGAAAGCGCTCTCATCACGTGGATTTCACCAGCCCTGTATGTTGAGGCGTTGGCAGGGATGGACAAATGCTGGAGCAATGGAGCTGCCTGTCAAAACCCACTTGTTTGGGAGCGTTTCCGTCGCCACCCTATGGGGGTATGGTATGTAACCCCTGCGCTCGAGCCACTTTAGATAGCGGCTCCCGTGTCCAAATTTGACCACGGCCAAGCCAATCGGCCAATCGACAATCGTGTCAAACAATCGACTCGCCCATCGCCTACATCACTGTTATCGCGCATCATGGCCTGAGCGACAGCGACATTGGAGAGATATGTACGAGTAACGAAGATGCCAATGCACGACTGACGGACCCGCCGACACAATGCCCCTCCAGCTGATCAATACCACCGTCCTGGGCGGCCGAGACCACTCGCTGCTCTCGCCTTCCGATTACGATGGCGATGCTGCCTCGATACGCAGCGATCAAGACACCGACAGCGACGACGATGAGCGTCAGATACGCGCCCGTAATAGCCGCGAGCTGTTGGCACATGACCGGCTGGTGCTGATGGAGGAGGAAGAGCTGGACCAGCTGGTAACCGAGACACGGAGGCGACAAGAGCGCGAGCGGAGAGGCTCTAATCTCCCTATTCCAAACCCTCTGCGGCTCTTCTCCCGCACCATGAGTAATGGGTCTTTGTCGAGATCGAGGAGCCCGTCTGCCCAGCCTCTAGGATCGCCTCCGGAAGATTTTGCTTCTGAGAAGCGCGGTCTCCGGAGAGCAAGGAGGAAAGCAAAAAAGGACCGGCTGCTCGCCGTGGCACAACATGGAGAGGATGGGGAATTGATGTATGAGATGGAGGAGGGTGGGATGAAAGAGGGCAGTTCGACAGGCGAGAGTAGTGATCGGGATGACAGCGATGAGGTTGACAGGAAGGGGCTTCTGCACCTGGCGGATGTCAAAGCGAAGAGGGCTCAAAGCTGGCGTCGCTGGATACTGATATATTCAATAATCGGTGTCGCTTTTGCTATTCTGGTTATGCTTGCCTGGAAGCTATCAATCGAGCGCAAGAGGGGCCCCCACCGCACCACTCCGTGGCTGAGCAACGGGACTGCCATATTCGCCCCGACTACTATCCTCATCAGCCTTGACGGATTTCGTGCGGACTTTCTCAACAGGGGGTTGACACCAAGACTGTCGGCTTTCATCAAGGAGGGTGTCTCGCCGTTGTTCATGCTTCCATCGTTCCCCAGCGTCACCTTTCCCAACCACTACACGATTGCAACTGGGCTCTATCCAGAGTCACATGGTGTCGTGGGTAACACCTTCTATGACCCCATGCTTCAGGAGGAGTTTTATTACACCGACCCATCTAGGAGCTTGGATCCTAAATGGTGGATGGGAGAACCGTTCTGGGTCACTGCCCAGAAGCAAGGGCTCAAAACTGCGATCCACATGTGGCCTGGAAGTGAAGCGCATGTGCTACACACTGAGCCTACTTACATGGATAGGTTCAACGGGAAAGAGAAGCTTTCAAAGAAAGTCAACCGGATCCTGGAGTTCCTCGACATGCCGGATTCTGAGCGCCCTCAAGTCATCGCAGCATACGTGCCTAACGTTGACTCAGATGGGCACAAGTACGGACCTAACAGCACCGAGATTAGAGACACCATCCGGAAGACTGACAATATGCTTGATCAACTCTTCAAGGGCTTGAAGGAGCGGACTTTGACCGACATTGTCAATGTCATTGTCGTATCGGACCACGGAATGGCAACGACGGATACATCACGCCTCGTCCAACTCGAGGACATTGTGGATGTTAGCAGGATATCGCACACAGACGGATGGCCGTTGGTGGGCCTACGGCCCAATAATCCCGATGCCCTGCAGAGCATCTACGAGGAGGTAGTTGAGAAGACCAAAGATAACCCGAACCTAGATGTATATCTTCGGGATGTGAACATGCCGGAGAGATACCATTTTTCGCGAAACGAACGGATCGCTCCTTTATGGGTGGTGCCAAAGACAGGTTGGGCTTTGGTGAAGAAGGGAGAGATGGACCTGAAAGAGGCGCAAGCCAAAGGGGTTGTATACCATCCACGTGGACTCCATGGTTACGATCACGAGCACCCTCTGATGAGGGCCATCTTCGTTGCCCGGGGCCCGGCATTTCCCCACCAGCCAAACAGCAGGGTTGAAGTCTTCCGTAAGTTTGCGCCTGCGCCGTCCAGACCGTCCAGACCGTTATCCTGGTATACTAACCGTGTGATAGAAAACATTGAAATCTTCAACTTACTGTGCGACTCGGTCGGTATTTCCCCACCACCTAACAACGGGACACTGCGGCTTCCTTTGAAGCCGATCGGGCTCCACAGTGACCCGGGTACGACGCTGGATGACCCGGCAGATCCTCCGGCGGCGGGAACGGCCACGCCATCTTCCATCCCGTCATTAGCTACCACGTCACTCTCAGAACCAGCAAAGTCACTCGTTGTAGACCCCGTGGCAACTACTAGTGTTGCTAGTGCTAGTTCGGCGGCCACTCCATCAAAAACCCTGGCCATCGACCCACCCAAACCGCAACCCACTGGGCAGGCCCCAGATGGAGACGAGGGTAGCGACGATGACGATGGTAAGAAGGGCCTGGACAACGTTGCGTCGGCTGTGCATAACTTTTGGGATTGGTTCACTGGAAAGGTAGACGAATGGTGGGGCAAGGTCAAGGGCTCTGGCAAGGACCCGGAGAACTCCTCAGCGTAAACTCCGGCATCATGTATATACTCAAGTATACCCCGTAAGGAATCTCATATTCCATTCGTGCCAACTAGCTGCCTTGAATATGATGTCTCACGTGAGCGAATCCTGGTGTGAAAGGTTGGGGGGTTGCACAACACTTGCTTGCGGCTGTTATTTCGTTGGGCCGGAATGGTGTTTCAAGTCGTTTGGTCATTTTTTTGAATTCACTGGATAGTATCGAATTGTAGTGCATGCCTCTTGATCAGGTCACTAGCAAACGTGCTGAGCCTCTGGCGACACCAGGCGTAAATTTTCGCAGCTTTGGATTGTTTGGTCCCAAAGTGATGAGTAATGTCTTAGATCTGGTGCTTCGCTTTGGCAGTCACGACAGCATTTAGGCTCCCAGGTTCCTCACCACCTCCACTGCCAACTACCCCATCAGCGGCAGCCAGCCTGGGCGTTCTGTGGTTGGGGTTTTTGAGCGCAGGGAACAGTGCAGGGCAGATCCCGGTTACATCATCCAGCACGCGGGGTCTTGCAGGGGTTGAAGGTAGTGGGAAAGGTGGGGTTTGCAGACGCGTGCGACTGGGAGAACAAACGCGCCCTGGGGGTCGTCGCAGTGAGAAGCCTCGGTCGGGACTTGGGGTGTTGAGTTGGCCACTGGTTTGGATGGATTTTCTAATGAGTGTGGCGGAAATCCCCGGCCATAACTAAGAACTAAACAAGACGCGATTCTTACCTCTCGTTGAGATCAGGAAAACCTTGATCCTGGCACGCACCAAGGAAAGCGAGCAAGCAAAAAGCAAATTGCCCCACTCTGTGCGAGGCCCCAAAACGGCAATCGCGACAGACCTCGACTGCCAAACCACCGTGTCACCGTCACAGAACCTCTGAGAAGGTGCTTCTTGACTTTTGTTCCACACAAGTCACTTTTTTCTTTAGTTGCCCTGCTCTGGAGCCTGGAGCCTCGCGGCAATCGTCTCTCACAGTTCTCGGGCGAGGAAGCCAACTCACAAAGCAGTGCCACACAGCCTTTGAAATCAGCACATTCCTGTCCAACAACGCAAGTCGTAGCCAATTGTTTTCGGCAAGGCGATCCCGCTGCCTTTTGCCTCTCTGGTTGCCTCTCGTGTTCTCTTTCCTCCCACAACTTCTGTCCGTGCCATGCGACCGGCAACATGACATCGACCGGCCCAACATCTATGCCCGCGACTAGGCTGTCTGGGAATCAGGTTGATTCGAACCGAATTGAAGATATCGAGGACAAGTTATCCATGTCAAAAGGCATGCTGCAGTCGCTTGTGGAGAACCCACCGCGACCTCACAGCCTGGCGCGGATAAGTGAACTCAAACACACCATTGCCGAGCTCCAGAAACAGCTCGCAGGTGCTGGCCGTGGCCAAATCAGAGGTGAGCGATTCCCCCTCTCCCCCCCACCCCCAGCTTTCTTTGCTTCTTTTACTCATTATTTACACTGTATTAGCTCCTGGTACCGGCTCAGCTTCCGCGACAAGCATGTCGAGCAGACCCGGCAACCTGGGAGGTAGGGATTTGAGAACACACTTTCCTCGCGCTGCACACGCTGTCACTTGTACTGCGAGACTAACGACCTTTGAAGGACACCACCAGGTGCGACCCTCTTCGAGTTTAGCAATCATGTCAAGCCCGGGCAACTCGAGAGCGGGCACACCGTCTCAGCAGCGGAAGCGTTCGTTTGGCAGCTCGCACCTTGACGGTGCTGCGACTGGTCGTGTCGATGTCAAGTCACAGCGATCCACTCCGAGTCCGTGGGACACCTCCGCCGCGACCCCGCAAACCAACTTCACGGATGAAGACCCCTTTGGGAATGTCATTGACCTTACTGGGTATGTCTGCTCGCTTCTGGCTATTCTCACACAAACCTGTGGCACTTCGCAGACTGCTCTACCCCGACGCCCATCTGATTAACGATACATGGAAGCTGATATCTTGAAAACAGGGATGATGATGTCTTCTGGACCTCGATTAGAAAGAAGCAGGCAGACGAGGCAGAACGCCTTCGCCGTAACAAGGCATTGGCAGACTCAGATGGAGCATATGCAAAGCAGCTGTCAAGATCCGTTTCTGGATCAGGTTGGCCTCAAGCTCAAAACGCCTCGTTCGGTCAACCTTCTCGGCTTACGAACAACAATGCTTTCGACCGAATCATTGGCCGCTCTCAGTCAAGCCAGCAACCAAGTTATCTGGGCGTACCAAGTATCAAACCGGATCACGGCCTCGCAAATGCGTCAGGCAGACCTCGACGGCATCTCGATGCCAGAGATCAAAAGGCTTACCTCCCCGGGCACACGCACACAACCGTGCACACAACCCAGAGCCTTGTCAAGTCTGAGCCTACAAATGGACACCCGATGAGAGCTGACGCTAAGCCCGAGCCATCGAACGGGTACTCATTTTCGAGCAGCGCCAACATCAAGGCCGAGCCCCCCAAGAAGTTTATACTACCGGGACTACCGGGATCGTTTGTTGACTCGGATGATGACTCCGAGGGCGGTGGTAGCTATCACTCGTCAGTCAGCCGACATCATTCGGGGGGTACTCCTCGGCCCGCACCGCCATCAAACATGACGCTACCTCAGCGTCCAGCCGGTCTCGGATCCAACGAGGCGTCTCAGTACCCAGTTGGTGTTCCTTCTCTTGACCTAGCCCGTCAATCGGCTTTGGCTGGCCAGGCTTCCGGGTACCCTTATACCATGTCTTCGGTTCCATATGGCCATTACGGGAACTCGATAGACCTGACATCGCCCTTCCCGTCTCATGGTTACCAATCGACCTCAAGCATCCACCGACCGGGTTATGTGCATAATGGCAACTACTACGGTCAGCCTCCGCTTGGTACGACTATTAATCACGTCAAGGGCTTCGACTTCGACACCATGTTGGACGCACACGGGAATCCTCTCAACCCTCGCCTTCACAGCGTAATCCACGACTATCTGGAAGACCCGAGGAAGACCGAGGAAGAAATTCAGGAACTGCTGTCAAATATTCGGCCGGATATGGATATTCCGGTAGAAGAGCGGGGCGAGACGCCCGAGGCGCTCAGATACTCACTGTACGTGCATCAGCAACTCGCACTGAAGTGGATGGTTACTATGGAGGAGGGGACGAACAAGGGCGGGATCTTGGCCGACGACATGGGCCTTGGCAAAACAATCTCGACATTGGCGTTAATGGTGACCCAAAAGGCCTCTTCAGGCGTCAAGGTATTTCAACTATTTCCTGCACCGAGCCTGCCATTTGAAGAGCAATAGATGCTGACCTATATGTAGACCAACCTGATCATCGGCCCAGTTGCACTTATCAAACAATGGGAGCTCGAGATCAAGAAGAAGCTGAAGCCGTCTCATAAGTTGAGCGTCTACCTCCTTCATCAACGAAAGAAAGTAACCTACCAACATTTGAAGAATTATGATGTCGTTCTCACAACATACGGATCCGTGGCTTCGGAGTGGAGACAATACAATCAACACGTCGATCAGAGAATCGGTTCGATTGGCTACGATCCTCTAAAAGACGAGGAGCTCCAGCGGAAGTGTCCAGTCGTTCACCCCCGCAATAAGTTTCACCGCATCATCCTCGACGAAGCTCAGTGCATCAAGAACAAAGATACCCAGTCTTCCCGAGGTGTTCACCAAATCGAGGCTACCTACCGATGGTGTCTAACTGGCACCCCGATGATGAATGGCGTGTCAGAACTGTATCCGCTGATACGGTTCTTGCGGATCAAGCCGTATTGTGACGTCAAGCAATTCTCACAAGCCTTCAAGAGTCTAACGTCAAAAACCAAGTCTGCGGACTACCAACGAGACGGCGCCATGAAAAAGTTGCAAGCTGTTCTGAAGGCCACGATGTTGAGACGAATGAAGAGTTCTGAAATTGATGGCAAGCCAATCTTGGTGCTGCCACCGAAGACGGAGCTCGAAGATTACGTGGTGTTCTCTGAGGATGAGCTCAGCTTCTACAAAGATCTCGAGGCAAGGTCTCAGGTCCAACTCAACAAGTATCTCCGTGCAGGCACGGTGGGAAAGAACTACTCTAACATCCTTGTTCTCCTTCTGCGTCTTCGTCAGGCATGCTGTCATCCTCATCTTATGGATTTTGAGTGTGTCGCTGCCAACGATGTATCCGAAGATCAAATGTTGAACCTTGCAAAGAGCCTTGAGCTTTGTGTTGTTGACCGCATCAAGTCGATTGAGGCCTTTGAGTGCCCAATATGCTATGATGCTGTCGAAGACCCTACTCTCATAGTTCCCTGCGGGCACGACACGTGCTCGGAATGTTTCGCTTCACTCACAGACAGCGCAGCCCAGGGCAACATCAGGTCCGGTAACGAGAACGTCTCGGCTAAGTGCCCAGTCTGCCGTGGTGGAGTTGAGTCTTCCAAGGTGATAAGCTACACAGCCTTCCAGAAGGTGCACATGCCGGAGAGAGTCCGGGATGAGGCGTCTAATGGAGTTGGCGACTTGGCTGAGAGCTCAACCGACGATGAACCAGACGCAGATTCTGACTCTGGTTTCGACGATGACGACGATGATGCAAGCTCAATTGGTAGCCTCAAAGACTTCATCGTTGACGATGACAGTATCGATGACGACGTGGAAGAGGAAGATGTCAAGGATGATGACACCAAGGACAACATCAAGAACGACTTCAAGGCCGAAAATGACATCGACGAAGAAGTCGAGATTGATGCTGAGATTGACGCCAAGCTGGCAGCAGTTGTCAACCTCAAAAACGAGAAGAAGGCAAAGGAGAAGAAGGTGAAGAAAGAGAAGAAAAAGCAGACGAAGCTGACGAAGCTGATGAAGCCGAAGACCGAGAAAAAGGCTGGGAAGAAAGGCAAAGGCAAAGCCGAAAAGGTTGAACCTCATATGCTCGGCACGCTTCGTCATGAGGCCAGCAAAAACAAAGAGGCACGCCGCCGCTACATGCACTACCTTCGAGACAACTGGGAGGACTCGGCCAAGGTCACCCAGGTAATCGAACTCCTCAAACAGATTCAGGAGACGGATGAAAAGACCATTATCTTTTCCCAATGGACGTCCCTCCTTGACCTCATTGAGTCCCAGGTCAGGTACAAACTGGGAATCAAGTACTGCCGCTACACGGGCGGCATGTCTCGTCCCCAGCGTGACGAAGCGGTAGTGGACTTCGTCGAGAACCCTCGGAACAAGGTGATGCTCGTGTCTCTGCGTGCAGGCAACGCTGGCCTAAACCTGACTGTTGCTTCTCGCGTTATTATCTGCGATCCCTTTTGGAACCCCTACATCGAGATGCAGGCTGTTGATCGCGCCCATCGGATTGGACAGCAGAAGGAGGTCAAGGTTCACCGTATTCTTGTGAGGGAGACCGTCGAGGATCGTATCCTTGCTTTGCAAGAGGGGAAACGGAAGCTTGTTGAGGCTGCGCTCGACGAAGGCCAGTTGAGTAACGTCGGAAGACTTAGCGAGAATGAGCTTCGGTACTTGTTCGGTGTTCAAGCTCGTCCTAACCGCCACTGATGTGGACTTTGTCCCTCGAGACCTTGGACGTTTTGGAGTCATTCTGCCTTGGCGCTCATGGCACATGAAGCTGTCGACCTGGCGGCCCTGCTGCACTACCGGTACATCTACGATTACATCTCGGTTCTGCTGCTAGCCCTTGTGGGGGTTTCTCTGTTACATGTATCTCACGGGTCAGTTTTGCCCTCGACCTTCTTTCCGACAACCGGGCTGTATTTATCACCAGCTTCCCCTTTGTACGTCATTTCTCGAGGTCGGAAGGTGTGGGTCGGTTCCTTCAAGCGAACTCTCGGTATAGACGGCTCGGCAAGACGTTGCTTCGCGGCAGATAACAGATATATGGGAAAAGACTGGCTTGCATCAGGCTATGGGTGGGGTTATGATTTGATATTTTAGCATGATGGAGTTAAGGTGTATCAACCACTTAGATGGAGAAAAAGCGGAAGGCGTTTTGCAACCTATCTGATTTTGAGATATCTCTTTACCTCTTCCCACCAGAATGGCAATCTCGCCATTCGTGGGAGGCGAGACGAAAGGACAGCACGGTTGCTGGATGTGTATTACTTTTGATGTACAGAAGCAGTACCATTGTACCATCTCGGCACTGGCCTCTTGGGCTGAGGGCATGATCACGGCACGAATTTTGAGGGCGACTGCTGTAAAGACGTGGCGTCCGATTGCAGTCAAGGTACCATAGATCATGAAATAATAATTTTGTCAGCTGGCATGCCTCGTGATATCGATGTCGATTTATCATTCAGTACTTCCTCGGCTTTTATACGACGGGTGCTTCACGGTTGGCGCTTGAGCATGTCAACATGTCAACATGTCATGTTATATGCCAAGTCGCGGGCCCAAGCCCTGAAGGCACCCAACTTTGCGAACACGAGCAAGTTGCATTTTGTACTAGCGACTCGGACAGAGCCGTAAGGGGGTGGTGGCAAGTGTCTTGTGTACCGCGATCACACCGCACTCTTGCAAGCACTCTCCCCCTGTCCGTAGTTTCTATCTAAAAGACCCATTGGATGCGCCCGTCCTGCTTCCATTTCCACAGACAAGATGAAAAATGTGACGATATTGCAGCTTCACAGTCCAAGACAGGGGTTGGTTGACGCGACAGGACAGGGAGCTGGCCTGCATGCTTCGGCTGCTCTCAGGGCGCGTTTTATAAGTGACCTGGGGAAATATGCTTTCCCGAGCTTTGAGCTTACATATCTGCTTACAGAGAGCCGAGAAGCCTGGTATCGGGTGCGCTAACCCCTGCCCGCCCTACGCCCCTTTTTATTTCTGGGCGCGGGTTGGTTGTTGCGGCTTCGATTGGATCGCCATCTTGGCGGCCGCGCTTGTTAGTGCTTACCGTCCCTTGTTTGTGATGCGACACAGCCAAGATGAACAATATACGACATACCTAATCTAGAAATTTTGCATTTTGATTGTCATGAGAAGAAACTCCCCGCTAGGTAATCTAACAAAACATAGAAAACTTGTAACAAGTAGATTCAATGTCTAACTCTGCATATAGAAAAAAAGGGATCCAAGACGTGAGGAGCTTGACTCCTTTCAACCAATGCAACAAGAATAGGGGCCATGGGTGACGCCGCGGTGATCCATGAAAATACGTCGGTATCCTGCTTCTGCTGGTGCTTGTTTCCCGGTTCGCATTTTGGAACCGTCTTGGATTCGAATCGTGACATTACCCTCCAATTAAGGTGGTTTCTCTCCTCATTGCGTTCTCGTTCCTAGCATCTGCAATAGAGGACTCCCCGGGCTTCCATCCTCCAGCCCGCGCTCCCCGAGTCATGAGGCCTGATGTCTCTGCCCATCCCCCACCAGTTCGTGAGAGTACGTCTGGTCAGGTAGCTCGTACATTGGTCGTGGCGCTTCCATTTCCATCGGACGAACGGGGGCGTCGAGTTGGTGAGTTCCGTAGTTCGGCGCGTACTGCGGCACCGGCGGCGGGCTATCCTTCTTCTCCCATCTGTAGTTGTCGTATCCTGCCGCGCCGGGCTGGAGGTCTGCGAGCTCGCCGTACGGCGGCACAGGTGTATCTGGGTCAAGAGTTGCTGCCGTAGGCTCGGTATTGTTTCTCCGTCGTCGAATCACGAGGAAGGCTGCGCCGATTGCGCCGAGGGCAAGGACGCCGAGTGTGACCCCAATTCCGACTCCTGCTTTGGCACCGGACGAGAGGCCGGCTGTACCTGCGGCGGCCGCGGCGGCCGTGGCGGAGGTCGAGGACGTTGCTATGGAGGTCGGTATCGGGGACGAAGGGGTTTGAGTCGTCACGACCGCCTGGGGTTTTGAAACTGTTGTCCATGCCTTCCATGCACCGTTCTCATACTTGATCTCGGCAAGACTACCTTTCACAAAGTAGTAGATGCGGACCATGCTACTCTTGAACTCGCTTGCCACGCCAAACTCTGCGTTTGGGGTATCTGCCTGCGGCCAAAATGCGTTGGACTGGTTGGCCTGCTTTCCCCAAACCCAGTTTTTATTAGCAACTGAGTAGAGGGTACTGTCATTGCCAATGTACCTGTCTTGGTGGTTAGCCTTCTCCCAAGTGCTTCAAAATGGTGGCATGTTGCCGGGCCTGGTTATCATCTCACCACACAGAGCGCGTGTACGCAGAGTCAATAGTAACGGCCAAAGACTTAGGCGTGCCAGTATATGCGTTCAGGGTAAAGTTAGTAGCGGTGGTCTCGTTGAGGGCAATCGAAGTTGCGTTTGTGTCTTGCGTAGTAAGATTTCCCTCTAGCGGGTGCGGAAAAGTTGCTGTTGGCAGGTGTTAGAATTAAGCGTGCACTTTCATGCTCATTATCCTTGCAGATATCGGGAGACTCACTGATGCGCCAGGTCTCGTCCTGGTAGTATCTCGCAGCCTCCATGTTCTGCTCGTCCCGGGCGTTGACGATAGTGATGTTTTCCTTACCCGTGAACGCGGCGCCGATGGCAGGTGAGATTTGTGGATCGTGGGAGATGATGCCTCGGTACTGCCAGCCCGAGTCCTGGGTGTAGCCAATCTCATTGATCAACATGTCCTCGTCGTGATAGTAAACTCGGTAACCACCCGTCGCGCCGAGCAGAACTACGGACAGGCCGGTGTTGTTGTGAATCGAGGGCGCGTCATCACTAATGACCCAATTTCCTTGGCTCTTGAACAGGCCTGTAGCCATGTTACATTCAAACAAAGCATTGCAGAGGCTATTGTCTTTGTTCACGTAGAAAACGGATGCACTGGTAGCGGTGTCAGCACATATCAACTCCTCCCAATGTCCCCGGTCGGCGGGGGACACCCACATAGTCGTCAACTCATTCCAGTACCCGGTTCCTGCCAATGGGGTGCCAGTCTTTGGTTTGTAGTTCAACAGTAGCTCGCTGCCGTCAGTAGGAGAGTAGAACGGAGTGTTGAAGGCGTTGCAGGTGCTATGCCGGATGGCATCTGTCGTCGTGTTCTGTAGGATAATTTGTGGGCCGATGCCATTCCACCACGCAGCAATAGCGGCCTGGCATGGCGAGACAGCGGCGGCCAGAAGCAGCAGAGCCGCCGGAATTTTCGACGCCATGATGAAAACCAGCCCAGTTTTTTTCAGTTGTTTTCTTTCTCCCTACTATCGGGATATCGAGATGTGAGTTGAGACTGTTTTCCGAGTGAAATACACCTATCCAACGGCAAGTCGACAAGAAGACAGAATAAGAAAAAAAGATCAACGTCAAGATCAAACAGCCAGCAGACTCGAGGTCCCTTGGAAGCTTCACACCATCAAGGAAACACGACCTGCGTCTGGCGACAGGTATCTGCTGAGGGAAAATAAACGAGGGACAAGCAGCAAGGGGGGGAGAGAACAAGAACAAAAGCGGAGAAAGAGTGACGGAATGAGTGGACGTGCTACGAAGTAAAAGGTGCGGGAGAAGGTGAAGGGGGTGAGGTGTGAGATACGCGGGAGCTTGTGTGAGATGTTTTCCTGTCCCACCGTCCCACCGTCCCATTGTCCCACCACCCCCCCCCCCCCGTCAAAGAAGACTGCGGCTCTCCGCAGCCCCCGCTACTTGGTGGTGCTGTACCTCCCATGCCTTAGGGCTGCACAGCACCATGGCACTGGTGGCTGATGGAGTACCCTGCTACCTACCAAGGAGGTAGGTGGAGGTGTGGTCGCCTGCTAGGGCCTGCTGAGGAAGCTGAGGCATTGCTGCTGACGGGATACCAAGCATCCCCGGGCCACGCTGGCAACGACGTTCATCATGTCAGTTCCATAACCATTGGGCTGCCATTCGCGACTGCCCCTGTCCGCTCCACTGTCCCACCGTTGCAGCCCTTGCCTTCTTCGGCACGTCGTGCTGCTTCTGATTGGCCATCTTGTCTTGCACGGTCAAATTACAGCGAGGCAGCAATCTGCAGCCCCAGGCTTCACAAACTGCACCCACCGTGTGTGTTAGTACGGATCCCGCCCGGCCTTTTTGATCCCCATCGCGGCTCTTGGGCATGCGGCCTTCTGCCCTGAATGTCGAGGACCGAAAACAGCGTCAACTGAAACGCATCCTCAGTTCCTGCGTAGAACTTTGGCCCTCATCGTGGCGTATCTGATCATGTGCGCTTATCGCACAGCCAACTTGCGGCAGTCCCAGGACAACATCGCACCCCACCTGGAGTATCCGCGCGCCTGCTACAGTTCCTGACTTGACGACACCGGATGACCTTTTGATAGCTAGTATTCGGCTCCATTCCAGATGTCGTACTTTTTTTATGCATACAAAACCCCCCAAGCCCCTCTGCGGGTATCACCGTAGTCTGGGTATCCTCACCTCTACGCGGCATGCGCCAGGCCATCTCACTTGAACCAAGTCAGCTTACCATTGCCCCTTCACCTGTCCTGAGATGAGCTGTTAACAGGCAGCCGTCAAACACCCTCTACCATCACGTTAGCAGCCGATCAAGGCAGATCCACCCCACAGGTGGCCGACAACCCAAAGCGACCCCACCATCGTAAAAGCACGAATTGCAGTGACATGACGCAGTTCGAGCTGTTATTTTCAGATCGCTCACCCAATAACCACGCCATCTTACCGAGTGGATGCATAATGACCGCCTGCATTTTCTTTGCCAAGAGGAAATGTCACAAACCACAGCACACGAGAGACATCTCCCTCAGGTTTTGCACTTTGAATACCAAAGATGCTTACTGCTACATACTATTTTATGTAGCTACCTCACGGCCCAAGATGTTTCAACAAAGAAACAGCAATGGGAACCCCTGGTCCAAAACGCCCACTAAACGGCACGCAGTGGCTCCCACGGCCGGTAGATGGCCCACATGTCAACATGATTTAATAAATATTCCCAATCCATCCACGCTATGTCCCGTTACGGAAAGTCTACTGGATCTGCTGGAGCGTGCCCTCCTTGGCTTTTTGGTCCATGTCCTGCTCGTAAAATCGCCGCAGATCGGTCTATGCTTGAGCATGGCGCGTTCCTGCGGAGGACTTGTTGAAAAATTGAAAAGGAATCCCCCTGAAATTTATGAGGCATGGGACACCAGAGGCAAAACAACACGAAATGGTATCACTAATATTTTCTTGGCGCAAACTAAACTGCAGTCAACCTGATTTAAGTACTTGTTTTGCTTTCTTTGTCCCTCACGTCTATGTCTTCCATCATCCATCCCATGATACCCGATGAAGAAATGACTAGGGATACAGGAATGCCTTTCGCCATCTCGAGTTTACCAGAATGGCGGGAACCACCCTTTGATCCACCTCCGACTCCCCACCAAACCCCGGGAGGTCATTCAAGCCTGGGCAATAAAGGGGCCCACTTGCCAAGCGTGGAAACATGTGCCCACAAATAGAGACAAAACTAGACTGCCCCTTCAATCCCCCTCTTCACGTCCTTCGCCTTCACCCCCGTAAGATCTGCCTCGGGCTTCTGATACTTTGGCCGCCCGCCCAAGATGTCGACGATATCCTTCATTCCGAGCCAGTAGGCAGCCTTGGGCCGTCGGTTAGCCCAGTCCGTCTCTTCCTCCTCCAATATCTTGATTGGAGAAAAGACAATGCTTGCGCTCTGGATACCAATCACGGTGGCACTCATCGGGTCAACCTTGACCTTGTTATGGGCATTCCGACCAAACTTCTCCAGGTGCTGTATACACCTAATGGCCAAACGAACCGCGCGGGACCGATCCATGGCTGATGGGACACCGCCCTGTTGCATGTGGCCCGGGATGCCCTCACGGCTCTCAAATCTACCATGGGCCTCGTCGCGGAGAATCTCGGCAATCAGCTTCGCATTGTAGACCTTGGAGGCCTTCTCGTTAATCAAAATCAGTCGCCCAGCGCGGCTCTGGCCCTTATCGTGCGCAAAGACCTCCTTCAAATGTCGCACATCCGCCGCAAGCATGTCAAGGCTAAGACCCTCCTCAGGGGTGTATACCGCTGACGCCCCGACACCAAGACCGCCTAGGGTGGCGGCGTAGCCCGAACGGCCGCCTTGTGTCTCAATGACAAAGACGCGTCTCCGAGTGGCCGATGCCGACTGCTTGATCTTGTCGCAGTAATCAACCAACTCGTTCAGGCAAGTATCCGAGCCGAGCGAATATTCAGTGCCGGGGACGTTGTTGGAAATAGTAGCAGGGAGAAGGGTCAAAGGGATACAGAGTGACGGGAATTGATCTCTCGCCTTGCGCAGCTGCGACACGGCGTGGAATGCCTCGAAGCCGCCAATGAGAAACAGGGCGTCGAACTCGTACTGCTCAATGAGATTGGCGATAGTCTCCATACCGGACTCGCTGGGGAGCTCTCGGTTTGTTCCAATCTCGGATCCGCCCTTGCTCGCCCAGTTATCGACTTCGAGCCAGTTGAAAGACCGAACCGCTCCGAGTGGCTTGTCACCATGATGCCGCGCAAAGCCCGCAAATCCATTGTGAATTGCAATCGGCTCGTGTCCCCGGGACAGGCAATATGCCACGCCTGCACGCACAGCAGCATTCATACCACCGGCCGGCGCACCAACATTGATGAAGCCGATCTTCATCCGCTAGAAAGTTGTCAGCAACTTGGTAAGTCCCGGGAAGAGGTTGGGTGCACTACGTACCTCCTTCTCGGGCAAAAGGATTTCCTTGTCCAATTGTCCAGCCGTTGTCATCATGAATGACTTGTATTGTTCCGTGAATTCAGTATCGCGGAGTGACATGGCCAAGTCAAAGTCTTGCCGCTGTATCGCCTTGGCCACCTCCTTTGTGTCCAAGACAGCCTGCACAAGGGGTTTCCGGATAATCTTGTTCTCGTTTATCGCGATGAAGCAGGTCGGGGTATCGGGAGTAGCCTCGAGAACAGCCTTGACGGCCTCGACACCTTGGAGAGTTGCCAGCATTCGGTCGTAAGCCACTGCAGTTCCTCCTCGCTGGACATGACCTAGAGTCGTGATTCGGGTGTCGAGGCTGAGCCCGTCCTTGTCGGCAAGCAGGTCTTTGACCATTTCCGGTGTGATTTTGTTCCCCTCTCTGTCGAGAGCGCCCTCGGCAATGATGACAATGGTCTTTCGCTTTCCAAGTTTCCGGTGCTGCAGTTGCTGCTCAATGCAAGTTCCGATAACGAGGGGAAGAGGGCTTGGGACAAACCTGGTGAACGATGCCGCACATTTCCTCCTTCCAGTTGTCCTCCCTAGGCTTTTCTGGAATGAAGATGAAGTCGGCACCCGTAGCAACGCCGGCCATCAGGGCAAGCCAGCCGCAATGCCTCCCCATGACCTCAATCACGAAGGCGCGAGAGTGGGAGGATGCAGTAGCCTCAATCAGATCGATACAGTAGCAGATTCTGGCCAGAGCCGAGTAGCAACCGATTGTGGCATCGGTGCCCGAAAGGTCGTTGTCAATGGAGCCGACAAGGCCCACGATGTTGAGGTGCTGGTAGGGTGCGATCTGGTCGGCCTTGAAAACACCTGTGGACACAAGCTCCTCCAGAAGGGAGGGCCATTCGGCACGAAACCTGTCGGCTCCGGTAAGGGAGCCGTCTCCTCCGCAGATGATGAGGGCGTCTATGCCATTGAGAATCATGTTCTTGGCGGCGGTCAACCGGCCAGCGCGTTCGTAAAATGCCATGCAGCGCGCGGTTCCAATGAGAGTTCCACCTTCCGACAGCCAGCCGCGCACATCATGCCACTCCATCTTGCGTATAAGATCACCGCCGCAGACCAGGCCCTCGTAGCCTTCATAGATGCAGTAGGCATCGCAGCCCATGTGGATTGCCATTCGGACACAGGCACGTACGACACCGTTCATGCCGGGCGAGTCACCGCCCGACGTCATAATGGCGACTCTCTTCTTGGTACCCATGATGGAGGGAATTGAGGAGCAATTGGGAGTTGCGTGTTGTGCGAGGGTCCGCGGGCGAGAAAAGAACAGGCCGAGCGACGTTGAGCGGAGGAAGAAGCTGAAGAGGGTCTGGAAGGGGTAGAAGACGACAGCAAAAGGCCGGAGAAAAAAGTCTATACTCAGTGCAGGCATACTCCAGGCGGCCAACCTGGGGTAAAATATGATAGTATTTAGGATATAAGTAGCTGTGCTCGATCCCGGCTCCAAGGGCATAGGAGAATGACAGCGAGAGCTAAGGTTGGGAGCTTGGATGGAGTGGAATGGAGGTCCGCTGGGACACCGCTGACGTCTCGGAGGAAAAAGCTCTTATCTTATCATCTGGTGAGGCGCGGGGTGGCAGAGCGGAGAGCTCGTCACTCAACCTCGAGCGCCGAGCCGTTGAAACATTTGGGAAAGAGAGGCCAAGCCGGCCAAATATCCCGCACAGCTGCAGATCCTGCGCTACAAGCGATTGGCAAAAAATGATAATTCCATTCGCCAGTGTGACAGCTTGCTGCTCCCACGTCAAAGTCTGAAGGCTATTAGACCAGACGGGCGGTTGAGTTTGTTGAGCGATGAGGGGTTTTCCAACCTGTAGTGCTATGCGCCTTGCTTTAGAGCAATGACATAACTGCACCGATGGTGGGGTGCGAATTGGGGGGAGTCAAGGACCTGAAAACCACGCTCCACACATTGAATGGGTCCGAACCGACAGACGGGATCTCGGCGATCCGCGAGTGCTCCATGGCCTTGGGTGCCTTGATGATCCCTTTTGCCTCGTGAGAAATTTTGGAGGATTCTGTGTTTCTGCCTCGCACATGCTATACAGCTTTCAGGCTTTCGGATGTTCGTCTTGCCTGTATTCGCGACAGGGATCATTAGCACTCCCCACGACTAGACAGGTTATCGCACCTCCTAGAACTATGTGGAGGAAGGAGCATCAAGAGTGTGTCTGTGGTCAATGCATCTGTAGTAGCCGACTTATGGGTACGAATTACATGCCAAGGCACGTAGTGAACACCTCAATTTTTCATCCAACCATTGATCGAGGTGAGCTAGTGGGAATTTTATCGAGAAGTTCTGGACCGCAGTCTGCAACGTCAATGCGGCTCCTCATCAATTAAAAATTGCTTACCTAAAATTCGATTTGCGCCGACGGCAAGCAACAAAAGACTTGGCCGAGCACAGCAACCTCGCTGTCAGTCTTACAGCGCGCCTCGACAACACAGTCCACGCCGCTCTCACTGCCTCTGCTACTATCGCGGCCAACATGAATCCCTTGTCGCTACAGTCAGGGCCCCCTCCAAACCGGGGCCCGAAATCCATTGCGGAATTCATCCAGCGCGTGAACGCTGAGCCAGGTGGCTTTCGAGCACTCAACCAGGGTGAGCTGCGGAGGCAGATCGAGGCCAAGAATAAGCCCGATGGTGATGTCGACATGGATGATGTGCCTGAAGTCGACAACGCTGCCAAGGCCAGGGAACTCATTACCGCCCGTGATGAGTTGCTCAAGAATATCAATATTGCCCACCGAACAGCCATGTCCACCCTCGATCTCATATCTTTACTCCTTTCTAAGGAGACACCCGTGCAGGCCGCTGCTACTCTCAGCCCTGAGCTTCGAAACCTGGTCGGCATTGGGAGCCTCGGCGCAACGACTCTCGACGCC
The DNA here is from genome assembly GCA_030549175.1 of Lasiosphaeris hirsuta. Taxonomy (NCBI): domain Eukaryota; kingdom Fungi; phylum Ascomycota; class Sordariomycetes; order Sordariales; family Lasiosphaeriaceae; genus Lasiosphaeris; species Lasiosphaeris hirsuta. Next base: position 1,808,097 of record JAUKUA010000001.1, read on the forward strand.
CCCACTGCCTTGACCCAGAGCAGGATACCTGACAATAAAATGGCCGCCATTGGCATGCGACTTCTGGCCGTCAACAAAGCTGCCGACTCGCTTGAGTCAGCATCCAGGCGGCTCAAGACTGAAATCGGCCTCGAGACTACGTATTGGAATGAGGTCAGGGAAGCAAGTGAGAGGGGCTGGTCTGTTTTCCGCCACCCGGAGGAACCCCATACCATGGGAGTGAAGTTTGGCTTTTCCAGTACTGCACCAGACTTCAAGGCTAATAGCATCGCGCCCATGAGGAGAGCAGAGGATGGCACCGTTAGACTAGAGCACGGGAGGTTGGCAGGCGTATCGAAACACCTCCAGGTTACTATCTCACAACATGACAAAGTGGTCGGCCAGTCACCCCTTCCGTGCCCTTTGCAGGACCATGTCAAGGAAGCCCGCGATACCGTCTTTGCTCAAGAATTGTGGCATGAGCTCAACCGAGAGGGCCGTACACTACTAGCCCACGATGTGCGTCTACGCAAAGACGCGGTGGTATATACGGACAATGCCAAGAGGACCGTCAGTTTTCGTCTTGTGACTCTGGAGGAGGCCGATGATCAAAGATCCGTTGAGCCCAAACCTGGGGACGCTGAAGCGGAAAGGATAAATAACATCCTTCACCTTCTCCTCATCAACGCTCACCGGCACAACGAATTCAAGCGGTCTGAACAAGGCATCCCTAGCGCAAACAGGGGCCCTACCCCCCCCTATAACCTTCTCCTCCCTCTCATTACCGACCGCAAGCACGAAGAGGTAATGTCGCAGTGCATTGGCTTCCTTTCAGCTCTCTGTAACGCTCTGCGCGCCGCCGGGCTTGATGCCTCTTTTACTTTGACGGAGCCCCCCATCAGCGGCACTTCAACAGAATCACTCGCTGCGGCCCTTTTGAACCCAACCGGCGCAGAATTTGACCTAACAATCACCCCCGAGTCCCGCCTACGGATACTCGCCAAACCCTCTACCTTCGGCACACGTTTCCAAGTATGCCTCCTTCCACCACTTCGGGCCGACCAGAAGAATCCGCTCGCATGGTCCTATCCCCCGGCCTCGGACGCCTCGATGCGTACGACGATTAATGACATGCTCTACGACAACACGACCAAACTCTTCCAGTACCTCCATAGTGCCGTACCCCGCGCCATCACCTGGTATTACAAGGCTCTCCTCCTTCCTGGGATCGAGGCTGCCGCCCAGGCCGCTGCCGAGGCCGCTGGCCGTGACATCTGGAACAAGTGGATCGTTGACACTTTCAACACGGCCCTAGTTGACGATGTCGGCGAGTATGGCGTCCGCTTCGACTTCCCCATCGACCCTGACTCGGGCCTCCCCCAGCTGCACGTCATCGGCGATCTTGTTGAGGGCGAGAGCGGGAAAACCCACCGTGAGTGGACGTGGACATCCGCAGGCGGCGGCGGCGAGAGTCTGAGCAATGTCGTTGAGCATGTGCTGGCGAACGGGCCGATGTCCTAGGCGGACAATATCGACTTGACGATTTTTTTGGGTGGGGACGATGTAGACCTCTCTGAAACCGGAGCGGACCTGCAACATCCTATCAATGGGGGCGGTCTGGGGTTCCCTCCCGGGCTAGAAGACGAGTGTAACAGATTCGTACGCATCAGCAGCTGGTTGGCATACCTGTGAGTCTTAACCGGACTACCTCCAGGGCCCGATTAGAAGATCCGTACGATGTGGCCCGCTCATCACCTACTGGGTTTGGTCCCAGCACCCGTTAGTAGAGATGGTTTAAACCATGAAACCATAGTCGATACCCAGGAATGGGGCAGACACAAATGTCTCGCCTTTACCGCTATATGGGTCAGGGATACGGTCAGCGATACCAGTCAGCAATACCAGTCGGTTGAGGGTGCAAACGAAACATCACCCTCTGATGGGTGGGTATTTGTTATCCATTATTGGACATAGCGCAGGGTTGCTATTTTGTATTGTAGTCGGCTCAAATCGCGTGCCAGAATACAACATATTGGGAATTCTAACAATATAGCAATGGGACTGATGAGCAGCGCAGGTAGTTGTTCTCATGGGGACCTCACTTGCTTCGCGTGACCGATTTGTAGCCGTTGCTATTTGATACTCGTTTCAAAGCCACTCGGCGTTGGAGATGAGCTATTCGGGGATATATACTGATTTTGCCATGGCTCTGTACTTGACCATCCCAAGCCCACCACTAACAAACAACCTTCTGAGGTAGATAACATTCGGGCTAGCAATGTGTCAGTGGTTTTGTGACATGTCTGAAGTTTCCCGAGCAGAGTCACAACTTGGAAATCGAATTGATCGTAGTTCACAAAGTCATAGTTGGTCATGAGTGTCATAAATTTCGAGCTAAGGTGAATAGGTGATGACTCCATCGGTCTACAACGAAAATGGACAAAGGAGTTAGACAAACCATCGCTCCAGTCTAGCCAACCTCATTCTCCTCCACCTTCCACCTCCTTACTCTGCATCCCATATCTCTCAATCATGATATTTTTGCCCCATCGTAAAAGTCGTTATATGGACTGATTCACAAATTCGCTTGATATGATATGATAATGATGAAGAGCGCGCAAAAAAAGAAATCCAAATGCAAAACCAAAAATAAGAACAAGAAAAAAAAACACCGCATGCCCCCACATAAAAAAGCCCAGCAGCTCCATAAGTCATATCACTCCTGAAATGAGAATTGGTATATCCAAAAAGATCCAAAACGTGGGTTGCTCGTCCAGTGTCTATGTGATATATAATAAATTCGTCAATATCGGTCGTTGCTCACCCCGGCCTGGTGAACGTGTGGAAGCGACTCGTTGATTGCCATCGGCATTAGGTACTTTTTCTCCGGACGAGCTCCGAGAAAGCCAAATCGCCACTCCATATCCGGCTCTACCAAGCCCTCTTGGCTTTTTCTCTTTCATGTCGAGAAAGAGCTAGAGGACCTAGCCCGGCACAAGGTACGTAGCAGCGATGCTCAGCGGTAGCTTCTCGATGGGCGGCCTGTCTCATAGGCCACTTCACTCTCGACAATGTGTTCTTCAAACCGAGGGCGATGGCGCCCGTGAGAATGGGAGTGGTGGTGATGCCGGTACTCTCTATCCCATTCATCGCGGTACTCGCGCTCCCACTGGATTTCGTGGACGCGGTCCTTGCGAGCGCGGCGGACTGCGTCGGAGAGCTGGACAAGCTGAAGAACATCCTCCTATTTAGCGTATTAGTTAACTGTAAGATGTGAGAAAAACTTGAGATCAAGGGTGCTTACATAGCGAAGGTATGTCATAATGTAGAAGAACCATTCGGTCTCCTCGTACTCATACCCAAGCTCTTCAATCGCCTCACGGATGACTAGGTCCTTAGTGATCTCAGTCCACATCTCGTTGCGGCGCGGGGCCGGCGACGCTGTCTGGCGGTGGATGCTCATGCGCCTATCTGCGACAATGTCGATTTCCTTGTCGCCGCGATCTTGTTTGTCGTAGATGGAAACGCTTAGTCGACTCTCGCGTGGCGAATCACGGTACTCTCGATCCGACAAAGAGGTCGACGAAGATACAACGGTGCTTCTCTCATCACGGTCAGGGATGAACTTTGAGCGTCTCACTCCGCTATACTTCTGCCAGGTAACCTCGGCGGAGGCACCACCAGCACCGTCCATGCGCACCCGCTCCGTGCCGGGGGGCACATCCACAATGGTCCAGTCTTTCGTGATACCTTGCTTAGCCTCGCCCATCCTGCCCCGGGAGTCGATCCTCTCAGTGATTTCGCGGGCCTCGTCGTCCTGATCGTGGAATATGGGAGCTGCGGAGTGGGCACGGCGGACACGGGAAGTGCTTCGGCGCGCATCGATATCAACGTGAAGGTGTCGGCGATCAGCTGAAACCAAGACCTCCTCGTCATAAGACTGGATATGGGGCGAGGGCCTCTCTCTCGAGTAAGACCGAGGCCGGGAGACAGAGCGGCCGCGGTTCCTGGAGGAGTGCTTGTGGATATCAACCTCTGTCTCATTGCGCGATGTGTAAATGTCGATCTCGGTATCGCGCTCCCTGCGGCGGGGCTGAGGCGGCGGCGAACGGGGTCGGGCATCAATCATGCCTTCAAGCGTGTTAGTTGGGTTTCTAAAGCGAAAGTTGGAGGACTGGTGGCCTTCTTACCGTGGTTAACATCTGTGTAATGAGTGATGACCTCTCTCTCAACCACTGGGCCCTTGATGACCTGCGGGGGCGGCGAGGGACTGGGGCTTGGTCGCCTGCTCTCCTGCTCTCGCTTGATAATGCGAATGTGCTCTCGAGTGGGCGATGGAGAGTGGGCGCGGTCGATTATGCGGGTGGTAGTGCGCACTCTCTCTCTATCAGGCTCAGGGCTGCTGGATCGGTCACGCTCGAGGATGCGAGTGCGAAGCCTCTCAAGGTCCGGGGCCCTGCTGCGGGATCTCATCCTCTGCGGGGGACTGACGCTCCTCGCCCTTGTGATGATACGCGCTTCGCGGACACGCACAGGGCTGGGCGACCTCCGTCTTCGCTCGACAGTCTCAACTTCTCTCTGTCGGAGGACTAGAGGGCCCTGCTCAGGACGTCTTTCTTCACGAAGGAAGGAGGGCAGGCGGTCCCGCTCCGGCTCGCGGATCCGGACGTCAACATCTTGGCGGCGGCGGGAGGGCTCCCTGTAAAACTCGTCGATTCCGACGTGGCTTCTCGACATGGCGGCTGTCGCGAGATCTGTGTGTCTGGAGATTTTTTCTTGTGGTTGTGTTTGTGTCTGTGTCTGTGTCGCTGGTCACAGGACGGGGTGGGTGATGGCGGGGTGGTTGGGAACCTGGGAGCCTGGGCGGGGTCTGCTAGGACGAGAGACGGAGGGGACAGCGGGAAGACCGGCAAACGGTTTAAATAAAATTAGGACCCTAGACGGAGGGCTCCTAGCGTGCTGGCAGCCGGCTGCTGCTTTGTGTGCGGCTTATTTAGGGGCTTAGACTGAAGTGGAAGTTCAAGGCAGCCTGCTCGTTCGGTCGAGAGTCGAGGCTGTGACGTTAGGCGGCGGGTCGAGGGGTAGAGGCCAAGGCGGGGTCGTCGAAGGTGCGTCTGCGGGTCTGCGAGTCACAGCGATATTGTTCTGCGACACAGTCAAGTCGGGAAAGTCCAGAGGACGCTTGAGACGGAAAACTCAAAATCGAGACTATGAACGTCTAGCTGTTCCTCCTGTTCGCCAGGCTTCTGGGATATATACTACCAGCACAGAGCCGAAGGGGAGAATTAATAAGGCAGGCAAGGAACGAGCCGCGGAGGGAAGAGCCCGGCGCCCAAGAAGCTTGCGCAGACGAGTTTCAGGGTCTGGTCTGGCTGGTGTGCCAGCCACTCTCGAGCCAATTGATCGGGAGTTAATTTGGGCAGGAAACAACGTCGTCATCCCACAGCAGCGGCCCACCAGACCTGATCGGCAGGTATTAGCTAACGGCGGCTTCCCATGGTCTCCCCCCCTCTGTCCTCTGCCTTCGCTGCCCAGCCGCACGGCAACGGTGAGGGGCTGGTGTCAAGTTATTTCACTTCACGGCAGCGAGAGCCCGGGTCGGCGTCTAACCGTTTGACACAGAGCAACGATACTTGTTTCCGCTGGCGACGTTTGCGACGTCGGCGGGGCTGCATATGTGCGCTCCTAGTCTGCGCTTCCGGGCTTCAACGAGGCTGGGGCAATGGGCGACCTCTCAAGCTGGGCTTCCTTTCGATGGAGAAGACAGTGTCTTAGTTTCCGCAACTTGGAAAGACTAGTGCATTCATCCACCACGGCGGAAATACGTGATGCGACGCATGCCTCGTAAAAACACACACGAGATCATTCCAACCGGGCTGGGCCGAGCGGATGATGAGACGTGATGGGTGACGATGGCCTAACCTATCTCGATTTCAGCCATGTCAAGCAACCGAGTGGAGGTCCAGCAGCACTGGCAGCACACGCGCGCCAACCACCAACCACACGCGCACACCATCAGGCACTCGAGCATTCGGGCGGGCGTCCTGTTAAAAGCGCGCAAGGGCTGTTGGTGATGACAATCCACATGCACATCGACGAATACCGCTGCGACTTTTAGTCGCATGAACGTCAATGCCTCCTCTCTCTTCCTCGTCTGCAGCCCCCTCTCGAAAAAGAAAAACAGTCATCTCGCGCCAACACCCCTCAATAGGCCCCTCAGCATTCTCATACAACCGCAGCTCGAGTGGTGATGTTTCACCAAACTCCCCGTCCTCCAATCCAACGCGTAGTCGCGCTGATCACCAGTGCTGTAGGACTGCCAACTTTTTCACTTTTCGTCCCGAGCAGAGAGAAGCCGGCTTGGCGTTGAGGCCGAATCTCTCTGCGTCGAACCGAACCTCCCGAATGCGATCGGTGATGTAATGCTGCAGCAAGCGGGGTGAAAAAAAGGTGATAGCATGCTACCTGACTTCGATTGGGAGGAACAGTAAGACAATAGGACATGGAAGAACAGGCTATACTGCATAGCGCCCTACCGGTATTGACTCGACCCAAGTGCCGGCTGTCATCATCGCTGTTGTGAATTGTGCCTTGGCAAGAAAGCAGATGAAGAAGATTTCACTGCTATGTACACTACTTTGCTACACCTCATCTGCGTGGAGGCTGAAGTAAATCGCAGAATGCTCTGGGATCGCCCAGTGTTACCGTTGGGCATCAAGATAGGCGTCGTGATAACGATCGAACGCCGCAAAATTCGGTCAGAGTCGCGGAGCGGACCTTGCAGCAGCGTCACATGTCTAAGCCGCGAACCCCAGCCGGGCGTTGAGATTGGTCCGTTCCCCGTTCCACCACACCTCTGACCTCTGGTGTCTTAGCGTTTGGTCTGGTCAGGTTAGAATCAAGCGCCTGATCTGTGGCAAAGAGGCGGCCCTGCTCCGAGTAAGTTGGCAGGCCACGGTGATGTCGTGGGCCTGTTGCTATCACAAGAACCACCGAAGTAGCCCGGTTGAGGAGCCGATATGCCCCACTTGCTAACGAGACTGGTCGTCTCGCACGTTGCATACTTTTCCACCCGGAGAATAGAGAAGCTTATTGAGCTAAAGCAAGACTGACTGGATGTCATTTTCCCCCAAGGACAAGAAAGAGGACCATACAGGAAGCTAGCGAGGCAAGGTACCTCAGCCGGGCAAAACAAGACGCACAAAACGCCGTCCAAAGGACCGCTCCGAGCCGCTATGGAAATCCTAGCCACTCCACACCTAATTAACGTGGCCCACTCATAAATAACACAGCATAAACTGTATAGATCGTGCGTTTTGTTGACCCTCGTAAACGCCCGGTTTGTCCGCCGCCAATTACACACACAGCCTGTATCTGTGGTTCATAACCCTTCATCGCCCATCTACGCGGCGCCCTTGGACCGCCGTCCTCGCTTCGCCTTCGGCGCTGGCTTCTCAGGTTCGGCCTCGGGCTCTTCGTTGTCACTCTCCTCGACAGGTGCAGCTTTCTTTACTGCGCGCTTGGCTCTGGCCGTCGTCTTGGGAGGCTTGGGCTTTGACTCCGGCTCCTCTTCCGCTTCGCTTTCGTCCTTGACAGCGACAGCCTTGGCTCCACGTTTGCCCTTGGCCTTGGCTGCGGCCTTCTTGGGTGGCTTTGCTTCCTCCTCGTCCTCATCATCATCACTCTCGTCCTTGACCGGTGCAACAGCCTTGACCGCGCGCTTGGGTCGACCTACCGTCTTTTTCGGCGCCTCCTGCTCCTGTTCGGACTCGACACCGCTCTCATCCTTGACGGTAGCGGCAGACTTCTTTGCACCCCGTTTACCCTTGGCAGCTGCCTTCTTCGGTTCCGGTTTGGCCTTCTTAGCGGGAGGCTCCGGCTCTTCATCATCATCGACAGCCTTTTTGCGGCCACGTTTGGCAGGGGCCTTCTTCTTTGGTACGTCTTCTTCGTCTTCAACATCCTGTGGAAACATTAAAACCGAACCCGGCACCCAGTCTGCGAGGAGGGCATACCTCGTCATCATCACTGGCCCCCATCTTCTTACGAGAGGCAGGAGCATGAATACCCCTCTGTCCAAGCTTGTTCATTGAAAGGTCCTTTGTCACCCAAGGTTAGTTGGATGAGGTCGAAAAGGTAGGAAAAGCGGTATGCTCACGCCCTTGAAATCCTCATCGTCAATGTGGCCCTGCTCAACTACACGCTTGATCTTCTCCTGTAATTCCGGTTTCTCACTGTCCAGAATTAGTTTTAGCACATAAAAATATATGACTTGTAATCCTTACTCGAGTTCCTCCCAGCCATCAATGGCATCCCATCGATACTCGCCCTTGGCATCTTTGCCAATCTTCTCACGCAGGTTTTCAACTTGACTTCCGGAAACACAGCCCCTGGTAGAAAATTAATGAGTGTTTCTCAAGCCATGAAGGTATAGGTCAATAGCAAGAAAAAAGAAATCTTACCAATGTCTCCACTGCCAACTTCCATGGTCCTTGATCTCAACCCAGGTGCCGAGACGAAGCTCACCCTTCAAGATCTTGACATTGCTTTCCTTGCAGACCTTGTCTTTACAACCGGCACGGTTGTTCGCGGAGAGCTCTGTGGCAAAACATATATTCGTTAGCCGTCCGTTTGCTTTAGGCCCAGGGTTATTGCGCTGGCTGGCCGACCGTGCGATCAGGGGGACCAAGCATTTGCGGCCGTTCGCAATGTCTACAACAAAGACAAGCAAAAATTACACGTTTTGTAAAAGCACATTCTTACCAATACGATACGACATTTTGAAAATCGCGCAATGAAGAGCCACAGCTGCGTGAGGAGTTAGGAGGAATCGACAGCAAAATCGAAGGTTGTGTGAGGTTGTGTGAGGTTGTGCGAGGTGAGGTGACGTGAAGAACTCGAAGTCGCGCTGCACTGACGCGAATGTCTTAGATGGGGATAGGCGCGTCCTCCACTAGCAAAGGGGAGGTTCGGGAAGGGAACAGGGAAGTCACTATTTTCGAGGAAAACCCCCCCGAAAAGTAGGGAAAGGGTAGAATTAGAGGGGAAGAGAGTAAGTGCTAATCACTTGAGGAATCTTTTTCCACAAGATTTTCTCAGGTTTCGGGTTGAAAGGGAAGGTGCGTGTCGCCAGGGAAATTGCATGAAAATCAGGTGAGGTGGGCAGCTGCTAGGGGTTCGTTGCTTAGGCGCTGCGACCACAGGTCCTTTTAGGCTAGGTAAGGGTGTGATACCGCCGAGCAACAAAAACAAATCGATGGACGCCCTTATCTCAAGGCTTTCAGGGGCAGCATAAATCGCAAGCTTTCCATCCTTTTCTCACTCCGTCGCCAGGCCTCCCACAATACTCCAGCCAAAAAAAAAAAAAAAAAAAAAAAAAAGAGAGAGCATCACCATATTTACAGTATTTTTTTTTTTTTTAAGTTCTAGACATTCCGATCTAAATCATTACACATGTTCCCATATCCCATTCACTCTTGGTTTCCGTACCTCCAAACAGTCTGCTTATGCCGTGATACTCCAAGTTTTCCCCGCTATCTCTAAAACCTACAAGAATGGACACCATCCAATATACATAGCTGCCAAGTTCTTCGGGTCAACCGCTTGCTTGATCAGCTCCTCGACCTGCCCTTCCACGCCCAGCGGGATGCTTTCCTCAGGCAGCAGGCCCCTAACCTTACGCTTGATGCTCTCAACCACGCTTGTCGGGTTGAGCTTCACCACCTCGTGGTTCCGCTTCTTGGACCTCTGCAGGTCCAGCGTTGGGTCGTAGATAAACGCCTCCAGGATCGTCATCAACGTCTCTTCCTGCTGCCGTAAGACTTGCAGCGTCAGTTCGCTACAGTGCCTGAACGGACCCTCGTAGCGATATATCCCCATGGCCCTCTCCATGTTGTGCGTCAAGCGGAAGGGCACTCGCTCTGGCTGTGCAAACGTCAGTCCCTTGTCGAATAGGCAATTGAAGTCGACGTGGAAGATGCCGCCGTTACCCTCCTCAAGAAGAACATTCTCGCCGTGGCGGTCACCTAATCCCAGTATCGTGCCGACCATGGACATAACGGCGCATGAACGTGTGTACTTGAGCCGCGCAGCGAACCAAGCCGATGGATTGGGGAACTGGGATATAAACCAATCCGAAAGAATTGGTGGGAACATCCCGAGCACGGTCGTCGTGAAAATGCTGGCGTTCTCTTCCGACAGGCTGGCCTCCTTCATGAGCTGCGCAATATGGCTGTAATTCGGGGCGATACCCCGTGTTTTGTAAATGCCGAGAAGAATATCCCGCAAAGTCTTGAGCCCGTCAACCCATTCGATGATGCCGCACTCTTCGTTGAGCGGTGTGACAGCGTAGGTCCTGATGTAGAGCTGACGTCTGCTCGCTCCGGCATCTCGTTTCAAAGAGCGGTTAATCAGTCCGTTGAACTCCATGAGACGCTGATCTGTGCGCAGATCGTCTTTGGGCTTGATCAATAGGCCATATAGCTTCCCATTAGAACCCCGTGCAGTGAGCTTGCGCGGCTTTGCCAGCGAGCCAAGGACCAGCACCTGGTCAAGGAACGACTCCACGGTGATGACGTCTCTGGAGAATGCCTTGTGCTTTTTGACGTTATCTGTCAAGGTTGGCAGTGTTGCGGTGAGACAGGTTTCGATAGGTACCACCAGCGGGCAAGGGGTGCACTTGTGGTTGAAGTTTAGATCCTTGGTGATGCTCGCCGTGGTTGTCCTATTACTCTGGAAGTCACCGTTGTTGCAAGCCAGAAGAAGCTGCTCAGCAAGCTTCTCTCCCATCCGCAGCAATTGCTTTAGGTCATAGCTTACACCTTCGACCTTTTTGCCAATGCTACGGACGGTATGCAGTATTTGGAGACCCCTGTTTCGGCGCTCCGAGTTCGTTCTCGTTGTCATGAAAGAGAAGAGGCTCCAAAGAGACTGCCGAGGGTGAGATTCCACAACCTTGACTATCATCTGCTGTAGGACCTCGAAGACCTCTAGGTTGGGGTGGGCTATCCGGGCAACGATCTGTGGCAAAGCCGTGTAGAAGATGAATGCCGGCATCCGAGGCAGATGTTTTTGGAAGTGCTTATGAAGCTCATGGAGTATAACCTTTCTCCGTGTATGCAGTTCGCGCGAGAGAGACACTTTGCCTTCTGGAGGTTTATCAACCTGGGCGCCAAGTTCAAGCCACAGGGTGAGAATACGCGGCAACGTTTGGTATAGGTACTTTGTTCCGTAGTTCAAAGAACGCAGGTAGTTCTCTATCACCAGTTTTGCCGTCTCTCCAGAGAGGTATTCGTCGGTTTGGTCGTCCGGCTTGAGCGCCTTTTCGGATTCAAGAACCTTTTTATAATGTCGGCCGAGATAATAGTGCCCCTTTTCCCACTGGGGGTATGCCTTGGCTGCTTTCTGAAATTTCGAGCGCAAAGCGCTGGCATGCGTTTGCCCTGTTGAGTCAAGCCACTTTGCAAGAAGTAGGTGGGCTCTCGCCGTATGCAGATTGCGTAATGCCTCCGGGTCTCTACTAGAAGACGGTGACAGGATGTTTACGTTCAAGTTCATGAAGCTGTTTGTCTCGATGGCAAGCTGTAGAACCTGAATAGCCTTCCGGTGATGGCCATCTTTGTACAGCAATCGGGCGTTCTCGATGATCGCAGAATAATCACCAAGCTGCTGAGCATGAAGCACCGCGTTAAAAGACTGATGCATCGATCCAGCTTTTCTTGCCAGCCGAGCGGTAGAAAGCCATAGAGAGGCAATATCCTGGTCTCTGAATTTTGGTCTAGAAGGGTCAGTTGAAGGCTTTTTTTGGTAGAGGCTGTATAAACATACTTCATCAGCTCCATAGCTGCTCTCCGAACCCCGAGAAGGTATTGTTTGTCGTCAACATAAGCACCCAAAACTTCCAAACGGCGTTCAAGAGCAGATAGAAGAGCTTTTTGGTGGCCGTACCCCTGCGGCTCTGCGCTGATGATCATTTCCAGGTCGGCCAGAACGTGGCATCTGAGCATCAGATCATGGCAGGCTCGCAGCGAGGATGTTGTGGCGTAGGACATCGAGCCAGCTACCTTTTCTCGGAGCATTTTTATATGATCCTTGAACTTGCCGATATTACCGTCTTTCAACGATAGTAAAGCTTGTCCGATTCCAAGGTTGAAGACCTCAGAGACATCACCTGTATTATAGAGGCGAAGGTATTTCTCCAGAGTTTGCCACCTGTTAGTTGCCCAAGAAGCCTCGACGGCATAAGGCGCTATTCTGTTGATCGTAGTCGCGTTGGTCCTCATGCCTTCGACATAGTTCAATAGGACGTCTGCGATCGGAAGTCAGTAATCTATCCCCCAAAACAAATAAACGCCTCGAGTTCACTGACCATGCTGCCCTGATTCTTTGAGACACGTCAAGAAATCTAGTTGGAAATCGACATTCTCGGGATCACTTTCGAGTACAACCTCGTACCAAGTTTGGGCTGCAGTCCATCGACCGGCCTTTCGGTGGCTGAGGGCCTGTTGGTCAAGAGAGAAGCTCTGGATCTGCGCAGACACGCCTTCGAGACCGTCGGGATCATCGATCTGTGTGTAAATCTCCTGGACTGTTGCCAGAAGCTTGCTCATGCTGACATTGGGGTCATCTCCAGTCCGTTTCGATTCGATGTATGGCTCCAGGAAGAAGAGAGCACGGGCATATTCTTTACAGTCCATAGCTCGCTGAGCGATCAGCTCAGGATCAAGTGCACTGAGCACGCCTTCCACCCACCCAATCCATTTCTGGCCTTGAGGTGACAGTCCGGGTTGTGACTTTTTCTTTTGCAGCCATCTCATGAAGTAGTCAATAATCCGGAACACAGCCTGTGAAAGAGTTAGCTAGACATGCCTATTTTTTTTTTTTGGAAGCGCGCGTCTACCTCGTAATAAAGCTTCATTTCTTCCCTTTCGACATAGGAGGCAGTCTCAGGGGGTTGGTATGTCAAGATGTCGGTGAGCTCATTTGTGATCTTGTCTCTGAATTCAGAAGAGTTTTCCTGTCCGATGATGACGTGTAGGACGACGAATGGGAGCAAGAATTCGGTCACTGAAAGGTCTTGGACCTTGACCAGCCGACAAAGGGGCTCAAACACAATCTGACTAAAGACATTTTGGCCGTTGCGAAGGAGGTCGAGAACAAGGGCTCGGATCCAGTTTGCGTAAGACTTGCCAGTGCCGCCACGAAATATCGGATATTCAGTCTCCTGCTGTGGGAGGGGCGCAACGCCAAATCTTGAGGAGAGAAACGGCGTGAGAACTTCTCTCGTGTTGTCTGACATGGCAAGCCACTTTCTGAAAAGTGGCTCGGCGGCCCCATGTCCACCGGTACTGCAAGCAACCTTGAAGTCAGTCCTGTCTAGGAGTTCCTGCATAGCAAAGGAGAGGAAGCCTTGAAATTTTGTGTCGGTCGTGGACAAAAAAGCCTTGACCAATACGTTCTCAAGCAAAAAGGCTACAAAGTCGGTGGTTTCGCTGGCTTCGCCGAAGTTGTGGATAATCACGAATTGTTGCTGTTCCCGTGTAGTCTCGAGGCGATTTGAATCCAGGCAGCCAATGAGCCCAATGCACTCGGCACAAAGTCTGGCAATATCAGGCTGCCAGCCGTTGTACTTGGACGAGCAGTCGAGCAGCGAGCGTGTAAGGGTGAGAAGAACCGAGTCCGGCTGTTCGCTGATGGCTGATACTTGGAGGTAGTCCTGGTGGTCCCTCAGGAACACCAACAGTTCAACCAAAGCTTGCTGGACTACGCCTGGGTTCTCGTGGCTTAGCCGCTGGGCAAATATAGCAAACGTCTCTCCGTGATCGAGAGGTGGCCGGAGTATATTCAGCTTCTTGTTGAAATCAGCCAAATCCTCAATGTGATTTAGACTAGGTAGCCTGTAAGCGCAATCTTTCAGAACTCGCTCATATTTTTGCATCAGGAATTTTGTCAATGAATCTGCCCGTAGTCTAGATTCTTCATCAAAAGTTTCCCAGTAGTGGCATATGATGAAAAAGGTCATCTCGATCAGCGCTTCGACATCCACCTCTTCCATGTTGGCGATCATGGCTTCCCAGCAGGAAAAGGCAGCAGACCGGAGCTCCTCAGAACCCAGAGCGGAGATCAAGCAGGCAGATATCTATCAAAATGGGAGGTGAGTATCAACGATGTGCACGACAAGGGAGTTTAACGTACCTGCGGTCGGGCAATGCACACATATGTGTGGCAGACCCGGATCATCACCTCCATGGCCCGTAGACATCGTCTCCGCTCTAGGACTGGAGGATGTAGGTCAAGCGAATCGTTGATGACCTCGCTCAGACGTGCCGCCAAACCAAGGGCGTGCTGTTGGAGATATCGCCCGGTGACATGCGACTTCCTGGCCTTTTTGTCCTTGGAATCCGACAGAAGTGTCGACATCGTAGTAAGGGCTGCTCGAACCCGATTCTTGCGGATCTCGTCACCATCCGCAGCGGCTTTGAACAGCTCCAGGGCTATCAAGAGGGGGTCTGTTCGGAGTAGCTCCACTAGCTGGAACCCGTCGAAATGCGGCGATGTATGCCTAAGCAAGGACATTGAGTACTCGGCCACGTCCTGCACATCCTGGATAAGGAGAAGTGAAATAATCGATGGCAAATTCGCCGTGTCCAAACAGGGCTGCCAGGTCTCGGCTTCCCCTCGGGCCTCCGCTATTTTTTGCACCGCTTCCCTCCTCTTCGTCAGTACTAACCATGGAAGTGCAAACGTTTGAAGGAGTCGCAAAAGCTCCGGCACACCCCCTGTGGCTTGTAACAGCTCGGTAACTCTGCTAGTTGTCTGTGGTTTAGATACTACATCTTTCACCACTGTAAATGCTAGACTTGTCCAGAACGGCTGAAAGAGGCGCCTAGGCATAATCCCCAACGCTCCAGCAAGATTGAGGATTTCGTTGTATGCGGACGCAGAAACAATCATATTGCGGTTACCGAGGTACTCAACGAGCTTGATGAGGACCAGATTGAGCTCCTCATCGGCGACAATCCTGCCGAGCTGACCCCAGGCCATTATACATGTTTCATTCAGATGCGGAACATCTCTGTCAGAAATTGTCTTGAGCATAGTCAAGGCCAGCGTTCTGCTTCTTTTGGTGGTGTCCTTATTGAAAGGTGGAGCTGCCCGCTCTGCCAAAAATACACCAAGGGCTCGCCCGGCAGCGATACGCAGTTCTCGGGCAGAGCTTTGCAAGGACTGTAAGCACCACTGTCCTGATCCAGACTTCTCAAGGTCGAGAAAATCAGGGACTTCCGTATGCTTTGCTAGCCGCCTCAGGGCAACCATGGCAAATATTCGAGGTCGTCTTGCTTCGCGAAAGCCCGGGTGCTGGATGAGCTCACCAAAGATGTCGAATGCGTACTCCTTTGCTACTGGCTCTGTGCAATCAGCCGAAGGGGTCTGACTGTTTATTCCAGAGCAAAATGAACACTGAAACTGGATGGGCATATCCGGCTCCTCTTGGGTCAATTTCAAGGTAGCGTCGGCGGCACAGGGAATACGAGTTAGAAGGTCCACTGTGCGGAATTGTCGGTCTTCGTCCAGGAGAGCAAATACGTCGCTACACCATGTAAGCGGAGAATAATTAACAATTTTAGGGGGTACAGACGGTATAAGACGCTTTAGGGCTGCGGGCGTGCAGATCTCGTCTGGAGCAACGCTCGCAACCAAGAGACACAACTCGCTCATGATCTGCGATAGGTGTGACTCGTCGTGAGCCACTTTCCTCCGCTTAACGGCGGATCGATTGGGCCGCTCATCGATAACTTCGAGGTGTAGGTTCTTCACCTTCTCACGGAGCAGCTCATCTGCGAAGTTTTCTGACATGACTTCTTCAGTGAAATGAACGGGATGCTGGCTGGCCGTCGTTTGCTTGAGTAAAAGGATCGAACGCTATGACATGGTGAGCAAAGCAGCAACGGAAAAGGGAAACCTCGCAACGTACACCAATGTCGGTGTCGTTACCAACAATCGCATTCTGGGACGTAACCTGCAGCGCGGTAATGATTAACCGAGAAGCTACGAGTGTTGAGAGAGGCCTGTGGGCAAGTGTCTGTTTTGCTAGGTGCATTGCGGCATGGCAAGCAACACGTCTCAACGCAACGCCGTTCTCCTCCTCGCTGAGGAGTTGTTGAGGCTGATCAAAGATACCACTGCATATTATGGCAAGCCCGGTGTTCGCCTTCTGGGAGACGATAAACCCTAGGCCGCCCAAGCCATGTTGGGCGGTTGCAAGATCTAATGCCATTTGCAGCGTCGATGCCAGTCCAATGTCTATATGAGCAGGCCATGGGGTTTGAAGGGCAACGAGTTTTTGTAAAGAATCCCAGAGCCATACTGAATGATGACCGAAAAGCAAGGAGGGCTGCGAATGTGGCCCCGGCTTAGAAAGAGCCGCACCCTTGATGATGGCGAGGAGCCCAGCAGCATGCCGGACAGCATCTTCTATGCAATTGAGGGTATAAGTGCATTTCTGAGGGGCGACTTCAGAGAAGGCTTGCAGGACAGATCGAGGGGGCAGCTCGACATTTACAGAAGAAGCTGCCTCGTTCCCTTTAACACGAGCAAGAATAGCTGCCAAGCGTGTTAGTAAGGTGAGATGATAGCTTCCAAGCGTTGATAAACTTACCAGTAAAGTTAGTCTTGAAGTACTGCATCAATGACGGGCCAAGGTCCCACAGGCTACTGTTTTGAGTCGTGAGTAGAAAAATATGCCGGCAAAGCCCTTCTATGGCGGCTGATAGATCAAGGCATTTTCGGTGCCCCAATAATCCGAGTATCCTGGGCAGAATCCATATCCACAAAGGCTCCTGGCCACGAAACAGGAACTCTGTTCCATCTGTGGCTGACTTGAGGACAATCGGTGTCTCCTTGATGGTAACATTGAGGAATGTGATTGCTTTCAACGCCTCTTGCCGCTGTTTGGACTTGTCGGAACAAGGGTCCTCCCATTTCAGGCCATCCAAGACGACTCCCCCACATACATATATGAGAAGGTGGTTGTGCTCGACTCGGTCGTCGTCGGTCTTGAGAAAGGTGGGGTCGATTTTGACCCTTTCGATGGCGCTAAATAATCTTTTCAACTCGCTCGTCTCGTCGGGGCGCGATGATCTGGCCGAGGTTGAAATGCCCTCGACAAGCTGCGCAGCAAGGGTTGAAGGCGGTGGCTCAGTTTGTGCCGCTGGATTAGCAAGGCCTTGTTGGCCGGGCCAGGCCGCCTTTCCGTATGATTCTGGTGCCATTTTTTGCCCAACATATTCCGTGGCAGTGGGTGGTGAATTGCGGTGCGAAAGGCGAGGCGTATCGACAGCAGGTAGTCTACACCAGGACCCAAACGACCGAAAGACGCGCCGGTCGCGGGGTCGGCTACCACGTAGGCACGTGACTAACTCAGAATGTCAATGACGTGACGTCCTCAATCCTTGTGGAGATCCCTAATGATATGCCTGGCAGAACCCTCATGTTCCGCGAGTTCGAGTTACTAGTTCCGCAATGTCAACGCTAACTCTTCATATAAAATTTTGTTGTATTTTTGGATTGTCCAGACAGGTAGCTTTACTGGTCGCTAATGTCTATACAAAGTACCATACAAGATACGGCCCAATTTTCAGATCGGTAGCCAGGATCCGCTTCTTCCCGTACCCCCAGCCCTTGAATAGGGGAACAGGGCATGTCATCCAGAATCACCGGGCGCGCTCCCAGAAGATGCAATACGACAAAACCAAGCAGTGAAGAAAGCGCCGTCCAGTCTCTACACGACTGCGCTAGTTACTGCTGAGAAGCTTTTCCACCCCCCACTTCACTGAGAAATTCCTCAGATCCGAATAGTGTTGTCCCACACCAACGAACAACACTGGCACACTAGTAGCATGGACGATGCTGACCAGAGTACCGACCATGTCTCCGACGGTATCGCACTTTGAGATGATGAAGCCATCGAGGGACCGACCCGTGCCGAATGCGGCGTTGAAGTTTCTCGCCTGAGCCACTGAGTCTGTACCCACGAGTGCCTAAGTCACAAGAGTTAGCAATCTAGGCACACATTCTCTCGAGCTAACCGAGTAGCTTACCTCGCCGACCATCAAGATCTTGTCGGGCTGTGCGAACTTGGCAAATTTCTCCAGTGACGACATCAGGCGCTGGTCGTTGTGCCTCCGACCGGCGGTGTCAATGAGGACTACATCGAAGCCCTCCTGGGCAGCGAACGCGACTGCGTCTTTTGCGACAGTAGCCGCGTCCTTGCCGTAACCCTTTTGGTACAATTCCACCTTTCCGCCCTCTCGTGCTGTCAACTCCTTGAGGTTGCGCACGTGGACGGCCAGTTGCTCGACGGCCCCTGAACGGAAGGTGTCGCCTGCCGCAATCAACACCTTGTACTTGTTCTGAAGGAGGAAGAAGCAAATTTTGGAGAGGTTAGTTGATTTCCCCACACCGTTTACTCCGACAATAGACATGACGTAGGGGCGGGCTTTTCGTAGTGAGGTTGCGGGCGGTGCCGTGATCGAATCGATTTCACGAAGGAGGTCCAGGGACGATGTCGGTGTCAGCATTTTGGTCAGGGAAGCCTCCATGGCTTTCCGTATCCTTGCGTCGATACCTGCGCCGTAGTGTCAGTTCTGCAGACGGAGAGAAATAGGCGCCCTGGTCAACTCACTCTCAAAGTTACCGGTCTTTACACCAATAAGCTCCTTCTCTACGCCCTCGCACAGCCGCACTGCAGCTTCTCGTGCCACATTTTTCTTCAGTAAATGCTCCTCCATGCCCTTCATTGCTTTATCCAAATCCTCTTTCGTCAATACCTTGCCACCGACAACGTTCCTGAAGAGCCCGCTGATAGCGCTCAGGCTCGACCCAACAAGGCCAGCTGGTGAGTCGAACTTTTCTATACTGTTCTTAGCATCTGCGGACGCCAAGATGGAATGAACCTCTTCGCCTAAGTCTCTGAGGACGAATTTTCCTTTCGTATTCGATCCCCAGGTTGAGGCATCCACCTCCTCAACAGCACCCAGTCTCCCAGCAGCTTCAGCTTCACTATCGCTTGTGATGGCATTGGGGGCAGAGTAGTCGAGCTGCACATCATCATCCTCGTCCGCAAAACCATCGGCGTCCCATTTTCTTCCGCGCTTGGCTGCCTTAGCCTTTGACTTCTTCGCGGATCCCTCATCGCCTGACGACACTAGGCCGGAATTGGTGTTGTGGCCCTTCCTCGCTCTTCTCGACATTTTTGCCACGGGGCCTGCCTTGGCCACTACCAGATGGTTCACCCCAGGGGTCGACGGACGTGAGGCACTCGGTGTCGCAACTGGGCTTGAATCCAGTGTGTCATGAGGCCGACTTCTCTGTATGAGACTGGGCGGAGCCGGTGACTTTTCACCCGGTATCTCCAAGTCGGCATCGTCTTCGAGCGCGCGCACTTCGCTTCGGTCGGGTTTGCCGCCCGTCTGCTCTAGCTCGTGCAGCTGCTGGTCAAAGTACTCGTCAAACTTGAGGCACTCAACAATGGTCGTATTTGGCTTCTTGAGTTGGTCGCCGTAGAGTTTGACGAAGATGGTTTTAATGTGATCGACAAGCTTGTCGATCCAGGACAGGTGCAGAAGTGATCGGTAGACTGCCTAGTGGGAGGCTAAATGTCAGTTGAGGGGGACTCGAGGGTCGTCGCTGGCAAGGGGTTCTTACGACAAATATGATGCCCAACTCCTTCTCGAAAGTCCAACGCAACGTGTGCTGGTCATATTTGTATGGCGGGTTGACAGCGGCGGAGGCGCCGTCTTTTGCGCCCACAACGGAGCTCTTCTCCTCGATAAAGACATCTGCGATAAAGTTGTTGACCACGGATGGGCTGACGTGCGCATAGGTCCGCGACCAAAGCACCACGCCCGACGTGGTAAGGATTTCAAATGTGTCCAACATATTCGGCTCTGACTAGAGGTAGCGCAGGTTGGACGGCGGCTAGAACCTTGCGCTCTTGTCTAAATTATGACTATGTCGACTGTGAATTTACGTGATCAGCGACAGTTCGCAGCAATGTGCAATCTGTACTCGCCCTCCCACTGTTTCCCCTGTCCCCACTGCCCTCAAATCGATAAGATCGCGTCCGCTAATTGGCCTGTGCCGTGAATTGGCGCCACTCCGAGGATTAGCCGGCAGCGGTCAGAGGGCTGTGAATCGACAAGTGACAGCATCTCCAAATTCATGAAAACACATGTCCAGACCTACGGAGCTCACCCATATAAAGAACGGGCCTCTCCCTTTGCGTCCGACCACGTGCCCCAATATATGCTCTATTACAGCACTCTGGCGCATCGATTCGAAACACCGCAGGCTCCTCGGCATAAAATTACACTTGAGCTCCCCAGCTTAGCCGACCATGCAACGGCCAACGTACGGGCAGTCGCCGCCCTTGCATCACCCTGTCCCTCAGCATGTCTCGACTGTTCCCCAGCTTAGATCTCCGCCGCCGCCCATATCACAGCCTCATTCACAAGGCTACGATGGCAGTCCCTACCAACAGCAGCAACAGCAACAGCAGCAACAGCAACAGCAACAAGGACGCGCGCAGCCACCAGGCGGAAACAACATGTTCGGGCAATACGGGAATTTCATGAACGACCCCACGGCGCAAATCGCATCGCAATTCGGCCAAAGTGCCTTTAGACAAGGGCAGGAATACTTAGAGCAGAATGTGAGGAGATCTGTCATGATGGGCCGTGGAAGTGGCGAGCGAGTTGCTGTACATCGGCTCGTGTGGTGCAAAAGGAAAGATGGCTAACCACTGAATGTGTTTTTGCTTCTAGGTGAAAGGGTGGTTCAAGTTTTGGGAGCTGAAGCCCTACTTCAACGTCACCAACTTCTACGTCGTCAACAAGCTATTCCTCGTGCTTTTCCCCTGGCGGCACAAGCCATGGTCGCGCAAGACGTCGACCGGCCCCGGCGGCCAGGAGGGATGGTACCTGCCGCCGCGCGACGACATCAACAGCCCCGACATGTATATCCCGGTCATGTCGGTGGTTACGTACATCTTCCTCCAGACCCTTATTGCGGGGTTACGTGGCCAGTTCCAGCCCGAGCTGTTCGGCTACATCGCAACAACGGCCCTGGTCGTGGTGACGGTCGAAATTCTTGGCCTAAAGCTGGGGTGTTACCTGTTGAACATCTCGAACGAGTCTCAGCTTTTGGATTTAATAGCATACTCCGGGTACAAATTTGTCGGCGTGATTGCTACCATCACTATTGCGGAGATAGTCAATGGGGGTAAGGGAACAGGGGGCTGGGTTGGCTGGACTGTATTCATTTACACATTTTTAGCCAATTCTTTGTTTCTAGTAGGTTCTCCTGGTCGGTGGTCAAGGTTGCCCAAGCTAATTTGTTACAGATGCGCTCTTTGAAGTACGTCTTGCTCCCGGAAAATAATGTTGACAACCGGGGTCCGATGCAGACGATGCCGACCGGGGACACCCGGGCAAAGAGGAACCAGAGAACCCAATTCCTCTTTTTCTACTCGTACATTGTACAGCTCTTCTTCATGTGGGTCTTGAGCCGCCAGTAGGTTCCGGCCCTGGCGCATGGGGCTGGCACGGGGGTAATAGAAACGAAGCATTTTTTGATCTGGTGAGGATTGCGGTTGGGACGGGGTGGTTTGTATAGTAGCAAAGTTCACGAAAAAATGGAGAATTAATACTATAACACATTAGCAAGAATGCTCATTGTTGTCATGTTTGGACGGCGGCAGGCCATGAAAGAGAGGCTATCGTACAAGACGGAACTGCGCTTTAAGGTCAAAGCCGGTGTTGAGCTAATATTTGGGGGTCAGTGTGGGATGTCTAGAATGTCTGGGACGTCTGCCGTTCTGGTTGGCTACACCAGTAGCAAGCAAAGGCGACCTGCAGCAAAATTGTATGCATTTGTGGACACTGGGTGATGCTCAATGGCGGCCTGCATATTAACTTGATATACACCATTAACAGCGTAAGTAGCTACGTGTACCCGACTGGCCGTCTCATCGCCCCCTGCAGAGTTGGCCAACCTTAGCTCTGCTGAGGTCGGTTGACGTGGTCTTGGCGTTGCTTGTGTCGCTCTGGGTTCAAAACAAAGGTATTTAACACACACATCCACTTTCTGCGAGGTGTTGTGTCAAACCTGGTTGTCTACTCAGTCCCGACATTGCGATCCCGTTTCTGGACAGGGCTGGTTGCTTACTACTATCGGCGTGTCACGGCTTCCTGATCTTCGCTGGGGTGTTCGTCATCGATAGCACTGGACTTATTCTGGAATTAGTGAGGTCCTACTACTACTGCTGCAAGCGGGGCACACACACACCCAAGAGATTGCAGCAAGGGGGTACCAGCCAACCTCCAACCCCCCCCTTCGACTGGCCAAGATAACACCCAAGCCAGATCCATAGAGTCGCGCTGGAAAAACTTTCTCTGGTCTCGTGCCTCGACACAACTGAAATCGGGGTATCATCATGGCGCCCTCACCGATTTTCTGGGCGTCAATCCAGTCGGCTGCCATCAACGGCATATCCAATATCTTAGCCCAGGTCATTGCCGCTCAGAGAGATGATGTATGAGATATCCAAAACTCAATGTGATCGGGAGCTTCTCCCTTTTTTTTTTTTTTTTTTTTTTTTTTAGACCTTCACTAACACCAAGTGCTTCTCAGAGCCCATTCGTCATTGATTGGGTGCCAGTAGTCCAGTTCTTCGTTCTGGCCATAATATCCACACCGCCCAACTTCCTCTGGTGACTATTTCTCATATGCCTTATCGCTGAGGCTTCATATTCTTACCCCCTCTCAGGCAAGAGTTCCTGGAATCAACATTTCCGGCATACCACATCGCCCCCACCAAGGCGGCCATCGCCTCGGCCTCGGCTAACAACGAGAAGGAACTCGACGCCGAGGCGCGCGAGGGTCGGCTCGTCGAGCCGCGCCTCAACAAGACCAACACGGCCATCAAGACGCTGCTGGACCAGACCGTCGGCGCCGCCCTCAACACCCTTCTCTTCCTCACCTTCACCCACGGGGTGCGCGCAGGGATGGCACACCGCGGCCCCGCCGGCTACGCCGACCCCGCCCGCAGCCTCAACTTCCTCCTCAGCGGCCAGGCCTTCCGTCCCGAGGGCGTCGAGTGGGCCCTCGTCCGGGCCAAGACGCAGCGCGAGTTCCTCCCCATCCTCAAGGCCGGCTGGGCCTTCTGGCCCTTTGTCAGCCTCGTCAACTTTGTCTTCCTCACCAGCGTCGAGGCCCGGAATCTCGTCGGGAGTCTGGCTGGGCTGGGCTGGGGCATTTACATGAGCTTGTTTGCGGGAAATTAAGCGCGGGGTTAGATCATCGTAGCGCATCATTTGCATTGGCAATGGGGTTTGTAATGTGTTTTTGTTTTGGCAAGTGGTGAAATCCACTTGGGGAATCTACATTGGGGAGATAGATACCGTGACACCAGTATTCGGTCGACAACAGGTGTTTGGGAAGCGAAAGTCTTGATTTCTGTCCGTGTTGAAACTAGGTACCGGGATATGTCGTTCAGCAAGATACCCAAGTTTCTCCTGCGTCCAGAGGTCCGAGTCCTGGGTAATTGATGCAGCATTTTGGGTTGAGTGATTTCTTGCTGGCAATGAGTTTGGTAGGATTGGAATATGCCATCTGCATCTCGTTTACAACTGTTGGCTGCTACTGTAAACGGGATTTCATGAAGCCAGTTAGTTGGGTACCCAGCAATAGATTCAACACAACGCTGGTACAGATAGTATAGAGGCGAGAAATTACTACACATTATCACTGGCTGTATTTGGACACAGCTAACAGCTTTACAAAGGGATTTTGACACACCAAGAAAATGCGTCATATCATTCATCCGGTCCATGACCGGCTCTTATAGTAATCGACTTGTGTGCAACCAATCCTCTGTCCCTCAAGAGCAGTAGACATGGTATAACAAAAAAATTCATCCAAACCCCAGCAATGGAGAGTGAAGTGCAACAACTACTACACGCGATAAACCCGTACCGGAATTAGCTCGAGCTGGCTCGCCATCGATCCAAAAAGAAACCAACTAGACAAAACCACGCTAATCCGTTTCGTCCGTCCATCCATTCATCCATCGCTCTCCGTCACCTCACTCTATCACAGCTTTTCCGCCTGTTCTTGCGCAATTCGATCAAATAGCCAAAGGCATTCAAACTCCCTCACTCCACTCCGCCGAGGAGAAGAAAACTCGAAATAGAAAAGAAAACTCCCTGCCAGATGAAATTATGCACGCCTGAAATATCCTTACCTCTCGTCGACACAGGGAGCAAGAAAGACCAGAAGTTGACTGCTCGAGCAAAAACGTGTCTGTGGGTACTCAACTGAACACCGCAATACTGAATAAGACAAGCCAGTTCGCAAAAGAGAAAGTAATCCAAATAGCCTGCCATGTCTCCGCGAGGAATGAAGCATGAATAATACAGTTGTTAAAACAGAGGGAGCGAATCCGTGTCAATGGGACAGAGTGTGTTTCCAGCCCGGCATCAAAAACATTACAAATCATCTCTTTCACCTTGCACCACCGGGACCTTCAGGGTGACTTTCGTCGAGCCGTTTTCGCCAATCCGCCAAGCTTTCACTGAGTCCAATGCTGGCACGCTCGTCCCTCTTCGTAGGTGCCGTGTGTGCTTCGAAGTCGAAGGTGTTGCTTAGTCGATAGTTCTTGTTGGTGGCCTCCCAATGAGTCCGGAGCGTCTCCAGTTCGTTAGCCAAGTGGTCTAAAGCAGTGCTATTTCTTGCCTCGCCCATGCCACCATACAGGCTCTCGGCCTCGCTCGACTCTTGCCGAGTGTGACCAATACCGTTGGTGGTAACGGGGGCAACAACAGCACCGATCCCTTCGGAACCCATACTTGGCACTTGTCTGCTGCGCCTCCGGTAGTTGTCGACGCTGAGTTCCACTTGATCGAGGAGCGAGCCCACTTTCAGCTCTGCTTCCATGGCCCGGCGTTCCAGCAAAGCGTTCTCCTGCTGCAGCTGCTCGAGATCTCTCTTTGATGCGTCCAGGCGGCGGTTGGCCTCATTGATGCCTCGAGCGGCTGAATCGCGTTCTCGTCGGGTGTCTCCAAGTTCCTGACGGATCGACTGCACGTTCTTTTCAAGCTGAATTGCCGAGTTCTGCAGCTCGGCTTGCAGTTTATTGATTTGCGATTGAAGCCCAGTGCGCTGAGCTTCCCAGTCTGTAGGGGTACTGTTTGCCGCAGCCCTCTCGGCTTCAAGCTTGTCCTCCAGCTCAACAACCTGCTCCTTCAGACGGGAATTCTCAGCTTTATAGCGTGATAGTTGCTCCTTAAGCTGCTTGAGCATCTTTTCGGTGCCCTTGACGTAGTGTACGGCGGATTGATAGTCATTTTCAAGCTGAGCAAGCTTTTCGCGATACGTTGCGTCGGCCTCCTGAGCCTGCTGAGCAACAACAGCCTTGGTTTGCTCATGCGCGGCTTGAACAGTGCTAAGCTGCTGCTCAAGTTCACGTAGTCGCATTTGCTCTGGGGAACCCTCTCGGGGACTATTGAGGCCTCGTGCGCGGGCGGCGGCGGTGGGTGAGATACCTCTTTCGCTGAGAATGTCTTTGAGAGTGTTGTGTTGCACGAGCATGGCGTTAGTTTCAAGCTGTTGCTTCGCAAGCTGGTTAGTGAGCTCCGAGTTTGCAGCTTGAAGACCTTGTGTCTCTCTCAAAGCGCCCTGAAGCTGCCTGCGAATCGATACGCCCTCGCGACTGGCTTGCTCCTGATAAGCTTCTAGACCAGCTATCCGCTCCTCTGCACCCCGTAGCTTATCTGCCGCACTATCGACTTCTTGCTGATATTTCTTGACCAAGACATTGGCGGCACTTAGCTGGCTCTGAAGAGCGGAGACACGCTCAGCATCGACGCTGCTTGTCTTGCTAACTTCCCTCGTCGATATCTTGTCGAGACCGTCTAAGACAGCTTGGCGATGAAGTCGAGCCTCGTTGGCGTGTTGTTCTGCCATCTCTTCGGCGTCTCTTAGACGTTGTGTTGCCGCCACCAACTCTGCTATGCGTGCTTCATGCTCGCTCTTGAGCTTGTTCAGTTTCGACTCGATCTTTTCCCTGAGCGCCCGTTCTTCGTCTAGCCTGCGCTCCAGCAAGCTTTTCACCTCTGCTGAAGCGGCCACGGCCTCGCGTAAGGATCCAAAAGTCTCCGCATTGTCCCTGGAGCTTCGAACGGCTTCACTACAACGTCGTTCAAAGTCATCCTTCTCAACTCGTAGTATCTGCGCCGTGGCGACAGCCTCGGCTGCGGCAACGGATTGTTCCCGTGCTTCGCGTTGTGCCATGTGCAATTCTGCCTTCAGCCGTTCAACCTCTGAGGAATTCTGCTGCTTGTAGGTCTCAAGTTCTGTCATCCTTTTCTGGGCTGCGCTCGTCGTATCGTCGGCAAGTTTCCGCGCCCTTCGCTCGGCCTCAACATCGTTAGTCAAACGCCCCAGTTGTTCCTGAAGATCCTTCTGAGTGTTGAGGGCATTGGCAAGCTTCTTATTCAGCTCACTAGACCGATCATCCATATCTTTAAAGCTATCCATCTGATTGCTTGACGAGCCGCCCATTTGAGCTGCTAGCTTGGCTTTTGCATAAACAGCTTCTTGGATAGCGGCATCGCGTTGTTTTTCAGCTTCAGCAATTTGCTTGGCAGCAAGCACCGCTTGCTTGTCTACGGACAGCTGAACATTGGAAAGTTCGGTTCGCATGGCAAGCAACGCCTCGATAAGTGGCTTGTCCTCGTCGTCAAATGTCTCGGCAGCTCGGCTGTCCAGTATTGGGCTCAACGAGGCATTGGTAACGTAGCCAGCCTTCCGGGCTAGCTCAAGCTCGGAAGCGTACCACGCGTTACGGTTTCTCGCTGAGTCGAGCTCCTTGAGAAGGGCAACTGTTTGAGAATTTCTGCTCGATGATCGCCTGGAAAGTGGGTTGCTGTTTTGTCTGAGGGGCGGTGGTGGGGAAGATGGGCGATTCGGTGCTTGTTTCAATGCTGGCTCTGTAGAGATATCGAGAGATCCTTGACCTCGAGGCTGTTTCGGCTGTTTCAGCTTAGGCGCTTCGGTAGCCAAGGGCTCCACGGGTTTTGAAACGGGGCGGCCGGTAGGACTACGCCTGCCGTTCACGACAGTGGAATCGGTCTCTCTTGGAGGTACCTGACTTTGCTGTGTAACGGGTGACTGCCCTGGAGAACCTTGTTGCGTGTCAACTCGATCTAGGGATACGTTTCTTGATCGAGAAGCCGCTGTATTAACAACTGGTTTCGGTGGCTGACTACCTTGAGGTGGAGGCCCAGAAGGTGTAGATACAGGCGCTGGTGTGGGTGCAGGTGCTAGCACAGGCGTTGGTGCCGCCGCGGGCGTCAATGCCGGTGCGGGGGCAGGCGGAGGTACCGCTGACCTAGGGAGTTTGGAGGAGCCGTTTAGGATTCCGTTGGGTGGGCTGGCATCACCTGGGGCTCTGTATCCGTTCGGACCGCTCCCAGTGCTCGCGGCCATGTTTTGCGGAACTCCAACCAGTCGCTTGTTGTCTGGGGGGCCAGCCGAGCCATCGCGTGACGTCAAATTCCTGGTTACATTCTGGGTCGTGACATCGCTCGGTCGCCTTCCTGTTGGTGTTTTCTGTCCATTGGAGCTGGCTTGGGCATCGTTCGGGTACCTGATCTTAGCTGTGTCCAGGCAGTAAACCAAGGCCAGGTCGTTTCCGGCAGCGGCGGCAGAGCTCGGCTCTCCACCCACAACAACAATGGTCTTGCCTACAGCGGTCATGCTGTGGCCAGATCGCGGTGAGGGCGAGGGTCCCATATTTTGGAAGGTGTACCATCTGCGGGATGTTATCCTGAAAGCTGCTAAGTCGCCAAGATCTGAGCCTTCTTCAGTACGGCCTCCGAAGATGTACATGACATCGTCCACCAATGCTGCCGCATGGCCTTCGCGCGGGACGGGGATGTATCCAATACAATCCAATTGTGACCAAAGATTTGTGTTTGGATCATAACACCAGACATCATTGAACCACTGAAACCCATTCGTGCCACCAAATCTAGTAAAATTTAGCTTCCGATAAGACGAGGACAAAAACTGGAGGGTACTCACAGGTACATCTTGTCGTTGTATGTGATCATAGAGTGGTTTGTTCTTGCTGGTGGAATCTTCCCTTGCTGAGCACCTCCACTTTCGCTACTCTGAATGAGCATCTCCCAGCGATTGTTTGGCATCTGCAGCTGATTCAAGTCAAAAGCTGCCAAATCATTCATGAAGAACCCTTCCACCTGGCCGCCGAATATGTAGATTTTGGAGCCAAGGATATTCAAAGAGTGACCATAGCGGCCAGATGGGCGCGTTCCCAATGGCAAAGCTCGCGACCATTGCCTTGTTGCTGAGGAGTGTTAGGCGCATACTCACAAGGAGGGGGTGATATGGAACGGAAGCAGTGACTTACAAGTATTCAAGAGGTAAAGTGTCTCGTCCAAAACATCAGCATCATCGATCTTTGTATCTCCGCCGTACACGATGAAGGCATTTCCAACTAGAAGACTTGCATGACCAACCCTTGGCCCAGGCCCCTCAGCAGTAGTAGCGAGCGGATAGCAGGCCATGCTACTGCCAGCCTCGATCAACCACAGGTCGCCTTTCACGGTTGAGCTGTTGATCAGACCACCCATCACGTATATATCACCCTCCTTGGACGATACCGAATTCACCGCCGCGCCATATCTGGGAAAGGGGCTCGGGTGAGACGATGTGTATGTCAACCTTCGTTGCGACCATGGGTAGAGTGAGGCGTTTGGGTTCGCGGCAGATTGCATTGGATTGGCGCCATTGCGAAACTATCATCACATCACGTCAAAATCAATGCTTGATCACACGAGCGCAGCAGGTTGAAGATGGGGGACTGACTGGCAGGTCGCTCGATTGCTGGGGAGGTTGTTGCAGCTGGGGAGGAGTCTGTTGCGGCTGTTCGAGACTCAACCCACGCTGACGAGCGTAGGCTTCTGGGCTTCCCATACTACCCTCGTTGTCCAAAGAGTTCAAGCTGCCGGTCGGTGTTGAGCGAGATCCCTTCTCATCTCTCACGCGCGCCGCGGCGCTCTGGATTGACGATCCCGAGGATGGCGGCCCATCTCGACTCGCGAGCGCCCTGTCCTGATTCTTCCTGGACTTGAAAAGAAAGGCCATGGCTGGCTATCAACCCCCTCGCCGAACACAGCGTCGCGAAATTCGCAAAAAGAACCCGCGCTGCGATACCCAATAATTTCGCAAAGTCACAGGCTCGTCGTGGCCGAAGGCATCAATTGACCAAAGAAGCGTTGGTGTTTACGGTCGGAATGCGGATGTAGTACGGTCGATGGGCGATGGCAAGCGCCTTCCAGCTAGCTAGCTGACTGAGGAAGGGTGTGGTGGCCAGTGAGGGAGTCGATGCTCGAGATTGGCGATGGCTGGGGAAGCATCGGTCTCGTGGTGGATTCGACAGAGTTCGATTTTCTGTTCGACCTCTTGATTTTTTTTTTTTTTGGTATGAGGGGGGCCCTGTCAGCACGAGGTCCCCAAGCAACAGCCTCGCAGGACAGGAACCCTGCGGGAAGAAATGTCCGTAATAATAATAACAATAATAACTAGTGTGCCGAGCAAGCAGCAGAGCAATAGAGTCGGTTCCCTCGCCGTCAATGCACCCGTCACTGGAGTCGTTGCGCCGTGACTTCTGTAGGCCGCGATACACGAGAGCGTCGGAAGTTGGAACTCGATGCGACCTGGCTAACGTGGTGAAGAGATGAACTCGCCGTCGAAATGCACACTGTCTGGAACGAGGTGTTAAGGTGCAGCGAAAGTGACCGGGGCTGCGGGGGGCGGGAGACTGGAGACTGGAGAACAAAGGGGGCGCCCTGCTGCTCTGATGCAAGCACTTCCCGCACTCAACTCCCCAGCTCGGCCAATCCCCGCCAGTCATTTCTCCCGACCACCCACCATGCCTGGGCATTCGAAGTTGGGAAACGCCTTTTCAGGGGCCATCGCTCGCTCTCCAGAAACACGAAAATTGGGCACCCTCTACACGCACCCAAGGCGTCTCCCATATGGACCCAGGTTTAGACTTTCTCACACAAAGCATCAACCATCAACATAGCGCAGCGAATCTAGCATCTTTTCATCTCTGATGCTATTAATGGACCAAACCCTTCCGCTTCAGACATCGCAATTCTCATTCCCGTCTGCGCCAACATACACTTCATCACACAGGCTTTCTTTCGCCGGAGCCTGAGATCAGCAACTTGGTTTGGATCACGGCCGCCACCAGACTAGATGGGCTTTTTTTTATTTTTTTTTTAAATAACCACTATGCAACCAACCACCTCATCACCGCGCAAACTATTCTCACGACACCATGGTAACCTTGTCATCATCAGAGGCGGATGTCATGGCGGGCACAAATATTCCTCTGATATCATGTTCAGTCCATACAGGACTCCCATCGGGTATCCTAGCGGCAGATATGGGCAAGGGAGAGGAAGGAATGGGAATAAACTTCAGATCACAGACTAGCCGCCTTCATTTAGCTGATTGACCTGATTTAGTAAGTTCGGATCTCTTCTCAGGGGGGCATGCGCCGAGTGGCCCCCAACCTCTAGCAGCTCGAACCAGGCCAGCTCAACACCACCCGGCCACCCGCTGAGCGAAAAAGTTGGACGGAGGTTGGCGCTGTCGCCGGCTGCCAGAAATGGCTAGACTGTATCCAGACGACGCGGACCCATAGTAGCAGTCAAAGCTGGTAGCCGCTGTGCCTAGGTATCGTCCTATTGGACCCCCGGCCTCAAATGTTTCATGTTTCTCAACCTAGCTGCATGGGTCACTGGGCATCCCAGCGGATTCATATTCCAGGGGCCAGAGCGCCAGGAGGACATATCGGGCCCCGCCGATCGCTGCAACACCGTAGCAGGCACCGACATGGCACAGCTTGAACTGAATCACTGTCTCCATCAGAAAAGATAAAAATACTACACTCAGTACGTTCTGACCAAAAGCTGGCTGGCATCTACCATTTCATTTCAATTGAAATTTGTTTTTTTTCCCTCGTCAATAGCGTAAGTAAGGTAGGCGGTTTGTTCTTTCTGGAGAAAGTGTAATAATGCGTCAAGACTGGATCCAGGATGGTGCGCATTGGCCCTTACACGCGACACCGGCAGAAACATCGCGATATCCATGATTATGCGAACACTGCCTGAACTCATATGCTCATATATTGTCTTACGGGATATCGCAACACAAGTGCGCGTAAGGCATATATGTGTGTAGACGACAAGGGGAAAGGGTGATTTCCACATAGAGCAATCTTCTAGAAAAGTGACGGGTGAACGCATCAATTGTACCAGTATCTTTCCCACATATCGTATCTGTACAGCATTAGCCCAAATGGGCCTGCGCAACTGTCGATTCTTTTCTTTCTTTTGCTTGAAAATCCAATTTCAGCTGCAGGAGATAGCTGGTGTAGGTGGTTGAGACTTGAGAGCAACGTGCTTGACCCCTTTTGCCTCACACCTCGCCTCGCACCACTCACCGCTAGCCGCCACAGCATTTCTCAGGGGGAGTCCTGTATCATGTGGTGAATCACGTGCACTACGCCATGACGCACACCCCAGTGGGGCAACGGGACGAAATCAAGGGCCGCAGCTTTCCGATGTGAGGCTGAGCGGGAGAGCTCGCCTCGCAATCCAGTGAACTGGCGTGGTGAATGGCGGGACTCCACTTGGGCGGTCAAGCTCGCTCCTTCCAACCCCAAGAACCCTAAAGCCTGCGCGCGCGACCAGACTTTGGCACCCATCACCACATTCCAGCAGACCGAGGTAGCGATTCCAACATCTCGACCCACCGAGGTCAAGCCTAAACACCTGGGCCCACATCATTCGGGGTGTGGCAAGCTTAGCTAACCTTGGGCTTGCGCCTCGAACAGACGCTGCCAATTCCCTGACCCTCTGCATTCGGCCCCTCGTTGCGCAACATCAACCTCGAAGCCAACGCCTGCTTGACCTAGCTGTCGTCTCCGACACGGCAAATTATCTTCCGTGGTGATACGACAGCCGCGCAATCGCCGCGTTCTTTGGTTTCTGGCTCAGTAGTGAGCCCTCAACTACAGAGCTCGGGGATGATGGTTATCCATCGGTCCTAAGTCCAGAATGACGGCCCTCTCCCTCCAAGCTCTCCAGCCATCGGTGCAGTTCGGCCCCAGGCAAAACGTCCCCCATATTTCGAGAGTTATCCCCTCCTCTTCGACAGCATCGTCTCCCTCCCATGGTATCGGCCCCCTTCCACGCCAAGGTGCTGCCGCCATGTCGCAACTCCGCGCCCAGTATGCCGAAGCCTCCGCCGCTCAACCTGCACGGAATGGTGCGACGCACTCCATATCCCCGAGCGCTGCCGAATCAACTCAACTGCAGCCAGCCACGAATGGGAGGCCAAGGTCGGAATCTCCTTCCGCCTTCCAAAGGCCGTTGAGTGCACCAGGGAGCAAACAGACTCATGCGCCCATCTTCACCAATGGAGCGCCGAGCGATGACGACGACGACAATGTTCCTCACTCACAACTAGCCAAACCGCCGTTACTCCGATCAAAGAGCGAACACGGGCTGCGTCACGAAGATGTTGACAAGATTGACGAAGAGTACTATGAATGGGGGGCAAGGCATGGTTTTGAGGACCATTACCAGTCTGAGGATATCATCTCCCAGCTTGCGAATGTGAGTTGTTCTTCATCTCCGCGTGCTATCGCATGCGAAATAATACAAATCACACATGTCTTTGGATTGTTTGTTCCAAAAGGCCAGTGCCGAGACATCCCCCAGATATTCTACCCCCGCAGCCCCATGCACTTGGCTAGTTCGTCACAAGCCCATGTCTTTTCCGCATCGCGCCTCCTATTCAACATATAGTGCTACAACTGTAAATGAATGCCTGATTGCTGTCATTTCACTGCGGCGGAGACAGCTGCTCAATATTATGTCTTTTGATGCACCCCACTCCACTCTAGCTGGCATTGTCCATCTTGTTGAAACAAGTTTCATACACCTACGAATATGACTATAAAGCTGGCGCCTATATTCCAACATTTACTGACGTATCTTAGAACTGGTACATGTATTTCACCGACAAACGACATGAAACAACCGGAAAACCCAAGTCGCCTTCATTTGAGATACAGGACTGGCGCATGCGTGACCGATTGAAAACAGTGTCTGCAGCCATAGCAGTGTGTCTGAACATCGGAGTTGAGCCCCCTGACCAGTTGAGAACTCTCCCCGGAGCCAAGTTGGAGGCATGGCAGGATCCAACCATCCCGCCCGTGTCCAAAGCGCTGGAGAATATTGGCAGGTCTCTCCAGGCCCAATACGAAACATTGGCCATTCGAACTCGCTATAAGCAGTATCTCGATCCCTCTATTGAGGAAACGAAGAAGTTCAGCATTTCTCTCCGGCGTAACGCCAAGGACGAGCGTGTTCTTTACCATTACAATGGACATGGAGTCCCCAAGCCAACCGCATCTGGAGAAATATGGGTCTTCAACAAAACTTACACACAGTATATACCCGTCTCGCTTTACGACCTTCAGCATTGGCTTCAGGCTCCGACAATATTCGTGTGGGATTGCTCGGAAGCTGGAAATATCCTCAACAACTATCATCGGTTTGTTGAAAAGCACGAACAAGAGGAGGACGAGCAAGCGCTAAAGGATTCAAACTACGAAAAGATGAGCTTCCGCCCCTACATTCACCTGGCGGCTTGCGATATCAAAGAGAACTTACCGACCAACCCCCTTCTCCCCGCGGATCTGTTTACATGCTGCCTAACAACCCCAATTGAGATGGCTCTTTGGTTCTTCGTGCTACAAAATCCGCTCAAGACAAATCTCACCCCTGAAAGAGCAAAGAAGCTGGGCGGGCGGCTGCAGGAACGCAGGACACCTCTTGGGGAGCTGAACTGGATATTTACCGCGATTACTGATACCATCGCTTGGACAACGCTTCCAAGGCACTTGTTTCGCAAGTTCTTCAGACAAGACTTGATGGGTAAGTTCATTTCTCATTATCTCTCATCTGCTTTGGGCTTGTTTTATGTTATATGTCGTTTCTCTCGCTCGTAGAAGGTTGTCTAACATTGATCCCGTTCAGTTGCCGCATTATTTCGAAATTTCCTCCTGGCGCAGCGCATAATGCCCGTGTACAATTGCCATCCACAGTCGTACCCGGAGCTCCCTGACACACGCCAGCACCCACTATGGGACAGCTGGGATTTGGCGGTGGACATGGCCTTGTCGCAGCTCCCGATGTTGGAGAGGAAGGAGGCCGATAGTATTGAGTATGAGTACGTAAACTCGAGCTTCTTCACCGAGCAACTTACCGCCTTCGAAATCTACCTCACTAGGGGAGACGCCCTGTCGCAAAAACCGCCTGACCAGCTTCCTGTTGTCCTTCAGGTCCTGCTTAGCCAGCAGCACCGGCTTCGAGCCTTGATCTTGCTCGGACGATTCCTGGATCTCGGCCCTTGGGCGGTTCAATTGGCTCTGAGCATTGGCATATTTCCATACGTGCTGAAGCTTTTACAATCCGCCGCGCAGGAGCTAAAGCCGGTTATGGTTTTCATTTGGACCCGTGTCCTCGCCGTTGATATCTCTTGCCAAGGGGATCTCATCAAGGACAGTGGATACAATTACTTTGCGGCAATTATGAAACCCCAAGAGACATTCCCCATAGTTGGGGTGGTGGTTCTAGATGAGCACAAGGCCATGTGTGCATTCATCTTAGCTATGCTCTGCAAGAGCTACAAACCCGGTCAAATAGTCTGCAACTCGACGGACATTATGACCTACTGCCTTCAGCATATCACCCACCCGGAAAACCCATTGCTTCGGCAGTGGTCATGCCTCTGCATCAGTCAGCTGTGGCAGGATCTCCCCGAGGGCAAATGGAGGGGTATCAGGGAAAACGCACACATCAAGATGTCTTTTCTAATTCGAGATACTTGCCCTGAGGTTCGTGCGGCCATGGCTCATGGCATGACTACATTCCTTGGAATACCAGACTTGACAGATGAGGTGGCAAGGATCGAGGAAGGGATTGCGTGGACCATGCTCGAACTGGCTACAGACGGCAGCCCGATTGTTCGGAAAGAACTGCTGGTCTTCTTCTCGCATTTCGTTATGCGGTATGAGAGCAAGTTTCTGGTCGCTGCGTATGAACAGCTTCTTGAAGAGAAGGAATATCTCCTCTTCCCCCCATCAGAAGACGGCCAGGATCACAAAATGGGACTGCATTATGCGCGTCCAGAGAACCGCGGCAGAGACGGCACTATCAAGCCAACCGCTTTTGGTGTCGCGCATGATTCTGTATTTGCCGCGTGCTGGAAACATATCAACATTCTCAGCGTGGACCCTCACCCTGAGGTTCAGAGAGATGCTACCGTTATCGTGGACTACGTTCACCACGCGCTCGTCCATTCATCAGTCGGCACCCAGGCACAGAACCTCATGGATGACATTCTCCGGCGCGCTAGTAAAGTGTCGCGAGGTGATATGAGCCAAAGAAGCAGCGTTACCGGTACCCACACCGCTGTTGCTCAGCCATTGCCCTCTCCTGGCCTGCTAAAGCGGACAGCTAGTTATCTATTCGGCCCTCTGATGGGGACGTTGGAAAGCCCATCAACTCTCACAACCCCCCCTGCATCTCCCGGGTTGCAGAGAACCATGTCTCAACGAAGCCGGAAAGCCCCCAGTCTGGAGGCAGCGCCACCCGAGCAACACGATCAGGTTACATCCCCAGCCAACTATCATGTTGTCAATGAGCCGTCATGCTATGGCTACAAGGAACGGGACCCGGCGTCGGTGCCGACGCTTCCCTTGGTGAGCACATTTCTGGATTGGTCGATCGAATACTTCCGCGAGCCTCAGATGAAGCCGCCAGAGGCCGAGGAGCCCGGGAGTCACGAATACAACGAGCGGCTCTGGCGACGGTCGCGTAATGAGGCGGTTCTTAGAGAGACGCAGCCCCAGAAGACCCACGCGAGAACGCACAGATGGAATAGCCAACTCGGGATCATCAATAATGGCGCCCAGCCAGCCAAGATGACATTCCACCAGTTTGAGAACTACGTTGCTGTCGCAGACGACGGAAACACGGTCAACGTTTGGGACTGGAAAGCGAATGCTCGCAAAGGTCGTTTCTCAAACGGCAACCCAGAGGGCTCCAAGATTTCGGACATGAAGTTCATTAATGAAGACGATCAGGCCCTCCTGATGACTGGCTCGTCGGATGGTGTTTTACGGATATATCGTTGCTACGACAGCGATACAAATGTGGAACTCGCGTCCTCGTGGCGTGCGCTGACGCACATGGTTCCCTCTAACGTCAACTCCGGAATGGTTTTCGACTGGCAACAGGTGAACGGCCAAGTTCTGGTAGCGGGTGACGAACGTGTCATCCGCATCTGGAACGCTGGCCACGAGATGTGCACACATGAGATTCCGGCCCGATCCGGCTCTTGCGTGACATCTCTAACGTCCGATCAAATGACAGGCAACATATTTGTTGCAGGGTTTGGGGACGGCGCCATCAGAGTGTATGACACAAGAATGAAGCCGCAAGAGACAATGGTCCGCAGATGGAAGGACGATAGCAGACAGTGGGTGAGGTCGGTGCACATGCAGCGCGGCGGGCAGAGAGAACTCCTGTCAGCAAGCCGAAATGGCAAAGTCCGTCTATGGGACATCCGTCTAGACCAGCCCCTCAAAGCCTTCCAAACCACGAAAGATGTGTTGAGGACAGCGAGTACACATGAACACTTGCCGGTCTTTGCGGTGTAAGCCATACCCCTCCCCCATTTTTGGTCCTGGCGTAGACTAATCTTCGCAGTGGCACATCGGCCCATCTTGTCAAGGTCTTTGATTTTGATGGGCACGAGCTATCTCGGTTGGAACCTTCCTCGAGCTTCCTGCAAGGCCACAAGGGTACGCCTATTGCTACAACTGCCTTCCATCCACATCGAATGGTACTAGCCTGTGCTGCGCGGGGAGATAACCACCTCAACCTTTTTGCCTGCGGGTCTGAGAAGACGGGTCCATTCTAGCGGCCGTTCTTTTCTCGCCTTCCTGGTCACTCAAACATCCCTGAGCCAAGCACGGGGTTCTTAGTCAAGGTTTCTTTTCCTGGTGGACCTGTGCCCCGGCCGCTCCACCAACACAATTAATGATGTCCTCTGTTGTCGGTCATGATTGAGATACCGGCCCTGCCTGGCGTTCCAGCGTCTGTTATTCCCGGGATTGGTGGAGCTTATACACCGAGCGCACAGAGCGAAAGTTCGAGTGGACAGTTGTGTCGCTCAGACATACTTGATGCGTTACGGCCTCTCATTTGGTGACCTATTCTAATATAATGATGCCAGTGCTTTCTTCCTGCTTTAGGGAAGTTCCGTCAACGAACTGGGCTCTCTGTTTTTCATTCCTTTCTTTTTCAAATAGGGTCGGGCATTCTCCACATGACATTGGTTCGGAAACTGGAGTACTAGGATTGTTTAGGCCTTTCATAATACATGGGGTTACTTCGAGGTCTGGATTGTCGAGTGTCGCTGTACGTGGATGTGGTGTATGTGAGATAAAGGGGTTGCATCTTCATAGAATTTTCGGCAGACGAATGGACTTGTTTATTCGAAATTTCAAAACCCATGGGTAGGGCAGTTTACTTGCTCGATCCCGATTGACTAACATGGGGCAAGGAAATAGGGGCCGTACGGAACTTTTATTCTGTCTATCGTACGTGCTAATCGCGCCGCGCACATCAATAACCCACCCCACCTCTCGGCCGGTTGGATGAGACGACCAACTCCTGCGAACATACTCTAAACCGTTCGATTACGGAAGCAGTCTCTTGGGCGTACGGGGGTAATATGCCGCCAGATGCACGCTGGGCAGGTTGAGATACCAAGCAACAACACGGTCCAGACCAATTCCACCACCGCCGTGGGCCGGAACACCAGCCTGTCTGAAGACATCGACATACTCCTTGATTCCGGGGCTGTTGGGATCGACGCCCTTCTTGCGAATGCGGGCCTCGAGCTCCACGGGGTCGTTAATACGCTGTCCGCCGGACAGGATCTCCTGGGCGCGCATGAAGAAGTCATAGGCGTTGGTCACCCTGGGGTTGGCAGGGTCCTCCTTGGCGTAGAAAGGACGCGCGGAGTCGGGGAACTTGTCAAGCACGAAGAAATCGGTCTTGTACTTCTTCCGGATAAGGGCTCCGAGAGCCTTCTCCTGGGGTGTGCTCATGTCTTCCTCGTCGCTGACGTCGCGGTACTCCTCGGGGCCCTCCTCACGGAGGAGCTTTTGACCTTCGGCAAACGTAAGGCGAACCTCCTTCCCGGGCTCAGGGAGGAGAAAGTCTTCTGAGGGGTAAACCGAGCGGACCAAGGCGATCTCTTCGGCGCAGCGCTCCTTGATGCCACGGAAAATGTGGAGGAGGACGTCTTCCAGCATATGCATGACTTCATGATAGTCCTTCTTGATTTCCATCTCCATATCGAGACCAGTGAACTGGAGAGTAACATTTTAGAACAAAGCAAACCGTGGGCCCGGTGTGAACTTACCTCGGTCATATGTCTCGGTGTGTTGGAGTTTTCGGCTCTGAAGACCGGACCGATACAAAAGACGCGTTTGCGGCCGCCGGCAATCTCGAATTGCTTGTAGAACTGCGGTGACTGAGCGAGGAAGGCCTCCTTTTCAAAATAGGGCATGCGGAATACGTTGGCACCACCTTCCGAGGCAGCGCCGATGAGGCATGGGGGCTCGAATTCTTTGAATCCCTTGGACTTCAAGAAGGAGCGGAACAAATCCTTCACTTCGATCCGGATATCGGCAATCGCTTGCTGCACTGGTGCTCGCTTGTGCATGACAATGTTGTCGAGATGGGTCAGCATAGATGCCGCAGGGATG
Source organism: Lasiosphaeris hirsuta (assembly GCA_030549175.1). Taxonomy (NCBI): domain Eukaryota; kingdom Fungi; phylum Ascomycota; class Sordariomycetes; order Sordariales; family Lasiosphaeriaceae; genus Lasiosphaeris; species Lasiosphaeris hirsuta. The sequence continues at coordinate 1,847,086 of JAUKUA010000001.1, forward strand.
GCGGATGCCTCTCCCGCTGGAGCGATGCTCAGCTTCTCAACCGCTTGCTCTACGGGTGCTTCCTCATCGCTGAAGTTGGCAATCGGCTTGTTTGCGGCTGCTAGTGTCATCCCCAACATGGTAGGGGCAGGGGCGTGTACGAAGCACTTGGTGATGTGTAGCTCGAAGTAGGAGACCTTGCAGCTCTTGACGGGTTCCAGGGGCTTTTGCACCACGGCCTCGACAACGACAAAGCTCTCGGGGTTGATACCTCCGACCCACTTGACCATCTGACGACTGACTGGCGCTCCCTCGGGGTTAGCAGCAGCAATTCCCTGGATGGTCCAGTTGCCCTCCTCGCGCAGCTCGACAAACACCATCTTTGCGCCCTGGGCGCGGGAGTTTTGGATCCAGGCGCGGAGTTCGACCGTCTTGCCGACATGCTCCTCGCTGATCTCCTTGAGAGTAACCTCGACGGAATTGGGGGAGAGCTTCGTCTCGTGCGTCTCCTGGCCGTAGTTCTCCTTCGCTAAATCCTCAGCTTGGGCGGCGGTGCCAGACGACGATGCGGCGGCGGCTCTCTCGGCGGCGCGACGTGCCTTTTCAGCCTCCTTCTTGGCCTTTGCCTCTGCCTTCTTGGCAGCCTTCTTTGAGGTGGATGCGCCGTCTTCTGCGCCCTCGGCAGTGGGGGTCTCGACGGGGGGCTCCGTAGGAGGGACTGAGCCGGCGGAAGGTTCAGCCATGGTGACGGTTTACGATCTAGTGGACGAGTCTGAGGCCAATTAGGGTGCTGAGGCGGGGATTGGGGGTGTGTAGGCTTCTTATGCTGCGTACTGTCAACTGCTCGGTTGATGATGTGCACGGTGTGACTCGAATTTTACCAGTCGCCTGAGATATCGGCCTGACGCGCCGGGAACAGGTGAGGGGCACTCCATCTTTTTGGCGGGGCTGTGTTGCTAGTTGCTATATGGAGGGGTAGCTACACATATCAGCCCTATCTGATAAGAGATGCATGATCTCCCCTAACCCTGAACCCTGGGGCCGCGCTAATAATCATTGCCAACATTTCGTCCAGAGCTCAGCACCTCAGTTTACATAGTCTTGCAGCACAATCCACCATTACAGCAGCGATGGGCTCGAAACGCGACAACACAAGTCTCGATGACCTGTCTACGCAACCGTCAAACAAGCGCCGCCGAGAGCAGGCCCCGTCGAAATCTAGACATTCCGAGCCTAAGACCGATGCGACATACGGCCAGCGCGCCGTGTTCCCCAGCCTCGATGACCCGACCCATCCATCTGACGAGGATCTCGAGTTTGAGGATGAGGCCGACGCGATAGCCTATCTTAGATCTGTCCGGTAAGCATGCTTCTACAGTCTCTATCTTTCCTTCCCGCGGCCAATGCTTGCTAAACAGTCATTCTTTCGTTGCACTCACAGAGCAGAATAAGCTAATGGTAAGTATCGCAGACAAGAAGCCAACAGTATTCCAAACCTCCTCGTCGCCCCTAAAGCCGGACCCCAACTACCACCTCACCTTTCAGAAGCCGACGATCGAATCGACAGAAGTATTTACGACAACGGCGTTGGGGACGCAAGAGGCTACTACCACGACGGCGCATACACGGCGGCCCCTGATACGGAATCTTCAGACGAAGGCGAATGCCACGAAAGCGACGTTGATTGGAACTCAGAAAGGGACCAGGCTGCAGCTGAAAAGGCCTTGCACGATGCATACTACCACTCTCTCATCACCAAGTTCAAGGCTCTTCGTAGCCAGCTCTGCCAGAAGCCTCCACAAGAGCTCATTCAAGCTCTCGACAAGGACCACGGGACCGAGGTCGGCCACTTTGGGGCAAAAAGCCGGACATTCAGTGTCTGGGAGCACCGTCTCCGTTATACCGATCCACTGCCCGTGCAGATCAGTACAATGGAGCGGCGCAATGCACTTAAGGTACTACGAGTCCTCCTAGGTGGCAAGTTCATTCGGCATGGATATGAACTTCGGGAGCGGACAAGCCGGTGGATATGGGCGCTTCTCGCAAGGGTTCCCGACCGTGGTGAGCTGGACTACACTGACGTTGGTTGGATCCGCGAGTTGGGTAAACGCGCAGTCTTGATGATGGTCAGCATTACCCAAATGGCCGCATTGCAGCAAGAAGTTGATGGGGAGCTAGAGGGCGGGGAAGCTCTAGAAGAGGGCGAGGTCGAGGACGGGCATGATTTTCTGGAAGAGCTAGAGGCCGGTGAAGAGGGTGAGATCAGTGAAGATCCCCTCCCGGAGGATGTTGACGACGATGCGATGGGCGTACTACCTCCCCCAGCAGCCGTGCCTGCTCTTCCACTCCCAAATGATCCTACCGTTGAGGACGAAGAAGGAGAGGTGGATATGGATATCGACGATGGGGAAGTGTCCGACGAATCTGCTTCCAGAGATATCCAGGCTGACATCGCAGCGGCAAAAGCGCGGCTTCTTTCGCAGCTCGAGAACCCCAAGATTGATGATAAGCCCCCTATCAACGCCATGGGCGAAGGGCGAGTTGCGGATAACGAACACGACGAGCAAACCACCTTTGACGAGAAGAGGTCTCGCATCAATGTGAGAGCGACGCTGAACATGATCTTGACTGTCGCTGGTGAGTTCTACGGGCAGAGAGATCTCTTGGAGTTTCGCGATCCATTCCCCTCGCTCTAAGTGTAAGCAGCACAGCCTCGTATTTTGGGTTTCACTCTCGACTGGGAAATTGTAAGAATTCATCAGAACAGACGGTCAGATTACATGATCGCATTGTTTAGGGCCTAATAAAACCGTTATTGTCCTTGCAAACACGGCCTAACTACCGTGATATACATTCCTTTTCACGAGTAACTGCCAGGCGCTTGGTGGATACAACCACCGATGAAAAATAGCAAAGCCCCTTTTCCTCTTAACATACAGTCATCCCGCTCCAGATGTATGGTATATGGTCTTCCAACACAGTCATAACACACCACGATCTCGCCCTAAAACGCCATGCTGGATGCGCCATTAATAAAACAAAGGTCTAAGAAAATAGCACAACGTAAAATATGTCATCCTTCTGCTCAGCGAGTTGATTCACTCCGTATCCATGTCTCTATCCATGCCGTAGTCCAAGAACGGAGCCTCTTCGAAATCGTCCAACGCCATGTTCTCCTGACCCAGCTCCGCAAGCGACCCGCTCGCCGGTGGGATATTGCTTGCCTTCTGGGCGCTGCCTCTCCGGCGCGGCTTTGGCACTGCCAGTACACGAACGCTTTCCCATCCTGCGGGTGCAAGACTTCTAGGACTGATCTCGCCGTCGAGCCAATCATCCCGGTTGCGCATCAGACCGCCGTGCGGGATGCGGAGCGTGTTGGCGCCAGCGCCGTCCTTCTCCTCTTCCTCAGCGACGTAGTAGCGCTTGCGGTTGGCAGCGGCCGAGGTCATCATGGCTTCCGTGGCCGAGGTAGTGCTGGATGTGCTGACGATCGAATCCTGGCTGCTGGTGAGGCCGGGCATGGGGTAGTGGTCGCTCATGACGTCAGAATTGGCGACACCGGGCTGCACCGCCAGCCCCCCGATCTTGTGGATGCCGCAGAAGGGCACGAGCTCGCGGCCGCCGCCTGCGCCGGGTGCTGTGTACGTGGCGGCGACCGGGACCGAGACGTCGGGGTTGTCGGTCCAGAGCGAGAAGCCCGAGTAGGTACCCGTCTTGTAACCCTCGGGGACCGCCTTGCGCACTCGCATCCCGACGCTGATCAGGTTCGATTGCACATGGTGGGGGAGCTCGGGGCCGTTCAGAGGGCCGGTCGTCGCTGCGACCGAGCTGGCGGCGGGCGGACCATTGGAGGGGGACTTGCTGAAGAAGGACGTGATTTGACGCTGCGCTGGGTCGCTGGCCGCGCCAGCGAACTGTCGCTTGGTTCGCGGGCCTGACATTGGATTGTGGTGCTTATTCAGGGCGAAAAAAAAATCAGTTTTTGTGATGCCTGTGTGGCCTGATGGAAGTTGTTGTAAAGAAGGGTTTCTAACTGATGCTGAGCCCAGCGGGCGCAACGAAATGCTATCGTGAAGACGGATTGCGAAATTGCAGGGTTGAGGTAGGAGGCTGGGGATCCGGCTCGGATGATCGCCCTGAAGCCGGGAATACGTATCGTGTGGGGAATAGAGGGAAGTCGCGACCGTGTTTTGTCGCGTTGATTGAATTTGCCGAGCTGAGATTGGACCATAGTTTACTTGCTTAACGGCTTGCCTGACACCAGGCTCGCTCGTCATGCACTCCAGGTTTTACCCTGACGAGTAGCTGCCTTGCTTCAAGCTGTCTTCTCTCGCGAGTGCTGGCAATTCTAGATATTTCAAATCGAGGTCTGCAAAGGTGCTACATATGCAGAAGACTGCCGGTAGGGTCTTTGTCCGTATTTCTAGCTGAGCAGGCTTTCATAGAACTTGCAAGCCTTTGATGTGCGCTTGATACTGGCCCGATTTATGTATGCAGGCGATGGATGCCATGTGATAGGTACTAGGCACCCACATCACCTTGGATAGGGTATGCTCTCGAAGCCTGGGAAATGCCCAAACACTAGCCCTGTATCCATGATGCCTCCCAAGACAAGTGGTGCACCCGCATAGGAACATTTGGTCGAGCTGGTAGTAACACGAGTATTACAAGTTGTCATGGTTGGGCGATAGTTAGAGAGATTTACAAGGAAGTTCATGAACAAACCCCAGTAGCTTGAAGCTGCCTTCTACATAGTAGATGTTGCGAAGTGCAGAGACAGCCTTTTAGGCCATTGCCCATGAGGCCCAGAAGTGGCGTGTAAACAAGGATGCACAAATAACTGAGACTAGCTGTCTCGGGTGCTTCACGGCCATCACAAACGCCTCACATCAAACAAAGATTCGTGGAATATCGTGAATTTCATTACAAAGTACAGTGTCCGCCTCGTGCTTCACACTGCACGCTGCTTCTGGCGATGTTCAGCGATCCACATCCTCGCATTTAGTGAAGTGCCACCCGCTCATGGCAGACCCGTCTAAACACTTGTGAAATGCTTGTCCAACCATGCAGTAATGTCCTGCCTGTACAGCGAAAGACCACGTTAAGCAGCGCAGATCGAGACAAAGTCGGGAAAAAGTCGATGCTGCAAGATATCCGGACCCCAAACGCCTCCTTTTTCTGGTACGAGGTGATTTTGGTAATCCATCTTTTATCCGCAAATGAGATTGATTGACGATCGAGTAATGTGTATAGCGCCTGACTCAAGAAGTCTTGCAGATACCAAGATGTTCCCCATCACCATGCCATTATGCCGAAGAAAAGAAAACAGTCCATTGTCCATCTACTTTCTCCGGAAAGAGCAGCCCTCGGTCAGTCTAGCCTTGCCACCAGTCGGCTGGCAGAGAACGGTCGTGCATCCCTGGCAGATGACAACGGTCTGGGCGTGTGAGAAGACGGTGGTGATTGTGAAGCAGCCGGGGCACTTGACGTCCATGAAGAACGAGCGGGGTGCGGGCACGAGAGCCTACGACATAATGTCAGTACCAGTCACGATTGGCGAACCCAAGCACCACGAACGGTGGCCTAGGAAGCAGGGGAGGAGATGGGAGAGCATACCTTGAGCTTGTGCTTGCGGGCCTCGGCAGCCGGGCTGGGGTTGAGGAGATCAACCGCGAGAACCTTTTAGAATCCATCCGTCAGCACCGTGCCATACGATCAACTTTGCTCTGTCGGTATGGGTCGCGCCCCGGCTGAACCCGTTCACACATCATCGTTGTCCCCAGGGACCATCTCGAGTTCCGCCTTCGGATTCTGGTTCCCCTCCCATGTTTTTTTCGTGTGTGATATCGATGCGGATTTTCCCTGGTTCAGGCGGGGCGTGCCATCGCGCCGACAGGGGCAGAGCAAATTCGGAAACGGCAAGGTCTTACCATCTTGACTGATTAGGAGAGTCGGCGATTCGATGACGAGGCGACGAGTTTTTTCGTGGATTGATGAAATCTGGTGGCGTTGACGCAGATTTATCCTCGTTTTGATGGTTCGGGGGAAAAGAGGGGAGGTGCGTGTGAGGCCAAACAGCACAAAACTTCGAGGCGAAATTTCCATCTGTGAGGAAAATTCACTAGGCCCGAAGGGTATTAGTTAGGGCTCGCAAATTTGGCCAATCAAGTATGTATATGCACGGACCAATGACCTAGGTGGGGCGAGCCTTGAGCTTGGTGACAGCTCTTGATGGTGGGGTTTGCGGGCAAGGCGGGGCAGAGGATCACGAGAGGGGCGCGAATGCTTCAGCCAGGCATCCTCTCTGACCAGGCATCCTCTCTGACCAGGCAGCCATTTCCATACAGCCGCATTTAACGAAAATTGGGAGTTAGAAACAAGCCAGGAAGTCACGGACTATCAGTTATCTAGAAATACTACAATCGAATATCCTATTCAAGGCGACAACCCAGCGCAAACCTTTCATCATGGCAGCGCCCCAAGACCAGCGCATAGCCGTCCCTATTGACGACCCCAATGCTGATACAGAATGGTATTTCAACCCCAGTCTTCTCATCCCCATCCCCCCACAACTCTCTAACAGCTACCCTAGGAACGACATTCTTCGGAAACATGGCGTCATACCCGAGAAGCCCCCAAGTCCGACCCCGATGATCGAGGAAGCAATTCAGGAAGCGCGACGACTGGCATATAATAACCGACTAGAAGGCAAGGACCTCGATGAACTAGACGAGCTTGAAGACGAAGAAGACGAGGAGTTTCTTGAGAAGTACAGGCAACAACGACTCAGGGAGCTTAGCGGGCTACGAAAGAAGTCAAAGTACGGCGCCGTATACCCTCTGACGAAGCCCGAATATTCGCGCGAGGTCACGGAGGCATCCCTCGAGGGACCGGTATTTGTGAACCTCACTTCGTCGCTCGGCACAAACATCGAGTCGAGGGTGTTGACAGAGCTTTGGCGCCAGGCAGCACAAGAGTACGGCGATGTCAAGTTCTGCGAAATGAGGGCATCTCAAGCAATTGAGGGTTACCCTGAGAGGAACTGCCCCACGATTCTGGTCTATAGCAAGGGCGATATCACCATGCAGATTATAACACTCATGACTGTAGGGGGGGTTAGGATGAGCATGACAGACCTCGACAAACTTCTCATTGAAGCTGGCGCCATCCGCGACAGCGATATGAGGGTGATGAAGCGAATGAGAGATGCCGAAGAAGCCGCAGAAGAGAAGATCACAAATAAGGGGATCAGGAGCAGCTCTGACCGACCAAAGCAAAATGATGATGACGACGACGGCTGGGACTGAGGTATGGCTTATCAACGCTCTCTTTGGTCCCAACAGGAGGAATCAAACCTTGGATGGCCCCTGGCTACTAAACTTCCAACTCGTCAAGTCCATTATCAGCTGCTGTCAATATTTGAGTTCCACCGGGGTGGTCAACACTCTAGGCTTGCCGCTGGGAGATTACAAGCAAGTCTGAACATCAAGGGCTCCAGGCATGCGGTATAGCAATATCGCCATTCACTCCCTGCCAGGAAGATTGAGATATCGCCTTGCTCAAGTTGGCCTTTCCTGAGAAGTTGATTAGACTCCGCACATTGGAGCCTTGTGATGATGCTCAAGTCAGGGGCAGTTAGTTATCAGGCACAGTTGGCTCAAAGGCTGCCACCTACTCATTCCAGTTCATGCCACTACATTTGTACATGATGCCGAGCCTTTGTATATTATACGATAATCATTCCAAAGATCATGAATCTGGTTCATGGATCTAATTGATGGAATAAGTGAATATCTGGCAGACACATATTCTTTGACATTTGAAGGCTTGCAAGCCGGATCCGACCCGATGGTAATGTGTCAGGAACGCGTATAGGCCTCATGCCCGAGGTCTAGGAGTAGCAGGATGTGAGCCCAGTCAGTCCGGCAGCTCGCGGCCAACATTGAACGCACCTTGGGCCTAGCGTGGTTTGATCTCCAGTAGTAGTACACACCACTCCAGAAACTAGTATTTTCTTGGGCCTACTTCGCTATTTGGGCATGTCACAGTCTGAAAAGTTTTCTCAATACTCAACAAAACTCAAAGGGGTCTAGCCAGCGAGTACTTCCACCAAGGCCTTCAGGTGGTTTTGCGGTTACTGCGTGTCCCGGGAGGTATATGGTTTGTTTGTTAGCGCGTGACCTTCCCCCACCCCATAAAAAAGGCATATTTAATATTTCAGAAGGCCTTAGAAAGTATTAGAAGGACTTTATAATATGCCTTTCGGGACTTTATCAGAGCTTGTTATAGACATTAACGACGGTATTTCTAGTATTTCAAAGGATATTTAGGGCTCAATTAGTCCTCCCTCTTACAGGTTCTACTAAACCAGAGAAAAGACTATGGTCCAGGTCGATTGAGCAAGGGCGGAAGCAGAGTGGAGGTAGTATCACGAGGTCAAACTGTGAGGGAAGAGGATGCGGGTAGCTGAACAGACAATAGTCGAATCACAATTTGTCAAAACTTGGGCCCCCGAAACTGAAGCAGTCTTTCTGAATGGGTTGCTCACCTGCAGCCACCGCCGATATCCGCGCGGTGGATGTTACCCCAATCGCTGTGCCAAGCACCGGAGAGGCGGGGAAGGAGGTTGGGGGTCAAGATGTCGAACATGAACTATTTTGTTGTAACTATCACACATCGTGCGATGCTTCGTATGAAATGGATTGTGACTGAGGTATCGTCAAATAAAGGAATGATATTTTCTCCCACCAGTACCATTCGCCCAATCGATAAGTTTCATCCGCCGAGATCAGGCGATTTGTTTTGTTCCAGTGCTGGCAATCCCGTCTCAAAAACTCACCTTTCAGGTCATCACTCACATAGGTCATCCCTAGTTTGCTGCCCACCTTCCCACCGTCTCACACTATCCATTTTATTCCTCGTTCGGAACCTTTCCAAACCTTTGCTTGAGCCACGCCATTTCCCAAAGGAGAGTGATTCGTCTCATAGTCTGCCACTGAGGCTTCGACAACAGCTACCTATCATCGCAGCCCACCACACTTGGACGGGGGCATCCTGCGACGGCAGTAGTCGTCACAAATCGTATCTCTGGCAGGTGGAGAGAACCGACCACACAGCATTCCCATCATGCCACCTTCTGGTAAATCTTTGGCGGTGTAGTCAACTGTTTTCTTGCTGACAATCGCGCTAGAACCTCCACGGGCAGCCCAGGGCGTCGCTTCGGGTCGCATTGCGAAACCATCACCACAGACCCCAAAGAAGCAGAGGCCGGGATCTGAATCTTTTTCGGCCAAGTTCTCAAGGCCGAAATGGGGTTGGTGTCCAAAGTGTGATTTTGGCCACAAGGTTCTCGGACGTTACAACCCCGAGGGCAACACCGTATTCGCAGGCCAGCTTCGATTCGTTTGCAGCAACCGCGACGCTGGCTGCAATTTTTATGAGCTCCTGGATGATGAACCAATCCCCGTTGAGGTCCCGGACTCGCCCTCTAGGCGTGCCATTTGCCCGCAATGCAAGAAAGGTCGCCTGATTGAAAAGATCGATAACCCATTCAACTTCACCAAGAAGTATCGCGAATGCGAGCGGAAGCAGGCACCAGAGCGGCCTTGCAACTACCGGGAAGACATCCAACCAAAGCAGACGCCCACAAAGACGGGACCCTCAACATCTCCTTTGCGATTTCCGATCAAGGAGTCTCCGGTCAAACTGAAGTCACCGCTGAGAGAGGGGATGGCATCCTCGTCATCCCGGGGCGGAGAACCGGTTACTGACACCGAAAACTGGCCCTCTGACCGGATGCCTCCGCTCTGTCTGCCGGGTGGTCCATACCCCACGCGCCCCAAAGTGCAGCCTGCTGCGAAAGTTGGAGGACCATCATGGAATGCTCAAGCGGCTGCAAGCCCTTTTACATCGGGTGTTTTTGGCTCTCAGGCGCAGGCAGAAGGAAACGGGGGGCTTAGCGCGGACAGGCCAGCACAGACCCACAACTCGGAGTATGATGACTTCGATGAGGAAGAAGATATGGCGTTCATCGAGCTCGCGGATAGCGTTGAGGCTGCTGTCCTGGCGACACCGGTGAAGAACCGCTTCAACCGGAATGGCCGCCCGTAACAACCGAAAGGGTGTTATCCGGGCACGCTGTAATGATATGCAAAGTTACGGGGGAGAGATAGAGAGGAGGGTTACTCAAGGGCCCGTTACCGAGCTGGGAGTTGGGAATTGTAGCATATTGTAAGGCCGGGGCATGGGTTTCGACCAGCAGCGAATATCTTGGCCACTTTCGTAGCGGTCTCACGGAGAGACTCGAAATAATTAAATAATTAATTTTGGTGCAAAAATCTTGCAAGCTTTTTTCTTTTCTTTTTTTTGGAGGCCGTCGTCGGTTCGGCTAAAGTTCCAATGTGAGGCTGGGGGCACTTTACAACCTGGTGCTCCACTCATGCTGGGGCAGTTCGGGCTGCATGGTGTCATGGCGGCTCTCAACCAGGGCTCTGGGAACCACGAGCGTGGCACACAGGCCAGCAGCCCCATAGTACTGTGGGGGTAATCAGCATGCATGTTTACGCGACGCGACTCCGAACCTCCCCTCGAGTTCGACTTCTCTTGCTCCTCGCTCCTTTTTCTTCTATTCAGCTTCTACTGACCTGGGGAACGGCATCGTAACACGACATTCCTCAAGATTACTAGCCGCGCCTGTCACGCGTAGCCAATCTTGAGATGCAACAAGCCCCCACGTCCCCAAGGTTCATTGCAGGTTCATTGAAGTTTCACATGACGCGCTTCCCTCTCTGAAATCTGAGCTTTACCATCCACAAGGCATCAATTATCCAACAAAAAATGGAAAACATCAATCATCCTACAGCATTGGCTGATGAGCCCACTCTTCCATTTCTTCCCCCACCTACACGGTTCGCTGTTCCGCCCAAAAATGCCGGACGGAAGCGCATTCGAGGCCTCAAACCTCCGGCGTACAGCCTTTCGTCATCGAGTGACCCTGCTGTCTTCTCAAGCGACGACGACCCGGCGTTAGACAATTACATCCACGGCCGGCGCAAGAAGCGATATGTGGGTACCTGGTACGACCAGCATCCCGCCTCATCTGACTCTGCCGATTCTGCTATGGGTGATGACATGCGCCCGCCTCTGTTGAAACCTCGACCACAGCGCCAGTTTAAGAGACAGTTTGACAGTGGTGTTTGGATGCAGGCGGACATCTCGACCGACGCCGACGAGAATATGGAGTTGGATCCGTCCATTTCTAGACTGCCTATCTCCCATTCCGCCCCCTTGCGGCCGAGGTATTCAGAGGAAGAGGCAAGTGCACAGCAGATTGTTCAGTCGTGCATTGATGTAGGCCGCGAGGAGGTTGATCTCAGGTGTGTCTGTCATCTTCTTCTCTCCCAGTGTATGCTTCTAACTTTGAGCAGTGCTCTGCAACTTTGCTCGATACCGAATGCAATCCTTGAACTGATTTCGCTTATCGTCCCTATCCCAACTGTCGCAAAAGACGTTGCATTCGAACAAAGAGACCCCGACATCAAGCTCTTTTTATCGAATAATTTTCTGAGACAGTTTCCTAGCGCAATCATCAACATCGAACACCTGACGGTCCTCAGTTTGCGTGGTAACCGGCTAACTGAGCTCCCACCAGCCATAGCATCACTCAAAAACCTCGAGACTCTCAACATTGCTCAAAACAAACTGCGTTCACTGCCAGGCGAGCTGCTCAGTTTGATGAAGGCGGGCAGTAAACTTACTGACGTGCAGTTACACCCTAATCCCTTCTACCAGCCAAGGGTGCCAAATTATTGTCCATCCGGCATGGAAGAATATGAGCGAGGAACGTTCGGGCCTAAGGGTGATGCTGACATGTGCGAATCCTGGCATGGCTTCACGACGACCCTTCTTGCACGTACTCCCGTCCAGTTCTCTTACCACTCAACTGTTGTCTCCCGCTTTGAGTTTCCCACAGCGACATCGCTACCGGCACATTTGAGGAAACTCGACCTAGAGGAATTATGGTTCTTGGAAATACCCAAGGTGATCCGCAAGACTATTGGGCCACTTCTAGATGAACCTCGGGCGTCGACGCCGAAGGGTGCCCCGCCGTTATTTGAGATGGCCCTCCGCGCCGCTGCACGATACCCAGATCGGGAAAGCACCAAATGCATGTTGGGCGAACGAGGCGTCCCCAGGCACTTCACACCGGCATTTGAGCGCGCGGCCCATATCTTCGACATGGGCAGCCAAACGTGTTGTGTTTGCGGACGCGACACCATTATGCCTCTCACGGAGTGGGTTGAGTTCCGCGAAGTCCAACGGACGCATGTTGTTGTCATGGGACAAACCGAGAATTGGTATTCGACGAGAGTATCTAATAATGGAGACGAGCATTGTGTTCCCTTTGTAAGGAAGGGGTGTTCATGGAGCTGTATCCCGTTCAAAGCATCAGAGCCGTCTGAAGATTTGGAACTCGTTCCTGAAGTCTGATAAACGTATCAGAGTGTCCCCGGTGCAAAAAGATGTCTAGGGCGGCCCATGGGCTTTGATCTCAGCGACATGTGATTTGGGGGCTGTTAGAAAGGTTATTTCTGGGTTATGTATCAATTGTTTTCTGTGTTTTCACGGAAAAGGCATCGTGGAGCAATCATGTCACGGCATAGCAATACATTGGGATCAGGTAATACATCTTGAGGGTAGAATACAAAGGTAGCAGAATGAACCAGTTCTCGAGGCTCAGGTGCATCACTCTTTCGTTGAATTTTTTTTTTTTTGGCCAAATCAATAAGCAGGGAGGGGTCAGGGGCTTTGGGGGGGGGGGGCTCTACCAGCTGTCAGCAGGTGAAGGGAACAGGCTTAACCGTCCAGTTGTTTCAACGTCATCCCCAATTACTCCAGAGCTTCAGCGACACCCAATTTGCGACCAGCCCCGATTATACCCCCATCCCCAGCAGCAAACGGGAATGGAGAACGAACCGTGCTAGAGCATCACATCTTCTAACTTTTCACACCGCGCTTAAAGTCGCGCCACAAACTAGCGCGCAACGACGTAGCGGCACCGCAGCAATGCTCCCGCCACAGCTGTCAACCCTGTTCCTCCTCGCCCTCCCGTCCGCCGTGCGCGCCGTCTTCCAAGATGAGGTCGGTCACATAGACTACCACTACGAGCTCCTGGGCCTCCCCCAGCGCGAGACCACCTTCTTCCATCGCCCGAGGCGCGACGACAAGGCCAGCCTGCTCTACACCCTCAGCGATGTTGGCGTGCTCGGCGCCGTCAACCCCAGCAATGGCGCCATCATGTGGCGCCAGAAACTCAATGGCAGCACCACAAATTGCGGTGGATTTACGCGCGCCGGCGAGGACGAGAGCTGGATCGCCAGCGCCCTGGGACAGTCGGTACATGCCTGGGATGCGGTCACCGGGAGGAATAAGTTCTGGATGGATTTTGCGGGAGAGGTGAAGGACCTGGAGATAATGGAGCTGACAGAGAGTGAAAGAAAGGACCTTCTGGCCCTGTCTGACGAGGATGGCACCACGGTGCTGCGGCGCTTGAACGGGAATGACGGAAGCGTTGTTTGGGAGTTTCGGGAGGCGACCAAGGACATTCCGCTACAAGCTAGCACCAACGTGGGCAAGGTGTTTGTCATCAGCCTGCACGGTACTGCTGCCGCGTATAACCTCAAGGTGTCTGTCCTCGACACCCTCACAGGGAAGCGACTGGACGAGTTGGTCATCGGCACTAAGGGAGAGGTTCACAGCGCCGACGATGTCATGTTTGTCGGTGCCAACTCTGCGTCGCCTATCGTCGCCTGGACGGATGACACTCGCCAAAAACTGCGCGTCAATGTTTTGGGAACCAAGAGCCGCCAGGAGTTTTCGTTGCCTACCGGCACGGTTTCTGTCGAGATTCATGCCCCCCACCTTGTTCAGTCGGATCCCCACTTTCTCGTCCACAGCAGAACGGCTACTGGAAACCGCGCCGATGTGTACCATGTTGACCCCAAGACCAACACCATCACGAAAGCATATGATCTTCCTCTCCTTTCCGGGCCTGGCGCTTTCTCCACCACTTCAAACGGCGCCAATGTTTACTTCACTCGTATCACCGACGACGAAATCATCCTTTTGTCATCGGAGTCTCATGGTGTGCTAAGCCGCTGGCCCCTTAACACCGGGTCATCTCCCGCCAGTGCTGTCCATGGGGTTTCCGAGGTTGTCAAGAAGACCGGCGCTGATACCAGCTATGCGGTCAGAACGGCAGCAGTGACAAATACTGATGACTGGGTATTGGTTCGCAACGGAGCAATTGCTTGGGCTCGTCCCGAAGGAATGACCGGAGCCGTTGCCGCCACATTCGCGGAGATTCCGGAAAGCGAGGACCTGGTCAAGTCACTCGAGCAAGAGGCCCATAGCAATCCTTTGGAGGCCTACATCCACCGGGTCAATCGTCACTTGAACGATCTCCAGTATCTGCCCGCGTATCTCAACAGTATCCCTTCACGCCTTATGAGCAGTGTCCTTGGCACAGAGGTCTCTTCCAAGACCGGAAAGCTTACACGAGACGGATTTGGCTTTCACAAGCTGGTCATCCTGGCTACCAGACGTGGAATGCTCTATGGCCTTGATGCCGGCAACAGCGGCAAAGTTCTCTGGGGAAGAAGGACGGTCAACCTGCCCCAGGGCAGCAATTGGAACGTCACCGGGATCCAAGTTCACGAATCGACAGGTCAGGTTACAGTTCTCGGATCGAACGGCGATTATGCCGTCGTCAAGCCGGACACTGGCAACGTGGTTGATGTAGCTGCACCAGGCCCAGGACGGGTCACAGAGAGCACGGCTCTTGTGGACACAGAATCAGGCCAGCGTCTTATTTCTTTTGGGCCGGATGGTGAGATTGGCGAATTGCCCTCCAACTGGACACCGAAACAGACTGTAGTTGTGCGGGGCTCCGGAGAAGAGCTGAAGGGAGTTGTGTTCACTGCTAACGGAACAACCTCGCGTGGCTCGACCTCCTGGACATTCTCGTTACCCCAAGACCAGAGAGTCGTCAGTATCGCCACCCGGCCATCACACGATCCCATTGCCTCCATCGGCCGAGTCTTAGGTGACCGGACTGTCAAGTACAAATACTTGAATCCGAACATCATCGTGGTCGTCGCTGCAGATGATAACGCATCTGCCTTTACGGCATACCTTCTTGACACAGTCTCTGGCCAGGTCCTCTCTGCTTCAAAGTACGAGGGGGTTGACACTGGGAAGCCTATCGAGTGCGCAGTTGCTGAGAACTGGTTTGTGTGCACATTTTTCGGGCAATACACTCTCAGGGACAACCTGGCCCAGTCCCTCAAGGGCTATCAGGTTGCCATCTCTGACTTGTACGAAAGCGACGAGGCGAACGACCGCGGCCCGTTGGGAGACTCTGACCAATACTCGTCACTTGATCCTATCGACACCCCCACTGGCGTTGCGCTCCCGTCTGTTGTCACACAGACCTATATTCTCAACACTCCCCTCTCGGCTTTGCAAGTCACCCAGACCAGACAAGGAATTACTTCCCGCCATGTGCTAGCCTACTTACCCGAGTCACATGGTATTGCCAGTATCCCCCGCATGTTCCTCGAGCCCCGGCGCCCGGTTGGCCGTGATCCCACCCCGGCTGAGATGGAGGAGGGCTTGATGAGATATCACCCGAACATCGAGATCGACCCCAAGAGTATCATTACGCACGAGCGCGATGTCATCGGCGTGGAGAAGATTATCACCTCCCCTACTATTGTTGAGAGCACGAGCTTGGTGTTTGCTTACGGTATCGACGTGTTTGGAACTCGTGTTGCGCCGAGCTTCCTCTTTGATATCCTGGGCAAGGGCTTCAACAAGGTGACGCTGGTCGGGACAGTGGTCGCCATCACGGGGGGTGTCCTAGTTTTGAGGCCAATGGTAAGTCAATTCCCCCTTGACACAATGATGCGATTGCTGACATTGCTTTAGGTTCGGAAGAAGCAGATTAATGCCCTGTGGACGGCACCCATGTAATTGTATAAGAATAGATTTATGTGGAGGGACGGCTAGATTAGGATATGGGCAATGATGAACACGTCTTTTTCTGTTGCGTTATGTCCAATATGACAACAAATTTTCGATGAGCTCCTGCCAACCGTGAGATCGTGCAAATAAAAGTCACGGCTAGTCCAAGTGAGTGTTTCTTGACGGCCAACTCCAGGCTTACATCTCTTTTTCCACTTCATCTCTTTACCTTCATCCACTTCTTCAAATACCGTATTCCACACACCTCTCCTTCCACAACACATTCTTCTTTCCAACGCAGCCAGCAAGTTATGCCAGACTGGATAAAAACTCTAACACAACCCTTGCCAAGACATCTTTTCTCGACACAACCTTAGCACCTCTTTTCCCCAGGTGTTGTACTTCCTTCTTTCTTTCCTTGATAAATTTCCATTGCCGCTGCAGACTTCTTCTGCCAGCCGCTTGAAGCAAACCCGCATCCGAAACAAGGTAAGCTGCGACGATTTCACTCCACCAATCTCCCAAAGTCCAGCCTACTTCCTTTTCTCGACGAGATACCTAAAACCATCATCCTGCAATTTCTATAACACTTTTCTACTTGCCCACCTGCCAACGCATTCCGAAACATTCTGCAAGCTACCCATCTACCTTGCCTACTTCTCTACTTTCCCTCGCCTACCCTCGTCATCTGCTTGCCTACATACCAAGACATCTCGAACCATTCTACGATTTAACCATCAACCTTACCCATTTCTCTACTTTCCCTCACCTACCTACCTCAGCTTCCCATCCCACCACCCAAACTACCTTCGTCACCTGCTTACCTCCCTGCAGAGGCGCCTCGAATCATCATCCTACGTTTTCCGCTCCTACCTATATCACTACCTACCTTGGAAGTGTTTCCCGAGGACACGACTCATTCGCGCTTTCCCGTAAGTAAAACACGAGATTTGGCAGCCTTCCCCGAGTCATTCCTTTTTGCGATTATTTAGGCTGAGAGATTTCCTTTTGCCTTTTTTCTTGCATGCAAGTTTGGTCTCGCGCACCGCTAACAGTACCGGTTTGATAACCTAGATTTGACCACGGTCCCGATTTTGACCAGCACCCAACATGTAAGCCGCCAGGAAAGGAGCCCCCGAGAAGGATCCGGGCTTTCTGATTAAGTTCAACAACCCGGCCGACTTCGCGTCCCTACACAAGGTGGCTACGGAGAGGGAGCACGAAGGAGGCGAGGAAGAAATTGACAAGTTCAACAAGAAAAGAAAGCATTTTAAAGCCTTTGTTATCAAGAAGCAACCGTCGCAAAGCTACGTTCTCCGAGTAGAGCCCGGGAAGATGGATTTCCCGTTCCCGGATGTTGGACAGTCTTTCGAGCTGAGCTTCGTCACCGGGCGTCGCAACGGGTTCCCCCTGGTTCCACTGCCACAGAGTAATCGATCTTGTTGTCCTCAACGACAGCTGGAAAAAATACGTTGAGGTCAGCGTAGCCATGTCGACAAGGCAGGTTTGCGAGACGGCCATACGGGGTATTTCGTCCCCGCTACTCCGAGCGAATACTGCCCCCCACAACCTCGAGCCTGCCGATGCAAACGCTGTTACGATTGAGTTCAGATTCACGGGGTCGGTAGGTACGAAGAGCGCCCAGTTTGAAGCTCTCAAGTATCTCACGCAGCAGCCCAAGGTGAGACGGGCAAGAAAGCATTCAACTAACTACCTGATGAAATTCGAGGCTCCGGCCGAAACGGTCAACTTATTCGCCTAATTCCCTCAGATGGAGAACCCGAGCCTGATATACGAAGAACCTGTCCGCTTGGGGAGGGATGCTAAAGTCACTCGACCAATTCGACGACGATCAGAAGGCTGCCCGTTTTGGGCTGGAGTCGCTGCCGGCCGGAGTGTGCTTTTTTCCCGGCGGCCCCGGGGCTGGGAAGACGCAGTGGGCAATAACCATGGCAAATCCTTGCCCAGGCTGGCATGGGGGGCGTCATGATTCTCTACCTAGTCGACATCAACAAATCCGCGGATAATGTGACCAGCAGAGCCCAAGCAATGTACGAGAAGCTGGGGATGAAGAAGGCAGCCATTCGTGTGCGCGGCTGGCCTGCATTCAAACCCAGGGATGCAAAGAAGAAGACCGAGGAGACTGGTAGCAATGAAGCGGCCAAGACCCAGACCCGTCTCGAGCGCGCCAGCTTCCCAGAGGGTTGTATCGCTGAGAAAGAACGTGGTTCGCCGTCCCATTCACTGGACGGCAGGGCTTGGGAACAGTATAAGTCTCATCAAAGCAGGTACCAGGAAATCACCTCGGCACTAGACAGGGTCTATAGCAAATGGCGACTGGGCCGCCATCACGAGGCCGACATCGAGCGCTTGCAGAAAACCTTGGTTCCCCTGTACGAAGCCACCATGGCGGAGGCTGACTTCATCGTCGCCACCTCCGCTGTCACACAGCGGTACCTCTTCGGATGCTAGGACCCAGATTTGGTCATTCTCCCGACGATGATAGCGCTTATATTTGAACCCAAGGCCAGGTTATTCGTCGGCGATCACAGACAAACGGACCCTTTCGGGAGATATCGCGGCTGGGATATTCTCACCCGGCAGCTTGATTCCACCCGGCAACCTAAAGTTTCCACCATGGAGCGTGCGGCCAAGAGCGGAGCCATAGCTCATGAACTCCTCGTAAACCATCGCGCGCTTGGCGGTCTAGAGCGCCTGGCTGGGCGTCTATTTTACGGAGAAAAAGCTGCGCTCATGCAAAACCGAAGCTGATCTTTTCCCCGACAGCACTCAGCACCTCCTCGCCTAGCTGAAGAGTTTAGCAGGTCTCTACAAGCCGTCGGCCGGGATCAAAAAGCCTCGCCTTATTGTCTGCAACGCGGCCGACAACCAATCAGAAAAGGTCGTAACATCGTGGTGGAAACAAGCCACCACCACAACTACGCTATGGAGCCAGTGGCCGAACTCCTCCAAGTCCCCAAGTTCACCCAGCCGCCGCCCGACAATAATGAGCCGGGGGCCATAATGATTCTATCACCCTACAAGGAATCCATAGCACGCTACCACGCGGCCCTCGCAGAGCTGAGCATCCCAGGCTTGTCAGAGCTGAGCATCCCAGGCCTGTCAGAGCTGGACTTGCGGGCGGGCGTGCGGGCGCTGACGGTCGAAGCGGCGCAAGGTCAGGAGGCCGATGTTGTCTTGCTCGACACAGCCGGGGATTATCCAAGCCTACACATCGACGGCTCTAAGCGACTATGTTCTGGCATCACCCGCGCGCGCCAGGCCGAGGTAATTATCGTGCACGAGGAGGTGGCGACGCACAAGAGTATCGATGCAGGCAATTGGAGTCTGAGGAAAATCTGGGACATGTGTGTGGAGGGGGAGGAGGGAGCAGTTGTTTTTAATATCATGTGGAATTAGGAGGTGGTTGGGTACTTATGTTTTGGGCCGGTGGGTTTGTGTTGTTGGGTTGACTTTTTGGAAAAGGGGAAAAGGGGAAAAGGGGAAAAGGGGTAAAAGGGAAAGGGGGTTAGGGGGTTAAGAGGCACTGGACGTTTTGGTAAAAGAAAAAGCTGTAGAACAAAATCAAGCCGAAGTGCACTCTCCAATTTGATAATGCTCATGAGAGGTTTAGGAAAAGATAAGAAGCACAGGAATAGGGCTGCATCCTGCAGCCAGGTGTACCATACTCACAAATGTTCTGGAGTTGTCGTTGAGTGAAGCTCGGTGTAACCTCCGTGATGTTTGGTGTGCAACGAGAGGCCTTTTTTTGTATGGAGAGGGGGGTTGCTGTGGGGAAGCGGGGTTCGAGTTGGAGCTGACTTTCATGGAGTGGTGCTTTGGTGGGTTTGTTTTGGTGGAGTGGTACAACTTTATATAGGTATGTATGCATGCATGTACGAGAGCAGTGGGGGCGGTTTAACCAAGATGCCGGAATGTCGTCTTGTATGGTTATGTAGGGATCCACGTATCAATGGAAGGCACCTGGCCTCCCCAGGTATGTATGTACCTTGGGTATCTAAGAAGTACTTGCCCTTGTAAATGAGCGAGCTTTTGCGACACCACGGTGCCCACATGAGTGAGGTAGTGTTGCGTTTCACGTTCACGGCATGCTAGGCAGCGCGAAGGGCGACCCGATTCGGATCATCATGGAAAAGTGTTCGCGGACGACGAGAAGCCAAAATAGGAGTACGAATTTAGGTCGGGCCACTTGTGTGCTGTGTGCAATAGCACACCGGCCAAAAGCTAACAGTTGTGTAGGTCATGGTTCATGCGAAGGTGGCCTGACATTCTGGGCCGTGTATCTGGCAATCGGAGACTCGGGGCATCGGTGTTCAAGGTATTGAACACCATATGGCCGATAGATCGAGTCGGTAAAGTGATCATGAGAACCATCGCGACAACGACTTGACACGAAATACATGGCCAAAATGATATTTCCCTCTCGAAGAATACACAGTGTCTCAAAAACAAGGTTGAGAGAAATAGGTGCATACCACACGCCCAATCCCCGCCAACTTCATCGAACCCTCGATATCCTTTACAAGAGTTGCGCTGACAAGTTAGTTCCGATCAAGCTTATGATGACGAGCAGCCTTCCGCGTCGGCGATTCGCTACCCTTGATGGACCGGCAACTCGGACAACTTCAAGACGGCGACAAGACCTACTTTTCGGCCCGAAGTGGCAAGTTTCTGGTAAACCGAGCAAGGCCCTAGGATCCGGGTAGGTTCATCTCACCACGTGCTCATCATATCATACTAGCCGCCACCTGGATCCTCCTTCGCCACGGCACTGCCCCCTTCGCCCAGTAAACCGACCGAGTACTAGCAACAGCATCAAATCGTTTTGAAAGAACTGGGTATCCCTCATACCGCATCGCCACTAGCGGAAATATGTTTCCGGGGGCGGGGGCGGGGGCGGATCCTGGGTTCAATCAAGATTTGGGGTTATGGCAAGTATTCCCCATCTGGCTCGGCCCTCATCATCTTGCACCAAAATAGACCTCGGGGGCTGCGGACCGAACCTGGCGACGCGTGTTTTCCATGCCGTCAGCATCGACCGAAGCAACACACGCAATTGTTTTCGTTGCCTCGGAAGGCGGAGTCCCAGCGAGGTGAGGCCAGCCTATGCCCACCGGGTCACCAATGTGCCTGAAACAGCTGGCGCGGTTCCTACAGTCCCAAAGCTCAAGGCGTCCGTAGCCCCGAGTCGGATGGATACACCTTCTACCCGCACTGCGGCTGAGATGAACTGTACGGTGAATGAGGAGCCGGTTCCAGACGAGGCAAAAGTCTCAAGTATGTTGGCATTGCTTGGTTGCACGCTAATTTGCTACACCGAGGTGGGCACATCCGGTAGGTAGATATCTTTGGCGCCCGGCTCAAGGGCGGTTTTGAAAAGGCCCACGTATGCGGGCAAGGGCCTTGATGTTGAGTCCGTTCCTCTGTGCTGCTTGCCTTCCGCTGCCGTCTCTGCCTCGAGAGCAGCTGCAATATGCCCGTTGCTTTGATTGGCGTTGACCCGCTGTGGGCTTCGCCCTAGAAGAAACCAAAAGTGCGTTGGACCGTAACGTGGACATGACGTCAAAAAGGCAACCAAAACGGCTTGACAGGAAGGCACCCCCGGTATTGTATGCGTCTGATTTCTGCAGTGAGTCCTCGTAACCAATAACCGTGACAGGAACCAAGAGGCCAGAGTGCACTTCCAGTTCTCCTGCTTCTCCAAGTATGCCGGTTGGTGTCATCCGGACGAATCCAAGGGCGGGCGAGCTGGTGAGCGGTGTGAAAAAAAAAAGGGCGGGTCCGAGCGAAAGGGACCAGGTTTCCAGCCAGGACCGAGTATTGGAGAGAGCTGGGGGCTGGAGTCTTGGGCCGTACAAGACATGACGATACCATAGCAGTACCTCGTGAGGCTCGATCTGTTTCACAGTCGGGCAGCTATCTGTGAATCAAGTAGCACATCGGCTAGCAAGGGAGAACCACGGGGAGGTTGGTGGCTCGAGGTTCGGGACAGCCTAGCAGCGTCGTTTGCTTGGGTTGATCGAAAGGAGTGAGCGCGAAAAAAAAATGCAAAAATAAGGGAGGTAGTTGGACGCCTTGCCGGAGAAGGGCTGCGCACCGGTATCATGGCGACCAAAGGAAAGCCAAAAGACCGCCTGGTTGTAGCATCACTTGTTCGAGGACGAGTGTACAGACATGGATGTGGTGCTCGGACAGGACGCACGGAAAAGGCTGTTTCGTCATGCCTCTCCCCGTAGTAGTACACGGTACGCCAACCGCAGTTGTCGGGATTGGCCTTGGCCAGGAGCGAGACACTGAGGCAAGACAAAAAAGACCGAGTTTGTTGAGAGGAGTCAAGAGAGAAGTGATGTGATGTCTGCTGCGAAGGCCCTGCACCTGCGTCTCAGGTATCTAACCACGTGCCAAGGGACCCCCAGCTTAGACCCTAACCCTAGATGAGGGCTTCCTCCCATAACCACCTGAGTACGGATAATTTCAAGCTGGCCCAACCCCGACCTTGGGGCTATCGGCATTGCGGTGGTTATCGTGGGAAGGCGTAAATGCATACGTCTTTCTCTTCCGAATCAATTGAACACAGCTGAGATAAGGCAAAGGCAAGCCCCGTCCCAGGCGGCCTCGCCAGAGGTAAACGCCACCTCCATAATCGCGGACGCGAACGCGGACACAGACACGAGCCCGGTAGCGTATCCACATTCCGTATTCCCGTTTGGCCCCAAAATTTCAATGCTGCGCCTGACCATTGTGCATCGCAATCGCAACCCGCGACGCGTTTGCCCTCGAGCAAGCAATATAAGGTGTCCGTGTGTTGCCCTGTTGTGTCCGTTATTTTCCGACGCAAGGCTGAACTTCCCCGGACACCAGCCTCACCGAGCTCCCTTGCCTCGGGCGCCAGGGAAGGCGTCACGATCAGCATCACAACGTTGCTGGCAGCCGCAACAGGACCTCATAGGCCGCCCTGCACCGGCCGCCCATCCAACGGCCCACCCGCCGATGTGTTGTCCCCCTGACAAGCCTGTCAAAACACACGATGAGGCCAAAACACGACCCCCGTCTTTCCCTTGTTTTGCCGCCCCTCAGCGCATCAAACACGGACACACACGCTGTCTCGTTCGGTCGTCGAATGGGTTGGTGATGCGACGGTGAGGGCGTACCGGGCCGATGCGGTGGTTGGACTCGATCTTGGTTTCAGAGATTGGCGTTGAACATCAATGTCGAAGCTGCCTGTCTAGATTGCTCATCAACTTTCAAGGGCGGGTATCGGGCTGCAACTCAGATTTGGCACCACCTGCCTCATATCGCTGGCCCTGGGGTCCGTCGTCTGGTATTTGGGAAATGACTCGGCGGGTGTTGGGTTGTCCTGTCGTGCCCAAAGCAGAACATCGCGCTAATCAACAACAATCTGGTCCATTGGTATCGACTTTTGCACAGAAACAAGGGGTTTGACGTTGCTTTGTAACTCGGAGCATTTTCTGCCGGTGATGGCCTGATTAAGTCACCTTGCCACTTCCCATGCATCGTGGGCGTCTGTATTGCGAACCAAAAGGCTTTTCGAATATGGGCCTCCCGAAACGCTGCCCAAGTGCAACCTGAAATTGCACATTCGGCAAAGATTACTTCTCCTTCGTGAAAATGCGGCAAGCAGTGATCTTGGGGGCGCCAAAAAAAGGCCAGCCACCAGTGCTCGTTTAGGGATGAAAGAGTTGAGCCTTCTTCATGATTAGCGCCGCTCAGAGTCCAAGGAGAAGGTTGGGAATGGAGGTCGCCAGCCCTTGCCCTCCGAGATATCACTCCCAATATCCCACCGATCGTCTGGTGACTCAACAGCCCGAGTCCTGTGCTTGTCAACCCATAAACCACTCCCGCTCGCACAAAAACTTCGGTGAGCTTGCAAGCTGGCTTCAAGCCCCTGACGAGTCAACTTGGAGAATGATGGGCGCCCGCCTGCCTCAGGGTCCAGATCTGGTGCCTTGTCTCACAGCTGCCTGTGAAGCGGCCTACCATTTCATCCTACTCGTCCAGATGCTATCAACCACCCCCTTCCCCTTTGCGCTAATCTGGCGGTATGATGTTGATGGGTCGCATTCTGGAGCTGACCGCTTTCCATGATGGCGAATGATAGTCCAGGCAACCAATATCGCCAGAGAGATGCCGTGCGACCAGTACCAATCGTATGGTCATACTGTAAAATCCAGGTGTGTGTGTGTGTGTGTGTGTGATATCACACAAAGCACCGACGAGCCAATATCAGCATATCGGTGTCCCGTAATCCGTACTAATCGAGGCATCACTTGATGCTGATAGACTTTTGCCATCCACCTGTCCGTTCCAGAAACGTGCCAGAGTGTGGCTTCAGGGGCAATATCTGAACAAAATACGCCATCCACATGGGCCACACGGGAGGGAGGCACGGGAGGTTTTGGTGAGCCCCAACCCAATGAATGCCTAGGCTGCCTCAGGTAGCAATTCAGCATCAATTTCATTTGAGCTTCTTCAGCTCGCCTCACCACCCGCCTTGCAAATCGCCCCAACAACTGAAAAAGACACGACTGGCCAGCCTCCGCGATGGAAAAGAAACCTAGGTATCCGTGGCGGGAGTGATTGCTCCCCTGAAATTCTTGCCAAGACCGGTGGCCGGGTTCGATACCGACTGTTCACCAGCTGTGGAACCCTATCAGCTGCTGCCAGCTGGGCGCTTCACAGTGGGCGTGATGGATGTGGCCTTTCGGGCCCAAAAGGCCAGCATCAATGATCTCAACCTAGGGGGGTAATTTGTGACGTGAATGCGAAAGGAGGAAAAGTCCATATTGTTGTTTGTTCTGGTTCCCCTGGAGCCTTGGGTTGGCGGCACGAGTCACGGCCCGAAGGCCGGCAGGGGAAAGCAAAACAAAGGCCAGTTGGGGTCAGGTGTATTTAAACGTAAAATGCAGAAAGGCGGGCAACTCCAGCACTTCAAAATCACTGCGCATTCTTGGTACGGATAGGCACCCACGCACCCAATCTTTCCGGGCATTGGTGTCACTTGACGTGCCCGCTACCCCTACCTTGAATGTGTATTTTGAGTGGCCTAATCCGCCTTTGTCGAGTCGCGACGTGCATGGACCTTTGAAACTCAGACTATGACAGGAATGTAGGATCCAGGCTTCAATCTTCACCCCATGCTGTGTTGTTGTGCAGGCAGGCGTGTCATGAGGGAACTACACATTTTGCCCATGAAAGGTGAAGGGGTTTGTGGGCTGGAACGGCTCAGCACCTATATAACAGAACGCCGGTCCCAGCAAGCCTTGTGAAGGCAAATAAATCATATGGAACCCCACCCGTCTCAAAGCCTGCCCCCCTTTTGCTTGCGAACCAACAACCGCGCATCCATGCGGCTCAAAAGTGGTTCGCATCTGTAAGGCAACCATCCGCGTCCCAGTCGCCCCCCACTAGTACTGCCTTGAATGAATTCCTAGGTATCTTTAGCATCGAGACTGCCCGCGCACCACCTCAAGAACAGAAAAAGAGCTTCGTTTTCTCGCACGACGCAACCATACATGCCAAAGTATCTATCGTGTGCCTTTTCTCCTTTTGTCGAGCGAGCTGGCCATTTTTCTGTTTGGTTGCACGGTCCGATTCAGACGCCGTAATCCGTGACCCCGCATTTCTTTTGCACGCGAAAACCGCTCACGTTAGGTCGGCACTTGGCACTCCCGAGTGTTGAGTGATTGATGTTATTTGGTGTTCACGGAATCTCATCGCTAAACCGACATGGCGCAGGAGACTCCCAAACACGCCAGAGGAACTAAAGAGCCCACCACCAGAGACATCACCACATCCTGGACCCAGTTTCTAAGAAAGCAGACAAGCCAAGGGTCGCAGCCCGGCTTCGTCTGCCCCAAGTGTTGGGAACCATTTCAAAATGGCCTCGACTACGGGGCATTCAAAAAACACTTTAAGGAAAATGAAGCCCATGCCCGGTTGCTTGATGAAATTTCCACGGACGAGGCGAAAGAAAAGTTGATGTTATCTCTTCACACAGAGGGCAAGAGGTATGGAAACGCACCAGCTGCTGCTCCCACACCCTCTTCCCCCCCCCCCCCCCCTTCCTTCAAGGCCTCTCACAGCAACTGATACCCGGCCCAGGAACAATAGCAGACTTGGAAACACCAGCTTAGAAGCCGTTGCAAAACCCGGGAGAATAGCTTCCGCTAGTGAGAGCAACCAGCCATCTCCAGCTCGGTTGTCCAATTTGAAAAAGACAACGGGCCAAGACAATGGACCTGCATCCAGACCCCAGCAGGACCATGATTCTCCAGCGGGGAGGAGTCCGGAAAGAAGTCCAGCATCCAGTTTAAAGCGCGGCTCGTCCAGGTCGAGAAGCCAATCGCCAAAGCGCTCCAAAGCCGCAGCCGCTCCTGCAGGCGACAGCCGTGCCGAGTTTGACAGAGGTCCTCTAAAGAACGGCAGGTTATGGAACCCCGATGATGACACTGCGCAATCCCGTCCCCCGTCCTACAGCAAAGATAATGTGGCCACAAACCATCGTCTGCATGCGAGAACACAGCGTCAAAGCCACCCCCCGCCACAGTTTTCCACCTCGAAGGCCTCTAGCCAGGTAGACGACGGGTCGACTGATCTCATCAAGCAACCCGAGACCAGGCCCATCTCCCAAGAGCAACTCGTGGCAGAGGTCAAGGGGATTTATGCCGGGCTTGTCATGGTTGAAAACAAATGCATCGAGGTCGACAACGCTCAAAACACGCAGGGTGACCACAGCACCAACAAGCTCAACAACGAGCAGTGGCAGGCTCTGATTGCTCTCCACCGCACTCTACTTCACGAGCACCACGACTTCTTCCTGGCATCTCAGCACCCTTCGGCGAGTCCGGCGTTGAGGAGGCTGGCATCTAAGTACGCAATGCCCGCCCGGATGTGGAGGCACGGAATTCACAGCTTCCTGGAGCTCCTCAGACACAGGCTCCCTGCCAGTTTGGAGCACATGCTCACATTCATTTATCTCGCATATTCGATGATGGCATTGTTATACGAGACGGTCCCCACCTTTGAGGACACGTGGATCGAGTGCTTGGGCGACCTAGGCCGCTACCGAATGGCCATCGAGGACGACGATATCCGAGACCGGGAAGTGTGGACGGCCGTGAGTAGGGGGTGGTATTCCAAGGCTTCCGACAAGGCTCCTACCACAGGGAGGCTCTACCACCACCTCGCTATCCTGGCTCGCCCAAATGCGTTGCAGCAACTTTTCTATTACAACAAGTCGCTATGCGTGGCCATCCCATTCGCGTCTGCTCGCGATAGTATCATGACGCTATTTGAGCCCATCATGGCTTCAAATCCAAGCCAATCATCAAGGTTACCCCCAACCGAGCTCGCTTTTGTAAAGACTCACGGCATCTTATTCAGCAAGAAAATGCCAGAGGCACTCGAGGCGTCGATGAATGAGTTTCTCAGCTCGCTGGATAGCCATATCGGCCGCTCATCTCGCCGGTTTCTTGAATCCAGGTATGTCGCTTTCCTCGCTTGTTCTTTTTGAATAAAATGAAATCCCAGTCTCAAGACTAACATCAAGCTTCCAGCTATTACATTGGGATTTCAAACTGCTGCTCCCTTGTGAGCTACGGCAGTGATAGCAACCCCATTTTCAACATCATCAAGCCTGTCCGTGATGGAGAGCAAAAAGACCGCCCCATGGGCGGGACTGATGATGCCGTAGCAAGAGATCTTTCCGACGCCATGGTGTTGTTCAACCGAACAAACGGCGTGATGCTGCAGCGACTTGGAGACCCTAACGTTCTCCCCTACGTTCACGTAATCCTCATCTTCCTGTACCATCTTACCTTTTTCCCAGAGGCGATGGAATTTGTTGCGCCGACCTTTGCGTGGAAGTTGTTGGCGCAGTATTTGAATACGTTGTTCAGCTCCTGCCCCTCGGTCTCTCGCATCGAGACCGAACACTTTCCCCAGCCCGAAAAGGAGGACTTCCCTCGCCCCTTGCCCGAGGACTACGCCGCAAGAGGACTGGTTTGGGCCGAACGTTACTTTCCGAACGAGTGGTTCACAAATGACAAGATCGAGGACGAAGAGAAGGGCTTGGAGGCAGCCTCAATGGGCGAGGAGCGAAAGATCCGAGCCTTGTTTTTGGGCTATAGGATAGCCGTCGCCGAAAGCGCCAAGGGGGGGCTCCTTTACGACCGCGAAACCCATCGTTTCGGTGTGAGTCCGGAGTACGACATTGCGTTGCAGTCTCTTCCTGTTATTTCGACAGAAAGCATTGACTTCGGAGAGCTCCCCGACGCTGCTGCAACAACCGATGCCGCCAAGGCGTCGGGGAGCTCTCCGGTCTAAGGCTCTGGACTGAATCCATGATTGCTCTGGACCTTGGCGGGAGAGCCATTCAAAAGGCCTCTGCTGGACGCACTAGCACTAGCTTTGGTACTTGAATGGGGCGGGGAATTTGGGTTGAAATTGGCTGCGTGGTGGTAAGTAATAAGGGGAGGAAGCAGTGGGATAAGAGTATTAGGTAGTAGACCTCATTCCCATGATGTCGACAACCCGAGTCCCTCTGTCGTGTTAATGTGGGCGATTATTCATACTGTGGTGGCGTTCGGTGCTTCATTGATATCGGGCGTCTACGTTTCCTTTGTAGTAATGTGGGATCTTAGAATTGCTTAGTTTTTGAGGTTCTGTTTTTTTTTTTTTTTTGGAGTTTCTTGAAACCCAAATCCCCGGGCCTCTATTGCCCGCGAGCATCTTCTTCTCTCGGGGGGCGTCCCTCTGACTGAAGGTTCAAGCTGTGGTTGGATGTCGGGGATACTATTGTACTACCGAGAAGGCAACTCGGGTACAGAGATCTAAATACGTTACACGCCAAGGGACCGGTAGTAGGAATCAGGATGGCCTCATTGGGCGTCGCTTGAGGGCCAAACCGTGGAAAATGTCTGTCAACTTTGATATCTGGATATATTTATGTGTTTGTGGAACCAGGGACTTTCAGAATGGGTTTGGGAGGTTAGTATAGGACGATAATACAGGATTGACAGTACCTGTAACATAACAGTCGAAGGTCAAGTTGGAAATTTTGAACGTAGTATTTGCTACTTCTACTACTACAACTAGGGCTCACTTGGGTAGGATAGATACTTGTCCTGATATTAGGCTTTGAATATTGACGAAAACACCCCAGCTTTAGTAGTTATCAGAGATGAAGGATATGGCCTATATTCAACATGGCATATCAACATGCTATGCTTACAATATGAATACAACAAGGGTTATTGAACTCACGAAACTTGACGGACATCATATAAAGAAAGGGGTTAGATTGGAAAAGGAGAAATTCCCAAAGTTGCCTCTACTACCTTACCTATATGTCTACTATTCGACTAGCCAATCGAAAAGGGCGGTTTCGCTTTGAGGGATTACTGCTGCCGTAAGGCGTCTGGATTGCGTGAATTTCTTTCAATATGTTTGTAATCTCATTCGCCTCCAAAGCCGGATGGACGGGCCACCTCGAAGCTTAGGAGAGCGGTGAGCCGCACTAACGACCTCAATTTGGCTATTGTAAATTGAAATGCTGGGGGGACATCGGAATGCCGGGAAAATCAGAAATACCTCTCACCACACATCGTGTTGCCTCCCGTAGAAACCAGCAGTGCAAAATCATTCCAATATCACTCCGACAATGCCCGTCAATCAAGGCGAATACTTCACCGACAGCCGTTCGGGCCTATTGAGCTGGTCAGTGAGCAATTGAAATGAACGGGGCCGAAGGTCGGATTCAAGTTCGTTCAGACCCCAGCAACCTTACAACCCGGGCTGGCTCACTCAGGGGTCAGGACCTACCCCTTTCCAACAAAAAGTATTGAAGGCAGGTAAGTACCTGGGCGACTAAACGAGCACAGACGTTGAATTGTATCCCACCTCCCGCTTTCGGAGTTGCCCACCTCAGGCATCTGGCTGATTTCGGATCTCAGTCGGGGAGCCGTTGGGTCACCGCCGCCCCAGCACCTTCCCCCCACGCACTTGAATGGCGAAGGCAGCGACTCGCCGCCGGTGAGTTGTTAGAGGTCGGGCAGTAGTAAATGCCTTGCTGGAACACACCTATGACGGCTGTCTGTTGTCGGGGCTAGCCTTAGATGCTTCACCGAAGCAGTCAGCGCAACGACGGCCGCCTGGCGGTGAGTGGTTCACGGGGGCCACGAGGCACCCGAGCCTGCGACTGTCGCCGGGCGGCCGTCAAGACTGAGCCGGGCCCGGCGAGTAATGCCTATCGAGGCGAAGAGGATGGCTGCTAATGAAAACGTCATTCTGGTTCCGAGTCATCACCCGCCCTGCTGCGCCGCGACGCCTGGTTGTGGCTGGAGGGCTGGAGGGCTGGACGGGAATGGCGACTCGAAACGAACATGTCGTAATTTCGCCGCCAGCCTTACCCCTGGGCGCGACAGTGCGGCTCGACTTGCTCAACGTCGGGGCCGCGCCATGGGCACGGATTCAGGGGCTCATGCTCATGGGATGGATGGCATTGGGGGAGGCGCTGGACCCTGGCGGTTGCCTCGTAAGAGGCTGAACGCTAGGGCCCATTGATTTCAGCCGCTCGCATCTTGCATCCCACATGCACTGTTTCGGATACGTCTTACGTTGGTGAGGAAGTTGGCTTGGAAGTTCCATCGGTTCGTTGGAGCTGAAGCTGGAGCCTAGCACCTCAGCTTGCCTCCAACTTTACCTTGTTCCAATCCCAAAAGCTGGGGAAAAGACGACAGCTGCGCTAGCATTCCTATTGGCTCCTTAGCCCATTAGTTTATTGGCTGGGAAATACATGGCTCTGCTACAACGGCTGGGATGCGCATGTCCTAGTTAGGAGGTAAGATTTCCAACTGCCATGTCGCAATTGCCAACTGCGAAGCTCACAATCTCGCGAACATATCCAATAAGCTTTGGCTACGCAGTTGCCTCGTTCTGCCTACTCAAGATTTACCTTGCGCGCCCGCTCAATTCCATCTGCAGAGCAAAGCAGAGGTGGAAAGACCGTCGACGAGCTAGCGAGTCAGGGCTCGCGGTTGAGGTTCGGGACAGGCAGGCATCGGGCAGTTGTCCGTTTGAGCCGAAGCAAGCCTCTGAAGGACCCTTCCTCCCATTGCCCCCGCTGTCTCAATCAATCCCTCAGCCCTACTACTATATAGGAATTGACGGGGCCCTTCGAATCAGGCGCTGTGTAACCTTTCTCAGCCGTTGCAGTCGGCCTTAAGCCGATTTAATGTTTCGGTGAGAGAGTGTTCGTACGTCATGACTTGTTGTTGCACGCACCCACCTTCCCCCCCCCCCCCCCCCCCTCACGCGAACGCCTTGGGAGCCTCCTCTCCCTTGTGGCCAATCGCTTGCGGTTCCAAAGCTAGCTGTTGCCTACCGCAGGTTGGAGCTCAACGTGGGGCTCTCACGGGTCCTCAAGGTGCCTGCTCTCTCCACTCGGATTCCTAGAGCAGCCAATCACTCAAGCACATAACATAACCTCAGCAGTGAAATCAAGTTACCGGTACACCACTCCACTTGGAGCTCGATAAGATGGAGAAGATGAATCGGAAACCGGGAGCCCATCTCTAGTTGCGAAGAACAGCAGAATGCCGACAGCCTCACGACAATAACCAATGGCTGGGGCCCTGATGCGGAGCAGATAAGGCCCACCCCCCACCCCCTTCCAAACCGATCCACAAGCATTCGACTTCTGACGCGAGGCTACGAGATATCTCCCCTCCCCCCTCAAAGAGGAAGGAGGCCTAGTCATCATTGGTCTTACCCAATCGCCTGACGTCAAAGTCACGAAAGACAAAGGGCATCACGGCGCCAATCGCACAGCGATCGATTGGCGAGTGACGCTGGGGAAGGGAAGTACTGCATGACAAGGCAGCCGTTGCAACCTTGCAGAGACCCCCCCAACATCCAATATGCAATTTTACTTTGACCCTCTCCTGGCAGAATATTGTACGCCGAGTACGCCCGGCTACCAAGGGAGCCTTGCGCTCTGGCACGCGAGCCTGATCACGACTTCAGGCCTCAGGAATCATCATACATCGCGAACTTGCCGACAGGGGGCCCTGACCTCAGGTTCTTCTTCTACTGGCCCGCTCTGTTTGACAAACATTGGCATTGAGGTAGAAGGCAACTCGGGCCTCATGAGGCCCGAGTCCGCTAACATTTGTTCCATGGCTAGTGTAACTCACGCTATTGCTAACACGGTTGAAGCAAGAGCAGAGATTGACTCCCCTGAAACGCGGCCCATGAAACATGACCTTGGTAATCCAGAAACTGTTGGCAAGATTGCTAAGCCAAACACGAAAATCCGGGATACATTTCCCCGGGTGAAGCCTTGGATCGGACGGGCTCCTCCGTGTCACAATGTGCTCACCCGCATCTTCGTCGCACACGATACGGACTGTATGCCGGCTTGGAAATATCCGCAAGTCCATGTATCGAGTCTGGGTCGGACCCTTTGGATGAAGATATGGAAAGCTCGGGAATCGGCGAGCTGAAACGCGAATGTGAACTTGGCCCCAGCAACAGTCTTTCTCGAGAGTCTAAAGTCGACATTGTACCCATATCTTCACTCAGAGTCCGTTTGTGGAATCTGGCGCTGCGGCCGACCTCGAGAAATGGCTGGCCTTTTGGGATCGAGTTTGCCGAGTTGGCTGAGCACGCGGCCCCGTCACAAGACGCCGCTTGTTATTGGCCAAGAAATACGCTGGATCTTGGAACACTTTTGCCTCCAAACCTTGGATGATCAAGTCTTCCTCTTCCTTGCGATACCGTCGAATTGACCCGCTCGCGAGCACGTTCCATGGTTCCTGGGAAAGCTGCCCTTGTTGTTGGTCGTGGGCTTCGGTGTTCCATGGCAACTCCTCGATAGAGCAAATGGGGAGACAGACGTCCTCTCCCGCCGCGGGTTTATTTCCAATTTTGGTACATTTTACAGATCCCGGGATTGGCGTGGATGAATCACGGTGTGGTGTGTGTTCCGGGGGGGGAGGGGTCATGTGACCTAAGGCATATATGAACGGGAGAGCTAACTCGTCATCCGGTCCCTGGTCACTGATGTTTATACAAGTCTGGCACCACTCGCCAACCAGATTACCCGCCTTCTCGTGGCTGGCCACTAGTACCGCGTCAAGTACCCTCTGCTCGACAGGCTCCCTGGTCGCTAGCTTCGCTAGGAGTTACGCGTAGAAGCTGGTCTTCAAGTAGATATTGGCGGGGGATGGCCAGCAGCGTTTATACGGCCGGGTCCTCGCTGGGTAAAATCGACCGATTGATGAGGGGCAGGATGGCGTACTTACAGCCGCTGCCCTAGTCCCCGCACCCGGCCACGAGGAATACGAGCGTAGGCACCTCTACGTCGTAGGTGCTGGCCACACCTTTGCAGATACAGTTGCCGCAGACTGGGACCCCCTTGGTTGGTGCTAGTGGTACACGTTAATCTCGGGTGGCGAATGTCGTTCTCGGTTTTGGGGTCCATTCTATGTTGTTCATTCTATGTTGTTTATCGTGAGCGTCGCGGTCGTGGAGGGGGGGAGCGAGGGAAGGAGCGAGGCTTACCATGTACCTTGGAGGGCAGGGTGGTCAATTACCATCGTTTCGAATTGAGGGAAGGCGGAGATGGGTACCAGGTCACATCGACCAAAATCACACAACGTCATCCCGGCGTGGACCCGCACCGGTAGACCCGCAGCATCAATCAGCTCGTATCATCTAACCCGCCTTCACGAAGAAGACCTTTCACCATGGTTCCTCCTTGATGCAACTTCCAATCTCGAGACCCTCTCCTCTCGATTACCAAAGAATAAGACAAGACAAGGGCAAGGGCAAATATGGTCAAGAACTTACTGAAGAGTAAGTCAATTTATCTTTTTACATTTACCTACCTAACTCCCCAGTTACCGATCGTACGACATCGGCCGAGGCGGCCGACACAGATTTCGACTTTATTATTCGAAGTCGAAAACATGTCTCGACAAAAGTCAAGGCAAACGCCCAGGTGAAGTGGGCGTAATAGGCGTCCTTCTTGAGCATTTTAGCAGAAGGAATGGGGCCATGGATGTCGCCAGTATTGAAATGGAGCGACATTGTTGTTTTGGGGTTGTAGGGGTTGCCGTGATGCCGTGAGTAGGTACCGGTCTCAGAGGTGTCATGGCCTCGTCACCTCAAGGTATGCTGGTATAACAGCTTGCTTTCAGTTTAGCAACTCGAATTGATGGCTGTTTTCACCAGCTAAGCCGTCTCATGAGCCGAGGGATTAGAACTTGGGTCTGAGCATTTTATCAGTCTCGGAACTTAACGCAGAGGTCACAACCCACGGTTCGTTGCACATTCGCCAGGAATCAGCTTGCTCTAGCATCCTCTAGGAACTAGCAGCGGCATGTCGTAATCCTACTATTGCCCGAGCGGGCTTTGGCACACGTCAGCCAGCCTAGCCCTTGCTATCTTCTTTTGCTTTTATTCTGCATGTTGAAAACTCGACAAAAGGGCGTGATGCACTAGACCCCCGCGGAGTCGAGAATCTCGCTGTTGCAGGGAGGTTGCATGCCGAAAAAGTCGGATGCCAATAGGAGAAGCCCGGCTGTGAGACTATCGAGGCGTCACCGGCACAAGGAGGACGTGAGTAGGGAGTCACCACAGACGGCTCAAGCGCCAATGCGATGTTATTTCTGACTCCCGCGAACTCCCATACCAAATCTCAAGCAGTGCTAGCCCCGACGGCCGACGTGGTTCCCGGATCCAGTCCGTGGCCGAGAGCTCCGCCCGCCCGAAGTCAACAGGGACGCCATGCCGCCAAATCGACGTCTAGTCGCTATTAGTGCCCGTTAGTCCACCTGATAGAGCGGCTGTTCTGCATGGAAATGCAGAGGGGACCGGTCAAGGAGGGACGTTCACAACATCTCCTGGCTCAACGTTGCCCGGCCCCTTGCTGAGACAACAGCAAAGCCTCGGAGCACAACGGAAAGCCAGCTGGCTAGCGCTGCGTGGGTGGGATCGAAAGTGCCCCCCCCCCACTTGACCCCGATGTGTTGGGACACAACAATACCCCCCTATCTTGTTGCCATACCTTGCTCATCGCCCACTTCCTCACAGCCCACGCACCACTCCGCCGATGCGCTGCCGCATCCAGGGACAGCACGACAGTACCCTTGGCGCTGGCTCTCAACACTCATGACCTCATTGAGGAGGGGGGGGTGAGGGAGGCCAAGAAGATACGGGGCGGACTCTGCCGCGTTACTTACTCCACGTAGTGACCTGCACCAGAGCTCGAACACGGCCGCCCTCCAGAACTTCTTCCGGGGTGCGTTAAATCCCGAATAGGGGCCCTCGCTGGCATCTTCCCATTAGTCACAACATGGCCTCTAGGGAATTGCCCAACGACATGGACGCGGGAAAAGTAGGGCTGATGAGACATGCTGTGAACATACAAGTTTTGGGTAGTCCGAGCCGACAATATGCGAGGTGGTAGTAAGTGATATGCAAGGCAGTGTGACACAGCTCGCGACCTTACATATCATGTACACACCGGTGGCCCGTATATTAATATTGTTGACACAGTGTACTCTGCAGCACTTTCGGCAATTTTCAGCCAGCCCAGTCCAGGTCGCGACTCTTCAGGGAATGTTCGAACGAGCTGAGAGGCAAATATGCAGCTTGGCATCTAAGCCCAAAAGAAGTCTCGCTGCATATGGGATCGGTGAAATCGGTGGGGGGTATTCCATGCAAGGGCGAGCACGCGTGCGTCAGAGGTAAAGCAGGCGGCAGTCGCGGGTATCGACTGAGCCTCAACCTTCCAGAAAACCGAGACGAAAGGCGAAAGCTGGAGACTCCGGGGGTGGTGGGGGTTGGGGGCTGGGAACCACCACAACCACTTCCCTGCTTTGCCGTCCATCTCTCTGGTTCACTGTCCCCCACCACCCTCATTTGGGGGTGACTTGTATCCCTTGGTGGGGTTATGCAGCCTCCTTGAAGGTCACTGGCGTAGGGCACTGAACGGAACTAAGCCGGGCTGAACGAGATCAGTTGGGGGTCTCTGTACGAAAGGGGGGGTTCATTGGGGGTAACAAGCCAAGAGTCGGGAATGAGGCTCGTGGACGCATTGTTGCACTTGGTCAAGTAAGGTAACTCACCGTGACAGGGGTGTAAACACGATTGTGCAACCAACCATACCCCTCAATTGTTCGGCGGAGTCGCAAACCCACACACAAGGTTTCTTTTTCAGTGGAAGAGGCCCGGGAGGGACCTCCCCCAGATAGATCGTCGACTACCCCGGGCATGTGGTGCCACTAACGATCGGTGGCTGCCGTATTTGTTGTCTTTAGTGCCATGCTGTGGTGTCTTCAGCCCTCGACTTTCTGCAGTGTCTGCGTTGTCAGGGGTATTGATGGAGCGCTAAAAGCTATGCTGGCCGTGCGGAAAGGTAACCTTAAGGAAGGTACGGACTGTGTAGCAGGGGCCTCGCCGTGAGTGCTGCCCCCCCCCCCCGAACCCCCATAGTCCCTTCCGTGTTTTGGGCTGTTTACAGAAGGCCTCTCGCTCCTCGCTTTTCGTTTTGCGGCACCCAGCGCCGCTTAATCTGCCCCTGTGCCGCCAACCTTCCACACAGCAGGACTGGTGTAAATAAGATGGAGAGTTAATAGCAATGGCATCACACCGCTGCCATTCTACCTCTGACACGCACATGCACTCCCCGTTTAGGAAAGTAAGCCACCATTAGCCGCATCTCGGCATCAAGCGCTGAACGACAATATTTGATGGCGATCTTGCAAGCTGCGGAAGCCGACCGGGCTAGGTGAACATCTGGACATTGCCCTGTGAATAACACAAGGAAAAACAAGAGGAAAAAGGGGGGGGGACAACATGCCCTCATCCATCTGTCGGCACATTTGTGTGAGCTAGCACTTGAGGAGGTACCTTACGGATTGTGCAGCCTGGAGTTCCGAGACACGCAAGCGAGATAGGGCTAAAAGAACGGTAGAGCCGAACGATTGGTGAGGTAGATGATGATAAAATGACTTCCGAGGATTTCCGCAACATAAACGCAGGACTGGTCATAGTGTGAGCGAAGTGCGAGAGGATCCTGCACTGATGGCTCAAGACTGTAATTCGGACGTTCGAAGCTCACCTTCAGCTCAAACAGGGGTTGCCCGCTTCGTCTCTCGCCGGGACGTGTACTCTCGTGAGGACACTCGTATGGCTCAGGCGCGAGCAGTGCATCATGGGCTATGCAGTGACAGCTTGCCACAGAATGAATTCGGGTTGTAAACAACTTTTAGCCACTAGATGTGTGGCTACCGTAGGGAGCGAGGATTCGACCGCTTCGAGTCCACCGCCCAAAATCGCGTTGCCTGCATATTGCAGATGCAGCTTTTTTGACCGACAAGTCGTGATAGCTGTGACTGGCGGCTGGCTCCAGGCCCGACAGACCCTCGCCCATAAGGCAATTTAAGTCTACCCGCGGTTGCCGAATCTGCTATTAGACCAGGACACGGCCCGAGGAGTACCAGAACTAATAGCTCACCATGTGAGAGGAGCGAAAGCGGCCAGTATGCGAATGTTCTTTTATCGAAACAGCTTGGCAGGAGAGGTTTTGGCTAGGGCATTGGATTGGCTGGCCTATCACGGATGCCTTGATGATGCCAGCAAGGAGATGCGGTAAGGAGACCAGGTTACGATGGACCCAGAATCGTGGACCCGGCTCGCGAAGCAAGCCTCCGGAATCGGGATGCAAGCCCTACTTGGTTGTTTTAGCGCGTGGCAGAACAATTGACTGCGCGAAGTATCGTGGGCCTATGCAAGCCCATCGGCGGTTCGGGGCCTTGCACCTAGCTCTGGCATGGAAGCGGTGCGGCTCAGGATTAATGACCACAGTTGTTCTCCCTTGTGGTTCTCCATGGTTGAGAGCAGGGTACACTGAAGCAGTTCCGTGAGCCACCACGGTGTTTGGGGGAAGCAAACAGCCTGAGTGGTGACGTAGGATGAAGCGGTGTGTGACGCCGTGACGAACATGCGTCTAGAGGTTTTGAGCCTCAAATTGAATCAGTAAGCAATTATGGCAAATGTACTGATGTTCTCCAAACACGTTGGCTTGCCCGCCGTTGCTGCCTGGTTCCCGAGGGTTCAACTGACACCAATGGCTCCATGACAAAAGATGCGGTGAAGGCCAACACAAGTTCTTGGGCTGTAATGCCTTACATGTCTCTGAATGGCGTGCTTTATTCTCCAGCAGTTGCAACTTGCGGTAGGCCGTTCTCCCATCAAGACCGTGTTCCGAGTCCCAGGTGTCACGAACCTAAGTGTGCAATCGGATCGTGCCAGCGCGATATCTGAGTTGTGAGAAGTCATCCTGGGATCCTGTTACCCCGCGCGAGAGAATGTAATTGGGGGGGGGGGGGGGGGGGGGGCGGCGTTGTTGCCAGCCGGTCCATGATCAGTGTGGGTGTTCTTCCCAAAGTCGAAGCGCCAACAGGGGTGCCACCGTCAAAGCGTGCGTTCGCGGTTGAATAACCCGAGACAACTGAAGTGATAACGTTGCATAGCGCCTCTTCGGC
This sequence comes from Lasiosphaeris hirsuta, assembly GCA_030549175.1. NCBI lineage: Eukaryota > Fungi > Ascomycota > Sordariomycetes > Sordariales > Lasiosphaeriaceae > Lasiosphaeris > Lasiosphaeris hirsuta. The sequence goes on from JAUKUA010000001.1 coordinate 1,885,683, forward strand.
CTAAGGCCTGACCTGACCCTTTGACATCGCAAAAGATCGCATTGGCCGCGTAATATGGCTCCCATGTACTGATGACGGCCATTTTATGACCGACCCTGTCACAGCTGATCAAAGTATTGATATGTCAAGTCCTTGTATGCTTTCGTTGCCAACTAACAAGTTGATCAAGAGGCAAGTTGACCCTGTCCAAGCCTGAGGGCAAACGCTAGGTGCCTGCCCGGCAACCCACAGCCGTGCAGCAGGGAGACATTGACTTCGCATCACGATGGCGCTCGCATCTCGTCCGGCCTGCGATTGTGGGGGCCATATTGGAAGTTAGGCACAAATTCCTCGCACGTTTCCACCCGATTAGCAGTCGACATGTGGTTACTCAATGTAAATATGTAGAGACTTTTGGGCGAGAGATCGGGTCGCACCCACCATCGCACGCAAGACTGTGAATCGGAAGGGTGGCCTGCTTTGCTAGCGAAGGGAGAACCTCGGAGTGTGAATAGAACTGCATATCGAATCCCTTAGCCCAGTGTCTCTATGGCGAAGAAAGGGGCTTTGGTGTCACCGCCCCTTGACACAAGTGCTGTGTTGTGGTCGACTTTTGCTACCTTTCCGCCATCCCGTCGCATGGGTTATGTGTGAGACCCGTCCTGTGGCTGGGGTACCTGCCATCAATCAGGACAAAGTCGGTAGTGAAGTTGTGTTGGTTCCTAGGAATTTCGTGTCATTGACGAGGGACTTGTAGTCGAACCAAATTCAGAGACAGAGAGCTGTCTCGGGGAGTGGCATGACACTGCGCAGCAATGCCGGGCGGCCGGAACAAGTTCTCCGCAGCTTGTCACACCAGCATGCTGTCTCCAGACAGCGCGGTTTTGCCCCTTCAACCCTCGCCCCGCCAAGGCTTGCGGTCAACTCCTCACGCCCACGTCGAAAATCCCCCGACGGCAGACTCGGTCTTGGGTACCGAAGAGCCATAACTCAGTATTGAGGAAGCCGGAGAGCCCAATGTCGGGATACCAGCAGAAACTCGGAACACGCATCATGGTCGGCTAGCAATGCATTGCGCACCTGCCTGCGCAAGAGGTATCGCCAATGGCTGAAACAAAACTCCACAGGTTGCCCCGACAAGTAGCCCTCTAGAGCAGTTCTGCCTCCCTTGAAATCGAGCTTTCCACGCCGACTGGTGAGAGGGGTCGCCCCTCATGCTCGTGGTGCAGAATTGCGGTCCTGCCGACCAGCGAGGAAGCGGTAGGACACATTTCGCAACGGCGACCAATGCTCTCCCCATGCAGCCATGGCGTGTGTCATGCTGCTTCGAGGTCCATCCCTATCCAAGCTCGGCGGGGAGTGGTTGATCCACCATCTTCCGTCCTCGCTATCCGATATATTCTTGCCATTCATTTTTTTTGACGTCGACGTTGAAGCCTAAAGACGCTTGACGCTTGGCCCGAGTTCTCCGAATTTCTCAATCAAACCCCCTCCTGAGACGAACTTGCGGTGGGTAGTACGTGGCCGTCAGCCAAAAATGCGAGTGCGGTGCAGCACGTTATCCGTTCCGCTCATTCGTCCCTCGTTCGATGGGCTGAAGCACAGAAACAGCTCTGATGCCGTGGGGTGCAAGCCGCACCCAAGTACCCCACACGCGTTCTGAAGCATGGCGTTCCACGGCAAACCTCCAATTGCCGTCGAGACCAGCAACGTCCATCTCGGTGTATTTTGACTCGCGTTAGCCAACTCCAATTCATCGAAGCCCAGAATGATCCAGAGTGATCCAATGGCTGCAGATGTCCTTCGGCTACAGGGTAGAAAGCCCAACAACGATTGCATGTAGGCCTGGCATCTGTTTTCGAGTTGAGCCAAGACGGATCGTACTGCGAAGTCCGGGCGTGGATAACAAATAGGCCACCCATCAGTAGTCGATATCAAGCAGCATCCCTTTGGTCAAAAGACTTACCAAAGCGCTCTCATATCCTCCGAGATGTCCATTCAATCCCACACCGCCTTGTGGCCAACGTCCCCTATTCATATCCAACCTAGGAGGCCGACCGATATCGCGCGACTGGCTCGGTTTCATTCCGGGCGATATAGCTCCACCACAAATCGAGGCTGCCGTATCCGTTGGCTATCGAGGAACCGGCCGTTGCTCAAATCCGACTGGGCCTATGTCTGCTGCTGGCGTTTCGGCGACGCAATCAGAATAGCTTTCCTCATAAATCCTGTCCATTTCTTACCACACCTTTAGTGGAAAACCCACTCAAGTCCAACACTGACTGTGCCTTTGGCAGTTCGCTCAAGTAGAAAGGACACCCGTCATCTCGAAATCCATCGCCTCTACCCCATAAGCCGTAGCCCAAGCAACCCGGCGGACCGAGTACACCGGCACCAACCCAAAGCAAACGACCGTGATCGCAAAGCTCTGTCAAATTCATTGTCGTCGAGATAAAACATGGCATCGACATTGAAATCGATCGGAGAAAAGGGGGCCAAAGATCCCGTCGGCGAGAACGAAAGCCAGCCGACCGACTGTAGCAAACCAACGACACCCCAGGCCAGTAGCGTCCCCACGGCATCCCATCCTTGCAACCCAAATAACAGACTACCCAACCGTGGTCGGGATGGCAAGGGGAAGGATGTCGATTCCAACTCAACAAGCAAACGAAGATGGCCGGAACCGTCACCATCGGCACATTCTCGTCAACACTCAACCCATCAGAATCTCTCCGATGTGTTAGTGCTCCACAGCTCAAACCCCCTGCACAAAATTAACAACAACCACAGAGAGTCAACCCAGTCCCGAGCCCCACCAGATGACCGATTGAGGAAGGAAGAACAACGAGATAGATGGATCGAAGAGCAAAGGGTCTCAAATCGGGCAGTTAGTTTAGCAATTAGCGGGGGATGTTACTCGAGCGGCGCCAACAGCTGGTCAGTAATAGCCTCTGTGGGTGAAGGGTTCAACAACATACCCAGCGGTTATCCTCAAGAGCTCAATATCGACGAATAGTTCGGATATTATCGCCAGATCTGTTGAAGATAAAAGCTATCAGGGTATATTACCCAAAAGAAAGAAAGAAAGGAGGGTCATCAGGAGGTTGATGATCTTGTTCGACTCCGAAACGGTTTGTTTGCGTCTTGTTTCCCTTTTCTCCTTCAGGGTTAGTATTTCTTGACCTACCCCCGTGGGGAATATCAATGTGGCCGATGAAACGTCATTGGAAGATATCGAATCGATTCTCTGCTCTACTGTCTCATTATACTGTTCGGGTTCGGGGGGAGGGAGGGGATAGGGACGGGGGATAGATCAAAAAGACATCAACCAATCCCTTTAGCGTTTGTCGAGCTCCTCAGCTGCTTCTATGCTTTCATTATCTGTTATGAGTTGTCAAAAGTATATCAGTGATAATGAGGGGCTTGGAAGACGGGATGATGTCCAAGCTGTAGTTGCACAATGATCTAACCCGGGTGTTAGCTGTCCTGAATGATTATGTATACCGATGTTCAAAGACAAGGTTGCTTTGAGCCTGCTGTCCACCTCCAGGGTCCTCACCGAGAAATAGCCAATCAGTTTTCCCTATTCAAGTTCCCATAGTTTCAAATCATACTTCTTTCGCCGATGAGGGATATTTCTCGCTGAGAATAGCTCGTGGGAGTAAGACGGGATTTATTTCCTGGCTCGAGCCTTTTTGGCTGGGATCCAGAGTAGCGCATGAAAAAACCTCAAACGTTTAATGTCTCCGAGAACCATGCGCGAGTAAACCTATTGAGGCTCTGGCAAGTCTCATTAGAACCAACTAGATTGCATCGTTAGTCATCCCCTACCACTCCCCGTCCCGTCCGCTTTTGTGAACATGTAGTGATGCTCAAAATGGGAACACTTACCGGCACCACCTCAAGGGGGGTCAACTGATTCGGAGCCAGTCTAGGATATCGGACGAAGTCCACGTTGGCAGCGTTTGGATTTGTCGACAGGGAAACGAGTGACTGCATCAGCGCCGCAATAGGTCTCATCACCCACATGGCCCGCAGTCCGGATATAAACAATTCATTCTTTTCTTCCCCTGGGGATTGGCCAAAGTTCATAGCCAGATGCTTAGCTTTAAATCTTGCTCTTATTCACAAAACCAACGTATCAGATACAGAACAATTCCGCACGTCGTAAACGGATACTCGACAGCTCAGAAATGTGCGCCACACATGGAAGGCTCGGAAAGCCCCCCGAGCCGAGCAGCGATCAACATCCTGGTTCCCAGATACGTCAATGTCGTCTAGCCAATGCTTCCAAGTTCACATCGCACCTTGTCCAGCTGCCTTTCTCGCAGGATAGTTGAGGTAGCATTCCTAAGGGGGGCAGCCTGTGGGCTATCATTGTCGAAGGCATGGATAAGCGGGAGAAGGAAGCGGGAGAAGGAGGGACGAGGATTATGGACAACCGAGGTCGAGAGACACGCTTGCGCATAAAGGAGTAAGACGGCGACAAAAAATACAGTTGTTTGCCAAAGTCAAGAGTGTTAGCGAGAAGGCTGATCAAGTAACAATAATTGGGAGCAAGTCAAACGCTGCCTCCGAGGGCAAAACAGTCATTCTTGTCTCGCAATTAGCCGAGTTAGGTCGTCGACCAGTCTTCTAGAGGAAAGCTGAGCCGGGTAACGTTTCGCAATTTGTTCCTCTGTATTGTCAAGGTCTAGATCGATCGGCCGGCTGGCACCAAGGTGGATTGTATTGCGTCGTGAGGGGCTAGTTTTCGAGGATGTTGGTATTATTTTGAGGATAAGCGGTACAAACACAGCTTCAAGGCAAAGTGCAAACGTGAGAGAGCTCGGAACTTTCTTCTTCGGAAACAAGCGGCCGTGTGGTTCGCCGTCGTTGTCGAGCCACGTCTCTGGGCAGATAGTGCGGCGCCCTATGCCTAGAGCTACCGTCGGTGTTAATTCGGCGTCGACGTGCCGTGCCGCGCATATGATCATACCGTTAAAGGCATACCGGTAAGGGGATGGAGAATCGGTCAAGCGTGCTGCACCAATGTCAATAAGTTTGGCATTTACCAACAACTAACCCCTTCTGCAATGCTGCTTGTCGAGTTTGTCAGACCGCCGTCGAAAGGTGGGTTTTGCGCGTCAAAAATACTGACCTGGCATCAGAGTCCCGCACAGTCAACAGAACAGCACGATGAACATGCTGAGGAAGAAATCGAGACAAGAAGTCCGATCACTTGGAAACCTTACCCAATTAGTCACAGGTTCCCAGCGTGCCCTGGAGATGGCGGGGTCCCTGTGTGAAATAGACTCGCCCAAGACCAGACGGGAAAGAAGGTGCGAGGGGACCTGGAGATTCTGCTCCGCTGGAAAGAGGCGGAACAAGCCCGCGGCCGAATGACGTAGCAGCTCCTCCGTACCTCCATGAGGTAGGAAGCAACTACCTGAAAGTCAACATAACACGGCGGAATAAAAGGGATGGATACACGGTCATGAACCCTTGGAGGAACTTTTGTCATTTCCCGCACAGGCGAAACACGGTCGCGATGCCGCGATTGCCATGGCAGGGGTAGGGTTCATACCCAGTCTTTTTTGAAGAAATATTTTTCGCTGACCTGACGCTGGAGCCGAGTAATCGTCGACCTTCCATTCAATTGTCCAGATTTTGAGAGGTGTGATTCAGACGTTTGCTGCAAGGTCCATCGCCCAACCATTCCCTTGAGACCTAATTCTCCACTAGCCAATCACCTATGACTGCCAGCAGACTGTTGCAACAATTAGGCTGTAACAATGCAAAAGAAATGCGTGTTTTTGGGATGCTCCAAGTCTTTGAGAAGGTTGTGCGCAGTCGTCCACGTCTGGAGTGGCTGTCGGGTTGTCGGACTGCCAGTAGTCCCACACACACACGCCTTCGTCCCCACTGAAGCTCCTCCCATCCAGTGCAGTGAGGTAGGTGTAAGACACCACAGGATGAATGCCCTGCCCATTCCTCTCTCATAATATCCGCCAGGTTGGTATCTGCGCCTCTTGACAAGAGGCAGACCTTTCCTCGCCACTACCTACACTACTCCGAGGCCTTCTCTTCGTTGAATTTGAGACAGGGGGAGAGGGCAGCTCTGGCATGGTTTTCGGTGGCGTTGGGAGAACTATTTTTCGGTTGGTGATCCTTCGCCTCGGGCACCACTGGCAGTTTCGGACACCGTGGGTTTAGAAATCCGAGACTGTCCATTTCAAATCGAACTGAAGCGTGCTACAGATAGCCCCCTGAATGCTGCCAGCTGCCATGCAAAATCCTTGGCGCAATCCAGGCGAGCCCGGCTGGAAATGTCCACGAAGGCCCCCCCATTGATCGAGGACAGAGAAAAAGAAATATCTGGGAGCTCTCTCATCGAGTCATTCCAAGCTGATTGGACAGATCTTATGCCACCAAGAGTCAGAGGGGAATCAGATTGTGGATTGCTCCCATCGACGATTTTGAAAATGATTTCTCCAACATGGCCACCTGTCAATCTGGGTGTCTGTGGACGTGATGTTTTCAACACATAGGAAGAAACACTGCAAGATAAAGACACCAAGCAGATAAAAGTGAGGAAGGGAAGCTCGGAAAGTGTGGTGGGTGTGGGCGCCGTAGTTTATGTACGGAGACCACCTGGCTGGCACCCCCCTAGGCGTAGGAGTGTAAGGTATGGCCCGAACTGACTGACACAGCATGTCACTCACGCGCTATCGGCCCCCCGGAACTCGATGCCAGTGGCTTGGTATACAAAGTTCCAAGCCCCCTTTGACGATGTTCCTTTGCGATAGGTATTTCGAGTTCTTGTGGTCCCACGTTCTCGTCCCGGATTCCCCAGGATGGCACACACCAGATCGGAACGACGCCTTGGCCGCCTTTTGATCCTTGTGTCAAATGGATCGTCCCCATGGGGTGACTCCAGCTTCCATCAATCATTCCACAGCATCTCGGCCCGGGCCGTAGTGGGGGTCTGAAGCTTAATTGAACTCCAACACCGAAAACAAATGAAGAAATTGGAATTTCGCAGTCAGCACCTCGGCCCCACGCTAACTTTCGTGCGGTACCAATGCTGGAGTTCCGTCGCTTGACAGTGAAATCCAATTATTGGCGAATTTGCTCTCAGCAGCAGCGGGCGAGCGCAACAGCGCACACACTCGCGGTGTCTTGCCAGTTGAAAGGAGCCCAGGTCCCATGCCCCGAAAAATGGTATCCAAGAATTCTTGGAAGAGGAAAAAAGAAAGATAATTGACCCAGAATCTGGCCCGTACCTGCCTGTATAAATTGTCTTGTCCGACACTGACGCTTGATTTTTCCCCTGCTCAACCTCTCGGTCTTGTGGGTTACATCCATGGTCGCAGTTGCCCAGATCTTTCTCCTTCCAGGCTACAGGTGCTGGCATCTAGTTGTCGCCGGGGGGGCTAGTGTTTGAATTAGAGCTAGAATCGCTACTATTGAGTTGGATCAACACGAGATAAACGAGAAGTCGAACTCCATCCTCCCGGTGATCTTGGAAGCAGAGCACTTACTGAAGTGGAATCCGAGCGACAGATTGGCTTCCTGCTCTCAGGCAACATGACGGACGAAGCACTGCCGGCCAGTCTTTTGGACGAGAAAGCGAGTCCCTTGTTTGTCTGTTAGCATGTAACTTTAAAGCTCTAAATAGAAAAAAAACTGCCCCATTCAGCCTACTTACCCCTTTAAAGAGTCCAATGAAGGCCTACCTCACAGTGTAAGAAACCTCTATTTCGTTCAAACACACCTTTCCATATGCATAATGGCCCGGGCTGAAAGCTGTGTCAAAATATCGTTGCTGGACCAAGTTGCATTGATTAAGGTGTCTCGTGTAAATGTACATTTGCATGACAGGTGTCGACCGGTAGAGTCCACGCCTGCGGCATAGCCCTGAGGCCTTGGTAGTTGCAGTAGGGTGGGTCACCAACTCCCCGAGCGTCACCGTCCCGCGAGGTAGCCTTATACGTCTCCAGGTGGCTCTCCAGCTTAACCCCTGGTTTGGTTTGCCTACACCCGTTTCGGCCAATTCTCTGATCCAGGGGATGCGCTGCATTTGGTGTTATGTATAATCTGACATTCTAGCGTGGCATCAGAAAGCCCTGCCGCCGCATTAGGAACCACGCATATTTGCAGAACGGTCGGATCTGATGCAGCAGAAAGCACAGAACTTCGCCATCGGCCAATTTCCGCCTGCGTGGGGGTTGTGGGAAGCGTTCATGTCCCGGGGTCCGACCGCAGTAGGTGTGTTGTGCAGCGAGGGGGATCGGATCTGCTCAGGGAAGGTGGCTAATGTGAAATGCGGGCAGCTCATGCTGGAGCGGTCCGTGTCGGGAACGGCGGTTGGCGCGCGATCGTTGTCGATTGGTTCCCAGCAAAGGAGACGGCAAGGGGCCGGCGCGTAATCGACACCTCAAAGTCTTTGCAGGCAGGGATGGCGCCCCTTAGTCTTGCGACTGCGCGAACGGTTCCTTGAAGATCAGATGCCGCGTCCAAGGGAAGGAGGAACGAACACCCGTTCATAAGGTAGCGCACTGAGCCCAACAAGCCTCCTAGTCCACCATGGCCACCCAAAAATGGGTAGCAGTAGCTTCGTGCCTAGTCTTCATGAACTCTCCCCGCTTTGAATGCATGGTGGCTGCCGCATGTCTGGCTAGAATAATTATGCACGGAAACGCTTTCGTCCGCTGTCAACCTTTCTTGGGGAGGCACTGAGGGAGGGAGAGGTTGGGGTGATAAGTCTTGGTGGCGTTTACACAAAGTGTGGTCAGACCAGATCAGGAAGTTGCTCTTGTCCATCGATTCTGGCGGTGCAATGACGACTGTCCGTGGTGAAATGGGCGCAAGGCTGGGAACATTATCCACAACATTTATCGACCGGCTGGGGTAAGAAGGAAGTCACGCCAGGAGTCCCGGGCCGAGGAATCCTGGCATTCTTACGGAGACTCACAGGAAAAAGCATCGCAGGGCCGACCGAGACGACTAGTCTGTCCAATTTCTTTCCCCATGTCTCAGTCGTGCGTGTGGTTAGTGGCGGTTGCGCGTCGCCGAACACATGCAGCATCAAAGGGGTGGGGATAGGGTGGAAAACAGGTTATGAGGCAATTAGTTTGGTGATGGTGTCCTAAGGAGACCGCCCACGCGCCGAACACTGCTCTGGGCGGTTCAGTTAGTTTCTAAGTGGGTTGTATACGTGAAAGGGAAGCTAGAAAGGGAAGCCGCCTGAAGACGGGCTGCGTTGGTACCTGTGTCCATCTGGCGACGGGACGTGGCTGGGCTTGGAAACGGCAGCCACTCCCGTCACTTTTTGCACGCCATCCTGCTGATCTTGCTGCGCGGGCATATCCAATGTCCACGGGCTTCTGGTAGAGGCAGGACAGGACAACAAGACGTCTGTGCCCAATAGATAGGGCCCATGAACACGGCTAGGGTCTGGGCAGTAGGATCCGGAACAATTCGAGAGCACACGATGCAAAGTTTGATGGGAGCCGCAGCGATATTTCCGTGTGGGCTTGCAGTTGGCCCGGGTAACGAGGTCGTGCCTCCCCAGATGACTTACTGGGGAGGAAGGAGCAACCATCCATCCCGTATGGGTGGGCGACATCTGTCACCTCACCCACGCATCCCGCCCCCCCAGATTCTCCTCGAACACAGGTACTAGCTTTGTTTAGGCACTGTGAATACTAGGCATTTTCGAGGTTACAGGTACATACCTACGTAGGTTGGGAATGCGTTCAGAACCCCACTACCTAATCACCCCCGTCAACAATTCGTTTCTTTTCTTCTGAAACTACAGCCAAAGGAATAAACCCAATGGCCTCCGGCTTTTTGTGTCGTGTAGACTTAGGACAATCTATCTCCGCCCTTCCAGTTCTGCTTGCCTCTGCGTCTTCCTCGGCCTCGCCAGAATGACGATAACAATCGACCTATAACCCGTCGCACTTGCGCCCCCCCACCATCTATTCAAGCCCAGATCCACATCAAATCGAGATCACGGTCGAGCATCATTACTCGCTAATGCCGCTCTCTAATAAAGGGCCCGGGGCGTGTTCCAGTCTGAAGGGTTTTGGTCGTTGGACGGCTGACCGACCGAAAGGGAATAGGGGCTTGTCTTGGTTCCAAGCACAAACCGTAACCCGCCCAGGCAGCCGGCCTCCTGTCCCAATGGCTGCTGGAAGCTGCTTCTGATGCATGACCTGACGCAAGCCAATACTTAAAGCGGGCTGCTACAGCCGATGATCGCGATCACTCCTCGACATACATTTGTCCAAGATACGGTATACTTGTCCCGACGGCCAGCCAGCCGCTAATTCAGAAGTGTGATGACGTTCTCTTGCCTAAAACCTCGGTTTGTTTACCATACCACCACCCCTCCATATATTATTCTTGCCCACGATTGTGGTGTTGTCCCTCATTTGACCCGTGGGCCTACCCCTGATTCCGATTCCGTGGTGAACCAAAGCTACCACACCGGGGTCGAAGGCGACCAGCAACAAGAGGATACGCGACGGTCCATTAGCCGATTGGTGCCCGTTGTGCTTCTCCCGCTGCCTCTTGCGAACCACCTCCCCGGTTGACCGCAATCCTTTCGACACCGCCCTGTCAACTCAGCACCACTTCGAGATTGCTTCGCCCCCCCCTTTCAACTCGGAGCGTGATAACACAATCCGCGATGTAACGGTTATCGACCGACAGACTTGTGCCACATGGCAGGGAGATACTGCCGCTATGGCCCAAATATATTAATCCACGACAGAGCCCAATCGGTGACGCTCCAGACGAAGTATGGCTTGGTTGCCTCGTCTTAGCGTCTCCTCACTTCATACATGCGTCCCCTCACCGCTGTTGTCTTGTCCACTCAGCGGTAGGTTTGTGAGGAGCATGCTTCATAGTCATTGCTTGTGGAGTCCTATGACTTTTCTGTTAGTATATGACACTGGAGCCGGGCAAACAAAAGGGGGCCAGGTAGGAAAGCTTCAGAAAACCTCGATGCTCCATATAATAATCACCCTTTCCAACTCCGGATACCACTAATCTCCAAGCCATCGGTCACCACAGAAGGAGACTTCTTTTCCCCTTTTCCGATCAAAGAGTTTGGCGTGTCCAAAGTATAATGTCGAACAGTCGGAGATCACACAACCCTTGGGATGACCCGCGGCGGCATGGCCGGCAGCCAACGGTGCCGAGCAGCCGGCATTCGGGCAGATCTGGGAGGCAACAAGAGCCTCTTTCCTTATCCTCGCTGACAAACTCCATGACAGCGCCATCCATCGAAGACGAGACACCGGGCATTGCGGCCGCTCAGCCCGAGGACTCGAGTAGAGACCATCACTTCGGCTTTCGACCTCGACGCCTCCCCTCCAACGGCGGATCAACCGACCCTCTCCACCAACAAGCACAAGATCCATTCCTCCCCTCCTATCCCGCGCTGGCAACATATGAGGCTCTGCTTCCTGGAACGGATACTTTTCCGTTTATCCCATTGCAGGTCTTTGGCGAAGATACTGGTGATGTCGGCACGTGTTTAGAAACGTCGATGCTGGTAGAATCACGCTCGGACTATTCGTAAGGCTTCTTTCTTGCTTGACCCTTTCTTGGATCAACAACTTCGAACATTACTAATAATCTTACTCAGTCCAGTTCTTCCGGCTACAAACGACACAGAGACCGACCAGCGGCTTACCAACACCGGAAGCAACAATGATTGGAAAATAATCAGCCGCATTGGGGAGGGGTTCTTGGAAAGGAGTCCGACCTACCCTGATTGCTTTGCCGGCCCACCTTTGTCTGGATTTGATGAGCTCTTTCCTCCTTCCCATCGATGGGCTTCCCCTTATCCACGCCAACTAGATAATGAGGACCTCCGTGATCCCTCTGCTTCTACGTCCACAGAGCGGCACTCGATCGATATTGACTATGGCCTGGGTCAAAGTTTTGTATATGACGACGAAAGCGAGTGGGATTACTGCGATGAACACGAATGGCAACAAGCGAAATGTCGAGAACGCTGCGACTCATCGCATCTGGCAACAGCAGAATAATCATTTTGGACGATGGGTCTGGCTTGCTGATTGGACGTCGGTCGTATTATCTCGCCACTCGTCATAGTCACATAGCCCCTGCTGACCCTGGCAACTAACGACCACGATCGACGTGAGCTGAACTCATGGAATCGGCTGCCAATGGAGCATCGAACTGCTTGCTCGAATGTCCACGAGTTGCCACCGAGACTCAACCCACTGCCACAGACAGCTACTTTGGAATAGCGAGAGATATATTTTTATGATGTCAGCTTTCTTTCTTCCCCGGTTAATAAAATTTGCTGGTTGAAGATACTTCCCGGCCGCACTTCGCAATCTTCATCTCTCCTCACAGCTCTAAGGGGAACAAACTGCAAAATTTGTACGATTAACCCAGGACACAAGTTGTGGCTTAGGGCAGTGGGAGGACAAGTTGTTTCTTGGTCTAGTTTGCTTTCTTTTGCCCCGCAGGCGCAGGTTAGAAGCTTGTTGCCACGGGAAAATTTACTCGCTTTTCGTAAATTAATCAAGAATGATTTGCAAAGTACCGTTGTCAACCACGCGATATTTAGGCGGGCTGAAGCCGTCTCACTCATACCGCGACAGTATAAATATGTTACTTCCTTCATGGTGTCACCCTTTGTACATTATTCCAAAAAGGATTAGCTAGTATCCAGCGTTGCGGTTTTGACCTTGCAACCCTGTTTCTCGCTTCGAATGTTTGTGACTCAACCTTCACAGCCCTCTCAAGAGTCAAGATTACACACGTGTCACCCAACGGGCTCTTCGAATCCGAAAGCAAAATGCATCCTGCATCGGCAAGGCAGGAGGATATCGTGAGCCCAACCTCCCTTATCCTCCGGTTGAAGCCTAACTAAGCCGAACGGCAAGCTGAGAGACTGACACCAACGCACCATGTTGCCGGAACCTCGAGCAGAATTGTATAGTGCAGATCAAGCTGGGGTCACACCGTCTTGGACGGGTTGATACGGAAAGTCACGCCAGTTGTCCGTGACCTTGCATCGTACGTCGAAGCTCGAATACGGCTTCCCATACTCTGAGGCCAGTGGGGTTCCCTTTTGATAGAGTATCCCCGAGTTGCTGGTATCCCGTTACGACACACAGTATCAGCTACAAAAAGGCGAGGATAATGTCGGAGGGGCAGAGGTAGGGGCATATTTAGAAGATCGCAGCGCAGTTACGTCGCTTCTGTCGCTTTTGTCAGCTTTGGGTACAGTAGCCACCCTCTTCTCTGCTGTCTCGCTTCCGGTGTGTTGGTAACAAATAGTTGATGCCCAAACCTGAGCCTGGTGTCTTGGGTCGCCGCGAATTAGCGGGGGTTTAAGGGCATTATTGCCTTGCGGGAAGGCACGATTTTCAAGTTGCCTCGTTTTCTAGCGTCACGGTGCTTCATTGGCTCCTGAAACGCTTTAGACCTCATTTTTTGGTCAGGCACCAGGAAAGCGGGCGGTAAGGTTAATCGTAGCATCCAGTATTGCTGCGCACCGCGGCTACTTCGAGGAGGGGGCCGGATCCCGTTTCAGTTTCAGGTGGTTCTCGAAGCTTTGATCTCTCCCGTCGTTGCCTTGTCGCCTTGCAACCTTATCATGATCACTCAATGGGTTCTTGATTGAGGGGGCCAACCCGAACGGCGAGAGTCAGGCAATCGATCGCCTTTCGTGCCTTGCTATCAAAACTGACGTCAAGCGACGACAGGCCAGCACCAACACCTACGATTACTACTGCGACCGCCATCGTGAGACAAAAGCTCTCTGGCTGGGCGCAAGCCACACTAATGCTATATATACCTGATTGACCAACGGCCCCATCGTGATTCGGGATTCGATTTGCCTTGCTTCGGAACTGAGCAGCCCGGAATTGCTGGAATGTCTTCGAGGCGTCTTCGAGGCATCCACAAGGCTAGCGGTTCCTTAATTCGAAAAGTCAATAGTATGCACCTGTTTAAGGCAACCAAGCCTCTGACGTTCCGCTCGGCACTTGTTTGCTTGGCGGGCGAATTGCAGACCCACGTCACTCAATTCATATCACGACTTATCGCTCAGCACCTGCAGCAGATTCTGCTGTCACTTCACCCTCCACACTCGCCAACCCCGATCTAAAGGAAACGCAGCTGGCGCTTGAAAATGGGAGTGCGATTGGTTATATTGACAGGCGCGTTAGGCATACTAGTGTAGCCGCTCCAGCACCTGGGCTTAGAAGCACTTGCAGGGCGGAATGTCCCTAGCGCGCCCCGATGCGAGATGACGCCGGGTGGGAAGGCAACCAGCAGTTTATGGCTATGTGGTACTGTCGGGACCCAAAGAAATGCCCAGCCCCATTCCCAAGCGTGGATTTAGCATTTTTTCTTCGGAGCCCGGGCACCAAGCGGTTGGGTGCCGTCCAACTTGAAGTTGACAGCCTTGTTGAAGCCCCCACGGTGCTTCAAGTTGGGCCGAAATTCGAAAGAGAAGATGAAGTGTCAGGTGGGAACCAGCGCGATTAGAGCCGCATGGTACTTTGAGTTCGAACTCTACACGTTCTAGAACTTGCCATAGATCTGATACACATAGGAGTGGTATATGCTAGGCATTGGGAGACCTAAGGTAGACGGGGGATTAAGGTAGGAGTGTATCCGTCGGTCTTGTGCAGGCGCCAGATCGGATCGATTTCTGCACAGGATTCAGCAACAATATCCCGATCACATAGCTGGTGGCTGATGTGCATGTGAATAAGTAAACGTAGCTTATGTCACCTTTCAGCGTGCAAACAAGTCTCACCGTTTTAGGAAACACACCTATCCAGGCCAATAATAATATTGAGGATTGGCCTCCTTTCTTGAGGCAGAGCGTATTATCTCGATGGCTTGAATGTCAAGTACCAAAGTGTTGATCCAAGCTCACATTCCGAATGTGTTGGCTGCATATCGACACCTTAGGCACCTAACTACCTTGGTCTTAGGCACCCACGATCAAGGCAATTGGATTCCGTCAAGTCATTTTATGTACCTACATACTCGTAACCGCTATCAAGGGATCTCGCCTTATATGGCGATATACCTATATATAACAAACTTGAACTTCTGAGAGGTGGGTTCAAGATGGAGAGCGGAAGTAGGCACCGGAGCTATCCCACTGGGGCCTCTGGATTTCGCAGACATGAAGGCAGACACAGCTCTAGGCTACCCTATTGCTCGGGCGTATTAGATATATCAGACCAGGTAGGGACGCTATCCGTGCATGTGCTATGTGCCGTTCGAGCCGCTCAAGGCAGCCATAGAAAATAGAGAAAACAAGCAGGTGTTTTGGCAGATACGGTTCCACACTGGTAGAAGATCTTGGGCCACGTAACGCACGGCGATAAATGATTGCAGCTGTAGAGTCTGGGCACATCTAGCTTGGCAGGTGATGAGCCGGAGGTAGCCACTGTCAACTCTACTTACCAAATTAGAAAAAGGGGAGACGGTGAGCGCCCGAGACGACAGGATGATGGCCTCGCAATGATACATGTACACCTTGGCCGAGGGATTCGTGCAACGAAGCATCTCGCTTGTTGAGACAAGGGAAAAAAGTATTCGTTTCTGCTCAATGGCCTACGGCATGTGACGGTTAGCTGCTGAGATATGGAGGAACGATGTGATTGAGTACCTAATGACTGTCAGTATTGACGGAGGGCCGGAATGTGCTCGATGACTTGTGATGCTACCTTTTAATTACGCATTCCCGACTACTGGTATTTCCAGAGGAATGTCGCAATGCATTGGTCAGAGCTCAACTTCGACTTCTTCAGCTTATAGCGTCTAGTGGGAAGTGGGAGGAGAAGCAGCTAGCAACACGCCGGGGGGGACATCGAGCGGGGCACGTCGGCGTTGCATATATTCTCTTCGTACTTGACTCGACTACCGGTGGCGAACTCACCGACATATTCACCTCCTAGGGGTATATTGATTTGAATATTGATATTTGAAGCAGGCTGAATTTCACGACGACAGGAAGAGGCAGAACAGGCAGGTTTTGAACACCCGCTCGCTGGTCTCTGGCAATCGTTTCCCAGCGCAATCCTTGGCGGCTGCTTGGCGGGTTCTTGGCAAGGCATGGCGGACATGGGTGCACTGTTTCATGTTTTCTGGCGGGGGCGCTATCCAATCAGCTCGTGGGACTCCGCATGAGGGACGAGATGGATCGCCGAAAAAGATTTCCAGATTGGAACCCAAATTCGCGGCACCGTTGAAGGCTTGGCGAAAGAAGTCGCTTCTCTCCCGCTTCACCACTCTGCTTCTCTTAGCATGCTTGACGATTTCGGCTTCGGTCTCGCTCCGTAGTCCATTAAAGTCGGGTGTGTACGCCTCTTAAGCAAAACGTAATGCAAAAAGCTGGCTTGTCGATTGTCGTAAAATCGCACTTGTATTGCGCTGGCGGGATATTTGGAAGACGCTTTTGCTTGGCTTGGGTGGTCTGGCGGTACCAAGCTAGGTACTACTACTATAGGTAGCAAGGTACGGGAATCTTGAGAGTGACAGGAGTCGTCAGCTCTTGAATGCGCCCACCGGTTCATCTGGTCGCCCGGATGATCGGATGTATCCATATAATGGATCTTGCTTGGAAGCAAAACCAGGGACATGCCCAACCAAGTTGGAATTTCGATTTTGCTGCGCTATTAGTTGACTGCACACATACAGACAGACAGCTCGAGATACCTTCCAAAGAAGATTCAGATTGACGTGCTGAATCGACTGCTCGATGCGGGTAGCGGCATCATCGCGGATGCACACATTCTGAGATTGAATGCCGGTGTCTTGTGCCGTCTTCGTGCCTCCCGAGTAAGGCAATCTGGCATTCTTGAAAGAGTGAGGCAACCTATTCTAGAGACACCTTCCTTCGCCTCCCAACTTCCTCGGCTTGACACCACGTCTCGTTTCTTTAGCGACGCCCCCCGCCATCATCCCACAGCGACCCAAACCAAGATCGTGGCGGGGGTTTCAAGCGACCAGTGGAGCGGGCTTGCGTGTAAAGGAGACACGGCCTGCTCTGTTTTGACTCAGAGGCAGCTTCGACCCAACACCTCGACTCGTCCAAACTCCCGGCTCAACGCTTGCTTCGGTGCTTCGGTGCGACATAAGCTAAACATTCGCTAGGACAGCCGACCTGACCCGTTTGATATACTGCAGAACACGGCTTGACAGCTTCGCGTCCTTGAATCTACGCCATTCTTTGAAACCCGTCAAAACATTGGAGGAAGTGATCTCCAAGCGATTCCCTGGTCGAGCCATCTCTTGGCACAGATCTTCGTCACCACCGTTCCTGCGTGTGTGTTGTGGCCGTGCCCTCTTTGGCTGGCAGAACAGGCTTGTCAGGTATGATCAACAGCCCCACGCATTTCCCGCGCATCCAAATCTGTCGAATTTTAGAGGGTTGGCCGGGCCGACCCCAAGAGACGCATTTCTCCTTTCCCACCAGTTCATCCAATTCCTGACCCTCACTCGTTTGGGCATCCCTATGTGGATTACACCCTCATATTTTTCTTCCCTATGTTAATTGAGATTGCTCATCACTCGCTTTGGTTTCTACGGTCCGATTTTTTTTTTTTTTTTGGTTTCCGCCTAAGTGCATGGTTGGTGCTGAGGCATGCTTGCGTTCTGAAGCGGATTACGTAGCTCGGCCAGCCTACTGCGCTACCTGCTAGATTGCCTCCTGGCAACGCTCGCCTGGCGTTCCAACGGCCATCGTCAAACTAGCAGCTGACAGTCTCGCGCTGTTCCAGACAAGAACACATAAGTTGCCCGCTATGCTTACCTTTCGCCGCGCTTCAGTGGCCGCGTTGTTCTTCTTTGCCGTCTTGTACCTCACGACGCGGTCCTCGTCGCCCGCCATTCCCGCGACCGACGATGCCTTCCCAAAAGCGCAGGTGAACCCCGACTCTTCGAAGCAAGCATCAACAACAGCCGTTTCTCCGGAACAAAAAGGATCGGATATCAATGCAGTGCATGGCGGCGCAAACCGCGATCGGCCGTCTCGACATGGCCAGCAAGCGATGCAGGATATATCAAAACTGAGCTTGTACGACAAGCTTGCCTATCAGTTCCCCTATGATGTCGAGACCAAGTTTCCTGCCTACATTTGGCAGACGTGGAAGTGGACACCGGCCCATGGCGAATTCGACTTTCGCGAGCAGGAGGCGACATGGACAGAGCAACACCCGGGATTCATCCACGAAGTCATCACAGACCAGGTCGCGGTACATTTGCTGCGCCTGCTGTATGCATCGGTGCCCGAGGTTTTGGAAGCGTACGATGCGCTCCCCCTACCTGTTCTTAAGGCAGACTTCTTCCGCTACCTTATCCTGCTAGCAAGAGGGGGTATATACTCGGATATTGATACATATGCGATTCGCAGCGCGGTCGAATGGATCCCCGAGTCGGTGCCCCGGGACGCGGTCGGCCTTGTGATTGGCATCGAGGCAGACCCAGATAGGCCGGATTGGAAGGATTGGTACAGCCGGCGGATTCAATTTTGCCAGTGGACAATCCAAAGCAAACCAGGACACCCGATTTTGCGGGAGGTGGTCTCGCGTATCACGGAACAGACGCTGAAGCGCAAGCGGGCAGGGTCACTAAAGGACGTGAACGACAAGAGCGTTATCGAATTTACAGGCCCCGCGCTTTGGACGGACATCATCTTCGAGTACTTCAATGATGATCGCTATTTTGACATGACACACTCTGCCGGGCCGATCGACTATAAAAACTTTACGGGCATGGATTCAGCGAAGCGCGTGGGGGACGTGATCGTCCTCCCTATTACGAGCTTCTCTCCTGGTGTGCAACAGATGGGCGCTAAAGATTATGATGATCCTATGGCATTTGTAAAGCATGATTTTGAGGGTATGCCCAGCGAACTCCCCCCGCCCTCCCCCCTCCTTACCAGACACTATGCTTGAACTTGTGCTAACACATGGATTTGATAGGCACATGGAAACCTGAAAGCGAACGACATATTGGTGCGACCTAAGCCGAAGACCGGCTCTTCTGGCAACCGATCACCATGCATATCATAATATTTCCACAACGCCCGAGTTGTTGGCGGCATGTTTTTTTTTCCCACATTTCTACAAGTACGATATTGCATGGTTTGGCGTTTGCTGCATACCCAGACGGCTGGCTTGCTTGACAACGGGCGGGATAGAGCGTGTGAAAGGAATTTTATCATGAAACCTGAAGGCAGATAACCCCCTGTGGTTGTATATAGCAAAATCAAAACGACGAGGGTACCAAGACCTCGATTTCCGACTGAGCGGTGCTGTCTCGAATGGAACCCATGCTATCTGTTGCTGCGGAACTGGGTTTGTGTTCAAGTCATCCCGAGGAACCCATTCAACTGGATGCCAAGAACCAGATGCCAAGTGGGACTTTCAGCTCATCACTAATCAATGCCACATCGTCACTGCCTACTGAGCATAACGCTCGCCTACATACCCGGGCCCACTTTGCGAGCATAGCTCGTATAAGTAGTAGAGAGGAAAGGAAGATCATAACCCAAGCTTTGCCTGTCGTATTGGCAGATCACTGAGTGGGAGCATGGAGTAGGAAGTTGTTCCTCCGATGCAATCTGATATCGTTTTCGGACTGTACTACTCGTATCCAAAACCGTATGGGACGGGCTCCTTCCCGATAGGGTCGGGCTTGCTGGCAGACTTCGCTCCTTCCCATGTTATCCAAAACTGTCGAGAGGTCCCACTTTCTGCAAGTATAACCCCCCCTCGCCCGTTCAGTTCAAGTTTTCGCTTTCGAGGTGTTCTCCCATTTACTCCCAGAGTTACGGACTTGGGGCAACCAATTCCGAGATCATGGCTCAGGATCATTAAGTGACTTGTGCCACTCCTCTCTCCATGCAACGCAGTTCTCGAGATACTTCTCGACCGTGGCGGCGTTGATGCTGTCAACCGTCCAGGTTGAGGTAAGGGCTTGAGGTGCAGAAGACGGCCAGACATAGGCGAGTCCGCGATGCCCGTTCGCCAGCGAAAGAGGCGCAACATCATACAGGGGGTTCTCAAAGGCGTCGAGTAATATCCACTCGTCTTCGGTGAGGTCTAAATAGAGCCGTCCTGGCGTATCGCCACTTTGATCGGCTACGAGACCTGGGTACCTGTTTTGTGGAGCGTCAACCAGAGGTTCCTCAATAACATTTGGTTTGACAACAGCGGCTCGAGTAGACTGGTACCCACGACAGGTCTGGCAATCCGGCGGCGCGCCAGCCTAGCGCGCTGGTTAACTCAGATGGGGGGATGCGCCCTAATAGTATCTGCACCACCGAGTCCATCGTGAGTGTCCCGTACGCAAAGAGCCCCAGAGGCTGCGTCGAGGCTTCCTCGCCAAACTCCGCATCGCTCGAGCCAGAGGAGCTCGAGCTGGCGCGTGACAAGCGCTCGCTTTTGGGGGTTGCCATGGGTGGTGGACGCGAAAGGCTTGGAGTTGGAAGGAACGCCAATTTTCGAGGAACTCCACTGTGGATCGGGTGTCACCAGAAACTGGTGCGAACTTAAAGGTATGAGTAGGTGGACTTGTTGAGCCCGGCACTGCAGTTCCTGCCGTTCCTGCCGTTCCTGCCGTCAACCGACGGCAAGCACATCAGATCGAGCATCGCACCCGACCTACACTTTTGCGTATCGGGCATCAATAGGTGAAGGTGGGACAAATTACGTCAGGGCAATCCATGCCCCCTGCTCTGCGGGAGATTCCCGCTACTGCGTGCCCAGGGAGTTGATCTGCGGGGGAGCGCCGAACAGGGTGCCCCGCAGCCTAGGCATGCATCTCATTGTACGCCTCCCACTTGAGGCAGTGTTCAGATGGGATGGCGGGGGACATCGTGAGCCTCGGGATCGTCCATTGACATGCGCGTTAGCCCGTCCAATTGTTGCGGCGAGGATGAGACGCGAAATTAATGTCTTTCAACTTCTTCCTCTCCTCGTCCCCAGAATTGCAGTGCTCCCACGGTGTTTGGCTCCTTGGTTTGACTATATTGGACAGTCTTGACCGTGACACTAAATCAACCTAATAGTTGCTTGATGCTGCACTAGCTGGAGTCTTGCGCAAGGGAAAGGGCTGGACAATTTGAATTTAACATCGACAATGATTTTTCAGTTTCCACCATCGAGGCACACACTGATCCCTGGCCTATTGTTGCGTCAAACGAGAACATGGCACAGGCTTGAACCAAGGCGGCAGGCAGCGAGGGGGTTCAGTGGGCTGACAGCGAGCATCTCTCAGGGGCCAACTGAGGTAAGAACCAATGGCACTTGGGGGACCGAGTTTGCCAGTCTTTCTCCAAACGCACTTCTTCAACTACTAACAAAGTCCCAGCCGCCATTGCTCTCATACACCATCCCCGAGCACTTCTCTCTTATCGTCTCGCAGTTTGGAGATCACCCTGCCGTGATATCTCGCACCCCTACTACGACTCGAGATGCATTGCCACACACCCCGCTCCACCAGCTCCCGCTGGCTGCGGAGACGGCACTTACATTCGAGATGTTGGATCTTGTGTCTAACTCGCTTGCACATTCCCTCCGCTCACTAGGTGTCAAAAAGGGGGATCGGGTAGCTGTCAGTCTCGGAAACTGCGCCGAATACGCATCTCTCACCTATGCAGTCTTCAAACTTGGCGCCATCCTCGTGCCCTTGAATCCTGGTTTCAATGCTAAACAGGTTACTGCCGCCTTGGATCACCTGGGAGCTAAAGTCTTGATCATTGGCGCCGTTACAGATCTGGCGTACAAGCCTTGCCGGGGGCGGAGCAACCTCCCTCTCTTACAAGCCATCCTACCTGATTTGAACTCTGGGAGCGTCGAGGCGCCCCATGTCCCGTCTCTTGAGAAGGTTATCGTGGTTGACAACTCGGGATCCCACCCGCTCGTCGATTTTCCGGCTCTCGAATCTTGCCGTTCCTTAACGCCGTTTGCGTCTCTTTTCGAAGGCTTTAGTACCCGTGCGTCGTCTCAGGCCTCTCGCGTCGTAACTCCAGACTCCCCTCTCTCGCCATCCGAGATTGTCAACATCCAGTTCACATCCGGCACCACCTCTCAGCCCAAAGCCGCCATGCTCTCCCACACCAGTATTTTGAACAACGGTGCCCTCATCGGCCACCGCATGGGCCTCAACCCTTCCGACCGCATCATCTGCCCCCCGCCCTTATTCCATTGCTTCGGCGCTATTCTGGGGTACATGGCAACCGCCACCAATGCCTCAGCCATTCTCTTCCCAAGTCCTGCCTTCGACCCCCTCGCATCGATCAAGATGGTCGCAGACCACCGTGGCACCGGGCTGTACGGGGTGGCCACCATGTTTGTTGCCATGCTCGAGCTGGTCGCCGCTCAGGGGAACCTCGTCGAGCCCTTCATCTCGCCCACCAGCATCACCACGTTTCCGCGACATCTGCGAAAAGGTATCGCGGCTGGCAGCTCCGTTCCCGAGTCGCTGATGCGAAGGTTGTACAAAATTCTTGGGCTGGAGGATCTCGTCATCTGCTATGGCATGACCGAGACGAGCCCCGTCAGCTGCATGACGACGCCTACGGATCCGTTTGAGAAAAGGACTGCCTCCGTTGGGCGTGTGATGCCGCATACCAAAGTGAAGGTAGTTGACCCGAGTGACAGGACGAAGATTTTACCGGTTGGGGAGAGGGGCGAGTTGGCAGCAGCCGGGTATCTTGTCATGGAGGGTTATTGGGGTGATGAGCAGAAGACGAGAGAGGTGAGGATACCAGAGACTGACGAGGAGGGAGTCGAGACAATCTGGGTGTACTCGGGCGACGAGGCGAGGATGGACCCTGACGGCTACGTTGAGATCACAGGCCGTATCAAGGACCTGATCATCCGCGGCGGGGAGAACATCCATCCACTGGAGATTGAGAACTGCCTGTTCCAACACCCACTAATCGCCGAGGTCAGCGTCGTCGGGGTTCCCGACGAACGCTATGGCGAGTCTGTCGGTGCCTTTGTCATTTTGCACAAGGACGCTGAGGCGATGAAGGGGGAAGATTGGGGGCAGATGAGTCTGAAGTTTGGGGCCAAGGGGGCTGGCGAGGGGAAGAAGTTGCTGAGCAAGAACAGCGTACGTGACTGGGTCCGGACGCATCTTTCCAGCCACCTTGTACCGAAGCATGTCTTTTGGATCGACGAGTACCCAAAGACGGCCAGCGGGAAGATTCAGAAGTACAAGCTTCGGGATATGGCAAAGGAAATCGTGGCTGGGAGACTGTGAAGTGGATCTTGGGGCAGGAGTAGACTGTCTCGGATTATGAAGGGGCTGTGGTATCTCGGTGGTCAGGCATTCATGTAGCAACATACCAACCTCCGTGTCCCGACCCCTTCGGAACGTGCCAAGTAGCAAGGTATATTTTCGCTAGGAGCCATTGTCCGAGAATGGCATACCTTACTCGATCGCCTGTTCCGAGGTTTTACTCATGATGTCTGCGCTTTATGTGCTTGGTTCTTTGCTGGAGCAAATGTCTGCCTTAGTAGTAAAAAAAAAAAAAAAAAAACCAAGTCATTCCATATGGTGGCGTCCTTCAACTACATATTTCGGCGTTGCCTAAAACCTCGTAGAAGTGTGATGTCGCCGCGGGGCAAAAGAGAGACTAGGTTTGCTCTCCTATCAACACATGAGTTTTCCGACATTTAACCTGGCCAAATAGTGTCTCCAAAATGCAATTGCCCTGCTGAAATCGGTGTGGGGCCCCCCAGGGGAAGAACCGTGGCATGCCAACTGGCACAAGGTGCATGTACGTTTGTGTGTTTGGGTATTTCAGGGGCTCTCAATGGCACGGCAACTCACTCTCCCGTGACTGGACGAACAAATGTGGGGAGGGGCATGGCGTCGCATTCCGATTCTTATTGGGAGTCTTCTCGATCCTGCATGTAACTGGTTGCCTGTTTTGGTGGGCCGTTGGGACTCCGCCTAATGCTACAGGAGACAAGTAACGTGGTTGCGGAGCAAATGTAGCGATCTCGTGGCATGCAGCACCCGGATGCTTACTTTCCCGAGTGTCTCGTCGAGCAATTAGCTGGACGTATGTGGATGAACCAGATGAGGGACCACGGTTGCCAGGGCTAGATTCCCGAGGAAGAGAGGATGATGCCGTGTCGTGAGCCTGCCACCCAAAGGAATTAAGAACTAACCATCGGGGGGATCTCGGTCTGTATCTGCATCTTAGTATCTTGGCTTTTCTAGGTACCACTTGAGTTCTACTTGGTAAGGGGGTTGCTGGCGACGTGACAAGGCAACTCTGCATTCTCGCACTCTATGGCATTCCTATCACGATGCTTCAAGCGAACTTGACTTGACTATATATAAAGAAAGCATAATCGCGTAGTTTCTTCTCATCTTGCCTCATCTAAATCTCATCATCACGATTAAGGACATCTAGAGACACTAGCTCAATCAATCGAATCCATCCGCAAGACGCAACGCCAGCATGAAGGTCCTCGCCGTTCTCACCCTCGTCGCCGCGGCCATTGCCGTCCCCGAGGCTGAGACTTGGAAGGGATGTAAGCCGGCAACGTATAGGTGCAACTGGAAGGCTGACGGCTGGGAGGTTTGCGATGTTTCGGGCAACTGGGTGGTAAGTTTCCAGAAATCATTATTCTCCGAACCCCCTTGTTCTGCTGTGTTGAAGCTGACTTCAAATGTCGTAGTGGGGCGGAGCATGTGCGCCTAACGACGTTTGCAAATTTTATAAGCCCAGTGGAAGTCCCTATTGCGTGCCGCCGTCCTTCAATCTCCCCAACGGCCGTTAAAAGCTGGCCAACCTCCGCTACAAGCACCACGAGCTCGGCTTCTGTTAGGGAAGGAACGACCCGAGGCCTTGGGGGACCACATTGGGAGTTGGTTAGGAGACTTTTCTGTTCTTGAGAGTGTTTCCCGTCACAATTCAAGTGCGTGGCAAAGATTTGAGGACCATCCAATGGGAAGTAGTTTAGGCGCTTCAGCCAACTCAAGTTTATCTGGAGTGATATTGATAATGATTCGGTTCATGACGTGACCGCGTGCTGTTGTGTCACATATTTGGTTGCTACCTCTATTCTTGATATTTTCGTCGCATGCCTCTTCTGAGAAGCTTCTATGCCGACGAAACCCATGCCAATCTGTGGCTCTCTGGGATCTCTCCCTAGCCGCAATATGCCGCCGCAACGCTTAGGCCTCGGGCCAGTTTTTGTTGAAGAAGATGCAAGACCCGTTGGCATTCGGAGCAATGTCGTCGTCCGAGAGAAAGACACAGTACTTGGCGACGCTCGCCAAGGGAACTGTTGTTTTACCAGGCTCATAGGGGGTCTGTGATTTGCTAACTTGCTGGAACATTTCCGTATGGATACCCGTGGCAAAGGCGTCAGTGATGTTTGTGCCGTCCATACCACCTAACAGCAAGGCGATCGAGTATATGCCCTTGGGCCCGTAGAAGCCAGCCGTATTTTTAGTCAGAGCCATGACACCAGCCTTGGAGACGGTATATGCGACGCCCGACTTGAAGCCGTAGGCGCTTGCGTTAGAACCGATGTTGATGATGAGGCCGCCAACAGGCTCTTGCTTCTCAAAGAGATTGACAGCAATTTTGGATGTGAGATAGGGGCCGTTTAGATTGATGTTCAAGACGCGATCCCAAAGCTCCTTCGAGCAAGTGCCAACAGGGCCGAAGTCGTCCATGATTCCGGCGTTATTGACCAGAACGTCGACACGGCCGAACTTGGCAAGGGCAAAGTCAAAGAGCTTTTGCACAGCGGTCTCGTCTGTGACGTCTGTTTGCTGCGTCAGGAACTTGCCGGCGTAGGTAGCTTTCCATCCCTCCTCGACAACGGCGATCCGCTGGGGGTTAATGTCGCAAACGACGACGTTTGCACCCGCGGCAAGAAATCCATCAGCAATAGCCTTGCCGAGACCGCCAGCGGCACCGGTGACGATGACGGTTTTCCCTTGGGCTGACACCATTGTGTGTGGTTGGTACGACAAAGCCACAAGCTGAACCCCCAAGGTGGTTAGAGACGGGTGGTGGAAGACAAGATGGCGGATAAAGGGGGCTCAAACCTGGCGTCGGATTCGAGGGGTTGCTCTAGGCTGTTAGCTCTTAAATATAGCTAAGTTGGTCAAGAGTGGGTGCTGGTTTAAGTTGGCAAAGAGGAGGTGAGAGAAGAAGTGGGAGAGGCCTAGATATACAAGACACCAGATATGTAAATATAGATCCCCCCCCTCCTACCCGCGGAGTCAACTCATGGCACAACGGCCAATCAATCGCATTCGCGCGGCGGGTCGACCGGTGTTCCGTCCTCCGAACTGTACGCTGCACCTTCAGGCGCCTCATCACAAGCAACTGGAGCGGGCAGGATGATGAGGGGCTTAACTTCAGGGTGAATCCATGGAATCCATTTTGTTGCCATGCAGGTGTGTGTTTGTGACCAGCGAATCGGTGAAGCTGACGGATGTGTCCCGTTCAGCTTGGCCGTCTTACCTGCCTCCTTCTCCTCACGCGGGAGGAGGGCTGAGGCTAGGGGCTGATGCCAATCCCCGGGATCTGCCCAGGCATGTAGCACTTCGGGTTTGGGTTCGGATTTTTGGGGGGCCATTGGGCCGTTGTGCACTGGTAAACAATGTCTGTTACCTAAAATGTAGAGAGGATTGTGCTGCCCCCAGGATTGGGTTGAGGGCGGGGTGAGGCAATTGCGGGGGCGGCAGGCAATTTGGAGAAACGGGCAGGGGCCTAAACTGGGGAGACCCCTGACGCATCCAATCTCTTGGCAACGCTCCAAAATTTTGATACAGGCTCCGAAAAATGTGCCTGCCGACAGAAAAACGAGGATGGTATGGTGTAGACGGTGACGATGATGCAATGAGACTCCTCCTTTCCCCCAATAATTGACATCACAATGGCATTTCTCATCTCCCAGACGGCGTCCAACTCCAGGATCCAACTGGCAGCAACTGCCGTGGTCTCTGCAGCTGCCGCAGCCACTGCCATCCTCGCCTTCCAGCGCTTGCAACAGGATTCGCGACTTTCACGCCTGAAGCAGTCCATTCCCGACCCCGCCGACAGCAAGGGCGCCCTCCAAAAGGTGCGAGACGAGACCCAACCCCTTTTTGCTTGCTATACAATGTCGAACGATTGCTAACACGCCCTGCCCTCTCTAGCTCTCCACCCACGGTCTACCCAAGCCCGACAAAGAAGACGAATACAACCAGATCCTCGCACTGCGTGTCCAGAACGGCGACTTCGACGATGGGCTCATCCTCGAACAACTCGCCCGGAATCGCGTGTTCCTAGGTCCCGACGGCCTCGACAAACTTCGAAATGCCTTTGTTGTAGTTGTAGGCTGCGGCGGAGTAGGATCGCATGCTGCCGCTGCCCTGGCGCGGTCTGGCGTCTCCAAGATCCGTCTCATCGACTTTGATCAAGTCACCCTTAGCTCCCTAAACCGCCACGCCGTTGCTACACTCGCCGACGTCGGCATCCCCAAGGTCCAGTGCCTCCAGCGCCGCTTGATTGCTATTACGCCCTGGGTGCGGTTCGACCTGCGCCTGCAAAAGTTTGACGGGAAGAGTGCTGCGTCCCTCCTTGCCCCTTGGGAAGGGGGGCAAGGGGGGGCAGGACAGAAGCCGGATTTTGTGATTGATGCGATTGACAATATTGATTCCAAGGTTGACCTGCTCAAGTACTGCTGGGATCACAATCTACCCGTCATATCGTCGATGGGGGCAGGGACCAAAAGCGATCCTACCCGGGTCATGGTGGGCGACATTGGGACCAGCACAGACGATGGGCTCTCGCGGGCGACAAGACGTCGTCTCAAGCTGCTGGGAGTGACCAGCGGGATCCCCGTCGTCTACTCCAATGAGAAGATGGGCGAGGGCAAGGCAGCCCTTTTGCCACTTGCCGACAATGAATTCCAGAAGGGTTCGGTTGGTGACCTCGGCGTACTCCCAGACTTCCGAGTGAGAATTCTTCCGGTTCTTGGAACCATGCCGGCCATTTTTGGATACATGGCAGCGAACCACGTCATCTTGAAGATTACTGGTATGTTGAACGTTGAGCATCCCGGCTGGAAGCTACCTGCTTACCGAAAATCAGGGTATCCGATCGATTACATCCCTGCCAAAGCCCGTGATAAGATGTACGATGGGATTCTGGCCTTCGTGCAGAGTAGCGAGGAGAGAATTGTGCGGACGGCCGAGGGTGGTTCTCCAGAAGCCGGCATGGGGCTCAAGGTTCCCTTGACGACAGGAGATATCTCTTTCCTGGTCGAAGAGCTTTACAGAGGAAGAAGCATTGTGACGGGAATCCCCACCAAGCTTGTCTTAGTTAGGTGGAAGAAGCCCCAAGAAAGTATTCTAATCAGATTTGGCGAGGGAGATTCTGAGCAAAGGTCGAGCAACCTGAAGCTGCGGGATTTGGTTTGCATGACAAAGGAGGAAGCTTTGCGGCACCAAACACAAGTGTTGGGGGGGGACAAGACCCCTGAGGAGCTGTATGATGCTGAAGTCATCAAGAAAATAGCGGCACTGCAGAAAATAGCTGAGGCCTACGAGCGACATAGATGAACTCTCACGACCTTGAGATCATTGGCTTCACAGAAAGGGATTATACCCGCCGCTAGATGGCGCAAGGGGTACATTTTGGCGCTAAATACTCCCCGGATCACGATATAATAAGACGACAGCGATACTAGAACTGTGTCCTTCTCGGCGCTCTATATTCGGCGGATCTATTAATCTTCTCACTATGAGGCTCCTACTATCATGCCGCCCAACTCATTGCATTCGCGTGGCCACCCGGGCAGGATAGTTGAGGTTTATTCCTCTTGGCGCGCGAGAAATAATAAAGGAACATCTGTAGGTATCCGGTCTTCATGCCTTCCCAACAGGCATCCCAACCCCCTTGCATACCCGCCCCTTGTTATACCATGTGACTTGAGGTAGGAGCTCGGCAGTCACCCAACGCGCTGTCGTCGTGTGCGTGCTGCCCTCTCCGAACGGCTCACGAGTTTTGTCCTTCCGCAGCCTGTCCTCGATCTGGAGACTCTCCACCGCATCTTCCAGTCCAAGACCACTGCTTTTGGTCTCCAGGGTGTCGTCTTGGCTGGAACTGTGAGGAAAAGACGTCTGTCCCTCGGCTAATGCCTGAAAGATGACTAGTTGATCTTGGAGGAACTCATCGACGGCCCCGCCGTTGGACACTTCCTCGTAGAGATCCTTTGACACCTTTCTCGAGACGCTGTCAATGACAGAGACCGAGAAGCCGCCAGAACTGACCTTGGCGCCCTTGGCACCCTTGGCGCCGCCACCGCCACTACCGCTCTTCCCTTTCTTAGGCACCGACGTCAGAATATCTCGCCCCCATCTGAGCGTCTCTGACCGCGCCACTAGTAGGACGTAAATCCGCGAATCAGCACCGCTCTCCTCCGATACTTTGAAGTTCACGTCGACGCCTAGGAAAAGGTCGCTCAGGTCCTGCACCAACGCGTCGGCGAGGGCCTCATGCATGTCGGAAGGCGCGACCATTGAGACGTCGACATCAGTGACGTCAAAATCATCCTGCGTGAATGTCCTGTTCGTGTTGCGAGGCTTGAGCGTCTCCCCCGGTTTCAGCGGCTGGATCTTGAACGCGATGGTGCCTCTTTGCAGCCGGCCCTGGCTCCAGCCACGGCCTTTGAGGGTCCGCTCGACGCGGATTCCCAGGAAGAAACCCTCGAGCGTGGGTAGCAGGACCTGATCGAGGTACTCGTACGAGAGCGACCACGAGACACTGCCCAGCATTGTTAGCCCAATGCAATACATCCCTCCCCTCGAGACATGGTCGGGGTAATACGTACTTGGTGCCACCCGAGATCTCGATCGAGATGGGGTCGCCGCGGTCATTGCCCGCGAAGAGAAGGAACGGGAAGACGGCCTGGAAGATGAGTAGCGTGCTGGCGGCGGCAGAGTCGGCAGCAATGGTGATTGTCCGCGATTGCAGGTCTGTGGGTTTCAATTTGGGCCGGAACTCAAGTGTGTGGCTGCCTACGGCGAGGCCAACGACGTCTGCTTCGGTGACTTTGGCGAGCCATGAAATGGACGAAACATGCTGTGATTTGAGTCCTGTGGGTGTTGGGCCTGTTTAGTGTTTCTTTCCTCCTTCAGCCCTTAGTATGGGAGAATGCAAACCTCCACCCTTTGGTCCACCTCGTGGTCCCTCTCTGTTTCCGCGGACGTGAGTGATCCGGATGGGTTGAGATGTCACGGCGGCGAGCGCGCAGCCGATGCGAACCAACTGGCCACCTCCTTCACCCGTTCTGCCATCAAGCTCGATTGGTTTGGGTGCTTTCATTGTGAATTGACAATGAGTGAGCCGGTTGTTTTGGCTCTGATCTGTGGATGGTTTGTGTGTGGGGATGTGTGGAGAGTGTGTGTGCGAGGCCGAATTGTTGTAAGGATGCGTCTGAATGGGATCTTTTGGACGCACTGCTTTGTGTGGGGTTTGTGGTTAATTACTCCATTCACCGGTACACCCTAAACGGGAATCGCAAGATTTTGGATGAAAATTGACAAAGTGTTGTCGAGACAAGATTTAGTGAAGCAAACAGTTCAAAAGTAGGTAAGTACCTGCTACCGATTTTGCTTTCAGACGAACGGCGTGTAAGCGGCGTCGAATCCAAAGGCTGAGTCACCCGGCCAGTTTTGGTGCTGTTGACCTCCCTTCCAAGGTACCTTTTACAGGGGTTGGCTGTAGGTTGCCGCCAGGCGGCCATGGCAATGCAAGTATCCTTGGTACATCGCAGGATCAAACAAGGTTCTGCGGCGAGAATGCGATTCCTGGATGGCTAAATTAACTGGACCGTATTTTCGTGTGTTTATTCGACAGGCTGATCCTAGTCAGATACTCTGCCCATCTCATAAGGTCACTGTCTTCAGGGGAAGAGCCAGATCTCCCCAGTAACGCCAATTGTATTTATTAGGGACATAAGATGTGGATGGAAAATACAAACTGGCATTTCGGGTATATATAGACTGCAAACAAGGGGTATCGTTTTAGAGCCTACAGCTGACACCGATCGACATGCCGCGCCTCCTCCAAGCTCAACATACACAACAGACATCTAGATTCTTCGTTGGGGACCCTCCTCCTTATACCGAGCCTGCCAAGATCTTTCACGTGCATGCTAGTTATCCGCACAACCGACAGATAAATAGCAGGATTCCAAACTCATTGCAGCAACACACCTGAGGTGGCTCAGACCAGTTTCTTGCAGTCATATCGACGTTTTATCCTCCCTCCTCTTCAGTTTTGAGATAGAGAGCTATTCACGATCTAATGCTGACAGCGACAGGGGCGGTCTTTGAAGTACTGTGTTTTGGCTTTTTCGGCGCTATTTAGAGTAAACGGAACGTTAGCAAAGGCAATATATTTCCCGAGAAATGCCTCGGTTTCATTGACATACATATCCCGAGCTGTGCAGGTCAAGTAGTCGCTGATTGCACTGTAATTGCAGTAAGCGGCGTGCTTGAACAACTCCTCCATGAGGGCAAGCTTCTCCTCAGTCAGCGCCTTCTCTTCCGCTACGAGTTCGGCGTTCAAATCCTCCAGGTCTCTTGTGGCAGACTCTATCCGCTCCTTCTCTTCTCTCTCCCTTTGTCGGCCTTTCATGCCGGTTTCACGATGATATGCACGGTGACATGCACGGTATGCGCGAATCTCTTCTGGCTCTGGGGAGCCTGACACCCGACCCTTGATACGAGCCCGCTTATGGGAGCGCAGAGTGCCGGAGGGCTCTGCACTCGAGTTTGAGATCGCGGGCGAGCTCACGGAAGGGTGCTTTAAGTGAACTTTTGCTGGAACCGAGGCGTCTAGGATCTGGGGAGCCTTCTGCGGATCGGGTGCGGGCTCTAGGCGTCTGGAAGGCGCTGTTTGACTGGGTGCTGTCCAAGTCTGTGGCCCCCATGAGCTTGAGGGGCTAGAAGCCGGCTGACTTGAGATAGACTCCTAGAGACTGTCTAATTCTAATGTAGACAAGATATAATAATGAGGCGAAGTTAGACCTGTTGATTGAGCGAGAAAGGTTCCGTAAATGTCAGAGTTGATATCGTCTGACCCGCGATGAAAGTCGGCTTCCGGATTGGTATAGTATCCTACAGGGTCGGTTAAGGGAGGGAAAGGCCCTGAAATAACTTCTAAATCGCCTTGGAAGTCATGGCAGCCTAGGGTTAAAGGGTGAGGAGCTACGGTGTCATCAGGAGACTGTATGATGGACTCGAGCGCGAGTCCTCGCTGTTCATTGTGGCTATTCCAAAAGCCAGAGCCGTCCTCCATCAATACCAAAATGGGGTTTGGCGTGGTGTTTGTGTCGAACGGCAAAGACGGCGCACACAATAAGGGTCCCCCCTGAACAACCAAAAAAAGGGGTAGGAAGATATTGATCGAGGCCAAGGCTGTCACAAGAAACGGGGCATAGGGGAAAGAATGACAGATCCAAATGTAGGTTCGAGTCCTGGATTTGTACTACTCGGCGCAAGAGTTCGGAAGTAACGACTTAAAGGCAACCACGGTTCTCGTCAGCCAGCAAACCTACACTAAAGGATGAGCAAGGTCGGAACGCCGCTTGGGCAGATGCTTAGGAAGATCTCATTGGGTCTTCACAAGACGGCTGCTCCGACCCTAGTCGGCTTCTAACCAAGCGTGCATCGGCAAAAAGAAACATCAAGCAAGTCAACTACCGAAGAAGGTGTAGCTCTGAGTCCTCACACCTTTACTGGCGGGCCAAGGGCTGTGTGGCTTACTGTGTCAGACTGGGGCCCTGTTCTCCCTGCGTAAATGTGAAGAGGTTGAGTGATCGTCGAGCTGCAAGATTTCGGATGGGTAGGAGGCCAGGAGGTATGGGTGCCCGCCACATTATCCACCGTCTCGAGCACGTCCAAGTTCTGTCACAACCCGGAGGATCATCCGCTGTGTGCAAGTGTTTTTGCAGCAGTGGCTTGGCGGCGGATAGGGACGTGCTTCGAGACCCTGTCATGGAGATGAGGAATGCCCCACAAAGGATCTCCAGGGACTAGGGGTTCAGGACAGGTTAGCGCTGCATTGCTGGGTAGGGCTGTGATTGTCAACGGGATCGCCGTTAGTAAGCCCCGCCTCTATATCAACGTCGAGGGGCCAGTAGCTGGTGTGGATGCCACAGTTCTAAATTATCCTGTTGAAGTCAAAGTTGGCGGAATCATGTTTCTTGCGCAACCAGCGAGGAGTGCAAAACAACCCAAATCGCACTATTTCCCCTCCTTCAGGGCAGTCTTCTTCCTCCGACCGACAATGGCTTACGCCTCATCCACATCCCGGACACGTCAACCCAGTGGTAGCTCGAGATACGGCTTAGGCTGACGGGTGCTGGAACCGAAGTCGACACCCGAGAGACAGTAGCGAATTGAGATCCAGCGGTCGACCGAGGTTGAAGGGGCGTCGTCGAGAGGAAGATGCGGCGAATGCTAGTCACAGTGACAGAACCCGAGCCAACGGTACAAGATACGAGCGCTCCACAGAGCACAGCATCGCCCGTCACATGCATATTGTAGCAACCAGCAGAAATTTATCCAGAATGTCGCCGCGGGAGACGTCGGCGGTGTGAAGCGCGATGCGTGTGCGTGTTAGGGACGGCGATAGCACTGGTTGTCCACTTCTCATGACATGAACTTTGGATGATTGGGCCTCGGGGTATATTGTGGCTTTGGACCTGTGGTGGCCACATCTCAGAGTTGTGGGTGTGCGGCGAGCCAATCGACGCCTTTTTTTCTCGCGTCGGCGCGAACCCAAAGGACTACGATGGCGACTCGGTATCGCATTCTGACTGTCGCCTCCACTGACAGGATCTACTCGCAGGAATTGATCAGTAAGTATCATCCAGTCGAGTTGAATTGGTGGTCTCGCACCCCTGTATCCTCAGCTCACACCTGTTCTCTCCGAAAGTTTGTCGGGGCTGTCGAGGAATCTAGATCGCGACGCAGGGGAATCCGGGCTTACAATAAAATGATGATAGGTTATTCAAGTCCCTACCACTAGGAAGGGATGATCAATCCGAGGTGTATAGATAGATGGCTAGTAGCAGTGGCGATGGCCAGAGCAGAAAAGAAGCAAATGCAAATGCAAAATCCTTCTTTCTTTTCCGTTCCCCACCATAACCTGTCAACAAGGTTGCTCCTTCCTCCTCCAACAACCAACTTGAGCATAGGTAACAACTTAGCCCAAGCGAGGCCTGAGCTATAGGTACCTTTCTGTAAGAACCCCCCCGTCCCGTCCTCCCTGGTCGCAAGATTTTTCTCCTAATCAATCCTCTTCCCTAGCCCAGTCCAAGCAATTTTCGGCACTTCCCAGGCCATCGCAGCCCCTGGGCCACTTTTATCCACAGCCAGGGCCTTCGGAAACTTCAAGTTATGGGAGCAGCAGGTCAACCGTCGGCTCGAGGATTTCAGCTGGATAAGGCGAGCACGTAGTGGACAGCGTCAAGTCCAGCACTGCTACGTTGCGAGTAGCCTCTTCAACGATGCCGGCTTGCTCTTCGAGGAGTGTATTCTCGTACACGAGGCCCGGGAAGCGAGGATGCCAGGAGCGCAGACATTCGAGAAGCCATTCGGCAGTCTGTCGTTCCGTATCAACGCCATTGCCACCTGGCTGGAGTCCAGTATCAGATGCATCCATATTGCGGTATTGGTAGCGGCCGGGGTTCGACGGGGTCGAGCGTAGTTTCCTTCGTTGCCTCTTCGATCGATGGCTCGTTTGCATCAAGTTGGTGCTCGCGTCGTCACTGCGTCGTTTTTCAAGCTACTCTTGCTGACTGGTGTTCCTGTACGGTGTGTTGGCGCTTTACCCACTTCAGAGCAA
This sequence comes from Lasiosphaeris hirsuta, assembly GCA_030549175.1. Classification (NCBI taxonomy): domain Eukaryota; kingdom Fungi; phylum Ascomycota; class Sordariomycetes; order Sordariales; family Lasiosphaeriaceae; genus Lasiosphaeris; species Lasiosphaeris hirsuta. The sequence goes on from JAUKUA010000001.1 coordinate 1,920,559, forward strand.
GATGGGTCATCGGGGTCGAGACTAGCAGAAGCAATAAGCGGTGACCAAGAGAGGAAAAAAAATACACTTCAACGGTTGCCCGTCTGATAAGCCTGACGTTGAGAGGCGAAGGGGTAGAGTCAAGTGACTTTAGATCGGAGGAGATGTAATCTGCTTGCCGTGAGTAGCTCTTGGGCATCAGAAAGCAGCCGCATATCTATATCGGGTTGAATAGGGAGGTGGCCGACCACGTACCCCCTGCAGACAGACGTAAGGCTGTCTTCCCAAAAAAAAAAAAAAAAAAAAAAGAGAGGGTGGAAGTAATAGATCACCCTAGCTAACACCAGCCAACCAGCGAGACCCCTTCGTCGACACCTCTTTTATTGAGGAGCTAGCAGCCCCGCTGGGCATCCCGTTAAATCCAGGAGAAAACTCCCGAATCAAACATTGAAAGATGATGGAGTGTCTCTCGCAACCCTTCATCTTGGAGGCGGTCATATCAAGCATCCTCTTCCTGACAATTCGGTCGGCGTCAACCAACACACTTCCCGGGCAGAGGCGAGCGGGTCAAATTCCGAAAGCAGGCTACGGTCGATCAGCTCTTCCAGGCTAGACGTGTGGAGTGTATCGACTAGCTCTAGGACTCGCCCCGAATGAGAGCCAGCAACCTGCGGCCTGCCCAACTGCGCCCCGTTTTCCATTCGTTGCGGTGTCGACACTTCATCATTTTAGCCGACGTCGGATGCCGGCTCTGGGGGGCGTATCAAAAGGTCAAGAGAAGATTCACAGATACTGTAAGTTGCGACAATGGTTGACTCGAGGAGGTATGGAAGGTTGTGTAATGGAAGAGGGAGAAACACGATTTCGACTGGGAGAAACCTCACGAGTACATAAGACGACTACGAACGGCTTGGGCCTTGATGGGCATTGATAAGGGAGCCACATCTTCTGCCGATTTACGAAAGCATTGCTTATGATGTGCGCAATGGACCTTCTGCCCACCCCACGGGGGGCTTCGATTCCCCGTTCTGGAGATCCCGGGGTCAATGGAGATTTATGACTGCCGAGATCATTCGCTGTAGCCGGTGGCTTCAGATCATGTCCTAATGGCTGCGGGGATTTCTAGTGGGGGGTGTTTTCCTCCATAGGTACTCAGTGAGGCCTCTGTTGGAAGTGGTTTATTGCGGACTGCAGACCGGCCAGCCACCCCCATCACCGCAATCCACTCCCTTCCTGAGGTCTTAAGCCCAATCTACAGACCCGCCGAGAAGCAGCTTCCTCCACGGCGGTACGAAAATATGCCGAAAAAAAAAAAGAAAAACGCCATCATACGGGACGAATATTTTCCCCAAGGGATGCATTTGCAACAGTCGAGCTGAACTTACCCAAGACACGGTATCTCCAGCACGCAGAGGGATTATATAAAGAGGACGAACAAGCGGTTCTTGAAGCGTTTGGGGGCGTAAAGATGCCCTGGAGTAGAGTTGTTTTTACAGCAACATCAAGCATAGGTATGGTGGCACAACAGCTGGAGATTGGCATGGCGCTGCACTGCGTCTACTATTGATTGTCCCCGAGCGCCCGCATGGCCTGACAGCAGGGCCATAAAGACCTCAAAAGCGGGTTTTACCTTTCTTGGTTATTATGCGTAACGGAAAACAAGCTGCTTGTTTGACGTCTCGAGGCCAATTTTGAGGTAGCTTGGAAAATACGAGGGGCTAGGTCTTTTCTCAAAAACAAATTGATAAGCTAACCGCAGCATGTAGGGTATTATCCAAGACACCTTGAGCAGGTATGTACGTACAATCAGGCCCGCCAGCCCGCCCCCACGATAGAGTATATGATTCCCTACTTCTCTACAGGCCACTTCAGACCGAACCTGAGATAGAGTTACAGCATGGCGGGGGTATATTTAACTCCGTGATTGCATCCTAGCTCGACCTCTTTCTTGCCTCGCTATCACATACCTTGTTTGTTACGGGCCCCATGGCGGCATGAGTATTTATTAGGTGTCCGTGATATTTCCGGCCGTGACCACGGCTCTTCTGGTTAAGAGGCCATGTGGATTCTCATGCGTTCTATCGCGGTGGTGTGTTGGGCTCTGCATTGTGGCAACGGGTGTTGAGACCGCTCCACCAAGTGTATACCCCAGAGTTATACCGGCTTTATTGGAGTCGTCACAAATACCTGAGATGCTTTGGGTGCCTCATGGTCAATTCTCTGTCCTGAGAAGGGACAAATAAAGACGATCATCCGTACCCCCCTTGGTTTACATACAAGGAATCGCCCGAGTCAGTCTCGGTGTCTTCCGAGTCGGCCCTGTCATCTTGGAGCGCCTCTCGGTTCTCGGTTTCGATGGGGCGATCCGGAAGGTTGAAAAAGTTACTATTTGATGGCGGCTCCTCTCGACCGTGGATCCCGCTGACATGGCTGGGCCCAGATTCGAACGAGGATATTTCTGAGCTTCGGGGGAGTCTGCGATTCAGGAACCCCATTCACCGTAAGATGAGTTCCTCGTGCTTGGTGATCTCCGCAGTGGCCATTTGCGAGCAGCACATCGTTTTCGGAGTCATCGACCCTTAGAGGTGAAAGCTCGACCACGGAAGGGTATGGCATGCTTGGCGCCGCGTCAAGGAGACAAAAGGGGAATGCTATAGTGGAATGCTATATCATTCTCATTCGCCATCTTGTGTTGATCGATTCCCAAATGACGGCGACGCCGGAGCACGGTATTGACACCGGAAAGTGTTTTGATAAAGGTTAAAGATGGTAGGTCAAGAAAAGAACTAGGGTTGGAGCTTGTTTTTCTATACATCGTCCAGCATCTTCTCCTACTCACCTACTTATGCCCCCTAGATCCGAGGTACAAAAAGGGGCTAGTTATGGCAGCAATATAACGTGGGAACACAAGGCCCTCCTTGGGACACTAATTGACGAGAACGGTGTTGGTGGTGAGTTAGAAGCGTTCATCACCAAATCACACTTTTATTCTCAAGATGCTGACTTGACCGGGCTCCACAGCTGTCATGCCGTGTCCCGGGGAAACACATACACGAAACCGCCTCTGGGGAACGGGGAGGGATTTTCCCATCCATCTCTTCTTCCAAAAAATGAAGGGCGGGTGGAGTGAAAGAAAAAGACGGCGGGTTTGGTCCAGCAGTGTGCGAGGAGTGGCGAAATGTCTCCCTCCTTTGCAGATGGCGTATGCAAGCCAAACCCGATTCTGATGAACTGGAATCAGATACGGTATTCAGACTTCCTTGGACCCCCATCGCGCTGCTTTGTGTTCTCCTTGTATCCTGCTTGCCTAGGGTAAGGGAGGAATGCTCAAATCGGGGATGTTATGCAACCATTCTCTTTGCGCCACGGGCGGCTATCTGAGGGGGCGGGAGCGGGGATCCAAGTGCGCCATGCGCCATGCGCCTTGCATGTCGGCAGCGACGGGGGCGAAATTTGGAGGGGCGTGCAAGTATCACCTTCTTTCTACGGCGATGTTGCAATCTTGGATGAGATATCGATTGTCTTGGCTGCTAGGTCCCGCAGGCGATAACTGAGTATCCCAACTGGGATGCTGCATCTCGGGGACGAGAAGCTGCATTGTAGATCCGTGTATGGCAGCATCAAAATCTTCACTTGCCACCGGATACCTGGAGGAATACCACAGAAGATAGATAGCCTGGAATAAAGTGTTAAAGAGGGGCCTCAGATCCCCCCCTCGCGGAAAACATTGGGCAATAATAGTACCTACCTTCCGCCCAGAGCCTCTTTGCTCCTGCCCAGCCCGGGCACGCAGTTGACGAAAGTCTGCAAAGCTCCTTCTTCATCCTTTCAGTCCAGAAACATGCTGCTGTCGGTGGGTGATGGGAGACAGAGCAAACAATTAGCCTAGGAAGGTAGGTATCGCCCTTCCAGCAAGAGGTGTCGCTGAAGTTTGGAGGCGGTCGCACTGTCAAGTTCGGTCGTACGGATACCCGTGACAAAAAGCACAGAAAAAAGATCAGCAGAGTCAATTGCGTCTCCAAATCAATGCACGAACTGCTACCATGCAGCTGACAGCTCACAAGTGACCCCAACCTGTGTTACCCAGGGGTCTTGGGTTGCGCGCATCCCCACAATCTGTACGAGGTAGTTCGAAGGGACCTAATCGACGGAGGCACGCAGCTTCAAGTTACTTCTTGCTCCCCAAACGATATTCCGATATTCCGCTACTCCGCTATTCTCCTTGTGATGTGTCTTCAATGTCATTGTACGAATATTCGATCGGACTCATCAAGGGGGGGGCCTAGACACGGCCTTGCTTCTTCACGCAGATATCAACTCTTCAAGGATAATTGCATGCAGTTTTCTGTAGAGACCTTCTGCGCTCACAAGGAGGCGGCAGCAACTCTCCAATAGCTCCGTTTGAGGTGCCTGTTAGGCACGTTGCAGCAGTACCAGGCATCCTCGATCCAGTCCAAACGCGGTACTGGTTAGCCGAGGGAATTATAGTCGTGGTAACATTCACATTAATCTAAACAACCGTCGTGAGTATGTATGTACTAGGTAGGCAGCTGGTAAGTAATGCCGCTAGAGAACAAAACAGCCAGTTTATACAGTGCGTCAACCCGACACTTCTGGGCCCTGCCCCTTATCCACGTTGATCTTCAGGGAAAAGTCAACGTGGCGCACGCCCTGGTGGATTGAGCTTGTCGATAGGATGTCCACATCTGAATGGTTGTTAGAAAAAATACCAAATATCCGTCTCGGACAGATGACTCACCGTTGCAGATGTACGACTCCGCGTTGTCCACCGTGAGACCCCCCGAGACTTCGAGCAAGAACTGCTTCTTGCCCTGCCACTTCTCCTTCAGACTCCTCGCTGCCACCTTGACCCCAGTGCCATCGAAATTGTCCAACATGACAATATCAGCACCCGCAGCGATGGCCTCATCGGCCTCCTCCTCGTTCTGGACCTCGACCTCAATCTTCAAGCTGAACCCGCCAGCGGCCTTTGCAGCCTTGACCGCCTTGGTGATGCTCCCCCGGCTCCACACATGGTTGTCCTTGAGCATCGTCATGGTGCTCAGATCCATGCGGTGGGTGTCGGCGCCGCCAACCAGCATGCCGTACTTCTCGACGAGGCGGAAGCCGGGCGTGGTCTTGCGGGTGCCGGCCAGCACGCCCGTGTAGCCGGCGGTGCGCAAGTTGACAAGCAAATGACGGCTGACAGTGGCCACGCCCGAGCAGCGCGCGAGGATGTTGAGCGCCACGCGCTCGCCCTCGAGCAGGCCGCACGCGGGGCCTATCACGGTCGCCAGGGCCATCTTGCCGCCGTGCGTCTCGACATGGGCGCCTTCGCGCGCGTGCCACTCGACGGTGCAGCCGCACTGGGCGAACACCTCGTTGAAGAAGGGCACGCCGGCCAGGATGCCTGGTGACTTGCCCCAGAGCGTGGCGCTGCGCTGGCGGTTGCCTACGACGAAGCCGCCGACGTCGAACGAGGGCGTGTCCTCGGCGAGCCAGGCCGCGATCTGCGTCTTCCACGAGGCTGGCAGGATGAACTCCAGGGCGCCGTGATCAATGGCCATCTCGATCATGGCGGGCAACGGACTGTGGCGTGGTTTGGGCTCTGGAGGTGGGTTGTTGGAGGTGAGCTGGGGATGGCGCCCGCCCTTTCCGTCTATGAGGGGTTTGTGTTGGCTAATGTGATGGTCTCCTTCGTGGCGTCTTAGTCACTGGGAATTACAAGGAAGAGATAAATAAGCCCAGCACGCCTAATTAAATATTCGTCAGGAGGAATCCGGCCACTTGAGAGATGGGTCTGAATCGCAATAAGAAAGGCACCTGATGTCCTTATAAGTGGAGAGGCCTCTTGAGGGGAGCGCGGGAAGGGGTGAGGGGTTCAGTGAGTTATAACCGTCTGGATCCATAATTGATTGTGGAATGTAAACCGTAATGCAACTACCTAGGTCCACAATTCCCGGCTGGCCAGTTCCTGGCAACTTCAGTTTTGCCTTGTGGTTGTGGTGCGACCTCTTTGTCTCCTCTTTTCATCACAGCTTCTTGCACTTTTGCCCCTGAAACGTCCCGCGCCCGGTCGAGGTGATTCCCTTTACCGAGGATATCCACCTCCAAGCATTTAATGCCATTTACGCTAAACCCGCAGGCGTTAGAGTAGAGAAACCCCCAATGGCAACATACAGACAGGCCTCGAGGTTTCATGTGCAAACAGCAATGCGATGTTTCTCAGCCTATGCTTCAATTCAACTCCGTACTTTTCCAGCTGGCAACTATAGAACGATCCAGTCAAATGGCCGAGGCACAGCAATGACAAGAAAATCAGCTAAGACAAAAAGCCCGAACCCAACTTTTTAGGTCCATCGAACTCCTTGGTGCAAAAAAAAAAAAAAAAAAAAAAGAATAAAGGAAATCCATGCGGTACTACGCAAGATATTGAACAAAAACAAGAGCCGCTCACAAACTTTGCCAAACGATGGATGCCTGGCATAGGGTATGTCTGAAGCCAGTTTTCGCTGCCAAACAAATACTATTTACGTTTTGATATTTTGGTAGCGCCGTTTACATGACAGGAATACCCTCATATTCCGCATATCCTAGGGCAAGGTTCATATTTTCTAAAAAAAAAAAAAAAAAAAGCACAGAATTAGTAAACTCACACCCGGTAAAGGGTATAGGGGAAAACTTACGCAAGCACTGTGTTGCCGCACCCTTGAGAAGGTTGTCAATCGTCGCGCAAACAACGACCCGCTTGCCCGCCTTGTCAACCTCGAAACCACCAATCTCCACTCCGTGCTTTCCGGCAATGTTCTTGACCAGAGGTGCCTCGCCCACCACCTTGACAAGCTTCTCGCCAGCATAGCGATCCTGGTAGATCTGGCGGATGTCACGGGACGTCATGGTCTTGTTGAGCGGGATGGAGATGGTATGGTGGATGCCACGGAACCAAACCGCGACGTGGGGAATGAAGGCCACGGGAGCGCCCAACTGAGTGCTGACCTCGCGCTCATGGATATGGCCCGTCAAGCTGTAAGGTATGATATTGTTGGTCAGGTTAGCCACATCGTTCTTGGGCGAGGGCTTGGTGCCTGCGCCAGAGTAGCCCGAGATACCGAAGATGTGGGGCATGCCACCGAGATGCTCGACAAGCGGCGCGATTCCGAGCTGTGCGGCGGTCGCGTAGCAGCCGGGGTTCGAGATGTTGGTGGCTTCCGCAATGTTGGCCCGAGGGACCAACTCAGGAAGACCATAGGTCCACGAGTTGTCAAACCGGTAATCCGCCGAAAGATCAACAATGACGCTCTTGTGGTTGGAAGCCTTGCGTCCCTCATATACGGCATCTACAAACGGTTTGCACACGCCGTTCGGCAGGGCCATTACCCAGCAGTCAATATCGCCCCGCTTCTCCATGTCGCGAACATCCTCGGCGCTCAAGTTCTCATAGATGACGTCCCTCTTGGTGTATCCCTCTAGCGCCTTTCCAGCGAGCTCCCTGGACGACACGTGACGCAGATCCATGTTCGGGTGGGAGTCGAGGAGACGAATAAGCTCCTGGCCCGTATACCCACGGGCACCAATGAGAGCTACTCTGGCCGGCTGAGATTTCGATGCATTCTTCTTTCCGTAGGGCGGGTTAGGGTTTGTCTGGGTGACATAACCTCTGCCCTTCGTCTGAGAGAAGGGAGCCGACGGGACAACCGGGCGACGAGCCAGAGTGGAGTAGCCCCGAGCCTGTTGAACAGCTGGCTTGGATGCAATGTGCGCATTGCTGGCAGCACGATGCAGCCGCGACTCCAGGTTCGAGTCACCGAGCATGGCCCTGCCGTGCTGCGTGAAATCCTTCATCAACTGAACAATCTCGTCACCATTCTCAATGCCATACCAGAACATCACATCTCCGTTCCGGGTGATGCTACCGTCCGCCTTATCGAAAAACCAACCGAGGTTCTCATCGTCTTCCCTCACAGTCCAAACTAGCCGGGGGTGCTCCTTCTGGAGGGTAGTGAAAATATTGTCAGCTACGTTTGTAAGCCAGCCGGACTTGGTAATGGTAAGCGTAGCGAGGGTAGCTTGGCGCCCATTGCTGGGAGGGAGAACAATGGCAAGAGCGTTCATTGGCCCATCGTAATAGGCTTTGAACGGGTTCTCGCCGAGGAACTCAAGGTACTTGTCCACGGTTGTGAGGGAATCGGGACCTTCTCGATCTCTGACGAGAACCGACTTCAGGGCATCGAGATCCTTGAAGTTGGAAAGGCTGGTGGCAGAAAGAAGCTTGTTACCGCGTCGGATGAGAGTTCCGGCACCCGAATCCGTGAACAGTTCCTTTTGTAGATCACCCGGGTGGATGATAGCAACGCTAGTCGTCCGGGGCAGAGTATCCAACAAATCCTTGATTTCCTTGATCTTAAGGCGGGTACCGTACCTGACCCACTCTTGTGACATGAGGTGGTCGTACTCTTCATCAAGGTTGATAGCCGAGATCTTCTGGCCCGCCGCATCGAACAGGCCGCCCTTCTCGGAAAGATAAACCACCTTCAGAGGCTCAATAGCCCGCGCGAGCTCAGCCGCAGCAACATCAGCATTGACATTGAGAATCTGACCGTCATCGGTTTCGGCCATTGAAGTCAGAATCGGAAGATAGCCGTTGCTGATCGCCGTCTCAATGGACTGCTTATTGACGCCGGTGACCTTTCCGACAAAGCCCCACTTCTCTTTGTCCAGATACTCCGCCCTGAACATTCCTGTGGTCAAGGGCTGGGCATGAACACCCTTCTCCTCCAGCTTATTCACCAAGTTGAGGTTTTCCTTCAGAAAGAGGTCGCGCGCAACGCGGAGGGTCTTCGCATCAGTCACCCGGATCCCTTCCTCGAACTGCGGCTCAATGCCGGCTTGCTCCAACAAGGTGTTGAGCTGGGGCCCAGCTCCATGAACGATGATGGGATAAAGCCCAACGGTATGAAGAAATGCCAAGCTAGAGCACAATTCGTCGATGTAATCGGTGAGGATGGCTCCGCCAACCTTGATGACGGCGAAGCGCTGCGACGAGACTGAGGTGAACAGCGACAGGTATTGCTGAACCTCTCTCTTGGACCCTACGGACGACAGGGTCTGTACGATCATGCTCCTCGTGCTGAGATCTGTTGCTGGGGCCGCGGATGACGAAAAGGCTCGCGGTTGTCGACCAGCGGCGACAGGTAGGGCGCGGCCTTTGCTCGGCAGCCGTCGCACGGTGCGACGGGCTCCAGCCCTGAGGGCAACGGCACATGCAGAGAACATGTTGGCGGGTGTGATCGCGTTACGGTGTCGTGAGTAGAAGGGAAAATTGGAGGGTGTTTCGACCGGGCTGCGAAGGTGACCGCAGGAGGGTAGAGTGACTAATTCGAGCCTTTGACCGTGATTGACTTTGGGATGCGTCAATTGGCAATTGAGCGGCGACAGTCAACCATTGACTGAGAAAAAGGCAAGAGGAGCAAAGGGTAGAAGGGCGAGGAACCCTAAACCAACTCCAGACAGCCTTGCCAGAAGTCAATGGTAGATGACTAGGCAGTGAAGATGTCGGAGCTGTGGTGTTGGATTCTGTGATCAGAGCCCTGTCACAGTGACTAGTAGGTAAAGGTCGGTCAATGAGTGCGAAGGAGGGGCAACCAAGAAAAAATTGAGCCGAAACCGCTGTGAGGGGCGGGCAACGTGACCGAAGTATTCCCTGTGGCCTGATTGTTAGTGGCGACTTACCCCTCAGTCACTGGAATTTGGGATGGCAGGTGCTTCCTTAACTGTCGCCGGGCCTAGCGCAAGGGCAGCATGTACCTTGCATGCAGGTTTTCCGGAAAGGTCCAGGGTCGTCAAGGTGGAAATTTTCTGTATGTCAGGTGGATGTTCAACCAACAGGCGTGAGAGCTCGAATTTTTCACACTTCCTCGTGAGATGGAAATGCAAGTTGGCTTGTCACTTGGGTGCGACGATTGTGTTCTGGCATGTCAAGATAACGCCAGCCCGATCGCGGAGCACAATATGTGAGAAAGCGGCACCGTCATGGCGGGCAACATACAAGCTGCTGAATCAATAAGTCCCGTGAGAATCAGTTCAGATCACGCATTCTCTGTGGCTAAAGGGTGCAACCGAACGGACCGATCGTCAATACCATCTCGATTATTCGTATTGGGGGGGGGGGGGGGGGGGGGGGACGCCTCCTCGCCGTTCATCATAAGTACAGGGTGTGGTACAGTGAAGTTACTGCTGCTCCCGACTGGTCTTCCGGGCAAAACGCCGAAGCGGCTACTCCTATCCGTAGACTGAGCCAAAGCCAGCGAGAGAATCGCAAATCAAATCAAGAAACTCCCATGAAATCAATCCGAGCCAAACACTAATTTCCCGTGCCCTGTTGATGCCGAATCCATGCGAAATCCAGGATCATGTCCATTTTTGAACAGCGTCATCGTCATCGTCGTCATAGCCCATGCGGGGCCGTTGCTTGATCAACCGGATCCTCTTGTAGCAACGACTAAACAGCGATTGTTAGCATCCCAAAATATAACCATAGCCCACATAACATACCTGCTGGAACGACGATGATGATGATTAACACAGCAATGCCTATTCCTAGCCAAATGCGCATCTTCATATCCTACATTGCTGTTAGTATATGGTTGTCTGAGAAAAGCTATCGCGTTGGCTTACCTTCCACCACATTGCCTTGCGAACCCGGTTGGCCCCTCGACGGAAGCCCTGGGCGGACGCAGCTAGATCGTCGGTCTTGTTCTGAAGGGCGTCAAGCCGCTCGCCACGTTGAGAGACCTTGTTAATATTGTCCCTCATCACACCGACAGTGTCATCGATTTGCTACATGGAGGCATTAGCAACATGTCTATAGACATACCAAACAGTTTTGCAGCCATCAGAATCATCATCATTCTTGCGTCGCTAAATCGCCTGCGCTATCACTGGAGTCGTCGCATTCATGGCCGCATCAAGGCTTCGAATGAGCGTGCTTGGTCCGTCCACGGGATGGTCGCTGTCCGTTGGTGATGAAAATAGCCGGGTGGATGGGTTGTCTTGGCTTGCGCTGTATTCCATATGCGATATGATTTAGGTCCAACAGTCGACTGCGACCGTGATTGTTGTGCGCGCGTTATCATGGGGAATGCGTCGTGGTCGGAAGTTGCGGAAGTCTCGGGATGGTGCTGACGATGTCCATTCGGAGCCAAACCATCCCATGCTTTCCTCCTCTTTCCCATCGCTCGCCGAATCACGACATCATCAATAAGAAGAAAAAAACCTACCGCTTGAAGAGCCTGCGTTCTATTGTTGCCAGCAGCGCCCTGGCTCCCCCCGGCGGGAATATAGGGGTCATAGGGTTCTTGTCCAGCGGTAGCCATTGTGACGGTGTTTCGTTCTGCTGAGTGCAACGGCGCGCGGAACAATCGCAAGGGTGCAGTGTATTAATTGTATGTGATGCGCGAGGGTTGCGAGGGCGATGCTGTTCAGTGTGAAGATTGCGAGGAGATGTTGGAATGAGGGAGGCTGGTGGTTGAAAAAGGGAGTTGATGGGGATGGTAGGCAGGTTGTGAGACGTCTTGCGGAGGCGAGAGCACAGCCGAAACGAGATCAGGGAATCCTGGCAACCTGGGAATATGGGTGGGCTGGGGCATTGTGGCTAGCCTTCAGCCACCAACCCTTTCTAACAAAGCTGCGCTTGGATCCGTAGGGTGATTGTTAGTCAATGCTAGAGCCGGCCCGAGCCACGATGGTTTATTATCACTCAGCAACAGCCCGCCCGCGACCTGCGACTTGCGACACGAAAACAGCGAACGAACTGTTGGGCACTGCTTTGTTGCTCTTCATTCGCTCTCACGTCCCCGGGCAAACCTAGCAAAGGAAGCAAATACAACCAGCACCTTGGATTGGATATCCTGGCAGTAAGAGAGCTATTCATATCGTATCCGATGTGTATTGGGAGAGCAGGCTCGAAATGCGACACACGCAAGCCAACACTCACTATTTGGTCTCCGAGCTGAGCGGCGGCCGCCTTGTTTCCCGTGTTGAGCCATGTCGTCAGCCGACGAGTTGGCCTGGGGAATGATCCCCACCGCACGTGCGCCTGCAGCCGCAGTGGCAGACTGCCAACAGCTGCCACATCAAGCCTTCCCGTCGGCACTTGGCCCAGGACTATAATCGTGGGATTTTATGTTGGCTTATTTGCTTTGCTTCAACCAGCTTCATTAGAAAGCGCCTACGCAGGCGAGTTTTCACACGTTTCACCGTGTGATCTGTGACCCAATCGGGGAGAGCTTCCCGTTGGTTTGGTTCTGTTGCAGCTTGGTTTCATCGCCATCCAATCTCCATTTACCGTGCCGTTTGGACCTAACAGGGCAGTCAGTTAGCCAAAATCTCAGGCCCGATATGGTTTTCTTTGACTTTCAATCCTACCTGGGATCGTGACCTGCGTTGGTGAGAGTAACTCTAGCAGGGCTATCTAAGGAAAATCTACGCAGTAAACAAGTAACCAACCTGCGGAGTCAATTGAACTTGACACCCATGACACAAATCTCTATAGTATGCGTATATAGCTTACCTTATCCGAATAAAACGGCATATTGAGCATCATAACTCTTCTATCCAGCAACATGTCAGCGAGCAATCTAAAACTCTATTTATCTCGGAGTCAGGAAAACTAGTCTCGCTAAATTTATGTCAAGTCGAACTGATGTGATCATGTTGGTGTGTTCTCGTAGTGAGCCAATAATGGTGATTGCATCGGTGGCGAGCCGCATACCCCCGGGTATCGGCGGGCTTATGTAACCGGGACCCCAAATTTCGTCGGACTCGGCGCCGAGTTTGTCAATGTCCTCCGATCCGCTGCAAGCAACATCCACTGCCTAGTAGCTCTTGATTGCACCACGAGAGTCCTGTCCAGCCATCCTGTACCACACAATGGTATCCTCGATACCTATCCAGCGGATGCAGGCGCCTCTGCGGAGGTCGCTAGCACGCGCCGCGGCGATATCGTCGCGACCATACGCCACCGTTCCCTCTCCCTCGGCCTCGGCTTCCCCATCGTCGCAGCAGCCCTCGACATCGGACAAGCCCCGACCGACGTACTTCAAGGACAAATCTGTAGCTGACTTCTCCGACTTTCTCGGTACATCCTCCGCCGACGCTCCTCTCGACCCCAACGAAGCCTACACGCTGCGAACAGCTGAGGTCGGCCCGGCCGGCCGGAAGCACACTATGACGCGGCTGCCCGAATGGCTCAAGACGCCCATCCCGTCAGCCGGTACAAACCCTAACTACGCCAAGATCAAGGCCGACCTGCGGGGATTGGGCCTACACACGGTGTGCGAGGAGGCGCGGTGCCCTAATATCGGCGAGTGCTGGGGCGGCTCTAACAAGGCGTCGGCAACAGCTACGATCATGCTGATGGGCGACACATGCACACGCGGGTGCCGCTTCTGCAGCGTGAAGACGAGCCGCACACCAGCGCCGTTGGACCCGCACGAGCCGGAGAACACGGCCGAGGCGCTCGCGCGCTGGGGGCTAGGCTACGTGGTGCTCACAAGCGTTGACAGAGACGACCTCGCCGATGGTGGCGCTCACCATTTTGCCGAGACGATTCGGCGTATCAAGCAGAAGAAGCCGACACTGCTGGTGGAAGCGCTGACGGGCGACTTCCGGGGTGACCTGGACATGGTGAAGGTGGTGGCTGAGAGCGGGCTGGATGTTTACGCACACAACGTTGAGACCACCGAGGGCCTGACGCCGTACGTACGAGACAGGAGGGCCACTTTCCGGCAGAGTTTGAAGGTGCTGGAGCACGTGAAGGCGGTCAAGGGCAAAGATGGTATCATCACCAAGACGAGCATCATGCTTGGGCTTGGTGAGACCGAGGAGGAGATTTGGGAGACGCTGAGAGGTAAGCTGCCCCAATGGTGCTTTTTATCTGAGGATATTCTAATAAACGGAAACCAGAGCTGAGAAAGATCGACGTAGACATCGTAACTTTCGGACAGTACATGCGACCGACAAAGCGACATCTCAAAGTCGAAAAGTACGTAACCCCTGCCGAGTTCGATCTCTGGGGCAAGCGTGCACTCGACATGGGCTTTCTCTACTGTGCCAGTGGTCCGCTGGTCCGGTCTTCTTATAAGGCCGGCGAGGCGTTCATTGAGAACGTCCTTCGGAAACGCGCTGGGCAGAAGGCTCCGTCCACAAATACCCTCGACCAGGTATTGGCGGCCGAGGAGGTGAGCAGAGAATCCATGTAGGAGATACATGAGTAATGGGATGATTTCAACATGGCGATATAATGTTTCACACACATATGGATGGTATTGGTAAGGTCGCATTATACGGCGTTAGGAGAGAGAGGAGTGACATCATGGGTTTAATATTGTAACATAAATTTTTACATGCGCCAAGTAGAGGCTTTCAGGATCCAGTGGACCATACCTCAAGGTGACAGGCCTCTATCCCCTTATCAGCTTGGGGGCTTGACCGGAAGCTCGCAAGAATGCCTCAACGACCTTCACCGCTCTATCCGTCGCAGATTCCGCTCAAGCAGAAGCCCTGCAGGTCACTTCTCCAGCCAGGTCGGCCAATGTGTTTACCAACTGGCTTTCTTCACTCCTGGGATATTGCCGGCTAGTGCTTGCATTCGGAAGTTGAACTGTGTATCTGGTCAGCCCCTCGCTCCGTCTTTGGAATGCAACTGTAAGAATTGGTCGTACCCTTGACATCTTGAAGTCTCTCAGAACACCCCTGCCCTTTCCACCCAGGAGACAGCGATTCCGGATCTGCGTAGGCCGCGTGTAGCAGTGCATCTGGGTGAGCTGGAGCTGGGCGACTGCCCTCGTCCGCTGCGGCAGCGTCGTGTTTCGTATGACATATCGAAGGGCTTGCCTAAGCGCAGTAAAAAGACCATGTCAGCATAGGAAGGTCCTCAATTGACTCGACAGCTGTCGGCGGCGAGACTCGGGGGCGGACAGCACTACCTCTCGGGCTCGGCGGCTTCAAATGCCTTCCGCTTGGAGTGGTCGCGGATGACCTTGACGTTGATAAAGCAACCGAGGTCGAGCTTCTTGGCCCTGAACATAGACATTGTAGCGCCTGGGGTCCGTATACGTGCTTGGTGTGGGGTGGGTTGGGCGACGGCGCGATTTTAGATGCCGCTAAGTTCTGGTATCGCAGATTCCTTTGCCGGCTGAGCTTGGCCCGTGGAATACTACCGGGTGGTAGGTACCCCAAGAAAATTCGCTGCCGCGCACAGACCATCTCTCCCATCTATAAATTGCCTCCTCCCCTCACCGTTTCTTCGAAACACTTTTCTCTCTTTTTTCTTTAGCTCTCTTTGCCTTTTGGCTTAGATCAAGTGTAGTATCTGTTCTTTTCAGTTTAATCTCTGAAACTACTCTACGGAGTAGAATCTTGATTATACTAATTTTTGTCCCTCGGATGTCTGCCCTCTGGGCTTGCCCATGGTGGACGTCCACTGTGTCCCTGGTATTACACTGCCTCCAGGCGACGCGAAGCAACTTTTTTCATTACAATCACAGGCATTGCTTAGGATGTGAGGAAGAAATCGAAAGCCGGATTCCCTTCAAGGTACACAGCTCTTGCTCTATCGTACTTTGTTTATTTTGCCTCGTGCGAAACCTCTCGTTACCTGTTTGGTTACGAAGCAGCTCAGCTACCTCTCGAGAGACGGTTCCCATCGCTCACTTACACATATCGCCTACCCGAGAACGACCTCCTAGGAGTAGCGGTGGAACGCCAGGTAGTAGATGTCAAGCTCTACCACGCCCAAAAAAAAAATAAAAAAAATGTTCATCATGAAGTGTTGAGAGAGAGTGCTGATACGGGTTCCTGCCTCGTTGCAATAAACCAAAAGTTTACCTGTCCAATGTATCGTCTTGCAAGCCCGTTTGCTCGGCTCCTTCCTTTCGCCGTTTGCTCTTGATTTGGAAAATGACCAAATCATCCATGCCGGCCATTCACTCGCTTCTATGATTTATGGTGTGGATCCTCAACTTCTTCGTCGTCGTTTGCTTTTGAAGCACCCACACCTTCCCCATTTCTTCCACTTCTCCAGGTGTAGATACCTTGAGCCAAATCGCGCCTGCTCTCTTTCTGGTCTCGGGAAATCCTCGATAGCAATACTTCATCACGCAGTCATGTTCCGCCGTCGCTGGTCCGGCCTTCCTGCCGACCCTGTCTATCCGACGGATCTCTCAGAGCTTGGGTTTGTCTGCACTGTAGAAGGTACAAACACTTCCGCGCTTGAAGCTTGCTGACGAATGACTTCTCCATAGCTACTTTGTCAACGAAGATGACGAGATCCGCTCCACGGAGGACCCCGACTGCTATTTTGGCTTCCATGCCAACAAGAATATGCGATGGAACGAACGCCGCCGCTTTTCCATGAACGGTCAGTGATAAAGTCTCTCGGTCCAAAGCCCGTGCTAACGGTATAACAGAGGCAATTGGCAAGATCATCAGCTCTCGATTTGATGCCGAAGGCTTTGAGAGAGTCCTCCTCCCATTTGGAACTACCGACCCCAATCAGCCACATGTCCAGATCCGCGTTAGCCCGGACCTCGACAAGAAGTCGCGTGTTATCGTCATCTTCAACGACTCGTCCCAAGAGTTCGGTGTCATCGCGTTCGGCGTCATCGATGGCCGCGGTGGTGTAAACAAGGGATCGATGATCGACCTCGTACGGGCACTCAAGAAGCAAAAGTCCTCGGCTTCTGACTCATCTCCGCCCGGCATCGTAATTGCTAACATGGGAGAGCTATGGTGGTGGCCCGAGGGCCACCGCGCGCTGACCCCAACGGGCCGCCATAACATCCCCATGAACAGTGCCGTCCACTACGGCCGATACCATGACGAAGCTAAGAATGGCATCCCGGAGAATCGCACCACTCTGGAGCACGCTCGCCATATCTTCGAGAAGGTCCTGCCAGCAATGATGGGCAAAGACGCCAAGCTCGACGTGATCGCGGCAGGAAATGCCTCAGATAACGTCGAGGCGTATCTCAACGACGACAAGGTGTGGGCCGAGGTCGGCGACAAGATGAACAGCATGGCGATCCTCGGCGGCTTTTACGACCCGGCCCACTTCAAATGTGAGGGCTTCAAGACGTTCATGAAGGAGGTATGTTCTTCCCAGCCTAACCCCTCTCCCTTCACGCAGCCTACTAACATTACCAGCGAGTCCGTGCCTACGTCATCCGCCCAGAGCCACTCGACACACCCATTGCCGGCCCCAGCGACAATCCCATGGACAAGAGCTCCACAGCCCTAGGCTGTCCGGCATACAGCGCCGGCGAGGAGTGCCGGATAGTCGAAATGCTCCTCATTGACACACAGCCGTCGCTTCTCGAATGGATGCAGCGCGTTGCCCTAGAGGGTGAGAGCTACAAGAACCCTGTCTTCGAGGTCATCGGAGACCCCCACTCCGTCATTGATTCCGACAAGTGGGAGGAGGCCGACGCTGCATGGAAAGTGAACAAATCCCTGATTGTTTCCCCTGGCACCGGTTATGGCGCTGAGACCGCAACTGCCGAGGTGAATGGCGCAGAGAAGGGCGGCAGTGACGTCGGCGAGAGACAGAACGGCCAGGCAGCCAAGGGAGATATTGGAAGTCCTGATGGGAAGGCTCTCGAGAAGGATCACCGAGCAGTCGCTGTGGGCAAAGAGAACCAACAGATGGCACTTGCGAATGGGGTGGAGAAAGATGGGATTACCTCAGAGGACGAGACGGGAGAAAACCAAGTAAGATGACGGAATTTTGACATCTCCCTTTCGAGAGGTAAATACTCGTTCAGACTTCATATTCGTTCGGCGGGGGCGAGTTTGCGTCCCGGCTGTTTTGGGGCGCGTATTTAGCAAACAACCCACACTAGAAGTGGGCTGGTTACAACTGGGAACTACAATTATCATACCAAAGTCCTTGCATCACTTCGTGACTGGTATCTCCATATGGGACTCTGATTAGGTAGTGTTACACACTGACTTAGTCCCCTAGGCTTGACAAATGAGTGACCGAAAAACCGCTTGGTCCCAGTGGTTCAAGACGACAGAAACATGCACAACTTCGCATATACAAACCATCCCCTCACCCTCTAGGCAGAAAAGATAGAGCTCAGCCCATTAGCAGGTGGCTCTAGGTCGTCGAGAAGCTGATTTGCCCTCCTCCTCCTCTCCTCAATAACCTTCTCTTCAGCCGCCCACCGGCTTAGATCTTCTTTCTTGCCTTCTCCCCAAAGGCCGCCGAGCCAGCTTGACCTCTTGGACTGGCCGAGAGCGGCCTCCTTCTTAGCAGCCTCCTCCCGCGCCAGCCGCGCGACCATGGCTGACCAGTTCTCTAGCCCTGTAGACAAGCAGTCGCGGCATGTGGTGCGGGCCTCGCGGTCCTTATCCGCAGGGCTGAGCCTGTGCAGCTGCTCCTCGGCGACGTCGACGGCATCGCGCGTCCAGCCAAGCCCCTCCTCTCGACTTGTGGGTTGGGATGCATACATGATCTCTCCCAGGTTCAGGCTCAATCCAGCCTCCTCGCACATCTCTTGAGCATCCCGCACGGGCGGGGAGGTTCCGTCTGGCGGAGGCGGCGGGTATGAGGGGGGTGCAACCCAGGCCGTGAGCACACGCACAAGCTTTGAAGCAAGGAATTCATCCGGATCGGATGGTCTTGGCCGTTTTGAAACCGGGCTTGAGTCCGATGCTAACCCGGGGGTGGGAAGGCTTCGGCGGGCTTTGAGAATGGAGACTAGAATGGGTAGTGCCGATGAAATGTCACCGCTCCTTGCTTTGAATGTCGCGTAGGCCGTCAGGGCCTTGAGAAGGTTTGCCGAGGGCAAGCCAGCTTCTTCGTTGAGAGTCCATGTGCCTCGGTTTATGGGCTCCGCCGGGAGTAATGGTCGCTCCGAGACGGCCTTCTCCACTGCTTCCTCAATAATAATACTCGCTGGCCCTGCTGCGCCTTGAAACTCTAGCCAATTGGCATAGGCGAGTCTGGCTTCCACTTTCTGACGGCTAGTGAAGCCCTCCGTGGAGATTATTCTTAAATATATATCATTGGCGGATTCGTAAGCGACCTCGCAGTCTTCCTCCTTTGGCGCGCCCGTATACCCTACCGGAAGGGGCTTACGGTTGGGGTTCGAGGGTCCAATCACAACGTCTGGTGGAAAGACAATATTCCTTGTCTTATCCGTCACCCACCCGTCCAGATGCTCGGCGGCCTTTGCGTACATCATCATCGACTCGTAGTAGCCCCGCCTCCACTCTTCCGACATGGCGGTTGTGTCTTTTGTCCTGGGTGGGCGATCGGAAGACGCATCCTTCAGAGCCTTACCATCGATATTAGGGTCCTCGAGCCTGTCAATAGCCCCCTTTATCCAGACCATAATAGCTATCCAGTCGCTGACCCGAGCAGGGTCTGTCTGGTCGCGCTCGCAGTGTGCGCCACGGAAGCCCATACGGGTCCGGAAGGTCCATTCGTGGGGTGTCGGATACTGGCGCTCGAGCATCTCTTGGGACACGGCGGCAGCGGCAGCAAATAGGCACCCGGCAGCAATCCATATGTATGACGTGACCTTGATCCCGAGCTTGATTTCATATTTCAGTCGCGCCTTGCGCTCGGTGGTGAGGTAGCGGACTCGTTGAGAAGACCGGCTTGTGGGCACCGAGAGGAAAGGGAGCTGTGGGCGGGTGCGGAGGCCCGAACGGACGACGGTGCTCTTGACGAAAGTGCGGAGCAACTGCGGCTGTGGTGTGCGGACGAGGCCTCGCCGCAGAAGAAAGAGACGGGGGCGCATCGTGAGGGTCGGATTGAGGGGGATTGCCCAAGAGCGCCCTTGCAAAGACTGCGAATCGGGGACAAATGCCTTTAGAGAAATCCCATCAAGGGTGATATTCGTGAGGGAAGCCCCATGCGTATATCAATGGAACAAAAGCTCTAGTTATGAGTAAATTGTCGTGGACGTAATCGCTAGTGGTTATAGAGTGCTGCGGCGACTGATGGGTTGAGCTTTCCTGAGTATCGATGATGATGGGACAAGCTCTTTGGCGCCCCCACCAATACGCACATTCTGTCCAATGAGCCTCCCACTCTTAGTGCAGCGACGCTTAGCGGCTCTGGAAGCTTGGGCCACTGCAACCTGGGCTGGGCATACCACCCTTATTAGGGAGACAGCAATCGCAGAAATGGCCCCTGCTGTGCAACAGTAAGTCAGAAGACGGCTTATTTGTGCAGCTCATATCCATCTCATATCTGCGGGCCATGCAAGTCATCATGTGTGCGATCCCTCCGGCGTTAGAGAGTCCGATTTATCAACCATCCGCGGCGGGATTCTCGATTACCTGCAACATGAAGACGCTTATCGTGCCGCATCGGAACTGGAGCCTCTTATCGTCGGGGGGGGCACAATGCAGCGACTCAGGGGGTCCGGCCAACTGGGCAGCCTCGTTGGCAGACCTGTAGGCAAACAACGGTGAGGATAGGTTGCTTCGACAACCCACCTCAGGTCCATGTGCCACCTTTGAATCATACACCGGCGAGACGTGTGACACGGCACGACGGGGTCGGAGCTCCACGGGATTTGTCGGCATCCGATTTTTTTAATAAAAAAAAATCAGGATTATCTAGAGCCGTGGGAGGAAGAATTCTTTCTTTTTTTTTTTTTTTTTTTTTTTTTTTAAGAGACGCCGTCTGACCTTCAATTTGTCGGTGGCGGTCAAGGGAGTCGTCGATTCAGTTTAACATTGAAATATTTACGGAGTCAAATCAGACGAAGCCAAGGCCCGGCCCGTACCATACCGGGCGGCCGTTACCATGGTCCAGTTTCCGGAGTGGAGCACTCGCCCCATCCCCGGAGTCTCATTATCTGCCGGAGGGCTCTTGGCTCTCGCCGATCTCAGCACCGTAGCACAGCGCACCGCTATCACTGGTGGCTCCGTTTGGCTCGACAGCCTCCTCTTGGCGCCCGGTTTACACTACCAGCAAGCTGCCGATGAGTTGGTGAAGCGGACGGGTGGGACCGTCATCGTCGACGCCGTTGAGGAGAAGCACGACACCACCCTCCTTGCCTTCAGAATCAACAATGCCGCCACGGCAAACTACATCCAGAGGATCGCCAAGCCAGGAGAGACCGTCACCCTCGATGTGGGCTTGATCCCCGTTATGCGAGATCGATTCCGGCTCAGGCGGTCACTGAGCGGGCTGCACGTTACCATATCATGGGCCGAGAACGACATGCTAGACCTGGGATGGGTCTCGCATCTCTTGTACCTCGTCAGCCCAGTATTGACCATTGCTGCTCTGGCCTTTTCAATCTTGCTCCAGGACTGTAAGTGATATTTGCGGACCGAGTTGCCCTCTGCCCCTGGTACAAAAGCTTATAAACTCCTAGGGTGGGTCCTGGCCTCCCTCCTTGCGCTCATGCTCTCACGCCTTCTCAATATCTGGGTGATCAAGCAACGCACTAAACGACACACGCTTGAACCCCCTGGTACCGAACTGGCCTCTCCGCCTACAGACCCAGGCTCGGACCCAAACCCTGCCATTTCCGTGACAGCCTCCGGCGCAGAACACCATCACTTCCGCGACGTAACCGAGTGTCTTGTCTCCCTCGCAGACGGTAGGTCTTGGGTGAAACTCCGAGGCTCGCCAGCCGACCTGCGCGCCATCACGACAGAGGCTTGGCTCCGGAATAAGACGCACGTCGAAGGCTATCTCGAAGCCGCCGCCAAGCTCATTGTCTACCTCGTCGCCGCCGTCTCGGGCAACATGACGCAAGCTGGCGCAATCATCATGATGGCCCTGCTGCTGTCCACCGCGGGACTGCTGGCACTCAGCAACGCCCATGCCAAGTCCCTCAAGGTCAATGGGCGGCTTGCAGCACCCGACGTTCCCGCGAAAGAGGGCAAGACTAGAGGGAAGGATCGTGTCACCGAGGGGAAGCGTGTCCCGTTGATCTCCAACCCGGGTGGGAAGAAACGCGAGGATGACAAGGCTGCTCAAGTGTGGCCCAACAGCAGTGCCGGCGGCGGGTTGAGCGGCGATAGTAACGTCTAGTAGAGGAACGAGCGAACCGACTGGGCCTGGTTATACTATAATTTAAAAATCTAGAGACTTTGTATCACGTTAAAATCAAAAGACCTCCCTGGAGAGCAATTTTACGGAAAGCCCATTATGATGACTCTTGAGAAGGTGTTTCAGGCACAGTGTTGCACGGCAGTTTAGAGGTCGAGGAGGAAGCCGCACCGCCCTTGAATCGGCAAACCGAAAAGCAAGCACTCGCAAGGAAAGGGGTATCAATTCGAGTTCTATCCGCAATCGCTTGACATGAATGGAGTCGTCCCAAAAACGGACTGCTCTTCTCCAGACAAGAAGCTACCAGGTTCATTCGAGGTTTCTAGGTCGTGCAACTCGCCCATCTTTCCAACCTTCGCGCCATTTCGGCTCGGGCGTTATATAAGAAACTACGTCTCACAACAAGACAGCTGTATAGGCCAAATTAGGACCGGCTAGTCTTTGCCTCGACATATCGCTGTAGCGTGTGTTTTTGGAGCGCCTTCTGTTCGTTGATAATCTCCCACAGCTCCTCGTTCTGTTTCCGCAATTCTTGCTCGCCTACGCTCTCTGCGGTGGCGGGCTGTCCAAGGGCCGCTATCGCATTCTCTAGTTCTTCTTGAGGGAACCCTATTGAGTTCAGCAGCAAGTCGAATCTTGTTTGAGGGCCCTGATGGGACTCTAGTTGGGCCGTGAATGTGTAGGCTCGCTCCGCCTGCGAAGGCTTCACAATCGTCACAGTTTTTGTTGTCTTCTCAGCCGGAAATGGTGAGGTAAAGACGAGGTTAGTGACAACGGCATTGAGGTTGGCCAGCTCAACGGGGGTCTTGTTGTCTGCCATATCCCATTTGAGCACTCGACCCTTCGGGTGCCCGGTTAGGAGCACCGTTCCGTCATAACTCAAGCTCAGGCAGGTCGCTGGCCCAACATCGGGCTGGGTAGCACCAAAGGCCGAAGAAACCTGCACTACCGTGGAGGCTTCTTCAGACTGAGGGCCTAAGAGAGGCTTCTCGCCAAAGAGCTCGGGGAAATACAGAGTGCCGTCTTCACAGGCAACGCAGATAGCCCTCGACGACGGGTCGAGAGAGAGACAAAGAGGGAAACTGGGAAACAGCAAGGTCCGCAAAGCATCGCCAGTCTGGTAGTTCCAGATAATGCAAGACTTATCCTTGCTTGCTGAAACACAAAAGTTCGTGTCAATGCTGACACTAGGACTGGCTGATAGAGCGGTGATAGCCGCCCTGTGGTTGGAGAGACTGTGTTCTGGCTCGTGCTCTGTAGCAGCAGGGTCCAGTTCGAGAAGCTGGGGAAGTGACCACACGTGGATATCCGAATCATCGGATCCAGTGATAACGTGATAGGGCGTAGCGACCACGCATGAGACTGCCTGGACGTGGCGGGGAGGAGTCGACACTAGTCGACCAGTGCATGTCTGCCATGATATCAGCAGGGAAGAAGTCTACGTCGCCCGAATATAGATCTCTTACCTCCCACAACATAAGTCGGCCCTCCGTCGTGCCCATAACAAGGACGTCTCCGGCAAGCGTCAGGCATCGAATCCTCTCAGGGAAAGCAACAAAGGCCTCCTGGTTTCCACGCAATCTTGAGTAGACGTGGATATATGCCTTCTCATGTTGCGCGGCGAAGGCGTGCGTCTCGCTGACAGCAAGACAGTTCACTGGGGTAGAACTCTTCTTGAAAGTTGACTTGACGGAGTAAGTAGGGCTGAGTGCGTGGCAGTAGATGCCCACATCCTTCGCTATCGCCGTGTTGGAGCTCAGAGGGGGCCCGCAGATGGCCGAGACAAATTCTTCCGACAACATGGTTGCTTTTTTCTTGCTCCTTGTCTTTGAGTGAGAGTGACAAGTGAGAGTGAGAGTGGGTTTTCCGGACTGGGCTGAGCTGGACCGGCTCACGGGAGAGCGGAAAGGGCCAGACTGAATCTCAAGTGATACCTTTGACGGAAAGCCGTCAGTTCGAGATAACCAAAGGGATGCGGCAGGTCGGGTTCCGGTCTGTGCAATGCAGGTGGTAACACTAGCCGCAGAAGTGACTTTTCTTCTTTTCTGTGCGACACTCCAGCTGCGTGTCAAGTGGGCGAGCAAAATCCTTTTGGGTGGGCGATGCAAAGTATCCAGTTGGATACGCGAGGCTGTCGATCTTGCGCAAGCTGGTTGTCTTTTATTGTGTGCTTGAGATGCCTCGTGGAATGCAACCCGATCTGAAATTTTTTTGTCTGTTGATTTCTCGCAGCTGCCCCCCTTCCCAGCTTTTTGCAGGTTTGACGCCACAGAAGCTCGACCCTTGTGGGGAGTCTGTAGGAGTCGGGGTAGCCAATGGTAGGCGTCTGTGTGTCTCAGCCGCAACAAGTGGGCAATGGCCAGAACCTGGAATCCACAGGCGAGGCTTGCTTGGTCTGGCTCTCGGAAAGCTGCCCGAACAATTCGCTCCAGCTAGACTCCGCGTGGCGATCGACTCAGCTTGCGACCTACCTGTGACAGGCGCCTCGAAGGCGCATCAGGGGCTGCAAGTGCCTCATGAGTGCCTTGCAAGTGCCTTTGCAAATTCACATACCTTGGACGATACAGCGCCATCCCCACCCTTCCCCTCCACAAATTTCTTTTTTGCTCGATGATCACTGCCGTTCTGATCTGCCTCCGCTTCGACGCCTTGCGACCATCGACGAGCAAACATGCATTTCAGACAGTGGCAGACGGTGACAGAGACAGAAGCAACGTTGTCCATGATGCAACAACCTCCGTTCGCCATGAGTGGCCTTGGCGCAGGGAAGAAGGGAATTGTCGGAAGGCCGCATCCTCCAGCTCTTTCAGTCCAGAGCTGCAATGTCTGGATGAACGAGTGTGGTCTGGCTGTCTGAACGGCACGCGGCCTGCCGACAGCATGAACCCCCCGTGGTTTTCTTCCTCTTATCATAATCGGCTTCGGTTGAGGCGCGATCCAACCCCCGTAAGATGGGTGGGCGCTGGGGAGACAGTGCCGGTGCCTAAGGGGGGTCACGTCTGCATCTATCCGCAGTCTGATCTTGCACCAGCCCGGTCGAGGTCGTCATCCATTGGAACGAGGTCTTGGAGCTCTGCCAAATAGCGTTCGCCCGCTGCAGTGCGCCCCTGCATCTTGACGCACAAGAGCCATCCACACAGCTCCTTGTGCCGAACCTCACTCGGCCTGAACGGGTGCGGGAAACCCAAAACAGAGAGTCATCACACATGTATCGACACACATGGACGAAGTACTTGTGCCTGGCGATGCCTCTCGTGCGTCGACTAAATATCGTGGCGGTGGTGTACCTGGCCATTAGCCAACTGTACCTAACGATTGCCGCCGTGTAGCTCCTCGCTCATCCACCACCCTCATATCTGGTTGTCTCCGGCATCTTTGCTGCTGTCTTGACTTGATACCCTGTTCCTTTGCCTGCACCTGCCTGCTCGTCCTTGGCCTGAACGCAGGAACGCGACTTCAGCAATGTCTCGTGCGGCCGCTCTCCCTCTCGTCTCTACAGCTCTGACAGCGTCAAGTACCACAACATAAAGTGCATTGCCGAACTCGACCATGCCCCCACCGCTGTGTCTCTCACCCCGATGAAAGAGGCAAAGCGCTCGATATTCTCCGTCCGGCCCCTCGTGTTGCAAGTCGCTGGACTATGACAAGCCCCCGTCATGGACCAGGAGCAAAGTAATAAACCACAGACGCCCTCGCCCATACTATCCAGCTTCGATGCCAGAACCCGGTTGCACAGTTACACTGATTCCTATTTCCTACATATTGTACAAGACAAACCCTGAGAGGTGCAGTCTCAAGCGATCTGCACAGGGATCTGCCCCACGGCGATCCGTATCCAGCATGAGAAGGCTCATACCCCTGATATTATCCACGTCTACCACGTCTACTCCGTCAACCTCGCAGCTGTCTTCAACTGGAAGGGTAAAAATGGACGTCGAGGAGCCCACCATGGACTGCAACCTGCCCGAATTGCTAGTCCGGGATCTCGAGGTCTCCAAGTCCGTATTCACTTCCAAATCCATGACGGCTGGCTACCCATCTCTGGGCTTTGCGACCTCCAACACTGTCGAGAACTCCACATTCCAAAAACAGAAAATTCCTCGACGTCCGGTACCTGTGTGCCAGTCCCCTACGATCAAGCCACGTCCACTCTCGCTCATTGTGGGCAGTAATCGGACTTCGTCTGTTTCTGCATCGTACCATCATGATGAGGAAGAGCTCACGTGTCAGGCTGGATTGTCGGATTCAGCAAGTGATGCAGCATCGTCGGTGGGGATGGAACCACCTTGCGTTCGAACGAGAGAGCAGTCGTTCACCACAGCGGCCACGTCAGTATCCGGCCGTTGTTCTTCAATCATCTCTCAGAAACCTATATCACCCTGCACCATGGCTTCCTCCCGAATGGGTCGAGGTGAGGGAACCTGGTTCGACACCGAGGCTGATGTTGACACCAGCCTCGATCACCTACCACGCACTGAGCCCGGGAGCAGCGAAAGGGTAGAAAGAGGTAGCCTTCCCCCACGCCCTCGATCTGCCATGGGACTTGGTGCTTCTAATGTGACGGACATTTCCCCACGGCCTTCTGGCGCAAATCCCAGACCTTCCACGGCTGTCACATCCATGCACACCCCTACCCAAGTTCCCTCCGCTGAGCGACCGGACATGTCCTCAATCCAGGGCAACATGGAGAGCCTGAGACCTCGAATCATCGACATACAGCCACCAGTTGCCGTCCCCAAGCGAAAATCTTCGCTGAAGAGAACCCACCGACACTTGGTCTCGACGTCTGCTGAGATAGACTCCCAACAGCCCAACGGGAACAATGCGCCCAACAGATCCGAGGAAGATGAGACTGACTATGACGAGCCCAATTTCACGCCGCCTTCGACGATTCCCGTGTTGGCAACAGCGTGTGGGAGAACAGTCATCGATGCCTCTTGGCCCCCCTCCCTCGGCCGAGATCTTGCGCCTCGTCGTGTTCCCGTATCAGCACCTCCCCAAGCAGGCGCCCCCGAGATAGCTTTCCCTGTGGATCATGAGTTAGAGGAGACACGCCCGCACCACCATCCCTATCCAACCCCCCCGAGCGCAGTCGAAAACCGTCGCTTACTGACTTGGGCGCCCGCGACGTGAACGCACGAGTCTTCCCATCACGAACATCGAGTATTGCGTCCAGCATATCAGCCCCAGGCGTTCCGCTGCCCCCGGAGGTAGTTGACACACTCCGCATATCAATCTCCTGCTTTCCAGAGACGATGCTCCTATCATCATGCCTGTCTGTTGAGACGATTCGGATATATTCTAAAAAGCTCAAGCATCGTGTCAACCCGATCAATCAGCTGAGTGAGGACAGTCATTCGCTGTTTTCAGCTTCAACCTCGATTACAAAGCCGGCGGGTCGCTGGAACCTTCCGAGGCTCATCCAGTCCCGACGAGTGAAGAAGTCAAACCGGTCCATGAAATCAGCAGCGGCTGACCTTCAGGCCGCGGCCTCGACGCCCGTCACTCCAAACTGGGCGCCCATCAAGAACATATTTCCAGCGGGCTCAGATTATCTTTGTGACGCATTGTATGCACACCTTGTTGCGTACAACTACGTCAGTCTGTTTTGTCCTCAGCCGCTTGTTCTGCCGATGCGTTCCCTTCCTAGCTCGGGCGTGTACGACTCAAGCGAGGGGTCCCACAGGATTCCCAAGAAAGCAGCGAGTGTGTTGGGACTGCAGGAAAGAGCGGATGCGGACGGCGAGACCGATGGCGAAATCATGGCACTCGGACGATCCAGTTCTCTTGTAATGTGCAATAACAGTGGAGGCGATATGTCGACGCTGCGCAATGTACAGGCCGGACTGGGACGGTGCATCGCGATGCTCGTCACAACCCTGAAGACGACGACAGAGCAAACGGGGCTGGAACCGATGCTGATGCGGTCGAGGGAGCCGAAGACGATCGACCCACTTCTGATGCGGTCGCTTTGCGAGGTCGTTCGCTGCTCTGAAGAGATAGTGGCCTACTAAGAGCGATTTCAGAAGCTGGTCCCCGCAACTGTGAGGGAGAATGATACCTTGTATTATCTTATTGACGAAGCGGCATAGAGCTATATGACTACGGAGCAAACGGAATGTCGTTTTTCTCCACTTTTAACGACTGCATTGGGTACATTAGGCACATTAGGTACATTGGGTATTCTAACGACTCTTATCAACGTCTCTATCTCGTATTTATTTTTATTTGGGTTGCGGTATCGGCAGCGGCCGGCCGTCGTTGGCAATACCCTCTTGCAAGTATTTTAGTGGGCTTGGGACATGGATGAGCGAGGATGTTACCCACACAAACGATGGTATACTTGGCCTTTTTGAGTTCCTGGCTGGCCTCTAGTTATATCTCCAAGGCATTAGTGTTTGCCTGTTAGTGCTAGCAGTTCGAGCCTAGTAACAGTCTACTGTTCGGTTTTTATGACTGAGCTCCGCCTGTCCACTCCTTCCCGTCTCATGTGTTTTGTAGTTCGGGCTGGTCCGGACGGGAGGTGGAATAGGTGGTGGAGAGGGTGGAGGACACCAAGTTAAAGTCAGCGCTGGGCAATTGGTCAATTTAGCTGGAGCACACCCACCCGACGGCGACTCCACTTTTTATCTTCCGCACCTCGTCGGAGCCAAGAAAGTCTCTCCCCTTACCCATATTGCCCTGGCACTCGACCGCAGAACCACAACCACACTCCACACTTGCCGGATCCGCCCCCCAGCGGCGCCGCCAGTTAACAACCGAAAGCCATCGGAGCACAGGATCAAGACTAATGACGGGAGCTCTACCTGCCCGCTGTGTTCCATCTCTCTGCTCGACCCCCGCTTCCACTCGGCCAGGTCTCGTCTCATTCTCCATCTAAGCAGCAGACGTGTGTGGAATTCGCCATTTCGCCCTACCTTAGTTTGGTCCGGAGAAGGTGGTGGGCACTTGCACGCACCGGCGAGACTACCCGAGGCAGACATGGAGGCCAAGGAAACACAGCAGGCCACCGCACGCCCGCGCATTACCAATGCCTGCGAGGCATGTCGGTCCGCGAAGGTGAAGTGCCAGGCCAGCAACCAACTGGGTATCTGCAAGAGGTAGACACCCACACCCCCCCCCCCCCCCCCCCTCCCCCCCTTGTCCCGCGCCTCCCTATTTGCATCCTCTTCGTGCTCCACACCCTCCACTGCTGACCTGTCGCCTCGCCTGCTTTTGTTGTCTTCAGATGTCTTGATTCCAAGAGAGAATGCATCTTCAAGACGGGACCGCGAACTAGACGGCCCAGACAATCCAAACGGTACGTGTGATACCTCACTATTTGCCTGCCTCCCTGTATTACCTGCCCAACCACCCAATAATCATTCAACTCTGTGATTCGACCTCGATCTTCCCTTATTTAATCACTGGCCCCTCTAACCATGGGTGAACCAACGTCAAGGCCCGATTCCACCACTCCCATCAACCCCCTTCCACCCCCGGCTGGCCCCTCTAAGACTTTCACTATCGACATCCCAATGCCAGTCGACGATGACGTGGCCGACAGCTTCGAGGGGCTGCGGCTTCACCACGAAGGCTTCATCAACGACCTAACCCCGGATGTTGAAGAAGGTGACGAAGAGCACGACTATGACGACTATGACTACGAAATGGCCGATTCCCCATGGCTAGCGACGGGCGGCGCCGCGCCGCGGACCTCATCCAACGCCGGCTCTGTAGTCTCCCATGCCTCCTCCCTGCCCGTCGGCGCCTCAGCACTCTCCACCCCGCCGAGTTCCGTCGCCGCCGCCAGCCGAGTTGGCGGCTCCGGGGCGGGTGCTAACCATGCCATGGGGACGACCAAGTCCAAGACCACAGCCGCCGCTCTCGGCTTGCGTCCACAGTTCAACCTAGACTCGGCCTCGGCATTACTCGCTACCTTTCGCGAGGTTATGGTCGCTCATTTCCCCTGCATCGTTCTTGACGATGGCGAGGCGAGTACCGTGGCTAGCATGGCTAAAGAACGGCCATTTGTCCTGTTGGCAATCCTAGCCGCTGCGAGCAGCAGCCGGACGCTGCAGGGGCACTCGTTGTACGATGAGGAGTTCAGGAAGATTCTCGGGCTTAAGTTCGTAGCGGGCGGGGAGAGAAGTCTGGAGCTATTGCAGGGCTTGGTGGTCTATGTTGCCTGGTGAGTTCTAACTCCTGTCCACGCCACGGTTCTTTTGCTTTGTTTTCCCGTTGGGAGGGATTTGTACTCTTTTTTTTTTTTTTTTTTTTTCGGCGTAGAGGCGGTTGAGGAAGGATCTAGGTAGGGACGGCTAGGTTTTTACTGCAAGCCCATCGTCAATAGCCCGCAAACGTGGCTGGTCTAGTCTGCTGGGTCTTCCTCTGCGCTCAGAGGGTCGGATTCTCTTGCCATTCCCTCTCTCCTTGGTTATTATTATTTTGCTCGGGGGGTCTAGGAAAAGGGGAAAGTCATCATGTGTCAGCACACTAATCTTCACAGGTACCCCTTCCATCTCAGACCTAAGAACAAGCAGGCATTCCAGTAAGTTATTGATATTTGATACGGGGCCCATCTGATACTGCAGTCTTGTCCTCGGTATTAATTCTTCATTGTCAAGGTATATTCGCATGGCGGCCGAGATTTTAGATGACTTCGACAGTGATCAGGATTTCAGTACAGAAGGCCAAGACGAAACCCTGACTCCGGAGCGTCTTGATCAGATCAGAACTTATCTAGCGACGTACTACCTGGGATCTCAGTAAGTGGCTCGTATTCTAGTAGAAACACTGGAGTCGGTGAAATATCACTCACGTGCTATCCCGTAGCATTGCAACATCTTGGAATCGTACACCAGCACTCCCGTATAGCGACTACACGGCGAAATGCTGTGATATACTCCACAAGCACAGCAATCTCAAAGGGGACAGTATCCTGGTTTGGAAGGTGCGTCTCCAACGCCTGGTCGAAGAGACGCACGAGACGCGGAAGCTTCGTAGAGGGCACCCACAGACAGAGTATCAGACCGAGCTCATCCTCAAGGGCATTGAGTCGCAGTGCGCAGAATGGGAGACAAGAATGGCCCCCGAGGTAGCGAACAGCCGTACGGCCCCCCCTTCCCCTCCTTCCGGCCAAGTTTGACAAACCACCACTGACAAATTCTCTAGCCGCCATCAAGGTTGCCGTCTTCTTCACTCGCATATTCATCATTGGCGCACCATTACTCAAACTCCCCTCAGCTCGACCAATTAACAACGACCCGTCTACGTGGCGACCTACCCCACAGCGGCTGCTGTCAGTGGTCCCATGGCTGCACGCTCTATTCGACTACTGCCTGACTCTGACCTCGACCGAGATCAACGCATTTGTGGGGACCGACTGGGGGGGCCTGATTCTAGGCGTCATCCTTGGCTACCGCATGTCGTTCCCACTGACCGCTTGCCCCGAGTGGGACGACAGCGAAGCCCGCCGCCACGTCCGCTTCGGCGAGTACATCGACCGCCTGTGTCGGCTTGGCGACGACTCAGATGGTGATGATATCCGCTCTAACCTCACGCCCGCGAGCAGCCAGAAGAGCATGGATATCCTCAGCGCGAGCAAAGTTGTCCTCGGCGTCGTGAGGACGAAATACAAGAGACGTGTTGCGAAGCTGGAGAAGCCGCCGCCACCGCCACCCCAACCCCAACCCCAGCCTTCAACTCAACCGCAACAGCTAGGAACAGCGCAGGCCACGTGGGGGATGCCGCCCCATCCAGGCCTGGACATATCCCGAGAGCCGGGCCCTGGCTGTCCCATGTTGGACGGAAGCCTAGAGTCGTATTATCCGTTTTGGGACGAGACTTTTGCTACGAACCACCTCGGAGATCAGCCCGCTTCTGGGCAAGGAGGAAGAGTAACGGGGGCCGGTAAGGGGCCGGGTGCAGTGGGCACTGGTGTCGTCGAAGGTGGGGCTGGTGATCAACAGGAGCCGGTGGTATTCAACGATCTTTGGGCGACCATGACAATGGGTTGGACGCAGGACGATATCAATTTTGAGGGACTTTAGTTGGATATGAGCAATACGAGGGAAGGAAGTTGATGTTGTCCAGTTGGTATATATACTCTTAGTCAGCATTTTTTGTGGTGCCTGGACTGTGTGCTGGGGGTGGCTGTGAGGCAAGGAAGGGGCCGAGATCTGTGTTACGATAGGAGACGGACGGTGGTCAGCAAAAGAGGAGTACATTCATGGGGGCTTGCGGATGACTGGCATTATTGCAGTATGGGGAAACGTTTCTACTCCCGACCTGATGCCTACTAGTACCATAATTTGAATGCCACTCAGCTCAAGTGATGGAACCCATCCTTGCTTACCCATCTAATTATCTCCGACCCCTCACACATTATATGATTGTAAACCTAAGGCTCAAAGTATGTAGCAAGGCTCTGGAAGGGGTATCGTAAGTTGTATTATCCCAATCTTTCTCATAATTCTTGTTGCTTCTCGTTTGGGAAAATTATCTATCAAAAAAGCGCCAGCACACACCCACACACCCACACATGTCCACACACTATCGCCGACCATTTGGACTTGGTTGGCTATCTCCCCCTGCTGCAGCCCATGATGCGCGCGATACCAAGTTTTGCTCTGGGTGCCTTGCCCATCTGTTTAATCTAGCAGGCGACGATCGCTACAGTGGACGAACAACAGCCAAGGGGGAAAGCGAAGCGAAGAGGCTCTGAAGGGCATGTGATCCAGCCCTCACGCAAGTCATCAGATGGGGCTCGATGCTGGTTGGGCCGAGATAGAGAATACAGTGGACACACACATACGCGGCGTCCGGCGCAAATGGGCGGCCGTCTTTTTCTTGCGTGTTTTGTGATTTTGCACAGCCCCCCTCTAATGGACATGGGGAGAGGAAAAGCAGCTACTGATAACCGAATGTTGGAACGGTTTTCCCGTGCCGCTGATTGGCTGGAATATTTCCCCCCATTCTCGCTCAACCTTGCTCGGCTGGTGCTTGGATCTGCAGAAGCTTTTCTCGCTGGCCTGTGGTGGTCAATGCTTCAGGTTGGCCAGGATGTCGAGAGTCGAAGGCTGGCTGGGCTCCCCATCGACTTGCCCCACCCCCAAGGTCGTTACTCGCACACCTGAGGTGCTCCTGCCTTTCGGAAAGGTCACGGCCAACTGGAAGAGCATGGATGGCACGATGGGTGGGCTTTGGGCAGAAGGCGCTGATTACCGAGTACCTGCGATGGGAGTGTACATAAGCATGGTTATTATCTACACATGTGAGGAACAGGCGAGTCTGGCCCTTTGGCTTTGCTGACCCCCTCTTTTCCAACCCGCAAACCCTGTCACATTCCTCCTACGGCCCCATCGAAGCGCGAAGGAAGCGGTACCCGCCGCCGACCCCTCTCTGAGGTCGCAACATTTTGACGCGTCGTCACTCTACTGATAACCGAATCTCTTGAGCACCTTGTGCAACGACGGTTGCTCGGGGGATATATAATTAGGATCATGATCCGCGGCAGTTTGGCTAGGCGAGAATCGCATCCGGAAGAATCGCCGTTTCGCACTTGGCACATCATGTACGCGGCGCATCTGCAGTATCGACTCGAGCAAGAAGCGGTGCTGGCGGTGATTCGCCCTATCCTGCATACGGTAGGGCTGCCGTTCCTATCGTCGCTCAACATCGAGCTGCCTCGGGAACAAATCCGGACGAATATCAAGTCACCAGGCTCGAGGGGTGTGGCATTGCTCCTTCTTGCCTTCCAGGGATGTCCTGCCCAGCGATTCGAACGGCTATGCAGGCTGCGAAAAGCCGGGGACACCAAAAAGATGCGCTTGTTAGAGTTCGTGTGTGGAGTGGTGATAAGTGGAGGGATGGAAACATTGGGGTAGCTTGTTTGATCCATCTTCCACATTCGCCCACTTTCTCACCTGCGTCTGTGCCCTCTTGCCTTCCCGCCCATTTATGCTCCACCACACCATTCCCTACGTCGCCCACTTTACTTGCTCACCAAAGCTTGAGAGGGCCTTCGGTTTGCGACGGAGCCCGTTGCTTAGCGGGGATAGTTAGTTCCCGTGTTTTGTCACGAGCAAATAAATGGCTTTCGCAACTGTAGTCGTTGTCGTCGTCGTCTTCCTTGTCGTCCCGCCTTTGCCCCCCGAAACAGCTGCACATGACTGGCGCCGATCTTTCAGGGAACTATCGGAAATATTCAGGTGGTACGGGAGAACATACATACCTATCTGCCGCAGAAAACGGAGCTACGGGAAAAGTGTGGGTTCCTTGGATTGAACCATATGGGCGTGGTTCTCGTCGCATCTTGTTGCACCTCGTCGCACATCATTGAAAAGAGCCTCAGTAAGCCGGGTATGTACGCAGTACTAAGGTATTTCGAACTCGGATAGTGGTTTGCGGGAACAGGACAGTGGTGGTGGTGGTGGAATCGGCACAGCGAGCGGAGATCTTGATCTATCGAGACCTTATGTAGGTAAATTTTCCCTCCGGCACCCATTAGACTGAATCCTATTGCCCATGAGCGCCATGACTTACTACCCTACCGAAGAGTGACTGAACGTTCGAGACCAGTCCCATGTTCCCTGCAGGCACATCGTTGTTTCAGTGCAAACGGATTGTCGGGCCCGGGGTGCTGCTTCAATAGATATCGGGTGGGCAAATCGGTCCATTGATGGCTGTGAGCCGAGGTGGCGATGCGATGCGGCAACAGTCAGCGCCAAAGACCCGCCTGTCGTTCCGAGATCGAGGAAGACGCGGCTATGAAGGCAAACGCCTTGGAAGTAATGGTCACTTGCACGTCGGGGTTAAAATCCTATATCAACGTTTGAGAGGTTGTCCTTCTGCCCTTCAAGCCCGGGTGTCTTTCGTCTGGTTGCTTGCAACTCAGACTATCTACAGCTGCGTTATTCGTGGGCGAATGGTAATGCCACTTGGCAGTGTTCTAAAATTATTCAGAGACCATCTGAAGCCTGGGTAGGCAGCTGCTATCTGAGAAAGCACCTGTGAAAAAGGCGGGTCTGCCAAGTCATCAGAATTGTTTGTTTGGTGGTCAGTCCAATCCGCCAACAGGCTTCTATGCCGGGGAGATGTGGTCAGCAAGATGGTGGGTTCCTGTTCGTCGTCAAAGGTGAATGCGGACAGGGATGTTGGAGCAAAAGTGAGCTAGAATAAGCAAGGGACACCTAGCAAGAAATATATGAATGTTGATAAGAAGTCTTTTTTGTGTGCGGATATTAGTCAGGAACTTAAGACTTCTTTGCCGGACCCATGATTATTCGTAAAAAAAAAAAAAAGAAAAAAGAAACCAAGCTGGTATTTGCAAGATGCGAGTCATCATCAGTTAGCGCAGTTGCAATTGGCATCCGTGTCGCACGCGTCTCCAGGCAAGATTGGTGGAGTGTTGCTTCGTGATGCACAGAGGGGCTAGAGAGTAGCGCGTACGACGATGCCGTGTAAAGTGGCACATAGAGGCCAGCAGGGGAGTCCTGGTCTTCTTGGCATGCCATGGCTGGGATTTTGGCCAATCCGACCCAGGGCTGTTGAGCTCCAGTTGGGCCCAAGAAGGCTCAACCCAGCGTGTTTCAGGGCACTGCATCCGGAACCCACCCACCTTCTCACTTCTCCCACCAGACTCGACGTGCAAGTATTGCCAGGTCTTGTAGCAGTGGTGCTGCGAGTGTGCATGCCAAAGGGGGCACAACCGGAGCACGACAGACAAGAAGGCTCCGACCGATTAATCCCGCCGCTCAATTAACCCCAAGCCAGCAGGGGGGAAAGCCTCCATCCTCGTTGGCTGCTCGCTGATGGCCCTTCCAAACTTTCCCATTTTGGGTGGTGCTTGGGATCGTGAGTGAGAGCGACGGCAGGCAAATCAGCGTCGGCGAGCAATCAAAATCTACTCTGAAATCGGAGATCCCTGTCTGGTGTGGGTGCGTGCAAACCTCGATTGATAGAGAAGAGCTGGCGAATGACGGATGACGGATGTGACGCGACCGGCCCTAAGCTAGGGGTATTAAGATTCCATTATCACACGGGTTCATTCCCAAAATACATGTTGCTTTGGTTCTCAAGAAACGTGCTCCCTTGGCGGGTGGGTGAGAGGGCGGGAGACGGAACACTCGGGCGCACTCGAGTTGAAGCTGTTGAGGACACAGATGTTCCGAAGAAAAAAGAAAGATACCCCGGCACTGTTTGTGCCCGCAAGTTTGACCGTCGTTTCAATCTTGCAGGCTGGGTTGTGTTCCATCCCTGATTCGAAATCAGACCCGACATGAGACGTTTTGTGGTCGGCCATGCTCATCAAACCTCATGATTACGAGTCTCGATCCCGCGGTCGACTGCAATTTTTTCAACACAGCTCGGGCCGGACGGCGCTGCTGGAACGGGTCGGATTTTTATGCTAGTGATGCCGATAATGCATCCGTGCGCGATAGGATTTATCTCCAAGCAACCCTCCTGGTGAACGTGGGGCTGGATAGCTCGCACTCAGACTCTGCTGGGGCGGCTATGTTCTTGGGCACCTGTGGTCAGAGGAGGACATGGGAAGCGGGCTGCAAGGCGCCATTCTTGGGGCTGGAAACATCACTGCCGTCAGCGGTTTCAAGAAAAAATAAGAGCAGGAAGTTGGGCCTAGGTCAGGTTGGCTGGTCTTGTATCGCTCCACGACAGACAACCGGATGATTATCCACGTAGCAGCATGGTCGGCGACAGTGGGAGGATTCCGAAGCACACAGCTACCGAGTTGTCTTGTTACTGGTGCGGCTCAGCTTGACCGCGACTTTGAGCATCGCAGCGACATGATGCAGATTGGACCGAGCGGTTGAGCAACGTAAGTCACCTGTGCCGAATGTCCTGTCGATACTGCTGTGCACTAGTCGCGATAGCTGGGCTATGGATTGGATATGTGAGTAAGCATGCCTCTAAGCCGCCCCCTTGGACGGCCTTGCAGACATGACGAGGAGCAACATTTTCGGTGATTGGAGAAGCTCGAGATGTTGTCATGGACGGACAGATCTAGAATTGCGAATTGCTTGACCGCGGGAAGGTAGTGGAGCACAACGGCGCTAAAACAGGCCCGCATCTGCTCTGGGTTGCCGAGACCGAGGGGCCCGGCCAGTCTCCATTTCATGCTCTAGCAAGGAAGATCCATCCATCTTCTCCATTGCTTGGCGGAAGTCTCATTCGCTGTGTCGCCCTACCACACAGTATGTGAAGGTAGGTGGCTGGCCGCCCACTGTCCGCCCATCGCTCGGCTCGATCCTTCCATTCACATCTGAATGTCTCGCCCGGCCTATCTTGCAGCTTTGCAAGCCGCCTCGACAGCACAAGGCACTCCTCACACCCACACCCACTAATCAGTCCCACTCATTGTCTGCAAATCAATGAACGCGCAAGTACGCAATGAGGGCAGAACGTCAAGGCCTTCTTGTTCAAGTCGCAAACCAGGTAGGCACAAGTCCTTGCTGTCTTGGCAGTTTCTGCCGATTAGGGCGCTTGACTCGCGCTCAAACGACCCCACGCTGCCACAGCTCGGCAAACCTAGCTTGTCTTCGCCTCACACCGAATTGCAAGCTCCGTTCCCATGCCTGTGGGGCATGAATGCGGGACTACTGCGGTAGCGGCGTTGGGGGTCACGTTTTGTTTGCAAAGAGAGTGGCCCAGGGTAGAAGTCTCTGGAAAGGATCTGGGCGGGTGCGGCACGGCCGAGTTTGCATGATAAAAGCTTCATACTCTGGGAAAACGCTGAGGCTGCACTACGGATCCCATGGATGGTATTCCAGAGCCGACACAGGTGGCCGAGAAGCAACTCTATCCCAAAAACAGGTCATCTCAGATGTTCATATGTGCGCTGGAGACGTAAAGGAGGGGGGAAGGCAAGTACCTCAGAGCTTCGCAGTATCAGCCCGCAGCTAATAAGCGCACTCGTGCAAGTCCCTTCGCCCTGTCTCGATTCTCCCAGGCACCCTTGGCATCTCTATGGAGAGGGGCACCCCTCCTCCCCAAGGCTGGTTCCCAACACCCGCATTCACCGGTCTTCATATCTAAGCTTCATCGAACCCTCCATCTTCTTTTCTCCCGCATTCTGGGGCGAAACCTACTGTGACAACACATCTCCTCTCGGCCGGGACCCCAACCATGGCTCAGATATTTACTGTCGTATCTGATCATTACCTCGGACATTCGAGTGGACTTTTGGGGCGCCGAAAGCCGTATCCTCCAGCTTGACCAGGAGATGTGCCGCATCACCATCTTATCTTTTTTTCCCGCCCCCTTCCGCTCCACTCCACGAGAGGTGGGATTGTGGCTTTTTTTACGCCGCCTCACTGGCTGTTTGCGATCTCGAGGGGACGGTGCTTGAATGCACGTTGCAGACTCGGTCCAGGATCCAAAAGCTGTTCCCAAACTGCCCACCCCCCGTCTGCCCACCTCGGGTGCTTGAGATTCCACCACCCTTCGCGAGGTGTTCTCTCTCCTCCCCCTATTGACCGTGACAGACGCTGACCGGGAGATATGCCGGGAGGCAGCTCACCGTTGTTGCCAAGGGTCTCTGCTTCTGGTTGGCGCTTGTGCCGTCTTCCCGACGCTTCAGTCGGCTAGTGGACAGCAATTGACGAGTACATCACATCGTCTCTCGCCCTCTCACCCTCTCACCAGGCACGGCCGATATGGTTTGGCGGTTCTCCGTATCCCTCGGCCAGTTTCGTTTCGCTTCCGCCCCGAAGAAAAAATAGAGCACATGTATGCTCGTATCTCATGCCTATGCCCGCCCCAATGATGGTGGCGTCCACCGCGATGGGAGCCCCACGATGATTCCTCAGGCCACAGAAGACAAAGAGACGGGCTAGCCTTGGCAGTCAGCCTTTCAACCCTTCGAGTCTTGTATCGCGAATGGGCGATTAACATACGCACCTCCTCAATGGAGGACAAATCCGCTCTCGACAGAAGCAAAGGGGGAAGAATGCAAGACATCGCTATGCAGCGCGACAAGGCCGCCGGCGTGTTCGAGAGGGTGGGAGCCTGGGACCCCTTGTGGTTGCACACCTCCATCCATTGTCATCACCTCTAGCGCCCGGTCAAGCGTCGTTTAGGTTTGATCCTTCAAGGGCTGCCCCAGTGCGTGTGGGGAGACGCCATCGGTCTCCGTCCAGCAGTGGGACGTCGGTACAGGGTGGTACTCTCTTTCCGACTCGGTAGGGTGCCGTTTCACACAGTGCGCGAAGGCCTGGGAACTGCCTAGGTATACGATGGGGCGCAAACCGCCTGGCGAGCAAACAAAGACGGTGGGTTGTGGGGGTTGCTGTAGTGTAGTTTGGCTGTAGCGGGTGTTATTCGGGGTCGTCAGCCAAAAAGGGAACAGCGCTCTTGCAGTCGCTGCAGGTCGTGCCCCTTGATGTGAAAACTACACCCTAGTAGTCGCATACATCACCCTCCCGCCCGTCCTAGCATCCAGCAGCATTCCTGGGACCCCTAGGTGTGCCTGTGTGAGGCCGGTTGCTCCTTTTCTCCCGTGGCTGCCCTGCCATGATGAGCCCACTCACACGCTGCTTCTATCATACTACTACCTCACATACATGCAGCCAGCTGGTTCAACGGAATAATCACCAGATGCTGCCAAAGACACCGCACACATGCGACACGATCAATGGAAGATTCAAGGCTGGCCCTGCTTGCTCCGTTCGGAATACAGCTGGTCACGGGGTATTCCGTTTCCCACTTTGGGGCCGAATACCTTGTACGGACAGCAGACACCAATCAGCCAAGGTGAGGATGGTCGAGGTGGTGAGTGCTAGTGCGGGTCAACGCCCAAGAATCGTGCTGTGCCTTGTATGCAATCGGGCCACACCACGCATCAATTAAATCGATAATAATCGATAATAAATGACCGAACCAACTCAGCGAGCACCGGCGCTGGTTGTAGAAGAGGTCTGCGTGCCAGCGTTTTCCATCTATCAGCCGATTGAGAGGGAATGGGTCTGCCTAGAGTCGACGATTTTTTTCCCATTCGTCGCATGTCTGAGTGAGCAACTCCCAACCCAAGCCACGACGCCTCCACCAGGGCCCGGGAGAGAAGAAAGGTTGCTTGCTGCTGCTTGCAGTGGGTTGGCCAGTAGGTTGGTGGGCTGGCCGCGGTGCCACCCGAGGCCGCGCTCTCGCATGTATCGCCAGGTTCCAGTGGCCCCAACGTTCGTCCCTCATCGTCGCCCCCCCCCCCCCCCCCCCCTCCACACAACGCTGCCCTATCGCATGTGCGGCAGCATTGGTGCGCACAGGACAGCACAAGACAGGATCCAAGCTTAGCCGACCGAATTTTAGGTGCTTTCCCCTATCAGGCCCACCAATAAGTCCTAATCTATCTGCACCGTCGCGGTACTTGGGCCGGGACGCACACTCGACAACGCGGTACTGTACACTCGACTACATGGGGGATGACAGTCGTGCGCCTCGCTAGACCCAACGGTACTTGTATAACCTGGGAAGCTTCCCATTGAATGGCGCGCTGAGCCGTTCGCTCCTTTTCCAAAACCCCGTCCCAGTCCCAAATCCCACTTTGCGACAGCTCGTCCTGCACAAAGCCCCCCCCATCCCACACCAAACTCTTTCTCCAACCCCAACTTTTTTTCCCCCAGTCGTTTCTTGTTGCGCTTCTGTAATCCGTACCTGCGCTGCATTCGCTCCTCCTCCACCCGCCATCATATTGCGCGCGCCCCGAGCCCCCTCGCCGTCGTCATCACTGACTTCTAGTTTGCATTTTTCGGGTCGCGTCTCGGCCAAGCGAAAAGGCAAGGAGTTCAAAAACCCACAGATAATTGACCCAACACCCCAGAAGCCGCGGACGACGCACTGGGCCTACTGGAAACACGCCCACCCACAACACACAGTAAAGACCCGCTGCTGTTCTCGCCCACTGTACCACTGTATTTTCCATTTCCCTGTGTGCGTACCTGACAGCCATCACAACTCCACCCGCCAGTCGCTGCTGCACCAAACCGTGTTCCCACTCGTCCCATTCCTCCATTCGATCAGCGCGATCGTCACCTCTCGAGCCTCGACCATAGGGCAACGCTGCATGTATCGCGAGGCATGATCGGGGATCAGAACCCAGCGGGCGCATCCTCAGGCGCGCCAGCCAACAACTCTTTTGGCTCTCTGACATCGAGTCGCGCAAGTCCGTTTCCAACATCCTCCTCTGCAGCAAAGAGCGCAATGGCTGGCCAATCCTTCTTGCCCGCGGCCCAGTCCTTCCGGCCGAACGGGGCCTCTCAGTCGGCATATCCACTCTCAATTGCGCCTCCTATCAATCCATTTGACCGCGATGCGACCAAGTCCCTGAGCACCCCGTTCTCTGCGACCGCCGCCACTGCCTCCCTATCGTCGGCATTGATCCGAAACCTGCCTGCGAATACCTCGGAGGATTCAATCCGCCTGATGATGGTCTTCTCCAAGGACCTCGTCGGTGTAGAGGTCCTCTCGGTTGATCAATCTGAGGATCCTAGCACCCGATCGGCTATTCTCAAGTTCAAGTCGCCCGCCGGCGCGCAAGAGGTCAAGAACATGCTCGATGGCAAGTCTGTTTCCGCGAATGCCGCTGAGCTGATTGTCGAAATCTTGGGCTCCAGCCCTGCCGGCTTGGGCAAAAGATACCCGATCGACACCAACGTCTCAAATGGCGCGTCGACGGCCACCTCCTCCTCTGCCGCCTCGTCTGCCACCTCCTCCTCGAGGCAGGTCACGAGGTTCAACGGCACATACCAAAATCTCGACAAGATCACACCGCCTCTGAACGGGGTATACGGCTCTGGGGACTTGACCAGCCCCGAACCGAACGTGCACTACCAGAACATATTTTCGCCGCAGTCGCCCATTGGGAACCATCTCACCGACAGAAATCGGATATCAGGAAAATCGCTGATAAAGAATGACGCACCAGACGACGATGATACCGGAGAGTTGCTGAAGGATCCCGTCGGGTATGCTGAAAACGGACTCCAGCGCCGGCAAACTGCACCACATATTCCTCCTAGCGGCCGGATGGCGAGCCTCAGCTTGAATACGACCCCGGCGAGCGGCCACGCGCCAATACCTCACTATGGTCATCCCGGCATGGCGGGCCTCTCAAGCATGGCCAATACCATGTCTCCGACGGTAATGAGCGGCGTTTCCGGGCCGGCTCTAGGTTTTGGCCAGCAGCAGCAGCAACAGCAGCAGCAGCAGCAGCAGCAGCAGCAGCCCTACCGAGGGCATAACTTCCCTCCTGCTAACCCAGCTGATCAAAACCCACCATGCAACACCCTCTATGTCGGTAATCTGCCCATCGACACCTCGGAAGAGGAGCTCAAGGCTATGTTCTCCAAGCAGCGTGGATACAAGCGGCTTTGTTTTCGAACCAAGCAAAATGGCCCCATGTGTTTTGTCGAATTCGAGGACATCTCGTTCGCCACCAAAGCGCTAAACGATCTGTATGGGCAGCCGCTCCACAACAGCGTCAAGGGCGGTATCCGCTTGAGTTTCTCCAAAAACCCCTTGGGTGTTCGTTCGGGCCAAACCTCAAGCCAAAACGCTGCTGGCGCCATGGGTAGCATGAACGGGATTCACCTTGGGTCCGGCAACGGATTCACCACGGCAAACGGGCCTCCTCCTGGATTGAGCGCCCCGCCCGGACTTGGTATGAACAGGTCGGGACACTCGGGATCGCCAAACCTTGCAACCGGTGGAGGCAACCCGTACAACTCACCTGCCTTTTCAAGCCCATCCAACAACCCATGGGGCGGTATGTACAATAATCACACACCCATGATATCGAGCAGTTCGTCGAACTTTCCAGCCCATATGATGGGGAGATGAAATGACTCGTTGGTGCTGGACCTGGTAGGGCTTTGGCCGCTTCTTACTACAGGGCGTTGATGGTTTTGTGGAGGGATGGCGTCTTTTTTTTTCCCCTGGGGGCAGGTTGGGTTGTGGACTTGGCCTTGTTTTTTTTTTCCACCCTTTTCCAGCCACTTGGGCATCACACGACATGGCCCTGGGGTGTTGGTGGGAACCGGTTGGCAATGTTTGACCTTCGATGGGCATTGCTTGCATCTGCGCTCGCATCTTTGACACCACAATCATAGGCGCACGGTCTTCGATCAGGATTGATATTTCGGCATGGGATGATTCCCCCTTTTATTTGACGGATTGCAAGTTTCTTGTTTCCTTTTTCTGCTTGCGCTTTTTACTTCTCATTTTGTGGAAACTGGGAGTTTTAGAGAGACCATTGAACGTTCAAGTGCTTCTCAGACTCTTGTTACGGCGATGGTCTCGCGTCTTTACCCACGGTTTACATCAACAATATATCATGGCAAGCAAGGCGCCAGGTCGGGAGGGTTGGGGCATAGGCCTTGGGCGTCACGTCGGCTTTTTTCCCTTTTCGTTTATCATACCAGGAGACAAGCATGGGTCGACAACGGGTCTACGGGGTCCGTAGGAGTTCTAGGTCATGACGTCGTTATTCGCATCCGGATCGTCCCTTTTCGGCGGCAGGGGGCTGACTGGGGGAGTGTTTGATCACCGAGAACACCTGTATCTGTACGACAAATCTTCCCGGTTTACGGCGGCATGAAACGAGCTCGAAAAAAAGAGGAGCTCGAAAAGGAGAAATCGATATATGCGCGAAGAGAAAATGGGGGGCCGTTCATCATCACAGGAGGGGGCAACACATTTGGGATTACCGACAAAAGATTTGGGAGAGAGGGAGAATCTACACAGACTTTACACCCACCAAAGCGGGATCGCATCAAGGCTTTTGATAATTGGCTTCATTTGGCTGGATAGCTTTTAGCATGGAAAGGGGGATTACTAAGTCATTCATCGGAAGCCTTGCTTGCTCCAGTTCTTCTTATTTGGAAGGCTTGGGGTTTTGTGTTTTTCTTTTCCTTTTTTCCTTTCCTTTTCCGGACACAGAGGCACAGTTCCCACGGATCGTTGCATTCCTTGACTTTCGCATGGGAAAACCATTGGGGCTCAAAATGGGCAGGGGATCTTTTTCTCGCGGCGAGTTCAGAATTGTCTTGCGGTCCACATTCAGCATGTTTTCTTCTTCTGTTGGCATGGGTTTGACATTGTTGAGGCTCTATTTTATGGTTCATGGCGGTGGTGTTTTTACGCACTGATGTCTGTGTTCGGTCCACCATTTTCAGTCTCGAATCGGTCGTTATTTCCCACATATTTCGAGAAGACATTCATCCCAAACGTCCAGTTTTCGTTCTCCAAGACGCATACGTCGGGCATGACCGCACAAAGACGGGATCATAGGCAAGCTAGCTAATACACCGAGGTTGTTTGTGAGAAAGAAATGTGTGGTTCTCTCTTTATTTTATTTTCAGCAAGACGGTTTCTTGATTGCGTATACCACCCGTGCGATCTGGTATAGTTGTTCGTAAAAACAAATGAGGTTGGTTCGCCGTGGGTGCCCAGAACAGGTTG
Organism: Lasiosphaeris hirsuta; assembly: GCA_030549175.1. Lineage (NCBI taxonomy): Eukaryota > Fungi > Ascomycota > Sordariomycetes > Sordariales > Lasiosphaeriaceae > Lasiosphaeris > Lasiosphaeris hirsuta. The sequence goes on from JAUKUA010000001.1 coordinate 1,965,074, forward strand.
TCCCAAATAAGAACGGTCCGCTCGCAGGCTTTGAGACAGTCTACCCAGCAAGTCCCGGCTCCCTGGCCTCGGGGGGGGGGGGGGGGGGGGGGGAGCTCTCCCGGTACTGTTCTTTGTCCCGGGAAGGAAGAGTAGCTGGCTGTTAGACTGAGTTCGCCACTCCGTTTTCGTCTGGTATTGCCATTGACATTTTGAGGGCGGTTGCTCGTTCAGTTGTCGCCCTCTTCCAAACGCCACTAATTATGAACAGGACGCTGTGATGTTCATCTAATATGACATTACATCTTTGTTTAGTTGCCACGTTGCTGGACCTCACCTTTGCGCACCAACCCCCAAATCGGCACAAGGTTTATGGTAACACTGATGGCTCCGAAATTGCAATGCGTCACGCCAACTTTCACCTGAATTAGGTGATGAATTGGGTCAGCTAGGTGTATTCCAGTATTTTTGTGTGTCGCTTAATTACCTGTTCTGGGGGAAGCTTAGGATAGGGAGACGATAACGGAGGCGGTAACTGGCATTTATTATGTTCATCAATATCTCGCCTTGTCCAAGTATGTATCTCACGTAGCCTCTCACGTAGCCTAGAATAGTAGCGTGGGTGGCCGGTAACAAATACAGTGAAATATGATAACAAGCCAAAGGGTCAACGCACCCCAAGCTCCCGGGACCTCTTCCACGAGCAATCCCCTAAACCTCCAACAACCCGCCCATCTTTGCAAGGCCGTGTAACCAACTCCCCAAACAAGCCCAAGAAGCCACCACCACACCAACCGAAATCCGCTTAACGCCTATTTCGGTACCCTCACTGGGCCCTCTGCAACTTCTTCGCCCGTTCAACCCGGTAGATCCGGAAGAGGTCCTTGACGGTACCGATCCAGCCTCGGATCTTCTTGACAGTGTTGAGCATCTGGACAAAGCGCCACACAAACACCTCCACCTTCTCGTAGTCATGAGCGTAAATCTCCCAGATCGCCTGTTCCCCCTTGACACCGGCCCCCGGCACATCCTCCTCGCTAGCGTTCACCTCAATACGGCCCTTGGGCCCAATCACCAGCCCTCGTCCCACGATTGACTGGTCCGCCATCAACCGGGTCCCGGCCTCCACGACGTCCTCGACCTCGGCCTTGGCACCGCCTGCCAGCAGTGCGAGACCCCGCCACGGCAGCAGCGGCGTGTCGACAAAGTACGGGTTGAGCACGTTGACCCGAATGCCCTGGCGCCAGACGGTGCCGCGCAGGCTACGGAATAGCCCCATGACCGCGTGCTTGGACGCCGTGTACTCGGTCTGGCCAGGGAGGGGCGAGACACCAGCAATGGAGCTGATGAGGAGGATATGGCGGTCCCTTGGGGGCTGCAGGGTCTCACCTGTCCCTACGCTGATCTCCTCGGTCCCCTCCTCCGACTTCCGACTCCCTCTCCGCTTCAACCAGAAGATGGCCAGGTGCGTTGTGTACATGACTCCGGTAAGATTCACCGCCAACACGTTGAGTTTGGGCGGTGGTGGATTCTCGGCGTCGAGACCTTGCGGGTGGTCGAAGATGTTGCCGCTAACAGTGTCGCCGCGCTCCACGATGCCGGCGCCCGCAACAACGGCGTCGATGCCGCCGGTGGGGCTGGTTGCAGCAGCCATCTTGAACAGAGAGACTTGGTCTACCCATTTGGTAACGTCGCAGTGCTGGTAATAGTGGTAGCCTGACGAGCCAGGCAGAGTGCGAAGCTCGGCTACCAAGGCCTCGCCAGCCGCGTCATCAAGGTCGCCGATGAAGATATGGGCCCCATGGCCAGCCCACTTGCGCGCGAAGGCGGCGCCGAACCCAGATGCGCCGCCCGTGATAAGAATAACCTTGCCTGCTAAAGTAGCGGTCGAGTAGGGCGCCGTCACATCAACAGGTTGGGACTGGTGAATAGTCTCAACGAGGCTCCAGGAGCCGTCGTCAGCTGGGAAAGTAGCGGGAAAGCCAACCATGGTGAGGTTCGTTGATTCCGTCAATAAGCGTCCGCCGAGTAGTAATACCCCACAGGGTACTGCTCGCTGGTTAGGAGATAGGATATGTTCAATCTTTTGACAGCGGAGTTCACCAAGATACAAGTTGCAGCGGCTACTGCATATTTTTATATCCTAGTCCCAGGTTCCGCTTGCTCGCTACGCAGTAAGAAGACTCGGTCGAGCGATATCAGTATTATCACGGTCAGAAGGCAGTTTTGGACAAACTGCGAAGATAACAGGTTGTGGTAATATGAGCAAGGGAAAAGAGACGACAAGGGAGGGACGAAGGCAAAAATGTATACAGTCCCAATTGGTGTCCTACTGGCAAAGAATATGTGGGAGTAGCAGGCCGCCAGATAAAGCTAAACAGCGGTCTAAATAATCCTCTGCTATGATGAGACTGACAGGAAATGCAAGAGGCAGGGGGAAAGACAAGGAGCGCATCCCGTTTGGGAGGTGGGTTGGATGGGCGGGTGGTGATTCGACGCCATTCTCGGGCTGGGTAGCAGGGTTACATTAGCCAAGTCGTATCCCCGTACTGCGTAGCTGAGGCATGTCTACTAATTGCTTGCAGTTGTCTAACTAAAAAAAATAATAATAATAAACAAAAAGGGAGATGTGCCAAAGTAGTGCCAATTGCCAGTGGCAGAGAATATTTCAGTGGGCAATGACGCGAGCCTTCGCTATGACAGTGTGCCACTCGCAACAAACATGGCTACGTGCCGCGTGAAGCTGTGCTTCAGCAACAACGACCGGGTCCTCCGTGATCCTCTAGGGTAGGAGGGGAAGCGAGGCTTGAGGATGCTTGCGAGGCCACGTTGGACCAACGGAGACGATATGTTTCCCCCGCAGTTTGCTTCTCCCGTCTGCGGAGCGAATTCATCTCACGATCCCGAGGGGGTTTATGTCAAAACAGCTGCAGAGCGAGGTGAGGCATCGCTAAAGGTATCAGCGCGTAACCTTCACGATTGATCACTGGAACCGCCGCTTGGAAACAAGCAAGAATTGCCATGTGAGTTATCGTCTAAGAACTGATTGGTGATTGCGCTTACATCTGTCGTGGCTTCGTAGCGAAGTCTGCCACCAACAAACAACACATCAATGGCCGAATTGTAAGTCTGAATACACAAGAGATGGTGGGGGGACTCAGCAGCTTGGTCCAGCCACTGAGCAATCCTAGGAACGTCAAGCCAGCCGGGCTCACGTGAGGAAGCTTGACGAATATGAAGAATGTGGGGACGTAACGAAATATATTCCGATGTGTTTAAAGACTCAATGCCAGGCCGAAGACAGGCAGAACACCACACTCGCGTTACAGTGCTGCTAACGACAACGATATACATAGGTAGGTGTTCGTCAGATACCTTGTGCGCAGTACATACAAAAGCACATACACATTGGCTGCTTTTGACGAGCTTCAGTGTGATTGGATTGATTCTTTGTCAGCGCGACCTTGACGGGTGTGATGTTCTGATTGGCTTCGAGCAGTGTGTGTGTGTGTGTTGGTCGAAGAACAAGCCCACCATCAAGCGAGCACAGGACAGGGACGGGCAGGATAATCCGTACCCTGTGGTCTACTATGCAGTATGTACACCCACCCAGCCCTAGGGAGCACAGGGCACGGCGGACGGGAAGCACTTTCTCAGGTGGGACCTGCGTCTCCTACCCTAACCCGCACACCCGCTTTCGAGAAGGGAGAAAAGCTGGAGCTGGCAACTGGTTAGTGACCCACTTCCACTTCGCCATCCCCCTCCGATCACGGGGAATGGCGGGGAATGGCGGGGCATCGATCGAGCAGGGCGCGAGAAAAAGTTCAAACACCGCGAGGGGCAAGCGCTGGGCTGCTACAAACTGACTCACCGGGCTCATCTCGCCTTTTCGTTCTGTGATTCGAATACCTCAGTATAGAAGCCGCCTTGCTCAACACACTTCCAATACCCGCCGCCGACCACCATGTCTCAATTGCCCACTAAGAACTGTGGTACGTCCCTAGAACCTGCGGATTATCCAGTCACCAGTTACCCCACCATGGCCCTCGAGTGGGCACCCCAATGCCACTGTCCGTGACTGACGATGCACCTCTCGCAGGCGTCCTGGGCTGCACCGGCTCTGTTGGCCAGCGCTTCATCCTGCTCCTCCAGCAGCACCCCTCGCTGCGTCTCGTCGCCGTCGGCGCCTCGTCGCGATCTGCTGGCAAGAAATACCGCGATGCCGTCAAGTGGAAGCAGTCAAGCCCCATCACGCCCGCCGTGGCCGACCTGGTAGTGCGCGAGTGCAAGGCTAGCGAGTTCGCCGACTGCGACATCGTCTTCAGTGGCCTCGACAGTGATGTGGCTGGAGATATCGAGAAGGAGTTCCAGCTGGCCAACTTTGGTGTCTTCTCCAACGCCAAGAACTACCGCCGGGATCCGCTCGTGCCTCTCGTCGTTCCGACCGTCAACCTTGACCATCTGAGTCTCATCCCGCACCAGCGCAAGGTCCACGGCCTGCAAAAGGGGTTCCTCGTGTGCAACAGCAACTGTGCCGTCATTGGTCTCGTCATTCCCTTTGCCGCGCTGCAGGCGCGCTTCGGCAAGATCGATACCGTGTCCGTGGTGACAATGCAGGCCGTTTCGGGTGCCGGCTACCCAGGTGTCAGCAGCATGGATATCATTGATAACGTAGTGCCGTTCATTTCAGGCGAGGAAGACAAGCTGGAGACAGAAGCACAAAAGATCCTGGGCAGCATCAACGCTGAGGCTACCGCATTCGAGGACCAGAAGACGTTGCGGGTGTCAGCAGCTTGCAATCGTGTTCCGGTCCTAGATGGTCACACAGCATGTGTGTCCCTGCGCTTTGCCCAGCGTCCGCCGCCCAGTGCCGAGGAGGTCAAGAACGCAATGCGTAGCTATGTCTCCGAAGCCCAGAAGCTCGGCTGCCCGTCAGCGCCGGAACCGCCCATCTTTGTCTTTGACGAGCCCGATAGGCCCCAGCCTCGGCTCGACCGCGATCTATCCAGGGGCTATACCGTTAGCGTTGGCCGTGTCCGAGAGGACGAGAGTGGTATTTTCGATATCAAATTTGTGGCTCTGAGTCACAATAGTAAGTCAGGTTCCTCTAGCCGAAAATTTAAACCAGACCCTAATGCTGTTGTAGCTGTTATTGGCGCCGCTGGGTCGTCTATTCTAAACGCCGAAGCCGCTGTGCTCAAGGGCTTTGTTTGAGAGGATAAAATATTTTCATGATTAGGAGATACATGCCCTCCATGATGCATCTCGGTTATTGGAGTTCTGCGGTACAGGCCTTGTGATATTATGGAGAAAAAAGTTAGCTGTCGTATCAGATTACCATGCAGATTGTTATGAGTGGAAATGCTTTTGCTTGGGCTTCTTGAAGCAGTGTATCGGACGGATCACAGGCCGAAGTCGATCGCGGTGGATGACTGCGGCCCTGGTGATCTTTATGCCGGTTTGTAATCGTGTCTTCTGGTCGGTGCAAGTAACCGACGGGTTTTGAAGTCTTGTGGGTTTTGAGAGAATGGGAAAGATTGCTGTGTCCTGGGACGCAGCGGTCGCCAACGCTGGTGTCCGAGGTGCTGCAGGGTTCAGGGGCAGGGTTGATAATGTCATCGAAGCTCACAGAACGACGTTGGCCTTGAACCACGCGCGTTCGTGAAACTTGGCAGGATTGTATCGGCCGTGTGTTCTCTCCCACTCCTGCCGACTGGGTATGCCATTCTGAGGGCGCCGGATTGGCTTCACCGAAGGAGTTTTCCTCTTGATGTTGCACATCTTTGTAATAGGCTAACGGCTAGCTGCAAAACCTCCGTCGGGTTATCACATAAAGTCAGATTTTGCGCCAGTCAAAGCCAAAAGGGGGTTATTGGGTTCATGACCGAGCTGTGGACTCCAAGGGAAGCGATCTGTTGCGAGTATAACAGGTATCCTCCCAAGTTCTGTCTCAGGCTGCCAGTCCAATGCAGGGGGGATGGAAGCCGGCTTCGGCTTCCTTGCATCTACTGTGATCTGTTGTGACGACTCGAGCAACAGCCCAGCATCCTGGGTTGGACTTGGGGCGGTCTTCTATCGGATTGGATGGCAAGGCTAAGAGTCCACCCCTACTCGTAGTTCCACCACGTACCCTCCACAGCTCCCGTCCACCGATACCCTAGATTGACTGCCGACCCTCCTATCCACCAACTCGGGGAAGGTTTCTGCAGTTCTACGCAGGGGCCAGGTTCGCTTGCCTGGAATCATGCAGGCCACGGAGGGTCCCATCGGCCCGGGAGGTTCAGATGGGAGAGGCAATATGAGACGGGGGAAACCAGGGGAAGTGGCACCGTCGCAATTTGGGAAAGTTGGGTTTGTTTCTGAAGCACTACTTCTTTGCTCTGGTGACTTGATGAATGATCGCCATCATGGGTGTGCTGAACAATCCCCGTGCGTTGGTTTTTAGAGAGGGAATCCGGGTTGGGTGAGATTCGGGTAGGAGAAGGCGGGCAGTTGTTGAAACTGCAGCAGTTCATGCGCTCCTGTGTCTGTGACAAGTCAGGCCTGCAGAAGCACAAACACTGAAGTTCTATGACCTCTGGGGCCAAGCGGAAGGACCGTGGATCCCCTCCACCCACGGCCTGTTACTGGTCTGGGTATTCCGAAATCACCTATGTTTTCGAGTTTCTAGCCGGCAAAATATCACACAGAAAATAAACATAAATATAGCATGAAAACGCCGCAGGTAGTGATCGCGGTATGGAAGGTACGTGGTGTCAAACGGTGCATGAGGACAGACCACTTTTCCAACAAGGAAACTTGGCTAGCAAGCAGCAACACGAGCTTGGGCCACTGCTTTAATTAGCAAACGCGGGACTCGACAAAGCCACAGGGTGTAGCGAGGTTTGCCTTGCCCGCATCCCTGGTCGCCTCCATCCCAGCCTTGGATCCTGACTGGCTTGCGCGACAGGGTACGTAATGCCCGACCTCAAACTTGCGTCCAAATCCTCCCAACATCCACTGTAGCCCTGAACACTATCTTCTCCTACCGTTGGCAGTCGACATCTGAGCTGCCATCGACTACGCCAACCATTGATTCTTCAGTTGCAATGTCTCTGGGGGATGCAGTAACCGCCCCTGAGAATGGGGGCGCGGCCATGGGGAATCTGGGTCTCACCAGCCCGACGACTGCGACACACGGCGACGAGACAATAAGCCAGGTGCAAGATGTGCTCACATCTGAGGTGCACCTCTACAGACCTGTCCCGTATCCTGAAAGTCCAAGCTAACTCGCCCGCGACAGATGGGCATCACTGCCATGCTCAATCGGCTGAAGCAAAGCATCACCTCTGCGAAGGTACCCCGAACCCGCCCCGCGGCAGTAACAAGCCTGTTTTGTTAATATGCCGCGCGCATTTAGGAATTTTCTCTCTTTCTCAAAAAGCGCTCGATCCTCGAGGAGGAACACGCCAATGGGCTCAAAAAGCTTTGTAGGATGTCGCAGGAGAACATTGCGCGGTCGGAACACCGAGGCGGTTCTTTCGCAAAGGCCTACGAGGAGATGATGATCATTCATGAACGCATGGCTGACAACGGAGTGCAATTCGCCATGTCTCTGCATCAGATGCAGGAGGACTTGCTGGAGCTAGCTGCCATCGCCGAGAAGTCGAGAAAGGGGTGGAAGCAAAATGGGCTGGTGGCTGAGCAGCGAGTTGCCGAGCTTGAGGCTGCCATGCGCAAGTCCAAGTCCAAGTACGATTCACTTGCCGAGGAATACGATCGTGCCCGCACCGGCGATACCACCGGCCGCCAAGGAGGCAAAATGTTTGGGTTCAAGGGGCCAAAGTCCGCCGCTCAGCACGAGGAGGACTTGCTTCGGAAAGCCCAAGCCGCCGACCAAGATTACCTGAGCAAAGTTCAAATCGTGCAGGCTGAGCGCGGCGAGCTCATCGCAAAGACCAGACCTGAGACCGTGAAAGCGCTTCAAGATATTGTGAGGGAGTGCGACTCGGGAGTAGTGTTGCAGCTGCAAAAGTTTGGTACGCGCCGATACCATTCCTCCCCAAGCACAGAGCATCACTAACGGGACTACAGCCTCCTTCAATGAGAAGCTCCTGCTCAGCAACGGCCTCAGTATTAGCCCTTTGAAGACATCGCCAGACTCACGGAGCTTGCGCGAATGTATCCTCGCCATCAACAATGACAAGGACTTGCATGATTTTTTGAGTAGCCACTACTCCAGACTACCCCCGCGGGCTGGGGAGCCTAAGTATGAGCGCAACCCTGTATGCCACCCCCCCCCCTCCCCCCGAGTTGCTCCGTGCAAGACTCACTCCTTACATAGCTTATCGACCCCTCGCACCGCGCACAAACGACTCCTTACGCCCAACAAGGCCCGTCTGCCGGACAGGTCCCGCCATCGCAGCCGCAAATGTTCCAAGGCTCTACGAACTCGAGGGCGAGCACTTTTATCGATACACCTATTTCACCGCCAAACCAAGCGCCCCCTGGCCACCATTATGGCCAGAGCGTGGGCTCGGCCCCGCTGATGGCGGGTGCTCAGCGACCATCGTCGCAACCTCAACACGAAAGGGCATTTAGCCACGGTAGCATAGTAAGCCAGAATAACGGCCCCCCGTCTGCACAACAGCAATTCGGGGGTTCTCGAGGGCCCGCACCACAGCAGACTCAGGTTCCAGGCTCCAGGTTCAATGGAGGATTTAATCCGCCACCATTGCAGGGTCCGCCGCAGCTGGGGGCACTATCGTTCCAGCCTTCGCAGCCTCAGCAACCTCAACTACCCCAGCTGCCATATGGCCAGCCTCCTCCACAACAACAAGTAGCGCAGATCTCGAACCCCCTTCAGCAAAACCCGCCAACCCCCTCCGGTCTTCCTACAGGACCCGCCCAGGGGCGCAGACAGTCGCCCCCATCTGGACAACAGATGCAGCCATCCCGTCCAGTTTTTGGCGTGTCCTTGTCTCGACTTTACGAAAGGGATGGCCTGGCAGTTCCCATGGTTGTGCACCAGTGTATCCAGGCGGTGGATTTGTTTGGCTTGGGTGTTGAAGGCATTTACCGGCTGTCGGGCTCGGTACCACACGTGAACAAGCTTAAAACCCTCTTTGATACAGGTGCGCCCTATATTCGTGGCAATCCATATCTTTTTCTTTGTGCTGACACACCCCCCTCAGACTCCACCTCTAGCAATCTCGACTTCCGGAACCCGGAGAACTTCTTCCATGACGTAAACAGCGTAGCTGGCTTGCTCAAGCAGTTCTTCCGTGACCTTCCTGACCCACTGTTAACCAAAGAGCACTATGCAGCATGTGTTGAGGCGGCCAGTAAGTCAACTATACGATATATACCAATCATACATCGCTAACCAAGGATCAGAAAACGAGGATGACATTGTCCGGCGCGACTCGCTGCATGCAATCATCAACAGCCTTCCTGACCCTAACTACGCCACACTGCGGGCGCTCACCCTCCACCTCTATCGAGTGATGGATAACTCGGGCGTTAACAGGATGAGCTCGCAAAACCTGGCCATCGTCTTCGGGCCAACGCTCATGGGCACGGCACCTGGATCCAACATCTCTGACGCGGGATGGCAGGTCCGCGTGGTGGATACCATCCTGCAGAACACGTATCAGATTTTCGACGATGATGATTAAGGCAACAGGGTTGCTGTTTTCTCGCCTTGATACTGTCCGATTCGAGAGAGGATGGTCAACATACCTGCTCTTAATTTGATCAGGACGGCGCAAGAAACGAGTGGAGAATCCATGTCATGAGCTTAGGATGCTGGGCGTTGAGGGGGCGGTGGAAGTGTCCTGTTTTAAAACGGTATTTCCATGTTTCTCTGTACTACCAAGGATTGTGTTCTGCGTTGTTGCATACCAGAGATATCTATTTCCTTATTTGTTTAATGATGACGACAATATGGGTGGTGTGGATTGAGATATTTTGCGTTGCCGCGAAAAGCGTATGGAGAAGAAAAAAAGGGGCTTGCCATCATGATGTTGGTGCCGTATTCGTACCTTGACAGACATAATACTCTACTTGTTGTCGGCTGTTTCTTTCTTCGAATATTTCGGGCCTCAGGATAAAGCATTGCCTGGCGGATAAACTACTGTTATCATAGCATACTCTTGAATAGTAGCAACAATACATGCGAATAGCGATTTTGGTGTATATCCGGTATCAAGTATAAGCCACATACAACACATACCAGAAAGATGGTATCCCCAAAGTCTCCTCGATAGCCCGCCACACCGGGCATTCACAACAAGCAGCCCCATCCCTTGAGAGGCAAAGGGCATCTACTCTACGCAACGCTCAAGAGATCGGATGCAGACCTGTTTGCGATGCCTTCCAAGCAAAACTCCCAGAGCACACACAGTTTAGGCCCTCAACAACAACAACAACAACCTTGCCAAAATGCCCAGACAAACAACAAAGCTTAAGGTACGAATTACCAGATATCGATCATTATTCTAGTACGTACTCGGAATGGAATGCCACAAATAAACGCAAACCCGACAGTGGTGATAAAACAACACAAGAATTCCCAACGTCCCAGTTGCCAGTCAATCAACCCGGCCTGTACACAACCAGCCACGGTGGCTTTTCTTTACCCAGTCGTCCCCCGCCGTCCGGTCATCAATCACCCAGACCGCGCCCGTCAATACATAAACACCATCCATGCCAGAGTCTCCCGTCCAACGCGTGCCCAAGTACACACACCCATTACCCCCACCCGCTCTACAACACAACCCTAAGCCCTGTACCCCAAAGAGAAATCATCGCCCTGTATGGATGTTCACAAGAACCCCTTCGTCAAGCTTGGCACTCTACTAATGCTGCTCTTCCGTTTGGGAACCTTGACCTCATCGCCTTCGCTTCCGGCCACGTTAGCTCGCCAGGCACCAGACATGCGCATGCTGTCTTTGCCGCGCAAGCTGCCGACTCCAAGAACGCTGCCGGCCACGCTACTTCCGAGGCCAGAGCCCTTCTCCATACGGTGGCTCTTCCAAGACTCCAGCTCGCGCTCTAGTCGCATCGATCTCTCCTTCTCCTCACGCAGCTCGCGTTCGGCGCGGCGTGCCGATAGCTCATTGGTGCTCTCGGACGCCTGGAGCTCGTCAATCGTTTTGAGTAGCTTGTCCAGCTTGTCTCGCATGCGGCCCAAGTCTTCTTGGAGCTGGTTGTTTTGCTTGTCCCTTCGGTCGATCTGCGACTGCAAGTCCTTGACAGTGCGATCGACATTACGCACCGACCGTTGCGACTTGCTGCGCTCATTCTCTTGCTCCTCCAACTGGGATTCCAGCTGTAAATCATTGTCAGCTTGAACGCGTGTACATTGGGGGTTTTACATCCGAGGCGTTGAGTGCACTTACTTCTTGGATGCGCTTATGCAAGAACTTGATATCGTGGCTGGCTGTCGAGTACCCCTTTGTCTCGAGATCGATGAGTCTAACTTGGATCTCGTTGAGCGACTTCTCTAGGGCCACCTTTTGCTTGTTGAGCTCGGCAGTCGCTTCACGCTCCGCCACAATATCCTTCTGAACCTCCGAGGCCAGCGCCTCAGCACGTCGCATCTTCTCGACGGCTGCCGCAGCAATATCTTCTTGCTGGGCAAGCCCGGCCTTGAGCTCGAGGAGCTCTCTGTCGATATTGGCAGCATTGCGCAGGGATGGACTTTCACCTTTAGCAAGTTCCTCGAGGCCGGCCTTGGCTTCGTCCAGTCGGGCCTCAACACTCCGCTTCTCCCGAATCAAACTATCGCGCTCGGAGGTAACTTCATCGACAGACGAGCGGAGGGCGCGCACCTGCGAAAGCAACGAGACGATCTTACTTTGTGCCTCATTGTGTGCGTTGACCGCCTCATCTCGGGATGCCACCACGTCCGATAGAGTTGCCTCCAGGCGCGTCTTCTCCTTTGACCAGGTTGAGCTGTTGAGAACCTCATCGTCCCACTTGGATCTGAGCTCATCAAGCTCCTCGCGTAGCCTCGAGATTTCTGCTTGTTTGAACAGCTTCTCTTCGCGAGTAAGATCGAGCTCCTTGGTAAGCGTCGCGAATTCGGCTTGGTATTTCCTGCGCATCTGCTCCATGCTTGACTCCTTGTCCTCGATGTCATTTGCTCGTTGGTTGCGGTAGTCTTCGAGCTCGTGCTGGAGACGCTTCTTGGCCTGCATAGCTGCAGCGAGGTCGGTCGACACATCCTCAATCTTCTCCTCCAGTCTCTGGTTTTGGTGCTGAAGGTCCTCGATGGTGGAATCAAGACGTTTCCTTTCAGACATCATTTCCGCGCAGCTCTCCTCAGCTTCCCTGGATTGCGATCTTGCGAACTGCTCCGCCCTGTTAGCCTTGAGTACCGCAATCTCAGCTTGCTCGAGCTTGCTAAAGTATTCATCTGCACGGCTCTTGTAGAGGTTGAGGCTGGCTGTCACATCTGCCAGTTTGGATGTCTCGGCATCCAGGCGGATTTGGAGGTCCGCGAACTCTTGCAAGAGTTGGTTCCTGCTGGCCGCCTCCTGCTCTCTCGCAATAGACATGTCCTGGAGATCAGACTTGGCATCACGAAGATCGACTTCTATCTTGGCTCGATCGTGCCTCATCTTCTCAAAGTGGTCCTTCATATCAGATAGCTCTGCAACGGCGTCCTTGTGACTGTGGAGAAGCGATCGACGAGACTCTTCTTGGCGATTAAGCAAGTCGAGTATCTCCTCATGTGATTTTGTCTGGATGTCGCGGAGCGAAAGTTCACCAGTGCGCAGAGCCTTCTCCAAAGCAGAAACCTTCTTCGCGGAGTCGTCGAGCATGTCGTGAAGTCTGCTATTGACCTTCTCCAACTTCTGCACTCGCCGCAGGGATGGGCTCTCATCGGAGTATGGGTCAGGCCCTGGTGTTGAGCGCTCGAGTTGGCTCTGGAGATGTCGATTCTGCATCTGGGTGAGTTGCAATTGGTTTTGCAGTTCCTCTACCTCGGCCTTCAGGTCCATGCGATTGTTGAAGCTGAGGATATCAGCGGTACGGTCAGAGCGGACTGAATCCTGAAGATGCTCAGCTTCGCTGTTAGCAAAGCGACGAGGGGGTGTCGAGGCGTTTGAATAGTGCCGTCCGTTCGGCTTCGGTCGCTTTTGTGTCGGAGACCCGTTGAAAGGCGCCTCATTAGGGTTGATTTCCTCAAGCCGTAGCCTGGTGGGAGATTCGTTCCTAGTAGCCCGCAGCTCGGCGACTTGGGCCTCAGCGTTGTCGCGCGCGGCAGTTTGGACACGAAGATTCTGTTGCAGTTCCTCAATCTTCCGAACAAGGTCGAAGTTCTTGCTGATGAATTTCTCGCCGCCGCCATCGCTCTGAACAGGAATAGCTAGTTCGGGATCGACAGTTCTTAACGCATTGAGAAGTTGGGCACGGAGTTCTTCCAACTCGATATCACGAGCATCCATGGTAGATTGCAATGTGCGAACCGTCCCCTGGGCCTGTACCCTGAGTTGCCGCTCAGACTCGAGAGCACGATTTGCTTCAGCCAGTTGAACAGTAAAGTTTGATGTTGCCTTTTCCGCATTTCGGCTGCTCTTCACTTCCCGGGCCACTTCATGGTTGAGATCTTCGAGGCTGAGCTGAAGCTTCTCCAGCTTCTTCTCCAATGAAGCTACCGTTATTTGAGAATCACCAAGCTGTTTGTTGAGCTTTTCATTTTGCTCCTCCAGCCTTGCCTTCTCCCGCTGCAGAACTTGCATTTGGCCACGAGATGCCTCACTTGCTCGAGAGCTTGAGCGCGCAATTTCGAGGCCTTTCTGCTGGAGCTTGTTGAGCAAGGCGCGGTTGTCGTTTTCAGAGGCAGAGAGCCGACTTTTTACTGTGTGAAGCTCCCGTTCCATCCGTTCTTTCGCCTGGTCGTTCTTCAGTCCGAACTCGCCAGACTCGAGTATTGTCTTGTTTAACTCTTCAACTTGCTGATTCAACTTCGCACATTCTGCTTCAAACCACTTTAGCCGTTCACCAGCCGCGTCCAAATCTCTCAGCAGGCTGTCCTCGCGCTCACGCGCAATCTTTGAGGCTGCTCGCTCGCCAATCAATTCGGCTTCGCGGCGTGCCTCCTCTGCCTCGGTTTTGGCGATTCGGAGTCGCTTGATTTCTTGGCGTGCTTCATCTCGCTCCTTTTCGGCCGTGGTTCTAGCCTCCATTGTCCGGCGGAGAGTGTCCTGCTGCGCATAGAGTTCCTTCTCGATTATGATCTTGGACTCGTTCAGATGATCATACTCCTCTTTCAAAGCCTGATACTTGTGCTCTCCGATGAGAAGAACATCATCACGAGACTGACGTTCCCTACTAAGTTCCATTTGAGTCTTGTAAAGTTCGTCCTTGAGGTCTGTGATCTGGGACTCCAGCACTTGTCGGTTCTGATCAGCCTGAGCATCTTCGGAGAGTCGAGCCTGGAGAAGCTTTTTGGAGTCCTCCGCCTCCCGCTGGAGTTGGGCTTGTTGTGACTTCATGGCAGACAGCTCAGCCTGAACTTCACGAAGGCGATCTGCGGCCTTTTCCCTCTCCAAACCGAGATTTTTCTTCTGGTCCTCGAGACCACGTCGTTCAATCTCATACTTCTTATTGTCCGAACGGAGTAGCGAAAGCTCGCTTTCCTTCTTACGGACCAAATCTTCGTAGTCTGTGGAGGTTTGCGAAAGCTGAGACAACTGTTGCTGGATTTCGCGGTTCTCGGCGGTCAACTGCTGGTTCTTGCTCTTTGTGGATTGCAGTTCCTTTTGCGAGGACATCAACTTGACCTCTAGGTCTTGGTCGACTTTGATCAGCTTGCTTTCCAAGTCTCGGACCTTTCGATCTTTCAAGGAGAGTTGGCTTTGGAGCATCTTGATTTCGGATTCAAGTGCTGACTCTTGCTCGCTGCGCTCCGACTGCTTTTGAGTGATATCGTCGATGGCCTTTTCGAGATCCGAAACCCGTCCCGCAAGCTCGGATTTCTCCTGTTCTAATCTTGAGATTATACCGGCTGCTTGTTCAAGCTGTGCCCTATACCTATCCACATCATCCTCAGCTCGCTTTTTGGCTGCAAGGAGAGTGTCCAACTGGTCTTCGAGTCTCTCCTGGTCGTCCAGAGCGCCAGATAACTTATCCTCGAGTTCTGCTTCTCGCAACTGCAGGCGTTTGAAGATTTCCTCCTTGTCGAGTGCTAGGGAACGCTCGCTTTCAAGAGTTTGCTGAACTCGCATCATCTCAGCATAGACATTACGTCTCTCTTCCTCTAGCCGTTGTCGATCGTGGATCTCAGCCTTCATTTTGTCGTGAAGTTGTTTGATCAATTCATCTCTTTTCTTGACCTCGGTAGCTGTTCTTGTGGCGCCCAACAGGGGTTTCATCCTCACAAGTAGTTGCCACCAAGGATTCTGGCAGAGGTCGAGGTAGACTTGGAAATTTCGCTGGATAACTCTTGTTGCCTCCGCCCGATAGAGGCGCTTGAACGCGATGCGTCGTTGCATGTAACCACGAGCCATTGATTGAAATCGTGACATGATGTCAGTGATCAAGGCATCTCTCTGTTCCTCGAGCTCAGCGAGCACGCCGGCACGAAAGAAGACCTTTGTCAAACCGACACGGTACAGGGTTTTATCCAAGCCAAACTTTTCGAGCATAAGCCTGGCAGCTGCTTGGCCTTCGAGGTATCCCTTTGGCATATCTCGGCAAAGAACCTCATATCGTTGCCGAAATTCCGCAAAGGCCAGCCTGTTGGGAAAACCAGTCCTGGCAATACGGATACCTTCCAGAACACCATTGCATCGTAGCTGGTCTAGGACGAGAAGACCATTGAACTGCTTCGGCCGTTTCTTGTGGTTGGGAAGGA
Source organism: Lasiosphaeris hirsuta (assembly GCA_030549175.1). Lineage (NCBI taxonomy): Eukaryota > Fungi > Ascomycota > Sordariomycetes > Sordariales > Lasiosphaeriaceae > Lasiosphaeris > Lasiosphaeris hirsuta. Next base: position 1,980,900 of record JAUKUA010000001.1, read on the forward strand.
TGCAACGGACAAAGTGGGGATGCGTCGAGTGTAGCTGTGTCATGAGGCTCGACAACTGTTCCTTGTGTCTCTGTGCCACCGTCCTGAAGAGGCCTTTTTTTACCCGACTGCGCATACCCCCAAGCTCATCATCTTGCTCGGCGCAGTCAACAAAGAGATTCGCGACATGCTTATCGTTAGAAGCAGCGAGCAAGCGAGTGATGTTGTCGTTCAAGGGATCTTTGTTTTTCTCAAGCCAGCCCTCCGTGGCGTACTCGACTTCGGCTGCATAATGAGTCAGGATAAACCCCTGTCCAAGACGAGAGGGCCGATACTTTTGTGACTTCTTATCCCACAAGGAGTTCAGCTTCTCTGTAAAGGTCTTGTCGGTGGCTTTGGGCATGACACAGTCCTCGTCAAGGCATGAAAAGATGCCAATCGGGTTTGGCAGCTCGATCAAATCGATGGTTGGCTGAAGATCCTTTCCAAAGTCGATAAACTTCCACTCAATTTGCTCCCTGGCATATTCCTCCTGCTCAAGAACGAACATGTGGTGATTAAAAAACTGCTGCAGCTTTTCATTGGTGTAGTTGATACAAAGTTGCTCAAAGCTGTTGTGCTCGAAAATCTCGAAGCCTGCAATATCCAGGACACCGATGAAGCGGGTGTCGTCGAGACCCATACTAGGGCGGTCAAGTTGGCGATTGATTCTTGTTACAAGATCGCCGAAGCCCCGTTCGTAGATACCCTTTGAGAGAGCATCAATGGCTAGGCGAACCTGTTCTGGGGTCTGCACCTTCTCAACCCATTCTCGACCAGCCTTGACTTTGGGGTGAAGTAGCCCTTGAAGGAAAGGCTCCAGAGGTACGCCGAGTAGTTTACATACCCTTGCGGCGACGGCCTTGGCGTCTGGGGACAGCCGAGCCTGGTCTGCGGACCTGCTCTCTTTGACAACCGTTATATTGCCTAGGTGCAGAACTGCAGCGATGGTTCGGAGGATAGAGGCTTGTTCCTTATCGGAGAACCCCATGATGACAAAAGCCTCCATGAGCGAATCCCATTCTTCTTGATCAGATATCCCTGTGATGGTGTCATGTCCATCACGAGTATAGGCGAAATCCTCGACATCAAGTCCATCGAGCAGAAACTCTTGTTTTAACTTCCTATCAGCTCCCTTGAGAAGCTGGTAGAAGATATGGTAGTTGCGCTCAGAGGAGTTGATCCGGGTCACGCGGGACTTTTCGAGGAGGTACCAGTCGATGAAGGCACCAGCGATGGAGCCATTGCGGCTGAACTCGATTCTGATGAACTTGCCAAATCTCGAGGAGTTGTTGTTGCGAACAGTTTGAGCGTTTCCGAACGCCTCCAGAATTGGATTGGCTCTGAGGATCTGGGCTGATAGGTTGGTGTGTTGATGACCCCTATTCTTGGTGGAGGATTCCGAATGTGCAACTGCAGCGAGGAACTGGATAACCTTCTTGGTGTTTTCGGTTTTTCCAGCACCAGACTCTCCCGTTACCAGAATGCTCTGGTTCTCGTTCTCATCAACAAGATTTCGGAAGGCTTCGTCCGCCATGGCATATATGTGGGGTTTGTTGTCTTCCCTACTCCTGCCCTTGTACATATTGATATACTCATTGGTATATATTGGAAGGGGGCAGTATGGATTCACTGTGACCAGAAAAAGACCTGAGTAGGTGTAGATGAGATCGGACTGGTATCTCATGTGGAGGTTGTGGACCACAGACGCCTCATTGAGATGAGTAAGTTCGGCCATGTCATCTGCCTTGTCGAATTTGGCAGGGTTTACTTTGTCAACACTTTCAGCATCGACCTCGCGTTGCTAACCGGAAGGTCAGTACAGGGTAGTTATCTTAGGGAGGAAGTGGAAGCATACACTCCCGTCGTCACACTGCACGAGAATGTGGTTTCCGCCCAACTCCTCCACAACCCAGCCTTTGACAAAAGCCGTCTGGGGGTCCTTAAGCCAGACATATTTCTTGCCGGAGAAGTCATTTTCTCCCTCAATTCCCTTGACGATATCGGCATGTTTCCGCATATCCTCTGTTTTGATGAATGAGGGGGCAAACGTATTTGTGCTTGTTGCTGTCGTGGCAGATCGAGAGAGATCGCGAGAATGGCTGTGTCGAGTTGATCCAGGCTGGGCCAGTCCCGTTGCCGCAGAGGCGTGGGACTGACTCCGGGAATGCGAGAGCGGAGCGGGCATGGCGGCGAGCGGGGACGGTGAGGTCGAAAATATGGTGGATTTTGGCCTGCCAATTGCACTCGGAGCCGGCGAGGCAGAGGCATTCCGAGAAAAGGGGTTGTTGCGAACCGACATGGTGCGGTGACCAGGCTCAGAGGCGCAGCGAAATCATGGGATACTCGAGATGAGGTATGCTTTGCTCGCGCTCCGACAGTTCACGCAGGGAATCGCAGCCACAGTCGCCGTCGTCACGTAAACATTCAAAACAGGGTCTGGTAGAACGTGTCGCAAGGCTAAAGAGGACACAATTGTAGGGGAAACCAAGCATGAACAAAAATGCAGAAAAATGCAGCTCCAGAATATCGTATCTGCCCAAGGATGTGGTTCACGTCATGGAGGCAGAGGTTGCTGCTGGATTTAAGGCTGATTGATTTGCAGATGCGGACAAGGTGCCTGCTGGTCACGGTTGCCCTGTGCACAACGTTAAAAAAGTAAACAAAACCCACCCAAGGCGCTTGGCTGTTCCGTCCCAGCTGATGCTGATGTCACACAATGTGGCCCGTGCATACCTCTGTCCGGGTTTGGTTAGCCTATCTTTTTGAGGTCCAAGGCACTTGTGAATTTCTTGGAACACCTTTGCCATCCACACACGCGTTCTTCAAAGGAAGCAGCGAAAGCCGTCCTCCCATCGCAGCAGCGCATAATCTTACTCTTGTGGTGCGCCTAAATATACGGTCTTTTCTCACTTTCAGTTCTGTCCCCCGCCGAGTCATCACTGCGGCACTCGCAAAAGTTGTGTGCAATTTGTTCCGGCGCTGTCGCACCAGCCTTCACCTCACTCGCTACCTAACCCACGATACGCCATTTTCGAACCCGAGATGCCGACTTGCTAGCACATCCACTCACTCCAGGAAACCATCGGAAATGTCTCAACATCAATATCAGTATGGCTACGGCCAGTACCCGGGGCAGCCTCCTCAGCCCCAACCGCCTCACCAGCATCCACCGCAAATGTACGGCTTCCATCCTCCACCGGCGTATCCTCCACCCTCCTATAACCTCCCCTACGACCCTGCCGCCGCCGAGAGAAACCGTGACATTTCACAAAACTCGTTCGACTACAATGTTTGCCATATACCTGGGCTCGGGATAGCAGGCGCGCAAACACCTGGCCTTCCTTACAGCGGAGCACCAGGTACAGGGGGTTGGGCTCAGCAACCTTCATTCGCAGCTGCGCTACCTGGTATTCAACAACCAATATCACCCATCGCATACAGCACACCACAACCTCAGAGCAGGCCACGGAATAGTGATCAAACTCGTAGTGCAAAACTGCCAACGAAACCACCACCGCCGGCTGCCCCAAGGAGTCAACCAGTGCCAAATATCGACGTTGAGGAAGGGGAACTTAGCGAGGGACAGTTTGAAGACTTGTATGAACCCAGGGAACCGGCTCAGGCCAGCAGCGCGGCACAGGATTCCGCAAAGCTACCCATGCCTGCTGGCCCAAGTCGTCCTACGAGTGATGTCGACACCCCCATCGACACGCCTGAGGCGGGTTTTTACGGAAATGGCGAGGGCGAGGATGAGGGAGAGAGCCCTGCAGGAAAACCCCCAAACCTAGAATATTTCAATGGTATGCAAGATCGCTGGCGAACTTTAAAATACCGACGGCTAACAGCCACAGCACGTGAACGGTCTGGGTCGTACTCGCCCTTTCTCTCTCCACGCGAGATCGAAAATACAACATTACAAGTCCTGCAGGTTAATCCGTCCTCGCCTTTTCTCACTACCGGCCTGGCAATCAACCCCAACGCCGCCTCCCAACCCCGAACAAACCAGAAGAACGGCGATGGAGCTAGCATGGCGATTCATAATTCATTGAACAATGCTCAATCTGATCCCTCTGTACCCCCGACGCTTCACCAAGTCAGGAAGGAAGCACAGAAGGCAATTCTGCGACTGTGGGGTGTGGGAGTCAAGTTCCAGGACTACATCGATGAAGGGTTTGACGAGAAGATTATACGCCGACTATTTGAAGATCTGAATCTTAGCATATCAAAGAGCGTTTCTGGATCAAAGCTCTTGACACAAGATTCTGAACTACGTCAAGGCATCTCTGACACACAGCTGCAAACCCAACCAGTACCTAGCACCAAGGACTCAACTTCCGCTTCAGGTCCCTCCGGATCAGGAGAGGAACGCAAAGACCGCATTGCACGTCTCCTCGCTGCTAAGGCTGCAAAAGGGCCAGCGACTCCGGCCACTGGACCCACTCCTTCACAAGCTAAGCTGGACACGACATCTTTGCCGCAGCAGAGCCAAACCATCGCTCCTATGGCCCTGCCTAAGCAGAGAACGTGGGGTGAGAAGGAGCGTTTAATTCAGCAGAAGATTGCTGCACTCCAAAAGTCTCGGGAGGTACAAGCTCAGAAACTCGCGAACGAAAATATTGATTCGGGACCCGCGCATATCGGCGATACTATCATGGCTGGCACCCAAGTCATCCCAAGTAGTGTCTCTGATACTGAAATGACCCTGCTCGGTCAGACACAGGGATCCTCTGAAGATAGTACAAAAAAGGTTGGCTCAATTCCGGGATTGGCTTTACCTTCAGCACTGAAGCCGAGCCAGACGTCGAACCAGCGGAAACGGCCTGTTGCAGCAGATTTTGTGGACTACTCAACGACTGTTGGTTCGCCCAAGAGGCCATTCGGCTTGGATCGCAAAGAGGCTTCTCTCATCATCGACGTCAGTGATGGTTCGGATGATGAAGAAATGGATATGGACATGGAATCCCCGGCCGAAGACCCCTCATCAACACATAGAGGAGGCTCTTTTAGCCAACGTGGCCCATCAATTCGCGACTTTCCTCCGCTTTCGAATCCATTCCCGCAACGCAAATTCTCGAGCCCCGTCCCAATATCCCAGACTCCACCAGCTGGTTCAGCAAACATCAGACGGCGAGAAACAGAGTTGGACCTCAAGGAGAAGGAAATTCAGGATATGCGGAGGAAGATTGCTGAAGCCGAGGCGAAGCGGAAGGTCAAGAAGTCTTCTGTTGGTTCCCAGACACCGAACCAATCCGGCGGAACACCGGAACTGAAGGATACCGAGCTTGCGCGGTTACCACCAAAACAGCGACCTATATCCGCTGATCTCTCCGACGGCCCTTCAGCTCAACTTTTGTCTGAAGCCACATCCGCCAAGCTACCAAAACCCTCGCGACGTCCAAGCTCTGCTCAGCTCGGTAGAGCAGAAAGAAGAGGCCGCATTGTGAACCTTGGTCTGTCTCGAATCGATGAGTCCCTTGAACAAAAGATGAATCGCCTGAAGCAACTCAAGGAGGAAGAAGTGAAGTTGAGATTGGAGATCGAAAGAGGTTTGGCAGAGAAGAAGATGTTGAAGGAACAACTGGGGAAATTCGAGTCGAACCCCTCGGAGGACGGAGAGCAGTATGGCGGGCCAAGTTTAGGCGGGAGTTCAGGTACGTCGTACACCGCCTCTTTCCTCGCAACTGGTGTCTGATAGATCTTGGGTCATAAACCAAGAAACTAAGAACGCGGCTAACAGGGCACAGCAGAATCTGCATCTCAAGCAGGAAGCGCACACGCTAGTCCCCAAGTCATACCAATATCTAGAACGCCCTCTGGTGTATCGGAGCCGGGTGACGAGGCTAGTGATGTCTCCATGGATGAGGACGATTCCTCACCAGAGCCATCCCGAAGACCGACCCCATCCCAAGAACCGAGCCAACATGACAGCAGTGCTACATATGAGAAGGCGAGTGCTGACATAGTGAGAACCCAAGCTTCTGATAACCTTGGCGACGATTTGGAGAAAGACAGCAGTGTGGAGACAAGCGCACCAAGAAGCGGGCTGCAGGGTACCGAAGCATCACAGCCAAAGGACCACATCGACTCTCAACCTCAGACTGGAGTTGTGGCTATTACTGACACCCACCATTCGGATGCAGCGCTAGATGAGGACATTGTCATTGCGCCAGTTGAGTATGTGGACCTTGCAACGGGTGAAGATACGGCGCCAATGGAGCTCGATTCCGTCCCGGCTAGCCCAATACATGTTGATCCTCCTGTCGGCCATTCTGGAACGGACGAGGATTCACATACTGGCCGGCAAACATCTATGGCACTCCTGGATCAAATTTCTAGCGTTACACAGCCGCGTGAGGATGTCCAGGAAATCGAAATTGGAGCTGCAAAAGAAGTAATCGTCGTTTCTCCTAGATGTCTAGGCTTTTTCTAGCTAACACTTTCACAGACGGTTAATGCAACTGCCCAACAGTCGGAACTCGGTTTCGTGCCGTACAAGAGCCCGCTGCGCTATTTCCATGCGTATCGGTTCCACTCAGACTACCAAGATTCAATTGCCGGTGGTTTGAAGTCTCTGACCTACAGCAACAGAATTGACCCCAAGAGCCCGTTTTGTCCATATGAACTTGACGGACAGCAATGCCCTGGAAACTGTGAATTTCAGCACTTCAAATCCATTGGTGCTCCTGGTACGTCATTCTACAACCCGACAGGCTGCTAACATCAGACCTCCTTTTCCCCTCTCCCAACGCTGACGGCTACTCCCTCCCTTCCAGATGACCAGATACTTCTGGAGCTTGGCAAAGCAGACGAGTATAGCGGCGAACAGAAATCCCGCTTTATCCAGGGCCTGCGGGAGCTCCTTCAGAACTTTCGCGTCAACAAGGTGAAGGACTTCGACACAATAGCCCGCGGAATCATTGAGTTCCGCGCTCGCTTCCTCGGGGACAGCTCCAAGATTCTCCATCTGGAGGGCGTTACTCTCTGAATTCCAGCTCACTTGCCCACAAATGGGATGTTTCCGAACTCCTGTGCCGCCATCTCCATGGTCCATGACCATCCCGATAGTAGATTTATCTCTCGGTCCTTCCTTCCCCCCTTCATATAAACGATGCATTGGTTTGAGTTTTGGCGTTTCTGTCCCTCTGAAGCATTATGCATCCAAATCCCCTTAGCCATGACCAGTGAGTGTCTGGCTAAAAAGATACCCACGCCGTCCTCGAAACAGGCGCTTAGACTCCATGCGGAGTTAAGACCTCGGCAGAAAGGCACAAGACCGGCGTTGTAGGAATACGATACCCAACTTTTTGGCAATGGGGCTGTAAGAGCTTGGAGCGCCATAATCCATCTAGCTGGGAAAGGGCAGCGTGGAGCGGCTATAAATGGAAAGAAAGAGGAGGGTAATGAAAGAGAAGGAAAGAATTGGAAGCCTGACTCTAGCCCGGAGTCATAGATGGTATAGGAGCCACTCAATGAGCCCTTGCACAGTGAACTTCATAGGTTCCCGGTGCTCATGAGACCGTACATACACAAGCGGAAGAACGAGCCAGTCGTTCGTATTGTCTAATTGACGTCATAATTGTACAAGTGCTTGCCGTTCGGTATTTATTGTTCATAATTTGGGATTATCGTCAATGTCAGTATATACATATGGTGCTCTAAGCTCTTGGTGACCGGTTTTTCCCCGCAACCGAAATTGGGTGTCAATGTGTTTTAACCAACTTTGCTAGCTAAATGTCTTCGTAATAGTTTACCCGAAGCATGTATTGCGATGGAAATAAAAACACCACCGACCATACTTTCTATTTCTAGTACGAAAAATAAAGATATTAATCCCTTCTAATTGCCGGGGATCATTAGTTGCTCGTCCCATATCATACATGCGCCAAAACGGAAAACAAAGCCCATGTGAGCCACGGCCGATCCTACAGCTTTGACTCCTTTCTCTCTACGCTGGGGAGTTCCTGTAATCGGACGACACCCTATTTGAGAAATGGTCAGTGAATGAAGACTTGAGGAACGTGTGATAATAACCTCTTGGATGCAAGTTGCCAGCAATATCCCATCTTTGCTAAATATCTTTTGAGTAACAACGCCCCTTCCATCACCAGACCAGGGGCTCGACATCTCGTTGAGCATCCACTCGTCGGCATGGACCTTGGCCGGCTCGTGGAAGTAGATGGTGTGGTCCAAGCTAACCATCATGCCGACCACGGGCTGGTTCTTCATATCTTTCGGGTCGCCCATGCCTTCCCAATCGTGCAGCGTGCGCACGCTCTCTTGCACGTTGGGTGGCATGGCTTCCAGCTCGTCCACCTTGAAAGGGAAGCGCCAGAGCCGGTGGATACGGGTGATAGTGCCAATGAAGTAACTATCGGAGACGTAGGCGAGCGCCTGCAGATGGGACTGGTTGCCCCCGGCGATCTCACCACGGGCGCGGACCCATTGGCGGGTGACTTTTTCATGGGCGTGGGGGCTCTCCTTGTTCATGACTTCGATACGGTGGCCTTGGAAGGGTCCCTGGTTGAGCAGCTCGGGCTCGCCGGCGAAGTCGTCGGGCGGGGGCTGGAGCGGCAGGCCGTCGGGCCCAAGCGGCATGGGCGAGGCATGCGAAACCTGGGAGCTAGGTGAGCCGCTCGAGTTCTCGCGCACGAAGGAGATGGTGGTAGTGAAGATGCAGCGGCCCTTCTGGCGCGCCTGTACTGTCCGCGTCGCGAACGAGCGGCCGTCCCGTAATCGCTCGACGTGGAAGAGGATGGGCAACTCGCTCATGCCGGCCAGCAGGAAGTAGCAGTGGCAGCTGTGTACGAGAAAGTCGTCGGGGACCGTCTTCTGTGCGGCACCAATGCACATGGCGATGACACTGCCGCCATAGATGCCCCGGGCACCGGGCGGGTGCCACGCCTGCCTGCTGTTTGTAAAGAGGTCCTGCGAAGGGGTCTTAGCATCACGTGATGATTACAGGTCGTCCACCCTTGACTGGGGTTATTTGCAATCAAGTCGACTTACAGGACCCAGAACAGCCAACTCTGTCACTTCCAATACATTCTCAATTGGCGCCTTGCTGGGGTCGGGTGGTGGAGGCCGGAGTAGTGTTGGACGGTCTGCCATGGTGTCTTGCAGATGCGGCGGGATGGCTGCGATGGAGGAGTGGACTCTTGAATACTTTTGAGGTGACAAGATGAACTATGGCCCCTGAGGATTACGATGGGGATGCCGAATACGCCGTAAAGAGGCGGTGTAGAGAAGTGCAGTCACGGTAGTGTGAGGTCGCGTCTCGGTATCCGTCGCATGGACAGGACTCGGCATCGTCCAGGTATTAATACGGCCGGGAGTTAATATGAGTTAGTGGCGGGTGAGGAGGGTCCCCAGTGTGCGTGCCGAGGTTCGGCATCGACAGCATGGACCCAAGCCCCCGTTGGCTGACGGAAGAAGCCGACCAGCGTTTGAATCGATAAAATGCCTAATTCGGATTGTGCATCGCATTTCAGGCCATCCAGGCCAATGAAAGTCAAACCCAGCAGTTTTTATATATCTGTTTTAGATATCCTGAAGCCTGACAGCAGTTCTTTCCTTTCGTAGGCCCAGGACCCCCCGTCTTTGAAAAGAGATAAAGTTGAATGCCATCTATGGGGTGCCTTTATTAGTACCAACTCTTAGCAAGCAGCTTACCAAAGCGGGTTTGGACAATCGTGCAGCCTTTCGCCCCGCTACACACTTATCCCGGGGCCAGGTGTGCTTGGTACCCACTGCCTGGGGGCAAGCGGTTAACGCTCAGCAGGCAAAACACGTGAAGGGCAGTGCTCCAGAATCGGGGATCGTCTGGCCAGAAAAGCAACCCTGCCCTGCGGCTTCACAACGTCATTTCACAGGCCTCAGGGATGCAGATGAGACCATGCTGGTCTTTGACACTTCTCCACCCAACTCCCCGTACTCCCTCAGCACTCCCCCAGTTACTCCCCCAGCTCTACACTTCTTAAGTACATCTTTGACCTGCGACCGCCATTCGCTACATTCGCTATCCCCCTCCTCGTGCGCAACCGGCATCTCGCTCCCTTGACCGCTTCAACGCCCGATCTGCCCCAACCTGCCAATCTGCACCGCGCCTGAGCTACACAGCTCCCGACTTCTCGCAACATGTCCGAGGCGGGGGAGAGGTAAGGCCTCCCCAAACCCAGTCTCCATGGCGTGACGTTGAATCTGATCCCAAACTGTGTTCGCGCTGCCGTGCGCCTGCCCAACCCCATCGCAGCGAACCCCTCCATCCAGTGTACCACATACGTGCCATGTCGCCCTTAGCAACACAGCTGACCTGTTGTCGTACCCAGCTCGCACCGACGCACGAAATCGACCTTGTCGCTGCTGAGGCGCAAGGGGCCGAGCGATGATGATGTGCACCAGGACGACAGCAACCAGTCGGCAGCATATGCCTCGTCCCCTCTAGCCTCAACTGCGACAATTGCGGCTCAGGCGACCATCTCTACCCCCCATCAACACTCGGTCAGGGGTCACAACTCAAGGCTGTCCACAGCAGGAAGCGCCATGGGCCGCTCACCCTCTCAGCACGCCCCGTCCTACGGCGGCTCAAGGTCGGCCACCAATCTGACAGACAAAGCAGTGTCCCTTGAGTCATCAATCAAAAAGTTCCGCATCGTCGAAGCCCTCCGCAGCGGCGATACCGCCTCGATATCCAAGGCCATCCGTGAGAGTGCCGAGGGAGTGCCTCGCGCAAGCATGTCATCCCTCGCAACCCAGTCGGGCACCCTTGAAGATACGACCATACTCCACCTAGCAATACAGTGCGCCGAGCAGCCCGTCGTAGAGTATGTTCTGTCCGACGGCGCAGGCTCACTTGACGTGAACGCGCGAGACAAGGACGGCAATACCCCTCTTCACATTGCAGCCACTCAGGGGCGAAGCCAGGTCGTTCGCCTCTTGCTCGAGAACAAAGATATCAACGATGCGATTGCCAACCACCACGGCCGTCTTCCAATCGACCTCGCTCGAAATCCAGAGATCTTCCAGCAATTGCAGCTCTCGAGATCGCTGTTTGCCGAGAACAAAATTCGACAGGTTCAAGATCTGATTCTTCACGGCGAGTTCAAGGCTCTAGAACAAGTGCTGGAGGAGCCGCGATTCAAGACTGTTCTCGACATCAACAGTACTGAGTTCGCCTCCGACCCTATCACTATCCAAGCCGGGGGTACTTTGCTTCACGAGGCAGCTCGGCGCAAGAATACTCGCCTGATTCAGGTTCTCTTGCTGCATGGCGCCGACCCTTTCCGCAGAGACCGCAAGGGCAAGCTTCCCCAAGACTTTACGAAGGATGAGATCACGCGGGCCATGCTAAAAAAGTCACCGGCGGCTGTGGCTGCCCAGAGGGGAATTCAAGAAAAGGCCGTTTTGGGCTCCACTTCTCAGGGGGTGACCACTTCCACGCCTGGAGATCCGCTCGCTGGGAGAGAAGCACGCGAAATGAAGGGATTCCTCAAAAAGTGGACCAATTATAGAAAAGGCTACCAGCTTCGGTGGTTTGTCCTAGAAGACGGTGTTCTAAGTTACTACAAGCATCAGGATGACGCCGGATCAGCTTGTCGTGGGGCCATCAACATGCGCATCGCCAAGCTTCATATGAGTCCTGATGAAAAGACAAAGTTTGAGATTATAGGCAAATCCTCGGTCAAGTACACTTTGAAGGCAAACCACGAGGTAGAGGCCAAGCGCTGGTTTTGGGCCTTGAACAACTCTATCCAATGGACCAAGGACCAAGCCAAAGAGGAGGAGAAGCAACGCGCCCGAAGCGCCGAGCTATTGAAGCAGGCCAAAGCTGAGCACTCCCAGGGTGCCTCCGAGCCGCAGAGCGAGAATGCTAGCATCGCGGAGAACAGCAAACGGGGTAGCTTTCAGCTCACACGCCTGCACTCATCAACCAAGATGTCTGCCAAGGTCTCGTTTGCCGGTGCTAGTACAACCGGCAGCAACGACGATGACGATTTTGTTGATGCTGGCACTGAAGCGGACAGAGCGGAGCGCAATGGAGGAAGCCCAGGTGAGATAGATGACGATGATGAATATGGCGAAGGCTCGAGTGGGCAGGATTCGCCAGTAGCGAATAAGGACGCTTTCAATATAACCGCCCAGTCTGCAAAACTGCAACTCGACACCATGTCCACGGTCACAGCAGCGCTCCTGTCAGAATCCGCGAAGAACCCAACATTGACTCTTTCCGACCCCAAGGCTTCCCAAGCTTTGACCACCTACGATGCAGCGATCCGCTCACTCTCTGGGTTGATCGGGGACCTCTTGCGTATTTCCAAGGACCGTGATGCGTATTGGCAGTACCGGCTCGATCGGGAGAGCGAGATGCGACGGATGTGGGAGGAGAGCATGGCACAAGTTGCCAAAGAACAGGAGGCCCTGGAGGCTCGTGTTGGCGAAGCTGAAGAGAAGCGAAAGATCACAAAACGCATTCTGAAAGAAGCCATCGAGAGCGGCTTGGTCGAAGACGGCCAAGGGCCTCCCACACCATCCGCCATTACAGCCGAGTATACCGCCGAAGAGAAAGCAACAGACGAGGCAGCGGGTCCCAAGTCTCCGGCGATGAGCATCAGTCGGCGCCAGACAGTTATAGCTCAGGTTGCTGAGATATCCGACTCTGAGTCTGACGAGGAAGAGTTTTTTGATGCAGTCGATGCCGGTCAGGTACAGGTGTCCCAGCTACCGCCTTCTGAAATCACCACATCCCAGGACCAGAATCAGCTGGTCATCTCGGATGCCTACAACATGAACACCTCGTTCATTGGGTACGAAAACGGCATTCGGACAAAGTTAAAGATGGATGCGGACGACCGGCCCAAGATCTCACTCTGGGTATGTTGACTAAACCGAAGGGACCTTTCCAAGCAACCGTGGTGCTAACTCAAGTATAGGGTATTTTGAAATCCATGATTGGCAAGGACATGACCAAGATGACTCTCCCGGTCTCCTTCAATGAGCCTACGTCCCTTCTCTATCGGTGTGCGGAGGATATGGAATATGCCGACCTGCTGGATCTCGCAGCAAATCGGACAGACTCCATCGAGCGGATGATCTATGTCGCTGCCTTTGCTGCTAGCGAGTATGCGTCGACAATTGGGCGTGTTGCCAAGCCGTTCAATCCTCTCCTGGGCGAAACATTTGAATACGCACGGCCAGACAAAAACTACCGCTTTTTCATCGAGCAAGTCAGTCACCATCCACCGGTAGGAGCGGCCTGGGCCGAGTCCCCTAAATGGACATACTACGGCGAATCGGCTGTCAAGTCCAAGTTCTACGGCCGTTCATTTGATATCAACCCACTTGGAACATGGTTCCTTAAGCTCAGGCCTACTGCCGGCGGCGCAGAAGAGCTGTATACGTGGAAGAAGGTCACGTCGTCTGTGGTTGGGATCATTACTGGTAATCCCGTAGTCGACAACTACGGCCCAATGGAGATCAGGAATTGGGCTACGGGCGAAGTCTGCCACATCGAGTTCAAACCACGTGGCTGGAAGGCGTCAAGCGCATACCAAATCGGGGGGAAGATTGTCGATGCCGATGGCCGGGTACGCGTCAGTATGGGCGGCCGATGGAACTCGAAGCTCTATGCCCGCCTAACCCCCGGATACGAGCTTGCCGTAGACGAGCCTGCCGATAGCGAACCCGTCAGTCAAGGCAGTATCAACGACCCGACACGGGCCTTCTTGATCTGGAAAGCTAACGAGCGCCCTACCGGGATTCCCTTTAACTTGACGCCCTTCGTTCTTACGTTCAACGACCTTAACGACCAGCTCAAGCCGTGGCTGGCACCGACAGATTCCCGCTTCCGGCCTGACCAGCGTGCCATGGAAGACGGCGAGTACGACTTTGCAGCGACGGAGAAGAATAGGCTGGAGGAGGCACAGCGCTTGCGTCGTCGGGAGCGCGAGAACAAGGGCGAGGAATTTGTTCCCGCGTGGTTCACAAAGGCCAGGTGTGAAATTACAGGGGAGGAGTACTGGAAGTTCAACGGAAAGTACTGGGAGACGCGGGCGCAGGCTGGCCCCACCGGCGACCCAGGTGTATGGGATGGGCTGGAGAAGATCTTCTGATGTGCTGCGCACTGAGAGTTGCTTTCTCAGCTGTGGTGGTGTTGTCCAGTTAGCGGCAGGATGCAGCGGTGTTCCTAGGATAATGCGGAGGGGGAGCAGAAAAGGAGAAAAGGAGACGGGGAGGGCGGTTGAGGTAGTTCATGGTCTGACCCTATACATAAAAAGGCACTCGGAATCCTCATGCACTCTTCGGGCCGCTGTGTGAGCTGTAGTTACTGCTGGGCCGTTCGGATGATGGACCAGTGCACCTGAGATGCCGTTCCACGCAATGACTGAAGTTGCGTCCGCGGGACGGCTGCGCAGGGGGTGGCTAAATATCACGTCCCTATTCAAGGTTGATGTTGATGTGTTGTCCCTCAGACGACTGACACAGCGCCTGCTTGGCCATCCCCCTTGGTGCATTTCCGCCTTGTCTACACAAAATCTCAAATCCCATTCGCGGCGGCAGTTTCTTCTCAACATCTCGATCGGGCCACTACAAAGATGAGGCTCCTAGTCGACAATAGAGCTTAGGGTAAGCATGCGCGAGATTCCCACCATATTACCGTTGTGTGCTGGTGTAGTGCGGACTGTTGTGGGGATAGCCTCGATGCTTTCAGTATCGGCACCAGCATTGGAGACTCCAGGGAACAACAACACACAACCGCGCGATTTCGGCGAGTCCAGGTCACGGAAGTGGCGTTTTCCTCAGGTGGTCTCTCCCTTGTCTCGAGGGGGAAGGTGTTAGTTGTTGCTGCCACCTGCCTTTGTTTGAGGAGGGCTGTCGAGCTGGTCCTTCCGTCTAACGTCAAGAGCTTCCCCAGAAATGAAGCCAATCGCGCGGGGGATTGTCACCTCTGAAATACTAGCTTTTCTCCCGTTTCCGTCGCCAGAGCATCCGTCGTCTGTTCCTAGCATTCTGCACTTCCTGAGAAACCTACGATTTCCACACCCATCACCAAGCCAATCTTCAGATCAACCCACTTGTTCAGATTCTCACGCTCGATCCAACTATGAAGACCATCTTGCTTCTCAGCACAGCTGCTGGTGTTGCTTTGGCTCAAGACGTTGTTGGCCAGCCTGCCTGTGCCGTATGTCTAGCTCCGCATGCCTTCTCACAACCCAAAAAAATAAATAACAAAATGGCAGCGGTGCTAACTTCCCATCCTCAACCACAGACAGCCTGCCTCACCTCAGCTATCAGCGCCGCCGGCTGCGGTCCCTCGGACATAGCGTGCCAATGCGGTCCGACCCAATCGGCCATCATTGATAACGTCGTGCCCTGCCTCATCAGCAGCTGCACCAATGCAGGGGAGCTATCCCAGGCACAAAGCGCCGGCGAGTCTCGATGCTCGGCCTTCTTTGCTACAGCCACCTTTACCGACAACTCCACCAGTACCATCACGGTTACTGGTAATAACTCGAACTCGACCGATATTAGCACTGTCTTTTCAACAGGAACAGTCACTGTGCCGGGATCCAACTTGACTATCACAACACCGACACCCACGGTGAGCGAGGATACTTCTGCAACCAAACCAGCAGTGACATCTTCGCAAAGTGCAAATGTTGCTGCTGGTTTAAGTGCCGGTGCCTTGCTGGCGTTTATAGGGGCGGTTCTTGCACTCTGAGAGTGGAATCAGGGGTTGGAGAGGTGTGTCGCAGTGCCACTTTTGGGGACACTTGCTGGGCGTATTTGGTGAATGAAGAGGGAAAAAAACAGTGTTGAGGAGCTTCACACTCAAGTGTTTTCCGTTGTTCCGACTTGGCACATATCTGCTAATACATGGGCTGGGAAAGCCAACCTTGCACACATGAGTTATCAAAACGCGGGGCTTTCTGGCGGTTGCGACAATATTATTACCACACGACGAGATAATTCACTGGGACAGCAAAGATAACAACCCATAGTAAAAAATTGTAGACAAGAAAGTCCTAGTCATTATTGTGGTGATGTTCCATCGATATAGGGCCACAGCGTGGTAAATAAGAACAGAGAGCAAACAACAAGCAACAAACAGTATTGGGAGATAAAGTGATAAGAAGTATCTGTAGAGTGCAAAATTTCAAGCCAAAAAAAAAAAGATCATCTGTGAGATGGGCTCAGTCGGGGATTGAACCCGAGACCTCGCACAAGCACTTTGAAAGTGTGGGTTTTACCCGAAGCACGAATCATACCACTAGACCACTGAGCCGAACTTACGAGAGTATCTTCAAAATAGTGTATATATAAGTAGGAAGCCAGATCTATTGAATGCTCCGCAGAAACCAAGTTGGAAATGCCTTGTCTACCAGCAAAACGAATTAACATCTTTTTTTGAATCCCTGTTGATTTACTGATAGAGATCTTAATTTCATCGAAGTACTGTATACTCCACAAGGCATAACTTGTTGGGTTTGCACTGTGTGTAATGAGCCTGTAGCTCGGAGACAGCTGTGTCAGTACAGTGTATATACTGTGTTTAGCTCTTCAAACTCGCGACAACTCCCTTCCCGTCATCGATGAACATGCAACACATTGATTGCTGTTTAATTTTGTCTTGAGTTTCCACTCTCAGATAGTGAATGTGGCTTATTAAAGGATAGCAGCCCTCAAGTTTCTTCCCAGCTTACATTTATTTTGCTAGATACCAAGCCGTACAGAACACATTGGCGATTGAAACAAGTTCAACCTCAATCATCAGAGCTTTCCCTCACTCACTCTTGGTGTAAAGCCCCCCAACAACATTCACAATGGCAACCGACGTCCAACTCGAAACCTCAATGGCAAGCCTCCCATCCCCACACCAATGCTCAAGCCTTCTAACACAGCAACCCCAGGGCACCATCGTCGTCGAGCTGTACAACCAGCACGCGCCCAAGACGTGCACCAACTTCGCCACGCTGGCGTCGCGCGGCTACTACAACGACGTCGTCTTCCACCGCGTGATCCGCGACTTCATGATCCAGGGCGGCGACCCGACGGGGACAGGCCGCGGCGGCACGAGCATCTACGGCGAGAAGTTTGAGGACGAGATCCGCCCGGACCTAAAACGTGTGTCCCCATCCCCCCTTCCTCCTCCTCCCAACCCTCCCGGCGGGGCCCTGTGTGTGTGTGTGTGTGTGTGTGCTGATTATTGCCCTTATCACGAGCAGACACCGGTGCAGGCATCCTCAGCATGGCCAACGCAGGGCCCAACAGCAACGGCAGCCAGTTCTTCATCACGCTAGCGCCCACGCCGTGGCTTGACGGCAAGCACACCATCTTCGGCCGCGTCAAGAGCGGGATGAGCATCGTAAGGCGCATGGGGCTGGTGCCGACCGACGCCGAGGACAGGCCGAAGACCGAGGTCAAGATCAAGCAGGCCAAGATATTAGGGGATAGTCAAGAATAGGGTGTCTAGATGCCAAGATAGTACATACATTTACGTCTAAAATCCCCATTCAATCAATCACCAGAACTTTTGCAAATATGCACATGAGTGAGCCACGATGCTTTTGGCATCAATTTTGTGGGAAGACGGCCGCCATGCCGGCAGCTTCTATATGGATACCGTGTCCTAGGGTAGAAGAGAACGAATGAAAACGAAGAAAGAAACCAGTCTCCAGATCTCACTTTTATACAACATAACTGCAGTGCGCAGTGGCACTTGCGCCACCAGTGTATGCTTCACCGCCTCGGCATGAAGAAGTTGGCCTTTTCCCATGTATGATACAAATGGCGAGAAGAAGAGCCGTGAAGACTACGATGCTCCTGAATAGACTATCCCATCAGAACGTGAAATGCACAAACGCCCCTAACCTGAGCCTGCCCGCCCGTCCGACTAGGCGATGCATAAACCACCGGAACCCCTAACCAATGCAATTTGTGAATGAAGCCGAATACAGTTTACCGATAAAATGGGTGTGGTAGAAGTGAGGATGCCCGGGTCGGCCGCTACTAAACCCGTACGGTCAGACCCATGTCCCCAACCCCCAGCTCATTCGGGAACACCGACTGATTGACGATTCGTGGAGGGCGGAGAGAAAAAAATCAAGAGGGTATCAGTGAGTGCCGGGGAACGAATGGGGAATGTGATGGAGGCCTTCCTAGTCACTGCGGTGGCGAGGACAATGTGCCTGAAGACTCGGACTCGACGTCGCGGTCTCTATTGACCTTTTTAGGAGCCGGAATTGGCAGCTGCGGCTTCGTCGGTCCAAGTTTGAGCTTCTTGGCCGGAGACGGTCCTCCTCCCTTCGAAGCGCTCTTCTTCGGCGCAACCTGTACGGTAGAGTCCTTGCTATCGTCATCATCTGCCCGCTGCTCTACGTTGAGCATGGAATTACCCTTGACCTTGTCTTTCTTGTTGGCAGGTGTTCCTTTTGTCTTGAGGATCACCTTCTTCGTCAACGTTGTTGGCTTGAGCTTCTTTTTCTTGGGATTGGTTGGGTCCGATTCGTCGGCATCCTCATCGAACTCGTCTCCATCACGTTTTCTAGGGCTGGCTGCACGGCTGGCTGGTAGAGGGGTGCCCTTTTGGCTACCAGGCGGCGTATTGTCGTTATTTTGGCTGCCTCCGTTGCTTCCACCATTGCTGATCTTCTGAGCTGCCGCTCTACTAGCATTTCTTCCGCTATTACCAATGCACGAGCCCATATGGTTGTTCAATCTCGTCACCAGGATACATCGTTTGCACTTGGAGCAGGTGGCGCTTGGGAAACTGAGCACATTGGGCGGGCGGTCCTTTGCCGTGCCCTCTCCGGGCGCAGGGGAGCTGGCGTCGTTGGGATCCAGCTTCTTCTCCATATCCTTCTTTTTCTTGCCTCTTCCCGGCCCAGGGGCCACCCACGTCTGCCCATAAATGTCAAAGCCCGGCTTCTCGATGTAAGGATGCTTCTTGCAATAAATGATGCCTGGGTCGGGCTTCTTCGCGCCCTTGCCGTCGGTTGGGCAAAGCAGTCGCGGAAGATGACAGCGAGGGCAGAGAATGTCTTTTGTGGTTTTGAGCGGGTTTCCTTTGAGCAGAACTTTGCCGTCCTCGTAAATGGCAGCGTCGGTCTCGATGCGCACGTCGGGTCTGGAGTCGGGGGTCGAGGTCTCGGAGGCTTCCGCAGCCATCTTTTCTATCTTGATGGCGGCCGTGTTGGCGCGGGCGGTCTTCTCGTCCCGATGCACCTTGATGAGAAGGTCATGGACGATGTTGTATAACAAGTCATCGAGCACGGAATGGGCCTGTGGCGAGGGGCAAGCCGGACATTGTTAGCAGCAAGACCCGAAAACGCAGGCCGAAGCCCAAAATGCAAACCGAAGGCATCCGAGGTGCTTACAAGCTTGTCTATGGGGCTGGCATCGTCGGGAGCGACAATGACGCCCGCCTTGCCCGTCCTGTCTGCATCTGACGACATGTTGATAAATGAAAGCGCACCGCCCTGAGAGAGCGTGTGCGACCAGCAACTGGGGGCCTGGCTTAGGGGGGAAAAAGGTGTCGTGAGGTGTGGCTCTGCCCGTCTCGTAATCAACAACGGAGCTGACAGCACTTCAGCGGGTGAGGCCGGCCTTAGGTAAGGTAATTGAAATGTGGCTGCCAAAAAAAAAAAATCGACCAAGGCTGACGCTGACGCTGCTCTTTTCAGCGCAAAGGTAAGACCGCCTCGGTCAATCTGCCACCATCGCTCAACTTCTTGTTAGAAATGCTGGTGGTGACGAATGGCAGCGACCAGTGCGACGATGACATGGAACCTCGGTAATCAGGCAGAAGATGAGTTTGTAGCACCCGATTGATTGGTATCATGGGCCTGGGGGGTGCCAAGTGCGTTCGATGGGTAAGTCAGTTACGGGGCGGGCAGTTGGTCACGAAATTTTGCCTAACGGGACAGCTGGGGAAGGCTGGCGAGAATAGGAGCTGGGCTACCACCAACAAAGGCAGCAGGACCCCAGGGCAGCGCATGCAGGCCGTCCCTGAGTTAGGCCATTTAGGTCATTCAGGTAGGGGGGTTAGGTAGGTTGCGGGAGCTTCTGCCGTGTCCTAGGTGGTCCAGGGCCGGGAGCTTTCAACAATGAGAATACTACAGCGTGGACCCGCATTACCTGACTTGCACAGCAGCAATTACTTGTTCGCCCGGTGGCTCGGTTCCGCCATTCATGGATAATACCCAGCTGCTCGGCCGCTGGTGGTTTCATTCTCAAAGCTTCCTAGCTACCTTCCCGGCGATGCAAGTTCTACTACCCAGGAAGGTATAACTAGCATTTGCTCCTGAACCTAAATGTCTTCGTGGTGCTTCCCGGTTCGCCTGGATCTGTGGAGTGCATACGGATACCCCCTAGGCAGAGGAACTGTGGGGCTGAGAATGGCGCCAGAAAATTGCCATGGTGCCATGAAGGCTTCGATAGGCGCATCTAGATGACACAGAAATACCCACTAATTTCTCAATGCCTGCCGGAAAGTCGCTTTCCTCGACTCCCAAGACTTCAAACACTGTCAGAATCAAAATACCGAGCCCGCCGCTGCGACATGTCTATGTTATGATAGCGCAAACAAGCCATCTAACTTGTAAACCAGCAACCCTCGAAGATGTCGCGTGCGCAGCAGCCCTCCATTCGGTCGTTCTTCCAGCCCCAGCCGCAGCCCAATTACGCTACCCCTCCATCCGGCGCGACTACAACCCCACCATCCGATATTGACAATGACGCGACCGCGGCAACATCACCACCGCCGCCGCCGCCCCTTCCGCCGACAGTTGAGCCAAACCAGCTCCCCCCTCCCCCGCCTGCGGTTGCGGACGTCCTGTCCGTAACCCTGCCGCCGGGCGGCGCTCCCATCCTTCCATCGCCGCCCTCGCTCTCGCCGCAGGCGAGCATCGTCCCTGTGATCAAAGACCACATCTCGGCCCTGCGCCGCATCAACTCACTCCTCCTACCCGTCGCCTACCCGGACTCATTCTACGCCAAGGTCCTCGAACCCCTCGCCTCGGGGCTCTTCTCGCGCGCCATTCTCTGGCAGGACAGCGCCAATGCCGAGCCCAAGGTAATCGGCGGCGTCGTCTGCCGGCTCGAGCCCAACCCCTTCCTAGACGCGTCGGGCCGCCGGCGGCCCCCGCCGACATTAGCAGCGGCAGCCCCGTCCCTCGACACCCCCTACCACGCCATCTACATCCAATCCCTAGCGTTGCTCTCGCCGTACCGCGCGCAGGGCCTCGCTGCCGCCGCGCTCGAGCATATCGTGGCTAGCGCCGCCATCCTCCCCGCCGCAGGGTCGAGCATCAACGTGCGGACTATGTACGCGCACGTGTGGACTGAGAACGACGAGGGTGTCAAGTGGTACGAGGCACGGGGCTTCGCGCGCGAGGGCCGCGAGCCCGTCAAGGGGTACTACTTCCGGCTGCGCCCGGACACAGCGTGGGTCGTGCGGCGCGAGATCGGCGCGGGAGCCGCGGCCCAGCTGCCGACGCTCGCACCGGCGTCGCGAATCCAGGGCAGCACGATCAACAGCACAGTCGCGGCCGCGGTAAACCTGCCTTTCTCGACCGAGGGGCCTCCGCGCCGCCCCTCGACCACCCCCTCGCAGTCGGGGTCGTCTCTCTCCTTCCAGAACGCCCGCCCCGAAACAGAGTGGAACGACTTGCCCGCCGACATGGTAACGCCGCCGCCGCTCGCAGGTGCCGCGCCACCGCCCAGTGCTGGGCCCGGTAGGAGCCAACACCTCTCGCCGTCCAGCGCGCCAGGTTCGGCAGCCAGCTCTCGGAGCAGCTCGGCAGTGCGGAAGAAGAAGGAAAGGGCATATCCGTCTGCTGCTTTTGGCAGCTAACCTATTTCGCGGTGGAAACACGGCGGGAAAAAAACGTATCAAGGGTTATTGGCTTTGGGTATAGGCTGGCATCGGAATACTCACTGGCATCGTGGGGGTGTTTTAAATAGCGTGGAGGTAAGCGGTTGTGTGTTGGGTGGATAGATTATAGGAAAGCCACTTAGACTGGGTGGGAAAATCTCCATATTAACCCCAAAAGGGGTGTTATTGTGTCTAGCTCCCGAATCCCATGGCGGTTAGGCGGTATCCTTCATTATCAAGAGTGATTGGTTTGTATTTTTCACTGTCGTCGCGCACCGCCGAGTCTGACCATTTGGATATGGTGAACATCCACGCACTGCAGGGCCTCCTTGATCCATTTTACCAAGGGCTCCCAGGAGCAGCTCCTTCAAGACATATCACCAGGTCACAGTCACCCTAGAAACAGCCGTGGGCATGTAGTACGATGATGCCATATCCCTCAAACCTGACCTAAAAACGGGCTAACACCCTAGACTATGGTTTCCGATATATAGTCAGCTAGCAGCAAACCGATAGACGTAACTCCCAGACAACAGGCTGACAAATGCAACGAAAGAAATAGAGAATAATCATAGTCATATAGCCGTTTTCATCATCGCTTCGCGACCGCCGCTATTACCATGCTAGCCTAGCAGTCAGGAAGGAAAACAATCAACTGTGGGCTGCTTCTTTTATACTCGTCACATGACGGCACAATACTTGCACATGCTCCCGGAGAGTGACCGTGATGCCGCCCTCCTCTAGTCGGTAGCCACGGTCTCGCCGTCCTCGGGAACCGTAGTGAGATGGTGGTTTATCGCCTGGGAACGCAACTCGGCAAGGTAATCGGCCGGGGTGGTGTTCTTCTCCATGTTTGCAGCGACAAGGGCAATAAGCGCCGCACCGACACCCGATCCATCCTTTGCAATACCGATGCGGATGCGCTTTGCCCCTTCTTCGCCAACACCCTTGATGATGCGCAACGTCTCGTAGATCATATCCCGGAAGTATGGGTAGTGCTCAACAAGGCTGCCGTCTACGCCAACATCAATGGGCTCATCTGCCAATGCCGGATCTGTCAGCTTGCCTGTCTGCAGAACGATAGCTGCGATGGCGACAGCTGCGAGCCGGGCAGCTCGATGGGCGACAGCTCCTGCAATTGCCTTGAAAGCTTGTGCATCATCATATGCAGGGGAGTAGATATTGAGGGTTGACTCGAGCTCTTGGCGAAGGACTGACAACTCCGGCGTGTTATCAGACGCAGCAACTGACATGATAGCCGTGTCGAGGCCCCATGGCGTATAAATGCCAGAGTTCTGTGCAATAGTAGTTGTTGACTTCCAATCATTAGAGTTGGAGTTATCGTCCCTGAAGAAGGACACAGCGGGGTTCTTCACAAGGTCGAGCAGGACCAATCGAAGAATCTCACCGAGGAACATGCCAGAGACACGCTTCTCGTACATCTGGATACCGGGGTTCACACTCGTCTTGTCGAGCGCCATGTCCCATGGGGTGTTGGGCAGAACGCTGAGCTGGTTGTCGAATGATCCCCACTCCGTGTTGATCACCATGTCTCCGGTTGACTTGTCGTACTCCCCCAACAAGGGCTTCTTGAGATTAGCTAGCTTCTCAACATACGCCCCATTAGTTCCGGTGCCGAAAATGGCGCCGAGGACGGCGCCTGTCTTTCCTGGGGCAGTGTAGGAGCGTGCCATAAGGGTCCCAACGGTATCGTTGACAAGAGCAGCCACCTTCACAGGAAGGTGAAGCTTGTCAATCTCGATCTGCAGAAGAGCGCATACATCCTTGCCAATGGCATCTGGAATGTCAAAGCCTTTTGTCCATCTTATGAGGTTGCCTTTGTTAATTCCAATCTGCTGGACAGGGAAGCTGAATGTGAAACCTAGTCGGAAGACGTTCTCGTCCCTGAAGCCGTCCGGTGAGCTAACTGTCATGCGTCGCCTGATATGCGCTACGAACTGCTCTTCGTGATTTGTCTTGAGGAATAGCTCAATCTGCTTGGCCAAGAAGGCGAATAGCTCCTCGGCCGTTTTCGCAACCATAAGCTTCTTGGGGATGGCGACCTTGGTGTATGTGAGGTTGAAGGTGGAGTCGCCATTGAGCTGGATCGAGCAGACGCGAAAGTTGGTTCCGCCGAGATCGACAGCCATGTACAGGCCCTACATGGAGCGTGTCAGGCACGAGGGTGGGATAAAGGTACATATGCGCGTGTAGCTGCGCAAACTAACCTTCTCGGTGCCATTTGGCACACCCGTCACATATGTGGGAATCTGACTGAGGCTAGTTCCATCCTTTCCTAGGCCCTCGGCTGCGGGGTTATATTAGTGTTACGGTTCTTTCTTTTTCTTAGACCCGTAGCACTTACCCATTTGGCGGAGGAACTCGTCGACTGCCTTATTGACATCATCGTCGGTGTAGTCGAACTTTGCGACGATGGCCTTTGTCTCGGCCTCGAGAGCCATGGCGAGCGGGCGCGAGATGGGGGCGGTGGTGGGAAACGGAAGCGGGTTCTCACAGATTGGTGAACTTTTGTGGCCGGGCAAGGCACGGGGAGAGTAGGTAGCTGGTAGGAAGGGGCGGACGGCCAAGATATCAGGGTGATAGAGCCTGACACCAGGTAAGAAAAACTGGATGATCTGGTGTCAAGAAGGTTAGGTTAGCAACCTAGTTATAGGATTGATCGATCAGGTGTTGTGTGGTAGTGGGTTGGTGGTGGGGGATATGATGGCGGGGCTGTGGGTGGGAGGTGAGCAAGCGGGGTTGGTGGGCGCCCTTTGATCAAGGTTAGAATCAAGGGGGGGTGCAATTGACTTTCTCTGGGGCCAAGCTCCAGCTCCCCCCTCCCCCTCAAAACTGGTCCGGCCAGGCCCGGTCAACTCTCCCGCCGCTATTCCGCCCATCGTGGCACGTTCGACTTACAAAGACAAGGATCAGGAGGGCCACTGAGCAAACATGGACCGCGCTGAATGAGGCTTTTGCTCTCGATACCATCTTGGTGGCTTCGACACCTCCGCCGCCTTGCAGATTGGCATTGCGACTTTTGCGACTTGCAGCTGAAAGCGAGCTGTTAATCGCGCGCCTTGAGGCGCCGGGGATCCTAGGAGAAGACGTTGTGTCGGCTCGCAGCGACAACCACCGCAAGCTCCGCAAGCTCCAGCGGGATGCTGGGTTCCGGGCGCTCAGTCTGATAGGCCAAGTCGCCGACCGCGGGGAACACTTGTGGCTTCTTGTTAGTCAGTAAAGTGGAAACGGCTCGGATCTGGATGGCGTTCATTCCCTTCCGGGCTGCGATTCCCGTCGGCTGATGCGAAAGCGACCGTCTTTCGATATTGCTCCTGTTTCTGCTTGTCACCAACGAGACGATGAGAGATAAAGCCTAGTGGCTGCGTAGCACACGCTTCCGTCACTTCCACAGAGACGCCGAAGATAGGACGGGGCTGCAGTGTCGGGGTGGAATGAATTGATGACAGCGAGTCTCGGAGGCGGCTGAGTGAGGGCGTTTCTCGGGGCTTGATTCTCTCGTCCACCTCGACGCCCGCAGCAGCACGATCCCTCTTTTCTTATTAGACCTTTTCAAAGGTGCCGTATCCGTCCTCCCGTTCTCCTGCAATTCATGGATCGCCGATGCAGGAACACGCTGGAGCACACCGTACTTTCCCACAGGGACAGAGGAGGCTGGAAATGTCGGCGTTGATGTTGTGCTTCAGAATGCGCCCTAGATAGTGAAACGATCCGGAGCACCAAAATCCCACAAGCACTTGCGAACCTCCCGAGATATATAAAAGACCCCTGAATGGATCAGTGCCAATGGGAGATGTACGCTAAAGGTCAAGCATGCAGAGTGGAGTTATGGGCGAGTGTTTCGATGGTGTATTGGATTCTAACCAGTCTGGTGGAAAGTTGCAGATCTGCGGTCAAGCAAACGGTCAAGTGATCAATCATAAGAGGGACCAGCGGATGTGCTTCGTCAATAGACGCTGATGTTTAGAAACAATGTTTAGAAACGAAAGAAGAAAATAAAAGGATGTGTGGAATGGATGCTGGACCCCAAAGGTCGGAGAAAGAAAGCTGGCAACTTCCAGGTGTTGACGCTTTCCATGGGGTCGGGTGGTGCACCCAATTCTTGAGTAATCTCTCAAGGCGACACAGGGACCAGGGATAAGAGATTCACAGAACAGGACAAAACCCGGTTCAGCGGCCGCATTAGAAAATCTCGGCCTGTAATGTATTTTAGGCCAGCAAATCGGCGAAATCGGCATGGGGTCGACAGTTGCAGCGGCAGTTTCCAGATTCGCACCACATCATTCCTAGTTGAGATATCGATGGCGGGAAGTGTTGAGAAGAAAGCCGACCTCGGATTGGTGGGCGATTCAAGGGCTTTGACCACCGCTGAAACATGCGATTGGGCATTGAAACCTCCGGCGTGGTTTCTACACATTCCATCCCTGTAGTTTTCGCCTGAGCACCTTGATGGATTGGCTGGTGTGCAGAGTTGACGACAGACATCTTATTCTCCCTTTGCATTTGAACATTTTGGAGTCAAGTATGTACATACCGACATGCACACGGGGATTCAGGAGAAGCAGGTGGGTGCACAGAGACATTGTAGCATGGGCAGCATCATACAATGGTCTTCCGACCATAATTTTTTTTTTTGCTAGTCATTGGTGAATAAACCATGTACATATTGAAGGCATTCCAAAAATGGGCGGATACAGATTAATGGAGAAACCAGATTCTCCTTTCCAGGCCAAATGGCTGATGGAACAGCATGTGGGGATTAAAATGTGTAATAAGGCAGGTAGAAATACAAACGAATGCGGTTGGTTAACCCAATGTCCGCAATATCACGTTACCTTGAGAAAAAAACATAGCTCGACATCCAGAGTCGCTCATCTGTACGACGTTGTGTAGCCTGTCGTGTAGGCTGTTGTGTAGGCGGATCGTGTCGTCGTTGTTTGCGCTGTGTTCTCAGAGCCATCCACAAGCACGGCTAAGTTCCAGTCCGCGGCCGCTCTCTGCGCCTGGTTCAAGCTTTTTTTAAAAGTAGCAAGTCTGGTAGGGGTTTCCGTTGTTCCCAGGTCCCTAGCTAGCACTAATGTAGTTAGAGCGCGCAGCGCACGCGTTCACACACTCCTCGAACGAAGACGCTTTGATGTTGCCGAGGTCGACGGCCTGCCTATAGCCAGAGTAGTCGACGCCACAGAGGTGGGTGAACTGCTTCCCGTTGGAGGCAACATACTGAGAGCTGCTCAAGTTGGGGCAGAGATTTCTGCCCGTGGTCCCCATCGGCTCAGACCCCGAGGCCATGGTTCTTCCGATGGCATGCCGTGTTGTTGCTGTTGTGCGAGCTGTCTGGTCGGAGTCACGGTTTGTGGTTTGTCTAGCCGTCTGTTAGTCTCCGATTCCATACGCAAGAAGTCGTTGAGGGAACTTACGCAGCAGCAGCATTGCCAGAATTACCATTATTACTCTTCTGGCTCGCAGAAGCTATTCCGACGCCTGCGCCGATGCCGATGCCGATGCCCAGCAGAACCAGCCCGCCAAATGCCATCAACGCCCAAAAATGCCCTTCCTTAGCCCAAGTTTTCCTGGCAAAAGCTTGTCACTTTTGCTTGCTGCTCTGGGTCTTCTCAAGACCATCTCTCCACCAGAGACATTCCTCTAGCTTTTTGCCAAGCTTGCTGGGTATTACGGAGGCACAGACCCTGATTCTGAATGTGACCAATACCCAACTTGTTGCTGCTGGCTCACCACCTGGGTAGCCGCCTTCTCTTCAAGATATGCCGGGACATGCTGTGGTGCGCTGTGGTCGCCCGCGTGTCTTGAGGCTGCGCCCTCAACTGATACGCTGCTGGCGCGGGTCTCTGTGTGTTGTAGTTGTCCATGGCTATGATCTCGGTCGGATCCTCACAAGTGCAATGAAACCGTTGATGACGTCTGAGACTGGATGCCCGGTATGGCGTGGTCTGACAACTCAAGAGGTGATGACACTGCTGTCGTGATATCCAAGTGGATGATGTGAAGGAGGAGGATAGGGAGCAATGGATCGAGATCGGGCAGCTTGGGTTGCGATCTATATCGTTTTATATTCGAAAAAGGAGGCAGTCCGTGTTGCCAGGGGCTCACTCAAAACGGGATGTGATTGTCGTCGAGCAATCTAACAATAGCGATCTGGCGAGACAGGTCATCCCGATGCAAGGATGGTTCCGCGGGGGGAGTAGACATGGCGCGACACTACCGCGCGGCGCCGGAAGCTGAAGCTCTATCCATCCTCATCTATCCTCGATCGCCAGACATGACAGCTGTTGACTTACTGAATACACCGATGCTTCCACCCCCACTCCCACTCCCACTCATATCCTTTCAGCATTTTGCTGCCATCATGCTTCGGCACTATGACCCTGGGCCCTGGAGTCGTGAGGCTCGAGTCGAGAGCCGGACGTCAGCAGCTGAACATATGGACCGAGCGTCCAGATGACAGATGAGTGAGACAGCTCTCGACTTTTCTAACTGTCAGTTGTCCCGACGATCCTTCAAGGCCCTGGCGGCGTAATGATCGGCAATACGCCGTGGCAACTAGCCAGCGGTACATGGGGGGAAAAATGCTCCGCAGGGAGGAAAGCAGGGTTGAGACCGGGAAGGGCACCCGACGTCAAAGTCGGTGCAAACGGCATGCGGATAGTTTGGACGCGCTTCTTTGAACTGGGAGATTTGCGCTAATTCGGTGCACGCATGGAAAACCTTCATTGTACGACAGCCAGATTCAGGAATATTTGGTGGGTTGGGGTTCTTTTAAAGGCGAATCTCAAAATTACCCTCTCTTCATGGGTAACTGGGCTCGAATGCATCGAAATGCTATATTTACGCACCGCATGGCGTCTTCAGGTCAATTCGAGGGTTGAGAACCAGGAATCTAGGCTATGCTATGCCATCGAGATCGCATCGAGATAGCAATTATGAACTTCAAAGACGCACCTCCACGTTCCAAGAATTTGAAGGATCCTTCGCGCTGTTGCTAAGGAACTTCGAATTATCATCGACAGAATCGATATGCAGCCGTAAGGTTTTGGGGTTTAGTGTGTTTTGTGAAGTCGCTGAGATATGGCCTACCATCTGCGCGCCAACTGTCAATAATTGTCAAAGATGCGGCTGAGCAATGGCCCCAGATAAATCTGTGGATGGACATGGCCTCGGAAAACAAGGAGTGAGTGGATGCAGAGCAAGGAGGCACAGCTCCTGAGCTCAGCCACACCCCATAAATACGTGAGATGGCCCGGATACGACTGTCGCCGCGCTGGTCACTGCGCAAACCTCAAAGGTCAAAGAGCCGCCCATGCCCCAAAAGTCCTACCAAGGTCCTAGGAAACCGACCTTGCCGCTTTTGGCCTAGGTCAGGCACCCTCGGCTGATTCCATCTCGGTCTTCAGGCATCGAGAACACTGGTTTGACGATTGGTTCCTCCCCGATTCCTGATTCCATAAGCCGCTAAGTCCCCCCAATCGAATTGGTCCTTGCATGAGTCCTGCCCCTCATGCTCGCTGCTGGAAACAGTTCCAATGTCACCGCCCCCAATGACTGCTATTGAGGGTAAACTTTGGGCACATCGGACTAAACGCTGTCCTGTGGCCCGATGGCAACCTGTTAATATCACACGTTAGAATTTCCGATGCGTCTTTAGCATGGCAGTATTGACAAAGACGTGAAGTTGCTGTGTGCGGCGAGACGAGTGTCGTTCAAGCGCAGGTGAGGTGGGGTTGCCCCCACCAGCAGACTTGCGTGACAAAGGAATACGGATAAGGCGACATCTCTCTCGGTCGCTGTGGGTACGGTTGACATGGACTCTGGATTGGTAGCTGTTGATGTTTTTGACGACCGGATCCTGTCCCGTCCAATAAACTCTTGATATCCTGAAGCAGATAGACCTACAGGCCCATGCGGGGCTAGATCTCGAAATCTAGAAGCTGAAGCAATCAGCTGTAGACAGGTCTGCGATCTAGCTGTGTGGCTAGATGGGACATGCTGACTGCCCCCTGGAGTTCCTCCAGCAGCACACAGTTGCCAGCCACTCTGGTGGAACAACGAGTACAGCATGGGAACTGGAGTTTGGGTCGCAGTCAGTGATGCCGTGAATGAAACCAGTAACAATGTGCCATCAGCAGGGATACCTTAAATACAACGGAGAACAGTGGAGGAGCGCTATCAAAAAGAGGTCATTTCATACGTCAGGCTGCCAGCTCACGCATCCGGGGGTCCATCTATACCCGACCACCGCACATCGAGAATAATAAATCGTCTCGCTTCGCTGGCCGCTCTCCCACTCGCGGATGGGCTGCTAGATTAATAGATGGTGTGTCTTCCATTATTGCCAACCTGGATCGCAAGCAGCTTCTCGATCTCACCCCCAGCAGGAGGTACCGCAGCCAATTCCCCCCTCACCCCGCGCGCAACCTGGAACCTGAGCACTGCCAGCCATCGCCTCAGCCTTACACCCCCAAAGCTTCGCTAGCGCCGTCAGCTGTGCGCTCCTGGCGCGCAAGACCTAGCAATCAGCCACTCTAGTGCTAGCCCCTCTACCCCCCCTGGTCCTGGTAGACGTCCTCCACCCGGTCGTTCCCAAGCCGCAGAAGTCGCAGCCAGTCGCTCCCAAGCAAGCATTGCGAGCTCGCCCGTTCCACCGCCCACCTCAACCCCCCCCCCCCCCAGCGCCTCCCCTCTCTCCAGTAGTCCAGCCCAGCGAGCGAGTTGGTGCAGGTGCGAGCGAGGTGCAAGGTGCAAGTTGGACGTCTGCAGGACAGCAGCGACCTGAGTCCTACCCAATTTTCCCGTTCACTCCCAATTCAGCTCCCCTTCCCTTTGCCGCCTCCCCTCTAGGTCCATCCCACCCTCGCCCCTCCCCTCGATTCTTTCTCTTAATGAGCTCTATGAACTCCCGCCTGAAAGGCTTTGGCTTCGGTAAGCGAAAATCGACAGCCAGCATACAAGGTCCCGACCTGTCACAGACGCGGACCCCGCCTCCTTCTGGTGCCCCTCAAATACCACAGCTGTTCCCCTCCCGCCCAGGTCCCGCCCCTTCGATTGCTTCCACATCTTCGCAACAGAGCCTCCCAATGAACCACCAAGGCGCAGGTCCCCGACCGCCCAGTTACTCGGCAAACTATCCACCTGGCCCTCCCGGCCCCGTTGGTCGCACCAGCCCTTTGACAAACCAAGGCCCGACTCGCACCCCGCCGTCGCAAATGGTCGGCGGCCCTCCGCCCATCAACACCGGGGGCCCTCCCATTTCTGGGTACCCACCACCCGTCATGAACGGTCCTCCTCCTGGCGCCGGCGGCCCACCAGGGTATGCCGGCGGTGCGGGATATCCCCCGCCCCCGCCCCAGCAGACTGGCCCCGTCGGCGCGCCCTATACCCGCAATGCCGCCGCCGAGGTCGAGGGTAACAGCCGGAGCAAGGCTCAGCTGATCGTCGGCATCGATTTCGTAGGTTGCCCCAGCAGTGCACCGCTGTCTTGCGACACACAGTACATGCTGACCACATCCATCTCAGGGTACCACGTTCTCTGGTGTTGCTTTTGCCTTCGCTACGAGTGGTGAAGCGAAGGAGGACATTATCACCGAGTGGCCGGGTGCTGGCTCATACACAAAGCAAAAAGTGAGTCAAGAGTGTCTTGCTGTCAATCGTGCGCGGGGTATGGCGCTGACACAACCACCTCCCAGATTCCTACCGTTCTGTATTACGATCAGTATCAGAAGGTGGTGGGCTGGGGTCCCGACATTGCCGACGCTCTCGCTCCCACCGGCTACCCTAAACCGGGCGTGCAAAAGGTAGAATGGTTCAAGCTTCAGTTGATGTTGTCGGGTAACACTTACATCGACCCTATCAACCTGCCACCTCTCCCTCCTGGAAAGTCAGAGATTGATGTGGCTGCCGACTACCTTTTCAAGCTCCGCCAAGCCATGCGAGCAGCCCTCCAGAAGACGCTAGGTGAAGTGTTCAACCGTGAAGAGAGGAACATTCGTTACTATCTGACTGTGCCCGCTATCTGGAACGATGCTGGAAAGGCTGCCACGAGAGCTGCCGCTATCCAAGCCGGCTTCCTCCGTGACGAGAACGACAATCGTCTGACACTTGTTAGCGAGCCTGAGGCTGCAGCGCTGTTCTGCTCCAAGACTGGGCTTTTGAACCTCAAGGTCCATGATGCCGTGCTCATCGTCGATTGCGGCGGTGGTACTGTTGATCTTATCGCTTACGAGGTCGAAGACGAGAACCCCTTCACTGTGGCTGAATGCACTGCGGGTTCTGGTGATTCGTGTGGTTCTACGGCACTTAACCGCAACTTCAGCAACATTCTTCGCACAAAGATCCGTAAGATGAAGCTGCCCGATGGATCCAAGACTGCCGGTCGTGTCTACGCCAAGTGCATCATGGATTTCGAGAACAGAATCAAGGCCGACTTCCGCAATAACGGCCAAAAATGGGCTGTCGATGTCGGTATCGAGGCTGAGTTCCCCGAGGCCGGCATTGAGGAAGGATACATGACGTTCACCAATGAGGAAATTTTGCAGTGCTTTGAACCCGTTGTCAACCGCATCCTAGAGCTCGTCCGAAACCAGATCATTGCCATCCAGGCACAAAACCGTACGCTACAAAACATCTTGGTTGTCGGTGGCTTCGGCGCTTCGGAGTATCTCTTCCAGCAGATCAAACTTCACGTTCCCCCGCAATTCCAGTCCAAGGTCGTCCGGCCCATGGACTCGGTTGCCGCTATCGTCAAAGGTGCCGTCACAGCCGGTATCACCGAGAGAGTTATCACGCACCGTGTTGCCCGTCGCCATTACCTCATGGCCACCCTGCAGCCTTTCAAGGAGGGCTATCATCCCGAGGCTTACCGCGTGCCTTCGCTCGATGGCAAGGACCGCTGCAAGTTTACCCGCCAGATTTTTGTGCAAAAGGGCCAGAAGGTCAAGATCGGCGAGCCTGTCAAGGTCTCGTTCTTCCGACAAGTTGCCCCTGGAGCTACTCTCATGTACGAGGATATACTGTATGCTTGCGACGACGATGTTTGCCCGGAGTATACAAAGGATCCTAGTAAGTACACATTATTAAATCTCGCGCGGAACAGCACTAACGATTATGGTTAGGAATCAAGGAGGTCGTTACTCTCACCTCGGATCTCTCGCGCAAGAACCTGGAGAAGGATTTCGAGCGGATGGACACACCACAAGGCACCTTCTACCGTGTCTACTTTGACATCTACCTGACTCTGGATGGTTCCGAGTTCAGCGCCGAGCTTGTTTGCCAAGGCGAGGTTATGGGGCGGTGCCGCGCAAGATTCAGATAGAGGGAAAGTGATATTTGACGGAGTTGTTGGGTTTTACTTTCTACCGCATCGGATCTCTAATGATACCTCTTGATTAAGTCGTAGTGTGGATGTGGTTTGCAGATTTGGCTGGAGCGAGGTTGACGTACGACAGACCTGGATTTGCTGCAGGGTCTATATGGGCTGGGAGGGGGTTTGCTTGGATGGGCTGTGGAAAAACCGCATGCATAGGCGGAGGGATGATTCAAGACGGCATGACCTATGTCACTTCGATATAGCTACGACATCTCCCATCTTGGGACTCGGGAAGGCAAGCTTCTTGCTATTGAGAGATTTTTTGAGAGTTACATGTAGGTGAGATGAGAGCATGTTCATTTGCACAGGTACCCATAGATAACTTTAGTTGATTCGAAGTATCAGCAGATACAACCTTCTGTTAATGATTTGTGAAAGATAAAAGTGCAGCATTTTCCCGGTTGTGTTAAAACCAGGCCTCTGGACAGCCATGCAAGTTTTTCCACCCTCGAGCGCTCCTCGATACTCGGTGACGGCTCAAGATGTAAACTGAAGGTTGTAGCTCAAACATGCGGTACGATGGAGTCGCGTAAGGTTATACTAGTTCATTCGTGCATGCAAATGCAACTTTGGCAGGTACTTCCTCATGGTTGGAGACCCGGTGCGCTGGCTCTGGGGGTAGTATCTGCAAGGGCATAGTTCGAGACGATCCCTCGAACAGATGACATGGCTACTTAGTGGGGGCTTACACTCCAGACACTGAAGTTTGTTGGTGCGAGACTTGAAGCAGGGTCCTCCCCGCCCAGTGCTTGAAGAAAATCCACAAATTTCGAGAAGCAGAAAAGAGGTTTCAATGAGTGTGGTTTTCCTCAGGGAAAAAAAATCGGTTGTTTCGTTTTTGGGATCCAAAAGTCGAAAGAAATAGTGGCTTGGCCGTTCACTGGCAAGTGTAGGTACGGAGTAATAGGCCTTCCATTGCATTGGTCCGTGCCCTCCAAGACTTGTAAGTTGGCGGTGCTGAAGCGCCTGGGCAATGTTAATCGCTGCTGCGTCATCGCCAATCCGAATGCCAATCCAACTTCCCACTTCCCAGACGTGGCCCTGCTTTAGGGCGAGGACTACGGGGCAATCGCAGAGATGACAAGGGCACCACCATGCGCGTCTTTCTTGCCTCTTGTGTCAAGGGTCATGGGGCTGGGCGGTTTACTATTGGTCCCAGCCGTTGCTGGCGAGAGTCAAGCTGGCTCTGATCTCTCCTGTTCACAATGCCCATCACCCTTTCTGACCATCCACTCGTGCTCTGTTTCTTTGACGGTTAAATACTTCCTATATGCTAGGCAGCCTTATCATACCTTTTGACGTTTTCACCTCCTTTGGCTGTCATCTTCCTATGAGCTCTCTTCCTCATCGGCCGTCGACATATCGAAATCTCCGGTTCGCTGGTTTTGTCGAACGCTGAAACACCCCCTTTCTCTCTTTCTTCATCTTGGGGGAAAGCGGCTAAAATTGGCCTGCCCCGGAACGTTATGAAAAGTCAGGATGTCTCGAACACGTGAGACGAAGTGTAGGAGAGGTGCTCAGCTGGAGGGGCCACTGGCAGACGACAACCAATGGGCTATGTTGTCGAGGAAAAAGAAGAGAGGGCAAAGTTTTGTCCGCTTTGGAAGGCTCTCGGGCGGGGCTCTTATATCTGCCCTGCTGCTTCATACCAAAGGCTGTCACGCGATCGATTGGAAGAACATCACCTCCAACAGCACGGCCGAAACGCCTGTTCCGCTCATCGTCACAAACGCCTGCCCCGAAGACATATGGCCCGGAATTGGGACCCAAAACGGCATTGGGCCTGGTACCGGCGGCTTTCCGCTCGAGGCCGGCAGCAGCAGGCGAATGTATGTTAGCCCGGACTGGCAAGGCAGGGTGTGGGGACGGACGAATTGTTCTTTCAACGCGGATGGCACCGGGCCGAGCAACCTCAACGGCGTCAATGGAAATGGCGCATCATGTCTGACAGGAGATTGCTTTGGCCGGCTTGACTGCGAGTTCACAGTAAGTTCCCATCCCTTTCCCAGGTCGGGACAACAGAGACTGCCTAGTAAGCTTGCTGACCGTACACTTGCTCAGGGCCAAGTCCCGACGACGTTGGCCGAGTTCAACCTCATCGGCGGCATGGATGGAAAGCAAACTTTTTACGATATCTCGCTTGTCGACGGCTACAACCTTCCCCTAGCCATCGTTTATGTGCCCGCCAAAAATACCACATGGATTCCCCCGAACCTGACCAACTGCGCATGCATCGCGTCATCTGGGTATCTAGACGAGCCCGCAAGATCCGGTCTCGCCTACACCAACGCCTCGTATCCTATGCCGTACGAGGCGGCCCAGACCAACTCGGGCGTTGCCAACTGGTGTCCCTGGGATCTACAGGAGTACCCCCCATCCAAGCCAGGCGATGGCATCTACCCGTACCCCGACGACAACATCCAACGCCCCATCTTCGATCCCTGCTTATCGGCATGCGCGTCTACCAACAGCCCGCAAGACTGCTGCACAGGAGACTACAACAGCCCGGACGTGTGCAAGCCGAGCCTCTACAGCGAGCAGGCCAAGATGGTGTGCCCAGACGCGTACAGCTACGCATATGACGACCAGACCAGCACATTTATCATACCGACGGGCGGGGGCTGGGAGGTGGTGTTTTGCCCAAAGGGGCGGAGCACAAATATCCTAGTGATGTTTGGCGACCAACTCCGCGCGCTCGGATCGGGGGGCCTGATCACCAAAGAGATGTTTGATGTTATCACCAACAGGACCTATCTCGAGTCGGGGCGCCCAAACAGCGCAGTATCGGCTCGGCCGGCCAGTGCTTGGTTGTTTGCGGTGGGTTTCGTGGCGATATTCGTGGCGGTCTGGCGCTGAGACTTTGTTGAAATCCCGAAGGCAGTGTGCGAGATTCGAAGGCGAGATTCGAAGGCGAGGCGTTGGAGTTTGAACATTTGAATACCCCTAGAAGAAAAGGCAAGGCGAATTTGACTCTAACCACTGGTAGCTACGAGTCTAGCAGGCTTGGCTCTAGCTCGACCGTGAGCAGGGCCTGTCCGGCTTTGAGAATGGGCCACATGTACCTAAAGACCTTCAAAAAGCAGCACGCACATTATCTCCTTGAATGAATACGAATGTATATGCACCGCTACCGTTGGGGCTCCCACATGGTTCTAGAAACTGGAGGAGTCGTATGGAACAACCGGATCAGTTGTATCAAGACAAAGTTCTAGCCGACTTCTAAGTAGGTACATGACAAGTCCCACGCCTAATCACCACAGCCGCTATCTCGAGGTATTGCCTCTTTGAACGTCACAACAACCTCTATTGGCGCCCACGCGCATGGTAAACGAGGCTTCCTCACCTCGAAGCAAGCCCGCCCTCGGCGGGGCTCGCCTTGTGTATTGCTGGATTGTTTTGATATTCGTAACTCTTCCAGATCAGTTCAGCGCTTGCTCGCCTTCCGTCTCCTCTCCCACTCGGCCCGCTCTTCGTCGTCACTCCCGCTGAACTCAGCGTCGTCGTCGCTCTCGGGTTGGGGCGCCACAAAGACCCGGCTCCCATCGCTGCTCTTGGAGATGGTGACGTCGTCGGCCGAGACGAAGTCGCCGGCGTTGAGGCTGGTGTACTCGTGCTTCTGGATGAGCTCGCGCAGGGCGGCGTTGCGGGGGTCGACGAGCTGCAGGGGCGTCAGGCCGCCCTTGTTCTTGATACGCGCGCTCGAACCGGCCTCGAGCATCATGTCGACGAGGGCGTTGCCAAACTCGTGCTGCGCGGCCGGCTCGGCGTTGATCCACCGGATCGCGCTGTGCAGCGGCGTGTCGCCCTCGAGCCGGTTCACCGGGTCGCATTCGAACCCGGGCTGGTCCAGCAGCGCGTCGATCACCTCGTAGTTGCCCCGCGACGCCGCCTCGTGGTACAGGTGGTTGCCCATCACCGTTGTCGTCGTGTTGAGCAGCGCCGCGATCGCGTCGTCGTCCTTGTCCGCGAGCACTTCGTTCAGGAGGTCCGTGTTGTTGCGCCGGCACGCTTCGATCAGCTGTTCTTGGACTGTGGCGCCCTGCTGCGGGCGTTAGTTGGTATTTTGGGGCATTTTGTGAAGTGAGTGGATAACGGGCAGGACAAACCTCATGTTCTTCTTCTTTAGGAGCCATGATGCCCGGTTTGGGTGGGTATCTCAGGAAGTGATGTGGTGGGCGCTCCGCGCTGGGCCGAGGGCGAATTGGGGGGGGTAAAGTACCTGGGAGGTAGATCTTTGGGGACGGACGGGAGGCCGTTGATATCGATATTTTAGAATGTCCTCTTGGCCGACAGGAGTAGTGTAACAAGTCGATCGGGGCAGAAGACGCAGGAAAAGAATATTGTATGGCTGACTCTGCTCAGCCGCGCGGCAACTCGTTGGTTGGAAATGACGTTTCGGTTTGTCTGGTGGAGAGCTGACTAGGTCCCTGGAAGCGAGCAGCCTTGCCAGTGTGCCACAGACACCAGGCACGCCCTGTCAGGGGGTCCCACCTCGACACCCGCTAATGAACCTCTATGGAAGGCGGTCATGGCGGGTTGCCCCGGGATGAAGGTTTCAGCGGCTGCCGGCGGGGTCAACCTGAAAGTGTGAAAGTAGCAATTTCAACCAATGATACTACGGCGCATCCAGCCTTTTTTACAGGTCGTTTTGAATGAATGTGACTATTCTTGTATTATGAAGTGAAGGCCGTTTTACTTTCATGGGGGTAACGGTCAACTAGGGCCTTCTAAATTAGACGGTAAATACGTCGCCGCCACTTCATATGATATTCCAACAGTCATCGCCGCAAAGTTTCGCAACCTCCAAAATTTTGGCGGTGGGCCACCAGTCACTTTTCTTTTTTTTGCAAACAGAACGTCAGGTTTCCCCGACACAACCACCGTGACAGCACCGGCTCTGCTCTGTGTAAGACATTTCCATATCAAGCCAAGATACCCTCAACAGTTCACTATGCCTATCCTTTGTAAGTTCCCCTAGGTCACCACGTCTTGGCCTAAACGGCCCTATGCTGACCCTCCCTCCAGTCTGCCCGTTTTGCGCGAACCTGCTCATCCTCTCCCGCATGGAGTCGGGCGGCAACCGACTCGAGTGTCGGACGTGCCCTTACGAGCACCCCATTGACAAGCCCATCTACTCGCGCAAGAACTTCCCGCGCAAGGAGAAGGAGGATGTGTTTGGTGGGCCCGGCGCATGGGACAATGCCCAAAAAGCTGATAATGTCGCCTGTCCCGCTCCCGACTGTAACGGACAGGAGGCTGCCTACTTCCAGGTGCAAATCCGCAGTGCTGATGAGCCCATGACCACTTTCATGAAGGTATGGACTCTCTGCTAATCCGATACTGATGGTATATTGGAGGGGAAGCTGACCCCACGACAGTGCATGGAATGTGGAAACCGCTGGAGAGAAAATTAAACAAGTTTGGGGTGGTAGTGTGCGAACGGCGGCATCAGTCAGGTTCTGGGGGTATTGCGAGGCGTTGGAGCTTGAGTATTTCCTTTTGCATTGTCCTACACTGTAGTTCCGCAGAGCACTATCAACGATATAGGATGCTGCGGTGTAGTGGAACGTAGGAGGTTCTTGTGGGAACATCTCCCTTTAACAATTCCTCCACTTGGTCAGCCTCTTTCCAAGTCCTCCTCGCAGTGAGAGTGATGCTTGAACATCAGCGGCAGCAGGCAGCTGGGACTTTGACCTGCTGCGACCAATGCAAGCCTTTGGCGTAACGATTCAGCGGCTCGAAATCCCGCCGCAGGGTTATCGGAATCAAGCATTCCTTAATGTGTATGAACCGGTCTCTTGATGTAGTTTAACCCTCCCGATGCCACTCAACCCCCGCCCTCATACCCTCCACAATGAGCGCCTGTACTAGATCAGGGCTGATGATGTCCTGGCGGAACTTCTCTTGCTGCAATAACTGGAGATTCTTCAACGTAGGCCCAGGATATGTCAGGTATTTGAGGTAGGGGGGTCGGTTCCAATACTGAAGGTAGTCAAGGTATGCAACGAACGACGGGTTTGTGAGGAGCTTGCGCGAGGCGAGATGGTTTAGATACTGCGGATTGGCTAAGGACTGGACAAACTTGATCGAAGTGTCAGCATTATTTTAACAGGGAGCCTAAGAACTAGAGAACAAAGCGCACTTCTAGCTCCAGCTCGAAACGCGTAAATCCACCGTACTTCAGCTCTCCTGTCGAGGGGGGGACGGGGGGGTCCATGGCGGAACTGCCGACCGACATTGGCTCTGAGGCCATCGCGAGGCTGGTGCCGCTGATGAAAGTGGCGTGATGGTATTGGTTTGGCGGAAATATGGACACGTCTGTGTAGGTATAGCTCGGTGACTGGTAGGGTAACTGTGAGCTCAAATATGACGGTGCCAATCCATGGAAGTTGAGAATCGAAATGAAATCGGCACGATCCTCAAATAGAGATGCGGGACGTATCGGGCTGTGGTCTGTGCTGAATACCCCTGCCCAATCTGAAATCTGAGTGGAAGCTAGCGCCATCGATGCAACGCTAAAACACTGTGTGGGGAGATCACAAAGCGGCAAGTAGCAATTGCAATGCTTTCCCTACGCCTATGGAACCCGAATCCATTCATCCCTTTGACTTCGATGAAGAACTGGGACCACTACTCAAAAGAGTCTCAGCGGTGAGTCCCATACTTAGGCCACGCAGTACATTTGTGCCACATCCCGCCCCACAAGGCCGACGACCACTCTAGTACTTATTTATCTGCAAGGGGATCCATTGCAAAGGCGAACTACTGGTCACACTATTACATTTACATACACCTCCAGGTCTCAGCAGAGGTAACCATCTGGAAAACCTCCCGTTATTTTCATTATTTTCACCACTTCGCCAACCCAACAAGATGTCTACCGAAGACACGAATAGTAGTCCACTGGACGGGGTCGCAAACTCTACAAACTCAACCCAGGATGCCTTGCCACACAAGTTTGCGTACGAGATGCTCCTCAAGCCCCAGTTTCTCCTTGTTGTCGCCCAAGTCCTTTTCAGCGCCTTGTCTATCATTTGGCTTGCTGCTCATGGCTCACTTCGGCGGCCACCATCAGCTGCCGTGGTGAAGGTGAAAAAGGGCAAGAAACAACCAAACGATGACCAGTTCGCCGAGGGCTTTACCGCGTCCGACGCCATCATGCTCCCCGTCGTGGCTGGCGGTGTCCTGATTGGGCTATACTACTTGATTGAGTGGCTTCAGGATCCCGATATGTTGAACAAGATCCTTCGAGTTTACTTGTCTACCATGTCGATTGCGAGCCTCGGTCGATTGTCAGGAGATGCCTTGGAGATCCTTACAAGCTTGGTTTTCCCAAATATGTGGGCCGACCGCCAAGGTGCCATTCACCATATCGATCCAGAAAACCGGTCTCAGTTTGTACTCGATACAGCTACTGGTGCCGAGCGAACCGTCGCAGAGATGAAAACTCCATTCCCCGGTTTTTTGTCGACAGTATCACTCTCCAAACCTGTGACTAAGACGGCGTGGGAAGTTCGGCATATGCTTACCGAAGAGTGGACGTTGAAGTTCGCCATTCATGGGCTCATCTCCTTGAATTTCGACCTCAAGCTAAACACCCTTCTTGGGTTCCCTGTCGCGATTATAGTCACCATGATCTACCATTTGACCGGCTGGCATGTCCTGTCTAATCTTCTCGGGTCTGCTTTCAGCTATACTGCCTTTTCGCTCATGT
Organism: Lasiosphaeris hirsuta; assembly: GCA_030549175.1. Taxonomy (NCBI): domain Eukaryota; kingdom Fungi; phylum Ascomycota; class Sordariomycetes; order Sordariales; family Lasiosphaeriaceae; genus Lasiosphaeris; species Lasiosphaeris hirsuta. The sequence continues at coordinate 2,021,901 of JAUKUA010000001.1, forward strand.
CCCCCACTTCGTTCATCATCGGAACCGAGGTGCTCGTCGGGCTGTTTGTCTACGACATTGTCATGGTTTTCTACACGTAAGCTACCCCTTCCTTCGCAATCTCGGTAGTAAACTTAGCTGATGGCATACATAGTCCATATATGATCACCGTTGCTAAGGCGGTCGATGCTCCAATCAAGCTGGTATTCCGCACAAGTGGCGGCGGCGTCAGTATGCTTGGTCTTGGCGACATTATCGTTCCCGGCCTGCTTATAGCACTCGCGTTGCGCTTCGACATGCATCGGTATTACCAGACCAAAATCAAACTGGAGCCCATTGAACTTGCTTCTGAAGTTGCTTCAGAGACACCAGGGGAGACAATCAAATCCACGACAACACAGTACCGACGAGTCAAAGCGCCCTATGTTGATCCCCGAGGCCAATGGGGCATTCGATTCTGGACCACCAAGTTCGGCAGTCTTCTCCCGGTGCCGGCTGCTACCTCGGCTTTGGCCGCTACCGCTTTCCCCAAACCTTACTTTTATGCGACCATGTTCGGCTACGCGGGCGGTATGCTTATAACCCTGGTAATACTAATGGTGTTCAATCATGGACAGCCAGCGCTTCTTTACCTGGTTCCATGTGTTACCGGGTCCGCCTGGCTCACCGCCTTGCTGAGAGGGGAGCTGAAGGAGGTATGGGCCTATACCGAGGATGGAAGCCTGGATACTGAAGATGTAGTTGTTCAGCTGGACGCAGATGGGCATGTCGTGAACGAGCCCGCGCCGTTGACCCAAAAAAATCCGGAAAATCCGAAGGTTGGTGAAAAGGAAGGGGGCATCCAAGGCAATGAGATAGCCGACAAGAAGGAGACAGGGGGGGAACCATACGATGTTTTCCTGTTTTCGATCACTGCTCCGCGACACAGAGCTCCCAAGGAGGACTAATGTCGCATTTGGGTCGGATGGCATTGCATTGGCTGGAGTCTGGGACGTGTTTGGTGAGCGAAATAGATGAGATAGTGCCTTCATTGCATTTGTTGATGCTAAAGCTTTAGCAAATATTTGCAACACGGTGGTCTGGTCGGGGTGTGCCCCACTCAGACAGTGACATGGCGAACAGCGTGAAGGATAAATAGCGTAGGTGCATAGGTTAATATGCATTATTTTAAGTTGAGATATCAGCACGCATCTATCCATTCCCCATTCCACATAAACCTCTTTGCTCACCCACGTCAAGGAACTCATAGGATCGCTACGTCATACATAGTGTTGAGGAAAAGAACAATATATTGGTGGTACCATCGTTATCAATATGTTCTGCCCCATTCGTTTCAATTCACATTCCCTTGCTCCCATCTCTAAAGTGAATCTAGATTGGTTCGGGTCTTGTGATGTCCCACACTCGGCATTACGAGGGACTGACATAAGTTGTCCTCGATCAAATCCTTTCACTCCCATCAATACCCAAGCTTTATAACTGCCAAGTGCAAACAGTGGCCGGTAGAGACACGGGTTAGGACACAGTCCTAGTCCTTTCCAGTGGATTCTGCGTCGCCTCAGGCTCTGCTGCTCGCACGCAGGGTGCTGCGGCGGCTCTTCCGGCGGAAAGAATCGACACTTCCAAAGGGGGGAGGAGAGCGTTAACCATCCTGTGTCTTGTGTGTTGGCGCTTGGTGTCAGATCTTTCTCGGCGTTTGTAGCCCAGTCGAGATGTCGGACCAAGCCATTCCAGCTGGGGATGAGGGTAAAAGGGTGAGAGAAACAACGGAAACCGCGCTCCTCTCCATGACAGCAGCAGCTGCGACCGCGTCCAGGTCGAACTTGGGCTCAAGACCTTCCAGCGGGAGGCTGCACGCGCTGTGGAGAGGGGGGTTTTTTTTTTTTTTGGCGATTCGCTCAGGGTGCCGGGTTTTGCCTTGCTTTGTGGCTGCCGGCGGTAGGCGGGGAGGTGGAGCAAGGCGAGAGGATCGGCGGAGCGAGGTTCGCTCAACACTTTCGGGCGGCATCTCATGTCAACGGCTGCAACGGCTCTTGCGAGAGCCGGAGACGGAACGTGAGGAACGCCCTGAGTGGAACGATTCAGCGCCCGACGCGAAGTCGGGCATGGTCGATGAGAGCCCATGCTGAGATCTGAGATGTAGGGCTTCTCAGCAATCGAGACCTTCGGGGCCGGTTTGGCGCCGAATGTTGGTAATTGCGGGTGGCGCCAGTTTTTTCGGCGTCCGGCATCGGTCGGCGATAGGCCGGCGGGGCAGAGCTGGGGAAACCTGCCTCGGGGGGGTCCTTGGCATTAGACCCAGGCTTACTCCGTACAGTAGCTGGGCCAGTCTGGACGGATAGCCATGGTAGACTGCAGCCTGGATCTGTCACGCTGCTGTGGTGAACATGATGACTGGAAATGATGCACAAGGAGGTGGTGGTGTCCCCCCCCGAGCCCGAAGGCCTGGAGGGGTGAGGAAAAAAAAAAAGGAAGGAAAAAGAGTCGGCAGCAGAGCCGACCGCTCGCCTTAAGTAGCCGAGCGCTTGAGCTCCGGGGAATTTACACCCGAGTCAGGTCTCAGCCGATCCCCACACTCGGCCTGTTTCAGTTTCACAGCTCCCGCTCACAACAACGGCTCATGACCTGACCTGTGAAACTCAGTTTCTGCACAAATCGACTGATTGAACTTGATGGCTCATGGCATGACAAGACAGCCAGACGAGAGGAAGCAAAAGATGGCGACAATAAAACCAGTCTTGGTCCAGTGGATCCTCGACACCCGGACCTGGTGGCCTGAAGTTACCGAGACCCGCCAGCTGGAAACCCATGTAAGCTCTCCCGCGGGGCCCTCACCACACCCCAGCGACGCATCAAGCTTTTACCCCTGAAGTCAAAACACCAAAACATATTTTTTGCGACATATTTTTGCGACATATTTTTGCGACACGACTCAGCATGACCCAACGCTAACCTGGAGCAGGCCGCGCGGGCCCTGGCCCTCCTCCCCGCCGCCGAGCGAACGTCGGCGCTCAAGTACTACCACGTCCGCGATGCCAGGATGGCCATCGCCTCGTCGCTGCTCAAGCACTTCGTCATCGCCAAGCTAGCCCCCTCGGTGCCGTGGCACGCGACCACCGTGACGCGCGATGCACGCACCAAGCCCATCTACCTGGACCCCTCGACCGGCCTCTCCCCGGTCGCCTTCAACATCACCCACCAAGCCGGCATCGTAGCCCTAATCGGCGCCGCGCAGGGGCCCAGCCTACCCCCCATCGAGCTGGGCATCGACATCGTCTCCCCCGCGGAGCGCCGCGCCCGCGACCACGACCTCATCCAGTCCGAGGGGTGGGCGCGCTTCGTCGATATGCACGCCGACGTCTTCGCGCCGCAGGAGGCCTCGTATCTCAAGTACCAGGTACTGAGCGCGGTGCCAGGGCTAGTCCCGAGCGGCGCCGCCCCGGAAGCCGTCGTCGACGCCAAGCTGCGCGCCTTCTACGCCCTGTGGGCCCTGCGCGAGGCCTACGTCAAGATGACGGGCGAGGCCCTCCTCGCCGAGTGGCTGCGCGACCTCGAGTTCCGCCGGTTCCGCCCGCCCGCGCCGACGCCCGCCTGGGAGGTGCCCGCGAGGGAGGAGGGCGGCGCGGGAGAGGGCGCCGGTGAGGACGGTGGTAGGGGCCCCGTGTACGGCGCGCAGGTCGTCAGGAACACCGAGATTCGGTTCCGCGGGAAGAGGGTCGAGGATGTGAATTTGTGTTTGAGAGCCGTGGGGCCGGACTACATGATTTGCACGGCTGTCAGGACACCGGGGGATCCGGCTGTGGGGCTGGCATGGCGTTTGGGCCCGTATGAAGCGTTGAGTCTCGAGGAGGTGCTGGCTTTTGCTGAATCGAGCATATGAGGTTGGTCTAGGTAAATAAGTTCGGGGGTCATCTGGCTCAGGGGTCATCTGGCTCACCAGATAGTCCACACTACTAGAGTTTGGACTAATGTTTTGTAACAGCCCATATCCTGATTTATATGGCCATCTGTGACTTTTCAGTAGCTCTTCTCGGAGGCTACTTAGGCTACCCAAGGATAAATGCACCGTGGAAGGAAGGCAGTAGTGGCACATTGGGCAGGTATAATATGTATTTGGCTTTTCATTTTAGTGTTGAAACATCTGGTTTGAAACACACTTCACATCGTATTAAATTAGCGTGGTACCGCTCCCACGCTCAACACATAACGAACACGCAGGGGACCTATCCAAATCTATATTGCGCAAACCAAGAAAACCCAGGGCAAGTGTGAACACATTTGCACGACCACACGTATTATCATGGGAACACTTTAGCCCTCGCCTAGGTCGGCATTCGGCAGTCGCAGTCACCCGCCTCGGGAGACTCGAATCCATGAGTGGCTCCGTCCTTGTGGATGGTTGTGCGGGTAGCTGCCGACGCCGGGATGCGGCAAGGGCGCGTGGGCATGTCCCAGCGCATATTCAACCACATGGGCTGGGGGAGGAGTGTGAGCTGGGGTTAGATCCATCCCCCCGGGGGTAAAGACCGGAGCGGAAGCATGAAAGGCACCGGGAAGTAGCCCATAATAGCCACGATACACCCCCGGCGGTGGTGAGTATCCGTACCCTGCCATCGAGTTAGGTGACACCTCATGCATTCCAACAGCCGGCGGACACTAACCGCCGGGCCGATGAAGCTGGGGACCCAACTGCCCAGGGTATCCGGCTCTCCCGCCGGGGGTGTAGCTGCCGCGTCCACCCGAAGCGTATCGCGCTCCGCGATACCCCCCACCTCCCCCTCCTCCCCCACCGGTTCCGGCCCCGGCCCCGGCCCCGGCCCCGGCTCCATGTACACTTCCACCCCCCCTCTGGCCAAAATGGGGCGTGCGGTGACCCCGGTAACCGCTGCCTTGACCGCGACCACCACGTGGCGGTCCTCCTCGAGGTGCACCAACCCCCTTTGATGCCGTCGCGTCACCCGCGCTTCCTCGCGGCGCTCCCGATCCCCCATGCCCATTAGCCTCGCCACGGCCGTCACTTGCCGCAGCCTGGTCCTCGCCTTTATCATGGTCTCCACCCTCAGATTCATGGTTTTCGGATGACGCCGCGGCGGCCTCACCATGTGGAATAGGAGACCTGCCGCCGCCAGCCACGGCCCCACCTCTCCTGCGAAAGTAGGACCGCTTGCTAGGCTTAACGGGCTTCGCATCGACTGAGAACTCAATGCGCTTGATCGGGTCAGTAACCATAATGTGATTATCAATTCCTACCGCCATGAGGTCTTGCTTTGATGCTGTCCACGGCTGGAAGATGTTCTCGAGTTTCGTCAGTGACGCAGCTTCAGGAACCCACATGCGGACGTAAGTGCCTTCTTTGTCGTAATCGAAAGCCTGCTTCACGGGATTGAAAATGCGCAGATCGCTGCGAGGGTCGTTGCCCACGCCCGACACATACTGCCAATTGCCCCAGTTGGAAGACACGTCGTAGTCAACAAGCATCATCTCGTACCACTCAGCGCCGTAACGCCAGTCGATGCTGAGGTGCTTGGCGAGGAAGCTCGCCACATTCTGCCGGACACGGTTCGATGTGTAGCCCGTATGAAACAACTCGCGCTGCGAGGCGTCGATGAGGCCCATGCCCGTAGTTCCGGCGTTGAATCGCCCCAGCATCTCGTGAATGCGCTCGGGGCTAGGGTCCTGGTTGGGTAGCGCCCGCTCCTGCACTGGCGACTTCCACCTGGGATTTTTCTCTTCGTCCTTATAGCCCTTGTAACCTTCGATGCGGAACAGCTTGTCCTTGTACTTTTTGTGGCAGAGTCGCATGTAGTCTCTCCAGAACAGCTCTTGCCGGATCGCCGAGGTACCCGGGTTCTCGCCCGCGCCGTACCCCTCAGCGCTTTCAAATCTGGCATCAGTGCCATTCTCGTAGCCAAGTAACATGTGGTGAATCTGCCGAGATGTCAAACACCCTTGAGCCAGAAAAGCCGAAAGTTTGGTGCTGAATTGGGTCCCAGTGAGGCCGTTGCGGGTATCCTTGTAGTTCTTGGCTCCTCCAGACTGTATGCAGCTGATCAGTCGATCTTGAGCGCTGCTCTCCCCGCCCTCGAAGGGGTGGGCTGAAATAGCTTTCTCAGGGAAACTGGGGGGATCAGGTAGGATATCCTTGATGGGCTTGAGGAGGGCTTCGATCAGCCCAGACCGAGTCTCGGGGGCGCTGAATGGCGAGCTCTGAGGCGGGATCATGTTTGGCTCAGGAAAAGGGGGAAGCGACCCCTTCGACGGTCTAGGCAGAGTTGCTCTAGGCTTTTCTCGAAGAGGTTCATTGAGTTTGCGATATGATGTGAAGACATCTGGTGTTTCGGAAACAGCCAACACAACATCCCGACTCCAATACATGTTAGTTATCACTGATAGCCTTGCATCGGGTTGGGGTCAGACTCACTCATCCACATAGTATTTCTCGTCTGCCCAAAGCTTGAACTCTACTCCCTTCTCCTCGCACACCTTAGCCATAGCATTCTCAGCTTGCTGCTCCTCTGTGCCCTCGAGGCCAGTCATCCACACGGCACCAACGTTGAGGCCCTCCTTATTCAAGCCTTGAGCCAGTGCACGAACAACGTCCTCGACCACGCCCACGCGGATCAGGAGCTCACTGCCAAGAGATAGCAGACTCTCCTTGAGATTCCAAACCGCTTCCCCGACAAACTTTGCTCGGTGCGGGCCGCAACGCCAGTATCGCGCGATTTGACTCCGGGCCTCCGGAAACGGACTATCGCTACCATCGACAATAAAGCCCGAGACCTCATATTGACTAGCTGGGAAGATAACGACGGGCACGAGGTGAGTGAAGCTGGCCCGGTTCGCCGCTAATTCAGCGTAGATCGGGTTGTCAGAGACACGAAGGTCTCGACGGTGTATGAAGATGAGAACGTTGGCCTTTGCTGCCATATTGGGAACTGTCTTGTGACGTCTGGTAACGTTGGAAAAAGATTTGTGCTGGAAAGGGGCATACGATAAGAGATTGGCGTTATGTGAACTTGCTGTCTAGAATAGGCTCGGTTGTCGGCTGCAAGATCAAAGACGAATCGAACGAGGAACGAGACCGTATTGTGGTGGCGGATTTAGAACTCTATTCGGAACTTCCGAGTTTCGGGGTAGGAAGGCGCAGTAGGAAGCCGTTGACAGCGTCAGAGACCCGTCAATACGGACGAGTGAGCGTGTTGTCCTCGGGTTAGGGTCCGTCCACGCAAGGTGAGCGTGTCATATACCGGTTGAAGCAGACCGCGATGATACCACGGGATCAGTGCCGTGAGACACAGCTCCCGGATGGTAAACTTGTAAAGGATGAAGGCGGCAGGAGGAGGAAGACCGTGGCGACCAAGCTTGTTGTTGTTCGAGGGGCGGAACAACGGCACTTCAAATAGGCACTCCGACACGAAAGGTCGAGAGGTCCAACTGGTGGGATGGGTCCCTGACGAGCCCTGGCAGGCTTCCGTGCGGTTCGTGCGGGAAGAAAAGAAAGAATGGTAGTTGTCGCGAAGCAGGGGCGAGTTGAAGGAGATCCGGGAACCCTTGTGGCTCCTGAGGACCCCGGGGAGAACATGGTATTGGGGGGGGGGGGGGGGGGGAGGGGGGGCATGGTGATAAGGAGGCAAGCGGACATGGAAACATCCAAGGAACATGGTCTAAGACGTTGTTGGGGTGTTTTTGCAGGCATCATGAAAACTGCCATGATGTATCCCCCGCGTAGCGTCACTGAGCGGCGCGGTGTGCTTTGCCTGTCCAGTCAAGGTAGCCCACCTGGGTCGACAAGACCCCGGGGCGCCTGATTCCACGCTAGATCTGGCTCAGACCTCGCAGGCTTACCAGACTTAGTTCAGTTAGACAGCGTGCGTGCGTGCCAGGACCCAGCCATGTCAAGCCGATGAGCTGCCCTGGATGGACAAGTGATGGAGTCCAAGGGAGCGTCCCAGACGAGAGGCCCACTGCCTGCATCCCGGGTCACTAACATCCCAGCACCTGGCATCCCAGCATCCTAGCACATCGCCAAGCTGGGGCGGCGTCATTCCTTGCTCACTGCTGCGGTTGCTGTAATTGCTGCGATCGGAGCGCTTTGGAATGAGCCTTGACAGAAGCTCACGACCCGCGATACTCGACAGACGATCCTTCGCCATTCTGGCTGTTCTTTCCTGTTGATTTTCTTCTTTTTGGATCTTCGTTTTTATCGGGTATTCTTACGGTTTCTCTCGGCGCTCTGATGGCTGCGAAACTGGGGGTGCGCGTTACCCCATGTGACTGGTGACTTCCCCTTTCAGCAAATGTCAGTGCTCAAATACAGAAAGAAGTCAGACAGCTCGATCGGTACCAGCCTGGCACACAAGTAAAAATGTTCGATTCGACGAGCCGGCGGATAGATTCGTCCTCGATCGCAGCGACATGCGGGCTGGGACACGGATCGAGCCAAACAGAAGCCATCGGTTGAGCAGGGGAGGGTGTGGGGGGTTTTCAATCCCTGCGCCATCATGGGAAATAAGCATGGATGAGGAGCTTTTTTCGAGGACTAATGACGATGGCCGCTAACACCTACTGCCAACCTGTGATGACTTCCACCTCCAAGGCTCAATTGAACCCAAGCTCCCAAGTTCTCAACATCGCAACTTGGCTCTCTCAGACCGCTCTGCCCCGAGCGATTGAACAGAGAGGAGAACACACGACCTCGAGCGAACACAAAGCCCTACCGGGAAACGCAAAGCTGCAGCCCCAGCGCCTCCTCCACGAATCCCATCAGTGGTTGGGCGATGACTTCATTCTATCCGCATGTGCTTGTCGTGCCAGTTCCGTCTGTACCAAGCGAGACTTTGTACAAATGAGACTTTGTTGGGGGTGGGCTTGCTGCAGCCTGCCATCTCTTGGACTCCAAAATTGCCCTGCCCCATCAGGTGAACAACTGCGATTGGACTTGGGAATCCCATGCTGAACCCTTTTTGCATCGCGAATTCCCCAATTGCCCTCCCTGCACCCTTGGCCTGGTACCCTGGACGCACCTGAGATGGCCCAGAAACGTGCTGGGGGAGCACGACGCCTCATTTTCCCCGCTGACGCAATCATACCGTGTTTTTAGTGTAGTAGTACCAGCTTCTTTGTTTTTGCTTGTTTTTGCCCTTTGCTTCTTGATGATGCTTAACCATGTACGCTCGCCTCATTCGCAGCCTCGCACGGAAACACTGCTTTAAATGGCAAGAAACCCTTTCGAGTTCAACGAGGGGTGCAAGGGGCTCCAACGGACCTACTTTACGATACTAGCAATATGTGACATGGTCCCCGAGGTAGGCACTATCGGGCGAGCAAGAGCTGAGCTTGCGCGGGGATACGGTATGCAGAAAATGGAAGCTGCAAGATACTCCGTACAAGGTCGTTGGGTTCCTGCCAGGGACGCTGTCTGTCACCCTTTAGGTGAAAGTTCGAATCATCAACATCAAGTTTCATGGTCAAACATGCGCTCACAACAAGCGTCGTGTCACAACAGGCAATCTTCAATTCTTCTGGGGCTCAATGAGGCGGGACCGAATCCAGCAGGGCCACATTCCACCACACTATGCAGTATGCCCAACCGTCCGTTGGCACCCATCAGAGCTAGGGACACTGATCCGTTCGTTTCTGTTGCGGACCGTTTCTCGCCCGGGTACGCACACCGCGGCCGGTTGTGGAAATCGATCGATGACCACCCAGACCACAGATCCCTGGCCAGGGTCCCAGGGGTGTTCACCTCGAGTTGTTTTCAGTTCTGATTGACGTCAACTGCCAGGCGCACCACGAAGTGACAGTGTCTCGGCTGGGTTTGAGCCTGGCGGGTATCGTGTACTGTGCTACATGAGCGCGTGCCAGCGCGCAGGAAACAGCTAGCCACCTGGTGAAGATGGTGCTGCTGCGAATGTAGACGGTTATTTGCCTAGCCGCCAAATATTGACTACATTTATTTTCAAGAGCTCATCCATCCAGTTAGGGATATCGTTTGGGGAAGAATATCGTACCGTGGCTTCCCAATCCCCGAACATCATTGGCTTTTGGAGAAAGCCCTGGTCAGGCCTCTCCCAGACTGGCTTGGCTGAATAGACACTTCTCAACTCAGTCAGCCGATAGGTGCCGCTGGCATTGCAGCATTCGGCTCTTCGATCCTCGCATCGACACCACAACTTCTGACGATCGAGTTCTCTTTTCCTATCCCAGATTTTATGGACGCCCCCCTTCACTCTACACTACGACAGCGCCGCCCAGCGTGTCTAACTCCGAGTTTCGGTGTGGATTGGAATAAAGAACTTACAAACCTCGTGGTCGGGCCAGCGCCACCCGCTCACTTTCTCGGAACGAGCGATCGCAAACTTTGTCCAGGGGTACCGGATCCCGCCCAACATCTTGCAACCCGGTTGAGCGACGATGCCACCTTGCCGGAATCTGTCCGAGACACAATGCCGCCCGCGGCTGCAGTTTTGAGCATGTTTGCGGGCTGCATCGAGGATACCGTATATTCCCGTCACCTCCCTGCCCCCTTTCTGGTCCTTGCAGCCCTGATCGTCATAACTGACTGTCAACTTTTCGATCACGACATTGCTATTTGTCAGGTATACCGTCACAATAGCCCGGACCCTTTGTCAACTTGGGAACGGGAAAACGAGTTGTCTCGGGTTTTCGGGGTATGTTTGTTGCACACTGCGAAATAGTAGCCCTCCACGTCGATGATTGCTTGTTGCGGCGGGTTTGTCGTGCCTTTGCGCCAATCCAATATCTGCACATACATCGTAAGCTTGGATCAAAAGCCTCACGTGGCTCCTAGACTCATGTAGGAATGGAGAACCCGTTGGATTAATGGCCATCCAGTCATCCCTAGACGCGGAACAGCAACCGCTCGTCCTCAGCGGACAGGCTCCCAACGTTTAGACAAGGTGCCATCAGCCTTGTTATTGCAGAAGGTGACCCGCCACCGGGCAAACCTGACATGGAGTTCTTTCATTAGCAAGTATGGCCACTGGGCCGAGTCACATCCAGGCATCGTCCCCGATCCGCGAAGGCTATAGGGCCGACGAGCAGGACTCTGGCCACGGGCCGAAACGTCCAAGTGACGCCTTGTATGCACATGTCCCTTAGCAGAACCGCGAGCCGTTCAGAACGAATCAAATGTTGTGTTGCACATGCAGAAGCCGTGGCCGGCCATTACCCAGATTGCTTCCGGAGCAACAGAACTTCACCATCGCGACCGGGAATCATGTGAGTTTCGTGTCCCTCCCCCATTCGTAGCCCAGCAAGTTGAGTTCCGCTTTTGAGCGTTGAGCACGGCTCTTGTGCTCCCTGGCAAGCTTTCATGGCTTGATGGGCTCCCGGTTATCCGCTGACCAGTGTGTTTATTGAGACTGAGCCAAAAGCTCGGTCACGTGGGGGAATAGTATGATACTGACATTGCCAGCCAGGCTTCAAACCTGGTTATGTGGGGAGCTTGTCACCTTGCTATTCATAGACTGCAGTTCTAGGATATGGTCAAATATCATGTGTGTACTGGGAACATTGTGCTGGTGGATATTGGTCTGTGGCTAGCTAGCGAGGGAGGTCGACGAAGAGGAGCACGTCGTTGTCGACTCGACAATGAGGCGAAGTGTTGCTATCTCCTTTGCGGTGAGCATACCATGTACCATCATCCCATGGGATTAATCCCACCGGGTGAATGTGGTGATGATAATATTCAGCATCCAAACACAAACGAGAGCTTGAACCGTATCAGAAACCTGTGAGAATAGAGAAATATTGAAGATTCAAAGTGTTGCCTCCAGTTTGCATGTCGTCGAAGCGACCAAACCCCCCCTAGACGAAGAGGCCAAGATACATACGACCATACCTACTAGAAAACCTGGGATCCCGTCCGCTCATCCATAGATAAGCTGGCGAGAGCCAGACTAGTAGTTGGGTCGCTGACGACTAGCGAATCCCTGGTATTATATGTTACCATTTTTTTATGTAATCTATCCTGTTTTTTTTTTGCTAACAGTTATGTCCAGATATTAGGAGGAAAGGCAAGAAATGCAGTCTTGAGTGAGATCCTTAAAGTCTCCTTAAACTCGGCTATAATCAGGAATAGCCTGATTCTTCAACTTTCAGCTCGAAGACATAACAAGTCGTTTCGTGGCAGTTCTCAGGTATCCCTACACTCGACTACCACCTAATTGGTAGTAAGTGCACTTTTGCTAGGCACATATTCTAGTTAAATTAGTCCCCGAGACAGCCGTGTGTATTTTATGCATCGTAGTACATCAACGGATCATGAATTGGACGATAGCAAGGAGGAGCTTCACCCTAACACATGTCGTCTAAATGGCGGAGCCGGTACTGGTTGCTCACAAAGGTGTTGGCGTAGAGTAGAGCTATGCTGGAGATCAAGCGAGAAGAAGATGCGGGAATACATATAATAAACGGCAATTACCTCGATCTCTTGATCTTGGCATGGAGTTTTGGGGGTTGGCATGTGGAACCCACCTCAGCAGCCTTGTGAAAAGATCAGCAAAATAGGGGACCTGTCCACGCACGGACATCTCAAGAGCCAAGGATGTGCTCTCGTTCTCTCGGCGATGATTGGCTGCCACAAGATTGAGGGCTTGTTGCACAGCATCAGCCTCAAACCGGGGAAGTGGGTGTCCCATTTTCTGTTGCGGCGGACACGACCAAGCTTTGCCGATACCGCGCCGGTTTTTGTAACCGTCACCGCCATCCCGCTACGGGACAGAGACAGCGACAAAGAGCCGCCGCCATGGCTACGAGGATACCGCCACGTCGCCAGCTGCTGGCGCATATTCAATGCCAGCGGCTCGGCCTTCACGTCCCCCCACGCAACATGCCGCGAGCCTTCGCGCTGACACACCAGCCAGAATGGGTCGCCGTAGCGACAAGACACTCCCTCGGCGAGCTCAGGCTCCGCGTCTTCTCGACCTCCCCCCGACGGGCACAAGAGTCTACCTCCACACAACAGCCGCAACCGCAGCTGCAACAAGACAACCCCTCGGCCAAGACACGCCCGCGCGGCTCCTATGGGTGGGGCAACGCCATCTTCGCAAGCGTGACCCTGACTTTTGGCATACTCCTCGGCGAGGTCGCCAAGTTCTTCATCTCGCCGCCCGACGTGCCGGAGCCGGGGAGCGAGGCGGACGAGAACGTGATCGCGGCGCTGCACGCGCAGGCGGCGCAGCTGCCCATCGTCCGGCAGATGGCGGACGACCCGGCGTGGGAGTCGTGGGACGCGTACAACACGCTGACGGCCGAGCACCGGGCCCAGCACATCACGGCGGGCGCGCTGGCCGGGATGCGCGGTGTGGGCGGGTACCAGCGCATCTTCTACAAGGCCGCCACGGGCGAGTTCGTCAGCGTCGTCTTCTTCGGCCCTGGCACCGGGAGCTGGCCTGGTACGGTGCACGGCGGCATGCTGGCGACCATCCTTGACGAGAGCTGCGGTCGCGCTGCCTTCCGCCAGTGGGGCGGCAGGCCCGGCGTCACGGCGTATTTGAACGTCCAGTACAAGCGGAGGACGGCCGTCGATGGCTTCTATGTCATTCGCGTCCGGGCGAGGGACGACGATGCCCTGCCCGAGAAAGACAGGGGTAAGCGGAATTACAAGAGTTATGTAGACGCTAGCATCGAGGATGCTGTGACGGGCTATGTGACCGTTGTTGCCGACGCGTTGTTTGTGGGTGGGGAGGGTAAGAAGACTAAAAGCCAGGGATGGGGGATGTCTTGGGGTGGGACGGGCAAGGCGGAGAATCTCCATTTTTGAGAATCTTAATCTGGTGTTACGGACAGTTGTACTATGGAGATATATTATGGAGAGGGGGATATAGATTTCGCATCATCATCATGTCATGGCGAACAGGCATGCAATGCGTAGACGGCGTTCAAGTTCATTGCATTTATGTCGTGTAGATATCTATCCATACAGGACCGTCCACGAGAGAGTAGAGGACCATATCACGGATAGATATGGGCCGTAAGAGAGATCATTCCTTTGACGCACTTCACACGGCGTGTTCTCTAGTTGCGGGTACATTCCAGCCATGGGTGGTTTGCAACCTTCAAGGCTTCGTTTTGAACGATTCGAACGTGACCTGGAGTCAACGGACAACGCCTCGTTACAAGTTGACACCCGGACTGAGGAGCCTGAGGGTGTTCCTGTCTTGGGTTTGTGCAATTTGACCTGCGGCACTGCGGCTTTTGGAATGCAAGCTGCAAGACAAACTCTCAATGGTGGCGGGGGAACTGCTGCAATTGTTCCTTGGTGCCTACAGCTAGAGCTGCAAGGTGTACTGTAAAGTAGAGTGTCACAGTGTGTGTCACCAATGGGACTGGGACTTGCCTCTCAAGGGATGATCCCTATCGAGGGGTCAACGTGGCTGTTCTTCCTGTCTGCGTTATTTTACCCTATTCGGAAACCGTTACATACTTTATAGAGGCGTGAGGTTCTTATAAACCAGGACTGGTTTGTTTGTTAGCGCGGAACTTCGAAGCTCCCTATGGACATGGGAAAAGCCTTTTCAGCTACCAGTTACACCTAGAAACTCGGCCATTGATGCTAAAAAAGGCCTTAACCGAAACCAGATATGCGTTTCAAAATGTCAGAATTCCTTTTTTAATGATGAAAAGGCTTCATCAGGGCTTCAATATCCCTCTTGACGGGAGTGTTCCGCGCTAACAAACAAACCAGGGCTGGATTGTATTGCCGTTCAGCCATCCGCCACGTCAGCCGCCGAAAATCCGGGGTTAAAGAGTCCAAAAGTGTCCAATGAAGGTGATGACAGCTGTGCCGGGACCCTGAGGAAAACACGGTAGTTAGCCCCACATATAGGAAATTGCTTGATCAAGCTGTTTGGATGGGTCCCATGAGCTAAGAAGGATAAAATAATCGTTGTATCTCAATGTCAAGCGCGGCTAGCTCGGAGAACAGCTCCAGTTGCGCCAGAATATCTGCTTCGAGACAGGCGGGAAAATGACGTCGATTCCGTTCCCTCACAAGGCCAGGGTAGCTCTATCGATCTGCAATCCCCCAAAAGGTGGAGGAGGCCTGTGGGGACAGAGCCACAGATCCCCCTGCAATTGGACAGTCGGGCGAGCTATGCCCAAGGCGGCAAGATGGCCTGCTCCTGGAGCGACTTCCGGCTGGCACTTGACGGCCACTGCGTCATTTGTGGGGCCTCGAGCTTTGTCGCGGCGTGTTTGTCGGGCACGCTTGACAAGCTCAAAATGGAGCCAAGTACAGCTAAGTGGAGGGAGTGATGAAGTGGAGGGGCACTCATTCATTTTTGCTGCGTCCCGCTCTAACTTCGCTCCCGCCATCAAATGGCCTGACAGCTCACTCACTCATTCACTTGACCTCGTCCTCCCAAAGGTCTTGTGCAATTGGCCGGCGCTCTCTTCTTCGATCTCCTTCTGCTGTATTTCTTCACCTTCATCTCCTCTCCCGCCCGCCTTTCTCCGGCTTCTTCCAGGACCCGGACCTAGAGAATTCGATCCTACCAGTATCCCGGTTACCGTGCCGGTTTGTGCATTACTATTCAATATCAATACTTAGCTAGCTCGCCAGTCCCGAAGTTCGCTGTCCACCCGGGACTTCTTGGACAACTCATCGTCGCCGCGCAACCTTGTAATCGAGGTTGAGAGGTGTCACAGCCCCTCCTCATCTTGTGGCCCAGTGACAGGTACGAGCAATATTCGAGAGAGAGTTCTGCCCCTCGAAGTGACTCTAGAACCTAACTCAATTTCCTCACCGACAGCTTCGCCTTACCTGACTCAATATTGAGGACGGCGCATCAACTCGTCGCATCTCTTCTCAACCTCTCATAATCTCGGCAAATAGCTGGACAGCGCACAGCGCACACATAAACCAAACTTCCTTACGCCTATCGCATTCCATTCAAGATGGGGATCAGTCGTAAGTTGCGCACAATTTTGACACCTGATCCCATATGACGCCCTACAATATTTCTAACCTACCTACGAAACACATAGACACCACCTTCAGTCTGATCTCCATGATCTTCCTCGCTAGTTCGCTGGTGATGATGTGGTTTGTCATCCTCTCCGGTGTCACTCACACTTCGCCGCTCAGCCAGACGTACTTCCTGCGCGCCAACACTGACGGTATCTCGGGCGCGCGCCCTATCTCGCAATGGACCTACTTTTATGTTTGTGGTGACGGCAACACCGATTGCAGCCCCCCACACCCAGCTCCGGCTATTGGATCCGCCTGGGACGGTGAGCCGCGGCGCGCACCGCCAGCCGAGCTCCTTGGTGGTTACGGCGGAAACACCACGAGCTTCGGCTACTGGTACATGTGGCGCTTTGGATGGGTATTCTACCTCATCGCACTATTCTTCGGCGTATTGGCCTTCTTCTCTGGCTTCGTTGCTTGCTGCAGCCGCCTCGGAAGCGCCATCAGTGGTCTCATCACGCTAGCAGCTCTGGTCTTCTACACTATCGCTGTCTCGCTCATGACGTATGCACCGCCTTTGATCTTATCTCATACTAGGGATTAAAAGCTAACACAACTCTACAGCGCTACCTTTGTCAAGATGCGCAACGCCTTCATTGCAGACAACCGGGACGCCGAGCTGGGCAGATGGGCTTTCGGGTTCTCCTGGGGAGCCTGGGCTGCGCTTTTGATCAGCACGATTCTCTTCTGCCTCGGGAGACGCGCTAACAAAGCCGATGGTGCGGGACCACGACGAACCTGGGGCCGCCGTAGGATGAGCACCCACAGCCGAAAGTCATATGACGGCCGCCGTGTGAAAGAGGAGTACCCCTGATCCATTCGCCCTTTATCAACGAGTGAAGGAGGTGGGCCGATTTTTGTACATATTGGGAACACGAGGCCTATGGCGTCTCAAGCAATGAGGAACGACTACAAACTGATGATGGGAAACGACAAGAACGAGAGAAAATGTAGACTACGAAGGTACGATCACGCGATCAAGGATAGGAACTGGCGAACCACTGGAGTTATTAAGATTGGCAACACATGTTTGGGCGAAGTCTGCCCTACCCTACTACTACTACTACTACTACTACTACTTCATAACAAGGGTATCTACTCCCTCCTCACGCTCCCGCCCGACGGATGTGAGTATGGATATCAACGTGACCACCCATTTCCTCAGTTCGGCTGTAATTCTGAGGTAACATACGGCTGCCGTCCTGAAACAGGACCGGATAGATAGGTCTCACATATACCGAGTGAGAGCGTTGCTCTGTTTGTGTATTACCGTGGACGACTCAGGGGCGAGCCTACGCGCTACAGGACTTGCTGGAACTCGAACTTCACTGAGAGGGACACAAGACGCATGTGTCTAGACAGGGAAGCTAATCCAAGGCCAATTGCTCAGTACAATCTCACCGGATCTCCATTTGAGCACACAAATCAGATTCATCGAATTATTAGAAACTGCGAGGTTTATATGGTCTTTACGGAGCAAACCCTCGCGAGTCCATGCGCCGCCGAGGACGGTATGTGTCGTCTTCTCAGTCGCTGTCTACACGGTATTGTTTTTATAAAAGGGTAGAAGGAAAAAGTTGCATAAGGACATTTTTATGTCACTCATCGTCTTTCCCTTCACCATCTCAGCCATCCCGCCCTCCCCGAGAGGGACCCCCAACCCATGCGTAGTATGCAAAACAAACCCCCAAAACAACCGCGGGGTCTAAGAAAATACACAGATACAAGCTCGCCAAATCTGCAACGTGTGGAAAGAACAAATGTACGGATTCGCAGCCGCCACAGCCTTTTGCTCCTGATACGATCCACCGACCTGCATCAGATTAAAAGTAGCTGAAAGGGCTGGCGTGGCCTGCCAGGAACATAACTCCGCTAAACGGGAACCAACGGGCTACCGGCCGGGCTGACGGTATCTAGTGGCGCGGCGTGCAGCGCGGGTTTTTCGGCAGAGCCCTGCAACAAGCCCTTACGCTTGCGGTCGAGAACGCCTGTAACCCACGCTGCGACCTCGGCATCACCCCCTATGCCCGCAGGACCGCTGAGTTCGAGAGAGTTAGTAGCATCGACGAGATCATTAACGGCAGCCGCGTCTTCGGCCTCAATATCTTCGGCAATGGTCTCGGGTTGGCCCAGAGACTTGATCCACGGATGCGACAAGAGCATGGGATAGGTATGGCGCTTCGTCGGGATCTTGTTGAGGCAGGATCGCACAAAGTCTTGCGCCACCAGCGAGAAACCCTCGCTTGGGAGGTCGGGCGGATCACCTTCGACAATGGCCTATGGAAATTAGGTATGTTAGCAGACGCGGTCGCCATATTATCACCGAGAGCTTGGAATGGCATGGGAAACTTACACTGAGCTGGCTGAATATCGTACTGGACACCTCGGGTGGATATGGATACTTGCCCATTGCACACTCGATGATCGTCAGCCCCAAGCTCCAGATGTCGCTCTGGACGTTGTACGTCCCGCCCACGGCACCCCCTAAAGCTGACATGCCCCCGCCACTGATGCGCTCCGGTGCCATGTAACTCTGGCATCCGATGTTGGTTTTGGCTATGCTGGCCACGAGGTTGCCTGAAACGCCAAAGTCGCAAATCTTGACCTGTCCGTTAGTGTTGACTAATATGTTGGTAGGCTTGACGTCGCGATGGATAATATTATGGTCGTCCTTTAATGTCTTGAGCCCCATGATGGTGGCGTGTGTAATCTTCCGCAACACATTTTCTGGGATCCCACCGGCATACAGTTTGTCAATGCTCCCACCGTCCATGTACTCGATGCACATGTAGACAGCACCTTCCTGGTAAAAGGCACCGTAAAAATCGATGATATATGGCGAGACACACTCATGTAGGATGACGAGCTCCTTAAGAATCGTTGTAAACTTGTTCTCATCTAGCTCGAGCCGTATTTCCTTCATAGCCATGACGACGCCCGAAGTTGAGCGTCCAGATCCACCTGTCACGGGGCTGACCGGCGACGACTCGCTAGTTGACGTGTCGTTTTCGGACATGGAGGATTGCCGTGACGATGGCTTAAAGCCGGCTAAGCCCTGGCCAAAGCGGGGGGCCGAAGGCCGGGCATGCCGGACCTTGAAGACGGTGCCGTAGTTTCCTTTTCCTAACTCATCCAGAACTTCAATCTCATCTAGCGAGATGGCAAAGGCTTTGCCGCTGGCAAAATTCACCCCTGTCCGTGTAATGGTCGCCGCCCCTTCGAATGTGATCCAGCCGTTCTCTGCGTCAATGTAGTTCTTGAAGTCGCTCAACTTGGAGCCCCGTCCCTCGCCGTTAATTGACGGCCCCCTTTCTTGACCGGCACCACCATTCATATCTGACAGTTTTGGAGTGCCACCGGTTGACGGGGAGCCAGGACGCCCGAGTCCTCCGAGCTTCATTGCTCTCCTCTCACTCAGGCTCGGTGGTTTCCTCGGTCCAGTAGTTGGCACCACGGGTGCTGATTTGGGAAACCCGGGTGGTAAAGGCCGGCCCATTCCGGGTGGTAACCTCATGTTGTTTGGAATGCCGCCAGCCAGTCCTCCCCCCATGTTTGAATTCATATTCATGTTCATGCTCATGTTCATGTTCATTGCTGATGGCGATCCCATGCCGGTGGGGCTCGGGCCCGAGGGCCCCGAGCCCATAGGCGATGTCCTCCCGGCCATACCCATCCGTTGTTGTTGGAGGGCGCGGGCCCTCTGCATAATGTCTAGGGGTAAGCCATTCGCGCTTGGCGGTGGCCTCCGCGCGTTGCTTAATATGCCTGTCACGGTAGACGACGGGTTCATAATGCTAGCGTGTTGTGGATCGGACACGGTCCGCAAGGACGGCACCCTGCGTTGGAACTCGTTCATGGGCGAGAGGCCAGGCGATGCATCCGAGCCCGAATTGGGTGCTTCGAGCGGGGTACTCGCCTCTGAGGAATTGGGTGACCCCGGTGAGGCGAGATGGCCTTCGGAGAACTCGTCTGGCGTATCCGGGCCCGAGTGGTCGTTGTAGTCGGCCATTGCGGGAGACGGCAGATGGGAGGTGGAGGTGTTTGGTTTGCGTGTCGGATGCCGTCTCTACCTTGCGCCTGTCATGTGTTGCAGCAGATTCCCTTGTCAAAAACCACCAGACGGGATTTGGGTTTGAGGACAGGGGATCGATCTGTCGGGGCCCAAAAGGCAGCGCGCCTAGATCGACACCACGGTGGATGGGCGGGTCAATGACAAAGGGTCTTGGTCGAGGAGCCAGCCTGGTTTTGATGCGGTGCGGGCCAGAATATCTCGAGGGGGCTTTCTGTAGAGGATGGTAAAAAGTCGGCGGGGAAGACCCAACGTCTTCAGTCGTGGTCGTGGTCTTTGGGGAAGGCACTGTGTGCGCCGGAAGCCGGATCGAGATCTTTGGCAGCTCACAAGACGTGGCTTTCCCGGATGACCAAGCACCAAAAGCACCAAAGGCAGACGGTATACCGGAAATATTGTAGAATTGGAGGATTGCCCGATGCGATGAGCGCAGGCACTGTCTTGGGGCCTGTGTCTGATTGGTGAGCGATAATAGACAATCTAGACTCTCTGCAGGTGTTTGGCTGTGTGGAAGCTGATATCAAGTTCAGACACGAAGATCAGAGACTCGATGTTTGCTGGGTGTGTGATGTATGTAATGGTACGGCAAGTATGGGTGTAGGTGTGTATAGGGGGGGACAGAGGAGACAGCCAGGGGCATTTGCTCCGCCGTTGCCCCTCCTTGGCTTTGCAGTTTTCGCGACCGCGCTTCGCTGGCTGTAGGTAGCAGGGATTCAAGCTCCACGTCAAACAACCCCGCCGCTTCAGAATCACAAGCCAGACTCACCCTGGTTGGGGAATCTGTAGCCCCACTGCGTTGGCTTGCCTCTCTCGTCAGTTCTACGATGGAACGACAATGGAACTTGGCTGTGCCGTCACTGTCACGCTTCCCTCGATATTCATGGCGGTGCTGGCGAGCTCGAGAGGTGCGGTTATGGCAGCAGCCTACCAATGCTTCGAAGCGCCTAAGGATTGTCACCTTATAGGCGAGTTTGGTGAAGCTGATGAACGAGGCTCCCGATAACAACTGGGTAGTGCACTTCTGAGCAAAGTCTTCAACATGCTCGGCCATGGCTGTGGGTGCCACAGCGATGACGTCTCGGACGGCTCGGCCAAGGACCTGGCAGGCCTGTGAGGGGAGCGTGTGTCTTGGCAGGGCCTCGAGTTTTCCTCTTTTCCAGTGCTTCCCGTCGCATCCAGTCGCTCCAATGCTCGCGCGCACACACGTGTCGGCAAATGATCTTCGTCCTGCCCAGACGGCATTGGGCACGCCTACAATAGTGCGTCATGCTGGCAGCTAGTGATGGCATAAATCAGGATGGCTCATTTATCGAGGCTTTCGAAACAACAGCTAGCTTGCCAGTGCTTACCCAAACAAATTGGCCATGGGGATATGATGAACTAGCAGACTGGGCAAAAATACGAAAAAAACGCACTACAATCGCTGCCATGAGGGAGGTAAAACCGGGTGCTGCGTCTGGGGCAACGGCGATCCTCAAACCTATAGTCATGCTCCCTTTGCCTTGACGATCTTGTCTCTAGGCATGAGGCATGAGGCTCGTGATGTTCATCGGGCTAAGAGCACACCACAGACACGGCCAACTCAAAGAAATCTTGCACATGGCCATTTTCATTTTTAGGGGGAATCTAGGGGGAATCTGAGAGCGAGGTGGCGAATTGAGGATGCAGGAGAATTTGCGGATTTGCCCTCAAAGCATGCCTCAGGAAGGGTCGACAATGCACGCCCTGGCGTCTAGAAATGGAGCTTATTGACCCCGCAAATCGACCCCGCAGCCGCCAGCCCAGCAAAGCAACCCCCCCAACCAATTCCCATCAACCACCTCAGCCCTTCTATCAAATAGTCATCACAGAAATAACATCATCCGATACAATCATGTCGGTGTCGGCGTCGACATCGACACCGACATCACCCACAGGACAGATCATTCAACAGCACCCTTTGAGCTAGGCACCAGGACAACCGTCAGATTAGTCGCCACCAAGGCCCTCTGGGACCTTATTATCTCCACTAACCAAGAGACTTTGACGTTTCAAGGTAAGTAACTACTATATTTAACCTCTATATTACATACCAATATATATACATAGATATTTCACCCCAAGATTTCAATCGACTTGACCAAGAGAGAGAGAGAGCTTCGCCGACGGAAAATTCGGTTTCGGTGATATAATACCAAGGAGCGATTTCTCATCGTCGTTATACCAGATACGCCTCACGAACGACTTCACCTACGGCTCTATCCGGAAACGAAGAACGAAATTGTCTCTATGGGTTTAATGGATGCTTGGAACGATGATGGTGCTACAACACCTCCCTAGCAACGACTAGGTGGTAACCGTGGGGAAGGAGATTCGAGCGGTAGCCCAAGACCACGACTGAATGGAAGGAGCTGACCAACATTAGTCATAGAGGCTGGAGACTCATCGTCCTTAGAAAGCTACGGGCGGATATGAGATGGTGGTTTTCGGAATCTTACCACCAGGTTCAGATTGTTCTCTTGGCTAAGCTGGATCGACCTGGAAGGAGAAACATCTTGGAGAAGTGGGTAGAAACGATACCGCCTCCTCGCCCAGGACCGATCACCAGAGCCGCCAGCATCGTCAATACACCTCAGCCAGACTGCGTCCAAGAAATTACTATCGATTGGGCCGATGGTACGGCGGGCCGAGATTCCAGCATCGCATATAGTTACTAGAGGTGACCTGCGACTCGGGTTCCATCCTCTCTTTCTTCGGCCACCCAGAAACCCAAGAGAAGGCGACATCCTCATCACCGTTCCGAGACTACAGGTATTGGCATCTACGGTTTGGGAAGCTGTGCTTGAGCTGCAGGCGTGGTGAACAAGAAGGGCTTGACGAATTGGGAGACGGGTGCCAACCGGCCAACCCATCGCAAACCAACCATTGCGGGGCTCTGCGACCAAAATCAAGATGATTCCGCAGACGCGCATTTGCATGCGCATATTGTACCGGCGTTGAAGGCTGCAACCCTAATTTGGGATACGCGCTGCACGATGCAGCACCACATTTCGTCGCTCTGGCTTCTTACCTTGTATGCTACCTTGCTGTCATTTCAACCCTGCCTCTCAACCTCCCCATAAAGGTCCGAAGCTGTTGACCAGGGTGGGCTCTGACTAAACAATGCTCTCGCGAGATGGGCGAGTCTGCCACGTCGCGGAGGACGCCGCGACAGCCGTCCCTTCGACACCTATTTGATATGAAGATTGTGCGGTTGTGTTGAAGTGTTAGTCAGTCTCAACCATGGGAGCGACTTGCTCGCTCTACCTCAGAAACACTAGGACCTACCTTTAGAGGCTCAAGTTTTATCAACTTAGCTACCCCATCCATGTAGATACTGCGCGTGCCTTGCTCGTATGTTGGGCTTTCATTTGGACTTTAGTGTTTTATGGCATGGGGATCAGTAAAAGGTAGTATGTATGTATGTCTCATAATTACTCTGCCCCTGTCCTCCAAGGTATGCCCGGCTTTTTGAGTCCTGAGGGGCTTCGCTGCGCAACATTCTTTTTGCGGAACGCGAGAACAGCAATGTGGCAAATTGCATCAGCAACATGTCTCCGGGTTCCTGGGCGGACTCATCAGGCAGCTCAGTGCTCAGCACGAATATGGGGCCCTACACTACCGCTCTACTGTGCAAGTATGTGTAGCCGGTTAGAGTCTTTGTATCGTCCTTAGTCAGGCCGCGGTTTCATTAGTGCTGCCGGCATCCGCAAGTGCTATGGTTTTCGCCGGAACCCCGATCACAACAAGCCCTTCATCGACGGCCTAAGCATGGCGATCACATCTGGCCGAGCCCTCAGGAATGACAGCCAAGCCGCCGGATGGGGGACAGAGCGGCTCACGATGCCACTCATCGATCTCAGCTCCCCGCCTCACGGCATTGTGTTATCGCGATAAAAAATGGTGTCGAGGCATGGGCTTGGCAAGGGTAGCACACCACCCGCATTTTGGCCTGTGAAAAGGCCAAGGGAAAGGCGAGGGAGGAGCACGTGTGTCGTTATTAGGTTGTCTTTACTTTGCAAGTGTCTGGGCTCTGCATGTAGGCCCCACTGCTTCAGTGCTGTACAATCCAACCCTTGTTTGTTTATTAGTGTACGACTTTACCCCTCTTGAGGGCCGAAAGGGCGGTTTTTGAAGCCCTTTCTGGTATCAAAAAAGGCATTTCTACGGGTTCAAAATGCCTATTGGGTATTTCGTAAAGCCTCCCCGCCATCATAAAGGGCACCTGTGGCATTTAAAAGGCCTTCCTAGGAGTCGGGAAGGTCTAATTAGTACTTTAAAAGGCCTTTTCCATGGGCACGACAGGCTTTAAAGTCGCACGTTAATAAACAAACCAGGGTTGGATTGTGGTAAAAACTCCCAGCGCGCGGTGCCTTGGCCACGGATACCTCCGCTGGAACGTCGTCATCAGGACCAGACTTTGCGTTGACTTTGCGTTTCCCGATTTTGATCGAAATGCAGCCGCAGGGGTCTTGGCGCCAACGCGTCAGCGCTGTGTCGCCCCCTTGCGCGTTGCTGGGGGCGCACTTGAACGGCGAGAGGTCTCCCACTCGGTTAGATGGCGACTTGTGCCAGGCACCAAGCCGACACTTTGGTACCACCAATGACGGCGAGATGTAACCCAACAACCTTGAGCAATTGGCCGGTCTAGACCCCAAGGTGCGGTACTGCACTAACAATCCCGCGCTGACTTGCGTCAAATGGGGCTGGCTTATCGGGCTCTGGCTGGAGATGGCGCAAAAGCCGCCAACCGCCTTACCTCTTTCTGTCTGGATTCGCTGATTTCCATTTCCATCATCTCAGCACCAGGCCTGTCTTATCGTGACCCAGACGCCAATCTGCCTGAAAAGGCCTCAGCTGTCTTTTGCCATTGCCCTTTTCCTTCTCAACTGTTCATTGTACTGCTTCTCTTCGTCCGAAGATCCGACCGAAATAGTCCAACCCCGTCTGAGTCAATCCGTCTTTAACAGCAGCCGTTTCCATTATCCACGCTGCGACGCTCCACAAGAACAGTCCGCCAGGTACCTGGTTACCTCAAACGCTCCTTCCAACATAACCCACCCTCCCTTCCAGCCAGGACATTTCAACCCGGCTTCTCTGCGCACAATCACTCGCTCACCCCCCGATTTTTGCTGCCTTTCACTCCCAAACACCGCCATCTGCAGGCCAGATCAGCGCAGGGATCCACGATACTTGATGGGTCTACTCGACATACGGTCGCCGACGTCATTGCGGCTTTCGGCCGCCGTTGGTGACAGATGGAACGAATTTTCGACAACGGCATCGCCGTTCGCAGTCTTTAGGCCGCAGGACCATGACGCCCACCCGCCCCTCACCCACCTCATGGTCCTCGTCTTTGGCGCCGTGCTTGAGGTGGTCTGCGTCAGTTTGCCGGGATATATCATTGCCCGGATGGGGCATTTCGATGCCGACAAGCAGAAGTTCCTAGCAAACCTCAATGTTATGCTCTTTACCCCGTGTCTGAGTATGTAGATGACTCCTTAACCATGAAAGGGATGTGTGCTGACATTTTGTAGTTTTCACTAAGCTCGCATCCCAGCTAAATGCCGATAAGCTGGTCGAGCTGGGGGTCATCCCTATCATTTTCATCATCCAGACCCTGGTCTCATACCTAGTAGCTACGGTGGTATCAAAATGCTTCCGTTTTAACAAGCGTGCGTCAAACTTTGTCACGGCCATGGGCGTGTTTGGCAACTCCAACTCGCTACCAATCTCACTAGTTATTTCGCTGTCACAGACACTGAAGGGGTTGCACTGGGACAAAATACCGGGAGACAATGACGACGAGGTTGCCGCTAGGGGTATCCTATACCTGATGATTTTCCAGCAGCTCGGCCAGCTGGTCAGGTGGAGCTGGGGATACCACATACTTCTCGCGCCAAAGGACAAGTACGCCGAGTACAACGATGAGTCGATTGAGGAAGGCCGCTATCACGGAGAGTGTCTCGTGGAGGACGAGGCGCAGGGGCTCCTTCAAGGCGGCGATGGTATGGATGAGAACCGGGCTCCCGACAGCCCGACACAGACGGACGACTCGGAGGCATATGAACCTGCTGGCCGTACCCCTGTGCCTGGCTCATCCAGAGGCTCGCCGAGCGACTCGGAAGATGATGATAACGACACAATCCGGAAAGTGTTCGCGAAGCAGACCGTCGGACTGAACGGCCACGACGACAGCGATTATCACCATAATAACGATGTTGATGGAATAATGTCGTTTCCGCGTATCCGTAATGTTGATGAGCCGGAGATTCCGTCGGGTATCAATGGTGCAGGCACGAGAGTTCAGCTGTGCTTCAATAAGGCGAAAGCTAGCGCATCAACCGTTGTGATTGGGGCCGGCCAGCGGGTCTATAACGCCCTTCCGAAACCGGTCCAGGTTATTCTCGGGGCTCTGTACAGCGTCTGGGCGCGGGTTTCTAACTTCATCTGGGAGTTCATGAACCCGCCTCTCTGGGCCATGCTTGCCGCCGTCCTTGTCGCTTCGGTTCCGGACCTACAAAGGCTATTCTTCGAAGACGAATCGTTCATCAAAACGAGCGTGACTAGCGCTATTAGCTCGTCGGCTGGTGTCGCCGTCCCTCTCATTTTGGTTGTTCTGGGTGCCAACCTGGCGCGGAACACACAGAAGCGAGATGACGCAGACCCGGAGGAGAAGGCGATTGGAACGAAACTCCTCGTGGCCTCGCTAATCAGCCGCATGGTTCTCCCGACCCTGATTATGGCGCCTATCCTCGCGGTGTTTGCCAAGTATGTGCCCGTCAGCATCCTGGACGACCCGATCTTCGTCATCGTCTGTTTCCTGCTCACGGGCGCTCCAAGTGCACTGCAGCTGGCACAGATCTGCCAAATCAACAATGTCTTTGAGACTGTAATGGGCAAGATCCTATTCCAGAGCTACGTTATCTGGTAAGTCTTGAACCCGCCTGTTGGAAAACTAGAGGCTAGATACTAACCTGTCTTCTCGCTAGGATCCTCCCCTCGACCCTTGTCCTTGTGATGTGTGCGCTCGAGGTGGTTGAATGGGCAAAATAGCTATCCTCGTTTCCTTGCGTCATCCATTCCATTTTCCTGGGCTTCTTGAGAAAACGATGAGTGATTTATCACCGGCGAATGGACAGCGGCGTTTTCATTGGGTCGTAAAACAAGGTGGGAAAAGCAATGTCGTTCCCGGATCCAGACCATGCAGAATGAACATGAAATAAAACCACAGCGGAATCCAGTGGACTGGGTGGGAATATATTCATAGATAGGAAAGCTCGAGCAGGGGAGGCTATTTTGGAAGCGATGTTTGCAAGAAGCTCGGCGTGTATTATTAGGAATCATCTCATTGGAAGAGATTGTTAGCAGATAGCAATAAGATACCCCAACATCATCCTGCAAAGGAGGTGATATTTTATCACGATTGTCAACTAACTGCAAAATATGTTAATACACTTGCGAGAAACTCTAAACAACCTACCAGCTCTGGTCCCTTAGCCCGCTGCAGTCACCGCACGCCGTTTACCTGACCGTTTTCAGTGGGAGGGGAAATGACCCAGTCTCGTACGGCACCTTTCCAATCCGCAATACGGACGTCCCGGATACCTACGACAATGACGCGTACCTCCTCGCCGGCTACAAAACATCCCCTCCCGCCATCGCCCTCCTCCCGGTTCCCGTTGCTCCCAGGCACGACGCTCTCCCTCCTAAGGAAGCCATCGTTGGTCGAGGCCTCGGTCTCGAACGTGTTGTTATCGAGGTGCTTCTCGCGGTAGAACTTTTCCTCGTCGGAACCGCTGTCGACAAGGCGCGCAGCGCCATTGATGGTGGCGCTGATTGACGAGACGGCGCTGGTGTTTAGGTTAAAGAGCAGGGCTGCGAGGGAGGATGGCGGGGCCGGGCCGGGCGAGGCGGATCTGGCGCCACCTGAGAGCCGGCGAGAGGTGGTGGTGGGACGGTGGGAGACCCCTGGCGGAGGTTGGTGTCAACGGTCGTCACTGCGGGGCAAGGGGGGGAGGGAAGGGGGCACTAACAGTCGTGAACAAGTAGCGAGACATTGGGGTTTGCGACGAGATTGTTCATCTTCTTGCTGGCGGGGTTGGTCGTCATGACGATTACGGGGGAGGACGAAAAGGGCGACAAGGGCAGGTAAGTATAGTTCATGAGCGAGACGTGCGGCACGTTGTCGGTGCACGTCGCCAGGTGGAGGAAGCGCGCGTTCTCGAGGCACTGCACCACTTCCGAGGGCAGCTCGTGGGTGACCTGCATGTTGGTGTCGCCGGCCGAGGCTTCGTGATTGAGAGGTATTTGTTGCTGCTCCATGGCGGGATGCTGTGTGAGTGGATGGATGTCGGAATGGGGCGTGGTATTAGTCAGGCCACCCGACTGGAGGCTGGGGCTTGTTGTCTTGGTGAGGGGTAGATGGAGACTCGATGGTTGTCCAAGAGACAACGAGTATTTTGTCGATTCTAATCGTGCTTGCTCCGGGATGAATCGAGTATCTTGGTTTGAAGCCGTCGTTGAAGAGTTTTGTCGTGGAGAGGTCGTCGCTTGTTACTCATCAGCTGAGGCCTGAGGAAATACTTAAGGAGGAGGGGAAGGGAGCTATCCCTGCGTGATCGAACAGGGGATGAACAGGGGATGACTAAAAGCATGCGGGGCAAGCGGGAGCGCAGGACCCCTGTCAGGAATGACGTTGAGGGGCAGTGGTCGTGAAAGGGCTGACTTCATCTTTGCAATCGAGTCTGTCGGCAAAGTTTGGAAGCAATTGCCGTGGACTTGTGAGGTGGTAAGCATAACAGATTCAGGATGGTCTCAGTAGCCCCTGATAAATATCCTGGCAGCAGGTAACCTCCAGGGCAGTCACGGGGCGCAGGAGAGCAGCTGGACTCGGCTCACAGGGGCCGCGGCTATTGTCGGCCTCGATGTTGACAAGCTGACCTCCGATCGTCTCTTCGGAATGCCATTGGCAATCTAAGCTCCTCTCTCCCCTTCCTTCTCCTGTTTTCTAGCTTCCGGCTCGTCTTCAACAATCCATTGAAGTTGTCACAAGAGCCATCGAGTCAACAGATAACCAATTCACAGGCCTTCTTAGCCAATTCTACCATGCGGTCTCTCAAACGCACGTCTCGCCGCCTTCGGGTGCCCGTAGCTCCCCTTATCCCTCTGCCCGCCCCTCGCCTCTTCCTCACAGCCAGCCATCCCTCTTCCACAGCATCTATCGCAACACATGCCGCCTGCTCGGGTGTCGCCACTTCTGTGACCCCCATCACCTCCCTCCTTATCGCCAATCGCGGCGAGATCGCGCTGCGCATTGCGCGCACCGCTGCGACCATGGGCATCCGCACTACGACGCTCTACACCGACGTCGATGCTGCTTCCCAGCACGCCCGCTGCACCCCACACGCGCTGGCCCTGGGCCCCACGACCACCGCCTACCTCGACGGCCCGCGCATCGTTGCCCTCGCCAAGCAGCACGGCATCCAGGCCCTGCATCCGGGCTACGGCTTCCTGAGCGAGAACCCTGCGTTTGCGCGCGCCTGCGAGGATGCCGGTATTGTCTTTGTCGGCCCACCGGCACGCGCCATGGCAGACATGGGCGACAAGGCCCGCAGCAAGGAGATCATGACGGCAGCTGGTGTCCCGTGCGTGCCCGGTTATCATGGGGAAGAGCAGGGGGTTGAGCAGCTCAAGTCTCGCGCAGCTGAGGTTGGATATCCGGTCTTGTTGAAGAGCGTGAAGGGTGGCGGCGGGAAAGGGATGCGCATCGTGCGGACGGCCGACGAGTTCGAGGCGCAGCTGGGGAGTGCGAGGGCGGAAGCGCGTGCAAGTTTTGGTGAAGGTGGTGAGGTGATGCTTGTCGAAAGATACGTGGTTCGCCCGCGCCACGTCGAGGTTCAAGTGTTTGCCGACCGGTATGGAAACTGTGTTGCGCTAGGCGAGCGCGACTGCAGTGTCCAGCGGCGGCACCAGAAGATCCTTGAAGAGAGTCCTGCGCCACTTCTTGACGACCTAACGCGCAAGGACCTCTGGGATAAGGCGCGGACGGCGGCGTTGGCCGTCGGCTATGTCGGCGCTGGCACAGTTGAGTTCATCCTCGATCGAGACACTGGCGATTTCTTCTTCATGGAGATGAACACACGGCTGCAGGTCGAGCATCCCGTCAGTGAGATGGTGACGGGTACCGACTTGGTTGAGTGGCAGTTTCGCGTCGCTTCGGGCGAAAGGCTACCACTGACGCAGGACGAAATCGAAGCCCGCATCCTCGAGCGCGGCCATGCCATCGAGGCGAGGATATACGCCGAGAACCCCGACAAGGATTTCTTCCCAGACTCTGGAACGCTGGTGCACTTGGCCACCCCTAAAACCTCCGAGGATGTCCGTATTGATGCTGGATTTGCCGAGGGCGACACTGTCTCGGAGGCCTATGATGGCATGATCGCCAAGCTGATTGTCCGAGGCAAAGACCGCGAGACCGCCATACGAAAGATGGAACTTGCGCTACGCGAGTATGAGGTCGTTGGCCTAAGCACGAACATCGAATTCCTGAAGCGGCTGTGCAGAAGTCAGGCATTTATCGAGGGTGACGTGGAAACCGGTTTCATCGACAAGTGGCGAGATGAGCTGTTCCGACCGAGACACATCGACAATGAGGTATTTGCGCAAGCCGCGTTGGGTTTGCTCAACTCGCACACCACCTCGGGGTCAGAGGGGCCTCACGGTGAAGCATTGGGCTTCGGTGAGGCCAGCACACAGGGCGAGCGCAGTTTTGCATTCCGCGTACGCGACGATAGTGTCGCGGAAGAGGACGAAATCATCCAAGTATCTGTCGCCCCACGGGGACCGTCGCTCTATAACGTTGCTATATCCCGCCCGGGGAATGGTGAGACGCCGGCTATTACTTTTGAGAATATCGTGAGCGAATCGCCAGTGCCGGCATCTGCGACCAAGACGAGCTTAACTACTTTTTTTCCCCTGGCTAGGGTCGACTCAACGCTAGTTCGGGACCCAACAAGTGACGAGAAGATTACCGTCTTCCAGCTCGGAGGGAAGACGCAGTTGCAGCTGGTCGAACCTGGGTGGTTTGAGAAGGCGCTTGGCCTAAAGGAGGCGGCGGCGAGCGTGGTCGCGCCGATGCCCTGCAAGATTCTGAGGAATGAGGTAAAGGTGGGAGAGAGGGTGGAGAAGGGAGCTTCGCTGGTTGTGTGAGTGACCTCTTTACTCTCCGTTTCAATTTGTCTGCTTTCAAAGTGCTAACATGCTGTCACAGCATTGAGTCGATGAAAATGGAGACAGTGATTCGGTCACCACAGAGTGGAGTCATCAAAAAGCTGGCGCATAAGGAAGGTGTAAGTCTGCCGTTCCTGATCCCTTGAGTTGCTTGGACTGACTTGGACATGTCTAGGATATCTGCAAGGCGGGAACTGTACTAGTACTTTTCGAGGATGTAGAAGATGCTGCTAGCTCAGCATGAAATGCCTCGACAAGACGTTGAGAAAACAAGTCTGCTAGGCGACCATGAATATTCAAGACTGACGGCTCTACGACACAGCAAATGCTTTAGTATTGTCTTGCTCGAAGTTTGTTGCTGGGGTGCGACAAGAGTATTTGAATACATGTATTTGGTCTTTGAGCGTTTTTTCCCAGCAGTGGCGTCTGGGAAGAGGTACGGGGGCACTGGGAAGTATCCCTGATATTTGTACATAGCAGAATATATATGTGTGACATATACTATCGCCCATCATGATATTGTGGGAATCGCAGTTCTATCCCCAACCCCATTAGGGACTCCCTCGTCCAAGTTTAGGTCGAGGTCCAGGCCTAGATCAAGTCCCTTGAATCCATCCTCCACGACCCATGACCTGCCCTTCTCAGGGGCATATAGCGCCTCGCACGCCTTACCGACGACGAGGAGTCCTGGCGGCCGGCTCCCCTCCTGCTCGATCGCCTCAACGACAAATTTCAGTGTCGTCCTGATGACGCGCTGGTCTGGACAGCTTGCCCTCTCTACCACGGCGCACGGCGTGCCAGGCGGCCAGAGTGGTCTCGTCAACGTGGACCGACCCTCCCCTTCTGGTCCCAGCGACTCGCCAGTTTCCCCCCGCTCCTCAGTGGTGTACTCCGTCAGCTCGGCGACGAGCCCCGCGATTCGGTGCAGCGCCATCAAAAACACCACGGTGCGACTGGTCACGTACTCGGGCGGTGCCGGCGCCTTGCCCTTCTTGCCTGTCCCCGTGCAAACGAGCACCTGGTCCGCCACGTCGCGCTGCGTGGCCGGGATGCCCGCAAACAGTGGCGCGCTTAAGCTGCTCGTGATGCCTGGCAGCACGGTGACGCGGTCGGCGAGCCCCCGCGCCGCGAAGAAGGCGACCTCCTCGCCGCCCCGGCCGTACACGAACGGGTCGCCCTGCTTCAGCCGCAGCACCGTCTGCCCTCGCCGCACGCCCGCGAGCGCCTGCTCGAGCAGCTCCTCCTGGGCGCGGTCGGCATTGCCGGGGAACTTGCGCGCGATGGACACGGGGGTGCGCCGCGGGATGAGGTCGAGCACGCCGGCCGGTACGAGCTTGTCGGCGAGGATGAGGTCGGCCGCGAGGATAGCTTTGTGGGTGGCGCGGGTCAGGAGGTCCGGGTGGCCGGGGCCGCTGCCGGCGAGTATGATGCGGCCGGTAGTGGCGGCGGTTGGGTCGGGACTGGGGTTGGAGACGCGGGCGGCATCCGGCGAGGACTTGAGGATGGCGGCAACGTCGGCGTTGGTGATGGCCGCCAGCCGCTTCAGCGGCCAGTACTCGCACACTTGCGCCAGCCAGCGCATGCGCCGCGTCTTGGCCGCGTCGGCGTCGGCGTCCGTGACGAGTTTGTTAAACGCCGCCGTTTGGTCCACCGAGTCGTCGACCCCTTCGTCCTCTCCGTTCTCCACCACCTGCCGCCGCGCCTTGCCGTCCTCCTCCACGACCCTCCTCCGCACGTCCCCGAGCCGCGCACACGCACTGCCCAACCCGGCCGGCAGCGCCGCCGCCACCTCCCGCCGGATCCGACTCGCCAGCTTGCACCCCCTGCCGTTCGTGGTCACGCCAATTTGCAGCGGCCCGTCGACGTGCACGCTGAGCAAGCTGAAGGAGCACAGCGCCGGCGCGTCCACGACGTTTACCGGTATCCGGTGGCGGCGGCACAGCGCGGCGACGGTCTGGGCGAGAGGGTCCCGGGCGCTGGTGATGAAGACGGCGTCGACAACACAGTCGACTTCGGGCCGGCCGAGGGAGAATACGTCATCGTCGCGGAAGGAGCGGGCGTGGTGGGCGACGACACCCGAGGCAATGTGGGCGGCGACGGCGTAATGGAGGTCCGCTGCGGGCGTGGGCGAGATGAGGATGGGTTTGGCGCCGGCTGCAAGTGATTGTGTTGCGCGCGAGGCGGCTAGGGGGTTGGAACCGAGGATGAGGTGGGTGTGGCCGCGGCAGTGCTGGGCAGTGAGGAGGGCGGTGGTGTATGGGATGGCGGAAACGGGAGAGGGAGTTGGGGATGTCATCGTTGTGTTCCGTTATTTGAGTTGTTGGCACTAGGCCTAGGAGGGAGGGGGTGCTGTCTCAGCAGCGAGACAGATGATTAGGGACTCTACAGGATTCCCGTATTCTTTGAATGATTGAGTCGCACAATGCTAGTTGAAGCCCACACAGCTAATGGCGGGCCCGGGGGGAGGGGGGGGGATCTTGTTTTTGTATACTCCCGGCGCAACTTCAAGCTGATGCCGGTCGGTGGGTGAGAGACGAGGAGTGGGGAGGAGTGAATAAGACGTGATGGGATATATGGAACAGATAGAACATATGAAATAGAATTTAAGAACGAAAAACCCACCACCTCTTTTGACTCACAATACAATTTGAACCATCCCCCTTGTTCTCATACCGTCTTCGCGTCTCCGTTGAGGCTCACTCGGCTCTTTGCATGTCGGCATTGGCCAGTTAAAATCGCCCTTTCTGGCATTACCAGAAAAACCTTTGGGTCCAGCGCTGAGAGACTTTTCAATCCTCGCTGACGCCATCCCGCCGATTACGTTATTCCCCCCCCGTTATCGCCCCAATCACTTCCCCGGCTGTGTCTCCTCCGCGGGGTTTTAGAGGGGCAGCGTGCAGGTAGTTCTAGGCCAAACATCCCGGAGATCCTCAACTCCATCATTTCTCGCCTCTCCGCGGGGATACAACTTATGCAATTGGGGGCGGGCTGAATGATGGGAAGACAGGAACAAGTGAACAATCTCGACTGGTAAGTGTATAGAGACGGAAATAAAGATTCACGGTAGATTTCGGTCAGATCCCGATTTTGTAACTCAACAAGCAGGTTTTGTCTACCGCAGCACGTTGATAATCGGCAATACACGCAAAGTCTCGGCAGCTTTTCTGGCCGGACACCATTCCCAGTCCTGATACAACACCGAAAAGACTACAGATTTTAAAGGAAAACAAGAACATGGGCCAACCAATCCCCTAGTTGACGTCGAATTAAAACAAGTTATGCCACTCCAGCCAGACTGTCCTGTCCGATTTCCTCGTCCAGCAACACTGGTCCCTTTACCATAGTAAATAAACCACACCTCGCAGACCCTCCAATGCCAAGAAAGGACAAACTCTCAGCGAAGCCGCAACTTTCTCCGACTGCCATAACGTCGACCCCATCAACGACTGGGCCAAGAACGTCTCCCCGTTGTAGCAACGAAACGAGATTGGGAGTGCCGCCAACCGCTTGTCGCGAAGTCGAAATCGAAATCGAATTATATACAAGTACAAAAAGGAGTCTACCAGCCGAAGACACGTAACTCTTTCCTCAAGGCTGGCGACAAAAGCTTTTTAATAAAGCGCGAATATTGATGCCCAGAGAAGGAATTGGTTTTGGTGCAAATCGCAAATGATAAGACGCCGACGCCTGTGGTGGTGTAGCAAAATAAATTGCAATCGAATCGTCAAAGGTGAGGGTTTCTGATCCCCCTCCTTTTTGTGTCATGTTTTCGTGGCATGGAGACCTATTCATCAACACCTCATCCGGCATAGTAGCTGGCTTTTGATGTTGGTACCCCTGCAGGCGACTCAGCTACATGACGACGCATTTGGAATCCTCGCGTTCCTTCTTGACCGACAAGGCGACACGGGCGGCTTCGGTAAAGGCTTCGTTGACTCCCCTATTGCGCATGGCCGAGCACTCGAGATACCGAAGAGCATTTATTCGGCGCGCTACTTCCAACCCTTGGTCGTAGTTGATCATGGGCTTCTTCTCCCGCGGACCGCTCTCCTCGTTGGCGCCGTCCTCCTCATCTTCGCCTGCTTCGCGTAGATCACACTTCAGCGCTACCAGGACAAGCTTCACGCCAGGACAGTTGTCGGCAATCTCGCCCACCCATTTGCTCTCGACGTTCTCGAGGGAATCCTTGCTGTCAACCGAATAACAGAGCATGATCAGATCTGTATCATCTACGCGACGTGTTAGATATGCTGCGACGCGCTGTCGGCAATAGCACCGAGTTTAGGGCCAACCTTACCGTATGAAAGACTCCTTAACCTGTCGAACTCCTCTTGGCCAGCGGTATCCCATAGCGACAGCTCAATGTGAACATTATCGACGAAGATGTCTACGGGTCGTACAAGTTAGCCTCGACCATCCACTCCAGCCGCAAATGTGTGTTCTATTCGGGGCGTGTAAGACGGACCGTGGACGTAGTTCTCAAAGACTGTTGGCTCGTAAACTGTCGGAAAGTAGCTGCTTGGCATCAGTCGCGCTGTCTTATCGTCGTAGCCCAGACAGATTGGATATACCCTCTTGTAAAGACGTTCAACAGTGAAGTCTTCCCGCATGCACCGTCGCCCCTGTTATTGAAGGTGTTCTGTCAGTCTCAATTCGCAACCATCAAATACGCACCACTGCGACCCGATGGGCGCGCGGCCATCAGTTCGAGATCTAAGGAGAAACTCACAGCAAGACAAGCTTGCGCTGCACGGTTTTGGAGCCCCCGATGCCACAAGGCATTGCGTATTGTTGAGCTAGGACAAGGGGAAGCGACTGTTTCGATCGTTATTGTTCGTGACGCGACAAGAATTGAAAGCGATTCGTTGTTTCCTGTCGGCTTCTTGGGAGAAGTTGGTTTGGCGGTTGACTGAGACAGGGGCCGGCAAAAATGGCAGCAAAAGAGGCCGAGCCTAAGGTTACGTGGAGATGTGGGCAGACACCAACTTGCACGGTGGAAAAAAGAAACTTGAAGCGGCCGCTGGCAATGCAAAAGGCGAAGGATAAAAAGGGAGACAACTGATGCTCGGTGAGGGATAAGGCGCCGTCGAGTCCGTCTGCCGTTGGCGAAATGAATGTGTGTCCCCACGAGAAGAATACGGCGATGTGAAGACAAGAATCGGCGGCGAAGGAGTGGAAAAAGTGTACAGAGCAATACGGCGGGATGAAGTCGGAGATGAAGTCAATGAAATTGGAAGCACAACCACTGACGCATCGACCGGGATCTGCGAGCGAGAACGTGAACCGAACCTCTTCTGCATTCGACGGGCGAGAGCCTGTCGCCTGTAGCGTAGGCTCCATCCAACCATGGATGCCTGTTCAACCCCAAAAGCTAAGCATGGGCCAGTAAATGGCCCCGGGGGCCCCATCAAGAGTGGCCATGGCGCACTTTCCTGGGAACAGAAGCCCCAGTGTGGGGCATATTGATCAATGAGTCGCCAATCGAGGACGCTGGGAAGACGCCTGCTGGCGCCTCGGGAACGCCCATGGCCCCGCCCATCCACAGGGTATGCACACTGTAGGGCATCTATTTGATAGAGGCATTGCCAACCCCAGATATCGAATTTCCATTGATGGGTCGATGAACAACAATGCCTTTATAATTCCAAAATCCTGAAAATGTCCTGTCAATCAAGCCCAAATCTTATGGGTGGCTTGGTACATCAGGTGAACGAACCGTTCGGATATGTGCGCCCGGGCTACTCACACCGCGATCAAATTCTCGAAGACGCAGCACAACCTCGAACTTTTCGCTTTTCACACCTCCACAAGCGACGGGGGGCATGAATCGGCGGTTCCCAGCGCAAGTGCACAGCCAGACCTGCATTACGCCTTGCATGATAATCGTCTGCAGCCCACTCAGCGGCGCCGAATAGTCCGAAGCTGAAGCAATCCTCTTCCTCCATCTGCCTGGCTCGGCCGCCAACCAAAGTACTTCAGTCGTCTCGATAGCTGAGGAATGCGAAGCAGGACTTGAAAGACGGCGGCGCCTGCTCCACTCACCTTCCTGGCATTCCTCAAGCCTTGCCTAGCATGCACGGTGCAGCCCTTCTAAGGCGCGCTGTAACTATCGAAAATAGACCACCATCCTTGGGAGGCAGGTTGCGATTACGAGTTATACGGGCTGCTAGTCCTATCGACAAAGCCCATCCCAAATTTCTGACATGTGTGAGGAACGCGGGGCTGGGAAGCGCTATCTGGCGCTGTGGGCGTATATCTGACACCTCCTGGCCTCCGTTGAAGTGCTCAACTCGGAAGGTCAATAGCTTTGTGACCTGCCTCGGCCTTGATGAGACGGAAAGGAGAGTTCACCAACCCCTCACAAATCGGTCCGCACTTGGGCCATGGCCTCCCCATTCGCCACCCGCAACCACACTCCGACGAAAATGCCATCCTGACGCGGGAGAACGGATGGTTACAACCCGGGGAAGCCTCCCATTCTCGACCCACAAGCAAATTCGACACCCACTCTGATCAAGCCCTGAGTTGAATGACCACCGCAAGCCAACTGCCAAATCACCCCGACTACCTCATGTCAATCATGAAAGTGGGTGTCGAGTGAAATGTTGAAGGTAGAGTGCGCTTCTCAAATGTGCCTTAATCCTTGACAATAAATCCGTAGCGCTCAATGCCAGATCTGCCGGATGGATCTCGGAGGACGGGGGACCACCTTTACCCAACCGTCGATTCCAAACCATGCTCACCAGGCCCTTGGTTCCGTCCCGCAGAAAAGATCTACAATGTGGGTCCCGGTCGTACAGCCGGTACTGGAAGAACCACTTTGCGCCATTTGTTCGTTCTATTTCTCTTGTGTAGACAACATACATGACACAATACATTTTTGTTATTTGTTAAAGTTATAGCCTACACTCGACGCAGAATCTATCCAGCGCTTGCTGATGCCGCCCTGAAATCGCCATCAACGTCCATGCCCAATGCCACAAAGTTCTTTGCCTCCCGGGTATCACCATCATGAACTCTATCGACTAAAAGTAACCATGCTTCGTGTTTGGAGAGGAACATATAGCCCTCTTGGCAAAATAAAACACAAACTTGCCACCCAACCAAGCCACAGC
The DNA here is from genome assembly GCA_030549175.1 of Lasiosphaeris hirsuta. NCBI lineage: Eukaryota > Fungi > Ascomycota > Sordariomycetes > Sordariales > Lasiosphaeriaceae > Lasiosphaeris > Lasiosphaeris hirsuta. The sequence continues at coordinate 2,060,308 of JAUKUA010000001.1, forward strand.
TTAGTCCCCAGCTTCACGCCTGTTTGTGAAATACTCAGAGAGCCCGTCCCATGCGATCCGCTACTTTAATATCCACTGCTCTACTGTGCAGGTCATTAACAAAACCGGCTGTACCTCCAAGCTTTTTGTTGCGTTGGCGGATCTTGTCATCCGCCTCCCGCTGTGCCCGATCTGCCGCCTCGATGGTGGCTAGTCGCTTTTCGCGGTCCTTGTCTAGATCCGTAGCCGCTGCCTGCATGGCAGCAAGCTTGCGGGCACGTTCTTGCTCAGCCTGGCCAGGATCAGGGGCCGGCGGACCGCCGATCTGTTGCCTCGCCTGTTTACTGTCTCTGTCGTAATCTTTCCGAGGCCGATAAGGGGCTCTGTCATCATAAGGCCGGCGTGGCGGGGCATTACGTTCTGGGGAGCGGTCTCTTCTCCGTGGCGGGGGTGATGGTGAACGGGATTCTTCCCTCTTTCGGCTGTCGCGGGGTCGCTGTGATTGACTATCCTCCCGTCGATCACGCCTATATCTTTCATCATCCGGCTCGAACCTATGTCGCTTCCTATCGGGAGAGCTTCGCCTCCTGTCCGGGGAGTCTCGGCGACGCCTTGTGCGCTCGTCCTCCTCGCCGCTGTGTCTCCTCGGGCTTCGGGACTTATCCCTGCGGAGACTCCGTGACCGGGCCCGACGGGGGCTTCGTGACCTGTCTCTACGAGGGCTTGGGGACCTGTCCTTCGAGTTGGACCTACGCCGATGCGAACGCCGCTCGCTCTCTCGGTCGTCTCTGTGGTGCCGGGATGAGCGGTGGTGATGGCGATGTTTCTCGCGCTTCGGCTTTTGTTGTGTGTCCTCAATTCCAATAGACGCCAACAGCTGCCGCCTCTTGATGGGGTCGTTCATCATAGCCTCGTAAGCCTGCTGTTCCTGTTTCTTGATGGCCAGCAGTGGGTCCTCCCGGATTTTGGTGGCAATGTCGCGCGCATTGTTGATGGTCGACACGGCGACAAGGTCATCTTGGCTTGGCTGCCTCGCCAGCTTCTTGACCTCGTTGTCCTGCAGCAGCTTATCGATGCGCCGTTTGCCGAGCAGGTAAGCCTCGCTCTCAGCAGAGTCTCCAACCTGCCCATCAGTAGGACCAGCATACATCCACTCAACCCGATCAATCTTGCGCTTTCCACCAGCTGCCTCGAGCGTCTTCTGGATCTCCTCCTTCTTCCGCTCCTCCTCGATCTCTTGGAGCCGTAATTGCAGCTTCTTGCGCTCAGAAATCGCCTCGGCTTCGGCTTTTTGAGTGGCGGCGACATTCCCCGATCGTTGGGGATGCCAACTCTTCTTCATGTTCAAGTCACCGGACCCCATATTTGCGGTGGTGTCGCGGCGCGACGATCAATCTGGGAGGATAGAGTGGAAGGTTGAAAGGCCTTGGTCGGGCCTGAGAACTGGCAGTTGTGGGCTGGTGGGTTTTGTCACAATTAAATCGTGTTGCCGGGTTGAGGCGCAATGAAGGGAATGTATTCCCGTGGATAATACACCCTGTGTTGATGCGCTTTCCGGGTGTGTGAGTGGGGTGGCCTAAGTGACGCTGGGAATGAAGAATGCGAGTGACCATCTTGGAGGCCGAATTCAAAGTTCTGGGTAACGGGGTGGCTGGTGACTACTGCCCCTCTTTTATTGCAAATTTTGGATACAACAATATCATTATCCACGACTGACAATCAACACAACCTACCAGCAAAAAAGCGAAGCTCGTATTGATCTTTTTTGTACATCCAAGGCACCACATATTTTGCCTGACCAAAGCCCGAATCTAACTCTATCACGTCTTCCTGTGCAGAATCCATCCACGCCAGGAAGAAGGCCGGTGCGAACCGCAGAAACAGGGCGTTGTGTCTAAACTCTTGGACGTTGCCTTCAATGCACTGACCAATAGATAAGCCACTCCCCCACTAGCCCTCAGCCTTATCACCACCATTGCCCTGCCTGCTCAGCGACAAACTGGACAGCAGCCTCTAGTCTCTAGTCCTCATCCCGCCTTCTTGATCCCCCATACTGCGACTCCCCAACCTGGCAACACAATACCTTTCGAGTCCGGAATTTCGCCATCATGTCGGACGACGACTTTATGCAAGCCTCTGATGAGGAGTACGACTTCGAGTACGAAGACGAGGAAGAGGAGGACACTGGCGACGTCGACATCGAGAACAAATACTACAATGCGAAACAGACCAAGACGAGCGACCCCGAAGAGGCCGTCGAAGAGTTCCTTGGCATACCACCCCTCGAGCAGGAGAAGGGAGAATGGGGCTTCAAGGGCCTCAAGCAGGCCATCAAGCTGGAATTCAAGCTGCGCCGCTACGATAAGGTCGGTGATGCGCCCAGACAGGATATGTGCGGGCGCGGGCAATGTCTGACAAGAAACCCATAGGCAATTGAGCACTATAAGGAGCTACTCACCTACGTCAAGTCGGCCGTCACGCGAAACTACTCGGAAAAGTCGATTGACAGCATGCTCAACTTCATCGAGAAAGGTTCCGATGACCCCGCCGCAGTCAAGTGCATCGAGCAGTTTTACTCTCTCACACTCTCCTGCTTCCAAAGCACAAACAACGAGCGCCTATGGCTCAAGACAAACATCAAGCTCGCCAGGCTTCTCCTTGACCGGAAAGACTATTATTCCGTGGCCAAGAAACTAAAAGAGCTCCACCGTGCATGCCAAAAAGAGGACGGGAGTGACGACCCTAGCAAGGGCACCTATTCACTCGAGATTTATGCCCTCGAGATCCAGATGTACTCAGAGACGCGGAATAACAAGCAACTCAAGCTGCTGTACCAGCGGGCGCTCAAGGTCCGCTCAGCGGTACCACATCCCAAGATCCAAGGAGTTATCCGCGAGTGTGGCGGCAAGATGCACATGAGTGAAGAGCAATGGAAAGATGCCCAAAGCGACTTCTTTGAGTCATTTCGCAACTACGACGAGGCCGGCGACCTGCGGCGTATCCAGGTACTCAAGTACCTGCTCCTGACCACTATGCTGATGAAGTCCAACATCAACCCCTTCGACAGCCAAGAGACCAAGCCCTACAAGAACGACCCACGCATTGCGGCCATGACTGATCTGGTCGATGCCTACCAGCGCGATGATATCTACAAGTACGAAGACGTACTCCAAAAGAACACGGACCTGCTCGCCGACCCATTCATTGCTGAGAATATTGATGAGGTGACGCGGAATATGCGCACCAAGGCTGTTCTCAAGCTCATCGCCCCCTACACACGCATGCGCCTCGGGTGGATTGCCCGCCACTTGCGTATCAGCGAGCCCGAGGTCCAGGACATTGTCAGCTACCTCATCGTCGACGGCAGAGTACGTGGGCATATCGATGAGCACAACAGCACCCTTGAGATTGAGTCATTGGGGGATGCCGACCGCACGAAAGCAATCCAGGGGTTGTCTGACTCGGTTGGTGAGCTGTTTGCAGCCATCTTCAAGGACGCCGAAGGTTTCCGGAACCCAACTCCAGATATGGCGAACGCATCATTCCCCGACCAACTTGGTGATAGTCCGTATCAGGATATCATACGGCCGGGGGGACGCCCATCAGGGAGACGTCGGGGAAACCTGAAGAGCGGCTACATCAACATGGCAATGCACTGAGTCAATATCAGGGCTTAGCAGAACACAAAACGTTGAGCAATATGTGCTGGAAGGGAAGGGAAGGGAGGATGGGTGGAGAGGAAACAGAGGCGGAAAATCTTCATATCAAACGAGGGGCTGCATTGTGTAGTTGGGCGATTCACTTTGTGCGTGAGCAACATTTACTAGAGATGTTCTTTTACTTTTCCGGGAGGGGGTTAAGGTGTGAGGCGAGTAGGGAAACGTTTACTCCCTATAGTCAAGGAGTTACTCAGCGGAGCGGTAACCGACACGTCATGACCTAACAAGCCTTTTGCCACTAGACTTGGGAAAATGACATCAGGGATGGCAATTTAGGACATAACTCCTTGGTGCCTACCCAGCTTTTATGTAGAGGCCATCGACTCTGAAGGGACCAGTCCATAGGGAAGGCACTACCATAATCAATAGTGGTAGTTTAATACTGCTTTACTGAAAATCACATATCATACTAAGCAACTGATATCTGTTTCCTCTAGTGAACGATTCAGACAGTAGCTTGGCGAGGGAATGCTCCAGCGAAGCTGAATGGAGGCAATAGCACCGACGAACCACGTACTGTATGTACGTCCACATCGCTGACCTGTCTCGACTATCCCCTCGCATGCTATCCCGTCCACCACGCAGCATGCGGGTTCGCTCAAGCGAGCAGTGCCGTGGAATAAATAGCTACCTGACTGTGCGCGCGAGCCCACGGGCGTATGCGTGCGCGCGGGCGCCCGTATGTACATGTATGTACGTGATGTGTGTGGACGAACATGTGTGAGTGCGGCCCCGGCCCCAAATTCCTGTCCCCTTTGTTTTCCCCCTCTCATCTTGTTGCTCAATCACGTCGGCGCCGAGGCTGGGTCTAACGCCGTCGGGGTTTCTCTCCCTCTTTCCCTCTCTCTTGCCTTCGATATTCTTTTTAGTTGTTCGAGACAAGCGTAAGCTCGGGTACGGTGCCCTTGCTCTGTATTATCGAGCCAACATGCATGAGCTCTAACGTGTATGGAAGGCACAGGCGAGCGGAAGGGGTGGGTTGAGTAAGCCGTGAGGCAGAAGGGCGGCGCGATTGGGATAAGAGCAGCAGCAACAAGTGGTAGGAGCTGGAGTGGCTCAGAAAGGCTAGGATACAGTGAGGACATGGTGGTTTGGCACAGGTAAAACCGTAAAAAGGGACATTCTTAGCGTCTGTGTCTACAGGTTCCAAGCGAGGACCAAGACTCTCGGTCAACTCTAACCAACTCCAGCGGGCCGTCCTGCCATCAAAATGTCCATGACAGCAAGGATCTTGGGAGCCATTCGGCATCTTCGGCTTGGTCGGTGCAATCCTTATAGACAATGCAGACGTCGCCCAACAAACGTGCCATCCCTTACCACGGCGCAGCAAGTCATCATCCGTTACGCCGGAGGGTCATGTCGACACGCACAACATCTTAGCTTGATCCCGAGCGGCAGCAAGCTGGGAAATATTGCGAGATCCCTTGGTCAAAACCCAATCTAGGTTGCGTGACCCGATGCAATATCCCACTCGGAGTGGACGAACGAGAAAAACAACCACAATCGTACTTATATCAACAAAACAATAACGGGATCACGGAGGAGACACTACAGGGCAAGCGCTCGGCTGGTTTACATCATGGGCAGCAGTCACCGAGCCCAAGCTCGTAAGACCGGGGTGCATTTGTGTCTCTCGACAATCTAGATCCCTCATACAACGTAGAGATTCTGCACCATTCAGCCACGCAAGATGACAGGTGCGGTTTCAGGTGTCATCGGCGCGCACACGAAAACATACAGAAACACAGCTCGACGGGGAGGACATCCTCAATGGTGGGATAGGGTGCAGGATACAGGATAGTAAGGCATGAAGCACAGGGCAGGTAGTACCAAGCACTGCATAGCGGAAGGCCGCAGTAACACTGTGACGAAGGGGTCGGTATGGCGGTGGAGATCGAAATTCGTCGTCACGAACAAACGGGCGAGCAACGACTTTTCCATTGCCGTCGGCCACAGCCTCCTGACAATAATAGTTAAAAGGGCGGGTAGACGCAGGCGACTGTGCTCTTATTTTAGCTGAGAAGCGGGCTTGACGTCGTCATGTAGTCGTTCCGTAGTGCTGCTGTAGTATTCCTAGCGAGTGGACCGCGGACCAAGAGCCGTGAAGTCTAGTGTTGGGTTCTCCCGGTCCGGATGCGCCTGTGGGCTCCCTCGGGCCAATGCCTGGCCTGGAGCGTGTGCGGTGTGGTTGCTACCGTGCCTGGCCGCAGCGGAAAGGCCCCTTGGTTGTCAGCCGGGGCTGGACGCCGTGCAGCTACGGCTATCCTGTAGGGTTGCTCCGGGTCAAACAAAACTGTCGTCTGGGGTGGTTAGAAGAAGAGACCTCTGCGACATGTCCAGGCATGGCCAACTAATATGGGGCGGTGTTTGCGGCAACGTCGATTCCTAGGGGGGGTTGGATAGTCGTATCCCCTAAAACTGACTAGATGTAGTAGTAAAATGCAAGCAGCCGCTGGCGAAACCCAAAAGGTTCTCTTTGTGGGCTCGTGTGGGTTCATGTGGCTTCCTTCTTGGGTACCAGATGGTGACACTGCGGAGCAAAAGACTGCGGTCTATGGGCTATACTGCTAACTTGGCTGCGTAGTATAACGCCAGGTCTGCTGCCATTTAGACCTGTGCTGCCAGTAAACACAATTCTGCGAATTGAGAAAGGCCAATGGGGGCGATAGGGGGTATGCCCGGAGCCGGGCCCGGTTCGGCCGCGTTTATCCATCTTGCCGTTTGCGTGTGTTACAGTAGCTTTGCCGGCGTGGACCGAAAACGAGCGCCGAGAGGCAAAAAAATTCTTCGTCAAAGGCGCAGGCGAGTGGTCTAGCCATGGCTGGGCATTCGACCAGCGTGTGCTGGAGTGATCAAGTGATCTGTCAAGACGCCCAGAAAGACGCACGACAGGTGGATGCCGCAATCAGAACGAAGACGGGGAATAAGGAGCTGTGGTGCAGCGAAACGGAAAGCCACAGGGCTTCGGAGGAGAGACTGCTGCATGATGATTTGCACCGCAGCTTGCTGCTTGCCCTCGCAGATGGGCGGGCAGCCAGGAGGCAGACAGACAGAGAGCAGGCTGGCGGATGGATAGACGACCTCCCCCCCCCCCCCCCCCCCTACTGACCCTCGAGGCGACCCTCCAATTTGCCGCAGCAGCGAGAACGGCTCTTTGACGGTATCGGCGCTCGGTGTGCAGTCACCTCCGCCTAAGCATCCTGCCGAACCATCAGCATGAACACGGTGATGGGTTGGTGGATGACGATGAAGATGAGGTGTGCGCTCCAAGTTTGGTTGTGGAGAGTGAAGGCGGCGGTCGATCGTCGTCGGGAGGCGTGCACTGGTCCCCTAATTTGCTGGTCCTAACCTCAATCCGCAAGTATTGGCGAGGCGGGAGTCAGTGCTTTGGTGGGTGGCTCCTCCCGTCATCCGTCACATTTTGAGCACGCAGATTGGGATGTCGCCATGTAGCAGGAGCAGACCGTAGCAGCCCTACACACCTTTCCTTGCGATTAGTCGCACATTACGTACCGTTCCTTCGCAGGAATTTTGCCATTTCAATTGTGGTTCTCTCGACTGCGTTGCGTACGCAGCTGCTCTCGGATTGAGATAACAAAGCCTGCTGGTCATGTCTCACGGCACATCCATGTCGCGTCCACTCCACGGCCGTCCAAGAAGCTCCCCCGCGAATTTGTAACGATGACAGGGTACATGGCGCTCCACAACACACTGTCACGGCCCCTCCTTTGGATCATGCAGCTGCTCGTGGCTATATCGACTCTACACTACACTCCACCACCTCACCCTTGCCCGCCGGCGTCTCGACACTAATCAAGGCACCTGGACGTGGAGGTGGAGGTAGGGTCCTCATCGCGGCTCTCTTGCAGCCCTGACACCCCAAAGGTGCCTCAGGACCCGTGGGGTGCGTCCCCAGCAGGTTTGCCGGATGGTTAGCGGCAGTGGGCAAGCATGGGGCCGAGGGCGACGACGGGGAGCACATTTTGTTTGTCGAGCACAAATCGGATCCCTCGACCGACGGGGTGCCCACATCGTCGACATAGCTCAGCCAACTAGACGAGAGAGCACTCCTTCGCTTCTCTCCGACACCACCCACACACCAGCTCACCAACGGCAGCTCTGTCGTGCTTTGCAGCCTAGAGACACCTTTGGCTGTGATTGATTGCGAGGGTTGGAGCTGGTTGCTGCTGGCTGCTCCAAGGTGCTTATCCCACCAACTAGCTCAACACGGGCGATAGCTGTCAAAACGGCACATGCACTGGGACCAGGGACGAGTAGAGAGGCGCTTGGCGGATTGGGCCCATTAGCAACCAGATGCAAGCCACCAGGATCAGGACGGTGGAGCAGGTCGTGGGAGGTAGGTGGTGTGTGGCAGCGGCCTGCGAGAGCTGGAGAGTTGACGATCCGTGCCCGTCCATACTGCGCGCGTAGTTACACTGCACCTCTGAGCCGGCCGCGAGGAGGTCGTTCTGAGATCTGAGTGATAACAGCAGGCCCGTCACTATCTGTATCTTGCTCGGTTATCCTGTACGGCACGGCATGGATATCTCTCAGCCACCAACGCGCGTCTTATATCCTTTACCGTTTACCGCAGTATCCATGCTGTCGATGAGACGGTTTCTTTTGTTGCGTGGCCTGGGCGGCCTGGGCGGCCTGGGTCGTTGCACGAAGCGGAAGCTCCCAGATGGCAAAACAGCTGACGGCGTCGGCGTGTGTCCACGGTGGGACCCGAACTCCCTGCACGACCAAGCCGGCCGCGGCGCCGAAAAGCCACCAGCAAGCTTGGGCCTGTTCCACCGACAACTCGGCTGTTGATGACCTGAACCAACCCCACCGTCCGCAGTCCCATGAGCTTGGAACCAAAATCCCAGACCAATCAGTGGCCCAGGCCATTCGATCCTTTGGAGGTTTTGGGAATCCTTCATCGCGCGCTTTTTCTTCCTTCTCTTTTCTGCGCTGTGCGCTCTCCACGTTTCTCCGTCAGTTTGCCACCGGCTTCACTCCTGGTCTGTGGTGGATGGCTGCCGGCACCCCAGCTTGGCGTTTCAATGCCTCGCATCAAACAGGTCTGGCTGGCTCGCTGGCGTGGGGTAACTGAGGCACTCGTCAAACGATGCTCAGTGTCTCGGCTAGGTCGCCTGGCATACTAGCTGGGTACGAAGCAGCCGGCATGCCACCGCCCACTGTGCCTTCGTCAATCTCTTGAATGGACTGATCGTCGCACACATCCACTTGTCCCCCCGAAGCCCCCGACGGCGAGCATATGCCAGCTCCCGTGCCGACTCGCATTATTATTCATGGAATGACACACACACATGCTTGCAACGGAGGGCGTGAGGGCACGAGGGTTGTGAGGGTCGTGAGGATCGTCAGGTCAGCGTAAACCCAACCCTCATCTGGGCACATTCTATCCATATGCCCATATGCGGATACAAGACAACTAGCGTCCTGTACGGTACGGACCAATACTGGTTACCTGGGGCACTGGCTTAGCAGACAAAAAAACACCTTGTCAACATCGAGTTAGTCGCACGGCCTACGCCGCCGAGGGTCCATATGGGCAGCGTTTACGTCTGCCATATCTTTGGCCCGCCGCTCCGAGGGGTGCCGTACTCCTGGTGTGCGCCCACTGAAATACAGGGAGGGGGGAGGTGTCGTTCCTGGTCGTTTGCGCGTGGGTTTACGAGCGCATGAACCGGCGGGCGACGGATGGCTCGGGGCCCTGCTCCAGTCTGGGCGAAAGCCTGTAGTTGTAAGCATCAGCACTTGGACTTACAGTCGACGCGACCAAGGCGAATCCATCTCCATAGCCACTGCTACTAGCTGGCTTGTTTTGCTGCTGTCTCTCTCTCACTCTCTCCCCTCCCACGCCTACTCGAGACAGCGTAGTCGATTATGAGCCGGCAGAAGCACAATGATTGCAACGAGGGGGTTCGTCGAGCAACAATCACCCGCTATCCCGGATTGCCCGAATGCTCGACACTGCAATAGTTACAATGTCCCTCCCGGTTGCCTCGAGCCTGTACCCCTCAGCAATCAATCGGCATAGCACTCACATATGGGTGTGGGATAAGGTAAGAGAGCAAGGGTAGGTAGTTGAACCGCCGTGGGGCAGGGCCAACTTGTGTGGTACCACTAGGTGTGATGTTAATTATACATCAAGGTACCCTTTCCCATGGAAGTCGTGGGAGAGGGGGGCGGGAGGCGCACATCCCAGAGCCAGGCGGGCTACTACTAGGTGAATGGGTGGCCACCAGCGACCCGCTAGTGACACACCGACTCACATCATCAAAGCCAGATTCCAAACAGCCCAACACCTTGGGAGGGCATCGCCGGGACGGATAGTGAACGAAGTTACGTGGACCTTCTACCTCGAGCATCTACACAACACTGCGTTTCTATGCTGCCGGCAGCGATTTCCTCCCCTCTTACCCCCCTGGCTCCCCTGGCGATGTGATGTTGCCGAGTGCGTCTTCGTATCAGTACTCACTCGCCGTACCTACATATGATAACCTAGTCCGGCCGTGACGGCGTCCTATCATGGTGCAAGGACCCGTCGGAGATGCAGTCTCGGACCAGCAGGAGGAGAGGCGGCTTTCTGCCCATGCCTATCGCGACGCCTCCCCTTCTTGACTTCCCCCAGAAACGGGGTCCCTGGGGAGGGGGGGGGGGGGGGGTGTGGGGTGTGGAGCAGGCTGAAGAGGTGCGCCGGGGAAAGTCGAGCCGTTACTGAAAACACACCCACCTCCTCCGTAGTCACCCAGTCAAGCCAGTGCAGGCCCAGACTCAGGACCTTTTGCTGCCAGAGCTGCAAAATGCAACGCTCCTCTGCCAATCTCGACGCAGATGGGACGCAGATGGGCCGGCAGGCGAGGTCCCTCCAACAGTGGGAAGCAAGCAATGGCGCAGTGCGGCATCAATGGGGATTCCGCTCGTCCATTGAGACACGATGGCTGAAGTCGGCTTGGGGAGAGATGCAGACGACGAGAGACAAGAGACGAGAGACGACGTTTGTCTTGCTGCGTCTCCCTCACTCTTTCTCTCTCTCTTTCTCGCCGCACCCCCCCTCTCGCGGCTTCGTCGACACGCCCGGTGCTCGGGCTAGCAGTGTCTCGCAGGGCGCCATAATGAGCATCATCAGCATCCCAGGACTAGGGGAGTGACCCACTGAAATCAAGAGGAAAAAAGCGTGAGGCGACGGGGAATTGGCACGATTGGGATGGAATTGGTGCTCTAGTAGACAAGGGGGGCTGCAAAAGGGTTGCCTCGAAGCTGCAAAGCCAGGACAGCTCATCACGCCGGCAAGGGCCCTGCCCTGGCGAGCCTGGGCACCGTCTGCGGGCAGGCGGGCAAGAGACATGCGAGAGCAAAGAGCAGCAGCAGCAGCAGCAGACTCAGCGCAGACTCAGCAGCAGCGCAGAAACAGAGCGCGACAGCTCAGACCGCGGGGCCCTTGTCTCAAAGCCTGCCTCTTCATCGTCAACGGCAGACCGGGACACCCCAGCAAGCCTCGTCCATCTTGCAGACCATGGGGTTGCCAAGAAGGCAGCCCGATGTTGCTGTCGCTGGTGGGCGAGTGGGCCAGTGCGTCCGGTTCAGGGATTGTCTCTTACACTAATTATTTTCCACCGAGGGGGGCCCATCGCGAGGGAGCATGGGCGACATGGGCTGCAGTTGAGAGTGTGCCGCACAGGAACGTCCAGTCAAGGCCAGCAGTCGCCCGCAGCCCGCAGCTCGCAACCCGCAGCCCGCAGCCCGCAGCCACCGCAACTCGCAAGGAAGCAGAAGAGGTAATATTAAAAGCAGCCGTAATAATTGGGGTCGGTCTGGACGGCAGGCAGGCAGGCGAAAGCAAGCAGGCGTTGCAGCATTGCAGGCATTTGCAGCCATGGCCCATGGCAGGCATTGGAAGACCAGGAGCTTGCTCGTCTCCACCCGACGAGTTGGGAACGTCCTTCTGTCTGCTGCTCTGTCTGTCTGTCTGTCTCTCCCCTTCACTCGCACTCACATACGCAACGCACCACACAGACGGACGGACACACACACTCACACATCACACACACACACACACACACACACACACACACCTCTACACACGCACACACTCCTGTCTAGTGTCCACACGCCGGTCACGCTCCTGCTCTTATTGCCTGCCCTGCCCGGCCCCCGTCCTCCCCTTTTCCTTTCTACTTATCCGCCCCCCCCCCCCCCCCCCTCCCCCCCTCTCCAGACTGCTGCTGCTGCTTGTGCGTCTTCTGTTGGCGTAGCTGTCCCTGGTTGAGTGTGTGCCGCCGCCGTGTTTCTGTTGTGAAGTCGGTCGTTGCCTCCTTTTTATTTATTTATTCCTGCTCCTCGCTCCTATCTCTTGCGTGCGTGCCTCGCTGCGTTTTGTGTATCGCCGTGGTTCCTGTGGTTCCCGGCCGGTAAGACACAACTGCCCTGGACTCGCCCCCGTCCAGTGCCCAGTGCCCAGTGTCCAGCAAAACACATAAGAGCCCACCCGGACCTGATTCTAGCCCACCCGAATCAATCTCTCCAGCAGACAGCTTGTGCTGCTTGTCCCCGCCCGCTTGTCCCAGCTTGCCCAACTCGATTCGCCGTCTGCCTCCCATGCTGCTGAGGCTTCGACCTTGCAGCCACCACCGTTGTCGCCGTTGCTCGGTAGACGCAGACGCACCCGCACTCGCACCCGCACCCGCAAAGTCAATCCCCAATCCCCATTCCAATCCCAATCCGTCATCAGCTGCCTAGGCGCCCGCACACATGCTTCAGGGCCAGAGCTTGAGACAGCCACAGACACGCTAACGCCCACGACCGGTGAATTGGCCCTCGACTTTTTTCCCCTTCTTTTTCGTCCCTCGCTTCGGCATGTACCAGCCCGAACCGACGGCGTATCTCCAGGTCTCGGCCGGCTATGGGATAGCGCACGGACTACCAGAATTTACGTTTGAGGAAACACCTTTGGGCCTGAACGGTGGAGGAGGAGTAGGAGGAGGAGGTGGCAGCAACGGTGGCTACGGTGGGGGACTTGGGACGGCAGGTGCAAGTCTTGGAGGCATTGGAGGCATTGGAGGCGCTGGAAGTCTGATTTACACGTCGCCAATCTTCAGCGCCAGCAGCTCGGCTGTGGGCCCCGCATCTGGACCCTTTCAATTCCACCACAACACCTCCAACACCACCTCTAGCAACGCGTCCGCCGCTTCCTCCCCGCACCACCAGCGCTCGCCGCACTCGGTCAAGATGGAGCCCAGCCTGTCAAACGACCTGGCTGCCGAAGAGGCAGCTGCCCGCGAATACCAGCCGCGACTTGAGGTAAGGCCTCCTCTCCCCTCCCCTCTTGTCAAACTGCCCCGCTCTGTGCACCGGGAGCTGTGCACCGTGCTGTGTGCCGAGCCGTGAGGCCGTGTCGCCTCAGTTTTTTAATGTTTTTTTTTGGGCTGTGTGGATGTGTGTGGACTTGTGGGCGTGGCTATCTTTGCTGCCTGCCACTATGTATACTTGATCGTCGTCACTCACCAGCTCCCTTCTTCTCCAGGGCCCCCTCGTCGGCAAGCGGACATCCAGCACCGTCATCACTGAGGAATATGCCAAAGCCGACCCCATTTACGTCCAAAAGACAATAGTGAGTGCCCAACCCCCTGTACGACCCAGCGCGCCGGTACTGACGCCACACAAGGTCTTGCCCCAGACTTACTCTCACTACCGCCCTATCCAGGGCGACGGCAACTGTGGCTGGCGAGGTAGGTTGGCCCTTATAGGGCGGCACGGGTGTCTCTGCTGACGCTCAGGTGAACAGCAATCGGCTTTGGTTACTTCGAGACCCTGGTCAATGGTGGCAGCAAGGCCCAAGTCGATAGCGAGAAGCAGCGGCTAGAGTCGCTCAACAGCTACATCGAGAATGTGGGCGGCCTGTCACCATTTGTGTTCCAGGACATGGCAGAAGAGACGATTGAGCTGCTGCAGCGCATCTCCAACACAATTGGGGATCGAGCCCAAGCAATGGCGGAACTTGAAGGATCCTTCAACAACCCCGATATTGCCAACTCCATCCTGTACCACTTGCGTCTGCTAGCAAGCTCCTGGCTCAAGGGCAATCCTGACAACTTTTCGGCCTTCATCACGTCGGATATAGGCGTCAGTGGCTATAGCACTGACGTCATCGAGCGACCAAACGTCGAGATTGACAACCTGGGGCTAGTGTTGCTAGTCAATGTCTTGCTAAAACCTATTGGCTTTGTCTTGGAGGTAGCCTATCTCGACCGGAGCATCGGGTCCCAAGTCAACACCTACCGGTTCCCCGAGGAAGCTAACGGCCAGCATCCTTCGACGCTGGGTCCCATCATCCACCTCCTTTACCGACCCGACCATTACGACATACTATACCCAGCCGAAGTCAACCTCACCCCGCCGCCACAGCCCCAAGTGACCATGCAGCAAGAAGTAAATCTGCAGGTCCACCGCGCCAGCTTCTCGCATAACTACGAGATCGGAAACACACCCATTGCCCTCCACAGCTTTGCGGCCGCCGATATGCATCCAAACCCGCTTGCTCTGATACCCGGTTTCGACACGCCGCCTCCGAGCCTTAACCCCATCATCACACTGGCAACCGGCTCGCCCATCACATCCTACAGCCCCAGCCCGGCGTCGCCCTGGATGCCGACGCCCTTTGCCGAGACGGCGCAGCAAGAATCGCCCACGTCGCTCCCGATCCGTCCACAGGCACCGGCTCAGCAGAATCATCCGCTTCGCTTCAGCGAGTACTGCCAACTCCCCGAATACGTAGGAAACGATACGTGGAGAGGGGAACCTGTGTTCCAGACCTCCACGTTCAAGAATAGCCACTTCAACGTGGCTCACTACAATAACCCAAACTTCCAGCCCGAAGAATACAGGCCCGAGGCCGATGACTACCACGACCCACCGCCGCGTGCTGGTAGTAAGAAGAGGGGTAGTGTTTGAGAGCGGGAAGAGAGACGAGGAGAAAAAATCATGAGTTTTTGCACGCAGTGGTGCCCAAGGTCCGGACCCATGTTGCTATGGGGGATGATGGGAAGGGGAGGTCGCTACGACAAACAAACCATGCGGTGCTGATATGGCGAAAAATGGGAACCGAAAGAGTTTAATTATACCACCACCAATGAAGAACAGAGAGCCAAAAATCCGGCGGAATCTCGTTTTCTTTACTACACCTAGCATGGTCGACGAAAAGAGACCATTGTGATACTTGTGACGACTACAAGGCAACGAACTAATGAAACCCACCAATCAATCGGACGGAGAGCGGGGCAGAGTCCTCTACTCCTTATTCATGTTTTTACCGCTTCCACTTCTCTTTCATTTCGGTCCCGCATCCCCGGTTTACTAACCTCTAGACCTGGCCCTCGAGGTGTCTTGTTTTAGCAACGGCACTCAAGCTAGCGCTGTTGTCTCTACCATCTCTCCACAGTCCTCCATGACTTGGTATCATGGATAGGAGAGAAGTCATTATCATTCACGCAGCAAGAGGGTGTAGGCTCGAGCTTTTGGACGCTGCGCAAATAATGGGAGGCTTTTTGCTTGCGCCTTTTCTCATTTTCTTAGTTTGTGTCGTGACCAGATATTCTCAAGGATTTTCTACGATCATCATACAAGGGGAGTTTTCGTCGGGGGGGGGGGGTGGGGGTGGGCGTAGGGGGGGACAAAAAATGGTGAGGGAAGATGGGGGCGGTGGTCTTGATCACTTTAGCTCTGGTTCACTTTTTTTTTTTCTGAGGGAGATGGAATCCTGGGGGTGGATGGTCGGTTTGCATGGGGTGGAAGAAGCAGGAGGATTCTTCTCGAAAGAAAAAAAAAATGGATTAGAGAAGAACAGTTCGGATTCTACACCGACTCTTTGTCGTTGCGTTGTTGCGGCTGTGGCGGGATTAGGTAGTTGGGGAGGGTGCATGACTGAGCGTTCAAAATCAGGAGTTTCCTTTAACTCTTTTTCCTCCCTCTGTTGGTTGACTTTCTACGTCTGGTTGGGATGTGGCGGGCTGACCGGCGGGCCGACTGTTCTTGGGGCTGGGAGCTGACTTGCTCTCTGTGAGTAATGGGTGTGGCTTTCGGGCTCGCGAGGGGGCCGATCTCCGAAGGGGGGCAGGTGAGGCGGAAAAGGGGTGGAAGAGGGGAAGCACTATCATTGTTTGGAATCTGTGCGGCCGCCTGTATGATTGGGCGGGCCGCATGGCGTAAAGTTCTGTAGGGTTTGTTTAACCATGAATCGAAAGAGATGTCGACGTTTGTCTAACACTCAAGTGCACCATCCGAGGTCTCGGGACGGAGGTTTTTGGCTTCCCATCGAGATGATAGAGTGAACGAGTCAAACTCATGCTCCAACGTAAGGCATTGATTGTGTTGCAGGTGACCGCCAAGGTTGGGTTTTCAGAAGGTCGAAGCCAGCAACACACTCTATGCTCGCTGGCATGTATGTGTATGTATGTATGTAGTCTGCCTCTAATCTCCGCCGCCTTCCCGATGGGTAGCAATTTCATTGCCGGCCTGCCCAAGCGTTCCCGGTCTTTGGGCTCACTCTCCACAGGCGAGGTGGCAAATTTACCAGAGAGAAGGAAAGAAGGAAAAAAACCGAGACCCCTAATGCAATGCATATTCGTCCCAACCCAAAGGAATGCTACACGTGCTGTCCGTACGTGTGTGGGCTAATAGCGCGAGATAAGGGGGGTTGGTAATTTTTTTTTTCCTGCATACCAAGATATGCGGCGCCGTCCGATGACGGAGGCCCAAGGCGCTGCCCTTGAGCAGGCTGGCCCCCTATCGTCCGACGTAAAAGGGTAAGCAGAAAAAAATTGGTTAGGGAGGGTACGGTACCCCTTACCTTTGTTGGAATGCTTGGTGGGAATGGAGTCTCACCGGCTCCGGCTGAACCTTCCCAAGTAGCCGGTCTGCAATATGCCAGTCTATAGATGTCTTGGATATTGTACAAGGTATCGCATTTCTCTTACATATGGCCGCAACGTCCCCCCGTCACCGAATCCAGCCCCTCTGTATCTTCTCCACATACGCCCGCTCCTCGCTCGTCACATCCTCGGCGCGGGCCATGACCTCCGTCACGAGGGCCACGACCTCGCCCGCGCTGACCGTCTCGACGCCCTCGACACCCATCCTCCTGGCGAGCTCCTCGGCCCAGGCAGCAGCGATGACCTCCTCCTGTAGCAAGCCGCGCCCGCCGCCAGGCAGCGACGCTCGAAACGACGGCAGCAGCTCGCCTGCCACGCTCGTCACCGTCTTGCCCTCGAGCCCGCACGCTGTGATGCGGGCCCAGGGGTTTGCCACCTCGTCTGTCACGTCGGCACCGGGCATGGCCACGTTCAAGGCGGTGCCGAGGGCGCTGACGTGCCGCCGCAGGTGGACACCCAGCGCGGCGATCTTGGCGGCGGCCGCCGCCGCCGTCTGCGGGGTCCCATCCCCATCCCCACCTCCCATAGCCGTGGATGTAGCATGACGCGACCGGACCCAGACGCCCGGGTCGTCGGTCGTGAAGGCCTTGAGGCCAAATAGCCGCCACAGCGTCTCGATGGTCGTGTCCTCGAGCAGGCGCGAGTAGCACCGCACGGTGAACTGGCGGTGGTGGGGCGAGCGGAGGTCCAGCACGGGCCAGAGCACCGCCTGGCCCGGGCCGTGGTACGTCGTCAGGCCGCCGCGGGGCGAGTGTACGAGGGCGACAGGGAGGAGGACGTCCAGGCCTGGCCCCGGCGACGAGGTGACGCGCAGGGGCGCCTGCAGACGGGCTGCCTCGGGCACAGTGATCGGGGCAGTCTGGCGGCGGCCGAGGGTGTAGGTGGGCAGTGGCGAGAAGGAGAGGAGGGTGGGTGCCGGCGGCAGCGGTGGTTTAAGCGGCGCTATCGTCGTCACACCGGGTGGGGGCCGAGGCGCCGGCGGCCAAGAGGTTTCATTTGCAGCGCTGGGACCGCCTGGACCGCTGGGGCTGGTGTTGATATTGGTGTTGGCGGCGTTTGCCGATGCTGCGTCCTTGAAGTCGAGCTGGCGGCGGCGCAGGTGCTCTTGGATGCGCGACGCTAGGCTGTAGGGTGGATGGAGCAACGGGGCGCGATGGGGCAGCCGCAAGTGCCGGAGGCGCATCGTTTGTGATTTTAGGCTTTCAGGGGAGGGGTTAGGTCTAGCTGGGGCTGCTGCTATCTTTAGTGGTAGCGTATTTCCTCTCTCACCTAGTTAGGCCTTCAGATACGCAGGCACGCAGGCACGCAGGCACGCAGGCAGGTCGGACGCGAAGCAGGCTGCGCACACCGCACACCGAGTCGATGCTTTGCTATGTCGGTCGGCCGCCCCTTGTTACGTAAGGGCCAAGGGCCTGCGAGGGCGTGGCGACGAGGTCCGAGTGGCTGGGAATGCGACGCTGGGCCGGAGTGTAGTGTCGCAGCGTCGAGTATCGCGGTGTTCTGGGTAATTGCTACGGAGTACGCAGCAAGGTGTCACAGCGCGTTGCAGTGGATGTGCGGCGTGTGCAGCGCGTGCACCAAGTGCAGGTGTGCATACAGCAAGCAGCAAGCATATAGCATACAGCCAGCCTCGTCAAGACGCAACCCGTGATTCGCCGCCGTCCCACAGTCCCGCTCCAATTGCTTCCCTCGTAGCTACCTGAGTGCCGAGGAGAACTTGCTATCGTAGATAGGTCAGCTTGGGAGCTGGGAAGCGCTTGGAGAGGCAAGCGGCTCAGGCGTCGTTGCAATTCATTTTTCCCGCTTGAGATCCATGAGGTCCCACGGGTGTGTTGCTGCGCGAGGTGGAGCCCCAGAGCCCATGCCCAGGCTGTTGCGGAAAAGGTCCAGGCGCACGTGTGTGAGGGGCTTACTGTTAGGTTCCCACTCCGCTCCATGGATGCTGGCCTCATGGCGCTCCTCGCAAGCCTTGCTGCCAAAGGCGGGCCATTGGCGGGGAAAGGCAAAGGGCAGGCAAGGGACCCACGGGCCTCAGACCCAACCCGAAATCGGTGCTCGCTGGCCGTGCCGCCCCCGGAGAGGGAGATCTATTGGAAAGCTCCACAGCGGCTTATGCCGCCAAAGCTTGGCAACTGCCAGGCCCGGGGCCCACACGCTCGAGGCAGGCTTTCTGCGCACCGGGTTCGGCGGCACATGCTCCCACAAAATTGGCCAAATTCTGGGAAGTGTGCCACATCTTTTGCGCCTCGTGTGTCTCTGGCCCTGTCTGCTGGGTTCGAGGGTGGACTGGTTTCAGGGAGCGTGTTACACATCGAAAGCAGAGCTAATGCCAGGCATGCCAGGTGACCAAAGCCGTCGCCGCCGTCGTTGTCATCGCTGTCGTCGCTGTCGCCGATATTTTCTCCGCCAATCGCAGCCGCCCGCGGCAACGTTTGCACTCTTGCCCTCTTGTCGTCGTGCTTTCCTCAAGAGGACGTTGCCGGTTAGCTCCTGCGGGCGGGCGTGGCAGATGGTGGTCTGGGTGGTATGGATGGGTAGGGGGTGTTCCGTGCATTCGGTGTAGAGGGTGGCGACGTGACCATACGGATGAGACCAATTGGTTCCTAGAATTCCCTCATAGACGTCCCTGCACGAAAATCCTCTTTGCCGCACTTCTGAGAACATGACATGACACCACCACCGACGAGTAAAAGTAAACATACTTGGTTTCCTGTGCCCAGTTGCCATCTTTTGTACACATGTTTCGCCATCCCGTTGCTCCCTGTCATGCCTCAAGCCTTAGCTGTGCCAGCAATTTTGTAGTAATAGTATACACACTCACACACATATGGGGATTCCATATCATACAGTTCCCATTTTCACCTCGTCGTGTAACCCGTCCCCTATCTCCCGCCGCGAAGATACTCCCGATCCTCGGCCTCCTCCTCCCTCTGGAACTTCTCGATGCCCGCCTCCTCAAGCAGGTCCTTGATCCTCATCTTCTTGCCCCCCTTTGTCCTCCTCTCAATCCGCCCCTTCGTTCCAGTTTCGTGGGCCCCAACAAGACCATGCCGAGAGTCGACATTGAGCTCAATGATCTTTGCCTTCTTCCGTCCCAGTGCCTGTTCCTGCGCCCGGACACCCCTGTCCTTGGGATTCGTAATGACAGCACCATCCTGACCGGCCTTGCCCAGTCGAATGTTACGGTGCGTACGTGTCTTAGCCCCGAGAGCCCAGAGATCGCCCCACTGGGCCTTGCGCGCATCGTGGTATGCCTGCCGCGAGAAAGACCGTGGCACCACCCAGCGCTCAATGGCACCCGCTGGCGTGCACAGGTCCAGCTGCACGTGGCCGTGCCGCTTGAGCGGCGGCAGGATGTTGCGCGGCAGCGACATGGGGTTGGGCGGCTTGCCCGCTTCCATATCCTCATACCCAGCGAATGCGCGGTCGGAGGCTGCCTTGCCATGGTGGAGAGGTACCGGAATCACCGGGCCCTGGGGTGGTGCACCCCTACGTACGACGAGGTAGCTGAACTTGACGTCTTCGTGGTTGCGATGCGACTCGCCGAGGACCTGCTGCAAGAACGGAGGCCGAATGAAGCGTTGGCTGAAGTGGCAGAAGTCCTTACGGCCGGGGCTGAGACCGGGCGTCAGATACATAGGACACTTGGTGTGGTTGGTGCAGGGAGCAACAATCATGCCCGGATCGCGCTTCCGCGTGTGCTCAGACGGAGCTTTAATCTCTGTGGACGCTGGCTCCTCCGTGGGTGGGATGATAAATTCGTCCAGGATGCGCATGCGCACATCGGCCACAGCCTCAAAGCCTCGCGGGTGGCCTTTCTCCATGATGATGAGTACGCCGCCCTCTGGCGAAAGCATCGCCCAGAGATTGTCAATAATGGCCTTGCGCTTATGAGGCTTATCGAGCGGCAGCAAGAGGTGAGAGGCGATGATGATATCAAAATTCTTGCGGGGCACCGGTTTGTTGTTCGAGTCGAGCAGACGCTCAGCGCCCTCGACTGAGTGCAGATAGTCGGGCAGTCGGGGCAGGAAGGTCGTGTTTTGCAGGAATCTGGAGATGCGATGCCGTAGGGAGTCGGGGCCTACGATAACCGTCTTCTTGCCAACTGGGGGCGTGCCCTTGACTTCCTTGTTCCCACGGAGGACCTCCCACTCTGCCTGCTGGATCTCGTGCCATGCGAGCAGCCCAGCTCCACCGGCTCCGACATCAAGTACACGAGGTCCCTTGCCGTCGTCCCGTGTCAGCAGGCCTCTGATCCAATCCTTTCCCAGTCGTTTACGGGTTTCCACCAAGGTACTGTGCACGGATGCGTAGATTCCGGGAAGGACGGTAGCGATATATGCGTCGGAGTCTATCTCAGACATCCTGCCCTGTCCCGGCACAAGTGCGATGCCCTTTTGTGGGAGATTCCTTTTAGATCCCGAGGTTGCCACCGAATGCGGCAGTCCGGCGCCTCCGAACACTCTTTCTGCAGCCTCCCTGATGTGTGCTGTATCGGTTCTGCGCAGGAGCTCAGAAATGGGTTCGACAAAGTGCTTTCTGGGGAGATACACAGTGCTCGGGTTCGGCCCATACTCGCCCATAACGGTGTATGGATGTGTTTTGTAGTCTCCGGCTTCCTCCTCGGCGGCGAACCGCGCGTCAGGCTCGTATACGTCCTCGTCGATTTCTTCTTCCTCTCGCGGCTCCTCCTCCTCTTTGATAACTTCTTCCCCTTCTATGTTCTCGGCCCTCTCAACAGCCTGATAACTGGCTGCTTCAAAGTCTCGCTGCAGCTTCCTCAGCGCATGGTACTCGCGGCGGTTGTTAGCTGTCACATTGAGGTAGTTGATTTGCGTGTCGCTGAGAGGGACGACACCCTCGACGCCATCCAAGGATTCCAACACTTCACTCTCCCCTTGCTCAACAGCCGTCGAATTCTCAATGGCATACTCAACCTCTTCGAGCTCGCCAGCCTCCGTCTCCCTCAGGAGTGCGTGTGAAGGGGTGTCATCATCGCCGACAGACTCGCCGTGGTACGGGAGGCCAACATCCTCTGGCTTGGTCTCGCGCAATGGCGGCCCAAACAGTCTGACGTAGAGATTGTATTCCTCTTCCGACAGATAGTTCGGGGGCAGAGTCTGGCCAAACGTCTGTCTGGCTTGGCGCACGATAGTTTCAGGGTCCTCGATACTCGGTTTGGCCTCTGGGTTCGGCGCCCCTGGGGTTGGTGTCTCCTCGGTGGGCTCCTGGAAAGCTGGTCGGGTGGTGGAAAATTGCCTTACTGAGCTTGGTCGCAGTGGGCGAGCTCTGGAAAGCGCTGACATCGACCGCGAATTCGGCCGTGAAAAGGGCCCTGGGCCTGCCCGACTGGTGGGGAGTAAAAGCGCATCGTAAAAACCCAGAAGCTGGGCCCTGCACCCAGGGCACCGATTCTGGAGTTTTGCAGCCGAAATCATGTCTCAATCGCCGCAGCTTTTGGCCCGACGACGATCGATAAAAGTTAAGTGGTGGCCTACGAATTTGCATGTCTGAGCCTGGCCGAGAGAGGAGCTCGCTAGCGCGACGCGGCGCCTGAGCCAAACGGTTGCACGTGACACAATCTGGTAGCTAGCGGTCCGCAATCAGGGTACATACCAGACACCACTTGAGCTCTTTACCTATATATATCCGGCAATTTCATGTGAATACCTAGAAAATGACTCCTGTTTAACAAGCGACAATAACAAAACAATCCAACAAGTGCTGTTGTCCTACGAAACGCCCAAACTCCATTCTCTCATACATATATATCCTCAGATGACCTATCAACTCCCCAAGTCCGCCATAGTCTTGAATGCAGGACGCACTGCTCCTTTTTGGCCGGGCGCAGACGCAGACGGCTTTGGCGGCGGGTTCTTCTTGTTGAACGGAGAGTTCTCGGCCGCCTTGTAGGGGTCAAGCTGGATTCACATGTTAGCTTCGTCGTTTTGCAGCAGGGCCAGATCCGCATCCTTACAGAAAACAGCGAATAGAAGTAGAGCCCGAAGAAAGCAATAATGCTGTTGATGATGCTATTGAGGTCCCAGCTCATCGGCCGTGATACCGTCTTGGCTCTGGCACCACCTGGCGCAGCAACTCCAGCGCCGCCCAGCCGCTGTCCCCGTGTCCCAAACACGGCGTCGCCGCTGACAGCGCCACCAGCCAGTTTGGCAGCCTTATCGACCGCGGCCGTCAAGGCAGGCGGGTTGGCGCCCTGGATGGTGTTGATGACGGCGCCGTTGTGCAGGATCAGGAAGGTAGGCATGGCGCGCACGCCGTACTGCTGCGCGACTTCCCCCTGGCTGTCGACATCGACCTTGCAGAAGGTGATCTTCTTGGGCTTGGAGTACTTGGTCGAAAGCGACTCGAACACGGGCGCAATCATCTTGCAGGGACCACACCAGTCGGCATAGACTGCGCACACATTCGTCAGCTAAAATCGCCAGGAGGTAGGCGAGACCTGGACAATGCGCGCTGACTTACAGTCGGCGACGACGATGCTCGAGGAGCCTACAGTCTGGCGCCATTGTGCGGCCGAGCCGATCTTGACAGTCGCACTCATGGTGAAGATAGTTATAGAATTTCAGTGTGGACGGATGTCAGACAAGCTCAACTACGTTGATCTGGCAATGTGGCGATGTCGTCAACGTCGATGTTGTAATTGTCAGCGGCTGGCGCCAACTCTATCTTGATTGACTGTGCCGATAAAGATAAAGCTGTCCAGATCTACTGATAAGGTGGGGCAATCGTTTTTTATATTGAGGGTTAGGGTCATGTGGGTAGCGACGAGCGGGGCCAAAGACTATCTTAGCGGGGCTCGCGGGGGAAAGCGGTGAGGATTTACTGGAGTTCTGCCGAATTTTCAGATGCCCGAAAACTTCTGCGGCGATCTCAAGGTCCTCTCCGCCAGTACCCTTGGGTGACTTTTTTTTGCTCCATTGAGCTCTATTTGATACTCTCCATATCGACTATGGCGCCCCCATACGAGCACCAGGCGAAGGTGAGCAAAATGCCTGTGGCTGGATAGTAAATACGGGTTCAATTCGACTTCGATTCGACTGTCCAAGTCTTCGTGCCCACCAGCTTTCCATCCTGTGAACCCTGTCTAACGTGAAGACTAGAAACGGCGCATGGATGGTGATGATGGCCCCATCGACACATTTAAGCCCGCGACAAGGTTTAGGCCCACCGTCCCAAGAGAGTGGACAGTATCGGTTGCCATCCCAACCAGTATCATCACAGAGTACGTACGAAGCACCTTCTACCGTAGCCCACGCTTTCTCGACTGACCCTTGAATAGTTGCGTGACTCGGGAACAGAGGACCACCTATGCAGGCCGTGTTGCGCGGGCGTTAGCTGTCTTCGCAGTGGACGAGATCATCGTCTACGATGACAGCCCCATGCACCAGCGCCCCCATAATGTGGACGAGGACGCCTTCACCGGAGATACAGACCCGGCCCACTTCCTCGAGCACCTCCTCACATACCTGGAGACGCCTCCATTCATGCGCAAGACTCTCTTCCCTCTGCACCCCAATCTCAGATCGCAGGGTCTACTTCCCAGTCTCGACATGCCCCACCATCCTCATAAGGATGAGTGGCTGCCGTACCGGGAAGGCATGACATTAGAAGGCCAAGCGAAGGGTGGAAAAGGGTAAGCCATCATCAAACTAGCTACGTAGTATACCCAACTAACTTGTCCAGGACACTGGTCGATATCGGCATGCCCAACACCGTCACAATATCTGAGTCAATTCCGCCGAGAACCCGCGTGACGCTGAAGATGCCCGACGACGGCACCAGCGCGCCGGAGCCCGTCCACCCGGCCGCCCCAAGGACCGAAGCAGGCTACTTCTGGGGCTTCAGCGTGAGAAAGGCCATAACGCTCTCGAATGTCTTTACCCAGAGTCCCTACGAGGAAGGTTACGATATTAGCATTGGCACATCAGAGCGCGGAATTCCCCTCTCCAAAGCGTTCCCCGACCACAAGGAGACTAACTTCACCCATCTTTTGATTGTGTTTGGAGGGCCGCGGGGCTTGGAGTATGCCGCCATGAACGACCCTGAGCTAGCCGAGCTCGGCATTGCTGGGGCACGGACGAGAGAGCTCTTTGACAACTGGGTCAATATTCTGCCAAATCAGGGGAGCAGGACGATCAGGACGGATGAGGCCATGATGATCGGACTAACCGGTCTACGGAGGCTCTGGGATGCTAGCTAAGCGGGTATGTCACCAGTCTGACCTACATACCAACAAATCAGATACCACATGGAGCTTTTACCAGCATACTGCTGCTACTGCATAACCAGCGTCTCGACCGTGCAGCTTTACCGTCTAATGCCACACCCCAATGCTGGACCTGTCAAGGTACCTCAGGTACGGAGGACTCTGCAGGCTTAACCTCGCATCGATTGATAATTCTACGTCCCTCCCTCCAATGAGAAAGGTGGGAGCTTTGGAGCGATTGACAAGGGCCACAAACATCCCGAATATGTATGCACCCCTCGAAGCTAAAATATGACATGCCACAGCTCACAATCAGACCTCTGATGCGGCAAAATCTAGGTGTCTAGGCCTCAATTCATCCCACCCACGCCCTCCCCATATCTTTCCGTGGCGAACCGAGATGTGCAGTCGTGTAGCAGCGTCCCGTCCGGCCAGATTGGAGACACGATGTTATGACAATACGCCGAACTCGCCCCACCCCCTCGCCATGTTCAGCTTTGCTCGATCGTCGGGTGCGTTCACATGACACGACCCCAACCCCACGAAAGCGGCGCCGCCACCCAACAGCACCGAATCCGGTTGCACGAAGACGTGCGTCTCCCCCCCGTCGCCCACCCCCAAACCCGACACCGGAGCCGTATCCGTAGTGCGCGCGCCCCGTGTCGTTGAACCCTCTTGTGCGCCCATGCAAGTTTGTTTCTGTCCTATCTGTACCCCAGCCAGTTTCTGACATGCTTCTGCGGTGGTGTGGCGCCCGCATGTGGGAGGGACATTGGGGGGGGGGAGGGTGTCTTGCCTGCGAGGTCCCGGCAACCCTCCGGCAAGTGTTCCCATCGAGGGAGGGGGGTGGATGTTGGGTTGGGCGTAAGGGTCCGGATGGGTTCTCGGTAGGATGTTATTCGGAGACTTGGCGAGGGGTTTTTGGAATTATGGGGCGGCGGCGTATGCAACGCAATCCGGCTTGTGTTTCCAAGGGTCTGCCTTGGTCTGTGCTAGGCTTGCTGCTTTGAGACAGAAACCGTCGGAAATTTCTCTCCCCAATGGCTGAGGGGAGGTGGGTGATGGGAGGATAGACTTGGGATGCCGCGTATCGGTTGGTAGTGAGATGTTGTTGGTCAAGTCTGGGTGGGTGGCAGCTGAGGTTGGCAGATACCCTGCCTGGATAGGCAAGATTGCAGAGAGGGGAAACAAGTTCCGGGTGGACGATCGCACAGACTTGTCGTTCACTGCCAATGAGGGCGGACGGAGACACGTTTTCTGGTTGGTTCCAGTGGTCCCGTTGCCAAGTTCGAGCTTCATCAGACGAGAAGTCAACGGCGATACAGTATGGTATCGATATCCGCGACATCACAGCGCACGTCCAGCTTCCATACGACACAACACAAAAACGAGTCGCTCGTACCGGGAGCGTATCGGTGCTGCGGCCATGTACACGGTGTCGGCCGACAGGCACTGTGCTTCCCGGACATCTCTGGACCAAAGTTCGTACGGTTGTTTGGCCCGTCTCGAGATGCAGCCGGTATCCGTACCCAGTTCCGCGCCGCTTACGGGCACGGGCGGATTTCACCCCGGCCTGGCCCAGCTCCGTTCCTCGGGCCCCGAGCCGTAGTGTAGATCTGAGCGCCCTGCAAGGCCACCGAGCATTACCACGGTTGCCCCTTCCAGAAGCTGCAGCCGTGTATGTCGTCAGCTTACACCCTGCTGCATCGCGAGCTCGGCAGGAAAGACACAGACTACGTAATCGCAGTATCGCTACGGCAGCCTTGCAAGGACCAAGGGTTTAGCAGCATCTCCCCGGCCAGTCCCAATCTGGTGATATTTCGCATTTGGGAGCAGGACCGTTGGCTCAAATCACCAAGAGCCGGAGACATGATGTGCGAGTGTAGCACACCCTCCCCGTCAGGTTTTGGCATGCAAAGTAGAAGCATTCAATAGTACTTTCCTCGCCTCTTATCTCGAGCTGCATCCCATTGGCAAGGTGTCCCGGCACCTACCCTGCTGCCGGGGCCGTCCAGTGTAGTGTGGGTGGCAGTGTGCCTTGGGACAGATTGCGAGGACCGAGAACGCTGCATATTCCAAATCCGAGCTGTCATTCGTGATGCTAGGAGCCGGCTGCGTTGCTGTTGGCGGAGACTCCCGCGGCCCCTGGCTTGCTGAGCGGGAGCTGAATAGGTAGGTCGGTATCATCATTGCCAAGGCAGTTTTTGTCCGTCTGGCGGATACATACTAGTATCAGCAGCTAGAGTACAATGCGCCAGCCGGCAATGTTCTCATTAGACTTTGCGGGGTTGTCTGGAAACACTGAATGAAGCCTTTGTCATATGTGAAGGGCTTTGCCACTCGTTGAGCTGCCTTCGCCTGGAAATGGTGAACAATATGAGGCGATGTGTCGTCTGCTACGATTATTAAGGCCGGTTTGAACTGGTTCACTTACATTTTCAATTTCCATTCTTACTGTTTACACAACGGTGTATCTGGTGAACACCACCCCGCTGTCGCTGGAAGTAAGCCCCCAATTAGTATTAGAAGCAATACTTCCAATAATCACGCCATTCACGGGCATTCCATTTCGCAATCTTGCAGGGGATTGGGGAGAGACTCGACAGAGTCAACTCCACTGCTGCGGCCTTGAGTGGAATGAGTAGGGAGAGGAAGGACAACAAGGGCTCTTAGGCTCTGGTTAAGACATGGAAGGTGGCTGTACATTGGCGCTCAATTGTTAGCCAAAGAAATACTAATTCACAGCATCGGTGGTTCTCATCACGTGTAATGAGTTGTGGTGAACAAGACTTTCACTCTTCGCTGGTATAGGAGACGGACGGTAGACTTGGAAGGACGAGTAAACATCAAATTATATCGTGGATGAAAAGGAAAAGCAAGGTCATTCATATTTGCAAAGCAACCACCTTACTCCATCCCCAGGAGTGATGCCAACCCGTGTTTCTGCTGACGACGGGAAGACACTGTCTCTTGATAAAATGCAGTGACGATTTGTCTACAGAATTGCTTCAAATATCCAACATCAGAACATTTGTTAGCATATGCCACGTATTCAAAACATACAGGGTTCAGCCATATTCCCAAACACATTATATTTTCTATATACGGCCAACTCATCAACTAACATGTATACGTACAAGACGCCAGATTCCCATCGCAATTATGATGGCAAGCCGGATGCAGGGGTATTCCATCGCACTTCGCCATCAACCGCAACCAATCGCGTAGTCAGCTTATGTGCCACTGTCGATCTGCTCAACAACGTTGCGGTGGGTATAGGCATCCCACTCTCGGCAGGTGTTCTCAACGCTCTGGGGGATACGCATCTTCTGAATCTCCTTGGGCTGGACAACAAACGACGAGAAGAACCCCCCGGACGCGTGCCAGGCAATGTGGCAGTGGAAGCCCCAGACACCCGGGTTGGCATCAAACTGCAGGACAACATGACCGCCAGGGCGGACCTGCTGGACATCGCGTCTCATGGGGTTTTCCGCACGGGTGATGGTGCCATCCCAAGCACCAGGTCCCTCGTGAACAACATAGACCTCGTGGCCGTGCAAGTGCATGGGGTGACTAATAGATATATCAGCATTGCCAGATTACGATGGAGTGGAATAACTTACCCGCCAGGTGTTCTGTTGTTCACCACAACACGGATTGAGGTGTTGCCCTGGAAGTTGACAACGTTCCAGATATCAGGATAAGTGAAGTTGCCATCATTCGCGAGCAAAAGCACGGGCTCGTTGTAATTGGCGCGCATCGACACACCGCCAAACTTCCAGAGAGTAACATCAGAGGCGTTCTTGAACAGCTCGATATCCATGGTGTGAGTGGTGGTGGGGTCGGGCAGCTTGATGGGATACAAGGGTTCGGTGAGAGACAAATCATCGGTGGCGCAAGTACCAGGATCAGGGACGTCCCATGGCGTGCTAGTCGGGGTCTTGGTGGTGTCGGCCTGGTCATAGTAAACAGCAGCGACGGCATACGGCTGCTTGGCGGGTGTGCAGACAGTGAGGTTTGACCGCATCCAGAAGGCAGACTTCGAGTTACCGGCGTTCGCAGTAACAAGAACATCAGCACGTTGACCGACAGCGAGGGTGACAACACTGGTGTTATAGGGCTTGATAGGCGTGAAGTCGTTGGCAATGACAGTAAGTGTGTGTCCGTCAATCGAGAAGCGCTGAACACCATCTGCCCCCGCGTTGATCAGGCGGAGACGGTGAGTCTTGCCAGTCTTGAACTTGAACTTAGAGATACCGGCGTTGCTGACACACGGGGTCTTGTCACCGGGAGCCACGGTAGAGCAGTCAAAGTTCATCTTCCCGTTGATCAGATTGTTCTCGGAGATGACGCGAGGGCTTCCATTAGGGGCAAGCATCTTCTCAATGATATCGAAGTACTCCTCATGGTTCCAATCTACTCACATTAGTGAAACAATCCGCGTAAAGCTAAGTTGCGGAAAACATACCGCTGAGCATGACCGGGCCAAGGTCAATGTCGTACTTCTGCTGGGTGGGGCCGTGAACAACCATGGGGCCGACAACACCACCAGAGTACTGGGCTGAGTAGTGCGAGTGATACCAGCTTGATCCATACAGAGTAGCGAGAAATTCGTAGGTGAAGGTCTTTGAGGGGGCGATGGGGCATTGCGAGATACCCGGGGCGCCATCCTCCCAGGGGGTGCCCTCCTGCAGGAATCCGTGCCAGTGAATCGCGGTACCTTCCTCCGGGCCGGTGATGTTGTTGTGGACGTTCACAATGATCTTGTCGCCCCAGTTGGCCTCGATGAGAGGACCAGGGAAAGCTCCGTTGACGAGCAAGACAGGGCGGTCGTAGCCATCAGGGGCGATAACTCCGCGGCTGACTGTGAAGTCGTAGGTTCGAATGATGCCTGTGTTGGGAAACTGGGTGAACGGGTTGGTGCCGATGTCGGTCCGCTTTCCCCATGGGTATCCATCGGGAAGAGGGTTGTTGTTTAGGAAGAGCGAGAGAGCTGAGACCAAGAGGGTTCCCCAAACTGAGGAGCTGTTGGTTGTTAGTCCGTATGCCTATTATTTACCCCATCTAGGGTTACGTACCCGTTGGTCCTCCTTTGGGGGAGCCCTCCAGCAGCATTGTACACGTTGTTGGCCAGATGGACAACAGCGGTGGGAATTACGCCCATCCTGGGCAAAAAAGAAAGGAAATGAACGAGTGAATGATAATTAAGGAAAACGAGAGTGGGTTGCCAAAGGCAAACGAGTGACTGACTGGAAAGGAAATCCCGGTTCCGTGCTGAAGAAAGAGCAAGATTGAGCAAGAAGCAGAGCAAGTCAGGATATATACTAGGCCTTGGGGCGTCAAGGGGGAGGCAGGGGGAAGGGATCGTATCCCGACGCGCTCGCCGGAATAGTTCCTGTGACATCAACGGCGTATCCTTGGGACGCCACTTGTTGCGAGCAGCATGGGCATCACGGAGGGGTAAATGACAGGGCTGGCTTGGTGTCGATCGACCATATCACTGCTTGAGTCTCCCTCACACCTCCCTTCCCGAAGGGGGAATTTGTTTGATGCCTCGGGGCTACCCTTGAAAACCTCCACGACATATTGGTGGTCCTTCTCGATATCCCTCCACTGACCCCTCTCGACTGCTGGCTAGGGACATATTGGTGACCCCAGGAATAACAAACCTTACTTCCGTTGAATGCAGGATATCACTTTGTGCACAACACCAGGATGGATAGCCACGGGCAGCAGTTTGGCAGCGCAACGCACCATAGTTAACTAGCCCTGGTCAGGCCGCTCGCTCTAGCTCGAGATCGGCTTCCGACAGGACAAATCCGAGAAGCGATCCCTTCTAGTGGCGCCTGGGGAGGCGTGGCTGCCGGATGCCAAGAAGCCTATCGCAGAGCCGCTCGCGCAACCCAACTGCAAGGGCCAAGGGGCGCGCGTCTGACAATTCTGTCGACAATTTTGTGCGACGATCGACATTATTCCCCTGGACAACTTTGTCAGACGTGAGAATGAAATGTCACTCAAACAGCGCTATCGGCATCTTCCAGGTAGCTGCTGATGGCGGAGAATTCTGTTCTTGTGCTAGACATTGAGGGCTCGGGGACCCTGCCGGCCACTCAGCCCCCCTTCCGTCAGCGTGCTGCAGAGGCTAGGGACTCGTGGTTCTTGCCGACGCTCGCGGCAAACTGGTATCGTGTAAGCAATGCGAAGGGTATGCAACAGTCCGAGAGACAAGAGCTGAGCCAAGCCTGGCCTTGTCTCGCGTCAGGTTGGCAGCCGCAGTTGTGGTTGTTTGCGCTGCCTGTCTCGTGCGTTGTCTGTGGTCCGCAGGTCCCCTCCCGAACGTGGCCGGAGGATTGGATTGTGGCCGTATCACTGCGGTTGACTGCTTAATGAGCCAACGTCTAACACGAGAGTGGTACAGGCGAGTCGCCAGACCCTGCGAGATGAAATGGTGGAAATGTAAGATTATGGCTGCTCCTTTGCGCCTGCACTCTGTGTTTTGTCCATTGTTGTTGGATGCGAAACCCTCCCCATCTTTCTTTCAGCTTCTAGATCCACAGCGCCCACGTCGTTCCTGCATCCGATTGCTCCCCGCCATCGTGGTCGGTAAGGAGCGCGCCGTCGCGATCTTAAAATCGAGCCTCCGGCCTGCTTGACCTTCCATTTCCTGACCTCTCAACTCATTGTTGTTTTGGGTTCAACGGCCTTGAGTGTGGACGGCTTTGCCCCCAATTTGAGGCTTTGCGTCTTTCGTTGGATTCGCAGCTGCTGTTCGCCCAGCCTTGGCCAATTGACGCCCTGGAAGCGCCCTTCGTCTCCATTTAGTGCACCGCCCTTTCCTTTTGCTTCCTTTGTTGGGTTGGAGGTTTTCAATGTCTCAGCATCGGGACTCCGACCCGGCCACCCCCCTTTTTGCGGCTAAGATGGAGATCGCCTACGCAGCCACAGCGAAATGTCTCGGGCTTTTGCCCTGCCGTCCTAATTACCGAAGTAAGCACACGGGAAGCTGCCGTGCAACGCTGCCTCTTCTCCTTGTTTTTCTTCTTCGGATTTCCCACTTAAGTATATTCAGCTTCCCAACATTCTTGGACCGCGTAGTAATTACTAGGAAGACTTGGTTCATTATCCTGTTTCTTTTGCCCGTTGCAACCTCTGAGTTTCCTTTCCTTTCATGGAGCATGATTTCTACCCATATTTGGTCACGCTCTGGTTTTGATGCGGGCCCACGTTTCCTTACATATTGCCCGCCTATTGAAAAGAGATATCTTCAGGGGTCTGTACAATGCTTGATGTTGGTTGCGAAATATTTTTTGAGTTGATATTCTGAAAGCCAAGGGTCCAATGTGTTCAATGAAAAGTCATGTTTTACGTGTCAATGTTGAGTAAACCTTGAGGGAAAGATACTTGATTTTCCTTAACGCCTTTCGGCATGCCTAATGGGCAGCCTGTATTTACAATCCATAGTACATAGCCTTTCCAAACCCATAGGTGTGCCTTTACCGTTGTCCGCAGATACATCTATTTGCCTCACATTTTCACTTGCTCGAAGTTCTCTGTGTGGGAAAGGGGGCGGGGCGAAATGCCTGCGATGCCATGATTATCGGGCGTCTTTGCGCGCGCATGTAGGCTTCCTGGATGATGGGTGATGAGTCGGACCGGATGACGCTGCCGATGGACATGAAGAAGCTAGGGGCTTTGAGTTAGTCGGTGTTCATCGCTGACCGCCGGGGTGTAAACCCACCCAAACGTTGCTCCGGATCCCGCCATGTACTGCCCCAAAGTCCTCATAATTCCATTGGGACCTGCCCCGTATCGAAAGATGTTGACGGTTCCTGCTGCCATGTCAGAATTGCTCCCCTTCGCTCCTCAGAGAATTGTCTAGCGCTGGCGGCGTACCAAAGATGAAACCGATAACCACACCGACCGCTAAAGACCAAAGCTGTTAGCTATCTGCATGCACAAGTGGTAGCACGTGTTTGCAAAAAAAAAAAATGCACTTACTGCCGCCCATCATGGCACCCATCTTGACTGTGGGAAGTTAGCGAGCTGTCCGTTTCTTGCTGAGGTTTGCCTGCAGGGCATCATACGCTTGTCGGTAGTCGAGGGCCCGACGGCGCCGCCATGGCTAGGAGGGGGCGGCATTATGACAGGTGGATCAACGGAGCTCAATCCAAAAATCTGGAGATGGTATGCTTGTTTTGCAGACGTTGAGGAAGAATGCGATGCGATTTCGATGATGTTGCCGCGGGCAGAGATGGGATCTGAGTGCACGGACGGCTCTTGCCGCTCAGCCTTGCACTTGCCGAAGCAAAGCGCAGGAACGTATACCTACAAAAAATGGAGATGGACAGTGCATCTGGGCCCCCAAGTTGTCTGAAGGCTCTCCACTATACGTTGCTAAATATGCTAGGTTGTTTCCGCCTCGAACCAACGCCCTGTTCTGGCCACTGCCGCCTGGTTTTCCAATTATGTCGTCGCGATTTATGCGCCTTTGATTGCTGTTCGCCAGACACAGCGGCAGTTTCAACAAAAAAACAAAAAAAAAACAAAAGAAGTTGTCCCCAGCGGCGCGGCGGCAGTCCATGTCGCCCCCATGTCGTGTCGCCCTATTTTCTGTAGTCTTCGACTGGTCGCGCTCTTGCAACGCAAAGACTTGCACTGCCAGGGGGCTGAGGGGGGACGCTCGGGCCACATCTCGACTCCGCTCTTAGGAGGCAAGCGCATTTTGAGCTCACGTGACGAGGTCTTTGCACGACTGACGGGCAAGAAAAGATGGATCAAGGCACCAAAAAACTCTTTTGCATTGCATAGGTTTCTCGGATGGCAGGTATCGCTTGCTCGTCATGGAGAAGCTTGCAGGCGCTGTATTTAACTGATTTGACTCGTCACAGCCGCGGTCTGGAAATGGAATGCGTGAATGCTGCCACTGTCCCGCAATTAGCAGACTGAAGAACAAGGAACGAGTCCTGCCTGGCTGCAACTGGCGCGTGCGCGCTGATCGCCCTCTGGCCCCGTCTCCTCGCTAAGCGCTCCTACGGCCAGGAGAGACAGACCTTCGCCTCAAAAACTTGCCAACCTCACTCTTCATGTTGCCGTCGCATTGCGAGCTCCCTTGCCACCCCCGAATCCGTCGAGAAATCACTATTGCTGTTTGGTATGTGCCGTCTGCTTCTGTTTCTCTATTTTGAACAACCATTTTCTTCTCCTGCGCGCCCGCTCCATCGCCTTCACCGCCGCACCCCACGGCCGATCTGCGACAAGCCCCGACGTCAGGGCTGACCATCAACCCGAACCCAGCTCGTCGCGATATCTCCCCGTCGAAAGCGAAGCTTCTGCGATCACATCAATCGTAATACGTCCATACGATATATTGCCAACCACAAGACGCATGCGAGGAGCGCAGGAAGCACAGCAGCCCCTGCCAATCCGTTTAGCATACTCGTCCTCAACGGCCTAGCTCTTCGCCTGACCCATCGTTCGATACGTGTTCCCCATGACTGCTGTTGCGAGTCCCCCTAGCTTCTCGACTCTCAATCGACCGGGATGGATTAATGGCGGCCAGGCGCTAAATTCGATGAATGCGGATGACCTACGAGGCGCCAATATGTTTGGAACTCGCAAGACTATTCAGCGAACAAACTCTTCTTCATCTGTCTCGTCGACGGCTTCCAACTCGTCGACGACCACGGTGACCACAAATGCTCAGACCAACGGTAACTCCATGCCCGCCGCTGGAGATCTGAGTGGCTGGCCCAGTACAGCACCACGGAAGCGGCCCCAACCAAAGGTTCAGTGGCCCGGAGGGAAACCGGAAGGGGCGCAAGAATTCTCCTCCCGGCCGACTCCTGTCCGCCCGCCCGCGGCCAACGGTGTGAACGGGGCGTCAGTTATGCACCAGCCCCAATCTATCTTAACCCAACAGAACCAAATCATGTCTCAAAATGGCATCTCGCGGCCGAGCACAGATGGCATGGGCCCAGGGAGGCAACCCGTGCTTTCCTTGCTATCTCTCAATGGCACTTTTGACCGAAAGACGATATCCGTCCCGTTCTATCCAGACACCCTCCGAATCGGTCGCCAAACGAACGCGAAAACTGTGCCAACCGCAGTCAACGGTTTCTTTGACAGTAAAGTGCTGTCAAGGCAACACGCTGAGGTGTGGGCGGACGGAAGCGGCAAGATTTGGATCCGAGATGTCAAGTCTTCGAACGGCACGTTTGTAAATGGGACACGACTATCTCCCGAAAATAGAGAGTCGGAACCACACGAGCTACAACCTCAGGATCATCTCGAACTGGGTATCGATATCGTCAGCGAGGACCAGAAGACGGTTGTGCACCACAAAGTTGCCGCCAAGGTTGAACACGCTGGCATGGTTGCCCCGTCAAATAACCTGCTTGAAATGAACTTTGGAGATATTGACCCCTCCAACAACGTCTTGATGTTGCCTGTGGCTGGTGCGCCCCCGAGAGGGCGATCTGGAAGCCAAGCCTCTCTGGCAGCAAGCAATCGCATGGCTCCTAGTAATATGGGTGGGCCGGTCAATGGAATGGCACAGCAACGACAGTACTGGCTCAACCCGATAACAACGGAACATATTGTCAAGAAGCTTCACGTAAGTACTCGACTTGGTAATGTGTTGAAATCGCAATGCTAACTCACGCCTTCAAGACTGAGATGCGCAATGCGCGGCTCCAGAACCAGGATCTTGCTCGGACCAGCCAATTCATCAACACCCTCTTGTCTAAGGAGGACGTGAAGAATCTTGACAAGCCCGAGGCTCCCGAACCACCCAAAGCCCAACAAACTAATGGCAACGTGTCTTTCCGGTCCGATGGCAGCAAGACGCGATTCTCAGAGCCACCTGCTCCACCCCCATCTCAGCCACTTCCAGAGAAGCCGGATATCACGCGGCCGGCTTCGTCCGAGATTCCCTCGCTCAAGCGGGGCACCACTGAGCGGCCGAAGTCTCACCCTTCCAACACTTCGCCAATTGGCCCCGATAAAAGCCAAAACCAGATCCTGCAGCTGACCGAAGCTCTCTCTAATGCCAAGAAGGAGCTCGATACCCACAATGCCCGTGTGCAACATCTTGAAGAAATGTTGAACAAGGAGCGCGAAGCCAGGATCGAGGCAGAGAAGATGATGCAAAAGATGGAAGAAAGCACCCACACGAAGATGAATGGCTCAGCAGAAGCTCCTCTGGTCAATGGCCATTCGGAGCTGGATAAGGCGTTTGATCCCCCGGCCGAGCCGGTCACAGTGCCCGAGGCCGAGACACCCGCAGATCCCTCTGAGGATAGTCCACTCTCTCAGCCAGACAAGGTCGAGGCGCTAGCTGCGGTCTTCCAGGCCCGCATCGACTCCATGACTGTGGAGATGACAGGGTTGAAGGAGCAGCTCGAAGCCTTTAGGCAGCGGGCGGAGAAAGCTGAAGCCGAGAGGGATGTTGACCGCAAAACTCTAGCCGAAATGGTACAGCAGATTCGAGAACGTGATGAAGAAGAAAAACGAGCCACGGGACGCATATCGCGATCATCGTCTAAGGGCAGGTCACGGCCCGTCAGCCGGTACAAGAGCTTGCAGGGGCCGCCTCGGATGCCCAACGGGTCCGCGGCCGAGCTGCTAGTACAGCACGATGGACCTGCAGATGATTCTGTAGAGGTGCCGACGCTCTCACGGGCAAATACCATCACGCCAGCGTCGAGAACGCTGACACGCGCGCCACAGGATGCGGCGATAATACAAACCCTTCCCTATGCGAGCATGATGGGGGTGGTTCTTATTGGGATGGGCCTGATGGCGTATCTCAACGGCTGGCAGCAGCAGCCCAGACTGGACCGCTAGACCACAGGAGGAATTGACAACGACGATTTCATTCTGTGGTCTAGCATTTCACGAAGGGCAACGACAAGCCATCCAGGGCGGCTCCGCTACGATCATGTTACCGACGCTGGACGATTATGATGATACACCGAGCCCTTGTCGCTGATTTGACCTACGAACGATTAGGAGGCCTCAGACTCTCACTTATTTGTTTCCTTTGTGCCGGATATAGCAACACCATTACCTACCTATTACTCTTCATTCTGGCCGACGATGCCAGGCTTGTCTATTGACACCGGCTCGTCCCTCATTCCCGCCACATGTATCATGCACGCACATTGCAGGCTTTTGGTTTTGCTGCTTTGCGCAGTTTTTCGGAGTTGTCGGGCGGGTTTTCAAGAGGTCGGGCGCTCCTGGGTTTGTTGGAGTTTGGCGGTCCTTATCTATTCTTGGTTGTGTTTCTTTTAGGTTTTCTGTTTGTGCTTGCGCTTTCCCTCCCTGTCGTCTTCGTCTTCATCGTATATCCCTTGAGAGCGAAGGGAGGAGAAAAGAGGCCGGTCATTTGATGCGTCGACATCCCACCATGGCATGGCGTGAAACAACAATGGCCAAAGTCCAAGCGGTTTATAGGGTGTCTGGACTTGACGAAAGAAGAGGAAATACCACACAAACATGAAGGAGACGATGACTTTGTTTCATGGCGGGATTTGCAAACATTGGGCCCCTGAAAATTATATCCTTGCAGTTGAGAGGGAGAATGAGTGATGCATTTGAAGCGGACGAGGGGGGTATCAGATGAGGCCGGAGAGGCACAGATTGCTGACTGACCCCGTTATTGTTTCTACATGGCAATCGCGCGAGCTTGATATTATGAAAGGATGGAACTTGTGGATGAGTAGCTGATGTGGAGGGGTCTGGGGGCTTTGCAGTGGATGATATTGGCTTTGCTTAGCATGCATATCAGCGTTTTGGCTGTAGTATTTTGCGGAATTGAGCTTGGGGTGGTTGTGTTGGCGTTTCGTTTTGTGTCTTGTTTTGATATGATGGCCTTGTTTTGGTGATGTTACGTTGCATTCATGGGTTGACGGACGGGATCCTTCCACATTTGCTCTAGTCTGTGGGCAGTTTGCAATGAAGAGATGTACACTTGGGGTGATGATATCGAAATATGGCCTTATCCGGTGTTTTTGGGTGGGCTGTGGTGGACCAGCTCCTAGGAATGTGCTGTGGTGCGAGTCCCTCTTTGTTGACTCAGCCCCTGACTTGACGCTCGAGTGCGGAGCCCCTGAAAAGGAAAATGCAACACCACCTGTTGATTAGACAAAACCATTCTCACTTGCAGTTTTTTTAAACGATAACTGAAGAGCGACACATAGTACTATCAAGTTTGCCTATTGATCCTGATAAAAAGTCCACGAGCTCTGTGTCATCTCGACCCATCGAGCCCCAGGAGTTTGTTTGTTAACACTAAGCCGGGACCTGGGGCTCCAGGCCTATCTTGGGTTATGTTGCTCACTTGGACTGTGGGTTCAATGCGTAGGCCGGGCATCTAACGTGTTTGTCTCGTCCCAGATGTGTCACACTTCCCACGCGCATTATGTACCTACCCGTCCGTATACGCCCCCGCCCCATCATTGGCAGCCGTAGTGACCATACCACACGAACGTTTGTAGCAGGGCTGACCTCTCATCTATGAGACGTGCAATGACTGGTTTTAGCAGGCGAAGGGGTCAAAGTGGAACATGCGTGAAATTGGATGCCCTCCATGTTCGGAAAGGAGCGATAAGGACCAGTTAATGTGGCCCAATGTCAATAAAGAAAGCATCCCATATAGTGTAGAGGTTTAGCATTCCGGATTTTCAAAAATAGCTACTTGGCCCTTTCCGGCGACTCGGGTTCGAACCCCGATATGGGAAATCACCTTTTTGGCCGCTTCTTTTCCCTATGTATCTACAGGTTTCCTTCTGCATTTTTCTCACTCACATGTACTTACCAGTGCCTTTGCAGGCGTCTTTTCCTATCTATTACGATAATTTACAAGAGCCACAGCCACATATCCAAGCAATGCACCAAGAAATGCTATCCCGCAGGCAGTGAGAGGGCAGCAATACCTACCGGGTAGCCAATCACCCACACACCATGGCACAAGGCAATGATCCTCGAAAGAATCCTAAAATAGTAAGCAAAATCTCCCAAATTCCATACCCAAACCCATCTACAACCTCCCTACCCCTCCACAACCTCCCACCCATCTGCAACCTCGCCCGACGGCCTCGCCACCACCACCCGCACCTCCCGGCCGCCACCCGGCCGCCACCCTTCCCGCAACACCTCGCAGCACGCCCCCTTGCAGTGCGCCCGGCACACCGAGCACACAAACTCCCACCGCGCGTTGGGCGACGAGCAGCCGCAGCATGCCCAGTCCGCGTCGCGGCGGAGATCGCCAAGTGCATTCCTGCGTCGGGGGGGATGGGTTGACGTTTCGTTAGCCATGTCAGCGTGGGGTCGGGACCGGTCGGGGTTGCGCGGCGGCGGCGTCGGGGCGCGCTGCTCGGCCTGGATCCCGTCCAGGTAGTCAAAGAAGGCGCTCCAGCGCTGCTCCTTGTGGGCGCGGGTGAAGTAGGGTGGCCACTGCGGGAGGAAGTTGTGGGGCGGCGGTGGGGGCAGCCCGAATTGGACCCGGAGGCTGCGGTGCTGCTGCCGCAGGCGGCGGTGCTCGAGAGGGTCGATGTCGGAGGTGTCGTCGTCGTCGGGGGTGCTGGGGGTGGTCGCACCCGATGTAGTCGGGGTGGGTTCGGTGTACTGTTGGGCGGCCCTGCGGGCCGTGCGGAAGAGGACGGACAACATTTTCGCGCTTGGGGGGGAGGAGGGGGGGAGGAGGGGGGGAGGGGGCTTGCTGAGCCAGCGATTCCTGGGGGGCCAGGGACTGGAGGGGCCCAGAGGTGTGCGAGTGTATATAAGGATGACACCGGGCCCCATTGTGTTCCTGAGCATGCTAGTTGTAATAGGAATTCTCAGATGAATAACCTCTGATCGGAGAGAAATAGAGGAGCGGCCGCGCCGCCAAAAGGGGTGAGGCAAGGGAAACAAAGGTATTGTCTGACTTGGGAACCTAAACATGTTCTTTGATCATTGTCAAAAAATGTTGGGCTGAAAGAACTGCCGTGGTGTCACGCTCCTGACAATGAAAGGTCTGGGGGTTGCTGATAGTCCGGTGCTACTCACTCAACGACGAGACAATCGGTATTCACTTCCAGGCGTAGTCATGACTTGAGTAGAACAGTTAATTCCCTTTGTGTTTACGGCCGTGCAGCATCGTCAGCCACTACAGGAATTGTTAGAGAGAGGCCCTCCAACTCCATCCGAAGCGCCTAGAACTAAGGGAATTTACATGATACCTTGACAAGCCAGACAGAAGATGGTGACCCAGCGCTACTTTAGGATGTAGCCAATGACCCCGGGGGTAGATTCCTAACACAACCCCTCTCATGCCCTTCGCTAATGTATCATATCCCACTCGCAGACCTAAGCCACAGGCTCTTCCTTCATAGTCACAACTCCCGGTGCCCAATACCGAACCGGCTTAGACAGCTGGCTGATCCGACGTCGAAGCTTGTGCATTCTCCGGCGCTGCTTTGCCTGCTTGAGGTACTCGTTGACCTCCTCCTGTTTGCACATCTCCTTGGCCAACAGCTTGCGGCGGTGAGCAAAGACCTCCGACATAAACATCCACGTGTTGATGGGCTGCTCCTTGAAGAACGGCGACATCAACTTGTTGTACCGACTCAAGTGGCTGTACTGCTTGACTCGCTTCTTGCTCTTTGCCTGGCGCTCCCACTGGGGGCGCCGAGCTGTCTGCTTGCGGGCTTTCTTCTCTGATGGCTGAGTGTTGGCCGACTTCGGCATCTTTGCTCGAACTGGAAATGAAACTGCCCACCTTGTTAGCTCCAACGTGGCCATCCAGATGAAGTACCTCGTCCACTCGGTCGGCTAGATGGATGACTTCATCATGCAGCTCCGCCTCGCGTTTCTTCCTACCACTCAGTTGCCGTTCGGCTTCTTCCTCCCCAACGAGGCCCCGCCACTGCGCCTCCAACTCCTCACGCCAACCCAGCAGGTCAGCCAGCTCGCGCACACCCGCGTCGCAGTCTCCCAGCGCAAGAACGTCGTCGGCCTGGGTTCCCAGCGATCCCACGCGCTCCATGTTGAACAGGACGCGGGGCACACCCTCGGGGACGTAGTTGGGCAGGCCGGCGAACGGGTGGACTTGCAGGCTGGTGCCCATGACGAGGGCCAGGTCGGCCTTCTCGATCAGGTCCTTTCTGTCATAAAACAACATGGGAAGCGCCTCGTGGAAGAAGACGATGTCGGGCTTGACCAGGCCGCCGCAGTCTCCGGCGCGGATGCAGCGCGGCACGTCGGCACGGGCGACGTGCTCGCGCATCAGGTCCTCGGGATAGGGCGCCTTGCACTCGATGCATCGCTGGCTGGCGAAGCTGCCGTGGGCCTCGACGATGAGCTCGCTCGGGATGCCGGCGGCGCGCTCGAGGCAGTCGATGTTCTGGGTGAACAACTGATGCAGCAGGCCCTTTTTGGCCAGCAGGCTGATGAAGGTGTGCGAGACGGTCGGGTGAAAATTACCCGGGTAGAGGTCCTTGGCAAGCACGTAAAACGGCTTGGGGTTCTTCTCGAAGAAGCGCAGGTCAAAGACGGCCTCGGGCTCGGGCAGATCGAGCTTGGCGAGGTTGGCATATAGGCCAGTCTCCGGTGAGCGGAAGTCGGGGACTGCGCGTGTCAACAGGGGCCGGGGGTGGAATGAGGGCAACGACACGTACTGCCTGCGGCGGTCGAGATACCAGCGCCCGTCATGACGACGATGCGGCGGGCCCGACCGGCATTGATGTGGTCGGCAACAGCCGCGAGGCTGCGCTCCCGCAGCGTCTCGGGCGGGGTGTCATCACTGATGACGGACTCGTTCTGACCCATCTTGCGCCTGGGCTTCTTGTCTTTCTTGTTGCGCTTGCCTTTAGGTTTCCCTTGAACGCGGAAATCGGCGTAATCGTCGCCGTCGTCAAACTCGCTTCCTTTGGCGCCGCGACTGCGCTCTCCTCGGTTTCGTCGTCCTATCTTGGCCACTGCAGTCGTCCTCTCGGGGGTGTGAAGAGAAGATGAGGGCGCAGGTGGCAACTTGCGAGAGAAAGAATTTTTACATCAGAGAAAGAAAGCGCAATTGGCCTCTCACAAGACTTTATTTAAGCGGAGAACTATACGACGCCGAGATAATGGCTACCCTAAGATGCTATCCAAATAAAAGCGGAGCGTGAGGGCCGGTCGTCGTCGTCGTCGTCGTC
This sequence comes from Lasiosphaeris hirsuta, assembly GCA_030549175.1. Classification (NCBI taxonomy): domain Eukaryota; kingdom Fungi; phylum Ascomycota; class Sordariomycetes; order Sordariales; family Lasiosphaeriaceae; genus Lasiosphaeris; species Lasiosphaeris hirsuta. The sequence continues at coordinate 2,102,345 of JAUKUA010000001.1, forward strand.
GGGGGGTCGGGGCCGCCGTGGTGGCGATGCGATATGATGTGCAAGGCGATGTGATGTGCACGGTGATGCACCCTTTGAGCTCGAGGTGTGACCGAGTCTTATCGCTCGTCGCAGAGATTTGATCCCGCCATGCGCCCTGAGGGGGCCCAGGGGACTGGGGCTGGAGGGATCTGGGCGCCCTGAAACGGGGGTTCTGTGACGCTGAAGCGACACTTGAGCGACACTGGAGCAGCCCCAATGCCAAGGTTCCATATCAGCTCAGTGTGTTGTTATTTGCACAAAACTGGCGGGTGCGAATCGAAAGCCAAACAGCTTGAGAAAATATAGTCTACCTAATAAGGAAACAATTCCTACTCAGCTTTTATCCACACCACCTTCGGGTACGCTGCCCGAGGCATTATTCAGTTTCATCTTCACTTCCTAAGCAACATTTCAAAATCACTTTTCTCCCCGACGACACTAGTGGTTCAATCATCGGCGACTCCTTTGATGTCAACTGAGTTCAAATGATCGCGTGACATGTCAAAATGCACTCCCAAGTAGTATCCAATGCCGGATTATTATGCAAGCAAAGACCAGTCTCGGCTTTCTGTCAAGGCTCTTGGTGAACCCTGTACCATCCAAATACCCAGCTTGTCACGTAGTCCCAGTTGTGAAAGTGACCTGGCATGATGTGTCTGTCTGTGTGTGGATACTATTATTAGTTCTCGACGTCTGTAGGGAGCTGGTGTTAGCCGCTGAAGGATACAAGTATCCAACAAGATTTTTCTGTCAGCTAGGGTAACTTGATTGGCGCGGCATTCAAGTTGAACCGAATACCTATCGATTTCCGGCCTCCTCACCGCTCTGGAAGCCTGGCGGTAAGGTAGGTACCCGCAGAAGCTGAACCCAACACCATCATAAATGTTGCCTGGCCCTGGGTCCTATCAGCGGCTTTAGATATCAAGTGGTATTTAATCACCTCCCCTCCCCTCGCCCCTCACTCCTTCCCGCCCCCTCAACCGTCGCTTCCCCGCCCGCCAAACACTTCAGCCCTTCTGTCCCCAACTAGCAGGTACTACCGCCGCCGCCATGGCCGAAGCCGAGCAAAGTTCCCTTAAGACCTACCGCGGCAACTGCCACTGCGGTGCGTTTGTTTACGAGGTCGAATTGCCCGAGATCAAGTCGGCCGCAGAATGCAACTGCAGCATCTGCTTGAAGAAGGGCTATCTGCACCTCTTTCCCCTCTGGGAGAACTTCAAGATTGTCAAGGGCGATGAGGAGACGCTGAAGACCTACACGTTTGGCCCCGGGGCCATGCTTCACAAATTCTGTCCTACCTGTGCTACGCCTGTCATGGTCACCCAGCCAGGTCTCTCGGCGGGGAAGCGCTTCTCTCTGAATGTACCTTGCCCAAGCCAATTGCTAGCCAGACACCGCGAGCAGTCGCTGATCAATGTTCTTTTGTTAGGCCCGTGCCATCCAAGGGCTCAACAGATGGGAGCTGGAGCGCAAACAGTATGTATCACGTATCACAATCAGCTTGCGTCCGGATATCTGCCTCACAAGTAAGGTAGGTACGCCGAAGGGCGGCCCGCCACTGACAGCTTCTAGGTCTGACGGAAAGTCGCGCGGAAACCCCTATCATGCGCCAGAGTACAAAGGCCCCGAGCCCTCGGCCGAGATCGAGCATGCAAAGCTGTATTCCGGAAGCTGCCACTGCGGTGGCGTCGCCCTCGCCTTGAAGAGTGTGCCCCTGGATAAGGAGTATCCCGATAGGGTTGTTGATTGCAACTGTAGCATTTGTGAACGTGTAGGTTTCAGCAGACGCCTATTGAAGTGATTCCCAGCCATTGACATGATGCAGAATGCCTACGTCTGGATCTACCCAAAGGCGGATCAAGTCGTGATCCAGGGGGAGGAGAACATTGCGAGATACCAATTTGCCAACCGCATCCTGGACAAGACTTTCTGCAAGATATGTGGCGTTACAATATCCAATCTTCAAGCCGATTTAACCGACGAGCAGATCTCCGCACTCCGTGAAGGACTCCGGGAGTGGCATGCAAGGGCCCAGCATATATTTCCCGTCAACCTCCGGGTTCTGAACGACTTCAACCTGGGGGACGTCAAGGAGCCCCGGAAGGTGGCTCGTGGCGCTGAGATGCCGCCCAAGTACGTAAATCCGTGAGATGGACCATACCCCATGATAGCAAGCAAGCCTCGCGTGTGACCATTTCGAGTCTCGCATGTGCCGGTGCGACTGCCTAGCTCATTGAAGTCTGAAGAACCTATACTCCCACTGTGGTTTCATCGAACTCTCTCCCTGATCGAGATAGACAAACCCAACCCCCACCCTCCTGGAGACACCCTCTTCTGTAGCCAGGCCCACAAAGATGGCAACCCTCCCTGGTGGTTTGATGATTGTGTCGCAGGCCGCGACGGCCACAAGCTGGTCCACATTGGCCTCGGATTCATTGTCGAACCTAAACTCTCCGCGGTGGATCCCAGCAAGCTCCAGAGCCGCGACACGTGTGCCTCGCGATATCCTGAAGCCGTCGGGTAGCAGACACGCCCCTAAAAACCCAAGCTCACCACAAGCCAGATGCGACGGTGCTTCTTTTTCAAGCTGTGATCGGGGTAAAAGGAGATCAACGTCCAATCCGAAGTAATCCACAAGGTATCTTCGCGCGCGGAGGGATTCGAGCTGGTTGTGGGTGTCCTGTGTGCCGCCTTCGTAGTGCCAGGAAGTTACGAGCCCGTAGAATGGGACGGGCTTGGTGGGCGCTTGGGATATGTTTCTCGATATCCAGAGGTTGTCGGCAAACACAAAGTCAATTGCGCCAAAGTAGGATGCCCTGGCCAGTTTAGTATATCGATTGATTTACACAACTCTTCAGGCTGGCAAGGGAGAGGAATCTTACCAGGACCATGTTGGAAACTCTTCCGTCGGCGCCCCAGACGCGTCGTGGGTGCAGCGGCGTCTTTGTGCTTCGTTTGAGGGAAACCATAGGACGGCCTGGTACAGCAGGTGCGAAGGGATACCCTGTGCTTGACGAATGCTTAGTCCTGTGGTTCTCACGTTGTCTTCCCTCGCATTGGCGAATTGCTTGAACGTGCCTTCGAAGGCACTGAGCACGTCGTGAGGAAACGTGAGTTCCCTTCTGCTGTACTCCTGTACCGCCCGCTGGTAGCCATGAACGTCGAGACCGCTCGAAAGGCGCCCCAAATAGCGGTACGGCGTTGGATCGAGGTCTCTCCTGAGATTCCTGCTCCACCAGGGCGGACCCGTCCTGACTTGGACGTCATGAAACGTGCTGCCGGGGAGCGATTCACACCTCTCCCCGTAATCGTAGCCCTCCCTCCATTGCGCCTCGGAGCAATTGAAAAAGACCTCGTCCTGTGCGAAGTAGAGACAGCGTCGGGATAGACATTGCTCCTGGAACGTCCAGCCCCGCGTGTTCCAGGCCGACCGCCGAACCTCCTCGCACAACGAGGGCAAGCACATTGAGAGATCGAGTGTTGTGTCGTCCGAGGAGCATATCTTGATCCTCGCCGCACTCACGGGGCGTCCCGTCCGGGGACTGACCCCCCTCAACCCACTCTTCGCATCGTCGCCCGATGCCGCGACTATGGTGAATACCGCGTTGTTGTACACATCGTCCATGATCCCGATCAGCTGCTGCTTGTCCCGGGGGTCGTCTTGGACGATGCACAGGGTGTCAACCCAGAGGTACCGCATTCCGATCCGGCGGGTCAGGTCCATGGCGTCCCGGATGGTATGGGGGATTCCTCCGGTCCTGCGCGCGCCGGGCCGGGACTGGGAAAGGCTTCTCGAGGTACAAAGACTTTTGAGATTATCGCGAGTCGTGAGAAGAATGGGCACCTCTGCCTTGTCGCCTCCACGGTTAAGGATTGTGGGAAGGCGGCCCCAGACATACGATAGGGCAGCGTAGTCGCACCTTTCGGTTTTGTGGACCAAGCGTTCATGAAGGACGTCAATGAGCCGGAAGGGGTGTTGGTGTTTTTGGAGCGAGCCTTCGGCTTCCTGAGTGAGAGATATCTCGGAGTGCTTATGCTTCTTACACTCATCGAGCCAGTGCCTTAGGAGGGGGATATTCACACCATCTCCCACTTTACGTCGCGGGAGTAAGTCGGCCTCCCTCAGGGCAGACATGAAAGGGGCCGAGGTAGATGGCAGCGCCTCTATTTCAGCAATGATGAAGCGGTCCTTCACTCGGTCGACCTCCTTGAGCATCGCCCTGTCGCGATGGAAACCCGGGGGCTTTTGGTCGATAGCCAGGAGTAGACGTGGCTGCGGGTGCTCGATGCGGCCGTTTCTCCTGGCGGAGAGGGGACTCCGACTCTGCATAAACAACCGAGGCGGAGTGCTGGCGGTTGTGCACAGTCTCGAAGCGCTCCATTTTTTGCCCCAGGCCGAACGGATGGATTGGGAAATGAGGGCGCAGAAAGGGCACTCCGGGTTGTCGTAGTCCGCAAGTTGGCCCATGGCTTTTTCTTTGACTTCGTCACAAAACATCGCCTCGAGATCTAGTGTCTCGCAGACGCTGCATAGTTGCCGCGCGGCCGAGCCGTGAAAGTCGGGCATGCTGTCGGGCATGCTGTCGGGTATCTCGTGCCTCCTTTATTTTTCAGTATCGGGTCAATCAATGAATGTTGTCGGACTGCAAACTCACCCATACGGTTCTCGCGCTGGGACTCGGGAGTAATATTTTGGCAGATGGCAGCAATTGGCACCCCCGCTCCAACTTGACGTCTGCATAGGTTGATCTGCAGAATCTGCAGAGTTGGCATAGTCTTACTTCACTGGACCAAAAATCAAACCAATGACGTTGCCGAGTCTGTTGATCCATGCGAGATGCAGAACTTGAACAATATAATTCACACACACAATCGCAACCCCACAATTCCACGATCTCCACTCCTGACGGGTTGGACACATGCGAAGGGGATCCAACACTACGCGAGGAAAACTGCTGAAAATCACAGAACTAGCCACCATCAATCCGTCCCGCGTCCCAAGCATCTTGGGGATGTAGCCAGGGCCTTTTTCCGTACCCCCGCAGTCAGGTTGTCCTCTCGGCTGTGGGCAGCCCGAAGACTGGATCACCTCCTTGCTAGGAAGCCGAGACAGAGCGAGTTTGGGACGTACTCAAGGCTGCCAACCTTCTCATCCAAGAAGAAAACTCTCGAAATTGGTCGTCAGATTTCCGGCCAATAGTTTACCACACTGCATTCCAGAGCTAGACGGCTCCATCTTACAACCCTGACGCCATTAGCTTCGAGTCAGGCGAAAAGACCACTGAATGGACAACACCGCTATGGCCTAGAAGCGTCTTCTGTAACTGGTACGTAGGTACGGGGCAGCACCGGTTTTGAGTAGCAGCTGGACAGCAGCATCGTAGCCCTCACCGGTGGCCTGCTGTAGCAGCGTCCGGCTATTGCCGTCTTTCCAGCTGGTGTCCACCTCGCCTGTATCAGGCAAAAGCTGGACGATGGCTTTGTGCCCACTCTGAATAGCGAATGACAGTGGCGTCTCTCCCGATTTATTCCTCGCAACAACCACGGCGCCCCAGTTGAGTAGCAGCTGCGAGACAACTTCGTGACCGCCTCGGGTAGCGAGTGCCAGCGGCGTTTATCTCGAGGCGTCCGCGGCCTCGATGTTAGCCCCCCTTGTCAGGTAGCATCCCCTACTGCTTCCGTGTGGCCGGGCTCGGCGGCACATGCGAGAATCGTTTGGCCTTTGTCGCTTATCGAGTCGATGTCGAGACCCTTGCCTAGTGGTGACGGAACAAATGCCCCCTGCTTGTTCCTCGCCGCCCACAGCCGTAGTGTGGCATGTAAATATGACTGCCGTTGCATGGCATCTGCCAGTTCGGCGTCGACGCCTCCTTGGTAGAGTAGCAGCTGCATGACACCCCCGTGCTCGTTCGCGGCTGCACGCAAGAGCGGTGTCCATCCGTCCTCGTCAACCGATTCGGTCTTGGCGCTCCCTCTGAGAAGCAACCGCACTCATGCCCCCCCCCCCCCCCCCTGGGCGGCCCACAGTAGCGGCATCTTGCCCGACGAGCGTACTGACTCGAATTTGGCGCCCTTGTTTAGCAGTAGTCGCGCAACGGCTTCGTGTCCATTCGCAGCAGCCCACACAGGTACCTCGCCTAGTCGGCTACAGGACATTGGTCAACCGCATCGATGACAACGAACATTCTTGAGTGTGCGCTAATCAATGATTGGAAGGATCTTGCGATTTTATCCAGCCACACTCGTGTTCCCCGTCGCCTTGTGATATTTGAAGAGCTTTTTTATACTCCCTGGTAGGGGAGATCGGCGCTGGGCCAGTTGTTTCAGCAGGCTTGCAAGCAGGTCTTCGGTCGTCTGTTGACTTTTCTCCCAGAAGTTGAAGTAGATGTAGGCAGTTCCGATGGACGGATCGTGCGAAAAGAGTAAGATAAGTTTATCGACAGCAATGGCTGTAATGATTGTCTTTCCCGCTCCGGGCATTCCTGGACAAAACAATATCTGTTTGTTAGTTCCGACCCATGCTTTGAACGGCGCCGAGTCTAGAAGTCATTGGCTGGTTCTCTCTTGGCGTGTTTTGGTGTGCTCGTTTTGTCGAAGGCTGTAGTCGGCTGGCGTAAGCCAGTTTAAAACGTTTTGATCTTCTTCCTTCTCCATCGTTGATTCCATCTGTGTGACGTTGTCTGCCACTTCCGAAACGATCGTACGGAACTGTTTTTATGATATGGGCGTACGCCGATTAGAGAAGTACCCAAACTTGGTCAAAAATCATCACTAACCCTGACTGAGCAAGTCCCTCACCACAGGCTCCCTCGCAACGTCGTCGGGCAGTACATAATTACTACTGCAAAAGCTCCTTCGCCAAGGCCGCGGCCACGGCCGCCGTGTGCTCCTGCAAAGCTTTATTCTTATGCGAGTCGGCGTAGTCGCAGATTCCTCGGATAACGCGCACGGAGAGCTATTCTACAGTCCGGCTGCTCCCATCTCGACACAGAGAACTTGCTTCCCGAAATTACTATTCAGCTTGTCCCGGAAGACGGCGTCCTTGATGACCTGGTTACCTGACGCGATCAGGTCGTAGTGCACGCGCGCTTCTCGAGGCTTCCTCCTTAGGATCCTAGTCTTATCACAGTATCGGCAATTCTCCTCATCACCCTCATGCTCACCCTCGTCACCTGGAGCGCTCGCGATGACATGGACATAATCCGCCTTAAATCGGACATTCTAGAGAAAATCGCACTTCAAGTACTTCAGCCTTAGCCATTTCTTTCCCATCCCATCAAGATACTCAGGTATCTTAGTCACGGTTAGCTCGTGTTCAGACTCTAGCTTGCCTAGGGCTGCGGGAAGGGCGGTAGGCGGATTGTTCAGCGAACTTGTGTGCTCTAAGCAACCGCCGTCCTTGGTCTTATCCATGGCCCACTGGACCACTCCCGGGAACTGGTTAAAGCCATCCATGTAGTAACGGTGGCTGTAGAATTGGTGCCAATCTGTCCTTTAGGCACGCAAGCGATGACAATGTTGTGCTTGCCGACGGACCCCAAGGTGTAGTTGTTGGGATCACCCGGCGGCTTCGGAAGGATGGGGTGTATCGCATCCATTATGGCCATCGATGCCGTCTGCTCCTTCGGCAGCGCGCAGACCCATTCTACAGTGTAAGCGCTGCGGGATCTAGGTTCGATAGTCGACGCCATGGCGGTTGGTACTCATGAGAGTGAGGTTGCGGAAATTGGGGTTCTCGGCAGCGCGGTGAGAATGGGATGCCGTAACGGTGGTTTTCTGTTGATTGATGGTAGCGGCCTGTCTGCCTGTGAGTAAAGCCAGATGTGTTGGTAGTTGACGTCTTCCCAGCATGTCTAACAGCTTTGCCGGTATAAAATCCTCAGTGCCCAAACTCAACCCCCGATCTCGTTACCCAAAACCCATTGGCAGTTTTGTTACATTGCAACAAGTGGAGGGGATCAGCTCCAGGCTCGCCTCCAAACTCGCTGCTCAGTCCTGCCATCAAAACCCACGCGCCCGCTTTGAAACCCAATCCCCCATACCCAACCACGAGGTCGCCAGTGCTGATTCGAAGAAGGAAACCCGGCAAAGAAATTCGTCCAGTGCCGCGCTCGTCCAGATGAACACCCGCCAGTCCCAAGTCACAGCTGTCGCCAACGGTGGAGCATTGGGACTGGGATCGGAGCCGTATCACAGGGCAATAACGATTAGTTGGTGCACCCCGGCCGGGGTGAGAAAAAAGTGTTAATGGGTTGGGCATAACATAATTGTTGCACGCGACCTCTTCGTCGGAGAAGTTCTCGAATGTCGTCGGCGAGGCCATTCTAAGATCGATCAGTTTTTCCGGGTGCCGCCCATGCCGTTGGGGAATGGATGGCCGTGGTACGAGCCCTTGGCTACACCAAAGTTTGGAGAGGGCCAAGATATCGACTACTAGTACGATCGTTTGTGACTAGTCATGTTGCATGCTTGATCCTGCTTGGTCCTCATAAGGCCGAGCTCCCTCTGTAGTTCCCGTCCGTGCGACAGGAAACAACAAGGCTTGGTGCTCACACCCAGCGCAGATGCCATCCCGACGGCGGCCGATGGTGAATGACAATGTTGCCCGTGTGCTCGGTCGTTTTTGACAGCTAGTGTGGGCCATGGCCGGCAAGTCAGGAACCGGGGTGAACGCTGGAAATTGCTAGTTCCTCCATTGCGACGAAACCTTGCCCATGATGCATCTTATCCCCAACGAGGTACCTTCCCAGTGGCTTGGCTGGCTGCGCAATAATTTTCTAAGCTAATATTGAATGACACTAGATTGGACAGACCTAGAGGTCCGAAGAGCTCGAATCTAATCCGGGGCGAATCAAATAAAAAGCAAAAACCTAGGTTGCAAGCGCCTTCGGTGCTTCCTTCCCATGTGTATCCCACACTTGGTATGGACCTTTACGGAGGAAGCACAAATACAGTGACCCACAAGCAATTTTCGCCGTCGGCAGCTTTTGAAGTTGGCCATCATCTCTCAACCTCTCATCGCCTGAATCCAAGCGGCTGTCCTCTGGTTATCCCTTTCCAATTCCCAATTCCCAAGTCCACGGGTCAGTCATGGGCCTGATCCACGGGTCGATCCCATGGAAGCGACTTGTTATTGACCACCTTTGCCCAGCCGCCCCCTCTCCCCAAAAGCATGCAACACCTCGACCGAAAACACATGGTGACATCGCGGGGAGCTTGCTCGCGATGGGTTGGAGCCAAGTCACTGGGCATTGTGCATACACCGGGATGTCTACTGACCATGAAAGGCCAGTGCTTTGCAGCTGGACCTGGCATCGCATCCGTCACCTTCAGCGGGAAGTAATCACTAACCCGGGATGAGGGTTACGGGAGCAGTCCCATTCGACACATTTCAGTGGATATCCAAGGCGCTGTGATGGACGAGCTAATCCCAGCTCAGGCTCTACCCCCGTAAGATGCCCCGGCCCGGGGGCTTCCCGCTAGTGACCGGCCCACCACGACTAACCATCTCCGGCCCAGGGCTAGATCGGCTCGGCCTGTCTACGATCAACTACCCTGCTCGGAGGTCCCCTGCCTCTGTTCGCGTGTACTCATGGGATCCGGAGCTGCACGCCATCTTACCAACTTGTCTTTCTTTTCTTCAACTACCAGCAGCCAGCCCCATGAACGGCTTCGCGAACGGTTTCGCGAACAGCGTGCTTTGAAACTAGGGAGCCAGCAATGGGTAACTGCTCAATAGTTATACAGCAGCCATCGACATGGGGTTGACTTGAGGATCTGAATCCACTCAGCGCCACCTCGAAGTCCTCTCGTTACCACGTTTCTATCACCACCGCCGATCGCGCCGCCGATCGCACCAGCATCACGATGGGCACTCAATCCGTTCCTCTTTCCAAGAATCCCCAGGGCATTCTCATCGAGGCCTTGCTGTGGACACTGATTATCCTGGCTGGGATATGTCTCGGCCTCAGGATCTCTTGCAAATTCCTTCGCCGCCGGCGATTGTGGTGGGATGACTACTTCATCATCTTTGCATGGGTAGGTTTTGTCCTGAGCTCCACCTCTAAAATATTCAACATCTTACAGTATGTGTCGCAGATCATGCTCCTGACGAGCTGCGTCATGACAACGACCAACGTAGGCCTTGGCTTTGGGATGCACTTTGTCGATGTGCCGGTCGAGAACCTTCTAACCATGGGCCTCGTCGCGAACATCTCAGGATTCACTTCTGTTCTTGGCGTGGCATTCAGCAAGACTTCCTTCGCCATCACGCTATTGAGACTGACAGATGGGTGGCTGAAGTGGTTCGTCTGGTTCATCATAATAACCCTCAACCTCACCCAACATGCAAGCGCTGTATTCTTTTGGGTCTCCTGTGACCCGCCTGCCAAAACGTGGAATCCGACATTGGAAGGCACCTGCTGGCCGCCAAAGATCATGCTGATACTGCCCTGGGTGATTGGAGGTAAGAGGGCGAGTCCCTTTCTACCAACCCACTGGCGCCGCTGCTGACCGTGACACAAATCAACCTTAGGTTGGTCTGCCTTTTGCGATTTTGCCCTTGCTCTTTTACCATGGCGGCTTCTCTTTAGATTTCATATGTTCCGGACAGAAAAGGTCGGTATCGCGATTGCGATGAGTATGGGCGTTTTGTGAGTTCCTTTCCCAGCTTCTGGCTGTGCCTTCTAGACTCGCTCTGATCATCGATATGAATGGTTTGACAGCGCCGGCATAACTTGCATCGTGAAACTTACCACGATTCCGCCATCATCGGATCACGACTTCACCTGTAGGAGAACCCCCTTCCCCCATCTACTAGTAGGGCCACGGTTTAGAACTGACATGGGTTGTGTAGACAACAGCATGCAACTCGTCATTTGGGGGTTTGCCGAGGTAGCGTGCACGATTATTGCAACGTGTATTCCCACAATGCGAGCTTTGTTCGTCCATCGCACATCGACGAGCCAACTTCCGAGTCTTCAGCTGAATGCAGATAATGGTGCCGTCGCGTTCAGCAGCAATCGGCCACCTCCTATACTAGATCATGAGAGGCGAGATAATATGAGCGACAGGAGTATCCTCGGCCTTGCCGAAGCTTCGGGTAGCAGTAGTCTCGGAAGCACAAGCCCAAAAACCGGTGCGATGTTGAATGAGAAGAGCCAAAGCAACAGAAACCAAAGGGTTATTATGTATGAGATGAAGTCTCTGGGAAGCGAGGAGAGGTGAGGTCAGCATTCTCCGACAACTTTGCCGTTTAATTTTGGGATTGGCAATTTGTCTCATGGGATGTCTGGCGTTATGGGACGGAACGAGGGAGGATGCAAAAAATATCCAGATACATTCGCGCTTGGGTGGAAGTTACGATAGGTAATCTACGTAGATACCTTTCGAGGATATTAGCTACTAACGTTGGCTGGCACAAATCAAAGAGAACTTATTCATCTTCAATGGTTTGTCGGGGCGATTCGGAGCCCGGAAGTCTCCTCAGATGGCAATACGCGGATGGAGTCTGGGGTATCCAGACGCGGCGATGCAGTGCAAGGCGGGATGTGGGGTGTTGGGACCGCTATCACGGTATAGATGACGAATGTCACACAACCGGCAATGCAACCCAAGCGAGATCTGGGTCCCAGAGCTAAATGCAGTGGGATGGCGACGTTGGGAGGAAATGTTGCTGCGAGTTGCTTGTTGCGTTTTAATGTCTTGATATTTGAATTTCCTTTGGTTTTTTTTTCTTCCAGCAAGCTCCATTTCCCCCTTTCTCCAGGAGTAATAAGGTATCTCAGCCCAGCGGACTCTAATGGTGGTGCGGGGTGAAAATAAGCTTATGACAAGCTTTAGAAGCCGATCGCAATGCAAGCCGTTCCTTGGCCTGGTTCTTTTCCTGCGATTGTCGGCCACGTTCTGGTCGTGTCGCAGTCGCAAGAAAGCTGCAGGATGTCGTGATCGCGTCGATCAATTCCCAAAGAAGCATGGCAACCAAGTAAACAACCTCGACACAACGCGCGACATGCGAGGAGCAAGCCCTCGACTCGGCCCAGCCCTGCATCTCCAACTCGGGTCCCCGGCCGCGACGCCTCAATTGTGCTTGCCAAGCTCAACCCCACGATCACGACATGCCGATCTTCCGGCCATCTTTACCTCTTACACGCCCGCGATAGCTTCGGCCATCGGCCTCACGTGCTCCCTCGACTGCGGTCACACCAAAAGAACTAACACCTGCTGTCGATCGCGCTTTCCGGTTGGGTGCGCTAGACAGCCCGGGAGCTGGGGCAGGACCCGAACGTGGGATGTGGCATACCCCATCAACTCATGCCGGTGGCCGCTTGTGGGGGAGGCGGCCCGAATGGCTTCAGGCCTCGCAGGGTCGGAGCTCGCGGCACACTACCAGCACCGTCGCCGACCCTTTTTTGGCCGTGCCTGCGCCCGTTCGAAGCCACGGTAGCATTATTGACCAGGGGCAGCATTTCGTCATTCGAAGACATGTTTCTTTCTCCCGCATATTATGCTACCTTAGGCAGAATGAGCGGCGGAGACCAGCCCAGGAAGAGAACGTGTTGAGGGGAGACGCGTCCGCCAACGGTCGCTCATTGGCACCCTTCCCCCCCCATCGGGGCGTATGGATGAGGGGACGGTCGTCCGTGGATGGATGGATGCAGGGTAGCTGTGTCTCGATCCAGGAACTTTGCGTGCAGACCCAATGGGCGCAATGGGTATATAAGCTGCCTGCCCCCTCCCGTTTAGGGATCCAGACTTGGAGACAGTCCCCTTGCTGAGCCGTCCCATCCTTGATCGCTCTACTCCGTCACTCCTTGTTTCTTGAGGTCGAGCCGAAAACAACATGAGGGTCTCCCTGCAGGTCTCGTCAGCCTTGGTCTTGTGCCAGGCCATCCTCGGCGTGGCACTGCCTGCTGTTGAGAAGAGAGCTACCACCACTACTGCTAGCGGTCCCCAGTTCACGAACGGGCAGCCTGATGATGGTGCTGGCAGGGGCGGTCCCATTCTAGGTAAATCTCCCTTCTCGTCAATATGTCCTGCCACATAGCCCCTGAGTTGTAGTCCGGGTTGTGGCCAAGCTTGGAATTGGATGGGGCTAACAATTGCTCTCAAGGGGGCACCAACAAGCAAATCGATCTCGATAACCCTGACAACCTGGGTCAGCAGTCGACCGACAACGGAATTGTGCCGAACTTCAAGTGGCGCTTCTCCGACTCGAAGACGCGTATTTTCCGCGGAGGATGGCTTCGAGAACAAGTCATCCAGGACTTGCCTCAGAGTCACGACATCTCGGCTGCGCAGCAGCATCTAGACAAAGGCGGTGTTCGGGAGCTGCATTGGCATCGTGTGGTAAGTGTCACCTTTGGTTGTCAGCCAGGGACGCCAAGTTTGCTGACCGGGAATGCGTGTTCAAGGCTGAATGGGGGTTCGTGTACGCCGGATCCGTCCTCATCTCGGCCGTCGATGAGTTTGGGAGGTATCAGGTCGAGAAGCTCAACTATGGTGACATTTGGTATTTCCCCAAGGGAGTTGCCCATACGGTGCAGGGCCTCGAAGATGGGAATGAGTTCTTGCTTGTCTTTGACGATGCCGACTTTGACAAGGCTGGGTAAGATCGCTACCCCGGACTCCGGAAACTTGCAGTAACTGACAACACCAGGACTACCTTCAACGTTGACGACTGGATTGCCCACACGCCGAGAGACGTGCTGGCAAAGAACTTTGGCCTCCCTGCGTCTGTCTTTGACAACGTGCCTAAGCCTAACCCGAACATCTTCAACGGCACTGTTAGCACCAAGAACGTAACGGATGGCCCTGCCGGCTACCTTTCAGGTAACGCCTCCTTTGTCTACCGGACCCTGCAGCACGAACCAGAGAAGGTGCCGGGTGGTGGCGGCGAGTTCTACAAGATCGACTCAACCAACTTCCCTGCGAGCAAGACACTTGCGGCGACGTTTGTTCGCCTCAAGCCTGGCGGCCTGAGGGAGTTGCATTGGCACCCGAATGTGAGTTTGTTTTCCCCGTGTGAGTGGAAGGAGGTGATGGCTGACAACTGCTGGACAGGCTGAGGAGTGGCTCTACTTCCACAAGGGCTACGCGAGGGCCACCGTCTTTGTCGGAAACACCAATGCCCGAACTTTTGACTTTGGCCCGGGCGATACCGCTGCGTTCCCTGACAACTCTGGGTGAGTTCCCTCTGGCCTCTGTCGTAAGTGTACGCTTTGCTAACATGGTGTTGTAGACACTATATCGAGAACACATCCGAAACCGAGGATCTGGTCTGGATTGAGGTTTATAAGTCAAACCGCGTTGCCGACATTCCTCTTACGCAGTGGCTTGCTCTCACGCCGGCTGACTTGGTTGCGCAGACGCTCAAGATCCCCATCGAGATTGCTGAGAGTCTGAAGAAGGAGAAGCAGGTTCTGATTGCATAAAGCTCGACTCGCTGGGCTGCCATCTCTGTCCTTGACAGGGCTCATCAGTGATTCATCTCTCGAATCATGCATTGGGTTGAGGATAAAGAAGGGGGGCGGTTGGGCTACTGCGCGGTGACTTGGCGGTTTGATGTTGGAGCGGGGAACTGAAAACATCAGCGGTGACATAACCACTAAAGTTGATACTAATAGCTATAATAATAATATGTGTATGATGCCTCATGGTAAGAACTGTCGACTCACAAGGTCGTGTGAGCAAGCTTTCTAAGGCATAAGATTTCTTTTGTCTAGTAATGCAGATATGCAGAGAAGTTGAAGGGTGGAAGAAGATTCGCTGCGTCTCTCCACGACATCACACTTTAGTGACGTCACCCATTTTCGGGTAGGTAGGTAGGTGTGTGGGCTCCTTGTTTTGGTGTTCAACGATTTTATTGATACTCTGTAGATGCTGCGTCGATCATACATACCATACACTATTAGTGAGACTAAACCGCAAAAAATAGCAAGAATGAAAGTAGGGAGAAGGTAACAGCTGATATCCCAAAGCTGAATGTTAAGCTGACACGGCTGGGCCTTGGCGAGCTCAGGTGGGACAAATCCCGCCTTCGGGCGCTGCCGACGTCAGAACACAGAACAGGTGAAAAGTAGCCACTGGCAGCTGCAGGTGAAGGCACGATGTGGGGCAGGATCTTTTTTAGCCGCACCACACCGGCTCTCGAAAACTGCTGACCCCGCTGCCACATGCCACTCGCCAGAGCGTGATTCGGCGGCCATGGGACTCGACTTTCTTGATAGCACCGCCAGGCCTTTCTTTTTGTATGTTTTCTTATCGCTCCTCGATGGGGTGAATATGTTCTCGTGATATCTTACCATGGATGCCTAGGGACCCAATGCCCAATACGCCGACCAGTGTTTCTGTCACAGACACGGGTGGTTCAGGTTCGGTGCTTGTTTGCTTGTTAGCGCGCAACCTTGGCCAAGGCCGGTAATCGGTAGGCTGGATACGAATAACGGTCGTTTGCTAGGCCACCTGGGCAGATAGGCAGCAAAACGAGTCGCCGGGTATTGTGTTTGACGATAGAGCCAGCCCTGGTGCTTGGGCCGGAAGCGTGAGGCAGAGCGCTTTGGCTCTTACTGAGGGGACCCAGCCGCTGGGATCTGCGCCTGCAAAATGAATTTGGTAGACCAACGGTGTCTTTTGATTTCGAGATCGAGATGCGACGTCGGGCTGAGCCGCGTGCGAGGATCAGCGAACCCCAATAAGTCGGGCGGCGGTGCTTGAGCAGCAAGGCGGTGCCGGGTGTACATAGGTAGGCGCGTTCGGCACAGACGGGGATGCGTGAATAACATCACTTTGCAGCAGGCGACACAACAACTAGCAGGGGGGGGGGGGGGCAAGGGTCCCTTCTCTGTAGCAAACTCGAATCGTCGGCGGCAGCCCGCCAACTGGGACCCGGCGGCGGACTCGTTCGCAGCTCGGCAACCGACTCAATTTCACTGTTATATTGCCTTGAGTCTGATGAGGCGAAGTACCTTACAATAGAAGACCGTGGCACGACATCGCCAAATGACAGGATGGCGCAAAGCTCAGCGTTGCTTTGTTGCGTTCCTCCGTCAACTGGCCCCTGGAAGTTAGGGGTCAAACGCTGGGCCGATTGGGGATTGGCTGAATGTACCATTGTTTCGCTTTGGTGAGGGGTGCCCGTGCCTTGGAACCCTTTATCGCTCTTGCGATCGCGCATCATGGGCGGCTATCGAGGGCGAGGGACTGTCAGCCTCCCGGATTCCTCCAACCCAGCCTGAACTCCATTCCCCCATTCAAAACATTCGGCCTCGATTGGATTTCGCTTCTCATTTATACTTGTTGCTATTACCTATGCCGCGCCAACAATTATTTGCTCGACTCTCTTGTGAGATCAAACCATCTAATTAAAATCGCCCTCCAATCCTCCAATCCCTTCCCTCTTCCCCAAGAGCAAGCGCCAACCACTGGCAGCACCCCTCTATTGCAGCAAATCCCCCGCCAGGCCTGCAAAAGGCACCTCGCATTTTTTTTTGTTCGGCGCGACGGCAGCCATCTATGACGTCCTTGTCGCGCGGTTCGACGGAAAACAAGACATTTATCTGATCGCGACTGTCGGCTCTTCTGAGCTTGCTTCAGCCAGCTGAACAACGCAGCGCAGTCTCAGTCTCGGTTCCAGTGACTCTTCCGCCATTTGCCCCTCCTTTCCACCGAGTGCACTCGAGCATTGTGTCCTGCCCGGTCCCGCGCCCGAGAAACAACTTGAACTAAGGGACTTTGCCATCGTCCACCACGGCGACAGCGACCTATCCAAAACGACCCTCCAAGTGCACAGCTTTCCCCAGCATCAACCTGTCAGCGACTTGACACCCCAGGTCAGTTTTTCCGAGATCGTCGTGAGGCAGGCGGGTCGGCAGGGAAGGACAGCAAAGCAATCATTTCCAAGGCCTGTTGCGCTCGGCGATGAGCATCCGCCACCGCGATACTGCATCGCCCGCAGACAGCAGAGAGTCCAGTTAGGAAGCGCAATTTCTGGCAACTCGGCTTCCTCGTCGCGACATGTCTAGCCCCTTGATAACCATTTGAGCTTCCCCCTTGCCCGCGACCCGCTCACCCAATATCGAATCATTGTCGTGCATATCAAACCTGTCATGACCCAATCTTCTGGGCATCAAAAAAAGCTAACGGAGACGCCAGAGCAGGACGTAGGATTTCCCCCTACACTCTACGCCTTGTCGCCATCGCATCGCATCGCAATCGCATCAACCCTGGCTTGCCCCGCCCGCATCCCTATCAACACTGGCATCGACCACCTGCGCTCCGCGGCGCATTTTTCCATCAAGCGATTTGTCGTGTCTCCCACAACTGCTTGTCTTGATTTTCACATCTTCGAAAATGAACGGGTCACAACAAGCGAAGGACGCGGTGGCGCAAAAACCGACGATTGGAACGACTGCACCGGCGGCCAACGGCAACTCGACTCTTAACAAGAAACGGAAGAAGGATGGCCTGAAGCCCATCATCACCACCGAGGGCCCCGGGTACGTGCATTAAGCTTCCTACCTACCCTGCTGCATGGTTCCATCTACCCATCCGCTTCGTTACCTCCCTCTCCCCTCCTTTCCCCGATCAATAGGTGCAAGTTTGCAATGACGAATTCCTGAGACTTGGGCTGTTCCTTGGCTCGCTCTGCGCGAGAAGTTGGGCGGCAGGTCGGGACAGGTGGCGGGGTGCGGTAGGCGGTAGTCGCATCGTGGAGGGGGAAGCGCAGCGCCATGCGCGCTGCTGCTCCTCGCAGCACGGTCCATGGATGGACATCCAACTGCCTGCGTCAGGCCTTGGGCCAAAGGGCCGCAGACGTGGTGGGAGAGGGGGGATGTTCCGCGCTTTTGTTGTGGCTCTAGTGTGCTGCAGCAGCCTGCAATGTCGCACCACCCCCAAAACCACATACCGCCCACCCCGACTCCTCCCGCACGATACACCGTACATACCCATCGTTTATTGCTGTCCGTCGTCGAAACCGTCAACTCCGTTCCTTTTGCTGTCGCTCCCGCTCCCGCTGTCCTGGCGCTCGCGCGACCGAGTCCACGATGAAGACAATGCTGCTGAAGACAAGGTCCCCCGCTTTTTCTTTGTAACTACGCTCGAGTCCCGCCTCCCCGCCGTTGCTGAAAGTTCGGCACCGTGCGCCTGAGATCCCGCCCCCAACCAAACCCCGCCACTCTTGCCTCACGGCGCCCGCATATCGAAATCGCACGCCCGGATCGTGATGAGGACGGCAGCGTTGCGTGCCTTTTGTTTGTGATAACACCTACTTACACTCATTTCCACAGGGCTGCCCAACTAGCAATGGGTCAATCGCCTACGTCCTCGTCTTCTCCAGAAGACGCCGCCGAGAACACCGCCGACGAAGAAGATTCCGAAGACTACTGCAAGGGCGGATACCATCCCGTAACAATCGGAGAGAAGTTCAAGGATGGGAAGTACACCGTTGTCCGAAAACTGGGATGGGGCCACTTCTCGACTGTGTGGTTGTCAAGAGATAACAACACCGGCAAACATGTCGCGCTGAAGGTGGTGCGGTCTGCTGCTCACTATACCGAAACCGCCATTGATGAGATCAAACTTCTCAACAAGATTGTACAAGCGAACCCGAACCACCCGGGCCGCAAACATGTTGTTAGTCTCTTGGATTCGTTTGAACATAAGGGTCCGAACGGTACCCACGTCTGCATGGTGTTCGAAGTATTGGGGGAGAACCTCCTAGGCTTGATCAAGAGGTGGAACCACAGGGGCATTCCCATGGCCCTTGTCAAGCAAATCACGAAGCAGGTACTTCTGGGTCTCGATTACCTCCACCGGGAGTGCGGCATCATCCACACGGATCTGAAGCCCGAGAACGTCCTGATCGAGATTGGCGATGTCGAACAAATCGTGAAGCGAGTAGTTAAGAGCGAAACCAACGAGAAGGAGAACAATAGGAATGGTCGCCGGAGGCGGAGGACTCTGATTACAGGCAGTCAACCCTTGCCCTCGCCCTTGAACGCGAGTTTTAACCACGCATCGCTGTTCCCACAGGCGAGCTCACATTCCAGCCTTGGGCAGATGTTGCATGATGGTAGGAGAATTGAGCCCTTTGTTCTCGAAGCATTCCGCTAACAGAGCCAAAAGCAGGAAACAAAGAGGCCTCACCGCGGCCAGACAGAGATAATGGCGAGGACAGACAGAAGCAGAGAGAAAAAACAGCCGATATCCTCACTAAAGATATCTCCGGAATCTCATTGGATAAGGCCAACACGGACTCATTGACTGCGGTCGGCGAGAAGCGCAAGGCAGATGATATGCAAGCCTTTGATATCATCAGCGTCAAGATTGCGGATCTGGGCAACGCGTGTTGGGTCAACCATCATTTCACAAACGATATCCAAACGCGCCAATATCGATCTCCCGAGGTCATCCTTGGCGCCAAGTGGGGTGCTAGCACGGATGTCTGGAGCATGGCTGCGATGGTGAGTGCCCGCGGAATCCCTCGCTTACAGGCTAGAGACTGATATCCCCCCCCCCCCTCCCCCCACCCCCAGGTTTTCGAACTTATCACAGGTGATTATCTTTTCGACCCGCAGTCCGGCACCAAGTACGGCAAGGACGACGATCACATTGCGCAGATCATCGAACTTCTTGGGCCGTTCCCCAAGTCGCTATGCCTATCAGGCAAGTGGTCGCAAGAGATCTTCAACAGGAAAGGGGAGCTGCGTAATATTCATAGGCTGCGACATTGGGCGCTCCCCGATGTACTGAAGGAGAAGTATCATTTCAAAGAGGACGAGGCTAAGCGCATCGCCGACTTTTTGACCCCGATGCTCGAGCTCATGCCGGAGAAGCGGGCAAACGCGGGAGGTATGGCGGGCCATTTGTGGCTCGAGGATACGCCCGGCATGAAGGGCGTGAAGATTGAGAAGGTCGAGGTGGGGAGCCGCGGGGAGGGCATAGATGGCTGGGCAAATGAAGTGAGGAAGCGGTAGGAGAACTCACACTTTCCGCATCGTGGATTATAAGCGGGGTGCTGCCGGTCAAGGTTGTTGGATTCGACGAGCCTGCTGAAAGATGAGAGTAAGGAAAATGTCGGCGATGGTAAAGGAGGGAGCATGTCGAGCTCGACGGCCATTGGGTTGTTTGCTATTTAATGGGCTTTGTTGCTGCTGCCCATGTTGAAGATTCTTTTTCCCTCCAACGGGGCTGATCCCAGCTGGCGAACACCGAACTGGCATCATATGGGCTGGAGAAGAAACGATTTTTCTTCGAGGCCACTACTTTCCTGCTGCTCACGCATGGCAGACTACTTACTATTACTACTACAACTTGTGGAGCGATGATTCTCATATTTGGCAGTCTCATTATCGGTGTTTCTTGGGGGTTCCAACAACCCTCAAGCCGTGGAGACAAAGCCAAGAGAAGCGCTGTCGAGACGACGAATGCAAATCTTGCATTAATCTATGTCGGAAACCAACGCCAAAGAAGCTCACGAACTCTTTTCTTATCTGCTGGTGGTTTCTTCGAATGTGGAGCGAGGTGAGAATGGGTTGGGGATTGGGGTTAGGGAATGAAGAGATGAGAATGAGGGCCTGGATTTTACATAGCGAAACGACTCTTTTTCTTGTTTAGTTTTACTCTATTCCCTTTGTGCTTTCCTTGTCAGCGAGAGCACAAAACAGAGCCCCTTCGTTTGGGGACCCTTTCCCTTTTTGTTGTTTATCTTGTTCTCTCATTCATGACTGGCCGGCGGAAATGCGGCCCTGACACCTACAGTGATGGAATGGCAAGGGGTGGATAGGCAAGGCAGCATAGACATGGTTTTTCTTTCCTCATATCATACATTGCACTTGCACTGCGCTACACTACATTTACTACATCACACGACGCAAGCTCATCGTTATGACTGGGGTATAGCATGGCAAGTCAAACAAAACGGGACAGACAAGGAGAAGGGAGGCCAAGCCCATTCTGTTTAATAGGTATTCTGTTCCCACCGCTGAACCCCTGTGGCTGTCCACTCTGCTGTGCCCTTGCCACAGTATAGCTGCTTGAGAGGATCAAGCGAATGCAGGTGTCGATTCTTCATGCTTTACCCGAACACAGCCCCACCGTAATTATCAAGACTCCGATCCTGTTTCCCCTTCCACATCTACCATCATAACATCACAACTCTCACCGGCCCAAATAAGCCTACGCCGACGGCATTCAGCCAATCCGCGTTTTAGAGACATGCCAGCTTATGAATGACCCAGCTGGCTTGTAGTGAGGAAACCCACTCCCGTCTGTCGACTTAGTCGAGAGAAAATCAAGCTTGGCGCGCCTAGCGCTTCTTGCCCTTCTGTGTCAACTTGCGGAATGCCTCCATGCCGGCCGACCCAATAGGCCTGTGGTCGGGGCCGCGGGCACCCGCATCGAAAGTGCTTCGCGGGGCGATGCTGTAGCTGGCTGGGAGACCAGCGGGTCTGGCACGGTTGGTATTGACGGGGTCGGGGGCGAGCATGCGCTCACGCTCGAGCTCATAGGCGGTTTTGCCGGCAGGGCGTTGGGTCAGGGTCAACTGCGAGCCGCTGACTGCCGCCTCCTGACGTTGAGCGAGCTTTGCGGCGCTGTTTTTATCGTGTTAGCGAGTTTCCGCAGCACGGAATGAAATAGTAGGCAAAACATACTTGTAGTCAAAATCGCGGGACTCGACGTGGCGTTTCTTGTAGTCGTCAGTCCGCTTCAGGATGGGACGACTCCACTCTCCGAGCAAGCGCTCTGCAATGCGCTTGATACCGGCCTCTGGGCGCTTGCTACGGGTGTAGAAAAGGACAACCTTGCCGATACCGCTGCTGAGCAGCGAGTCCTTGTTGATGGGGAGTTTTGCAAGGGCAGTAAAAATGTCGCGCTGAATGCTGTATGCGGGCAAACTACCGTCGTTCAAAGGCTCGAGAAAGTACTTGATTGACTGGAGGAAGTTGGTTTCAGGGTCGAGGACTGAGTCTTGGATCGCTGTACGGTTGAGCAGCGCGGTAACCTGGGGCAGGAGCTTCAGCTTGTGAACGGCAGGCTGGCCCTTCTCGCGGGCTTCATTGTCGGCCACGCAGGCCTTCTCCATCGCAACCTTGAGCGTTGCAATTTGCTCGTCGATCTCGTCTTCAAGGTCCTAGACATTTTGTCAGTGCCTTGCTATCATTAAGGAAAAGCCTACGCGGTACACACAATATCATCCTTCTTCCTTCTCCGCTTGCCGGGGTTCTTCACAGCGGCATCCATCGCTCTATCGAGAGCGCGCTGCCTTCGCTCCTCTGGTGTTAGATTCTCCTCAGCATCATGCTCCTTCTGAGCAGCTTCTTTCCTCGCGGCGCGGCGATCTTCACCATCGGTACGCGACTTTCTGGGCCGGCGCTGGCGCTCGTCACCATCGTCCATGTCGGCGTCGTCATCACCCCGGGCCCGCTTCTTCGGCCGCCGTCCTTCTTTTGGCTTCTTTGTAGCCGCCTCGCCATCTGGCCGCTTTCTCTTCGCCGCCTTCAAAGTTTTCGCAACGTTCTCATCGATGTCGACGGGTCTGTCGTCAGTGGCAGGGTCGTAGTCGTCGAACTGGTCTTCGTCGATTTCGGAGAGGAGATCGGAGTCCTTGTCTGAAGCGTCGCCATCGTCGTCGATGCGGCGGCGTGTGGGCTCAGCGGCCGGGGAGTCGGCGTCAGACATGGTGATGTTGTGACAGCCGTGTGCGGAAAGCTGGCGGGTGTGATGACAAGGAGGCCAAAGACGTGTTGTTTGCAAATTCTTTGGGGTGCGGATTTCTAAGCTGCAGAAGGAGGGCTAGAACTATCGCAGCAAGGTTCCCCAAAAATCGGGAATGACGAAGATGGCGCTGGTTGATCGGGGACCAAGGCGTGTTGGTTTGCGTTTGAGGCCAACCTTGTTCGCATCAAGACAATTCGAGCCTCTAGTCGACAAAGCGGGAAGGCGGTTGGTTCGTGCATAACTCCCACTTATTAATTAGCCGTAGATTCCCCGCCACTCACCCGAGTTCTGCCCCATATTTTTCTGCGAAACAGGATAACTGGTGTTTACTTGGGGGCGGTTGCCACCGACGACGCTACCGTGCCGCTGCGCAGACTCCACGGGCCAAGAAAGACTCTGAAGAGCGGCCTCCCTTGCAATCGCGAGCGCTGTTTTGTAACACCTGTTGTGACCACGCCATCGCTATTTTGCTCAAGAAACCGCCGTAACAAGATAACTTCGCGATGAATCGCCGAACCTTCGAGGGTCCTATGGACTGGGAGTACCAGAATGAACCGCCTGTGGACTTGTCAAGTCCATTCGCAAAAATATCCCAGAGACCGATGCGTAAGTTGGTTTTGCCTTCTCCCACCTCCTCGTGCCTGCGCATCGGTGTTGGGGCATCTCAACATAGTGTCTCTTCACTGGTACAGAATCATAATCGCACATCTACCCATGCCGCGCCTTGCGAGTCCTCGGTCGCGCGACCAGCAGCCAACCCCATCGTCGTCTCGCGCGCACGCTTTGTGTTTCCATAATTGCCTCTGCTGACAAGGCGCCGTTTCCTATAGCATCATTCAATTCTCCCTCCAAGCTTGGCTCGGGTGCCACGAATACATTTGGTGCCAGCAACATATCACGAACTTCGCCGTTCAAGCAAACCGAATTTTCACCCCCAGCCCGCTCCTTCTTCAACCCTCACATCAACAAACCTTCGGCTCCCGCATTCAGGAATCCTGCTTTCACGACTCCCCAGAAACGAGTCGATGAGCTTGCATTCTCAGAATACTCAGGTGCCGAGTCGAGCCCAGCATTGACAGATACGTCCGAGATGCCGCCAGAGACCCCCGACCATGACGACGACTTCGGAAAGATGACAATTACCCCGCATACTGCCAGCAAGGCGCTTTTCTCAAAGAACATGATCCGAAGTCGCACTCCCGGCAGGGGTGATATCCCAAGAGTAACTAGGGACAAAGTCAGGAAACGGAAGCGTTTGCAAGGAGACAAGGACGTCGGTAGTGTTCGGTCCCGATTGCCCCATGGCTCAGACGACTCGGATAGCGACTGGGAGGTGGACTCAAAGTCTGGTGCTAGGAAATCTGGAAAGGGCAAGGCAGCCAGCCGTGGATGGCTCAGCAGCTTCCTGGCTGCAGTCAGTGACCATCCGAGTGCGCCAGCAATTCTATCCAAGTGGCTGCAGCTTGGTGTCAATCTCGTCTTCATGTCAGTTGTGCTTTGTGGCATGTTGGCTATCGTCTTCCAGATACGGTCCGACTTGTCCAGCGCAAATGAGAAGGCCAGGGCGGAGCTAGCCCAGCAGATGTCCCTCTGCAGCGAGAACTACATCAGGAACCAATGCGCCCCGAAGGCGAACCGAGTCCCGGCTCTGGACAGGCAGTGCAATGAGTGGGAGGCTTGCATGAATCAGGATCCGGCGGCAATCATGAAGGTTCAAGTCTCGATCCGAAACATGGGTAGCGTCTTGAACGAGTTTACCGATATCGTGACTTTCAAGACTTGGGTAAGTGTCATTATTATCTACCTTGACATGCACTAGCAAGCTAACCAAATACTCAAGGGCTTCATCCTATCTATCGTCATGGTCGCAATTGTTGGCGCCAACATCGGCTTCGGGTTCTTGCGCGAATCGGCACTCCCCCACCCGGCCAGACCAGAGGCGCCGCTGCACTCGCAGGCAGCAAACTTCCCGATGCTTGGAGCACCGCAACACCGACACGACCCGAATCAGGCGTACATATGGGCTCCTATCAGCGAGACCCCTCGGCATATCCGACGTAACCTGCTGGCGGATGATGCTACTGACACCGACAACTCGCCCGAGGTGATGAAGGCTATCATGCCGCCGCAGACGCCATCGGGGCGGAGAAGTCCCAGCAAGGGAGAGAGGGAGAGGGGGCGAAGTCCATCGAAGACGTCGCGGAGTCCCAGTAAGGGGTGGTAAATTGGATAAATTTTCTTTGACTTGGTCTGGGCTCGGCTCTGTGGATATCCCTTGTTGTACAAAACTTTGGTGGAGGAACGGAAAATGGGGTTGGGTTGTGTTGTAGTGTTGTAAATATGTCACCAACCCCTGATGCGCTGAAAACCAGCCACCGGTGGGAAGGTTTTAGATTCGGTTGGCGGATGAGATGGCGTTAGCGTGCATGTGGGTGATACACCTACGGATTATTTACTTTACGTTTTTGTTCTTCAAAACTATGACTATGAGCCTTGTGGCGGCCATGTGTCCCGATGACGGGCGGATATTAGTCTCGCAAGTTTATTCAGTCTATTTCATTAGACGCTTTCTTGGGTTTGGCCTGCCTATGCTATGCGCGCGATGATGGTGGGAAGCGTTGTGATGGGACCCTGACCAGGGCCGAGATGCGGTGAAGATGCTTCTAGGGTCCAGATCTGCCTTACATGCGCGCGTGCCGTGAGGACGACGGGCCGAGGATTCAATTAGGAGGTCGAGTGGTGACAAAAAGAAAGAAGCATGAAATGGGGGTACGAGATGGAGGCACGAAATGGAAGAAACAGCCAATCCAAGATGAATTCACATTCCATGACGGCTGAAAAGTACAGAGCACGATTGGGACAGTATGCATGGTGATCGTATGAGACGGCCGCAGTCGTGGCCATGGCGGTTACCATATCGGCGTTAGCTTGATGACAAAAAGTTTGTTTAGCCAACGTTGAAGTCCGACTGTGTGATGTCGACAGCCGGAGAGAGGATGATGATACGCTGGAATACATCAACATCGATCCAATGGGTTGCGGGTCGGAACGAGGACGGCCCCCCCGGGACACCCGAGACTTCTCCAGCTTTGGCGGATGCATAGGAACCCGATTTGCCCGCGTTCCAGAGCCCGTGAGCCCCAAAGGCGTCCCGCTTTCAGCGTGGCGACTCGCGAGGGAAAAAAGGGGGCAGTGAACAAAACAGGCGATGCTGACTGGCGGATATGCAGCCTGCTCTCTGGAAAGGAGCAAGAGAGGGTTGCAGCTTGTCAAATTTGACATGCAGCCTCATCTTGCACCGTCTACCGGCTTGACCCTCTCACTGGCTGGGTCTTGTCCATGGGAACCGGTTTGCCGGCTTTCCTAATGACCCTCGATCCCGGGCGTTTCGGTGCAATTGGAGCCCGGCGCACCTAGTGTACTGCCGGTAGGCATGTCGCCTGTAGGTAGAGATGCAGTGGATGCTCTGATCGGTTGGTGAGCTTCAGAGAGGAACGGAAATCGGCCCAACGAGGACTTGGTAGAGTTGGGAGTGCCAGCAGTACAACCGTGGTTAGATTGCGTTGGTTCACAGATGCCATCAGTGTTTTCAAACATGGAATTTCAAATGTCGATGAGAGAATGTGGGGTGTCTGCTCATTCAGCAGGTTTTCCTTGTGAAAGAGCAGCAAATGGAACAGGCAGGGGCGAAGCTAGTGGTGCGCTCTCAGAGGCAGATGAGGCCTAGGCCATAAAGTGGCCTGTGCGGCGGCCCGGGGGGGGGGGGGGGTCAACTGCCTCCCCGCATCCCGCAATGGATTGGCTCTGGCTTTCCAACCACGCCGTCGAGCCGCACATGGAAGTCCACTGGACGGGCACCTTCAGGGGCCCCAGACCAGCAGCAAAACTAGGTAGTCACCGAGTGCCATCGAACATTCTACCTGAGTCTCCATCAGACTTCATCCATCAACACGCCATGGTTCGAGTACCGCTGCCCAGTTTGTGCCATCACGCCACGCTGCACCAGGCAGCGGAAAGCAACCCGACTACTGCATGCATGCGCTCCTCAGCTTCCATGGGTGGGCCCGTGAATCTGGACCTCGCATTTCACCATTTCATTTTGGAGTTTGGGGGGGTCGCAGCCATTGAACAGCCAGTTGAAGCAGCTGGAATCGACCCGATATGCTGGCAGCGTAGAAACGCGACACCACCATCCCATTATCGCCGTCCTGCAGACTGTCCAAAGAATCCATCCCATCCAACATCGCAACTTCTGATCCAGCTCTCAGATTCTTGCCGCGTCTGGCCGTGTTTCTGTTCGTCTACACTCCTTTGATCTCTTCGATTGATTATTTAAGGGCCCCACCCCGCAGTTCAGAAAAGTCACAGCTTTCGGTCTGGCCGCCACCATTTCGCTGGTTTCAAAAGGACTGCACGTTAATCGCCAATTCCGTCTCCACTGCCTCTGCGTGTCTATCGCACTTTGGCATTTTTGGAATTCAGCATCCGAACCTCGCACCTGGCTCGGGTGTCTTCCCACTTGAGCCCGACAGCGATTCCGAGTGCGCGATCGACTCCTTTACTTCTGTGTCGCCAACGCCGGGCGATTTGATCTAACGTATTTCCAAGCATGTTAGCGCAGACTGACCGAATCCTTCCTCGAGTCGATCGCGTAGGTTGAGTAAGCCTAACGTGAGCGCCAAACTGCGAGCTATGGACCCAATGGAGGAGGACACGCTGAGCGGGGGTCGTAGCCATCCTCTGCCGCCACCTCCGCTGTCCACCTCAGGAGCCGGCAGCAGGCACCATGTGTCCACTCCAGGCCCGTCATCTTCCTCGGCAGCCTCAGTACCGGGCAACTCGGTGGCCGGCGCACAGGGCGTTTCCAAAAGACGTCGGGGCCTGGGCATCGTGACACCGAACGCGTGCACCGAGTGCCGTAAGAAACGCGCAAAGGTGTGTGTGCGCGCTGGGCTTGTTCGTTTCATAGCAAAGGCTAACTGCTTCCGTCTCTTGCTGCGCAGTGCGACGGACAAAAGCCCTGCAGCAGGTGCAAAGCGCAAAAAGATATCGAGTGCGTCTACGAAGTTCCTGTCCGTCAGAGTAAAGAAACCCTGCGACACGAAATCGATCAGCTCCGCCGCCAACAGCGCAATAATGAACAAGTCCTCGCCGCCATTGTCCGCCCGGAACTCTGGGAGGATGTTTTGTCGCGCCTTCGAAGCGGCCAGAGTGTTGAGACTATATCGGAATGGCTCGCGGGAGCGGGCGGTGCCGGCCCTGCAATCGGGCTCCCTGTCGGGCCTGGGCCAGGGGGAAATACCGCTGCCCTAGCCAACTTCACAAGCGGCGCGCCCGGTACCTACGGCGGAACTATGGCCCAAGCATTGAGTGCCGTCAGCCCGGTTTCAAGCCAACATCCGCACAGTATGCGACTAGAGACCGACCAGCAAAGTCCTTGGGGCGGCCCCTTCTCTTCCCAAAGTCAGACCACCGCCCGGAGCGATTCGCACCCAGACATTATGAACTGGAGCTCAGAAACGATAAGGGGTCCTCAGCAGTCTCGGGTGGGCTCTTGGGTTGAGAGTCAGGGAAGCTCCTCGGACGGCCAGAGATTTCGCGGTCTCGACCAGGTATTGACTCCTGAGATTTCTGAAATGAGAGTCTCGCCGGCGACATGGACGACAATCACCTCCGACGGGGGACTGGTTCGACATCTTTTAGCGCTTTATTTCTGCTGGGAGTATCCTACTTTTGCTTCCTTGAGCAAAGAGCACTTTCTTAAGGACTTCTTCGAGGGCCGTACCCGGTTCTGCTCATCCATTCTCGTGAACGCCTTGCTAGCGTTGGGCTGCCGCTTCTCAAGTCAACCGGCCACGCGTGCCAACCCGAATGATCCATATACTTCCGGAGACCACTTCTTCAAGGAGTGCCAGCGGTTGTTCTACCAGGAGGAAGACCACCACACACTGACCACCATTCAGGCCCTGGGTATAATGTCCATCAGGGAAGCGAGTTGTGGTCGGGACTCGGAGAGTTGGTATTACGCTGGACAAAGCATCCGGTTGGCTATTGAGATGGGACTGCATCAGCTTCAAGACGACGGGAGGGACGACGACGAGAGCGCGGTGCAAGCCGCCACCTTTTGGGGCGCATTTGCTTTGGACCAGTAAACACTCCTTTATCACATGTGTTTGTCTCGGTGCTAACATGAGCAGTGCATGGTCCTTGGCAACCGGCTCGCTTCCCCAGTGCTCCTGCTTCCCTCGTCTCCCACCGAAACCTGCCATCATTGATGATATCGAGGCGTCGTTCTGGATTCCCTACACGGATGACGGTAAGGGAACTTCACGCCTTGCATCGGCCCTGGAGGGAAGGCTAAGCCAAATACCAGGGGCACGCCTCCAACCGTCCTGCGAACAGCCCTCGAATGTCCGGTCCGTATACAAGTGCTTTTGCGAGCTCAGTGAGCTCGTGCACCAGTCACTCTATATTCTCCATTCTCCGGGCAGGCCTCTTACAAGCAGAGACCTTCTCAATATCTATACGCAGTATTTAAATTGGTATGACAGGATTCCCGAAGTGCTGCGTTTAGGTCACAACTTTACCCCAGCCGTCTTATTCGCACAGTAAGTTGCGTGATCCATTCATGTGTTTTCCGTGTGGCGAGTCCTCTAACGCTTTGCAGCATGTATTACCATTTTGCCATCCTTCTCCTCTTCCGGCCCCTTATCAAGCTTCGAATCATTGGGTCAAGCATTTCACCACGTGATGTGTGCTCGCAGGCGGCCGATGCTATATCCGGCCTCCTGCGTTCGTACTCGCAGCTCTACACCTTGAGGCGCACGCCTTCTTTTGTACCGTACTTTGTGCTCACCTCGTCAATTATGCACCTTGCCATTGGAGCAACAGTCTCCGGCCCTCCGCATTCTGCTAGGGGAAGCGAATCGGCACAGGGTGGGCAGTCACCGCAACCTCGGGGTCTGAAGATTGACCCTCGCGTTACCGAAGCCATCAGCCGCGGCATCGCGGACTTAACAGAAATGGCACCCTGTCATTTCTTCGCCGAACAAGCCCTCAACATCCTCCGCTTCCTCGCCAAAAAGTGGAATATCGAGGTTGACATAAATCAGCCAGCCGAGGACGGGCAACTACAGGAAGAGCGTGGGGGGCCCGAGAGAGCTGATTTCAATCAGTCTACGCGGCCAGTGACTAGCAGCCTCAACTTCTTTTCACCAAATGTTACCGATGCTGACTTCAACTGCTCCTGGGGCGAAAGCACCAAGGCAGGACTTGGCGCCGACTCACAGACGGGACCAAGACCTGGGAACCTTGCACAAATGGCCAACGCATTGGAAAATCCCTTGTTTTGGCCCTTCCCAATGCAAGGCCGTCCCATGTTGCCAACTGGCCCAGAGCTGGAGAAAGCAGGCTTCGAGCTGATCTAGCAATAATTGACAAATTGGATCAAGTTAGAGAAGGTAACCACGGACGCGACCGTGTCTCCTTTTTACTATCTTCACGACGGGCCCCTTCGAAGTCGCAAGGGGTTAGACGGGAGGACATACGGAATAAGATTTGGCGCGGAATGTGGCTGAAATTATACGAGGTGTAATCATTATTGGTGGACACGGCACCTAATACCTAATGGGAAAGGGTGCCGGCAGCAACTTTCACTAAAGGCGACATATCGGCCGGAGTTTGGGGGAGAATGTGGTCCTCCCGTGCGACGTTTCTAGACGGCTGCATTAGGGCTTTTTACCGTCTAAGGGCCTGCTGTTGTCGTTTTGTTCGATACCCCCTTGCCTTGTTAGAGCATAGCTAGGAAACAAAAAGTGCCTTGTCCCTTGTCCGGGTTTTCCCACGCGACCCCCAAGCCATCTGTTGTTCAGAGTCTCCATGTGTAGCGTGTTGCTTCACAACTCGGCCCAAGGATCAGAGGTCGGTGCCTTTCATCTGCTACGCGGGCTCGAATAATGATATCGTGGATGATGCCAGTCAACCTTCCCATTAGACCCCCCCAGACAAACGCGGCGACTCCGTGTCAGATGGATTTCCTCGATGCAGGCTTCCCACATGGGCGAGTCTAGGCCCGAAGCAGCGCGCCGTTACAGGGGTTGGAGAATACTCCAGGGCAAGCTGGCCCTGGCCCAGGCAAGTCAGCGAGGCTGATGCCCCTCAGGTCAATCACAGTCGGGTGTTGAAACAAGAAGACGCAGAGGAACACAGCCTCCGCGCGGCTTCTGGCGCGAAGCAGGGACCGATGCAGCGACTTCGCAGCCATGCAGCCGTGCAGTGCTGCAGCGCTGCTGTCAAAATTGGTTGGGCTCGTCCCAATTCAGACTGGCGGCGCCTCGAAGAGGCCTGGGAGAGGAAGAAGCAACTCCCCTCAGCAGGCAGGCTCGAGGTGGGCTCGAGGTGCGGCGGTTCGTGAGGGCAGACCCGCGTTGACGGGCGGCGACAGGCAGTGATTGGACGCCACCATGCAGTCCGAGTGTTTCGAAACACCTGGACCAGCAGTGCGATGTTGTGGTGATGCCCCTGGATTTGTTTCAGGTGTGACGGCCCCCCCCTCGGGCGCCCCAATGAGAAGCCCGGCCTGGGGATGTCCTCCCGTAAGTCTGCCCTACGATTGCCGCACCCTGCTTGTCTTCGTGCGGCCCAATGCCTCGACTGCTTTGGCGTGGTGTCTGTTGTGCAGTAGGAGGAGTTCGTGTGTCGGGTGTCTGGCATGGAGCATGGAGCCCTTGTCAATTGACGTGTTGCTGAAGATCAATGCTCCCGACACCACCTTTCGCACCTTTCACTGAGCATCCCTCGCTGCCCTCGCTCTCTCTCCGCGCCGTCTTTTCGTCAACTCTCCCGGTTTCTTGGTCCCCCAGGGCCATCCCCCAGGCCCCCCTCGACCGCCCCCCCCCCAGCCTCTGTCCCCTGTCGTTCTAGGCCTCGTGCAACCTATATCCTCGACTCGCTCCCGCATTGAGGAGGCCAGGCGCGCATTAACCTGACCACCCTCTCTCTGCTCCCGCGGATATCCAATTGGCGGCTGCTACTAATGATAATGGGATTGGTGTTTGGATGACAACTCAAGCTTTCTTTCTGACCTGATCCGCTTGCGTCGCCATTGCCGCTAGAAGCACGAGAAGGACATTGGAGGACGACGCGGACGAACAGGAAGGACAGGACGAAAAACAGGTCTTGACCGTCGGCCGCCGACCGCCGCCCGCCGCCTCATGGATCCCTTCTCCCGCAACCCACCGGCCGACACATTGGCCGCGGCTCGTCTCCATGTCCAGGCCCTCACCGAGTGCGGACTTCCGAGAGAGGCGCTTCTGCGCGCTCTGCTAGAAAACTATGGGCCACCTAGCGAAGGTAGGCGGTCGTCACAGGTGTCTCTCGCGTCGGGCCACCCAATTGACTCGGATGAACCAGGAGAAACCACGCCGACGATGGAAACGGCCTTCGGCCAGCCGAGCCACCACCACCATCACCAGCAGCAACAACAACAACAACAACAACAACAGCAGCAGCAGCAGCAGCAGCAGCAGCAGCAGCAGCAACAGCATCATCATCAGTCAGTGCAAGGAAAGATGAACCAGGCCGCCTACAATGCCCGGCTATCCGTGTCGACAACGAGCTCGCGGTCATCTGGGAGGGCCAGCGTTATGTCTACAGCGACTTCGATGAGCTCCGTCTCGTCTCAGCACGACGGGATGGCGCCGTTCCCGCCGCCTCCGCCGCCCACGACGGCTGTCAAGAGTAGCAACCGGGGCACGTCCAAGCCGCAGGGTGCTTACTGGTGCACGTTTTGTGACGTTGCATTCCAGCGCAAGTTTGACTGGAAGAGACACGAGGACGAGTTTCACGAACGCTACAAGCGGTATCCTTGCCCGAGCTGCAACCGCATCTTCTGGGGCGCCAACACGTTCAACCAGCACCACAAGAACGCCCACGGGTGTACCACGTGTCCGCACGCCGACCGCGTCGTGCAGTATACCCAGCGTAAGCAAGCTTGGGCCTGCGGGTTTTGCGGAGGCTTTCTGGCGAGCCGAGACCGCTATTTCGACCATGTCGCCCGCCACTACGAGGACGGCTGCACCAAGGCGCACTGGAACCATTCCCTGGTTATCTACGGGCTACTGCACCAACCCATCATCACCCATGCCTGGAAGGAGCTCTTTCCGTCGCTATACGGCCACCTACCCCGAGACCAGCAGCCGGTGCTAGAATGGGATGTGAAGGCGACGGGGCACGCCCAGGGCTTCCTTGAAGGAGAGAGCCCGGGGAAGCTGCAGGACCTGCTCGAGTTTTTCAACGATGCCCGCGACGACCCACGATTCCTGGCGCGCCTAGCCCACGACCAGGCCATCATCCGCTTCAGGCACGAGCTACCCGACTCGACTGCCCCAGCCACTCCGGCCCCTAGGCCGATTTCGGAACCACCCAAGCCCACCATGCCAAAACAGCTACCGGCGGTGAGCTCATCCAAACACCTGTCGGCGCCCCAGCCCCCCGTCGACATGTCCCAACAATACGACAACCGGTCATTTCTGAAAAAGCAGCGGAGTTTAGCCCCGGCCCCGTCCGCCTTTCCCAGCTCCCACTTGCTGCGCTCGCAGTCGCAGCACCTCGAGCAACACTCGCAGCACCTGCAGCACCAACCGCAAAGCAATAACCCATTTCTATCCTCGTTCCCGCAAACAATTATCGAAGCGCCAGAAACCGACCACCACCCCTTCTTCTCATTGCCAAGTACAGCCCACACAGGCAGCAGTCACATCCACCAAACCCACCATCACCTGTCTCACTCTCAATCTTCACATCACCATCACCATCATCATCAACAACAACAACAACACCATTCTCTAACCGTCCCGACAACAATATCGGAAAGCCTCTTTGATGACTGGTCGTCCCTGACGACGACCGTCGTTGACGAAGCAGCGTATAACGGATGGGACGGCGACACCAACATGGACCTGGCGAGTCCCGGTCACGGGTGAATTTAATTTACCTTGTGTGCATTGCATTTCTTCCTAGTGGCGGGAGCGATATTGCTTAGGCAGTAGCGTGCCCGGTTCCTGGAAACTAGGGGGCACGAGTGCGGGGCGGATGCCATTTACGAGTGGCATTCGGGGAGATGCGGGCGCGGGGGGGTTTTTTTCTGGTAGCGAGGACCCAACCCCCTCTCTCTTTTTTTTTTTGTTTGCCCCGCAGCTTCTGCGAGGGCTGGCGTTTTTGGGGCGGTTGAACTGAGCGGTCTGCATTTTGGGATGAGTTGGCTTTTTGTCGTTCCTTTGAAGGCGAATAATGGGATCATGAGCGCTGCGGGAGGGGGTTGAGGTTCATTCTGCGGATTGCACGTGACACGGAATGGCACTGGTTATGATGATTAATGGCTTTCACAGTTGGCCATGGTAATGTATTGTATATAGGTAGATGGAGTTGGGCCGGTGAACGGGATGGTCTCGCGGGTCGCTCGCGTTCCGTCATGTCCAGTTAAAAGTCGGGAGGAATGGGGACCTTGTTTTTAATCAGCCTTATGAGGCTACAATCCACTCCTTTGGTGGAGGAGACGGTGCAAAATGGAGGGAATGAAGTCATGGCAGACGCGGCAGATTCTCCTGTTGTCTATCAGGGGAACATGGAAGGCTGCGTGGAAAAATGCAATTTTTGAAACTATTATTACACTTCTCGTATGGATTGCACATAGTGCTGTACCTAGCGTGTAAAGTGTTTCGTGGTGAGCCTAAAAAAGAAAGGAAACACGACTATCTTCAAGATGGTGTTTCCCTTCCAGCCGGTGTGAGTAGTGCGCTCCGCAGACGCGGCAAGCGGCATGCGATAGAGGACAGGAGTTCGTCCCCCCCTTCGTGGTGCATAAGAGGCGAGGGCGCGCCCTGGATGGTGAATGGCTGGGTAAGCGCTGCCACACGCCGCACACCCGCCGTCAGGCTTGTTTGCCTCGTTTCTCAGGGGTCCAATCGTCCGGTCATAGTGTGTCAGTCGATCATGGCGTACGACCGTGGAACCTGAAACGGATATCTCAGGTTGGGTGGTAGTACATACCGTTGGCGCAGATACAACTGAGGTTTGCGCACAGCCTTGTCACCTACACTGGCACCGTGGCATATCTGCAGTCTGTAGTTTACCTACCGGGAGATGCTGACAGAAGCAGACGGACGTGCATGGCTGCCTATCATGTGCCGTGTAAACAACCTGGGGAGAGACTGAAATAGAAACTGAAATAGAACGTCACCTTTCCCAGACTACGCAATTGGATTAGCCTGTGAGATGGGCTGTTCTGTTGGTTCACCTGAGACTTGGACATGTTGAGAGTACGGGGTCTGTTACAGGTGAAGTCTAGGGGCGAGGGAACTAAGTCCCTATTTGCGGTGGCTTGGAGATGAGTGTTGAGGGCGAGTTTATGGTGTTAAAGTTTTTCTATATAGTTCCTATTACTTGCTGTGATGAGGAACGTTATTTTGGATACCTCTAATCCAGCGCTCAGCGAGACATTCATCCATCTGAGTCCTTCCGCCATTCTCAGCCTTGACTGTTACTGTAATTTTTGCCTCCTTGCCTCGTTACCAAGTAGGTATTTTCGCAAACACCTGGCGAAGAAACAAGATACTCCGAAGATCCACAACTTGAATCTCAGGTGCCTGTCATTCAAAATTCGATATATATATATATATATATATATCTACCCTATGGGTGGAAGCAAGAAGGCCCAGTCCCATGCCACGAGCAGCCAGCATACGGGCCCCAACATCACTGAGCAGCCACAAGACACAACATACTACGACGATCAAAGCTATTCTACCTTTAATCGCTGGATGGGCGAGACTGCGCTCGAAGAGCCATGGAATCACGTCAATCCCCGTGGTTCTCATTCTCAGCAACCGGACAAGTCCAAGGACAAGGGAAAGGGGGTAAAGGAGCCAAAGAGCAAGTCGAAGGGGAAGAAATGAATGGGAGAAGCGGGCGACATGGGTTGTACGAGTTTGACTGAATAGGCGGTCACAACCAGTTCTTAGTGGTGTTTTGGTTGCATTTTAGCTGCAGTTACTGGAGCGCTTCTTTTACGTCTCTTGTACAGTACTAGTCTTACCTCTCATTCACAAGTCATTGCATACTATCGCAGGGCAGGCGCCATGCAGTCAAACGGGTGAGTTGGAGATCTAGGTGAGTTGTGCCGAAGCATTATGTATTTTACGTAGTCGTGAGAACATTAAAACCGAACATCTCAGAAACCCAGCCTGAACATCAGAAACTAAGCAGAAGCAGCAGCCGGGAAGTCGTTGGGCCAGCACTTCTCCTTGGGCCACAGCTTCTGGTCATGTGTCTGAGCATGAACCTCCAGCTGGACCTTGTTGGTGTTGGCAATCTCCTTGCGGCAATATTGGCACTGTCCATGTCAGTTCTCCTGATCTTGATGTATGTAGTGCACCCCGGAAAGAGTAAAACCCACGAGCGATGTGGGGGTGGCCTCCTTGACAGGCTTTCCGTTGGCCTTCACCTTGGCCCGGGTGCCATCGGCGTCTCCCTTCTTGTGCTCACGCTGGATGCGGGCTTTCTTGGAGATAGGCATGGCGAATTGAAAACGTGTTGTATCTTGGTTGTTGTGTTCTGAGAGCAGCGGGGGTGGATGGACAATTGGCTAGCGGCTGGTGCAAATGTACTGTAGTATGAAAATCGAGAAAATGGTTACCAGCACCGATTTTCTGCTTGTCTCAGAAATCCCAATTTTGAAAATTTCATTTTCCCCCAAAACACGCCACGTGATGTGCGCGACTGTGATACTGACTCGTACATCCTGTACCGCCCGCTAGCAGCACGATGTTTGGGCTGCGATTTGTAGCTAAGGAGCCCCGGAGTTGCGGAGGTGCAGGTGGATTGCAACGCTCGACCCTAACCCTGAATGGCTCTGTGGGGATACTGGCACGCCCCTGTCCGGACCTGACTTACACCTACCTACCATTCCTTTGCTGCTTGGAAACCATCTGCGTTCGGTTTCCTGAGGCTGGTGACATTAAAAAGCCTGCCGTCGCTCAGGCTCCTTCACCAGGCTCACCTGGCCACCTAGGCTAGCACGGGAGATCGCAAATTGCAAGCGCGGGCGCGTGCGCAGGGCAGACTGGAGCGGCTGAGGCACCCAGTCATGCTGACCATCCCCGAAGCCTCTGTCCTCCATCGCCCGGTCGTGTCCACTTCGCAAAGAAGAAAAAAAGCGGGGGGGCCCTCACAGCCTCGTCGCCCTGTCGCAGGCTCGCAGCCGGTTTCTCACCTAAACTCAGAGGTCCCCAGCCAGGGCCAGGCCAGGCATCACCGGCTGTGGCTTCGGTGAGGGGAGGAGAAAATGGCCTTGTCCATCTCCATCCAAGTTGGTCCTCACACTCCGAACGGCTTGGCTTCAGCGGGCGCTCAGAGACCTGAAACAGCTTCATAGTATCTCTAGCATCTCATCGGATATGGAAAATCAGCAGAACAAACTGATCGCTCTAGACCTTACCATGCACCGGGAACCGAGGCGAGGAGCAGGAACACCCTGGGTGCTGGGGTGGGGGGGGGGGGGGGGCGCGGGGGCAGTGTGCTGTCAGGTAGCGCCATTGGCCGCCACGCTGAAATTCCCTCGACCTAAACTGAGTGCAGACAAATGCAGACGAATGCTGGCAGGCGGTTCGCCCTCGGAGCTGCAGGCAGCCTTCGCCCTAGCGGCACATCCCTAACCCGTTCCCAGAGCCTCGCGACTAGAAGCATCTCGCCTTGTCGCCTGTCTGTCGCATGAGGGGTAACTGCCTGGGAATCCGGAAGACAGAAAAGAGTCCCGGCTCCCGATTTCCTGGTTTTCCTTCTGGCCCTCTCTTTTTCTTGGGTGGGATACAGCATACATTTGCCGTGAACCGACCTGGTGCTTTGGACTTGGCGCGCGCATCCGAAGATGGTGAGTGAAGCGGGCAGCGACTATGAGAATGAGCTGGTCGACCACCTCCAGGACATGGTCCTTCCTGGAGGTGCGCGGGACGGTGAAGACGTCCATGCCGCCGAGTCGACTGACCTCAGGATTCCCGAAATTGAGGACAAGTTCCGTCCGTCCCAGGAATTCTTCGACTCCTGGCCAAAGCCTAGCCCAAGCTTGTAAGACCGACTCTGTGCCACCACCTTCCCAACATGTCTTGGCATGCAAACTATGGCGCTGACCCTCA
Organism: Lasiosphaeris hirsuta; assembly: GCA_030549175.1. NCBI lineage: Eukaryota > Fungi > Ascomycota > Sordariomycetes > Sordariales > Lasiosphaeriaceae > Lasiosphaeris > Lasiosphaeris hirsuta. The sequence continues at coordinate 2,140,273 of JAUKUA010000001.1, forward strand.
TTATCAGCATTGTAAAACAGGCTCAGAGGGCAAGAATTCAGCTTTTCTGTCGGGTGTGTATGCGCCATCATCCTGTTGATACCTCGAGCTACGTCTTGTGCGGTGGCTGCGGTCCTGCCCACATGCCCGCTCACCGTGAGTGCCTGGCCAACTTCCAGGGACATCGCCCAAACGCCCAGAATGGCGGCATCATGATGGTTGAGCCGTGCCAAGAGGTTGATTTCGATGACTTTATGTACACCACTTGCCTGCTCGATTCCCGATTTCTAGACCAGGACAAGGAGTCCCTCCACATTGATGATCTCTGGTCGACCTGGTTCAGCGTCCCCCATGACCAAGAAGGCCCTTTTCCACAGCTTCAAATCTTTCCGCGCCTCCAGAATCTGATCGCCTCCGAAAGTCGCGACAAGCCTTCCCGCCAGTACCCATCTCTCATCTCCTTTGTCGGCGACACGGGATCTGGAAAATCAACTCTCATCCGAGCCATCATTCGAATGCTCGCCCCTAAGGGCCAAAAGAGCTACCGCGCCCCAGTTCCCGGAACGGCAACCGACGGCTTTGATTCCACTAGTAGTGATGTTCACCTATTCGCCGACCCTGGAACCCTTTTCCAAGAGGCTCCCCTTATGTTTGTCGGTAGGTCAGCTCTAGTCGACGCATTCGGCATCAATGCTAATTTCAAGTAATCAGACTGTGAAGGATTTTCAGGCACTGATACCCCAGTTGCTCGCCGGATTTTGTCCAAGGCCAGTCGCTCCGAGTCCTCACAACCCCTGAAGGATGGGACTTTACGCACAGCAACATCATCCAGGTCTGCTAAAGACTTGCTCGCAGAGCATGCAAACACGGCAACTCACCGTGTTGACTTGCAGTGGGGCCAAATCAATGCCCCAATATCCTCGACTGCCCCCAGCCTAAAGACGGCCGTTGGGCATGTCGATGCTGACTCCCGGAAGGTTATCGTGAAGAACCTCTATCCAAGATTACTTTATGCTTTTTCAGATGTTGTCTGCTTTGGTAAGGAACATTTGCATACTCTTTCCCATGTTGGCTACACCGACTCTAACCCAATTTTAGTCACAAATAACAGTCGCGCGGCTCAAACAATCCTGGAAGAAATGTTCAACTGGGCAAAGGATGGCCATGAGAAGACCCTAAACCAGCGTGTTCGCCCTGGACTTGTCATCGTCCTCAACAAGATGCCTCAAGACTCTCAAGAAACCATGTCCAGCGTGGAAAGGACGACGAGGAGTCTCCTTGACAGCTTTCAAAAGTCGGCGAGGTTCGGTGAACTGAAGAAAAGATGGGAATCCAGAGGACGGGAGATCCATTCGGCAAGAGATTTGATACTCTGCTACTACCACAGCTTTCGCGTCATTTCGATCCCTCAGCATACAGCCGCCTCGCCGACAACGGCCAAGAAAATCTCACAACAGATCAAGATTCTGTACGGAGAGATTCGCGCCATGTCTCAACGCATTCGAGAGAGGCGAAAATCCTTGGGCATGGACTATGACGTAGCCAGTCTCAGCTCCTACCTTCTTCAGTCTGTAACAGCACTGGGGAATGATTATAACAACGCTCTTGACTTCCACCGTTTGGCCGACGGCGACTCTGCGCTCCCACGCCGATTCAGCGAGCACCTATTACAACTCATGTCAAACATGGTGACACTTGGAGGACTTGACACAACCGAGGAAATTGGAGGCGAGAGTGAACTTGTAAAGGACATAATACCATATATTGCGGCGTGTATCGTTTCACAGCTTATCCCTCCGAAAGACAGAAGTTGGCATCACCTTTTTCTCCTCGTTATCTGACTGCGTTGGCTAATAATCTGTGTAGGCGCAAGGGAGCAGATGCGAAAACAGACAGACTTTTTAGTTGACGAAGCTCGGCGTGGACTTCAGTATTTTCGCGATCGCTACTGGCGGTGCGAAGCCAAAGACTCCTCAGGCCACCGGCGATGCAAGAACTACTCAGAGGGCCATGAGAAGGGTCATCAGTTTGATCCTTCCCCCTACCCACAACCTAGAACCTCGGACGTCTCAAACATCTCCGAAGACAACCTTGAGGTGGGCGTCTACCGCAGTTCCTACGACCCCGAGACCTATACGGAACAACTGTGGCAACACATAGCCGGGGTAGATCAGGAGCAAGCAATGGAGAAGCTTGCCGAGGCTGCCACGGCGAGTGGCGTCATAAAGATCACAGGACAGCGGACGTGTCTGTCGTGTTTATCCTCGACACCTACGAATGTTCTTCCTTGCGCCGCCGTTCAGCACGGAATCTGCGAGGACTGTATCCGGAGATACAGTGGCTCAAAGAGACATCATTCGATAATTGAAATCAACCGGTGTCCCCTGGGCTGTCGACTTCTAACTCGACCATGGCAAATACGCGTCAAGCCAAGGACAGCGGGTGCTCGCGTTCTAGTCCTCGACGGGTTCGTCAATCATACCTCTGGGTTCTGGGGGATTGTTATGCTGACTCTTTTTTCTTTTCTTTTATAGCGGCGGTATTCGTGGCATTGTGGAGCTTTTTATTTTAAACGAGATCGAGAAAGAAATCGGCCTACAGATCAGAATACAAGAGTTGTTCGACCTTGTGATAGGAACCAGCACTGGTAAGCACAACTTCCCTAGCAGGTTGCTGTGTACACTGGGGCCTTTATGCAGCTGGCTGACCGCATTGAAGGAGGAATCGTTGCTTTGGGTGTGTTCGAGAAGCGATGGGCGCTAAGTAATGCCGATCAAAAGTTCCAATCGCTTGCTTGCAGAGCGTTCTCGCTCAGGAAAGCATTGAAGGTGCCTCTACTTTCAAAGTTTGCTGAGCCATTTCTCGAGCATAAGTAAGACAACTATTGGGTAAAGCATTTCGTTCCTAGCTGACATTTTTAAAGATACACGAGTAGCGGAATTAACGGCACATTGAGATCGGCCTTCGGGGGAGGCTACTTGTTCGGTCAGGCGAACGAGCTTGGGCAGGGTGGTGATCACGTCAAGGTCGGCGTTGTGTCGTGTCAGGAAGGCCGTCGACAACCATGTCTCATCGCGGTACGCAACTGCTCACTAAACCATCAATGCTGTTATTGGAGCTTCGTGTCAAATGGCTGACTGTAGTACTAGAATTACTCCCGAAATCCGATCCAACGAGGGAAGGATGGGAAGGACGGCTGTAAGTTCGCCCTTTGGCAATTTCATGGTTTACTCATTCAATCCTTACTGGTTAATAGATGATTGGCTACAACGAGAAGATCAACAGTCCAAGGACTTTCATACCTGGGAAGCGTAAGGATCCTAGAATACATCTCAGGGTGTCGTTTTCAAGTACTGATGCCTTTACAGAGCCCGAGCAACGTCAGCTGCACAAACAGTACGCCCCAACAGGATTCCCGATCCATGCCTCGTAGGGAGTTGTGCTAATGGGTGGAGCAGCTATTCAAGCCCTACTACCACCATGAAACCGCCAGAACCTACGTCGACGGCGCCACAGTCCGAAACAACCCCGTACGACTAGCCTACGAGGAACAAAAACGAATCTGGCCGTCTACATCATCCATGCCACCAGACATCATCGTGTCGGTCGGAACTGGCATCCATGTCGATCGAGAGGGGGAGGTACGCAACTCACGAAGCGAGCGCCTTGACAGCTTCAAGGGCATGCTCCCGAGCGGCCTACGAAAGAAAGTCGAGACAGGTCTTGACATGGTAGAGGCTACTCTCGACTGCCACCGCGAGTGGGTCGACTTCAAAGAAGCGACGCATGGGCGGCTGCGCGAGAATTGTCACCGGTTGGATGTCGGGCTTATCACTAAGCCGCCGTCTCTCGATGCCGTCGACAAGATGCAGGATCTGTTCTGGGACTGCAGGAACTACCTGTCGGGTCCGTCGCCGCCGTACATGGATAGCAAGTACCAAACGCTGGCAGAACATATTCGGGCTGTGGCGAGGCGGTTGCTAGCCTCGGTATTTTATCTGGAACATTTGCTACCCGACAATATGAAAGGGGACCAGTATCTGAGCACCATTCATTGCCGGCTGGCACCGAGGTCAGAGGGGGCTATTTCGTTGTTGGCGTTGAAGGTATGGCACAACCTTATTTGGGATGTCAGCAGCAATGTTTAGATCCCATGCTAATCTGCTTCTTAACTACTAGCCCGAATTTCGGCTTCGAGAGATTGATAGGAGCGATGGCGCAAAGATTAGCTCGATCGAGTTTGTTGACGAGGTGAATAACTTTAACGAGAGGACACTGTCGGCACCAGTCCATATCAAGGTGTCGGGCGGGGAGTTGAAGAGGATTATTGAGGTGCAGTATAGAAGGCGGAAGGGCCCCTGGGAACCGATAGGGGGTTTTTAGATGTTTTTATGCTTTACTCGGAACGAGTAATTACAGCAAAGAAAAGGATCATGGAATGAGTATGTTATTAATAAAAGATTTTGAAGCATACTATCCCAGCTCATCATAATACATGTTGATGCTGAGGTTTACCACATTGAACTCTTCCACTCCTCATTATACATACACCTTGGAAGCTTGCATTGCTCACATTACGTACAAACCGGGGTTATATGAGTGGCACAGGTTTACCGGGCTGGAGGGCAGTCAAGGTAGCCAAGAAAGGGGGCCCGGTGGGTGTTCCATGGATACAAAGACCCTTGCAGTGGAGCGGTATGGCACGGTTGGCGCGCCGAGGCTGCATTCTGCCCCATTAGATCGGCGTCCTGCTCCAGCATAGCGAATGCTACCCTGCTACTGCAATACACGCAGCGGGAAAACCGCCCGCGGCAACCTGGGACCAATATTGCACAGCGAGGTCTGGTTCGCTCCCTTACTACTATTCGAACCCTCTGATTACATGGTAGACCCCAGCTCGCCGCTTGGGAGCTAGTACGTGGACCTAGACAATGGGCACCGTTCGGGCTTACGTTGTGGGTGCTGCCAGATCTTGATTTAGCCCCCATGCTGTAATATGCTTGGGGGAGGGGATGAGCCCTGGTAGGTAATGATGCCGAGTCGGATGAGGTACCTAGGTACCCAAGATATCTTGGTGCAAATAAGGCGTGCCCCATCCCGTGGTGGGTTGCGGCTGTTTATCTAGTTGCGCATCTGCTGAGAGCAAACAGGTCCCGGTCATCACCTTCCATTTGCATCCATCTCCAATTGAAAGGCGAGGATGGCGCTCACCTTCGTCTCCAGGCTTGTGGTCCTCGCATTGGCGGCCGCTGCCGTTGCGGCGGACGAGCCCAAATCAAGACCGGGTCGGAGAACTACACGGGCGGACAGGGCGGCTCAGGGACCCGCGGTCCGGTTCGTGCCGCTATCAACCGTGTCATGCCCGCTCATCAAGTTTTGCAGGAGGATAGCGCGCTGGCGGAGCCGTTGAGGGGCGTGTGGGTAGATGAGTATGAGCCGGGGCTGGAGCGGGTGAGGACCGAGGAGGAGTGGCGGCAGTTTGTGACGAATACGGACGCTGAGCATATTCCATCCCATGGGTACAGCTGCCATGTTGCCTAGGCGGATGGGGGTTGTTGTGGATTCAAAGCTGGTGGTGTACGGGACCGAAGACTTGAGGATGGTAGACGCCAGCGTGATTCCGGTTCAGGTTTCGGCGCATATTTAGACGGCCGTGTATGGGATTTCCGAGAGGGCGGCCGTGATCATTGTTGCAGCATATGTTTGAAGCTAGGTAGGCATCGAATGGAGGAAATCATAGCTTCGAGAAAGCTGGGTCAAATTGAAAACCGGCATCAACCCATCCCGCAGTCTTGTCAACTTTGCCAAGAACAAGCCAGCAAGGAACCTGGCGCATGCTCTGTTGCAGCTCTCCACCACGGCCAGGCCGCCAGAGGCTCTGTGGGTAGATGCTCCGGTCGGAACCGCACAGATCATGCCGGCATGGCAAGACTGCATTCCTGCAGAGCATTAGTAGCAGTGTAATGAATTGACATTTTACGGTGTGATGGAGACCGATGATATTTCCTTCTCCCACAAACCACATCTACAAAAACCCCCAAAAAAATGTCAAAGCTGATGTACAAAGAGCCTCTTCAACCTCTCGAGACAACAAGCGGGAAAACTGCAGAGAACGTCTTTCTCTTACTGCCATCCGAGGCGGAGACGTGTGCTGGGTGGACCGAAGCAGCCGGGAATAAGATCTGTTCCTCTGGTCAAAGGACTAGACGGAGTCCAGAGCCGCTAGTGCCTTCGCAACCTCCTTCCTTGCCGACCAGTTGACAATCTCGGCATCGAGATCACCCATCAGGAACCGTACTGTCGCTGCGAATTAGCTACCCTGGGATTTCCTAGTCGATCAGCGGCACGTACCGAGGCTTGGGAAATTGATCATGACCCAGATGAAGCAGTACATGGCGTACTCTTCCAGGATGCTGACATTTTTCTTGCCGTCCAAGGCTCGACCCCGCTCAGCAATCGCTGATACGCGAGGCAGCCTTATGTCGTAGAATAATTTGATCGTCCGCTCCACCGCTTCCTTCTCCTCCTCGGCCCATAGCGCCGGTGGAGATGCGGTGGCATCCTCCTGTCTGGCGCTATACGCCCTTGTGAGTGTCCCCGCAAGAAGAAGCGACATTGTTTGGGCATCCTCTAGGGCCTGGCACGCTCCCTGGGCGGTCGTCGGGCTCAGCGCATGCGCAGCATCGCCTGTCAAGACGATACCGTCCCTGCCCCAGGAGGGCAGATCGGGAAGGGCCCAGATGGGATAGATGGTCTCCACCTCCGCCTGGGATAGGATGGCCTGCACGATGGGGTCGGCCCATTTCCCGTGTCGCGCCTGCATGCCGGCTTTGATGCTCTTGTGGTTGGCACTTCCTCTCGTGGGAGGGCTGTCTGTCTCCCACGTGGACCACCACATGAGGGAGTTGGCTTCTGCGGGTGACGCACTCGCATATCCCAAGAATCCATGACGGCCGAGGTGGAACACCATAGCGTTGTGGTCTGCGACGCGAGACGGCAGCGGGCCGCTTATGAATCCGCCCACCCATGACACTCCCCTGTGGGCCGAGAGGTTAGCTGTGACTCGTGTGGCGTGCCTGCCTGCCAGGGAGGGACGTACGTGTAAAGAGGACGGTACTCTCGGCCGCACTTGTCCTCGCCAAAGAGGACCTTCCTCACGGTGCTCTTGACCCCGTCCGCCCCGATCAGGAGATCGCACTCTTCCTCGGTCCCGTCCTCCAACCTCATCACCTTCTTGCCCCCCTGGCCCAGAATTTCCACATCCGTGATCTTCTTGTACTGCACCACACCCTCGGGCATCGCAGCCATCAGGCAGGCCCAGAGCCCGTGCCTCGTCGAGCTGACGCAGACCTCGGCGCGGCCGGAGGGTCCCTCGAATCCGCCCTTGTCATTCGTCTCCTTCACGCCCAGCGCCCAGCCATTCTGTCCCATGAAGATGATGCGCTCGCAGGGAAAGCCTTGCTTCGCGACGGCCTGGTAGATGGCGGGGTCGAGGTCTCGAAGGACACGCATGCCGTTGGACGAAACACCGAGGCCGCCGCCGACGAGGGCTGTCGAGGTGGAGAGCGCTTCGAAGGGATCGGCGTCTGGGGAGGGGGAGGCGCCGCTCGGTCGGGGTCGATAGGTTTCGTAGATACGGATCGTGTGGGGTGGTGCCGGGGCCGGGGGGTTCGGGAGGTGCTTCCGCAGATAGTGGTAGGTGGCAAGGCCGGAAATGCCAGCGCCGGCGATGACGATTTTCATTGCAAGTAGAAGGCAGTTATCCCTTTTTCCTTCCTTTCTTTTTATTTTTATTTTTATTTTTTTTTGGCGCTTGGATGCGATGTTACCATGGGAGATCAACTAACTACTGGCACTTGCAGTCACAGTTGGTCAGATTCCGTGTGATACCAAATGAAAAGTAGTGCAAGTACTCAACCCATGGATGTCGGCAATGTAGAAGAACGCCGAGGACGCCGTTTTTGCACAATATCATGCACATATCGAGGTGGAGCCATTGTCAACAAAGAATTCTAGGGAAAGGGGGGGGGGGAGGGGGGGGGAGGGGGCACAATACCAAGGGGTAATGAGGTTACTATTGTCGTGACGAACGCTCACTGTGGCGAACGGACAACTTGGCGCATGTCGTCGGTCTTTGTCTTTGCCCCATCCCCATCGGCCTCCCGTTCGATTCTGCGTTTCTCAGTGCGCTCCTCCCATTTCTCCTGCTGGCTTGCCGCACTTCTTGTTCCAGCACAGCCTCATGAGCGTCGTGTGTTGGCGGGTCTATTAGTGTGCAGTGCCGTGCTCCCAATCTATCCTCATACTTAGTGGCGCGTCAACAAGAGGATAGGAAGTGAGAATAATCATATTTCCCTCCCTTTCTATGTTTGATGATCAAGGTATTCCCCATCGCTCGCACTTCGCACAGGACAGCGCATCCGGATACCCTCTCAAGCCCTAAACAAAGGCGCCCACGCTTCATTCGGCTTTCTCTATAGCCCGTGGACGCTCGCTCATCGAGCTGGGCGAAACCATGGCTCATCCCGTCTCTGGAATGGTTGGTGCTTCTCTTGTCTTTCTCTGCCTGCGGATATCCCTCTCTCGTACCGTGGGAGGATCTCTGGGCTGTGGGTGTCGTGGGATGGATATATCCTGCCGTCAGCGCGGCTATCCTCTTTTCCAAGGGCACCCTTGGGGATAATGACTCCTCTTCTCGCGCCAAGAGTGCTGATACTGGGGTTTCTCAAAGTTGCTATTTGCCCAGCAGTTTCTGGTCTTCTTTGTGACTAGGAGTCATTCCTTCACACCTCACACCCAGCTGTGAGAACACATTACGTGGTACATACTATTCGATAATATACCGTCTGTCAATTTCCAGAGATAAGGTCGCCACCTCGGCTTTTAGGCACCTCAGCTCGTCTAGGAGTACTTGATCGTGCATCTTCATGGCTTTTCTACTGCCAAACCCCGGCTCTAGGCCCTCGCTGCTTAGTTCCATCCCATCTCAAGTGGCCAGTTCCAGCGACACCTACCGTAACAGACGCCACGCAGAAATCGACGAGGCACTGGGTGGCATGACCACTGCCCCTTGGCCTGTCATCTTGTATTAGTTATCGCTACTAGATCTCATGGTGAAGACCTAACAAACCCCAATTGATCCAGAATCCTTCATAAAAAATGATAATATCGGGCATCGCGTTGCGAAGAGTTGGGCACGGCTAATCAGCCAAAAAGCGCGGCAGCCATATGCACAATCCAGCCAGAGCAGGGCGTCCAACTAGACGGTGAGACTCGCCTTCATATGGTAGCCGTTCTCGCATACATCAATATGAGCCTTCCGATTGGTTGAACGACCGTTTGACATGAACCGATCTGTCATCCTAAGTCATGGACCCAGGGAGGCCAGGCATAATAACACTTCCCACCTTTGTCGGGCGAGCCAAAGGCATGTGATGATAGCTGGCCTGATTGGCAGACAACGCCATTGATGCTGACGTCCATCTATCTGCTGGCAGGCGGAATTTACCGCCTGGGTCGTTGGCTCTCAGAAGCAGCCTTCGGAGATGGTCTCAGAAGTCCCCGAAAGAGGGGTAATAATCAATTGCAGTAGCCGCGATCCGGTGGGACGGGGGGATATACGAGATTCTCGATCAATTGAAGCCTTTATTCTGATTCCTGGCGATACCAATTATTGTCAAATATTCACGTCTATCAACCAAGAAAAGGCATAATTGAGAGAGTTACAAGCGTGTTATGTATGAGAACCAGAGTAACATGCAAAACCAAGAGAACCAAGGTCCGTCTTCTGTCATGGTATCCAATCCATCACCCCTCGCCTCGTCCTTCGTTGGCTTCCGTCCCGGCGGCATCGGCAGCCTTTTGGTCGCCGTCAACCTTGGCCTTCACATGCGTTGTAGCTCGTCTCTTATGCGTATCTTGACCTCGTCCCTCCTCGTCCGGCGTGATTCTAGGGCGCTTTATACCGTCTATACCCAGCGGGGGTTGAGGAAATCCCCTGCTTGGATCCGGGACGAGGATGAATCCGGCCGCGGGCTCCTCGTTAGCATATCTACCTGTAGCCAGAACGGGCCGGTTAGGGTCGAGCTTGGATGTAGGCGGGCGCAGCCAGTTCAGAACGGGTCGGCCAGCCCGGATCCGGTCGATGGTTCGGGGCGCGTGGCTAAGGTTGACTCTGTCCGGACGACTCCTATGCTCGCCAAATGTGACCCAGTCCTCGGGCGGCATTTATTCGTAGGGCGGCCATGTGACCGAGTCCGAAGCGTCGGACGGTAACGGGCCGTCTCGACGCTTATCGGCCCAGGCCATGAGGGCATCGTAAAAGAAGGATATGTTGGCGTCCAGCTCGACGTCAGGGTGCTTGACCCAGTTCTCCCGGCTCCTGGCCGATTCCTCATTCTGCTGCTCCCACTCCATGCGTGTCCAGTCATCCAACGTCCTGTGCTGAGTGATGTGGAAGAGGACGGTTAAAGTGACGCGCTTGACGCCCCATGTGGCGACGGCTTGAGCATCTGCCGGCTTTGCTACCACCAGCGAAGTGGGGCAACCGTGGTGTCTTTTGCCACCTATTAGTTGGCGCCGTGCGCTCCTGCCCATGCCGAGGTCGATCAGGACGACCGAGTCGGTCGCCGTGTTGATGAGAATATTATTGGCGATCAAGTCGGCGTTGATGACGCCGCACTCTAGGTCGAGGAAGTCGACGGCCTGCATGATCTCGCGGAGCCACTTGAGCTTAAAGGACCAGGGCGCCGGCTGCTTGGCTAGAGTGTAGCCGTCGAAACAGGGCATGGTGTAGCCGACGACTCCAAGACCGCTGATCTCTTCCAACACCAGATCATCCATCGACACGACGTTTCGATGAGGCGGGAGACGCCCGAGAATATGTATACCCGTCCACAGCCCGCCGCCTATAAAAGAGGGGTTTCGGAAGGGGAACTTCAAGGCAGCTACTCTTGGCCCGATTGCGGATCCGTGTACGAGACTTGATCCACCCCCATGGCCATACGCTTAAGTACGGTGAGTTTAGATCGCGGAAGGATGGGAAGCTGAGGTTTACGTGAGGAGAGCCCGTATTCCATAATCGATGGGTAATACGGCTCGTGGAATCGGACGGCTCTATTATCGGTTGTCGTTGCTAAAACCTCGCCCGACGGGGTTATGTCGACACCTTGGACGTTGGGTGCGAGGCTGGTAAAAAGCCCGGGTAAAATGGCCATGACGGCGGTAACGCGCTTGTCCTCCAGCTCAGAGATTCCCATGTCTTCACTCAAACGCTCCGGCGAATTTTGGTCACGAGATGTGTCCACATCCCGGTCCCGGTCGTCATCCCACTTTACCCATACGCTGAGATAGCGAAGAGTGTCGCCGTCCCGGTAGGTTTCCGAGTCCCCCTTTCTCAAATCTGGGCCGATCCATTGGACTGTATTATTCATGGTGGTGAAAGGGAAGGGGGAAGGGGGGGGGGGGGGGGCGATATAGGTGATGACAAGATGGTGGGAGAGAGAATAAAGTGCAACTCGAAATGGCCGAGGAACGAGGAGTGGTGTGAAAGGAGGTCGAGAATACACAGGGAGAAAACGGAGAAAAGGGCATTTGGCAACCAGGCTATTGCCGGTTCCGGTAATTTTCGGCCCCGGGACTAGCAATCCATCAAAGGGGTTGATCTGACCGCTAGTAACACACGATGGTGCTGAGGTGGGTCCGTAATTTCTCGTCTTTGTCCTTGTCCCATGGCTGTCTGAGGCTTCACATCGACTGGCTGCAGCGCCCCTACTACTAACGCCCACCAGATTCAAAACTATTGATATGTTGCTTTTCCCAAAGGGATCAATCAACGTGTTTCCGGTTTCCGGGAGATGTTGTGCCTTTTCAATTCTGCATGTCGTGCTAGTCCTCAATAGTGAAATATGAGGATGCTGCTGCTCTACTTCTTACAGAGAGGGATGCATCTATGCCTTGCTGAGATGCGACAACGCGCCTTGCACCCGCTGTGACGAAAGAAGAAGAAAAAAATGAGAGTATGGGAAAGTTCCAGCAGCAGCAACAATGGTAAGAGCAGAGCAAAGACATCAACATATTTCACACCAGCCTGTGGGATGTGCAGTGTATTATAGTACATCTCATGAGTCGTAGGGATTGTGCCAGAAGTTGTCTATAAGTCGGCCCTCCACCCCGAGCGAAAGTCATTTCATCACCGTCTTCACACAAGCATTGACCCAACGCCCGAACCTTGACATCTCACAAACTCGCTGCGACTACGCTCGTCTACCATCATGGTTCTCTTCGTTAAGAAGGAAGAGTGGAACGCTGAAGAGAACATGCAAAAGTGTCGGATGATTCATCATTATAACAATGATGGAGATATGTGCTTTTGCGGCCGGTATACGCTCTTTTACGAGTGTCGCCATCCAGCTTTCACCGATATGCCGTATCCTTGCGGTATTACACTAAGTAAACGCGTCCCCGGCTGCGCCGTCGCCTGTTACAATAGTCTTGTAAAAGTCCACGTTCACAATGTCATCATTATTGGCATTTGTGGTTACTGCGAGGCCAACAGTGAGTACCATCATTCTTGTGTTTCGTCTTGTCTTGGGGGATATGCTGACGAACGGATATCCTAGGCGGGCGTTCACGATGGCGGCTAGGGACAACCATGTGCATGTCCCCGGGCGCCGCTAGAGCCTGATTGGTCAGGGGAAGTAAGGAATGAGATGGGAAGGAGGTGGTGATGGGTCTTGGGGTTAAGGGGATGGGGGTTTATGAATAGTGCAAACCGGTATTCGACAACAAAAGTCGGAATATGTGATGGTCTTGGTCTTTGGTTCTCTTCGCTCACCGCCATACAAGACAGCTTGAAACGTTCCCCCAACAGCACACTCTAGTTCTCTTACAAAGTCGTCTTTCTCTTGTTTCTGTGACAACATCTTACGCTTCCTCTTCCGATTCTGGCCATTGGCGCCTATTGAGCCGAGACTGACGACCGCGATACTCCGCACGCTCGAAATCCACAACCATGAGACTGCCACTATCGTACAAGATATCGCGTGGCTCCGCACCACGGTGGAGAACGTAAGCTGCTTCGAATGTTGTACTCCCATTGGCCTTTGTGTTGTATTGCTTCCATTCCCTTGACATTAATCCCATCAACCACATTCTCCACTGTATCGTTCCTTTATCCGTTGGCCAGACGAGCTGTTGGGCCTAATTCTATGGCGAAACCAGTCGGCAACATATCCGGTGTTCAGCATACCAGCACGTAGAATTGCAACAGTATATGATGTACCAGTACATGACATACCAGCCTAAAATATACCAGTACATGATATACCAGCGTGACCTTGTGGCCCAGAAGAGGGCTTGTGTCACAGCCCCGAACTAACGGGGTGGGCGCCGGATCGTAGGCGCCATGCCACTGATAAGCCACGGCATATTGTTGGGTAACACAAAAGTAATGAATTCGGTTATGGTTCTGGCCCAGGGAAAATCTCTGGCCCTCTTTGGTGGGTAGGTGTGGGCGAGACAGAGAAATGGAAGGTGGTGATGGATTGGTGCTGTTGCGGGCCAGGATTTCCTAGCTTGCAACAACTATCTAGGTGTGGCCCAAAGGCACTAGCTAGGCGAGATGGCGTGTGCACCCTGCACGGGGCACCACCTCCAACAGTAGGCCACACCAGAACTACGCTAATAAGCTATCTACCAATCAGGAGGCGGCTACAACCTTCTGGAAGGCTCACCCCTTCCAACACATATGTATATATCTGAGCACGCAGCTCTTCCTCCTTTACACACCTCTTTGCACAATAACAAGTCTAACTACCCAGCCCTAGCTCGGTGCTGTGACAGCTGACTTGGTGATAGACTAAAAATCAGCCTTGCCATAGAATTAGGGTAACTGATGCGGCCATAGATTAAGTACCTCTACAGAGGCCTATGTTTAGGCCTCATGAATAGATAAGGGCGATCGGGCACACCTTGCTATACACCTAATGTAGAAATCACTAGCTTCTCCTCCCTATCGAGACAACAATCGCATTGAAACAAACTTTACTTCCGGTAATTAGCACATCGACATTGTACGTTTACGGTTATAATATCTAAGCTACAAACTACACTATCAATTTTCCCAGCACTCGCGATAGCCGAGATGAGATCAGTTGTGCAGTAGGTAGCAGAACCTCAAAACGGAGAGTGAATATGCTGACTGCCGAGCCCACTTCTTGGGGCCGCCGTTTTCTTTTTCCGGGGGTGGGACTAGAAATGGGCCACCCCTATCTGGCCCAAACCTGTTCCTCGTCGGGTAGAGTTGATAATTTTCGTCGTATGGTAAGCTGGGGGTGAGTAATTGGTCGGCGGTTGACGGGACGGAAAAGCGGCCGCAGATTGACGTGGACGAGCAGCAAATAGAGCAAGATGAAACCCCGAACGATGAGGGGGATGACGCCGACGACGCCGACAACGGCGTATTTCCGCTCCATCAGGCAGAGTTCCTCGATTTCCTTGGCATGCCTATAACCATAGCCAGCAAGGCAGCTTCGATCTAGAGGGAGGCCGTCCAGGGCAAGCTTCCCATAGAGACAGCTGCGGTTTGTGGGCGGCCCCCCTCTCCTCGGTTTATCTCAATGTTTGATTGAGTGGTGACGACCACCTTACTTACCCGCATCCAGTGGCCGACATGGTCCTCCGCCAGGCCGATCAGCTCATTCATGCTACCAGACTTTTGAATGAGGAGGATCAGCAGAAGAGAAAGGAGCCAACATGGACATCTCCCAGGACCTGGGTGGAAACTAAAACCCAGGGCGAGGACGTGCCAGGACCGCTGCTTACGTAGGAATGAGTCGACGCGCTGCAAATAGCCGTCACGGAAGGGCCATGTGGCGCGAGCTGGCTGAGCTGCCCAAGAAATTATTTCCCTTGTACAAGCTAGTGGTGTAAGTTATGTTGCCATACGCGCTAGATGCCGACCTGCCATTTCCTCGGCAGCCCAGAGCTGCAAGCTAATAAGATGCTCATCATAACTCGCCTATAGATCTCCGTCGTTCAAGCCGCGCCTACAATAGTCGGTTCCAAGCACCAGCCGTTTTTTTCTTTATCAGCAAATAGCAAGGATCAGCAAATAGCAAGGATCAGCAAATAGCAAGGATTGGCAAAGCCAGGTATCACTGACAATGTGCCAATGACCGTGCACGGCTTCGGCGGCATCAGGGGTGATGGCATCGCCACTGATGCTATCAATTGTTGCGGTGTTGGTAGGAATGACTGCCTGGGCTGGGGTATTCTCCGACGCCGTCTCAAGGGGTGCGTCGGTCACGGAGATTTGGAGATGACACGCTTGCGGGCGTGAAAGCTGGCGGCGCATGTGTTACAGTGCATGATGAGTCCCTTCCTTTCCTGGGCAGCCAACAGCGAGGGAGGTAGGTAGCTGTGCCGTCTTATACCACCTGCTGTTGCCACGAAACGACCTAGGCCTTGTTTCTGGCCACCCAGGCAAAACTTGTCATTTTCCAAAGCAAAAGAAGACTCGTCATATCAGCCCCCCCCCCCCCCCCCCCTTCCCAGGTTGTTGCTTGGGACATCCGATCATTATATAGCATAAGGAGGCTCCGACACCAGACACCAGCTGTTCTTATATCTTACGGTGATCGTTGATTGATCACGTCGCTATTAGCTGAAGAGAGCGAGACGGTGTGATAGCTTTAATATATATCGAATATTTAAATAGTAGTTTCTCCACCAGTCTATCCAGGACTAGATGAAGAACAGGAAGAAGATTGACGAAAAAACCTAGGAGATCCTTTGCTAGAATCAATATTTACCATAAACCGCGGTCTAAACACTGCGGTCCGCCTACCGATGGCACGGATGGGAAGCTAGGAGATCAGAGTGCCACGCTGAGCCTGTCCCCCCTCCGGGAATTACAGTACATGGCCCAGGATTACCATGGCTGGAAATTGCTAAACACTGAGGACGATATCACCTGTTTCACACTGCTGGTTTCTAGAGCTGCAGCTGACACCGGCTGACTATGTATACTGCAGGCTGGGCCCAGAACCAACTGAAGATCTTTGTGTGCCAAGATGGCCACACACAGTCAATCGAGGCCAACAAGGGCAGCAGTGTCGGTGCGCGATAGGTTTGCGAGCCAGTGACCGTCTCGGCTTGTGATGGAGAGCGTAAAGCACCACCAGCGTAAACACTCCTTGGCAGCGGCAACGGTTGGGTCGCGCAGTAAGTCGAGCCGGATTCTGCGAATGTGTGTATACCCGCCGACCGACACCGATATGCCCCCAGGTGTAGTAGTAGCGGTACCATCGTGATAGTACGCCCTGACCTTGCCTGAGCCCGACGGATCCGTGAAGAATGGGACGGGGTAAGGCTCGTTGAAGAAACCAATTTCGTCGATATAGCAGTAGTCGTCGAGGTAGTGCTGTTATGCCCATGCCAGCGTGGAACATGAAGGTTGCGACCGTACGTTATGCTGTTATGTCTATATAAGCCGGGAAAGATTTGCCAGTTGTCGACGCTGACATGCTCATATCTTTTAGTGGTAGGTATCTGCTGTGGCACGGCGGCGTATGATGAACCCGAGTCTCGGCGTAGTGTCCGACGCCACCACCTGCTCGAGCTGCCCTTGTTGGTTGTGTATTCTGCCTGCTGCTGGGCTTTTGCGTCGTCCTGCTGCGGCGGGGCGAAGTATGAGAAATTGGAGGATTGTGGTAGCGTTCTAATGTCGTTGCCTGATGCCGAATTGGCCGTGTAGGGGGGAGGAGGACATTTACCTTTGACGTTGTCCTCCGTCACCAGCCCTTTTTTTCGTCCGCCATGTTAGATAAAGACAGGTTAGTACATATATGTGTGTACAAGAGAATAAAAGCCAAGGTAACTTTTCCAAAAACGGACGGTGATAATGGTCTTATGTACTCGGCCCTTGTTGGTATCAATCTTGCTGACTTGGCGTAGGTATGTTTAATCGGTAGCGGACGTAACTTTAATCCCCGGTATTACGACCTTATCCTTTAAAAATCCATTACTTTCGCCTGTATGTTCTCTCTTATTGAATAATATGTAGCTTTAGCTGCCGAGATTTGAGTTTGGGCGCCGAAGCCTGACGATCTAGTGATCTAGTGCCCCTGAGAGGTGGTCTGTTCTGCCTGAGTGCCAGTGTCTGTTGGTCATCACTCTCGACGGATGGCTACCTGGACGAATACGCAGACGTCTTCATAGACGCAGGGTTCGTGGACGTTCCCCAAGGCGAATGGATGTGAGTCGAGCTCAAACCAGACTGGCTGGAACGTATTCTAAAACAGTTCCGAGTGTACTTACTAGGCCCGGAAGCCCACACAAGTGCGCCTCTGCGCCTCTGCGCCTTCACAAGCCAACATCAGTCTAACGCTGCGCCATGGCTCCTCTTCGTCAGCCCTGGAAGGATTACCTGGCCTAAAAGGCGAGCTTGACACCGAAAAGGGAGAGGGTGACATGTGTCCGGACAGCGAGGAGTGCGGGGTCTTCTTGGAAGTACTGTCTCCTGCGCCTTCCGCTCTCACATGGCCTGTGAGGTCGTCACGCAGGGGAGGAGCACTGGGACCTCGGGCTGATCCCCCCACCCACATGTGCTGCACGATGCCCTTCGTCGGAGATATGCTGGCTGAGTGCTGACTCTAGGTATCCTTGCGCGGCATTTTCTGATAGATATATTATGAGTAGATGGTAGAGATATTAGACGGCAAAGGTAAAAACCTCATTACCTTTGATGTGCGACAACTCGGGGTGGTTCTGATTGAAGCCAACCAACTGCTCTAGAGACTTAACTGCGATGCCTTCTAGCTTTGCCGCGTGCATCGCAAAACCCGGCCTCATTTCATGTCCTAGATTATCGGTTCTGTTAGTCACCCAGGCCAGACCAGACCACCTCAAACAGTCATAAAATGTCGTGCTTCTGCCCTTCATGGACGCTCATCTTATTTCCGTGTCTCCTCAAACATACATCAGCTCAGGCAATGGCTGAGTCTCTCACTTCTGTCGCGCCCGCCGGCGATATACTGCAGTTCACCGAGTCTGCCGGCAGACTTGTCCTGACGGCTCTGAGGAGAGGGAGAATGAAGATAACTTGAAGCAGGAGAATAAGGAGGACGAAGAGAGTACGAGCAAGGAAAGAGTAACGGGGGAGGAGGGAAAGGGGAAGGAGGACAATGAAATTGGGGAGGAGAACCAAGAGGATGAGGAGACAGCCCATTACCAACCTACTCTCAGGGAGCACCTCGAGGTGCACTGGTTCTTTTTAGGCTACAAAGAGACTACATCAACGAGCGAATAAGTAGATCACTCACAAATTCCCCTTGCTTGATTGCTCATATGCTCATATGCTCATATGCGGTAGGCCTCAGCACCGCAGACGGTGAACAATTTTGACCTCGACTGCAGGCAAATGAATCGCGCGCCACGCGTCTCGAGTGGTTTCATCTTCACTCTAGAATTTCCTTATTCGACGTGACGCTGCGCTTATCATGCGCAAAACACTGAACCTGCTGGACTCTTCAGAGCTGCAATCTATGCACCTGCATGCAGTGAGGCCTACACCGACGTGTGGGCCTGACGTCTGCAATGAGGAGGGCCTCTGCTTGCTACCCAACGCTATTGTGCCAGCCAGTCCAACTTTTTTTCGTCTTTGTCCTCGCTTCCGCAGTCGCAACCCCATCATCGGTCAAGAGCGTTGTAAGCCGTTTCATGGCAGTCGCCTCGGCTTAGCAAAGAACGTGACTCCTTCAATTTCTGGGCCGTCAAGATGCCAGGAGCAAAAACTAAACCAGCAAAACAAGGCGAGAAATCGCCCTTACCATGTCCAGATTGGGTCTTGGCCTCCGATTCTAATGTCCAGCAAGTTTCTCCCTAGCCTTCCTCAAGTCCGCATACCTTGCATGTCCTTCATCGCTTGCTAATAACTACTGATATATAGCGTAGCCGGAGATCGGTCCTGGTTTGGAGGTGATTATACAGCCTTCAATTCCGTCCTCGCGGACGGTTCACAGGTCGAGGGAATCGGCACCGTTGATCTTCCAACAAAAAGATCACCGTCCAGTATCGGCCGTAGTAGGCACACTACACTCCGCCTTGCCAATGTTCTTCACGTTCCCGGTGCGGTTTACAACATCCTAGGATCCCCCATTGTACTCGAATACCAGCTCGATGTGAATTTTGAAGATCCTTCACAGAGTTCGATCCGGGACCAGGAGGGTCATCCCATAGCCTACTTTCAGAGGGCATCTCGGAGCAATTTGATTACGCTCCGCCTCAGCGGACCACCTGTCGGACCGAAGGTCGGACCTTCCCTCCTCGGCACTGCAGGTTACTACATCAACGCCACCTGGCCGGCGACCGAGATACAGAGGTGGGCAGTTTGCCAGGCCTCGATTGACGCATACAGAGACCTAGGTGTTGGCCAAGACGTGGGCCTCGATATCCACCCCGCCCAAACTTCCCAGCCGCCGCCCAGCGCTCGCCAGATGTCTCATGACGAGCATCCAATGTCGGTTGAGGAGCTGGGCCAGATTTTTGGTGCTGTTTCTCTCCAGGGAGAAAAGATGATTTCCTTCATGTTTCCGTCGCTTCATCCATCCGTCTTGGACGTGGTCGCCAATGCAGTCCCCTCAGCTTGGTTCAATGGAAGGGACAGCGAGGACGACTCCAACAACGACTGGGACACGAATGTGATGGGCAAGTTTATATGCGATAACCGGAGATGCCGCAAGCCTGGCTGGGGAAGCAAGAAGGTGGCTATTCGGATACGGGGGTATCCTGGGAGCGGGTACAACGCCGTTGTATATAACCAGCGCTGCAATCATTGTGACGTGCTCGGCGTATTTACACTCGACGAGGACTCTTATGTCGAACGGGTTGCATATTGGATCAAACGGTGGGCGGACGTACAAGTGGAGAAGCCGGAGCATGATAAGAAGAAGGGCCCGCCACATGAGTTCGAATTCTGCGAGGGTGGTAAACAAGGCCACTGTAAAGCTTGTAGAGCTGCACTGTTATCAAGATCCGCAGGCTCACGCTGATGCTGAAGTCTTGTCCCAGAATCGGGTACATGGTGCAGCCGGGGGGGGGGGGGGGGATGCCTCGCAGGAGATGCTCAAATACAGTCACCAGACCACCAACAGCCATTCCCGAAGCCTTTCGCCCAGTGGCTAGTCAAGGCCGTCTCAGTAAAGACACGACTGGCCTGGCACTGTTTGAACAATGGTAATTGGTCTTGGACGGTCCCCTGAGCGGTGTCTCGTCGCCATGCTCCGTCTGACTCCAAGCATCTGTGCCCCAGATCGTCGTGATGCATACATGCTGTTGTACGCAAGTCGTATGCGGGCTTTCTGCCAAAGCTTGAGCTTATCTAGGTCTCTCGGTGTAGGTTTATCCGTGTCAGCTCGCCATGCAAGTCTACTCTCCTATTGTCAGCACTAGCGTAGTATGCCAACATGGCAAAACTGTTGAGCCATTTTTGTTCTATCTCCCTTCCTGGATTTCTAGTAAGGTCAATTGGACTTCGACCTTTATCTTGTGCACTTCAGGGGCCTTCCTTGGCTTTTGAAATGTGACGGCCGGGTTGTGGGATCTCAACCAAGTTCTGCGTCTGGGGCACCGAGGCTCGGCCCTCGACCTTGGCCACTCGACCCGGTGGTTTGGGACATTGGTCCGTTCCGGGTCGTTCTTCCGAGAAATTCTCATTAAGCATATCTCCATGGCGGACACGTGAGCTTCTACCAGATGCCGCTTCCACCACGAGCCCTGGTTCCATTTCTTCATGTTGATACAATGTTGGACGATCTTGAGGACCGTGTTTTTACGAGCTCATGGGAATCATTATATCAATATGAAGGCAATATCAATGTAGACGAACCGAAGCTGAAAGAGACTTAACAAGCAGTGCTGATAACTCCCGGCCGCACGGGTCAGATAGTGTTTGGTGGCACTCGGGGAAGGCTTGAGTCAACCACGGCTCCTGTCAACTCTATAGCATTCCGGGGCGAAGCGAGACCCTGGGAACCCGGCCGCTCCGTGCCTTTAAAGGCGGATGTTGGCCACCATTCTAGCTCCGATCCACAGGCCGACCAGCTTCATCCTGCGACGAACATTTGCGACAGTGATTGTGACCAAGAAGAGCATCGAGTCAACACCAAGCTACTTACGCTCGGGCGAGATTACTCGGAAAGTCGGTCTTACTTGGTTTAAATACCGCTTCACTCCAGCTCCTTCCCTCACTAACCCCATCGGATTCTCCATCAAGACACAGCCATCTCGATCCCTCCGCCCAGACTTTCCCACCACCCCGTAGCCCTCTCGCCCACAAAGAGGCCACTCATGACACCCGCTTCCTTGATCTGGGCACTTGCCGCCGTGGCGACTGCAGCACCAACTCAAATCGCCAACATAACCGCAAAGAGCCTCGGCGCTCGCTCAAGCCAGCAGACGCAAGTTTAGCCCGCCCAGCCAACCCGCCCCGAGCCTGCGCGTCTCGGGCATCTCTCCTAACCGTCCAGGCAGTTACTTTGGCCACGGCACCGTGTACAGCCAGGACGGCACGGCCGGCTCCTGCGGCATCTACCACGACGACTACGCCATGATCGCCGCCCTCGGCAACGACTGGTGCGTGTTCCATGCCCCCCCTCCCCCCTTCGGCTAAGATCTCGTGTTGATCGACTAACCCGCGCCTTGGGCGGCGGACAGGATGAACTGGCAGTACCAGGGCCCCCAATGCAGCCGGCGCGTCAAAGTCACCAACCTCGGCAGCGGCTACGGCCTGGGCGGCGAGGGCAACTCCATCGTTGTCACGATCCAGGACACATGCGCGTCGTGCGACTCGTCCCATGTCGACTTCTCGATGGGGGCGTGGAACGCCCTGACGGATGGCTCGGAATGGGGGCAGCTCGACATAAAATGGTGAGTAGCAGTCCCCCATGATTGCGTCGTGTTGTTGGAGAGAGGCTGACGACTGGTGGATGCCAGGCATTTTCTGGACTCGGATGATTCGGGTCAGTCGAGCGGTTGGAGCGGCTCAAATGAGTCGGATGGCGGGAATGACTGGAATGACTGGAATGACTGGAATGACCGTGATGACAATGATAGCGATGACGATGACGATGACGATGATGGTGATGAGTGGGACGGTGGTTGGGATGAGTGGGATTAAACGTGCAAAGAAAAGGGGGAAAGTCGGACGTAAATATACCCCAGGCACATGGACTTTGTATATGGTGAGAACCCACCCACCTGGGCAGGGTACTCTTCAAAGTGTAGCAATCCTTGATTTGTCTTTGGCGCATTCTATCTCAACCTCGACTGCTCTCGCAAATATTGGTTGGTCTGATCTACCGCCGCCCACCCCACAGGTAATACCTCTAATAATCCAATGTTCCTCTACTGCGTTTGCCAAAGTTGCACGCAACTCGATGCAGGGCCCCGCGACTCGCTAGTCACATCTCGTGTTCTCTCGTGTTCCCTCTTCTCGTATTTATACCACCCTGGAAGCCACCATAATATGTATCAACGACAGTGCTGCTATGCGTCGAGTGAGCTATGCGCACAGGGGATCGACCACCAAATGGTCCCGAGATCCTAAGTTAGGTAGCGCTCGGGGATCGAATGCCGTGGTAATGGTTGAGCGGATGTGTCGATGACAGGCATATCGTGTGGGGGGGGGGGGGGGGGAAGCTTTCATCCGTCGCCGCCAAAGTCGCCAAAGCCCCAGCCCAGCTTCTCCTGGCGACGGGCGGCCGTGTCCCGCTGGACGGCCTTGTCGGACGCGGCTTTGACGGCCATGCAAGCGTCGCATTTTTGGGCCTTGTTGGGCTTGCCCGCGCGGCCCCGCTCGACCTGCTTGCAGTACTTGTGAGGCTTCAGGTCGATCCACTGCTCCGGGGGCTCCGTGTTGGTGGCCTTGGCCTGCTTGTTGTAGCTGTGTCCCATCTTGTCCAAATGGTGGGTATTGTTGCGCGCTCGGAAATGAGTGGCTTTTTGGGCGTGTCAAGGGTGTGTGGGTGCGGTCTGCCGTGCGAGGGACGGGAGGTGGAAGGTTGACGGAAGGAGGTTGCTGAGGCTAAGCCCTAACGTTGCTGACTTGCCGCGCCTTTTGAACGCTGCCTGCCGTGGCTGCCACTTGGGACATCTCGGTGTCAGGTGCCTCTTAGTGGTATGACCAATGGCGGTCTAGCCATTTCCAGAATGCACACAATGACTCCTTTTAGTCTCGCCGGATGATGTCATGCCGTGTTTCACTTGTTGTCACCTGTTACGGTAACCCTAACCCTTGGTCCAAAGACAAGATCCTTTCCGTCAGCGGCGACAGTGGCGATATGTGCCGTCTTCGCACTTTATTTGGTATCCAGGTTGCCAGGCCAGCTACATCGAGATAGGGAAGTGTGATTGAGACCGGGCGTTACATGTAAAAACAAGAAACGGACAGAGGAAGGATACTAATTTGTCAACGGAACTTTGTAACTCATGCTCCTTCCACGTCCTTCTTTTTCTGCTTTGCATACCAGGTCTTCAGGACCGGCTCACGAATCCCCGTGATCTCTCGTGCCTCCTGAGCTGTCCTTGTGTTCTTGCGGTCCTGGAACAGGGCGTAGAGGCCAAAAATGCCAATGACCAACAAGGTCAGAGGTATTGAGATTGCCCAGTAGAACCAAAAATGACAGCCCATCACTTCACCCACGCTGGGCACCTCCCTGTCGAACAGCGGTATCGCGGACAGAGCCTGTTGCACAAGTACAGCTCAAGATTAGCCTCATGATTTCGATTTGCATATCTGACCAGAGTCAGACGTACCGATATGAACGTGCCCGGTAAGAAGGCCGTGGTAAGAATCGCAATGATCTTCATCGAGGCACTGTCACGCTTACTTGCCGCCGCCAACTCTTTTGAGTCCGAGGCTATTCCGCGATTCATGTCATTGTCTTGTTATGAAATGAGATTGAACAGCTACCGAGCGCTTCAAGTTAGCAATGACGTCTCCTTTCTTTTGTTGCAAGATCCGAGTTACTTACGACATTCTGCTGTGCCTGAATTCGCTCCCTAAGGCTAGTAAATACCTGGAGGTGCTCCGCCTTGCTGGCTATCATCTCAATGCGTTGTTTCAGGTAATCAACATCCACATGGCTGTTCAGATGGCGGAATCTCTCTGGCGCCATGTACTCGCTCATTCTGTTCAACTCCTTCAGAGTGAAGGCAGCATCAATTGCAATCACTTTCGCCACTATGTCTCTGATGGCAAAGTCACAGCTCAGTGACCCAAGTTCGCGTGATAGCGCTTGGTAGTTGTCAGTTGTCGGATCATCAGACTCTTTATTAGCGCCCCACCTGCCAAAGCCGGTTTTGAGCTCGATTCGGTACATGCGACTGTGGCAATCATTGAGACTTTGTTGTAATTGAGTGTTGGAAAGTTCCATAAATACAGTTGGTATGATGAGTGGATGGGGAACCTCTGAAAACCGAGATCCGATCGTGTTGATGATGCTCCGGGTTTGTTGCTTTTTCAACAATGAGCGCGAGACAAATCCAAGGCTGATATTGGTTGCTGGATCGTACTTCACAATGGCTGAAGCAGTAAGAGCACTTGTCGTGGCACGTTGGTAGACGAATACTGCTACGTTTTAGCATCCTCATTTGAGGTGGAGCTTCCAGGTTTGAGCCTTTAGGTACTGATACTTGCCTGGCTGCACCAAGCGAGCCACGGTACACCCCACAAACGCCGCTGTCGCGAACTGTTTTTGAAAATTTATATGTCCTAGGAAGCCCAAGAACGTCGCGGATACTATCCAGAGATTGTGCGGTGAAGGGTAGGTCACGAGTATCATTTTACGTACCATATAATCCTCACCCCAGCTATCGGGGGTTCTCCACGCTGTGAGACCCTAGCAGACTTCTGGCCTAGCCACTCTACAGTATCTTTCTCGTCAATGGGGGAGTTTTCATTGAGCCACTGTTCTTTTTCTTCTTGCGCACTGTCTTGGTAAACCCAGCACTCGAATTTGGTAATTAGATTGGTATCCTGCGCCGATTGGTCTGATTCGCCTGCCATGCTAAGCCTCAAACAAATGGCACGCTGAGAATGAATAATAGGTAAGTAACGGGTTTTATAGCTTCGCTTCAACGGGTGCGAGAACGATGGCGGCCCACATGGAGTGGCGAAGCAATTGATGCATGCGAGGAAAGGGCTGGGTCTCAAACGGGACCTATTTATGTAAAGGTGAGGGGGGAGGACTTGTTCCCAGCCATTATCTAGGTGCTGGGTGCTGATTGGATATTCATCGTGTCAGAGCGCAGGCAGCATTCAGCTTGATAGCCAACTTGAAACAAGAGCCTTATTAGTACCTAGGTAACCACCTCACGAAGGTAAGATTAGGTAGTGGCAATGTCGAACCGCATCCAATTTCACGTCCAGAGGAGAGGCTCAATGATGCGGATATGACAGATTAGCATCCCCGACATGTTGCCCACGGCACAGCCTAGTGTGTCAAGGACGTACAAACTAGAAGGATTCATCATCGAAAAAATCGAGCTTGGGGAATGCTCCGATCCCAAGGGGCTTCTCTGGACTCTCAGTCTCTAGTCCTGGGTTGTTGTAATCGGAAGACTGCCTCCCTCTTTCAAGGGCTTTTCAGGCATGGCTCTGTCTGCTTTCACTGTTCAGTATCATCTCCATCTCAGTATGGTTGGTAGGGATTCCTGCGCAACGCTGGAGGATGCAACGGCAACCAGGATCAGGAAGTGCGATGTTGATGCACTGTCTCTTTGACTTTAGGCGGGGGCCCTCGCATCAAAACAAGTTGCATCGGGTTGCGTAGTGTCCGCCACGACAACAGGACAAGGCGATTTCAGAAAGGACGTGGAGAGCTTCGCGTTTAGGCGGGGCAGGTGCTACGTGTGGTGGTGTGGGCTACTAGATGTGATTACTCATGTTGGCTGCAGTTCCATCTGCGATCTATTGATGAATCGACAGTTGTCCGATAGCAGAGATAGATTATCCAAGCCATTTCAATCAGTAGCTTCAATTTGCGGGTTGTTTTTAGCTTAAACACAGACGCTACTGCCCTCCTACCTCAGGTGGGGAGCTGCTTGGTGAACTATAGCGGAAGGGAAAGAGGAGGCCACCGCGGCTGCAAAAAAAATTGAAAAGAGAGGGGGGCAAGGAGCACGCATTTGTCTGCAGATGGGACAGAGTCGACCAAATAATGAATGAAAGAAAACACTGAATTTACTATCGAGCCTCCACACTGTCTCTTCTAACCAGTTACATATTGAGCCCGGCCATCTGAAGATACATCCTACTTCTCAGTTTTCGCGAGAAATGAGCTATTGGAGCACAATGCTAACAATAAAATTTGTATTGGTGGACCCCGGCGTCATATGTCTTGAAATCGACATTTGGGACAAGGTTTGGTCAACACTGGGTGTGGACAACCTTCAGCACCTTAACCTTCGCACATATCGAGCCGCGGGCCTGGCACACGATCGAAAGTTTCAGTCTAGTGAGTCGGTGCTCCAAGGCAACAAAGCGACTCGTACTCGCTGCTCAGCATCGTGACGTGATCTCGAGCGCATCCGTCTCTCGATGGCGCGGCCACTGCCATCGACAGCCGAGGCCCTTGCCGGAGCCGAGCGAGCATTGTCAGATATCTTGTTTGTTGCACGAGAGCTACGAGACTCCCAGGCCACCCTCAGGCAAGAAATACGTCGGTTCGTGGCCGGACCTGTGGATGGTGGTTCCCGGGGAACATCTTCAGACACAGCCATGTCGGCGACGAACTGCGGCCATGCCACGACACCGCCAGTCCGCTTGCCACCCACACGACGAGCACCACCGACGCAGGCTCACAGGCGTCACAGCAGAGAGCCCCTGCCGCGGTACTCCCCACCGGGACCGGCCGCCCCCGAGCCGGCCACAGCCAGCAATGCCGACCCGAGCACCGGCATGATAGGCGGAGACTGGAGCATCGCCCCCGGAACGCTCGAGACACCCTCCCCCGAGTACCACCAGTGGACGCTGCCGCCGACCCCCTTCTCACCACCAATGCAACGAGCGATCTCGCTGGCCGAGCCAACCCCGACTCCAAGCTCGCCCCCTCCGGTAACCTTCCCCCCCTTCCTTTCCCAAGTCCATAACTAACCACCAAAGAACTACCACACCGCCCTTCAATCCGACTATACCCACCGCCGCAAGCAACTCCAAACCTCGTGGCGCACCTGGGCGCAGAACAAGCGCGCCGAGCACCGCATCGACTACCTCGCCTGGCGCGACACACGAAACCCTCACAATAACAACAACAACAACAACCAAGACCGGCCCGCGGGCCCCGCCCCCACTCCCGCGGACAGCATATCCAACCCGAGCCCCAATCCGAGCCTGCGCCGGCGCGTGTGTCGCTCGGTCGCGCGCGCCGTCATGGCCAACAAGGCCGCGAGCTGGTGGGCCAAGACACGGCGGTGGAAGCGGGAGCGGCGGGTGTACCGCGAGGAGCTGGAGGCGGAGCGGCGGGCTTTCTACCTGCTGCAGGCGCAGGAGCTGGAGGCGGAGTTTGCGGCGCGGATGGAGGCGGGGCGGTTGGGGGAGCCGGGCATGAGTGGGGGACGGGGGAGCCGGGGTGGTGGTGGTGGTGGTAGGGATGGGAAGGGGAGGGAGAGGGCGGTGCAAGAGTGGGGGTTGTTGGCGATTAGGGCTGAGTGAGTCTGTGAGGTGTCCTGTATCCCATTGTTTCAAGGGGTTTGTTGTGGGTATGATGGCTGACTCTTGGTGTATAGTGATTTCCCCATGCCGGACTTTGGGCCGCGGCCGAAGATGCCTAATCTCTGATAGAATGGGCTGGCGATCGGGAAGGATGCAAAGAAGGGGCTCTGGAGAAGAAACAAGGGGAGCAATTTGGCACTTATATAGGGGTTTATATATGGGTGACAGAAAGTGGTCGAGACTTTCGCCAATGCTAGCATTGTCCGTGTTCGCAGTCATGACTCGGAAAAGACATCACATGGTACAGTGACACGAACTAGTTGTAATATACCACAGATAGGCGCATTGGTCGTCTACTACCAGTGACTTCAATTTCGTGGTATCCGAGTAACTCTCAACAGCCTGATATCTTGCGGCCAACTCGAAATTGCTTACCTCACATTTAAACCCAACAGTCCACAAATATCCACCTTTCCATCCTCTACCTCATTCCCATCATGTCATTCCTACATCCGCTGGGTATTAACATCCCTCCTTTTCAAGATGACATTCCAGTTTCATTCAGCCCGCCAACCAACCCTACTAACCCCCTATAAAGACTCCTCGACACCCTCATCGCCCTCCTCCAACATCACAACCACATACCGCCTCGAGCCCTCAGGCATCTCGCTAGCCTCCTCCTCGGTGACACTCACGGCATGCTCCTCCTTGCTCGCCGCTATGGATGCCAACTTGACCGACCCGTCAAGGCTATTGATCGCCACAACATGATGCTGCCTCCGCTCCAGCAGCCCCGGCGGAACGGCTCCTTCCTCAAAAACGACGACGTGCCGCTTCTTGGTCACCGTGCTGGTGCTTGTAGCGCTCGAACCGTCGGGAATGGCTGCCTCATCAATGACGTATCGGTTTCCAGCCGCCAGCAGTGGATCCGTCGCAGGCGCGTGCGGCGCCTCGCGCATAACAAAACGGCGTTCGGTGCTACTGAGCTGTGTTTTGAAAGAACTGCCCAGAGCGGGGGCTGTTTCGAGGGCTGCTTGGAAGCGGACTTGCGGCATATCGGGATCGGGGTTGGGGCTTGACTGGAGGTTTAGCCGGCCGTCAACGGCCGTGGTGGCGATAGAGAAGTTGTCAATGCTAAAGTGGCGGCGGTGTTTTGTGGGCTGGTGGGTGCCGTCGGTGCGGACGCTCGAACCGAGGTCTTCGGAACCGTCTACCCCGGCACCAGATATAACGTTGCGATCAAAGTAGACAGTTTTATCAAGACCGAGACCGGCGGGTTGCTCATTTCCATAGTATGAGCGGGTGCTGCGGAATGCGCCGCCATTTTGACCAGAGCGGGCGAGGAGGGGGGCTGACTCCTCATCAGATCTAGATCTGGCGTTTCCGTCCTGATACTGTGCGTGGCCGATCCAGCCCTGGAGGAAGAGGAGAGTGAAGAGCGCAGCGAAGGCGCTGGTGGCTCCCAGCGACTTGGTCATTGTTTGCCATCCCCAGACCCAGTTGATGCCACCCGCAAATAGAGGTCCAATTAGGCTGCCCCACGCATGGACAAGGTTCGGGAGAGTTGCAGCTTGGAGCTGATCTCCTCCGACGGTCAAGCAAGTTATCTCTTTGATTAAGGGGTCGGCACAGAGACCAACACCCACTGACATAGCCCCAAGCATTATCAGGAAGGCTAATTGGACGGTCTGGGTGTCCTTTGTCAACAAGCTCAGGTGGACGAGCACTGCGACGCAGAAAAGGAACCCAAATGCAACCAAATACCGTTCAGATTTTGGCAACCGGCCAGCCAGCATCCGGGCGAGAGGGCCAACCAGCACAGCGGGGGCTGACAGGGGAACTAGGGCAAATCCGCCGGTAGCCACGGTCCACCTGAAGTGTTGGGCGACAAACTGGGGAATAACGCTGTAGAGTGCGGTGGTGAGCAGCCCAATGATGAGATACCCATATAGAGCAGTGAATAGGCGGATGCCGAACACGGGTCCTGTTTCCTCGATGGTTGAAATGTCGGAGCCGATGCTGCCCCGCCTTGATCGAGAGCTTGCTCTGGAGCCCGACCTCGAAGTGTAGGCGCTGAGTCCACCGCCGCCCCTAAGCGAAAGACCGGCATCTATGGAGATGGTGCCGTAAGCCCGAGTTGGGTGTTCGGGCGCCAGCAACTCATCCGTGTCGTCGAGGGTGTGGGGTTCAACTTGAGTTCGAACTCTGGGAGCAAAAATAGCGGCAAGCAGACCCAGGACAAGGCTTAGGGCGATTGCGGTGTAAGCACAATAGAAGACAGCCGTCTCCCCACCAACGTAGCCGTACAGATATCCTGCCGCTGCAGGCGCAGCAGTCATGGCGGTGCTCTGAAGGAGGGCCGGGGTAATCCATGAAAGCGTGTTTGTCTCGGCAGCAGGACCAGTAGCGGCGACCACAAGACCAGAGCATGCTCCAGTGGCTGCGGCGGCAGCGAGACCTTGAAGAGCTCGCGAGAGAACCAAGGCCAGTAAGCTAAAGTGAAATTGGAGGAGGAGGAAGGAGAGCGTTGCGCATGCAAGCCCACCCACGAAGACGAGCCAAACCGACGCACCCTGACGCGTCAGAAAGGGCATTAACGCTGTTACTCTTCATTAGTACAGGCATTCGTGATAAACATTGCACATTGGGGTTGCTTACGAGATACGGCTGCAAACGCCCCCCCATGTGCGGAGATGAGCACCGAGGTCAATATTTGGACTGGATGTGGTCAGAGCTTTGTTCTGTCAATGTGCAGGAGTCAGACATACCTTGCTCATGCGGAACGTGGAGCCGGCTCTCAATGATGGAGGGGATCAAGGGAATTACCAGACCGGAGAGAAAGATATCCTGCAGCAAACAAGCCCGGTTAGCGTTGCGCCTCCCAGACGCGACTTGGGTGATTACATACCGTAAAGGCGGCAAATTTGGCCAGTGCCACAAGGAAAAACATGGTCGGCGAGCCAGCCGCAGAGTCTTGGGGAGGGCAACTCTCGGGGCTGTTGTGGTTGTCTGGGCCCAACACCGTGATGGCGAGGAGCGAATCGGCGGGTGCAGGTTGCGAGGATGGGGGCGCGAACCAAGCAGGCCGTAATGGAGAATTCTCAGCGCCCGGGATTGCAGCGGGAGGCACGATGGGTCCCGAATAGGCAGGCTGGGAGGATCCAGGCGAGGGTCTTGCGAACCACCGAGACTCGCTCTCTTTGGAAGGTTTCGATGTTGAGGTCGTTGTCGCTGCAGTCGCTGCTGCTGCTACTGTCGCCGTCGCTGTGTCGCCTTGGTCTGCCAGCAGCTCGCTCTCCTCAAAGGCAAACGACGGACCTGCCAGGCGAGGAAACTTGAGGGCGTATGTCAATGTGGGCGAGTCGGAGGGCAGAGGCCCAGCTTCAGCCACTGGCCGTTCTTCGATCTGGTCTTCCGTCTGGTCTTCAGTCTGATCCTCGGGAGCAGTTGTCGCTGTCTCACATATCGCGTCGGAGCTTGGACCCGATGCGCATGAGGGGTTTTCGCAAGACAGATGAGGGGCAGCAAAAGAAGCAGCCGTTCCAGACCGCGTTCCTCCAGCACTCATCGTCGTCTCCGTCGTCCCCGTCTCCTCGTCTCCAATTTGCCGATCGCCAATGCGTGCGCCCCTCTCCCCCTCTTGGTGGCGCGTCGATGTGGTTATCGTCGAAGTCGTCGAAGCTGACGTCGTCCGCACAAGCTCCTCCGTCGACAAAGCGCAATCCAAAGCGTATGAGGGCCTGCTGCGTCTCGCCTCGCTCGGTCAACAAGCGTCTAGGCTTGCAGATATTGTTATTATTATGGGAGACTGGCACGTCGCAAGAGTCGCAACGGGGGCGCTCCTGCTCATCCCTCTCTGGGTCTCCTCACTGTCGTTGCCCGGTTAGTGCCGTCTTCAGGCAGATCAGCGTCTTAGCCATCCCAGCCAAAAGCGACGCGAGCCAACCACAGCAGGCTACAAGCCTGTCACTCAAATTTCACCCCACCCGAAAGACCCTCCGATACCCCGGTTTTCCCCTGTGGGATTGGCCCTCAGCCGACGGTGGCTCTTCGTTATCCAACACCAACACCAATGCCGTTAGCAATCGATCCCGCAATCTCGAACACGGACCAGGGCCCATGAACCAACCTCCAGTGATTTTGAGCCTCACGAATTGTTACTTTGGTAGCTCACATACCTCTCTGGCTGCCGAGCTCAGCCCAGTCCAACCCCCTTTCCCCACTTTATTTCGTGCATGACTACAGTTGGCGGGATCGGGTTTTAGCATGGGACTTTGGCATTGTAAGGCGGTTTGTGGGTGCATTTTCGCTCATTAAGACCAGAAAGAACTGTCTGCGAAAAAGAAGAAGAAAAAACGCCAAAATGGCCAACTTAAGATCTGCACACATCCCACTACGTCACCAGATAACAAAGCTCGATGCTATGTTAACTGCGTCGACCTAATAAACAGACCGAGCTCTGGAGCATGAAAAAGGACATGACTTTCATCCAATACGCCCTCGCCATCCCTTCCAGCCTTCCATAGGTACTGCGGTTCCGTCTTGTAAGACAGATTTCTAGTACTGGAGGCGATTTAATCATCTTCAGCCGGCAACTACAGCCGTACCGTCCGGCATCCCCCCCGGCTACACCATGTACCCGATTCTAGGACAAGACTTCAGCATGATACTTACCCTGCCAGAAAATCTCAATCGGCAGCAGCTAGTGTTGTGCCTCCCAAGTCTAGTGCCCCAGATGGATCTTGAACTTGGGAGGCAAGCAAGTCTGTGGACACCCCCCCTAAAAACCCTCCTTGTCTCTCGTCATTCCGGATTTCTCTTCTGCTCATCCCCAAAAGCTCAAAAAATAAAAATAAAAAATAATTTCATTCTCAAGTGAAAAATTTATCATAAACACCACCATCAGCTCCCGGGCCACCACCGCCGTGACTAATGATGATAATGGTAATACCAATACCAGTGAGGTTAAATATGACGGCCGCCACATCGTTTGGTGCCCGTGCGACGACACGCACTTCTGCACCCGGCCTCTGGCCAGCTCCGCTGCTTCGTGAGTCCGATAATGACTTTGAACTTCACCTGATATGTCAGAGATCGTGTAATTATTAGGTTGGATTTTAGGGAGGAGGCTGTCTTGTCAGCGGAGGGGAACGGGATGGTTGTTGGCCGCCGGCCACAACGGTTGCGGTGGCTGCGCTACCGCAGGGCGGTTAGGGGCTGGATGACGTTTTTTTGCGGGGGCCTTTGCCGTTGCTGGTAAGTTATCATCATCTCTCTTGATATGATAGGATAGGGCTAGAAGCTCGAGTTTGGAATCGCAGCGATTTCGGTGGCGGTGTTATTTTTGGAAGTGGACTTTGTGTTGGCGTGCTGCGCGGAGGCGGGCTGGGAGTATCTTTATGTATGGCAAATTTGATGGGCCCAATTACCCCTTAGAGTTCAATGCCAATGCCGTCTGACGATCAGTCCTTAACACCAACGCCGCCATGACGCGGGTGACGCCAAAATCATCCATGCAAAATGTTGCGACTACAAGAATCCCCGCTAAACATTACGACAAAACTACCCCTCGAGAGACATCTCAGTTTAAAACCGCCAACTCCCCATCACCCGTACTCGCCGAGATCAGAAACACGCCATCCAAACATTACACATATCGCATCTCGTCCAGCATGTCTAACATCCTCAATACCAGCGAAGCTGAGAAGATCAAGGACGCCCAGTCGGGCGATGGCATCTCCAACATCTGGTCGGCCGCCGAACGGGCGACGCAAGAGACGTCAGAAGGGATCAGGAAAGCGGGCGAGTGGAAGCCTGCTGAGGAATGGATGGATATGCTATTTTGGGAGGCATACACGACCAGAAATTGAGGGATTGGGGATTTGATGGAAAATAGTGTAATGATGGACTCGGTATATTGATCCACCACCAAAAGTTCGTATTTAGTACTACCTAATACGCAGCAGCCTGAAATGTGTGCCAATACTCTGCCATGGTATGATGACCAGCCAAATCATACGCCACTTGTATGCAAACTTGTATCCTATATCCTGTATCCTGTAAATACCCAACGTCCCACATCACCATCCAAATTTCTCGACCGCCACCCTCACATCTAATCCCTGCCCAATAGCATCCGCGCAGACATTCTTCGTCACTCTGTTCAGTCCGTCCGGGCCAGAAACGACTACACCGACATCGCACCCCTCAGCAGCGGAGTTCTCGATCCACCTCCTTACACATCCCGCGACATCCGGGCGCCCAGCCTCGATAGTCGGCTCAGGGATGACAAGATTAAGTCCCCTCGCCACCAGCTCGCCGAGCTGTTGTTCTGGAACCCAGCTCCGATGGGAGTGCGAGTGTGTCACCCAGAGCAAATGCACCTTCTGTCGTGTTCGGCGTTGCCGCCCGCCCTTGCCACCTTCTGAAACCTCGGACTCGGCTTCGTCGGTCTGTCGATCGTGCAGCAGAGCCCATATGAGCGGGAACGTGACTGCGATGCCGCTTCCGCCGGCCACGAGAATCGCGCAGTCCGAAGCCCGCAACATCTCCAACGCATGGGAGGACCCATATGGACCGTCCAGAACCACAGACACCCGAGAGTGCGACCGCGCGTAGGCAAGCAGATCGGCCGTCATGCCACCTTGAGCGCGGATGAGCAGGGTGAACCAGGCATGGATTGGTCCTTCGGCCGTCTCAGTAGCGAAGCCGGGCGCGGCAGACGCAATCGTAAAGGGGTGCGCCTGGAGGCCATGGAGGACGGGAACTGTGAGGAAGACGTGGTCGGTTGGCTGCCAGCCATGGATGATGGAGAAGCGACGGAGCGCTGCGGGCCACCACCAGGACTCTTTCTTTTCCGAGTGCGGAGGGATGTCCCAGTCGGCCGAGAGGAGGAAGGTCTCCCCATCCTCGAGGATAGTAATGTCGGCGGTGAGGGTGGCACGTTTGAGACCATAGCGCCAGATGAAGCGGTCGATGAGGAAGATGCTGAGCGATACGAGAACATAAGGCCGACTCGTGTAAAAGTGGAAGTAGAGGAAGACGAGGGCGGTGATCTGCAGAAAGACGTGGGAGGCCAAAAATAGCTCGTACCAGCGTTGGCGGAAACTCCCCAACGAGGTGAGGTAAAGTAGTTCGTATGAGGTGAATGCGCCGATGCCAAGTAGGACGAGTGGATGGGTGAAGTATTCCCATGTAGTTGTAGATGCGGTTAACCAGTCGGCAGCCAGCACAAACTGCCACACCACCATGCTCGCAAAATGGACAGCGGCTTCGAAGCACATTAGCTCGCCGACCCGGCGGTGGAAAATGTTTAGAGCCTCGTATGACGAGCCTGTGAGCAACCGAAACGGTTGGTTCTTGGCGCTCAGAAAGTAGAGAAGGGGGAGGTTCACGATAAAAAGGAAGCCGGCTCGGTCGGCAAAAATGAAGAAGTAGTCCCATCGCAATGGAAGTCTGTAAAAGTGGAAGGAGACATTGAGGGCGAACCAAGCGGTGATAAAGAGAGAGGTCTCATTTGAGGGCAAGGTTCGGTTGACAAAAGGCAACGGCGGCGGTTGTCGGGCGAGCCAGGACGATGTAGCTCTGGAGAGAGGCCCGGGTTTCTTTGCTTTGCTTCTGGATCCAAACCAGCGAGAGTCAGACAATGCACTCCTTCCCAGGAGAGGCAGCTGTTCAAGGTCGACATTGTCATCTTTGGCAGCACTGGCATTCGGCAGGGTAGTTGAGCCCAAGATGGTGCTGGCCGAGGACGATGATGCTCCACCATCGGTTTCTCGGGGATTTTGTCGTTGGCGCCACCTGCGTTCGTGATATTGAGAATTATCGCTCCGCGACCGTCGCCAATGCCGAAAAGCAAAGGCAAGAATAAGCAGTACGATGGCGATGTTATAGGATGCAACAACAGCACGGGCATCGTACAAGGCCTGGATGAGCTTTTCGAGATATTCGCGCTTGGCTGGGTCCAATGGAAAGCCGTCGTCATCTGTGGGCTCCTCGCGGCTGGAAAGCTCGGTTGTCAAGCAAAGTGCACGCACAAAAGCTGGCAAGGTCTTGTGAAGCGTATCCTGCACCCAGGCGCAATTCTGTGCGTCTGCCATGACTTCCTGGCCTTGCAGAAGAGCCGGGCGCGCGACTGCTGGGAGGAAAGAGCGACAAAAGGACGGAAGAAGGGCAGGCGGCAGCGATGGCGAAGGGGATGAGGTGAGATGGTTGCCATGCTTGGAAGGCGCGGAAGGATCTTATCAGATGATCAGATAAAGCCGACCGCGGAGCTAGCCCTTCCAAGAAGCGGTCAGGGGGAGGAGGGGGGGGGGGGGGGGCGCGTTGTGGACTCGCTGTCAGGGACCCTGTCAGGGGACTCCTAGTCCACGACCCCCACTAGGTACCAGAGACGTGTCGAGCAGACGAGTCGTCCATGTCAGCAACTTGCCAACCAACCACCTGCCATTCACCAAAAGAACATTATGAAAGTAAATTGGAATTCAAAAGACGTTTGGGCGTGGAGAGCCAAAGGAAAGTTGGCTAACACTTGATATCTTTAGGTAAACAAACTCAAGACGTGATTGACGAATGCTTGACCCGCCGATGTTACAAAGCTACAATGACTGCAGTGCTCATTCGACGAGCCCGGACCCGCCAGCAGCTACCAGGTAGCTCCCTAGCAATATTCCCTCGATCCGCCAAGGCGCCTCATCTATCTGATCGCAACTACCAGCCCCCAAAATTCGCAAACATAAATTCGAGACCCAACGTCTGACCCACAGGAGCATTCGCATTCTCTTCTTCAGTATGCCAAAAAGCCGGAACCATATCGGCGCGACTCGTGTGGTAATCCATCGGGTACGAGTCGACTGCATCGAAGTTGCAACTCTGAAAGGAATCAACCGACATTGCGCCAGGAGAGAAACAGTCAACCATGCTATTGTTACCGAGGTTGTTGTTTTCAAAGTCGTCAAAGTTGTCGACGAGCTCCCGGGGTTGAAGTTGCGGGCTAGGATTGGGAAAATTCACACGAGACACATTCAACCTGACCCAGTCGAGCTCCGACGGCCCCAAGTTGGGAGTTGACGCATCGCTGACGGGGCCCCCAGCGTGCCAGCCACTTGTGGGAGGAGGCTGATGGGCCAAGTTACTCAGGTCGGGGTCGAAAGGGATGGTGGGATTTGGCGAGTTCTCTTTCTGTGGTCCCCAGGAAAGTTTCATCTCGGGGCTTGAAACCAAAGGGTTTCGCGCTCTCGGCACAGATTTCGGCGCCCGCGATACCGTTGCCCCTTGGCAGGCCCTCGCAGTCTGAGCGGCTACCTCTTTCCTCCGTTGCAGTATGCTGTATCTGTTCTTTGCTGAGAGGGATGTTCGGTTTGGGAAGTGTTTGCCGACGATGTCGGACCAGTTTCGTCCATACTTGGCCACTTGCTGAAGCAGTTTTGTGTCCTAAAAAAAACAATAAGCCCCAAACCACATCTTTTTTTTTTTTTTTGCGTATTGCAGTGGCTGTACCTCTGTTGGCCTCCAGGGGCTTCTGTCGATGCTCGGATTCAAACAGTCGTACCAGCGCTTCCAACACTGGTCGCCGTTTCTCGAGCCCACGGCTTCGGCAACTTTACTCCACCTGAGACCGTGTTTCTCAACCGCTCGTCGCAGGCTCTGGTCCTCGTCAGACGTCCATGTACCCTTCCGTATTGTTTGGACTATGCTATAGTGCCACCGTTTGCGGCAGTCTTTGTTATTGCGTCCAGGGAGATAGGCGGCTACCTTGTGCCAGCTGATGGTGCCCTGTTGGGGAGTTTCTGTAGATGAAGACCTCGTTAGATGTTTTGTTTTCATCGGCAGGCCAACTCAGTGCCGATGTACTAAGGTAGCTACTATCTAAGGTACCCAAGGTTAGACAAGAGCAGGGGGTGTGATGTGCTGACCTTTTGCTACGGCGTTGGCAAGCACCCGATCTTCGTGTGGCGTCCACACCTGGCGGGGTTTCATAGTACTATTGCCAGAGGAGTCCCACGCTGCCTTTCTTGGTGTCTGAGGTGGATTCATGTTCATGCCAAGGTGAGGTTTCTTATTCATAGATATTCCGGCTCAATTCTTTACCACCAGGCACATCAGTCGGTTGCTGATAAAAAACAAGATAGTGCAAACATCCAGGCGAAAAAGGCACGAACATCCTACCAACCGCATGTGAATGACCTTACTTTATATAAGGGTGGAATTCGCTGCCATTACGGGTGAGTGCCAAGCTTCCGAGGGCCGACATGCGGCGGCGATTTACTGATATCTAGTCATCTTACGAGTGGCATGTGTCTCCAGTCGTGGGGAGCAAGGCAAAGCGGGCCAAATCCAACGAGACACGAGCAGCAGGGGACTTGGTATCGATCGGTTCTGGTACTCGTCATTTCTATAGATGCGCTAGGATTCATGTTGATGTCAGAAGGCTACATGTACGCAGCAGTGATCACTACATGCGTGTCATCTCCTGGGTTACACATCTTTTGACCACAGTGCAGCTGGTAGGGCTCATGGCCCGGCTATGCTCGCCCCAAATTTGCCCTCGGCAGCTTGCAGCAGTGCGATTTCGTTGCGCCCTGATCCCGGCAGTAATTGCTACTGGTAGGTACGGCAGTCTCCAGATCAAGTTTTGTCTGCTAACCAACCCAGTTGGCACAGTACGAGTGCAACCCCAGAACTGCCTTACCTAGGTACGTACATGTACCTAACTTTAGGTAACCTTCCGTGCCTTCCAGCCATCTGAATCACCCATCTACAATGCTGCTGTTTAGGGCCACCAAAACCCCCAACGAGGGAAACAACGTCTGCGATGATAGCCATGCAAGTCGTGCAGCAGCATAAGATCAGAAGCCTCACGTTCTTCTACCCCGGGTTTTAACGGCTAAGGTACTCCTATTCCCCGGCCAAGTCCTGCTGGCGCGGCGGGGGGGGGGAGGAGGGGAGAGTACCTAATTAGGTACCCCAGACTCTGTCTGTGAAACAGAACGAAAAAGGACGGCAATGCCGATGCTAGTGAGGCAGGCAAGTCCAAGACGAGTTACCCCTTTCCTCTTATCTAGCCCACATTTAATACGAGAGCCGACAGCACCAATGCGAGGCCATTCAAGGGTCATGCGGGTAGTTTGATGGCTGTGTCGATGTGGTCTCGAGACACAAACGGCTGACACCTCACTTCGGTGAGAGGGATGGGTAGGTGGCCAAATTACGGCCGGCTTTGTCACTGCCTCGCAGCGTCTCTGAGCCCTAGAAGGCGGGCGAATCACTTTCTTGTCTCCACAACCCGGTCAAGGTAGCGTGCAGGGCATAAAGTACCTACATCTTGCATGCTCTTGGTTTTACCAGAACATTGGACAAAGCCTCCAGTGCTATCGTACTATGGACATATTCGATGAGGCTCAGATGATATGGCATTATACCTGGGAAAATATGCATTCCTTGCTACCAGAAGTACGCACAGGTGTGGATCACGGAGGGCTCCGTGAACAGGACCTCGGAGGCATGTGTGCCCCCAAGCTGGACCCCTGAAGTCATTGGGCGCAAGATGAAAATTGACGAGCAAGAGTCGAAGTCGCACAACTACCACTCCCCGCAGAAAATCACACGATAGCGCTTACCCTCCCAGGAAGCTGCGTTGTGCCATCATGAAAGCATGCCATCGGGCCATCCACTCAGCACTGCCAGTCACGGCCTAGATGAAAGTCGATCCCAGTTCGGACCGAAAAAGAAGAGTCATTACAGCGCAGTCTCAGCGCCTCGGCAGGCACTGACTGTGACGATATTCCTCCCTCCCCTATTTGTAAGCCAAGTATTGGCAGACACTGTCCATGTCAAACAAGCCGGCGCCATTGAAAGCTTGGTGGTGATTGATCCCTAAAGTCGTAGGAAAGTCCAAGATGTCGTGTTCCGCAAGTCTCGCTTCCCGTTTGCTTTTCATGTTACCCGCTGGTCACTCATCAGCTAACACCAGACCCTGCCCGAAGGTATTCGGACCCCGGATTCCAACAGCGCTGGGAACAAATTCTATCCGGCAGGCAGCCACGGTAGTATCAGACGATTCGTTGGGGGCCATAGGCGCGCCAAGATGTGTGCAACTCGTCTCTTCTCGTACCTGCACCTCCATGTACATGAGTACCTCCTATACCACGGTGATAGTTTACCGAGATAAGAGCTCTAGCTTAGAGGATCGCTTCATGATAAGCCGACGTTCAAGCATCCACTCCAC
The DNA here is from genome assembly GCA_030549175.1 of Lasiosphaeris hirsuta. Lineage (NCBI taxonomy): Eukaryota > Fungi > Ascomycota > Sordariomycetes > Sordariales > Lasiosphaeriaceae > Lasiosphaeris > Lasiosphaeris hirsuta. Next base: position 2,180,190 of record JAUKUA010000001.1, read on the forward strand.
TCCCGGTCGCGGAGCGCTCTTGTGAATACCAGGGTGCAAGTGGAGAAAGAGTAGGACAATTTTGTTCGCGCTGAGGAGCACGAAGACGGGAGTGGAGTGCGGGGAGAAGACATAACTGTATCACTGCCATGCATGTTCACGGCCAGTGTACGGCAGTTGATTCCCAAAAGAGAGTTGATGAAAGGTAGGGCATCTGACACAGGCAGTGTAGTAAGTTCACAAGAGTCATGGAAGGTACGCCGTCGGGAAAGAACCTCCCAAGATGTACCACGAATAGATAAGCGGCTGATGTTGTCATTCAGTACCTAGTATGCCATATCAGAGGATTCGAGCTGAGGTTATATGATTACTAATACTCTCCGTCTTCAGGCTGAATCAAGTCGAAAGGGGTCGCGGTCTGACTACTCAGATATCATCAAGGACTCAAGGCGGTTCAAAGCCATAATGCCAACTTAGGTTCCCAGTTAGCTCCAACTGGTAGCACCCCAACATTCATATACTTTCCCCTGTTTACCAAGACAAGCCTCAATAGTTCTAAACGTGACTCACGGACCGAGGGCCTTCTTTCTTTGCCTGTCGGCCACCCCCGTAGATAGGGTTGATGATGTATGTGGTTGGTGAAAGTCGGGGACGGCGTGGGAGAATACTCCAAAGATAAATTCGGAGTTAGCTGTTAAGAGAAGATCTGAAGATCATGCTGCATTTGTTCTTATTCGGCATCAGAGAGTAATAGGAAGGTGGCTATGCTGTGCGTACTACGGTGAGATTAGAGTCACTGACCGGAGATGACTTCGTCCTCAACACGGGCAGGTTGAACGGTCCCTGAACACACCGCTCATAGGTCCAGGCCGCGCGATATTTACATCATGTTCCAGGCCAAATTGCTTTTTTTTTCCCTGGTTCGCTTTTTTCATTGTACTTGAGTTGGGAGTCTTTGATGCTGGACACAAGCAATGGTCAGATGACGGTGATTTGTATTAGGTATCTATTAAAAAGTAATTATGTAACGGTAATTTTCGTATCCAGTGGGTATCTCGCATTTTATATCATCATTGAAGTAAGCACCAAACAACACCGAGTTTTTTTACTATCGCAGTTTTGCGAAGCAGAAGTCGCTATTCGCCATGTGAAAAGACTTCAGCTCCTTCTTCATCCAACACCGATGTGCGCCTGTACCACTGATATCGCCAGCAATGTAGCCCCACGCACACCCGGTACATTGGTCATAAGAGGCGCAGCTATTCATACACTCGGCCATGCTGTTGGTGGAGATATGGTCCAGGTCCGTTGCACCATCCGGGCCGCTGTAATCGAGTCCACAAAGGCGCAGGAAGCTTTTGGTCGAACCCGGAACTGAGTAAATGGTATTATTCGCAGCAGGACAGTCGGAATTGATCGTAATGGTTGCTTGCGGAGCTGGGCTAGATAACGAGGGCCCTGTTGAGACTGTCAAGGTTCCCGCCAAGGCCGATGTTGAGCTCGAGGCTGCTGTGGTGGAATTTGCACGTGTTGAGACAGAAGATGTGCTGTGAGAAAACTGTTAGAAATTCGGTTGTTGACAGGGACGCGCACGCGTGTTGTCGATCACAGCTGGGACATACCTTGCGGCGTCGGCATTCGGTGCGTCTGACGAGGTCCTCTTCGTCTTACCCACTCCCAGACCCACACCAACTCCGACGGCGACGACAATAACACACAGGAGCACTATCGCAATGATAATCCAGAGGCGCTTCCTGTTTATCCTTGGGTGGCCGTCATGGCTTCCCCCCGAGCTTCCGTTGCTTGCTCCGGATGTGTCGAATTGCGACAAGTTCCCGTGTCCGTGTCCGTGTCCTTGTCCTTGTCCGCTAGCCGCGGCCACACGGCTGGCTACTGCAGCAGTAGCAGCCCCGTACCCCACAGCCTTCTCGCGGTCATCGTACTCTGGCGGTGTTGGCGTGTCTTCGCGATAAAATGTATAGGAGGAGAGGTTTGCATCATTTTCGCCATTTTCGCGGTCGTCGGCCCAGTACACTTCAGGGCCGCTCTCAGCCGGAGCCTTCTCGCGCGGTTTCGCGGCTGGTGGGTGGTAGACCTCGAGGCCAGGCTCGTCTTCGGCAAAGCGCACGCGACTGTTGTTGCGATGGAGTGGTGGCGGCTGGGACGTAGATCCCTGGCGTTGCAAGTCCATGATCCAGCGACGATCGTTGGTGATCCGGTCCTTAACGATTTCGGCTAAAGCCGAGAGCCCATCTCGCGGCCCGCGTGCTTCGCTCTGTGCCGTGCCGTACCGAGTAGTATAAGTTTCGCTCCAAGAACGTTCGGTTTCTCAATTGGCAATGATGTGCGCCGCGAGACGGAGGAGGCTCGTGTCGATTGCGCCGGAGCGCTTGGGTTGTCTGCCGCTGGCGATGGAATGCAGAGGGGGGAGATATAGAGGACAACGGTTCCCTGGCGACGAATCCAAGGTCACCAAGATCAAGAACCACAGCGCCGGGTTGGGCAATGCGCAGCCCCAGCAAGCTGAGCTCCCCCTTGCGCTTTTCGAGAACGAAACCCTCTATCCCCGTCGCTGCAATTTCGCCAAAATTTGATCACGACTGCCGCGCTTTGGCCCTGCGCTTTGGCGCGACGTCGCATCACGTGTGGAGAGCCAGACCATCCAGGTGCCACTCCTCCCCCTCCCTCACAGTCCCCCCACCCATCCATCATCCGTCTTTGGCTGGAGCGGCTCTCCAGCACGCATTGACTGACACACACCACTCGATCGTGAGGCAATTGACGACTGCGAGCCACACATTGCGCTAGCAGACTCGAAGAGGCGTGCAAACCCCGCCAGTTTGCGTGTCGCGTTTCTTCGGATTGTCAGAAGGTTGGAAGAACTCTAAATTGCCCACCGGCTTCAGTTTCCCGTCCTGCGGCCCGGCGCCTCACCCCTCGCTCGTCCTCCGACCCGTCAATCAGGCCCGGCCTGCTGCAAGCCACTTTCGGCACACGCCGCGGACGGATGCCGTCACCTCCTCGCCACAGGGCCAATACAATCCAGTCGCCCAATTGCACTCCTTGAAGCAGAATGTGCATGATTCTCGGGATGCCGTCTCAAACTGGGAAACGAGCATTTTGAGACGTTCATACTAAGGAATCATAGTTCAAGTTCGACGTGGGTTAGAATTGTAAAGTATTTGCCACTATCTAATTACAACGGTCAGTCATGAATAGCCTTGTGCTAACCACTCTGCATTTTAACAATTGCCGACTAATGCTTCTACAAGGCCCCCCCCCCCCCCCCCACAAAAAAAAACCCCCCTCGGATCGCATCTACTGCTTGCGTACCGCAATATCATCAATGTAGAAGTACGCTCCAGCTGAGCCTGCCCGGTTCAAGATGCGGATATCCAGCGTGCCGGTTCCGGACGAATCTGTCGTGAACTGCCCGATAGTGAGGGTCTTGAAATACAGCTCGACGGCAGGTACGTTCAAGTCATAGATCCCTAGGCTGACCCCCTGGTACACGCCTTGAATACCAGGGGCACCAGAGGCACTGCCGCCGTACCGACTATTCAAGAGGACGCTGAGCGTGTAGGTCGTGAGTGGTTCTGCCTGGAAGCTCTGGGAAATAGAGACGTATTTGCCACCAGTAATGGGTGGGGTCATGCGAACGATGGTGCTCGAGTGGCAATTACTGCCCGTGTCAACGCATACATTGCCTCCCGGGATGTACTCGACATTGCCCCCAGTTTGGGCAATGCTGTTGGTCCACGGCTGAATGCTCCCGGCCTGGAAGTTGCCGTTGATGACGGGCTGGACATAATTTGTTGCGGCGACATTGACAGTAGTGGTGGTGGTGTCAGTGACGGTGTCGACCTTGGTGGTCTGAGGAGTACCCATCAGTATTAAGACACACTAGCAAGTCAGATCAGGGGGGAATGCGCACAGTATACTCAGCAACTGAGGTGTAGGTGACAGTGTTCTCAACGGTCACAGTAGCGATGACGGGAGAGGCCGAGGGCAGCAGGCAGCTGCAGACACTACTGATGCGGGACGGTTTGCTCTTGCATACGGAAAGGATGCTTGCCGTTGGGTCTTCTGAAGGTTCGGCGCGCTTCCCGAGCACGGTGATGGTGCCCGTCGTAGCCGTGACGGTACCGGCATTGATCAAAACAGTGGTGGTCGACTCTTCGCTGTTGGTGTGGGTAGTTGAGACAATCTGGTCATGCGCAATCGTGACTGTCGTCGTTACATCGAGGGACAGGTATGACGAGCAAAAGGCTTCTCCAATACTGGCTGGCGTGTCTTCGTTAATGGCGCGGAAGCATTTGCCCAGGATGCAACCTCCTGGTGATAAAGCAGGCTTGGAACACGTCTTCGTGGCGCCAACCACGGCAGCGAAAACGCCGGCCGTGCAAAGGACTGAGAACTTCATGACTGTCGTTAAACGAGTGACGGAAATTGGCGACAGGACCTGAAATGAATGACAAAAGTGGGAGGCCGTGAAGGAATGCTAGAGTAGGACGAGATGCCCAAGAAGTAGTCTGGGTCCGCCCAGCTTTTGAGTGTTTCCATAACATCTTCACTGAAAGCCCCTTTGCTACCATTTAGGTTAGATGGGTTTAGATTAGCTTGGCCGCTAGCTATGGCTATCGTTTGTGGCGCTTGGTTCTAGAACCAAATATTGCCCAGCGTCGTCGAAACTTGACAGCTGGAAGCTTGGCGGTGTGGAAGTGGGTCTCGCGAAAAGCGTTGGCTTACTTTTCAGTTCAGGTTCAGTCAGCCTCAAGTATTCTCATTCTAGCCTGTCTCAGGTTCAGGTCGCCTCAACCGAACTATCGGTCAGCTCGCAGCCCAGCTTCGCCGGGTCCCCGGGCCATTTGGGAAAGATGCCCCACCATGTGCTACACCCTGCAGCGTGCGCCCGTTGAATATTGAGCAGGTAAGCATCACTGTATTGAAAAAAAAAAAAAAAAGAAATTCAGGGGCTCATGTTGTTCTGCGCATCCGCTGCAGAACTCGAAGACTGGAATTCCTATGCTGCTACTGCTGATAGGCAGGTAACCAGCAGAATCGACGTCCACAATCGTTTCTATATCCGAGTCGCTGCCTTCTCGCTACTCGGGGTTGGAGCAAGGCGGCATTACGAGCAACTGGATGAACTCGGAAGAGAAACAAGGCCGTCACCGATGCATCAAGTTGAAGGATCTTGTTTCTTCGGACCTGAGTGCGCCCTTGTTGTTTCGCCAGTTTGATTTCAGGGGTATTCAAGCCGCTTGCCAACCAACATAGGAACCAAGCGCGACAGGAGAACAGCATGGCCGCCGAGGGGGCATGTGGGTACCGTTGCAATTCTAGACTGCGTCAGGAACCGATGCAGCGAGATACAAGTTTATGTAAGGGGTACGAAGCCGGATGGGGTTCGCCTCTCAAATCAGAGCACCGTCGGCTTGAGTTGGGGGCCGTTCTGTCGCCTGCTGGCTTCCTCGGAAATATATTGCCGTCCCAGAGAACATGTAATTCAAGTCTGGGAACGCATGCTTATCGTAGGTGGCGTCGATTTCGCGAAGGGGGGCCATGAGTTCCTCAAGTGCCGGATTGAAGGCAAGCAGGTTCTCCCACTCGGAGAGGTCGGCGCCGATGAAGATGCCAGGCGGAGCTAAGAGGGCTCGATGGTATGTACCCAGCTCCATGTGGATACCAAAGACCATGGTGCTCTCATCGACGAGTGAAAATGCGCAGGGGGTTTCGACGGCCTCAAGCCTGATATGACTGCAAAAGTCCTTGTCTGCTTGAGTGAAGCCGGGCTCTTGTACAACACGAATGATTTTCTGGTCGGCGTTTGATTCTGCAAAGGTCGTCAGTGATTACCCGGTCGGCTCAAAGCATGGAGCAGAAAGGGCCAAGGGAGCCCTACCCAAAGTATCAACGATGGAACAGAAGGCCTCGGTTTGCATATGGGCAGTTCGTCTCATGGAAAAACTCCCATTGGCTGGATCAAATGAGCCAGGTCCGAGGCAGATGGCCCTTTTGATGATAGGGCGGTTGGGGGCAGATGAGGCGGCAACGAGGATCTCTCGCAATATTTGCCAGCACTCAGATGCGTGCCAATCCTGGCGCACTGCGTCGTGGTATTTCTGCATGTCACTGACTGTGAATTCCGGGTTTGGATTGGGCTGGATTCCCACAAGGCGACCGTCCACCTGTTTGGCGCGTCCTTGGCTCTGAGCTTGTCCACACCCGCGTCCGCGCTTGTGACTGACCAGACTCCAGTCGCCATCTTCCGTGTCCATTGCTGGCATCAGTTTGGCGGAGTATCGGACCTGAAAGAGAACGCAGCAGCAGTTTCCTTCCATTTCAATTTGTGGAGAGACTGAAGACGTCTTCTGCGGAGGGGCGTCGGCGATAAGATAACCCGATAAGGAACGCATGCACACCGCCTGCCATTTTAAGAGCCGGAGGAAGGTCGGCAGTCTCAGCGGGCAATGAGGCTCGCGGGGTTCGAGCCAGGCCCAAGCCCGGGGCAGCCCTTGAAGCCAGGGCACAGAACCCGTCCATCCGCCCAGGTGGATCCGTGAAGATGGATCAGTGACACGCCGCTTCAGACTCCCGGTTCACTCTTCGCGACTGACGACGATGACATCAACTAGCCATTTGATCATTGGCCTGATTTGCTTCCATGTCGCGCAGCCTCACTGGGCTTTTTATCTGACGCTCGATTGTTGCCACGACGAGAAGAGAGGATTCTACGATTCCAAAAACAATCGGCAGCGTAATCCTGAGCCCGAAGATTGCCAGCTTGAATGGAACAGCCGGCATACCACCCATATTGGCCGTCAGCTTACTGAATTTAGCACGGTTACACACATGTCGACACGTGTGGAAGGATTCAGTGCCGCGCTGGCGCAGAGGATCGTGGGGAGGATAAGTCAGAGACCAACAGCTCAGGTCCGACCTACCGCCCTCTCTCCCGGCCTCGAGCTCGTTGCGATACGTTACTCAGCTCACTAGCAGCCCAGACTCAGCCTGGGGATCTCGTCATCTGGACCGAAATTATGGGGGTAAGAACAGCGGCGGCTCGGCATGTCAGTCCCATCGTTGCCGCCATGCACCTGCTTGGACCTCAACCAGCAGCTTTCGATCGTCCATCGTGGCAATAAATCTGAAATAACTCGCAGAGTCGCACTGCACTAGGAACTATCACACTGCTGAGCAGGCCCCCTCCCCTCAGGCCCCTCGGGCACCTCCTTCAGGGGGGAGGACGAGGAACAGATGGGAGATCGCACAGAAATAGCCCCCAAGCTGCATGGAGTTGACACATGATTGGCTTCCGATCGGGAGATTCGGGCGCTTATCCAGACAGAAGCCTGGAAGACTCGAAGGGGACCCTGACAAGCCACTCACCAGGCCACGCAGGTGTCCGCAGCCCCAGCATCCGGCATCCACCCGTTGTCCACCCCGCCGAGCGAGTGTGATCTGCGCCGTCGCGATCCCTTACGGTCGTGGCGACTCGGATGCCCACTAGCAGCGACAGACAGAAAGAACCTCACATCTAGAAGGTCTAAATCTCACGTCACGACGATACGCGTGTTTGCCGGCCGCCTCGTCGACGACGCGTGGCTTTAGAACACCAACGGCTTTGTCAAGCGGGCGTAGCGGGCAAAGGTGAGGCCAGTCTTGCTAGTGGTGCCAGTGCTGCCCAAGGCGACGCCTGGGCGCCGATTGGCTGGTGGCTGGTGATAGCTCGCAGCAAGACAGCGCGAGGGCGAGAGCGCATTCGCCTCAGCGCAGCGAGTCGCCCACCCGTCGAGCGGCCAGAGACGGACGCCCATTGGCCGCAGCTGTAATCGGTGACAAGGGGCGGGACCATCGGCATGCACAAGCCGCCCCTGTCCAGCCATTTTTGCCTGCTGTGACTGGCGGGCTGCTCTGGAGTGTCCTGCTGCTAAAAAGCCGCCCAGATTAGATGGCCGTTGGCTAGCAGGGGTGACTTTTGGGGGGGAGGGGGGGGGGGGGGGCGGCCTGCCGAGTCGGGTTTGTGCTGGCCCTCACACCATCCCGAAAGCCCCCAGGCTCAGAGAGCGCCAATATTGGTCAAGTCGGACTGGGCTCGGCGGCTGGAGAGAGACGCAGAATGGCTGCATTGGTTTGCTGCCACCAGATATTATTACCTCGCCTGCTGCCCGGCTACCAGTTCTCTTCCGTTCTCTCCGTCCAACTCTTCAAATCGACTATTTTCCCAACCACGCCCGTATCTTTTGCGACACCAAAGGCAGCGCCTTGCAAGCTCAACCCGCCCGACTCTTGCGCAGAATCGCACCCGTCTCGACGATATTCCCCCGTGAGCCCCCCCAGCTTCCGCACGCCCGCACGGACGCATCGCGAAGATCAAAAGGATTGGAGATCCGGGAAGAAAGCGGGGTCTACCAGCCAGCACACCTAGCAGCTCAGCCAGAGAAGAGGGTACGCGATTACTCAAGACAAAAGGACTCGGGGGATTGATTCAGGAGCTGGATCTTTCTCGAGGATATCACGAAGCCTTAACGCAATTTTGACGGCTTCAAGCACTCGATTGCCTCCCTACCCGGCAATTCCGTCTCGCTCACAACACACTCGCGCTCGCACAGAACCCCCACCATGCTTTCATCAACACTCTTGTGCCTCGCCTCTGCGGCGGTGGCATCAGCACACACCATCATCACCTACCCCGGCTGGAGAGGAAACAACCTCATCACTAACGAGACATGGCCCTACGGCATGCAATGGATGTATCCTTGTAAGTTTTGTCCGGCCTAGAACGCTCCGCTTCTTCCGTTCACTGACATCTGTTGCCAGGCGGCGGCATGAATGTGACCACCAACAGGACATACTGGCCGACAACTGGCGGTGCTCTCGCCTTCCAGCCAGGTTGGTTCCAGGGCCATGCGACGGCTTTCGTTTATGTGAACATGGGCTTTGGCACCGACGGACCCGACGGCGGGCCAGCGAACATGAGCAATCCGGTTGTGCCGCCTTTCCAGATCCTCGGTCCTACCAAGAACCCCTATCCGGGCACCATGTGTCTTCCGCAGGTCCCGCTACCGCCAAACATGACCGTCAAGGCTGGTGACCACGCGACTATCCAAGTCGTTGAGCTAGCCATCCACGGTGCCTCGCTCTTCTCTGTATGTTGCACTACCCCGGGGTAGAGTTGAGGATTGATGCTAACAAGACTCAACAGTGTGTCGATATCGAATTCGTCGAGCCCGACAGCCCGAAGCTAGGCGAAGTAAACGAGTCCAACTGCTTTAATAGCAACGACATCGGCTTCGCCGACATCTACACCCTCACCGTCCGCGCATCGGGCCAAGGCAACGCGACTAGCGACGCCGACAGCCTATGGTACTACCGCAAGCACCGGAAGGGTGGCATCTTCCAATATGTCGGCTGGATGCCAATCGTTCTCGGTGGCTTGTGGGTGTTGCTATGATGATGAGATGCTGTGTTTTTATCCCGGTGCAAAACGAAGCGACGAGAAAGCATCGGCAATCGCCAAGCCCCGTTTCTGGTAGAGACCGGAGCCGGCTGGTGAGCGGGCCTCAGCGCTAGGCCGCGCAATGTACATTTTTTGGCATCTGGTTGGCGTTCGGCGGGAAATGGGCTATATATGGCGTGGAGGGTTACCCTTTTTTTTTTTTCTTCTTTCTCTCCTGGCTTCTCTCTTATTTCTCCTCCTTTAATCGTCCCTCTTGTCAGCAGCGGTGGTATCCGGGCAGAAGAGCGAGACTTGGTATGGGCAGGATGGAGAGCAAAGCATTCGAACCAAGCGGTGCTACCACACGTTTGAAGACAGGCGATGAGGGGCAGACAGATTCCCTCTCTCCACAGCGGTTACATGGTCTGGCGAGTGTGGTAAGCTGTGTAACGAATGGAATGAGGAAGCGGGGGTATGGGCCGGCTGAAGACGAGGCCCGATCAACATGGACCGCATGTTGGTTTGCTACTTGTTCAATAGATCTGAGCCTGAAATATGGAACAAGATTATGACAAACACAAGGCTGGAATTACTTGGTGTATGTGACTGACTGCCTGTGTATGTTCCGCGTGCCCTGGTCGGGAGTATTCGCTCGGTGGAGCATGTTCGGATTGCTCAACTGCATTGTAATGCCCAGGCCACCTTGAAGTCGGAGTCGTCTCGCGAGGCGCCCGGCGGATCTCGGGGGTTTCAACGGCGTTCCGTGGGGGGGGGGGGCACCTCGTCACATGAGCCAGCGCTTTTGAGAGGTGATGGGGGATTTCCTAGAGGCAAACTCAGGGGCATCATCTCACCACGTGGGATGCGATGCAGAATGAGTAGTGGCCGGTTTCCACGCAAGAAACTCAAACATCAACGCAATCAATACCCAACCGCCAACGATGAAAAGAGAGAAAGAGACAGGTCTACACCAGCATTCCACCAACGGCCCCTCCCTATACTTAATACGATTCCCATCTTCGCCCTCGGGCTGCCTACCTCCACCACCCCGCCGCCATCTCATATTCCGGTATCCCACACTACCAAGGTACCTAGCAGCAGTGCTGACTGTCATCCTGCAAGACCCGTATACGGCTCGCAAGCCACGTTCCTCGACACTAGAAACGACGGCGATGGCGAAAAACACCCGGCTACATGTCCCAATTCGGCGACCCAAGCTCACACAGTCGTAGAAATAGCCCTCTGATCTCGCTCACTGTTTGTCACTATCGGCGATCTCGTTGTTATCCACGTCTCTGAATAATATCACTAACCACGCTAAATTCTGCACACCCCTCTCTTGCAAGGAGCTTGCATATGTTGTAGTGGTCAAACAAAGGCACTAATTGCCCATCCTAAACGTCCCTAGCTTCGTCACTATCGCTGAATATCATCATGTCTCGCTGCTCGCATGCAAACGCAAGCTACGCCTGCCCCTGCTGGCGGCTTTTTCCTCCGCTGTTCTTCTTCGGCCGGCAATAGGAATAACCTAACTTGGCGGCCCTAGCTGTGTATGTACATTACGCCGACAACATCCGATCCACCACAGCCCGCTCCAACTCCTAGTCTCTCTTCAAGAGCGCAATGCACTCTCCAACCACGATCTTGATGCGTGGGTCTGCGCTGTCCTTCGCCGCCGTGCTCAGCCACTCCCCCACGAGCATCGCCTTGCCCAGCTCTCTCGTCTCTCCCGGAGAGGCGAGGATCATACCAGCAGTCATGACAGCGCGGAACAGGAGTTCCGTATCGTTCTGCTTGGTGGGGGTGGGGTACTTTGGATTGGCGACAACCTCGGCAATATCGAGGATCTGCGACAATAGGCCCAAGTCTATTGCCTCGTTTGGGCTTCTTTGGCGCTGATTGTAGGTAAGGCAGGCGTAGTTGAAGGCTGTTGAGATCAGCGCAATCTGAAGGTTGTTGTTGTTTTGGCCGACCAGCTCCCCTCTCCCTCTAGCGGCGCCGGCTCCAACGCCAGCAACGCGAGCCAGCATGGGGATGATGGCATGTGCTTCCTGGGCGACAAGTGCTCTGCCTTCAGGGGTGCTGAAAAGGTTTATGATGGTCCGGAGTGCCATCATCACATTGTTCGCGTTGATGCTGGACCAGTCGACTTTGCTTTGGAGGAATTCGGCCAAGCCCTTGTCGTCTTGCTCAACCGGCTGCTCCGTGTCCAACGCACCACGCAATGCGATGCTGACCACATTCCCATACCGGTAGTCTGTGAGCGATGCGACGCCTGGCCATGGTGCCATACACCGAAGAATATCGAGAGCCGGAAGTCGGTTGTTGTACGGCCATTGCGTGAGGATGTTAAATATTAACTGCTTCGAATTGTCCACGTTGGGGATCCCTCCCGGTTTTCTGTCCTCTGTCTTGACTGCAAGAGCCTTCACCAGTGCCTCTAGACGGTTCGAATCATCAGGGTTCATCGAAATATGCTTATTCCCCGCCTCGATATGAGCCTGGTTGAACTCTTTGAGTTTCCTGAAGCCGGCATCTAGCCTGCCTGTAGTGATGTCGAGATACTTTGTGTGAGGCAAGTATTTCGCCCCCGAGGTTTCCTGGCTATATGTGTTGGCAGGCGGGCGAGCCTCGGAACTTTCCCCTAGTGTCGCCGTTTTGGTGTTCTCCCTAATGAAGTTTGCCACACTTTCAAGGTATGATATTGGCAGTTCATTATCGTTGAGGAACTTGGTGGCTGCCTGGAAGCTGTCTTCTCCCAGGTTATAAGGTAGCTTGAGTGGTGGCTGGCCCTCGGCAATGTCGACATCGAAGACGTAGTCGTATTCCCGCCCGTTGTGGGTAACCTTTCGTCCGCTACTCCCGGCAGATTCGACGACTGTACCCACAAGATCCCAAGCGCCCAAACCTATAAATCGTCAGAACTTGTAAAGAAGGAAAAAAAAAGAAAGCAGCTGCGAAAACTCACTTTGCGACCATCGATACAACGATGTGGTACCGTCCTCTTCCCGGATCATCTTCTGCTGGCCATCCTTGGTGCCGAGATTGGTCTCGAGCCATTCCTTGTCGTCCAGGTTCGCCTTGTTTACGGAGCCGAGTTCCTCTTGGGATATCGCAGATGCCTTGACGGATTGAACAAATTCTTCAATAGCTTCAGGGGTGGCTGTACGTTCGGCACTGCGGGTGAAGACCCGGACAATATTATCGCTGGCACCAGAAACAATGTCTCCATTTCTAGCGGAAGCAACAGTCCATACCGAAATGGCTGGATGCGTGATTGTCTGAACACACTCTTTGCCGCGCCAAATACGTAGAGTCCGGTCCTCGCCAGCGCTCGCAATCTCGCCAGTCGGCAAGCTCGCTAGCGAGTAGATGAAGCTTTCGTGACCGTACAAGCTGCCGACCTGCGTGCCATCGAGCTTCCAAAGGCGGATGACGCTGTCATTTCCAGCACTTGCGAATTGAGCACCGCTAGGGTGTTGGCCCTTCAGATCGGTGGGAAGCTTGCACAAGGCGCGCACCACGTCGGCAGTAAGTAGACTCCTCTTGGGCGCAACTTCGAAGCCGCTCCCTCTGAGGTTGAAAATGCGAATGCGGGAATCGGCGCATCCCGTGATAATAATGTCTTCGCTATATGCCAGAACAGCCCAGACGGACTTGTTGTCGTTGCCTTCGTGAAGTAGATCCTTGGCACGTTCCCACGTCTTGGTGTCCCAGACCACCGCCTTGCCGTCCCAGCCGCCAGAAACGAGGTAGGAGGAGCTCGGGGACACGTCAAGAGTGCAAACGTTTCCTGCATGGCCGATAACCAGATGGGGCGCTTGTTCGGGGTTGCCAGGGTCGATGGCGAGTGGCTTCTTGACCTCGATGATGGCGTCGTGCCCCCCTGATGCGACGAGACCGTCGGGGCCTACAGCTTCTGAAGGAGGGAAGTAGGCGACCGAGTTGATGTAGCCAGAGCTGGAGGCTATAATGGTGTCGTCAAAAGTCGGGGGCTTGCTCGCAGTCTTGCGCCAGAGGCGGACTGTTTTGTCCCTCGAGGACGAAATGATGGTATCGGGGTTTGGGAAGACGAGGTCGCGGACCTTGCAGGGGTTGGGATTAGCTGGGCCATGCAATGAAGGTGTTGCTAGGGGGGGGGGGGGGGGGGGGAGGTCCTTACATCGCTCTCGTGGCCCTTCAGTTGGGCTGAGAGCTTGAAATCCGGCATCGTGGCCTTGGGTTGGGAGTCGTGGCCTCGCAGTCAGGTGAGTTGGGGAAGGCGGGGCAAGCAGCTGCTAAACGAGTTGGATAGCTTCGTAGCCGGCGTTGGAAGCGTGTTGCAGGCAAATATGCTCAATGCTTGAGTCGGCAAATCTGTTGTCAGTTACTTGCTATGTCAGGATATCGAAATAAAATGGGCAGGCAGCTGGGACGATTGTACTGCCGATTTGTCAGGCTGCGAGGTAAGGAGGAGGATGGAATTGGTTCGAAGCTGGAGGGGCAGGCGGCATCATGTTGCGGGTCAGTGAGGCCGCATGGAGGGGCGCACTAGACGCTGGCAGCAGACAGACAGGGGAGAGAGAGCTGGGCTCCAGCCACTACCCGGTCACTGACAAGTCCCCCTGCCTATTGGCCAGACGCTCCACGATGGGAACACCAGAATGGATCTGTTTCACTGTGTGCAGTCTTGCAACAATACTAGCTGGGCTGTAATTAGTTTCCTTTATCCTTTGCATCGTTACTGCTGGGCTTGTGTGCAGAAACCCTCCCTCTGTTTGGACTCTTCCAGACCATATCGGACTTAGTAAAGTAGTGCAGCCGTCTGGGATTCAGGTTGGGAACCGCAGCAGAAATCATGCCCTTCCAAGACTGGTTTGCGTCTTTTAACACTCTTCCTCGATGGATCGAGACACTGCAGCCCCATCCATTCTTTGCGGGGTGAGCTATGTGAGAAAGTGAGGTGATCGCTGCAGGAGACGGCACGACGAAGGTGGAAGGCAAAAAGATCACACATCGTCAATTGTTGGTGACGTTTCGCCGGCTTGGGAGGCAAAGCTAAGGTGGGGCTGGAGTTGGATCTGATCCATGATCTGGTGGTTTGCGAGGGGGAGCTGGGGAAATAGTTGCCCAGGCGCGCTTGGGCCAGGGAGGGGTCCTCGTCCTGCGCAACATGCTAATATGCGCCCCACACAGCTTGGTGGAGAAAGTGGGAGGGTGGAGGAGAGACAACTCCGCCGCATCGACTCCTTCCCTCGCTCGATCCGCAAATTCTATCCAGGCGAGCTAAAGATATCATGAACACCTTGGCATAACTCTCTGTTTCTTCTCTCGCGACTTCTTCTTACGACCCGTTACGACCATTTCGCTCATTTTTCCTTTTTTTGTTCGCCTGCCAGTTTTGCCTCTCGCATTAGACCTGCCCCTCGCCGGCTTTGGCTCACAACTTGCGAAGGCTTTTCTTGATCGCCTCACCGCATAATATCCCATCTTTGGCGCGCCTCCTGTTCAAGAGAGCCTCTCCTCCGACGGAAAATCACGCGAGCTCACTCCGCCGCCCCCACTCTCTGAACCACTATGGCCGAGCCTAACCCCCGACAATACGTCCCCTTGACCTGCCACGGCCACTCGCGTCCCGTCCCTCACTTGAGCTTCTCGCCGCTGGAGAAGGAGGATGTCTACTACATGATCTCTGCTTGCAAAGGTCTGTGATTTTTTTTGTTTCTATTTTTATTTATTTATTTATTTTATTTTTTTAGACGCTTGCTAACCGCTCCTCCTTGCAGATGGCAACCCGATGCTTCGCGACGGCCAGACTGGCGATTGGATTGGGACGTTTCTGGGCCATAAGGGCGCTGTTTGGCAAGCACGATTGAGCCCAGATGCATCGACCGCTGCGACCGCATCCGCCGACTTCACGGCCAAAGTCTGGGATACCCATACTGGAGAACTTCTCTACATTCTCCAGCACGACCATATTGTTCGCGCTATCGCCTATCCTTTCGATAACTCGGGAATGCTAGCGACCGGCGGGTTCGAGAAGAAGCTTCGAATCTTCGATTTGCAAGAGCAGAAGCCGAGCGCTTCGCCAACATCCACCAACCCCACCGTGATTGCCCCGGTCACGGTCGAGACTTCCCGGGCGTTTGAGATTGGCGAGGGAGCGCACAAAGATGCCATAAAATTCATCGTTTGGGCCATGGACCCTAACGTCATCATCACCGCTTCCGGTGACACTCTGCGATGGTTTGACCTTCCGTCCCGCCGCTGTGTCCGAGAGGCCAAGCTTGAGGGAGAAATCAAGTCTTGTGAGCTTGTGAACCTTGCGCCGGCATACAGTTCCCCTACAGACATTGGTGGTGGACTTCCGGTCCTGGCCGTTGCTGCTGGCAAGACGGCTTACTTTTGGGGCGGAAAGCGGGCCGAGGACCAGATCAAGCAGATAACACTGTCTCACGGAATTGCCAGTGTAGCTCTTGACTTGAGAGGCAGGAAGTTTGTGGTTGGGGAGGAACCAGGCACGTGGGCGCGCGTGTACAATTGGGAGGACGGCAACGAGATTGACGTGCACAAGGGACACCACGGGCCTATCTGGTCAATCGCTTTTTCGCCAGATGGCAATCTCTACGCGACTGGGTCTGAAGATGGGACCATCAAAATGTGGAAGAATTGCGATGGCTTTTATGGACTCTGGCGTGGGGGCATGTCTGGTAGCGGTTCAGACTAGGAGGTGGATGATAGCCCCAGGTTTCCCTCGTTTGATGATACCCTCGACAAACTATCTGCCATCTCCGCGCTGGCTCAAAGCCGCTGCAGTATCACGTCGGGTATGCCTGAGCTTCTCAATGATGAGGTCGCGGCCGTGTCTCCCGAGGACTCGAATGCTGACCTTCTCCTCAGCTATTCACCGATAATATCCAACAAAGCACTTTCGCCTGTTCCTGCTATACCAAGCCCAGCGTCGTCGTTTTGTTCCGATCTTCTCCTCAGCTATGATGAGCTGCAGACCGCTCCGCCGCAGTGCTGCCGTTGCGGCTTCGCATGCTGCGCTCGTAATGTCGAGATGCCCTACTTTGAAGACAATCTCAGCATTATAGATGAGTCAAAATTTTGGGATGGAGGCTCTCTGCTCTAAAGGGAGCAGGTGGCAGGCCATGGTTATTTCTGCATGGATGCGAATTAGATTGGCTGTTTTGCGCCCACTGGAGCAATAGACATTTCTTGTCACTTCTACCTTAGAATTACAAGTTACCCACCTAACTCTTGAACATACTTGCTGAAATCAACAAATGCTTATTTGTAGATAAAATGACTGTGTATTGTGTGATAAGATGCATCGACCAGCAAAAATAAGCTTATTTGATGTGTAAATACAATGCCAAAATCCAGCAGGGTACCTATGTATAGAGAACAGAGTGATGATACAGCAACGCCAGGAATGTAGGTGGCTTTTTTTGGTCATTCCTTCGACTCATGGATATCAACTCCCTTGTCACTTATATTTGGCATTTTAGATACGTATATTTCATGTCGATACATCTCAACTATTTAAAGAAGCCATCTATCTCTTAGAACCCACCACGGGGGCTAAGGTGAGTAAATACTGGTACCGCTTCTCCCGTGCTGTCTCTTCCCTTGACAAGGCAACGTACATGTGTCTATCACAGCATGGAGCCTTCCTCAAGAATGCCAGGAAGACCCAGCTAAAAAAAAAAAAAAACTTGATCTAATAATGTTCAATGTCTTGCCCATGAGGAGCATGGCATAGTTTCTACGACATGTTTACATCCAACTTGGTTAGGACCCAGGATCCGGTTAGCATCCAGCCGAATCCGGGACTCAGCTGGTATCCAGGACTCGGTAAGCTCCAGGCCGATACGGTAAACGGTAAACGTGGCTGCTGCTGAGAGGGAATGAAGCCAGAACCCATGGCGGCCATCTCTTGTTGTTATGGTTGGAATAGACAAGGCAGGAACGATGGTGCTTTTTCATACACCCCACTGTCCCGTGATCATGTTTGCTTCTCGTCTTCGTTCTTATCGTGATGCCGTATCAATTTCTAGCGCCAAACACCGCTCATTAACCACTCTCATTTTCCACCGGCCCTCACCCGGACAACCTCCAACAATTGCACAACCACTTTCTGACTTTATGCCCTCTCTCTAGCATGCCTGCCAACCCACCTTACTCAACCTAAGTCAATATTCACCACACTGGCAACCGTGAGCTTCACAATAATGTCTGGCCAAACTACCAGAGGCCCCCCGGCCGTGCCTAGCAACCAGTCAAGTGACTCGGACAGTATTCTCAAAAAAGCTTATGACGCCGACCGAAAGGCCAGAACTGCTGTTTTGGAGAAGGAGAGAAAAAGGCTTCTGGCGGAGAATGAGCACTCATTCCAAGCTGCCTACCGTGATGCCACATTGTCCAGGTTGATTCGAGCAGCAAAAGCGAAAAGAGATGCCCGGTAGGTAGCCGAGTTCTTGACTTGACTCACAGCCACTTTCGTTCATCATTGGACAACAGCTAATCATAGTTGGGCAATCCAGAAATTCCACTGGTGTGTCGTATGGAAGCAAGATGCAACAGCTCAAGGGAAAGACAGTAGATAACCTTGACGAGGAGGATGCTGGTTTTACGGCGCGCTGGTTAGACAAGTTCATTGAAGCTAATACGCCTATCCAAAACAGCATGGTTGGTGAAGCTACCACAACTGCTCCTGTCGGGCACGCCTCTCCGCTGCTGGCTCCCACCATGGCCAGTCCTGTCGGCAACACCTTGTCCCCCACCTTTGGCATAGCCGCTCCTGTCGGATACCCTCCTTCGCCGCTAGCTTCCGCAGTGGCTAGTCCTGCTGGCAATACCTCGTCGCCAGCTTTTAGCGTAGCCGGTCCTGTCGGATACAATTCCTCGCTGCCGACTTCTGCCATGGCTGGTTCTGCCATGGCTGGTTCTGTCGGCGACACCTTGTCCCCGGCGCCTACCCAAAATGGCATGGTTGGTGGAGCTACCTCAACTGCTCCTGTCGGGTACGCTGCTTCGCTGCCAGCTTCTGCCTTGGCTGGCCCTGCCAGCTATACTTGGTCTCCAGCTTTTGGCGTAGCCACTTCGGGCTACGCTCCTTCGCTGCCGGCTTCTGCCATGGCTAGTTCTCTCGGTAACAACTCGTCCCCAGCGCCTGCCCAAAATAACATGGCTAGTGGAGCCACCGTAACTGCTCCTGTCGAACACGCTGCTTTGCTGCCGGCTTCTGCCATGGCTGGCCCTATCGACAGTACCTCGTCCCCAGCTTTGGGCGTGGCCGTTCCTGTCGGGGAGGTCTCATTCCCGCCTTCTCCCATGGCTCTTCCTTTCGTAGATGCCTCCGATATCCCTGCTGGCGCAACATCCGCATCAAACCATCAAGCCCGTCTCGAAAGCCTATCCCAAGAGATTCAGAAACAGCAGCACGACATGCATGCTATGAAGAAGAACATGCGGGCTATGAGGGAGGACACGCGGGCCATGAAGAAGGACATGCAGTCTATGCAACAGAACATGCAGCAGAACGTGCAACAGAACATGCAGTACCTCCAAGAGCAGCAGCAGCGAGCCCTAGCTCCCGCTCAGGAGCACATTGAAAGATTGATAGGGAACGAAGAGGCCAAGGCCGCGATGAGAAAGATGGCAAAGGGCCTTGATCACATGAGGAAGGCGGTCCAGGCTTGGGATGAGGTGCTCAAGGATATGGGATCACAGAAGATGGACTTAGACTCGGAGAATGCGGACTCGTAGGGCAGGACTTGGGACTTGGAGTGAATGATCAAGACTCAAGTTGCTCTTGGTAGCAGCAGCCTGTTCTGTTCCATAATGAGAACTTCCCTTCAGACTCCGGAGCGGTCGGCAGACTTGATAGATGCGATGCCG
Organism: Lasiosphaeris hirsuta; assembly: GCA_030549175.1. Lineage (NCBI taxonomy): Eukaryota > Fungi > Ascomycota > Sordariomycetes > Sordariales > Lasiosphaeriaceae > Lasiosphaeris > Lasiosphaeris hirsuta. The sequence continues at coordinate 2,199,496 of JAUKUA010000001.1, forward strand.
CCTTTTGGTTGGTTGAAATGACAGCCCATTCGGCGCATTCTCTGCGGGGATTAAACTCGTCTTGTGGAATGTGAGGGTGAAATGTGGAATGTGTAGACGACACGTGGAATGTGTGGCGGAATGCGGCCGGAACCCCCCAACCCTTGCAAGGCTTGCGCTGTGGTAGGCAAGGGCCCCCCATATTGGCGGGGCTCGGGGCTGCTCGGGGCATGCGGCTCCGCTCCTGGCAGCGGGGTGTTTCGGTAGCTCCAGGGATTGAAGGAAGCTCTCCGCTCGTGTGAATGCATTGACGGGTCCCAACAAACCCAACAACACCTTTGCCCGTCGCCGCGAAGCTGGCCACCTCGCAATAAATAATACATCCACTGACACCACTTCTGTATATGTACCCGTAGCCTGGATCAACACCAGTCCTGCCATCACGCAATTGCGCGACCAAACATCAACAACCCAGAATGGACGAGGAATACGCGAGCTCCGAAAACGAGCAGGACGAGCTCATGGAGGAGGCCGACGAGCTCGACCCCGACAACGATGCTGAAGATGGAGAGGAGGAGGAGGAGGACGAGCAGGACGAGCAGGACGAGCCCGATCCTGAACCCGAGCCAGAACCCGACCCCGACCAGGCCGAGCCCGAAGCGACCGAGTCTTTTGACGAGGCCGCTGCCACCGACGGCCAGACTGGCGACCAAGACTCGGCTTCTGCCGACCGCACGGCGAAGCGTGGCTCCGCGACTCCCTCGATCCCCGCGACAGCATCCAGATGGCGGGCCGCCGTGCGCCAGGAATACATCACGGCGCCCCTCTACGACATCGTGCCTACCATGGCTGCACCCCAAGCCACAAGTATCAACGCAATAGCCGTCACGCCCGACCTCCGCTACTGGCTAACAGGAGGCTCGGACGGGTACATTAGGAAATACGATGGCATGGGGACAATCAATGGGAAACAGCAATTGACTGTGGCGCAAAAGCACCCTTTTGTCGACACCGTGACCAAGGCCGGCATCCTCATGAGCTATTGGGAGAACGAAGAGCCGTCCCCGCCGAATGCCCGTGCCGACGAACGCGTCTTGTCACCAGTATACAGCCTGGCGGTCCACAGCGGCGCTCTGTGGCTGCTGAGTGGTCTCGAGAGCGGAGGCATCAACCTGCAGAGCGTGCGCCATGACGAGGGTAAAAGGATACATTGCCTGCGCGACGGCGGTCACACAAATGCTGTCAGCGTGCTGCAGCTAGCCCCCGACGAAAAGAGTGTGCTGAGCGGAAGTTGGGACAAGTCGGTGCTCGACTGGGACTTGAACAACGGTCAGATCCTGCGCCGCTTTGATGGGAGCGGAGGACAAATATCAGCCATTGAGCTACGGCCGGCGAACGGAGCCCCCATCCCCGCCGAGGCGAGCGATCCCGACGTGAAGAGCGATACCTTTGAGAGCAATGATCACAAACCACGGCCAAACGGCTTCTTCGCCAATGGCGCGACCGGTGAGGCAGAACCACTAGCGCCTGTAGGCGATGCTGTCAAGCCCACTGGTGATGCCGCATCCCCTGAACACGAGTCTCTTTTCGGTAGCCCCGCGGGGTCCCTGTTCGGCGATGATAACGACACCATGGGTGGCGGCGGCGGCGGCGGCGGCGGCGGCGGCGGCGCGTTTGGTAACGACGATGACGACCCTTTCTCCAGAGATATGGACATAGACCTTCAGGAGTCTAACACCCATGGGCTGGATCACCCGGGGGACTTTCCTATGGGGGATTCAGACGTGCCGAATGGAAACGCAGCCAACGTGGGCCCTCCCGTGCCCGCAACCGATGCAAATGGAAATGCCCACCTCGGCGCGCTAAATGGCGACGGGGTTATTCCCAATGGCGACACGACCGAGGATGTCGACCTGAAGGAGAACCCCGCGGATACCCAGCTGCCCTCCTCGGACCCTGTGACACAGCCAAACGAGGCAGCTGCGGATGCAGCCCCAGCTATTGCCCACCCGGCCAATACCTCACCTGCCCTCGTATACAATTCAGGCGCCCCCGCCCATCACCAGGATCCGACCCAGTCTTCGTCAAGCACTTTCCTCTCGGCCGCCATGGACGGCACCATCCGCATCTGGGACCGGCGGGTGCCGGATCCCGTCGCGCGCATTGGCAACCGCCGCGGCGTGCCGCCGTGGTGCATGGGGGCGTGCTGGAGCCCCGACGGCAACTGGATCTACGCGGGGCGGCGCAACGGCACGGTCGAGGAGTTCAGCATCCACAAGGCGCGCAGCAGCTGGCAGCCCGAGCGGGTGCTCAAGTTCCCCGCCGGCAGCGGCGCCGTCAGCGCCGTGCGGCCCATGGTCAACGGCCGCCACCTCGTCTGCGCCTCCCACGATATCCTGAGGCTCTACGACCTGCGCGAGAACGCCGCGTTCAAGCACTCCAAGGTCCCCTTCATCATCATCCCGGGCCCTCCCCGCGCCGGCGTCATCTCGACCCTCTACGTCGACCCTACGTCGCGCATCATGATCTCGGCCGCCGGCACCAGGGGTTGGGATGGCACCTCGACAGAGGTCTTGATTGGGTATGAGATTGGCGTCTCACAGTAGCACTGGGCTCTGGCCGACTCTTAATTGTGTCCTTTAATCAGGTGTTTTGAGGTTGGATACGGAAAGCGTTTTAGACATTATGTGCATTTCTCTTTTCTGTGTCAGCCTTTTGGTCATTCATGGTATCGGATGGGAAAGGAGAAAATGGGCAGCCAAGGGGGGTTTGTTTAGGTAGCGCCTTTATGTCTTGCGCCCCCCTGCCTTACCAGCCGGTCTAGACAGGCAGGCAGGTTAAATACCCCCATCATGATGAATGAAATAGCGTTTGGACTTTTACTTCCTGGCTGGCTTGATGTTTTGGAGGTGGTCCTCTGCGAGACTAAGACCCTCCTGAGCTTCCGGCTGTTCCGGATTGTACTTTTACTCTCACACAGCCCGGAGTCCATGCATACACTTGACAGCATCTCGAAAAGGGGTTGGAAATATTTTTCTGGAATCGAGGTACAAAACAGTTTCTCAAGCAACGTTCCTTCCTTCCCATACTGCTTTCGCACAACACACTCATCATTCACTATTTTATGCCCTGTGGTCATATATCCACTTTTGGTGCCAAACCAATCGTGCCATGCGTTTGCAGCTGTGCGATAAGTACTCTGCCAATAGCGTCACATCGACCAGGAGACATCCCTGGAAAACAAAATACAAAGTCCATCAGTACCCAGAGAAACCAGGTTTGCAGATCCATCATGCCCCAGCGCTGGCTGTTGTTGCTTGTTGGTAGGTTGCACCAAAGGCTAGCGTCTTGGTTCAAAGGGGAGATTGGAGCCTTCAGTTAGAGATCAATGAGCCAATCCTCGGTGTCATTGCTTCGGGAACGATCATGTGCCACGCTGTTCGGCGGAGTAGTCCGGGGATTCACACCAGAGGCGGCGGTCTCCTTGCTGTCGTTAGTGGCGTTCACGCTCGAACCCGACGGCCCTCCCCCGTGTCGTGGTACCGGGGCTTGTGCATTGACATCAAGGCCGGATGACGCTGACGCCCTGATTTGCTTCCAAAACTGAGGGCTTCGAGACGAACCGCGTGGTGAACCCCGAGTTGAGCCCCGAGAGCCTTGAGGAGTGCCCCGAGAGCCTTGAGGAGAGCCCCGAGAGCCTTGAGGAGAGCCCCGAGAGCCTTGAGGAGAGCCCCTAATGGACTGAGGGTTTCTGGCGGGGGACGGCTGACAATTTCCAACATACTTTTCTTTGTTGGAAATTGGCCTTGTGGCTGTGGTTCCATCAACGCGACTAGCAAAAGGGTCTTCAATCCGTGTTTTGGGTGAGCTAGGCTGGACTCGTATGGCTTTTGTAGGTGCAGTTGAACCGCGTTGAGCCATCTCGATCTGGGTAGATCCCCCGCCGCTGTCAACACGGCGCCCATCCACTAGCGAGGTTTGTCGAAATGTTTCTCTCATGAGTGGTTGTGGTGGGGCGCCTGTCTCGCTTGATGCTTTCATCAGAGATGCCCGATCTTGATCCAACTTCTCCTCATTCTTCGCGACTCCTTTCCGAAACCCATCTCTCCGGCTCGCGGCTTCAGCCCTTGACCACAGTGGCGTAGATTCAGTAGTTTTCCCTCTGCTTTGTCGTGTTGCTGGGGACTTTTGCGCGTTCGGGTGGATCATCGCCGCTTGCATCATCATGGAACTCGGCTCGGCACCAGCTTGGATAAGTTGCTGCTCGAGAGGCATTTCTTCTCTTGCAATCGCCTGAGAAAGGCGTGCGTCGCTAGCAGCGGCCTGATCCTGAGTTCTCTTGAATCTTTCGCAGTGACAGGCGCATTGTTGACTGCAGTACACCTGGCACTGATGCCCACATTCAAGCACCTTGCGGCAGGGCTGGTTACACGACAGAGTCTCGTGGGGCGTTCTAAAAATATAGTCAGTAAAATGCGAGATTCCTCGGCGTGCCTAACTTACGGATGGCATCTGAGAGCGCAGCGATGTCCACACGGCCGCATCTCCCCGCACCGCAAGTCACATCCGCCAGCGTTATCTCCCCAGTCCTCCAACTCCTTCACCCAAGTCTCTCTGCCATGTCTTTGACACACAAGAGGCAGACCCTTCTGAACCTTGACTTGTTCCTGCTCGGCAAACCCATTCCATATGTTGGCCCACACCTCATAGGACGCCTTCCCGGCTTTCAGGGCATTCATGCGGATGTTTCCGAACAGGTAAAGCCCACGGCGGGCACGGCTAATGGCGACAACGGCCCGTCGTTTGTCCTCTAGAAAGCCCACGGCTGGGCCATCCTTTGGGCTCCGGACCATCGAGAGTAGAATGATATCGTTCTCCTCGCCTTGGTAGGAGTCAACCGTAGCAACGTTGAACGTCAAGAGCATCAGTGAGCCGTGCTTTTTCAGCTTGCTCAAGACCACCTTGCGCTGGCCGTTATAAAACGTGAGGATGGTTATCTTCGTAGCTGGAACACCATTGGCAACCAGATAGGCGAAGAAATTGACGACCATCTGGGCTTCCTGCTCGTTGAATTTGCTGTGATCCGAATTGGTATCCTCAAGCCAAGTATGGTCGAAGAGCCAACAGTTCCGACCTCCCATCCCAGGGACATCTGGTCGATTGGTCTCAGAAAGGACACTCTGGTGGTTTGTGAGCCGTGGATAAAATGGATCGAGGATCTTCTTCAACTCTGGCTTCATCCGACGCTGCTGGTTGAGCATGGTAAAGGGCATGCCCAAGTCAATCATGCGTTGAAAGAGCGAAACATCGAGGTTGTAGGGCGACTCGCCGAGCCAGCGAATATCGCAGCTCGGTGCAAGTTGCTGGTGATCTCCAACGAGGACCAACTGCTGGATCGATGGATAAAGGGCAGAAACAATATTGGCCTCCCTTGTTTCCGCAGCCTCTTCGATCAGCATGGACCGAGGCTGTAATGCGGAAAGGAACGCGCGATACTTTGTGAGGCCGGTAGTGGTGCAGCCCACTACGTCGATCCTTTCTCGCTCGACGAGTTGAGTGTCCTGTTCGGACTTGCCAATTTTGGCCTCTTTACACAATGTGGTGTATTTCTCGAGCAGTGCGCTGAATTTGGGTTTGACTGCGGCTAAAAGACTGGCTTGGAAGTATTGGTAAACGACTCCCCTCCACGCCGTACCAATGGTAAACAGATCCTTACATTTCCCCAGAAGGGATTCAACTCTGTGATCCCAAGACGTCATATGGCCCGGCTCTTTCCCAGACCACTTTTGTTCCAGCACGATGAGTTTTCCGCGAATCCTTTCATAGTCTTCCTCATCATCCGCAATGTTCTGAAGATCCCCATCAGCTTCAAAATCTTCGGGCGACAACTCGGTCCGCTCTAGCTGTGTCGGGTGTCGGTTGCGAAGGATCTGGGCAGGGATCAGGTTGTCTCCAAGCCATAGGGAGAACGGGCCCATCTCCTGAAGGGAGGGGACAACCTCCATGTCATCGTCGGGGTAGAGCGAATGAAATTGGTCTTCTGTGATGATGCCATAATTTCGAAGTTGTTTTGGATCTAAGAGGTCGTCGCCGAAGAGGCAGTTGATGAGTTCCTCAATATCATCGATGGCCCTTCGACGAGAAGCCTCTATGACTCGGGCATTGTTGTCTGGGGCAGACCAGCCGCCGCGCATTCGCGCCTGAAACATTGTATGTTGATAGATCCGAGCATCACTTGTCCTTCCACCGACCCGTAAGACGCGGGCATTTGCGTCCAAACACCGGATCAGCAGACAGTCGAGGGCATGGTTCGTCTGGGCGGACACAATGATGGGGGGCCCGCCATACCGACGACGTGTAGCAACCATCACCTTGAGTGCTTCCACGGATGTGAAGGTTTTACCCGTCCCTGGCGGACCTTGCACGATGGCTAGCTCGCTGGAGATGATCCGATGTAGACCTGAGACCTGGGACTCGTCAAGGCTGCCCCCATCGATGGCCGGCATCCCGTCATCCAGCACGTTGTGGTGTGTCGAGGTCCCACCGGTCGTAAGGGAGCTCAAATCCGTTGCCGGATTTTCCTTCAGAAACTTTGGCGCGGTATCGATTGTGTGAGACCCAATCAGGTACTTGTCCAGCGGTGAGCTGTCATGAAGCTGATTAGCAAGACCCCAACAAGCCGAAGCTGAAGAATATGCAATTGGGAACTGGGTGGGTCGACTCACTCGGTTTGGGCAGCTTGCTGAAGCCCGACCAGCGCATGTCGTGCTGCCTCGAAGTAACCATGTCGAGACTCTACTAGCACCATCTCTAGGGATGGATCGAGAACAGCATCGGTAGGTTTCGCCCAAATGAGGTCGACAAGCGGCGGGTCTTGATCCAAGCCGTCACGGTAAGGTCGTTGGGCAATTGTGGCAACCAGGCAATACTTTCTGAACCCATCGGATTTTGGGCTGAGTGCTACAATCTTTCCGGGCATAAGTCGCTTGGACTGCTGCCAGCTGACCCTTTGCGAGGGTGTTAATCCGACCCGAACAATCGGTCCAAGCCTCGACATGAGGTAAGCTTTCACCCGCACCTAGGCAAGTTAGCACAGATACGGGTTCCAAGAGGAAGCAGGAAATGATGGAGGAAGTAGAAGAAATCGTGGTGAACACAAGGCGCTTGGGGGGCTCTTACCTCGTGATAGACCCAGGAGTAGTCATCGTCGTTCATCTCCTTCCCCAAATAGTCCGCATCGATATATCTTTGTACCGAAAACCGAAGCCCTTCAGTAGCTTCGCATCGAAGGATTTTGTATTGGGCTGAGAGATACGCATCCTTGGACTCCCATAGCTTGTCCACGGGGTTGTAGGGCAATGTCTGGAAGTCTTTCGCTGAGGCCCGCGCTAAAATTTCTTCCGGTTCAGGAAGCTCGGGCTTGCGCGTCCAAGCGAGCTGTAACTGTAATATGTTATTCGATGATACCGGATAGCAAAAGAAGACAAGGACAGGGCGGGTGTGCTGGCGGACTAACTAGGATGGTGATACTGACCCTTGCATCCGACTGCACAGCGCCCGCCATGGCCAAATATGGCTCGGCCGGAATACAGCGATGTTTTTGTTGTGGTGTCTGATGAGCGTCCACGAGATAGCCTAGGTACGAGGTGTGTCAGTTGCTGGCATATGGTTTGATGTGGTATAGGCAGAGGAGAGAATCATCAGGATGATGACTACAGCAGTTCTGCTGAATGAGCAGGTGAGAGGAATGAGTGTTGGGTGGGTGGGTCCTGGCGGAACCGGGGAATCGGACGCACTTGTGGTCACGAGAAACATTCGAGAAATTGGCAGAATTTGGAAGCATCCAAATAATTCTCTCAGGTGAGGAAAGGGAAAAACAGGAACGCTCGGTCGGTCTGTGGGAAGGTTGGTATATGGACGATGAATGCGACTTACTTCAAGGCTGGTTAGTGGCGCAGGAAAGGATAGAGCCGGCGCCAGATGGAAGGTGGCACCGGATATCAGATCAGTGGTGGTACCAGATCGAGGGCAGCACCAATGGTGGCATAGGCAGGCGGGTCTTTGTGTGTGCCCTTGAAGTTGTTGTGAGATAGATTATGGGAAGAGTGATGGGAATATGATGAGTTGGTGGGGTTTGGAGGGGAGGGTGATTTGCGGAAAGCGAAAAGGTGCGTGCTGGTCAGGTTGGGCAGTTCGGGAAGGAACCGCGGCTCACACTGGGGACTTGTATTCAAAAACGGAGGAAGGCAGGCAAGAGTATGACCCACATTGATGTTTGCCAGTCATTGGCTAGTGGTCACAGTGTCTGCGCCTACCCTGCCGCCGGCTTGACAGTGTGACAGTCTCTGAGAAGGGGTTGTTGCATGCGATTGAGTATGCTTGCTAACTGCCCAGCAATCACCTGCCATCACCCGCAAAGTGGCTAACAAGGAGGCCAGGAGAATACTAGGACTCCCCGGTAGTATTGAGGGCATACCTATAGGAGAAACACGCATTGCCAGGTGATTAAGAGCCACTGGAGGAGGGAGATATATACCGTATAGGTGAAGTGACCAGCGGTGAGCATGCTTGGTTCAATTAGTCGAGAATGGCCAGTTATCCAAATATTCCATATGTACGAAACCATCCGACATCTATTACGTGAATATATATACTCCCATGTATGGTAACTGTGTTTGTCACCTCCGTGTTGCCCCCCGATTGTCAATTTCAAGACAAGTATATCCAACCCTGCCAGCGGTTTCTTTGTTCGCGCGTGACCTTTCCCTATAATCCCAAAGGGAGGTATCGAAGCTCCGAAAAGGCTTTCTAACATAAAAACGGCATCCCTGGCATTTGGAAAGGCATATTTGATATCCTTAAAGGCCTTTCCATCATCAAAAACAGAACTTTTCGCGAATCAAAAGGTATGGTTGTTATTCTAAAAGTCCTTTCCTATATCTAACTAGCACAGTCATCTTTTTCACCATGGTATCTTCGAAGTCCTGCGCTAACAAGTAAAGAAGGGCTAGGTTGCATCCCGCAAGTTCGTAAAGTCTCCAATGCCTTGTCTAGGACGGTGGTCCAGCTGGGGTGGTGGAGGGGGACAACAATTGATGGAAACATGAGTTAGGGTTGGGAACGACAGCCAAACGACGGTCAGGGTCACATGTTGACGCGACGAGCTTTGATGTTTCCGTCGCCACTCGCGCCACCCGTGCCGATCGCCTCGATCAGCCCCTTTTCCTACAATGCAGAGCAATCAAAGAGAACAATCTAACATATCTGAACTGTCAAAATGAAGAAACGTCCAGCAGCTGTTGACAAAATGGAAAGCATGGAATCGCAAGCCGCCTCGGCCATGAGTCAAACAGCTTCTGGTGAGAAGCGGAAGCGCAACGGTGGCCCCGGTAGTCCACTCCCCACTCCTTGCAAAAAGCCAAAAGGCTACGGCATCATCTACTTGAGAAGCGATTGCAACGGTACGCTTTGCCCTCTCCATTTTCGCCTGCCAGTCCATTCTAACCTGGTGGCTGCCTGTGAAGGTTACGCGCTCAAGCGCCCAAGTCGTTCGCCGAAATCTACAACCGCGCAATCACCTAGCGCTTCTATGTCCTGTTGCGCACACGTGGCGGCACGAGCGACTGCCCCAGTGAGGAAGTCGAAATGACAGGCTCCACCGGCAACATCTACACAGTGACAATCGATCGCGAGCCGAGCTGCAGCTGTCCCATGGACATCCAAAGCAGCATTGTAAGCACATTGTATACACCATGGCGCGTGTGTTGCGCGCCAAGTTTGATTATGTATACCAGCTTGCGCTCCTGAGCGGCGAGCTGCGCGAGATATTTGCGCGTGCGCCACCGATTCGTGGTGACGATGATGCGGATAGTGGGCATGGTAATGGCAAGAGGAAGGATGTGGATAGTGATTGTCCGATTTGCTCTGAAGAAATGGGGGTTGGGGGTGGCGAAGCACTTGTTTGGTGTCGCGCAGCGTGTGGGCGAAGACCAAAAGGGAGAGCCAGGCCACAGTAACATGTCTGTACTGCCGGAGCTTGTGGGAGGAGAATGAGGACGCGGCGAAGAAAGTCGTCGTTGGCTAACGACTTGAACAGACTACAGCACATACTCAAGCTGGTGGCCCGGAAACCCACACTGGCACTACTACGGTAGCAGAGACTGCTACTAACCCTGGAAATCTCACAGTAGTTATCGAGTCAGGGAGTGCCCGGTGAGGTACGCCGATTGTAGGGTGGTATGGGCTGTCCCTTGTTTCTCCAAGACTTGGCGATAACTTTAGTCTGCAACTGGCGTGTTGATGACACCTGGTTGAGGATATTTCCGTTCTTCTTTTCATGTTTGGCCCATTGCAAACTGTATGGATTTCTGTTGTTCCCTCATCATTTGCTTGCTTCACCCATGGGGAATCTTGGCTTCTTGAATGGCCCATTCCGCAACCGTGAGGGCGTCCCTTCCTCAGAGAACACCGGTACTCGCACCGAACCCTCGATAGTCGATGGCGATGGTGTGGATCTGGTCCGGCGCGCCGGCATGCATGACCCGGTACCTTGGGTGACGCCAGCCCGACCCCAAGGTGCCCGCAGCGCCGTGGAAGTAGAAGACCAAGAGTGAGTTGGGGTCATCGCGAAGCAGCTTGAACCCTACACGTTCCGTGATATCGCTCGTAATTCCGCCGGGCTCATTGACAATCACGGACTCGTGGCGGTGGTAGAGCTCCGGCGGAGAGGATGTGCCAAAACTGTCACACGAATCCAAGCCTCCATACCAGCGAATAGCGTCCATACCAGCGATCGGTCCGATCGCTGGTATTCTATTGAAACTACTGCGTGGATCAATTCCAGGCCTGGAATGGCCACAACAACGGACCCCATTGTACGCAGTATTTAGAGCAGTTGGAAGCCTTCGGCTTCCAACGATCGAAGAAGAAATCAACACTCGTTTTTCCATGTTTGAGCCCTCGATACCACTACGTGCAACAGTTATGAGCCCGGGGCTCTGATTGAAGCCATTCAGAGCTGTATCTTCCGTTGTTCCAACCACCAACCTCACACGTATCGAACCGCTCTTCAAAACCAACGCTCCCCACGATCCCGAGCCTTCCAACAGAGCCTTCCAACAGTGAAGCCATCACGAAGACTCCGATCGGAGCCATGAGCCAGAAAACCACCGAAACCAAGGCCATCGAGGCCTTCTTCCGCGAACGCAACGATTGGCCTCGGTGGCAGAAAGCCCTCAAATGGGTGCTCACCACACACAACGTACTCCATCACGTCAATTTCGAAGACCTCACCGTCGCCGGCCAGCCAACGCTCACCAGCGCTCCCAAGCCTCCGAATCCCTTCTATTTCCTCGATGCCTCCAAACAAGCCAAACTCCCGGCGCTCCACGACGACGACAACGAACCTCTCGAGCGTACAACCTGTACAGAAGAAGAGTTCACCAAGGTTAGCGGCGCCACTGAGAAAACCACGTACGAGGCATCACTGAATCGATACGACAAGCGGATTCAAGCCTGGGAGAAAGAGAGGGATCGCGTCAACGAAGTCAAGAGATGGATACACAGCCACGTTGATAATTCGGTGATCAACACGGTGGAAGCCTCACTAACGCTCCACGCCCTCATCGCCGAATTACACTCCTACGCCGCCGTCGACACGCAGTTCGAAAAGGACCAAGCTATCGACGAGTACAACAAGACTCTAGCTCTCGCAGGCCGATCAATTGGAGCCCAGGCCTGGCTCAGAGCGTGGATTGAAGCCAGAAACAACGTACAACAAGTCGCCCCAGAAGAAATCGCCGGAATCCGAGGAATTCGCCACTTTCTCAACGCCGCTCAACACTACAACGCTCCGTTCGTCAACCTCCAGCGCCTACAAGCCGAGCAACAGAACTACAAAGGCCTGCCTCCCGACTCTCTCGTATCCTACGGCGAAGTCTTCAAGGCTACACTCGAGGCGGAAGGAAAAACCGTTGGCGCAATGCTTGGAGGACGGAACGAAAGAGGAGAGTCAAAGCCCTGCGTTTGCGGTTTGAAGGGCCACGACCCTGTGGATTGCTTCGCCGCCAGGATCATCGTTCTTGGAGAAAAGCATGAAAAGAAGGTTAAGAACGAACGACTGGAGGCTACAAAGAAGGCCCTAGGGACTCCGAAGTGGAAATGGCTAGTCGAAAAGCTCAAGAAGGCTTCTACAACTAATACAGCCTCTAATACAGCCTCTACAGCCAAAGCCCGCTTTCCAGAACAAACTACTCTCGCCGCAGTAGTAATGGCTAATAATCCTCGAACCCACAGCGTTTCCGCCACGCACACTCGCCGCCATCGCTTTGCCGACTCCACGATTTGGGACAACGGAGCTAATACCCACGTTGTCAATTCAGAGGACCTTCTACTCCCTGGATCTATCACGAAGGCTGACTACGACGACTAGGTCTGTGTGGGCGATAGTACCTTAAACGTTCTATCTCGGGGTGTGAGGGTTATGAGGAAGATCTATAACGGCCCTGATGAAAAGAAGACTCTGGACCTTACGTTGAAAAACGTCGCCTTTATTCCCAATTTCCACGTCAACATCATCTCTACCAACCTAATGAAAAAAGCCAACCTCTGGCTTCGTAGATACGACGATACAATCTAATGGGGGCCTCCAGAAGACTCAACAACGATGATCGACCTCATCCTCCGCGAAGACCTTAATTTCGTTGAGTACTACCCTGCCAGTCGAGGCCTCTATTCCAGTAACGCTTGTACGGTCACTTTCCCACAAAACACAGTCAACGCCACTATCCGCAGGGTACTCCACGGCCAACGCCACTCCGAACAAGCCATCAAAGAAAGAGAGGTATCACCAGAGCTCTGGCACCTCCACGCCGGCCACCTCTCCTCAGAAGCAATGGACCACCTGGTACGTAACGTCAAGGGCGTACAGCTCGCAACAACAAGCCTAAAAGACTACCAGTCTTGTAGGGTAGCAAAGGCGAAAAACGTGATATCGCGAAGAGCGCCAGAGACTCGTTCCCAACAGCCGTTCTACCGTATCTCCATCGACTTCTTCATGTAACCTTGTGGCTACAACGACGACCGCTACCTTCTCCCCATTCTGGAGGAATATAACGGTATGATCTACGGCCTCACAATGAAACGAAAGTCTAATGGGCCACCGTTAATGATCCGGTTTATAGGTTGGGTACACACGTAATTCGGCCTCTCTGTTTATAAGATTAGGATGGATAACGACTTAACCTTTCTTTCCAACTGGACCCATAAACAACGCTCTCATTTCGAGAACTGGGCTTCTAACGAAGGAATCGATATAGAGACTTTACCAGTAGCTACACCAGAGCTAAACGGAACGGCAGAGAGGGTCGGAGGCGTAATCAAGGCCAAGGCCTACGCAATGCTCATCGCCGCCAACCTACCGGAGGACCTGTGGGTTGAAAGTAACCACGCCGCAATCTACCTCCTTAACCGAAGCCCTACTCAATTGAACAACTGGATCAGCCCACTGGAGGTCTTCTTAGCCTGGTTCAGAGCCCACCACCGCTAGTACGAGCCAACGCGCCTTGTATGGCTTAAGTAAGACCTACGGCCCAACTGGAGTAACCTCCACGCTTATGGTTGCCGAGCCTATTCTTTGGAAACGCCGCTCAAAGAGAAAAGGATGAAGATTCACTATAATAATCACGCCAGGGCGCACGTTGGCTATCTGGTAGGATATATAGCCTTAAATATCTACCGAATCTGGGTACCAGCCTTACAAAGAGTTATTAACTTTCGTGACGTTACTTTTGACGAAACGGTTTTCTTCGATCTATCAGAGGAACAGAGTATCAGCCTTCCAGTGGCAACGTACGAAGGAATGGTAGAATCGCTATCGCTGCCAGATACTCACGTCTTTAGGGATACGACCTCTTTGTTCGGAAACAACGAAGTTATCCTCGATAGTATCACCGTTGCCACCACTCCGCCAGAGCCGGAACCAGAGCCAGAAGTAGAGCCTTCAGTCCGCTAGAACTCGGGGGTAGGGACTATCACGGCAACAGAAGGACTTTTAACGCCTGAAGGTACACCTGAGCCAACCACATATAACAAAAGCAACGGCGATTCCGAAGATATGGCTCCAGAGCGCCAAGCTCAACGCTACAGCGAAAGGGCTACAGCAACGGCTTTAACGGCCATACTTACAACGGCTTCAACGGCCACGCTTACAACGGGTTCAACGACTACGCCAGCAACGGCCCCAGCGGTTTCTACCACAGCCTCAGCCACGGCTTCTACCGCTTCACGATGAAGCGAAAGACTAAAGGCCATGGCCAACGCCGTTCTCCTACCTTTACCGTTATATAACTACGAAGACGGAGATCTCCAAGCCGTCTATAGCGCCTTCGTTACGGCTGTAAGAAAGCCAGTTAGCTACGGCGACCTACTATCACTACCTTAGTCAATTAAACAGTTGAAAAACCACCTACACGGCCAAGGGTTCCTAGAAGCTTGTCATACCGAATTGAAGGCTCTCCTAGTAAAAGGAACGTATCGGAAAGTACAACAACAACCGTTTAGCAACAGCCCCAAACCTCTACCACTCAAATGGGTATTTTCTTATAAGATTAGGCCTAACGGTAACCTCAACTACAAAGCAAGACTTATAGTCCGAGGCGATCTCTAGCCTCTAGGGCTTAAAGAAACCTTCGCCCATACCCTCGTAGCAAGGTCTTTGCGTACCATACTCGCCGTGGCAGCTCGGTTTAATCTTGAGGTTCGGCAATTCGACGTAGTGAACACTTTTCTAAATAGCAACATCCGCAAAGGAGTCTTCTACAAGATGCCTCCAAGCTTTGAAGAAGAAGGAATGATTCTGGAGTTAAACAAAGCACTCTACGGCTTACGAGAATCCCCTCTTCTCTAGTTTCGCGAAATCTCAGCCTTCCTCGCAGAACTACGCCTAGATCAATCAACTGAGGAACCCTGTATCTTCGTTAACGACCACGTCCTTATCCTTTTCTACGTTGATGATATTCTGGGCTTCTTTCGCGAAGAAAACAAGGCAGAGGCCTCACAGCTATTTCAGCGGATACAGGAAAAGTACGAAATGCACGAGAAGAAGGAAGTCAAACAGTTCCTTGGCATCAGAATACTCCGCGACCGTTCGAAACGGCAAATCTTCCTAGCTCTGGACAGTTATATCGAGAAGGTTACGGCCAGATTCGGCCTCATCACCACTACCGTACCAACACTAACGATTCCAATTCCAGCAGTTGATCTTCCACGCGCTCCACCAGGCTACAACGCAAGCCCACAGAGCGTACTCCTCTATCAAGAAAAGATTGGCTCAATCCTCTACGCCGCCGTGATAGTACGCCCTGACGTTGCTCACGCGGCTTCAGAGCTCAGCAAGCACCTTCTGAACCCCACAGAGGCTCATCACGCCGCCGCCGACCAGTGTATTCGCTACCTCTACGGAACACGGTACCTAGCCCTCATGTACGACGGATACAACGACGGCGAGCTTCTTGTTATAGCCTCAGACGCCTCCTTCGCGGATGACGAGCCAACCAGACGATCCTCGCAAGGCTACGTTATCCTACTGTTTGGAGGACCAGTGGTTTGGAAGGCCTCGAGGCAAGAGACAGTCACCACATCAACCACGGAAGTAGAGCTACTAGCCTTGCAACGAACAGTTGGTGAATCAGTATCGCTACAACGGCTATTTCGCGATATCACCCTGGACCTCGGCACTCCATTGAAAGTCTACTGCGATAACCTCCAAACCATCCGGCTTGTGGTCAACGACGGCGATAGAATCAACACCAGGCTCCGGCACGTGGATATCCAGAACATGTGGTTAAAACAGGAGTATCAGAAAGGCCTCTTCCAACTGGAATACCTTCCCACGGCCGAGATGCCAGCCGACGGCTTCACGAAGAATCTATCTCGCCAGAAATTCGAACAGTTCAGAGGCATGCTCAACTTGCAAGACATTCGGCAACTCATCGGATAAGCTGCGAATAGCTTCATTTCCTTACACACATTCGTTTTGTAGGCCAATTGGCTAGAATTTCACTTCTTGATTCGGATTCTCTGGAGGAAACAGGTCTTGCCGTCAAAACACCAAGACCTGGGGGGTGTGTCACACGAATCCAAGCCTCCATACCAGCGAATAGCGTCCATACCAGCGATCGGTCCGATCGCTGGTATTCTATTGAAACTACTGCGTGGATCAATTCTAGGCCTGGAATGGCCACAACAACGGACCCCATTGTACGCAGTATTTAGAGCAGTTGGAAGCCTTCGGCTTCCAACGATCGAAGAAGAAATCAACACTCGTTTTTCCATGTTTGAGCCCTCGATACCACTACGTGCAACAAAAACATATAGCCAGCTTCAGGTTCAACATATTTTACCATTGGTCAAAAACTGTGCATTGCCTATCTCCTTTCTCAATCTACCAATTCTACGGCCTGAGGAGTCTTCAGCTAAAACTATGACTTGTTGTCGCCCATCGGTTTGGCATTACCTAGGTCTCCTCAAGGCTGGCCCCTCTCCCTTGCCTGTCTCGCAACCGCTCCAAACAGTGTACCGACCGGGCTCAGCAAAGGCGGCAAGCTTAGACTCCTGGAATACCAGACAGCTGCTCCCACCTACCCCTCGCCTGTCTAGCTACCGCTCTAAACAGTACGCCGACGGGGCTTAGTAAAGGTGGCAGGCTAACACAAGGTGTGAATGGCCTCAAACTCCTCCAGAGGCCACCAAGTCTCTGCTCCCACCTACCCCTCGCCTATCTAGCAACCGCTCTAAACGGTCGCCGATGGGGCTCAGTAAAGGCGGCGAGCAGGGGACATGGTAGACTTGATGACCAGGCTACCGACATTCTGCCAGCCTTTCTTGAGCAGCGACACCATATAGTTGATCGCCAACATGAGGTTTCCCACCAGCTCATCTGCTGTCATCTGCACGTTTCCGACTGCCACAGCCAGACACAGGATCTTCTTGATCAGCTTCTTGTTCTTGTTGAGTTTCTTCAGATCGTCGACCGACATGGTGTTAATGCCATGTGGCTTGGCGCGGTCGAGGTCGTGCTGGTCACCGAGGAGGCAAACGGCCATTTGCGGGCGAGGGGCGAGGGGGAAGCGAACAGCACCCGAGAAGCGCTTGTCGTGCTGCGCATCATAACCCTTGAGAGATATCTGCAGCTCGACCGTTTCTACAAAGTTGCGCTTACGTTCATCGTTGGCAAACTTGAGGACCTCCTGGACCTGCGCGCGAACACCGGCGACTGTGATCTTCGACATGATGATCACTTGTGTCTTCCTAGGACTCTTCTTGCGGAAAGTCTTTTGGTGAGGCTTCTTCGCCTTGCGTGGTATGGGAGTTGTGGAGGCTGCTCAAGAACGTGTGCGGGGAAAAGAACTGGGCTGAAGAGGGCGGCAGGCAGTTGTATTTATACAATTTCCCAGGCTTAAACTTTAGTATCAAAGTTACCCTGTGAGTCATCTCTTTTCCGAGCTGGGGCGTTCAAAGTTGGCCTAGAACCTTAGGGGCTCAACCTACCAAGAAGCCACTGGCACTTATCACTCCTCAATTTGGTATGGCCGGTGCAGCATCCAACAAGATCCAACCTCGCCCCATTAACGGGGAAAACATAGCAACACAACCTCAGGCTCACCTCAAATCTTTCACTGACAACACTTGCCGTGGCTACCCCTAAGGATCTGCCCTCCTGATTTTGAACCTGCTCTCCAACTTCTTTGCCCAATTTTCCCTCAGCTAATGGCAGCTGCCAGCGGTGTCTATGATACAGATGGCACTCCAGGCGTATGAAGGGTGCGTTTTTGGTTTCTTGTCGCGAGTCAGCTGCCCGCCGCCGTGAGCGAAGTATTCAAACAGCAAGCCCGAATATCAAGAGACAAGAAGCCTGTTTACCATAGTGGCTAATGCGTTGCATTTGTATCCTCTCACGACATGCAAACATCAGGTTCGATCCCTATAACAGGCAGTCATTTCTTTTTGTGGGCGATCATCTCACATTCTCCATGTAGGACGTTGGAAGAAACGATATGTTGTTGAACGTCTTACACATCCAGGAGACGTTGGATATGTTATTTTGATTCTCGGGCTTCTGCATGTGTTTTTTTTTTTTTTTTTTTTTTTTGGATTGAGCCCAGCAGGAAAACTCATAGTGGATTGCATATCGGAACCAATGTGTCTTTCACCCAAAGCATCAGGATATCCATCATGGCACCACCCTTCACCCCCTAATCTTCTTCCTCAGATTCGGGATCCGCCGGCCAAAAGAACCAGACAAAAACGACGATAGTCTTGAGCACCGACGCCGTCCACAGCGCGCCCGCAACGCCGAGCTCGGTATGCGCCAACTTGCCGCCCAAAAAGGCCCCCAGCAGCAAGAAGAGGGGCGCGCCCAACCGCCTGTTCCTCTCGGCATTCTTGACTGAAAACAGCTCGGCGTCCGAGAACAAATCGCAGTAGATGCTCGTCAGCACGACGCTGGTCAGCGCGTTGTACTTGAGCGCCCTGCTGGTGACGGCCTGGCCGCAGCTCTGGAAGGCCACCATGGAGATGGGCAGCAGTATGTGCCAGCCGATCTGCTCCTTGCTGGTGGGCGGGCCGGTGGCGGTGACGATGAGGGCGGCGCCGGTGGTCAGGGCGACCTGGGCGGCGAACGAGGCGCACAGCACCCAGCGCCGCTTAGGCGAGAAGAAGCGGTGGAAGCGGCTGAAGAGGAAGGAGCCGAGGCAGAAGGACAGGAGGGAGCAGCCCGACTTGATCCAGCGGGTTGACTCGCTGGGGGCGGCGAGCCCGAGGCCGATGTAGACCGTGTTACCTGTTGTATGGAGGAGTGAGTTTGGAGGGGGAGGGCTGGTGAGGGGTGGACATACCGGTTTGCATCGACACGAAGGAACCCCATACGGAGATGGAGGCGCTGTCGAGCAGGCCAGTTATTAGGTAGCACAGGATCAGGACGACGTCGGCCCAGTCGCGGTTCACGTCGACGAGCATGTGTTTGCGCCATCGCGTCGCCAGCGAGCGCGACGGCGACTTGATTGGGTTCAGCAGTGGCGTCTCTTCATCGGGTCGGGATGGCATGGCGGCGGTGGTGCAAGTGAGTGTGGGGGAGAGGTTGGTTTTCGGTGTTGCATCAGCTCGAGAATCGGAACCAACGACTCAAGCTGCTGCACGAGTCAATCAGGGGTAGGGGTGGTGATGGAATTATAAATATTGCTGCACTCCGAGATTCCGGCCCCAATGGAACCAAACTCCATGGGCTAGACCAATGCAAATCCCCGAATCCTGGGCTGGCTAGCCACGCTGGTCTCGGTCGGGGCTGTCAGACTCAGCACGGGACCGCAAGAAATGCTAGC
Source organism: Lasiosphaeris hirsuta (assembly GCA_030549175.1). Lineage (NCBI taxonomy): Eukaryota > Fungi > Ascomycota > Sordariomycetes > Sordariales > Lasiosphaeriaceae > Lasiosphaeris > Lasiosphaeris hirsuta. The sequence goes on from JAUKUA010000001.1 coordinate 2,218,851, forward strand.
TTGCTTTGTGTGGACAGCGACTCCTCAGCGGGGGAGGCAGTCTCGCAGCCGAGGGACGTGGGAACAACAAGGAAACAAGAAGGGGAGCTCCAATTGCCCAATTGCCAATCCCCAGCCTCGGGAATGATGTCATTAGATTGGCTCCCAATGCATTCGCGCTCGGTGAGGCCTGATTGCTTGCTGCATTCTCGGCCAGCGCTGCTGCTGCAGCCCAGGGCACACGGGGCACTACCCGTCACATCGCCGCCGCGGTTACTCAGCACCACGTCTTGCCTGTCCAGTGTCTCCTGCTGCTTTTGTCGAGGTGCTCTCCCATTGGCGAGACACCCTCTTCGGGTTCGTATTATGGCCTTTGTTTTTGTCCATGCTCTCTCTCCCCACCCCCGCATGGACCGAGCATGGTCGGAAAGGGCAATGATGCGGGGTGAGAAGGTGTGAGTGCCCTGCCCTGGTGAAGCAGCACCCTTCCCCGGGCATTGTTCGGCATCGTCGGTCGGCCTTCGTCGGCCACTTGGTTGGTAGCAAATTGTAAGACAGCGCATTAGGGGATTCTACAAGGCTCCCATTAGGGGTCGATAGCGGGCATAGGCCACACGAGTGTCCGAGTGTGGTGTGTGTGTGTGTGTGTGTGTGTGTGTGTGTGTGTGTGTGTGTGTGTGTGTGTGTGTGTATGCACATAAGGTACCTACATACACACTCCAAGTAGCGTAGGGGGGTACTTACGCAAGCAGCAGCAGCATTGTTCGAGTTCGGGTAGGGGACTTCAACTCAAGATTGGACGAGTCTTGAGTATAAATACGCCTTTGACATGCTCGACCCCTCTCATCGCCATTGACCATTGTCCCGCCCCCCCCCCCCTCTACTCCCGGCTCTCACTCATCTCCGGCCACAACCCCTACCAAGCCAAAGCACACCCCCGACCGACGACGACGACACTCAGTCAGCCATGCATCTCCCCTCGGCCAGCATCCTGCTCGCGGCGGCCGCAACCCTGACGCTCGCCGTCCCGGTGCAGGACAGCCCGCGCCAGCGGCTGCTCGACGGCAAGCCGCTGCCGGCCCGCTTCCGCAAGAAGGGCGCGTCCCCGACCAACCCGTACACGCCCGGGTTCCGGGACCCGCTCGACTCGGCCGTTGACTCGGTCGGCAACAAGCTCGACCCGCTCCCGTACCGCAACGGGCTTGGCGGGTCTGTGCTCGGGCCCTGGAACCCAGAGCGCGCGCGCCAGAACCCGGATCTCGTGCGGCCGCCGTCGACCGACAGCGGCGATGTGCCGAATTTGAGGTGGAGTTTTGTGGATTCGCACATTCGGATCGGCGTTAGTTGCTCTTGTCCCTCCCTGTCTTGCGAGTTGAATTGTGTGAGTTGTTGAGTGTGTGCTGATGGCGATGGCGGGGCACAGGAGGGCGGTTGGACGCGGCAGACAACAGTGCGCGAGATGGGCACCAGCACGCAGCTGGCGGGCGTCAACATGCGCCTGGGCGAGGGCGTCATTCGCGAGCTGCACTGGCACAAGGAGGCCGAGTGGGCCTACGTGCTTGACGGTGAGGTGCGCGTGACAGCGCTCGACTACGAGGGCGGCAGCTTCATCGACGACCTGAAGAAGGGCGACCTGTGGTACTTTCCCAGCGGCGTGCCGCACTCGCTGCAGGGCCTTGGCGAGAACGGCACCGAGTTTCTGCTGATTTTTGACGATGGGGGCTTTTCCGAGGAGTCGACCTTTTTGCTGACCGACTGGCTCATGCACACGCCGCGCTCGGTGCTGGCCGAGAACTTCCACCTGCCCCCCGAGGTTTTTGACCACATCCCCAAGACGGAGAAGTACATCTTCCAGGGCTCGCTCCCGGGCCCCATCAAGGATGAGGAGCCCACGGGCAAGTTCGTCAAGAAGTCAAAGTACCAGTTCACCCACAAGATGCTCGACCAGGAGCCGAAGAAGACATCAGGCGGCGAGGTGCGCATCACTGACTCCAAGAATTTCCCCATTTCCAAGACCGTGGCTGCTGCCCATGTCATCATCGAGCCCGGTGCCCTGCGCGAAATGCACTGGCACCCTAACGCCGACGAGTGGTCCTTCTTCATCCGCGGCCGCGCCCGCGTGACCGTCTTTGCCTCGTCGGGGACTGCCCGCACCTTTGACTACACCCCTGGCGACGTCGGCATCGTGCCCGCCAACATGGGCCATTTTGTCGAGAACATTGGCGACGAGCCCGTCGAGATGCTCGAGGTGTTCCGCGCCGACGAGTTCCGCGACTTTTCGCTGTTCCAGTGGCTGGGCGAGACGCCCCAGCGTCAGGTCGCCGACACGCTTTTTGCCGGCAACAAGGAGGCCGGCGACAAATTCCTCGCGCAGATCCAGAGCGCGAAGAAGGATGAGGTCACCAAGTTTAGCAACGAGTCTACAGAGGAGGATGACGTTGAGGAAGAGGAGCTGGTGGATCTTCGCTGAGGCGAGTGAGGAGGCCCCGCCTACATGTAGGAAAAGGGGTGTTGTTTTTCGGTTTCTCTTCACGCAGCTTTCATTCTCACCACGGCCGGACCAGGGAAACAAGCGCGAAAATGTGTACGCAATTGCTCAATTTAATTGCACGTGTATATATGAAAGGAGATTTGCCCATACTAAAGCAACGCTCGCTATCGTGAATCCCCTTTCCATACAAACAAGACGATTGGTATCTCAGTACTTCCCAACATCCACACGCCCAGGCAGCTGCGTCTACAAACCCCCAAATAGTACGAAAACGGCACATGTCCGTGTACGCCAGCCGAACCCCGAACCCCGAATCCCAGAAGCAGAACGGACCCCTCCAGTGCTGCATGTCCTCGCCCCCGACTCCTCGCCCTAGTAAGCCCCTTAGAGGTAGTGCGTCAACGTCGAGGGAGCTCCGGGCCTCTTCTTCTCGATCGCCAGTACTGTGTCGATGAACTTGCGGTCGAGCACGGGACTCTTCTTCCTGGCCGCCAGGAGCTGCGCTGTCTTGAGGATATTCTTGATCTGTCTGCCATTGAGCTTGAGCTCCGACAGTTGCTCGATCTCGGCATCGGTCACGCCGCTCTTGATCGTGGTTCCCCTCAGGAAGTTGGTCCAGATCTGCCGGCGCGATGCCGATGTCAGGTCGGGGTACTCGAGACTGACGTGGATGCGCGACTGGAACGCGGCGTCAATGTTGTCGACGCGGTTCGTCGTCATGAACATGATGCCCTCGTAGTACTCGAGCGTCCGCAAGAAGATGGAAACCACCTTGTTGCGCTCGAGGTCGTGCGACGAGCGCGCCTCGAGGAAGACGTCGCACTCGTCCAGCAGCAGGATTGCGTTCCACCGCGACACCAGCTCGAGGATCGACGACAGCCCCCGCTCCACCTCCCACGGATCACTGCCCAAATCCCCAGACCCAATCGCGTGAAGGGGCTTCTTCAGGTTCTCGGCCACCGCCTCCGCTGTCAGCGTCTTGCCTACGCCGGGCGGACCAGACAGGAGACAAATGATGCCCTTGCCCTTGCCCGAGATGACGTCGTCAAAGTTGCTGCCCTCGAGCTGCGACTCGGAGAAAGCGAGGATGAGCTCCTTCTGGTCGGCGGGCAGCACCAGCTTGTCGAAGGCGTTGGTGTTCCACGCCACCTCGTCCACCTGCTCGACGTAGAAGTCGAGCCACTTCTTAAGTTTGAGCGAGTACCCTCGGGTGCGGCTGCGGGCAAGCAAGTGGTGGTATGGCGTCAGCTTGAGCTCGCCCTTGTCGTTGAGGCCCTTGGCCTCCTGGTACTTGCTGAGCCGCTCGAGGTCCTTGGCGTTCCACTCGTTGATAAACCTCATGTGGTACGGGCTGAAGCGGTTGAAGCTGTCAATGTCGACGATGATTCGGCCCGAGATGTCGATGGGCACCTCGTTGCCCTCGCGATCCCAGGTGATAGCCTTGCCCAAGTACGACTTGTAGTGGTGGCCGGCAAGCGACTCGAAGATCTCGCCGCGCTTGGTGAGCTTCTCGACCAACTCGTCCTTGCCCTCGTGGAAGACGAGCGGGTACACGTTCAACCCCGTGATCTTCTTGGTGCCGATGAACTCGGTGATGTTGATGCTCTCCTGCGCGCGGCCAAAGTTCTTGCCGCTGTAGTCGACGCACTCACACTTGAGCTGCAGGAACTGGCCGCAGTTGTTTCTCATGTACTCGGTCTCGGCCAGCTCGAAGGCGCTGAGGGGGCCCTTGTACGGGCACACAACGGCCTGGCCGGGCTGGAAGATCATCCACAAGTGCTGAAAGGAGATGACGCCATTGCGCACATAGTCCTCAAACGCTTTGATGCTGTCGCCAATCTCGTACTTCAGGATGTCGTGCAGCAGGGCCAGGTGCTCCTTCGTCTTGTCCTCAAGGTCGGTCCGCTCGCGGTACTTGACGAGCTCGTGCCAGCGGTGCACAAAAGGCTTGAAGGGTGCCTCAAACTCAAGCCGCTTAAGCTCGCAGGCAACACCGGGGTAGTCCTCGAGCACCTCACCCAGGGCCTTCTTCAGCCAAGGACTCTGGACGATAATGCTGTGCGCTTCTAGTTTCTTGCGGCTGTCGTTGCTCTTGACGTTGCGCACGAGCACGGCAAAGGTCTCAGTCTCCTCATTCTCGGCTGCCTCCTCGACATCTTCGGGGTACTTATCAACCCAGGTCCAGTTACCGTCGTCGTCCTTTGGTGACCGGTAAATATTCTTGACCGAGCTAACGGAGCCGGCAGGCTCGAGCGACTTCTTCTCCTTCTCCTCCTCGTCCTTCTTGTCGTCATTGTCGGCAGCCTTGGCTTCCTCATTGGACTCTTCCTTCTCCTCAGTGTCCTCTGCCTTGGTCTCGAGTGCCTTGTGCCGGCAGACGCAGCAGTGGCAGCAGGCCGGGGGTGTGACGGTTGCGGCAGCTGGCGCCTCAACCGGGACCGCGTCGCCATTGGTGGTGCGGATAGCTAGCGGCTCGGCAGCCTTGCCGTCAGCGTTGGCAGTCATGGTTGCACGACTTGGGCAGGACCGAGTTAGTTTTGGTGGGGTGGGGGTGGGGGTGGGGGAGTGGCGGCGTTGAAGGTTGAGATGGTCGCCTCCCGGATGAAGGCAGGAGCGGACGGGTGTTTGTCCAAGCTAGGTTCAGTTTCGTTTGGGGATGATTTGGGTTTGCATTTAGGATTTTGGATTGTGGGCAAGAGATGCCAACGCCTTATGTATGTGGGCGTCGACATCGGATGAAGAGCGCTGCTGCTGTTCAACTCCCATGGGTGAATGCGAATGGGCGGCCGCATTCGAAGTCGGACATGGCTTGGTCTGATTTGAGGGAAGTTCGGCAGTGACTCACGGCCCTACGCTACAGGGCCATTGTGCTGTAAATTGGGCATATTGGCCCGGCTCGTGGCCCTGTAGCAACAGGGGTGTGGGTTGAAGATGTGGAACCGTGGCGTATGGCTGCCTTGAGCGTGCAGGACGCGGGGACGCAGCAACCTACGAGATCGTCCTCAACTCGGCAAAGCATTTGTCCACTCGCCGCGCACCACATTCTAGGCAGACAAACCGATGCATCCATTGGAGTGCGGAGCCGGTGGGCTGAGTCGACAAGTTCCTGGACTTGTGCGCTTTCGGCCAAAAACGCCGCCAAAAAAAACGAAAAAACGACGCCGAAACCCAAATCCCCGTCGGGAAGAGGCCTCTTGATTCCCGAAACATCAACACATTGACTCTCAGCGCTCCTTCGACCCTGCTGCCGCCTACCGCCTGCTGCGCTGCCGCAGGCAGCCCCCGACCCGTGGTCTACCTCAACCAAATCTCGGCGACTGCTCAGCGATCTGCCACGTCTGCCCATGTCCACTCTTGCCTCTCTGGCAGAGCAAACCGCCAGTCTCACCCACCTTACCTTAGGCAGCCGAGGTGGCACTTTGGTGTTGCCAAGCTGTTATCCCGCGGGAACACAGCAACACCGTGCCAGTCTTTGTCTTCCATAAGTTTTCTTCCAACCCTTTGAGATACTGCCATCGGCCGATTACTAACATTGTCCTTGGGCTTGTTTTGTCCGATGACGCAGCTACCTCAATACGAGATGCCCCCAACGCCGCCGTATTGAGCATGTCATCGAACATCTCAGCACTGCCTTGAACGACTCGCTCGTGCGCTTCCCAACGTCGAATCGGACAAGCTCACAGAGTTTTGACAGAGGCATAATCAGTTATCAAGCAATTCCTAAGCGCCCGCCACTGCAGAGCACGCAGAGGTGTAGGTAGCCTAGCAAATAGCCTCTCCCACAAGGTGCCAATGGCGAACAGCACGCGACTCGCCGCTGCACTCTGGCCCGAGCGAATAAAAGCACCATGAAACTGGGCAAGCTAGCGAAGATTCCAAGACGAAGGGCCAATAGCAAGAAGTGCAATAAACAATGGGATCCGGAAGGAATCCGCTTTGCTCTGCGATTATTGGCGTCTCCACTCAAGCAATCCCTGACATCCCCTGCTCCCCGCTAGGTCAAATGAAACGATGTAGAAATGCCAGGTATTGCTTGTTCATATAAGTCACAAACCCCTGGATGCCTAGAAAGCCATTTTCGCCCTTTTTATTTTTTTTTGGCGCCCCCAACTCCAACCCAGCCAAAGCCTACAAAAGCAGACAACTCCCCTCCTCGCCACCCATATCAGAGTTCGAAATTCCCAAGCGTCGAAGCCGCCAAAATCAGCAAACATCGTGGTGAATCTCAATGGTAAACTGGTGCGTCTCATCCCACGCCGCGCCCTTGACCTGGTCGTTGGACGCGCAGTCCTCGAGAATCCGCACGGCAAAGCCCGCTGCCTCAAAGCAGCTCATGGGAATGGGCTCGGTCACATTACGCGGGCAGATGTAGATGCCCGCGTTGTGTGAGCAGCTGATGCGTCCGCACTCCCAGCCCGGCCCTACGTCGCAGTTGAGGTGAGGCTGCATCAGGTGCCCGAAAGCTTCACCCCGGATCGGTTCGATCCAAGCCCGCGTATCATCTTCTGCGTCTGTGGTGTGGCATTGGACCTGAATAGGGAGGGGTTAGCGTGATAATTTTCTGTGAGACAGCAGGTGGGAGCATACCTCGCCCGGCCTAACAAGCGTCTCCATGGATTTACCAACAGCGTGGGCGATAGCGAGCTCAAAGGCATTGTTGGCAACATAACCCATGACGGACGTGGCCGCCGAGGCAATAACGAGGATGGTAGTGGCCAGCTTCATGATGACAGCTCTGAGTCGATTGATAAACTGGAGGTCCTTCTGCGTACCTAGTTGAAGGTGTCGTGGGTACTTCGAAACGAAAAGACGGCACCAAATTTCGGAGGAGAGAGATTAGCACCACGCCCGCGAAGGGAGGTTTGGCCCTTTTTAGGGTAGTGGGAACCACGGGTGTGAGCAAGCAAGATTTACAACAAAATTAAAATGTGACATCTTGACGGATGTTGAGGTTGTCGGATGCGTGCAGCCTAGGCGCCTCTCTACACCCATCAAGTACGGATGTCGGTTGAATCGGCGGAGCGGGCTGAACAAAGTTATGGCTTGCCGGAAAGTCGGCTTGTGGCTGGCCCACAGCGTTTGAAGAACGCTGACTGTTGAATACGTCAAAGATAACGTCTATGGTTTGGGCAATCAATCGTGTTGGGGAGTCGCATTCAGCTGCCGGCATGTACTCACAGCGTGGCGAATCCCCGACTTTCTCTTATCTCTCAAATCCGATGTCAGAAGCCACTCACTCAACTGCCTCCTCGGTTTCGCGGGAGGTCTCAGGGGTACATTTACCGATACGACGCATCGCTCATGGTCAGGTCAAGATATCCGGTCCAACCAAGCACGGTTTTGTTTCCAGTTTGATAGCAGTGGCATCTATTCTTGCGAAAATAGGGTTCCTCTACAACATCACGAGGCAACCACTCTGAGCTTTGAGCTGGATATCGAGCTGCGATTATTTCTAGTACTATGGACATCAAGCCACCCTAGGAGATGGCAGGCCTTCCTCCCTCATTCTCGACAGGCTTGGTTCCTGCGTGCAGTTCGCAAATGTCTTGGATTGCCTCGGTGATAGTTGGTGCATACGCCCACTGGTGTCCAAGTTGGTGTTCGCGACCACTCGGCTCCTCGGTTAACTGCGGGCCCTCTGGGTAGCCATGGTCAGCGAGATGGAATACTCTCCACACAGGACCACCTGGGATGGATTGGTGGCTGTGGCGCTCTAAGCTCTTTAGATCCCGCACCGAGTCCTCCGTCACCAGGTAGATGGCTTCCAGCGGGGAAGCACCACGAGGAATCAGTGCGTTCTCTTCGACGCCCGAATACGAGTTGCCGTACTGGTTGAACTCCTCGTTGCATACAAAAATGAACAGATCGATCGACGTTGCCCGCCCTGATGATGATGTCGAGGTCTCTGTCCCAGTCGTCTGAATCAGACCAGATGAGCACGGCGGCGATAGGAACATCCGTTCTCGCGCCGAGGGTCTTGGGTGTCCAAGCCCTGTTGCAGCCGCGCTTGTTCGCCAGCTCGAGGACATCCTTGTCGCCGTGGCCGCCCATGATCAGCACATCCATCTCGCCGAGCGGGAAGTAGGGGTTGAGCACGAGGTAACTGAATGGCCGCCCATGCGCTAAGATGTGGTGGGGAATCACACTCAAGCCAGCCTCTTCCAGTTGCTTGACCAGGGCCAACCCCAGGTCGATGTCATTGAACCCGTCGCCGTTTGTCAAAAAGAAGAAAGGGATGTCGTCGTGTGAGAGGAAGCTGAATGCTTGGAACACATCGGGGAGTAAGTTACCCTCGCGCATGCAGACGTCCTCTATGTAAAAGACGAACCCTGCGTTGGGTAACCTGCTAAGGGCCCCGGCTTGGTGCGCGGGAGGGCTGGCGACATTGGCGTTTCGGTTTGGGAACATTTCGCCCTTTCCATCCTCTAAGTCCGGCGATCGCCCACCGCTGAGCACCCTGGGCCCCGGGGCCTGGGGATCGACTTCTATATGTATGAGATAGCGGAAAACAGGGACATCTTCCTTCTCGGTTCGGTTACTTTGGAAATTGATGAGGCGCCTTCACTAGCAGTCATCTCAAAGTTGATGATGGTTTGGTGCCCAAGAGGACAAAGGAGTTCAGGGGAAATTTTGGGGTGAGGACCCGAGTGAGGATACCTAAGGGACCTATCTAGGCATCCCACAGATACTGAAAAGAATCCTTAACATCCTTCTATGCTTGTGCCAAATCACTCGCCAGCCGCTTCAGCCACACCTTTGAGTTGACCACCAAAGTTTGGCAGCCCCTCAACCCGCTTTTTGGCATTCTGAACTCTCAAGTACCGAGGCAATCCAGATCAAACACTGGCACTAGTCCTCTCGGAGAGTTCACTCTCGCTCAGGTGCTCAACCGTAGCTTCGACCTTCTCTGTCATCAGCTCGCTCACGCCCTTCAAACATGCTACGGCAATGGTCGCGAGCACCACGAACGGAATGATAGACGCCCAGGCCAACCGATATGCTTGGGTGTACTGTAGTCTACTCTCGACAATTGCCGCTCCCCATACCTCGGGCGTCGCGCCCGGGATGGTAAGATCGCCGATATTGCCCATGGCAAACGCCTGTAGCAGTAAGGGGATGCTCCCGGTCGGCAGGCCGGCGGCGGCAGCTGCGCCTCCTACGGCGGGCGCGTATTTAGAGGACAGACGGCCGTTGATGATGGCGTCGAGAACGGCCGATCCAAAAGCGCCGCCGATGGCTCGGGCGGAGAAAGCAAGACCGGTGGCCGTGGAAAGAAAGGCGTGTGGGGCGGTGAACTGAATGCAGGCGACGAGCAGAGTCAGCGGTCCTGACTGACCCATGCCGCCGAGGACGTTCAAGCCGATTTGCACACTGTTCCAATGCGGCTGGAATGAGGCGTAGCAAATTGTTCTGGGCAGCAATATAATTAGGTGCTGACAGATATGACAAGACATGATCCATCCGGACGGCCCGAGGACGTGACTTACATAACTAGGAAGAGAATCCACGTAACAAGCAGAGGCGTCTTCAGATCCCTGTAGCGTGTCGACCACCAGGTTACGACAAAAGAGAAAGACAAACTAAGAAGACCAAAAGAGAGCTGCCGGACACTGATCCGCCACGCATCCGTCTCGAAGCCAAGATTGAGGACGAGCTGGGGGGTGATGGAATTGACAGCACTGTAAAAGACCCAGCCCTCGACGGCGAACGCAAAGACGGCCAGCGCAAAGTTGGCATCTCGGTGGAAAAAGATGTGTGCGATGAGGCCATCGTCTCGCCCTTTCCACTCTGTCCTCAGGGGTTAGCATCACAGCCGTTGCGGTTCGTGGTTTCAGGGCTCCCCTACCGTATACACCAAAGGAGATGAACAGAACGAGCCCGATGGCCAACGGCGCCGCGACATTGGCGTCTGACCAGTCATACGCTCCTCCGGCCCAGTCCAAGGCAAGAAGCATCAAGGTGGTGCTGGTGATGAATAGAAAGGAGCCAATGGGATCGAGGGCCCAAATGAACTCCTTGGTTGATAGCTTAGGATATTCGACCTTGGGCGGCCAGTAAAACAGAAACAGCCCCAGCGAAGTCGCCAAGTGAAATGCGGCCTGCATCCAGAAGATGTCCCGCCAGCCGTCGGGACTGGCGTTGGTAACGCCACCCGCGCCTATGCCGCCGATTCTGTGGCTCGAATGTCAGCATACCAACCTAGTTTTCCTAGGCAGTAGTAGTAGCCTGGGAGAAAACAACACAGCTCGACTCACAGGCCTCCAATACACCCCCAACAAAGGTGAAGCCATTGGCCAACGGGCGGTACTTGAGCGGCAGGATCTCGGAGGGGATCGCCTGCACAATCGACACCGTCGAAAGAGTAACACCGATGAGAATGCCGCCCCCGATGAGCATGTTCATCGACGTGGCCTTGGCTGACACGACGGCGCCGGCAAAGGCGACAAGGGGCGGCACTGCCGAGATGTACTTTCTATCGACGATATCCGATAGCCGGCCTACTATGGGCGAGAGGACGCTTTGCATGAGGAGAGGGCCCTTTGAGATAGGTAGCCAGTCCAGATCAGCCCGGCTGTGCGGTGAGGGGCGTATGTAAAGTGTAGCTACCTGGATAATCCACCCTGCCAGAGAGCCGTCGCCGACGTCTCTCACGATGAAGGCGATGACTGAGCCTGCCGCGACGACGACGTAGACCTGGGCCATGACGCTAGCCTCCAGCGTTAGTGGCGATGCATTGAGGTTTGCCTCGAGCTTCTATCTCCAAGAGACTCACGCGAAGCAGGTGATGAAAACGACCAGCTGCCGTCACCACCCAAGTCAGCTCCTCCTGTCCTCGCCTCGCCGGAATGCCTCTGACCTACCCACGATCTCCATCCCAGGCTGACATGGACATCGCCTTGGTGGGCCTCGACTTCAATGGGCACCACCACGAACCCCTGTCGGTCATGGTGAGCGATCTCCTTGTTTTGGACATGGGATATTTCCGCCTTTCCGGCCGCTTCATTCGAGCCCATTGTCGCGACAGGGGTCGACGCTGTAGTAAAGGGGCCGCTGTATCTCGAAGGGGAACGATCAATGCTATGTCTTCCATTCCGATGCCATCCTGGCAGAGAGGTGGGGGCACCTCTCCTCTTAAATGTCGGTCGGCCCAAGGGAGGACTGCCGCGCGATTGGAAAACGCGAATGAGTCCTCAGGTAGTACATTCGTGCACGTTGAGATGGGGCACGCTTGCCGGTTTGACGGCGATGCGGGGAATGCGTCTGGAATGATATGGAGGAGCATATATGGAGGAGACGGGGAGAATATTGAGCTGCATCCACCGACCGACGTGGTAGACCGGCTAGAACCCTGCATGAGGTAAATGCCAAGGTTGTATAGTAGCCGTGGAAAGCTTGTGTAACTTGGATTTGCTAGCAGGATGCTCCTCCATTGATATCCATACCGAATTGCCGCGTCGAAGCGAGGCGCCTGGGGATTTGTGTGACGCGGGCTGGAAAGATGGCGAGCGGGAAGTCAAGGTCGCTCCTACTCTTATTACCCTGCTCTGCCACCCGCCTGGAGGGCCGAGTGCCAAAGGACCAAGTCTGGGTAGACGGCACCATGGACGCCCGTTGGGCGATATCCTTCAAAGCCATGGCTTTCAAGTCGTGACGACTTTTGGCTACATACCGATTCCATCTTGTTCGCAATCGATGATATCACGAAGCGGGGGTGCAACGTTCGCCTCGACGCAAGATCAAGTTGCCGGCACAGGAAAACCAGGTCAGCAATATAGCCTAACACTCCGCACACTCCGCACACCCAATAACGAAGCATGTGCAAGCCCATCTCTAGGCACTGGCCTTGCATGCATGTATGTACACCTTGACCACCCACACATCAAGTGTCATTGGTGGGACAACACATAGAGATCTGGACCACGTTGAAGTGTGCAGAACTGGGTAAAACGAGCGTGCTCATATGTTAAACAGCCGCGCAAGGAATAAGTTCCAGAAATCCGACGTCGTCCGACCACGGTTGAGCACGAGCTCCACGGCGGGCACGCGGTCGATTTGGGTAGATTTATCCTCGGGGAAGGAGCCGGTTAGAGTCTCGGAGAGAGGCGACGCGACGTCGCTCGATAGGATTTCGCTCCCGCCATTTCTCGATTTCTAAAATGTTGGAGTCCCTGGTAGTTCTTGAGAGTGTGTCTGATGTTTAGCAACCCCCGGGCTAGTGTTTCGTCAGGCGCGCTCTCCCCTTGAGTTTTTCTTGGGCCACCCACGGAGACGGGCCTCGACGCCACTGGTCTGGTCAAGAGTCTCGTCAAGAGCGGTTGTGTACTTGCTCTCTTCATGATGAGACAATCTGTTCTTCAAATCTATTGCAGTTTACAACGCTAATTTCGACTAGCGTATCAAAATGTCGTTTGCAGCTTGGGGTAGTCTTGCGCGTGCACCTGCAGATCTGCGAATACACGGCCGGAGTCGTCTTTACTCAACCCCTTCATGCGCTTTGCGTCCTCCGCTTCGAGTCTCTCCAGCTCGTTAGCTGGATCCTGCACGCCCTTTTTTCCATCCTCTTTTTGCGGTTCGAGCGCCTTGTCAACTCCCGATGACTCGCCGATAAGAAGGAACTGGGTATTGACATAGTTGAGATGCTTTGGCTGTGTGGGCATCCATCGCAGCGATCGAAATTCCTTGATAATCCTGCACCGTTCATCAGTAAGACCCCACGCCTGCGGTAAAACTAAGCCAATAGCAACATGCTTACTCTTCTGGATACTCCGGCGCTCTTGGCAGCCTCGTGGAGGCTGGGCCGGGAAACTCTGGATTTTTCGTGCTGAGAATGAAAGCCCCCTTGTCCTTGAGTCCTATCTCCTTCTGCACCTCCCCAATCTCCTCGGGCAATGTCAACATGTACACCAGGTGACTCTCCCTGCCGGTGCTCGTGATGGCATAGACGCCCTCCCCGACTGGTGTCGCTGCGGGTGAGTGCCGCGTGCCGACCGTCTTGGTCGTGTAGTCCTCGGACGACAGAAACTCCTTCTTGAGCTGCTCGAAGGATGCGCCTGTCTTTTCGACAAAGGCAATCCACCTGTCGCGGCCACTTTGAGGAAGGACCTTCTTAGGAATCGCGCACAATCTGCTGTTGGCGGCATCGCCAATGGGTCCGCTGCCCAGCTTGGCATCCTTCTCGATTGGGCGGAGGATGATGAAGCTGCGGGCAATGTCGTTCACGTCCGACGGCTCGTCGATGCCAACGCGGCCGCGGAAGAAGAAGTAGATGATGCCCTTTTCGAGTATGCTTGACGGCACCGATTCAGAGTTGCCGCGGCCGTTCGGTTCAACTGCGCTGCCACCATGTTCGTGTTTCACAGAGGACGACGTGGACTCGTCGTCGTGAGTATTCGATTCAACCTTTTTGTTGGCAGGCTTGTGGAGGGCGTCCCTATAACGGGCCAGCAAAGTCAGCGGGTGTTTTCAAGACGCAATCCTGGGCCGCGGGCGCAGATTCGATGGACGGCATACCCCCCAATCGTCTCCTCTATCGTCGTTTGATGTTCCCTCTTATCCGACCTTTTCGGTCGCTTAGCTTCGGGCTCGCTGACGGCCGTCTTGTGCTTGGACCCCGGCTGGACTTCTGATGCGGGAGGGGCACCACTGACGTCGTCCTCCTTTATGGCTTGGGAGCGGGTCGAGGTCGTCATGCCGGGCTGTGTTGTTGTTTGTTCCTCGGCCAAGACGGAGTACAAATTGGTGTAGTTTTAGGAAAGGAGATTGTCTAGGGATTTCCATTTCCAGAGGTCCAAGTAGCGTACGGTCGCTGATGTCATAGATGGCGACATTATGTAGGCTTGTTTGGCACAATGAATTCCACACCGCCCCCCTTGCGTTAGTCAATCGGAATGATCCCCGCAATAATTAACGGCGCGCTTTGCCCTCCAGGTTCCCATCTCAATCTATTATCGTGATGCTTTTCCCACAAGAATGAAGTTGGGTCTCCAATGAAGGCAAATATCACAAGGTAAGATAATTGACCACACAAAGGAATTTGGAGTAAGTCGGAATCTACCGCTATCTATACTAATTGGTTACACCGCTGGCGTCAATAATACTTTGGGGACAATTGAGTCAAACACGAAATACGAAATACGGGGTGCAGATTGTGAACAGGGTCAGCGCAGATCTTGTGAAGCTGTGGCGCCGCTGGTTGGTCACATCATATCGAGGGGCTTCTCGGCGCGTAATACGATTGAGACTCGGAGGTGTTTGGCTTCCCGGTGACTCAACTGTTCGGCTCATCGGCATCGGATTCTGAGGTGGCTCTCGGGCTCGTTATATTGATCATGCTTTGCAACCAAGAACGTCAACTTTGAGGGCTCAAATTCTCCATGTCTCAGCGATTTCAAGCTTACCCCGATTATATTATATCCCGGCCCTGTTGCCCTTGTCCTTATTGCACTGGTACAAGTTCGGACGGGTCTTGCCCAAGCAGGTGAGCCAAGTTCGATTTCATTTCGGCATGTCCAGAGTTCCCTATCAAGTTTGTACCAAGGGGAGAAATGATGAGCTCGACAATTCACTCGCCGTTCTGAACATAAATGCGGAAACAACTTGTTTTGCCTGGAGTAGCTTCCTTGTTGGCCTGACTCTCCCCTTCTGGAATGATTACAAAATATTAAAACCCGGGCGTCTATTTAAGCAGTGTCAGCTAATATTTTTTTTTGGGTTATTAATAACATATCACCATCCATCAAGTCCTAGCTTTTGGTTCAGTCGACGACCATTGCAGGTACCAAGCAAGACCATTTCTTGGTTTGAATAGTAATTGACGCCAAATGACGGCTTTCCACCGAGGACGCATGCAAAAGCCGAAAGGCCCGACAAGCAGACATAGCCGGACAAGGCTATATGGCCGTGGATAAGCGCATTTGAAAAAACCACTTGTGCCCAAAAATGCCAAAATATGGCAGGATTTCAGAAACATGACACATCGAACCAACCTACCTACCTACCTACCTACCTAGGTAACTTTATCGGGTCGATCGAAATACTAACATGATAACGAATACCTTTCCACAATTGGACTACGTTCAAGTTGCCTTCTAGGACGGGCAGCGCAGAATCGGAGTATCAGAAATGAGGCAATCAAACGTTAGCGATACCGAAGCGCCCAACCAAAGACAATTTCATATGGTTGGAAAAACTCAAAATGGTCTACTATAGTGTAAGGTATGTATAAATGTATAAGCCCCCTCCCCTCCCCTCCCCTACCTGTCTATTCCGTACTTCGCTATGATTGCCAGAAAGAAGATACCGCTGCCCAGTCCCAGCCCCTACCGTTCACACCCGATAGTACGTCAGCGGTAACTCTCGGTGGTCCCGCGTCACTTTTTCCTCAAAACCAGCATACACGGATCTGGGGACCCCCAGGTCCTGCATGAGCTCGCGGAACTCGCGTCCTCGAATGACACCCAACGTCTCGGCCTCACCACCTGACCCGAAATATGCACCGTGGCCCAATGGAAGCCCTCCCGGACGTTCCGCGACGAGCAGGCGACTCATGGCCAAGATGAAGCGCGGGTCGGAGGGGCCCAGCGTGGCGACCTGGACGATATTCCCGCAAATGAGCAGCCACGAGGTGATCAGGCGGCTCTCGACGGTACCCTCCATCATGCGGAACTCGACCGTCGGCGGGCTCCTCCTCGCCCTCTCGTCCTCCTCGCCAAAGGCGCTAAAGTTGAAGCCGAGCCGCCGGAACTGCTTGCTTTCGCCAGACAGGAGCAGGCCCAGCCGGAGGTGTGACTCCGCAGCCCATATCTCGCCCAGGGCCATGTGGTCGCGGGTCGACATCTTCTGCCGAAAAGCGTCAGCCAGCGGACCTGAATCATCCTTGGCAAAGTTGTCGGCCTTGTCCGCCAGCTGTGCAAGTCTGCTGTACTTGCGCATCTCGGACCCCCACGTGTACTTGTTGTTGATGTTGGGCGACCTGGGGTCGCGGATGCTGCGCAGCCGGGGTTCGGCTAGCCACAGCAGCATGGCCAGGTTCTTGAGCGTGCTCAGCGCCAGCCGCCGGCCATCCATGCGGCCGACGTGGATGTGCACCTCGCATGTGTAATTTGCCTCGAGTCGGTGGCGCTCGCAAAGGGCTGCAAGCACGTCGTTGAGCTGTTGCTGCGTCTTAGTATTGTCATCGCCTAGGCCACCCAGGCTGCTGCTGCTTATGCGAGGTGCTCGCCGCTTCGGCGAGCTGATCTCAACGGGAACCCAGACGTACGCAAGCTGCTTGGCGCCCGCCTCCTCGTCGGGTCCAGGTTCGGCCGAATTTGCGCGCTTCACAATCCAGTGCGTGGCCCAGAAGTCGCGCTCGGCGAGGTTCCGATCCGAGATGGCGTTGATGGTGATGGCGTTCTGGCCCGTCGTACGGATCGTTTCTGCGATTAACTCGTACGCCTGTGTTTGGTAGGGCTGGGACGTATCGACGGACTGGATCGGAGCCTTGTGGTTTGGGTCTGGGTCGGCCGAGGCCGGGCATAGGAGCGGGAGGAGAAACTTCATCTCGACAGCCACTGCGAGGTCATCTGGTCTGTCGATCTCGTCTGGGCAGGGGAGAGGTTCGAGGTGCTGTCCTGCTAGCTTGTCCGTAATTCCAGCCGTGACAAGATGCAGCTTGGGCGGCGTTGCCGGGGGTGTCTGCTGCTGCATGATGACCATTGTAGGGTGGTGCAGCGGTACGGTATCCCTGATAGCGTCGATGGTGGTGCTGCCTCCCCGCTGATGGCTTGGGTCTTTCAAGTTGCGGTTGATACTGGTGCCGGTAGTCGAGGCAGCCAGTCCGAAAGCCAGTAGGTCCCTCACCAACGAGGAAATAAATACCAAGAGCTTCTGCAGCCTCAGGCTGCCAGCTCCCAACTGTGAATCGACGAACAGGTCAGTGAATGAAGGGCGCCTCCGCCCTGGGGCATCGTGGTTGGGCTGCATTTCGTCGTATATTCAGTCGCTGGATCCCAGCAAATAATAAAATGTATCGCTGCGGTGCAGTCACTAGGTACCTAGGGTGCCTAGCCGGAGGTTACCTGGCCTGGATTAGGTGGGCCGGTCTTGACCCGTGCTGTCAACAACAAACCCGGGGCCCCGGTAGCCAGTTAGGAGTTGGATCCTCCTCGTTGTGCTCGTGGGGGCGGACGGTAAGCTATGCGCCAAGGTGGTACGAGCGTGCTTCTTTGGACGTCGTCGAGCACGTCTGACATGGCCTGTGTAACCAGTTCGGCCGTGCAACTATGCTAGTCCCAGCAGGCGGGGTTTGGAGGAAATGCTGTGTTCCCGACTGCTTGGTTATGGGATAGCCTGGCGAATCCTGCCTAGCGCTAGAGTCCGAAGCTAGCCTGCTGCTAGAGCAGAGTGTGGGCAAGTAGATGCGGTCCTAGCTGGATGTTCCCTTTGGCTGAGAGCCGGAGGCTGCGGCACAGCCAGCACTTGATATCGGCCTAACACGGACAAGCCCGCGGAGCTGACGGGCTGCTTGTTACAACGTTGAACCTGACATTGGTCATCAGCACACACACACACACACACACACACACGTGTTCGAGGGAGGCCTAGGGGTCTTACATGGATATGTGCGCGTATTCGCCTGGAGCTGTCAGACGCGAAGGTGTTGTGGTGTCGCTATGTCCATGTCGGGTTCGGTGACGAGCTGGGAGGGCGTGGGGCCTGGGATTTCAATCCCTTCAATAGTTGCGAAGACTGTCGACGGGAGGTAGGGGCTAGAAAGCGGTGTAACCCCAAACGGACGCCAAACATGATCCCCCCTCCGAGAGTGCCATGATCCATGATCCATGGGACAGCCGGGCCATAGTTGACACATCGGTCCGCTAGCCAAGCTTGGGTAAGATAGGTAAGGTACTTAGGACGCGCAAACTAGCCGAGGAGGTGTGATGTAGGTGCCGGCGCATCGTCGATTGAGCGATTTAACAGGGCCTCCCAGCGCCTTCCGCTGGTTGGGCGCGCGCGAGCTGGAGGCTAGAGGCTGGAGGGTAGAGGCTAGAACGGATGAAGCTTGTCTCCTTTTGGCGCATTTTGGGGCACCTGGGCACTTGCTGGGGCTCGTGGGGCCGTTTGGGGCCATTTGCAAGGGAAAAGGGAAAGAGCGGGCGAATGGGTGCAATAAGCATGCAGGCAATGGTCGCGCGTTAATGTTCTCGACACAGTTGTAGATTTCATTCATCTGGCTCCCGGCCACACACTTTATCCCGCCCAGAGGCAGACTGGCCGCTGCACTGTCCAACGCCTTCCGTCTGTATCCAGTACCGAGCAGCACCACCCGAGCGGGTGCGGCCGGCACATACCTGGTCGCGTGCAGGAGGTACTAAGGGTAAGGTAGGTGGGTAGATATGCTGTACATACGTACCTATTTGTTGCGGGACCAAGTGGTGCAGCATTTCAACGCCCGCTGCACCGCTGCTATTGCACCATCACACTCAACCTAACCTTGGGTAGCCCTAGCAGATCGGGCTGCCAAGGCATCACCTTACACTAGGGTAGTGCTCGGGTAGAAGCACACGCAGGAAGCGATCCGATATCGTCCCCAAGCCTCATTTTTTTCTTTTCTTTTCTTTTCCCTCCTTTCCTAGCCAAGGCTGATCGGCAGCGCCGCCTGTTTGTTTGAAACTAGTGTACGATAGATGGCACGATTAGGATACCGAGCAGCATTGTTTGTGGCGCCGGGGCTCGTCTACGGCTCGCTTATCTTGAATTTGGCTGTGTCGAGGGAATTTGCGAGGACTACGTAAAACGATTCCTACACTGCCCAGGGAGCTGTCCGGGGAGGTCGGGTGTTTCGCGACGGGAGGTATGCCCGAACCTTACCTGCCTGGCAATACCTAGATAGGGAGCGAGGAGCGGAAGGTACACCCAACCAACTGCGGTAGGCACGGGAGGCCCGCAAGGCACCAAAAGCACCTCCCTCCTCAAGTACCTTACCATGGAAGACCAAGGAAAGAAGGACGAGGTAGATCCCGGGTCCCGGCTGAGTCCTTTCCATAGGTCGTTGATTGTTTTCAAACACGCCCCCAATCGTTGTCGACGCTCGGCAGACAGCACCTGACCAGAGCGCAATGTACCCAAGCATGGCACTGCCGTAACCAGCAAAACCCTCTACCCACCCGGGGTACGGTACGCAGCGCACCAAATAACCTAGATCCACAAGGATCAACCGCAATTGCAACTGTCCCGGCCCTTTCTCCCACATGGCGCTGCCACCCTTGTCCCCTGTCAGGCTTGTAAGACCCCCACTGCGCCGCTATCCAGGCCTGTACCCCCTCTGCCAGCCAGGCCGCCAGGCCGCCGTCCGCCATCCGACCCATTATCTCCATATCCGTCACCGATGACTTGTTGCCCATGGTGGGAAAGGCCAGTGCTGGAACAGTCACACAGCAAACAGGAGGATCCGAGTTATCTTCCAGCAACGACGTCCTGAGAACACGCGATCACGCCTCGGGGACGGGCTAGCCTAAATAAAGGAACAAAGGCCCATATGCCGCTTGAAGGGCCAAACCGGGGCAGAGGAGCACCCGATTTGGATTCAGGCAGAATGCAGCGCGGCCTAGGAGCCGTTTTGGAGCTACGTACCTCTCTACCCGGGCTCGCTTCTGCCCTCGCCTCTGTCCTCGCACACAGCGGCAGAGGCCAATATCGAGTGTCGAGCTTTCATCTGCGATATCCCAGCCACTGCAGGACGCACCAGACGCACCAGATGCATCAGAAACTTCCCGTGCCCCCTGCCGTCTGCCGCTTGCCGATTTCAACATGCACACACATGGACCGAACTCGCTCGAGTCCGTTGCACCCGTTTCCCTCGACTACACGGCCCGCTATCGACGGCAAAGACCTGATGGCTCCGGCTAATGGACGCCTATCAAGTCCACCGTCGATGGCCTAACCGTCCACGATCCGACGCTTGCCTCGGCGCATGTCTCTGCATACGCCCCTCCATCACCACCGTCTCCCGCCCTGTGCAAAAAGGAACAAGGTGATGCCAAGACCCGACTGGTAATATCCATCCAGGGTCGTAGCGGCATATCGCGCCAGACTGGCCAAAGGGAGATGACCGTCATGGCGTATGCATGCGTATGCATAGCATGACATAGTATTCATCTTCCCTCTACTGACTAATCTGCTAGCTGTCCTGGTGCGTGATGTGATTCGGGCTGGCTATTCTGAGGGGACACGACCTGCGAATTTGATCCTTTGGAGACACACTGTCTCAGGTTCCGCGAGATTGCACACAGCTCCGAACCGAAGAAGCCGGAAGCCGGAATTTGAAACATGGTGGCTATTGGATGGCATGGTAGTATCAACCGTTTCTAGCCGCCGCCCAGAGCTATTTACCACCAACGGCTGTCGTACAACTTGGATGGTGAGAGGCTGAAAGACAGCAAAAAGGAATACCAAAAGTAATTACGATTGCTCAGAGCTGCCCCAACGTGTTCAGGCCCATGTAACGTCAGCTTGGGGGGCACGCGATGCGCTGACGTCTATTGGAGCCCCTCGCCACGACCTGTACCACTTGGGTGTCTTGGGTTTATGTTTCGAAATAGCATTACTCAGAGCTCGGATGGAGAAGCTCGACAATGGTACATCCGAGACCTGGTCGATTTGGGGGCTAAATGATCACCAATAGCAGGCAAGATGCAACATGTGTTGGGCATTGACTTTATGTCACTTACAGACCTCGGAGGTTGCCACGGCTAGTATTGACTTGATACCATGTTACGGTCCCTCAACACAACCAAACGCCACCGATTACATATTACCGAAATTTACGGATATCTCCGATTTGTTCTACCATCTCACCGTTTAATCTAGAACCCAGCTCTTCGGTTGGCTTCGACACAACTGCCTTAAGCCCGTCCCAGCTAACCCAGACAACTGTTATTATATCAAACAAAGCCAACCGTGCTGGACTTGCAGGGTCGAGAGTGAGGAGAAGAAGACGGAGTGACAATCAAACCAAATTGACCGTGCGCATGAATGATGAGAGCCGTTCGTCTCATGATTAGGGGGAGGGGGGGGGGGGGGGGGCTAAAAACGACTGGTAGTACCAGGTGGCTGGGCAGGAGGGACTGATTTCTTGAATTGGCCGCTTGACCGAGAGAACGGTATTAATTCCGATTATCTCTGCACAGGCATGTACATACCCGCCTCATCACTTGTTCGGCAATGAGATCCATGTTGGTGCAACACAATACCTGCCGCCAACAATAACATCCAAAAGTGACATGTCTCACCAGCGCATTGATGGAGAGAATGCCGGGGCGTTGCAGAGTTTTTACCCTTGGCCAAACATGGCCGGCTACTCTATCCGGTGTAGAAGCCATCACGATCCATTGAGCCGAAGCGCCTCGATTAACACTCGACAGTCATGGATAATGTAACCATCAAGGTTCGTCGTTGCTCAAAAGCTCTGCTAGTCATGTTTGGAATCGGCCAACTCGAATCGTTCAAGCTGACCTCCATAGCGGGTGAATCGCCTCGCAGCTAGGTTGTCCCGGTCGTTTGGTACCTACGGTAGAGTTCATAGTAAAACGCACCGACAATGTTAGACTACAAAGGTGTTGTTGGGAGCCATTAGACGTGAGTCTCGCAAACTTGCGCCACACCCAAAAGTTCTCGGCCAAAATTACTTGACCTTCACTAATAAGTTCCGTTCGGCCTCAGAAGGAGCGAATCTCTACCGTCTAGCAGCTGTTGGAATAATAAACAAACCGTTTCGGCATACTAATATTTGCCTGAAAAAAGAGACAATTTGGGCCTGTCCTGTCCATATTTCCAGATGACATCAGTCGGGGCTCAATTAAATCCCCATGAGCCAAGGCGGGCACTGTGAGCACATACCTTGGAAGCTTTCATCTCTACTCCAAGCCAGGATATCCATGATAGACCTGGACACCAATAACTTAAAGGTTGGGAGGTACTGCGCCGAGCACAAACTCTGATAACTTTATCAGTATCTCAGTTTTGAGTTGTTTTAATATGTCAATTAATTTGTGAAGCAATGCTGCGGCGTCGTCATCGTAGGTGTTGCTTCCACGTGGTGCATCATCGTAAGTGTTAGTGCACTTCAAACTCAAGCTAGAACGAGAACGAGAAGAGGCTTTCCATCCAAAATATATCTAGGTAATATAGTTTACCTGGTTGGATTTTGGGCCCAAAATAATACGCTGGTGGTAGTACACTCCAACTCTGGTTTGTTTGTTAGCGCAGAACACTCCCGCCAAGAAGGATATTGAAGCTCTGATAAGGCCTTTATCGCATAAAAAATTGGCATTCTGGCTTAAGGGGGGCATATTCGGGCTTCAATGGGGCCTTTCTGGTATCTCAAAAGGTATATTTGGTATATAGAAGACCTTTCCCCATCCTAGCGAGGCCTTATGAAATACTAAAGATGCCTTTTCTCAAGCTGCAAAGGCGCTATTGGGGCTTCAACACCAGGGTTGTATTGTATGCTGCTGTAATAATCTTGTCGAGATAGAAACCCCAATCCATGATTGGCTGGACGCCAATTTCTGTGTGCCTCAATGACGTAATAGGAGATTGTGGAACGGAGCCTCTGGGATTCTTTTCCTCGTGACGCTTTGAATAGATACAAACCTCGCCTTTCGAGGCACCGTGATGATCGGGACTCAAGAGTACATTCCATTTTTTGGGGCAGAACACCACGTCAAAAATACCCTCGATTAACCATCTCTCAAGACTGAGGTATCATCCATCAACAAAAACCTAGACACAGAGGTATCTAAACTGTCATTATCTACATGCAGAGCAAAGCATATGGAGGTGCACAACACCTAACCACCGGCAAAGAAATGCCTCTCACAGTTATAAAGCCCAGAAAACCCCATTCCCAGCCCGTATCTTGAGAATAAAATGCAACCGGAAACGCCAACCCGCCCTCACTCAAACCGAAGACTTGCCTTTTTGTCTTCTTCCAACGTAAATCCACCCGCACGTATGCACAAAACTCCCGCTGATCGGACGACGGCAACGGACCATCCACCCAGCTAAACCACTCATCATTTTTGCGCTCCCAGCAGGCGGGAAAATGTACCCCGTCAACGTATTCTCAGTTAAACGACCCCCGATTCCCGTCTCTAGAGACTCATGGGATCGTCTTTCCCCCGCAGTCTGGAATCTTGACACCGTCCTTCAATTTACGGTCAATGTCCATCAAGCCCCAGTGGTCTTCCCAATTCTGGTCGTCCGAGTTGAACCGAATCTTCCACGGCTCGTCAAAGGCCTCAAACCAGAAGTACTGCGTCCCGTTGGTCAGAGCGCCACAAACCCAGTCGTCCATAAACTGGTTCAGCTGCGAGATGCCGGCGACTGACGCGTCCGGACATGTCTTGACCTTTGCACTGCCGCAGTCGGTGCCACCCTGCGAGGGCCAGCCCGTCTCGCTGATGATGTTCTTTTCATTGTCTGCTTTGAAAAAGCCGGCATTGTGGTTATTCCAGAAACTCCACGTCCACCCCGCCGCATCCTTGGCATTGATTCCTCCAAAGAACGGGTGGATGTTAGCCATGATGTAGTCGCTCTGCGCGGCCAGGCCAGCCGTCCACTTGTCGCCGAGATCACTAGTCGCCACGGGCAGGGACAGGCCCTTCGCCGTCAAGTTGGTGCGAACCTCGCCCAGCAACAGTCCGAGCTCATCGACCGTCATCTGCTCGCGGAAGAGAATCTCATTGGCGACGACGACGCCCTTGAAGTGCTTGTCACCGTACTCGTCCAGGATATCCCACATTTGGGAGAGCTGCCGCTCGTTGGTCGTGGCATTGTTGTCCTGCCACACGCCCATCCATACCTTGACGGTGTCTTCTAGCTTCAGCTGCTTGATCGAGTGGATTACCATCTGCGTCTGATTGCAGTCGGTGCCATAGAGCTTGAGGGTATTGGTGAGACGAGACAGCACCGCTACGTCGCGAGTGATGTTGTTTTGCGAAGGCGGGTAGTGCAGGCATTCGGGGTACTGGGTGTTGAGAGGTGTGTAGTCCATGCCTGGGAAAACCTTGTGGAAATCCGGGTTGTTCATGAGGGCCTTGATCTCTGCCGAGTTGATGTCAAGATCGCCGTTGGCATCATCGGCAGCAGCCGTTTGACCAGCGGCCGGATCTCCTTTCTTGTTCACCAACCCCAAGACGGTGCCGAGCACAATGCCGACGATGCAGAGCAGGCCGATAACAAGGATGAGAATCAATCTCCACTTTCGGCTCTTGGGCGGTGACGCGTGCCCCGGCGACTGCCACCCGGGCTTCTCCACTCCGAGCCCGGATGGGCCCGATCCCTCGTAAGCGGCCGACTCATCGCGCACCGGGGCGTACTGGGAGCTTAAGCCACTGCTGCTAGCATTCTTGGCGGACAGCCCCGCTATTACGCCGCCGGCCACGACACCGGCTGCAGCCCCGCCGGCAACTGACCCACCCTCCCGGCCCCGGTGGCTGGACCCAAGACTGAGCATGCTCGTTCGATGTACCCTGCGATGATAGTCCAATCCGTCGTCGCCATCGTCTTCGATATCATGGGGGTCGACGGCGCCTAGTCGGGGATCCTGGTGGCGTGAGAGGTTGTTGTATGGATCATCGGTGTACACCTCGTTGGTGAAGCTTGGATGAGGACTCCTTGACGGAGTCCTGCTCCCTGGGGTTGCAATTCCGGGTGAGCGAGCGGCCGAATTCAAGCCTTGCAGACTGATCTGGGAGTCTCTATCGTCCACGTAGCCATATGGGACCTGAGGTTGGTAGTCGCCTGCCGAAGACCCGCGCACCCCCGCCTCGCTTCGTCCTTGGCCTTGGTTGACCCACTGACCCTGTTGTTGATACGCCTGTTGGGGGTAGTCTGGCCCTCGAACTGCCTCAAGTCCACTCTCTCGAGCGTTGTGTTCAGCGACACTTAGTGCAATGCCTGCCATGCCTCCGGCTGCGGCTTCGCCGAAGTTGTCGGCACCCGGAGTAATTGTGTTTGGTAAGGGGCGTCGCGCGGGGATGTAGCCCTCCTGCCCCCAGTAGCGACCCTGTGCATCGCGGTGGGGTGGGGGCTGTGGTGGTGATATTGGCGAAGTCATCTCTATCGACCGGTAGTTAGCAGACCCCGCAGGGATGGCCTCGTAGGGCCCAGGGCCCCGTCCTCCGCTGTTGCCCCGGTGCATTGGGGATGGTGGTCCCTCTTGACTGAGGCGGCGCTGCGCTCGCATTCTGCCAAACGCCGAGTCTGGATGGACTCCAGGCCCTGTCCTTGAAGGGGATGGTGGGAATACGTCTTGTTCTTGGTAAACTTGTTGATATTGCTGCTGCTGAGGAGGGTATCGTGGTTGTGGAGGCAATCGACGGGGAGTGTTGGGTAGCGGGCGGCCAAGTGGCTGCCGTTCGCCCAGGTCATCCTCGAAGGAATATCTCGATTGTGCCATGGTGGCTGGAGGGGTGATCAAGGGATGGGCGAATGGTCGTTGTGTCCGCGCGGCCTCGCTATGTGGTGAAGTCCGTCATGCAAGACTGGATCCAAACCAGAAAGATGCCAACTGAAGAAAGAAAGCTCAAACTGTCGCCGGACATGGATCGAGCGACGAATTGACGCGGCAATTGCAAGCTGGGTAACAGAAAACGAGAGGTTGTACTCCTGCTCTTGCGTCCAACTGCCCGCACTGGGATGGTGCTGCAATTACGGGCGTTTGTCGAGGTGTCGGTGTGGGAAGCACAAAGCTACCTTTCGTCAGGTGGTTTGGGCCTGCCGCTGTGTGATGTGTGATGTCTGTCGCGTTGAAATAAACTGTGGCTGTCTGATTAACGCTCTCGCCTTCGTGTACACGCAGCAACCCAAGCTGATGGAGTCGCTCGTGTCCGAACGGTAGGAGGAAAACAGAAGAAGTTGCCGCTGGATGGTGGATGTGCTCTCGTATTTTGGCACCGTCAGGCTTTGCGTTGCCCTGCGTTGCCCCCCTGTTGCCGTGGCCGGATTTGGAGGGGTGCTTCCAGGTTTGTCCAGGTTTCGATGGAGAGCGATCAGCAAATCCCCCCCGTATTCGTGCCGAGGGGCGCTTCGGGGCGCAACAGTGGTGGACGCGGATGTCGGCGGGGAGGAAGCCGTTGCAGCGTCGTCGGAATTCGCAATGCGCAAAGTTTAGATGTAAGGGGTAGAGATTAATCGTGGGAGACCAAGTGCCAAAACTCGAAGCTCAGGATAGCAAAAGCAGGGCAACGAATGCCAAGGCAGCGAAAGTGTCTGCCAACCCCATTTTGACCAAGCCTTTTTCCCTTGCTGCAACGGGATCGGTGGGTGGTTGCATGCCAAACCTGGGCCCGTCCAGGAGAAAAAAGACCTAACCAGACTGGTCAGAGTGGGTGTGTGGGTGGGCGGACAGGGGCTGGCAGCAAGGCAAGGAGGGACGGGTCACGACAGAGCGGGACAGGTAAGTGCCAAAAGTATGGGGCAGGGCGCAGGATCCCGACGGCAGATTGGCTCGAGATGGTTGGCTGGGCAGCGGGGCGAGCATGGAGTTCCAGCCACCCCGCTCAGTCCATCCACCAGCTGGACCAAAGCCTGACCACTGTGGCTTCGAGGGACTTTCCAGCGCAACTATCTAATACTAGCTACTACGAATAGCAAGAGACCATTAGCAGAGGTGCCGCGCCACTTCTCGAGCTAAGGCCTCAGATATCCCACATTCATCCCACGCCGAATCGATGGGCGCCGGCCAGCCCCCTGAAAATCTGGTCGCACACCACAAAGGAGCGGCTCCCGTTGCATTGCATTCGCCTTCAAACTCGACTCAATTCGACTCGAGGCTGGGACGAAGGACACAATTGAAAGTGGCGGGCGGCACAGCGGACGCGGCACCCCCGCCATCCACATCTCTCTGCTGTGCTGTGGTTTCCAAATGTTCTAAGTCGCAGGGTTGGGGAGCTTTATCCTGATTGCCTTGGCAGGAAATGCCCCGCCATTACATCATGCCGTCCTTCGCCCAGCACAATCGCATTCAGTCGCAATCAATTGCGTTCAGTCGCCTTCCCAGATCGCCCTGATGACGAGATGGTCCCCCCAGCCGCTCCCAATTTTCGGCGACATCCGATCTGGCCAAAGTTTTCGAGTAAAGGAACGGAGCGCCAAAGAGAAGACGGATTGACGCTAATCACTAAGGTAATTGGAGGCTTCAACCCTCAGCCCCTATCCACGAGTTACCTGGCGATCGGGAATAAGCACGTGAGCCTCAGGGTCAAGGCGAACCCGTTTCACGCAGGGGTACTGCCTCCTTGCGCTCCGCTCTCCTGTTTCTTGTCTCTCACATCTCGGCCCTGCTTCTCCGGTGCTCACGTGGCGCTTTCCCCACGGGATGGATGCTCAACTGTCCTTCGCCCCTCACGAGCCACCATGCGCCGCATTAAATTAGGTGATTAGGTTGCGGATGGATGTTGAACTGTGCCATCAAGACCGATACGTTTGTCAGGAAGCCTACCAACATCAATAATACTAGCAGTATTGCCCACAAGCTGTAGCCGCAAATTTGACACAGTGCGGTATTCTTCCCGCGCGAACCCCCCACTTTGCTACTGAGACACGCGTCCCTTCTCACGTCCGTTCAATCACATCGCAAGCCTCACATCACGGTCCCACCAAGCAGCCTATCGCCGCCTGGTTTGAAAGAGATACCACGTCAAATATATGCTGCTCAAGTAACCTCGCCGTCTTCTGATACCCATACAATTACCATCTGATGGACAAATTGGCGCAAAACAAAGGTGGACCACCAATATCTCCTCATTCATATCTTGTCATTCATACCTCTATGATGTAAGATCGCAGTAACTGCGGTCAAATTGCATCACATATTAACGCTGTGGCAGGGTGATTTAGATCAATCCTGTTTCGATGAAGAATTGTCGGATTAGGTAGCAGATCTAGATTTCTCTCCTGTCACATATTCACGAGTTCCGGAGCCATCTGCTTCACTTCTTAATATCAGATCAAACATATTTACCATACCATGTCTAAAAATCGCAACTCAGTCGGCAGCCAGGGCGAATTCCACAACCGCATTATCCCCTCGGAACCCACGACTTCTAAAGGCGTATGTCCAACCGCCTGTCCCCCTCCAATCATGCACAACGCTCACTCTGGCCGGCACTAAATCGGCCAAAAGGTAGGGAACGATCGCCTGCCAGGATTTCGTGCTCAGACCTTTCCACCGGGCACCGCTCCTAATGAACACACATTCATCCCGAACCCCATGTCCGAGATCCCCGGCCAAGCTCTCAACCCTAACATGGTCCCTTCCCTGCGCACCGGCGCTCTTGACATGCCCGGCGCCACGAGCCAGACGGTCTACAAGGACTCATACAATGTCGGCCCCATGGAGGGCCAGACCCAGCGTGAATGGGGGTTGCCTATGGAATCGAGACGCTCAAGAGTGAGAGGAGCCGGCTGGGGGGTACTGGCGCATCGGTAGCCACCGCCGAGGGGACTATTGAGGGTAAGGCAAGGATGGTTGGCGCGGACCGGGAAGGGAGGGTGGAAAGGGGCATCCGGGGCAAGGAGGGAGCTGGGGAGATTTCGGCCAAGAGGGCTTGACTTGTGGTTCAGGTTCTACTGATCACGAAGCTATATGTTACAGGTTGGTAATACTACTTGAAACACAAGGCAAAGAATTGGCTTCTAGGTACCTAAGCAAGGTACCTAACGTAGTACACAGAATAACAACACCGAACCGGTCCTAATTAAGCAGTATCCAGCCTAAATCATTTCTCTATTTCTTAGACTGTCTAAGCTTGAGCGCGAGCTCTGAAACTATACGGGCCCATCGGGGAGCTAAATCAAGACTAATATCCATCCCGAATCCTTCCCCGGTCTTGGCTTCATAAATACCGTGACACTATCCAGTACTTCCACCCTATTTCTCCGCACCAAACTTATGTCCTCGTGCCGCTGTCGTGTCGTCATTAAGTCGTCCAGCAATAGATGCCCCCCGGGTATATCCTTCCACCGCACCGCACCTCAAGACAACTATCGGAGGTTACCACCCTGGCCAACCGTTGCGTCCTGCCGCTTCAAGGGCGGAAAGCTTGAAGAGGACCCGTCCTTGTCCGCGACATAACTGCTATGTTTCCCGGTACTGCCGTGCATCGCCCTCGGGTCGCTGCAGTGGTCCAAGGACATGGTGGCATGGCATCTTCTACACCAAGCTGTAGCAGTGCTTGCTGATGGCTCGACCGGGCCTGGCATGATTGAAAATGCTGGTTTTTGCTTTTGCGACGAGTACTGATTCGAGCGAGAGGTACTAGCATGCGCCCGTCGGTGATCAGAGGCTTCAAATTGCGCTGGGGAGATGGCGTAGTATCTCACAGACATGCTGGGGGAGGCGTGGTAGCTTTTATTCATTCTGGTGATTGAGTAACAAAGCCCTGCCTGTTGATCCTGTGAGATCTGATGCGTGAGCGACAACAAAGGCGTTGAGAATAGAGATGCGACCGGTGCACGATCTTTTATCGCAGAGTTGTTTGCTGCAAAGGGCGAGGTTGTTTGCGCCTTTGTCGTGGGACCTCGAAGCTTGTTTGCCCTGCAAATAACAGGGTCTTGAGGTCGAACAGTGCGATTGTCGCCTCCGTTGGTTGGAGTCGGGCATGAATGGCCACGGGCTGGGACAGCAGCGTGAAGTGGCGATTGTCGTGACGACTGGGGTGGCGCTGTGAACCGCTGGCAAAGCGCTGGCGAGGTGAGGGCCATGGACGAAGCCGATTGGTGGCGAGCGTCCTCAGCTTGGCATAGCAGAAAACTGATCCTGTGACAGGGGCGGGCCGTCGGACCAGTCGTGGCTTTGATAGCATCCCCGTCAGTTGAATTTCGAGAGGGGAAAGCCGCCATAGTGACCGTGCTTATATGTCTGATGGAGCTTACACTTTCATTCACTTATTTCGCGGTGTGCCGAATTGAGGTTTGGAGGTGCTAGTGGGTAGCCTACGGCATGGCCGACGGCAAGAAATGATGATTCATAGTCAATGGGAGCTGAGGTAACAAATAGTCGCGGGGTTCTCGTCAGAGTGAATTCCTCTCAGAGGCGAATGGTATCATTTATCCGTCTTACTATACCTCGGCAAGACATACTTTAACCCACCAATTATTAGGCTGCCGGGTCGTGACGAGGTTTCTAGCTGCCTTGGAATCATTTTCGATGACTGACTGAGGTTGCGACAGGGAGCCTATTGACTGAGGTGGCGAGCCATGCAAAGGATCCAAATTTGCCAAGACTTACTCAGGCAGTAACCATTCAAACGAGTGGGAAGTAACGACAAAGTAAGATACACTACTGACCTTACCTTAGTACCTAAGGCTGGTAGTTATACTGAATTCAAGGAACTTGGTGAAACGAATGCGGAAAAGAAAAAAAGAAAAGAGGACAAAGCATACTCATTGACATTCTTATGATACAATAATACACCATGGTAAAGAAAGTAGATGCCTTGCGAGCAGCAAGAAGTTTGTCACGGTACATGAGGAAAGGTACAGCAAGGTAAAGGCTTCAATGGGCACAATGAGAAGTTTCGTGGACCGCACCTCGTCCTGTCATCTCCTCATAGTCTCTCTTTTCCACAGTTTCAAATTTGAAGGACTCTGTTGAAATAAAAATGGGTTGGACTAGTGACTAGGAAGCCCGCATCAGCCAATATAGTAGGGCCATGTTTCACAAGCTCCGAGTTCACGATAACCTCTAGTGCAAGTCAAAACCGAGGTGTGGTGACACGGCTACTAAACACGGAAGAGGGTTCCGCCTACCTGCCGGGTCGTAAGTATCACTCAGCTCCACATAAAACAAGCAAAGCAGCTATAGCGGCGGGGCGATGCCACTCCAAACTAACTACACGTAGCAATAGACTGGGGAGGGCGCGGTGATTGCAATGGCGTGCTCCGTATGCACTGCCGCTTAGCCGCTTGCTAGCCAAGGTGTTAGTGGGACATATCATCCTTGAAAAAATTGGAGGGGTTCTATGTCATTTGTGATGGTGGAGCTCAAGTTGTAGGTTTGAGAAGCTGTAAGGTAGGTGAGTAAGGTACACAGGTAGGTAGGTATGCTTTCGTGTAAGTCGACCCTTATGGACATCAACTAAACCTTGACGCGCGTCATCGCCAAGTTGAAACTAAGGTACCTTGACTAGTACCATCAGCTTAGTCTTAGTGTAGGTGTCCGAACACTACACGGGCTATATCCTCGGTGGGTTATGACGACTGCTTGAAGCATGTGTTCTTCAAGATGTCGGCTGCCAAGGAACAAGTGCAAACAGATGTCAATGTCGTAATAGTGACTTCTAGAAGTATGAATTGCGGCTCTATTGCCTGCATGCAATTAGTTATATTTATGTATACATTTCGAGGTGGACCATTGCATGAGTTAAGTGCCAAGGAGGGTAAATCCACATCGGAAACCTGGTGGAATTCTACTCATGCACTCTGCCACTTGGCGCGACGTCTGCAAGGTGCCTCGGCTTGGCTGCCGTACTGCAGCTATAAAGGTGCTCTCGGTTTTCCTGATGCTGGTGGGCATTTGTAAAAGGCGAGGCACTTTGGAGTTGTGAAGACAACATTGTCCCAGGCTGGCTGGGGCTGAAGTGGGTGTGTGGGTCGAGAAATGTGCGTTCATGATTCAGCCCTATTAGGTACCGTATTGCCGTAGCGGCTCCTCGCGCACTGCACCGGTGTGCGAGTGGGTGGGAGGTGAAACTTCTGCAACGAAAAGGGATTTGTCTCGGCTTTAAGATAGGGGTTCGCAGCCATTCATGATTCGGGCAGCTCCTAATTCGTCGTTCGCAATGCTTGCGCTGGTCGGGTTTCGCGGACCCCCGATATTCCCGGGTTTTTGACTTGCGATCCGCAGCCAAGATTGGTATGTGGGAGCGACCCGCAGTGCAAATTCCCGGGACAGCCGGAGGGCGCGCTGCGCGCCTCACTTCTTGCAAACGAGCACGGAATGAAATATGCCACAACTGACGCCAAACTTAAGTTCAGCCTCCCAAAGCACTTTGTTTCAACGTCGCTTGATTCGCACCGCGACAAAACTTCAAGAATACGCCTGCCCTCGCGACCCGATGCCCAGCTCGCAGAGGATGCGGGGCACTCAGGGGCTTGAAATGGACCCAGCACGGCAATGCGGCATCACAGGATGGGTCTTGGCAAGGAGGAACCAGGTTAGCAATTGGTGGATCAGCCAAAATGACTGGATACGGGTTGCGCCCTGTGGCACCATGGACCATGGATGGGAGGGGGGGGGGGAGGGGGGGTGCGGATGGGGGGTAGCTGCCCGCTGAGATTATTGGTTTTGGGGGGTGCCAATCCGCCAATGCCAGCAGACAGCAATCCTGGGCGCTCCCTGGGCAGTCCCGGGCAGTCCTGGGCAGTCCTGGGCAGTTCTGGGCATCCCCTGGCTGGGCACCGCAGTCGTGGACGAAAGCGAAACTTGGTAGTCAGTCGTCAGCTCTGCGCCAAGTCGATCCCACCAACAAAAACCCAAGTCTCAAATCCGCAGTGGCGCGCGATGCGGATTCTTCTTTTCTCCTGCCTGTCCTCTCCTGCTCTCCGATTGCTGTTGCTTTGCGCCGTGCAGTCATGAGCATCCGAGTTGCGCGCGACGTCCTCCCGTTATGTTGATCCACAGCATCCGCCGCCCGGCGCGAATCGCCAGCGTGCTTGCCGTCCTCGGCTTCCTCTGGTTCTGGCTCGCCAACATTCGCGATCTTAACTTGACCAACGACTTCTTCCCTGGCAACCGGAGCAGCGGAAATTCTAGGCCGCCCCACAAGCCCTCCCGCGTCGCCAAAGTCACCGTCGCCGCGAACAAGCTCGACTCGGCCGTCATTCATCGTGCCCTCCTGACCCACGAGCGCCACAACGCCCGCCATGGCTACCGGCATTTTATCGCCGGCTACCAGGCCGTCAGCGGGCTGATCGAGAACGACAAGCATGGACGGGCAAAGGGTGCCTGGACCAAGCCGGCCTACATACTGTCCCTCTTGGTTGCCGAGCTGGAGAAGCCCGAGAGCGAGAGGCTGGAGTGGCTATTGTACGTTTCCCCCCTCTGTCTTGATCTTGGACCGAGACTGACTGCCACTGCAGCTGGTTTGACGCCGATACCGTTATCCTGAACTTTGAGACTCCGCTGGAGCTGTTCCTCCCCCCTAAAAACCTCTCCGGGGTCGAGAATGTCGACCTCCTCATCACAGCTAACTGGGACGGGCTCAACTCTGGCGTATTCGGGCTGCGTGTCAGCCCCTGGTCCGTCTCTTTCGTCTCGGCTGTTCTAGCCTACCCGATATACGAGGAGTCCCGACTCCAGAGTGATCGCTTCCGGGACCAGAGCGCATTCCAATTCCTGCTTGGGGACAAGAACTCGCCGCTGGCTGAGACACCGATGCGGGGCCACGACCATTGGGTCGAGGTGCCGATGCGTTGGTTCAACTCGCTGCCCGTCAACAACGCCTTCATGAAGAATGGCACATGGTTGTTTGGGAAGAACATGTCCGAGGCTATGTTTGACAACGGAACGACAACCATCTTCGACGATGGGCAAGGCAGCAAGATCAACCCGTGGAAGATCATGCAGGGAGACATGGTCATTCACTTTGCTGGGACTTCCTACGTTAGGGATAGCTGGATGGAGCCTTGGGTGAAGCGAGCTGAGGCTGAGCTTCCCCAGTGGAACAATGCTACGACACAGACCAGCCTTGGAAAGGATGTCAAGGACTTCTGGAAAAAGACCAATGACCAGATGGTTGTTGACAGAGCAAAGTCGGCGATCGAGGAGAAGAAGAAGGAGAAGCTACGGAAAGAAGAAGAGAAGAAGAAGAAGGAAGAGGAGCGGAAGAAGAAGGAGGAGAAGGAGAAGTTGGCGAAGGAAAAGGCCGAACGGGAAAGGCTAGAGAAAGAGAAGAAGGCGCAGGAGATAATCAAGCAGAAGATCCACGAGGAAGAAGTAGAGAAGGAGAAGCTGGAAAAGTCTGATGGCGTCGCAGGGAGCAGCGGCCAGGACGCCGACGCGAAGCTGGCCGCCGACCCCAAAACACTCGGAAAAGACTCAATCACGTCACCAACAGCGCCAGTACCAACACAAGTACCAATACCAGTACCAACACCATCTGCTGGGGCTGGACAGGACTACGCGCCGATCAATGGGACATACCACCACAACAACAATACCAAAACCGCCATCTCACGGTGACATACTCATTCTTGCATAGACAATTGCCAATACATAGCATTTATAATGTATGACTCATGAATAGACTCAAATTCTTTCTCCCAGTTCTCAGCAGCAAAACAAACCGGCAGCCCCTGGACTTTGTCCACATCGGCATGGCAGATTTCCCATGCCATCAGTGGACAGGAATCGTCCCATCAGCTCTCCGCAAGGCTCGCTTGTGCTCCTCTGGAGATTCTCGCGCTGAACCGGGTTTAGGTCGCTTTGAGAGAGGACCGGGCGCCTGGCAAGCCCTGTCAAACACCGGCATGGTGCAGCTAAAAAAAAGGGGCCGCTGAGATTACGTGGCACACAGCGACCCCCTGCACCCTTGTACCCCTGCTTCCCCAATTCTTTCCCACAACAGCTGGCGCTCATGGCCCAAAAGGTCCCGAAAAAAATGCATTGGCTGCAGCCAGTTCAATGATGCGCCGCCGTACCCACTAGCTCTAGTTGTTCTACAGAGTGCCCAAGCAAGCGGCCAAGTGGCTTCCCCCGCAGCAGCTGTGACTTGCCCGAGTGCCATCCCTCCGGCTCCCAGGCCAGCCGCAGTTGACAATATTTTTGAGGCTAGCCTCTCCTTCCTCTTTAACTCTGCTTTCTTTCGACGATCTCCTCCACTGTCGGCGTCAACTCTCCCGTCTCCTTGCCCCTGGTGCCTACCGCTTCAAACCCGCTGCACCTGTCGATGGCGGGGTAGGAGAAGCTGGGATTGGAATCGTACAGTCGTGTTTTGGCCTGCTCTCTTTCTTGATTATCGCGACATCTTATCTCCGCCGACGCCCGTCCATGCCCGTCCCTGTCGTTCCCGTATATCTCGAAAATTTGTGATGTCATTGGGTCCTATCCCTCCCACAAGATCAAGGCAGCCTTCGTCGGTGGCTTTGGTTGAGGACAGGGGATCACCAGCACGACCGCTAGGAACCGCGACCGCGACCGCTTCAACACCAGAATGGCTTCCCTCGGCATGAAGAAGGAGAGGACAGACGACATCGAGGCGCTCCTTCCCCGCCACCAACAATCTCCGGCCAGTCCGGCAATCGAGTCCGAATACCAGGTCTCGAGCGTGACGAAACTGTCTTACCTAGGCTTCTACTTCTTGTGCAACATTTCTTTGACGATATACAACAAGTTAATACTGGGGAAGGTGAGCCGTTTGTGCCCAGCCCCGCGTATGCCATGTTGCCATGTCTAACACAGCATCAACGTCTTCCAGTTCGCCTACCCATGGCTCCTCACCGCACTCCACGCCGGCTCGGCGTCGATAGGGTGCTACTGTCTATTGATGAGGGGGCAGTTCGTCCTCACCAAGCTCTCGTTCCAACAAAACACAGTCCTTGTATTGTTCTCCATATTATTTACCATTAACATCGCGACATCAAACGTCTCCCTGTACGTCCTCCCCTCCCCTCCCCACATCGCCTCCACTGACCAAACTAACCCGTCTCCTCCAGCGCCATGGTCTCGATCCCCTTCCATCAAATCATGCGCTCGACGTGCCCCGTGTTCGCCGTCATCATCTACCGACTCCGATACAAGCGCACCTACCCGACCGAAACCTACCTAGCTCTAATCCCCGTCGTCATGGGCGTTGGCCTTGCCACCTACGGCGACTACTACTTCACCACGGCTGGCTTTGTTCTGACCCTCCTCGGCGTCATCCTCGCCGTCATCAAGACGGTCGCCACCAACCGCATCATGACGGGTGCCCTCGCCCTCTCCCCGCTCGAGACCCTCCTGCGTATGTCCCCACTCGCCTTTCTCCAAGCTGTAGTCTGTGCTATCCTCAGCGGAGAGCTTTCGACGTTTCGGCAAAACAACCCCGACGGTCCCTCTCGGATGATGATCCTAGCCCTCGCTGGCAATGGGTTGCTGGCGTTTATGCTTAATGTCAGCTCCTTTTCGACGAACAAGGTGGCGGGGGCGTTGACGATGACTGTGTGTGGCAATATTAAGCAGTGTCTAACCGTGCTGCTGGGGATCGCACTGTTTGGGGTCAAGGTTGGGTTCTTGAATGGGCTAGGCATGATGATCGCACTGTCTGGCGCAGCGTGGTACTCGGCAGTTGAGCTGAGGGCGAAGAAGAAGGGGCCAACTGTAGCGAAACAAGTTGGTGTAGGAGGTGGGAGTGTGAAGGCGTGATACATAAGATGTGAAATGTGTATATACTGTTGCTACACGGCAAATAAACGTTTCTTTGGGTTCTGGGTAACAACTTGCACTGGCGGTTGCCTTCATATTGGAGGATAGAGTGGAGCTGTGCATTGTACCCGTGACAGGGGGGGAAGGGGGGGGGGGGGGGGGCGGGAAGCTTGGGATGAGAGACTGGCAGACAAAAAAAACCAGGTTTCCGGGTTCGATGGACACGGCTGATGAAAAGATCAATGAGCTCAGCATAGGGGATAAATTGGCGACATGAAGTTCCCAATATCTACCGGGGGTATAATGATGCTGTGCTATAGGCGGGCGGCAATGCACGCCGCCCTTCATGTTTTCCCAGCTCCACCTCGAGTGTCTGTGTCGCTGTCTGGATTGCCGTTTTTGGCTAGCTCGGACCCACCATTTTCAACAAGCTTGAGCACCCCTTGTACCCCTCCAATGGCTTCCCTGCACATCCCGCTTCACGGATCCCAGCTTCAGCAACGCTTCGCCATGGCATCAATTACATCGAGGCCGCCGTTGGCGGTATCTCCATCAGCTGCATCTATGTCGGTATCAGCTTCATCGGCGTCTACTATGCCTACTTCGGTAGAATCGAAGCAAGATGACGGTCCCGGCACTGTGCGATTTACCAATGTGCAAGATCTGCTTAATGTGATTGATTGCACTGCTAGGGATTCCCTTACTGTCACAAGTGCAGTGTTACCCTGCCGTCTTTATATAATATACTAATTATTTAGATGTATCTCTTAATCGTTTCACTGAAATCAATTATACGCGAGAGGAGCAAGGACGCAAGTTCCGCTTCCGTGATTACGGCAGCAATTCCCAGATCCTTATTATCACAATCCCAATTGACCTCCATGAGCAGCTTCACAAACTGTTATATGACGAGCATATCAGGCAGGTTGATAAAAGGTGTTGGAAAAATATCGGCAGTGCTACACGTTCAGCACAAGTTCATTCTGGACGAAGCAGTAAAGAGGGTGATTCGACTGGTGGCCCAAAGCCTGAACGAGCTGCTAAAGGTGCCTGGCCAACACTTGTTATCGGGGCGGGAGTTTCTCAGACGTTGGGGCAATTGCGTATAAATATGCGGCGGTGGTTTTCTATGTCAAGCCACGAGGTTAAGATTATTATTCTTGCCAAGTTTGATGGTACCAAAATCCTTTTGGAGAAGTGGGAGGAAGAAATGGTAGTTAACCCTGGAGCTACCACAACGCGACGCTCTCTTCAACATCAACTGCCTGTGCTTAGACAAAGTATTACCATTACCCAAAATGCCACTACCAACCCGATATCGTACAATGTCACTAGAGGTGCATTGGTACCCTCATTCCGGCTTCTCTTCCTTAGAGATCCGGGCCCTGGGGAGGGAAACTTGGTTTTCAGCGTTCAAGCACTGGAGGAATACGCGGAGAATATCTGGATCGAACTGTAGGTTACTATCGTAGCAGCCCCGAGAGTGACACAGATATTCCAGCGTGTACCTCTCGATCCGTCGAGCAAGACAAGATTGCTCGATGGACTGTCACTTGAGACTCAACCCATTCCAACTTTCGGCGTGTTAAGCGGGATTGGCGGGGTGCGTTCGAATCGCTCCTGTGATACAAATCAGTCTCTCCGTTTCGAATGTCATCACTCTGGTTCGCATGGCTTGGATATCTTGAAGAGATCATTTAGGGTTCTCCGGCGTACATGGGCACCAGTGCTCTGTACGTGATCTCATCCGGATATAAAGCCAAGCTCGCGTCATTCCTGCTGTGGACATCTCTCCAGTAGTCTAGCATGCTGATGAGATTCAAGGGTTCATGCACCACTACCGGCGGGTGGCCTTCTACGCTTGTGGTCCAGCCTTCATCGTAGTGGATCATGTGAGCGTTGAAGGTCAGGGCAGAGAACCTGAAGAGGGCAGTAGGTGACTAACCGAGGTGGCGCTCAGAAAGGCGGCCGGGTCGGCGCCCTCTACATCTCGGACTTGGGACTTTCCATATATCAAGGGAGTTGGCTGTCCGACTTGCAGTGGAGATGGCTGGTGCTGAATCAAGTTCTCTTCGGAATATCCACGATCTGCATCTCGAGTCAGCCGAATGGTCACCATCCCTAGGCGCCGCACACATGCATACCTCTGATCCGCCAGACACAAACCATCCTCCCCCAAAACTCCTTCTCCACCTCCACCAGCACCATCTCGCCCCCACCCGGATCTTCTTAGCCGTCAACCCCAGCAACCGACTGCACTCCCGCACGCAGTCACCAACCTTGAGGTGACGCCCCCGGTTCCACCGGATGCGCCCGACGGCTCACATGCGGCGCGTGAAGGGCGCGGGCGGGCTGAAGGCACGGTCCGACCCGTCCCGCCCCAGCCGGCTCTCCAGCTCGCACAGCGTGAAGTAGACCAAGTAGTAGGCGGGCGGCACCCACGTGCCGAGGCGGCGAGGCGGCCGCCGACACGTCGAGACCCGGCCAGAGGTGCGCGCGGCCCAGGGTAAGGGATAGCTTTTGGAGCCAGTTGCCATCGAGGGTCTGCGTGCGGGTCGTGGTTTGGTTTTGGCATGTTGTCAGGAGTTGTGCGGCGGCTTCGGCGGCCGTGGGCGGCGTGGTTGCTATGCCTGCGGTGAGCCCACACGCGGCGGGATAGGGTGGACATTGGGGGGCGAGGGGGGTTCTTGTTGGTGGTCAGATGAAGTGTTGGCCCGGTTCTTCTCCAACTTTGAGTTTACAACCATCGTCCCCACCTCGGCATCTTGCTTTGCCTTTCTTTACCTTATTTTCTTCTGACGCCAATTCCAAACCAGCGATTCAGTGAGCTCTTTACTCATATATATATATATACACCTAGAGAAACGTACATACCCTAAAATTGCAGCAGACCGACGGAAAGTGCGAGACTGATTCGAGATGGATACCGCATCTCTTACTCTCGAGATACAAAGCATTGTATCCAAGGTCATGACCATTTTCAAGAGGGGCGATCCGTTTTACAACAACCTGGGTGATGCCACGATGCGAATTGCGCTCTCCCCCAAATAGGTATTTTGCAAGTGTTTTACACTCACGGACGAAGAATAGAAACATCTCCACCTTGGTCTCGACATTTAGCGCAAGAAATTCCATGAATCATTGAAGGGAAAGAATCCAAAGACCGCCGATGAGTGCGCGAATGCAGCCAGTAGGTCCATTAGCTGCACCCATATATTGACCGTCGGCAATTTTCTAGGCATAATTACTACCTGTATACGACAACAATTACAATGCCGTCAATGCCACCATTAGCAAGCATCTCATGTCGTTCTCCATAAAAAAACAAATGACGACCGCTGAAGAGCACGCCGCGCTCCCCCCCCACAAGCCGATGATCCCCATGATAACAAGGCATTCTCCTAAGCTACAGATCGAGATCCCTAAGCCCCTATCAACAATTGTACCCCGCGATGTCGAGCCACCTAACCCTTACCTGGCTCGTCGCTACCGCCGAGTCACCCGACTCTCCACGTCGAGAAGCTTCATAGACCACGCCATCCACCACCTAGAAGTGTTCGTCCTTCGCACTATGGGCCGCGGCTGGGTGAAACTCTGGGGCTAGGTATGTGCGAAGGAGCCCGCCTTTTTTTGGTGGCTCGATTTGGGAAATACCGATTGGCATCAGGAAACCTAGCTAGCGATGATGCTGACACAGGACTGCGAGCTTGGCGACCCTGCGTTTAACGAGTGGATGCTGACACCCTTTCCGGATGTCGAGAATAACATTGTGCCAGCCTTGGTCTCCGGCACTACTGCTTGTTTCCGGACGATCGCCGTCTGCACATTCAATCTGAACATATAATTGAGGTAAGAGATTAAGGCATGTTTCTCAATGTCTCAGCGAGACATTCCCAGCTTCAAGTGTCCTCCCCATAAAGTACAGGCGTCGGGTTGAGCTCTGGCTCCCCGGGTCTCTCCGGGAGCATTCCCCGCGACAAAGGCTCGGTGTTGGCGTAATTAATACAAGCTCGGATGGCCGAGGTACCGAGCTTGCTAGCAAGAGCCGGTCACTATCTCCGGGGTGG
Source organism: Lasiosphaeris hirsuta (assembly GCA_030549175.1). Taxonomy (NCBI): domain Eukaryota; kingdom Fungi; phylum Ascomycota; class Sordariomycetes; order Sordariales; family Lasiosphaeriaceae; genus Lasiosphaeris; species Lasiosphaeris hirsuta. Next base: position 2,259,778 of record JAUKUA010000001.1, read on the forward strand.
GGCCCTGAAGACTTTGACGGTGACCCTCTCAAGATGAGGAAACCGTGATTTCGCTGCTTGACTGAGGGCGCCGAGGCCGCGACGCAGGATCGGCCAGTGTACCACGCCGCCCACTCGCAAGTGCCGTGTTGACGGTGCTATCTGCAAGATGACGTGAAATGCTCTCTCGTTACGGAATTCTGGAAGCCACAATGTGGCGGGGACAAGGTCAATGCGACAGAATAATAGTGCCATGAATTGTAACGTAGGTACTACCCGTCAAAGATGGGTGCCGGGAGGGAGAACATATACCTGACACAAATTCTGGGGCTAATTAGGGGTGGCATTATTCATGTCCCGATTATGGGGCACTTTTACCAACATGTATAGGAGTCCCTATCTATGTCCAAGGTTTTGCTGACTACCACCTTCATTGTTATGTGGGCGGGTGTGGAACTCAAAATCGCCCAAAGTCGGCCCTCAATGAGTCGCAAATGGCCTCGATGAAGACCCCCTCATCTCCCTCGACGCCCAAAGCCCCACTCGCCCATGTCAGAGTGTACAGCAGACTGCCGCCCTTGGTGCTGATCACGTTGATGCAGATAGGGCAGCCAACCACCATGCCAGGCTGCGCAAAGACCATGTGCACAATCCTCGCTCCGCCGGCCTCGCCGTGACGCCCCTCGCCCTTATCCTCAACGACCCCAATGTTGCTAACCTCGTACGAGCCCTCCCGCCGCTGCCCCAGCTTCCCGGCCATCCACCTCCGGACGCTGGGGAGATACCTCAGCAGCCCGATGGGCTGATCGCGCAGCCTCGACGCCGAGTCGGCAAAGGCCTCGGTGCAGGCCCGCGCCGATGCCCACTCCTCGTCGGTGACGGGGCCCTCGCGCGCGGCGGCGCCGACGCGGGGCAGCGGGAAGTACACGCCCGACGCGAACTCGCCCATCTCGTCCTCGGCCACCCCGGCGGCCCGGCGCATGTCGATGGCCGTCTGCGTCGCAAAGTTGGTGACCTTGTCGTGGTCCGCGAACGCCCTGCTCAGCGCCCGCGCCGTGAGGACGTGCAGGGTCCCCGTCAGCTTGGCGCCGTGGGCCCGCGACGCGCGCAGCGCCTTCTCGACCAGGGCCGCATCGATCTCGCGGAGTGCCACCCGGGTGCGGGTGGTGGTCGGGTCGAAGGAGGCCGGCGTTCCCGTCCAGGTGCCTTCGTTGACCGTGGAGGCTTCCGGCTCGAGACCGAGCAGGTTCGCTAGGAAGCGTGGGATGAGGGCGCCGATCAAGGGCCCCAGCAGGAAGGACCATGATATGGGGAGTCTCTCGGGCGTGTCAAACGGTGGGGGTAAGGACCTCTCTGGTACCTCCACGGTCGCGCGGGCTGGCGAAGGAGCGGGATTCTCGGCGGCTGCTCTGACGGCTGCGAGAAATGTCCGGTGGAAGGCGACTCCAGACGGTCCATCGAGGATGGTGTGTGAGTAGGAAAAGGCAATGAAGCATGAACTTGGTTGCTGAGACGGGGAAGATAGGGGGAGGACAACAACGCGCCAAGGGGGAATGGTGTGGGAGAAGGGTCGGTCGAGGTTCGACCTCAGCACGTCCTCAACCGAGCCCCATTGGCTATTGTCTCCAGCCGGCGTGTGTTCGAGGACGGTGATGTGTTCTTCGAGGTTGATTACGGGCACATGGCGATAGAAGGCCTTGTCTGTGTGCCTATCCGCCACGACGACGGCTAGAAACGGGTGTTCTTCAATGCAGCGCTGCACCGGTGCGAAGAATGACTGAAGGGAGTCTACGTTGAAACTCCCCTCAAACTCGTAGATGGCGCCGATATTGACCCCATGGTAGAAACCTAGATCCTCGCGACTGATTGTGCGCTGTTCATTTGGGCCTGGTGTTTCGGGGGGGTTTTTTTTTGGTCAGTCTGGACTTTCCATTCGAGTCATGGCGGAAAACATGTTGAACTGCAACTTACTGGCATACCTCAAAACTCCTTTGGATTCCATTTTTGTTGAAGTTGACGATGTGGCAGCCGATGCCTCTGGGCGGGGAATGATGTGTACCAAATCTGATGTTCACCCCGTCGGGTCTCAAAGAGGCCTCCTTGAGAAAGGAATGTGGTTCACGGATGGCTCGGAAAAGAGCAGGGATTGGGCATTGGCACCCTGGCGCGGTAATTTAACTTCGAGCTGAGCAAACGCGGCAACAAACGACTTCGATTGCATCTAGTGCGATTCCGAATATTAGTATGACACGAAATAAATACGACCATAACAAGTCTACTTAACTATATCATTGATGCACTAAATCCCCGTGGCATGTAGTTTTGCCCACCAATGCATCATTTTATCCAACTCGAAAGGTACGTACCTACTGTCGATGGTAATATTTGCTGAAGGTTTATCTCAAACTGAAGGTAAACTTACGAACAACACAATAATGCATTTAAATGGTGAGAATTCATAATCTCTTCATGGCGCCTGTCAACTTGGACTTGAAGTTCTTGTCCGGGACTTTCGCCCTTCCCTCGAGGTGTATCCTGCCTTTATCTTTTCCAAACTTGTCACCCCGAGATTGTGTCAAGCAAACGTTTTCCACTTTTTCGTATGCGTCGGCAGCCGCTTGTCTTGTATGGCTTTATAGTAGATGAAGCGTTGCTTCCGGTCGGACGGTAAACAGCCGCTGTTGCTCATCAGGTTCCACCAAGAAACGCAAGTTGATCATCCCGTTGCTGGCAAGATTGCTTCCTGAAGCTCTATTCTGAAAATCTCTAGCCAGCCCTTCCAACGCGGTGTTTCTAGGACACGTCGTGGCCCAACAGTAAGGCTGCAGGCTCCTATTGCGACGTCCAGACTCGAGTGCAACCACAAAATCTTCGGATCCTTTCTCGTTATGACGGAATCGCGCGAGGATTTGTTGTGTGTTTCCATTATCGGACTCGGTGCTTGATACAATTAAAGCCCGTTCCTCGTCCCAGCAAGTGCGAGGTGCCACGTCAATCAACTCGAGATTGGCTTGGGCAAGTGCGTCATCATCGCAGTGCCAGTACTGTCGGTTCAGATTCGGGGATGCTTCCACTTGCCCGTGGCGTTTGATGTAGATTTGCTGGGCAGTCGAATGATGAAGACTGACATCCAATCGGTAAGTCAGGGGAGCGCACCCCCTCGGCCTGATGTACTCGGGAAACACTGAAGAAGATTTGGCGAGAGGAATTGCAATTGGGCCTTGCAAGTTGGTTTTGAGTCCACAGTTCAGTAGTGCATATGTTACAGAGGGGCCGTGAGTGCTTAGCGGTAATGAGATTCGAACACTGACACCAGATATGTCAAGTGGCTCTTCGGGTGGGGTGTAGTATTCCATTTGGACGATTTGTCCACAGTTCAGGAAGTCGGATGGGGCGGAAGCCAGGGCCCTCCCGGATTTGATGTCCTCTGGCCTGAAATCTCTGAGGGGAGAACCGTTGCCGCCGAATCCCCACGCCAAGAGAGAGTCGTCTCGTGTTGTCTTCACGATTTGTTCCTGAAGGCGGAAGAAAGCTTGATCACCACCCTCTCCATATACCATAGGCATCATCACATCAAATATACCCAAGAGGCAATAAGAGAGGTCCTCACTCTTCCCAGTTTCTCTCGGTGCGGCCCATGACATGCGCTGTGCAACGCTTGCAGCGCGCAGCTCGGTGGTTTTAAGCAGGAACTGGCGGGGAATTCCGGTGATCTTGTTGATTGTGGTGCACATGGTTCCCTTGGTCCCAAGGAACCCCCATTTTGACCCGTAAAAGCGTAAGACGCTCGGCGCGAGAAGTTCTTGTAAGGTCCAACCGCGTTTGAACCATCGAGATGTCCCGAACTTGGACTGGGGATCCCGGTAATTTTCACTCTCGGGGACATCTGGCAGATAGGTATAGCAGATAGCGGCACGCTCATACCACCGAAACATGGAGTTGATGGCCTCGCTGAGTTCGACGGCGTTGGTCTTGTCAATGCAACACGTATCGATCCATGCGTAGCCGAGGTCATCTGCTTTGGCTTGCTGGCAGCATCCACTGAGCTTGATGGCGCCGATGCCTGGCTTATTGAAGTTTTTCTCACTCAGATCTCGCAGTGTGAGCTCTTCGGAGTCATCACCCCAGGTGTGCGAGAGGATGGCGTATGGGGGGATTTTGTCATCGCGGAACACCTCTAGCTTATACGTTTTAACATTGATTAGACGCATGGAGGTGGCAGAAGCGGGCCAGGGATCAGATATTTAGAGGATAGGAAATAAGAAAATAACCAAGAGAGAAATGGTATACAGAGGAAGGCAATCTACTACGACCGACGTAGAGAAAGAGCTGTGGTGGACTGATGTTGCAGAGTTGCTGCCCGAATCAGTGTCGGACGAAGAAGCATGTGTTGAAGTAGCAGAGATTCAGCTCGCATTCAGGTAAGCCCCAAGAATGATCAGTTAGGTAATAAGCGCATTTTGTCGCGAATAATATGTCAGGGAATTGGGCGGTGGAGAAGGCACGTTTCAATTCGAGCCAACGCATTGCACTTGGGTTGCAGTCTTGCACTAAACGAAGAATCCACTCCCAATCGAATACGAAGTCGGGCGCTTCGTTGATGCACGCAGCATTACCTTTATTTAATGACGCAGAATACACTGTCTGAAAAGTAGTAAGAGCCGTTTCACTCAGCGGGCACCATCTCCCTTCTCTCACGAATACACACGGTGTTGCTGATGGCACTGTGGAAAACCCGCATATATGACCCTAACCCTTATTCTCCGATTCGCTGTGATTCGCATTCAATCCTCGCCAGTTCTCAACTCGTGCAGCTGACAAGGCATGGGACCTCACTTCTTCAATACACAAGTACCCATTCTCAAAGTTGGCGTCTCCCGATTTTGGCAATTACACAATTAAAATGCCTGGAACTCTTTCCCGCGTGTGTTGGCGACCACGGCGTGTCTCGGACCGACAAACGCGACAGCTCGGACGGCAAACGCGGCAAGCACGGTGCTGGCGCCGGGCCTTCTCAGGTTCCGTACGACGACCCCTCATGGCCGCAGCCGGTTTCACCTCAACCCAGCTCACGGTGCGAGACGCCATAACGCAGATATGCTCGCGCTTCCCCAACTCGTACTGGCGCGAGCACGACCTCGACGAGCAAGACCCGACCGATTTCCATGCTACCCTCGCCAAGGATGGCTGGCTGGGTATCGCCCTGCCCGAGGAGCTGGGAGGCGCCGGCCTGGGCATCGCCGAGGCCACCATCATGATGCAGACCATTGCCGAGTCGGGCGCTGGCATCGCCGGTGCTCAGAGTATCCACGCCAACGTCTACGCGACCCAGCCGCTAGCCAGGTTCGGCACCGCCCACCAGCTTGACAGCACCATCCCCAACATCATCTCGGGCAAGTGGCGCGTGTGCTTCGGCGTAACGGAGCCTGACGCCGGCTTGGATACGCTGCGGCTATCCACCACCGCCGTGAAGAAGCACGGCGGCTCGTACAGTGTCACCGGCAAGAAGACATGGATCACGTGTGCCCAAGTGGCCGCCAAGATGATCCTCCTCGCGCGCACAACGCCCCTCGAAAAAGTCGACAAGCCGAGCGACGGCCTGTCGCTGTTCTGCATCGACCTCGATCGCTCACATCCCGGCCTGGAGATGCATCGAATCAAGAAAATGGGCGGCCGTGCCGTCGACGCCAATCAAGTCTTCTTTGACGACTACCCCATCCCCGCCGACGCGCTCATTGGCGAGGAAGGCCAAGGGTTCAAGATTATTCTGCACGGTATGAATGCGGAGCGATGTCTACTGGCTGGCGAGGCGCTTGGGCTGGGCTATGCGGCATTGGGCAAGGCGACTGCCTACGCCAAAGAGAGGACTGTGTTCCAGAGGCCCATTGGCATGAATCAGAGTGTTGCCCATCCCCTGGCCGAAGCGTACATGCGACTCGAGGCGGCAAAGCTGGCGACGTACCACGCTGCAACGCTGTTTGACGCCAGCAGGACCGACTCATCGATACAACCAAGTGCGGTTGGGGTCGCGTGCAACAGTGCCAAGTATCTGGCTGCGGAGGCAGCCTTTGATGCTTGTGAAAGCGCGGTATTGGCGCACGGAGGGATGGGATATGCTGTCGACTATGATGTGGAGCGATATTTCCGAGAGTCTCTGGTCCCGCGGATTGCGCCGGTGAGCAGGGAGATGATTTTGAACTACATTAGCGAGAAAGTACTGCAGTTGCCCAGGAGCTACTAACGATGTTTGTACTATATTCCTAGGTGCCGGTAGTGTTTTATCCCAATGTCGATATGGGATCATCTCCATCGTTTGAAATCCAGCCTGTCCTCTACAATGTTTCGGGATAATCACTGAGCTCATGACAACTACTGGACGATCGGAATCCCAGCGGCAACTCGCACACCGCTATTTCGCTGCTCATGTTTCATTTCACCCGTAAGGACCCGTGATGTCCTTGAAATACTCCTTTTGAGGCTGACAAGCTCAGTATTATCCACCTATTAACAATAAAGGTAGGTATCATACAATGTGACACAGCTCATGGACCCAAGTGAATCAAGTCATCTTAGGTAGGATCCTATACTTCGCCTTTCACCAGGAGTACTGCGGAGTGTCTAGGACGTCGTAAGACATCAGACACTATTTTGTGCCTCCACGCAAGCCAAAACCCACTACTTTGTCTGGGCTGCAAAACCGCCTGCTACAGAACACAAGTAAGCGCCGTGGATGTAGGTTAGGTTTGCGGTGTTTTTGAGCCGAAGCCACTAGACGCCAGCTGTCAGTGGTCAGCTGCATTGCACCCCTCACAACTCGCATGGACTGTCACTAATAATCTCACTAATAACGACGCCGAGACGGTCAAGATGCACTTTTCAACACACCGACTTAGACACTATTGGCCATCATAGGCTGTCAAATCAGCAAAGAAAATGCGTTGAAGGCGAGGGGGGACGCACACATGCACACAGGGTCGCACTCCATTGCAGTCAATTACATCAATTCAACAGACAAAATTGCTCAAATACAATGATAAAGGGCCCACCGACACTACATGAACTCGTCACCCCTGCCGGCCCACAGCGCTGCGATCGCGCGTAGCTTGACTGCCCGGCTCCCGTCTGCAAGTGGTGGATGGACAATTAGCACGCAGGCTGGCTGCATCTATTGAAGTGGCTGGAAGTTGCACTGCATACGGACCTGCAAGTGGGGGGGCAGTTACCATGTGGGCCTTGCGATAGGGCGGCTGTATTCCGTGTTCAGGGTTATGAATGGGGGTTGGTGCAAGTTGACGATCGGTCGGTACGTGCATACGGTGTGAGCGTCGCACCATTCTCAGCGAAGTGCGACATGTATGGGAACATGCGGGACGGAAAGCAGGCATGGAGAGAGCCCCGGGCTAATGGCAGGAGTTCAGACTCTGGGTGTTCTTTTCTTTCCTTCCTTCTTTAGGTACGTTCGAAACCAGCGAGCCCATCAATGGCAATTTCCCGCCACCTCGTCGACTTGCCACCCTAGGGCGATTTCCCTTGTTTTTGTTGATTTGGCATCTCGTTGCCTACCATGATCGTTCCGGTGGGAAAGCATCGATATGTGCTTGTGGACTCGGGCCTGGTTCGTTGGCACTTGTTACCCCGCTCCATGCTTCGGGCTCCCGGACCGATAAACTCACTGCTGACTTCCTGTTTGCTTTGCAGCGACTCGTCGAGCCCAGCGGTGTGCTTAAGCATCACCCCAAACCTGTCCTCCTATTCTCTAGCGAGGATTGTAAACTTGAACCCGCCGCAATCCTAAGACAGGTCCAACAGTTCCATGAAGAAGACGACGTCTTTGATGAAGCCTTCGTGTCTGATACCCTCCTCGTTACAGATCAGTCTCGCGAAAAAGACGGCGTCATTGATGAAATCTTCGCGTCCGATACCCTCCTCGTTGCAGATGAGTCCCATTTGGCCGAGCGGGCCATGCTCCTGCGCACAGAGCTGGCAGACGAAATGGTGCTGGGCGGGAAGAAGTGGCACCTTGATTCCGTTTACTATGTAGACACTTCTCGGGCTGTCTCACGGGGCGGCGTAGCAAGCGGGCCCTACTTCCTCAAGGGGGATGTAGTATTCCACGCCTGGAAGATCTACACAGACATATTCTCCTGCTTCGGAACCACTGTCCTCCCAACTTGGAAACCCTATCGGTGGGTCAGAGACAAATCGAGCGGAACACGAATGGATATTCGCTGACAGAAAATCAGCTTCAAGAGCTTCAATCGCACGGGCTCGAACGGCATCGGCATGTCCGTCGCCGTTCCAAGCAGGCGGTACGCCCGGCCCTCTCCGGCCAAGCCACTGGCTGGGTTCAGGGTGGGCGTCAAGGACAACTTCAGGTTGGCCGGTACCAAGAGCTCCGTGGGCAATCGGGCCTTCCTCGAGACCTATGGCCAAGATGCCGAAACGGCCGCGTTCATCAAGAGGCTTATCGACCTCGGCGCTGTCATCGTCGGCAAAACCAAGATGACTGCGTTTGCGAGTGGAGAGAAACCGATCGACTGGTTCGACTTCCAGTGCCCCTTCAACCCACGCGGCGACGCCCATCTCGAGCCCGGTGCGAGTTCTACCGGTTCGGCCGCCGCGGCCGCCGCGTATCCCTGGATGGATATCTGTATCGGGACTGATAGTATGTGTTGCGTGCTCACTGTGACGGGCAGGCTAACAAGCTTGCCAGCCAATGGAAGTGTGAGGGAGCCTGCTGCAAGGTGTGGCGTCTATGGAATCAGGTGTTCAACGGGTGCCTGGGGCCCAGCAACAGGCCTATATCCATGCTCCCCGTGAGTTGTATGGTTGAGCCGGGGAACTGCATCTTGCTAACTCCACACAGTGTTTTCGATACAGTAGGCGCCTTTGGTAGGAGCCTCGAGTGCCTCCAGAGCTTTGCAAAAGCCGCACTCGGCTCCACGATAAAAGAGTTCAGAACCGTGGGTGGAACGCCGCTCACCATCTATCTTGACCTTGCTAACGCCAATTACTAGTTTCCCCGTACAATTCTTTATCCTACCGAATACTTCCCACTAAAGGATGGCGAACAGCAGCAGTTGGTAGACAAGTTCATTCACTTTGTGGAGAGCTTCCTAGGTGTTAAGAAGACCAGCTTTAGCCTCGCCAAGAGGTGGGCTGAGAACCCCCCTGACGAAGCTGGGGGAAAGTCCCTTGCAGATTATGCCGAAAAGGTACGTAACCCCCTGGCTGACACACCAACCCCGGTTTGTTCGTATAGCTTGGTACTTCGCAAGGGGTGGAAGCCAGGGTTTTGGCAAAATGCAAATCCGTTGCTATGAGGTATAAAGAGTCATTTCAAAGAGAAGAGGGCATTGAACGGCGTATTTCAAGCGAGCTTTCCCGTCTCTGGAAGTGCTTCACCTGGCTGAGTGGGGCTAACATGGGGTGACCAATCAAGTCCGGATACAATCCGTTTTACTTCGACATATATCACGAATACGATACATTCCGGAGCGACCATCTCAAGAAATTTGGAAGCAAGGCTTACGTCTCTCCAAGTATGCAATGGAGGTGGTATGCCGCGCCCGAACCCGAATCACGACAGAGCGTGTGCGGTGAAGGCTGACTTGACGCAGGGACCGTGGCGCCGAAATAACCAAAACAGAAGTGGAACAATCATGCCGGGAGCTGAAGGTGCTGGAGTCCTGGTTCGCCAGGGAGGTGCTCCGGACGGATAAGGCCTCAGGCTCCAGCGCCATACTGATCCTGCCCGTCGGGCCCACAGAGCCCAATTATCGCGACGTCTACAGCCTTCCGGGGCCGAGACTTGGCATTGATGCTCTCAGCCTTGCGTCCATCATGAGGATGCCCCAGCTTGTCGTGCCAAGTACGTTTCGGTGGCTGCCGTCCCAAACTTGGAAGATAGGAACTAAACCAGCGCACTTTCTATAGTCGGCCAGGTGGACTACGAATCTCGTGTGTCCGGGAGGAAGGAAAGCTTTCCCGTCTCGTCGTCCATCGCCGGTGCACATGGTGCGTCTTGCTTGCTTACTCGCGGTAGCTGACAGCGGTATGGATGTCGACCAACTTCGCTGACATATGGCAGGGAGCGACCTCATGCTCATCGACCTCGCGAGGCGGGCGCTAGAAAATGCAAAGTTCCCCACCCAGGTTACGACAGGGAGATATGCATTTGATGCTGAAGAGAGGGCCCCAAGTATCTAGCTACTAGGGTACCTTACGAAAAGGTAGCTTGAGGGAGGGCCTGGGGGTTTTTGCCTCGGTTTTACATCGGATTGCCGTTTCCGTACTGACAACACCCGATGCTGGGAATGCTGAGGAAGGAGCGGTCATACACATTTCAAGTACGGAAGCTTGGGAAGGAAGGAGGTGCCGCTCGTAACAGCAGACAGATGGTGGCCATCGGCTTTCCCAAGTCACCTCACAATGATATATGTTGTTAACATTCATAACCCGTCAAGTTATTTTCAGTCCACGCCTCGCCCAGTGGTCGCCTCCCGGAGAAGATACTTGCCAATATCACGTGGAATCCTCCGCATTTTGATAGGTAGCTTAGGAACTCCGCGGCGACAGCGGTTGTGCCGACGGATTCCATTTCCCGCAGTAGAGGCGTCCCCACCCATGCTGAAAAGGGAAGGCGCCGGTCGCTGCTACGGATCTGTCGCTGGCTGCATATTGCACAGCATGGCCGCCGGGGCACCGAATCAGGGGCGAGGGGAAATGTATTGCTTTACATCCGTTCAATATGACGACAACCGGCTGCCCCGCCCCTGGTTGGACTTGGATTTGTCAAGCACCAGCAGTCCAGCACCCTCCTCAGGCCTCCCCTAAGACAGGCGCCCTTCTTCAAGTTCTCCTCTTGACCCCTCCGACGTCGTACCCAGCCGCAGCCCCGCTTCAGCAAGCGCCCGCTTAAGTACCCCGGAAATGGCAACTGCGGTCCTGCCCGAGGCCAACCTCAGTATCATCTGCGGTGGCGGAGAGAACCCAACGGTCGAGTTTGTTCGCTCTCTTTGCACATACAACGGGCCCCACAGCGCTGATTGCAATTCCTGCATAGCATAGTCTCGATCCCGAGCCTGCCGCAGCTTCTGCCACATTACCAGCCTCGAGATGAGACATCATGGATCCGGGAAGTGTTTTCCCATCATTTCCCGACTGCTCGGGTCCTCCTCTTCCGCTACGACTTCGCTAGGTCGCCAACTGACGTTTCGTGGCTGCAAATTCTCCGCCAGGGGACCACGCTGCTATACGGACTCGTCCACCAGCGATCACAGACGAACGAGATGAACCGTCCGCTCGTGTTCATCTGCCACAGCTTTGGTGGTATGGTGCTCAAGCAGGTCAGCAGCCGGTCTCGGCGTCTTTTCGCCAAGTACTAACCGGTCCGGGAGGCCCTCATATCCGCCCAGCAGGGCCCGGAGTTTAGCTCCATTCTCGAGAGCATCATCGGAGTTCTCTTCTTCGGCTGTATCCACAACCACACACCGGCCACCTTCGAAAACGCCTGCATCAAGTGCGCTGCGCTGGAGATGCGCATCCCCCTCATCAAACCCGAGATAAGCTCATATTTCAATGGGCGCGACAACTGGGCCAACCTGAGAGACACTCTGGACAAGTTCAGGAAGCTCGACATACGCTTCCCGATTTGGAGCTATTGTGAGACTCGCAAGACGCCGTACAGAACCCACAGGTTCCGCCCAGCCGCGTCATCCGTGGTTAGTCTTCCAGCATCAACGCAGCATGCAGTCCCTGGTAAGCTGACCTTATGTTGACAGATTTGCGCGGAGCCACTTGCAAGGCTCAACATACATAACGAACAGTTCTTCCAAGTCGACATGGACCATCTCCAAATCTCCAAGTTCCCAACCAGAGGTCACCCTCTCTTCCAGGACATACTCGAGGTCTTGAACGGAAGGTTGGCTGCCTGCAAGCGCGTCCAAATATCGGAAGAGACGACAAACAACGGTGGGAGAGAAACCGAGGCGTCTAACACAACCCCCTCGGGTAAGTACATGATCGCGTACAGAGTGAAAACGGGGAGAGTGCGGTTTAACAAACAGTACAAGGATCGGGGATCGTAACGCCTTCTAGTCCCAAGGGCCCCGAAGAGCTAGGACGTTCGACAAAGCCTCGAACACGCCAACTCCGTTTGCCCTGCCAAACCATACTTCCTCACAAAGAAAACCTCAATTTCACCGGTAGATCGGACGTCCTAGCCCACATCTACAGCGTCCTAAAACCCGACAAACCAGACGGGAAACCTAACGCCCAAGCCGTTTTTGCGCTGTGCGGACTCGGTGGTGTCGGTAAGACTCAGGTTGCAATACGGTTCGCCAAGGACTACGAGTCTTCCTTCCAAGCGGTGTTGTTTGCCCACGCCGACGAGCCGGCAAATCTCATTGCCGATTTTGCCCGCTTCGCTGTCGAACTAGGGCTTGTGGATCAAGAAGAACCGGACTACCTTTACAGCTGCGATCAATTGAAGAAGTGGTTCGAAGAGACAGGCAAGCCCCCTGTTTCATGGCTGCCCGGTTGCCGCTTTCATCGGCAGGATCTGACGGTAATAACCTGTTATAGATGTCCCTTGGCTTTTGATACTTGACAATGCCGACAACCCGAATAATACGCTCCTGGACTTTTGGCCTCGGTGCGACAGAGGCGCAATCCTGATCACAAGCAGGGCCAAAGCACTAGCGGCCAAGTTCAATTGCCAGATTCTCCCGCCCCTACGGGAAGAGGAAGCTATTGATCTGCTCATAAAGCTGACCGGCATGGGAAGCATCAATATGCTTGATACCTACCCGCTGGATGGTAGGAATCATGATGGGCACCAAGAGCAGCGAGAAGCGGCCCGACAGATTGTGCGTCGCTTAGGGTGTCTGCCTCTTGGGATATACCAGGCAGCCAACTTGATCGTCAATGATTCTTGCTTCTTCACGGAATTCCTTTCGGCATACGACTACCACGATCTCTTCACCTCTACAGAAGACACAGGCCTCTTCCGCAACCCCAACGAAGAGCCTTACCGTCACACCCTTCTCAACGTATGGTCCATGAACTTTGACAGCCTCTCAGAGGACTCCCAGCACCTTATCAACGTGCTTTCCTTTTTCAATCCCGATATGATTGAGGTAGAAATGCTAGCCAGCGGCGCGAAGAAGGCATTCAGTGCGGGAGTGAGCGGTTGGTCCACTATAGACGACGCAAGGAAGCTAACGAAACAGAAGGCCATGATATTGCAAAGCTCTCTGTTGGACCAAAACCATGCTACCAAGACGCTCTCCATGCACAGGCTAGTACAAGCGGCTTGCCAGCAACGCATGGGTCAGAAAGAAAGACAGGACGCTTTCCACATGGCGTCAAGCCTTTTGCACTACATATGGCCGGTTGCGCCGCGGAAGAGCAGACACCGTCCAGATCTGTGGCCCGCGCAGGGGCGCCTGATCCCGCACGTATTGTCTCTGTGCCGGTTTTACGAGGACTCGCAGCGGCAAAAGGGAGCCACATTGACTGGAACAATGGAGTTTGCCGAGCTCCTCTACAACGCCTCTTGGTAATACTTTTTTCTTCTTTTCTCTGTTTCAAAAATCCGTCCCTAACTTCTAAACACGACAGGCATAACTACGAGAGAGGTACCTTTGAGCACTCGGAGCCCCTTTTGCGCACCGCCGAGCAGTACTGCCTTGGCCATGACGGCTGTGAGTTGATCTTGGCAGACATATACGGGGCAAGAGCCTCGGTCGCGACTGAAACAAACCAGCCGAGCTCGGCGTTGGGGAACTTCAAGCTCCAGTACGAATCCATAGACCGGGCGGTCAAACGCGGCATGGTGGAGCTGCCAGACATTCGCTTCTGCTTCGGGCTCGGGGGCATGGGCAACGGAACCCATGGTATGGGACAGTACGAGGAAGCGGAGCTGTGGTATCGTAGATGCTTCGAGGCGTTTGAGGGGCTCAACGCTGACAAGCGCATGTATGTAAGTATCGCTTGTCTCTCGCAGTGATCGCATCCATCCCCCCAGGCACCCCTCGCTCATGCTGGACATGTTTAGGGCGGGAACCTGGCGTTTTGCTTGATCTGGCAGGGCAAGCTGGATGAGGCCCAGAGGGTTCTAGACCCCATCATCAACAGCGTTCCCGACACGGGTTTCAGGTGAGCAAAATCGGGGAGCCCCTCTCATCTCTTCCTCCAAGCCCGGAGCTGTCCTCACCATTAGTAGGACCGGGTACATTATGTATCCGCTGGGAAACCTGCAGATTGCGAGGGGCGAGCTGGGCAAGGCGTTCAAGACGCACTCGGAAGCCCTCAAAATCTACCAGCTCAACCTCGGCGACAACCATCGCAGAACGGCAGACCTGTGCCACAAGGTAGGGTGGCATCATCACGCTCGCAAGGAATACGCCCAGGCGGTGTAAGTTGCTTGCTTGCTTGCTTTGTTTCCCTCCCCCCGCGGCGCCCCCCCGCGGTATGTGGTCAAAGGTGCATTGCTGACTGAGGAATGCATGCCCTGTCCTTGCAGAGAGCTGCTCAATCGAGCCCTTGCCGTCTTTGAAGCGCGGCCAGCATGGTACCGCAACGAGAGGGCGCGGACCAAGTACAAGCTCGGCTGCGTCCTTCAGGATATGGGCAAGCTGAAAGAAGGCACTCGGTTAGTCAACGAGGCTGAGCAGATCAGACGAGACATTGTGGGGCCGAACGCGCTGCCAGGAGATGAGCGCGACTTTGATATGCTGGTCATGTTCTGGTCACGCTAGTGTAACAAACTTGCTCATTTCAACGTCGAAGCTTCTCTTGGCGGTGTGGGTTCGAAGCCGCCCATCAGAACAGCGGTTTGTGTTGATTGGTTCGATCCACGGGCCTTCCCCCCCCCCCCCTTCCCCCAAAACAACCAGCAAGCGCCGCTGCGGGTGCTGGCGAACGAACCGTCGTGGCGGTACCCGTTGACATGAAAGCGGGGCACCCGTCAATTACACCGCGTGGCTGTGCCGAATTCGTGGTGTTGTGCTGCTTCTTGCATCCCGCCTACACACGGGCTTACCATGTCTGGGAAGATGCTTAGCAACATGCAGGGAGGTGCGGCCAAGACGCATATGTGGGATTGGTTTCCTTTATTCTTTCTGACAGCCGCGGCAACCGCGGTGGAAAAGGCACCATTGGTCCCGACGGTAGAATTTGAGAGAATAACAAGATATCCGAGACAGAGACAACGATCGCCAGGTAAGCCCCCGCCCTCCGCCTCACTAGGCTGATTACATGCTGCGTAACCATCGCAGCGAGCCCAACCTCCAGCAGGCTGGCAGCACGTAGAGCGTCCACATCCACTCACTCATCACTGGCCTCCTCGTCTCGCCCTGTCTTGAAGTGTATGGCCGTTGAAAGTCGATGGTGGTGTCTGGACTGCCGACCAAGGGGGGGGGGGGGGGGGTGGGATGCCGCTTGGGCTCTCGTCTACATGCCGACTTGTGCGAAAGCAGATGCCGGCAAGGCATGCATGTCCCACTGCTTGCGGCTCTTTTGCTCGTCTGTCCACTTCTGTCCCCGCCTAGAGTCTCGTCAAGCGGCTTTTCTATCAAGACTCAACGCCGCCGAGTGCCGAATGCAACCCACCTCCAGATTAATGCCGCACCATCAAGCGATGGAGCAAGGCGGAGAGCTCGCAAGGCTGTAAGATTGTCGGATTGTCGGCTTTTCGTCGATAAGCAAGCAGGCCAATCAGGGTGGCAGCTCACAAATGGATATATATGGCTACCAAGAATCCAAAGGGGCGAGTTTGCGCTTTTTTCAGCACAGCCTCCCATCTCCAATATCTTATCTTGAAAGGAAATCCAAGCACTCGTATTCAGTTTCGTCGCTGTCATCACCATGGAGTCGACTTGCACCTCAACCCTCAAGCAGCCCTGGAAGGAGTGGTACAAGCCTACGGATGGACCGCTCGGTGGCAGGATGGTCATTCCGTACATGGCAGCCGGGAATGGTATGTGACTCCCCTCCATTCTTTTGACGAACTGATAGATCTGAACTCACGCGGGGGTGGCGATGTTCAGGCGGTGGCGGTACGCTGTCTCCGAACCCAGAGAAACCTGACCCTCCTAAGCCGGCTACTGAGGGAGAGAAGAAAGCTGAGTGAGAGCTGGCAGTGGTCGTAGGGAGTCTTTAGGTAGCGATCTGGCTGTGTTTTTTTGGTTGCGATACTGTTGAGAATTTGGACTGTTTCTGTAGGAGATTGGCGTTAAAAGCCAAGCTCGCCGCAATGTCCCAATGCAAACTGTCATTCAACGTAACCGTTGCGAGTGCGCTTATTGTATCAGGTTGGGGATATTCCACATTCCTGCGTGCGAGGAGGCGGGGTGAGGAGAGGGGGTGTCCCTTCAATCCGGCCCCGATGCATAACCGTACCTTCGTAGCAGTCGGTGCATATCTATCTGGGAGACTGTACCTCAACCGCGGGCAGCTCCCCCTTTTTTTTTTTTTTTAAAAAAAAAAAAAATGCAAGACCCCGCCGCCCACAACAATTCCCCCTCCGGCCATCGTGGCATGGAACCGCAGAACCTGGCTACCCCCTACCTGTCCCAACCACCGTCACAGAGTCGAAAGAAACTCGGGGTTCAACCCTCGCACAGCCCGCCCACCATGGCCCAGACAATGACACTAACCATGACCGAACCCCCCGAATCCAGGGTGCACGTCGACCTCCCGTACCTCGCCCGCTCGCCCCTATTCCAGACCGAAAAGCCGTACGCAACCGTGTTCGACGTTTCCGGCAACCCAGCCGCCACAGCGACCAACCACGTCATCGAGCTCAACGAGCACGACGTGGTCAACGCGCGCCACCTTCCCGAGGGCACCTTCTCGCTCGAGGCGAACGGCTTCGAGTTCCTCAGGCGGCCCAACTGCCTCGATGCCAGCACCGCGTACGACCAGGACCTCGTCAACACCCGGTTCCGGCAGGAGATGAAGGACGTGCTGCGCAGCCGGTTCCCGCAGTACACGAGCATCATCTACCTGGACCACACGGTGCGGAAGCGCAGCCCCATGTTCCCAAGCAAGCCGGGCACGCCCGTGACGTCGCCGCAGCCGGCGGCGCTGCCGCACTTTGACTTCACGACGCGGGGGTCCTTCATCCGCATGTCGCAGCTGTACCCGGGCGAGCCCGAGGTGTATCAGGACAGGGAGTTTGATTTGATCAAGTATTTCGGGACCCCTGACAAAGCGTGTGCGAAGAGGGGGAAGCTGACTCGACGGCGACAGCATCTGGAAGGTTCTCGCTGGCCCCAACAACGACTGGCCGCTTGCCGTGTGCGACTACCAGAGCGTCGATTTCGCAAACGACCACGTTGCCAACGACGTCATCAACGAGAGGACTGTTGGTGAGAACGGCCTGATGCACTACAACAGCCGTCATAGGTGGTACTACCTCGCGGATCAGGAGGTAGACGATCTAATCGTCTTCCGCAATTCCAACTCCCTAGGGAGACGTTCAAGTTAGTTCAGCTGTCCCATCTCTCTTTTGCCTGGGTGGGGGGGGGGGAGAGGGGTATCATGACTAACGTTTTGACCTCCGGGCATATCAGTTGCTTTTCATGCCGCGTTCGACCCCAAAAAGGTTGATGGCCCGCCTCGCCAGAGCATTGAGATCCGGTTCGCAGGCTTCTACTGACTTCCTCGGGTCAACAACACTCTCGCGGATGGCGTTGAACGAGAAATCTGCTACCGAATTGCAGGAGCAGGGCGTTTGTTGCTCAGAACCTGAAGTCGGGGCGGGAACAGTGGATAAGAGTCTATTTTTTTTTTCTCTCTACATCTTCTTCACTTGTACCCCTTCGTGGCAGGAAAGTTTTGACATCATCCAACACGCTTCTCCAACCTTGACATGCTCTGGTTAATGCCCTCTCCTACAACCGTTTCCATCTCGTAAACACCCTGACCAGAATACCCGTCACCAGAACGGAGATACCCGAAGCCACAGCCCAGATCCACATGGGAACACCCCCGGTAATTCCCGTGACATTCATGCTGAGACAAGAAGATATGTAGTTTAGCGGGATGAAGACGATAGCCAGGGTGGTGAGGTTAGCCACGTTGCGCGACTCTCGAAAGCCCTCGCGGGCCTCCATCCACTGGGCCAAGCCGACTAGCGTGCTGCTGGCCGCTTCGCACTGAAGAGCCAGCCTGTTGCACTGCTCCACGAGGTACCCGTAATCGCCCTGCAGCCGGTCTCTGATCTGGTCTATCTCTGCCAGCCGCTCGGTCCTCGGCCACGCCGCCGAGCCCGACCGCGTGATGTTCGCCAGGTCCTCCTTGCAGAACTGCTCCACCCGCCGCAGAAGCTGGAGATTGAATCGCAGCTGTTCCAGTGCCTGGATGCGCGGCGATCCGCCGGTAGTGGTAGATGAGCACTCCGCAATATCGGATTCGATGAAGCTGAGCAGCTGGATCCTGGTACGCGCGGCCGCGTGGTACACGCAGCTGAGGATGTAAAAGGGGTCTTCGGCGAGCAGCTGAGCTTCGGCTCCGGAAGAGGTGGCGGCTGAGATGATGTCCAGGCCGGGATGATAGGGGCTGTGATCTTTTGTATTCGCCTCAAGGGCGGGTGCCCTCTCGTTAAGAACGGGGAGATTATACGGTATGATGGGGACGAAGCTGGTGCCGTGGTCGTCCGCTCCATCGCCGACGTATTCTGCCCATGGGAGGTCGATACCGCCACACCGTCTTCCGCCGTCGAGGAGGAACAGGCCTAGCACGATGTCGGTTAATTCCCCTTCAAGTCAACGTTTAGGCTCCTCTAGGGGCTTTCTTACCATGCCAAATCTTGTCACCCTCGCGCTTCACGCTGAATGAAACCATTTGTTCCACCGTCAGCCACTGATCCTTGTGGAGGTGCAGCGCTCTGAACCGAGTAGCACCGTAGTGTCGGTTATTGAAGAGGCGCTGGTCGTAACTGCAGTGCTTGTTCTCTAGGAGTTTGCGCCGCTCAAATCGGCTCGCGAGGGAGGAGGAGAAGGCGTGCGCGGCGTGCGCGGCCTTCTCGGCGGCCTGCGCGGCCCATCCCCCTTTGCTTGGCATTCTCAGCATGGACATGAACCTAACATGGATGATGTTTTCCCGCTTGGAGGGCAGGTTTGGGAGTTCGTATCGTCCCATCCGTGTGCTCATGTCGGATCCGTAGGGGCAGATGCCGGGTGCCAAATGGTCGATAAAGAACTCGGGCCGTGTGTGGTACATTTCCCCTAGGATGCCGATGGTTTCGGGGGCCAGGAACCCCTCGGCGACTGTGATGTGAGACTGCTGTCCGAGCCGGGTCCGTTCCGGGCCAGCGGCGGGTGTCGCAACGGGCCGAGGGGAGGGGGGCCGGCGAAGGGGGGGCTGATTTCCATGTTCGGCTTCGATCTGGTCGTTTTCGCCCAGGCCGTTACCAAGTGAATAAGTTATTGGTACTTGCAGCGGCGAGAAACCTGTGCTTGTTGTTGCCGTGTGCAAGTAGTCGATCAAAGTTTGGTAGAATTGGGAAGCCCCCGGCCAGCAGCGGAAGCAGGCCCTGATGCGCGCTTCGTACTGTTCATAGCTCGGCGGGCTTGTTGGGGTCCGCTGCATTGCAATGCCGAGGTTGCTGAGGTTACCCAGGCTTGTCGAGGATCGAGGTCCTGGATTGGGCGCCGTTGAGACGGGTCGTGCATATAGCCCCATCGATCGAGGGTGGGTAGAGGGGGGGGTAGAGGGGGGGGGGGGGTTAGGGGGGGGGGAGGGGCATGCATGCTGCCACTGGCGGGGCGCGGTGCGGCTCCTTTATAATGGAAGGTACGTGACGGTGCCTGTTCCAGCTTCTGCCTTTTTGGCAAGCACCGTCACCCGGATCGCCTCACTTTCAGGGTTCGGCAGGGCCTTTCTCAGCAATCCAAGTTGGGCACCAAGAAGGGCAAGAACTTGCCCAATTCCACCTGGGCATTTCCCCTTTGACTCGGCCCGCGTCCGGTCTGTCTACCAAGAATAATAATGCTCGCCGCACCCCCTCGGGCCTTTTCGCCTCCTCTTTGGAGGGCATCTCATCACCCACCGCATGTCAATGCAACCCCGCTCTTGATAGGAGCACACCCAGAAAGTCTGGCTATTCCTTTACGCTGTTGCGCTACGACAAGTTTTCCGGCTCACCGCAAGTCACAATGGCTTGTTGTTCCAACCTGATATGCCGTCCTAGGCCAATTGCAGTACTGTGATTGAAATAAACTTCCACCAGCTACGAGTCTCGCCCGCCCAAGCCAGCCAGCCAACCAGCCGCTAACAACAACTAAACTCATTGCCGCTCCAGAGCCCCCCCCGCACTGCGCCACGGATTTCTTCTAGAGCCTTGGGGCTGCCATGCCATAGAGCACCCCCATGGCACCCAACCAGGATTGCTGCACCTGCCGGCTCCGCATCCAGCCGCAATAACCCCGAAAGATGCTGTCTGTCCACACGTGTGTCAAGCCGAAGCACCTTACCTCACCATACCGACATCAGCAGGCAGACCCTGCCTTCGTCACAGGAGCCTTCCCCTCAGCATCGTCTTGGCTGCCTCCGCTGCCTCGGGTTCGACCCACGGCATCATGAGTGGCATCCCACTCGGCCAGTTCCTCCACCGGCACTTTGACGAGTTTGTGGCTCTGCGCGGCGCCATCGTCGACATCTAGCACCACTTGTCGGATGCGGTATCCTCGCAGTTTTGGCATCAAAGAGACCCAGAAGTAATAGTAGACTCCGCAACCGACCAAGCTAAATTCCAGAGAGTGCTGTCAGCGGCAACCTGGGGACAGAGCTCGTGAGCTTTGAGGGAACAGAGTGAGTGTGTTACTAACATGGCTATTCCAACAACCACGTACGTGGCGTACCAAAAGCTCACATCCCCAGCGAATAGCCCGCCCTCGGGGGGTACCACGGCATGATGAATACGTAGAGGTTAATCAGGATGTTGAAGACAATGATCGGGCCCCAAGCGTGGAATTCGGCCCGCGGTAGGCCGAGACACCGACGCCGGTACCGTATGATGTAGATCCCAGCCGCCAAGAGAAGGAAAAAGAAAGCGGATGGGTATATCTGGATGTCTGTAATGAAATGGATGGCATCATCGGCCGGTAGTGTGAGTATCATAAGAATATTGAATGCATATTTTATGACGTAGGGCCTAAGCGGCGTCCCAAAAGGACGGGTTGAAGCCCAAATCCAGGGGAAGGGAAGGACGCCTTGTCTGTTCGGTTCTCTGTTAGCTGGGTCGGGGGGGATGCCTCGGCATAGCGTACCGCCCGCATTCACGAATCAAACGTGATGTACCAAGCATTCCAGCGACAATATTACCAAAAGCGCTCAGGACAATAAGAAAATTGAAACCCCTGACGGCGTTACTGGATCCAAACACGTTGGTGAAGAAGAGACTAGCAGTAATCTGCTTAGCTGCTCGTAAATCTTCCTTAGGTACGGCGGCAAAGTACGCGATATTGGCGAGAAGATAGAGGACAGCAACGATAGCGAGTGAGAGGAAGCCATGGCGGCGGAGCTGCTTGACGGGATTCTGTACATGGCCTTCTCGTCAGCTAGCGTTCAGGTTCATCCCCATGCCCCTATTCTTCCGGTCGTCTAACCGTGCGTAGCAAGCAAAGACACCAGCCACATACCTTGACCTCGTTGACCACGTTGAAGGCATTCTCGAAACCCCCATAGGAAAAGATAATCCGGTACATTGCGGTTGTTAAGCCATACGGGGTTGGCCGGCCTTCAAAGCCTTCAAAGGGGTCGACAAAGTTCGCATGCGGGTTGGACACGCGGGGGACGAGGCCCCCTAGCACGACAAGGCCCGCAATAGAGATGAAGACCAAGGTAAGCACTTTGATGAGGCCGATCCCGTTTGAAAGCTGGTATGCGAAGCGAGTGTGGAATATGACGCCTGGCTCTAGCCGTCAGAACAACCGGCTTTGGGAAGGTTCTGTTCAAGCGAGAAATGACAGAAGCTTCAGACAGGATAGTGAAACTCACATAGGAGAGCAACGGTATAACCGGCGACGGCGACGCCCTTCACCTCCCAAGGTGATGGAACATGGCCGCCAATCCGAAACATGTAGTCAGCCAGAACTATGAACAGTAATTCTTGTTAGCCAGGAACGGTAGTTACCTGTAGTCCCCGTTTGAAGGAGCGAACTTACCTATAGCGTTTCCGCTACTAAACGACAAGGCAACAGCGTTGAATGCGTAGGCGGTGGGGAACAGCCACCTCGGACGCGGATACGTCTGCTCGAGGTGGACGACGTCCGATCCAGATCTGTTGGGAAAGTATGACGCATATTCCAGGTAGACAGAAAAGCTCGCGATTGAGGTCAGGAAACCGAGCGCCCAGTAGACCAGTGCTAATCCAACAGAACCAGTACCTTTAAGGACGGCAGATGCTGTGTTTCTCCCACAAAGGGTAAAGCAGGGCACTCTCTGGCAATTGAACCGGGTAAGAGGACGCTGAGGGGGGAAGAGCTCAAAGTGAAGCAGCCACTCACGTGTCGAGAATACACCCGTACCAATCATCTTGCTTATGTTGAGGAAGATGATGATCATGGGTCCAACAGAGTACCCCAGTGGGGAGTTTCTCTCAACTGGCGCCCCCGTGGCCTCTTGGTACGCAGGAGGCGAATCATTGCCACCCTTTTCGAGAGTGTACTTGAGGCTGCCATCCGAGAGCTCGCTGTGACTGTGAGACACGGATGCCACGGGAGCCGGCTCGTTTGGTAACTCCTCATCGAGGCTGCTGAATGGACGCCGCCAGTTGGACGACATGGTGACTAGCCAAAAGGAGCGCTTGAGAACCAAGATAGGTACTTGTTCGGGATTAGGGTTGCTGATGCACCTAGCAGTGCAGATGAGAGCAAGGCGAGCGGCAATCTGGTTACATGTAGTAGAGTCCTAGAGTACGGTGTGAGGTACCTTGGAAGGCAAGCGTGAAGAGGATCGTGGGAGTGTTGCCCATGAGATCATTTTTTTTTGAGGAGAGCACCATTCCTGAGAGCGTTCCAATCTGTCCCTTTTATCTTGTTCTGTGAGCCCCCCAATATTGATCTGCGAGAACGGTTAGGTGCATTACATCAATCGTCTGGTCAGGCAGTTGCCCACTGGCACTGGAGTGTTGTCACCCTGCATGCGCACCAGTCCCATTAGGGTTCCAAAGAATGACCAGGCGGTAGAATAAGCCTCCATCAATAGGCCTCTATCACACTGAGGTTGAGTGGGTGAGAGAAAGCACTTGACCAGCTTGCATTGGGGCGTCGAGAGGCGCATCCCCAAATAATGCCCCTGGAACCGCCGAAGGAAAGCTTGCAGGAGCCGGGCCGCTTCAAATCAGACAAGGTGGTAGAGCGTCAGCATGCCAAAGCATTGAAAGATTGACCCATGGGCCATCACCGCTTCTGTCGGTGAACAGTGACCGAAAACAGCAATAGCTGAGCCACCGAAGGCAACTTACCTTGATGGTGATTCGCTCTTGCTCGGTGCGATTCTTTCAGGGGTGGAGGTTTGCGGAGATGCCCGGGGTGAAGGCCACCGAGGAAGGAGCAACTACATGGAGAAAGGACTGTGGGAATCCAAGCTCCAACACCTCTACAAGGCGTCAAAACACTGGAGAGTATTGAAGCATACATTTTCTATCTAACAAGGTCTTTTTCACATCTAGCCTTAACATTAGTTGAAATATCTTGTTTAACAGAGCAATTTTATCTGTGGGCTCCGGTATTGCTGGAGAGAAGGGCGGTGGGGCATAGCACAAATTTGTTTTCGGGAAGGCGTTCTAGGCCCGATTCCAACGTTTCGGCGTCTTCGGTAACAGCCCGAATGCGGCTCTTCGACTTGTAAGGCAGCGCCATGTGCATCTAGCCGTTATGGGATGAGGCATATTGTGTGCTGCCATCTATATACTACTACTTTACGTATCCGCGCTATTCTTCCACCTCTCTTCCAAGGGGCCCTAGTGCTCAAGGTAGGTACTCGCAAGGGATGGGGGGGGGTGGTGGTGGGGGGGGGGGGGGGACATGATAAGATCAAAAGAAAAGATGTTAGGGTTTTAGAAAGATGTTTAGAGCATTAGAACTTGAAAATATATTTAACAGGAAGTAGGTAGTTATAATTTTGCAAGCCCATTCTTAAACCTTAGCTCGTTGATCCAGCAATCACTATCATCACTACCTATATGGAAAGGAAAGCTATAATAGTATCGTGCTAACGGCGCTAGATAGGTCATACATCTGCTAGTGCCGGTAACTGAAAACCGACCATAGCCCCACAACCCTTTTGGTCGTCGGTCACAACGTGGCAAAGACCAAGACAAGGCTCCACCGCTGTCGTTAAAGTCAACCTTAATGTTCTTGCCGGTGTCTACACTGGACCATAAGGGCTTGTTTCCCGTCTCTTGCTCAAGGTAACTCAACTGGCGGTGTGATAGGTCTCGTGGGGGACATTTATGGTCGAGATAAAGGACAAGTGTTGTAGTGGCAATGTGCTGCATTGCTACTATCTGCTATTGAGAGTACGTGCAAGATCTTGGAAGTGGTCTTGCACCTGCGCGAGAAAACAGGTAGTGGGCTGGAGCACTGGCCTAGTGGCCTGTGCAGGCGCCTTGCCAGTGCGCCTAGGAGTGTCCCACTCCCAACAAGACCTAGAGAACCCTGGTTCTCTACGTATATACACGCACTTGATATCGCCATTGTTGTAGGGACCTCCCGATGTTATCCCGCCATTACTCCACGGTTGGCCCGCCACTAGCGTGTAGTCAGCCCACCATCTGTGTGCCGCCAGGATCTTACAAGATCCTGGCCTTCTTCTTTCCTTCTTCTTTAGCAGCAATACAAGCAGTTTGACACACCTTTTGCTTTGATGTGTGTTTGCCATGCCCAACATTACCTCAAGTTATATATCAATTACGTTGTCAACCTTTCCAACCCTGTCAAGACGAATATGTCTCGGACAGCCCCAAGAACCCGTGGCCGATTGCCGCAACAAGGCATGTCATTTGCCTCGCTTGATCCTTCCGATATTTCATTGCAATGGACCTTGGATAAGGTATACATCCCAACATACCCTCTTTCGCCTCTACGTCCCCGATATTACCAAGGGAGAAAAAAGCATCAGCCAAGTTACCTCACCTGCGAGATTTTGTGGTAGCTTGGACGGAATTGAAAGTCTGCCAAAAGAATCAGCGGCAGAACTTGTTAACGCTCACCTGTGGTGGTTACGTCCGCCTGATGTCTTTGGCATCAATTATGGTATTAGTGACTCAGTGGAAGGAATGGTTGAGGTTCAGCAAGCTAAGAGCATGGTAGATGCTATACGCGATTACAGTCGTCGGGAAATGGATCCGGCCAACATGCTGCAAGAGGTTTGGCGAGACTTTATGCGTATAGAGATATGAGATGCGGGTAGTGTTACCCCAATACGGCAAGGGGGAAAGATGCGGTTCAAGTTCAAGGCCCATGGAGTTGGGAATGCAAGCCACTCCTCTCCAAACCCATGACCCTCAACAGTGCCTCCGCTACAGCCTCCGCAAACCCCTCGTCATTCACATCTCTCTCATCCTCCACCACCCTGACCCGAGTGCCATGCAAGCCGCTCTTCAGCGTGTCAAACAGCACGGCATCCACCTTCCGATCCTCAAAGACACCACCTGCCGTCGACATAACACTCAGCCCGCCGCGCGGGATCCACAACTCGACCCTCCCCTCTTCCTCGACCCCCCTCAACTTCCCACACACAAACTCCCCCACCATCCTCGCCTCGGCCTCATCAGCACGCATAAGCGTCACGGCGCTGTTATGCTCATACAACCTCCTCCCGGCCGCGACATACCGCTCCGGCACGGTCCCCCGCGCGCCGAAATTCACCATATCCGTCGCCCCCAGCGACACAACACACGGAATCCCCCTTTCAACGGCGGCCGACAGCCGGCCCGGCCCGGCGCTCATGACGCTGCCAGGCACCACAAGGTCGCAGATTTCGGTCGTGGTCAGGTCCAGCACGGCGTCGAGCGCGCCGGCGCGCACGAGGCGCTCCATGGCGCGGCCGCCGGCGCCGGTGGCGTGGAAGACGAAGAGCTCGAGGGCCACGGGCGCGGGCGAGGAGGCGGTGCGGAAGGGACCCGTGGAGAGGTGGCGGCGGATGGTGGTGACGGCCGGGGTGGTGACGCCGAACATGGTGATGCCGACGCGGCGGGTGGGGATGTCCTGCTCCTGGAGGGAGGTGGGGGGGGCTGGCGGGAAGCGTAGCTGAGGGCGGATGCGGCGATGGCGGCGCCTGCGTTGGAGAGGATGGTGCGGAGGATGGCGTTGAGCCCCGCGATGTCGACGACGGAGTACAGCATGGCCATGTCGGACTCGCCGACGTAGGCGCCGACGTCGCCGCTGGCGACGGTCGAGACGAGCAGCTTGGGGAAGCCGATGGGCACGGCGTCGCGCATCACCGGGGCGGCGAGCGAGGTGCCTCCCGAACCGCCGGCCGAGATGATGCCGTGGATGGCGTGCGTGGCGAAGAGGTGCTTGACGGCGGCGGTGGCGCACGAGGACATGAGTTTGATGACCTCTGCTCGGGGGAGGTCCGAGAGGCTTGGGCCGGCCCTGGTGCTGTCGCCATACTGGGAGACGAGCTGAGAGTGGGATATGGTGATGGCATCGTGTGAGACTGGGTGCCGCCCAACATCGATCATGACCACTTGAAGTTGTTTTTTGTTGTCGAGGATCCGGGAGCGGAGGAACAAGAGTTCCTCGAGCTTTGTGTCGCAGGTACCGAGAAGAACAACGGTGGCCATGGTTGCAGCTCGGATGTTTCCCGTATCGATCGACGCCCCTTTCTTTCGACCTTATTTGGGATGTGGAGAGGAAAACCAGCTTCGTCTCTTCTCCGAGTCTACCTACTTGGGCGGGGATCTGGATCAGACGATGCAGGTTTCGGGAAAGAACGCTGATCAGCCAACCCCAATAGCGGGAGGACCCGCTTGTAAGACTTAAGACAAGTGACGTCGTATTCATGCAGGATCATGAGGGGTAAAGCTAAGGTTCCAACCCAAATGGTGAGACCCCTACCCAACCTCACACTTAGGAGCAGAGGCCCACCCAGCCGAACGGCCGCACACGCGGCAGCTATTATCCACGACGAACTGGTAGCCCCCCGCTACGGCGAGGACCTCACAGATACCGAATACGCGGCCGCGGAACAGAGCGGGCCCCCGCGGGTCCCCTGGAGTACCGAGGTAACGGTAGAAGAGGCCTTCAAAGCTTGTTGCGGCGTTGCAGACCACGGCGCCGGGCCTCGGCGGCATCACCACAACCATGCTCAAGGCGGTGTGGCATGACGAGGACCACAGTGGAGGCAGAACCCCTACCCCCTTCGACATGGCCATCACGACCCTCTACGTAGAATGCCTACGCGTGGCACACTTCCCCACAGCCTGGAATACAGCCGAGGTAGTCGTCGCGCTGCATCGGGAGGCACTGCGGTAGCTAGGAGTGTGGTTCGATCCCCTCCTCCACTTCAGAGCCCACGCCAAGGCCGTGGCGGCCAGGGGGCAAGCCCACGGTCGCGCTCCTGGAGCGTATCTCCGGCAAGGTCAAGGGGCTAGCCCCGAGGCACGACGAAGCAGCTCAGGCCCATAGCCCTCATCCCGGTCTACGGGAGGGGGCTAGAGAGACTCGTGGCTACGAAAGCCAGCGTGACAGCCCTCCGAGAACACGTCCTCAGCCCGAACCAGGCCAGGGGAGCCCCACGCCGATCGGCCACAGACCTCCTCGTCTCGGTTATCCACGACCTCCAGGACGGAATGTGGAATGGGGAAATAGTCGGGGTTCTTACCGGCGACATCGACGGGGGCTTTAACAACGTCCAGAGGGACCACCTAGCCGAGAGGCTGATAGTAAAGGGCTGGCCGTTGACCTTCGTTAGGTTCGTTAGAACAACGTCCCCCTCGACCTAGGCAAGTACGACTACGCCCTGTTCGGGCCCTCAAGAGCGGCCCCAAGGCCAGGAACCGACGACAAAGAGGACCCCGAGCCGGCTCCCACCCCACGATCACGGCCAGCCCTGAAAGTAGGAATGGTCTAGGCCCCCTACAACCCGCTACTGAAGTGGCTAGGCGTGTGGTTCGACCCTGGGCTTACGTTTAGGGAGTATGTCCGGCACGCGGCAACCAAAGGAGTAAGGGCGGTAGCACTCCTACGCCGGGTTAGGGCCCAGGGAGGGGCCTACCCCCAGCCCTCGCGGCCCAAGGACTGGTGGGAAACCGGCAAGCCAAAGTACCTGTTGGGAGTGGGGCACTCTCAGGCGCACAGGCACGCAGGGTGCCGCGCCTGCACAAGCCAACAGGCCTGTGCTCCAGCCCCCCACCTATTTCCTCGCGCAGGTGCAAGACTACTTCCTGGATCTTACACCTACTCTCCATAAGCAGATAGTAGCAATACAGCATATTGCCACTCCAACAGTACCGCAAGGTCAAAGTACGGAAGAAACGGCCCCAGGAGCTCAAGCTCCCAAGAAGGTGGCTCGCGGCCCTCCTCGCCGAGAGAACCGGGCACGGGGACTTCAAGGCCTACCACGAGCAGATGGGTCACGACCCGGAGACATGGGAGGGCAGCTGCGGCAGGTGTGGCCTCACCAAAGCCCCGGGACACCTCCTGAAGTGCAAGCACAGCGCTGCGGCACTGGAGGCGGCCCTACCGGTGAGAGTATGGGCGCCAAGGATACTAACCTCGGGGGGAAAGAAGATGCTGGCCGCGTTCCGGTCGTTCATGGCGGCAAAGGAAGCGCTGGAAAAGTGGGAAGAAAATACCCCAGGAGAAGAAGAAGAAGCGGAATGGGCGGCGGCCCATGGCCGCCAGACAATCTGAATAACACATTTTCCTTCAAAAGGGGCCTTTCCTCTTCGGAGTTTTTGTGTACCTTAGCTAGAGGAGAGCTTTGAAGGGTAGGCGAGACCTTCTAGCGGAGCAGGGGCATGTATTCGGCTAGGGTTTTAGGAGGAGGGATCTCTACTGTTAATCAGCCACTGCTAGGCCTCGGCCCGGCACGTCCGAGTCGCCTAAGGCGAAAACCCTGGACGTAAAAAAATTCAATTCAATTCAATTCACATCAATCAATCAATCAATCAATCCAACCCAAATAGCACGTCTAAACAGATCCTCTCGCCAAGTCAACATCCCCCCCCCCCCCCCCCCCTATCATCCCTTCACCCCGGGCCCCAAGTCCCGCCAACAACGAAATGGCGCCGCCAACCAACCGCGATAAAATCCTCCACAACCTCCGCCAGCAAATCTCGCTCGGCAAGCCCATCGTCGGCGGCGGCGGCGGCATCGGCCTCTCGGCCAAGTTTCTCGAAGCCGGCGGGGCCGACCTAATTGTCATCTACAACAGCGGCCGCTTCCGCATGGCCGGTCGCGGGTCTCTGGCGGGGCTCATGCCGTACGGCAACGCCAACGACGTGGTACTAGACATGGTAACCCCTCCTCCCCCCCCCCCCTTTTCATCTCACTTCTAATACTAACACCTTCTCCAAGGCAAAAGAAGTCCTCCCCATCGTCCAGCACACGCCCGTGCTCGCCGGCGTGTGCGCGACCGACCCGTTCCGGCTGATGCCGCAGTTTCTCGCGCAGCTGCGCGACCTGGGGTTCGCGGGCGTGCAGAACTTCCCGACCGTCGGGCTCATTGACGGTACCTTCCGGCGCCACCTCGAGGCGACGGGGATGTCTTATGAGGCCGAGGTCGACATGGTGCGGATGGCGCGCGGCATGGGGTTGCTGACCACGCCCTACGTGTTCAATCCCGACGAGGGGCGCAGGATGGCGGCGGCCGGTGCCGACGTGGTTGTCGCGCACATGGGTCTGACGACCGGCGGGTCGATCGGCGCGGTAGAGGGGGAGGCGAGTCGGGAGGAGTGTGTGCGGCTGGTGCAGGAGATCCGGGATGCTGTGGTGGCGGTGAGGGCCGACGTTATCGTCTTGTGCCATGGGGGCCCGATCGCCACGCCCGAGGATGCTGCGTTTGTCTTGGGGAAGACGACCGGGGTGCATGGGTTTTACGGGGCGAGCTCGATGGAGAGGCTGCCGGTCGAGCAGGCCATCACCGACATCACGAGGCGGTTCAAGGGGGTGGGAGGGAGTAGCAACGGTGATGAGTGAACAGGTAAGGGTTACCTGCCACTCGGACTGAATAATGGCATGCCTCGAATACCCTTTGGGCAGAGCGATAATGGCTGCCTTGGATATATATATACACATTAGATATGACGATATAGTCATGAGCCACTTCGAGTGAACTTATGCTCAACAGCAAAAAAAAAAAAAAGAAACCCCCCCCCCCCCCCCCCCCAAAAAAAAAAACATGGTTTTTCTGCAGAACCGCTAAACTCCTCGGCCTGAACCCGAATATGAATTTACTGCATGCTCTAATCATTCATATCCGGTTGTGGTGGTTGTCGGCTGACCATTGCTGCCCATCCGGAACCCGTGGCGAGGATATGGGGGTGACGGTAAGTGGTGTTGAGGGCCCCGAGTGGGAGGATGGCATTAACGAAACATGGTGATGATGATTTGCGGGAGTTGGCCCTTCGGCTGGGAGCTCTTGGACTGCTGGGAAGGCGACAGGGAGCTCGACCGCCCCTCCGGAATTGCCGTTCGAGTAGCTGTCTGGTGCGTAGGAAAAGTGCCCCTGGTGGGTCTGTGGCGAGGGTTGAAATTGCTGGGATGGACAGCCCTTGGCGTCGTAACTGGGGAGGTATGAACCGTCTTGCCTCGGCGACGGGTACTGGTTATATCCCGTGGTGCCGCTGAGGTACGAGTCTGGTGGTTTTGTCAGCT
The DNA here is from genome assembly GCA_030549175.1 of Lasiosphaeris hirsuta. NCBI lineage: Eukaryota > Fungi > Ascomycota > Sordariomycetes > Sordariales > Lasiosphaeriaceae > Lasiosphaeris > Lasiosphaeris hirsuta. The sequence goes on from JAUKUA010000001.1 coordinate 2,290,596, forward strand.
TGTGGGGGTCCAAAAGCACTAGAATATGGCTGTCTGTTTTTCCCACCTCTGTATACACCGGATTTGATCCCCAGACCAGCCGTCATGGGTGGCTCGAGTGACGCCGAGCCGTCGTGATACGCCATGCCCGTCGGCACGGCGGTCTCGAGCCTCTCCTTCTTCCTCCTCGCGTGCCAGCCGCACTTGTACATGACAGCGGCAACGACTATTACCACAATAACGGCGGCGCCGACCACAATCCCCCCGATAGCACCGCCCGACAAGCCGGTGCTGCCCGACAGCGCCGGGACCGCGGTTGCTGCGGTCGCAGTCGAGGTCCCGGACGCGGTCGGGCTGGCGCTCGTCGTCGAGGCACTGGCGTCGGCGCGGAGAAAGTTGGCGCGGAGGTCGGGCTCGGCGCTCAGCTTGGCCGGGCGGAGGTCCTTGGCGGCGCAGGACCCCGACGCGCACGGGTTGCTGGCGCAGCAGCCCATGAAGGGCGGCTTGTTGAACTTGCACGTGTACCAGATTTCGAAGCTCTTGTCGTCGTCGCAGTCCTGCCGCGGCAGGTCGGTGTAGCTGTCGGCCGAGAAGGACGAGGCCCGCAGGTTGGCCGCCGGACACCGCCCATTGTACGCCGCCGTGCACGGGTCCGTCGTGCAGCATCCGATGAACTCGGTCGTGTTGCCCTGGCAGATGTAGAAGCTGCCGCCGCTCGGGCACGAGAGGCCGAAATACTTGTACGTGTCGGCCATTGTTGGGATTGCCTTCTTCTTTGCTCTAGTCGACGCCTCGTCAGCTCATGGTGGGACAGAGCGAGGGAACCTCTGGGTGCAGGCCTGGGACGCTTGCTAGTATTATTAGTAGGATCAGTCAGTAGGATCAGTAGGATCAGTCGGATGTGGTGCCAGACCAGGACCGTGGGTTCGAAGCACGCCCTGTCAAGCATGGCGAGGGGCGGGGGGGGGGGGGGGGGGAGGGGCGCGAAGGATTGCCCTACCCCAGGCCGGGGCCAAGATGACGGATAGGGCTAGACTCCGGCCTGCGGGTGCGCCATCGGCTCCCGCCGCCGCAGCAGACCCCGGGTCGTGAAGGCTTTGGCTCTGGGCAGGACCTGGGTAGGACAGGGGGCGCATGGCCGCGAGAACTTTGGCTTGATCGGAATCTCATACCCAAATCCCTTTCCCTCGAGTCCCTTTCTCAATGGTCAATTTCTCTTCTTTTCTTTTCTTTCTCTCTCTCAGAGAGATGGCAGATCTCACCATCTCGACGTGCAAGTCATTGTTGGGGCGTCGGATGTGTGGTGCATGCTCGGCCATGTCGTTGGCTGCAAGACCCGTGCGACGCAGCACAACTGAAAATAGACGGCCCAGTTTGCCTTTTGCCTGTTCGCTCGGCTGCTCCTCCTAGTGTTTTGGCTAGCCTTCGCTAGCCTTGCTGGGCGTTCGCGCTGCTGCGAGGAACTCAGTCCTGCCTTGTTTCTCGCCTTTTCCGGGCTGTGTCACAGAAACTGGCAGCATTTTCCCTTTTCGTCGTGTTTCGGTTGAGCACACACACACACAAATTGACCACACGCCGCGCCGCTCTTGGTCTTCTCTTGGTTTTTGTGTTGGTGGCGGAATCCACCCGTCATGATTGGCCGTTTTTCAGCTTCCGCTGCACCCGGACCACCGCCAAGCACCGTTCCTAGGGGCCATGGAAATTGACAATCTGAATCCTCCAAGCTCGAGCCAAAACCGTTTTTTCCTGCAGAGGCAACTTCACGCCGAGAACTTGCCACCAGCTGCCTTCTCCATGCAACAGCTTGAGAGGTAAACTCCAAATCTCATCATGTGACGCGTGAAAGGGCTGCGCGGGCGCGAATTAGCGCTCAAGGAAGCATCCGTTTGGGAACTTCAGCCAAGGGGTATCGCCATAAGATACCTAATAGGAACTGTGTTTAATCGCTCATTGCTCGGCCAAAGTTTCCACCGCCGGGGGTCCTCTGGAGTCTGGACTGTGAGCTCAGAGCGTTGCTCCCCTTTTGTGGAGTGGCCGAGATTACGGATGGACCCGTCTTCGCCCGTGTTCCGGACGCGAATAGTTGGGCTAGCATGCCGAGCCGGATTCACACCCGGACCCGGGGCCGAACATGAAGCCCCCCTCCCCCCTCCCAACCAGGACCACATTCGGGACCACAATTGGGGGTCCTCACACTTTTTATCTCATTGCCCAATCGCATGCAATCAGTCAACTTCCATGTTTAGCTGTCTCCTGCTATACTGCGCAGTGGCGATTCACCCGTGATTGCCATCGTTCAATGTCCCTAAACGGCGCAGACGACCAATCAAGAGCTAGCCGCTTCGGTTTGTATGCAAGTCCTCCGCGGGAGGGGTCGCTTCCATGATGCTGATGTCAGCAAGCGACGGCCTCGTGTATGTAGGTCGGGTACCTTGGGTTCATGTAGAAGCAGAACTGCACGACTTATTGGATGGGGGCTAGGAGTAAGGCTGCCAGTAAGGTTACGGCTGTGCAAGCTGCGATGTGACGTGCAGATTACGGCACGACGGCGTATGCGTCTTATGCTTCCAACTCGGCCGCTGCCGACACAGCCTGCCTTTGGTTGGGTCAAAGTCGAGCCTGGCCCCTGGGTATTGTGCACGCAACCCGGGGTTGCGAAGATATCGTGCCTGTCTCTACTACTACACGCTATCGAGGGCAGAGAGCGTTGAGGCTGGGTACCGACATGTTCGTAGGTGAGGTGGCTAGCTCGGTTAGAACTTGGGATGTCCCATGGCGAAACAAAGGAAACAAGCCATGAGCGGCAAACCTGCCAGCTGGATAGAAACAACTGGTTTGACATGGAGATAGGGTGTGCATGGCCGATATATGTCACCAAATATCGGCCACAGTCGCTGATAAGAGTCTTTGCCAGCAACTATTTGGCAAGAGTACCTGACGTTATGTATGTACAACAAGAGCAAGGAATTAGACACTACTTTGAGCTACAATCCACTACATTGCGTTCAGCTGCTTGATCAGCATTTTCACCCTCCCGAGCTGGGTCCGAACCCGACATTGTTGTTGTTCGACCTGATGGAAAACATGGAAAAGGATCCCGAGATTCGGGCCTCGCCTCACGCCTGCTCCCAAACTCGGGCTCGAAAAGTCGAAGCCGTCGTAGACGTTGACCTGTCCACTATCCAGCCCCATGGAGTCGACCGGGGTCGACGACATCGCCGGGAACGAGTTGCCCCGGGTGGGCTTGGGGGACGACTCGGAGCGGAGAGCGACCGAGCTGACGGCCCGTCCCAGCTGCGCAAGGAGGTGGCTTATGAGGTCGACGGTGACAATGATCTGGGTGATTGATGACGAGACGAAGTCCAGCGTGATCTCCGGATTGAGCGGTTGCTGCAACGCCTGGAGGTAGGCGGCGGAGGAAGCGCATATTTCCTCAAACACACCGAGGAGGGTCTGGTGCGAGGCAATCACCATCAGGCAGAAGGATGTGCTCATGGCCTGTTGGACCACCCTCGACGACATCTCGAAGAGGGGGGGAGGGTCGAAGCTGCCGCCTCCGGCATGTCTGCTCATGCCGCCGTTGGTCGCTCCTGATGCCGGCCTGGCCTTGGGCGCCATGTAGCCGTCCACCAACTTGATCAAGGCGCAGCCGGCTTCGAATACGTCGTTGATGGGGGAAGAGGTTAGAGGTAACAGCGGCCCGGTCAGATGGGGCAGCGCCAGTGCGGCGCGGCGAACCCTCATGTTTATCTCGGCCAGCTTCTCGGCATGGCTATCGCCGCTGTTTGGTGCCGTGAGCGTGTGGGGGCTGCCAGCAGGAGAGCCAAAGGGCAAGGGGGAAACTGCCGGGCCAGAGTGCGGCGCCGATGGCGGCGGGGTTGGGTACATGGTGTTGGCGTTGGAGAAGGAGGTGCTACTGGGAGTGCTGGTATCCTCAACGCTCAGAGGGGAGAGGAGCCATTGGTCAATGGCGGCAGGGCCCGTGGTCTCGTGTGAATCCTTGTACCCAAAGTTGCTCGTTGTAGGCGTTGTAGCAGCTGGCGGTAATAAGAGCGGGTTCAGCTGCGGCACAATGGGCTCTGGGGTCAAGTTGCTCATGCTGGCGGCGCTGGAGGGATGCGATTTGGCCGAGTTCGGCCGCGGTGATGCGGGTAGCGAGGGTGTTGGCGATATCGGCTGCGAGCAAAAGGAGGATGTTCTGGATGAGGGGCAGGGGCGCTTGCGTGGCTGGAGGCTGGAGACGGGGTTCCGGGGTAGTCGTGGGCGTCCAGAGCGCAATTGGGCTGCAAGTTGTTTTAGTACCAGGTAGCTGCTTGTGTGGTGAATGATGTGGATATGGATGGACATACGACTGTATATGCATACTGCCCCTGCCTTCTTGCACCTTAGACATGGAAAGGTGGAGATGAAATGCCCATTCATGCTGACCTCGCCGTCGGCGGCCCCTCCCGGCGTAAAGATCTCGTCTGGCCCATCAGTGAGACATCGAACCTTTTGCTCGTGGCACCGATCGCAGGACTGGCGTCGAGGCATCGGCGCCTGCCCAGGAGCTGGTAGGTTATAGTGCGAGGAAAAAGACATGGTGGCGAATGGAACAGCGGTTTTTCTTTTCCTTGGTTGCATTCTTCCTACCCGAGGATAGGGAGGGCTGCTCTTTATGGAGTCGCAGTAGCATGGTGCCGGTCACGGGTGTTATTCATTCTCGTGCCCAGGGTCGCGACGGAGCTGGACCGAGAAGTAACCACAAGGTGAGTGAGTGAGTGAGTGAGTGAGTGAGTGAGTTCCTGCAAGTCAAATGTAACCGTGGATGCGAGCTGCGGCTTGTGGCGCGCCTAGTCCAGCATGGGCAACACTGGACTGCAGGACGTTGGTGCCGTCGTTCCTGATACGGAATCGACCTGAATGAAGCTCCCGCCGCTCGGCGCGCCTCCGGGCTGCAGCTGCGCCAATTCTTTGCCAGACACCCTCCTGTGTTTTTGTTCAAGGAGAATTGGGGTTGACGGGAATTCCGCCAGGTGGATGATCCCCCTAGCTATAAGGAGAGGTGCTGTTCCTTGCAGGTTTGCCACTGAACCAACCCGGGGGGGAGCGTATTTTATTTAGTATCTCGGGAGATGGCTGCAGGTGCCTGGCAATCCAAGGTAAGAAATAGATGTAAACGTACCTGAGGATCCACAGCAGTAAGATTTCGAGGTCCCCGCAACCGACAGTGCCAGCTTGAACACCGACGTCCGGATCGCGACGAGAGACGAGGTCGATGGCTTGCCCTTCGGTATACACAGTAAGACACGTCGAGATATGTCCCAAGTGAGCTAGAGATTGTCCCAGCTAAGCAAAGGATTTGGCACGGGAGCTGTCTGAACCTGCAGCCAGGTCGATGTGGGCTCCAGGATGGGTGGATGGCCACTGCCGTTGTCGGGACTGGCAGTGGTCGGCATGCCTGAGGTGGGTTAGGAGCTGAGTAAGAGCCAATCGCGCAAGTTTGGCGGGCCAATCAGCCCGCCAGGCCAATACGCCAGGCCACATGTATCCGGGTCACGTAGTACATGGCTATGACCTGGACGCTGATTGGACCTGGGCAATGCTACGAGGTGCTGGGACAGGGGGAGACCCGTATACTACTACTAGTCGCCTCGTCTGCCGTCCTTCCGGATTGGTCGAGTCGGGGGTTGGCTTAGGCAGCGACAGGGCCTCATTGGGACGTCTAGGCCCTAAATCTATTCATCTGCCTGCTTGGTAGCTGCTCTTGGCTGCTGGAGGGCGTGCTTTGGCTTGCATACCAAGACCCACGCGCTGCCGTGGAGTGCATCACCCATCATCCACGCTTCCAGCTTTCGTGTAATTAGAGTTGATGTTCACATTAATACATGCACCTTGCGCAAGCAAAAGCCACGCGGGAATGCCACCCCAGGCTCGTGGCTGCCGTGGTCTGCGACGATTACTTTCCCGGCCACGGCATCTCGATTTGTAGCGGGGAAGGGCTGGAATGGCTGTGTCGAATGGACCAATGCGCAGAACCAGAGCTCAGAGCCACGCAGAGCACTGCCACGCCGGGTGCACATGTTGGGAGCAGACACGGCTGCAGAGATACCTCCCGACCGGCATCGCACTTCCGTAAATAGTTCAAAAGTCCTTGGCCATCGCTGTACTCGACTAAGCTCCCACGTTTCGGTCTGCGACCTGTCCCCGTACCTTGATCAAGTTGGCATCAAAGGCGGTATATGAAGTTTGAGGGGCCACCACTGCTCGCTGAGTTGTAGCCCTCAACGGCTGACTTGAACCACCCGACAGGCATTGGATTCGGTTACCGGGTAGACATTGCTCAAGAACTCGAGTCTATCGAGTCGTCATGGCGTGCATGATCCAGTACAACGTTGCCTTGATCGCAGCTGTGCGGCTCCCTGAATCCTGACTCATAACCAATCCGAAATCTGAGGCAGGTCTTTTGTGTTGATCTGGGTCAGCTACTATGAGGCTGCCTAGATGCACCTGGCCATAGCCTCTCGACTATACAGACCATTCGGCTATAATGAGCCGTCCCCTAGGTACCTACAACCTATTCTGCACGCCCCCCATAAGACATTGTCCCTATGTAGCATCCGGCCTGATGAGGTTCTTCGTCCAAGCCTAGGATTATTATCAAAATGATGAATGCTTCTGTGGCAACTGTTTTTTACCGAGATGTATTGAACCAGAGTGCCGCATTGTAAAGAGGCTTATAGAAATAGTATCAGTATCATAACGACGTGAGGCTAGTAGCAAGTCTGACCGCGAGATACAAAATCATTGGCTGAGGATTGGCTGAGGAAACCTATGGATCTACCTGTATGTTTGAAACCTTCATGTAAGCGGCATCATGACAGATCCATGCTGCACCCACAGCCGCACACGACTTCGGCACACTTCGACGCCCCCTCTTCTCGGCCCGCATCGATAACTCCTGTCTGGAATTCGACGGCGTCGTCCATGCCTGCAGGCGGGTTGAAACAATGCCCGCCCTCCGGATACTCCTTCCACTCCACCCCCGCGCCGAAGCCCGTCAAGGTATCCCTCAGCCGGCGCCCATTCCCGACCAGCACCAGGGGATCGTCCGCGCAGTGCTCCAGCAGAATAAGGGGTCCGCTCCAAAAAAAAGCGCATGCGCCGGCACGTCCTCGAGCCCCAGCCCCGCCCTCATACCCACCAGCGCCTTCCCCCCGAACGGACATCGGCACGAGAAGCCTAGGAAGACGGCTCGCCGCTCGCCGCCCGCCGTGAGGGGAAGGCGTCGACGAGAGTGCGCTGCCGCGATTCGCGCCAGTGCGACAGCGACGCGACGAAACTGCGCGCCGTGCTGCCGCGGCCGTGGAGAAAGACTCCTGTGTGTGTGTGTGTGTGTGTGTGTGTGTGTGTGTTTGCGCGCGCGGCGACGACGGTTCGACGATGGTGGGGAATTCTGGAGTGGTTGACATGGTGTAATAAATAGGTAAGTACTATAGTTATGGAGAACCTGGCTGCTCAAGCTAAGAAGCAAATTGTGTCAGCGAATTGTATCTGTCGTAGGATGAGGAATAAACCAAGAAAATGTTGTTTTCGGGAAAGTCGTGATTCCAAGCGACGACCAAAAACTATTAGCAGACAAAGAGACCTACAAGTGTAGCCCCATTTATCCGTCGATAAAGGAGGCCTTTGTTGTGTTGGAAGAGTGAATGGTGGCCTCCAGTGAATGGCCTTCCAGAAGGTGTAGCCGCCTCTGATAAGTAGATAGCCTAGCGTGGTTCTGGTGTGGCCACACATAAAAGGTGGGCCAGAGATTTCTCTGGACCAGAACCACCACCACCACCACCACAGAATATTATCACCTTCGTGGTGTTGCACCTCCAACATGTTGCTGTTGGAGGTTGGTGTTTTTACGCGAGTAAAAGACGCTGCAAACTGACAGACGGGAGAAAACAATGTGGATTCTGCTCCCTTGTCCAACAAGCTAAGGGAAGGCACTACCTAATAACAAGGGGAGACCACGCGCAGCTAGTAGCGCCTCTACTATGGAAGTAAGAGTATTAATAAAAGGGTTAGTTGAGGGCGCGAAGGTTTATAGCTGATAACTAAGTCGACTCTTGATCTTTAGAGTTTAGCATTATTAGGGATAATTAAAGATAACCACCCTAGTATGTTATTAAGGGGTAGCTACTAAGGAAGTATATACATTAAGAATAATTCACTATCCCTAAGTTGAGTTGGTATTACTATAAGGGAGTATATTAGATAACAGTTAACTATCCCTAACTAACGTATAATATGTCATGTCAGTGTTTATTCCCGCAGCCTCGATCTGTTGTAGGTATGGTTTTTTGTATGGCTTTAGGCCGTGTGCTTTGGCCCAGGGGGAGGTCCGCACAGTCTACCTCTGCACAGGTATCAAAAGCAACTGTAGTACAGATCTCCTGGCCTAACCGTGTGACGAACCTAGTGATGTGGAATTGCCCTTCCCTGGGAAAGCCTTCCTGTGGGCGCGAGGTTGGCTCTCCTAATGTTCAGAGTCTTCAGTGGATGACTCTTCTTCTTCGATCCGGATAGAGGCGACCTTGGGGCGGTATTTCTGGTTCTTTTGGTGGTTCCCTGGGGCCTTCCCTCGAACACGTGCTACCTCAATTAGCGCCGTGCCAGATTGAGATGTTGATTCGCCTAGCTTTCTTGGCGAATAAAGGCCCGACTCAGGCGCAATAGGAGAAATCGTCTTCTATCTAAACTAGATTCACTGCATGAAGCTGAGGAATCTGCTGATGTCAGCTTCGCTAAAACGATCTCACCACACATCGAAAGTCCATCATTGGCCGATGTTGGTTCATAGCCGAGATTGAGCTGACTGGCAGGGGTTTGGCAATATCAAAGTCTCACGAGAACCGAAACGCGTAGCGGCTATATATATTTGCACGAATCCCAGGGCCATACGTAGTCGACATAATACAAGGCACACGTGCTACCTAGGAATATTATCACCGGCCGCCTTGCCACAATGAAGCTCGTCAACTTCTCCATCTTCACCCTCGCTACCTCTCTGGCCACAGCATCGCCTCTGGCCGTGGGGAAGCGCACGGCTGGTGCAAACGAGGCAATCTATCTCACCGACTGCATGACAAAGAGCACTACTCCCCAGCAATGGTCACAGTACTCGTGGTATGAGGATGGCCGACACAAGTCCCAAAACGGGGAAGCTCCTGATGCCATCGCCAGGATCAACGGTCTTGTGGGTTATGTCCTCTGGGAACGCGGAGTAGGCAGCTCTCAGGTAAGCAAAAGATCAATGCATGCATCCCGTTTCTGGGCTACCTGCTGACCTGACGCCTCGGCAGTGTGCCTGGTTTGGACAGCTTGGGGACAGTGTGAGCGCTTGCGCGGAAATGCCAAGGGATGCGGCCACCCACGTATGTTACACTGATAATTGACAGCTATGAAGAGAAATAGAGAGCAGTACTAACTAGAATCTTGTCAGAATGTGGGCGAGAAAGCCGGCAATCTTAGGAGAAACGGCGTGTCATCGGAACAGCAGTGGACCTGTTACAAGGACAGCGGCCGGATTCTATACCAGACGAGCGGTGTGCAGTGCAGGTCCAAGTACTACTGCTTTCCCTAGACATGGTGCTATGATATGATTATCTTGATTGCAAGTGGCTGCCTGGTGTACAAAGATTGCATTATTTATGTATTTCTGGATTTAGAGACAAATTTTGATGACGGGTTTGTTTGGGTCACTCTAGCATGCCTTTGCAGCGTCACGGATAATGGAGGTTAGATGCTTGTATCCGTCAGCGAACTCGGTATGCCTGGTACGAATAATACGCCTGGTAGGGGGGGGGGGGGGGGGGGGCGAAATGCATGCGCAAGAAAAAGATATCGGTGGCGGGGTTGTCCTCGCGGGTAACGGAGCATTCCAGTGCGACCTGGCGGGCCTCGTCCCTGCTGGTAGCGAGCACCGCGGGGTTTCTCGTTTTGAAGACGACCCGATCGTCGTTATGGTCTTCCGGCTAGACGAACACGCTTGGGTGGGCTGGAGGCGACGAGGATGCGAGACGCCAGATCTCGCGTTGCAGTCCGGGTGGGAGGTAGGGGAAGCGGTGGAAAGAGGCGAGGGGGGACCTGTTGGAACAGAATTGCATGTCGTTCAACTGATACTAGGCAACTACGTCGACTTTCTGTTCTGCAGGGAGAGAAGCTTCTGATGTGCCGCTGCCGACCTCTGACATGGTGGTGCACGTAGAAGTAGTTGATCACACGAATGCGAGATGGGATTTTCGTAACAAGAAAAATAATCATATTTCCTGTGAGCTGCTTGTAAGATTAGTTGGGGCACACATTGCTTTATAAGAGAAGCGAACCCAAATCCTAGTGCTGTCTCTATTATGCCTAACAACTGGCGTAATTTTGTGATTGGAAGATTATGGCGGGCAGCGGTCTGTCGGGGAAACCAGGACGCGTCTGTCAGCCGGGGTTATTAGACTGTCGCAATGCGGTGAGTCGCAGCGACATAAATAATAAGTACGAGCAAATCATGCTGTAAAGGCGGTACGTTGATTTCAACCTCCAGTCTTGAATCACAGACTGCAATCAGGGGCAGCATTCTATCCTTGACCCAAGTCATCTGATGCATCCATTAAGCTTCAAGCGAACTACCCTCAAACCGATAACGGCGACCTCACGGTCTTAATCTAAGTGTTCTTTAGAGTCCCCCCCCCCCCCCCCCTCCCCATGTACCCGTCCGTCTAATACGCGGGGTTACTCGCGTTCACCTGGACAATAAGCTGGCCTCCGTTCTTTCCACAGCCATAATCGACTTGGCCTTCTGCTCCGGGGTCGCCTCGACGACGCCTTTCGATAGTGTTTAAAGGTCCCCATCCAGTCACGTTCGAGAGACTTTGCTAACATTGTTGGAGTAGCAGTGTGCTGGATTGCTCCAGGAAGTGGGCTTGCACCTGCGCGAGGAAATAGGTGGTGGGCTGGAGCACAGGCCAACAGGCCTGTGCAGGCGCGGCACGCACGCTGTGTGTTGCGTGCCTGGAGTGCCCCACTCCCAACAGAGTTGCTGCTTAAGCGCCACCGGTGCGGGCTTGGCTACTTATTCTAGATGGAGACAACAAATATCTCCCGCTTGCCCCTTTCTCACTTTCCCTTCTTCATCATTGGTATTGTGGCCCTTGCTGCCCCTCCGGCCGCCGCCAACCGAGTAAACGGCTTTACGCTATGTTTTGCGCCCTCCCCAAAATCCGTCTACGGCATCGAAAAGTCCCGTAGTTACCTGATTCCTCCATGATGCCCTTTTCATGATCGTCATAAACATCTTGTCCCCCCCCCCCCTTTAAATCGTAGTTCAATTACCTATAACAAGTATCATTCGAAGAAGAACAAACGAAACCGACGTTACACGCTGTCTAATGCGCCCAGCACCTCCCTCGCCCTGGGACCGCTGCGTCTGCCGACTCCACCTGGCCTGGGGAGTCATGGCCAAAGAGGAGTGGTCATTCAATCATTAAAGGGAGAGAGTCACCAGTAGCTTATCCCACCAGGACAACTTGCGTGGTGCAGTCCTGGCATCTCTCGTGATTACATTGGTGGCACACAGGGCTCTTCATGTTGAGCCGTCCAAACGCGCACTCATGGCAACGCCAAATCCAGATTTGCCGAAAGTTGGGCTTGAGGAAGAGGGGCAAAGGTCAGCAAAAAATCCCAACCCACTGCCTTGAGGGTCTCACCATATTCGGGTCAGGGCCCTGCTCTTCTTTTGGAATTAATATATGGCTCTCGTACTGATGGATCGATGCCCAGCCGTTGTTGGGGATGAAATGCGCTTCAGGCGAAGGATATTCGTGCGGCGATAGGAGCGGAGGGTCTGTCTTGGTCTTCTATCAGAAATTGCCCCCCGAGACTTCAATATGATCACCGAGGCCCGTATAGAACCAGCTATCACACAACGGGCGGAGCTCTGACGATTTTGTCAAGATCAAAAAGAGCGCAGCTAACGGTGGGGGATCCGCAGATTTATAGGAGGGACCCGTCCGAGGTGCAGCACAGGATAACCACATCTATCTCCCCTTGTTGGTAAACCCAGAGCTCGACTGGAACCGAACGTCTACGCCCAAAGGGGCAAGCCCGGGACAGCACAGACCAGACACCTTCCCCTCTGTCCAGTCTCCTTGGGCAGACCAGCGTGGGGTTACGACTTCATGTCACGCCGCGCCGATGACCACGTCTTGGTACCACAATACCGCACTTACTGTATCATGATTGCCGAAAGACCGCAGGAAGAGGTGGGTATGAGGAAAGAAGTAATATTAAAGAACAGGGGGTGATAAGGGAATGGCATTAGAGACGGCACGACACCAAGATGGAGAACAAGCTAGACCGATGACAGTGGCGGCGACATATTCTATGCACCAGAGACGTCAGACGTTGAATGCAAAGGCTTGCCACATGGACTTGATTCGTTCTGCGCTCGAAACGCCGCCCCGGACAGTGCGGGACGAGCGACACGCAGCAGTCAACGGGTAGGATTCCGGTTGTTGGGGCCTCAGAGCAGCGGCGGCAGTGGTATATCATTTGGCCAGGGGGAAGGAAGAAAGAAGAGTCATCAAAACACTACCAGAGCTTAATGATCGACATAGGGACTGTAGCACTCACCTAGCGTGCTGACTACCCAAATGCTCCAAATGACATTTCCCATATTAGTGCATGTATGCATGCTCCTCGTAGCGACCAAGTAGAAGATTGCATGCTCCGTTCGCGGTGACCATGTTCTAGTCCCATCCCTGTGGGTATTGTTTGCCAGGCGGGCCGCCGTCTTGTGGTAGTCGGCCAGTTCCGTGATTGACCGAACTCCACTTTCAGTTGTTTCGTGAGGTGCTGTCATATTGCCAGATCTTGGATGGGAGGAAGCATGAGCACTTAAGTTGTTCAGTCAAGGGTCGCTGCGAGGATAATAACATAAAGGCAACAGTAGTGCTGCCTATCACCGAGAGGATGATGTATTTAGGATCGAGAAACGTGATTAGGAAGGGGTATTTCCTGGCTGATGGGTGGGGGAGCTGTAACTATACCGGAAAATGGTCCTTGGTTGAGTTGCTGAATATACCTTTCTTGGGCGGTTCTGGAGATGCCCGGGCTGTGAATGACTCCGGGGCCGTTTACAGATGGCATGCTCTACAGATTGATGTTTCACAACTATTCCGTAAGGTCGGTCACCAATCAACGAGTATGTCGAGCGCTTGAGAACAGTGCCTTGAATATGGTTGGAGTGGGTGGATCTTAGGTTTCCTCGATCGGGTTACTCAAAGTACTATGTTATTCAATGGTACGGCTTACTGTACCGCTTATTACACATGATCCTCCGTATTTAGGACCTTTTTGGCCATGAAGCTGAAGCTAGACAGCCAAAAGTTACCGGCCTCCTAAGTATATAGGACTTCATCTGATGTTGTGACACCCGGACTTAAGCGATCCTGAGCCAATGGCAACAGGGCGCCCGGTTGACCTCGGGACTAGCTAAACTCTCGTGACCTGAATATCGGGCTGAGGTGCCTGCTGCGAAAGCCCGTCGATTTTCGGGGTCGGATCCTGTACCATGACACCCGAAAAGGGGGGGGGGAAGACCTAAACATCCCATGTGTCCGTGAACCGGCTCCCCACTCCGAGGTTAGTTGGTAACTTTCGAGCACAAGCTTAAACTTGCTTCCTCTTTGGTTTTGGTAGATTGATTCTCTTGGCTGCGGCCGTCAAATTGGTGGCCAGATGTAGCTAACCGAGTCCAATACGCATAATTGTACATGTATGTGCTTTATCTCGACAGCCCTCTAACATGCCGACACGAGGGGGATGGCCTCCCTCGATCGCTAATCACCCCTCATGTTTCAATATAATGTAATTACTACGATGAGACTCTTCCGTAACAAGCTGTTGACAGAAAATGCGGACTACAAAATTGCTAGTGGCTGTGTAGTAACAGCCTCTACTAATTTTTCAATATTTCTACTAAGTAAGCACATAGGTTCTATGTAGTGCCAACGCAGCTTTAGACCTAGACGGTCAGATGACTAGGTGATGGGATAGGTTCGGAAAGAAAAGCAGCCTGCTTTGAGGGGCTGCATGAAAAGAGATGATAAATGGCAGGATAAAGAACAATGGGCTCCCTCGGAGTATTGTCCGACAGCTAGGGAGGCCCTGGGGTTTGGTCGGGAAAAAAAAAGAAAAGGACCAGCTCACTAGCGTAGCTTGCACGCATGGTGTCTTGATAGATATGACAGGTCAGGTGCGAACCTGATCTGACAGCTTTCTAGTGGTCCGCTAGTGGGGACGGGAGAGTCAGCAACGGCAGTGCCATCCAGGAGAAACGGCCATCACCCGACGACCACTTCACTGCCACCTAGAGATCACCTCACTATTGGACTCTCCCGAAATGCTCCCCCCGTGCCCGATGAAGCAACGCAGTTACACTGCATATTTCGTCGGGGGGGCTGAGCAACTCTAACTGGCCACCAGGAAGGGGAAAGCAGGAAGAAAAAAAAATAAGTGCCGATTGAAGAACCAGACACCCGAGGCGCTGGCGCGCCGGCCAGAGGGCGTGTTGCGCACGCTCCATCGCGAAGATGACGAAATCACTGGATTTGGCAGTTTAGAGGGCCTTGCAGTGGCTTGGATCTAGGCCGAAGATGGAAAGCGGTGTCGATTAAAAGAGTAGGCATGCCAGGACCTTGGGCCAGTTAGTCAAATGTAAAGTTGTTGCAAAGAGACCCTGGAGTGGATATGCTATTTGACTGGCTACTAAACGATGTGGCTGGTAGGACCTTGGCCGGGCACTCTACTTATGAAAAACCACTCGACTGAGTACAGGCGGTATACATATCTGATAGGAAAGAAAAGTAGGTTAATTGAGTTTACTCCTAATAAGAGAGTAAGGTACGTAAAGCGCCAAATATATATAGAAGAATCCTCGCTGAGGAAACATGAGAAACATATCGGAGTAGACCTCGCGCCCCCTTATTTAATGAGAGCGTAACGGTGAAACTATGAAGATTGACGTTTAACGTCCGGGGTTTTCGCCGTTGGCGATTGGGACGGGGGCGAGGCCCCAAGGATAAAGGAAACTATAGGAGATCCACCTCCCGAAACCCAAGCCCAAGACATACCCTCTTTGCCGCTAGGAGGTCTCACCTGCCCTCCACAGCTCGCCCACTCAGCTAAGGTACATAAAAACTCCGTAGAGAAAAGCCACCTTTAAAGGAAACCAGAGGCTTGTGCCTCTCCGTCTTCCGCGGGGTCGTGAGCCTGTGCCCACGCCCTTTCTTCTTCAATTTGTGGGATATTTTCTTCTCCCATTGCGCCCTGGTATTTCTTCCCAGGGCTAGGTTTCCCATGAACTCCCGGAACAGGGTGAGCATCCGCTTGTTACGTAACATGAACTGTAGTGGCGAGCCGCCCCTCGGGAGGGGTGGCAGGGCTTTGGCATTGAGGGGGCACTTGAAGATGTGCCCCGGCTCTATCCTTAGCCCACAGGCGCACGGCTTCCAGGAGCCCGGCTCGTGGCCGAACCGCTCGTGGTAGGAGTGGTAGTTGCCATGGCCGGTCCTCTCGGCTATGAGGGTGGCGAGCCACTTCCTTGGTAGCTTGAGTTCCGGTGGGAGCCCTCGCCTAAGCTCAACCTTTCAGAAGGCGTAGTTCGCCGGCCTAGCCGCCTCCCACCACTCCTGGAAAGCTGCCTTCATGTTCCACCGGCCTGGGGCTCCCGGTCCCGGGTCCCCCTAGCCTACTGGGTGCCTCAGCCTTTCCACCCAGCTGCAGTCGTGCCTCCCTTGGTGCACCTTTCGCACGGGAGCTCACCTTTGCACTTCTTCTTCAGCCTGTGGCACCTGTCGCAGGCTGTCCCCTGGGTTCTCCTTCCCTCGCCAATGACGGCCTTCGGGTGCACTGGCGGGGTCCAGCCCTCTTCCTTAGCCGCCATCTCTAGGAGGGCTGTTGCCGCTACTTTGGCTGCCACGATCCTCTCGAGCCCTCTCCCGAGTGTCGGGATGAGGGTTATGGGTCTGAGGGACTTGGTTCGGCTCGGGTCCTTGCCCGGTTTCGCGAGCAGGACTACCTCTGCTGTACGCCATCTATGCGGGTAGTACCCCACCTCTAGGCAGCCCTGACACAGTGGGCGCACTGCTTCTCCGAAAGGCGACACTGCCCTCGCGTCCAGCTCTGGGCCCTCTGTCCACCACGCAGCCTTCACCATTGACGTCGTTACGCCGTCCTCCCCCGGGGCGGTGACCTTGGCTCCTGTGAAGGCCTTAGCCGCCTCCTCGGGGCTGACCTGGGTGCTGAGCGGGAGGGGGGTCCTTGGGGCGGGTCCACCAGGCGTTCTAGGTCCTCTCCTGGGTCTAAGGTGATCAGCTCGTCGAAGATTAGTTGAGCCTTCTCTTCTACCGTGACCTTTGGGGGACCGCCCCCTTTTGGCAGTAGCGCCGGTACCGCGAGCGGCTGTGGCTCTTTTCCCCACGCTAGCACTTTCCACGCCTCCCACGGGGTGGCGTTATCGACCAGGTTCTGGTAGTAGGCTTTCCTCGCCTTCGCGAGGGTGTTGCGGTGGACTCTCCTCCCCAGTGGGCCTTTATCCTGGACTAGGAACCGCTTGCTAGCTTCGCAGTCCTTGTTCCACCACCTCACCCTTTTGGGGTTGCGGCTGACCTTCCTCCCGTAGGCGGTTAGGGTTGCCGCTGCTCGCTCGTCGAGGTCCTTAGCCGCGCCGTCTATACTTGCGGGGTCCCACCCGTCTCGGGGGGCCACGCAAAGCTGCCGGCTCCTGCTGCCAGGGCTTTGCCCACCGCCGGCACGTCCTCTGTGTCCACGACTCTTTTCCTCCTGCTCGTGCTACTCCCGGGGAGGGGCCCCTTGGCACGGCTACCACTATCGTCACGTGGTCCGAGCCGGTCCAGAGGCTCTCCTCTACCCACGCTTCTGTTCCGCCACTTGCGATCGAGTGCGGCCGTGTGTGGCCTTCACCGCCTTTTTTGCTGACGGCCTTTGACAGCCTTGACAGGCCTTGCCACTTGTGGCCCAAAGGCGGTGAGAGGGTGGATGGATGTACAGTAGTGCAAAAAAACGGTTGTGGTAGTGCACCGTGACGCTCTCTTTATAATTCCACTTTCCATTTCTATTTTACTTTTTCATAAACCTTCTATTGGCACACGACCTAACTCACGAACTCAATCCTCAGGAGCCTCTGTTATACCCTTCAAGGAGCGTGGAGCCACAAGTGGCTCTAAGGGACCCTCGGGTCCCAGTCGGAGTCCATAGACTCCGACAAGGTTTGGAGAGCTCTCAGAGGTTCGACTGTGTTCAGAGGGCCTTCAGGGTTCTGAGGACTCTCAGAGCTCGGAAAGCTTTCGGAGTTCGGAACGCCTTCGGAGCGCGAGTGTCAGAGGTTACTCTGACACGAGTGTGGGATTCGTCAGGGTTCGTGAGCCACGTAGTGGATCATAAGACATGTTCACGATTTGGTCAAGTATTGTAAATTGTGACAAGGGGACATGTTGGAAGAGTGAATGGCCTCCAGTGAATGGCGGCCTCCAGTGAATGGCGGCCTCCAGTGAATGGCCTTCCAGAAGGTGTAGCCGCCTCTGATAAGTAGATAGCCTAGCGTGGTTCTGGTGTGGCCACCCATAAAGAAGGGCTAGAGATTTCTCTGGGCCAGAACCACAACCACCACTGAATATCATCACCTTCATTTGTGTTGCCCTCCAACAGGACATCCAAGTCATGGTATGCGGCTTGGAACAATGTGTCCAAGTGCAAAGGGTGTTCAATTCAATGATAATCTTCTTGGCATTGCCATCTTCTTTGGCCTCAAGGTCCTTGATCCTCCTTCAAAAGACATGCTGAATCCTAGGCCTTTTTATATCCAAAGAAGGTTTCTCAAGGCTTGCTGGCCTTCGGCCTGTGGTGCCTGACAACTGTGTTATCTAGATACAAAGCCTATTCAATGCACTATACCATCTGCAACTGTTTGCCGCCCTCCTAGCCAGTAGGCTGTGGCTGCGCATCCTGTTGGTGGCTGTCCAGCCCACTATTAGCTAGTTGGGCTATCTATTGGTAATGAAGGTGGTCCGAAGGTTTTCGGGGCGCTACAGGGCATGGCCCTGTTGGTGCGATCTGTCGCAGTTGGCTGCATCTGTGGTTGTTGGCGGAATTCGCAGGTCAAGAACTGCCAAGGATAGTGGCTGACGGAGATCCCCGTGTGACATAAATTGTATGAGGAACCAGAGGTTCCTCAATTCTATGCAGTTTAAAAAACACCATTTTATGGGAGCCGTTTCCGGCTAGCGTGCCAAGATGGGTCCTCCCGTCTTGGCACCAAAATGGGGTTGTAGGTGCGTAATAACCTCAGCAGCGTCAGGTTTGGCGTTGGAAAATGAAGTTTTTTTTAATAACGTTTAGTTACATATATAAAAGAGAGGGCTCTACCAGGAGCTAGAGCTTCTAGCAACAGCTATGGCTACGCTAGAGCGCTATGCTACACTTACCGTAGGTATACGGTAACATATCTAACAACTCCAATACGAAAAAGCAGGCTAGTTGTAAAACTAGACTTAAGACTACGACGTCAGACGCTACGGGGCGATGATAAGATCAAAGCCCACCACCTATTTTAGCTCTCTTTTCCGATTGCAGATCCACGATCTTGCAACACCATCACCATAGCTAGGTTGCAATATCACCACTTTGCTTCCCCACACTTGGGCTTTTGCGTTGGTTTTGCGTGGGCTTTTGCGTGGGCTTTTTTCGTAGGCTTTTCATAGGCACCTGCCAACCAGCAATGGTGCCAGATATTCTTCTTGATTGGGGGGTGCAATGTTTCGCTTGGCGACATTTTTTGCGCGGTAAGCGCGGCTTAGACACTCGAAGAACCGGGCCGATATTCACCGCACGTTGGCAGTAGGGAGAAAGTAGTTCAATGACGATCCCAAGCACAGCGGGGTTGGTGGCGTGCCCAGTTTTGGTTGTGTATAGGGCATGGGCGTGTGAGTGGTTGAAAATGCGGAGCAGAAATAGTTTTGGAGCAAGTTTTGTGGCAGTGCCCTTCCGTAGCCAACTCATTAGAGCCACAGGCGTGGGCATCGTCGGATTTTTTGGGGCCATTCTGCTCGCCTCAATCAATCCATTCGTACAGAAAGCCTAAGGGCAACCAGAGGCAGATCCACACCACCCAATCATGGTCACGCTTTAGCTGGGGCATTCTTAGGCATCAAATATAACCCCTCGGTCAGGGTCTCCGCCCATGCAGCGCTGTGCAAATGTCGCTTGCGCAACGGCAGGCATTGACTGTCGTATTTTGAGAGCAGGAGCTCCCACTCGTTCTCTGCATGCCCGTCTCGACACCTCTCCAAGATACCCAGAAACGTCATGTTAAGCCCCCAACTATCAGCTTGTGTCCCCTGCTCATGGGACAAGGAATTTGTTCAGTACCGGGAGAATTTCTATTCTCCGGCCGAGAACCAGACCTCCGAAGACTATTTGCGCGACGTTGCCGTCGCCGGCGGATACGATGGAACCAGGAGAGGAAGTTCGGAGCGAGTTCTCGAGACGATTGCAGCATTCATGGAAAGTGCTGCCGGGTACAGCAAGGGACCCAATTTCATCCACCAAACTGAAGTAGTGACGGCGTTTTGTAGGCACCCCAGATCTGACCCCTTGCAGGTGAAGAACGACAAGGGTGCCTGGGAGGAGAGACCGGTAGCTCTGGTCTACGAGTGGGAGAACAAGCCGTTGCGACTGAGACAGCGCGGGCGGGTGGCACCACTGACGCATACGCAACTGCTCATCAAGCTGCGTAGCACGGTAAGAACCTACCTACCTACCTACCTACCTAGCACCTGACGGCATCCACAAAGATCGCTTCTCTAAACAAAGGCACAGCGATATGTACAGCCAGAGCCAGAGCTAGAGCCATCTCCTGATCTAGAACCTCAGCCGAAAACGAGCGGTGAGATAGACGCTGACCGACGTCTTATGTATGCGGTTCCTAGAGCTCTTCCTCAGCGCTCCACTATCTGTTGACGCTAGCTCTAGATACATCAACAACATGGACCCCGTGATAATTTCGGTCCTGGCCAAGACGACCTCTTGCATGGAAACACCGGTGATGCAACGGACAATCTTCAAGCACTTGACAGCCCGAACTAGCTTCGAGGTTCATATTGCGGTATTTTCGTCCTCCTTAGCTGAGAGGGACCCGTTACTGATGCTCAAGAAGGCGAGAGGCTTCAAGACCTTCAGCCTGGAGCTGAACATTTCGTATTTCTGCCTCCGGAGAGGCGGCCATCCGATCCGTGACCAGAGAGGAAGATGGGGCGGGAACGGACATCTTAGGGAGACGTTGTGTTCTCCTGTGGACCCGACAGGTCCGCCTTGCTCCCCTGGCGCCTCGTATAACATCTATGAGACCCAAATGTCCATCTCAGTCACCGGTATCGACCACTGGCGATGGACGGCGTGGGCCTTTATCGACACCTGGTTTGAGCCAGAAGATTCGGTCTTGGATTACTACGAGGAGGAAGAGAGCGGAGCGCAGCCGGATCCGCTTGCCGCCGGTGAGGTCGACATCAACCCTCCGGAAAAGCACCCGAGAGAGTACTTCCTCAAGGTGTTTGAGATCCGGATCCGGGAGGTGGAGAAGGAGTGGACTTACATCTTGCACGTCTTGCAGCAAGACATTCAGCGAATTGGCGCGAATCCCCTCTTCACCTCTCCCCAGCGAAACTTCGAGAGCGAGCGAGGCCGAGAGAAGATCCGGCGGCTGGCAGCGTGGAATGGAGAGATGTTAAGGCTCGTCGGAGCTCTGCTAATGTCGCTTTCTCGAACGCTATTAGCCTGGGACGTTTTCCAGAAGACCGACATTGGCTACTTCCTCTACGACGACGTGGCGTGTACGGAACAACCCAAGCAGCTATTACCATCTTTACGCATCATCGAGAAGATCTTCCTTAATCTCCATATCACGCACAAGGAGATGGAGCAGGTGAGGTTGAGCCTCGAAGAGCTCGGGAGGGGGCTAGCGAGGGGGGAGAGGAACCACTCCATCTTTGTCCAGCAGCGCACAGGAGAGCACATCAAACTCCTAACCTGGGTCACAATTGTAAGTTTTATGTAGCTACTCGAACCTCCTGGTTAACCAACCCAGCTGACATTGGGAACTCTAGGGCTGGTCTCCGGTCGTGATCGCTACCGGAATGTGCAGCGCACAGGTCGGAATATTCCCGTTCCGGAACAATATTGGGGACTTTTTCGGATCTGTACTCATCGTGGGCGGCCTGGTCGGCCTCACGATCGCGGTACTCATGAGCCGACACTCCAACTTAGTCGGGTGGAAGATCATGTCTGCCTCAGATAGCGCAGCGCACCTCGGCTACTCGCGGAATGCCGATGAACAGGCCGCAGGAGGAGAAGATGCAGAAAATGAACTGATGTCGTTTCCCGCCCGAGTTTTCACTCGCCAGGGGACGGTGACCTCCAGGGTTTCCGGCAAGACGCTTGTCTAGGGGTGTCTCGAGTGAACTAAGCTGATACGGGTACAGTATCGGTGGATTAGACGAATAGACAAGTAGATAGATAAGAGGATGAATGGGCAGTGAATGGCTTCCTCACAGCCCTAGCGCCTACCTGGGCCTACATCTTGCGCCCGGCCGGGAGCCATTCCTAACCTCCTCCTCTTCGTCACCCAATTTACTCTACTTCACGGAATACAGCACAATTGTCAGTATTTACGAGATTTGAGTCAGGGTCGCCAGATAACCCTATTATAAGCTCATGGACCCTTCACGAGCACCTCAGCCCGATGTGATTTCCATCGTGGAATCGCACATGACTGTCCGAGGGTGAGCTTTATACATAATTAGAGGGCTTTTGGTAGGATCTGTTAATAAATTTCGTTTTAAATGGAAAACGGGGGGTGCTGGAAGTGGTGATGCAGGGACCTCGAGCGTCGCACCAATACGTGTCTACGGTACGGGGCAGAATCGAACACTCTGACATGTCCTAACACATCAAAGTGTAAGCCTAGCATCCTTTTCAACGAGGACCTTGTCCCGCGAACGACGAATGGTAGTGGTAGAAGTCTACCCGTGTTTAACATCGCCGTTTCGAACAGCCTAGGCAACGTCGCGGGCAGGAGGACCTACGCCTATACCAAGCAGGGCAACCTTCAGGGCATGTTGGTATTTGTTTCGGCCATTGATCCGTAGCATTATACGTAAATCTAGCAGTAGATAGAACAGTCTGGTTGTGTGGGACGAATCTGGGCACGCATCTCTGAGAAGGGCTTTGAATCATTGAGTAGGTTTGCGAGCTCGGTAAAGTGGCTAGAGCACATGGGTATCGAGCATGGTCGGCCGAGAAGCTTAATACGGATTAAAAGCTAAGTGTTTAGGGACCATAGCTAGATATTATCTATAGTTTTATCTCTTTGAAGAGACTTAGGGTACTTCGGTGTTTTTTAAAGGAGCCTTCCGGCTCTTCCTTTTTTAGGGTTGATAGTTGATGAGATAACTATCTATTCCTCAGGTTCTAGTATGCTAGTTTTATGCGCCCACAGCGTTGCCACGCCCATAGTTCTCTCGAGCTATCTCTTATATACCGGTTTCCGGCAGTGTACTGAGAATACCTTGATATCCTCCTTTATTAAGTTTGATTTCAGAGCCTAGATATTAAAGACCCAATAGGCGAACTCAATAACGCTTCTTAGCCTCAAATCGTCGTTCTTATCGTTTATCTTAGAGTATTTAACGAAATTTACCCCGTAGGTATATAACCTATGATCTATAGGGAACTGTATTGGAGCTTATATAGCTTACATACCACAGGGTACTATCGGCCTAGCCGGATAAGCCGCCTTGCAAAGGCGTTCTTCCAGTCATCCATAAGGTGCTGGATCGTAGAGATGCCTAATTCTAGGTGGAGTACGTGTAGCCGGGTAGCTCCCCAGGCTGGCAGGGCTACTCAGAGGCCGTCGTTCGGCACTACGTCGAGTGAGTCGTTAACGAAACACTCGCCACGCCGGCCATACCAAGCCCTGCCGCATACAGCAGTGTAGGCAAGCGGATGGCTTTGACAGCCTGCACCGCGAGCCTTAGGGCCAGGCCCTTGACCTTACCGGAGATACGCTCCAGGAGCGCGACCGTGGGCTTGCCCCTGGCCGCTACCGCCTTGGCGTGAGCTCTGAAGTAGAGGAGTAGGGAGAAGCTTGCTATAGCGTAGATGTAGATGACGTAGATGAGTATGGTCATTTTTCTCGAGGTCAGGGTATTTAATGTATGGGGTGGTTGTGTGGGTTATAGTGTAAATAGACATTCTCTTTAGAATAGTTGACGGCTTCCATTTTGGGCAAAAATTGGATTAACGTGCGTGATAAGCGAGTGACACAGATAAGCGAGTGACACACTTTCTACCACCTCAATACAACCAACGTCAATTACACAACCATAATACTAGGAAACAACAATAACTGAATCAGAAACAGATGAATCAGACGACTCTGCAGCCTCCTTGCACGTGCGTGCATTATGGCCAGGCCTTCCGCACATGCCACAGCACCGAATCTTCGTACGAGACCCCCCTGAACCACTACCATTTTGCCGTGTTTCCTGGATTACCTGCTCACCCACAGCCTTCTGATCCAGTAGATCCTGTGCCTCTTGTACAGTAAGTGACCCTCCAAGCCGTACACGTGTTTTTTTGGCTCTCCGTCGCTTACTAAGCCCCTCATTGGCCTTTCGAAGTGCTGAGACCTCTGTACGTAGAAGAGCCACCTCGTGTATCACAGCCATCGTACCTTTAGCTAATCGGTCCACAGTAGTTAACATTGGGGTTGGAGAGCTACCCTGATAGTTGGAAATTCGAGTTTTGATAAACGCTGACTGTGAGGTGGCCTCTCGAGGGTTGTATGGCGTTTGGGAGATCCAATGTAATGCCGTAGTTAGGCTTGAGGCTGGGGGTGTTAGGGTCCGGATACGTACATCCAGCGTAGATATCACCCTCTCTGGGTCGTACGGTACAAGACCGGCTCCAGTAAAACCTCCCTGGATGTTCTTTTCTGTGATCGAAGTAAAAAATGCTTCTTTAAACCCACAGAGAAACTCCAACTTATTAATGTGTATAATGTTCATCCACATTAGCTGCTTAATCTGGTAGCTATACGCTTTCTTTAACGGCCCAAAACAATCAACATCTAATGGCTAAAGTAGATATGAAGAGTACGGAGGCATACAGAGTGTAATGATGTTATGCTCCTGGCAGTAGGTCTCGAATTTTTCGGAGTGGTGGCTATCGTAGCCGTTAAGAATCAATAGTCGGTATGTACCTTTCGTACGAGATATTGTGTAGAAATCAAAGTGCCGAATCTAATCTATGCCTTTCTCATTGGTGGTCTAGCCATTGTCGGTTGTTACGATGCGCCAGGTACCCGAAAGGTTACACTCTTGATACCAGTTAGTAAGGTAATATTACCTAGCTAAGATAATAAATGGTGGAATAGCCTAGCCTAGAGCATTTACTCCTTGGATGACTATAGCTTACTCTCGATTATTAGGCTGGGCTTATTTAGTCCTGCCGTGGCCATTAGAGGTAGTAACTACCATGGTAGGGATGATAATACCTATCATAAAGCCGGTCTCGTCGAAATTATATAAATCTTCGTCAAGGATGCCGTACTTGGCCTTAATGTTATATATAAGTGTAAACTACTCGTAAATAACCTTTGGATCTTCGTATTTAGCCTTCTGGTAGTCGTATTTACGCGTAAAACGTGTCTGAAGTTCTAGCTGGCGTTTAACGAAGTTGTAAGCCTAGCGTTTGCCGACAGGGGGCGTGTCGCGTTTACGTAGTAATCGATTGGCCATATCTTCTATGTATGAAAGCCGGGGATAAAATGTGCGAGTATATAGCTTAACTATATATCGAACAATCGTTTACTCTTCTAAATCGGTAAGTTTACGTGAGTTGGCCGGAATATCGCGTCGCGTAGGTGTACCGTCGCGTCTGCGTGTAAGGGTTTTGAAAGAAATATTAACGTATTTTATAAGCGAGCCGGACATATAAGCGAGCCGGACACTTTTCCACACCCTATTACAACTATCTACAATTATTCCACCACAACACTAGGAAATAACAATAACCGAACCAGAAATAGATGAATCAGACGATTCTCCAGCCTCCTGACACGTGCGTGCATTATGGCCAGGCTTGCCGCACAGGCCACAGCACCGAATCTTCGTGCGAGAGCCCCCCGCACCACCACCATTTTGTCTTGTTTCCTGGGCTAACTGCTCACCCACTGCCTTCTGATCCATTAGATCATTTGCCTCTTGTACAGTAAGAGACCCTCCAAGCCGTAGACGTGTTTTTTTAGCCCTCCGCCGCTTACTAAGCTCTTCATTGGCCTTTCGTAGTGCCGAGACCTCTGTACGTAACAGGGCCACCTCATGCATTACAGCTATCGTACCTTTAGCCAATTGGTCCACAGTAGCTAGCATAGGTGTTGGAGAGCTGCCTTGGTGGTTAGATATCCGGCCTTTAATAAGGTCTTTCTGTGAGATAGCTTCTCGGGCGTTATGTAGCGTCTGAGGTAGCCAAGGTGATGTTGGTTATGAGGCTAGTGGAGTTGGAGTTCGAAGCCGAATGGTCATTTTCGATAATACCCTGTCTGGATCATGCGGTATAAGGCCGGCTCCGGCAAATGCTCCTTTGATGTTTTTGTCGGTAAAGGCTGTAAAAAAGGCCTTTTTGAATGTACAGAGGAAATCTACCTTGGTGATATGTGTGATGTATATCCGTATTAACTCTTCGATTTGATCGCTATAAGCCTTCTTTAATGGCCCAAAACAGCTAACATCTAGTGGCTGGACTAGATGTGAGGAATGTGGAGGTATACAGAGTGTAATAATAGAGTGCTCTTGGCAATAGGCCTTAAAATCGTCAGAGTGGTAGCTTTCGTGGCCGTCAAGGACTAAGAGCCGGTATTTCCCCTTTGTACGAGATGCTGTATGAAGATCGAAGTGCTAGATAAAATCCAAGCCTTTCTTATTCGTAGTCTAGCCGTTATCGGTTACTCCAATGTACTAGGTCTCCGGAAGGCCATATTGATACTAGCCCTCCTGGTGGTATTTCCCTTTTAAAAGGATGAATGGAGGGATAGCCTAACCTTGAGCATTTACTGCCTGGATAACTGTTGCCTACTCACGATTACTAGGTTGGACTTTTTTAGCCTTTCCATAGCCATCAGAGGTAGTAACAACCATCCCAGTAGTAATCATACCCATCATGAAGCCAGTTTCGTCGAAGTTGTACATATCGTCGTCAAGGATGCCGTATTTAGCCTTAGTGTTATGAACAAGCGTAAACCACTTCCGAATAACCTTTGGATCTTCGCATTTAGCCCTCTGGTAGTCGTATTTACGCGAAAAACGTGTTCAGAGTTCTGGTTGGCGTTTGACGAAGTTGTGAGCCCAGAGCTTGCCGACAGGGGGCGCGTCGCGTTCGCGTAGTAGTCGGTTGGCTATATCTTCTACAAAACGAAGCCGAGGAGGAAATGCACGTGTAATTAGCTCAGTTATATACTGAACAATCGTATGCTCCTCTAGATTTGTAAGTTTTCGTGAATTGGCTGGAATATCACGTCGTGTAGCCCGGCCGGCGCGTCGGTCAGAGAGGGTTGAAGGCGGTATATTGTAGATCTGAGCTGCATCTCGAAGACTAAGCTTTGGCGTTTTTTTAAGAGCTTCGAGGGCTAGAATAATCCTGGATTCGGTTGGAAGCGAATCCATGGTTAATTGGTAGTATGGTTGGTAAAAGAAGCTGAGGGGTCGCGTCGCGTCGGAAAGTGTCCGGCTCGCTTATATGTCCGGCTCGCTTATAAAATACGTTATAGATATCGGCTGCAGTTCGTAGGCTTAGATTTTTGTCTTTTTCGAGAGTTTGAAGGGCCATAATAAGCCTGCCTTCTTTTGATGATGAGGCCATTTTGCGTTGTGGAGAAAGTTATGTTGAAGGTAACGGTGTCGCGTTGTGGGGGGGAGTGTGTTACTCGCTTATCTGTGTCACTCGCTTATCACGCACGTTAGAAACAAAGGTGTAAAAGTATGGGTAATAATCTTTTGGAAGAAAACAGCTTCACTTGTGTCACAGACCTGCTATCACTTTTCGATAGCTATCTCGCCCATCGTCAGAAATTTCAATCATTTAATCAGATATGTATCGGTCCCTTCGTTCGCAGCTAGTTAGCTGTTTACATCACCTGGCTAACCGTGAGGGGTCCAGCTGCAGCTCTTGCCGTTTTTTTCTTCTCCATCGGTACGTGTCCCACCAAACGGTCGCAACATGTCGCATCTGGGCCCATTATGGAGGCTTTGTCGCACCGCCACCAAGACAAAACCTCCGGATAGGGTATTTCGGGGGGTATTTCGGGCAAAGCCTGCAATTTCTCCACGTCTTAGTCGCCATTTGCAGTATCTCTGAAGACCTTTGAGTCTCCCAAGTGACAAGTCAGACAGTTCCAACATTTTGGCGTCTCTATATCTTCCCCTCTCTCTCTGCGGTGCATGTCTCACTGATACAGGTCCTGATACACACCACACATGGCGGCCACGATGCAGCAGCTGCGTCGTTCCGCCAGGTTTGCCCGACACCGGGACAGCGACCCAGATGACATATGTAGCCCTGACACATATCACATAGGCAACGATACCGACAGTCTAGCCACTTACCCCGACACAACCTCTAGCCAAGACGATGACGACGACGACGATATGGAGGGCGTCAAGTACCCAAGCTACCGTATCAACTGTCTTTAGTCTAACCATATCATCTTTTGGCATCCGCACGAGTAGTTTCCCGATGCCGTAGCCGCCCACGTCGAGTAGATCGCCTCCATAATACCCGACATGCCTGAGCTCGCCCCAGAGATTGTGGCTAAGGCTATCTACGACCTGGATGCACTAGGTATGGGTTGTAACGAGATCGATGTCAGCTCCTACTTAAACATCCATCTCTTTCCCCAAGGCGCCACTATAAGATTCATAACTGGAAGATTGTTATCCGTAGCCGGCACGTATATGGCTCGTCACCTCCTACCTAACCTCCCGACGGCGACAACACCATGGGTAGTCGCGTAGCCACGGCCTGGCCTACTCTATGGTCATCCAAAGACACCTACCTTTACATCGGCACAGTTGATTACATTACAGGGGCTCCATAGGCAGATTCTAGCCTACGTACAGGCGTCCCCCGGCCTTTGGTTCCCCTTCGTTTCCGTTGAGTTCAAGGCTACAGTAGGGACTGGAAGAAATCTTTAGGTGGCGGCAAACCAGTGTGTTGGCGCTTCGGCCGCCTGCGTGTAGGCTGTTAACCAACTTAACACAAGACTTGGAGATGTCGGATACAATGGATATGTTCCCAATCTCTGCTACAGCCTCGCCATCGATAATACCCTTACACAGCTATATGTGTCGTGGGGAGTCAAGGACAAAGGCAATCTAGTTGTCTACATTCAGCGGGTAGGCTCTTTCTTGCTATCAAGTCCGAAGCACTTTACACGCCTCCACCGGTGGGTGGCAGCCATTCTCGAGTGGGGGCAAGGAGAACGCCTAGGTAACATCCAGCTCGCTTTAGATTACATCCGAGAAGAGTAGCAGAAAGTGGTGTCTAGAGTTGTTAAGTCTCAGCCGGACCCGGAAAGGGAAGGTAGTCCGGAGAGGAAGAGAAGACGGTTGAGATAATCTCATCTACGCCGAGGGGGGTCTCTTTTTTTTTTGAGGGGGGGAGGAGGTGATGATATGCTGAGTATTCTTTGCTATTTGTGCAGCGCTATAGACAAGTGTGGGGGGTTTGATACTTTTGGATAAGACATACTAGGGTCGGATTGGATATCCATTCTTCCATGTCACTAGATCAGAGGCTGCTGCTCCGAGGCCGTGTACAATATCTGCTTAGTTTTTCGGTCCACTACAAACCAACACGTCAACCTCGCCCTTTCCTTATCGTCACCAGCTCAGGAGCAAGCTCAGCAATGCAAGGTCATTTCCTACACTCACCCAGGTCGCCCACTCCCTCTCCATTTTCTACACCCTTTCGCCTCTTTGCTCTTATATTCCTCTTGGCGTCAAGCATTTGCTGATTCTGTCAATCAAAAACCCAAGAATGCCAAGAGGTCCAAACCGAGCCAGAAAATAACGAGAGAACGAACATCATCGTCGCCGTCGACGCTCCCGGGTTCGAAGACACCAAAAGGCCCGCATGGATATGCTGAGAGACATTGCCGACTAACTAACCAAGCAATATCCCTGCGGGGTTCCACCGAAAGGCGTACTTTCACCTCAACAAGATTACAGATAATCGCATTACGGGCTCTCCAAGCACATACCTGAGGTATCCTGGGATCGATTGTTGGCCACGAGTCCATGGCAAGCGTCATTCTAGTCCACAACCATGTGGAAACCGGACGAGTATTACGACAGACACATCAGACAAGATCAGGAGTTTCTTAACAACTACCGGCAAACCATAGAAGCGATGGGGACCGTATGTGGCCAAGGTCGATGGCGCCACGCAGAAACGCCCACTCCCTTGTCGTGCAGACAGCCGGAAAAAAAGAGTGTTGTGTTGCAGATCCAGAGGGAAATCATCGATGAGAACAGACGAGCCTCACAAATCATAACAGGCGCCCGAGTCCACCAAGGGTATGGGGTTGATCCCTTAGCACACCGGCAATATCACCACCCCACAGCACAACAGGTTCTACTGTTACACAGCAGCACCTGCCGCCACCCCACAGTGTGTTATCTAAATATCATATAGATAAGGTGTCCTTCTAGATAAGATCCCACCCAAGTTCAAGTTGCTATGGGATTTCTGCATCACTTTGTACTGTCGCTACCTAGCGTTCTTTGGTGCGAGCTGAGATGTGTTGCTGAAGAAAGGCTATTACAACACATGGGTATTCGTATATATAGAATATCAGTGGCGGTGTCCATTATGCACTGGGATGATATATACCAGTATACTCTAGGCTAGTGCATTATGTACTAGTATATTCTAAATGCTAGTATATTCTGTACCATGTTATTGAATATGCTGGTATTTTAAATAGCATCCTAATTTTGGTGTCGGGATGCTACATCTTGGCCTAAGTATTAGACTAGAATATCATATACTATCCCACAACATGTACCAGTATATAACAGGCCCAAAACCCGGCTATTGCCAGGTGGCCGTTAATTCTGCAAACCGACAACGCCCACTTCGAGTATGCGTGCGAGTCCGTTGGTCCAAGTTCCCGAATGTGAGTCTGTGATGCTAGAAACTACCTAACACATCCCATACGCATTATCACTACGTACCGCTGCTTAGAAGTTAAAGTGAGTACTTTGTAGATAGGCTTATCACCGATGCCAGATTTCAACCTTCAGATAGAAAATCCTACATAGCTCTCTCGATCAGGTCGTCCGCGTCCCCGCCATTTGGACCGCTTTTCTTGGGCTTAGGGTTTATATTTTTAAAGTGCCGAGTTTGTTGATATGGTATGTGAGATTAAAATGCTGAGGGTTTCAAAGATGGAGAGGAGACAGAGGAGACTATTCATACATTCATAGGGGCCTGGAAGCAGAGACTACGTAGACCCTTTAAACCCAAGGGCAGCAGGGGAAGGGCATGCTGAAAAGGAATGGGGAAGCACCCCCAGGAATCCTTCAGGCTATCCTAGAACTAGGCTCTCTCCTAAATTCAACCATATGACCAACATAAAGTGCCTTGACGTACGACCATCACACTAGTCCGGAGAGTTATCTCTATATCGTGCAGTTGCTATCGAATGCGACGTGGTAAGAGATCAATTATCAGACCCAAACACCTTACCTGCTTCAATACCTACCAAGAGACGACTTGACAATGCTGGTGATTACGTATAGGTACCTCCTGGGAAGTGGGTCGTGGAACACTTGCCAGGAGCTACTGGCCGTCGCGTTCAAGGCCTGCAACGACAAGGACTCAGTTTTGTACGCGCACCTCCTCAACACATCAGCAGCCCTCAACGGTAAGCGCAAAAACACGGCCGAGGCGCTTAAGTTGTATGGGGAGAGCAAGGAGATTCGCGAACGGCTTCTGGGCCCCTAACCACGAGGAGCTAGCTAACACCCACAACGGCATGGGCCTCGTCCTGGAGTCCTACTATCGCCCTCAGGAGGCCTCCCACTTATATTCAGTGAACTTTTTTCCCTCGGTATTACCAGGCCAAGCTTGATCCACGCCTACGACATGGAAGTTGGCGCAGGCACGTAAATTGATCTGTTTCTCTAAAATTTACCAAAACCTAATGCCGGGAACTTATAGGATACGGAGATAACCTAACTGCCTTTGAAGATTTACATGGCTACTATTAGCGCTACTTCGCGTTAGCCCTTTGGCTTCTCCTTATTTATCTCAGCAAGGTATCGCAAACAGTTACCGTCGTGGTTACCTTAGCCATTCTTCCGTGATTAAGGGTAGTCCTCGACTACGGCCGTTAGCTTAGGTTAAACTGGTATGTGTTCTAATAATAGTAGTTTTGCCAGTGCTAAACAGTGCTAAAAGTACCGCGGCCCCTTTTATATCCCCCTTCACGAGTACCTTTTGCTGACCCTGGAAGTAGTTAACGTAATTGTTAACTATATATACGCCGCGAATAGCTTTACGTCGGTATCAGAGTATTCTGCATAATGGTGTATACCGTATAAGTCGTCAGGGTTAAGGGCTAAATTAGAAGTTGTTATAAATTTGCTTTGTGTGCCGTATGTGCCTTGGATGCTCTGGATGCCTTGGGTGCCTTGGGTGCCTTTTGGTGAAGTGACTTAGAACTGCCACTCCGCACTTCCCAGTCTTTTCCTCGGGCGTCTCCCATAAATTGACCTCCTCTCGGTGGTCCAAAGAGTCGAAGACCTTTTGCTTCTCTGGTGCTGGCAGCTGGCATCAGCTGATGATGAGCTTCTTCAATGGGATAACTTACTAAAACGGAAAAGCTGAGTCGATGACTTTACAAAACTGCCGGTTTCTGCCGCCGAAAGAACCTCTACTAGATTCTTAGTTTGAAAAGGTGCCGGGAACTTCACAGCAAACGGCTTTATGGCCAACACTGACTCCCCGGACGCAACAGTCTTCGGCGGCTGGGTGGCGAATGATGCTAGTGGTTTTTGTGTGAGAGCTGGTTGCCATGATCAACTGAACGTTGTATGTATGCCCCCTCATTACCGCAAAGCCAGATGAATTTCCCGCTTTGTTCCTTGCAACGAGCCTCGAGGACCGTAAATGATATCATCGTGTACTCTTTGTAGCTGCTTTCTACTTCCCCATCAAGTGATTAGCTTGAACAGTCGGATGGCAGTCTTACTATGGTTGTTTTAAGTCAGCGGTGAATGCGGTGCCATTATCGCGGCAGAAAGGGCGGTGCCGGCCTGGAATTTCTGGTGCTGGCATGCAAATTCAGTCACTTGGGACGCAGCCCTGTTATTGGTTATCATCTCTTCCTCGGGTACAGATGTGCCATCTGGCAGGCGGTGATTTGCGACTGATAAGCTAGAGCTCATGTGCCAAAACTCTGAAAAAGCGCGTTTGCCGACTGAGCGTGTCTGAAAAGGCTGGGCATATGCAGCGACGGACGCCGCTGACATCAATTATGGGGTGCTAGACGCTTTTCAGAAGTGGCAGAAGTCAAGTGGTGCCGATCGCTGATGATCGCTTGCTGCTGCTCCGGCACTCGCTACCGTCTCTGGGCGCACGAATTTCCCGATTGGAATGGGCTGGAAATCCACCCCCTGATTCGATCCCTCAGCAGAGCATGCACTGCAAAGGGTGTGGTTCACGTCACTCTGAGACATCAAGGCCGTGTTTTGCGCTTAAAGCGTGGGCAGTATGCTTCACATCTTAACTGCAGTTGACGTTCTGCAACATTTTTGTCTTTCCTCAAGGGACCGTCATGGCAAAGGGAAAGCGCGTCCCGGAGAGGCGGCCTCTCAGCATCATGGAGGCCCACCTCGTTGCTGCCGTGGGCGAGTTCGCTGGCACTTTCCTCTTCCTCTACTTCAGCTATGCCGGGAACCTGATGGCTGCCAGTCTCGCGCCGACTGCGGCTCCCGGGGGCGGCAAGAGCAGCGAGACCGTCATCTTCATCTCGCTGACCTACAGTCTTTCGCTGTTGGTCACGGTGTGGGCCTTTTACCGAATCAGTGGCGGCATCTTCAATCCCGCGGTTAGTCCTACCCAAAACTTCCGACAAGTGCCAGTACCTGCTGACCTTTTTTTCTTCTTCTTTTTTCCCGTCACCAACAGATTACTCTGGGGCTCTGCATCTCTGGCCGACTCCCTTGGACACGAGGAGGTCTTTTCTTTGTCGCCCAGATGCTGGCCTCGCTTTGTGCTGGGGGTCTCGTGTCTGCCATGTTCCCTGTTGACATCGCCAAAGCCAACTCGGTCTTGGGCGGCGGCGCGTCTGTTTCGCAGGGGCTATTTATGGAGATGTTCTTCACCGCCCTCCTGGTATTCGTGGTTCTCATGCTGGCGGTTGAGAAGTCCAAAGATACCTTCCTCGCGCCCATCGGCATTGGCCTGGCCCTGTTCGTAGCCATGATTGCGGGTAAGTACTCTCTCTCTCTCTCTCTCTCTCTCTCTCTCTCTCTCTCTTCACGGTTCGGCCCGAGCAACAGCTGACCGCGATGCTTTGGCAGGAACGGCATACACTGGCGGCTCGCTAAACCCGGCACGAAGTCTTGGCTGCGCTGTGGCTGCAAGGTCTTTCCCCGGATACCACTGGATCTATTGGGTCGGCCCGCTCCTCGGCTCGCTGCTCGCTGCCGGATTCTACCTGCTGGTCAAGTATATCCATTACGAGGAGGCTAACCCGGGACAAGACGCGGCTGACCCCATCGAGACGGTGTGACGGATGGCTTGTGCCAAGGTTTGTGGATGACGATGGAGTTTGGACTCGTCTTTTGCGTTATATACCCCTCGAGTTGTTACCAGAGATTGTGAGTAGTGGCTTATGTCGGCATGGATATTTTTGAGATTCATAACTACAAATTCAAACCCGAGGATCGACAACCCGTGCTACAGAATTTGGTACATGTGCCCCATTCAAACTATGTACAGCCTAGCTTGTTCGCAGCCCGGCAGAGATGAGTCTCGGCTCGCCATCTAGGCGGTGATGCCGAAGAAAGCGAGATCCATACTCTCGTGCTGCGGCACGCTGTGACCGACTCCGCTGGCGCTGTATCCCACGAGCTGCGCCGTCGTGGTAGTGCCCTCGCCGTAGATGGTCTGCGTGTATCCGCTCTGGGGCGTGTTGGTCTTGTTGGTGGACGTCGTGAGCCCAAAGACGTTGGACCACTCCTTGAGCTGCTCGGCATCTGCGCGACGGATTAGCATCTCGGCGGGGTTTTACCACTGCCGTGGTACGTACAGTTGGGATAACGCAGGGTGCTGTCCGAGGTTCCGTGAAAGCTGAATTTGATGTCAGTCCCTACTTTCGCGTCTTGGACCACGAAGCGAAGCGAGGGAACTCACATTTGCATCCGGGGCCGGGTGCCGGTGTATCCGGGGTAGTAGGACCGGACGAGATCGCCCCACTGCTGGGCCGTCTTGACGTTCTGGCCGTTGGCGCACGAGTTGGACCATCCGGGGGGGTCTTGGCTGGCGGTGGCGCCCGACACGGCGAAGCACCCGGCGGGCACGCCCGAGTAGACGGAGCCGGCGGCAAACACGTCGGGGTAGGCGGCCACCAGGACGTTGGTCATCATGGCGCCCGAGCTGGTGCCGACGGTGAAGACGCGCTTCGGGTCGCCGCCGTGCTTGTCGACGGCGTACTTGACCATGTTGACGATGGTCTGGCTGTCGCCGCCGCCGTTGTGGGTCAGGGCTGGGGAGGGTCAGTATTCTACGTCCAGTGATGATCGGGAGGGAAGAAGACATACTGGCTTGCGAGGACACATCGAAGCAGCCGCCGCTGGACCGCGAGTTGGGGTAGATGGCGATGAAGCCGTACTGGTCCGACAGCGATACGTACTTTGTCGACCCCGAGTAGCCCGTGGCAGATCCTTGACAGTGGTGGACGGCCACGACGATGGGCGCGGGCGTCTTCAGGTTCTTGGGCACGTGGATGTACATGCCCAGCTTGGTCGGGGTGCCGGGGAAGTCATTGACCTTGGTGAGCTGGGCGCTGCCAACCGTCGCGAGGGCAACGAGGCCCGAAAGCGTCGCCAAGAGCTGCATCTTGTCGGCTGGGATTCGGGAATGAAGCAACAGGCGTGGATCGTGTGGACCTGGGTACGGCTCAGCTCTCAGACTTGGGACAGCGATTCCATTATCCATAAATCCCACGATCTGTCCCAGCGTATATATAGCATGACAGCGTCCCTTGCCATTTGTCCGGGGCTAATTCCCTTTGTCCCTCCCTCTCAAAAAATAAAATAAAAAAAATAGTCACCCATCTGTTCTGGCTAATCCACCCGTCGGCAAATGGCAAATATCAATGTCGGGGCATGCACAACAAGGCCCCACGACGGACGGAGAGCGGCTCATGAGCAAAATGCGGAGGTTACATGTTGTGTACTCCGCACATTAATTAATATCGACAATCCCTTTTCCCATATCATTTTAGACGGACAAAATCATCAATGCTCAATCCCGGTCCCCCGCATTATACCCCCCAACCCACCCTCCGCCCCTCTTTCCCCAAAGCATTTACACGCATTTGCACGTCGACGACCTCCGCTGTCACCAACGGCAACTTGGAGTCTGAATGTTTCCCAAGAAAAACGGCAACGCTGCTTGATTGGAAAACAAAATCCCCGAGAGTGAATGGACCGCCCTTAATCTACAGAGAAACTCTGCGATTGGCCGCCTTCGAGAGTGCGTGGTGCTGGAACCCGGAGGTCGGCTACTATCACATCGGTCGGCACACCTCGTGGCGTCCCCTGCTCTCTCCTGACGCCCGTTTGATTGCCCCTTTGACCAGAGCAAAGATGGCGCGGCTTCTCCTCTTCCGAATAGATTTCGACGACCCGCAGCCGCACCCACCCAGCAACTGCGTCGTCGTTACACGCCAAGTTTGAGGCTCTCGCCGTATCATGAAATATCGGCTTGGGAAACACCAGACTGCCTCTACATTAGATGACTACTGATAGTCCAAAGGGAAGACTTGACAAGTCAATGCCAACTACCCAAACGATGCCTAGTAACTCTTTCATGAACCTTCTAGTTGCATAGTGGCTCTATCTCCCCCTTTGTGAATTCTTCTCGCACCTTCCTCGACACCTCATCCCAGTTATCAACTGCGTCTTGTTCGGCGTCAAACGCATACAGCGGTCGGTTCTTCAAAGACGTTAGCATCGTGCCATCCGGTAATAGGAACCCTGGGGGAGTGACTTGCCTTGATTTTGACCATTTCTGGGTCAATCTCGATGTCCCCATCCACATTCTTGAGCACGTTGTGCCATCGGTCTCTTAGGTCCTCGCCATGGGTCTGGCTGACCCGGGTCCTCGGAAACCGCAGCTTCTCGTACGCCCTCGTCCCAATCCTAATCTCGTCCCTAGCCACAAGACCCAAACACACAGCCAGCACACCGGCGCTCTCGCACGCCTGGCTCGCTCCCTGAGCCGAGGTTGGCAAGTGGGCGTGGCAGCTGTCGCCCAGCAGCACAATCCGATGCGACTCGGGCGACACCCAGGTCGGAAGCGGCTTGCGATAGCAGATCTTCCAGTCCAGACACTTGTCGGTCGACTTGATGGCCTCGCGGATGGCCGGGTCGATATCGGCCACCAGCCTGCGCACCTCGTCCATGTCGCCAGGCTGGAACCACGACTCGGGCACGTCGCCATCGTCCTTGTGGGTCAGGATCCAGTTGAACTCCCTCCCACCGCGCAGCGTATTCTGCACGACGTGCGTGTCGGGCCCGATCCAGAAATTGACACTGTCCTCGCCCAGGAACGCATTCCTCGCGGGATCTGCCCGCATGTCCGCCGATGGCTCAAAGTAGGCTCGGAAGCACGCATACCCGCTCGACACGGGGTCGTCCTGCGCGCCCAGCACCAGGTGGCGCGCCAGCGACTTGATGCCGTCGCAGGCCACGATCACGTCCGCAGTCAGGACCTCGCCGGTCGCGAGCGTCAGCGAAGGCGTGGGCGCCGCCGCGTCCGAGTAGGCGACCACCTCGCAGCCCATGCGGATCGGGATGCCGCGCTCGCGCACCCACTTGAGGAAGATGTCGTGGTAGTCGCCACGGTGGCCGATGTAGCCCGCCATGTCCATGAGCGGCTGCTCGGCGAGGACTTTGCCGTCGTGCCAGCGACGGATCCTCATGGTGGGTGCTTGGTTGCCGATCTCCTGGATTTCCTTGATGCTGCACCCCCATCGCGCCAATAGTTTGTATGCGTTCTCGCCGAGCCCGAGAGAGTCGCCAAGGCGGTTGAAGGCACGCACTTTGTCGAGTACGGCAACCACTTCGTGGCCATGGTGATGCAGGGCTGCGGCCGCAGCGCATCCACCAAGACCGGCTCCAACGATTATTACTTGCTTGGTGAGCTGGCTGTTGGATATTGGAGTAAGTGGGAGCTGGGGTACTACATACTTCGCAATGGAGGGCTGTGGGGAGAAGTTCGCCGTTGGTAGGACTTGTCCTTGGGCTCTGGAGATGCCATGGTTCCGATTTTTGTTGCCTGAAACCAAGGTAGATTCAAGTCGTTCCCCCGGGGCTGCTGTGATACAAAAGACTTCCAGAATACCAGCAGCAATTGCCAACTATTATTGAACCCAAACAAAGGTTCCTAGTGCGGGGAGTTGGTGGTGTGTAAGCCCGAGTGCATAACGGCAGTTCTCCAAGATGCTGGCTATCGTCAACCCCATTGGTCTTGGGAAAAAGACTGCCGGTAGAAAACCGATGCATGGCACTCCCATTCCGCGGTGCCCCTCACGACCAACCCTCACTGCATCATCTTATGCGGGGTCTCCCGGCCGATCGTACTTGCAGGGGGCACTTGCCAAGATCGACCTGACGAGATACAATATGACCGTAAATAGTCCCTTGTGGCCCTCGCCTGTGCTTGAGTCTTGCATCATCATGTTTTGAAAAGCCATTGGTTCTGAAACACATTCGAAGATGGCTTCATCAAACTCCACATTCCCACCACCTCCATCACTTTCGTCCAAATATTCTGGCATTCCGGATCGGCTCGCTGCTATCGGGGTCGAGTCCAAGAACCGGCTTCTTTCAAAGAGTACTCTGCCAGAAAGTGCCCCTCGACACCATGACGTCCCTCGTTTGCCCCCTGACACGACCCGGGCCGAGTTCAATCAGGCAATTGGAGAGCTGAAGCAAATTTTGGGAGACCAAAATGTCGAGCTCAACGATCGGCCACTTGTTGACGGCTGGTACCTTGAACATCCGTAAGTGAAAACTGTCTAGGATATGGGGAACATCCTCCGGGGGGGGGGGGGGGGGGGGGGCAGCTGACATCGCCAGAAACACCCATGACGCATTTCACATTGCGCTGCAGGAAGACCTGGTTTCGAGTGCAGTAGTTTATCCCGGCACGGTAGAGGAAGTACAGACCATTGTCCGTTGGGCGAACAAACACAAAATCCCAGTGTATCCCATCTCGATGGGCAGGAACATAGGGTATGGTGGAACCGCGCCGAGGGTACCGGGTAGCGTGGTAGTTGATCTCGGGAGGCGGATGAACCGAATTCTCAATATTGATGCCGAGAATGCCTCGTGTCTCGTCGAGCCAGGGGTTTCGTACTTTGCCCTGTACGAAGAGATCCAAAGGCAGAAGCTCCCGTTATGGATTGATACTCCAGATGTTGGCGGAGGAAGTGTGCTCGGAAATGCCATCGACCGAGGAGTTGGGTAAGTCGGCAGTGTTGTGCTGCCCGCCCCTTGACCGAACCCATGGCCAACCCCTGACCCCCCCTCACAGGTATACCCCATATGGCGACCATTTTGCAAACCACTGCGGGCTTGAAATCGTACTCCCCAATGGCGAACTGCTCCGCACGGGCATGGGCGCGCTGGAGGGGAAGGACGGCGCCGACAACCCGACATGGCAATCATTCCAACCCGCATACGGCCCATATTCCGACGGCATCTTCAGCCAAAGCAACTTCGGCATCGTCGTGCGCATGGGCATGTGGCTGATGCCCGAGACGGGCCATCAATCGTACCTCATCACCTTTCCACGCGATGAAGACTTCCCCGCCATCATCGAAATCATCCGCCCCCTGGCCCAACAACGCGTCCTGGGCAATATCCCCCAGCTCCGACACGTCATACAAGAGCTAGCCACCACCGCCCAACCCAAGTCCGCCTTCCATTCCTCCTCGGGGCCCATCCCGCGTGAGACCATACGCCAGCACGCCTCATCGCTCCCCGTGGGCGACGTGTCGTGGGTCTTCTACGGAACGCAGTACGGCGACGCGGCGAGCATCTCGTCCCAGCTAAACCTGATCGAGAAAGCCTTCGGCGTGATCCCCGGCGCGCAACTCCGTCTCCCGTCCGACCTGCCCCCCGAGCACTACCTGCACTCGCGTGTCAGCGTCTGCAGCGGCGTGCCCGTCCTGCGCGAGCTCGACTGGCTCAACTGGGTGCCGAATGCCGCCCACCTGTTCTTCAGCCCCATCGTGCCTACCCGCGGTCGGGATGCCGAGGCGGTGCACAACATCGTCGTGCGGCTGCACGCCAAGTATGGCTTTGACTTGTTCCCGACGTTGTGTGTGGCCGGGAGGGAGATGCATTACATTGTGAATATCGTCTATGACCGAGCGTCTGTGGACGAGAAGAGACGCGCCGCCGCATTGATGCGAGAGATGATTGCCGAGACGGCCGCCGAGGGGTATGGCGAGTATCGGACACATGTTCTGTTTGCCGACATGGTTGCCGCGACTTATAGTTGGGGGGACAATGCCTTGATGCGGTTTAATGAGACAATAAAGGATGCCCTAGATCCAAATGGCATCCTAGCACCCGGTAGGAATGGGATTTGGCCCAAGAGGTTCAGAGGGAAGGGGTGGGAGATTTTGGGGACAGAGGTTGAAGAGGCATTGGACGGGAAAGGGATTGGTCCATCCTCGTCGTAGACACTTTAGGTCTCGACGTCAAAGACTAGACTAAATGGGTAGTAATTATTGCTGGCGTATGAAGGTTAGCAGGTTCTGTAGGCATTCTCTTCGTAGGAAATATCAAGGCTGTCAACTTTGAACAACCCCTAGAACCCCGTGCCCTTTGGTTGTCCTACACTTTCCCTCGAGAATCTTCAGCCAGTTACCCTGCTTGGCAACATGCGTCGTCTTGAGGTGCTGCCGAAAGTTGTCCACCCTATAGAACTTCTTTTCGCGACTACATTCCCCATGATGATGGACAGACTCCAAGTGTACCAGGAGTTCGCTTGTATGGCTCTTATCGCGCGCTGCCGAAGCTTCTGTCTCTTGCGCAAATCCGCCGCCACAGAATCCGCAGACTTCCCATCCCTGCCCTTCGTGAGTCTCTCGTTGGAACGCTACAAGTGGATTTTCCAAAGCCCCACACGTCCAGTAATCCGACTTGATATGAACAGCATTTCTGTGTCTGTCGGCTTCTGTGGGGCTTTTGAAGCGTTTCCTACACTGCGAACAGGGATACGGCTTCTCTGCCTCGTGTTGTCTGCGTTTAATTATTAGAAACTGGTGCGGAAGTGGGTTTAAGAGGAGAAAGGAATGCTGGAAATAAGACAGAGAAAGAGAGGACTAGCGAAAGGAGCAGCTCACGTCAACTCTTCGGTTGTCTTGAACCGCTGCGGCGCTCGGGTACAGCAGTGGCAAACAAAGCATGCACTAGACGCTGTTGCAGGAGTACGCTCGACGGTCGGATGGCTGACGTGCTCTAGTAACGGCGGAAGTGCAGGTTTCGGGTTGCTCTCGGGCTGGAGCGGTAACTCAAGACTTGCATCGCTGCCCTCCGAGGGGATCGGCGGCAGTGGTAACTCGTAAATACTTGTAATATCCGAGTGGAACGTCCGTGCCAAGCTGTCGGAGCTTTCATTCCCAGAAAATGTCGATGCGGTCCACTTGGAATAGCGTGTCCCGGCAGACCATCGGTGATCGAGTTGGTAGTTCGGTGATGCAATGGCGGTGGAATCCCGAGGCGACACTGGGTTGATTGAGCTGGGGCTTTTGAGGTTCAGGGGAGACGGAAGTGCATGATTCGGAGAGGATAGTTTTTCTTGAGCTGAAAATGAAGAGCTGGCGGATTTGGGCTCAACTTGCTCCTCTTCAAAATCAAGTGACCCGATCTGCAAAAGTCGTCTAAGAAATTGGTACGAGGTTTTGATACCGACCTCGGGCCACTTTTCCACGTCACAAACAACACGAGCTGAGGAGTGGTGCAACTCTGGAACTGACGTTTCCGGAATCACCGAGTTTTCGGTCAAGGCATACTGTAGTCGGCCGCCGAGGAGAGGATCGTATTTTGCCGAGGCCGCCGTGAACAAGACGGCAGCGAGATGCAAGTACTGCGTATTAGCAAGATCTTCGGCAGGAACATCCTCAAGTCCCTCGAAACACAGGTGCTTCTCAATGGCTATCAGAGCGTGCCTCACGTAGCTCTGGATATAAAGGCTGTAAAATGTTGATAACCACCACCTCCTATCCTTCATGTTCTCCTTGTTGAAGACCACAGAGGATAGCTCATCGACGTATGTCGCAACATAGCGATGGATATCTTGCACGCATTGAACATGGCAATGGCCAGGACCACATTCACTGTGAGCTTTCACCGAGAGAAG
Organism: Lasiosphaeris hirsuta; assembly: GCA_030549175.1. NCBI lineage: Eukaryota > Fungi > Ascomycota > Sordariomycetes > Sordariales > Lasiosphaeriaceae > Lasiosphaeris > Lasiosphaeris hirsuta. Next base: position 2,332,398 of record JAUKUA010000001.1, read on the forward strand.
ATCTGCGGACTGGAGCCGCAATGCCTCAAAGCAGTGTCGAAGACAGACCATTGATAGCATCACTAATGAAGTCTAGTTCCGAGTTGTCAGCAATGGACTGAAACTAGCTGATGAAAGAAATTCACTCACATGGCCAATTTCTGACTCATAAATGCATGCCGTTTCCAACATGGCCATGAAGCCATCCCATGATCGTATCTCGAGCAATGGCAAAAGAGCTTGGTTTTCGGAAAGTTCCCAGGCGATTGTTGCAATGAGCTCAGTGTAAGACACGGTTTCGTCTTCAAGTGTGAGGCCCCGGTGAAGGCATTCTTGGTTACGGTAGCGTCCGGTCTCAATAAAAGAAACAAAGCACTGCTTCATAGCCGGGTCGGCAATAGACAGCTTATAGGAAGCACGTTCCAGCACAGCTTTCATATCGGCCAGTCTTTGACTCTCGGCAGATAACAGGACACGATCAGCGACATCTAGAGACCGGCGTGGTTGGCATGCGTCATCAGTAGCCAAAGCTTGTATCCTGGATGTATGCCGAAAGCCGGGACACAGAACTTGGGATGGGAGCGCGTTCCGTAAAGGTCCTCGTCGACAACCTATCAATGGCCATAGCGGTGCATCCTCGCCGAGGTAGGGCATGGGCATGGGGACGCTCTGAAGACAGCATTTACAAGGAATGCCCGGATCGCACTGGTGAGGTTAGCATTACGAGGCAATCATAAAGTGAAGGTGACCCAGTCTCACCTTGCGACGGAGGACCTTGCATCTCCAACAGGCACCTCCAGCTCCCTCCAAGACCTTCATGTCCCGACGGCCATCTTCAGTAAGTGGGCCTCTGCGCCCGCCACTCTTTGTCATCGACGTTTTCCAAGTAGAAACATGCTTGCTGATAGAATCACTGATTCGCTGACTTCGACTTGGTCGTCGTGAGAGCTGCTGGTCACCTGTCGTGGTAATGGTGTAAGTCTCGCTCGAGGCAGTCTCGAGACTTGGGTGGCCCGCTGACTCATTCGAGGTTTTTGATGAGATGGTCATGGCGGACGATGCAACCCCCAACATGGACCCTTTAATCCAACCGGGCTCGATGAAGGATTGAGGAAAGACTGGTGTAGACTTATGTCGGAACGGTAGCACAGCGGGTGTCGTGGCACGGGTTACCGAGACAGTTCCAGCGCCTGCCTCGCGGTTAAAACTGAGACCTAGATCCACGGTTAGGTTATAGAGCAAAGCGGCTTTAGATGAATCGCAGTTCTTAAACACAATTTCGTCGCCAAAAGAGCCCTCCGCCAGCAGCGACAGCTGGTCTCGGAGGCGTTGTGGTGTCTGATCGTCAACACGGACGCCGAAGTGAGCGAGTGAGGTCGCGTCCATGTGTGGGGCGGTGTCGACAAAGGGAGTTGAGAACGCAGCTTCATCCTCGGCGAAGAGGTAGTCCAGAGGAAAGCCTGCCCCGGTCCCGAATGGCAGCGGGTGCTCGGAGGAGGGATCTCGGATGTCGATATCAGTCCCCATCTCGACATTCGTCGGCGACGTGGAGCCGTCAAGATCGTCCGCCCAGGCTAGTGAGTCGAGATCAAAATCGAGATCCATTGGATCTCCACCTTGCGGGAAAGCATCATGGCTGCCCTGAGTGGCGAGCCACTTGAAGTCGTCGTCATGGTGCTGTGTGTCACCACTGGCGGCAGCATGCAGCCGCAAGCCCGCGTCGTGTAGGTAGGAGTCTAGAAGCAACACAGTCAGTCGCTTGAAGTGTTATCCACTTGTGCGCATAGCGAGTATATTGAGACCTGGGGCTTCACTAGACCGTGGTAGGTGGGAAATTAAGATGAGGAAATGGCCAGTCGCTGTTAGTTGTCGCCAAACTCACCCATTAGAACTAGGTCGCCGTTTGGCCCCATGCGGGACCTGTGGTCGCAGAGGCCGGCGGACCGCGCGGGGTGCCGCAGCCCATTCAGATCGAAAACTGAGATGACCTAGGCAGCCATGCTGGCGTTGGCCAGTTGCAAGTTGTAGCAGTCCCTAAATTCCAATCAATCTCGAAGCTCCTTTGTCATCTGTCTGACACCGGCACGCGTCGATTCCGAATAACTGAAGACAGGACGGAGGGAGAATGGAAATGAAGTCAGATGCAGAATTTGCGACAAGTTCTGTGGCCAGTGTTCCATGGCCAAGGACCCAACCTTTGCGGTCCCGTCAACAGGCAGGTGTGAAGGTGCAAAGGCGGCAGGCCGCCAATAGCTTCGCCTCGATCGGGGACCAGGCAAACCCTTGAACGCCCTTTTTCGGGTCTAGCTTGACCAAAGGGTCAGTCGTCACTGCTCGTCTGCCCATCCTGCTAGCCAATGGGCCAATGTCTTGTCCGAAAATACTGCCGCAGCTGCAGGTTCGTGGCGCGGCTGCCAGGACCGCATGCCTGACAGGGGGGTTAGCAAGGCGATGGGGGGGGGGGCATTGGGGGGTCCAGGGGTTCCTTCCCGCCCACGGAAACTACCTGCGAACTGGATGCGAGCCGGCCGCTAACTGAGCGCGACTCTGCGCACGCTGCTGCGTGTTAGGGATGCTCATTAGGACTTTGTGCGACGTTGATGAAGGGAACCACGTGTGCTTCCTCGGGAAGTGTCAACACGCGTCAACATCAACCCGTGTTCCCTGGTCTGGAGGGGTCGTGCCTCTTGTGCAATGATAAAGCATGCTGCACAACCTCCCTTCCGCCCACCTAGGACTACGTAGGGCGAATCCAGGGCTGGGCACATCTCCCTTCTTCAAGACCGCTCGTCCGAGCCATCGGCCATCACCACCTACCTGACCTCACCGATCACACCCCGCAGAGAAGGAGTGTCCGACCGCCGAGAGCTTCAATCTCAACATCAATCTCAACCCGGCCTCTTCTCGGAGTTTCCACACCATGACATCGAGGGAGCTGGCAGATAAGTAGTGGGTGCGAGCAACGCTGCTCCGTAGTTTGATGTGCTGCCAAAGCTGCCTCATCCATTCTCTGAATCCTCGTCAATCACCCACTCGCCCTTCCCAAGTAAAAAAACTCGGATTCACTACAATGGATCTAATGCACTCTGAAAGACCTCGCTCCATCATCCCACCGCCACACGAAAGTGAGAACTATGGGAACACTTCCTCGTCGCCGGCGACATCCAATCAGCCCGAGCCGCTGCCGCGACACTCCCAATATCATCAGCCAGCAAAATCACCACCACTGGCGCAGCGCAAGCAGGTCGACGGCTTGCTCGCCGGTATTGGGAGTCAGTTTGTCAAAGTCCATTCGGGCTACACCAGCAGGGGTCACGGTATGACGCTTCTTTGCCTGGCCCAAACATCCAAGAGTCCCCCTAACCCCGACTTTACAGATCCAAAAATCCGCATAACCTAGACGATATAGACAGCAGGCGCCGTATGTAGCGAGTAATTGTAATCGTGCTTTTTATAGACTCTTGCCAGCTCCGGTAGCTAGTCGAGGAAAGATTTTATTGGTCGACCTCTGATTCGGCTCGATTGGGGACTCCCCGGTTTCGGGGATACTTGGGTTACACAGCATATACCAGTACACACACGTTCATGATATCTCCATGATGTAGCTCCTAGTAGCTTCAGCGTTGGGTACCGATCGGATATTCCGCAGACAAATGTTTAGAATATACCAACTCAATTCACATTCAACTTTTCTCATTCTACGATCATGCGTCCACATTACAGCAGGGTTGTCAAGCACGTTGCAGACCTATTTGGTACTTGACTGTAGCGCTGTCTCGGTCCACGTAATAGAACTCGCACACGCACACCTCTTGGTCTGACCTGGAACTCCGTGGGGTGGGAAGATTGCTCCTGAATGGTTGGAGGGCATCAGGGGAACGCATCAGGGGAACAGGAATATGCCGTGATTGCCGTTCCGCAAATCGTTTCCACCTGCACTGGGCACATACATGTAGCTGGGCGGTCGACGCAAGCCATGGTGCGCTTTTACGCTGTAGTGCCATGCAATCCCATTTATGGCTGACTGAAAAGTGCCAACCCCGCCCAGGGCTTTGCATCAAGATACCAGTAGTGAACAGACATTGGGGATACTTGAGACTTCGAATTCGCTTTGGATAGACTTGCCCCGGGGCTGAAAGGGCGCCTGCATGTCCCCGAGTCGTATGTGTAGCCTCTGAATATCTCCGAATCCTTACATGCTGCCCGACACCGAGCACTTTAGCACAAAAGCGACCCCCGCGCCCCATGTGTCTATAATCCGGCGAAACTCTCCATTCTCACGAGAGAGGTTCAAATCTTGACATTCTTGAGTCCCAAAAAAAAAAAAAAAAAAAAACCCCGTTTTGACAATGATCTATTACACACTCACTATCGAAAACAATTCTAATCTGCCCAAGTCCTTCGTACTTTTCTAAGCCCTGCCGACGCCAGCAAACGGCCCCTCCGGCAACGTCTACCACAATGTCTTTCTGACCTCGCCAAGAGTACCATCTGGCCAGTCCCATGTTCAATTCACACTGAGCCAGGAGTACTTTGCCATATTCGGAACCCCGAGCACGCACCAGGACGGAAACGTGGTCGTGCACACCAGCTCCTATCTCCCCGCCACCCTAGGTCCAAACGGCAGCTTCTTCACCCTCTCTACCGTCGGCGGCAGTGCGTCGGAGCCCGTCTGGGACCAGAAGGCGGCACAGGGCAAGGTTACAGCCGCCAGCGGCGGATTCACCATCGCGGCAGATCACTCGTTTGAGTACCCCAACAGCAGTTCGTGATGCCCTCAGGAAGAAAATTCAAACACCAATGCTGACATCTCAACTTGGGTAACAGTCTATGTTGGTTGCGGTGCGCAAACTAATCCCCCAGATGCCAACACGGTCGTCCCCATCCAGACGTACATCGCCGAACCCGGGCTGCAGAGCCAGTTTTTTCCCAGGCCCAAGTACTACGTGACCACGGGCAACTACCAGCCCGGAACCATCGTTGATCTCACCACCTTGGGCGACGTGTTGCAGGTTGACTTTACCACCAGCGCGGTTCCCGAGGCGTCGTTCAACCTCAACAGTCACGGCGTTTTTGAGGCCGATAAAAGTGTCGGGAATAACGGTGTTTCTTGGTGCTTCGGTAGCATCTCAGATGCTTAACTTGGAGTCGAAGTTGATTCGACGATGCCGGACGGTGTCATGGCGGTGTCATGGGAGATGTAAGCACGATCATCTTGCTTACATACCTATTGTAAGTAAATCCATAATAGATTGTCGATGGATCACAAGAGGGAATTTGTAAAGACTCCGTGTCTAGAGTACTTACTAGCAACCAAGTTGGACTGCTGGTTTTCTCTCGGACTGTGACGCTGTGATATGCAAGGCATTGATTGATTGCTACCTTCCCGCATCTCGGCATGTAATTCTTGTGCAAGAGGCACAACCTACGGAAAGTCCAGGCACCTAAGAAACCCCAAATAAACCCTGAGCCGGCCAGCCAATCGACCCCCATTGCATGTCCCGTTTATATCCCAGTCATCAAAAACAAACTCAAAATCCACTGGCAACCCTACCTCGGCTTAGGCAGACCTAAGCCCCATGCCGCCGGAGCCCCAGACCATACCGATGCCAATACCCATGGCGCCTCTCCCTCACGCTACCATGGTCGGGAACAATCTTGCCGTCGACGCACCGCGTGCCCGCCGCCAGCTGCTGCGGCACCGCGTAGCCCCAGTTGCAGAGGCCAAACATGCCGCGGTCGAGGCAGACGATGGCGCCGTGCGTGGGGCAGGAGACGCCGTTCCCCGGGACGCCCGGCGTGCTCACGCCGGGCTTGGACGTCGGGGCAGGGCCGGTGCCGTTGCCGGTGTTGTTGGTGTACTTGGGGGCCGTCATTGTCTTGGTGATGCGTGTCGTCTCGAAGATGGTCGTATACTGCACTGGTGCTGTCGTCGAGGCGTCGGTGGTGGTGGCGGCCCGGCTGCTAGGTGGGATTGGCGAGACGGGAGTGATTGAGAGCTCCTGGGGAGGGGCTGCCGAACTGGCGGGGGCCGTGCTTGTCGGGGAGGCGCCGCCGGCGGATTGGATGGTCCGGCTGTCGGAGACGAAGGTCGGCAGGTTTGAGTTCCCAGGGATCATTGAGCAGTAGTTTGCGGGCTTGGCCTTGGCTTCAACGGGATTCTCAATGATTCGGCCAAAGGCGCCGGGCTCGGGGAAGTTGAGGATGAGATGCTCGACGCTGTTGCCTGTGGAGCAAGTCGGGACATTCGGAACCCCGGGGATGTTGGCGACGAAGATGTCAGGCAGGCTGCTGATCTTGTCATCGTCCTCAGTGCCGCCGGTGATATTGACAGGCGCGCAAGTCCTAGCCGAGATCAGTATATAAAATTCATGGAGAAGGGACTGGGTCAACGTTTTGCTTACATGTACATCTCCTTATTCCCGATCTTGTTGAACCAAGTCCAGGAGAAGGTAGCTGGGCCATTCTTGAGACTTGGTAGGGGTATTTAATGTCAGCTTGTGTCACCAAGGCGAGGAATATCATCAGAGAAATAAGGTACACTCACAAGGCGGGGATAGGGACCAGGAACTGGCGAATGCAGTTGATACCAGAGTCATTACCGCAGTGGGCGCTGTTTTGACGGCCTTGCTCATCCGACGGAGCAGAAGGCAAGTTCTGGCTCTCGTCGGTGAAATGAGCGGGGCAGCCGCCGATGATGCTGTAGACAGTCTTGAATGAGGCTGACTTGTTCCAGCCAACAGTGCCGGGGTCGTCATACGAGATGCTGAACTGGCACGATCCGCCGCCGTGCTGGGCACCACCCGTGAACTCGACGAGTGTGACGCCGCCAGCCTCAAGGACGGTGCGAGACTGGACCCCGAATTTGTTCTGGCAGGGAAATGGGAACAGGGGGCCGAGCGGGTCGACCTGCACAAAGGGCGGGATGTCGAGGTTGTACGGCGTTGGCGATTTCATGATCATGTGGCAGACGGCGCTGCTGAAAAACGGCGAGACGGCAAGGATTCCGAGGACGCGGTTGGCAATCATGATGACGGCGATGGCTCAGAAAATGCTGTTGGCTGTGGGTAGGTAGGTAGGTTGTGTTGTGAGAAATGGTCGTGGTTCTTGTCAAAGGTGGTTGTCGAAGAAAACTTGAAGGTAGTATGGCTCGTCACAGAGTGAGTGAGCGAATTGGCAAACCAATAAATACTTGTGGAGGAGAAGTGAATTTATCAAGGAAGGCACGGTGGGCGAGTAATAAATGTGAAAGACGTGTGGAGGAGAGGCAGTTTTCATCTGAGCTGCCACCAAATAAGTAAATTTCGCCGTTTGGGCAGGAAAATGTCCACCCAGGTCAGATGGCCAGAGTTTTGAATCCGCCACCAGTGCTCACTCTACGGAGTTACAACTCTGTCAAACTGGCAGGTACCAGACAACTTAATAGTTACGTATTTATTTCTATTAACTAACTACCGAGGTATTGACTCGGGCCTAACAAAGGGCTAATCGAGGCTGTTGGCTTTCACCTGGTTCCCCATGATTACCTACATAGGTTCTCTGTTGCTTACTACTTCCATTCATAGATTAGTACAGATTAGAAACCCTCACATGGCGTGGCTAGGATGTTGTGATCTTGATCCACGCGCAATGCTTCCCGTGATCTATGAGTTTGCCGCGTGTTTGCAGCCACCGCTTTCCAGCCCTTGACATTCCAGGCTTCCTGGCATACCTAGGTACCTACCTTATATGCTGCTAGATGCGGCGCAGAATAGAATATTGCCACTGACGGTGCCGGGTCGTTCTTCATCCAAGCTGCCGCGCCTATTGTCAGCAAACTGCACCGACAGCATCATCACATCCCCAAATAATGTAGGAGTTAAGCATACCCCGTCACCGCTCTTGTTGTCCTTTCTATCTGCAAGCGAACCGGATCCAGCGCTCATAGCAAAATCGGGACCAAAAGTCCCTCGTCCCGGGCCTTGCAAGCCGCATCGCCCCAGCAGCGGTATTGCCTCGGGATATGACAGAGTGAACGGCAGCCAGAAACTTTGGTCTACAACATGTGGGACATTCTCCGGGGTCACCTCTCTCCCCATCTCCCCCAGCCGGCTCAAAACCCCCAGCATGAGCTCCACCGCCCACGCGCCCTCACACTTCCTCCCCCAAGCCCGGGCGAGTTGATCCAAGAGCCCGTCCAAACTCACCACACTCACCTCACCGTCTCCCCCGCTAGAAACAACCCGCTTACCGACACCATCCCACGTCCCCTCATCCACACACCTAATCCTCACCGTCCACACCCTCCCGCCCCTAACCGGCACGCCCATCTCATCCCTCCCGCCAGGCTCCGTCCCCCGCCGGACCACAGCCGACCCGGGACGACGCGCGCGCCGCCGCCGCCGATGCCCCGGGACGTCCCACCCGGCAACCCCGCCCCAGGCCAGGACGACGTCGCGGCCCGACGCCGGACACATGATGCTGACGTGGGATGGCGGTGGTGATGACGCCGAGGGGACGCCGTGCAGGTGGAGGGCGGCCCGGCCGCAGACGGCGTACCGCGTGTGAGAGAGCGTGGCGTGTAGGGTTTCGAGGAGGGCGGGAAAGTCGCCTGATCCCGCTCCTGCTGCTACTAGCTGGGAGATAGGAGGGAGGGGAAGAAGGGGTTTGATGAGGTTGGAGAGGGCGTGTGAGGAGGGTGGGTGTTGTTCTTGTTGTGATTGTGGAGGGAAAAGAGGTGGTAGGGGTCTCATCTGGGGCATTTTGGGCTTTCCTCGTAGCGGAGGGGTGGGCCTCTGTTGAGCATTAGCTGCTGGGGGTAGCTGGTTATGAGGTATCATCCTATCTTTTGGGCCTGTTTTTTGGGCAACCAAAGGATTTGATGAAGCTCGACTGTGCTTATCTCTTTGAGATTCTGACGTTGGGGAATGCTCTCGCGATTCTAGAGGATGCTCATCCTCCGAGCCCTGGAGCGGCTCATCGGCCTTGTACCGCTGGTATGGCGGGGAAGGCGAGACTCCCATTCGTGGTGCCAGAGGCGCACGGCACCGGCGTGTATCAGAACGCTTGAATATACGGCGAAAGACCGTCTTGATCCTGGCTGTAAAACCCATAGCGAAGTTATCGAGAAGGGCTGGTTGCAACAATCGTGAGCAATAGCAGTACTGCAGAAATTGATGTACTTGAGTTCCGTACACATAATACAAAAAGGACAAAGAACAGCCTGGCATTTATATGTGGTCTAGTTGTGAGTGATGCCGCAAGATTGTTCGACTTACTGATGGTGAACAAAGGGCTTGTGCGTGGCCATGGAACTTGCGGAAGCACATGGACGAGCCGCCACAGCCAGCAAGGCCATGCTACGTGGGTGGGAACAATGGGCAAAGGTCACTTGTAGCGGCAGCTGGCGTCTGGAAACCGGCAAAAGTATCCTTTTAGGACAACCAGTCTATCTCCTCAGCCCTGCCCAACGCCTAGTCATACAATCCTGCTTCGAAGATGTGCCCGCCGAGGGTATCTCTGATTGCTATGCTCGCTCAAAGCTCTTCCTCCTCCTCCACGTCCATTTGGTCGCCGTTCGCTTGCCCGTTGGACGCCGGCTTGTCCTTTTTCGCCATGGTCGCCTCCTTGTCAATCATTTGCCTTGACACGGCGACGATATTGTCCTCGATGAGCTGTTGGCCGACATCCTCCAGATGCTTCTTCGGATCCAGCTTGCCTACGTAGCGTGTCTTGAGCTGGTCCTTGGTCAACTCAGTCTCCTCCTTGACTCTCTTCTCGTAGCCCTCGGCGAGGCTGACAAGGCGCTCGAGGCGCTCCTTTGTCCGCGATCCCTCAGTCCGGAAGTCCTCCATCTGCAGCGCCTCGGTCCACACGTGCTTGTGCAGGTTCATCAACATGTTCTCCTCCAGAGCTGTCTTGCGGTAGTTGATCCCAATCGAGTAGTAGTGTCTATTGAGGCCGTGAATCAGTGCCTGGATGGAAGGCTTGTTGAGGTGGCCCAAGTTGGACGTGCTCTGACGCGGCTCTTGACCAAGCATGAGCGACTGGGGGTTGATGAGGCGGAAGGCGTCGATGACGACCTTGCCTTTGACGGACTGGATGGGGTCGACGACAACGGCGACGGCTCGGGGTGTCAGCTGCTCAAAGCTCTGTTGCGTGTTGATATCGACGGAAGACAGCCAGCAGCCGAAGCCAGGGTGAGAATGGTACCAGCCAACGACAGACTCGGGTCTGTTGATCGGCCGGCATCGTCAGCAGAGGGGACATGGTGCCCGGGGGGGTGGGATGCGGCATACCTTCCGGTTTGTCGCAGCATGTCCATCATCTTCATTTGGAATACCGGGTCAACGGCCTCGACACTAACTCCAGTACCACTCTGAGGCATCGCAAACACATCAACCACGCGCACAGTGAAGTCATCAACGAACTCGCCGAGCATCAGGCCCATGACTTCCATGGGGACACCGGCGCGTCCGTGCCGCAACATCTTGAGCAGGGCGAGCGAGGAAATGTAGACCGTCTCCGAGTTGTCGATGAGGCTTGTGTTGTCCTACAGAGTGCGGCCTGTCAGTGACTGCATTCCGGCGCATCCAGGTGTCTCGAGACACGGCTGGCACTCGGCGACCGGATGAGATTGAGCTCTGCTAGCAGTACGTACGGTTCCGGGGGCAGCTCCCATGCCCATGCCACCAGCGCCTGAAAGCATGCTCCTAAAACGCTCCATGATTGCGTCGGTGGTGGATGGAAAGCGTAAATCCGTAGATTCGCAGGGCGAATGTGGAGGATTTTGGGTATGTTGCGTTATGGAAGAGAGAGTGCTCGCTGTGCTGCGATGCTGGGAATGCTGAGCCATTAGGCTCAAGAGCCGCGCTAGCAACCCGTTGTTGACGAAAGCCCTGGCAGCCTGCTGCGTGATTACCTAAGGCCGGCCTGTGCAGAAAGCATCCCACTTTGGAATTGCGATTGAGGGCCCCACCCATTTTGCGTGGGGAGCATCTAGCCTTGCAATAAAAGGCAGACCGAAGCTTAACCGGCCCAATCGCTTCCTGAACCCTGCAACACAACCTGGACGGCTTCGTCAACCGAGGTTTAACCAAGCCAATAGGCATACCGAAAAACCAGAGCTTGATCAGCCTTGCAGCCAGGATGTCCGAGTGGCTGGAGCACATGTATCGCCGCCGCTACAAGGCCAATTATGGCAGTTGGCCTCCTGCAGTCACTTCGTCTCCAGCTTCGGCTTCAACCTTGCCTTCGCGATTCCTCAACCCGAGCCACAACCCCTCGCCCCTCTCGCGCAGCCCAATTCTCGGCACTGATTTGGACACTGGTTCAGACACCCTCACTAATTTGCCAGTGCGACCTGCATCGCGCGACAACGGCCGTGCTGCAAGCGCCAACGACGCCGGCGAGGGCGACGAGGAAGCCGTCAAGCAGCCCCGTGTTTGGGTCTTCGACACCCCCAACATCAGAGAGGAGCCGCGCCCCATCCGTCCCTGCCCGCCCACAACCCCCAGCACCTTCGCCAACAGAATTTCCGACTTGCTGAACCCCGCGAAAATTGTCGCGACAGCTCCGACTACCACTACCTACAAGATTTGGCCAGCTCCGAACCTCCCCAAGGCGACCATGCCTGCGACCAACAGAGACCCGGCGGGGGTTGATAGAACCAGACCCCTCTACGAAGTTGTGAACAACGACAAGAAAAGAGTGGCCTACTTCTATGATTCCGACATTGGAAACTACGCCTATGTCACTGGCCATCCGATGAAGCCGCATCGCATCCGGCTTGCACACAGTTTGGTCATGAACTACAACGTCTACAAGTTCCTCGAGATCTACGTAAAAGCCTCCTCCCTGCCTCCCGCCTTCTCTCATTCTCGAACGCTGACATGATTTTTTTCCTTCGCAGCGTGCAAAGCCCGCTGTCACCAGCGAAATGACACAATTTCATACCGATGAGTATATCGAATTTCTGCAGAAGGTTACTCCCGACAACATGGACAGCTTTATGAGAGAGCAGGGCAAATACAACGTTGGGGATGACTGCCCAGTCTTTGACGGCCTGTACGAGTTCTGCGGTATCAGTGCCGGCGGCAGCATGGAGGGCGCTGCTAGACTGAACCGCGAGAAGTGCGACATTGCTATCAATTGGGCTGGTGGACTACATCACGCGAAGAAGAGCGAAGCAAGCGGCTTCTGCTACGTCAACGGTACGAAATACTTTGCCTAGGTGTTCTCTCTGAAACGCGGCTAACTTGTTACTAGACATCGTCCTGGCCATTCTTGAGCTATTGCGCTTCAAGAAGCGCGTCCTCTACATTGACATTGACGTCCACCACGGCGACGGCGTCGAGGAGGCTTTTTACACTACCGACCGGGTCATGACTGTGTCGTTCCACAAATACGGCGAGTACTTCCCCGGCACTGGCGAGCTTCGCGACATTGGTATCGGCACTGGCAAAAATTATGCTGTCAACTTCCCTCTCCGGGATGGCATTAATGATGCCACCTACGAGACCATTTTCGAGCCCGTGATCCGCTCCGTCATGCAATACTACCAACCCGAGGCCGTTGTTCTTCAGTGCGGCGGAGACAGCCTGTCGGGCGATCGCCTGGGTTGCTTCAACCTCAGCATGCGCGGCCACGCCAATTGCGTCAACTTTGTGCGCTCGTTCGGCCTGCCCACGCTGGTGCTTGGCGGAGGCGGATACACCATGCGCAATGTTGCTCGCACATGGGCGTACGAAACTGGAAGACTTGTTGGAGTTGAGATGGACTCGGTCCTGCCGTACAACGAGTACTACGACGTAAGGCGCTTTGCCCTTTTCTCTCGTGGTGCCTCAGCTAACAACTCTGCTAGTATTATGGCCCCGATTACGAGCTCGATGTCCGTTCTTCCAACATGGAGAACGCGAACAGCACCGAGTACCTCGAGAAGATCAAGATCGCCGTGATTGAGAATCTCAAGAAGACAGCACCAGTTCCCTCAGTTCAGATGCAAGATGTTCCGCGCCAGGGCCTCGGCATGTCGGACGACCAGGATGACGAGCTTGATGACAACGATGAGGACGAGAACAAGGACGCCCGCATGACGCAGCGCCAATGGGAGAAGAAGGTGCACAGACAGGACGAGTACGAGGACAGTGATGATGAGGACATGGCCGAGGCAAATGGCGCTTTCAGATCCAAAGGCAGCGTCCGCCGGTCGATCCTCGACTTCCCAAACCCGAACGCGGTTGAGGACGACATGGAGATTGATAGCGGCGTCGCCACGCCCGTCGCCAAAGCCAATGATGAAGCTGCTGACAACGACGACACAATGCTGGAGGACGCCAGGCCCGAGCCCGTCGAGACTCAGACCGAGGCTGAGGCGCCCGCAGATGTCGCACCCGCAGCTGCGGCAGAGACAGCCAAGATGGATGTTGACGGTGACGTCGACATGGCGGAGGTTGACGAGAAGGCCGGCGAGGCTACCATCAAGACCGAGGAAATCGACAGCACGGCCATCTCGGAATCGGCTCGCAAGAAGTCACCCGCCCCCGTTGCCGCTGACTCGGCCAGTGATGGAGACGCCATCAGGAACAAGGATGCCTCGGTTTCTCCGGCTGATAGTGCGACAAAGGACGACGAGGAAGCCGCGGTTGGCAACGAGACCAGTAAGCCAGCTGCCCCTTCGGGCGACGCAACAGCAGATGGCGAGGCAGACAAGCAGGCCTAGGTCGAGAGATTTCTTCAAAGTGGGGTGTTTCGGCTGGGATGGTTTGGCTTGGGTAAGGATTACCTGAGTGGACGGCGTTCGGTGAGAGGTACCATAGGTTCTCTGGCAAAAGGATGCTTTTCGTCTTTATTATGTCTGGTTGGTTTGGAGTGGCCAATGGTGAGAGGCTACCTGGATTGGACCTTCTGTATGTAGCTGCGAATACCCGTAACCCGGAAACCAAGAGTGTGTTTGCCATCGTCTACGCTCAGCCTTTACCGAGCGTGGGCTTTGCTACGGTATTCTCAGATAGAGCGAAGAAATGAGTTGTACCCAAGCCATGCGCACCACATGTCATGTCGAGATATTTATTGGTAACCTCTTGCACCTTAGTGTATGCACACCCTCTGGTCTTCACGGGAGCGGGGTGTTATTACCTCAGGGTGTGGGGCTTATCAGTCAGTGGCACCGAGGACGAACCCCTCCCCTCGCTCCAGCTCTTGGCAAGGGCGGTCCACCCCACGACGACAATGCGGTTTCCGTAGTCGTTTGTAGTATGCGCCGTGGCCTGCCGCATGTCTCGGAGCGCGCCCGATGGTCTCGGAGAGACTCAATTAGCAGCAAGGTCCAGCCTCCAGATTTTCATCCTTTCCCAGACCGCTCTCGTTTTCCATAGCATCCTCAACTGTCTCACCGTTGAAGCAATGATAATAATGGGTGCGTCATCGCCGCTGTTTGTTTGCTAGTCCCCAAGGCACAAAGGTGCCAATGACGTGCCAGCGTGCCTGTCGCGAATAAGCTGTCTTTGTTTCCTGGCTCCTGAGCATTCGCCGGGCCCGCAAATGCATCTCAAATCGCTCTCGCGGTCGGCGGGCGATGACGCCAACGCCAACGCCAAAGCCAGCGGTCGCGTCAACGGCGGCTTGGCTAGCGACAGCCCACATCCCGACTGGCCATTACTGCCGCCGGCTGCGTTGAAATGGCAAAAGCAAAGGACAAGACGAGGGCCCTGGACTGCCACCATCGCCGCCTTTGCGACACTCGCGCTCGTCGCGCTGCTGCTCCGCGAGCGCGGGCGGCCCCTCTCGCCGCTTCCATGGCGCTGGACACTGGCCGATCCGGCAGCGCCTAGCCCGCCGCCGAAAGCGCCTGGGGGTGACGACTCGTTCCGCTGGGCTGACATCCCCGCCAGCCGGTCCCTGGTGTGGCACCCCTGCTACGCCTCGCCCGGCCCGCGGCCGCGCCGGTTCGACTGCGCCCGCCTCGACGTGCCCATGGACTGGCGGGACCCGTCCGACGCGCTGCGCGTCGTGCTGGCCATCATCCGCCTGCGCGCCGCCTCCCACCCCCCCGCCAACAGCACGGCCTCGCACGGCGGCGCTGCCTACCGCGGCCCCATCATCTTCAACCCCGGCGGCCCCGGCGGGTCGGGGATCTGGGCGCTGCGCGACCACGGTGTGGACCTGCAGACCATCGTTGGCGACGACTACGACATTGTCAGCTTCGACCCGCGCGGCGTCGGGGCCTCGACGCCCCGCATCGAGTGCTGGGCCGGCAACGCCCGCGACCGCGCTGTTTGGGAACTGCAGGATGTCGGCAACGTCGACGCGCACCCGGGCGTGCTGTACGACGCGTTCGCGCGTGCCGGGGCTTTCTCGCGCATGTGCGAGGCGACGTTGGGGGAGGAGGGGATTTTAAGGCATAGCAGTACGAGCTCCCACGCGAGGGACATGTTGGAGATTTGGCAGGGGATGGGCGAGGAGAAGATTAGGTATTGGGGGTTCAGCTACGGCACGGTGCTTGGGGGGACGTTTGCAGCCATGTATCCGGACAAGGTGGAGAGGATGGTCAATGATGGTGAGTTCCTCATGTGTGATATGGGGCTTGGTCGGGGTGCTTATTTCATTGTCAGGCAATGTCGACTACAAGGAGTGGTACTACGGGTCCTACATCAACTTTCTCCACGACACCGACAAGGTAATGGACGCCTTTTACGAATTTTGCCACCAAGCCGGTCCGCTGCGTTGCGCTTTCTACGCCCCCACTCCCCAACTCATCCGTATCCGCCTCGATACCCTCCTCTCCACTATTCGCATGACCCCGGTCCTCATCCCGCCCTCCCCCGCGTCGCCGTCCGGCCCTGACATGCCCGAGCTAGTAACTTATTCCAAAGTCAAACGCATGCTCTCCACCGCCCTGTATCAACCCGTCTACCGCTTCCGACGCGTGGCCGCCGTCCTGGCCGCCCTCGAGCACGGCGACGGCGCACCTTATCACGCCTACACAGCGCCGGAGCGCCCCTCCCTGCCTACCTTCTGCCCTGCTGACGATACCCTTGTGCCCCCCTTCAACCCGGGTGACCCCGGCCCGGATGAGGACACCCCCGACGCCTTCCCCGCCATCATGTGCTCCGACGCAGAGGTCTTCAACGAGTCGGTGTCGGAATTCGAGGCCTACGCCCTCCGCCTCCAAGAGATCAGCTCGGCCGCCGGGGCCGTGCAAACTGCGTTCCGGCTGTCCTGCGTCGGTCGCTCGGTGAGGCCCAAGTGGCGGTTCGACGGCCCGTTCGAGGCCAAGAACACCTCGTTCCCCCTGCTGTTTGTCAACAACCTCGCGGACAACGTCACGCCGCTGGTCAGCGCGAGGAACAACTCGGCCGGCTTCGAGGGGTCCGTGCTGCTGATGCAAAACTCGTACGGGCACACGAGCCTCACGGCGGCATCCCGCTGCACGGCCGAGTGGGTGAGGCGGTATTTCCGCGAGGGCCGGATGCCGCCTGCCGGGACGGTGTGCGAGGCCGACGTGGTCCCGTTCGGGGACAATAGTCCGGCGCGGGCTGAGGGAGATGAGCTGAGTGCGGCCGTGAGGAGGTTAGCGGAGGATGGGAGGTGGGGGGACAGTTCCAGCCCCAATACTGAGTCCTCGGTCAGGGGTCGTTGCAGGATTTTGAGTTATTCGCACACTAAAATCCTTCTTCGGGTGATTTTCCGGCCATCCCATCCCTATCCCAGCGGTGCAGGATCTGGATTCTACGCAGTCGCTAACTCAAGCCACAGCATGCCTGGGTGGTGGGCCGCCAGGGTGTCGCCGGTCAATCAGACAGCCTAGTTCTCTCTGACATGAATATCGAGAGTTTTATTGATTGACTTGGCGCGAAAGGAAAAGGAGCTAGCCAAATGCCGCTGAACCGGGAAGCACGAACGAAAATAGATGAATTGATGGGTTGCGTGCATCAAGGCCTAGAAGACGGCGGCATTGGTCTGTTCTGGAATATATGAGAGACCCTTCTCCTGCGCATCCGCGACTGCCGGCTCCTCTGTCCGCTTCCTAGATCCATCGCGTCAGTGAACTGTTCCCTCTGAAGATGATGGTGGCGTGTCTTCGGTACTGCTAGCCCTGTTAGTGGCAGCATTGGCGACCTGGCATCGTCGCTCAATGCAGGCATATCAAGTCGTCCTCGGTCACCTCGATATCCTTGGCGTCTTCAGTCTCGTCCGCGGCACCCTCATCTGTGGTATCCTCGGTGGTAATATCCTGGGCAGCGTCCTCCTCGGCGATACCATCTTCAACAGTCTCCTCTGCGGTTCAACTTCCTCGCTCGCCCCTTCATCGGTGGTATCGTCAGCAGCGCTGTCGTCGCCATCGGCTACCCCTAGACCCACTCCGTCATGCAACAGCTATGGCTATCTCGCCCAAAATGCATACCTATACCGTGTCGACATCGCAACTGGAGGGGCTAGCCTAGTGGCCACGGATTTCGGCGGTACGACCAACGGGCTGAGCTATAACGTTCTCGACAACTACCTCTATGGCCGTTAGGACGCCGGTGACAGGACATACAATCTCGTCTGAATTAGCAGCGACGGCACCTCAACAGTGGTTCGAAACTTGGGTTCTACCTTGAACGGCAACACCGGCGGCATCGACACGAACGGCTACTACTAGCTCTCTGGGGGGTGGACAGGCCTGGTACAAGATCGACCTACGGCCGGGGAGCGCAACATACGCCGAGGTAGTCGATAGCGGCACGGCCGACAGCCTAGGTTATTCCATCGCCAATTGGGTGTATACTCTGTCGGGCGGGGAGTTCCTCTACGCCGTGGCCACAAACAGCCCGGGTGCTAACACGGCCACCGTGGTGTGTTTCAGCTTGGATTCGAAGGTCTGGACCGTTGTCCGCCAATACACTGGCACGCCCTCGTCCACATGGGGTGCCGTGTACGGCATCAACACGGGCATCATCTACGCGTCTGACAACAACTGTGGCCAGATCTTGTCGTTCCCTGTGAACGGCGCTGCTGCGAGTTTGGTAAGCAGTGGCCCGCCCTCTGGTCAGAACGATGGCGCACGCTGTGTGCTCAATCTAGACTCGGGAATTTCCGGATCGTGAGGGGGTTAAGGGTGTCCCTGGGTCATGTCGCTGGAGCGGGTCTGATGATCGATTGTGGAACTACCTCGGTACCTCGCCTTACATGAAGGCTTGTTTGG
The DNA here is from genome assembly GCA_030549175.1 of Lasiosphaeris hirsuta. Classification (NCBI taxonomy): domain Eukaryota; kingdom Fungi; phylum Ascomycota; class Sordariomycetes; order Sordariales; family Lasiosphaeriaceae; genus Lasiosphaeris; species Lasiosphaeris hirsuta. The sequence goes on from JAUKUA010000001.1 coordinate 2,350,543, forward strand.
AACCCCTAACGACTCCCAAGATATGGGAGTTAGGCTTGTTCAGTTAGGGAAAGGGGTTAGATACCTATTCGGAAATAACGGCACATAATCGAATCGGCCGTTTTGGAGCCATCGCAGTTGGGTCTCACATACGTGGGCTGAAGACGTCAACTGGAAGGAGAAAGCGGGTTGGTTACACGCATGATGACAATGAAGGCAAGAAGCCAAGATTCTGACGATCTCCTTCCCCTCAAGTTTTCTTTCATGGATCCGAAACCTTCTTCATTATGTCTGTGCAGTCAGCCCAGTGCCATTCAGCAGACCCGCATTCATGATGCGAGATAAACACAACATCTCCGCGAACCAAGTGCAAGCGGGGGAGGACCCGTTGAAAACAGTTCAAGTTCACTCTCAGCCGGGTTTTCACGACAACACAAACACCAGGCACGCAACCGACTCCAGTTCCTCGGCAGTCACCGACATACCAGAAAACATACCACCGGCGGCTTCCTTGCTCAGTCTCTCTTTGTAGCCTACTACGATGCCTCGCAGACCAAGGGCTGGAAGACCGGTTCGCAGATCGACCGAGGTTACTTCAGCCAACTTCAAGTACGAGAATGGTTGCTTTTACGCCATAGTAGGCCCCCCGAATCTCGTCGAGCGTGTGGACAGTGCCCGCCTCAGAGCCTTGTTTTTGCCCGAAGTAGCCGCCGAAACAGTAAGGTTGATGACACGGAACCCAGGCTTCGTCCACGGACAGTTGAAGCACTATGGTATTGGCAATCCTGTGAGTGACCCCATCGGCCAACTGACGAAGATGCTCTCCGATGGCGAGGTAAGATGGTGACGCTTCATTCCTGTTTCAACAAGACCCCCCCTCACTAACACGATCCCGTCAACCAGTGTGACAACGTTCCTCGTCTGTTGAGGCCATCAAGTATGAGCTTTTCACCACCAGCTATGCCGCTCGTTGCCGTAACTCGCCGTTTTCTCACTCAAACTCCCCTGTTGGAGAGTATCTTGTAAAGTGCGAGGAAATCGACCGATTCTAGTCCCACGAGATCAACCTTGCCAAGACGTCCCACCTCAAGACAATGAGCATCTACAAGACCGACGCGGTTTTTATCTACAAAGCCGCCTTCGACTTCGGCATCATCAAAGGATTGATGTATGTCGGCCCCATGGAATATCAGCTTGAGAAGACGCTTGAGTGGTGTGAGGAAGATGAACCCCCGGTTGCCACCCGTGGCGACGGCCGTCGTCGGCCGGATATCAGGGGAACTTGGGAGAAATTATTCCCGCGCATGGTCTTCAGAGATGTCAGCATGGGAGAAATCCACCGGGTAATGCAGAAGGGAGCCATCGAGTTCAAAAACGATCACTTCTCCTTCACTGGAATCGCCGACATGGCGGGCATTGGTCGGGGAGTGTCCTTCACAGCCGTCCATGTCACGCCTAATCGTAAATGCATCAGATGTCAGAGTCTCTGTGATATATATGTCCATGGTGATTATTTGCTACGAGTAGATGTCGCTTGGCGTCTCTCGTGCCGAGTATGCAAGTGTTGTTCTAGGATCTATGTTCTGGATTCGTTCTGCTCATGCCCCATGCGCCATATCCATGACTGATTTCTATATGCACCGACTCCGAGTTAAACTGTTAAGAAATAATGAGAAAAAAACTCCCACTAAATCATAAATTGCGTCGTCGCCTTGCTGTCCTGGCCACCAAATCCCCAAGATAAACGCCACCCACTAGGCTCGCGCCCCAGCTTGAACCGACAAACAACACTACACTAACCCAAACACGATCACTCCAACACTCAAAAGCTGAACAACCCACTCCTCCTCTTCCCAAACGGATATACAATCAACGCACTCAATGACAGCCCCACGGAAATACTAATCGCCACCTGGATGACGCTAAACAGCACGTTGAAAGCGGTGCTGTTCAGGTCCCCATCGGAACTCGAAGCCGCCCGCGGCGTCTCGGCCATAGTCCCATTAACCAGCATGGTCTCATTGCGGGTGATCTGGTCGGCGCTAGTGACGCCGCTGAGCAGCGACCCGCCGACGGCCAGCCCGGACGGCACCTGGACGAAGATGGCGGGGAGCATGGCGGCGGCGGCGAGGCCGTACCCGATGCGGCGCGTGTGGCGGGCGATGCCGCTCCCCTCGCCCGCCTTTTCGGACGGCGGGGGCGGCAGGCCGGGCTCGACGTCTTTGGGCACCGACTCGGTCGAGAAGGAGTAGTTGGACGCGCTGTTGTAGTAAATGTGGCGCGGCTTGTACCACGGCGACAGGCGGCGCATGCGGGGCGAGAGATGTTTCTCCCAGAGGTCGAGCGTGAGGTTTTGAGTCTTGCGCCCGAGCCGCGAGTAGAGGTTGGCGAGCACGCCGATGCAGAGGGCGCCCAGCGAGTTCGAGAGGGTCGCGTTCCCTCGGAAGTGTCGCGATGAAAAGTTGTTGACGCAGTATCCTGCGAGCGAGATGACTACCATGACTGAGAAGGAGTGTTAGCGGCCGTTCAAGGGGGCATGGGACTAGGAGGATGCACATACCTGGCGTCTGTTTCCATTTGGCCTGGTTGATGCAACACAGACACAAGGTAAAAGGCAAAACAAAAAGGAGGTAGTAATTTTGGCCTGGTCTTTTGCTGTACCATTCTTCGCCCGCCGAGCAGTGGACGGCGCTGACGGCGTTGGGGTCGATGTAACCGTAGATAACGGACCCAATCGTAATGCCATATCCGAGAAAAAGAGAGTAAATGAGTGCGTAGACCATGCGGACGGAACCAGAAATCATCTGGTGACTTTGAAGCTCCAAGCTTGCGCAAAGCACAATGTAACCGGGAAGAATGAGAGCAATGGAAGATTGTGCCATGGCGGAGAAACAGAACAAGTGGCCGCCGCCATTGATGTTGATGGAGCCAAAGACGCGCGATAGGAATGAAGTAGCAACGGCCGCCATGATCTCGAATACATTGGCGTACAGTTCGTTGGAAGGAGCAATGAATAGCTGCAGGAACCCTACCAAGCAGCCGAGTATAAAGCAGATTGGCATGTCGATGTAGCGGCCTTCGAAGCCGAATGGGGCGACGGTCGCTGATGCAATACCAAAAAGAAAAATGCGGAGCCAGATGGGGAATTTGTCAGAACGGTCGGCGACCTCGTTTAGTCGGTTGATGGCTTCCTCGGCGCCGAGGATATCGTGCACAACCTCTTTGTAGATTTGATGAACGTCGCGCAAACGGCCAAGGTCAACACCCTGTGGTGTCCGGAGTATCTTGACTTCGGTGGTGTGTGTGTTGCTGTCATCAAAAGATATGATCATGGCTCCTGGCAAGTACATGAACTGGCCCTCGATACCGAGAACACGAGCCGACATTTTCATGTAAGCTTCGAGCCGATGAGTTGGCGCGCCATACATCATCAGGGACTTGCACAACTTGATCAGATATTGGTGGCGGCTGATGATCTGCGCAATATGGACAGTAATGCGAAACTCCTCTTGCTTCTTCGACCTCGTCCGCTTTCTGGGGCGCTCTCGCTCCTGCTTGATCTTGTCAGAGGCGGCCTTGGATATGTCTTCGGACCCGGGGGCGGTGAACATGAGCGACGTCGAGACGAGGCCCTCGAGCGCTGTGCCGGAGGGGGGGCGCGATCCCCGAAAGCCGCGGCCTCCCAGTCTCGGCGTGCTCGGTCTCGACGTTGGGGGAGTATTGGAAGGTGATCGGTTCGGTGTTCGACCGGGAGTGCTCGGAGCACTCGAGAAGGTGGCTTCTGATCGATTCTTGTCGTCGGCGTTGTAGAGCTTGAGCAAATTGCCGAGGATGCCGCCCTTGTACTTTTCTGGATGGGGTATGTTCTCCAAGTCATCGGAAACGGGGGTCGCTGTTCCAGAGCGAGGGAAGGCGAGCTGATGCATAAGAGGTGTTGCGCGACGCGCATGTCTCCTGACAAGGTCGGTTGCCGCCTGCTGTGCTCCCTTGCGCACTCTGAGTCCGCTCGAGTTCTGAGCGCTAGAAACATCATGTGAATTTGTGCCTACACCCTCGGGTTCCGATAGCAGCGCCTCCCTATCGAAAGGGGTACTCATTCCGGATTCGACACCATCGAGAGAGCCTCTTCTCGAGGCGGGGGCTAAAGAAGACCCGACAGCGAAAGCAAGTCGGTCGGCTCGGTTCTTAGCCTCAACCTCTGACCAGTGCGGCACAGCATTGGAGATGTCGCTGGGCGGGCTATCAGCATTCATGGGTCTCCGGAGCACAGGGCGCGGTAGACTTGGAGGGGCTGTGCCGCCGTGGTGCTCGGGCTGCAAAATCTCGGCGAGGGCGGCAGTGAGCTCGTCCTTGTTGAACGAGTCTCTTTTCGCGGGGCCGCCCTCGGTCGCCATAGGCGTCGAAGAAGCGTTTGTATCACCTCCTGGCGAGAATGAGAAGTAGTCTTGGGAGAATTGCTGCGGTTCGGGAGTCACTAGAAATGGGTTTGTTGGATCCTCGTTTGTTGGGGCTACGCCTGTTTGGGCAAATGACGTTGAAGGCGCATATGGTGTTGGAGGTCCGCGTGGTTGCGGAAATGATGATGTTGAAGCTGCGCCTACTTGCGACTCGTTGTCACTAGCAAAGCCCACCTTCTTCTTCTCCCTGGCCCTTCTCGACAGCGGGTTGCCAACATTTTGCTGTGGTATTTGCTGCTCTACCCCGTTTGAAGGGCTCGTCCGGAAGGGGCCTTCGGGGGCTCGTTGCGAGTCCATCACTCGCGGCGAGGCGCCCTCAAGCGCGAAGATGCAGCAGTTTCGGCCTTTTGTTGTCCTTCTCGTATATTACGTCGACCTCCCGGTGTTGAGAATTTCGAAGAAAAAGTAAAAGAAAAATACCGAATGAGTGTTTCTGTATAACCGTCGATGAAAATGTAAGATGATTTGCAAGGTTCAAGGAAATGGAGTTGTAACGGAAGGAAGTTCCAGGCCGCCCGGTCTTTCGAAGCACGGATGGGAGCTGTGGTCAAGTCAAAAGCTACGAGAGAAACAATCACATCAGTTCGAGGAGGGGGCGTGCAATGCGAAATAGATCTGGCCAGACTATGAGTGAGTGGATGTGAAGAAAGCAAAGAAAAGCTGGGATTGGCCCCGTCAACACGGAAGCCAAGGAAGTTGACAGAGGGGGGAAGGACAACCGTGCCAATAGGCTTCGGGCTTCTATTTCTCCTCGTATCTCTCTGAGCTCAAGCTTGCGGTCCCTGCAGTGTCTGGCAGTATCCGCCCGCAGTTCCTGCAGTTCCTGCAGTTCCTGACGACATCCCGTCCGCCAGGGGAACCGGGTTCCGCAGCATCCATGTTCTTTGTCGGGGGCTAACTCGCCAATGCGCGCACCAATCCAGGGCAGCCAGGGCATCGCCGAACGGCATCCCGATCGATGTCGACCAGCACTGGCTGGGTTGGGGGGTGCTTGTATAGCTGCCGCCGGCCATGGGAGCCTTATCCGGCGAACCTTTGCTGGCCTGGCACGCCTCGCCCCCACCTGACCCTCATCTGGGCCTCATCCCACCACCGTGATGGGCCACTGTTATGGATCCCTGGCAGTATCAGATTGTTGGAGGTGGAGCGGTGGAGGCGATTGACGGCAGCGGGCATCCAAGAAAGACAGCGCACAACGTCATCGGACTCGACGAGTTTTCACGCGTGGGGAAATCGTCGTGTTCTCCCAGTCTCGACCGCAGCTGGGTGCTGTTCTTTGTTCCCCGTACACCGCCAATTGATCTCGTGATGACCGAAGCTACAATTGAACCGAGCGATGTCGGGGCCAGCCGAGCACACGAGCAGGCAAGCGATTGCGTGCCGCGGGCGCCCTCCGCGGGCGGATAAAATGTGTTACAGCTGGTAGGTTGAATGGCGAATAATTCTCAGGCGAGATGCGAGCGACGGGCGGCGGGCAGCGGCCCATAGTAATTCTCTTCTAGCTGCTCGGCATGCGCCCAAGGTTTCCTGGAATGACTCAGGGTCGTTCAAGGTGCCGGCAGTACGCTGGTAGTGTCCGGTTTTCAGCTTCTGGCTACTTCGCGTGGATAATGAATGACCTTTTGGCAAAAGACAGGCAAGCAGCAAACCTGGCTGGAAGGATCAAATGAAGACTTGCCGTTGTCGAAATGGTGGCAGTGTTAGCAATGCGGCTCTTCGGTCCAGGGCCGGTCGAGGGCCAGTCCAGGGGCGCTCAGGCCAGGCACCCAGGGTCCTGTTCGCCACTCCATCTGTTCGTTCCTGCAGCCCGCTCCTTCCACGCGTGACCCGGGACCCTGGGAAAAGCAATTTCAGGAGGGGGTGTGCACTGGCCAGGCCGATCAAGTCGATCGCGATGCGGCACAGGAAAACCATCTGACACTACGAATCTAACAATACCTTGTTTCGCCGACATTTGAAGCGAAGCCTATTTTCTTCCCTTCGCCTTGACCACCACATTGACAAAAACATTGACAAAAACTTATCCTGCAACCACAGATGACTCTGAAGCCGTTGATGTCTAGACGCATCTTTCAGAATGGCCCTCCTTTCCTGAAACGCTAGGTCAAAATGGTGTCCCCAAATCATGCCCCAAGTGTCGTCGCAGAATCCACCTGCAACTCCAACCCCATATTCCGATTGCTCAGCCCCCAAAGACCAGCATTATTCCACCATTTTAAGTCCATTAGATATCTCCAACACCTGCGCAATCCGACTCTTGAACACCACAAACCTCGACTTCTTCCGTCCCCTCATTTGGATGTCAGCACGAAATTCGAGTTGTCGTACGCCTCGGCTTCGCACACCACAGTGCCATTCTCGTTCTGGAGGTGCACCATGGCAGCTCCGTCAATGCCAATGTTTTTGCCCTTGACCGTCGTGGCTGCTGCATCAACAAACCATACGTCCGAGAAGCTGGCAAAGGCCACCTGCCCCTTTGCATCGTAGAAGTCCTCGACAATCCACTCGGCATCAACGCGGCACAGCTTTGGCCCGTTCGATACCGTGATAGCGACCGAGTATCCTTGCTGAGCATTGGTAATGATTCTGCTCGTCTGGTCAGCTCAGAGTCTCCGTCGAGAGACGATGACGATGGCACTTACACTTTGCCAGATGTTGCCGACGTCGCCGTTATGTTTACCGTCATCCACTCGCCCGGCTTGACCGGCAGACCCTTGATGGAGTACGATGCCTCGGGATACCATTGCCACCAAGCAGACGCACTCTGCCCACCGTTAGTGTTGACCTTGAGACATGATGTTAGTGCTTTCTCTCAGGGTAGTTATCGTAACGGTCCAACGTACAACCGTGGTCACGCCGGCTTGCAGCAGTGCCGACTTGCACGCCGCACCATCTATGCCGACCCATGCTGCGGCGTACTGTGCACCCGGAATTCCCGGCCGCAGTTGGAGGTCCGGCGCCGTGAAGTAGCTGAAGGCGTTGACGATCTGGTCCGCCGAAGTCGAGTGCTGCGATGCGCCGCACCAGTTTCCGCTGTAGCTGATGTCGGCCCGTTTGCTCGCATCCTTGACATGAGGATGTGATCGGGACCGGGAACCTTCTTGCCAATGCCGCCTAGGTGGAATTGCTTGGAAGTCGAGCTCTTTGATGTCCACCTTCTTGCCCCTTTGGCTACCCTCTGCGACGAAACTCAATTCTGCCGCCGCCGACCACGCAACAAGCGATGCGACAAGAAACTCGCAAACAAAAGACCACATGTTCGCAACGAAGAGAAACAAAAGAGTGTGGTGTGGCCTTTTGTCGGTGGCGATGAGATGCTACGTAGCTGACGAGTGGGGAGTCGATGCGCGAATCGAGCCTCTTTAGCAATCGCTTCGTTCGAAAAATCCAGCAGCCCGGTTCTCGTCGTCGCATACTTTTTCCCCCGTCGAAGTTTTGATGTTTCAGCGATGGCCGCCACTCATCAAAAAGATTCCCAAATCATCACCAATCCAGCATGGTTCCCGACTCCCTAGCAAGCTGAAGTGTGTCCAATTTCACAAACCTCAACCCATGGTTTTGCTGCGACCGGGGCCACTCATTGGACTACCACGTTGGCGTTGGTGAGGCCGGCCGGAGCGTACGTCTTCTCAGCATTTTACTCGTCGACGCTCTCTCAAGGTCGCTAGGGCTGGTGCACCAACGTCGTATTATGGGGTGCCAGCAACCTCCCTGGACTTGACCAACCGCGAACCAAGGAAGGACGGCGACAGGGGTTGACTCCCAAAATAACCCGCCGCAATTGCACCCGACCACACCGCACCACGTTACGGCGAGCACGGGCCGGTATTGGTTGACTGCGTCTGGGTGCTTCGTGTCTCGGCGCTCTAATGCGGCTTAAGCCCCCCCCCCCCCCCCCTGATAATGGTCCTGTGATATAACCTCCAGACATGCCCAAGCGGGCGAGTTCTCCGGATTTTGTCCAGCTTTCCCCAAGTACATATGGTGGCGCCTTGAGCCCCTGAATGAACAGCTGGTAACCTTGATTCATAAAGTCAGCTTTCAGCTCCTCGCGTGCTGCACCTCGATTCAATATTTGGTAGAAGGGGAAGTTTGACTTTGGTCATTTGAATCGCCATTGGAGAGTACGCCTAACTCCGGGTTTTCAGCATTGATTACCTCTAACCTCTTCTGAGTTCTAATCTGCTATTTTCTACTACCACACTACATGTAATGTAGCTCGGGCATCTTGGTGCAGTTTTTCGGCCCCAGACTTTGCACTACCTGGCTGACAAGCTTGGCCTAATTAACTGTTGGTAGTTCGCAATGCTTATATCGTCTTGACAGTTGATGTTCCGTTCCGCCATTCGTCCCTGTCTTCCCCTCCTCATCTTCGACTGTTCTATGTCTGTTTACAGATGCCCCTTAACCACATTTGACAGCACTTTCGGAAAGGCATTTCAAAATACCAAATTTACCCGCTTTTCAGATTCCAGAAAGACCTTTTAAATGCCACAAATTCCATTTTTGACGGTAGAGAGGTCTGTGAAATACCAAATATGCATTTCGAGATACTAGAAATGTCGGGCTTTTATGTTAGAAAGGGCTTTAAAATCTCCCTTTGGGAGTTAGAAGGGAAGGCTGCAGGCTAACAAACAAACAAGGGTCGGATTGAACCGAATCTTCAAAGTCTGTGATGAAAAGGGGAAAGGTCTGATGAAATACCAAACATGTCTTGTATTAATCCTGGATGGCCTTTCCAGGACTATAATATCCTCATAATATTTCCCTTTGGGCCCTGGAGGAAGGGCCACGGGCTGACAAATAAACCAGGGTTGGATTGTATTGGTCGATCGATGCTCTTATTCCTAATCGTATAGGTACCCCCGATCGTGATTAGGTCTGGCCTATTCCGGTCCATGGCCCGACCCGCGTTGTTTGAATGCGCAGCAAATGCCTTGCCGAAAATGAAGCGGAAGAGAGGCCGCATGGTTGGAAGGCTCGCAATGATGATGCCGATAAATGCTTCGGCAAGAGTCTAAACAGGGGGGGATCCCTCCAGAGAGGGCGGCAACGGATCCACAGCCATAAAGAACGACAGGTGCAGTAAACCAACCATACAGGTGGTAATGTAACAGAAACACTTCAGATTGCCGGCGCCTGTAGGAGACTTGAGAGGGACAAATGCTGCAAAACCATGATGAAATGGCCGAAACAGGACAACTTCTCCAACGCCAATTTCGCACGAATGTTGCAACGGGATACCATTTGGGATTCCCGAGACCGGCAGACATCCTACCGGCAAACCCTGATCTAAACAGTCCGTTACTCATTTCAGTCTTAGCCATTAGTACTTCAGCAAGCACTCAGACATCACCAGACGCACTTCAAATTAGCGCTATTTTACACCGCTGCCCTCATTCTTACATGGCTCGTATTTTGCTCAAGGAGAGATGTGCACTCTGCCAAGTCTCTAATGCTCAGCCGATGTGGTGGATTGTTAGGTGTGAGCTCGTCATTTCTTGAGTCCTCCAAGTCCTCAATGTCATAAATTGTACGCCTTATCATGACACATCCTTCCGTGATTCCCGCTCATAGGTAGGTAATTATTGGACCCCGTTCCATATCCTCCAACTAAACCACCGACACCCAACTATTCTGCGCAGCTCTTGCTTCTATCCTTCCACTTGGAAGTCAGGACACTTCTTGGGGTATCTTGCGAAATGCTCTCCGTGTCGCTAGGGGACCAGGGAAACGTGGGGCTGTAAGGGAATAAACAATGTGAAACGGAAAGAAATGTCGAGGCTCGGATCATGCAGGATATCCTTTTGCTGCCCTGTACTTCATCATGGCCTGGTACTTTTCAGCTCCCCCATTGTCGTGCGACCCAATCCACTTCAACCGCTTGGCATCCCCTGCCGATATGGTTCTGGCGTCCATGCCCGCCCCGTCGGCGACATGGACCTGGTCCGCTTGGTTGAATAGCTTCCTTAGAAAATCGACCTGCTCCTTTGGAAACCGGCACAGCTTGGCCTGGTACTTGACCCACTGCCCGAGGCTGACCAGACTCGGCCTCTCCTTGGGCCTGACGTCGTGGCCCGGGGTGCAGCTCAGCATGGCAAAGCATCCGACCAGCATAATCCACTTGGTCGCCTCGGAGCTGTCTGTCACGCCGGGAGGCTGACGGAACTCGATGGTGCCGTAGCCGTTCTGCGCTCCTCCAAAGTTCCAGCGATATCCCTCGTGATAAAAGTCCTGGCTTGCGCCCAGCGCCACGCCGGTGGGCGAGTGAGCGCCGCACGTGTTCATCATGTCTACCAGTGCCGGAAAGCTGCCGACCCTCTTGCGGATGGCATCTAGACACTCGGCCGACGAGAGCCTGCCGAGGTAGCGGCTGAAGCGGTTGCTCTTGGCCCAGACCATTTTGCGGCGGTAGGGCGGCATGAGGGCGTCGAAGCAGCGCTCAAAGTAGATGGAGGTCGAGGCGAGCGCCTTGGCCTCGTCGAGGGTCCAGGCACCCCTGGTTGGCACAATGTGGACGTGGGTAGCGCACTGGTGGCTGATGGAGGTCTCGAAGTCGTAGTTGAGCACCGAAAGGATCCTCTCCAGCTTGGGAGCCCACACGTCGTGCCTGGCGAAGTGAAACATGGGGGAGACGACCTTGATGCCGTAGCGGTGGTTGCTGCCATCGGGTATCTTGAGGTCCTCGAGGACGGTCCAGTTCCTGTGGCTCTCCCGCCGGCTGCTGTTCGACCGCGCGTGAGCAGCGATTGCGTAGTGCTTCAGCCGCTGGACGACCTCGTCGACGAGAGATGTTGCCGACGCATGATTTAGGTGGCGGCTGCGCATGACCATGCCCATCTCGACGCAAAACATGAGCTCGGGTGCAACAAGCCCGTCGTCGGGAGCGACCAGGACGGTTAAACGGGCGTGTCGGTGGTGTTCTGAGCCGTAATGGCTACCCTCGGGCACGAGGCAGGGGTTTCTATGGGGCATTGCGATTATGGGCGAGGGCCAGAACACCGTCAATTTGGTTTCCAGGCTGGGTTTGGTTGAGGTTGGCAGGCAGGTATGTTTGAGTTCAAGTTGGGTGATGGGGATATACTTGATTAATTATGGGCGTTGTTGGTGCTGTTGAGGTCTGGTCCAGCCAATGTTCAGGATAATTAGATGGACACTGTGGTCAGCACGACTTTCGAGGGATCTGAGGTTACCAACTTCCGGCAATCAACGGAATACTGAATATGTTATAGGTCTGGACTCACCAGGTGTGACGACTGACGATGCCCACGCCACCTGCGCACCGCGCTGTGATGGCGCGCCGTAACCAACAAACATGATTGCGGCTAGCGTAGTGGCAGGTTTCACCTTGTCCGTGTCGCAGCAGAATCAAAAGGGATGCCATACCCTCTTACAAGGATCATGAAAATGCCAACCAGCTCGAGGCCGGATATCAGGCCCATGGCCGCTTTGGGAGGATTGCGGCCGCAGGCTCTCAGATGCATTTGGCTGCATGCTACTGGCGGGTGTCAAATGATGTGACACAGTCTCACAAGGCGGAATACGAGGTGAGGCTTCCCACGTGGAGACATGGAGGGAAGGTAGCAGTAAGCGCGGCGCGGCTTTCCCAGATGTTGTCGCTGTTGTCGCTGGAGCTTCATGGCAGGCACGAACGCTAGATGCCGGTTTCCAAGTTAGGTTGGCAGAGGGCTGGCCGCATGCGGGAACAGCCCCCAAAATAGTATGAGGCTAGTGCTGTTGGTTCCAGAAGTCGTTCCATTCCCACTCCATTCAGCCGCCGATTCGCGAGGCCACCAGCGGCTATCGTGGCAGGGCCAAAACACTCTTTTCCCAGCTTTCTGTAATGCATTGGCTACAAGCCCTCAGTGGCCAACCCGACAGAGTGGTAAGCCCTGCACAACCAGTCCCTTTCGTTCTTCGAAGCCCCTGTTCCTCCGAAAACGTCGAGCTTTTTCGAGCGCCGCTACCTAGATAGGCGCGCGTCTTCAGCTTCCGCAATTCCGCAGAGTGTCGAGTTGAACAAGGGCTCTTTCGTACGACATAAACATACCAAAACCACCAGGTGGCAAAGTATGAAATTAGGAGTCCCCGCAGTGTCATGCTATAGGAGATGCCCAAGGTAGATTCCGACGGGTGACAACAGTGATGGCTGATGCCGTGTCCAGACAGCAAGCTGTCGTCCAACTTCATGTGCGAAGTTTCTCGCGCGCCTGCATCTCACATCTCGGCCGCAGAAGTGACGACTTCGCTCGACCGAAGACTGGTGGGTCGGTGGCGAATTTGCATTTATTTACATGGTCCATGGCTGGATACATGTAAGGTACCTAGTTAGCATTTGCTGCTACCACTTTCATCAGATTGCATTCGCGATTCCAATTAAGCTTGCTCGGGTTTCCGCAAGGGAACGTAGACCAACCATTTCTGCTGCTCGCCTGTCAGTTAGTAAAGGGTAAAGGGTGAGTGAGGTACTCGTCCCAACCCTTGTGCCTTCCTTCCGTTTAGTGAATTACACCTCCTCTCTGGGACATTGGGAAGTAACGCCCCTTCCTCTTCAAGGGAAATACTTCGATTTAATCTGCCGAACATTCACCGGTCGCGAGTATAAACACCCCTTAGGATGTTGCTTTTCGTAATTTTCTCTTCAACTATGTCTTCCAAGTCCCGCTCCCAGATTCCGTCTCCCCAGATCCGGTCTCCGCTGTTAGTTACCATTGTTTACGGTATATCAAGTCTTCAGTATGGTACAATGTGAAACATGCCGCAGTGTGCAGCCAGACAAGTTTCCTTTGATCCGCACTCCATCTCCGACGCAGGGAAATGCTGTGTCCGGGCTGTGTCATGTCCCTCCCCGCCAAATATGCAAACATAGTCGCGCTGTTGTGGCCAGTATTCTAGCAACATAGCTCACACTCAGAAAACACCTCACTGCTTTGTTTTTTTCGCTCTCGCTCTCCTCGGTCGGGCTCTTGGTAGGGTCATGTGCTGGTACAAGCCATCTTTTGGTCCGGGCCAGTTTGCCTTCGTGGGTTGCCTCACAATCTTTCGCCGCCTTGTGTGATCGTAACTCAGCGCCCCACCCTTTATATGTTCCCTATTCCCGACAGCAACGGTGTGGCAACTGTATACGTGTAACTGGGGGGTATGGTGTCATCTTCGGCATGGCCTGGTTTACTTCAGTGTGCTGTTCTGGGGTCATTCGAGTGATGGCACGAACTGAGTATGCCGCATCGTTGCCGTCTCTACTAGGAGGGAGGTGCCTTTGGCAGTGCTATCAACCAGAAACCGGTGCGCAATAAGGGTACTCATGATGGGTTTTACTGTGGTTTATATGAGAAGTTACTGATACAATTATATACCCCTCATGAGATTGTACCTTCGCTACCGACATGGAACGACTTTTCGCTGTGGTGGTCACTTGGTGGAGCGAGTTGACTGCTTTGTCTGGAACGTCAAATCTTTGAACTGCAACGCAAAGGGCGACCTTCAGCCAAGTTTAGTCAATAGGAAAATACCTTGGGAAATTCATGGCTAACACGAGCAAAAGCTGCTGCAGAAGAAAAAATGCAAAAAGGTATCGTCAGTGTGGTGGGTGTGCCGGCTGATTTGCTAGGCCCGTTTTGCGTACCCAGCCAGCATGTGCCGCTCAGCTCTGGCTCTCTGCGTCGCTCTTCTTCACTGAGAGAATGACTTCCCTGATGCCCAAGGCGGATGTCTTCAAGCCTTCCTTCTCCACCTCATTTAGCAGCAAGGGCACATCTTGATGGGCGCCCTCCCGGTTGAGCTTGCACGGCATGCTCAGGGCTACTGGACCAACGCCCTCGTACATGCCCACCCTCGACACCGTCACAATAGCATCGCTATCTTTGACGATAGGCTCCAGGATGCTTACCAGCACCGATGCAACCCCGTAGTTCGTCTTCCCCTTGCGCTGAATGATCTCATACGCGGCCCCCCTGGTGCGCCGCGCCACATCGTCCATGGCCTTCTCATCATACTCCCTTCCCGCCTGCACGCAATAGTCACGCAAGCGCATGCCAGCGATGCTGGCGAGCGACCAAACGGGCAGCTGGCTATCGCCATGCTCACCGATTATGACGGCGTGCACGTTCCGGGGATTCACGCCATAATACAGCCCCAACTCGTGGCGGAACCGCGTCGTGTCCATGGCAGTGCCACTCCCAATGACCCTCTCCTTCGGAAACCCCGACAGCTCGTACGCGGCGTGGGTGAGGACGTCGACCGGGTTCGTGGCCACGATCAGGATGGTGTCGGGTGCGTGCTTGGCAATCTGCGGCACGACGGCCTCGAACAGGCCGTAGTTGGTCTTGACCAGGTCCATGCGCGTCTGCCCGGGCTTCTGGTTTACGCCTGCCGTGATGATGACGGCCGTGGCGCCCTCGCACGCCGCGTAGTCGCTCGCGACGCGCACGCGGGCGTGGGCAAAGTGCGCTGCGTGGCTGAGGTCCGTCGCCTCGCCCCGCGCCCGGTTCTCGTCAATATCGATGAGCACCAGCTCCGACGCCAGGCCGCTCAGCAGCAGCGCGTACGCTGTCGTGACGCCGACCGAGCCTGCGCCCACAATGACGACTTTGATTGACTTGGTGGCATGTCAGGAAGGTGCACAGTGGGGCGGGGCGGATTTCGGTCAGGGACTCACTTTGCCATTGGCGGGCGAAGGTTCGTGAGACATTTCGGCCCGGTGTGGGTTGGGACGACGAGCGGGGTTGAGTTCAGACTCCAGACTCAACGCTTCAAGTTCTTTGGGCTGCCGTGTGGAAAAGAGGTGGGGACGTTACTGGTTGTACTTGGATCAGATGCGTTGGTGGAAACTTTGAAGTTGGGGAGGTTGAGAAAACAAAGTCTCTGGAATTAAATAGCGACTATGCAGATAAGGAAAGGCAACTTTGACGGGAAACCTCAGCTTAGCATTTCTGCAGTCAAGTGGTGCATGGAATGTTTCGGCGACAAATGTGGCCTGATGTCGTCCAAAGCCGGCGGTCACGGTTGGCCCATGCCTCGGTACCTTAGTGTACGCTATTTCTCGGTTGCCTTGGCAGGGTGACTCATTACCTCACCTAGGTAGGGCAGTGAAGTCTAGGAAGGCCGGTGCTAGCGGTATCTTGAAATGAAGGTATCCATGCCGCAACCATGTTTTTACAGGTCGGGCTATGGCAAAGTCATCCAGCAACATTGTATGCCGTTTAATGGGGGGCTTATTCTATTTTGATCTCTTTGCGATTGATAGGTAACTATACATAAGGTAATACTAGCCTAACAGAAAGCTAACAGAACATCAACATGTGACTTTGGAAATGTTCACCATCATGATATCCCGAAAATTGGAGAGAAAACACATGTCCAGCCAAAAAAAATCTTACCGGCATCAAAGGACCTTTCAAACTCCCCGCCTCCAGTTCAACCCCGGTTGCACACACACACACACACACACACACACACACACACAAACATAAGAAAACCAAACCGAAACTCCGACCTCAGGGGTGGCGCCACACAGCCCCACAATCGTGTCAAACCCGTCTGCTCATAATCTTGTGAACCTGACGGTTGCTAACTGGAAGAAACGAGCTGGCAAGAGGTATTCCTCATTGAAACCCCCACCCCGTCGTCTCGTCCCAGTGTAAAAATATAGGGCCAGTTATGATTCCGAGATTTACGCAACCCAGAACCAAACCTTTTGTAGCCAGTTTTTGGGCACGGGTTTCACGTCGGCGGCGCATAAGTCATCCATCTCCTTCTTCCCTGCGATGACGTCGATTTCGTCCGCGGGCTTTAGCCAGGGTGTCTTGTGCCAAAGCTTGTGGCCAAGATAGATAGCCAAGAAGCAGGGTATGGTGACGTATGCCGCCAGGAAGTCTTTTACGTTCCAGAGACGAGGAACGAACACTTGGAACCCGTTGGTGATGGTTAGGAGGGTCACCAAGCCTAGCATAACCCAAGTTGCGTATGGCTGCAGAGGTGTCTTGAACGGGAGCGTGTCCAGGAGTCCCTGGCATTCGAGCGCTGACCGGAAGCGAAGATACGTGATCATGACCACGATCCAGGCGAGGTAGCCAGAGATGGTGCACAAGTTATTGAACCATAGAAACACCTGTGCTCCGCCTTCCGATACATTGAGGTATGCTAGGCAACCCGGAAGCCAC
Organism: Lasiosphaeris hirsuta; assembly: GCA_030549175.1. Taxonomy (NCBI): domain Eukaryota; kingdom Fungi; phylum Ascomycota; class Sordariomycetes; order Sordariales; family Lasiosphaeriaceae; genus Lasiosphaeris; species Lasiosphaeris hirsuta. The sequence continues at coordinate 2,367,140 of JAUKUA010000001.1, forward strand.
GTCGCTATGATCGCCGCCCACGGCACGCCGCGCTTGGAAGTCTTGGCGAAGACGGCCGGGGCGTGCCCATTGGCGGCCATCGAGTAAAGTATGCGGGAGCCCGAGTATAGGAATGCATTTCCAGCGGACCACGCCGAGGTTAGAATGGCAGCGTTGATAACATGGTTCAGACCCCTGATTCCTGCCCGCTCGATGCCAATGACCCACGGGCTGGCGGTGGCGTCGCCTTTCCCTGACAGAAGGCGCTCGTCGTTGTGCGGGACGATCACGCCAATGATGAAACTACTGAGTCCATAGAATACTGCCAGCCGGCAGAGGAACCGCCCCGCCGCCTTGGGAAGGTTGCGTCGAGGAGCAATCGTCTCGCCCGCTGCGAGAGCTACCAGCTCTGGCGACATGATGAAGCTGAAGCCGGCGCGAATAAAGGACGTCCAGAAGGCCAAAAACAAGCCCAAAGCCCCTTTTGCAACGAACTCCTTGGCGGCGCCCGGGTCTTCCCAGTACCTAAAGCCCAGACGGTCATGGGTAGGACCCCCACCCAGCATAATGACCAGACCAACAATGAGAAGACCCATGATGGTGATGAGCTTGATGCTGGCGAACCAGAACTCGGCCTCCCCGAAGACCTCGACAGCAATAATGTTGAGACCCAGGTTGACGGCAAGGATAATCGTGATCCAGACCCAGGATGGAACCGGTGTCTCCCAGTAGCTGAGCAAGATGGCGCCGGCCGTCGCCTCAGTGGCGATGATGACAGAGTACGTGTACCAGTAGTTCCAACCGGCTGCGAAGGCCAGGCTTTCATCGACGTAGCGCTTGGTGAAGTAGGGCATCGTGATTCCCTTCATTGGCAGGTATGTCGTCATCTCGGACACGTTGTTCATGACAACCCAGACGACGGCCATCATGGCCAAGTAGCCGAGCCACAACGGCAGTGGCCCGACTGTGTATAGGATAGCGCCCGAGCTGACGAAGAGACCTGTGCCGATTCTGTGGTAGGTTCATGAAGAGTAAGCCTTGTGCCTCACCTTATCAAGGGTACGGAGCTTTGACATACGCGCCACCAATCGCTAGGAATTGGATGTGTCTGCTCTTCAGCCCCCGCGACAGTTGCGAGTCGCGGTCAAGCGAAATGCCAGCATCGAAGATGGCAACCGAACTGGTGCGTCCTTTCGCGTTGTCGACCGAGGCGCCGTCCATGTTGCTTTCCTGCCCCTTTTTCCCCATGGGTAGATGTTATTCGTTTGCGCTTGGGGTGATAGCTGGCAACCGCACTGAGTCTTACCAAGGCGGATGATTCTAAGGATTCAAAAAGACGACCCAAGAGATATCAATAAATGGTACTTTGCCACAAAAAAAATAGGGGTACAGGATGGCGAGGAAAACGTCGGGGACCCATGATAATAAAGGGGTGTTGGGGACTGCTAATGGTCTCGTTATCAGCTGCGGGCTGTCGCTTGTAAAGTTTGGAGTTTCCATGGCTCTGCGATGTGTTGAGAAGAGAAAATACAAAGAGATTTAAACACTCCGTCATGTGAGTGGCCGGGGGGGGGGGGGGGGGGGGTGGGCGGGGCAAGGGGTGTAAGCCATGGACGAGGAAGGAGGGCACGTCTTTGATTTCCCGTCTTGGGTGTCTCCGAAGGCTGCCAGAGATTGGAAGCAATGGCTTTCAGCTTCAGGTCAGGTCTTGGTATTCCCAATGCAGGGCCAAAAGATACACCAGCAATGGGCCGTCGGCTCCGATTCCAATCTGCTAGCATCTAACTCGGTTACATTCACACAAGCGACTCGCAGATCCATGGGCCATGTCATGTCACCGGCCAGAATATGCATCCAAGACACAAAGTATTCCGTCTTCATATTCTTTGATGTTCCAAAGAATCTCGGCTCAATTGCGATTGCGCAGAAAACAAGGTTATCGCGGCTTGCATCTCAATCCACGATTGCCTGGCACTTGATCTCAACATTAAGCTTATCATTCGGCAGCGCAGCTACCTGCACACACGTTCTCGCCGGGGCTTTGGTGCGATCGGGCCATATCTTGTTCCACTCTGCGTTCATCTTGGAGTAGTCGCCGCACATGTCGGTAAGAAAAACGGTGGCGTCAACAACACTTTCGAGGCCTCGACGGCCATCGGTGGCACCCTTGATGATGGTTTCTATGTTCTGGAGGACCGCTGCCGTTTGTGTTGCGCAGTCCAGCACACGACCGCCGTCTTCGGTCGTCTCACAGCCTACGACAGTGCCGTCCGACCGTCTGCTGGATGTTCCCGATACGAAGATGATGCGCGCTGAGCTAGGGATTGTCCGGGCGTGTGGGTAGTTGGCAAGGCCCTGAGCCCCGGTAGAGGGGAGGAGATAGCCAGTCCCGTTGGAAGGGTCGGATGTCATCTTGGAGTTTTTTTTAAAGTTTTTTTTTGGGGGGGTTTTGGCGTAGGTGGGTTATCGAGAAACTGTGATACTAACCCGGCCGCAGTATGGTTTTGTGGTTTGGCCAATTCGCGATGCCGAGGTTGTCGGCGCTCTGTCCGGCATTGCCAATTAGGATTCAGCCTGTGCCAAGCCCGGCTAACGGCTTCCAGCGGCCGACAACCTCCCACTTCCGTCATCCGATATCCGATCCGCGCTTTACCGAGCGCGCCGTGTGCTGGGCGATCAGCGTTGCGCCGACTTTTTAACGTAATCGCGTCGTCGATGCTGTTGCTGTTATGTAATGCAGCCTGAAAGCTACCCCGCGCCTCAATTGAGTTTCTCTCACAATAACAGAAACGACTATTGCCGCCGCCACAGCCGTGGTTCACTAAGCTGGGATAATACCTCATCCCCAAACCTGGGCCGCCGACACGAGCACCAAAAAGCACATCTTGGAACAGAATGGGTTCATCCTCTCTCCCGCGCCTTGCAACTGACGACATCTGGAGTTGTGACACCTTGGAAAAGGCAGCGGCCTACTTGCGGTCCGGCACCCCAATACACCTCCAGAACTACGTCTCGGGCGCTTTTATATCGTCGGACAAGACATTGGTCCCCTTCCTAGACTCGTTCGAGCCTAAGACTGGCGCTCTTTTCGCCCGCGTGCCCTGCACCCAATCGCGGCACGTCGAAGCCGCTATTCGCACCGCCAGAGATGCCTTCCCGGCATGGAGCAAAACCACACGAGCCGTGCGATCAGGCTATCTACGGCGGGTCAGCGAGCTACTCCAGGAGAACCGTGAGCTATTTGCCGTGTGGGAAAGCATCGATCAGGGCAAGACACTTGAGCGGGCGCGGATCGAGGTGGACCGTGCTATTGCCAACTTCTCGTAAGCCTTGATCACCGCCTCAAGAACACGAAAGCAGAACTGATGCCGTCAGATACTTCTCGACATATATCCTTCACGAGCAGACCGCGGCTCGCATGATCGATGGTGGGGGCGTCCTAACCTACGAGCATCGCTCTCCCGCGGGCGCCTTCGCTCTCATCTCGCCCTGGAACATGCCGCTTTACTTGCTGACATGGAAGATTGCGCCGTGCCTCGCCTTTGGCTGCACTGCAGTGGCCAAGCCAAGCGAGGTGACAAGTATGTCCGCCTTTTGTAAGTCTTGCGTAAAATGCCGGGCCACCTTTGCCATGTGACGCGTCTTGCTCACACCTCGACAGTGCTAGCCACAATCTTCCACCGGGCCGAGCTCCCCCCAGGTGTGATAAACCTCGTTTTTGGCGATGGCCCCACGACCGGGGCTGCACTTGTCTCATCGCCGCTGATTACCGGGGTATCCTTCACCGGTGGCACGCAGACTGGCATTGCTATCCGCCGAGCAACGGCCCATCAGATCGGAAAACACGTGTCTCTCGAACTGGGAGGAAAGAACCCCACCCTAGTGTTTGCTGATGCTCTGCGACAGGATACCAATGAGCGGGCGATACGCGTAGCAGCATCGGCAGCGTTTGAAAACCAGGGAGAAATATGTCTTTGCGGATCACGGATCTACGTAGAGGAGAGTGTGTATGCAGAATTCCTCGCCGGCTTCGTCAAGTTTGTGCAGGAGGCATATGTCCTCAGGAAAACAGTGGGTGCGGTGGTTAGTAGTGCGCATTATGCCAAGGTCCGGGGGTATCTGACGTTGGCCGAGCAGGAGGGAGCGACGTTCGAACTTGGGGGGGTCCCGCCGGAGCTCGACCAGCAAGCTCGAGAGAGCGGGTATTGGATCGCCCCGACGGTACTGACGAATGTGAAACCCGACTCGGCACTGCTGACGGATGAGATATTTGGGCCTGTGGTGACGATAAGCAAGTTCAAAGATGAAGAGGAGGCGATGCGGCTGGCAAATGACAGCGAATACGGGCTGGCAGCTGTGTTGCTGACGGCAGATGGGGCTAGAATGAGAAGGGTCGGAGAGCAGCTGGAGGCCGGGATGGTGTGGGTAAACGGCTGGCTGCAGAGGGAGCTGGGGACTCCGTTTGGTGGCATGAAGGCAAGTGGGACTGGGAGGGAAGGGGGGAGTATTCGAGAGACGTGTTTACCGTGGTGAGGACGATTCATCTGCCAAGCCAGCACTAGTGCACTTCACCATGAGTACCTTATATTTCTGGACCTTTTCGAAGAACATCCTACAAAGTAAGTTATTTTGTTTTGGTAGACATCAATCCCTTGCCGCCCCGCTGGATACCGACCTTGGAAACCGACTTACAGCTCCAGCCAATCACAGGACTCGCACACTTCGATCCGTTCCGTCATCCGCCATCCGCGCACTGACAAGTCGGATCTAAGCGGGACGATCACCACCGGCCGGTACATCGGATCCAAACTCTGTATGACATGGTCTTGGGTGCAATAGGCCATGCATCCTTCGTGACCTTTGGCAAAGAGTGCGGTATGTCCGTCCACATGACATCATTTTGTTCAGTGTCAAGGGCTGCTGAACTGGGAGCGGTTTCTCCGGATAATTATGTCGCGTCCTGTCTTTGTCTCTTATCCCCTTTCCTACCATGACGGCTACCCACACAAAGTCTTGTTTGCGGTATAGTATCCCAAAAGACAAGGACCGCTAGCATCATCACCGTTGGCACTATGGCTCCAGCGGCGACCCGCGACCGTCGAGCGTCTTGCTCCTGCTCTTCAGGAGACTCCATCTCCTCCGAGTCGTCCGCCTCCATTCCATCCCACCATGGAGTCCGCCAATCTGCTTCTTCTGGTTCAAAGCTCTTCCGCATCGACATGCACACCCACATCATGCCCCCGTCCCTCCCCTCCCTCGCCTCCCCGACCGGCCCAGGATCCGGACAAGAACCATACCCCTGGCCCGCCTTCCGCCCCGTCGCCAATGGTGGAGGAGGCATCGACATGTACGTCGGTACCACCTTCTTCCGCCGCGTCGACCCCAACTGCTACGATGTCGTGACGCGCCTGGCAGAGATGGACGCCGCGGGTGTCGACGTCCAGGTCCTCAGCACCGTACCCGTGCTCTTCTGCTACGACGCACCCGCCGCGCCTGCCGCGGTGCTCGCGCGTGCCCTGAACGACCACGTCGCGGCGCTCGCGGCCGCGCACCCGACGCGTTTTGTGGGCCTCGGCACCGTACCGCTGCAGGACATCCCGCTCGCCATCGCCGAGCTGCGCCGGCTCCGCACCGTTCTAGGCCTAGCCGGCATTCAGATCGGCACCAGCATCGACCCCGCCACGATGCTCTCGGCGTCCCATCTGGAACCCTTCTGGGCCGCGTGCGAGGAGCTCGACTGCCCCGTCTTCGTGCACCCGCTCGGGTACGCGCTGCCGCGCGAGAACGCCGCCCGCTGGGACGCGCATTGGGCCTCGTGGCTCGTCGGGATGCCCTGCGAGACGGCTCTGGCTATTCACGCCCTGACCGCGTCCGGCGTGCTGATCAGACATCCGCGCCTCAGGATGTGCTTCGCGCACGGCGGCGGCGCGTTCCCTGCGCTGCTGGGGCGCATCCAGCATGGTTTCGACTGCCGGCCGGATTTGGTCGCCAGGGACGCCCTCGGGGTGACGCCGACGGCCCACTTTGAGGGGACGACGGGTAGTAGTGTCACTGGCGGGGGGGGTGTTGGGCAGATCTGGATTGACTCGTTGATGCATGATGCCGACTTGCTGGAGTTTGTGATTCGGAAGCTGGGCCCGGGCGGCGCGGACCGCATCGTGCTAGGGAGCGATTACCCCTTTCCGCTCGGCGAGGTGCCCGTCGCGGGTAAGATGCTCCTGGAGGACGAGCGGGTCAGGGGCTTCCTGAGCTGGGAGGACCGCGCGGGAATCCTCGCGCGGAATGCCATCAAGTTCCTAAACCTGGGGACCGATTTTCAGGGTCGGTTTGAGACACGGCTTCGGCAGGCCGATGCGGGCTACCGGAACGGGGATGGCGTGTGGGGAGGCTGGGGAGCGGAGAACCTGAAGACGGGGCCTGGCACGGTCAAGATTGTGGATAGTAGTGACTGGGAGCTATCCTCAATGGCTGGCGGAAGCTTGTAAAGTCAATACAAATAAACACCAACAATACCTAGCCCCCTATGCCAAATCGTCATCCGAGCCTCCAAGGGCAAACACTCCATCCAACATGTCTAGAAACTTTGGATATTCAGGCTTTGGGTATTCGGTGACACCAAGCATCCGAGCCCCGCCCCCAAATCGAATTTGGCCTCTTCCGTCCCTACCAATATTCCACTTGTCATGTTCAATCGGGTGATCCCAGCTGCTGACCCACTCGGGAGTGGGCATGTTGGACAGGTTGTTGCCGGGGATATCCAGCCGGAGGCGGAATCTAGTGAGGACCTCTTGTGTCAACTTTGACTGAGCATCAGGCTCCCACCCTAGCTCTGTGTCTGGCCAGACGTGGAGGCCCGGGTCCTCGCGGGCTTTGCCAGCAAATTGCGGGTACCTAAACGGGGGGATCTCAACCTGTCGTAACAAGTCTTCCTCTGGTACTCCGCTATCTTTGTCCCACCACGGCGATGGGAACTCGCCTCCCTTCCGTTTCCTTTTCTTGGGAAGGACGTTGGCGTGTGGCTGGAACCATGGGACACCGGCCGCGTTGACGGGTCGGCCGTCTCCGTCTGCCCAGTTGACGGGGCTGAAGCGGCGCCAGTCGGTCGTCACGAGGAAGATCTGCTTGCGCGGCGTGCTGTCTTCCATGAAGCCGAACAGGAAAGCTGTATAAATAGGGTTGCCATGGGCCTCCTCGGGATTGATGACGCTGGTCAGGCACTGGAAAACAATAATCTGTGCAGCATAATAATCGGCGATTACGTAGAGGATATTCCGGGGAGGGATCTCGGCAGCGCTGGTGCTCAGCTTGTGCAGGGCCTCGTGGATCTTTTCGTTACGGTGAAGGTGGCGGAGAATACCGACCTGACCGGATACTTGTACGCTGGCGTTTCTTGAATCGGCTTCCTTCTCAGATGGGAGTTTGTTGTACTCCAACCACACAAACTCGCGCCAGCGGAAATACTCACTGTGCTGCAGCACTTGAGCAAAATACGTCCAGATGCGCGCCTTGACCTCGTAATGCCGCATCATGTTGCGGCCGGCCGTATGGTATCTGGGTACATGTCACGGTAAGTTCCAACTTCATGTGTAATCAACTTGGAGCCCTGCATCCCTCCGTCTGAATCCTTCACTTACGCAATGCTGTGCCAAAGCGATCTTTTTTTAGGCGTGGGAATAGCTCTGAATTTACAGCGCTCGCGCCCGTGGTTCAGAGAGATGAATCCTTGGTAGGCATGGTATTTCGTCCACACCCGTGTCTCGTTGTTCCGGATGTCGAGCCGGACCAGCGATTTCGGTATTGGCATCGGCCCAACCTGAGCGAGAGCTGCCCTAGTCGCCGCCTTTGAACGGCGAGGGGGGTGTTTTGGTTCGGGCAATTCATCCCAAGGCTTGATCGCTCCGTTGTAAGCATAAGCTCCAAAGTCTTCGCTGTCTTGCGGTAGCTTGCTTGTGTCTAGGCCTAGTAGTTCAGCTGTGCTGGCTGTCAATTCCAGACCAGGGTAAGTGATGGTCCATTGCGGATGATAGTACCCCAACGTTTTGAGAGCCTGGAGCATGATTGCCTGAGCTTCTCTGGTTTCCAACGGCTCTCGCAACTTGGAATGAGCGACGAGACGCTCCCACAAGTGATCGGCAGCTTTCTCAAAGTCTTTTTGGTCTGGTTTACCCGCTTTGCCGTGATAACCCAATGTCGTCCAAGCCCAAGCGTAATTTCCAAGTGATGGGCCATATTGCATCGCATCTTTCATCCGCCGAATGCGGGATACTATCTCCGACTCCTCAAGATTCTCGTATGAGGGTGGAAGCTTCAACTCTGCCATTTCTTTGTGCGTAGCTTCAACGTGCGAGGGCAGTCCTTTATCTAAGCTTTGAGTTGGTGAAACAGGATAGCCGTGGGAAACCAGTTTGGATGGGAGATGCACCGCTAATGGGTGGTACAAATCGCAATGTGTTGTTTTGTCGCAGATTTGGCCTGCGGCAGAACCCATGACACTCGGGATGGGCCATCATCGTTAAGTTTTTCTATCTCCAGACTTCAGACTCTGTAAAACAATGAACAAAGAGGAATCATGGACTTTGCTAGCTGCCCTTTGATGTGGAAATATCCGGAAACGTACCAATTATGATTCGCACATTCTTTGTGATGGTGATGCGATGTTAATCTGCAGAAACCCAATGCCAATCTCAAGCTTGTGTGGTAGGTCAATGCCCCCTCCGCAAGTCACCGGCAGAGCGACACATTCAGAACTCGAAGGCTTTCGTCGGAAGCCACCTATCTTGGGCACGGCACATCCGAGTGGTGAAGAAGAGTAGGGTCATCACGAATTGATAGTAAATAGACACTTGGGCGGTGTTTCGGATCAAGACTTTTTGAAAGCCTTGAAACTGTCTTCAGCATAGAAAAAGGCCCTTGACATGCTTCTGCCAAGACTTTTGTTGGTAACTAACCAGAATGGACTTTTTATCTATGCACGCATAATAGCCTGATTCGATAAAAAAGACTGCGCGGGTTGTGCGGATGAACGCCAACGGTGGCGTTCAAATGAGCACAGCCCATTGCAGAAGATGAGGGGCATATTTGGGGGTGCGGGCCACCAATGACTCGCCTGCGATGGGACCCCGCTGGGTTAAACTGCAGCAGCCTGAGGTTGGTGTGCACACCTTTGATCTTGGCTGTTCCTCTTCACCTCGGTGTGGGTAGGTTGGTGCATTTCGGGTATAGTGTACGACAAAACCTTTGCCCCTTTTCCTAGACCACACCCTCCTTTTCATCCTGCTAGCGCACGAAGAAACGCCAAAGCTCGCTAAGAAGGGCCCCTCCTCCTCGGACCTAATCCCCGTCGATTGATCACGTCTACACATCCGCCCGAACAGTTCCCAACCCCGAACTCCGGGATCGCACTGCAAAGGCGAGCTAACTAGGATAGGCGGTCCCGGCATCCCGAGTCCGGACCTTGGGTCTGTTGCCCATGTGTCTCCCGGCGCTTCCCCCCAAAGGTAACCAATTGCCTGCACATACGCCGTCCACTACGGGGTCACCGCGGCACATCCGAGACACTGCCAGGGGGGGGGCCCTGGACATCGGGACGGGACTGACAAGTACCTGCTCATGATCTTATCAGATCGATCTCTCCCCTCTTACATTGTCCCATCCACCTGGTGCTGGATCCCGTCCCGTCGATCTCATCTCTGCCCAACCTGACATCTCCTCTGGCCCAGTGCACCTGACAGACCTGCGCCAAACAAGGCACATGCACCATCAAGGGAAACCAAACCCACAAACGCTTCCGAGACGCAACATACCAACCCAAAACACCAACAAAATGACAAAACTTCCCACCACCCTCTTCACTAATGGCCGAGTCTTCCTCTCGGGGGTCCGTCCCGGCACCAACGCTGGGCTCCATCTCGCCCCGACCTTTGCGTCAGCACTGCTCGTCCGCGGCACCCACATTGCCTTGGTCGGCGACGCCTCGGACCCAGCGGTGGCGGCGGCGCGCGCTGACCCTCACACGGTGGTGCGCGATCTGGGTGGCAAGACGCTCTTCCCCGGCTTCGTCGACGGGCACATGCACCTGATGATGATGGGCCAGTCGCTAAACAAGCTGGACCTAGGGCTGTGCAAGTCGCTGGTGGGTATCCAAACGGCCATTAGGGCGTATGCCGACGAGAATCCCGACGTGTCGCGCATCTTGTGCCGCGGGTGGATGCATTCCATGACGCCGGGGCACGTCACAGCCAAGGACTTGGATGGGCTGGACGGAGAACGGAATCGCGCGATACTGATTGACACCAAGGATCTGCACTCAACGTGGTGCAATACGGCAGGCATCAAGGAACTCGGAGCCGACGAGTGGGCCGACGTCCCAGGCGGAACGATTGAGAGGGACGGGAACGGGAAGCCGACGGGCGTGTTCAACGAGGCGGCCAATATCACGTACGTATGGCCGTTTCTAGCAAAGGTAGCAACCATGGCCGAGCGGACGACGGCTATCGAAGCTGCCGTGGCGGCGTACCATGAGGCCGGCTATACCGGGCTGATTGACATGGCCATGGACGAGGGAGCGTGGGATGCGCTACAGGCCTTGAGGAAGGAGGGCCCGATTCCGATGCGCATTGCCGCCTACTGGCTTGTCAGGCCCAGCAAAACCGAGGCCGAAAACCTCGCCCAGGTTGAGCGGGCCATCGAGCTCGCTAGAGAGTTCAATGCGTCGACAACGCCTGACTGCCGCATTGTTGGCGTCAAGGTCATCTGCGACGGCATCATCGACGCCTGCACCGCAGGACTGACAGAGCCGTATTCCCACAACGGACACCTCGAGGTTCCCCTGTGGACGTTTGAGCAGCTTGAGCCTGTGGTGCGCAGGGCGGATGAGGCCGGCCTTCAGATTGCCCTGCACGCAATTGGTGATGCCACCATCAAGATGGTTGTCGATATCCTAACAGCCCATGCAGCCTCGGAAAGGCGGCCGCGTGTGGAGCATATCGAGCTAGCGAGCGAGGCCGATGTCGTCCGGCTCGGCGAAGGGCGCATCACGGCATCAATCCAGCCTGTGCATGCCGACCCGGCCATCCTGCGGGCCTGGCCCAAGCTGATAGGAGAGCATAGATGCGGCCGCGCTTTCGCCTACCGCGAGTTCGCAGATGCTGGCGCGCCGCTTGCGCTGGGGAGTGATGCACCCACCGCCCCGCATACACCCCTGGGTAACGTTTATGTCGGCGCGACGAGGCGCTCATACCGGGAGCCCGGCTTGGAGACAGTGGTGAATCCGCATTTTGCACTTGGTTTGTGTGAGGCCGTTGCTGCAGCGACCGAGGGCGCGGCATACAGCTGTTTTGATGATCATAGAATAGGCGTGTTGGAAAAGGGGTACCGGGCTGATCTCGTTATCGCCGATATGGAGTGGGAGAAGGAGAAGCTGATGCAGGCAAAAGTAACCGAGACGTGGTACAATGGAGCCAAAGTATGGTCAGCTGAAGACTGAAACAAGGCTTGCTGCTACCAGTGCCGTCTTGGGGGTAGTGGTGACTTGGACGGCGGTTATGACGGGGGACGCTCTCGTCGGCCAACAAGGGATCTTGCCGGAGCAGCCAAGAGATGATGGATATGCAAAAGAATAGCAATCATATGCGCCTCCTTTTGCCTCTACTCCGCCGGGTAGTATTGCCTCGGCCAAATGTTCATCGCAGTCTTCTGTCCGCTTAACAACGGGAGACCGGCGTGGTTGGTCCGCAAGTCGCCCGTCCCGTTCGGATGAAGGTTAACCCAGAAGACAGCATTTCCAGCGATAGGCCTAAAGGCTAGCCCTCCATCTTCGTGTTCTCTCCAGAGTGGTTTCAGCACCTCATCTTGTCTCTGTATCTGGTCTTCCATGCCGCCGCGCCAAGAGCTCCCTCCCCATGGGTTCGGGGCCGCGATACCCTTGGCGAATGGAAAATGGGTCTCCCCGCCAGTGCAGTTATCTTGCAATATGGCGAAGAAGCTAGCAATGCGGTTCCACTTTCGGTTACTGTCGTCGGAAGCCCAGCGTAGGCTATCGAACCAGTCATGGTGCACATTGAACCTTTGCCCCGTACTGTAACGAACAAGCTGCGGGGGCCCCATCTCGTCCCAACCATCGCGCAACATGGTTCCGAGAAAATTGCGTGCCCGGCTTAGCACACATAGCACTGCTGGGTCATCGCGGGGCAGGCCGGCGGAACTCGATGTCCTGTCTTGTGTATTTTGCTGGTAGCCATGCTTGGTGACCTTGGAGGGCGCGAATTTGGGCTCCGCGGTACGAAGAAGCGAGCTGATCTCTATCGGCGAGATGAGGTTGTGGATGTAGATGATCAGCGGGTCAAGTGACACGAGCTCGGTTCTGTATGGGTGTAGCGTGTCGCAGGTAAAGTCATGGTCGGTCGAGGAGGAGGTGGAGGTGTTGCGGAGAAAGGGGATGATGAAAGGATAATCGCGGATGGGAAGTTCGCTGACGAAGGACGCGAGTTGCGGAGGGGAGAAGCTGGATAAGTAGGGCGTAGCAAGAGCGACGAGGAGCGCCGCGGCGGCCGAGATGCCAGCCACCTTGGAGAAGCTGCTCGCCGACATGTTGAGGATAAGATATTTCTCACGCCTGTCAGATTTTGCGGGTAGGTGTGACAAAACGCAGGTGGTTTCATTGAAGACTTGAGCGGCACCTACTCGGAGGGTGAAGGAGCAAGGTGGTTCAGGTAGGATCCTACACGCAGGCAAAGAGCAGCTCATAAAGGATAGCACAGGTCACAAGACAATCTGAGGGGGCCGCCGGGGTGGCTTCCACTGTCTCCATCTTCCACGCAAGTCCCATGTCCTACCCTCGCGAATCCCAGCCCCAGTGCCATCTTAAGTTACCATCTTGAGTACACAGGAGCATGTCGCTCCGAGCATCGACCAAGCCCGATCAGCGCGTCTGTCCAACTCCACAAATGCCGAAACCCTGCCCCGACAAGCCCAGAATCATGTGCAACCATGTGCATAACCGGTAGCCATGTCAGGGCGGTGTTCGCGGGACCTCACTGGCTGCCACTGGCTTGGCTATGATAGCCGGAAGCCCGGCAATCATGCTCCGGGGCAATTGGGTGGTTGTTGATAAGTGTGTTACCTCACCGTCAAATGGGGTTACAGCCTGGATAATTTCCCCGGAAACCCGCGACTGGGGGGGGTTGATGTGCCTCCAACACACGTAATGGCACGCTCAATCTAACCGGACCAGGGACGGCGGAGGCGACACGGCCTCAAGCCGCTTGGCGCCGCCGTCCACTTACTCCACTAACCCGCCTTGCAGTCGGTACGAGGCGGCTTGGCACGTCCCCCTGGCCCGGTCGCAATTCCTTCTGCTAGTCTGCTACGGTCTTGAATTGCACCTCGGTAGCTGTCAAACGCTCAATTCAGTCAACCAATCGGACCGTGCAGATAGTTACGCATGTGTGTTATATTTCTGTTGCGTCGCATTGGTGCGAAAAGAAGCTGCCATCGTGAAGAATACCAGGCGGAGCCCCTCAGGCGAGTGTGCGTTCGCGCTCCTCGGCGGCGGAGGCAACGATGTATAAGGCATGGACAACGCGGAGACACTGCCGCTCGTCAGTCAGTAGATGCGTCGCGAAAGCCATCGTGATACCATAGGAGGTAATTTACTTACAAAATAAGGCCTCGGGGTATGGCAGCTCACATGCATGTGCGGCCACCACCCATTGTTGTTGCCAACGTAGACTGGCGGATGGACGACGTGACTGCCTGCCAGGAAGCCGATAACACCAATGCTGCAGCTTACGAAATACGGCTAGGAGAAAATGCCTGACTTCCACCAGACTGAGTGCGAGGATGAGTTGCCTTGTTAGCGGTTGGACCTTGTGGTCGCTGTAGAAGGGTCGTCTTACCAACGCTGGTCGGGAAGAAGAAGGACACGGCCCCGAGGAACCAATCCGAGGTTCGCATGGCGTCAGACATGATGGTTGCCTGGTTGTGGAAGATGATCGTCGCAGATGTTGATTCCTACACAGGCGGTAGAAAGGGTAATCCAGGGATAAACGCTTGCGACCTTGGCCAGGATCTTTTCCTTTGTAGAGTAGGCAGGCAGGATAGGATCTCAGTCGTTTTAGGAGCTTTCGGCGGACTTTGAGAGCCCCCACCCTGCACGATAAACACACCAATCAATCAAGCCAATTGCCCACACCAACCTACAACCCCGCAAACCATTTGCCTACCACTTACAGCCCTGCAGCCCTGTAAGCTAACAAACACTCCATCCAATCTTCTGAGGTATGTATGTACCTTTCCGCCCTGCCAAATATTTTCCCGCACAGCTGGAACGCAATGCAACGCAATTAGCGATCGATCGCAACGCAACGCAACGCAGTCAAATCGTGGTATTCGCACCCCATATAATACTAAGGCAGAGCCATTCTCACTTATTTCATTATACCCCGGCTCCTCAAACCCCCCGACCCAGCTTCATCTGCCAGCTGATAGGGATCTCCAACCGCGCGTCGCAGACCACGTTTGCTTTCATATCCTCGACGAGCATGGTTAGAAACCACCCGCGGACCGGCATCAATCTAAACTACCCGAATCGCCCCGAGACGTTTATATTGGCAGCTCAGGATCTCTCGAAGTGGAGCTGTTCGATCAACTCTACAACCATACCTCTCTCTCCACCGACCAGACAGACCTAAAGCTGTGAGTGTAGAGGCGATAAGGCGCGTCGTCGGTGGTGTATATACTAACGGCTTAATAACCGTTTCCGGTCTAGCTTTAGAGCACTTATAAACCCAGCTTTCGTTAGCCGCGGCTAAGCACCACTACGTTATAGATTACTTATTACTAGCTTTAGCCTTACTTATCCTACTACGTTGGTTAGGTACCAGCCACCTTAGGTATCTTCGGCAATATACTTAGTTAAGATAGAAAAATGGTCGGCTATGATTAAGTCTGAGTAGGTATTCTGTGAGTTTTATTAAATATTTGGAATTACATTGCCTAGAGGCGAACCAGGATACTGTGCCAATAGTGCCAGCGGCAGCGTATAGCGACCGTCAGCATCCATTAGGTAGTATCCGCCTCGTTTTTGGGTTAAGTCTGGGCGGCATCACTACGCCGGATGCTTGTGTCCCCACCATGCTCTGGTCCGCGGCTTGATTCCTTATCAGTCGTTGGCGTTCAAGAATCTCCTCGTCGAGAAGGGGCTTGATGCATATCTGTCCCGCTTCTCACGGCTGTTGGAGTGAAACCAACATGTATAGACGGATACGGAATCTGTTCCCGCATCTCCACGTAATTTTGCGGTAACTAAGGGAGAGTGACATGGTCTGAGATGCTGAAGTAATCATTTTCGTGGAATTCCCTATACAGACCGGCATGCTGTGGCCGCTGCACGGGATAGTAGCTCTAGTCAGTAGCCACAAACATGATTTCATCTTCAAGTTGTTCCTCCGCTTGGCGGGTATCACTCCCCGGTAATGATGCCGAGGAGGCTCTTGAGGATGCTAGTGCATCCACAGACCCCCATCTTAGTGCCTTCCTCCTCCACGGCGCGGTGAAGCGCAAAAATGGCGAGCTGCTCCCGATGTGCCGCGACGTGTTTCTTGAACCGGCTAGCATTGACATAGACGACATGTTTCGGGCCTACTATTGATACATCTTTAGACTCCGCTCTAGCTTTCTCTAGCTTCAAGCGCGGCTGCCCAGTCGTCACAAAACGGACGATCCCCAGCCTTAAAGCTGGCGATGGCCTCATGCCCAGCATCGAGCAGAGAATGTCCCGTGTGCTTCCGAGACGTGCTTTTGGAGCTTTGTGGCGGGAAGCGGCCCAAGGCTGCAGAGGACACAAGAATAGCGAGCTCGGTGGTGCTTCAGCTCGTGCTCAAACCACTAGTCCCGGCTACCAAAGGATTCGTCATCACACACCGTGTCGCCCACCATGCACACATAGGCTTTGAGATGGCCGAAGGCGTGGGTCTGCCACGACTTCTTGTGCTTGAATGACTGGAGAGTAAAGCATATAGGGCATTCGAACGGCTCTCGGCTCGCCAATAAGTCAGCTAGGCGGGGTAGCTTTAAACATGACAGCGACTCAGTCGTGGTTGAAGTGCTCCCTGTGGATACGCCGTCGTCTGCTTTCTGTTCCACGTCGACCTACAGAGAATTATTTCCAGCGGATGTCGTTGCCTTACTTGAGAACCGCTCGGTAGCCGTCGCAATGACCTCCAAGCCGTCGTTGGTGGTGCTATCTCTGGCGTCGTCGTCGGCTCCGAGGCGGGTCTTGTAATCTCTGCAATACTTTATGAACCGTCTTCGCTTGATAATGGTGCCACCGAGCCGCTTGGACAGCCAGTCGCGGTTGGTCTTCGGGTGTTTCTACTTGACATAGTCGATGCCATAGAATGACGGAAATGAGATCTCGGGGATCTGGAGTGCCCGCTTGGACCGGTCGCGGGGGGCCGACTTACGCACCATGATGCCGACCCGGAAGAGAGACTTGATGCATTCCGAAACGACCTCGAGGTCCATGATGGCCTCATCAGGCGCGGTCTCGCCGGTCCCCATGTCTATCGCACTATCATCATCATCATCCATAAAGTCATGCTCCGGATCGAGAGTGGTATCTCGGTTCGGTCTTGTTCCCAGCGAGATGTTCGCCATTGCGTTCACGGTGCGTCAGTTCCAGTTCTCAGCAGCTAGAACTGCATCCAGGGGACGGACCGCTTTCGACCGCTTCCACAATCTCGTCCAACTGGCGAAGAATATAGGTGCGAACGTCGTCAGCTTCCGAGCTGCGAAGTCGATGGTCAAGCGACAAGCGCTGTTTGGGGGTTGCGCATGGCCCCCAGGTTTCCAGCCCACAAGGGAAAACTATTCAAAGCATCCGTGACTATCGCATGACTCGCGACGGCAGCATGAGGAGTCTCGTGCTGCTCTTTGTCCTTCAGGAGCGTTACGAGGTCGAGGAAGCGCTGTTAGACCAGTCGACTTTTTTCCGAGATGGTCTGGCTTTGGGCAGGGCTCGCCATGGTTTGGTGATGACTACCTACCGCCTCGTGCCCAGTGGAGCCGGTCCCGTAAGTTTGTTGATACCTAAGGTAGCTATGTCAGAGTTGTGATGGCAGGTACGACTAGAGGATAGCCTCGAATGTCCCGCGTGACCCCCCGCAATTGCTCAAGTTTCGTCGTCGACATCCTGGCGTTGTGATTGGTTGTTGTTGGTGTGAATTCTGGCGCGAAACTTTGCACTACATCAAATCTCGCGTCCTTGTCCTCGTCTGGCGCGCACGCGTTGTCAGGAAAACACCTCCTCACTCAGTGCAGCACAATATTAGGCTTCGAAGCGGCCGGTATCGTTCTCGGGGTCTTTTCTATTACTATTACCGCCCTCGATAAGTACCATGAAATGGCCACCCGGCTGGGGCTCTTCTTCAAAACCAAAAAGAGGCGCGACGACCTAGAACTCCGCCAGCTGCTCTTCACGCGGCACCTCAAGCAGTTGCTGCTCCCTCTCGTGGTTGACGATGACAAGATCAAGGTGCTTCTTGCGGCCCCGGGGGGGCGACAGCTGGAGGGATCCCTAGATTACCAGTCTCCCCGAGAAGCGATTGCGGGAGTCGTATAAGCTCTATCTTGTGTACATCAAGGATATTCAGCAAAACCAAAGTCGATCACCAAAAAGGAGAAGCTTATCTTCCAGCTCTACCGGTTGAAGTTTAGCAACAGTGAGGTCATTCGGAAGCGTCTCTTTGGCGAGTTACAAGGGTACGGCAATAAGCTCGAGAGGCTGCTCGACTTGAGCGACGAGGATGAGCGCCTGGTAAAGCAGAGAACAGCAGCCGGCTAGCTCACCGCCATCGACGCCGCGATATGCAGCTTCTGGATCCAAACCCGCAGTATCTTCAAGGCGCTGCTGACGTCGGTACGAGATTGCAAATGCCAGCAGCACGGCGCCAAGCTGTTGCTTCAACAACGTCACGGTCTCCGAGCTAGGCCATAGACGAAACCGCCCGGTCAAGTCGGTGTTCTGGACCAAGACAAAATCGACGACAACATCGACAGGATGTGTTGAGTTTGCCGAGGTAGGTTGTCTCTCCGTCCCATCCGCGCCGACACCATAAACTGACACTGCTGCAGACTTCTGTCCGTCACACTCGCATGCGCATCTACACTTCAAAGAAGCATGTCCCAGCAAATCTCCAGTCTATGCGCATCCCTCGCCCTCCCCGCCGGCTCCTGCGCTGGCTATCTCACCGCCAACGACTGCCGATACTACGTATATCCACTCGCCCACCGCCGCCAAAACATGAATGGCACCGAGCCCCTGCGGTCTATAACCCTTGACCAGATCCTCCGCGGTGGAGGGGATACCTACTTCCCGCCCCCTACGCGATCGCGGCGCTACGCACTCTCGCTGACCATGGCCTCCTCCTCTCTCCAGCTGCTCGACTCACCATGGGTTCCGTCCATAAGCGCATTTAGCAAAACCAATGTGCATTTCCCAAGCGATCCAAGTAACACGAGCGTATCCCTGCTCGATCAGCAGCATATCACCACCGACCTAGGGGCCGATCACCAACTCCATGCTACTACACCATCCCATCCAGACCCGAGCGCCAAGAGCTCCGAGAGCCTCCCGACAACAACCCCAGCTACCTTCACCGATGCACTCGACCATCTCGGTATCCTCCTCCTCGAGCTGTGCTTCGGCAGCTCGCTCGAGTCCCAACCGTCGCGTATGCTGTAGCCCGCTGGGGCCACTGCCCAGCAAAAGGCCGCCTTCGACATCATGGCGGCGCGCACTTGGCAGTGCGACGTGCTCCCCGAGGCCGGGGCCGACTACGCAGAGGCAGTGGCGTGGTGTCTTGGGGGGAACCGGAGCATACCGGCGGGTGGCGGGGCCTTTGCAACGCTGGTCGGGACTATCTAGCGTACGGAGGGATGCCTATGTGACGGCTGAAGCTGGGGACTGACCAATGACGCACGATGTGAACCTTGATAGCGGCGAAAACGTGATCGTGATGAGAAGTCGTGGAAGGCCGATAATGCCAGTGGGAAGGGTAAATATACACGGCCTGCTAATATTGCATAGATTATGAAGCGCTGCGCCTCCGGGCCGGCAACTTTCGACGTCGCAGCCACAAGGCCGTGGTCATTCACGCCCTTCATGAGACTCGACTTCGCAGTCATCGTGTCAAATAGGCGTGGGCTTTGAAATGACAGAGACAATATTTACAGCACTTGGTTCCTATATGCCTTTAAAGGAATACTACGATATATAATGGACATACCTTTTTAAATATATGTAATCAAGTAAAGAGTTCTGTACAGAGCCCTTGTTAGCCCTATTCGGTAAGGGAGATTGGACGTGGGTTTATGGCATGAATGAGATGGTGTGGGGTAAAGAGGGAGTCTATGGTAATAATTAGCTCTTTGGGCTTTCTTGGGCATCAATCAAGTTCGTGCTCGCCTTCCAACTCTCCCGCATCATAGACTTAACGAAGCCATGAACGACAGCGAAATATCCCCATCTTGGGGTTCAGATCATTCTTGGAAATTCATCGCGGAAAGCGCTTCCCGGTTATCCAACAGCTGCCTCGACGAGTTTTTCGCCACGGTCCCAAACCCGATATCAGACGATGAAGATGCCTTTCGTGTTGATACTGGGGTTGATGCTCTCTGCGAGACTTGCTATGACCTCGACCCAAACTATCACAGCGAAATGAGACAGACAGGTTACTACCAATATCCCAACAGGATGAACATGACCCCCCTGTCTCGAATTCGCGCCTCAGCGCAAGGAGGCTGCAGGTCCTGCCAGCTTTTATTCAAATTCAATAGCTTTGCTCACTCTTATAGATCGGCATTGACTCAAGGGGCCATAACGGGAAGGGATATGAAGGAAGACATGCTGGCGGGCAAAGTCCTGGTCTCTCTAAGACTGGGCCACATCCCGGTTTCTATGCTCTTCTACAAAAGGATGCCAGGGGCTTTTCCTCTCGGTCGAGATCTTTTCGCGGCAAGGTATGTTGCCTTTTAATTTGTGACTGAAATTCTGCTGTATGTTGTGTTGACACATGCAGGAACATTTCCTTGGTCTACAATTGCGAGCTCCGCGAGTGTTCCTACATAGCCTAGTCTTAGCTACTGCCTATCGTTTGTTCGGCTATTGCTCGAAGCGTACATTCAGTAGCATGGAACCTCATGTTCCTCATCCAAAGCCGCAACGCTGCCAGCGCGTTTCCTAGAGGCGGGCACGAGCGGTTCGCCCTCGCCGCTCAGGCTCGTCAAGACGACAAGTCCAGTCTTCTAAGCTGAGGCTGTGAGATACGTGGCGCTGAGCTACTGCTAGGGCAAAAGCAAACTGTTTCTCACAACAGCCGAAAACCTCGACGACCATTTCCAAATGGTCCCTTGGACGTGTCTCAGCAAGACCTTCAAGGACGCCATCGAAATCATCAGGGGGCTCGGAGTACAGTACCATCACATCCGGCAGAAATCGGCGGCGCCTCTCTTCTCCCGCGCGTGGTGTTTCCAGGAGCGTATACTCTCTCCGCGTGTCCTCCACTTCCACGCCAAAGAGATGGTCCAGCACTATGCGGGTCTCTTTCTCGCGCGAGAGACAGATAGGCTGATCGCCTTGGCTGGACTTGCCCAGCGCTTTAGCTCGGTTGAAGGGCATTTGTCAAGGGGGATCTATTATTACGGCGTAGAAACGATCGATATCTCCCTCGAATAGCAAGAAAGCCGATTTGCTCGCCGCGTCTTCCATCACAACTTCGGTCATTTCATGCTGTATCTCCCAGGCTTTGGCAGAAGTGGGTAATAAAGAAGAGGGGCTGAGCATCACCCTTGATGTGGCGAGTCAAGAAACTGAAGCATTTCGCGGAGAGATGGTGGTATATATGTTGGTCGGTGCCAACAATAATGCTAACATGATAGAGACAGGGTGTGCGCGCTTCCTCATTCTTAAGGAGCTGCCGTCAGGGAAGTTTGAGCGACTTGGGATCGGGAAGATGGACCCGAAGAGGCATGGGAACTGGTTTGAGGCTGTTGAAGCGAGGAAATTGGAGTTGGTGTAGCTTAGTCGATAAATACAATTATCTCGATCAGGATTTCCAATGCTGCTTTGAATAGCGTCACTCTTTTTCTGCCTGAACAAGCTTAATGTTGTGAATTTGGATAGACCCATCGCCCTGCAACTGCCAAAGGCATCTTCTCTATACTTGAATGCTGGGAACTGAGAAGCAATCCTGATAGGCAGTCACAATGTGCGATTTTCAATGTTGATTTCAGGGGCAGGATCCATCTTGCCTAACGTTCCATACAACAAACACCGAACATCGAGCGCTGCCCCTTTCTCCCCAGCCATCCCAATAAAGAGGGGGCGGCTTTGTGATATGACAGATAGGGCTGTTTTTATACCAGTACCGACACACAATGGTCACTTACCCAATTAAAACTCGGCCGTAAAGATATGTGATTCTTCCGATGCAATTAGTACCCAAGTTACCATCCTAGCAGCTGAAAGTCGAGTTCAAGTGTTGGTCGCGGACTCTGAGCTCCTTCGGTTATTCCACGCATGCATTACTGCTCGGGCGAGCCGGACTTGTAGCCAGCGAGTTCGGCAAATTTGAAGTCTTGGGACCCTGCGATGAAGCCGCCATCGACAACCACGTCAGAACCAGTAATAAAGCTCGCATCCGGGCCAGCGAGGAAAGCCACGACACTCGCAATCTCAGTGGCAGTCCCCCCTCTCGCAATCGGAGCCCCATCAATCATGCCCTTGATGGTAGGCCCACTCACCCCCTCCAATTCCTCTCTCAACATGGCCGTGAGCACGATGCCGGGACTGACGGTGTTGATCCTAGATCCCTTGGCAGCCCAGGTGCGCGCGGCCGACTGCACGCGAAGGATATTGGCGGCCTTGGAGACGGCATAGGCTGAGGCCGAGTCTGGGACAGCTTTGAGAAGCTCATCGTTCTCGAGCAACTGGTGCCTCGGTGCCGTGGCAAGGTGGCGTGACAACTCGGGTGAGGGAGTGGCCCCGAAGCGGGCGATGCTGGCGATGCATGTCAGCGATGACCCTCGGCCTACAACGTCGTAGAAGGCATCGATGACGTTGGCGGTCCCTAGCAGGTCGACGGCGAGAATGCGGTCCGGGGCTGCCATGCCGGGAGACAGGCCTGCGGCGTGGACGACGGTCTCAACGCTGCCGGCCTTGACGGCCGCTTGGGCGAAGCTCACGACCGAATTGAATTGGGCAACGTCGACGATGTGTGTCTCAACATCGTGTCCGTCGTCGCGGAGGCTTTGGGCTGCGTAGTCGAGCTTCTTTTGGGAAGCATCACCGATAAAAATCTGTCGTCCCCCGGCCAGTCGCCGGGCGGAAGCGAGTCCGATGCCGCCGCTGCCGATGACGGCGAGAACACCGCGTGGGATGGTGGCCATTGTCAACCGTACTGGGGTATTCCGGGAAAGTATGATGAAAATAAAGATAAATCTGGTGTAACTGTGCTATCAGTGCTGACGATGAAACAAGTTGGAGGCGAGAATTTGGGCGTCTAAATGATTGAAGTTGAACCTGGACGAGGTCCGAGCCCGAACACGCCCACTTCCCCGCATCATGTTACCCAGAAACACTTAGTCCTGCGAAGCAACTAAGGAGGCAATATTGGGATATCCCGTGGCTCCACGGGCACTAGGCCGTCGAAGGGGGAGAATCTGCTGTTGGCTGCAGTTGCCAATGCAGAACGAGAAACAATACAGGGGACCCGTCACTCTGGCGGCCCAACGATCACACAGGGCCTGAGCGAGTTCCCACTCCCCCGCCATCTCCTGCGCAGGACATCCATGGCCTCGGCCCCTGGGAACCAGCGACAGGCCACACAGATAACCACGGGCATACCGTATGATTAGTTCGAGTCGAGTACCACGCAACGAAAGACAATCATGTCCAAGTCCCACCATAGACGTGTCAACACTGCTACTATCCCATTGCATAGCCACGGAACGACTTATCTACAAGCAACTCGACCCAAATTTCAAGAGCGGTGCAATCTAAAACGAATGCGCCAAGGCTCAAATGCAGATCCTAAGGGGATGGAGGCAGTTTGTGATCTTTCCCTATCATGTGCATTTCGGGTCTTGATTGATATATATGACCATACCTACTGGAAAACTCATGGCCGTGCTTGTACATATGTGGGGCTTCTTTTTGTAATTGAGAAGTCGCTGTCGCACGCGCCGGGTTTAGCGCCCTCTCCAATTTATCGCGCCGCTTCGCCCTGATTGGCCGCACGCTCCCTCCCCCACCACGCCCGCCCATTTTCAACAAGCTTGAGCACCTTGTACCCCTCCAATGGCTTCCCCACGCATCCGGCTTCACGGATCCCAGCTCCAACAACGCTTCGCCATGGCGTCAATCATATCGAGGCCGCCAACGGCCGTATCTCCATCAGCTGTATCATCCCCATCAGCTGCATGCATCTACGTCGGCATCGGCATCTACCATGCCTACTTCGGTAGGATCGAAGCAAGGTGACGATCCCGGCACCGTACGTTTTACCAACGTGCAAGATCTGTTCAATGTGATGGATCGCACTACAAGGGATTCCCTCACCGTCATAAGTACAGCATCACCCTACCATTTCTATATAATATACTAATTATTTAGATGTATCTCTTGATCGTCTCACCGAAATCGATCGTATACGAGAGGAGGAACGGCGTAAGTTCCGCTTTCGTTATTTCGACACCAAATCCCGGATCCTCATCATCACGATCCCAACTGACCCTCATGAGGAACTCCACAAACGGTTATATAACGAGTTTGTCGGGCAGATTCGCGATATGGGTTTAAAGAAGAGTTGGAGAGATCACGGCAGTCCTACATGTCTAGCACAAAGTTACGCTGGACGAAGGGGTAAAGAGGGTGATTCAAGCGGTGGCCCAAAGCCTGAACGAGCTGGCAAAGGTGCCTGGCCAACACTTACCATCGAGGCAGGATTCTCTCAGACGTTGGCGCAATTGCGAATAGGTATGCGGCAGTGGTTTTCCATGTCAAACCACGAGGTCAAGATTGTTCTTCTTACCAATTTTGACGGTACTACCATCCTTTTGGAGAAGTGGGAGGAAGAGATACCAGTTCGCCCTGGAGCTGGGGAGGGAGACTTGGCTTTTGGCGTTCAAGAACTGGAGGAGTATGCCGAAGATGTCTGGGCTCAAGTGTAGATTAAGAATTGGACGAGTACGCGGAAGATGTCTGGGTCGACGCATAGATTCCTTAGAGCTCCGGGCCCTGGCATCGAGGAAAGTTCCTGCGATATTTTTACTGTTTTTCTGGAAACAAACAATCTTATAACCACCCTAGACTTAATTAGCTACCGTTCATATTCTATTATTAGATAAGACTTGCATCAGGGTTGATAGAGAAATCGTAAAAGTCGAATAACGTATGGATATCGCCCCGGAGGAATAGGCCATTCTGTACTGAATTTATGGACCCCCCTCTTTGTGCTGGGATAGTAATCTCTTGACTCAACCCCCCAATGGAGCCACTGATGTTTGTGCGTAAGAGGGAAGATGTATGTAGCCTCGAAGCCACGCCACATGTTATACTCTCTATTTATATTTTCTTCCTTTGTCATAACGCAACGTCCGTCTCGTTCTCGTACTTGATTCCTGAATGAAGCTGTTTGCGTCCCCGACTGAAAAGACATGGCTCGAATTAAGACGACCTCTGTAGATTTCTTAATTATGTTAGTAATTATATCTGTAAAGCAGAAGGGAACATACCTGGATGGTGCCATCGGCCACGACAAAATATCTCCCTGGCAGGAGTGGCTGTGTGTCTCGGGCGACTGTCGTGCCGTTGTCATCTTGGAGGAAAAAGGGGCCTGGGGCAAGACATTGATGATGTTGACCATGGCGTAGAAGTTGGCGTTGGTCACACCGGTAGTGAGGACTAGGCCACTTAGTAAGGTATCGAAATTCTGGAGGTCTTAAATGACGATGTCGCGGGGGAGAGCCCGAACCCCCCACCCCTGACATTTTGCCTTTGTGTAGAGAGGAAGGCGGAAGACAAAATGGAGAAATGGGATTTGGCGGGGCGGAAGCAACCTTATTTTGCCGGCCTTATTAGGCGGTGAAGTGAAGGCGGTGGGTGGCCGATCGGTTTCGATGTGGAAGGTGGGCAGGGTGGGGTGGGGAAGATCGGTCTGGGTCCTGGGCCTTGAAGTGACCTAAAGGGGTCGGAAAGCGGAGTGTTTTGAGAGGCAGGCAGCGGTCCGGTTCAGTTGTCTCAGAAGCGGTGCCCGTGTAAACGTCCATATTGAGTTGAACGTGGACGAATACCTGACCCTTGGCCGGACTGAACACAAAACCTTGTTCCTAGCCGCCGCCGCTGATGGCTGTTGGCAGTCGCTGGCTGGGCTTGCAGAAGCCCCTCAAGCTCATCGCCCGTGTGTGGCAACCATCAGCAGCGTCCCCGATTGTTGTAAGTGGTACAGTGTAGCGGCACCGCCTTCCGGTTCAAAAAGACAGCTAGCGGACAATTGGTAGTTGCAGGTGTGACCCCAACAGTGACCACGCTGCAGGAAAAGCGACCAAACGACGCGCCTTGCTTCAGGGAAAGCTGGAGAAAAAAAAGCTGAAGCTGAGCCAGTCTCCCGAGTCCTGAGTCGCTCGCCTCGCTGCTGATGGAGATTGCCATATCTCTAGAGTATAGCTGCCTAAAGCGCAGCGGACTCTACCCTCCATGCCTGAGCTAGGCCTACCCCACCACTCCTCAAGTTATGAGGCGGCGATAATGTGTTACGAATCGGCATAGCGACACCATGTCAACGGTGCCTATTCTTTTATTGCCGCGAACCCCATGGCTCAGTATAGCAGAAAAGAATTGCCACAAGAACCTCAAGTTCTGATATTTAGGCATCGCTATGATGTCGAAGCGGAATGGCGGTTCTTCGTCTTTCATGAAACGACCCCTTCTGAATATAGGCATACGGAGACGCCCACTTCCAGCACACAGCCGATCATGTGGTTCAAGTTTTTTTTTTAATTTTTTTTTTTAGTTTTTTTTTTGTTTCAGATGCTGATAAATTCGCAAGTTGATTTGGCAACCGGCGAAGGAATACAGGAAGAGAAAAAAAAGTTGGCGGTTGACTGCGGTGATATTGTTGATAAGGTAATGATGGGTGGTTGACCTGGTCAGCTGCTCTTTCACGCCCCGCAATCTTTCGCTAGTTTTTCGTCTGTTCAGCTGGCGGGGGTTGTCTTGGAGCTCACGTAATTTGAACGAGTGGCGGCAACCGGCTGGCAGGTCCTCGGCGAAGTTATAGTGTGCTACATGGACCTGCAAATGGCTTTGGATTTACACACCAGGAAGATGTCATGTGCCGCAGAGAGACGCCGTGCAAAATCGCAATCTCTCCAGTCCCAGCGGAAAGAAGGGAACGGAACCTTGACGCGACCTGCCCCACAATTTCTTTCCAGCGCGCGACTGCCGCACAGATTCGTATGACGCTGCAGACTACGTCATTTAGGGGGTCCCCTGCGCCAAGGTGGAATCCTGCAGCACAGCGCAAAAACCAAGATGTATCGGTAGTGTAGCTTCGAGCAAGCTTCGAGGATGCCGATGCTCGATTCACTTCACCATCTTCCATGCCTCCTCCCACCAAAGAAGCCACTCCCCTTGACACCGCGTATGGGCCTATACACTCATTGCTACTGATTGTTGAAGTCTTGACAGTTGTCACTTGTGCCTGCGGCTACCTTCGTGGGGACCAAGAACCAAGATTGCCAATCAAGTCCCGGGTTTTGGCAAGCATTGTGTCGTCGCTTCAGCTCCGCCGTCAAGGCGTCTCCCCGCTTGTCATTTGTCTGCTTGTCAATCGCCTGCGCCCCATGATGAAAGCGATGATGAAACCAGGTGCCTGAGCAGAACGAGGAAAAATAGATGGAATAAGAAAGCGGCACGCCCCCACCCCCACCAAACAGGCCTTCGCATTCCCCAACCCCAGCTGCATCACCTAGCCAGTAACTAGCCTGCCGCCAGCATAACCAGCATAGCCAGCAAGCCGCCCATGCCTTGATTCGCTTGCTCGCAGCCACAGTGACCTCAACCTGCGCGTATCCCATATTTTCACCCGATCCCGCCAGCACTTTGCTTGCATCAACACCTCGCCCGCCGACCGCATCCTTTCCACAAAGATACTTTTGCGCCTGCAAACTCTGCAACACCGTGCTCGTCCACCGCCCGAAAAACTCTAACCCCCCCCTCTTGCAACGTGCTCAGCGAACACGACGTTGACTTCGCATCTGCCTGCTTGGTCATCACCGCCGTCCGCCGTCCGTAAAGTACCCCGCAGACGACAGACGAAGAGCGATAGGAAGCGGACGAACCCCAGCTCTGAACGGGCAGCTGCAATAGAGCAGCGAACCAGACTCGACTGGCTCGCAGGCGGAGGAGAGATCCCAAACAGCCCTAGGCGTGGACGCTTCTGTGCTGCTTTCCGTCCGTTGAAGCTTGTCTGGAAGTGCAAACCTTCTCGCTTTTGCACCTCGCCAGCTCGGATAGCTTGATCATAGCAAGAGCAAAGTGCAAAGACAAAACCGCAAACATGTCGACAATACAGCAACTGAAGAACTTTATCCGCCACGGTACGTTTTACTACCCTCCCAACAGTATTGCGGTGGGACTTGCCGTGTCTGCCTAAGCTCCAGCCGATTGCGGCGCCTTCCGCTGGCACTTCCTCGGCCCTTGTGCCACACGCAGGAATTTGCGACTGATGTCGATGTCACCACACAGGAAAGCAGGCACGAGTTGCAAACATTGATGAGCCGACGCGCACAAAACATGACTCTCCGCCGCAACAGCAGCAACCGGTCGCCAAAAATATCATGGCACCCGTAGCCATCTCGGAGCCTGAACTTGGCAACGGCTATCTCAAACATAATCACGCGGCCGTTGCCGATGCTTACTCGTCGGCCCCCGGTGGCGATGCGCAACACCGCACCGCTCAAGCTGGCCATGCCACCGCGCGGCAAGTCGAGGTCGACCAGGCAAAGGTCAAAGCAAAGCGCGTACCCGACGATAATATTGCGAAGCTCATAGCCGAGGAAAACGCCAGCAAAAGCAAGTTCCCCAACTACCCCGGCCTGGAACGATGGGAACTTGTCGAAAAGATGGGTGACGGTGCTTTCAGCAACGTTTATCGGGCACGGGATCTCGAAGGCATCGCCGGCGAGGTAGCCATCAAGGTCGTCCGCAAGTTTGAGATGAACAGCATGCAGGTACGTGATGCGTCCCAGGGCCTGGCCGCTCTTCCTTGCTTCTCGCCGACCCCGTCTTTCTTTGGTGGTCGAGGTCGCATTTCCATTTTGGTGTAGTGAAGTTCCCTTTTACCAACCCCAGGACTCGTTTCTAGGGCAATAAACATCTTCATCCGGATTTCAAGCCAAAGGCCCCCAAGGCCGCAGAGGTGCGAAAACTTTCTTTTTCTTTTGTCACATTTCCGACTCGATTAGATAAAGACTTCGGGACGCTGCCTTCTCGTCGGCGAGCTTTCAACCCCCGAGTCAAGCGCCGGGGACACGACGTACCGCGTGGACAAGCGCACAGTAGCTAACAACGTGCTAGCGAGCGAATATTCTCAAAGAGGTGCAGATAATGCGCCAGATAGACCACCCGAATATTGTCAAATTGGTCGACTTTTCCGAATCCCGACAATACTACTACATCATCCTAGAGCTCGCCCCGGGAGGAGAACTCTTTCACCAAATCGTGCGCTTGACTTACTTCAGCGAGGACCTCTCCCGCCACGTAATTACTCAGGTCGCAAAGGCTCTCGAGTATTTACACGAAGAAAGAGGAATCGTTCATCGGTAAGATCCACCGGCCCCTTTACTATGCAAGTCCAAAAGCGAGCGTGGTCTAACGGGATTGCAGTGACATCAAGCCCGAGAACATCCTGTTCTACCCCATCCCAATCGTGCCATCAAAAGTCCCGCAGCCCAAGCAGCCCGGCGATGAGGACAAAGTCGACGAGGGCGAGTTCATTCCGGGGGTTGGTGCGGGAGGCATTGGCCAGATCAAGATTGCAGATTTCGGCCTGTCCAAGATAGTCTGGGACAACCAAACCATGACACCATGCGGTACCGTTGGATACACAGCACCCGAGATCGTGAAGGACGAACGATACTCCAAGTCGGTCGACATGTGGGCGCTGGGGTGTGTCCTGTACACATTGTTGTGCGGCTTCCCGCCCTTTTACGACGAGAGCATCGAGGTCCTCACGGAAAAGGTTGCCAAGGGCCAGTTCACCTTCCTCTCACCGTGGTGGGACGATATTAGCAAGTCCGCTCAAGACCTGATCTCGCATCTCCTTTCCGTCGACCCGGAGAAGCGTTACACAATCAGGGAGTTCCTTGCCCACCCTTGGATCCAGGCAGTTGGGCCCACACCGCGGGAAGAAAGGAAGGCCGCGGCCACACTGCGTGCATTCGACGTGTCCAAGATTGTCGATGGCGATAAGCGGTACGACTTCCGATCTCCCGGCGCGGTCAACCTCCGGGAGGTGTTCGATGTTGGCTACGCCGTTCATCGACAGGAGGAAGAGGGCAAGCGCCGAAAGGCGGTGGGCGGGAAGGCGGGGGTTTCTCGTCTGGTCGGCCTCAACGAGTCGGACGAGGACGAGGATGCTCAAATGGAGGAAGACTCGAGCGCCGAGTTTGTGTCCAAGGATGCTGCCGCTCCGAACTCAACGCAGCAGCTTGAGCAAGGGATGCGAAATGCACAGATTAGCAGCCACGAGACACGAGGCCGCGATCGCGAGAGGAGGGCCCAGCCTCCACCGGCTGCCGTGGACCAGAAGGGATACGGTCAGCACTCGGCGACCGTCACGGCTGCGGCTAGGCAACAAGTCCGTGACCGCAACCGACAGAAGGGGGCGTTTGAGCTAAACCTGGATGGCGCGACGTTACTTGGACGACGCGGGATGAAGCCTGTTACTCGGGTTGTATAGACGAGATGGACGAGCATGATGGAGTTGGCGACAGTGTTGCAAGCAGGGGGGGGGGGGGGGGGAGGGCAACAAGTGGGGAGTTTTAGCATCAGCGCCTCCTCTTGTTTTTGTCCCGAGATACCAGGCTGGGTATCGAGGGATGAGAGCTGGCAGTGCATATAGCACGCGGTATGCTTTTTTTTTTTTCTCTTTTTTTCTAAATGAGCATTCGGCTGCTTCCACCCTTGAACTTTTATTCGTTTTGTCTGGCTGGGGAACGCATGGTTGGGCGGAGTGTTCTGAGACGATGTTGAACATTTTGGTGGTGCACATGTATGTACACGTTTGCATGGAAGGTGTTTGAGGTATTATAAGGTAATTACGCAAAATCCATGACAAGTCCCCCTCGCTTGACAATTGCAGCTGTTGGATTTACCTCAGGTACATACCTGCCTGCACACTGGAGGGATATCATTGGGCATTGCTTTGAGACAACTTCGGACCGAACGTGGCTCGCGATCTAAAACTTCACGGGAGATCAACGGTACCCCCTATTCTTGTTACCACTCAGCACCGAGTTATTTGCCATCCCTTGGGCACAAAATTGATCGAACGAAAAAGAAAAGCTCAACTCCCTTCGTTCGTATTCCCGTGACGCAATCTGCGTTAGCTAAACGGTTGAAGTTTATACGATGCGGTGTGAAGATCGCCTCTTCAGTCCCTCTCAAGGGATATCGGAAGGGTGTATGTAGTATTGGCTTGGGAGCAAGACCATTACCTCTCTGAGTCAGTATGAGCACTGCACACGGCAGATTCTGAGGGGTGAAGGGATTCCAACAATTGAGAACGATGCCACGCAACTGCGGCGATCGCCTAGCGCCCTTCTTCCTTGACAGCAGCACGCCCCAAGAAATATTGGATTGGCAGAAAGGGATCAAGCAGTGACCGTGACTGGGCTCAAAACCGACGAGGGAGCAACATTTTGTATAAGTTGGGTTGCATGCTCGCGCATCGGAAGCACCAAATCATCATCCTCTCCAGCTCACTCATTCATCTCAACATTAACGTTAACATCGCCTACATCCAACAACTCGGCAACTCATCATCCGAAATGGCCGCCTTGGTCCCCCGAATCCCCAGCCTCAACGTCATCCCGGCGCCAGGCAACGTCTGCCAAGTCGAACTGGCCGTCCTCTTCCCCAACTGCGGCTCCATCGAGATCGGCATCAACAACCTACCGTACTCAGTCGACGTCCAGCCCTCGACCATCTGCGTGACGCCCACCACACCGACGCCCACCCCCATGTATCACGCTCCGCCGCCCCCTCCTCCGCCGGCCTACACCCCCCCGGTATACACCCACACCTGGGTCCCAACAATGCCCACGACGCTGAAGTCTGTAAGTCTATCTATCCCACAATCCCCAGCACGCCACCGCTTCACCTCTAACACGGGCACAGACCCACTCGGCGACCTGCAGCACCGACCTCCAGGCGCAGCCCACGCCCTCTCCGGCCCCACCCACCAACCCCGTCAACGGGTGGTCGTATCCTCCCCCGCCACCTGCCCCCTACGGCGGCGGCGGCGGCGGCGAGCAGAACGCGAACAACAACAACTGGGGCAGCTGGGCCTATTACCCGGGGACCTCGGGTTCCGGCGGCTCCGGGAGTCCTGGCAGTCCCGGCGGCGCGGGCAATGCTAACGGCGCCGGTGGCTCGGGTGGTAATGGCGGTGCTGGTAGTGCTGGCGGTCCCGGTGGCGACGGCGGCGCAGGCAGCGGCACTGGTCCTGGCGGCGCCGGTGGGGCTGGAGGTCCCGGGGGTGCGGGTGGAGCAGGCGGTGCAGGCAATACTGTTAACTCCGGCAATTTCGGCGGCTCTGGTGGTGCGGGAGGTGCGGGCGGACCAGGCGGCGTAGGGGGTGCCGGGGGTGCCGGGGGTGCCGGTAGCCCTGGCGGTGCGGGTGGACTGGGTGGGGCCGGAGGTGCCGGTCAGGGCCAGGGAGGCCAGGGACCAGCGACCGTCACCGTGACCCAGAACCCTGGCGCCACCACCACCGGAACCCAAGGCGGCGCCGCGGCCACAACCGCCACTGGCCAGAGCGGCGTCACCACCACCGGTCCCCCTCCCAGCGTCTCGACGTGTGCCAACCCGCTCCTGGACATCACGGTGAGCCTGCTCGGCCTCAACATCGACATCGACGCCTACCTCACGCTCGCCGGCCTGCTGGACGACCCCGGCAACCTGGTCGGCGGCCTGCCCGACCTCGATGAGACCCCGACCTCGCTCCCGCAGCAGTACCGCACCAAGTGCGGCAAATCGTTCGCCAACCTGCCTGGCGGCACCACCGTCACGGCCGCGAGCGCGACCGACTGCCTACAGCAATGCGAGACCGCAAGTATCCTCGCCACGGTCCAGGCTGGCACCCTGCGCGACTGTCTCGGAGCCACGCTGACCAAGGGTGTCGCTGTCAACAACTGCCTGTACTTCCTGGGTGATGATGATGACATCCTGGATGTCGGTCTGGCTATTGACCTCGATGATGCTGACTCGTTCTGTAAGTCGTGCTGAGGGAACGGTTATGGGGATCCGGAAAGGGATCGCGGGGATGTTGGTAGTTCAGGGGGAGGGGGCAACCTGGGGCGTGAGGGTGAGGACTCGGAGGTCATAATATCTTTGCTTTTTAGACTGCTCTGCATGGAAACTCTTGGTTGCGCTGTTTTTGGAAGTAATCTTAATCATGAATGTGTTCTGCTGTTTTGCCTCGGACCCCTTTTTTCACTCTAGCCAGAATGTGTAGTAGACTATGTGTTCGTGGCAGTTCCAAATTCCCCATGTGGCCACGATATCCCCCTGGTTCCCGTTGCAGTGCGATCTTTTCTCTCCTGTGAAGAGAGAGGTCACGATGCCTTTTTCGCCGAATAGTACGAGCTCACCCACTTCTTCAAAACCTCGACGACCTTATCCTGGGCCTCCTGTACTGCTGGGTTGATGATGATGTTCCTGCTCTTCAATCCGTCTGCGGTAAAGGAGTCATCGGCGTGCTGGGCATTCTTGATCAAGAACACAGGATGCTCATCGGTCGACTGCAGAGGGCCGCCCGGCCGAATCTCGCTGGACATTGTTGTTGCTCTCCAGGGGTCAAACTCGCTGCAAGCACGTTCGGCCACATTAGCAAACCAACTCACCCTCTCCAAGTAGTAGCATATCCAAGGGGAGGGAGGGGGAGGGGGACTCACCCATTCGTCCATACGACGCGCGTCGTGTTCCTGGTCCAACCACCCGTCTTCTTGTTGAGCGTGTCGGCCGTCTTCCTGCCGTTGGCGCTGCCGTACGTGAAGCCATTCTCGGCAGGGAAATGCATCTCGCACTGGTGCTGCCAGTAGGCCTCATCGATCTTGCGCGACACGATGGACGGCTGGTCCGGCGGCGCGCCCGTGGCCCACGACGCGATAGGCTCGTTGCACAGGAACCAGTACCACGTCCGCCAGGGGTTGCCCAGCGTGCGCGCCTCGATGAAGGGGTTCAGGTAGTCGTGCGTGTTGAGGCACCAAAGCGGGTCGTCCTGGCCCCGGACGTCGAAGTAGGTGCAGGCTGCGGGCTGTGTTAGTCCGACAGGATTCGGGTATCAATAATAATAGGGGGGTGGGGGGGGGACTACGTACTCTTGCCCAGGAACTTCTCCTTGAAGAAGGCGGCGTAGTTGCCCACGATGGAGGGAACCTCGCCCAGAATGGCGTCGGTAGTCGAGTTGGTCTCGGCGACGATGGCATCGCAGAAGTCCAGAATATCGATGTAACCCTCCGTTTCCTGCCAGTATCGGAACGGCGTGGCAATAGCGCTGTCCAGTTGTCAGAGTCCAAACCACGCTGCAAACAGCCACACATCAAAGACCTACTACGCAAAGTCGTCATCCTCAATCGGGAACTGGGACCCAAAAAGCGCCTTCAATGCCTCGACCTTTGTCGCGTTGCGGGCAGGGTCGAGCAGAATGCTATCAACCCAGGCGGCCACCTTGGGGAGCGCGAGGCTGCAGCTCGCGGAATCGGGATGGAACTTGTCTCGGAGCGTCTCGATGCCCTTTTTGATGGTATCGTAGTAGTACCAGTTTCCGGCGCGTGCCTCGACAACGGCGCTGCTGAGGTGGAAGGCGTGGAAGACTCCGGGATGGAAGCTCTCCAGCCAAGTGCCGAGCATCGCAGAGTACGACGCGCCCCAGTAAACCCACGGCTGGTGGGAGCATCATCAGCAGGTTAACATGGTTTCAAAACTGCCCGAGGGACCCTGAGAGCCACTCACTGCATTCTTAGAGCTGCTGGTCTGGTTCTTGTCAAACGGGAACACGACATTCTCGGCGAAGTTGACTACATCGGCGGCGGCCTGATCCATGGTGAGATATTGCAGAGTCTCAGAATCGAAGCCGTCATAGGGAGACGAGCCGCCAAAGAATCGATCTTTTGGGGGGGGGGGCCAGGGATGATCAGTTACTAGGTAGGGTCTCTTAGAATTCTGGAATAAAGCCTACGTTCGAGCACAATCGTCGCGGCGCCCAGTGCCTGGGCGATTTTGCCAGGCATGGTGGTGTTGTCGATAAAAGTGTAGCCCAGACTGGGCGACACCGAGTATAGTATCGGCTCTTCACCCGGCGTCATGAGCACCACCTTTTTGATTTGCAATGTAAGCCAAGGGCGGCGTGGTGAAGAAGATGAGATTCATACCGGAGACCCCTCACCGGCCCACCATTCTCGGCTCACACAATACTGTTGCGACCATTCTCCAAAGCTGGCATTGTAGTGATCAATGGGTTGCTTGAACCAAGAACACGATACGCCATCTCTAGCAGCAGCCTTGCTGACAACAAAGTCTTTGGGCACCTCGGGCAGGACCGCCCCCCTGAGGTGTGCCTTGGGGGCTGTCCATGCTGCCAACGGGAGGATGACGCTGGGCGACACCATAGCGGCTGACCTCACAAGAGTGGGATAGTATCCGAGGGCGGGGACTCGAAATGGCGATTCCTGGTTGAGGACGCACACCACCAGAAACAAAACTCCCATGTCCCCCTCGTGGCGGATTCACCGCCGTACTTATCGCTTCATGCTACCATGCGCAATGTGCTATCCGAAGTACCGGGCCACGGGATCGTGTGGGCATCAGATGGGCCCTATGGATGAAGGCGATGGGTAAGATAGAAAGGCATGGGGAAAATGCCCTATGAAGAAGCTTCTCCATGGCAAGTGCCTAAATTCCAGGACCCTTGAGGGGGGGGGGGGGGGGGTTGGGGGGTTCAGTATACGGGCTCTTGGCCAACTTGTATGTGGGCTTATTAGATCAATATCTGCACGCCGGTATGGCATTTCCCCTCGGCCTGCCAAAGAAGTAGGTGTTCACGTCGTGGGGTTGGGAAGCCCTTGAACAGATGGGGTTTCTCCAAGTTGTAAACCAGGATGCAACTGAGGGCGGATGGGTGTGCTGACATTGGAGCGTTTGCCCCCGGCTAAAGAGGTGCCCTGACTGATTAAATACTATGGCAGATGTTAGTTCCCCGACTTATATGGCCAGCTCAACAGCTGTTTTGTCGTGTAAGCGGCTGCAGGGCAATATCCAGGCACGGCAGTTGCTTTATATCTTTTGGTAGTATTGCTTCTTCCCGGTGCTGATCACTGTCAAGCAGCGCCTCTTGGATACCGTCCGGCACATGGCCGATAGCCCGTATGCATCTGTCACGAGGGATGGTTATGCCGTGCGGGGAAGATGGGATCATTACCTCCTCACCTTGTACCGTATTGGAGATGTTGGAGAACACCAAGGCCACTACTAATAGTATAAGGATGGCGGTACCATTCCACTTCAAGCTCAGAAAATGCCTTGTCTCAATGCTGAGCTATCAGCTCCCAGAACAACACACGTGGGTGCTGTGCGACGTTTCATTGGTGAGGCCAGCCCTCTTCTCGAAGCTCTGCCGAGTTCCTCATCGGAACGGGCCGAAAAGAGTGCCGCGCCGGGAGCAAGGCCTCGATCTGGTCTACGAGCCATGAGAGAGATGGCTGGATATCGTGGAAAGATGGCGTGGGATGAGCCAATACTGCTAGTTGACAATATCGTGTCGGACGATGCACAAGGGCAAAGAAACGCCCCGAATGGTGCAATGTTGCGGGGTGGTCTAGGCCCGTGGGACAAGACGGGACGGGGCAGGCTCACCGCTGGCTCGCACTCGCACGCCAGAAAGCTGCATGGAGAGACACCGTGGCAGTGCCAAGGTTCCCCAAAGAGGCAGGACGTGCAAGGCGACCCGGCCGCACGTGTATGATGCCGCAGCCGCATCGCCAAGCCTCATCCCCGGCCACCGTCTCTTGGGTCGCTTTGGCAATTCGGGTTACACTTGACGCCATTGCGATACTTCGGGCCCGAGTGCGGGGAGGGGGGCCAGCGGGAGGTGTTTGTTTACGCTGGATTCTTTGATGGCTATAAGAGTGTCGCATGTCCAGGTCCTTGGTGTTGCCGGCCGTGTTGCTAGTATCCTGAAATAGGCTGATGATACCCAAGCTCTTGGAATCAAGATGCGTCCCTCAATCCTTGGTGCCATTGCTGCCGCCACGGTTGTGAATGCAGCCTATCCAGGGGACATTGTGCAGTACTGGTAAGGCTCACCACCAGAGAACGCCCATAGGATCCATGCTAACATACTGCAGGGTCGAGCAATCTTCCGTTCTGGTCAATGGCTCCATCATAGGCGGCCTGCAGTCGCCACCGTCTGCTTGGTATACAGCCATAGTACAGGCCGCTGTTTATGAGGCCGCGCTGAGCTCGAAGCGCGAGACTCTAGAGTTTCAGCAGTTGGCCGTGTCCCACGCGGCGCACAACTCCATCGTCTATGTTTTCCATGGCACCCGCAATTACGGTGCCACGGATGCCGCACTCAGGAGCGTGATTCCCGCCATCGGTCTCGACCCCAGCTCCACCGATGGCAAGGAAGCCGTCAAGCGCGGCCGAAAGGCGGCGAGCAAGGTCGTATCCGCCCGCGCCGACGACGGAATAAACAATTTTGTCGATTACGTCTACAGCCCCAAGGTGCCCCTGGCCTACCAGACGACTCCTGGTTCGGCCGCCATCCCCGATACCCCACAGGCCAGATTTGTGAAGCCTTTTGCCGCACTGGGCGACGTCACCCGCTTCAGAGCCCCTCCGCCCCCCAACGTGACAGCCAAGGAGTACGAGGCGCATCTTGTATATGTGAAGACGCAGGGCGCGCTCAACTCGACAGTCCGGACGGCCTATGACACGGATACCGCCTACTTCTGGAGAGAGTCGTCCATCAGGTAAGTCTGCGGATCCCAACCCCCCTCCCTACCTGCGTCAT
Source organism: Lasiosphaeris hirsuta (assembly GCA_030549175.1). Classification (NCBI taxonomy): domain Eukaryota; kingdom Fungi; phylum Ascomycota; class Sordariomycetes; order Sordariales; family Lasiosphaeriaceae; genus Lasiosphaeris; species Lasiosphaeris hirsuta. Next base: position 2,404,474 of record JAUKUA010000001.1, read on the forward strand.
CTGACACAAAGCAAAGCGGCTGGAACCGACTCGCGCACGCCGTCGTGGGCAACTCGCTCGCCACCAAGGTCGTCGAGTCGGCCAAGTTCTACGCGCAGCTCAACCTGGCCCTGGCCAACGCCGGGTTCGCTTCGTGGGACACCAAGTATGCCTACAACGCGTGGCGTCCTGTCACGGCTATCCAGCGGACCGATATCTTCCTCCCCAGCGGGCTCAACATCTCCGACCCGGCCTGGGTCCCTCTGCTTCGCCCCACGCCCAGCCACCCCGACTACGTGTCGACGCACTCGACCTTTGGCGGCGCCGCCGCGGCCGTCATCCGCGTTTGGAACGGCGGCGACAAGATAAACGCAACCCTCAGCAGCAACGTGACCCTCGATAACCGCGGGGTTATCACGCGGAGGTATTTCAGCTTGAAGGACGCGGCCGTCGAGAACTCGCGAAGCCGTGTCTTTGGCGGGGTATTGTCGTCCCTAGATCCGGCCTGGTGTCTGGTTGGTGCTAACTTCGCGATACAGATCCACTTCACGTATGCCGGCGCCACCGGGGAAGCTGTTGGAGAGGCTGTAGCGCTAGAGACGCTCAAGAAGTTTGACGAACACTGGGATGAGTTTTAGACCATTGGCATGAGCATCGTGTTTTGAATCCAAGCAGTTTCATGACCTTTTCTTTGCCGACTCCACCAACTTGCCACCCCCTTTCTTCTGTAACAGGTAATCGCCTCCCAAAATTGCCTTGTAGATCCCGTACAGCCCTGCCAACGGCCAGATGCTCCAAATCAAAGCCATCAGCCACGCTCCGAGGGATGCCCGTGTTGCCGCCTCTTCGGCATCGACGTCCACCTTGACCTTATCATAGACACTCGGCAAGTACCCTGCATGATACTTGTTACGAAGCTCATCGTAAGCCCGTTGATCGTAATGCGCCCAGAACTCGTCCTCTGTGTAGTATGCATGCGCGTACAGCCACTTCTTCCCCCCAAGCTCGCGGACTTTTCGCTCCAACTCTTTGTTTTGTCTCACACACTCCCGCCTGTTGAACGAAACCGGTCCCCAAACCCCAAAATTCAGCAATGGCTTCGCATCTGGGTCCCCGAACTCGGCATGCAATCCGTATCTTGAATTCTTCTCTTCTCTTTTCAGTTTCAAAGGGCAGAGCCAGAGCGGGTACAGCTTGAGGTGCCGATCCACCCACTGGACAAACTCGTCGGCCCTGTCGTATGGAATACCCACGTCCTGCACAATGTAAAAGTCAGAGAGCCCGCTCTGGTGCAGTGCGTGGTACATGACACTGGTGTGCAAGAAGGGGTCGAGGAGAAAGCGCGTGATGCGGTTAAAAGGGGCGAGGAAGTAGCGGAAGGCGTATCGACCTCCCCAAAAGCCGCCCCGGTCGTAGCGGAAGAGATAATCTCCCAGAGGGATGTACTCTGTGACGGTGACGCGAGCCGGGGATTTCCGGAGGCGATTCCCAATTCGCTGCGCATGCACGTAGAACCAAGGGTCGTACGGGCGGAGGAAGTGCACTGCAGATTGGCCAGGCGGGGGGCAAGGCACAAGGCGACCGGTGCAGATGACTGTGCAGTCCAAAGAGAATGATATTGCGTCGACGTAATCGTTGGCTCCAGTGGGGGAGGTTTCAGACTGCAGCGTGGTGATGACGTCCTTGAAAGAGGAGACGCGTGAGTAAGTGAGCTCGACGAACGGCTTGGCATGACCGAGTTGGACTTCGAGGAGGGTCACGACGCCAAGGGTGCCGAAGGCCGAGGCAGCGCCCCAGAGCAGGTCGGGCTTCTCCGTTTTGGAGGCCCGGGTGACCTCGCCATTGGGGAGGACGATTTCGATCCAGTTGACCGTGGCCTCAAAGGGGCCATGGCGGAAGGAACTACTCTCGCCGGACGTTCCGGAAAACCCACCACCCACCGTGATACCAGGGAACTCCATGACGACGAGAGGGACTAGGCCATGTGGCAAGGTTGATTCGACCAGAGCATCCATCCGCACGTTTGGCTCGACCAAAGCCGTCTTTTTCACCGTGTCAACAGCCAGGACGCGATTGAGGCCGCTCGTGTTGACTGTGTTGTCGGCGTGGCGCTGAGAGCGCCGGGTGCTGTTAGTAGAGCCATGGTAGACTCGGTAGGGCGTCCGCGTCTCAAACAATTCCCGCGTTCGCGCTGCGACGGCAGCAACAGCAAGTTCGTGGTTTTCTGTCATCGCTCAGCTTTTTGGAACGCCTCCGATGGCAGTCATGTGCCGAGGGGAGAACGCGGATGGCCCGGGGTCATGGCGGTGAACTTCCCCCTCCGAGCCCAATCATCAAAGGGCGCTAGCGGACTGACTTGGTTCCTCCGCCGCCTACCTGGCAAGCGGTTGCAAAAATAATACGAACATATTACCTCATAGTACAATCCACAAGGCCAATTTTATACTGCAATCCAGGTACTTCTTTGTACACTCATTTCACCACCCAGTCATTTGACCTCCGCCCGCTAACACATCCTGCATTCGCACTACCATAGAATCCACCATCGTATTTACCGTTGTCTACGGAATTCGAGCCCAGCCAGCCAGAACAAGGTCTTTCAATCCAGAGCCAGTTATACTGCGGTTAGCTCGTACGAACTGCTTTATATTCCTCCAGCAGTTCTCAATTGGAGAAAGGTCTGGAGAGTGAGGGGTGTTGAAATAATGCTTCAGCTGGTGTTCTTCTTTCCAGACCTTCACAATACTATCCCTTTGCCCTGTACCGTGCCCTGAATCACCATCTTCTTCCAGGATAAAATCCTGACCTTCATCAAGCCAAGGACGTACTGCCTTCTCTAAAATCTCGTCTCTATAGATCTGGAGGCTCATCTTTCCATTCGTGTTAGTTGGAACATGGTAAAAAGAGAGCTCAGATTTAAAATTCCATCCAACTGCGCCCCAGACATGATATCGTTCAGATTCTGGCCCGGGTTTTTCGTCTGGAGATTGGTGATGGATACAGTCAGGGCAATATCTTTCTCCTGGTTTCCGGATAATTCGGATCTTGCCTCCTGGGCCAACAGTGAAATGGCACTCGTCTGACCATCGAATATCATGCCAATCTGTTGGGTTTGGCCGGAAGAATAGCGCGCGTTCAGCATCTTTTACCCTTCTCTTCATATCAGAAGGGGAAACCCAGCCTTTTTCGCATGCTATACACTTCCTATAACCCAAGGTTCCCGTTGCTTTCTCAATCGTTCGGGTACTGGCTTTAATACCAGCTTCGTTGGCAAAGGCTTGCCAGCTTAATTGTCGGGCCTGGAACCCGTACTGCCATAGGATTTGTTCCATTCGTAATAGGTCGGCTGTTGTAATGATAGGCTTTCTTCCCCTTGTCTCAATAGCTGGATGCCTTCGATCGAGGTTTTGATGCAGGATAGCCCAGCCACTAGTCCTGCTTCGAATGCCGAATTGTCGAAGTAAATCGGCCTTGTAATACGGAATGTGGTGATCATCCAGATATGCTGCTGTGCCTCGAAGCCGGCACTTTACAGGCGTAGGATAATGAGGAGGCATTGTGAATAAGCCGTAGAATTGAGGTCTTTGGAGGATAGTTGTGTGGTGTGAATGGTGGTGTGAGCCGAATGCCGTGGAATTATTATAAAATTGGTAGGGGCTGTTAGCTCCAAGCCACCACACGGACCACTAGCCTTTCTGCTGTTCGCGTTATTTTTGCAACCGCTTGCCTGGCAACTGAGCCCACTGTGCCGCACCCCTGCATTGGAACTTCTCCAGGCTCATCGAAGCCAAAAAATCGTACCTGAAATACACGTCCAAGTCAAAAATGGCAACAGTGATATGTTTATCGCGCGCCCATCGCTTTTGTATTACATTTGAACCACTTTTTCCAACCAAATCACTCTAATGCGCTCCACCGCGCCCGCCCGTCCCTCCTGCCGCCACGGCCTGCAGCACCTCGGCCTTGATGTCGGGCAGCTGCCTTCCCCTCTCGGTGGGCTGGGGGATGAACTTGATCTCGACGAGGTACCTCAGGAACCTGCCGACATCGTCCCTCAACACGCCATGCCCCGTGCTATCGTCAACGCCCGTCCACTTATCTGCGTCTGCCTTCAACACGGCAACGGCATTGCGGTCGTCCATCTCGGGCGCTCTTGTCGTCGCCGGCAGATCGTTCATGCAGAAATGATACAGCGGCATCAACGCATGTTGCTCTTGGTCTTTCTCCAGCGCACCCGCCGATACGAACTTCTCCAGTTCCTCCTTCCACGCCGCATAGCTATTTTCGGGCGTCTTGAAGCCATAGTACTCCAGGATTGACAGATACTCGTTCATGCGCAGGCGAGGGTGGGCCGTGACATGCACCACGTGGACGCCGCCAGCAAGGGGGTTGAGGGCCGCCGCAACGACAACTCGAGCCACGTGGTTGACCGGCACGGCGTTGACAGTGTTGACAATGTGCGGTCGGGCTGACAGCTGAATGCAGCCCTTGAGCATGCGGATTAAGAAGTCGTCGACGTTGCAGACGCCCGTCTCGGAATCCCCAAGCACATATCCAGGCCGGATTACCGAGCCGAGGAGGCCACGCTTGCCCGCCTCACGGACTAGCTGTTCCGACACCCACTTGGTCTGCCCATATCCTGTGCCGAGGCCGGTTCGACTCCCGTTCATGTCATCCTCTTCCAGTACCGCGCCCTGGCCGGTGCTCACCAGCTCATCAGACAGCTTGGTGTAGTGATCCGTGTCGAGGACGCTCGTCGAGCTGACAAAGCAAAACACCTTTGGCCTTCCCTCGTTGCAAAGCTTCATGGTATCGATGGTTGACAGGACGTTCGAGGCCATCATATCTTGATACCTCTTCACCCAGTGCACAACGGCTCCGTTGTGGACGATCACGTCGACCTCTTGCGCCAAGCTTTGCCAGGTAGCCCCATCGAGACCAAGCTGGGGTTGCGACAGGTCGCCAACGACGGCACTTAGTCTCCCCGACCATCCGTCCTTCCACAGTCCGTATCCCCCGAGCGAGCGGCGGAGACGATCCAGTGCTGCCGCCGGGTCCTTGACACCGCGCACATGGGCGATGAGCTTGACGCCCCGAGCTGTGCGATCAAGGATATCCCTGACAAGGTAAGACCCCAGGAAGCCCGTCGCGCCGGTAAGGAAGATGGTAAGCTGCTCGGCAGAGCCAAGCGCATCACCGTCGGCCGACTGGTACTTCTCAGGAAGCTGCGCAACTAGCTCATCCAGAGACTTGGAATAAGCGTCATCAGCAGCCTCGGGACCGACGCTGCTGCTGTCTTGGTTGAGCAACTTCTCTACCTGAGCACTGAAACCAGCCAGGCTGGGATGCTCATAGAGGGTGTTGATGGAAACATTAGCCCCAAGCACCTTGCGAACAGTCAGGAGGAACTGTTGTGCTAGCAGACTATGGCCGCCGAGATCGAAGAAGCCATTCTCGCGCTTGATAGCCTTGGGGTTCAGGCCGCGAATGACGTCGGCCCACTGCTGGGCAACAACCCGCTCGATCTCGGTGAGAGTCTCCCAGCTCTTGACATCTTCTTCCGAGGCGTCTTCGACGATTTCAGCAACATCGGGGAAAGGAAGATTGGGCTTGTCAACCTTGCCGTTGGGGTTGAGGGGTAGCTTGTTGAGCACGATGTAGATTGTCGGAACCGCATATGACGGCAGGCGGGTCTTCAAGTGATCCCGCACTTCGGTTTGCATTCTCCTAAACTTCTTCAGGAAGATCGTCACCGATCCCATTTCAACGCCACCGTCCTCGACGTCAGCTAGTCCCCGATCGGAGAGCCAGCGGCGCCACTCCCTCTCCTCGGGAACGATGTAGCTGACGAGGGTTGGCTCTTCGTTACGATCTCTCCTGACAAGGGTCTTGCAGTCTCGGATCAGGGGATTCTGGCTCAAATTGCTGTCGATGTCGTTAAGCTCGATGCGGAAGCCACGAATCTTGACCTGGTCGTCGGCGCGGCCAACACACTCGACGTCTCCCGACTCGAGATATCGGCCAAGATCACCGGTTCGGTAGAGCCTATCTCTTGGGCCCTTGTAGTACCTCCGCCATGGTTCGTCCTTGCTAATCTTCTCATCTGCTTCTACCCACACGTTGTTGTCAACAAACCAGTTGTCAATGAACTTCTCCCGGTTCAAGGCCTCGTCGCCAAGGTATCCCCTGGTTCAAGCTGGTTAGCTTCAAACGCGACAGCTGTAGCGATGCCGCAACTTACTCCGCAAGACCGGCTGCCCGAACAAAAATCTCACCAACTTCGCCAACCTTGCACTGGTCCTTTTTGTTCTCCCGGTTTACAACCAGAAGCTGAACATTCTTCATTCCCTTTCCGGCTGGTACTGTATCCTTGAGCTTGTCAAGAAAGTCGGGCTCTCTCGCCCGGCTGGGAAGCTCAAAGTAGCTCACCGCTCTCTGCGTCTCCGTGGTACCGTACATGTTGATAATGTTTGCATTGACAGCTAGCCGTCTGAGTGCTCGGCAGTCTCTTGTGGTCAAGACATCCCCAACGAAGAAGACGTGCTCCAGGGCCGGGAACTCCGCTGTCGCGCCGCCGACAAGAATTTGACCCATGGCGGGGGTGAGGTGAGTGACGGTCGGCCCATGCTCGCGCATCCATTCGGCAAGCTTCTCGTGCTGGATATCTTCCCTCGAAGGCACGAGCAGCTGTGCGCCGAGGAAAAGGGGTGTAAAAATGTCGCGTTGGACGGGGTCGTGGGCGATTCCGGAGAGCAGGGTGTATCGGCTCTCGGAAGAAAGGTTGAAGCGCTCGGCCATCCAGCCGAAGTACTTAACCAGGCTGAAGTGCCGGCCTAGCACACCCTTAGGGCGGCCCTCACTACCGGAAGTGAAGGACAGGGTAGGGTTGGAGTCGGGACCGACAACGACATTGGGAGGGGCGGTAGACGACCCCCTCACGCTGGCGAAGATATCTTGGCCGCCCACCTCGCCGCCGTAGAGGTAGCCATCGTCCCGCAGACGCAGCTCGGGCACTTCGGCCTTCAGCTGCAGCTCCTCGTCGATGTACTTCTGTACGAGGGGGGCCAAGGGCCCGTTCTCGTCGGTAGCACGGCCGATCCTCAGTAGGGCGCGGGGCTGCGAGACTTCGAGGTAGATTTGTTGTCTAGCAGGGGGGTATGCAGGGTCGAGAACCGTCATGGTCGCACCGGAAGCCTGCACATGGGAGGAGCGTGTCAGCCACACGCCACGGTAGCACGATGTATAGGGTACGGTACCAAGATACCCATCAGGGCGACAACGAGGTCGACGGAGCGGTGGGCCCAGATCATGACCACGTCGCCATTGGTAATGCCCGCATTGTGCAGGTGCCATGCGAGGGTGTTGGCGGCTTCGTATATCTGGCGGTAGGTGAAGCGCCTCTCAGGACCTGTCGACGACTTGGTCTCGACGACGCATGTTCGTTCGGGGTGTGCCTCTGCCTGGGCGCGGAAGTGCTCCTGGATGGAGCCGACGTAGCCCGACCAGTCGAGGTCTACGGTGGGGTCGGGTAGCTGAGACATGGTTGACCTGGATGTAGAGAATTGTTAAAAAAAAAAAAAAAAAAAAAAATTGCGAGGCCAATGGCTCTTTTTTGGCTTTTTATAAGACTGACTCTTTTCGCTCTGCATACATTGAATTTTTTTTTTTTCCCTCTTGGAGGGGTGACTCAATTGGAGCTCTGCGCGCTTCGCGCTGCTGTCCGACACCGGGATGGAGGGGCAACCCCACTAAACGGCGGTGTGGGTCTCCACTCCCCGCAGTTTCTCCCCAGCTCTTTCTCGTCAGGTGTGGAGTCAGTCACCCAAGATCAAAATTTGATCTGAGAAAGAAACTGTTTGTCTGTCCCTTTTCAGTCCCTCGAGATTTGACAGCCCGGTCGGCAAATTCAAAATCGACATCCTTGCAGGCCGCATGCCTTCATGTCTGGCTATCTGCTTGTGGCCATGCGGATTCTTTGACAGACAAACCCCTCTAGGGGCCTTCCCAGCGCAATGAAATTCAGAGCAGTCTTGCTTTGACGGCCAATTACGAATCAGGTCTTCGACAATGCCAAAGCTATCTAGCCTTAGTCAAGCTAGCCGAGGTTTAGTCGTAAAGACGCCCGGGAGTTTTCAGATGTTGATATCGGGAGCAAGCCACGTGCAAGCGCAGGGATGAGCCGGCTTTGCTCTGCTCTGGATTGATGGGCCCTGAAAGTGCCGTTCCCGCTCCCGTGGCTGCACCGAAATCTGCGGTCCGTGCGGCCGGCCCCGACTGGCCAGAACGCCGAGCACGGGATCTCCTGTCAGACCCCTGAAACTCGGCGTCATGGGGTGGCGAAGTCTAGCTGTGTCTCGGCCAACCCCGTCCACTGGATTTCCTTGATTCGGCGCGTCGTCAAACAGCCGACAACAGATGACGCACAAAGGGTATCCCACCAACCCTCAATTGGCTGCAACCATCCCTCTTTACGCAGGATCTTGGAACAGCAGGCGAAGCTACTGCTCTTTGTCCAATCTTGCAAGCGCCTTTGATGGGAGAGAGGCAACCCAGCAGCCACATGCATGTGCTTGCGCAACTTTGCATGGCAATGTTCCGGAGCCCAGGGGCTAGCTCCCGAATCTGGGAGTGGATATTTCATCACGTTTTGCCAGCTCAACCCAAGTTGACTTGCTAGCTGTGCTGCGCAAGGCAAATTGACTGCCACGTTCTTCCTTCTTTATACATATTACAGGACATACGCAGATTGTCCCTCAAAGCATATATTTACCTCCATCCTCTTGACTCTTCCTGTTGTGGTATGCACCAGTAGCCTTTCTGTCGTAAGATCGAGACTTTTTTTTGGACCACGCCGCCATACCTATTGCCACTTAGCAACCATTTATCCCGCATAATCAGTCACCATGAAGCAACTTCCGATCGGCATCCCCATACTTATGTCACTAGTGGCCTTCATTCTGGTCCTTCTGGCTCTCCTTGCTGGTTCGAGGCCGGATTTTATGGAGGAATACGACATCATTGCTGTAAGTTAGTAGATTTTTATGCTTGGCAGGAGATGTCGCTGAAACTTTCTCTAGTTCAACACCTCAGCCCTCGGCAAAAACCTTCTCGACTTCAGCAACGATCCAGATAAGCCAAGCCCCACAAGCGATGGCCTCTGTGGCGATTTGGGCGGCTTCCTAGGCAGTGCTTGCAGCAGCGCCACAGCCGCCGTCGACAGCATCCAGAGCGACATTGCTGAAACCATCAACGACATCGGAAACGACATTGCGGACGAGCTGGCTACCAAGCTTGGCATCCACGAGTTCTACTCTCTCCATGCCCTAAGTATCTGCGAAGGCGATTTCTCGCCAAATGCTACCGCTCCGAGTGCGAGCCGCAACGCTTCCTCTTGTACTAAGGGATTCACCAATGGTATGATGATATTGCCCTACTTGCCATTCTCTAGTGTCGGCTAACCATTCCAAGGATACAACATCTCGGCTCTGCTCGACCACGGCCTGCGCGTCGGCCCCTTGAAGCTCACTCTCGCCGATCTCGGCTTCACCGATGACCTTCAAAGCGCAATCGATACGCTAAACAAGGTGACCAAGGCCTTCGCCGTCCTTCTTATCATCAGCGTAGGCTTCACCGGGCTCTCGCTAGTCGCGTCGTTAGCCGCGCTCGTCCTGATCCCGCACCGAGAGCGCATCACGCTGCTCACCAACGTCACCCTCGCCGGTGCTGCCGTAGTGATCTTGATCTTGAGCGGCCTCGTCATCACCATCGGGGCACATATCGCTGTCAACAAAGCCAATGAGCTTGGCGACGATATAGGGCTTTCTGTCAGTGCGGGCTATAGGTTTACGACTATTACATGGGTAGCCGTGGGTCTCATGCTCGTGGCCTTCGGGTATTGGCTGAGCCAGTTGCTCAAGTTCAGAAGGGGCAGCAGAATGGGGCACAACGGCGCCCGGAAGCATGCTCGCGACTCCGAGGAGAGTGGTCATACCGATGGAGGGACGGAGATGAGATCTACCAGGGGCATTCATTTTGGGCGAACTCGTCACGGCTAACCAACGGACATGGCGATTTGTTCGTTGTGAGAGTTTCGGCTAGCGTGCGTTTCTGCTTACTTTTTGGCTTTATTCTGCATGATACCAAGATTAGCTTCCGCCTTGTGCTGTTTGGTCAACAAGCCTGGAGGCAGGGCCGCCTCCGAGCGAATATATATTTTCATATTTCTGCCAAGGCCTACTACTAAGTAATGTTGAGACATATATATATATATATATATATATACTGCCTCCCGATAGTGCACATGTTCACCCAAAGACAATATTGTCCATCCTCAATGTCTCAACCTTCTCACTCTGGACCTTCCCGGCTGCCTTGGTAGGAGCCACGGTGTCCTCCCCCTTCTCGGCCCTCGTCCCCACCCCCCACGACCAGTGTTCCCTCGGGCGGTCGGCAAGCCCCATCATAGCCTTGGCATCCCCAGCACCAGGGCCATGCTCCCTAACCATCGCCTCGGCCGCCTGCCGCGCATACCTGACCGCCTGCTCCTCGTCGGCCACCATGGAGAAGAGCAGCGCGGCCCGCGTGTAGGCGTGGCCGAGGTACGTCAGCAACCCCTCCTGCTCGTACAGCGCGACCAGCTCCGCGCCCAGCTCGGGCGTGATGGCTCCGCCCGCCGCCACCATCTTCTCTAGCCCGTCCTCGATCTCGTGGATGCGCTCCAGGCGCGCGTCCGAGGCCGCGATGCCCTCGGCCCCCGCACTGCAGACGGCGCAGGCGCACTTGAAGCCCCAGTCGTCGAGCCGCGACTGCCGGTCCGCTTGGGATAGCGTGCCGTCAATGTACGAGACGGTGAGCTCCTCGCCGGCGGTGATGTTGCGGGCGGCGATGACGGTGTGGGTGATGTTGGCGATGCGGTAGTGGAGGCTAGATAGGGGTTGTCAGTGCTCGCGTTCATATTGTCTAGCTTGCAAGGGGTTCGGCTTACTTCGGCCTGCAGTCGTGATTGAATTTGCTGACATCGGGGAAGCAGCCCAGATGGCCCGAGTACTTCCGCTCGCCGTTGATGAACAGGCGGAACGAGTTCCTGTCGATTTTTACAAAGACGTCTTCGCCGTATTGACGCATGAAGGAATCCTGCCTCTCCTTGGGAAGTCTTCGGACAGCCTTCTCGTAAAAGTCGAGCCGGGTTTCTCCGTCGAGCTCGAGATGGGGGCCGAACTGGACAAGGAGGGCGGGCGTGTTTTTCATGACCACCTCGCCCTTGAGGATGCTCCGGTTGGCGATGAGCCCGAAGCCTTTTCCGGGCATCTCCTGCAAGTAAAACGGCGGGGCTTCGTACACAAGAGTCCGCTCAAAGGGGAACGCATCTATAACGTCCACATTGACCTCGGACGAGAGCAGAACCAAGCCGCCATTCATGTGGGGGTTGAGGAATGTGCAGTATTCCATGTCCTCCACGCAGTCGTACGGACCTTCCCACGGCCCCAAGTCGCGGGTGAGGATGTTGGTCTTCTTCCTACCCTGCCATGGCGCAGGGCAGATGAAGCCACTCTGAGGCTGCAGCGGGCTGGACGAGCATATGCTCGTGTTCTCAGCCCGGGCCGTGAGCGTAAAGACGTGGATGCATAGCGCGGAAAAGAGCGTGAGGCGTTGCATGGTCTGTTACTCGTCAAGCTCCAGGGGCTGAGAATTCAGACATCAAGTTTGAGCGGTGGAAGTAGTAGGGGGGGATCTGTAAAAATACCAGAATCGACATTTTCGTGCTTCTCCGTGGCTCGGTTTCAGATCAGGTAGTTGGAACGTGGCCAGTGAGGCCTGTGATATTTGCCTAAATGCTCTGAGCGTGGTTCCCAAGCCAAATTACGGTAGCAATTAAATGGTGTGACACATGGGAAACCTGCAAGCATCGGCAAGCCTTGGAACAGCAGTCAGCTCACTCGATTCCGTTTTTGTACCGCCTGTGTATTTGTCCGTCCACGGAGAGCATAGATCCGGGGGCCTGGAGGGCATGCAAACAACATGCCCCTATTCGCGCGCAACCCCAACCCCCCCGAGAAATGCTGCGTGCCCTGACAAGAGACCCAATTATCCACCCAATATTCAACAATTACCAGTGCGCCCTGGTGCAGCGGTAATGAGCGCCCTCCAGTGTGCAGCCACAGCTACATCAAACGGTCAACGTTTATGAGTCTTCCGTAGTATAGTGGTCAGTATATGAGCTTGTCATCTTATCCCACCTCGAAAGAGGTGGGGAAGGACATCGCTCGAGACCCGGGTTCAATTCCCGGGGGGAGAGAAATAATGAGGGTATTCTTTTTGTCATTGTTGTCTTCCAAGCTATACCTTTTATTGAAGATCTTATGTCAGTGGTTCATGCGGTATACAGGACCCATATATTCTAGGTTGTAATTGTTAGGTTAGGCAAGGCAAGTACCTAGGTTAGTGTGTTGCGTGTAGTCCTTGTGCCCAACTGAGTACAGGGGGGGGGTGTGTGTGTTACCCAATAACGTCACTATTCCCTTCTGGATCGTGTTGCCAATGGGCCTTTCTGAATAACATGACCATACTACCATGCAGTATGTCATGTTGGTGTTCATAACCAGGACCACGATGGCACTGCTCGCCCACGTCACCCTTTTGATCCTAAATCATCAACACAGTTGCGCAGCTGCATCGGTCAGGATACCTCCTTGAGTCCTATCACCCAATGAGCTGCTCGTAGTATCGGATTTCTTCTTCTTCCGAGGCAAGGTGAACCAGCCTCATGATGGGGCGCAGGAGTCGGAATGCTGGGAAGTCTGGCACTTTGTTATTGGTGTGTTGGCCGTTGGGCATGGGCGTCGCATCGCATGCAAGTGTGTGTGGCGCAAAGGTCTGATTGATGGCGACCAATGGTAGTATTGGGGGCGGCAGGGAGTCATTATAACGGGCTAGTTTTGGCCATGTCAGGCAGCTAGCTCATGTAGGTAAGGTACCTAGGTAGAGAGGCAGACGTGAGGTTGCGGGGGAGCGAATAACTCCGAGTCACCCCGGATGATTTGGCCGATTTCGAGTGACCGGATTGTGCTGTGCCGCCAGATTCCTCTTTCTTAGGCTCACTTCAAGCTCTCGATTTCTGAAACAAATCGCGATGAATCAGGGCTTCGACGAACTCGGCGATATGTGGTATGTACTAATCCTTCCCCGGGTGACCCAGCCGACCAGGAATGAAAAAAAATGGGGCCTCAACCATCTGACGGTTCGTTTCTGTCGTCGTCACACAGGCAGGATGCCATCGCCGAGTACAGGCGCGACACCCAGACTACGCTCTCCTCGGCCGCTATCGAGGCGTTGGGCAGCATCAGGAGCGTCGAGGATGTTGCCAAGCACCTCGAAGCATCGGAGGCCACTTTTGCCCGCTTTCGGCACAAGAATGAGCGGCTGTGGTCAACACTCAAGACATTTGTAGCGCCCATCTCGGCCATCGCCAGCATGGCCATCACGCCGGCGTCAGTCGCCGACTATGGGACAGCGTCGAGCGCCGTGCTCGGCGCCGTCGTCCACCTGCTGAAGGCGTGCGACGAGGTCAGCAATGCGTACGACTGGGTCGAGCAGCTCTTCCGTGAGTTGCTGGATTTCTCGGACCGGCTGGGCCAGTATGTGGGAACCCGACCGGACCCGGTCCTGCGCCGTAAGATAGTCGCCATTCTGGCCGTCATTCTCAAGGTCATCGGCCGCTCCCAAAAGCTGATCCGCGAGCGCCGTTTCCGCGAGTACCTCCGAGTGACCTTCCTGGGCAAGGACGCGACGACCAAGAAGCTGATTGACGACCTGAACAAGGTGCTCGGAAGCGAGCAGAGATACGTGCTCGGAGTGACATACGCAACCGCACAGAGAACCGAGGAGGTGGCCAGGTCGACCAACGAGACAGTCAGTAAGGTCCTCGACACCCTCGAGGATGACAGAGACAAAAAGACCCAGGCAGAAGACGACGGTCGGCTGCGTAACACGCTATGCGCCACCTCGGCGCCCGCCGACGTCGAGGAAATACTCGTCAGGAACGAACGGGCGCTTCTCCAGGGCACCGGAACCTGGCTGGAGAAGGAGCCCTTCTTCCGCGCTTGGATACGCCGCGAAGCCGCCATTCTCTGGATATTTGGTGGCCCGGGCTCGGGGAAGAGCTTCCTGTCAACGCGCTTGATCCAGCAGCTAAAAGAGAAGAACTGGAACGAGGGCGGCAGCGATGCAGTGGCCTACTTTTTTGTCAAGGAAAACAGCGAGAACTTGCGTGATGCCAACATCCTCTTGAAGACGCTGGCCTGGCAGATTGCGACACAGGACCTGGCATTCCGGAAGCACGCCATCGCCGTCTGCCGCCAGCGGTCCCTCACCGTCACGGCAGATCTGACGTGGGAGAACCTCTTTCTCGGCTACTATTACCAGAACCAAAACCACAGCTCTTGCACCGTCACGGTCGTGATAGATGGCCTGGACGAGGCCACGACAGAGACCCGGCGCACAATCCTGGGCTTGTTAAAAGACCTCGTGTCATCGCCGAGCACAAGTAGTAGCAGGGGCGGTATACGGCTGTCCATCGTCGGGCGGGGGTCCATCCGAAGCGACATGAGCTTCCAGCGGGAGGAAAAGAGATTCTTTATCCAAGTGTCCCGAACGAAAAACGGCAGCGACATCGACAGCTACATCCGGAAGCGGCTCGAGGAGCTCGAGATCCTCCGCGAGATGCGCAAGGTGAAGCCGGGCGGGCTGAAGAAGGCTAACCGGGAGGGCAGCAAGATCATGAAGAGGGTGTCGGAGGGGGCCGACGGCGTCTTTCTGTGGGCTAAGCTGCTGCTAGACAGTCTGATGCGGAAGGACCTGCCACAGGTTGAGGCTATCCTGGCTAGTCCCCCGGCCACGCTCGATAAAATGATCTGGTCCGTCTTTGACCGGCTTGCCAGCGACGAGGAGCTGGATCAGCAGGTGCTCCGCAAGATGCTCACATTCATGACCCACGCGCGCCGGCCCCTCTTGTTCGGCGAGCTCGACCTCATCACGAGCCTGCCCGCGCGCCAGCCCAATTATCTCCTGTGGAAGCACACGCGCGGGAAGCTCTCTTCTGTATTTGAGCTGAAATTCCCCGACGACAAGGACCCCGACGAAGAGGAAGACCGAAAGGAAGAGGTTCCTGGTGCTAGCGACACTGGCAGTGAAACCGAGGTTGGTGACAGTGAAGGTTGTGGGTCTAGTCCCTGTGAAACGGCCGAAAACCATGGCTTTGACTTTTCATACGAGGATGAGGACGACAACGACAGCGGGGCCGAGGTCGCGTCTGACGATGACGACGACGACGACGACGACGACGACGACGACATCTTTAGCACTTCAGCTACCAGCCTGCATCTTGCGCACGGGGGAGGCGGCGATTCGGAAGAAAACAGCGATTCTGAAGAAGCCGCCGAGGACCTACTTTCCCACCTGACGCCCAGCAAACAGCTCACCAAGGTCGCCTTCTGCCACACCCGTATCCGAGACTTCCTCGTTCGCGAAGGCAACCCCAAGAGCCGGAGAAGCGAGCCGCTCTCCATTATCCCGAGCGTCGCCGACGACGTCCAGGCCGATATCGCCATCGCCTGCCTGGACATATTCCGACTCGAACTATCCCTCCATGACGAGCAGCGCTTCCTCTGTGACTACCCGCTGTGTCATCTGCCCTTCCACCTAGATGGCGTCAACCGCGCCACCGTCACAATGGAAAAGGCGGGCCGTATTATTGAGGGGCTGTACTGGCTCTTCGGGACGGACAGAGGGACGAAGTGCTTTCTTCGCTCCGTGAGCGATTACGATGAGTTCCATAGCTCCAACAGTGAGCTGTGGAGGCTGTGGGTGGCCACCGACAAGTATCTAAGATTGGTGCAGTCCTGGCTGGGGAGCGTCGAGTCGGTGCGCCCATACACGAGCTTCGATGACGACGCGGTAACCTGGATGCTGGCAGCTGCAGAATCGCTCGAGCAATTTTTACGACCGGCCATAAGGACCGCGTCGATCGAATGGTTGTGTCAGCCAAGCTTCGAGAGCCACACGTATTTCGACAAGGGCGAGTTTCCTGCCTGGCTGATTAACGGTTGGCTGACATGGGTGAGGCTTTCTCTTCTTCTTCAGGTTTCGCTTTCTTTCTCTCGGGCATGATGCCGGCCCTTTCATCTCAACTAACACGTCACCAGATCGAGACCGGCGCGCCGCTCCCGGGGCAACCCGACTTCGATGACTTTGCCCCCGTGACACCCGAACGGCTCGAATACACGGCGAACTACGCTGGTCTTCCGCACGACGTGCACTGGCACACGTTGCTGGGGTGGAGCCTGATGATGGGCAAGCACTACAGCCCGGCCGAGGCGCACTACCGCAGCGCCATTGAGCTGTTCCCAGCCGCGTGGGTCGCGCTCGAGGGGCTGGCGCGCTGCGCGGGAGAGCAAGGCCAGAACGCCGGGGCGATTAGCTGGCAGGAAAAGGCGATCGAGGCCCTGCCCGCGCCCCTCCACTGGATTTCGGGCTGGCTCTGGCCGCGCATCACCGAGTGGGCGGGCCGGGTCGGCGCCATCGACCAGGCTTTTGAATCCGCACGCAAGGGCTTCCAGGCCGATCCGGCCTGCATTCTAGCCGCCACCACCTTTCTCGTGCAGCTGCGGGAGCACGGCAGGACAGCAGAGATGATAACAGTGCTGGAGGAGCTGGCCGGGACCGCCGCTGAGCCCCGTGGTGCCAACAACTTGAAGTCTCCCAGTGTCCCCTACAACTCGTTAGTGCGCCTATTCGTGCGCGGCGAACCCATCTTCGAAGCTATCGGCTGGGCCTGCGCCCGCGAGGGCCGGCCGCAGTTTGTCCTCGACGCGATTGATGAAGCGTTGGCTGTCGTCGACGGTGGCGATCGCGAGTGGATCCAGGTGTGGCTGCCCTACGCGGCCGGTCGGTTTCGCTACACCTTCTACGGTCTCGAGGAGTCGGCTGTAGCCTTACTTGAGACCTTCCTGCAGCGGCTGGGGCAGAAGAGTGAGCAGCTCCAGAATACGTACGCCGCCGAGCGCAAGGACGCGCGGAACCTGCTAGCGCAGCTCTACTTCGATGAGGCCGTCCAGGCGTGGGCCAAGGACGCGACCACGCGCCCGGCCAGCGCTGACAAGCTCAAGCAGCTAGCCGTCGGTGTCTTGACTGGCTTTGGAGATGATTATGAGGGCTTCGACCTTTTTCGTGCTGATTATCCGGCCATGCTGTGGGGCCGGTGGCTGAGAGACCACAAGCGCGCCGACGAGGCCAAGTGGAGGAAGTGCTTCCGTGCCCGCCTTTTGGAAGAGATGAACACGGTCGATGACGACGACCCGGCCAACGACACGGCCGGCATGTCGAGCCTTGCCGTCTCGCTGTTTCACGCCGGCGATAGAGAAAACGCGGCGGCCATCATGGCCATCCTCTTGCGGTCCGTCAAAGTCAAGCCAGAGCTGGATGGGAGCAGAGACCCTGTGGTCGCAGGGGGCGAAAAGGAAGCCGAAGGGAAGTATGGGCAGGAGACAGGCGAACTAAAGCTCAACATCGAGGCCGCCTCAACTGCGTATTGCTGCAACAACTGCCACCGAGGTGTTGGCCAGGTCGCCGAGCTGTTCGTGTGCGAGGTGTGCTGTAACAAGGTCAACTGGTGCGGCGAGTGCCTAGCGCTGCTCAAGGATCTCGACGGCCGGCGTACTATGGTTCACCGGATGTGCAACCCAAGCCATGACTTTTATCGCGCCTGGCCAGTGCCTGAGGACGCGCTGCATGTGGCTGCCCAGTCGTTCGAGAATGGTGTTACAGTACGTGAGACCTGGCTGGAGAACTTGAGGAGAGAGTGGTGGGAGTGATACATGAGGTGAATTTAAGGTGAGGTAAATAAACACACACGGCTCAAAAATGTGTCCTCCTCTTCAGGCTACATTACATCCATATAATGACACCTTCTCACAAATAATAACGCTCAAGCCACGACAAAAGTCTCTTTACCCCATCCGTACACCCTCTTCAGCCGTCTTGAAAAGACGAGAACCATGTACCCCTCAATCCGGGACTGGTGTGGCCGATGCAGCGTCAGGGATTTTTTGATAGCCATAGCCTCTGGTGGAAAAAATGTAAAGACAGACCCAAATTTTGGCACGACAGAAAAGCCAACCTCGGCCATGGCTGCTTCAAACGCCGCCCAGGTGACAGACCCACGAGCCTCCGACTTGTCAAACAACGCCGTGAAGACCTCAGCAGCCGACGAACCTACCGTGAAAGTTTGCGGCGACAGGTTAAGATCTTCGATGGTGATAGTCTCTGAAGGGGGTGCGATCTCGTAAGCGCAAGAGTCCAATGGGCGTGTCTTCTCCTTTTCTCGGCGTTGCTCGACTCTCTTTTCGAGCTGGGGGGTAGCCGGGGTGGGAAGCGGAGACCATTCAGTCTTGTCTTTTCGCTCCAATCTGGCTTTGATCTGCTCATACCGCTTCTGTAGATCAGAAAAGCAGTCTTCAACCATGTCCTGGTACAAAAGTCCCATTTTTGTGCCGGTTTTGTCAATGACAAACTGCTCGAGCGCTTTCAGGGCTCCCTCAGCCATTCCTGGCTCAAGGAGGTTGTCAATAGGGACCGCGAAGTCGCGCAGGTCGACTTCATCTTTGATAGTGTTCAACTCGGCCTCCAGTTCCTGCAATCTAGAGACAAACATCTGTCCCTTCTTACGAGAGAGAGAAGGCATCGAAATGACTAGAGAGAGATCCTGGATAAAGCCAATGACAACAGCTAGGTCAGACAGTGTGTCAACCTCGCCCTCGGACAGCTTCTCCCGCTCCGTAGGATGAGCTCGATGAAGATCAGCCAGCTTCTTCATCCAATCAGTGGCCTTGGCAGCAGTCGCCTCAGGCTGGCAAAGACGCAGCATGTAGTGGAGCTGAGGATCAACTCTGGTCAATTCCTCAGGGTTGCCCTTGGTGACGGTGCGTGCGGTTCCGGACTTGTCGTGAACGTTGGAAAGCCGCTTGAACCACTTGGAACCGCTGTGTCCCTGAACCTGACGCTTGAGAGTCCCCTGAACGCGGCTGTATTCGAGATGACAAATATTGGAAATCTCTTGGAGAACAATTGGCCGGTACAGCTTGTCATTGGCCAAGCCCTCGAGGAGCTCGAGAAGACGGTCCATGTAGTTCCAGATGGCGGCACCTTGAATAGCGCTGTGTACCGCTTCAAAGACTGCGGGGCTAATGTATTTGTCGGTGTGGACGGGTAATCGGCGCCCTTTCTCGTCTGGGACTAATCCTGGTTGGGTAAAAAACCACGAGTTGACGGCATGAGCAAGCACGACAGGCTCGGTAGAGAGCAATTCCAGGCATTCTTCGAGCGTCTCTTTCTGGTCACGGGAGCTGGTAACAAGTTCCGGAAGGGCAAGCTTCCTCGGCGGGGATTGAGCATAGAGACCAGATAGAGCAGAAGCAGCGGCTTTGTCGGATTTCTTAGGAGGCTGGTTTTTCTTTCTGTCTTGGGAGCCCTCTTCCAGAATGTCGTCGATGATGATATTGAGCGACTGCAGCAGGTACATTTGTCTCTGCAAAATAAGCTCTCCAGTTGACTGAGGAATGATGAGCCGGGCTTGCATGGCCGTGATCAAAGGACTCGGTATCTCAGTGAGCTCAGCGCTCAACTTGAAGGCTTCGCCATATTCCCGACCTATCCCCTCGAGGAACATATTGTAGCAGTTAGGGAAGGGCATGGCGCATCGGAGATTTCTTGTGGCCATCATCCCTTCGATGAAAGGGTGGTCACCCGGACCGCCATTGTAGCCAGCTTGGTATTGGTGATGTAGGGATTCAGTAGCACGGTGTCTGAGAAGGTCCAAAAGGAAGTCTGGGCTGGACTCTGCAATGTCACGCAGATTCCACTCAGGCATGAATTTGCTCACAGCTCCTAGAGATGGATCGAGCGGGTGCTTCAATACGAGACCCTCGGCTGCACCAGCCTTGAGACATGCCGTTCTCTGGCTCTTGTTGAATGAGCGCCACATGTTCGAAACAGCAGCGCCATGTTTTTTGTATTTTCGAGCGAGGTCCTGGTGCAGCTCCTTCACTATCAGGTTGGTTGGAAGATCGCCCATTGTGCGCCCGGTCGGCCCTAACTCTTCAGGTAGGATGAGGCCACGGACTGAGGTCGGGTAGCAAGCAGCCAGAGAGGATGGTGGAATGCGCAAGAGGGCAAGGTGGGATTTTGCGAGTGAGGAGAAAACCCAAGAGCAAAAAGCCGAGCCCAACCTAGCCCGACCCACGTGACGAGTGAAGTAGGCACTACGCACACGCTATGGAGAATAAGGTTCATCCATGCAGAAGGAAAAGCAGAAGGGTCCAACCACGTCATCGCAGCCCAAGCCACTCTAGGTACCTACTACCTCTTCAGAAAGGCTTGACAATCTTTTGCCATGCTCAAACATGAGCATCGCTTGGTCGACTTTGATTTTGATGTAGGGCGTAATACTGGATGCCTAGGTGCGGAATCCCGCCGCCAGGTTCTCGCTCGCCTACTTGTCCCAAATTTCCAGGTTGGCGTAATTGTTTGTGTTGAACATACAAGGACATGGCTGTCGATGCTTCGGAAGTCAAAGTGGTTTGTTGCAGAGCTCGACTTGCGGGAAGGAAGCCAACTGCCACAGGCGCAGTTCTCGGGACGCATATAATGCGTGCTGAGGAATAAATGAGAGGCGCGTTAGGCAGGCAGGAGACTCAAAGAGAAGTCAGTCGCGGAAAGCAAGCACGCCAGTGAATGCAAAGACAATGCTCGGACACTGAACAAAGTGGACTTGAATGACGTTGAATTACATTTTAAATAAACTATCATACATATATACACAAGATCAGTTAGCCGGGATAATCTTGTGGTTACTTTTTGAAGAATTTACTCCTGTATTTGGCAACAATTATCATCAAGAAGCTAGCCAGTTGGATAGTGATCTGACTCGTACCCATCCATATTGTGTTGGAAAGCTGAAGACTGAAGATTTCGTGGGTCGGGGCGGAAGGTTGGCAATTTGGCAGGTCAGCAGAGGCGGAAATCTTTTCCTAGGATGGCCAGACCCTTCTTGTACTGCAATTTCGAGCTCGAAAGGCCAGCCAATTACGCGAGGCAGATTGCCCGGTAGATTGATGGGTTATTCCAATCGCCGACAGCAGATGCACCTCCGCTACGCACTTTACCGGCTCTTGGTTCAAGGGCTCAGAAGGTGCCAGGCAAGGGCTTCCGGTGGCCTGGTCGTAGGGGAACTGGCAGAGCATGGCCGTGAATTCTATACTGGAAGACCCATAGAATGCTAATGATAAATCCCAGCTCAATCACCCAGGAGGCTACGTCCGTGCGGTAGACAAGAATAACGGAGCCCTGAAGTGGCTGCACGAGGAGGACCCAGAAATAACATGGGAGACAAGCACGTTTTGGTAGCTCGAATTAGCTGGAAATCAGAAACCAGTTTTGGCGATTGTGCTACCTGTGAGTAGAGTACCGACAGAAGACAGCGCTGTTCGTTGCTCTGGTGTCTTGTAGGCAGTATATGTCTTGTTTGGGTTGGATTGGCGCCACCAGGACACCAACACCAAAGACAAAAGGAAATCAATGGCACACAAGTAGACACCACATCAATGATTCATCAACTTTCTCTGTCAACTTGTGAAGGCGATGTAGCATCGCAGAAAGGGGTAAGAGCAGGCCTCTCGAGTCTTGACTTCCATTGAAAGCGGCCATCAAAACTACCTAATTAGCTGCCTGAGATGAGGCAGTCCCTATTGCAGGAACATTAGAAGTCCCAGGTTCAGGTGGAAAGACCAAACCTAAAATGGAAATGACGGGGGAGACCAAATGCAATTTCCAAAATCGGGCTTGAACCAGACCATGCTCATAATATACACAAACAAACCCCACAAAATCCTTCCAGCTCGTCCTTTGTTCTTTCTCCTCTTCCTATCCTAGGCGTCCATGCCGCTCAAGTCGTTCTTGAATCCTGTAACCAGCATGTACCCGAACTCGGCCGCCTCGAGGGACCGCTTGGCCATATCCTTGTGACCGAGGGCCTCGTACGCCTCGGCAAGACGCCTGAGAGCAGCAACCACGTGGATGGTCATCAGCGACGCGTTGCCCGACTCTGTGTAAATATCCATTGGATTCCAGCTCTCGCTCTCGTCGGCCGGTGTCTTGAAACCAAAGTTTCTCAACACCTTGATGCCGTACCTCACAACCTTAGACCAGTTCTTCCTCCCGCGATGCGCCCCGACTAGCCAGTTAGACGGGTATATCAGTGTCAGCCGTGGTAAATTATCGTATACCTCTGGCTCGTGCAAGTCCTCGAGCGCTTTCGCCAGACGGTCGACTGCGCGGATCGATGCGTCGGGGATCAGACCCTTGCTGGGCAGCTTCTTGTTGCAGACCTTTTCAACAGCCACGAGCGCCTCTTTTCGCTTCTCTAGTATTGACTCTAGGCTTTGGCGCTCTCCGTCGCACAGCGGACATGCACACTCGAACCCCCACCCTTCCTTGTACTGCTGGTTTCGCAAGTCGGCGAGCGGCTTGACAGGGACGTACTGCTGGAAGATCTCCTCCCCAGAACTGATGTTGCGCGTTGCCCTGCTGATCAGCACATCGCCCAGGAACGAACGCATCGTGTTGGGGACACAGCTGTGGTTCATGTGGCTGGCATGCACCCATAGCCCCTTGGCCTGGCGCCCCTCGCGCATGCTGGGCTTGGTGTCCTCGAGCGTCGACAGCGGCAGACTGAAGCAGTTCTTGGTGCGGATACCCTCGACCAGGAATACGTCGACCACCGGCACGCCATCGACTATCGCCCCCTCGGCCCCCGTGCGCTCCACCTCGCCCGGGTACAGCTTCAGCACGGTTTGCGCGAGGGACGGGTTGTCGCACAGCTGCCGCACCATCATAGCGTACAGTGCCGCTGACGCGCGGGCCGGCTCGTATTGGTTGGGCATGAGACACGCCTTTTCGGCAAAGACAATGTCGCCGACCTTGATGTCCTCGGTGGCGAAGAGGCCTTTGCCGTGGTGTTTTGAGTCGGCGATGGCGGTGCGCCGGAGGAATGAGCCCACGTCGAGGTGGACGTTTTGCGGGTTGAGCAGGGAGAACATGGCATAGAAGTCGTAGTCACCCATCTCCTCTTCGCGGAGACGAGCGAGACAGCGTTCGTACTCTTTGCGGACACCGCTGCCGCTAGCGTTGAGCTTGAGTGCCATCTCTAGATGCTCCTTGCTGGTGCGATACTCGCAGAGGCCATAAGCGGCCCGGCCAGCGTTGTAGTATGCCTTCCAGTCTGAGGGGTTACCTGTCCGGGAGGCGAGGGCGTCAGCTTTGGCAGCGTCGTAACGCCCGAGGATGAGGTTCGTCCCAGCGCGCTTTGTGTGGATTGGAGGTTTGAGATTGTCATCTTCCAAAGCTTCTAACGACTCGGTATAGCTTGGGGTTTGCGGTCAGCTTTTGGTCCCAAGGCTGAGCTTTTCAAGTCCGTTCTCACCAAAACACAGCTGTCGGAAAGTCCTTCTCCAGAAAAGCCGTGTCACCCGCCTTCTTCCAGTCATCTCCCGTCTTCAATAGGGGGCCGAGCCTCAACGATTCTGGAACAATTGGGTCTGTGAACCTCAAAAGGATGACGTCCGAGGGATGGTCAACGCAGATCATATAGTCGTTCTCAGCACCATTGTGTTTGTAGTATGGCTCCTTTACAGCAACCACACAACCCTCGGGAACTCCCGACAGGATAGAAGAGTCACCCTGGTTGTAAATGGCCAGCTTATCGGCGTTGCCAAACTCATCCTCAACCAGGCTCACCGCTCCAGCACCAATGTACGGGGGGCTGATCACCTTGACAATGATGCCCTGCCCACGATGGTGTGTTTCCACACGGAGCCTGTTTAATGGGATCTGGTGTTGCAGTTAGCACACTGCTCATCGCGGATGATTTTCAAGTATCAAGTGCGTACAATCTCAACATCTCTTATCGACCGTGTTGAGGCCGGATACGCCTCTGACATGACCGGCTGCTTCACGGGGCGCGGTGCATCGGGCGAAAGGTCCTGCTTCTTCAGGTGGACCTTGTGTGTTTTTGCCAACTCCTCTTTGCTAAGCCTTCGAGAGGGCACAGTCCCGACGAGATCCCCGTGAATCGCCATGTTTAGGGCCGCGACAACAGCCGTGGAAGCGGTTTGTTTTGATTTTGGGTTCAGCAAAAAAACCAAAAAAAAAAAGGGGAGGGGGGGGTATGCGGGCCACAGATGACACCATCAGTTAGGCACGACAGAGGAGCGCAAGGAGGGACTCGCGGTTGCTTTTACCTACGTTTGAAGCAATGTGGCATTCTCGGAGGCGAAAGAGCCGCATGGCTATATTCGAGTTAGCGGGCTGGGCAAAATAGCCGGCAGCCGGGCCACCCAGCGTCGATGGTGGAGGCGGGCGGCGGAGGCCGTTGCCTGGGAGGAGATTGACAGCGTCGACATGGAAATTGGCACCAATCGGGAACCTACCCTCCCTGACGAGCTAGGTGAACCGACGGGAGTGATCGATGTCCTCCGCGCCGGACCCTTGGCAAATCTGGGGTTGCAAATGAGGCGAGTGGAGTTTCCTGTCATTCCCCAGACCTTGTGCATGATCGTGACAAGGTTGTCGCCGCTAGTATGAGGCCCTTGGGGTAAGAAATGAACTACAGAGAATGGTGAGAGTTTGGAAGGCGGTGTTTCGACTAGCAACTCAATTCATTTGTTCTCAGTCTCCATTAGCACAATTTATAGGTACTTAATACTTGCACATAGCAAGTTTGAGAATCTGCCCCTTTCAAAAGTTAGACCCTTAGCTACAACGGGACCTTCGTAAATGGCATTTATGATGACTATTCCGAGTTCATAGTGCAACGCAACATTTGCTCAAACGGGGATTGCGCTATATGCACGCACCTGATCAGGATGGTACGTCCCAAAGAATTTTAGTCAGTCGTTTTGCATGGTGACTCTACCAGTCTTACACCAGTGCTTTCATTGACAGATATAAACTCACTCTAGCTAGGCGCTCCCAAGGTGGTGTGCTATGCTGACTTGAACGGCCTCTTCATGATGATAGCCCTGAACGATCCGTCGGCGAGGGCCCCCCCGAGGGCCACAGCACAATTGTGGCCCCAGTTCCAGCTCTCGAGCTTAGCTAAACCCCACGTCTTAGTGATTTCAAAGTCAATTACGACCAAATCCTGATAGCTATGCCTCTTGTAGGCGGGATAGCCGTAGGGAGAAGCCTCCAGGTAGCTAGGGAGGCCCAGCCTATCTGCTAACTCAGTTCCCCATCGTAAAAGCGCTGACCCAGCGCCCAATCGCTGATACTTCGGGGTGGTCGCGAGAACGTTCAAATCTTTGAGAGCTGTTAGCCACTGGCCGAGAGGGTCCCAAAGTGGAAATGCTTACACAGATACGGATCACCCTTGGCCTGCTCAACTTTTGCCATGTGCATTGCCCCGATAAAGGAGTTGAACACTTCAGGGTTCGATCCCTCACCCAGCATCTCGGCCGTCACAACGCGAGGGGTGTTCCATTCCTCCTCGGGGCGCTGCTCGCGAAACAAAACCCACTTGGCAAAGGCGACGACCTCACCGGGGCCGCCGTCGGGTACGCCTTCGGGCAGTAGCTCGGCAACCATGTAGGTCGTCTCGGGGCCGGGCTTTGCGCCGGGTACTGCCGGCGGGAAGAAGGTGAGGCTGAGCTTGTCCCTTGCATCTTGGGTCACGCCTCCGGGGAAGAGAAGCTGGTTGATGACATCCGGCCCGAAGGCGTCGTAGTGGATGTCAACCATTGCCGGCACGTCGGCCGGCGTGGCCTCGCGGACGCGGATGCGCGGCTTGACCGAGGTTGCCATTTTGCAGGGGCTTGGATGGATGTAAAGCGAGATGGTAGTGAAGCAAGTCGCAAGAGGGTGTCGTATGGAGGGATTCAGGGTTATATCATGTCAAACCCCCCCTAGCTTTCGTAAAGGTGTACCACTATGTAGAGTTACCATCTAGTTCTGCACTCAGCATCCTGCTAGCTGACCAGGTCAAGGCAAGCGCGGTCGTATATAGATATATATGATAGCCCGGATGAGTCATTTGCTGACACTTGTATACGACATTTGTGGGGGAGGGACGGGCAGGGGCAGGCCAACGTCTTCAGCAGATGTGCCGCGTTATCAGTACCCGGATTGCACCGTCCCGTTCCCGCAACGTCACCCACAGCGTCATCCGGTTCGCGTGCACCTGGGTCGGGGCCTGCAGTTCGCTTTGCCCAGTCGCCGCCTCGAGTATCGCGGAATACCAAGAGCTCCAAATTTTAGCCGGATACCTACGCCACCTCGATGAACCCAGCGCCCGGCCTGGTTTTGTGAAGACCTGCGGGTCGGGCCGCGAGTGGCAATGGATCGCATCGTGGATGTTCTGGGCGTGGTCGAGGTGGAGGCGAACACACATGTCGGGGCTTGGCAATCAAGAGATGCATCTTTCGTTGAATGGCGGAATACGGCATCGCTTATTGATCAAAATGGGAATTCGGTAGAGGTGGGGTTTGCAAGGCACAATGGCCAGCAGCTGAGCAGTTGGAGACGCAAAAGTACACTTAGCTACTTGCCTTTTCTTTCATCGCCAAGTAGAGACGTCTCGGGGACGGAATTCAGCAGACTTCTATAGGGGCTTTAGCGACCGCTCCGACGACGCCAACAGGCCAATCAGGTGCCCGACTTTAATCAGCATGCAGCCAAGCAAACCCCACTCGCCGAAGCTGCTGGGCCTCCCCACTGGCCTGGACCCGGACGAGCTGGCGACCTGGATGAGCTCGCGACATCGACAGCTGCCCATTGATCGTACGACTGCATCTTCGTCCCCCCCCCTTTCTCCTCCCTTCTGATCCTCCCTCCTCCAAAATGGCTGGTCCTCGAACTACCCTCCTCCTCTCGCTCCCATTCATGTTAATTGGCTTTCTGCTGAGTCGCGCACCGTATATGATGGCTTCCGTGTCGCCAACAAGTCCGTGGGCTGACGGCCCCATGAGGCTGGTCACGACTCCGCATTTCCTCACCAAGAAGGTAGGCGACGCCAGCCAGCTACCCAGCCAGCCTCCCCCGGCCCAGTTCTCCGAGGCATCATGCTAACAGTCGATTCCCGCAGACGGATATCTTCACATCAGGGGCTACGCACATGGCTCTGTTGCACAATTCCATCATCCGAAGCTACAATTCCATCTTCCTCCAGGCCCCGCTCGTTCTCAGCCAGGACAAGGCCGACTTCATCGGTTACAGCCTTGCCTGGTACCGCTTTGTTAAGTCGCACCATGACGACGAGGAGGCAAACCTATTTACCAAGGTGGAGGAGCTGTTGGAGGACAAGACCGTGTTCGACGAGTCGCACAAGGAGCATGGTGGGTTCTCGGTGTCATCACCAGCATTCCGTTCCTTCTGATACGTGCCCCAGAGTCGTTCCTAGCCGGCCTGGCTGAGTTCGAAAAGTACCTGAGTGGGCTTGCATCGCCTGCCGACTTCTCGGGCGAGGAGCTGGTGCGCATCATGGGCACCTTCCAAGCCAACTTCGAGAACCACTTCCACAGCGAGATATCGACAATTGCCAAGCTTGCCGAACACCCCAATACACCCAAGGAGGGAACACCCGAGCAAATTGCTGCGTCGGCTACATTTAAGGCGTGGGGCAAGAGCACTGTCACCAAGGCGGGCATAACTGATGTCGTCCCTCTCTTCCTGCTGAATCTCGATCGCACGGTTGAGGACGGTACGTGGAGTAATTGGCCACCCATGCCAGCTCCGATCAAGTGGGGTCTGATCAACATTGCTGGCTCTTTCCACTCTGGGTGGTGGAAATTCGCATCCTGTGACGCTGCTGGCCAGCCCATGGAGCTGTGGGCTTTCCAAGCCGCGGAGCTCAAGGCACAAAGAGAAGCAGCTACAAAAGCTTGAGCTTGACTCGGCCTTGTTATGACGACCACCAAGGGGGTTGGAGTCAGGTTTGCGAACAGGACTGGAGCCCGTGAATATAGTGGGTGGATACCAAGTCAATTTAAGCCGTGTTTTTGTTTCCGCATCTGCTCTTGAACTCCAACGCTCACAGTCTTCAAATACAGCCACAGACAGATTGCCCTTCAATTATGGCATTGTTGGCTCGATGCATGACTCCACTGCCAATTGGGAAGTGTCGATTAGATACAAGGTGCCGTACTCTTGCATCGGAGAACCGAAAGGTTCGAGGGGCAGGGGTAAGAGCTCTGAAGCGGTGGGGATAGTTTCGAGGGCACCTGCTATGTGTTCATATGTAGAAGAATGGGAAACCCTCTGCATGCTTCCTTCACCCCAACCTTCATTTGCACCACTGCTTGTATCGTTCATCCACACCCCATTTCTTGAATCTTTCTCGCGACACCGTGCAGGACCCAGCACCTAGGCCTTGGACACGACCACTAAACCACCTCTATACCATCTTTCCCTTCCGCATCACTCCACCGGGAGCGGTCACATCTTAAGAAATGCCGAACCCGGCTGTTCTATCTGAAATGCTGTACGAACTCGAGAGGCAACATGACCGCCCTGGGAGCACGATGCACATCATACAAGAGAGAGCTGTCCCCGGCCGCAGTTGCAAATTTTCGGTGAGCTCCCTGTACACGAAGACGGGTCTGCCGGCGGTCTCTAACCATTGGTGTCTCTAGATGCTTTGGAATTAGGATACAGTCGACGCTTGCTTCATCTCCGACGGCTGGCAAATCCAGTCTGTTTCGATGTTCGTGGGCAGTTGTTTCGGAGTTATCCTCCTCGCTGTACTGCTCGAGCTTTGGCGCCGACTCGGAAAGGAGTACGATCGCTTCCTCATAAAGACCAACAAGGGGCAGTCGTACCAGCCACACTTTTGGCAGCAGTTAGTTCGCGCGGGCATCTTCACGCTACAAGTCGCAAATGCGTATTTTCTCATGTTGTAAGTACACCTCTTCCAGGCACGGACAAGGCTTTGTGGGTTTGGATGCCAAGAAACCGGTGGATGCTAACGGTGATAAAGGTTGGCCATGTACTTCAATGGCTACTACATTTTCTGCATCTTGATCGGCACTTTCATAGCATTTTTTGCCTTTCAATGCGAATACCTTTCCGCCGGCCATGGATGCATGCCCGCACCAGAGGAAAAGGGCTGCCCATGCCCACCGGGAGATTGCCAATGCCCACCAGGAGACTGCCGGTGCCCAAGATGCGGGTGCGGTGGTACTCCAAGGTCAACCCAGCACACTGCCCAAGCCTCTCCCACCCACCGGCTTACACCCCGAGCCGCAGCTTAGCCCGTTACTAGCACCTAGGCCTGGGTAAGGAGGGGACTTTAAAATCTGTCTAACAGGAAATGGAAGATGCTATCAGGAGTAGGAACGGAGCCCTAATGAGCTGTGCTACGGAATTGGTAGTAGTATAGAACAGCTTTTAATTGTAATGCATATCCCCTGCGAAGAGTCGTGCTCTCGCTCAGCTCTTGCCAGATCGGCTGCCAAGGCCACCGTTGCGTCAGATTTTGGCGTGTGCCAGTGAGGGTACTTCTTGCTCATTTCGAATAGGTGCCATTTCTAATGCCGTTGAAGCTCTCCTGAGCTGGGCAAATTTTGAGGTGTGGTTGGCTCTTTGACAACGGAATCAGACCGCCCTGCGAGCTGACAAATGCGCTATTCTGTCGAATCTTCGGCTTGCGGGGAACCAGAATGTTATCGGTAAGCGGGCCCTGCAGCCAGGACCACAGGTTGCGATGTAGCAAAGCGGTACCTGGACCTAGGTAGGCCGCACGCCAACCGCTCGCGTCAACACTGCGCGGTACCGCAGGCAGGCGCGAGCGACTCATGACCCATCTGCAGTGCCTGGGCAATGCGCGGATGAGCCGCACGAAGGTACCTGACCGACTAGCAACCCCAAACCTGCCTACCGCTACCTTGACTTTCTAGTTCCTTCAGCCCAACCCAGCTCAAGCACTGAACCAAATCACCACCTCCCGTAGCCGATGGTGAAAAGACTGGATATTACAACCCATGGCAAGCAAAACGAGAAGCTCAGATGGCTGCTGGACCTGCCGTCTTCGGCGCAAGAAATGCGATGAGGTCCGGCCGTTATGCAACGCTTGCCGAGACCTCGAGATCGATTGTCTCTACGGCGACGAGAAGCCAGGATGGATGGACGGCGCAGAGAAGCAGAAGGAGAAGGCCGATTGGCTCAAACTTGACGTCAAGCGCAAAGCCACCCATCGCCGCGAGCGTCGCTACCTCCAGGGCCTCGAGCTGGGTTTGGAGTCTCTCGATGTCTCTCAGGCCGACGACAGCGACCCCTCGAACGTCATGGTGCACGTAACCCCGGCTGCTTCCTCTGTCTCGTCGTCCCACTCACCTGCCTCCCGCCATCCTCAAGACTCCACACCCGAGTCTGGCGGGCATCATGCCTCCATCTCTGGCCTGTCTTGCCTAAGCACGCCAACACCCGCGCCATCGACCCCCGAAGAATCTCCAAACCCCCTTAAACCTGCAGCAGCCGACGGCCCTGGAGTTAGATTCAACGAGCGTGAAATGAATATGATCGTTCTTTACCTCGACTACGTGTTTCCTTTTTTGTTTCCCTTCTATCGGCCAATGCTCCTGGATTCAGGCCGAGGGTGGCTCCTCATCCTCTTCGCCCGGAACAAGGCCCTGCTCCACACTGCGCTCAGTCTCGCAACATACTTCTTCAACGTGGTGCTCAACACTGCAACTGGCTCTCACGATGATTGCAAAATACACAACTGGGCCGAGCTGCAGAAGCAGCAGGATTTGGCACTCAAGGAACTCCAAGGCGAGATGCGAAACATCAACGTCCGTGGCGTCAAGGGCTATCTTGCCGAGACGAACCACGTCATGGCCAGCATCATCCAACTATTGACGTTTGAGGTTGCCATCGCTAATACCGGTAACTGGGTCATGCACCTGGATGCGGCGACCGAGCTCTTCGCTCAAATTATGAAGGAGCATGGCACTGCCCCATCTGAAAATGGAGGCGGAGTCTGCTTCACGCTGCTTCTCATCCAGCTCGGCGCCAGACCCTACCAACATACCCCCATGTACCACCCTTGGAGCGCCGGCCAAGCCTCGCTGCGCTTCTTTACTGCCTTTCTTCTGCTCTTCGACACGCTCGCCAGCACAGCCCTCGAGCAGCCCCCTCGGCTACAGCAATGGCATTATCATCTCCTCTCGGAGCCAGATGATGAAACCAGGAAGATGCTTCCAGACGACGAAAAGGAGTACAAACTGCCGCACATCGACCTAAAAGAATTTGTCGGGCTGCACAACTGGGTTGTCATAAGTATCGGTGAGATCGCAGCCCTCGACGCTTGGAAGAAAGAAATGAAAAAGAACGGCTCGCTGTCCATGACACAGCTAGTCGCACGCGCAACAACTATCGAGGCCAGCCTGCGTGCGCACATGGTAGAGCTCGAGATGCCTGCCAGACCCGACCCTAACGCCAACATGAACCCCCTCGCCCTGTATATCTCGCATACGTCCCAAAACGGCCTGATATCGAGTTTTATGATGGAAGCGACCGGATCCATAAATCACGTATGGGCGCAGGCCGGACTTACCTACCTCAGCGTCGTCGTGTCCGGATGGCAACCCGCATGCCCAGAGATCCGCAGCTCGGTCGTGTTGTCGCTGCAAATGTTCACGGCTCTCCCGTCTCCTGGCTGCCTGCGCACCTTGGTGTGGCCGTTTACGATCACGGGGTGCATGGCGGCGCCTGACGAAGAGCAGACATTCCGTGACTTGGTGGCGGCAATGGGTCCCCTGCAGGCTTTTGGCACTATCCCGAATGCGCTTGCCATCATGGAGTTTGTTTGGGCACACCGCAAGGAAATCGAGGAGAATGCCGACCAGTGGGATATCGCGGCGTGCTTCAACAGTCTTGGTAGCGCCGCATTGCTTGTGTGACTGTGGCTGGTCACGTCAATCGGGGTCCGGTCGTGGACACCACCAGGTATGTAAGAAAGCAGCGAGGCGAAATATGGTCTGCCTTGGTGTTATCTTGCTAGCTATCTGGAGACTGCGTCTTTCCCCTCTCCCTGAAGAAGTGCTTTTCCAGGAGAGTCGCCGCTTATTGTGTCAACCGGTCGCTTCGAAACACCAAATATCAGTCAACACCCTAAATAAAAGACATGCTAACACCTATTAGGACAAAGCTTACCAAAGTGCTGCCGAATGGTACAGACGTCTCGAAGTTCGAGTTCTTGTCCCCATCGCGTGATGAACATATCCACCCTTCACCATTTTCTCTGGCTGTCGCTTTCGTATCCCCCGAGATAACCCTCTCGAAGGCGTGGTTCATGGTGTTGCGCGGATCGATCTTAGACCGTATCTTTACGGACATGCCGCAGCCGACCGGTCCGGCGACCGGCCCCCGCTTCGGTGCGCTTGTCTTCGGAGCCTTCCCAGGGGTTCATCATGTCCCACCAGCCGTGCATCGACTGCACCATTGACCGCCGTCTTGACTTTCTCACGTTTGCAGATGGATTTCCATCTTCCCGCATCGTAAGCGGCGCCAGTGGCACGATCGGCTCATGGATTGCTTCAACTGGACCAAAAGTCGACTTTCCGGCCGGCAACTCGATGGGGCTAATGAAGGGCCACATGGTTGCGAATCTTTGTGGCGCGGGGGGTGTTGGCGGATATCTGGCAGGTGCTACCGGTGCCGGCGGTCGCTCCTCGGGTGCCACTGACACCGGCTTCTGGTGACGGTCGGCCTGCGTGGGCGATATCTCCTGTGAGCGAGAATCCTGGGCGCAGACCTGTTCTTCGGTCTCGGCGGGACGGGGCCCGAGTGCTGAATCGTCATCCGAACTTGAGGGACGCTCTGTCTCGTACATGGACGAATAGCACGAGCTAGTCGGCCTCACAACCGGCAAATACGTCGTCGTCTGGGGGGGGATCTTCGGGTTCACATCTCCCATCTCAACATCACCCTGGACCCGGTCTATCGTCTCGGGTTGGTTGTAAGCAGAACCCTCGAGGGGCTCTGAGGCTCGACTCTTAAATGTCAGCATGGACTCCGTCTTAGGGGCCACAGCTAGGCCGATCTGGATGGTCTCGGTACTCCGCTCGCGCTTGTGGTACTCATCAGTTGTGCCAACCATATTTCTGGGAATGTCCGGCAGCGGGGTGGCTATCTGGGTACCAAACACATTGGCTGCGCCATATCCCGGTGAGACATCCTGGTCTACAGCCCAGTGTGTTTCCGCCGCGGCTGGAATATGGGCTGACCCCTGACCCAGCATTTCGCGTTCCTAACCGCGGAAAACACTGGAAGAAGGATCAACGACATGCTTCCGCCGGGGCAGCGGACCTTGCGGCATGTCCTCGTATCTTGTGGACGAAGGGGCTGGTTCTGCGACGGGGAGGGAGTTGCGTAGGCTGCGCCTGAAGAGCCTCCAAAAGCGAGGCGACGGAGACGGAAGTGGAGACGGCAATGGGTATTCGGGGATGACTTCTAGGGTCTGCTCGCCCCTGTGAAAGCGCGACGGACGTTCACCGCTCATGGCGCCGCTGTTTGTTTTGACTGGAAGGGTTGTTTCACCGAATTTGTCCTGCCCAAAAGTATTCCGTGTCTTCTGGTGCGACGGTCCCACTCGACTACCAGCCCTGGTTGAGGCAGGCTGCTGGTTACGTCGATCGCCGGTGGGAGTACTTTTGGGGCTTTTCCGCCGTGTTCCACGAAGGGTGGGGTTATCTTGGTTGGGGTTTGGGTAGGCCCAAAGACCAAGTCCAATCCCGGCCTCTTCGTCAGATCTATTCAACTGTCTCGGCCGTCTGTTTTTATGAAGACAAAACGCACAAACCACGCTGAGGGCGAAGAGGATGCACAACAAAATTGCGATGCCCCACGCGACAACGAACCTATGGCACACCGAAGAGGAAATAAGGGCCTCGGGGGTCCTGAAAGATGGTGGAATTGCGCCCGGACTGACGGAGATGGTGAAGTTTGAGTTGGCGGAAAGGCCAGCGCAGGCGGTCGAGGACAGCGGGTTCCCAAGAAGGACAGCAGTCGATGTGAAGGGGGCGAGGAAGAGGAGGTCGGTGGCGTAAATGCCGACATAGGAGAAATAGTGTCTTGTGTAGCCACACCAGGAAACAAGAGTCCAGAGGAGAGCGAAGACCGTCTGGGGAGTGTCAGTCGAGCCATTTTTAGCGTGCATGTAGAGATTGGTGTTGTCGCAAGGATAGATGTTTGAGGTTCCAAAGGGAGTGGAGAGTGGGATCAGGATGTGAAGAGAGGTGGTTATAGGTATGGAGGGTGGGAGTCGGGGATAGGGTTAGAAGAGCGGAAACATATCTTTACCAAGACGAGAATGGCCACCAAGGCTTCCTGTGTTGTGCTTCCCGGCTGGACGTTGGCGAGTCTTAGGAGGTATCCGACGATACCAAGGAGACAAATGAGGATAAGTATGGTTATGATGCGTATCGCATTGAAGGCTAGCCTGTACAAACCCCGAGGTGTCATCGATATGATGTGCGGTTGAGGTCGCGCGCCAATGAGCCCACTAGGCATAGCTGAGGCATGCAACGCCATGGGCCGAGGTGTCTAGAAATGTAGGATGGTACACCAGGAATTAATCACGTGGGATTATACAGCCGTGGAAGGGTATTTATAATAGCTGCTTCTTTCCCCCTTCCTTGAGACAGTTGTGTATGCATGGCGGGATTTGGCGAGAGCAGGAGATGGGTGGGTGAATATTGTATGTGGGATGATGCCCCTTTATCTGCAGGGACGGCTGGCTGCGGGTGCATTCACCAATCTCCCGGCCACCTATTACGGGTTTGCCGAGCAAGGAGAACAAAGCAACAGACCTTTGTATGATCGGAGAAGATGCCCGCAATGGGTAGGCAATGGTCTAAAAGAGGTTTGTTTACTGCTAGGTTGGGCCACCTATCTTACCGCTTATCTCCCAACCTACATCACTGTCCCCGCGGCCTTGTGTAAGATGAAGGGGTTTGCTTTTCATGTGTGGCACAAGGCACTGACCTAAGAAAGGTGTCATGTGGGGTGCCTAGCCGGGTGCTGGCCGATATGAGACGAGATGAAGAACTTCCATTGCCCAAAGCCTGGGAAAGTCCCCGGAAGGGCTGTGTGTGATGGTATGGCAATTCACTTGATCAGTAGTCTACAACAAGAAATAGCATATGTTGTGCACTGCTTCCTCACTGCCTTGTAGAATGGCCTGCTTTCAATATTGGGCTCACAATGAACATCGATGGAGCAATGCTTGCTCCGGTGACCGTTCAGGGACAAGAGGCGAATGCTGGGAATCTGCAAGCTAGCTCAATTTTATGCGCCTCTACTCCTACATGCCATTCTAAACGCGGCCCGGTACAACAAAAAGCTGGGCAAGATCGAAGCCTCACCTACCTCCAAAGCCCCATCTCGCGTATAACATGCTGCGTATGCCTCCATCCATCATATCCCGGCGCGAAATCCCAACCGCGAGAAAAACCTTAGCCAAGCAGGTCGTCAAGCCCGTTGCCGCTGGTAGAAGTATATGGCTTGCTCTGGGCCGCGGGCTTGGCTGCTGAGGCGGGGGCAGCGGTTCCCCAGATGCCAGCGCTGCTCTTTTCTTTGGCCAGCTGGCCAATGGTGGGACCAGCGCCGGTTGGTGTAGTCTTCTTGAGGCCGGCGCTGGCCTGGGACCACAGCGCGCCAAAGGCATCACCACCCGAAGCCGCCGGCTTGGAAGCCGCGATACCGGTAGGCTTCAAGCCTCCGGATCCAAGTGTAGGTGCAGCCGATTGAGTTGCCGCTAGGGAAACAGAGGAGAAGTAGTTGGGCTGTGGGGTTTGATAGTTTGCCTTCGGCTGGGCACTCAGGGGCGAGATGGTTGCCGATGTCATGGGCGTCGCGAATGCCGAGAAATTAGCCGGGCTAGCGGTTGAGCTCGGGGGTGGTGAGATGGACGAGAGTGCGACCATCCCGCTGAGGTTGGCTTGCTGAGGCGCCGAAACAGGCTTCGGGGCTGCGAATTGTGTGCTGCGGGTTGTTGATGAGATCGGTGGAGGGAGCGCGCTGCCGAAGGCAGCCCGCGGGGTGGGTGCTTGGCCAGTCGGGGCTGCGGACTGGAAGTCGTCAAACTCGTCGTCATCATTAGCGGCAGCGGTCTGTGCCCCGAATCCCGAAGCGCCTGATGGGGCGGCAAGCGGGGCAACCGGAACGGAGGAGGACCCGGTAGTGTCGTCGAAACTGAACAGGTCGACCTCGGGTTCCTTCTTCTTGGCTGGCTCGGTCGTCTTCTTGACGCCCATCCTTTCGGCTGTATTCCTCGAGACTTTAGCGCTCGCCGCCGCAGCCGGACGGTCTCCCTCATCGAATTCATCGTACTCCTCGAACTTATCCCCGTGTGATTGAGTGCTTCGGAAGTCGTCGGCTTGTCCCCCGAATCCGCCCCCATCACCATAGACTCCACCGGAGTAGCCGCCGTAGGAGGAGTTACCACCACCGCCGCTGCCGCTACCACCGCCGCCGAATCCGGCGGTGTCGCTTCCAAAGCCGCCGTAACGGCCGCCGCCACCGGTATTCCTACTTGAGATGCTACCACTACCAAAACCACCACTGCCCTCGACACCGATATATTTTTGTTTGTTGGCCCGGGCCTTCTTACGCTCCGACCGGATACGCTCGACGTCGCCCAGAAGCTCAGCAAGTTCTTTGGCACGGTGTCGGACATTCACTCCCTGGTCCTTCCCGTTCAGGTCGATGAAGTGGAACTGGCGCAGCATCTTGAGCAGGGTGAGATGGGAGCGAGCGTCGTCAATGACACGTTCGGATCCATGCTTGATCAAAAACTCGAGCAGCTGTAGGGCCTTGTAGATCTGTCTCCATTCCTCGGCGGACTTCTCGGTGAAGCGACGGTAGATCATGGGCATGATCTCATTGAGGGTTTGGCTGGTTGGCATAATGGTGAGCAAGACTCCGCGGGAACCGAGATGCCAGGGTTGCGACCTACTAGTTGAAGGTGCCATCAGCGATTTCTTGCATCTGAGTCGAGGATGCGCCCCACGGCTCATTGTTTGTGGCCTCACGCACCTATGTGTCGTGTCAGCTCCGCAGTTGGTCGTGGCGGTTGGTTCACCTGGGCTGAGATAATCTAATGGGATACCTTCGCCTCCATTTCGGTGTAGTTCATGACAGCTGTGGCCGGGTTAGCAAGCTGGGCAGCGAAGACGAGCGAGGACAGACTGGGTGCGCACCATTTTGGACCTTCCGCACGCCGGCCTTGAGGTCGTAGAGGGTCAGATTCGACACGGTGTCCTTGAGGCTGTTGAGATCCATTGCGACGGGTGCCCGCGGCTCGGGTTTGGACGCAGTCGAGGGCAGGGCCAGAAATCGAGAAAGGAGCCGTGGAGATAGTGCGCTCGCGAGGGGCTGCTCGTTGTTCGTTGGGCTCAGAATCACCAAGAGTCGAGGTTGGATGAGCACCCCTTGTGCCTTGCTTGTGCCTTGCCCTGTGCCTTGACACCTTGCGATTTCCTAGCGCCTAAGACGACGCCAAGCGACTTGGTGCTTGGTCAGGGTGACTGCGGAGCAGGTGGCTCGTGCGTAGACGCATCACGTGCCGTCGAAGGCGTGATTCAACTGTTTGATTGAGGAGTTCACTTGCGCAAATTGGGCATCAAAACGTCTCGAAGACACGATAATAGTGCAAAATCCCAGTCTCGTAATATCGAGGAAAAACTGAGAAAATTACAGCGCAGCAAGAAAATGTTCCAGCTTCAATCCGGAGCTTCATCACTGCAGTTTGAGCTCGGGAACCTTGTGGCCTGAGGCCTCAAGGCAAAATTTCCCGTCATGCTGGCCTGTGCTGTGATTCGAAAAGATTCGAGCTCCTAGCAGACAATAGAGGAAAAAATTTGGACACCGCAACAACCCTCAACCCATCGCCATCCCCCTTCGATTCGTCTTGAACTGGACGATACTTTGAGCTGTACGATATTCTTGCACTTGTATCGTCTCTAGAACCTTCATTTAAACAGGTATGTGGATCTCAATGCCGTCTTGACCTCTTTCCTCCATGCCGTCCCTCCCACGACCCCTTTTACAATGGACTGGATCTTCTCGACCTTCATCCGCTCGTGTCTCTCTTGGCTGAAGTAGCCGAGAGGGGGCGGCGAGACCTCCGGAGGATGGCCCGGGACTGGAGGCTGAAGCCGAGATGGCCTTAGCCCTCATAAACTTGTCCCGGCCTGCCAGTCACGTCCGATTCCATCTGCGCGCTCTGTTCTCCGTGTCAGCAATGGCCTCCCCGAGACGCCCTCCTTGAGAGGGCACCGTCAATGGCCGGGAAGGTGACTGGGGGGGGGGGAAGGAATGAGTGGCTCGCAGGCATATTCAAAGTGCCCTGACGGCGACTGCATGGTCAAATTTGCCAAATGCTCCAATTGGCGCTCAGGTTATGTCCTGCATGTGTCCTAGATGCAAGTATGGCATTCGCGATCGCGTTGGAACCGAGACCAAACGCAAAGCGGTCGGCCAGCCACTTTGGCTGCAGTGAGCATACACCCAAAGACACAGACGATGCAGCACCCACCCATCCCCTCTAGGTGGCAATTCCTACCGGCCCGGTCATGGCATCACGTTGATGAGCGGCGGTGGCTAGTCTTTACTACCAACACCCCCTCCTTGTCATTGAACTATCAACCGCAATGTGCAACAAGCAATCCGCCTTTCCAACTCGGAGCTTATGCAGCTGGGACTTCGAAGCTGGCAGTGGTGCATGGCCGTGTGGGGCGGGGAGCCCTGCCTGCCAGCAGGCTTGCCCCTCTTGCCTCCTGCGGCTTGGTTGCTGCTGAGCAACGATCAATCCACAAACAGCCCCTCACTTCCTCACGTGAAGGATACGTACCTCACACCTGCGCCGCCCCCCAACCCCACCAGCTTCTGCATGCCGTGATTGGCCAAGTCCCAGCGCTAACTTGCACCTTCTCCCCTCCAGCACGGAAAATGTTTCGACCCCTCCTACCCCGCCATTGCTCTGCTCTTCCTCGATCCTCTTCCCTCTTTCACAACCTTCCGACCACTCCATTCTCGATTCGCTCTTCGTCTCTCCAATCCAACATTAAGATCTCTATCAGAGCCTTCTCTGCGCCATCATCCACCAACAACATGTCTGGAAACGTGTAAGCAATCCCAACCTTCTCGTGAAGCGCCTGTTCTGACAATCCTCAACATAGCTTTTTCGAGATCGATTGGGAAGGCCCGGTCCTCGATGCTTCAGGCAAGAAGACCAGCACGGTGAAAGGTAAGCAGTTCAATTTCATGTCGCTTGGCCCTAGTCTACCCTCGATCATATTCCTTGATGCCTCGTGGCGAGAAATCTCCGCCTTATTGCACTACAACGGGGGCCGATGTCGACCGCTCTCACCAACTGCGGCGCAGAGCAGTGTTCCATGATTGAAAACCCTTCATCTCGAATCTGAGCACCACCAGTTTCATGAATACCTACATCGGCTAACTCCTTCAACAGAGCAGCACGGCCGCATCGAGTTCAAGCTCTACGACGACGTTGTCCCCAAGACCGCCAGGAACTTCCGCGAGTTGTGCACCGGCTCGCCGGGCTTCGGCTACGAGGGCTCTTCTTTTCACCGTATTATCCCTGAGTTCATGCTTCAGGGCGGTGACTTCACCCGTGGCAACGTAAGTTATCTGCTTCGTCTTAATCGTTCTGCCGTTCGGCGCGACTAACTATAGTGCAGGGCACTGGTGGTAAGTCCATTTACGGCGAGAAGTTCGCGGATGAGAACTTCACCAAGAAGCACACCCGCCCCGGCCTCCTCTCCATGGCCAACGCCGGCCCCAACACGTACGTCTCTTCTTCTCATGCCAATTTAAATACGAATTGAATGCTGATCTTCTCCTTTTCACAGCAACGGCTCGCAGTTCTTCGTCACCACCGTTGTGACCAGCTGGCTCGATGGCCGCCATGTCGTCTTCGGCGAGGTTGCTGACGATCAGTCGATGGAGGTTGTCAAGGCTCTGGAGGCCACTGGTTCGGGCAGCGGGGCTGTCAAGTATAACAAGAAGCCCACTATCGTAAAGTCCGGCCTCGTCTAAGCAGTCTGACGGCTCATGGTGGAATGAATTTGGGAGGTTGGCGATGTGTCCGATACTTCTACTTGGTGCCTCGTAATCCGTTTTAGCTTCCGTCTAGCTAGATCAAGCAAACTAAAAGGCAATAGATTAGCCGTACGGATTCTCACTTCTCTCCAACTGTTCTCGTTAACTGTGACTAAACAAAATCCTGACCTCGATGGGACTGTAGAAATTGGTGCAGAATAGATGAAATGGGGAGCGAAATTGCGAGTTGCGAAATTACCAACAGAAGTTGACCAAACACAAAGGGTTGCATGTGGAAAGACACGTTCATAAATTTGTACTCCATGGTAAGATTTCTCTTGGAAGAGATGTCTCTTTGGCAGTCTCACTCCAATATTGGTATTTACAAAGCATGCTCGCGCCCTGGCCCGCCCCTAATCTTTTTCCATTCCGGTACGCCGTACAATGTGGAGAAACGCTCGCCGTTTGCCTCTATCTATGACGTGTCCCGGGACACCAAGTTGAAACGAATATCCGCGCGGAGTTGCGGAACAGTTAGACAACCATGACTCCGTTTGGCCGAGCGACGGCACTATCCTCTATATCTAGCCACCGCATGAAGTATATGCAATTGCTTGGGCTGACAGGCCCGCCCTCCTCGCACAGCTCAAAGACGGGGCACTTGCCGCACGGCGCCTCTGTGAGCCCGTTGGCTGGCGGCTTGACGCCCATTCGCGGGGCGTCGATGAGGACACCACCGGTCTGCTCACGCTGCTTCTGGCGCTCGGAAAATGCCACCGTGTCCTGCTTGGTCGGGCGTGTCACGCGGTAGCCTCTGCGGCCGTTAACCTTGATCGGCTCGATCAGGCCGTCGTAGGTGAGCACGTCGACCAGCTGCTGGATCTCGTGCGGACCGAGCGTCGTGTTATTGGTGATGCCCGCGTCGTTAATCATCTGCGCGATGTCGAGCACGGTCGGGTAGTGCCGGTACCCGGCCGGCATGGGCAAGTAGACTTTGCCTCTCGGCCGGCCGCCGGGAGCGGTGGTCACGGCGGTGCCGTCGGCGTGGTAGGTTTTGGAGGAGGGGCCCGACGCAGCGACTTGTTGGTCGTCGTTGGTGATCTCAGTTGCCGGCCGCTTGACACCGCGGGATGGTTCCCCCCCTTCG
The DNA here is from genome assembly GCA_030549175.1 of Lasiosphaeris hirsuta. NCBI lineage: Eukaryota > Fungi > Ascomycota > Sordariomycetes > Sordariales > Lasiosphaeriaceae > Lasiosphaeris > Lasiosphaeris hirsuta. Next base: position 2,445,764 of record JAUKUA010000001.1, read on the forward strand.
GTCTTGATGATGCCCTTCTTCGGTGCTCGCAGACCCGCAGCGTCCCGCGGCAGTCCCTGGTTGCCTAGGTATGCGCTGTGGGTTTTTATGTACTCAAAGACGATGTCCTCGAGCTCGGCGATGAAGGCCGAGTCGAGCTCGCCGTCGGTAAACCAGGGGCCGCCGGTGGCCCGTTCCGAGGGGCGGAGGTTAGCCTTGATGTACATCTTCTTGTTCGGGTGCTCGACATTCTTCATGCTGGCAATGAAGCCCTTGGTCTCGAGGTACTTGATACAATTCTTCACGACGGCCTCGTGCATGTTGAGCTTATGCTTGATGGTCCTGTTCCAGATGCCGTCGGCGCCGGCCTCGTCGACCACGGCGTAGACCATCATGGTCTCATCGTTGGGGAGCGAGGTGTACCTGCATGCGAGGGGTCCCTGGTTAGCCAGTGTGCTCGCGGGCCAGATGTGCAGAACAAGGGGCCCAGGGGGAGCCTACTTCTTTGCATCTTCCCTGCTGCGCCATCGCCATGCGATGCCCGCGCCGCTGTTGACACCGACAAAGAGCTTGTCATCGGTGAGGGCCTGGACGACGCGTACGAGCAGCAAGAGGTTGCCGGCTGGGATAATGCCCAGCTCCATCAGGTCCTTTTGTGAGAAGAGACGCGACTCGGAGCCATGATCGCGGACCTCATCGTAGAGGGCATCTTTGAGGATGGCGATCTTGGCGGCGTCATCCGCCTCGTTGCCTGCCATGGTGTTCAGCGGTGGGTGGGAGGACAGGTTGTGTCAAGCTGTGGTGGGGTTGAACGTTGGTCGGTAGGTCGGTCGGTCGGTCGGTCGGTCGACTAGGAGGCTGTCGCAGGTCTGCAATCGATAGATATAGACGGAGTCGGGTAGGTCTCCGGGCGACAAGCTGGTTTCCAATTGGAGAGTGGCGCAAGATGTTCGTTCGGCGGGAGAGTATCACGTTGGGAATTTGCATCTCTCAACTCGTGGCCGGCCTTGACTCAAAACATTTCCCATGGCGGGGAAGAAAGTTTCGAGGCTGTCACCCACGGCTCAGGCGCATGCAAGGCTGAATGGGGGGAAATCTTACTTGGGCCAGATTACAGCGTGTATGATTGGTTGAGGATCCACTAACCCAAGGAATCGCCAACGGTGGCCCACCCACCCTCTCAACTCGCCCACAGCAACCATGGGCTGCATCCATGAATTCGATGCACTTCTTCCCCCAGGATTCGGGACAGTCCCTCGTCACGTGCCCGCAGTCTATCAATGTGGTCGAACCATTGGGAGGCCTGGGTCCTCGATAACATCAACATCATGTTTCTCAAAATCCGCACGGGTATTGCCGCAAAGCGGGTCGTGCTAGTTCTGGGTGCCTTGCTGCTATATATCTCTTTCGCCTGTGTCATCATACCAATAGCATCGGAAATCACCACTTCACATGATAATTACAAGATAATCCGCCACTGCGCCTGCTCATGCCTTATCTTGGCGCCCAACGGAATCAACAACGCCATACCGAGGGCAATTACAGCAACAAAGATGCCGGCCTGGGCGCCAAAGCAGTCAACATAGCCAACCTGCTCAACCCATGGAACGATACCATAGAGGAAGCCGAATGCCACAATATTTTTGGATCCTGGAGAGAATTAGTAGAGCCCATACGAGAAACAGGAAGAAACTCACCGTTGACCAACATCAAGGCATCGCTGTTGACCGGCAACACACAATCCGACACGTACGCCATCGTGATGGTCGGTACTGCCGTCAGCGCGAACGACACCATCCCGTAGCCAAAGAACAGGCTCGTCCAGTGCAGGGTCTCATCCACGCCATAGCCAAACAACACACAGCCGGCCCCGGTGATGAGCAGTGGTAGGATACACAAATACAGGCGGTTCTCGGGCTCAAACACCCCATTGTTGCGCCTCGTCCGCCAGTCGCAAAAGAAGTCAACCAGCCACCCACCAGCGTAACTACCCGCTACATTTCCGATGAAGCCCGGGATGTTGATGAGCCCGTTGATCATGGGTGACCAGCTATATGGCGGCGCCTGGAGAACAAAGGGGTTCAAAATATTCACCGACACTGTCAGGACAAGAGCCACGGCATAGCCGAGGAACGAGTAGACGACGCACGGATAGACGAACATGGGCAGCGGCCGAACGAACATTTTGAGCAGGTTTGTGTCGGGTGCCAAACCGGACCACAAGCTGAGCTCCTGGGCCCATGACTTCTTGGGTACAGTCACGAGCGCGGCACCGGGCGTATTCTTTGCAGCTTCAGTTTGCTTATCGGAAGATACTGCTGCCTTCTCCAGGTCGGAGCTAGCCGCAACCTCCTCTGACGAGGCGGCATTTGCCCCTGAACCGACCACATTCTGGTTCTCGTCGCGGAAGTAGCGCGTTTCGGGGACAAGCAGGGCCACGGTGATGAAGTTTATGGCCGTCAGAATAACGGCAATCCATTTATGCCACCTCCAGCTGAGGCCCGTGATGACGAAGCCGCAAATGAGGGGGCCGAGCGTGTTGCCGCCAGAGATGAAGTTCATGTAAAGGCCCATCTTGGTGCCGCGCTCATGCAGAAAGTACAGATCGTTCACTATACTTGCGCCAAGCGCCTCTGTGGACGAACCCGCAAAGGCAGCGATGATGTTGGACCACAGCAGCGAGTTGAACGAGGTCGCGACGGCACCCCAGATGAAGCAGACGCACAGCAGACCAGATGCGAAGACGAAGACGGGCCGCTTGCCAAAGTAGTTTGCGACTGGCACCCAGAAGAAGTTAAAGACGCCCAAGACCAAAATCGGCCAAAGCAGGAGTTCGCTCGTCTCAGTCATAGTCTTGTCGAACTCTAGCGACAGGATGTAAAAGGCGGGCGCCAGGCCGCCGATGCCGTAGTTGGTCAGAAACGTGAAGGCGCATACCGACAGGAAGGCGACATGTTTTTTCCATGTCGGCCACCGGAGCGGGTCGTTGGGATCCGTGTCAGACGGGCGCGGGACCAGCACCAGCGACTCGGAGGAGACATCGCTGTCGGCCTTTCGGAGCTGGACTGTGCCCTCGGTCCTGTCGAGTTCGCGGAGGGTGTGAAGACGCATCGTGTGGGAGTGAATCTGACTGCGCACTCTGTTTGGTCGATTGCAGATGGTGGCGCTGGTGATTGGTCGCTGACCGCGGCACTGCAGTGATGACGGGAACGCTTGGCGACGCCCACGGCCAGCACAAGGCTCTGGATTTTTTTGGTTCAATGTGAAGAGACCTTCAAAACACCAAGACGCCAGACAGCGCCAAGTGGCGAGCTTTTGAGTATAAATCTTGAAATACGGAAGCCGTGTTTACGTCTCTCCAAGTTGCCGAGGACATTGCAAATTCGGTGGCTGCGCCGGAGGTCCGTAGCCTGCAGTCCGACCAGCCCTTGGGCTCTTGATCTGCAATAAAACGACCAATAACGCCCTCCCAGTCCCGACACTTGTCTGTGCGAGGACGAACCGGCAGACCGCTCTGTGCATTTTTACTGACTTGTTTTTCGATTGCGGCATAGCTCTGGTGACACGGTCCAGCCACGGCTGTCGTGGCTTGCCCTGGACAGCATCGAACACCCAATGGTTGCGGCATTGCACCGCCGTGGCTGATAGTCGGTCGAAGGAGTGAATACTGGTGGCCGGCCCAGCCCGGGTGCATCCCATGACCGAACCGGGGCTGAAAATTTTGTGCTTCAAGGACCAACTGGCTGATAATTTCAACTTGGTGGGCGGATGAGCCGAAACATCGCAGCTGTTCTTCCGATTTTTATCGAGAACGCTGGCTGCATTCGACCCTACCAGTATCGCTGCATATCATCTCGCCTCGACTCCAAACAAGTTGCCACCACGGCTTGAACCTCAAGGAGGTTGTACGACTCCGTGCAAGATTGATCATGGCCACCGCTTTTAGGAGGGTTCGGTAAAAAAGATCTATCGAATCATGCCAATCATAACAGGTGCAGTCCGAGATGTACAAGCTCGTCTTTGGTTGCATCAACATATACCGTAGTTGCTTGGTTGTGTGGCTGATGACAAGATCACTTGTAGAGGAGAACAGAGTTGATGTCAAAAGTCTATTGGCGGTACCCCACGAAGTCAAGATTTTGGTACTGTGGCACTCAGGGTCAAGTAGGTACGAGACGAGACAATGCTCAACACACCATTGTGGGAAATCTAAGCGCCGAGTAAACAAACCCCCTCTCGATAAGGTTGAAAGTTTGAGTTTTTTGTTGTCAATTTTTCTCACCGTCTTTCCAGCTAAACCTGCTTCAATTTGAAGATGCAACCACCGTGAATATGAAGAAACCCGTGGATTTCCAGCCCGAAGCAATGGTGGAGAATCCCATCTTCTCCCATCTTATGAAGACAGAGCAGCATGTGACGGGAAACAAAACATTGAATCGAGCTATTATGACAGTCTCAAATTGCGTTGCGGGAAGACGCCAGACATATTATTCAAACCGTTACGACCCCGAAAGGCGGGGCAACCCGCCAGCCACAAAAGGAGCCCATGTCCCGAAGACCCTGACGGGCATGTGGGGCTTATCACCAAAAGATGTAAGCTGGAGAGGACCTGTACACCATCTGCTTCGTCTGGCTGATAACGTTGGTGTAGGAATGTCTAACGGAAGTCAAGTCTGTGAAAACAGAAGAAACAAAAACAGCAGTAATACTCGAGCCTGATGGGTACAAAAACGTGCGGTCCTGTTCCTCAGCTGGGATTCGACACCAGGCGACGGGGCCGGTTGCAGCCATCGTGACGTTCATTAGGAAACTGCTGGGCGTGTCGTACAACTTTCGAGTTCATGAGCTCACCCTCCCGCCCAAATCTTCCCAGGCTCAAGAGGCCCTCCTTCACTACCTCGGCAGCCAAGGGTTCCACGCGGGTGTTGAGGAGGTGCCCGAGAAGGAGCTTGTGATTGTAATCTATAACGGGCACAGCACTCGAGGGCTGACCAGCAACACATGTTATCTCTACGGGTAAGTCACCTCGCTCTGGGATGCGAGATGGCCGGGTGGCAGGCGCTCTAACTTGTGGTAAGTGCACTCTAGAAACAAAGGGGGGATACTGCCTTTGGAGTGGATCGAGAGGCGGCTCGTCTTTGCCCCATACGACTCGCTCATGACAATGAACTGCTATTACGCCCCAAGCGTAACTAGGAGCTTCCAGCGCGGGACAAACATGGTAGCGTCGGCATTGGGGCCAGAATGCAGTCTTCGGCGACAAATGCTGGGTCCTCGCGAAGGGTCGACCCGTACAAGAACACACAGACAACTCGAAAACCGCACTCAGCACCGCCGCGCTGGAATGGGCCCGTCAGAATGGCATACCCTCTTCCTGGAGACAGTACTATCCACGTCTGAGAAGGGCCTAGCAGAGAATAAGAAGGTGTCGGTCAAGGACTTGTACTCGGAGCTGCTTCAGGCGCACCAAGTTCACGGCTTTAACCAGCGCGAGCACGTCACCAAGCTTGGGCCGTGTTGTGATTTCATCACGAGCATAATGCAGGCTGAACCTGTGTCAATTGGGGTCAACAGGGTCCAAGACGACGAAGATGACACAGATTTGGATGACTAGGTGCTGGTTTAATGCCCTATCCATCGAGCGTAGTGGATCAGCGGAGTGTTAGGGTTCTAACTCAGTTGCCCTCAAACTATCCTTCTTGTTGAAGCACAATGGCTCTTTTACTTTGGTCGACAAATTTCTTCAACCTTGAATCTCTTTTTATTCATCTCGCACATTTTGGTCTTTCAGCTTACCGCGCCCACTTCAGGTTTGCTAGCATCCCTCACGCGAATCATCTCGCCCTAAGCCATACGACTTGCCGAGATGGACTCGTGGCACCCAAGTAGACGCAGACGCCCGACACCCCTGACAAGCTTTCAACTCTTCCCTCAGCTACCGACCGAGATGCAGTGCAGGATATGGGCACGCTTGTTGTTGACGGCGGTGTATTCCCAGGCCTCATCCGCCACAGAGCTCAAGGCGCCGTCGAGGGCAATCCGCCATCATATCGGGGGCAGGACACAACCTACTACGACGTCGGCGAATTCGCCACCAGTCCCTTTCCGCTCCAAGCACCCCTCAAGCAGAGCAGTACGGAGAAGTACGAGCGGCTCCGGGGCGCAAACCGCTTCCTTGGTCTTGTATTTGAGCGCTTCACGAGTACGGCTGATGTAAGTGGTTCACTCCCTCGCCGTCTCGCGACGTGCTGTTGCTGACCAAGAGCGATACATTACAGGCCAAGAAAGGTAGCGTTGCGCTGAAGCGAGAGAATTTTCGGCTTCTGGCGTCGGAATAAAGGCAAAAGGCTGGGGCTTGCGCAGTCTAACTTCGGCCGACTCGTGGACCGTTTCGGCTAACGAGGGCGCCGGCGTCTGTGGGGCGGCGTTTCAATCTTCGGCCGTCGGACCTCCGGAGCTCGCACCGGTCGTCGGACATCAGCCGCTGGGTTCAGTTTTTTGCTCTTTTCCTTCCTCTCCTCCCCGGATTCCACACACACACACACACACACATACACACACACACACACACACGCATCCCATCGTCACATTGTCGGGCCGTTGCCAGCGGTCGGCCAATCTTTTTTTTTTTTTTTTTGCTCCATCATGCACATCGCCCAGCAGGAGTCACATCACGTCTCGGTACTCGCGGGTCAGGGCGAGCTTGTCAAGCTCCGCAATGCCGTCAAGGCGCTGGCACAGCGGGAGGGCGCCTCGCCGGCGGATATCATCATCGCCTGCAAAGACGACTTCCAGCAGACGGCAGCGCACATAGCTGCCAAAGCCGGCCAAACACGTGAGGAACTCTGAGCCATTTTTGTCAATTTGGGCGTGTTGCTGACCCAGGTCCCAGGCTCGATTGAGGCCTTGTCTGAGTTGCTCGGGAGCGACGAGAAGAGAAAGATTTACTTTAACATGGCCAACCGGTTTTCCGGAGACAGGCCAGTGCACACAGCCATGCGGCACGGCTATCTGGATGTTTTCAAGGTACTGGTGCAGCACGGCGCCGACCCAACGGCCAAGAACCGTTTTGGCGATGTAGTAACCGACTACCCGGGAGACTACGAGCAGGACGAGGTGCAGCGGGTGGTGGATGACTACCAGGCCGGGATATCCGGGGGTACCAAGTAATGTGTAGCAGCCACAAAAGACGTTCAGGAAAACTGTTGATCTTGCAGCACCCTAGTCTGCGATCGTGGCGGGCGTTCCTGCAGCACCCGATCGGCTTGGGCCGTCCCCAAAGACTTCAATGACGTCAGGAAGGGTCATCACAAAGCACATGCAACCACGCTGAGTAGCTCAGAAACTAGGGAGAAGCGATGAAAAGGAAATTGAATCCGGCATGCTGTATCTTGATCAATCACACCCACCGTCCTCGGTATATCGATGTTTTGCATTGGTAGAACTTTGACTCGGGCCACGAGATTCACATCCTACAGCTGTAAAACACCACTCAGGATACTCCCGGCCATCCCGCGTAGGTCGCACACCGCCCTGATGTCAACAGGAACCCCCCCGGTATCCGCCATGGCCCAAGTCCAGGCCCAAGCCCAGGCCCAGGCCCAAGCCCAGGCCGGCAACAGCTCCGACGCGCCGTCCTTCGAGTCCATTGGCGTTCGCAACACCACCATCAACACCGCCCCCGGCATCAACCTCTCCCCCCACCAAAAGCTCCTGGTCGGCAGCGTTCTCGATGTACCTCCCCCCAACCCAATCACTAACACGACATCAGGCATGTGGATACTTGCGTGCACCCGCTAACAACCCACCCAGCTCTTCTCGGGCAACCCGACGCTCAAACACCTCTCTCTCTGGTCCCCGACCGCCACCTTCACCGACCCCCTGACCATCGCGACCGGTTTCGATCGGTTCGCCGCCCAATGGTACGGCCTGCCGGCCGTCTTCCACCCCATCCAGCCGCGATCGCACCGTGTCGTCGGCGCCGGCAACCCCATTGAGGTCGACCTGCGCAACGCGTACACGGTCAAGGTTGTCGGCAAGGAGCAGGAGATCGCCAGCCGCGTCAACATCTTTGTCGGCGACGACGGCAGGATCGAGAAGGTCGAGGACCGCTGGGATGGGAAGTTGCCTGAGGGGCCGGTCAGTGAGGTACGTTCCGGAATTTGCGATAATGGCGCGAGGGGGTTGAGGGGAGCCGTCATGTTGCCCGTCGGGCTAGGGATGTGGGTGGCGAGGAGGGTGGGGGAGGTGGCCTGGGGCGGGTTTTGCTGGGGCGCGTGGTGGTGGCCTTTTGTGGTACGGAGATGCTGTTAGGATGACGAGGTTGAGAGCCGTGTTCTCTTGCTGACATTTTAATCTAGGCTTTCCGGAAGTTGAACGCTGTCACGGTGCCGACACTGGTGCGAGTGCCCAAGGACGAGGAGGAGGACATCAAAATGAGGGAGGAACGAGAAAAGGCATAGGGGGCGAGGAACACAAAATCGCGTGCTAAATTCGGCAAAGCACAGGTTTCTACCAAAAGCATCAAACATGTATGTAGGGTGCGAAAGCTTAAATGGTTGTAACAATAATATTGAAAGCACTATTCATACTCGGCTACCCCCCTACTAAATGGGTGCAAAAAATCCAAAGCGGTTTTCGGGGTCATACTTCTGCTACAGCTCCCTAAGTTTGTTCAGATGTCCATCGTAATACCTAGGAAGACAGGTATGTCAGAATACCGCAGCGCAGACAGCATCACACGAGGTAACGGCAAAACTCACCCATACATGGCTTCCAGGCTTTCTTGCTTGGCCGAGTAGTTTACATAGCTCTCGATAAAGACATCTGACACGCCAAACTCAGGGACCGCTCCCGTGGCCTCCTTCCACGAGCACGAGCAGGATTCAATGTGTGCATGTAAATAAATACATGATGGAATAAAACAAGGCAAATACCCAGCAACACGCTCGTAATCCTGGCCGGCACTTTTATGGCCCAGAGCAGGTCTGGGTGGGAGTCTTCACTTGCCGTAACGGCTATCCCGTCGGCGAGAACAACATGAGCGCTGACTATCTGGTCAAGACCCAGGCCATATTCGCCCTGCAAGGGCCCGATAGCACCGCCCATGGCCGAACCGGTTACGCCGACGCATTGGCACAACCCGGTCCCTCCGAAGTCTGTCAGTCTCTGGAGTCTGGTTGTGGTGCAACAGAATCGGCATCCAACAACTCACCGGTTTGCTTGCCAACCTTCCATGGGGCCTGCACCACCTCACCGATCAAGACACCGCCACCGACATGCGCGTACCCATCGGCCGTGATGTCAATCTTGCTGAGATTTCGCAACCAGATGTTCATCCCATTCTCCGTAGTTGCCAAGCTGCCCCAGGTTCCATGATCAGTGGCTTTGGCCTGGAATGGGATGTTTTGTGCGCTAGCCTAGCGCACCGCTTTGGCCACATCATCCTCGTTGTCGACGACGACGACAACGCCGTAGTCGGGGCTATTACTCCAGAGATATCGTTCGGTGAACTCGTGGAAATGGGGGCCGCCCGGGGTGATGATCTGGGCCTTTTCCGAGAGCAGTGGCCCCAGATCCGATGCCGCGTCCCTCGGGAAAAAGTGGTACAGTAACATTTGGTAAATGGAAAGTGTCAAGATCAGGGCCGAACAGCTGCAATCACCCCGTCCATTGCCAATAAATGCTCAGCATGGGCTCATCGCGGCCCACCATGAGTTGAAGATAATCCATTCTCCTGCTATGCATGTACATCAATGATACTAACAGAACTCTGATGGTAAGCCCTTGAAACTTGGTCACCTTACCTTCTTCCATCAAGCCCTTGCGCCCGCCGCGGCATAAAGCGCTTGTATGTCTGCCTTCCACTGTATCGCGTCCACTCTGACAAACCGACGGTCATACGTCACCAGCCCATTGACCTCCCCCTCGACATCAGTCGTTTGCGTCCAAACTGCACCACTGCAGGCGAAGCGAGCAACTTGGTCGCGTAGGAGGCCAAGCAGGACGTGAGCGCGGTAGTTGTACGAGTCCAAGTCAGAATTAATCTCGTACGTTTGGTTGATGGTGTCGATCGCGGCCTGGACGGGCCATAGACTATAAATAGGCCATGATATTAGCCTCGGACCTTCCTTTGTTGGCATCACGATGAAGATGCTTACTTTTCGGCTGCCGGGATGTGACCAATACCTCCAAACTCACCCTGGAGCCCGATACGGTTTGGGTCGTAAGGGGATGATGGTGTCGAGTAGAAGGGTGTGCCGCACTGCGGTTCTGCGTAGTGGTGATTATCCTCGTGTTCCTTGATGTCAGCATCTCGGGTTGCACCGTGGAACAAAAGCACGGGCCTGCCACTCTAAACTCACCGAAAAGTCTCCAGCACCATGATCAAACCAACCGGTTGTGGCGTCAATGAGCCTTGTTGGGTCGAGTTCGCGGATGCGCGTGGTGATAGGGAATTCGGGATGAGAAGCCTCCCTCAGCTGACCCCAGCCCTCATTATAGATGACCCATGTCACAATGCTCGGATAGCTCTTGTGCTCGTTGATGAGGACTTCGATCTGCCGCTCGAATTCTGCCTGCTCAGCAGCGTCGGGCGGACTGGTCTCCATGCTCACCGTCGCGGGCATACACGGCATGTCTTGGATGACTAGGAGCCCAAGCCTATCGCAGGCCTGGTAAAAGAGGTCGGGCTCGACTTTAATCTAGCTGTCGTGAGTGAAGACTCCTGGGGTTCATAAGACTCAAACTTACGTGTTTGCGAACCATGTTCATCCCGAGTCCCTTGAGCAACCCGAGGTCGTAGACCATTGCTTCCAGTGTCGGGGGCAGGTAAATCCCATCGGGCCAATACCCTTGATCCAGCGTGCCGAATTGGAAGACAAACTTACCATTGAGAAGTGGCCGCTGGATTCCGTTGACAGTACCGGATGAGATAGTGCGAAAGCCTGTGTAGCTGCTGACATTATCGGCTCCCATTTTCACTGTGATGTTGTAGAGATTAGGCGAGTCAGGGGACCAAAGCTTTGGCGATGGCACGGTGAATGTGAATGTCTCGTCAGAAACAGCGCTTTGGGTTGACACGACCGAGCCATCATCGTCCAAAATGCTTATTTCAACGGGGTTTGAGCCGCCGGTGCCACTGTGGATAGTGGCGGTAACTAACAAGTACGTCAACCAGGGAATTGAATATCACTGCTAGCCTGTGTTCGGTGAAGAACCTACCAGTGCCTTCCATGTCGGCAGCAAAGTTCATGCTTGTGATGTAGCTAGACGGTGCACTTTCCAGCCACACGGGCTGCCATATGCCAGTACATGGGGTGTAGAAGATGTGGGATGGACTTGTGGTTTGCTTTCCGTTCGGGATGTGGTATGGGGACGAATCTGTGGGATCAAAGACGAAGACAAGGCTGCGGGAAATATCAGTACGCTCAGATATTCATGGCGATGGATGGCTGCAACTCACAGAGCGTTTTCACCATCGGGATTGACGTTGTCGGTGATATCTACTGTGAAGCGAAAGTACCCGCCACGATTGAAACCCACTTGGGCTCCGTTGACAAAGACGGTGGCTTCGTAGTCAACGGCCTCGAAGTTTAGCAGAAGCCGCTGACCGGTGGGCCAGCCAGAGGGAGTAGTGAAAGTGGTGGCAAACCACATGTACGTCACACCGTTCACCATGATGCCCGACAGGGCGCTTTCGATACAGGAGGGGATCAGGACCTCTTGAGCCAATGGCAAAGGGGGGGACTGGCCAGATCAGCGCTGCTAGAGGCGGGCTGGTACGTCCAAATGCCGTTCAGAGTCTGCCAGTGGTCGCGATATAACAGAGGCCGTGGGTGCTGGGGCCAGGGCAGAGTGCCAACCTTGGCCGTCCACGGTGTGTCTAGTAGCGGAGTCAAGAGGCGGTAAGGGGCTGGAGAGTTGGCGGAGGTGCTGTACGCATCGTCTTGCTGGAGATGTGGATCGTGCGAGACCGAGGTGGTGTCGATTGCAGCAGCCGCCGTGGTGGCCGTGCCCAGGACCGACTGGCTGCCGCTAACTGCCCAACTGCCCACGCAAAACACCGAAATAGCGATCAGTGTTGGTACAACAACAAACATATTGATACTTCTGGAGGTGAGCGACGACGTATGCCTATTAATGGAGCGTTTGAACAACGGCTGATCCCAAAAAAAATAAAAAAATAAATGGTCTAGGCCAGGGGTGGTGCAGGAGTGGAAAAGGTCCAGCGAAAGGAAACCTAAAGGCAGGAGCGTCTCGAGTCACCAATTCATCTTGACGGGACTTGGCGGGACTCGAGAATGCATCTTGGGTTGCGCATTGGAGAGCCATCGATGCCTTAATATGGTAAGCGTACCTGCCTATAGAAGGCCTGTTCAGGATGCAGTGGAGAAAGTACAAACCTTGTTCCGGGATGATGACGGGAGTGGCCGGCCAAGCCGAGTTCTTCCCCAAGTAGGCATTTCTTCGTCTTCGTCTCCTTCTAAGGTCGGGTTCCTTCCCACATCCGCTCTCTGCTGTGATGCCCACCACGCAGCCGTGGGTTCTCGCTCGGCCGAAAACGATGGGCAGCGGTAGTGTCCCCACGTTCTCGTGCGCCCTCGTATGAGGTTGCAGTGCGTGTTTCTAGAAGCTGTTAAACAAGGTGTTGTGCATGCTGCAAGTGACCACACGGGAGCAGATGTATCCTGGCCGCCTCATTATCATCAACTCGGGCCCGTAGCCTGAGCGTGACTAGCGCAATATGGCGAGCATATTGCCGGCGGGTCTGCAGCAGTTCTGCAGCTGCATTGTTTGACTGAATGAATAGCATACACATCAGATGAGCTGGAACTGCTCGCAGATGTGAAACAGGTTGCGTCATACAGCTTGGCACCACAGCCACAAGTTTGCAACTTGTCTTGCACTGCTCAGCATCAGGCCAAATCACCAGTCCAAGGAGACCTTGTCCTTTACCGCCACTTCGGCACAGCTCAGGTCGCTCCTGCTGTCGAAGGGAACGGCAGAGCTGGTCCCGCCCTTCCAATATACGGCGCCTTCATGCCACTCAGTGGCTTCATGCATGAAAATTGTGACCTAGTGTACCTAGGTAGGTAGGTACATCCATTATTCCCCATCCTTCGAACACTCCATATTTCCTTGTCCCGCAAGCCAGAACGCCATCCATTTGTTTTTCGCGCTATCCATATCCACAGGCACTGAACACGGTCGATACAGCACTCCATCACTACGGCAAGGCCATAAATACCTTCTTTAGCATCTCGTAATCTGTAGTGCCTAACCCACTTGCCGGATCCCAGCCATCGACCGCGTCAAACCCAAAGCCACAGCCACGCGACCCCCCCTTCACGACGTCAACAAATAGCTCCGGGTGCTCGTAGAGCACCGTGTTCATGAACCCAACCGGCCCTTTACCCACCTTCGTCCGCTCACGATTGATCATCAATATCATTTCCCCCAGTATTGAACTCGATACCCATGTCCCCGATACAGCTACCTTCTCGCCGCCAATCACAGCTTGGTAATTTTGCGAGGCGAGTGCGACGTCGGGATATCCCCGCACCCGCCGCGAGTTGTTATACTGCGATGCATCGTAGCCCGGGTCGTGATCATCATAGTACTTCTTCACAGCGTTGGCCTGATACGCAGGCTGTCTGAACATGTCGCTGAAGCCCCCGCCCGATTGGAATTCATATGCCATAATCTCTCGGTCACCAACACTGCCACCCTGAGGCAGCGCTGTGCCACCGACAGAAGTTATCCAGGGACATGTGTTGGGGAACACTAATGATGGCGGTTAGTATCCACGCGATCCATAACCCACTGTGTGAGCACTTACCTGGGGTGAATCGACCATATTCACCAGGTGTGTCGGTTCCGTCACGGCCAACACACTGGCCCCCGAGGCCCGCTGTACCCGCGTCTCCGGACCCAGAGACAACTGTCACACCCATGAGCCCCAGCTTCATGTACTCGGAGCACTGGCGAGCCTGATAGCTAGCAGGGAAAGCGTCCTCGCTGTTCCTGTGCGGCAGCACGATAACCCCAGTGGTACGATAAAGACTGCACGGGGGAGGTCCCGCCGGGGCCCCGGGAAGCGCTGCTTGATCGGGATACCCAGCGTGCGAAAACAAGCCTGTAGCCCCTCTACCAGAGTCGCAAAATACATCACCCACGACGTCGAGGAAGATGGGCATGTCCGTACTATTGTTCTCCAGTGTCAACTCGCCGGCGCCGCCTTTCACCATGGGCATATTGTACCTGAATGTGTCAGCGACAGCCCTCGTCTGCGTAGAACAAAACTTACAGGGCTTGGAGACAAGCACTCGCCATAACGTCACTGCAAAAGCTCTCCGACGAGTCCACTCCGGGAATGCCACTCGGCGGAAGTTTCTTAATCTTTGCTGAAGACAAGCCTTTCATGTTGGGTTTCTCGACTCCAGGCTTCCACACAGACTCTCTTTCGTCAAATTGGACTGTTGGTACGATCAAATCAATGTGACCCCTGATAGCAGCTAGCACGCTATATGAACCGCAGGCAATGATTTGCAGCCCGTCCTCATTCTCGTATACATCGTAAACCGCATCGAGCAGTGTCTCGACCACGCCCACTGTGGTATGAAGCCTGATCCAGGCTCGGTCGCTGCCCTTGGAGACGAGTTCTGTTGCGATCCCCTCATCGATCAGCCACTGCTCGGTTTCGGCAACTGCCTCGTCGCTCGGCGCAAACGCCTCGGCGACCTCCTCAGGGGTCCAGTGCTTGCCGTACGTCTCGGAGCGCGGGTGCGAGACGGCATTCATGAACTCTTCGGCGCGCTCGAGATTTCGCTGCTTCAGCCCGATGCGCAGAGTTAGTGGTGCGCTGGCCTCGGCGCGACCCTTTTTTATCCATTTATCGTGCACCCGCGTCACCGTGTTGCGCTTCTCGTGGACGACCTTGGTCGGGGTCTCTGCGCGTCCAAGTCCATGGACGAGTGTGGCCACAGACAGGACCGCGCAGAGCCAGGCGGCCATGGAGAAGACCATAGTTGGGCCAGGTAGGGTCAAGGTAAAAAAAACGACAGTGAAAATGCATTTCCAAAACAAAAGCGCGAAGGAGGAGGATTAAAGTCGTCGTTGGCCCAGATCTCACCATGCGAACCGAGGCGCCACCTCCCTCCTGCCAAGACCTGAAAACAGGTGACGTGAGACTCCGATACCCCTGCCGTGTCGTATCATATCGTGGAATATGGCCGTATGTGGGACGTCTAGGTTGGTGGATCGCCTACTAGTGCTGATCATTTGGGCCAGACCGTCATGTTTTCTGCTGTTGCCTGGCTCACTTACAAGTGCGGATATTAATGGAAGGATCTTAGGTTCGTTTCATTTTCCATCGCTTTAGCTCTTTTTTTTTTTTCCAAGTATAAACCCTCTATCTAACCAAGAACATGCTAGGCCCTGCTTTGCATACCTATCCTAGTGATCCTGGGAGTAATATGACGGCAGGTATCAAGCGAGCACAGTTTCATTACCTTACCCAGTCCATCCCCTCAAAGCTCGGTGAACCTCAACCGTCGCACGCATATCTCACAACTTGGGCTTGCAGCCCATCTTCTGTCAACAAACACAGATATATGCCGGAGGGTCATCCATATTATGGTTACTCTACATCATGAGAGTAAAGAAGCCGTTCTAAATCGACATATTACCACCGGCTTATGAGTCGGAAATGGAAAGTTCCACACATCAAGTTAGGTATCTTGATCACCGCGCTGCTGGCTCTATGTAATGAACATTATTGACTGATACTTATACATACGACCATACCTACCGGAAAACTCGGGATCCCGTCCGCTCTCCCATAGATAAGCCAGTGAGGGCCAGACTAGTAGTTGGGTCGGTGACGACCAGCGAATCCCTGGTGTTGTATGTTTTTTTTTGTTTTGTTTAGTCCCCACTCTTTCCGCGACGGACTGCACCCCCCTTCCAACGTCAACACTCACTTCAGCAGCCGCTCAATATCTTTTGTAAGATCTGGAAACGGAAACAGGGTCCTGTTCCCTGCCACGGTCCCCGGAACCCATGGAACGTCCCAAAACCCTTCGATCAGGTAAATCAACCCGGGGTCATTGCCAACTTGGACAACCGCCGTGGCCACACTCCCTTCATTCAACCCCCCGGTCGGGCTGGGAATAGTCCCCAGGTTTTCCGCCGTCTTCCACAGCTTATCCTTGGACCTGAGAACTTGAATCCCCCCGAAGTTGCTCGCCACCAACAGGACACTCCCACCCCACCTCGGCGGCAGATAGATAGCATCGGTATCCGTGTACAGCTTCTCGGGTCTCATTGGCACATGGACAGGCTTCCCCGTCTTGTCGCGCATGTCAAACCGATAAATGCGCCCGTCGCCGTCGTTGCTCAGCAGAATTTCGGACCCAGGCACGGCCGCCAGCCCCCCGAACCCCTTCTTGGTCGTCGGCGGCAGCGGGTCGGGCACGTACCAGGGCGTGACGGCCGTGCCGTGCTTATCCACCTTCAGGACGGTCCCTGGGAAGGTGCCGACGATATACGTGTTGCCGCGCCGGTCCGTCTCGACGTCCTGGAACCCGCCGTACTTCTCGTGCGTGAGCTCGGTGATGTTGAGTGACCAGAGCGTCTTCTTGGTCCGGTGGTTGTACTTCATGATGAGGTGGTCGCCCGACACGTCGGCGCCGCCCGTACCCCACGGGCTGGCCGAGTCGGTCAGGATCGTGATCAGTCCCGAGTACGGGTCCCAGGCGACGCCGCCAATGTGCTGCGAGCCCGTGTGCGATGTGCCGGGGAACTCGAGCACCTCGACGACCTTGTCGGCGTAGGGGTCGAAGAGGGCGACGGTGCCGTTCCAGACTGCGCTGAGGTTCGTGTTAGTTGGGTTCAATGAGTGTGTTGGGAGAGGGGAGGGGGGGGGGGGGGGGGGGGCAGATGCCTCACCCGATCCAGACCAGGCAGGAGTCGGGGTCCCAGTCGGCGTTCTCCGGGTATAGCTGGAAGTAGTCAATCACAAAGGTGCCGTTGTTGAATGGGGGGCATCTCTTGCTTCCCCTGCCCCCACGGGAAAGGAGGGATGGGGGTGATGCATGAACAAGGAAAGTGGTGGCAGCGATGATGCTGAGTGCGAGCAAAGATTTCGCCATGGAGTCTTCCGTTATGTTATCTGTATTCGCAGTACTTGTAACCTTTCTGACTCACCTGCCTACTTGTCATTCTTGAAGGGTATCGAGTCCCTTTTCTATTACGGCGCGGCCACGACTCCTGTCGGCAGATGTCATGGACTTTGGGATTTTGGAGCCCGGAATACCAGAAAGCAAAGGTTCCTGGCTTGAGTTACACAGACTATTGAATCCACTCATATCAAAAATTGGATCTCCTTGCTGGATTGTGCACATGTCTGCACCTATATTACGCCATAATTATTTGTGTAACCTCATATTGCCATTTATTAACGCCATTTATTAACGTTACTAATCAGGACGTATGATTATGGCATGTAATGTCCCATCGCTGCCAGTACGCTGAGACGCCTATTGGTGCCAGAAAAGGGTTAGAGTGAGATCCAGTACAACGCTGGAACGGGACGGAATGGACATCTGCAGTAAGCAATAAGTAGTCTTGCACGCCAAGATGCCATTGTGGCCGCCCCTGAAACTTGAATCCTGGAACGTGATAGACAGGGGAACGTGTGTTTCTATACCAGGGTTCACTACAGATATTAGGACTGTTGCGCGTCAGATGAATTCCCTCATAACTATCTCCGAGTCCTACTACACCCAAGACTGCTAGTGACTGTGCACCCTTCCATCGAGATGCCCGGGTAAAAAATGCACGGGGCATATTCCACATTCGGTCCATATCTAAGGAAGGCACTTTGGAAGAGGTAATCGACTCAAAACAAAACCTACTCGCAGCCTGTGAGAAAGCAAACACCAAAACCTCATCCACATCCGCTCACATCACCACCTTGACCTTCTCGACGTAGTCTTCCTGAGAAATAGCACCCCAGCCGCTTCGCGACAATTCTGCCGTTATCCAATCACGCGCCTTATCCGCCAGCATCTCCCACTCGTCCTCAATCCCTGCCAGCCTCGCCGTCAGGTATGCCAGTACCAACGCTGTGGCAAAAAGATCCGTCTTCGGAGCAAATGCCGCACTCTCCCCCTCAAGAGCATTTGCCTTCTTCAACAAGGTCTTCTCATCCAATCCCAAGGCCTTCAACAGGCCCTTGGTCCATGTCCACGAGCCCGTGAAAGTTTGAAGTTTGACCAGTGCCTCGAGCACATCGCTTGGAGACATCGGGCCGGTCGAGACATCTCCCCCTTCCTTCTTCGTTCTTTTGTGGCTGGTGGAGACGGCCGGACCATCATCAAACAAAGCAAACCCTTGATCCTCATCCGACTCATCTTCCTCCTGCTCGACGGCACATCGAACCTCGCGATCCCGGTCATCACGTCTTCGGACTGCGCGCCCTCCCCATGTCACGTTAGAATGATTTTTCCGGACGCTGGGCTGGTTGCTCCCGGCCGCTTCGCTCGCTGTTGGGAATGTGTCAGCGGAGATCGTGGGAATGGCTTCAGAATTAAATATACCCGCTTGTGCAATTGCCATTTGTAGGGCTTGTTGTTGCATTTGTTGACTCGCCAGCGGCATTGCCACGTGGCTCGCCTGTGCCATTTGCGCTTGTTGTTGCATTTGCTGCATCTGTTGCCTTGGTGGCACAGATTGCAGAAATTGCGTATGATGTACTTGCTGGGATGCAGCAGCAGGCCTAGTAAGTCTCGCCAGCGATGTCGGCGGCGGCGGTGGAACTGCACCCAACAAGGTCTTCGCCTTTACTTGCCCGGCTCCAAAGGACAATATCTCTGGTTGGTAATTTGGAGGCGAAGGCGCCGAGCGGCGAGCGGCCTTCGACGCCAGCTGCTTCCGCGGTGCCACCGTACCCATTGTGGTCCGGGGCTTTGGCGCCGCGTAAAAAGCATGCGAGGATTCTTCGGAAAAGCCGGCATCACCTGGAGGCATGATTTGTCCATCCCGGAGTTCCTTGGCGTTCTCGGTGCTCTCATCAACAGCAACAAAACTGCACCATTTGCCGCCAACCTGGTATGTGACGCCAAGCCGAACGGCCTCGCGCTCCACCATATCGGAAAAGCGGCCCTGGAACCTATCTTTGAGCAGCTTCGCGTTGGCGTCTTTTCCGTCCCTGGCGTGGTAAATCCACCCGCGCCCCTCCTCGAGTTCGCCAACAGCCTTCCGGGCGGCTAGTTGATGAACCGTTTCGCCCTTTTCGGGGAGCACTACCACGGGGATCTCGAGTTCCAGAGGTCCGTGGGCAGAGGTTCCGCGGAGGATAACTGACTTGGGCGTCCTCTGCGTCGTCTCGGGTGACATGAGAAGATATACGCTTGTGCGGTTGAAGGGGAACAGGGACGGAATGACAAAAGGAGCCTGCAGGAGCTTAGGCTCAGGCACAGCTGGGACGTGGGCGTATTTGCCGCCGGCGGACTGATCGAGAGAAGAATCGACCATTTCGACATCAGGGTCGGCCGATGTGTCGAAAAGCGAGATGGGCTTCTTAGTAGTAGCCGTTGACTCGGTGGTCTGGGGCTCGGGGACATTGAGAGACAGAGAATCCAAGACTTTTTCCACAATCTCAAAGTCGTCATCAAGATCGCTTGCAGAGTCTGCCCCGTACTTGATCTCAAGGTTGTAGTCCTTGATGTGAGGAGTAAACGAGGCCTTGAGCATGCGCATAACCTTGCTGTTCATCTTTTCGTTGTTGCCGACCGTCTGCGAAAAGCCGTTGCCAGCGCGGGCAACCCCCTCGATGAGCGCGTGGCTCACGTCACTGCCGATCCCGAGGGTAAACACGCGAATCGCGCCTTGGCTCTTGTTATTGTAGTTGTTGATCATTTTGATGAGCGATTCCTGGTCCCAGATCTCGCCATCAGTGAGCAAAAAAACTTCCAGCTCCATGTCGGCCCAGCGCTTCTTGAAGATGTCTTCCATGGGACGGTAGATTTCAGTGCCGCCAAAGTTGGCAGCAAAGCTGTCGACGTATTCGGTGGCTTTTTCCAGGCTTGAGGCGCTGTAGGACTCGGAGCCCTTTGGGAATAGCAGCTCGTGGCTCGAACCGAAGGAGCAGATGTTGAACTTGACGCCCACAGGCAGCGACTTGAGGAAGACATGCAAGGCGGTCTTCATGTTGGGGATCTTGTGGCCGTCGTCCATTGACCCGGAGCGGTCGCACAGGAAGACAATCTCGGGGCGTGACGAGGGAAGGTTGAACTTGGGCACAAGCGTGGCCATCAGGGCTCGATGGTTTGGAATGGTCGGGTGGGTCTCGAGGAGGGCGATGGGGTTTCCAGTGCCAGCGGCCACGACGTGCAGGACAAAGTCCTGGTCTAGCTCGATGGTGTTTAGGGAGAGCGTAGCTGAGGCCTTCTCGAGCGACATTTCGGCGCCACTAGCTGCCCCAGCTGACGTATTGCCAACCATGACAGCGATTGGGTGCGATGGTGACTGGACGCTCTTGATGTTGGAGCCACGCGGCATCTCAACGTCAACCACAATGGCGATTCCCTCCTTTGAGCCAGAGACGTTGGTCTTGAGCAGCTCGCCGGGGTAGCTACCGTAGCGCGGAGCTATGCTGGTGGGGATGGTGAAGCGAGTTCCATCAGTCTCGGCATCGTGCTTGAGCTCGCCGAGGTAAGTGATGTCGACCTTGATCTCTGCGCCTGCAGGCACATTGCCAACGGTGGTGGTGAAAACATCTCTCGCGGCAGGCAGCTGCTCGAGGAGCCCGGCAGTTTCACCGCGTGCAACGGCGGCCTTGTAGGTCTGGCGGGCTTGCTCGCGCTCCTGGACGACTCCGCGGATGACGCGGTCGCCGTTGATGGTGCAGACAAAGCCAACGACAGAAACGCCGTCATAAAGGGGAAATGTGTACCGCAACTCGGGAATGTCCTTGTCATCTGAAGGGTTGGTAAATGTCTGTGTGAGGGTCGTCCGGCTGGTGGACGAGATGATCTGGGCATGAACCGAGAGTGAGAGTTGAGGCAAGTACTTCCTCTGTGGCATTCGGTCCCACGAAGAGGGGTTGGCGATGAGGTAGTAGAGGCCACAGATATGTTGAACGTGCGCCATGTTCCTGCGACGCGGTCTTGCCATTAACTGCTGGATCTGACAATGTCGAATCTGGGGTCTAAGGCCTGAGCTCGGGGTTGCGGGTTGCGTTGGTGCTGAACACTTGTCACTGGCTGAACTGGATGGTTGGAGAGGTGGGTGGTCAAGGGGGGCAGGTTGCTGATCAAGCTGATAAAGTCGTTCTGTGGAATGAGGCAGGAATGTACAAAGCTTTTTATGAGCCTAGAGAGTGACTGCCTCCACTATTATAGTCGGATGGCATGACATCCCCTTGCTTTCCTAACCCCAATCAGGCGTCCATTTGAGTTGTAGGCGGCTGCCTCATGTCGCCTGTCCGCCAGCTGCCAGGCTTGTAATGCACTTGCCAGGAGCACGGACTCTCCAACACTGTGTTGCACAGTTGGGCAAAACGTACGTTCGAGGTGGAATAACAAGCCACCAAATTGCAGGGAGGGCTGTGCACGCCAGCAGAAAGCCCCTTTTGATTTGTCGCTGGGCCGGTTCTTAGGAGAAAGTGAATGGCTTCCTCTTCTCTGCTCCAAACATGCCTTCCCTATCGTATCAACCTGCAGAAGATAGTGCTACAGGCTATGGTGTTACCTATAACGTGACTCAGGAGCGACTTGCTGCCTGCCGGATAGATTTGCTTGTCCATGGCTCCTGAAAGGACTCATGTGCTAACACTGGTTTATTTGTTAGCGCGCGACATTCTCAACAAGAGATACTGACGCCACGAGAGGGCACTTCCAGCATAAAAAATGAAACTTCTTGTGTTCCTGAGAGAATATTAGTACTCTAAGCAAATCCTTTACCCCAAATCCTTACCGTATCTGAGAAACAGTGTTAGTAATTTAATATAATAATGAGAGGCCACCGCCGGGTGTCGATCGTCACAGCAGAGGCTCCAAAGTCGTGCACTAACAAACAAACTGGGTGGTATTGTAAATCTCCATGTCTCAATGATCGTGCCACTTGTGGACTTGTACCCGCCGCATTTAGTGACTCAGGCCAATGATGATGAGAACAAGGTGGACCGTGACTTTCTATGTTCGATGATTCCCACCCCCACCTACATTGTTTGGCACAAGCAGCCTTGTAGTAACCGCGACCCCGATCATCTATGGATCGTCTTCCATGTGAAGATATGTTGGGGATTTCAAACTCGCCTGAGATAAATACCGTGACCTTGGGTAAGTTAGGTAAGGTTAGGACATGAGAGCACTTATATCCCCACAGCTACTGCTAGTCGTATTGCCTCATGACTATAGATTCTGTGTAAACTTTGACTTTTATTGTGTAATCCGGTCCTCTGGTGCAAGGTAAAATAGTCGATGTAGACACTGCCTCACACCAGCAAAGTAACATAAGCTGAGATCTCAAAGTTAACAACAACTGATTTGAAATGACCTATAAATGGCAGCCTCTTTCCCACACCATGTCGCGGATTCGAAACCAGACCACATTTCCGCCATATTTTCTTGCCTTTAGTAAGAAAGGGCACATATCTTCCCGGCACAGAATAGTAACCTGTAAACCACCAGCAGCATGCCTCATCAGCCATATCCTGACTATGCCATGCCCTGGCACGAAAATGCCGGTTTTAGCTTCCCGCTTGCGTACCACCATCACTGGGTTCAGTTGTCCACCACAATATGAGCGCATTGCAGCAAATAGAATGCTAATCACTAGGGACCGCAGCAAGAGCGGCATTATCGCTTGTCTCGAGTGTGCGGCGAGGGAGGCTGTAGCAGGCATCATCATAGAGCAAGACGGTCGTGGAAAACCCCAATCTTTGGGACGTCAATCTTTCCAATGTGACAATAGAATGGAATGACGAGAACCACGTCACAGAGCCTACCAACCTGGTGGATGCCAGCGTCACAGCAGACGATGAGTTTGACGAACTGTTGCACTTGATACGCTTGCGAGGATATTGCGACCATATCTTTTCCAGCTTCAGCACCGCACGGAGGCGACCTCCACGACCCCTTACTCCAATGTCACTATACAGTGATTCAAGAAGCTCGAATGAAGTGCCCAGGTATGACGATAATAGCTGAGAACCTAACGAGGGCATCATTAGATCCATTTCACTGGAACTTGACGACCCTATTTTGTGTCCTAGGAGAATTAGACTCTGGCACACAGGGTATCAGATTAGTCATGCTGCGCTGTTCGGCGGCGTCTTCATAGGTTCATGAATTCATCCTGATTCAGCAGAGAAATAAACTCATCAACGGTTGCAAGCACCTAAACATGCTGAACTGAAAAGATCACGTGTATCATACACGGCGCTTCAAGGCTTGTGAATTCTCACCACACTTAAGAAATAGTCTTCAAGAGGCAGCAGGTTGAGCAGCCCGTCATTGAGCCTCCAAGCTAAAGCGCAAGCGATGGCACCAGCCACGGCGTCGAGGATGAAGTGGTTCGCAGTGGCAACAATAGCGGCAAGGATGACAGTCGGGTAGATCATACCCAAACCTATAACCGCCAGACGCCTCCATCCCATCCAGCCACGCTTCCTCAGGGGAATTCTTGCAATGGTAAGCCCGATGAGGAATGAGTACCCAAAATGAAGGGACGGCATGGCAGCTATTAGTAGGCAAAGAGTAAGCAAGGCAACAAAACATGAGACACTAGTAGTACTCGATAGGCACGTGAGCTTACCATATTGGTTGCAGAACTTATTCGTCGTCCACACACTGCTGTCTCCGTCTACTCCATGGACGGTATCGACAAAGCCGTAGCTCTTGGCCCGGTCGGCAAAGTCTCCGTCATACCCTTCGGCACTCAACAGGCGAGGGGGCATGCACGGCCAAAAGGTAAAGACGATGAAGGCAAGCATGTTGCACATGGCCATGGTACGTCTGCGCTTCTCAAAGAGATCAGGACCAAAGGGGGCCACCAGGGCGCGCCAGCTCTTCGGGGGCGATATCGACTCTTCACATAGCTTCCTGCGCGGCCGGGCCGTGGTGCAATAGTAGAGAACAATGAGGAAGAGAATTGTGCCCGGGATGTGGATGAAAGAGTAGACGCGGTTGGTCCAGCGCATGAGCAGAGGGTAAGTGAGGAACCATCTCTGCACATCTAACTCGACGAAGATGCCGAGACGCTTCTCGAGATCGACAACCTGGAGTGCATGCTCGCGCGCCGTGTCGACAGTGGAGACCTGGAGGGTGACGGCGGTGAAGGCACGTCCGAGTTGATAGACCTGCGAGCACTACTATAAGCCGAGGGTGTACAGGGGTGGTAATGAGAAGCCAGATTCGACATACCCAATAGATGAGGGCCCAATACCAAACCTCAACCAGAAAGGGGTACCGCCGGAGGACCCAGCTGAGGAAGTAGTCCTTGTACGGCTCGGTGTTGGGGGTGGTGACGGTATGCTCCTGGCCGAAGAAGCGCAGGGGACGTTGGCGCCAGGGCGAGCGGGGGCCGAGCTTTGGGTCGTCCTCCGAGTTACAGCCTTGCCATATGGTCGAGGTCGAGCTGCTCCGGGACTCGCCAGCCCACGGTTTCGGCTCCCGTTCGTCGTCACCGGCCGGGAGAGAGAGGTCCCCACTCAAGGCATACTCGATGTCTTGCCACGGATGGGGCCGGACTGAAGTTGACGAAGTTGAGCGAGAGGTGATGTAGGACCTATCACGGTTGACCAGCATCCCGCCCACCAGCAGCGACACAATCACAAGTGGCTCTGCTACTGCACCGATCGTCATGTTTGGACCAATAAAAAAGACTGATAAGCGGTATCGGGAAACCAAGCGGTATGGCCGGGCTGGTATGCTCAATGAATGACGACTGAAGAGGAGATTAGGGTTGCAGATGGGTCGAACATGGCCGGACCAAAGTTTGGCGATGGCGAGAGGGGCAGGAAGAGTTTTATCCCCATCTTTGCTTGTTCAAGGTTTTGGACGGACCAGTGCCCGTTTAGTAGGGCACCCCTTCCAAGGCAGGCCCATCGCCAACTCCATTGCGGCCAGGGAGTGACCTTGTCGCGGCCGCGGGCGTTGTCATGAGTGTGGGACCACAGGTTGACGTCTGAAGGAGCCGGCATTGGGCGCCATGATTGAGAGCCCGGCAGCAAGATTCTTGGATTTGGCGTTGGAGATGTTGTCAAGTCAATATTCATTGGCTGAAAGAATCTCGGCGCTCGACTTGCTGTGTGGATTATCTCGGATAGTTCGGCCTTGATTTGCTTTGAGAGGGGGGGGGGGGGTGGGCTTGCAGAGGTAGCTGCGCACATCGCGTCTACGGGTCCGAATAGGGGGACAATTGGTGTAAAGAAGCCCCATTCTCAGCAAATCCTTATCTGAAAGTCGGAGTGTGATCCTTTTTTTTTTTTTTTTTTTTTTTTGTGTATGGCCAACTGGGTGTTCGTGGTCCCGAACCCGCTCCCCCTTTGTTGTCTGCGACAAGTTGCAAATTTGACACTCACGGAACTCCCGGATGCGCTAGGGACCTCGGACACTTTCAGACGGCGTGGAGAAGATGCTCGGGGCTTGCGGAGACGCCAAGGGCCGCGCAACGGTAGGCTCTAGGGAGGCAGATATTTGTTGATCGGTGGAGGCGACGTCCGACGACAATGCGGTAAGGAGTGCGGAGTGCGGAGTGCGAATGCAATACGAGATGGAATATAAACTGCAAGATCAAATGCAAACTGGTGGGAGCACGGGGAATCCGTGCCTTCACTTTCGATGTGCGTTCAAACCCGGACAAATGGGAAAGAATACCAAGTGTCGCACTTGATTCCGAGGTTTTGCACTGATGACGCCTGTCTCGTGCCCTCCTGCCTCGCTCGTGGCGCTAGCGCCGTACTAAGACCCTGGGCGGCCTTGGCAACTGATAACCTCGAGAACACCAAGCCTCCATGGCATGAAACCAATTGGGCCCCCCAACTTGAAAATCGAGAGCTCCACTACAAAACTCGCCCGATCCAGCTTGTCTTCAGCTCGGAGGC
The DNA here is from genome assembly GCA_030549175.1 of Lasiosphaeris hirsuta. Lineage (NCBI taxonomy): Eukaryota > Fungi > Ascomycota > Sordariomycetes > Sordariales > Lasiosphaeriaceae > Lasiosphaeris > Lasiosphaeris hirsuta. The sequence goes on from JAUKUA010000001.1 coordinate 2,471,856, forward strand.
AGCGAGCGACGAAAACCCTGACCAAATGCAATTCCGGGTTCGCAAAGCGCTCTGCAGAATGCCCCACAATCGAAACGACTCCACGTTTGCGATGTGGTCAAGATTTGGGCTCACACCACGCGACCCTTGAAGAAAAGGACCATGGCGTCATTCATTCAGCGCCAAATCCGCGTCGCGTGGGGAATTGCCGACTCGACTCATGGTTCGGTACGGAATGCGGAACATTTGTACTAGTGTATGTATTCCAATTCCAAGCATGGTATCTCGAGACTACAAGGCGACGACAACACCGGCAAAGGAATATTCCACCTTGGCTGCAACACCTTCGGATTGCGCAGCAGATTGGGGCCAGATTGGGGGCAGATTGGGGGATTATTTCCCCTTGCTTACAGCTTAGACTTGTGTATTACTAAACAGAATTGGAAACTCCAGGCGAACGAAATGCTTTTGCTTCATCTTGAGGTTGCACAGATGCAATGGGATTATTCAGCGGCATCCGAGTATAAACCAAGCCAGCAGCGCTATTATTGACTGATAAGACGATAAAAGTACCAGTTTCCAAGATTCCACCACCGTGACATAAAACACGGCCAAAATGCGTGCCCTGATCCTCAACTCAGAGCTCCAAACAGCGACGGTCCAGAGAGTGTCCGCCCCCCGGCCCGGGCCGGGCGAAGTCCTCATCCGCGTGCATTCCATCGCCCTCAACCCCGTCGACGCCCTCTACGTGGCCCACCCACTCGGCGCGACCGGCCGCATCGTCGGCAGCGACTTTTCCGGCACCGTTGTCGAAGTCGCCCACGATCCCGCCTCGCCAACCGACCTCGCTCCCAGCCAGCGCGTCGCCGGCTTCCTCCAGGGTGCATGCAGCATTAACCCTCGCCCGGGTGCGTTCGCCGAATACCTCGTCTGCCCGACCGACCTAGTCTGGCGCGTGCCCGACGCTGTGAGCTTTTCTGAGGCTGCGGCGGTCAGTCTGTGCGCACTAACGGCCGCGCAAGCCGTGTTCTACCGGCTGGGGCTGTCGGCGCCGTTCTCGTGGGACACGAGTAGCGGCGACCAGCGCGAGGAAGTTGCGCATGGAGATGCAGCGGCTGCCGGGCTGGTGCGGTTCTTTATCTACGGCGCGTCGACCTCAGTCGGTTTGTACGCCGCGCAGCTGGTCCGGCGGGCGGCCGAGGCGAGCGGGCGTGAGGTGCAGCTCATCGGGGCTGCGAGTAAGGCGCGCTTTAACATGCTGCGGGCGGCGCCGTATGCATACGATGCGCTGGTTGACTACCGCGATCCTGACTGGCCGAGCCAGGTCCGCGAGATGGCTGGGGGGGAGGGTGTTGATTTTGGCTACGACTGCATCTCGGAGGGGTCGACCGTTGAGAAGGTGACGGGGACGCTCCGCGAGGGAGGGAAGGTGGCCGTTGTCAGGTCGAGGGAAGGTCGCGCTTGGGCAGCTGAGAATCTGGCAACGGAACCGATCTACGGAGCGGTATGGGAGGGCCTGGGTGCTGATGTGCAGTATTATGGAAATATGCTGGTTCGGGCTTCCAGGGAGGCAAGGACCTTCGCCGTTGCCTTTTATCGCTGGTTATCTGATGGGGGCCAGCTTGAAGCGAATCCCGTTCGGCGGATGCCCGGCGGCCTGGATCAAGTTGTGTCAGATGGCTTTGCACTTCTTGGTTCGGGCTTGGTGGGTAACCGAGATGGAAACCGGTCTGAAGAGTGGATGAGACCAATAAGCGCGGAGAAGCTGGTGTATGATATCTAGGTAGGTGCCTAGTTACGGTAACTCTAACGATGATAACATTGATGATTCTGTGAATACTCGTATCTTACATGTTGACCTTTTAACCTCTGACCCCAATCAACGAGAAGACGCCTCCCACCCCCCCCCCCCCCCCCCCCCCAAAAAAAAATTCAATCTACGGCGTTCTGGACTCGATAGTTGAGAAAACCCCGGGTTTTCTGATCCTCGCTCCGCTTGTTGAACAGTAGCCCGCAGACATTGCAGAGAGTCAGCGGCCCGTTTGGACCATGTCGCCACCGAGGACTATCAACAACACCGCACTCGACGCACCTCTGCCTCCCGATGGCCCTCTAAGAGAAAAGTGTCAAAAATGCTCTGGAAACTCGGAGTGAGACGGCTGCTTGCTTACGCTCTTTCGCCTCGGTCGTCTCTTGGCCTGAGACAAACGACGTCGCTGATCTCGTCCCTCCAGTCGAGCCGAATCGTGCTGAGTGGCCAACCGCTGATTGAGGTTATTGATCTCGCTGACGGCATGCAAGATACCCCAAGAAAGTTGGGTCATCGACAGCATGTCGATTTCCTTTGGTATCGAGGGACGCTGGGACGTTCCGTCTTGAGACGCCTGGCTTTGGTGCTCCTTGAACATGGTGGCGAATCGCAGGAGCTCTCGTGCGCTGTGATGTATCTGCACCGGGCGGCTTGTTAGATGGCTGCCCCAACGACAACATTCGAATGGTGCTGTACCTTCCAAAACCCCTTCTCAATACCAAAGGCACCGTCACCCTGCGATGCATCACCAAGGACCGTCGACCCCTCCCCAGAGCTCTGCATCTCTTCAGATGACGCGCTGGTGGGATACTCGGGTGTTGGCATGCGGGTGGCGTTGTTAGTGTTCACAGTCGAATCAAACTGCTGCCTGCGGCGCGCATCACCGAGCGAGGGCTTTGCTGGAAACGGGGCCATGGTAAATAAAGCAATAATATCAGAAACCGTGAATGACAGGTGATGTGTGTTTCCAAGGTCAGAATAAAAGATGGGACGTTCAAATCTTTGGGTGCGTTGTTGAGAAAGCTTGCCTCTGGCTGTTATGACATGTGGGACTGGGTTTGTTGTACGGCTTGGGAGTGGCGATATTGTCGGGAATAATAGGTTCTAGTGGCTTCAACGCCTAGACCTCGGACGAACTAAACCCATTGCCCAGTGACACGAGGGTACGCGCAAGCAAAACCACGGCGTAGCGATTCTGCGGAGAAAACATCCCGGGTCTAGAACAGTTCAGGCAAAAACAAATGCTCCAAAAAAAAAACATAAAAAAAACATGGGTGCGCCACACCTCTGCTTGAAGGTCGGAAAAAAAAAGAATAAAAAGGGGGAAATGTCCCACAAGTAGGCGGTCAGACCTCAAAAAGCAGCCATGCGGTTGCAGTCGTACAAGGTCCGATCTGGTAGTACGATCAGCAGAAGATCGAGTCGTCTTACATGAAAATGCAATCCAGGCAGGGCCATACACTGGCTGCCGCCAAACTTGGCAGGGTATATGTCGCCTACCAGCCGGCGTGTTCATATCGTGACAATGGGCTCAAGCGCTCACGGGACTGCTTCAGGAACTCGCCGGTCATGAGACCAAGGGCGTGAGCAGGCCCAATAGCGTGATACCTCATATCATCCGAGTCCGCTACTACCTTAGAGGCCACCACGGGAGCGGGGCAACCAGCCAAGAGCCAGCGTCACGGTCATCGCCTTCCCTACGCAATGAGCTCGAGACATCGCCGACACAGACAAAGCAAAGGCAGCAAGCAAGGCCGATATCGCTGCTGCTAACAAGGAGGCTCCGTAGAAGGAACTGAAATCAAATTGTCCCACTGCGCACATGCGATGCGATGATGGAGGCTTATTGCAATCCAGCCCCTATTTGTTCATTATCGCAAGACCTCAAAGCCAGAGGCTGTCTACGGTAACCTCTTCTTCTGCTCGTGAAACTCCTTTTGAGAAGCATTGAAGGTCTTTTCAGACGTGGGAAAGGCCTCGTTTATGCTGGATATGCCTTTCGAAATACCCGAAATGCCTTGATAACTCACTTATGGGGGTGTTATGTGCCAAGAAAACCAGGGATGAAGCATATGGTTGGATGAAAGTGCGTACGTGCTCAGTCACGGGAACGACTCGTCGGAATATTCCTTGGCTGTGGTATGTCCGTCTTCCGGCCAAGAGCCTTAGGATCAGGGACAGCGGGTACTAAATGTGATTTGGTTTCGATTCGATTCCTCGGGGGCCTTGAGGGACCAGCACCAGTTCGGAAGTTGAGGGATTCTCGGGAACAAGGAGCCTACGGAGGCGATGCGAGGACGAGGATGCGTATGTGGAAATTAAGCTGAGTAGCTTACTCTTCAACGCAAACTTTGATGCTGTTCCACGGAGAACCAAAAACACAACTCTACTCACATGAGGCTTGATATAAAGAAGCCTCGACTCTGTATATGGTAACTCCAGACTCCCCATCCACCTCATGACTACACATAACTTTCAACAGACAGAACCTTTAGCCACTTACCATAGTGAAAACGTAACATCAGCTGATCTCTACCCAGCTGCCTTCTTGTACTGTACATACAACTCCACGCTACCCTCCCAGCGCGCAAACATAAAGCCCAACGTACCAGACGTTCCCAGCCCGGCACAGCCCAAAATCAATGCCCATTCGCGTAGCTTGGCTGCCGCGGATAGCTGCCCATCTCGTGCGGTCGGGGTTGAGACGCAAGCTCGTAGCTCTCGGGCTGCTGCTGGCCTCCGTAAGGACCCTGCGGTGCTCCGTAGGGGCTCGGGGCGGGAGCACCGTACGGGCTATACGGTTGGATGTGTCCCTGGTCCTGGTACTGCGGGGGCGGGGGCGGGGGGGCGTGGCCGAGGACTGGAGGTTGGTCGTCGAGTGCGTCTTGGACTCGGATCCGGCAAGGGGCACCACCGCTGCGGCCCGGGCCCGCCGTTTCCTCAGCTGCACGCATAGCGTGATGGCGGCGATGGCTAGGCTCGGTATGCCGACGCCTAGACTCGCGGCCAATGCCACGATGTCCGACTGGCTCAGCCCCCCCTTAGCCTCGGGAGTACCGGTGACGGTCGAGGTCGCCCCGGCTCCCGTGGCCGTTGCTGCGCCATCCGGGTTGGCGGCGGCGCCGGGGTTTGTCTCGGAGCCGGAGCCGGCACCGGCCGTGGCCGTCGCTGTCGTCTTGGCGGGTGTCTTGAACGAGGTGGTGCTCTGCGCCACGTTGGCCGTCGCGCAGTAGCCGTCGTAGATGGCGAGCATGTTGGTCACCTCGTCGGGCCAGCTGTCGATGGACTTGGCGCAGTTCCGGCTGACGCAGGCCGACACGTACGACGTGGCCGACGACCCGAGCGGCTCGCTGCAGTAGCACGCGTTGATGGGCGCGCATCGGCCGCAGCCCAGCTCGGCGGCGAGGTCGTAGAAGCCAGCCACGTTGCAGGGGTAGATTCCGTTGTCCCTCAGGCACCCGGCGGCGCATGCCCGCGCTGTCGAGTAGGCTATTTCGCTCGCGATGCTGATGTCGGCGAGGGGCCCGTTGGTGACGTCTGCTGCCAGCGACGGCGTCAGTTGGACGGCGACGAGTCCCAATATGGGCAACACTTGGCCCCGGCCGCGGAGTGGTTTCCCGATCATGGTGTACTCTTCGAAGCTGGTTTCGAGGCTGGTGGAGGTTCGAGATGCTTCGGTTCAGTGTTGAGAAGACGGCCAAGTCCAACAAGGGACGAAAGGACGTGGGGGGGGGGGGGGGGGGTAAACAAAAAGTATTCGTGCTGCTCCAGAGACAGAACCAACTCGGAGTTGATGAAAGCTTGGCCGCCTCAGCTGCGGCTGTTGGGTGCCTCTCAGGTCCTCCAATTGCAGGGGAAGAAATTCCGAGATTGAGCATGCCGAGCATGCCAAGATCTGCGTGGCGTCGGCTTTTGGGCAGTTTGGATCTAGATCTTGGGTCAGTGCGAGCGATTGGCAGACACGCGAGGGGAGAAATCACGTTCCTAGTCAACGCGTCTCCCCCGTCGAATGGAAGTAGGTCGGTTCCTGAGGTCCCCTTTATCAAGTCGAGACAGCCGCCCATCCGGATGCAAGCCGATGGGCAGCAGTCTTCAGCCCTAGGACATCGAGATAACACACACACTCCTTGTCCCAATGAGGCATACGGCCCGAATTACACGAATGCCAAGATGCTATCCCACCGCACACGCCGCCGCGTGCGATCCCTTGGGCTCGCATGTACACCACTCTTCCTTTAGAAATACCATCCATGACATTGGCGATGTGCTTTCCGCAGCCCGTCCACGTGCTGAGGTCTGCAACACATACATGTAGGTAAGATGTCTCAGAAGGGGATGAGAGAGAAGGCCGTACGGCAGTGGCTGCATTTCGATTTCAGACCACATGGTCCAATCAGATCCTGTCCCTCAACAGAGAGCTCCGATGCTCAAGTTTTCGTTGTCGGGAAGACGCGCCGCAGGGTTTTTTTTGGATCTAACTTGGATGGTGCGCCGCCTATGGACCGAGGTTTCCTTTTCTGGGTACAAAAGCCGACATGATGTCCGACGAAATCATTTCCATGGTTTTATCACAACATAACTAGTTGTCAGGTCCTGGCTGCATTACCCGGCTGTGACCTAAGGTATTCGTGTCATTCTCCCCCACCCGAGGACTCGAGCTCATCGGTCATCTTGGACGCACTCTACTACCCTCTTCGTTCTCTGGTCGCATGCTGTACTGACCAGTTATCAATGCCTCAAGTCATTTGCACGATACTGAGACATCCCGCTTCCGGATTAACTGCATTACTAATTACATTACTTTCCATTTAGACAGCAGTCAGCTTGCTCAATAGTAATATTCGACATACCTCACCTTTTTGATACCCTTCTCTTCAGCACGCCTCTTCATCAGGATATCGCCGCCGGTAACCGTCCCACCCGTCAACGGCGCCGTGAGAATACCTGCCTTGACCAGGTCCTGCGCCAGCTTCACCAGCAGCCCGTCGCAGCCCTTGGCAACCATGATGTCCACCCCCACCGGGAAAAGCTCATCGTGGTTCGTAATCGCACTGAGCGACGACACCTGTCCCAGAGGGAACGTCGAGTCTGGCGCTTCGGAGAAGACACTGATACGCCCCGGGTTGAATCCGAACGGCACGCCGGGCTCGCCACCGTATCGATTGCGCGGGATCTGGTCGCCCTGGATGGAGGGGTACAGCACAAAGCCCGACGAGCACTGCCCGGGTTGGTCGACGGTGGGCAGAATCACCGAGTTGAACCAGTCCATGAATATGGCCTTTTCGCGCTTGGCGGCCTCGTAGTCACCTTCTGACAGTGTGTCACCGTAGCCCCACCGAACCAACGGAACGGGGTTGACGAAGGGGTGGCGGCCGTCGTGGATAGCTTAGGGCGGGGGGCGGGGGGGTTAGCCGCCGGCAGAGGTACGTGCAAAGAACTTGAGGCCCAGGAGGGAACACCGACCTGCGTAATCTGCGTAGAACGGATCGCGGACGAGGGCAATCTGCTCCTTGGTGATCAGTGTGGCGTATGTGGTATTGAGGAAGTCTCCGAGCGGGATGCCAGCCGCCTCGGCAGGCGTTGAAGCGTCCCATGCGGTGTCCAACTCGAGAGGCTCTATAGTGCCATTGACAAAGGTGGCAAGAGCGTTAACAAAGCTGGTCATTATAGCGTCTGCCGCGCTAGATTCGGGACCTGTAGGGTCGGAAGGAAAATAAATGGTGCGGATCTTGTTCGGATATTTGACCTGGGTGTTTGCCAGAGACTTGTAGTTGTCGCCATACAGAACCGCGTTAGCCGTGTCCCAAAGATAAGGGTCGCGGACCAGAAAACCTGGCGTGTCAAGAGTGGGTGAGAGTGGCATGACCTTGTCAAGGGAGGCCAGGCCGTGAGATGGGCGGTTGCCGAATAGCCCCTGGACCGCAGCAGGATTCCGGATACTGCCGCCAGTATCACTACCGATCGCGATATCGAGCCATTCGTACGAGGCAACCGAGGCACCACCCCCCGATGATGAGGAAGATGCGTCCTGATAGCCATCTCCACGAGGGTTGAACGGCATATGGTAATCGACCCAGTCCGCCGTGGCGCTCTCGCCATTCGCGAACTGTGACGTCTTCTGAAGACCGATTACCTGCGCACCGGCGTCGATGAGGGCCTGAACTGCGGGTCCGGTGCTTTCACTAGCTGGATATATGCTGTACCAGGCTCTGTTTCCGTTTGATCCCTTCATGCCAGCTAAGCGGTAGATGTCCTTGACTCCAAGACGGACGCCAGCGAGAGGTTTCGCAGCTGTCTTGGTGAAATACAAGCGCGAAGGGACACCCACAGTCAGAGCGGCCGAGCCAGGGATCTGAGCCGACAGCACCTGGAACTTTCCACCTGGAGTTGGAATCAGGGGCTCCGTAAAGGCACCGGCAAAGTCCTCGTATAAGCGGTAGACTGGATGGAGGAAACCAGTAGCCATTTCCAAGAAGTATGGACCGGATGGGATCGAGGTGTCGTCTATTGACAGAATAGTGGACAGGTCGCGAGCAGCGGTTCCCCTCTTGGTCAAGCACGTGATAGAGCCGGCCAAAAAGATGGCCTGGGCAAAGGCGGGCTGAAAGACATCATCGATCTTGGACCAGTTGGCGAAGAGAGATGGGAGGGCTTCTTCCGCAACGGCGCCTTGTACCACAGTCACTGGTTTGAAGCCAAAAACACTAGGGACGGTCGGAAAGGCGGTTGGCTTGACGAGAACTTTGCCGGAGGAGAATGGGGAGATAAAGTAGTATACATCGTTGAGGGTTACCGATAGACCGTTCGAGGCGAGTTGTGCCGAGGCGGCTGATAGCTTGATGCAAGAAACGAGTGACAAGAGCGACAGGCCCAAAGAGCGAACTGACATGGTACTACATTGGTTTACCATGTTCAAGAATGGTTGAGTCGATAGGATACTGAGGAATTGTGTAACACTTGGGAGTCGGAATCTGTAGGGGCGGCGGGATGGCTAAATACCTTACGTTAGGTGCTGCCAACCAAGCGAGTCCGACATTCTGCCCATGAAGGCGACCCATGGCTTGGGAATCAAGCAGGGACAAGGTCAGTTCCTGGTACTACTTTATAGTACCCCAGTTAGCGGCACAAAGGCAATGGTTTATTGAGGTTGATAGCCATGATTGGCCGTCTCGGAACTTATCTTTTGGCAAGCAGATGGGAGGATGCTGCTAGGACGGCAAAAGGCAACTGGGATATGCGGGTGCCTTGGTATAGCGCTACCTGCAAGGAAGAAAGGCGTGCAGGATGTGGTTACAGTAGCTCGTGGGAGCGTTCCGGCCGACGGCTCACGGCAAGGAGACACGGCGCAGCTGGTCATCAATGCGATGGGCAACATAGCGTGGCTGGTTGGCAACAGCAATGACAAAGCCATCGGCATGGCGGGAGAGGCTCAAGAGGGTGACAGTCAGTCCAGACGCCAATCCCACTGTAACCCTGCTGTGACCCTCCGGTGCGACCTTGCCAGGCTGTGCTGGCTTACCCGTCCGTGCGTGCTGCGCAAGAAGCCGGGTCAGACGGTCACTGGGACCGAGGGCGAGTTCATGTCGTTGTTGCGGATTTCATTGACTATTCAACAAAATAGCTGGCCATGAGTATTCGACAAAATGACTAGCCATTAAGGTTGCGTTGCAGAAGAAACATGGGAAATTGTGACAGTATGACTGCCTCATCTGGTGTGGTTGTGCGGGGTATTCCTCGCATCTTGGGGAGGGCTGTGCGCGCCCCGCCCCCACCCTGCCATGGAAGCTGGAAACGCGGCTTTCTCCTTCCTCATGAAGACAATCAATACAAATCCATTTCCATGATAATGACTGGGTACCCTGGGTGGAGGAATGCGCCATCCGGGAAGTCACCTCACCTTACCCACGGTCCGACCCGCCGTGACACATTGTGTCCAGGCTCTTGGTTGCTGCCCTTCTTTCTCGCATCACATCCTCCATCTCTTCCCATCGATTCCTCCCCTCACCCTGTTCTGACCGATGAAGATCCCAGGCAGTTACTGCAGTTCCACGGTATCGAGTTCGCCTTCTCGAAACTGTTCCCCATGCATTATACCATGGACCAGTACTGGGCTTACGTATCTTAAGGTGGAAGTTCCTCGAAGCAGTATCGGTGCCCGAACTCCAGCAGCAAGATAGATTGTGTCACCCTCAACCATCTCCAGCGATCCTGAACCTGCCATCTTTGTTGTGAGAACGAAAAGACCCCTCTCCTCGCCTGCAAGTCTGTTGACGGTCCGCACAAAGTAGTCGAAGGCGACCCGATTGCCTTGTAGCTTCGACAGCATCGCCTCCTCAGTTCTGCTATCGGGTCTGTGGATGATTTGATGAAACGCTTCAAAGGCCTTGAACTCGTCAAGACAGTCGATAAAGTCGTAGGGCGCCTCCCATCTTTTCTTGGTATACTCGATTGTCCTCCACTCTTTAACCTTCGCATCCCAGAAGGTGTACTCGGCCATCGTGTTTTGCTTCGGACGAGATAGTCCTTCTAGAATCGAAAAGAGTGAACTCTGGATGACAGTGTACGCTTCGAGTCCGGACGTGCGGGTCGTGACGGATCGCATCCACTGTGCTAACTGATGCAGAGGGTGGAGTAGCTGACTTCTGTCATCCACGCTGGTGATGGCGCCCAATCGAACGCAGATTTCAACGGTACCAATGTACTGCCCTGAAAGGACTAATTTATCACCAATGAGGACTGGCCGACGGTTTAACGTGGAGCGAATAGGTGCCGCGTGTATAGTGTGGTCGGCTCGATAGCGATCCACAAGCCAGGTATTGCGTTCGGGGACGGTCCAATTTGGCAGCCAAGACGGCCAGTCTGTACCATGGTCGGAGAGCCCCGCACTCAGCATGACACTTGCCGTGGTGGGTTGCCAGGCGAGAAGAACTCTAAACAGATTGTGATATGTCTCTCTGACGGTCCACGAGTAGTTCGGCAGCGAGGGTGAAGCACCCATCGCCTTCAAGATACCGGAAAGTGCAAAGAACTTATCACGAGGCTCTGAACTTGCGCGCTGGGCCAACGCTGTCCAAACGCCGTTCAGCAACAAACTTTCGAGGGGGTGGTTTTCGTGGTGTGCATCCTGCTCTGCTGGCAGCTTCCCGATGAGAATGAAGGACAAAAAGCCGCAAATAGTAGGGATGATTATTCCAAAGAGGAAAGGAAATGAGAGACATATGAAAAACATAGCACCGTATATAATGCGAGAATCCGTAACCATCTTAGGGCTCACAATCTCCTGGGGCTGTTGACGTGCGAGAACGATAATAATCCCGGCTGACGCGGCGTATATGCAGATAGTTGTCAAAAAGACGACAGAATGCAACACTTCCCTTAGCATCCTGAGCTTTTGCAGCCACCGCCTATCGAGTAGTTCTCTGAATGAGGGCAAGGGCGGGAAAGCCTCGATTTCAGGGTCTGAGGATTGCAGGCTTTGGGTTGGCAGGCGAGGGAGGTTGAGCCACAGGTCGGCCAGGGAACGCCAGGGGCGAAGCGCCGAAGTGAGTTCGGGCGAGTGGTCCTCAAGGCAGGTGGCGTTGATGATATCTTCCCAGAGAATGTAATTCTCTCCACAGAGAAAAACCGGGCTTCTTGACAGCACGAGCTCTTGGAAAGTCCAGGCGCGGCGAGTCCATGGATGACCAAGAAGCTGTTGGATTCCGGCGAGGTCTTTTCCCTTGTGGCGTAGGGTCTTGATACAGCGATTCCAATCTGCCCCCAGCTGACCTGGTTGCTTCAGGTCTATGATGCTGGCTCTCCGCAGATGGTAAAAGACTCGCCCTGTGGGAGCGAGAGGAGTAATCAGCGTTGAGAATGGCCCTGAGACGCGAAGGTCCCCAAAATACAATCCCTACCTAGTGCATCTTTCCACAGTCTCGACACAAACGCTTTCCATTCGTGTTCTCGCTGCTCCTGGCAGGAAGACACAAGGTATGCCAGGGGTAGTCTTGCCGAGATGGTAGCTCTTGATCTAAGGCGTCTGATGGCGTGATCCAACTGGTCGTTACTCTCCCCGAGCCAGTTGTAGCCCACACGGGCCGAGCTGTATATATCCATCATCAAGGGGATCTGAAATGTCTTCTCGGCCTCGTCTTCTTGGTTGACGCAGATGGAATCGACCCAGATGGTAACGGCGCCAACTCGGGCTCGGATGCGTTGAAGGGCCTGGAAACAACTCTCAGTGATGGCCAGATTTACACGTTGCGGAAGCAGTGTTATCTGATGCCATGGCCGGGCGGAAGCAGGGGAGCCCCATACATAGGACAGGGTGGAGAAGACAGGTCGGTCAGCGAGAGATGCGACCCGAAGGTGAGCGGTCAGAGGCGCGTCATCCAGGCCGGGCGGAGCGGCTTGGAGGTCCAGGAGGCGGACGCATCTAGATCCGGGAGACAGGGCAAGCTCGGCGTAAAGTTGCGTCGTTCGCGTGGTACATGCCGGCAGCAGCGAGCCTTGTCCGCTGGAAAAGAGCGGCGTGCGCTCATTCATGGTGCTCAATAGGTGCGTTAAACCATTATGGTCGGGAGGTAAAGTTGGGCACTATCACCATGCGTCAGGAAGGTCCAAGATGCATCACGCAGCTGGTGTTGTGCCCCGCAGAATACGGCACCTCTCACCGCCTTCCATTCCTGAGAAGCTGAAAGATTCAAGGTGCTGCTTTCCAATGGATTTCATGTCAGCATCGCTCCCACCCAATCTGGAAGCAGTCACCCTTCCCGCAGCTGAACTCGTGTCGGCCCATGCCAACATTGTTAGATGTTTACCGTGACCACTCGGCGTCGAAAATCCCGAAGGGATTCCTTCGTTTCACTGCAGGGCTGGACGGCTCGGGTCCATCATGATCACCGATGTCTTTTTTGTAGAAGGGGCGACACAGATGGGGATAGTACTCGGTGCTGGACAGAAAGCCCCAGGGCGCAAACCCCGCACTTCCCGCGTTGAATGCCCCTGTCTTCTACCGCCGCCTCACCTTCCCAGCCCCCATGAACATTTCTAATCCGTCATTCAAGCCTGCTGTGTTTTGCATTGTGCCACCTTACACCTTTGTTCTTCCCTATTTTCCTGGCCTCAGACGTGCCCACCAATTAGATGGCATTCCAAACCCTCATAGACCGGCCTGTCTTGTCTGTCTCGGTGGTTATCGTCATGTTACTTTCAATATACCTGATCCGACTGAATCAGCTCATGAGTGGGACGCCGGACGAAGTGAAGAAGTTGTCACCAAATCGATGGACAAAAGACTTATTACTCGAGGCATACAAGTCACTTGAAGCCAACCCAATCACGACAAGCAGTTACGCGCAACGTATCCCCCCCCAACTGAGCAGGCGTTACATCGTCACAGGTGGATCTGGTAAGCGTCTGCCAGATCTGCCTCGGCCTGCCTTGGGCTAAATTGATGATTCTAACATGAATCTTGTTTATTATTAGGGCTTGTGGGTGGCTACATCGTGCTTCAACTCCTTGAACGCGGGCAGCCACCGGACAGTATCCGCATCGTTGACTTCCGCGCACCCAACCGCGATGACATGGCTCACGGGGCTGCCAAAGAGGTCGATTTTGTCCAAACTGACATCTCCTCGGCCGAGTCGACAGCCAAGGGCTTCATGAAACCCTGGTCCCCGAGGCATAGCCATCTGCCACTCACAGTCTTCCATACGGCTGCTGTCATTGTCCCTTCAGACCGCCATGAACTCGAGCGTGGATTTTGTGAGGCCGTTAATGTCGGTGGCACACAACATGTTGTCAATGCTGCTCGGCGGGTAGGCGCTGACGTCTTCGTGTCAACGACATCTGCAAGCATCTCCATAAGGCGCGTCCGATTTTGGATGGCGCCGTGGAAGATGTGGTCCGGCTGGCCCTCCAACTTCTGGCAAGTGCTCGATGACAGCGATTTCTCACTCACCCTAAGGAGGCACCGAGAGTTCTATGCCAACTACCCTGCCTCCAAAGCCGCGGCCGAGCGGATTGTTTGTAATTCGCACACCGAAACCTTCCGGACAGGATGCATTCGGCCGGCCAACGGCGTCTATGGGAATCCCACGGACAACACAGTTGGCGGTCCTCTGAGCATGCGGGATTGCCCTACGTAAGTTAGCCCCAGGTCAAGAATCGAGTCTTGCTGAAGCCTTCACAGATGGACCTCACACATCGTGCAGAGCTTTGTACATGGTGCCAACGTAGCACTAGCCCATCTCGACTTTGAGGCCATCTTAGCCTCCCCCGAGTCGGTCAGCTCGTCACAAGCGGGACGGCCCTTTGTCATCACTGACCCCAACCCCCCCATCACGTACGACGACCTGTACTTCCTCCTCAAGACTCTCGCCATCACACCATTCCGCACCATCATTCTCCAGCCCGTGGTTCTCCTCCTCGTATCGTACGTGATCGAGTGGTACGCCCTTTTGCTTATCAAGTGGCCCGCCTTTCGCCGGGTACTTCCGCCCCTCACTGGAGACGTGAAGCATCTCAAGCCTGCCATCTTCTCTATCTGTACCCATCTCGTTGCGTCAAACAGTGTGGCAAGCCGGCCTGTTTCTTTGGGAGGTTTGGGGTTTTCTGGTGTCTTCACAACGCTAGAAGGCATGACGCAAGAGATTGTCGAGTGGAACCGTGTGCACCAAGCTGTGGCAGGGAGGGAGAACCACAACTACCAGACAAGTGTCGCACTTGCCGACGAGATACAAAAGGCAACGAGGCCCGCGGAAACGGCGTGAATGTGCTTGTATCGAGGCCTCGGATGGCTAGGACATTCTGGATGCAATGACAACAAGATACAAATTCTATCAAGGTAAATGGCATAAATATCGCTTTTATCCTGTCCTGTACATGAAAAGATGCGGCACTCTTTGCCAGGATAACTAGATGGATATATTCCTGAGCTACACGTGTAAGGACAGTATTGTCTATGGCACAGCCAGGAACTTCAGGCACAAACACCACTCTCCTCAATTCCTTCCACCTTCGAACTATGACCGCATATAGGTCCTTCCCGAGCAGGTTCATCATCAAAAACGACGGTCTTGGCCGTCCAATCACAAATGAACTTACCCAACCCAGCCCCAACGATAATGCTGATGATGATATACCCATTGAAATACATGGCAAGCAGCATGACGATATACGCCACGCCAAACGTCACGGCATGCAGTACGGCCTTGACGAATTGCTGGGCCAGGCTTGCCCGGAATCGCCGCACGACCGCCGACCTCGTCAGCATGCCATGGAGCTCGCCATTCAGGCCGCCATCCAGGACGACCGACGATGCACAAGACTCCGCTTCTTCGGGTTCCTTACCCCTGTTGGCCCGGTCAAGCCGGCTCTGGGCTCGGAACATGCGTACAATGTACTCGTCGTACTCCCTGTCGAGCCTGCGCAGCGCTTCGAGACACACGACGAGGAGCATGGCGGCGATGCACGACAGGGCAAAGCCGCCCATGCTGCGGACGTGCCACGACCGTGCGAGAAAACAGGCGTCGATAGTATGCCAGTTCCACAGCATCTGAAAAGTTAATCGCTTAAGCGGGGGGGCACCGTGAAGCGGGGACGGGAGAGAGTTGTGGGAAAGGGCTGTGGGGAGGGTGGAAGACAGCGTACGGATATTTTGCATCTGGGGACCGCGCTGGTGTTGGTGGCGTTGCCGGCGGGGGCGCTCGTGATGGCGAGTTGGGCCATTGGTTCTGAAGATCCGTGATATTTCGAGTTATGCGTGTGGCTTGAGACGGGGGTCAAAGATTAGGGCAACAACGATGCCAAGCGCGTGCTACTCAAGGACGAGAGGGCAGCGGTGGCTGCAACTTGGAAGGTTTATGTTTGTGGTACGGAGGTAGAGGTAGGAGAAGTAGACATAAATGGTTGCCAATTTATCTGAACGGGCCGGGCACATGAAGCGTTCTCTAGTCTGGATGCTGAGGGTTCTGTGCCCTTGTTTTCCGCTTTCTAATAGATTTCGGCTCCGATGCAGGGAGGAAATAGTGACATCACTGCAGCATGTCGTATGACAAATTCGACAAACGGTCCGGAAGTTGCTCGGCAAGGATGATTTGGGAGGCGCCTCACACGTAATAATTCACCGCAAATGTGCTCAAGCGGCCAAAGTCTCTCGTCATATACATTAAAGACTAATAGCCGCTAGTACGGCTTAGGCCATTGATATATTTCCCTAGTTTATATCCAACTTTACAACTATACCTCTTTATTACCCTTTATGACCCCTTTTCATCACGACTCTCATATTTTACCACCCACTCGACCGGTGTGCCATACAACTCCGACACACCATGTGCCTCATAACCACCAACAAGTTCATGCTCTAGCCTCGTCCCCTGCACTTCAACATGGCCATTCTCACTGCCCAGCTCGGCCCGGCTGGAATCTACATCCAGCTCTGTTTTTTCGGAGAGGTAGGCATCCAACTCCTGGTCCTCGGAGTGGTCCCCCGTGCCGATCGGCCTTTCATCCGCCCTGAGATGAGCCTGCGCTCTCTGTCGAAGACGAAATTGGATGAACGCGGCCGCGGCCGCGAGGAGCAAAACAAAGCCTACCACACCGCCGACTATGCCTCCGACCTGGGGACTCGTAAGACCCGGGCCGGGACCGCTCTCGGAGCCGGTTTGGACCACCACGCCTGTGCTGCCGGAAGTGACTTCAAGTTGGGAATGAGGGCTGGTTGGCGGAGCTGACGTCGCTTTCGTGCTGCTGTTGCTCGTAGTAGCGGCCTCCTGTAGAATGCGATCGGCGGCTGTGACCGAGGGGCCAACAACAGATGTCGTCACCAGAACCTCAATGGCACCGTCACCGTGCGTCGTTGTGATAGTCCCGGTCTCTTCGTTGAGCTTCAGTGTTAGGCGGCACTGCACAAGGCCGTCACAGTGGTAGCCGAAGGGGCAGCAGTCGCCTGTATATGTATGGTCGTGTCAGTCTTTGTGCTCACTTTGGCATGAACGTTGCGGATGACGCTATATGTGCGGGCAATAGTAGTACTGGGCTGTGGATGAGAGCGACTCTAAAAGCCAAAGGAAACACGAACCTCCGGAATGGAGCGGATGTTGGCAGGCAATGTAGCCCTTGTGCCCTATGCATTCAGATGCTGAGGCCGATGGGGGCGGTGAAGTCGATTCAGGGAAATAGGTTCCCGTTCCGAGTTCTATTTGCGTCGATGTCACGGTTGCCAGCACTGAAGAGATCTCGACGCAATCGGTTGCTCCGCAGAAAAGACCAATTGGGCAGCATCCCCCTCCATCTTCAACGGCGCAGTTGTAATACCCGGCCTGACCACAAGCAATCGTTGTTGTGGCATTTTGTGAGCGAACAATGCCGCCAAAGAGAGTGATGGCTAGAAAGCTGAGTGCGGGTACTGGGCAGACCCGTCTTCTGCTCGACCGAGCCGTGTAATATCCATGGGGCCGTAACATGCCGGATGTCGATGGGATCAACTGTGGACGGTTTCGCGATGCTGATGCTGATAGATGTCGGAGATGGTCATGAAATGAATGGGATTCATACCGAGGGCAGTTTCAGGGGCTGTGTGCCGCCCCCAGGAACATGGGCGTTCGAAAGTTAAATTACTACCGTTCAAGCTGCGGGGTAACCCATTTCCAATGCAACACGGTGCCTGGTAAATAGTTGACGTCTCGCATCCTTTCAAACGGCTATCAAGTCCAAGTGAGGCGTCACCCAAGCCCAAAGGAAATGTGGATTTCGCGTCAACAATAGAACGACCTACTCGATGCCGAGTTCCATGATAGAAAGTCCCAGTCTGGTAATTTTCTCTGATCGAATTCTGTCCCCGGATTGTCGTTCCAATTCTAAACATCAAATGTCCATCTACCCCTGGAAGCTTGAGGGTATCCACCAACAACCAACAGACCATGCAACAATGCAGCCATTGGCTCGCTTCATCCTAGTTCCTGGTTTTTATCACGCCGACTATTCCTTCCCACTTGCCCCCTGAAACTAATACTTGCTGCTTCTACCTACGACATAACTATTCCAATGGTCGCCGCTCACAAATCCTCCCGAATTTCAACCAAATGATCACCTGCTAAACGTTAGTATGCATTGTATCGTCCCTTGAACATCCATCATCTCCTACCACGTGAGGTCTTCCACTCCTCCAGCCACGCCTTGACAAACTCGACCTCGGCCTTTTGCACCTCTACAATTGGTGGAGGCGGCAACTCGGCCGTCGTCTCATTGGGGAACAGCCCATTCTCGTCCCAGTGGTGCACGCCATCCTTGATGATCAAGAAAGGCTCGCTCGTGGTGCTCTCCCGCTCAGGCAGGTGGATCGCATGCGGCGTTGCCTGGCGCCATGGGTCCTTTTCACCATCGATGATGGCCAGACGTGGGTAGCTAATGTCAAAGCCGCCGTGCTTATTGACAACCTCTACCTTGGAGGGCGTGGTAATATTGAAAGCGAGCTGGCATGTGATTGACGTATAGTTAAGATCGATGAGCCGCGAGATCAACGGGAGCTGGGTGATGGGTACGCCGGAGCCGGTTGTTAGGTAGCCCCATCTGCGGAAGGGTTAGCATTGGAGACAAGAGAGGCGATGGGAGAGCCGTACTCGGTGCAGACTTGGTAAGGCCAGGAACGCCATGTCTGGCTTCGATCGTCACGGCCGTACCATGACCCAAAGGCTGAGAAGCATGTGTCTTGGGATTGGCTGCGTCTTGCGCAAGGCTTCACGGCGTTGATATCAATGTAGCCGATGTAATTGAGCAGTTGGGTGGTCATTGTGTCCATTTCCGCGCCGTATCCAGCGACAGTTATGAGCTCTTGAACTTCGGTCTTGAGGGGGCCTGAACTCGGATAAAGCAGTGTGTTGGAGCTGACGGTGTTACAATACTGATAGAAGTGGTCACTTCCGACATCCGGGGCCGGGTCCCAGTTGGTGTTTTGGAGGGTCGAGATGCCGTGGGTGAGAGTATTGGCAAAGTCGTTGCTCCGTGTGATGTTGGGCAACCCAAACACCGTTTTCAAGCGCTGCACGTAGTCGGTGTCTGCCTTGTTGGTGAGGATATTGTCAACGATGTGGGTAAGCTTTTGCGTGGCAACGACACAATCTTGCGGGCCGAAGAGTCTGGCAGCTTCAAAGTACTCCCAGTATTCGTAAATGGCCTTTGTGACGCCAGATGAAGAGATGGCTCCCCAGTAGATGTCTGGGTATACCTTGCGCACGAAGGCTGCCAGAGCGCCGGCGTATGACCCGCCATAGGCGATATATGGGACGTGGGGCGCTGTCAAGCTCAAACCCTCGAGTCCGTCAAAAACAACGTTCTTGGCAAAGTATGCCATGTCGGCAAGGGCCTGGTCAGTAGACAAGAATCGGAGATTCTCGGTGCTGAGATCGGTTGCGGGAAAGCTCGCTCCATAATACCGGTGCTCCAAGACCACGCCGAGTCCGCCGGTAGCTTCGGCCAGAATGGCGAGAATGCCTTTGTGGAGGAAGGGGAGGCGGTCTTTGCCGCTTGTCTCGCCACCTTGGAGGACGATGACGGGGCCGCCCGCTTTGTAGTAGCTGGCATCGAACCAGTACCGGAGGTTCAACGTGTCTTCAGAGTGCGGCTCATAGATTGAGTCGTTGCGGAAATGGTCCAGGGGTACGGCAATGGTGCGTGTTGGATACAGGGCGGTCAGATCGACCTTCTGGGCTGCAACTCTACCACCAGCTCCGTCTCCCCCGCGCGCAGACAACTAGTAATATGTCAGAACCAGCGGTTTTGCTTCTTCAAGAATCAGGTCGGGTCGCATTACCGTCTCGGGGAGGTCCATGAGGGTCAAGGGCATGCGATGCGCCGCCGCGGCAGCCTGCGCCAGGCCAAGGAGCCCGACGACTACACCGCGAATTGACGCCATCACAGATCTGCCTAACTATGTAGTGGGAAGTTATAGAGGGGGGACTCACATATATACTCTTGAAACACAGACTCACAGAGTCCGGGGGGCGGCTGGCACTATCGGGGCCTGCTTGGC
Source organism: Lasiosphaeris hirsuta (assembly GCA_030549175.1). Lineage (NCBI taxonomy): Eukaryota > Fungi > Ascomycota > Sordariomycetes > Sordariales > Lasiosphaeriaceae > Lasiosphaeris > Lasiosphaeris hirsuta. Next base: position 2,491,661 of record JAUKUA010000001.1, read on the forward strand.
ACCTCGCTCTAGTTGTCCAATTTGCGTTCCAATTCGGGCGGGTGGCAGCTGGAAAACTCCCGAATGACCCGATGCGATCAATGCCTGCCGCGTGCTGGTACCCAAGTGCCGGCCGGGTGGAGACTGCTTCATGTACCTGAGGTTTTCTATGGTAGCTACCTCTAACACGGGATGCGCAGACGACGAAACATGCATTGAAAAGTCCCGAGTCTCGCTCGGAACGCGAATCGGGGACTTGGTTGTTGTGTGGGCATCTGGAACTGGGAAGATCAGCGCCTTCCAAATTCCCCGTGAACGTACTAAAACGACCTAGCTTGATACAGGGGTCACAGTGGTCACACACGCCTCCAACTTGGCGCCCCATCAGGAAGGTCCCGCAAAAATTCCGAGTCGTCCGTCGGGTTCGCAACGCATTCGTCGCACCTGCCTCCAGGCCATGATGTGAGTTGGTTGGTGCCTTTGGTGATTAATGAATTTTAATCTACCTCAGATCCTACCAGACTCACAAAATAGCATTATCTCATGTTTTCCTTTTTGCAGCATAAAACCAAGGTTCCCAAACTATTGCCTAGGTAGGTAACCATGGTTTTTTTGTTAGCGTGTGACCTTCCCCCAACAAGGCTCAAAGGGATATATTGCAGCCCTGGACTGAACTTCCAGCATAAAAAAAAACTCTTTTCTTTCAAGTCCTGCGCTGACAGACACGCAAAGGTTGGATTGTCTTCACGCTCCTGTCTTTCCAGTAGGTGCCGCATTTTCGTCAAGCGCAACCCAGTAGGGCATGGCGGGGGCTTTTTCGTAAAATAAAAAAAATGGCCTGTCGAATTGTGGAAGATTGCCACGTTTAGCCCCGCGCCGTTGTGGTACTTTCTGAGCTGCCACCCGTGAATGGACGGAGTGAAGTACTTGCTGAAATTCGTCACGTTCGCGACGAGGCGAAAGCCGTTGGAAGTCGAAGTCCGCGGGTACTAATAGCTGGTCGATTCGGACTGGGAGAGCACAGTGGCGGCGAGCACCGCAATTTGAAATCCAAAGTTAAGAAAACCTTGCATTTTGTTTAAGTGTATTTAGCTAATGGTTGAGTGGCGGGTGGGTTGATAAAGGGATATAGTCTCTTGAACCGAAGGGCTCACGCCGTCCCATCGTCTTATATCTTTCTCTCGTGGTACTCCACCCGCTGGGAAGATGAGACCATCCACTGCAATGTACCGTAGGACTGAAAGGCTATGAGCATACCGTATGACACTTGTTCCCGCTACGAATGCAAGTGCCATCATGCCAGCCCAATCAAGTTACGGGGTCTATACCATCTCCTCAGACGCTAGCTCCTATGGTGCATGTCTATGGGTCGTCTCATTAAGAATGTAACGCTCAAGAAAATGCGAGAAGTGTCTCGGCAAATTCTGCAATAGAGGGCTGAAATAGATTTATGCTCATGTCAGGTCGTATATCGCCAGTCACACTTCAGTGTTTGCATCGAGAGATCACCCAGCCGCTTATGTCGTTGATCTCAACTGGCAAGTGATGCGCCTACCAGTAGCTAATAATGGAGGGTAAATGGGAAGGTACTTTGGTATACAATACCTAGCAGGATAAAGGGGGGTCCTGCCCCCATTTCCAGATCCTCACATCGTGGCCAAGATGGCCAGGCATGACAACAGACATATGTCACTCGCCAATTTTTCCCTCGGCAATTCCCATAAGCGTGCATGGTCCTGAGCTGCCGCCGCCTTAACCTGAGTTGCAGTGATTCCGGTGTGGGTGGTTGCTGCACAGCCCTCGGGCCTTGTTTCTGGCCACCTGGGCTAAACTTGCCATTCATCATCAACTTAGCTGGCCATAGTATCACAGATGTAAATAGAAGTAGAGCATATCGGTATATCCAGGCGCAGGACGTGCCTGTCCATCCCACTACCTAACCTTACATAAAAGACAAACTATTTGCCTGCACTATCTCAAACCCGGGCTAGGATATTGTATGCACAAGTATGAATTCCTTGTATTGTTCGTTTTTCTCTGGCTTTGCCAGAGGGCCATTTTCATGTCCTTGCATGTGGCAATCACAGTAGCAATCTTTGTAATAATTTTCTTTTTGAAGATTCTCTTCTTTTCTAGACGCTTCTTTCTAACATTATATTAGAGATAACGTCTTTGAACAATATTTCAGCCTTGACCTCGATAACAACATAGTCTTCGGAGCTGATGGCTTATGCTTCGCATTGGAATTAGTGAGTTAAGTATACACAGTTGAGGCTACCACGCCCAAATCTCAATGCTCTTCCTCTTCCCCGACTCTCCCATGTTCCAGCGAATCCCCGTCTAGACATCAGTTAGCATCACGGTACTAAGGATAACACCCAGGTCCGTAGAGCCATCCCGTGCGGTGCCACTGTATTCCAAGTCCTCACGATCATAGAGAGCCGAATCTATTCTCCCCGAAGCAAGTTCGGGTTAGGCATTGGTATTGTGGGATTATACTGCCTAAACGTAACAGCTGGTGGGATAAATGCTGCTAAACAATTCATCTCTTCGGTAATATGGCAGCGGTATTAGTTGTTCTACTCCCATGATGTTAGCGAATAAATTGAAACTTATTTCAGACTTGATATACCTGGCTGAGCGGTTCGAATGCGAACCAAACTTGCCAAAATCGCCGTGGATTGCTGAAAATAGTATTATCGCATTCTCGCATTTGTTGATGGTGCTGGCCCCGATTGTATCAGAACCGATGATGGGAAAATACCGATATAAAGCCCACCAGATCGTAGCCTTTTTGCGTACCTATATTTTACGTCAGGTATCAATTATATTAGAGCACGTAACTGTCTACTATGTGAAATGTTACAATCTACTATGTGCACTATACATAACCCTGACAAAACGCGGGGCCAACCCTGAAAACGGCAGAAAAGGTCTATTCAGAATACTGCCGCCCTGCATGCCAACTGTCAAGCCGTCCCCCCCCCCGCATGCAAGCCGATTGCCTACCACCACTTGCAGCCCCGCCGTCGCCAACAAAGCCGTGATGGCTTCAATGCCATCAATTGCAACACCATCAATTGTGCACATCTTGTAGGCCAACCGCCGTGCGTGCCTGTAGGACAGTTATTTATGGTGTTGATAAGCCTTTTATAGCGTTTTTTTAGGCGATTTGAGCGATTTAAATCGCTGTAGTGGTGTTGAAGTTGATGGGCAGGGTAGTCGGCCTAGCCAGGGCATCGCGGCCCGCGCAGGAGGCAGGGCCGGCGGCAGGGCCAATAGGGGTGCCAGAGGTGGCTAGTTATGGTTCTGATGGGTGTTTTATGGTGTTTTTGAGCTATTTGAGCGATTTAATTCGCTATAATACTGTTAGATTGATGTGTTCAATTGGCTGCAATTGACTGGTGGATGCGACCAGCGGTGGCACCTGGCCTTCACCACCTTTGCTTATTGGCGGCCGTTGGCAGGCCTTAACAGGCTCTGACAGCCCTGGGCTGGAAGGCGGTGAGTGGATTTGGGATGTACATAGTAGATTGTAACATTTCACATAGTAGATAGTTACGCGCTCTTATATTAACCATATTGGGTGATAAAAACCACACCTCGAGAGCGTTATTCTCATTGAACTCGCTAAGCGCAAATGGGAGAATATGGGAGGCGTGTACTTCGCCATGTCGACGGCCTTGGCGGATGGCTGGAGACAACTTGAAGAAATGCTTACGGTCGACGATGCCGCCGACAACACACCGATGGTCGTCTCTCTTCAGACAGTCTCGTCTCAATTGACTTTGTTCGTTTCTTGAAGACGACTCGATTGTTGCCATGCTCGCGTTGGTATCGTTTTCGAATTCAGGAGTGCTTGAACGCGAAGCTTCTGGAGTTCAGCCACTGGCCAGCTTCACTACATATAATATTGGTATAACTATTTCACTGAATTTGGGGGGGGGGGTGGGGGAATTCTTGGCTTGAGGATGGCACCAACTAGAAAATTACGCAGCATGCGTAGCTTTCCCGGATTATTGGCGTGCTCTGCGATCTCGGCTACAAGCACAAGCTGTCCTTTGGTTGGTAGATGATCTATGAAAGCTCTCAGGAGATTGCTCGTGTCATTAGAGGGGTAGAGGCGTGCATAACGTTCCAAACCGTGGAGAGCTTCGGCTTTGAGGTTCTCTCCAAGATTCAGGCTTGAGAACATGGACGAGATTGACGATTCGTACTCGTATTCGATGGTCTCGGCGCTGACGCTTGGATGAGGCGGTACCTCGTCAAAGGGGACGAGAGGGTTGCCTAAATTGTCTAGAATTTCCATCTTCTGCGGCGCGATGAAGTGGGAGAAAGGTGGAAGATGGAAGCGGAAGTAGGAGGGAAGGTGGAGTGGTGGGGTGGTGGGTTGGTGGGGTAGGGGAGTAACTTTATTTTGCTGGTCTTGCTAGGCGGTGGGTGGGTAGGTGGGTACCAGGTCAACTTGAACCCTTCAGGGCCGCCACCGACCAACCAACCCAAAACGGCTACTTCGAGGTGGACTGGCGATTCGATGCACACTCAAAATCTCCGAGTGTTGGCGGCAGCAGGGAGCCAAGCCGAAGGCAAGGCAAATACAGGCAACGTTCCCGTGATCACTATTTGAAGACTCTGAGAAAGGGGGATTATTAGAGAAGCAAGCAAGCATGCGCGGTATTGGTCGATGGCTACCCACCTCGTTGGGTTAGGCGTTGTGGTCAGTTCACAACCTGGGGGGAAACCCGAAGAGGTTGAAGGTACTACCTGGGTTCTCGGACATTGCATTGGGCTTTTGAAGCAGGACAATCTGTGGTTGGGTACCTTAGTTGTGTTCGACAATGCAAGTTACACTTTCCGGGAAGAGTCCCTTGGCACCTAATAGTAATGAGATTACGAAGGAGTCTAAGTAAGCGCAGGATACTAAAATACCTTGACTTTTCTCATTTTCACAGCATCCAGGTGAGTGTTTACATGAGGGAAGAGTGTCATTTTTGAGTAATGTTTCCTGAACAAGATATATCTCCAAGTCTGGAAGAGGGCAGGGACCTGTTCTGGCTACCAGGAAGTGGTAGTTTGTCCGGGTTGGACTTGTGTTACGTCGGGATACTTGTATGAACCTTACCGAATTTGTTTAAATCATCGCCTAAATCTCCCTAAAGCAGTACGTCGCAGTGAGCACTCTTTTGCTTCGATGGAACCGGAAATCACGTTGTTCCATGTGAGGGCCTGTGCCGCAGTGCCGTAGCAACAGCGTGCTGTGCCTCTTCGTATGCGTAGGTTGCAGGACCCCAGCCCGGCCCAGGCTGACGAGAGACAGTTCCTTGCCGGTGGTCGGCAGAACGTCTTGGGAATCGCTTCATTGACTGGCTCGCTCAGGGAAAGGAGAGGCAAACCAGTGTGTGTCCCAGCTTTTGTGTATATATAGTCTTGGTTTGACACCGTTTGACATGAACAATACCAACAACAATCCACCAATCTCCCCACCAAGCTCGATTAGCCTTCCCATTTCCCAACCATGTTCCGTATTGTCAGCAGTGTCTTGGCAGTGGCCAGCCTAGCAGGCACGGCGCTGTCACAGCTCGAGAACAAGCCGTTCCTCTATGACTGGGGACAGATCGAGCAGTACGGGCCGCTGCTGCGAGGGATTTGGCAGCAAGACTGGAACATTGTCAACTTCACCACCTGGGACGACGTGCCAGATAAACGCGACCAGATTCCCGTGGCTTGCACAGGTGCCTTCGACGATTGGCTTGCGCCGTTCAAATCGGCCGACTTTACCGTCTACGAGGTCTTATACAACGACTGCGACCAGCCGTTCCACCTCTGCTACCACAAGGATGTGTCGCAGAACACGATTGGCCCCATTGGCATGATCTATGTGAGTGCCTTGTTTCTGGCCTTGCCAAGGTTGAGAGGTGCTAACGGCTCGGCGCGTGGCAGAACTGGGGCTTGGTTCCCATCGGCATGCGGCAATATGTTGGGTGAGTTTCAAGTGACATATCTCCTGTCCCAGGTTTTGTTAACCGCTGGATGTTGAAAGGAATGCCGTGGTAATCCCAATCCCCAACGACCCCAACTTGCCCGGCCGCACGGCACACCAAGCCGGCCCCTCGGTTGTTTTCCAGGAGGATTTTTTTGTCCGATGGTCCGTCATTGCCCACGAGCTTTCGCACTCGGTCGACATGTACAAGTCGAGCACCCCGGGTCTCCGGTTCAGCGAGTCGGCAGAGTGGAGAACGGCGGTGGGGGATGACTCGCACCTGTCGTCAGTGTACGGGAGGTCCAACTATGTCGAGGAGTTTGCCGAGATCGGCATCATGGCGGCCTATGACATTGGATCCGAGGGCCGACTGCCAGACGTGGAGCCGGATTGGACCAAGGTCGAGCATCAACTGGACTTTGTCACAAAGGTCTTTGGCACCGACCTGATGCTCGGAAGAACGGGGTGCCCTGCCAAGGTGGGCAGCACCTATTCCGTGCCAAAGTCGGATGAGGTCGGCGCGAGGGTGCAACTTCCCGAGGGCACCGAGTTGTTCACCCCGACCGAGCCTTATCCGGATTCCACAAAGGCCAAGTGAGCGGACGTCTTTTGTAACTTTTTACTTCATGGTGCGTTAGCTGTTTTTTTTTTATTTTAGACGAGGAAAAGGGGTGTGCTAGTAGCAATTTACCTTGGATGCACTGGCTCGCATGGGTCTTGACCGCTCCGCCGCGACTATTGTATTTCGCAACCTGATTGGTCTGATGCTGTTGCCATCAAACGGCCCAACCAACATTTGGGCGACAACACATCAGCGAGACCCTCTTTTTCCTACATGTAGCGATTGCTAAAAAGCCGAGGCGACCCGACACGTCACGACCCTACATTAGCTCGTTCGACGGTGCCCAAGATATGCGGCCGACATATCTCAACTGAAGGCACAAGTTCCCACGGCAAAGCTTCCACCGCATTATTGTCTCGCTTGCACCCACAACTTTGCATTTCTCCCAATCGGCGTCATGGCGGGCGGCGAGTCAGTTGTGTCGTGGATCCTCGGCAACAAGAAGCTCCGGAAGCGGGCGTACAAGCAGGTGTCCAAAGCCGTCATCGAGGCCAGCAAGACGTCGCCCCCGCTCGTGCGGACGATCCAGGCGGTGCAGGGCATCATCAAGGTTGGCGAGGCCATCAACGGCGTGCGGGATGTGGCGGGCAACATCAACGAGCTGGTGCCGCAGGTGACCAAGCTGGTCGAGGAGGTGGCGCATTTTGTGCCGTCGATCCAGGTCATGGGCCAGTCCTTCTGCGACAACGTCCGCATCTTCACCTACTTCAACATGGTGGCGACGACGGTCGGCATCGGCGCCAACCTGGTGCTGACGTACCAGGGCATCCAGGCCCTCGACCTCATCGCCGCCCGGCTCGAGGACATCTCGCACGCCCTAGCCGCCCAGACGGCCCTCATGGCCCAGAAGGACTTTGCCGGCTACGTCTACGACATGATCCGCGAGCGCCTGGGCCAGACGTCCGACGACCCGGCCTGCGACCACTGGTTCTTCCTGTACCACCCCGACAACGACTGGTACCCCAAGTTCTACCACCTGCTCGAGGAGAAGCCCGTCGGGCCCGCCTTCTGCGGCTACACGAACCAGATCGACACCGTCTTCGTCTTCATGCTGGCCGCGCGGCGCGCCATCGAGGAGCGCGAGCGCCGCGCCCGCGCCGGCCACGCCAGGACCACGGCCACACCACGCCCCGTCAAGCTGCACCTGCTGATCCCGGCCTACCAGCCCATCCTGATCGTCGAGGCCCTGCGCATCCCTGACGAGATCGGCGACTTTGTCATCGAGGGCCGCATCAACAGCAACCGCGAGTTCGTCTGGCTCAACCTGCAGCCCGACCAGCGCCGCCGCTACGCCACGGGTATCGGCCAGTGGGACCCGCCCGCCCTGGGCATCTGGGGGCGCGTCCTGACCAACATCGGCCTGGCCAGGCGGCCGCCGGTCCTGACCGAGCCGAGGACGCTGGGGAGCAGGCAGCACGCCCTGGAGGAGGTCGACCCCTTAGCGACGCTCATCTCGCCGGACGAAAAGGGGGGCGCGGCCGAGAGCGTCGTGGCCGTGGTGCCGGACTTGAAGGCGCTGGAAAATGGGAACGGGCAGACGACGCCGCTGCAAGACCGCCACGGAGCAGGGCAAAGGCGCAGCAGTCGCATCGAGGCTACATCTGGTTCTGCTGTCAGTCGGTCGGGGCACAGTTCGGGGAAGAGACTGAGCAGGGTATTAACGTGACGTGACGACTTTGGACGTCAGGCCTGTTGTGAATGGAACATGTATTTTAAGCATCCCTAGCCCGTGTCTCTCATCATCGTTAGACAATATGAACTACCAATCTCACTTTGTTTTTTTTTTTTGGGGGGGGGGGGGGGGGGCGTTGGGTTGGGTTTCATCTCACGAGGTTGACGGACGTCCGTGATCAATATGCACAACTCGGGAACCCAAAGCCTACACGCGAGCCGCCAAGACTCGGTCTCTTTGGGACTCTATTTTCCCGGCACTCGGGACCAAACAACCTGGAGCCCTGTATGGGAACGATTTTCAGCGTAAAGCGAGCTCCAGCCTCGGCAAAAGTAAAGAAACGGCACGTATATTACCATGGGCCCCGGGGCGTCCCATCTCGCAACATCAGATGGTGAGGCTAAGCCCAAGTTTGTTGTCCAGCACCGCGTCCGCAAAGAAAGGAGACGCGACGATATCCAATCAAGTTTCCAACATGAACGGCCTCGTAGAATAAGCCAATTTTAGCCCGACTTCATGCAGCTGCAATTCGTTTCGATATTGCCGTGTTGACCGCGACCCGGAAATGACGTAGGGTAAAAGAAAAGGGGTTTCTCTCTCACGGGGGGCATAAAGCCCCTAGACATCCGTAGGGGCCCGTAGACCCCAGAGGGTGTAAGCTTTGCTCACTTCCACCGGTATTCTATGTCTCAGATCGCAAAAATGTCTAGAACTTGCCTGCTCCCAAGACTTTTGGCCTGCCTAGCAGGTCTGGTGTTGGTTCAAATCCCTGTGGCCATGGCCGATCTCATGAGAGGCGAGGCGTCCTTCACAGCGGGCACCGTTGGCGGCGGAACCTGCTCGTTCGTCAACTACTCTCTGTCATCCGGCCTCTTCGCGACGGGCATCGGACCGTCCAACTGGGCCAGCGGGGGAAAATGCGGCGCCTGTCTCCAGGTCAATGGACCGAGAGGCAGCGTCAAAGTCATGGTACGATTCGCTCGCATTCGACATGGTTATTATTAGTGCTGACTGCTTTCACGCGCGATAGATTGTCGACAGCTGCCCTAGCTGCCAGCAGAACCGCCTCAATCTGTTTGACGACGCCTTCCGAAAGATTGGTGATCCGACCGATGGCATCATCCCCGTCACATTCGACATTGTGTCGTGTGGTATCACGTCGCCGCTGTGGGTGCGGAACAAGGTCGGGACATCGAAATATTTGTGAGTAAACAAGGGACAACAAGAGATTAGCTATGGCTCAACACCGGGACAGCTTCTCGATGCAGGTTCTCAACGCCAACTTCCCCGTCACGGCTCTTCATGTCAGCACAGATGGCGGGAATCGGTGGGAGGAAACAACCCGCCAGAACTATAACTACTTTGAAAAGGAGGGTAAGGGCGGTTTTGGGAAGGACAGGGTCATGGTGAGGGTGAGCTGCTCGAATGGGAGGCAGGTTATCTTGCCGGATGTGAGCATGGAGGAAAAGGCAGAGACGAGCACGCCTGTGAACTGCTAACCTGCCAAAGCAATGTGTCTGCAAGTTGGTATGAATAAGTGTTGGAGGTGCAACACAACGAAGGTGATAATATTCTTTGGTGGTGGTGGTGGTGGTTCTGGCCCACCTTTTATGAGTGGCCACACCAGAACCACGCTAGGCTATCTACCTATCAGAGGCGGCTACACCTTCTAAAAGGTCATTCACTAGAGGCCACCATTCGCTCTTCCAACAATAAATGATATACCGGTAGACAATAATATGAGAATGCAAAAAAAAAAAAAAAAAAAAAAAAAAACCAACCTAGAAAAGACGTGCCAGGGCCAACTCAGGCCAGTAGCCCGTCATATCAAAGATCTTCTTGGAGCCAGTGATATCCCCCTCCAACCCTCCCAGGGCCTCCACAGGAAACAACCAAAACCCAATGGCCGGGCGCGCCGCCCTCTCGAGCTCTTCCGGGCTTTCCACCGGCAGCCTCCCAGCCCACTTCCTGACCCAGAACTGCCGATGATGCTGCCCCTGAATCCACGACTCCTCCTCCTCAGCCAGAAACCCGTCGGCCGTGCCGACGTTGTAGATCGGAGGCTCGTACGGGGGCGGCTCGTGGGCAAAGAGCACGCGCTCGGTAATCGGCCCGTGTCTGGGCACAATCGACCACCGCTGCAGCACCTCGGTCCACTGCACGTGCATCTGCCGCGGATCACGGCCCGCCGTCAGCACGTAGCGGAGGTCGGGCCCAACCTGGGCCGCGGGCCGGGGGTCGCGGCTCCACAGATCAAAGGCCGACGTGGCGGGCTTGACGGGCATCGAGTGGTTGAAGCGGACGCCGGCGTCCCCGAAGTCCTGCAGCGGCCCCATGATGGCGCGTCCGTAGTGCGAGTCGGCCATCCAGACGACGTTCCGCAGCTGCGAGAGCGTGTCGACAAGGCTCGCCCGGCACGGGACCGCGAGCTCGGCTTGGACGCGTGCGTAGCTGCCCACCAGCGACTCGTGCAGGAACGAGATGCCGTTGGTGTCCAGGGCCAGGTTGACGAGCCCGACGCCGCGGGGGTCGTGGGCCTTGAGGTCGTGCACGAAGCTGCCAAAGTCGAGAGCCGTGTGTTCGACGAGCCCGTGAACTCGCAGATGGACAAAGTCAAACTCGGGGTTGAGGTAGAGCGTCGTCTGTTGCCCTCTCGGCTCCTCCTCCAAGAGCGGCGAGGACCGTGATGTCCGCACGTAGCACGGAATGTGCAGACGATAGAACCTGAGCGCCACCTCACGGGACTCGCGGCTGACGCGGAGCAGCTTCGTGTGCAGATGAAGGCCGTTTTGCACTGTCGCAGCGTAGTTCCGGCCGCTGATGACCTTGCCGAGCGCGTTCGTCGTCGAGTACAGCTGAAGACCAGACGCGACACCTCCGGGTCCCAGCTCCGTGTCCGGGGCCGCTACCCCGATTTCCAACAAGCGGTGCTTTGTGATGGAGAAGTCCCATATGCGCAGCCGGAGCTCTGTCGGTAGCAGAGGGAATGGGCTGAAGGCGACATGGTCGCTGGGAGCAGCACACAGCGTCAGGTTGATTGTCTGCAGGCGCTGCGGGGTCGCCATGGCGCGGGCTCGGCTCCAATGGTGTTGTCACGGTCGTACAGGTGTCAGGAATCGGGTCCTCTGCGTTATATCCGAGTCATGTGATGTTCAGGTTCGCGCCGCGAAAGAGTCCGACAGATATAATCCTCCCCGCGGCACGGGGTCCGAACAGCTCTCTGAAAATCCTGCAGGATGGTGGTAGTCGCAACGTGTTGAGTATTAGCCAGCGGCGTAGGCCGGCGAATGACGGGGCTGCTTCATCAATTGGAAGACAAGCTGACCAACCGAACCGTGTTGGTTCCTGCAGGCCGTGGCTGAGGCCAGACAAGCCAGTCGCATGTCTTGTACTGATCCGAGTCTTCGTTGAGCTTCATCCACATCAGCTATGGGCAATCTCCTGGTAGGTAGGTATTTTACTCTAATTTTTAACCAAGATCCACAGCCTGATAAAAAAAAGAAGAAAAAAAAGAAGAAAAAAAAAGCCAAAGTAATATGGCAGCCTAACTCTATCCATTTACTCCCCGAGGTACCTGAAGGGCCACAGGAGCCCGGCCGCATTCTAATTTTCATGTAATGGTTGATAGCTGAACTGCTGCATTGTTATTCGCCCTGCGTTACCCGTTTCTCGTTCCTGGTTAACAAATGGGGATACACTCGGCGATTGTTACTCAGAGGCCGAGTTGTAAGAACCGGTGCTGGTGACGGCCGATATGCGGTCCATGCTGTCAACCCTCCCTGAGCTGTTTCCTTGCTCCGTTGGATCTTGTGATGGGGCGTTGGTCTTGAAGTTACGTTACGGATAGAAGCGGCTTTTACTATAATGGCTATTTAAATCTTCAACTTGGAGTCACAACCCATTGTCGCTTCTGTGACTAGTTTTGTGTATATAATGGCCTAGCAAACCCCCAAACATCCCATAAACATAACACAGGCTTTCTATGCAAACCCCCAAACATCCCCCAAGCATAACACAGGCTTTCTATCTTACCTGCATCCTCAATCTTGCCAGGTATCAGATATCATCACTTCAAAAAAAAAAAAAAAAAAAAAAAAAAATGCGTTTCATCAAGAGTTTCACGACCGGTCTGGTGACTGCGCTCCTGGCCACATCCGCCTTTGGCGAGCTCACGCAGCTTGTTCGGTAAGCCACCACTCCACCGCTTCCGTTGGCATTTTCCACGTATTCGAGTCTAACGACTGCCAGATCCCCCGAGCCCCAGGGCCTGTCGGTACGCGCGCCCAGAGGCCTCGGTGCCGACCCCGGCAACAAGAAGCGCGCCGACTACGTCAAGTTCTGCTCCAAGGCCCAGAAGAAGAAGGGCAAGCGAGACGTGGACGTGGAGGAGCGAGAGGTTGTGATTCGCGCCAAGCCCGATGGCTATCTGGACGTCAGCCCGGGCTCCGCCAAAGCCCAGAAGGCAAGCGAAACGGTGAAGGGCCTGTTCTCGGATGGCTTCGGCACCTGCGTGGGCATTGCCTTTGTCGGCACGCCGCCGGCCAAAAAACCAGACGGCATCAACCGCATCCTGATGCACCTCAGCCTCGGGGCTGTGTGGGCCGACATTGACAAGCAGTTCAGGAACCTCGAGGCCGCCGTCGAGGACGCCAAGCTCACCAGCACACGGGCTGTCCTGTTCACCATAGATACCCGCAACAGCAACCCAGAGCTATCCGATCCAGACCTAAAGGACGAGGCAACTAACCTGGAGCTCGACTACGCCCGCATCTTCACCTCGCTGAAGAAGATTGCCGACAGCGTCACCCGCTCTTACCACCCCTTCAGCAATGTCGGTGAGATGCAAATCGACCCAAACAACAGAATTACCTGGAAAAATAGTTGAAGCGCTCCTTGGCGTTGTGTGTGTGGTAGGAATATGGCCGTTTATGGTATTGAGAAGAAATTTGTGTTTACATATAAGATAAATAGCAAAGATCAATGTAGTTATACTGGAACCCATCGCCGTTGTATCCTTATAACAGCAATGTCAACCAACTCTAATGGGCCCTTTCTTCACGTGTTCTTCTGACCAAACTGATACCGCGATCCCGCCCGTTGTCCCCAGACGCTCCCAGAGGTTTCCACCCGGGCTCCGTAGCGATGCGCCAAGCAAAATTGCCAGTGACTTTACATTATGCTTGGCAACGAGAACAACGAGGCAATTCCCGGTCCACTCTTCAACAGGAGCCGTCTGGCCATGTGGCATTCTGACAACACTCGGCGTATATGCTTGCTCGCTTCCGCCAGAGGGCACCAGGGCGACATCAGGCTCAAAAGAGAAGTCGGCATGTTGGCCTGACACTCTCACCTGATACTTGTACCTATACTTGCCAGCCCTATCGTCGGTCTCGTCGTAGTCCTGGTTGGGCTCAATGACGCAACGGATCCCGCCAATTACATAGCTCCCGACAATGATCACCGAACCGGTGGCCCGATCAAGGTTCCGGCATTCTAGTTCGTAAATGGGCGGGTCCATGTGCTCCAGAGGCCCATCATGATATGGCAAGACATGGCTGTATGAGATTCCCCCGTCGACACTTGCCCAGCTCCATGTTGGCGCATAGTGGCCCGGGTTCATGACGCCGGCGTGCTTCCCAGCGACGGTTTTCTTTGACTGAGAGACCCAGCCCAGGCTCTCGACCAGATGCTCCTCGAATACGCCCCAAAAAGGCGACCATCCGGTTTTCGTGGCGATGTATCTCATGACCGCCTCAATGGCGGGCAGCCGGTCAGAAGGGCGAGTGATGTCTCTCTGCATAAACTCCTCGACTAGTCTCAGCCATGAACTGTTCGAGTTCGAGATCAGATCCAGCTGGGTAGCCCACGAATGCCCGACGACGCCCCGGTCAAATCCCTCCCAGATGGAATGGCGATGGCACTCAAACTTGAGCGCATGTGGCGTAAAGAAGACGGTCCTGGCTGAGAGCAGTCTTTCTTGCCAGATCCAGGCCCGGGTAGAGACCCTTCCATAGTCGCCCCCATGGTTCTCGGTGCCCAACCGGTGGGTGCGGCGGCGGATTCCAAGCGGCAGTTTGCCGAGGCCTTGAAGATTCATGTCCAAGGTGAAAGGACCGTTCTTCTGGTCTCTCTCTCGCATGATATGGTCGTTCTCCGAGCTCGCAGAAGCCGCCGCGATGGCAAGGGTGGCATCGCCGTAGATGCCCCCCATCTTGGGTGCTTGGGTTGTAAAATCGCCCCCGTCACCCTGGATAATGCAAAGCCGGTCGATCCAGATGTAGGCAATGCCGAGGGCGCGGGCACATCTGACGACATCTTGGATGAGGGGCGGCAGATCGTCATAATCGATGCCCTCTTTTCTCGCGTCCAGGTTGGTCGCATCCGTGAGGTACGTTTCTGGGGATACAGGGCCCCAGCAATAGCTGAGAGCGATGTACCTGGCGCGGGCTCCGTTCGGTTCCACAAGCTGGATGCGGCTGGGCGTGTTGGCTTCCACCCAGATAACACGATCCGGAAGCAATGGCAGGGTTGACCCGTCACCTCCACAACTATGCTCCCCGAGGCAGTGCTCCACGTTTTTTCTAATGAACTCGAGTGACTCATCATCGTCGACGCGGCGCGGGATATCTTCTGCGAAGCCCATATGCCCGACCAGGGACGAGAGCTCATAACCTGAAGAAAACTTGTTAGTGCGGGTAGATTATAGCTGTGGTATCAGATGAAATGTAGCACACCTTGACCACTGCTCTCGCCCTTGCCCCCTCGAAGGCGGTAGATCTCAGCCTCTGTTCCGGGTTTTGAAGGGTCGAGGAGCGTGGCAATGAACTTGACGGGGACATCAAAGCCATAGGTGCGTAGTGCATCTTCCCTGCTGACAGTTGTGGTGACAAATGAGCCAAATTCCAAGCGCACAACCACGGGCAAGTTGGGTGCTAAAAAGATGGAGATGATGGTTTTCTCAGTCTCCCACCCGGGGTGAAGGGCGTTGAGGGCCGATCTGACGATGAAGCAGTGCATGCATCCATCCTTGGCGGCGTTGATGAGATCCTCCGAATTGGCCAGTTCTATCTTGGCCGCGGGGGTCTCTGGCGGGACGTTGTACTCTTGGATGACCCATGACGGATCGTTCTTGCTTGGATTGCCGTGTCTTGGAGCTTTGCCTGGGTCGAGGTGAAAGCACACGGCGCAGACGTTACTCGATGGCAGGACTGGTATGGGTGTCGCTGCCAAGTTGACCCCGCTTTCGTCCTGTCTTGGTGCTACGGCATCGGCAGGGACAGATGCAAGAGCTTGGTGCAGCGAGTTGGTCTCGGAAAGCCCTTCCCCCTCGGCCTTTTTCTTCTTCAGTTTTCGAAAGAGCTTCATGATGGCGTCGTCCGGGGCGATTTGTGGAGTCTCGAGAGGTTGACAGTCTTGATGGAGGAGTTGAGACAGGAAGGCCAAGAACGATCGGCATGAATATCATGCCAGCTTATTATTCAGGGGCCAGAAACCTGGTGTCGAGCTTCTGCGGCTGAAACAAAGGGCAGGCGCGATCACTCTCATTGAAGGACGAGCGTTGCACAGCGAATGAGGTTGCAGCGGGGTGACATCATGTTGCCTATTTAGTGGCAGAGACAAAGTTCTAGTGTAAACCAGGATATCACTACGTCCTAAACATGGGGGTATTGGTGGTGTTGTACATACCTTACACATGCCTTCAGTTTTGTTTCACTCGACTCTTTCTTACCGTCTTGCGAATCTTACGGCTTTTTGCTTCCTACCTACGCCAGAGATACCAGATGCAGCTAACCTTGTCGCTGTTCTGGAAGCCTTCTTTCCATTCATCCCTCTCCAATTCCATGGGGCTTACTGCAGATTCGCATGGCCACTACCCGGTACCACACTCGCTGGTACCTTCCCTACCCGCGTCTAATCTCAGTATTGGCAACAATCCCCCATTGCCGGCCAGAAGAATAAGGTAGACGGGGAATCCGCATGCCTGGAGCGGTGCTCGGTCTAGACCACCCAGGGCCAAGAATCCGGGTATTTGCCAGCTCGGTTAGGTATCCGCCAGCCGCCAGCCGAGTCAACTTGTTCAGAAGTGCCGACAAGGCCAATAGCTTCGGGGCACTAATAATATAATACTCACTTGAATTCAATTTCGCGTGAACACCCGGAGGCAGTATACAGGGCGGGGCGCTTGGCGGTCTCTTCGGCACCATTTGGTGCTATTTGCCATGCGCCTTATAAACTAACCTAGGCGACTGTGCGAACGAAGGATTCGCGTTGGCGTTGTCCCCAGTATCCTGCTCTGATCTGTCTTCGGCATCCAATATTCTCGAAAGATGGCTTGGACAAGACGCGTGGCCGTCGCGCTCGTAGCGCTGCTGGCCCAAGATGCATCGGCACAGACGGGAAATGCGCGGGGATCTGACTTCCTGCGCTTTGGCTGCTCGCAGCTCGTGGTCGAGCGCACCGACCCAATTGTCAACCCTGGCCTGCGCTTCTCGCCGCATCTCCATCAAATCGTCGGAGGCAGCTCGTTCAACGTCACGGTATGACCACTGAATGAGCACACGTGTGTGTGGACTGAGCCGCTGACAGTCCCTGTTTTCCTAGATGGATCCTCAGACCATCGATCCACCGAAGACGTCAAAGTGTACTTCATGCAAGATGTCCGAGGACTTCAGCAACTACTGGACTGCATCCATCTACTTCCAGTCGCCCGAGAACGGCACGTTCCGGCGGGTCCCTCAGATGGCGAATGGCCGCCAAAACGGCACTCTACTGGAGCAAGAGGGGGGCCTGACCATCTATTACATGCGGCCATTCAGCGGGACCAACAAGAAGACGACCGTGTTCAAGCCCGTAAGCCGACTTGCGCCATGTGTCACTTGACATTGTTAACACGTTGATTCAGGGCTTCCGTATGATCGCCGGCGACCCGAACCTGCGGGCAAAGGCGAGCGGGCCGCTGGTCAACTGCCACCGCTGCCTGGCTAAGGCGGATCGTATTATGGGCGGGAGTGGTGCCCCGTGCGACCGCTCCGACACGGCCGAGTTCCCTAGTAAGCCCTGCCCGGGCGGCATCCGTGTTACCGTCATCTTCCCCTCGTGCTGGGACGGTAAGAACGTCGACAGCCCCGACCACCGGAGCCACGTGGCCTACGCGCCCGGCAACCAGGCCCTGGCTGGCGACAAGTGCCCGGCCAGCCACCCCGTCCGCATCCCCCAAGTCATGTACGAGATTATGTATGACACGTCCGAGTTCGCCAACCCGGCCTACTACAAGAACGGCAAGCAGCCGCTGGTCTACAGCTTTGGCGACACGTGAGTCCTCCTCCTCCACCTCCCCCTATTTTCCGTGCTGACATAGGCTCGATATGTAGCACTGGCTACGGTGCGCACGGCGACTACCTCTTTGGCTGGGAAGACGGTGCCCTTCAGCGCGCCATGGATGCCCTCGGAACTAATTGCTGGAGCGAAACATGCCCCGCCCTTAAGCTGCAGTCGGGCGAGAAGCTGATCTCCTGCACTAAGGAGCAGCAAGCCAAGGAGGATGTTGGCACAAATACCTGTTCGTATCTCCTTGTTGTTTCCATGACATACTACACATGGCTGACACACAGTAGGGCTCAAGGAACTCCCTGGCTCCCCCATGATCAAATAGGTTGAAGTTTTCCGAGTACTGAATGACCTCCGAATTCGAGTTATAGAAGTGGGATTACTTGTTCGGTGTCGGGAGTTTCAATTGGTTACTTATCCAACATCCGAGTCAGTCTTTATGCGAATCTTCAACAGTTGGAAATTGTGTTGAATTAAATTATATTCCATGAGCACCCAGAGTCCGTTTGGTGTCCAAGCCATTTAGCTCGGCAGATCCAACCGGTGTACCCTGTCATGATCTCGTCCTTCTCGTTGAACCAGATATGCCACATATCCAACTTATTCGATACAATTGAGGGGCAGATGGAAACCAACCCCCCCTAAAAAAAAAACAAGAAAAAAAAAGACAAAGAAACGAGGAGGACGATTAGTGATATTTCATGTTGGAAGAAATGAACATCATTTCACACATGCATTCCAAAAGATCAGCCCAAACACCCAGGATGAACAGCCCAAACCCACTATTCTCTGGCCTCAATGTCCGCGAGACAGTAGCCCCAACCCATCGCACACCAACCACACCAGCCAGGCGCCAAATGATCGACTTTGCTGGCAGTTGTGTATCAGCAAATACAGACAGTCCGCAATGACCCACGTACCGCGGGCTGAGCGGCGAAATCCGATCGCAGCCTTGGGCTCCGCACACCTGCTAGCCCACCTCCTTTAAATCTCATCCCGCCAGGGGTGTGGCTTCAATGAACTACCCATGTTCGGCGCTTCTCAGGCTGCCGGCGCTAGTCACGCTGGGTCTCGGCGGCGGCACGTCCAGCTTGTCCATATCGCGCTGAGCGGGATATGGCGGTCTGAGGAAGCGAGAAAGGGCTTAAGGCCGAGGGCCCGGGATATCGACAAGTCGAACAAACCTTCACTCCCATCATCAAAGAATGGCCCCTCGTCTTGTACCGTTCCTTGCTATAGGTTGGCAACCGGAATGAGACGTCAGGTCCATGATCGAGGGTGGATGGTCCAGCGATGATCGGACCTTCTTCAAAGGTGTTGGAAAGATCTTTCCAGGGAATTGGATGGAGGTGACACCGGAAGGCAAAATGGAGCGCCAGCTGTACTGGGATCTCGAGTACAAGGACAAGGTTCGTGTGGTGATGTTGGAACCACTGTGGATGCAACGTGACTAACTTGGCGCAGCGAGAGGTCGAGACACGGACAGTAGAAGAGATGGTGCGTGGCGTTAGGGACCACTTGATACAAGCGATTCGCCCACGTTCGAGAGCCGATGTCCCTGTTGGGGTTTATCTTTTGGGGGGTTGGGGGGGGGGGGGGGTCTCGATTTGTCACTAGTAGCTAGTGTTGTAGCATATCTCCTTCGAGGAGAGGGCGCAAAGCTTAGGAACCAAGTCCCGACGGCTCACATTTGCTGTTTTAGCATTGAGTTTCCACACGAATCCGGGTTCGATGAGTCGGGTATGCGCATTCCTTATCCTTCCGAGGAGGGACCGTCTCGGAGCTAACTTGTTGTCTGTAGAGATTGCTCAGAGAGCAGCCGACTGATTGGGCGTACGGATCACCGAGAAGAGTGTGGATGAGACACTTCTTGCTGAGAATTTCGCCGATTCCGTCTACCACTCTGAGTACCACAGCTTGGACCTACACAGTGTAGGCAAGTTCGCGCTGCCGACATTGGTGCGGGAGAATGGTTGCAAAGTTGTTCTCACAGGCGAGGGTGCCGATGAGCACTTTGCGGGCTACTCGTATTTCTCCCCTGACTTTGTGCTGGGGCCTGACCACTCAATGCCAGACTCGACGCTGGCTTTGAACAATGAGTTGCGCAAGGCGGTGCGGCAAAAGGCCCTGGACAGTATCCAGAGCAAAATCGGACTCATGGCCATCTCTGATCACTTACTGGGCGACTGCGAGGCAATTCGAGGCTGTAAACGGCATCATAATGCCGGGCTGTGCCTCTGTGGCCTAGCCCCCACTGGTCTTGTTCGCGCCGTGGGTAGGGCGGAAATGGGCCGGACTGGACTGGCGATTTACACCAGTCAAAGCCCTCCCACCAGACGTGTTGGAAAAGGTCAAGAATAAATGGCACCCTTTGCACTCTTCCCAGTATCTCTGGATCAAAAGCTTGCTGGCCAATTTTTGGCATTCTTCTCTCGGCGATCGCACCGAAATGGCACACAGCATCGAGGCTCGACCGCCCTACCTCGACCATATTTTGTCCGAGTGTGTCAATGGGCTGCCACCTAGCTTGAGATTGGGATATACCCCTGAAAAGTCAAAGGAAGAGCGAGATCAGGGTCCATTTTGGGATGAAGCGTTCGGACGTGCTTCGAAACGTGTTGTCGGAAAAGTGGATTCTTCGTGAGGCTGCAAAGCCGTTTTTCACGCAAGAGCTTTAGAAATACCCGTATATGGCCCCTACGAGATGGCCAAAAGATGGCCCGGTGCATAAGAAGCTCCGGGAAATATGCACCAGGGAGGCGGTCGAGAGTCTGGGGTTCGTGGATAGCGATGTCATTGAGAGCGCTCTCAGCAAGGGTTTCGGGGATGACGCTAATCTCAAGTCATTCCGACAGCTGCTTGCGGTGGGCGCATGGATAACAATTGGCGAGCGGTTTGAGATGAAGACGGCGAAGATGGGAGATTGATGTTTCGCTGGCGCGGGATGTTGCAGTAAGGAATTGGAAGGGGCCCGTGAGGAAGAGAGGTCAATTATTACCAAACCATACCGTGGCTCTTCCCGTCGTCGACCGCGCGGCCGTTCTTTTTCCGTCGCCGGACGTTGTTGCCGTGAATGAAGTCCTTTACGCCCATGATACAAATCCCAACCAAGGCAAGTGCGAGAACAAGAGCGATAAGGATGATGCAGGCAATCGGGAAATATAGGGAGATGCTGATAAAGGCTGGCCAGCCAGCGTGATCAACTGTAGCCGGGCCCATGTCTAGGGCTTGGAGACCAACTTGCATCGAGTTCAACACGACGGAGAAAACGGCGAAGACGGTGATGACGGGGGCAAGGATGTGAGCCAGGAAGGAGCCCCATTGTGGATAGATGTGGAAATAGGCCAATTTTTGCCTGAATAGAAGGGCAGTCCGGTTGATGCGGCTCAGGCGGAGCTCGCCGTAGCGGAAGCGTCGGTTGACGTGGAAGTCGTCGACGCCGGTGAAGGGCAGAATGAAGTCAGAAAACTCCTCGTACGTGGGATGCTGACCATTCGTTTTCTTGGGGATCAGTCCAATCTCACAGCCTTTGTCGAAGTCAATTTGGTACTGGATTAGGTAGTAGTAGCTCCTCATGAATCCGATGGAAGCTTGGAAGACCTCATCATCTGCCTCCTGGAGATACTCCCAGAAGGCTTGGGAATAGAAGTAGGCAGGGATGGGCTTGATAAAGATGCGCTCGTAGTACCAGACGAGATGCAGGCCGGGGTTCTCGTCGACGATGACCTCGCGGGCGTGGGCCTTTTGGTGGTGCAGGGGCATGATATGCTTGTACGATGGCGTTTGCACCTGGAAGTTGCCAGTAAGCAGCTGTGCGTGGCAGCGCAACGAGTTGTGATGAAAAAGAAACCCACAAAAATGTAACGCATATATGGCAGCAAGTCGTCGAGGTGTTCTGTTAAGTGCGACTCGCGCAGGTACGAGGCCAGGTCCTTCTCCCTGCCGTGGCCCACATCCTGGCTAGCAGCGGTTGGAAGTCGGATGCGAGGCTGGCCCGGCAAAAAGCTTCGGATGGAAGCCGCTTTGGCACACAGGAGCTTTCTCGATGTTGGCACCGTCGAGCCGGGCTTCTCAATGTTTACGGCGATGACATGAAGGTCATTGTTCAGTTCTTTGTGCAGGCCTGGAAATGCGCCACTGGGAGCTGATGTCGCGGCAACTGAAGTACCAGGAGGCGAAGCTTTTGATGGACTTCCCATGGTGGTGCCGTCGCTCGATAAGCGGGGCTGGTCCATTGCGACGGTGGGTTTACCCACAGTCTCGAGGCGCTGAGGTAGTGGATATCGCGTCGGCATCCAGGTGCGTATCTTTGTGGGAGCGATTGAATGGCGATGTCCAAAAAGACAAACAAGGCAAAAGCAGCACAGTTTGGAGGAAAGGAGCAGAGTTGAGGACTCGAGGCTCTGCGTGATCACATCAGGAAATAAATTGGGCTCAGCTGCGCATCTTATGCTGGCCGCGTGAGGAAGGGGGCACGGGGCTATGCGATTGGCGCCGTGCTCAGCTCTTCGGTCAGTGCCTCCACTGTGACACGCGAAGGCCTGGCGGACTGGGTGCCTGGCGTTTAGTGCCCAGCCGCCACGCGGGCTGGCCCGGTCTTGCCGTGGACGCCCCAACGTCGAAGCCAAGGAGTGACTGGGAAACCCCATGCCTAGGCCGGCTTATGTAAACCATGCTCGCTGCACTGTAACACTGCACCTCGGCAATGGGACGGCATGAACGGCTGATGGGATTCAACGATTGGACAGCCCGAGCGAGTCGTGTGCAGAGGAAGCCCCTTGGAGCCTGCTGGTCGAATGAAAAGTCAGAAGCACCTGCAGTTTGCCTGGTTCGTTGGTTCCAGATACCCTCAATCTGTCGCTTCATTATTGCCACAAAAAGCCCAGGCCAAAACGCCAAATCGCCAATTACATGCTAAAAAACAATGCGCCAACAACTCAAGGGGTATATCCATCAATCCACCACCGCATAAAGCCTAGTGCAGCAAAGCGCTGGCCCAACTTCTGAGCAAATGGCCACCTGGCCATACAAGCCATCAGTCATCTGATGTCAAGTCAACAACATCTTGATGCTGCGTGGGCGTCTAGCTCCCCCCTTTCGCGCTCAGTCTGGAGGCAGACACCCGATTCGACGACACTGGTTCCAATACTTTTAACGAAGGTGACAAAGGCGCATCGTCAACGGAACCGGCTCCACGCCATGTCTTACCAACACTCATTTTGATCCCCTCTTTTTTGATACTTTCCATCTTTACCATCTTGGGCGTCGTGCCCAGGTCTACCCCCGAAGGAGTCCTCTTTCTCGGCCCCTTGAATGCTGATAACTTTCTCCAAGCAAGAGGTTCATCGTCATCCGAGTCCAGTATGGAGGCCGGCATGCTGAACGTTTTGTGTGTTGGACTAGGACTGTCTAATAGCCTTGCAGCTTGGGCCGCAGCACGCGGAGCTTCGGCAATGTCAACTCTAGGAGTCGGCTTGGCTGGAGGACAAACCGTCTCAAAACCTCGAAAGAACCTTGCCGCGGCGTCGGGATCTCGCCTTTCGAGAGCAGCAGCCTGTTCTGTGTGAAAGCGCCGCGTATTTTCGGACAACACTACCCACGTCCGCGCGAAAAGACTATAGATCGCTTCATAGGACCAGCTTGGACTGGTCTTCTTCTTGGTTGGCCCATTCTGGTTGAGGTAGTGCTTGAACCCTGGATCCAACATCAAATTGTCGGCTGTGTTCGCTGTGCTTGGGCCGGGGGCGGACTTCGAAAGCGCGCCACCGCCCGAACCTCCCTGCAGGCCCAAATCATGCTTGCAAGCCCTCTCTAATGCCTTGTAAAACTCGCCAGCCTGCTTTGGGTCGCGCTCCAGCTTGGCCGCATCCTCCTGATACCGCTGGCGGTCGCTCTCGGAGACATGCCCCCACAACCGAATATGTTCTTGGATGATATTCTCGTAGGACCAGCTTGGGCAAGCCGCCTTCTTCGCCGGGCCGAGGGTGTTGAGAAAATATCGGAAACCGCGGTCCGAATTATGTGATCCAGTCACCTTAGCTCTGTCGTGGCTCCCATGGGACGTTGCTGCCGCTGGGCAAGCCATGCTAGGCGCGGCACTCTTCTTCGCTTTTTCGGCGGCCGTGTCGGCGTACACAGCGCGGTGCTCGCCACTCATAGCTTTCCAGCGCTTAGACAGAACTGCGCGGATCGACTCCACCGGGGAATTTGGCGATGTTATGCGCAGCCGTGGCTCCAGCTCAGCAAAGTATTCGTCAAAGCCCGCGTCGGAAGCCGGCACGAGCGGACACGCTTGGGAGTGAACGGTTGATTCATTGCTGATGCCATTCCCAGAACTGTTCACAGTATGGCCCTGCTCAAGCCTAGATCCGAGGCTCGGGCCAACAAGAGCCACAGGCTTCGGGTCAGCAGTCAAACGCCCCGGGGTAGGCGCGGTCCACCTTTCGACACGTTGGGGAGGATGGGCTTGTCGCGCAATCACCCGCGGAGACGGATAGTTGCTTAAGGCAGGAGGCTGGCTGTAATTTTCAGGCGAGATGACAGTGGTCTGCCTGTGAATGCTTGTAACTTGTGGCCCATCAGAGGTATATTGAGGGCTGGGGCTGGCAGGCGTGCGGTTGTCGCTTGCCGTAGATAAACGAGCTGGCGGTGCACGACCGTGTGTAATATGCTCACTCATGCTGGCGTACGCAACACGGTCAGCAGATTGTATGGCATACTGTGCAATTCTTGCCTTGACCTCCCATTCTTCACGCGGGAGTGGCGAGTGTTCCCATTTCGAAACAAGCATCCCGTCAATGACATTCAGTGGCGTCATGGGAAGCGTCAACCGCATTCTTATTCTCTCTTCCCTTAGATATAACTCACGGCCGGACGGTAGCGGCGAGGGTGAGTGTCCAGGAATCAGAAGGGGGGAGTAGTTGACTGCTTCAGGGCGTTCTGCAGATGATGCAACGTATTGTTTGCTGTTTACGTTTAGCAATTGCTGGCCTTGAGAATCATTCAAGTTCAAAGGAACTGAGTGGCTGGGCGCTTGTTGAGGAGCGTAAGAGTGAGGAGCTGGTGTGCTACCTCGTGTGCTGTATGACTGCGGCGGATGCTGATGCTGGTAGGTGGTGAAGGGTTGGGCATTGGTTGGGTATTGTGTACCAGAATGACCTTGATGCTGAGCCGGGTACTGGGGATTTGTGTGGTACATGGAATTTGGGACTTGAGGACCGTACGAGTCCTCAGAAACAGGTAGATGCTGGAAACCGGGATGGTACTGAGAGTTAGGAGAGGACTGCGAGATTGCGGGATGTTGTGGAAAAGTCTGCCAGCTCTGGGGTGGCGGTCCACAGTCGAAACCAGGGGATAATCGATGATAG
The DNA here is from genome assembly GCA_030549175.1 of Lasiosphaeris hirsuta. NCBI lineage: Eukaryota > Fungi > Ascomycota > Sordariomycetes > Sordariales > Lasiosphaeriaceae > Lasiosphaeris > Lasiosphaeris hirsuta. The sequence goes on from JAUKUA010000001.1 coordinate 2,516,608, forward strand.
TCCTGTTGTCTTATTTGATGAACCTGTTGACGGTAATGATCAATGGGAAGCGGTGCTGGAACGACTGGGGTTGTTGGATGGGCGGGCTGGGACTCGTGTGCAGGCTGGGCTTGTTGCACAGCACGGGGTTGTTGAGCCGTTTGGGACTGACTGGCGGCTGTGTGCTGAGCAGTCGCTTCAGGCCGGGGACCGGGATCAGATTGATGACGTGACCCAATAAATTGAGGTTGTTGAGCAGGCTGAGGCGTCGGCAGCAGTCGCTGAGGGACCGCTTCGACAAGATGAAAGTTGGCCTTGGGTGGGGGCTCCTCGGCTTCTTCCGCGGCTCGAGGAGGCAGAATATCGGCAGGCATATCGCCAATAATAATCTTCAACTTGTCCATGTCAAACTGTGTCATTTCTTTCTCGGCCTCTTCTCTCCTTGTTAGCCATTGTGCAGCTACCTCGGGATCGACAGGCCCAAGGAAGCGCTTCGTCACTTCCATGTGGCCAGGCGTCTCGTTGATGTCACACGAGAGAGACACTACCTTCGGGCATATGAACGAAAGTACATGCGACCTTTCCATATTATGTAACACTGGGATCTCGATCTTATTTTCCTCGCTGGCGAGGAATGCATTGAACTTTTCGCAGATGCTGCATTTGCAGGTGAGGTTCTGACAGGCTGGGAGCCATTTCTTCGGGGGCCGTATGCCGACAAATTTGGATTTGTATGCCGATAATATCGCCGAGAAGATGTGCTGGTATCTTGACGCTGACAATGGTATATTTTGCGTTTCAAGGGCCTCGAGCAGAAGGCGAAGAAACGGCAACCAGAACAGTGAAAAATCGTGACGTGCGATGAGGTCGGCATTTCCAACAATCTTGAAGCCAAGCAGCAGCATCAGGCTGTCGCTAACATTATGTTTCATAAGTCCAAGCACAAAAGCCACAAGCGATGCCGGGCTAATCTTGGAACGCTGTACCGGATTTTGGGGGCTATGAGCTGTGGTGCGGTGACCCAGAGGTCGAAGAGGGTTCCCAAGCTTGGGAATTTCCATGGCCGTTATCGTCTGTTTCGCGAATCGCTCAAACATATGCGTTGCGCTCGGCGTGGGAAGATCTTCCACGTGTCTTCCTAGCTCGTTGACAACTCCGAGCATGAAGGAAGTGTGAGAGGCATGTTTGACAACAAGGGGTGGAAGACTGAAAAAGAGTTAGTCTCCGCGGAGAAAACGCTCAGCTGACACTTTTTACTCACATAGTAGCCATTTGTTCAAACCCGAGGACTGTCCTAGCCATGTAGATCAAAGAACGGCCGTCATCTTCGCCAAGCGGATGTGAATGGGTTGTCTCCGCAGCCTGAACAGCTGCCTGCCGAGCCCATGACTGGGCTTCCTCGTCGTCACTAGGTTCGACAAACTTTGTGATTGCGGTGCATTGAAGATGAGTGCTGGGGAGCGAGAGGATGCTGATCAAAATCCTTTGGCACGGTTAGTCAACAGAGCTAAACTCAAGGTGGTCGGAAGCACATACACCTGCTCAATATCGCGGAACGCAACGCGCCCAGCCTGTACTTCCGCACGAGCCAACTCGAAAACAGAAGTGGGTATGCTACCATGAGAGTGGGGAGCAAGTTGCCCAAACATATCCCAGTCGCCAGCTCGCACCAGCGACACGAATAGGGATTCGGCAATAGTGGGCGTAAGAGCAGCAAGCTCCTTCGCAGGGTCCATCTGGTATGCCCTAGCACAGACGTCCAGAAACACGGGACGCACCCGCTCGCGATTTTCTGGTTCTGCAAGTCGATCGGCGTAGTATGCGATGATGGAGGGCACAGTTTGCGCATCAAGACAATATGGACTTGTCAGGGCATGAGATGCCTCGGCTGCGTCCATCAAAAACTCAGCAACACTATCTCGGGGAACGACGATTAAAGCCTACCAAATGTCAGTAACAGTCTGTAGTCAGAGAAAGGGCAGAAGCCATTACTGTCTCAAAGAAATCAGGGGGCACCTCATGAAGAGGTGGATGGGTTTGGGATATAAAGCTCTCGTGTCCAACCGGGATGTCCCTGCCTAGGACATGTCCGTACAAATCCACAAGCTTCTTGACAAGAAAGCCCTGGGAGCCTGAGTCGTCGGCTAGTTGGTCCCGGTTATCCAGCACGGCGAAAAAAATATCAAGGGGAAGCTTATCGACCAGTGGGCCAATAGTATTCAGGAGGGCCATATCCCGAAGGACCAAAGACCCGACAGGAAAATTGTCCTGGTGGTATACGTGGTCGAACTTGTGATAAAAGTAGCTTGTCGAGCGTGAGGCTTTGTCCGTGCCTAGCCATTTCCGTAGAGTATGGCGAAGGTCGCGCGTGTCGGCTTTCGGGAAGCCGTTCGTAATCCGGGTATCGAAGAAAAGCTCCGGCTCCTCAACAGGCACAGACGGCATCTCAAAGGTGATGAGCACATTGTGCAAGTCAACGGAGAGGTCGCTTCTAAAGTCCTCGTAAAATCCAGAGCTCAGCTGACTCGACTCACTGGCGGTATCCCCGAAATCGAACTCGACGGGTTGGGTTTCGTCCTGGTAATCATGCATTACCTCCGTCGTCTCAAGTGGAACCAGCTCGTCAATCCACTCCAGAGCTGGCTTCTCTGCTCCACCTATTATCAGCCCCCCTGTCTGATCTTTGGGGCTTGTTCGATTCGCCAACCCAGCTAATTCCATATCAGTATCCTCCTGGCTGGTGTCCTTTTGGCTCGGGCCCTCGGCAGCGGCAGGCGGGAGTGATAAGCTGTCTCCGGCTTCCTTATGGGGCACATTGGTATCCGACTCCTCTCCGCTGTCTAGCTTCGGTTGATCGAGGCTAACATCGTTGTTCCTAGACTCGGGTTCAAGTCGTGGGCTTCCACTGTCTTCGATGGGATTGTGATCTTGAACCGCTCCTTCCTCCTTTCGTGTGTCTTCTTCGAATGGTGTGAGAGCGGGTGCGTTGTGTGCAACCTCAACAAGAGAGGTGCTTCCCGCCCTTTCCTTGCTCTCCGGTGCCACGGCCTCGGGCTCGTGAACTTGATGTGTCCCAGTATCGCCACTACACTTCGTGTCGTCGTCAGGGTTGTACGCCTCTTCGAGTAGTGTTGCGACATATGCTTCCATCTCGGCCTCGAGTTGTGCACCGACGGCTTCCTCGTCGTCGTCATCGTTTAGTTCGAGTCCGGGTCCAACCCGGAGGTCGGCCTCGAGCTGGGCGAGGATGGCGGTATTACCGTCACTCAGTTCGTGTGCGGACCACTCGTCGTGGCTATAGCGACCGTCGCAGCTGTCGTTGTCTCTGTCACCGTCGTCAATGCCAATATCGTTTGTCCTTGGCCTTTTAGCATTGGGGGAACTGCATATCGAGCTGTCGTCATCAATGACGTGTTTGTTCGGCAGTGGAGAACAAGCAGAGCTTGCACGCCCGGCCACAAAGCTGCAGGCCATGACCAGACAGTTCCCCTCGAACGGACGAGGCTCGATTACCGGATATGTTGCAATCAAGTATCAAGCAGTGGAGTCGGCCCATTTAGATTTGGCGGAGTGTTGAATGCCATGTGCCATTGTTGCGCTGGAGTCGAGGTTCTCTGACTGGAGTGCATGGTTCTGATCAAAACGCAATGCGGTTCAGCCCTGCACAGACGCGTCAACGGGACTTGCCCCTGGCGTACCTGGTTCCACAGCAAGCACGGCCCACCTACAATACCTACTAGCGCGCATACCTACAATAACCGCCGAAACGGGTCTCTTTGCGAGTGTTTTCAGGTGGCGCTGAAATGGTAAGCCAACGTACCTACCACATAAATGGGCAAACAATTATCGTGACGAGGTGGCTTCTGGGTGCGTATATCCACGCGGACTGTTCACACCTAACAGCACTCAATTCAGCTAAACCCATGATGCTGACTGGGCATCCACCACAGCGTTGCCTAACAATTTCATTATTTGGGCACTAGGATGCGCTCAAAGTGCGAGATGCAAGATCAACAATGGCTGTAGGCGACTATGAGAGTCTTATTAGCGGACGTTGGAGGTTTCATTGGTGGCGCTGGTTTCAGTCGGCAGTTCAATGTCTTGCAAATAGATCCAGACGCCCCGATCCATTAGGACCCGGAGGATTCCAAGTCGTATGCAATTATTCCGCCTGGTTGGTTGCTGAACTGACACGTCGATTTGTGACACCACAATGAGGTCACTTTTATAGAAGCCGACCGAGAATTAAGTCTTCCTTCCTGCAGTCGAGCCGATCGGCGTTCTAGATTGGAGTCACTTTGCGGCATCGTGGATGTTGATGGCGGTTGTCGAATAGTGTAGGCTCCTAGAGTTTACTTGGAAAACGATCATGATCTTGGGAGTCATTTCCATGCAAGCCTCGCTGCAACCTGGCCCACACCAAGACGGTCACGGACGACGGCATGTGAAGCGATCGGTAGGTCCTTCTCAATGGCTAGACGGACAAGGAGAAATTCGGTGGTTGTGGTAGGTCGAGGTGATGGTCTGTGGGGGTTTGCGGGCTTGATCCCGCCCGGGCGTCCCGTAAAGGTCGACAGCACCACCTTTCCAACACCTGCCTCTTATCACGCTCTGAGCTTTTCAATGTCGGCTACCTGTTCCCTAGCGTCCATACGTCCATATATGTAAGTAGGGTGCGGCAAGAAAGGGTGCAGGACGCTAACCGTAAGCTCCGAGTGCCGTCGGGTAGTTTCTTCGAAGGTGGGTAGGTTGTTCTTTCCCATCTGAGGCTGGGCATTGTTAGGTACCCTGGCGGGGGACTTGTTCCGCCTCGGGCACCTGCATGGATAAAACACGGGAAATACTGCCCATTTGAGGGAAGGTTGTCTAAGCACGGTCCGGGCCGCCAAATAGTGTGTGTGTAAGAGATTGCTAACCAAACAACTCCAAGTTGAGCTGCACGGTTCCTGCTTCGACATTTTCCTGTGATTCGAAGGCTGCGCGCGCTGCTGGTGGTTTGGCCGTCGATATTCGACCTAGTCTCGCGCTCGCTTACCGCATCTTGGTGCTCCTATCAGCTTTCGCATCTCGGGCACCGGCACTACAGGCATCCCCAGGGCCAAGGGATCTCGGCGAATTTCAGACGTCGCTGCAAGCCAGGCCCCAGATTTGGTAGATTCGGTGAGGGGAGAGGGGAGGATTTGGTTACAGCGCGCCAAGCAAGTTCCACGGCACGACCACACATTTGAAGGTCACATTCCCGTCCCGCCCACAGTAAATTATCAGAATCGTCGCCGTGCTACTGGCCCGCCGGGCACCGGCCAGGCCCCAATTCCACAGCTTGCAGATGTACAACAAGGCCCAGGGACCAGGCCCCGGCAGAAGCTATCTGGAAGATTCATTTGTTTCCTTACTTATGTTGTTCCCCCCTCCTCGAAACGAACGGCTGCCATCTCAGCTATTTTGCTATCCTAGCAGCCTCCCAACCACGGCCAAAAATCCCGCCCATCTAGTCTCTGTACACCCAATCTTCCCGGGTGGTGAACCGCTGCACTATGGCCGACGCAGAGAAGACAGCAACGACCCCCGGCAGCGGGGGACAAGAGCAGCCCAAGCTCGCCGCGGTAGCGACCGAGAAGGCCGTCGCAGGGTCGGCTCATTTGCAAGCCGAGGATGACGAACCGAAGCCACACCTTCACGCGAAAACGTTTCTAGCAGTTTTCGCTGTGTGTTTGATATACATGGCACAGCTGGTCAACTTAGTTGGCGCAGGAGCTGTAAGTCCATGGCCTTCAACTTCCCTCCCCGACAACTCGGAACACTGCACCGAGTAAGGTACCTTTACCGAGTGCCTAACCAGGTCCTCGCCGCACTCGTACACGGCAGTGCCATCACCTTGCAGCATGCGGCTGACACGTGCAATCCGACTCCAACAGCAAGGTCAAATCATCGCCGGGCACTTTGGCGATACTGGCAATGTCGTCTGGTTCTCGGCCCCTATCACCATCATGACGGTCGTCCTAGGGCCCATTGTCGCCCAGGCTGCCGATTATTGGGGTCGCAAGTGGTTCCTCGTTATCCTGACTCTGTTTGGTGCCGTGGGTTCTGTTGTCGTTGCTCGTGCTACCTCGATGAACATGGCCATTGCCGGCTTCTCCATCATTGGCATTGCGTTTGGAACTCAGCCCCTGCTGCATGTGGTTACCTCGGAGGTCTTGCCGCGTCGATGGAGAGGCTGGGGACAAGCCGCCGACATGATCTCCAATGCCGTCGGTAGCGTTCTCGGCTTATATGTCGGCGCCGCACTGAATCGCACCAGCGACCCTGCGTCCGACGGATTCCGGTACTACTACTATATGACGATGGCATGCTTTCTGGTAGCGGCCGTGCTTTGTGCTGCAGTTTACAACCCACCAGCGATGCCCTTCCAAACCCAGTTCACCACGGCCGAGAAGCTTGCCAAGCTGGACTGGATCGGCTACTTCTTCCTCGCTACTGGCCTGGTGCTCTTCTCTGTGAGCTTATCTTACTCCAAGAATCCCTACGAATGGTCAGACCCACACGTCTCGGCTACCTTCGCCGTCAGCATTGCCCTCATCCTCTGCCTTGTTGGCTACGAGACCTTCTTGAAGAAGGACGGTATGTTCCATCACGGCCTCTTTACGGGCAACCGCAACTTCTCGATCGCCACATTCTGTGTCTTTGCCGAGGGTGTCGCCTTTTTTGCTGCCAACACCTACTTCGCGTTCCAGGTTAGCGTTCTGTACGAGTCCGACGCCCTCTTGGTGGGCGTTCGATATAGCATCATGATGTATGTCTCTGCGATCGCCGCGTGCGCGACTGGGTGGTACTGTGCCTACACACGGCGGGCGCGCTGGGTCACGGTCCTTGCCTTCCTCATCTTTGTTGTCTTTTTCATCTACATGGCAACTACCACTCTTGAGAGCAACAAGCCGGTTTGGTTCTTCCCTGTGCTCCTCGGCGCCGCCCTTGGCATGACACTGACAACCCTCGTCACTGTTGCCCAACTCTCGACACCGCCCGAGCTCATCAGCGTCGCCAGCGGCCTCATTATTAGCATCCGTTCCCTGGGTGGCACGGTTGGCCTTGCAATCTACAATGCCTTGTTCAACGAGGCCATGGGCCATGTCGGCGATAACATTGCTAGTGCTGTGCTTCCCCAAGGCCTGGCGCCTGAGAATCTGGGTGCTTTCATTGGTGCCTTGACGGCGAACAACCAGACGACTCTTTCGAGCATCCCAGGTGTTACGCCGCAAATTATTGGGGGGGGCGCCAATGCCTTATTGGGCACATTCCTCACGAGTTTCCGCCACGTTTGGATTGCCGGTGCTTGTTTTGTTGCTCTTGCTGCTGTTGGTATGTCTGCCCGTGATTCTTTGCTTAATGCTGAAGTATACTGATAGTTGCCGACATGACTCAACAGTTGCCACATTTCTTTTTGACCCCAAAAAGGAATTCAACATGCACATCGATGCACCCATGGAGAAGGAAGACGATTTATACTCGGAGTCGGCTTAGACAGAACGTGCGACATACAAGATTCATTACTAGATGATAACGCGATCGGTTGCACTGCGATATGATCTAAACGTTCTAGATCTCTAATTGGCCATTTTAGATGACCTAGTTACTTGAATCCAATATGAGCCATACATTCTAATATTCAAGGAAACATGAGGGATTGACCATGCCACTATTGGCGGTGACTCCCCACAGGTTGATACTGATCAAGAGGCCTCCTGGTCAAAGTAGTCATCTATCCTCTGGAGCACATCACAAGCGGAAAGGCCAGCCCTTTTATGATCGAGAAAACTGTACCAGTAACAAAGGTACCTTAATAACAACAAGCATTCGCCGGCTGCCTTAGTTTTCGTCACTTAAAAAAGGATCCATTCCATTGATGGAAATGCTCAAGTATAAAAACATACTGCGGCTTCAAGCTGGGTCTTGTTAAATGTTAAGCTTGGGGAAAGGAACCGTTCTTGTGGCCAGTTATGACTTAGACAAATATGTGGCGACGGCCTCGCCAGCATGCAATAATAGGTGCAGACAGGACCGTCTTTTCTAATATCTCCGGCATATCACCCAACATGTAACAGAAGCCGAATGACCAAGTTTTAGCTGTACCCATTGAAACCCCCTTCGAGCCCTTTCTATGGAACAGCAGCGGAGTTATTCCGATGGTTAGATTTCCGCCACGGCAAGGGGCATAATTCATACTGCGGGTCAAAGCCTAATGAAACTGCTCTCTGGATTGTTCGTACGTCGGGTGTTGCGTGTCGGCCTTGGCTTGGACACATTCTCGACGCCCTGAGATTTATGAACTTGGGCCTGCGCTGCCGCGTGCAAGACTTTCGAATGTTGGGAAATACGGATACGCAATAGGCGGTGGGTAGTAGGTGGTAGTTGCCAGGCGGGACTAGTCAACCGCCCGGCGTGCAGAGCGATTCCCCGTCAAAGGCCCTACACAGCAGATCTGGACAACAATCGACAGACAGCCGACAGGAAGTTAAAACCGAGTGACATGCCTAGATACCGTTTCATGTTAGCTTTCCTGCCTTTCTGTGTCGTTTATCGGAACTGCGTACCTGTGTCCCATACTGCCAGTGATCCATGACCATGACTTGCCACGCCTCGACTTTTGGGATGACCAAGCCGGCAGCCAGGCCGGCTAGGAAAAGAACGGCCCGGGTCTGCATTGTTGCTATTGCGGTCGGCTTGCCATGTCTATCGTCGGTTCATGGCAGGGAAGGTGAGGTTGAAAAGAAGAAAAATGATTGTCCAAAACCAGCACGATGACATGCATGGACAGATTTTGGAGGATTTCGTAGAGATCTCATGCGTGTGCAGGTGTTATACCAGATACCAGAACCCCAAATCACTTTTTCTAGCCTCCCGAGTCGACAATGCACCTACATACCTGGTTCCAACTTCCCAGGCCAAATAATGACGCTAGTGATCAGCAGGTATCGTCAAACGCTCGTCCGGCGGACCAACGTCGTAGTGTGGTGGGGATAGAAAGTCAGGCACTAATATATGAGCCCCCAGGAACAGAGGAAAAACGTTAGTGCCATTTGTGCTCTGTTGTAAAATGAGAGGAGGTAGTGGTGTTGAACGTTTCACGTTTGCTCCTGCCGCGACAACACTCCCACCCTCACTGGCAGCCGACAGCCACAACCCTCGGCTCTTCTTCCATGTCATCCCCGGATCCTGGCATTGTCCAACACGAGGCATTACTCCCTGTTCTAAGACCTCTTGGCGGGGTGTCCTCACTAGCCCTTGTTCTCAATGATTAGTTCCCAACAGCCCGGCCTAGTATCATTGCGTCCATTCTTTCCATTCCAATCCCGCCCGAAAACGAGATCCTCATGTGCTGAAAACTGCAATATAGCGCACCTCCATGGCTGAATCCGGCCCTCCCTTCGTTTCGGGCGTCGGCGTCAGCACACGTCCGTCGTTGGCGACATTGTTCGGGAAATCCCCACCGACGGCAACATTGAGAATCAAGAACTTGGGGTTGCGTGTCACGGCCGTCCAGGCTCCCTCGTCATTTACACGCGTTCCGTCAACGCTTGACGTCAGCCGCCCGTCGATGTACCACAATAACCTCTCGCCGCGCCAGTCCCCGCCGTTGGTACGGTCGACTTCGACGGCCACCGTATGGAATTCGCCTCGGGTGAACGGGACCGGCCCCCCAATCCCATTGAACTCGTTGCACGGCCCGCCCGGCGTCCATCCGCAGTGCAGCATTTGCCACGTCGTTGGCTGCCCATTGATACTCTCAGCCACGTCGAGCTCGCCGACAGCTGGCCACCGGTCTGTGTTCCCGCGGAAGCCCGAGCCAATGGCCCAGAACGACGGCCAGATGCCCATCTGCTCTGATGGCGGCGCCTTGCCAAACTTGAGCGACGCCTCGATCCGCAGCTTACCGCCTGCCGCGCACGCAATGTCATGGGCAGGCGTAGACTCTATCCGCGCCGATGTCCAGCGGCCTCCGTTGTTGAGCGGTGTGATGGCGAGTGCGCCCGACGTAATGACGAGGTTTTCGCGCGAGCTGCTGTAAGACTGAATTTCCTTGGTGCCCCAGTTGGCCGGGCCGCCGGGGTAGCTTGTCCCTACACTGTAGCTCCATTTCGCTGTTGAGGGTTGGGAGCCTGCTGGCTGCTTAGAAAAGTCATCTTCGAAGATGATCCTCGAGAAGCCGGGCGGGATCGGCACTGATGCGGCTCCAGCCACGGTGTGGAAGCCGGGCGGGATTGATACTGCTGTGATCGCAGTGAAGAAGAGTGCTCCTGCCGAGAGTAGTAAGGAGGCTTGCCCCATTCTGGCGATGGTGTGCGAAAAAAAGTTGAAGATGTTGTTTAGCGTAAAGCTAACCTGATGCAGTGCTGGTTATGACATGAGGTGAGTTTACAGGGACACTTTTTTCGGCGGCATTGTTGAGCCTGTTGGAAATAAATACTAACGCTGGTATCGACCGTCTGAGCAATGCTTGCTCCTCTATGTCACTTTCCCCTAGGTCTGGGCTCTTGCATCATTCGGTAAAGGCGGTGCCTGCCCCGACGTTCCAGAAATATATATCCGGTGTCTTACATCCTGGTGTCCTCTTTCCGCTAGATTGGTCCTGTCTTGGTACTGCATTCACATGGACTCGAATCCACTCCGTGGCTCTTTCCTGGTTACGAGAAGGTGGAAACCTGGAAATGGCGCGTTTCCAAGGCCGGGGTCAATGGGGATTTATTAGCTGCAATATGGGGAAGTCGAAATGCGGCACAATGGCCAAATGCAGAGGACAAAAGGACCTCGCCTACGATATGAACCCGCCCTGTCCTCACCTTGTCATATGTCCTCATCGCCAACGTCACCACCCTGCATGTGTGGCATCTGTGCCTGGCTCGGCAAAAACTCGCCTCCCCTCCTCCTCTCCGCTGGGCGCGACTTTTTGTGCATACGCACAGTTTTGCCGACGCAGCATCTCGTAAGTTATTGGATGAAAGCAATGTGATGGATAATCACGAGGTAACACCGCCTAGTCCGCTGCACCCCGTGCCGACAGAGGAGAAAGGAAGCCCTCTACCTTTCCAGCAAAACCATGAAATAATCTTATCTCTAGCAGTTGATAACGTGGCTCCCAAAGGCGTCTTTGCCGCATCCCTGCTGAATGGCTGGCTGTTGGTGGGAAGGGTGTGTCGGCTTGCAGTTGACCGTGACTAGCGCCACTTTCAGACAAGTCAGCCTCTGATTTGCAGTTGGTGGCGGGATACGGAGGTTACAGCTCAATCTGTAATAAAAAAAAAACCCCCCCCCCCCAAATCTGCCATTTGCCCTGCACCAAAATTCTCCAAATTCCACTCGGCCCCCCCCACCATAAATTATCCTACACCTCAAATCCTCCCTACCCAAACTCTTCAGCCACAACCCTTTCCTTAACTCTACAACTCGCGCTGTAACTTATTTGCACTGTTACAGCCCAGTCCAACCACTTCGAACCCGATCTGTTTCGACTTGATCGCTTAATACGTTATACAGTCATTTCAGTCACGATGCCGCCCCAGGCGAGAATATGTACGTAATTTTAGTTCGGTTTCCCTTTCCACGTCTAACACTACATTAACAACACTCATCCCGCCCCCTCGAGACGGGAATCATGTCTTTACCCTGGCGGATTTTACTTACAACGGCCAGTAACTACATGACTCGCCTCTAAACCCGACGAATGCTAAGTAGATTATTGCTACTGCTTTAGAGGTAGTTTTTAAAAGCCTACCGAAGAATGTTAGAGACTACTTATATGATAAGTAAGTAAGGGGAAAGTATTTCTTTTTAATTTCTTACTTACTAATGTTACTTATTCTATAGAAAATCATTTGCCTCCTCGCGCCGAAGCTTATCTTAGATAGCCCGACCTAGGAATATATTACCTTTAACACGAATTAAAAGAATAGAAAATAGTGATCGTAGTTTATATTTTCAGTAAGGACGTGTTAACGACAAACCTATCTTACTCGTACTATAGTAAACTTACTTGTCGCATATGGCATGTGGGGTATTATTTAAGTGGTCTAGCTCTGCAGGCAAGAGGAATTTCCTTTTGCAAAAAAGTGTGACATTACTAGTAAGGGCCTATTTAAGAATTGTTTCTGTGACATAGGCTAGCTACAGTGAGGCTGGGGTGTGGCAATCATAAGGTGTATCACCGCTAGTAAATCGAGCTGTAGAGTTGTGACATAGGCTAGCCACAGTGAGGCTAAGGTGTAGCAATCACAAGGTGTGTCACCTTCGATAAGCCGAACTACAGAGCTATGATCTCACACTTCGACTGTACTACGGATTACCTCGGTAGTAGTATTAGTTTAATATAGAGCTTTTATACTCGGTAAGGGAGATAATCTTCGTAACCTAAAGTGGTAAATGGTAAGGGAGGTAGATTAATATAGGAAGATGGAACGATGTTACAGAGGGTAACAGACGATGTTTCGTAGTTGCAAGTTAGGAGAGAGTAGAAGGGTTCATAAGGTTATAGTACTTCTCAGATTCACTGAGGTTTAGCTAATAATCTTTCTAGGTCTGTTTCTAAAAAGGACTAGGAAGCTTCTTCCTCTCGAGAATCTGTCGCGGGACCTTCGTCTCTTTTATGGAGGCTATGTACAATATATATGAATACTAAGATACATGAAGATCCTTCCTTAGCTGCCCGTCGGCCCGGGGCCCTAGCCGCCCGTCTCTCACGCCCTACAAATCAAGGTTTAAGCCAAGTACTGTTAGCCTTGTTTTCCATGGTCCACGGCCGATATCAGTACTTACTCCAACAGTGTGATATTTACTATCGTAAAGGTTCCTTCACATCCTTGGTACTTACGTCAAATGACGACAAGTTCCCTTCATAGCTCATAGAGGCCTCGTTAGGCTTGGCTACAGCTACCTGTCACCACTGAAGCTAGACTCCGGAGAACGTCGAGGTTCAGGTCTTCCACCGGAGCCACTACGATAGCTAGGAGGCCTGTCATTCAAAAGTCCTACTGAAACATTATATAGGTCTTCTGGATAGCTAATGCAGCTCCGACCACGATGCTGAGGTTGTGTGGCCGTCTATGACAAATCTAAAGTCTGGTGACGATGCCAACTACGGGCCAGGTCTACTAGGTAGGCCGGCTCGTCTTGTGAGTGGTGTCTAAGATCCCGGCTTGGGCCGAGGCCTGGCCTAAGGATCCATCGACCTACGTGCGGACTTGGCTCCACTTCTTAAGGTCCTCATGAACCTGTCAGTGTAGGTCTAGTGGCCCTGGTCATGTATTGCGTGTCCCACAGGTAAGCCACGATGTAGCCACCGTTGTGGCCATCACTATGGGCCCAAGTCAAGGAGGTGATTCACCCTGTTGACCTTAGGTGAACCCAGCAGTGTGACACTAGGTAAAGACTGGTGTGAGCAGTGAGGGGAACTCGCTGTAACTAAATACTTCTCGAGTAGTAGGCCGAGCCAACTGGGAGCTGTGTCCGATGACTCGCTTGAGACACCATCACAGGTGCCATCCCAGGTGCTATCACCACCTGGTCGTCCAGTGTCCTCCTGCCCGTAGGTCTGGTGCCATTTGTCTCGGTGCCATTGCCCCGCGGTCAATTGTCTTGTGGTCACTCCTGACCTCGTGGTTTGCCGTGATTACGTGACCAACCGTGGTCTGTTGGTGGGCAACACAACGAAGGTGATATTATTGTGTGGTGATGGTTGTGGTTCTGGCCTAGAGAAATCTCTGGCCCACCTTTTATGGGTGGCCACACCAGAACCACGCTAAGCTATCTACTTATCAGAGGCGGCTACACCTTCTGGAAGGCCATTCACTGGAGGCCACCATTCACTCTTCCAACATGGTCACGTGCCTACAACGCTGATATAGCTTGGCAGGTTGTAACAGGTTTCCCCTCCTTCATGTTCGATGTCCCAGAGACCGTACTAGTCACGCTCGTCTTCCTCGTCGTCGCCAAGCCAAGAGACGATACCATCCGAATGCTTGTGGTAATAACGTCCGCTCATGGTGTCCTTCTTCCAGTAACTCTTGTACTTGCTATGATGGGACGAGCCGCTTGAAGATCCTTGCGAGGATGGGGCCTTTCGCTTCTGGCCGCTGCTGGGAGTGTGGTTGTCCGTAGGCGGCGTGGGCTGGTAGACGGGCTGGTGTTCAACGACCTCCTAGTAGCCTTCGTCCTCGTAAGCGTCCAGTGGTTCGACGCCTGGTACGGGCAAGGACGGCGCTCCTCCAGCTGGTCCTTCAGCTCTTCGGACTGAGTCTTCGCATAGTCTTGGGCGTTCCTGAGACGTCTTCGTCCGTCCTTGTGACCTTGATAAGTACCTGCGAGGTTCACTGATGAGATAGGATATTGGTGGTATTTAAGCGTGCCGTCTCCGGCGGGAGTTGCGTAGTGCGCGTAAAAGTTGAGCTGGGTACCATTCGTGGTGAAGGTCGTGATGCTTGCGTGTCCAGGGGGGTCAGAATTTCCCGGGTAGGTAAGGGCCTGGCTCCTTGCGTAGACGAGAGCTGCTCCGTCATAGGAGCTCTGCAGCGTTGCCTCTGCCATGCTCCCGTCGTGGCCTTCCATTCTCCGGCTATGTGCGGCAATGTTACTGCGCGAGGGTTATCCTTGTAGAGGACGGCCCCTGGGACGCGTTCGTCGACCGGGAACGAGAGGTAGTCCCTCATCTCTGGTCCTTCGACGAAATCCGGCTGGGGAGCGGACAGGCCATTGTTGAAGCCCACGTCCTTCGGGAAGGCCGTGAATGCCTGGTTGAACGCTCGGTTATATTTCTTGTCGCCATGTTTCTTCAACAGTTCTGTGGTCTCGATGACCACGGTTGCTTCGTTAGCGGCCCTGTTGACCCGGTCGACGTAGTCGCCATATTTTGACTCGGTAGGCGAGGCCGTCCCGCGGGTTAGGGCGCTTCGTTGGCAGATTTCCTCCAAGCTCTTGGGAGGCTTGGAGCTGGAGGGATCGAGGACTCCGTTCTTATACGCCTGGATAGCAAACCCGAGGCCGTAGTCGAGAGGGTCTTTGTACTCGATGACTCGGTCGTGGAGCCACGGTGGGTTGATCCCTTCTTGGATCCCTTGTGGTTGTTCCCTATCTTGTTGAAGCGTGTGAGGTTCTGTCGTGTCAATCGTGCTGGCTCCGAGGTCGGTCGTGTCGTCCGTGCTCGCTTTGTCCATGGTTTGGCGTTGTCGTCGTTGTCTAGCTGTCGTATTCGTGACGGTGGATTTGTTGGAACTTGCTCTTCTTGGGTTGGCAGAAGTTCCGCTTGCGAGAGCTCCGGGGAGGTTTGTTTCTTGTCCATGGTGAAGAACGGAAGAAAGAGAGACTTCCTTTCCTAATGAGTTGGTCGACAAAATAGGCCGGCTGGATGTCGCGGCGGCTTATGTTTGGTCTATCTTGTCATGTGTCGTTGGATGAATTGGAGGTCTGTTTTAAGTTCTTTATGTAGCTGTTTGAGTTGTTCGGCCGCTTTCGTGGCTGCAGGGGCATCCTTTGTTCCTTAGCTTTGCCGTATACTGTAGGTATGTAGCCATAGTTGGTATATATTGGTGTTTTCTTTATAGATTTGTTAAATGTACTATTATATACGAATTGTACTAGTGGTAAGAGCCGTACCTAGTCGTTCTGTTGGTAGTTGACATAGCATCGGAGGTACTGTTCTAGTGTCTAATTCGTTCTTTCTATCTAACTATCCGTCTAAGGGTGAAATGCTATGAATAGACGATATCATACTCCGAGTCATACTGTTAGGGCTTACCAAAAGTGATTAGTAAAGAGTTTGTCTTTGTCGGAGATAAGTTCTCGTGGCATTCTACAGTTTATTATGATATTTCGTATAAATACATAGATAAACTAAAATGTATTTCCGTTCTTAATAAAAAGAATAAAGAATGAATACTTAGTAAGTTGGTCGTCTATTACTAAGATATTATCATATATCGTTTACGTAAGAGGCTTAGTTGAAGGGGGTAGTCTGGTGACGAAGTCTAATAATACTAAGTGCCATGATATATTAGATATTTAAAGTAGTCGGAGTTCTCTATAGGGTTTGTGACTAGGGGCCTTACTTTTCTTACAAAGATCGTAGTTACGGATCACCTACTCGACTGATACCTTAGTTCCTTTAAACTGGTAATGTTATCGGAGACGTTGGTAGGTCTTTTATATTCATTAGTAGCCGTATACCTTAGCTTCGTGAACTCCTTAATTAGTTAGATCTTATCTCTGGCAATAGTAGACACTTCGTATCTTATCGTTAGATTTCCTTCTAAGTCTTTTTGTAATAATTAACTTTACTACAGAGGTATATCCGGTTCGAGGTTACTGTGTCGGCTGAGCGTGTTTACTCGCCTATTTTCAGTACCTTTCCGATAGATAATTGTGAAATTGAATTCCGAAAGGAATTCTACCTATCGTATTTGCCGTTTATTAAGGGCTTTCGTAGTCGTGAAGTTGGTAAGGTTCTTATTTAACTTCCTATGCGTGCCACTTCGCCTTTCCGGGTTCCATAAGAAGCTGGGCGTCTAGGGTTGCGAGCACCTGGTGAACGTGCCGTTCATGCTCTTCTGGCGTTTTCGAAAAGATCAAGATGTCGTCCAGATAAACTACCACGAACTGATCGAGGTAATTCCGAAGGACATGGTTGATTATGGCTTGGAAGCTGGCTGGTGCATTGGTAAGTCCGAAAGGTATTACCAGATACTCGAAGAGTCCCCGCTTTGTTCGAAAAGCGGTCTTCTACTCTTCCCATTCTGCTATTCGGATCAGATTATATGCTCTCTTTAGATCTAGCGTCGTGAAGATCTGGGCTCCGTGTAGTTTGTCGCGTAGTTCCGAAATCAACGGCAGAGGGTATCGATTCTTGATTGTAATGTCGTTAAGCTGTCTGTAGTCGACACAAAGTCGTAGTCGTCCGTCCTTCTTGGTACGAGTAGGATCGGGTATCCCGTTGGTGACGTTGAGGGGCGGATGTATCCTTTCCGCAAGTTCTCCTCTAAGTATTCTTCCAGTGCGGCCTCCTGAACCCGGTTCAGGGGGTAGATGCGGTGGAACTTTGGGTGCTGTCCCTCCTTCAGCGGTATGTGATTGTCAAACTGGCTGTGTGCTGGCAGCCCAGTTTCCAACTCTTCCTGGAGGAGTTTCCGGTATTTCCGGTACTGCGGCGGTATGGCGTCGAGCTTATCCAACGTTGCCGTTCAGCTCTACTGCTCCGAGTAGGCCGGCACGTCCCGAGAGGCCGTCTTCAAGTCCTTCTCTTTCGTTCTCGTGTGCTGCTATCCCGTATGGCTGGGGAGGTTCTGGACAGTCCGCAATGCCATCCATTTTGCCGCTAGCAACGGGACAACACCCACTCACTCACACACACGCACACACACCTCGCACAAACAAACACAAACAACACAAAGCCAATATGCACACATAAAATATATCGCACAAATCAGGTGCCAACCAACCAAACCAGAAGTGTATGTACAGATCAGTCATTAGTCCGAGGTCTAGCTGCGGATATAAGAGCACTTGCAGCACTCTTGATCTTCCAGAACTTGAACAGACTCTCTTCAATACAACTGCTTTCTGAGTATTCAATACCATTTTCCTGTGTGTGAGCATCCTCCTCAGCCTAGGCCACTGTTGAAATGGTTGAGAGGGCAAGAACTTCTGTAGCCAAGTTATTGCCCTTTCGCTCCTGCCTCTTTCCAACTTCAAAGATCGAACGGTGTTGAAGTTCATGCCACCGAAATCGTGTTGAAATTTGGCGCTCTACCTCTTTTGTTTTTGAATTTTCCACCTCCCTCAACCTCCGCCTTCCTCCCGATCACCACTACCGTGATCCGACTCAGAGTCTGCCTTACCGTCTTTCTTCCGCCATTCCGGGGCAGATAAACAACTAAACAACGGCAGTCCGCCCAGATATTAACGCTCACGCGCCGAGAGAAATCGGATCCATCATGGCGGAACTCTCGATATCTCAGCAACGCACCGACCGTGAACGCCGGCTCTCTAGTCAGCCCGACGAGGATCGCACCCACCGCAGTGTTCCCTGCAAGGTCTGCGTCGCGGCCATTCTTCAATATGGGCCGAACCGTGAGACTCGCCGTATGGCTGACAAGTACCGTGACGGTCGCGTCGCCTGCACCGACAAGAGCAAGTGATTATAACCCTTAAATTGCGGCTTATGAAGCTAACTCATAGTGTTTTAGAAGATCAGAGAGCCGGAAACCCTGGCGAACACACTTACTGCATCGAGTGCCGTGTCGCCCATGGTGTTTGCGAAGCGATAGTATGCTACCTTTTATGCTGCCTTTCAAGTTTTCCTTTATACGACTGATAATATTGGGATACTAACACTGCTACTTGTCTGTCACTAGGTTGACACCTCCGTGACCAATCTTGCCGTGAAGTTGCAAGAGGCGTACACAGCGGCCTTTGGAAAGAGCGAGGAGTCGGTGGTGAGTAGTACCATGATAATTTAAACAGCATCCCCTGTAACCTGCTAAATAAGTTCTAGGAATACCTCCTGTTTCAAGATGCTGTCAAGCTCTGCTACAAAGATGGCGAAAAGGACATCAAGCACCTCAAAGAGGGCCTCCGGCGGAAAAAGAAAGGTCGTCAACCAGCTAAGAAATCTAGGACCACAGCAGCAGCTGCCGCTGCGGTCAATGACACCAACGAAGGCTTCCATGATGCCGAAATAGGCGTCAATGATAACCACGCAGGCGTTAGCGGCGGCACCGGGGCAACGGCCAGCGGCAGTACCCCTAGGGATAACTATGACAGTGATGATGATGCCGAAACGGCTGAGACCCCCCAGACTGCCACATTGCTGATGGATGCGATCGATCCTGCGCGGGAGTATGGACATCGTGACTGAGACCAATGAGTATGATTATGGATGTTTCTATGGATACGGGTAATTATCATGAGACTAACGGTGACATTATTATGTAGTAATTAAGCTGGAGAATAGGTCCAGCAGTACTGTAAAGGAGGGATACCGCTTGTCTTCTAGTTCTGTATTTGGCTAGAGATTACGAGTAGCTTGTTAAAAATCAAGGCATGGTACATGGGCACTTATTCGGTGCACTACCCTGTGCGGGTATCTTCTCTTGTTGAACGCCTCCCCAGCACCAGGATTGTGAATATGTGACATTCCGAGTTCCAAAATCACCGCGAGCTTCACAACCTGGTTTCGTAAGCCGAATAGATGTCTCGTTCAATCATCCTCATCATCCTCGCCGTCAACACGGACAACCTGACACTCGGCCCCAGCGAGATATACGGCCTTTTCCACGTCCAAATCTCAATACTCGGGCAATTCCTCATCCCCCTCCTTCAGCCTAGCAAATACGGCCTCAAACACGGGCTCCGCAGCCCGCTCTCCGACATCCTCACTCTCCCACGTCCTCTTCACTCTCCCACCGCCGGGGACAGGCTGCCCCAGCAGGTCCCCCTGGACCCTCGGCGGGCCTTGCGCCGTGACCTTTCTGCGGCGGTACAGCACCTCGCGCAGCGTCGACACGACGTACTCGGCGCCGTCGGCGATCTGCACGCCCGTAATGAGGTACAGATTGGCCTGGAAGCACGAGTGGAGGATGGCGTCCCGCACGTCGGGCCCGCACTCGCTCACCCTGCAACTACTACTCGCTAGCGCCCACCACACACAAGAGGCCAACACCTACCGCTCCCTCTCTTCGAGCACCTCCTTCCAAGCCCACCATCTGGACCTCGTTCCTTGCATCCGTCCTCGGCCCCAGCGTCGACCTCTTCGCCAGCTGACCACCGCCTCCGCGGCCGCCTACGTTACTCCCACCCTCTCGACCCACACCATCGCCCCCTCGCTCGCCGGCATCGCCCAGCGTGCGCGGCGACTTGATCAGGTTGCCGAGCCGGATGGCCCTGGTCGGGGCAAGGAAGTAAGTTTTTTTTTGGTTTTTTTTTTCTTCTTCTTTCCGTGTTTGGAGATCAGTGTCCCGGAGCGATGATGGTATCGCTCGGCTGCAGCCTTGAATCAAGTTTTGTGATTCGGCGGTGACCCGCAGCTGCATGTGCCTTACATGATGTAGGTAAGGCCAGAGGTAACCCCAAAGTCTCACTTCCACCTGCATATGCAGTGTCGCATCTCCAAATCCCCGAAACAGTATCTGCTCATTTAAAAAAGGTCAAAAGCAAAAGCACCAAATCTATAATGTACATCAAAGTCGCTTCATCATCATCAAGTCATTCAGTTCTCGCTGGAAAATGCAACCGTGTAGTGCAGTCTGATCGTCACCAAGCCATTACTCCCCCTTCCAACACCAAAAAAAAAAAAAAAAAAAAAAAAAAACACGCGCTGCGGGGCATCAATTGATATGAATCATCCCGCGTTCCGAGGCGGCCGTCCAGATGGCCTGCGAACCTCGCCGACGATGGAGCTGCGGTCCTTGTCGACCATGTAGCCGTGGTTCTGGCTCGTCCACACAAACGCTACTTCCCTTGAGGTTAGTTAGCAGGAAGCTCGGTCGATGCAGGGAAGGAGAAGACGTACGACACGGAAGACGTGTCGGAGCTGGACGAGCCAGTCACGGTAGCCGATAGGTTGCGGAGCGCCTTGTTCAGCAGCCGCATCACAAACCACATGGCGACGAAAATGAGCGTGATAATGGTAAAGAGGGCGGCGAAGACGTTGAGGGCAGTTGCCCGAGCCGGGAGCTCTTCATCATCCCGTCGGACAAGATGAGGCAATCCAAGTACGTCTGTGACATGGAGTATCAAGCACAGCAAGATATGCAGAGATCGTGGTCTATTTTGTAGCATTATTTCTTGGTACGTCGTGGCAGAGTCAGCTTGCGAGGAAGATGTTGCCGTGCTGATCCCTCCGCCGGTGCTAGTGCTCGCGTCGGGCGCCCGATCGATGTTTCCTCGGCCTGAGGTCTTGAAACGAGGGTATTCTGGTGTGGTGTTGGCCCAGTGGCGGATGGAGTTGGACGGAGATTAGTATTATGAGAGATGGTCTTGCATCAGGGGACGAGCAGATGCAGGAACAACGGTTCCTCCCGCCGAGGCACCATTCCTATCTTATGGTCTTGCACCTGCTTGTTTTTGAATCTCATCGTTGCTATGGTGTTTTTGAAATGGGCGCTGTCAGTGGTTGCAGGAGATTATCCGCCTAGAGTTATGATAACACATCGTGGGCCAATCCCGTGGTTTCCTGCACCAGTGCATGAATGTTCGTGCATACACCCTGCATTCGCTTACCATGCCACTTCGAGGCCCTATTTCTCAGCTGCCCTTACTAGCACCCCGAACTGGCAGAATTGGGCCTATCGAGCCGCTAGAGGAAATACCTCTTGGGTATATGCCCAATTAGCAAAGTACGCAACCCCGGGGCCGTGGCTTGGGTGGCCCCTCGCATGCACTGCCCTCCCCACTGCTGATGAGGATGGGGAAATGGGGAGAAATCCCCTGCGTCTCGTTCAGTCCATCGAAATATCCTTCGACATTTGTTCTTCCGCCTTGACGACCCGAATCCTTCACCGCCTCCATCCGATCGCTCCGAAGACAGGTGCCCTGAATCGATAACGATCGATGCCTGCCCGCATTGATCCCGGTCTCCTGCCGGGTTTTGAGAAATTTCGGCGCAGGAAGAAGAGCGCCAAAGACGCCGCGGCGAGAAGGGATCGTCTTACCGCAGTGCACTGGCTCCGCATGAATCTGGAGTGGTGCGGTGACCACCTCTCCACCAACCCCCATCCATGAAATCACCATCAGCCACCAAGAAGAGCTCGCCATCCAGCTGTCCAAGCTCGAACAGTTCCTTGAGGCAATCGTCAACTTTGCCGACGCCTACCATCACAGAAAAGCTGCCGAGCCCGAGGGGAAGAAGACGCTCCGCACTCTCCGTAGATTATGCCTACGTCGCTGCCCGACTGGAGCAGTTTCAGCTAGCCCACCCCTTTACCGGACCCTCTGATTGCGCAACAAAAGCTTCATGGGGATAATCACGCCGACACCCCCCTCACCACGGCTGCCAAGCTGGGCAAATGCTGGTTTGAAGCGCAGACAGAAAATGAAATGGATCAACAAGAGGGAGTTATACATGAAGCCATTGAGTTGGAAGTGATAAAACAGATCAATTGTGGAAGCACAAAGGGAACAGGAAAGGAGGGAACAAGAGGAAGCCACTCGGAGGGAAGTTGAAGCCGCCAACAAACCCTCCGAAAACAGCCCGATGCCGCTGCAAATCTCGAACCTATCTAGTCAACCGAACACCGCGAAACCCTTTCGACGAGAGATTTTTTATGATTGGTGACGAAGGATCTTCACTGCTCGTATTTCCAGCGAAGGAAAATGTGACTGAGGAGCCGGATGCGTCATCGGTTCCAACGACGAACCTGAATCCACTTTGACGGCTCGGATCGTTTTCCAACCTTTCGTCAAATCAGGAACCATTACTCGCTACACAAGATGGCCTTGCCGCTACTGAGATCAGCAATGTGAACTGTGTCGGCGTCTCGCCCTCCGCACGAGCCAAGGGCGTCGACATCTCCATCTGCGATGCAATTCTCCAATCCGAGGGTGACAGAAAGTAAGTGCCCCGCCTTGCCTGGATACCATGAGACCGACCCGTCGGTTAACAGTGTCGATTTGTGGTTTGTCGACATAGACGTAATCAAAGAGGCCATCTTCGCCGGACTCAGGAGGCGGGCCACGAAGCGAGTCAAAGTGGCCATTTTCGATACAGGCATAGACATGAACAACACCGCTTTCGCTGATAAGGATGTACAGCGGCGATTCAGGAAGCGTGTTGATTTCCTTGACCCTGCTGGCGATGCGGTTGACACCTGCGGGCATGGCACGCATTGCGCCGGGCTTTTGAATCGGGTTGCCCCGGCAGCCGACATATATGTCGGACGGGTCGCGCGGGATTTCAAAAGTGGTCTTGATGAGCATGTTGCTGCCAAGGTACACCACATAACGCTCAACTTATAGCCTCTATCATAATGATAGACCCCCGCGGCTAATAACGTGGGAAACGCTCCCTCCACAGGCCATCCGCACAGCCCTTGGTCCCAAAGGCGAGGGCGCTGACTCGGAAAACTGGGATGTTGACGTCTTATCCCTCTCCCTCGGCTTTCATCAGCTCAGCTCGGCCGTGGCGACGGCTCTCAGAGAGACCTTGCGGCCGGGAAAGCTCGTGCTAGCCGCAGCCTCCAATAGCGGGACGCGGCGCGCCATTTTTTTTTCCGGCGAGCAAGACTGGCGTCATTGCCATCAATGCGGCCACGGGTGACGGCAAGCCGTCAGCGTTTAAACCACCAGCGCCTCCAGGAAAGAATCTCAGCGTCCTGGCCTGGGCGAGAGGGTAGAGTCGGCCTGGAGCTGCAATCCGAAGCTATCAGCACTGGGTGCGGGAGAGTCGGCAGGTCAGGTGGTGCTGATGAATCGGGATGCACAGCAGCGCACGTCGGGGTTTTCGGTCGCAACACCCATTGCTGCAGGCATTGTAGCACTGCTGCTTGAGATGGCGATGTTGGATGCCCCCGATGACCTGGTGGCTGCAGGACACGCTACGACGGGTGCTCCCGCTTCTTGGGATGTACGACGGTATGATAGAGGTATTGATGGACATGGCTGTTCGGGCCCAGGGAGGTGACTATTATAAACTTGTACCCTCCAAAGTGCTAGACCCGACTAATAAGAGTCTTGCTGACATCGCGGCACGCTATAAATGGGTTCTTGGCCGAAACCTTGGCATGCACATCTGAGGGCTGCAAAGAAGAGGGAAAGATGTATCTGGCATCGCACAGAATGCAAAGAAAAAAAAAATACGAATGACCGTTAGTTAATAAACAAAGCTTAATCCCCGCGTCCCTCAATCACTGGCATCACATCAACAACAAGTACGGCGCAACAGGGGTTGAGTCCATGTGCGATGACAAAGTCGGATTTCATCTCCCTCCGCAGCGGCTGCGCCCCAGGCTCCAGCAAAAGATTAAAGTCCACTTGGCGTGCCGCGTCACCTTGGTCAAAACACTGCACAAGTCAATCACTCCAGCGCAGTTCATCAGATCACAACCGAACCCCACCCAACTTGCTCAACTTGTTGTCAAGCTTCGGGGTATTGTCTTTGCCCGTATGCTTTGTTTCAGCATTTCTCTTTTTTCGAACTATCAAAGAAGATTGTAGCCACTGTGGTGAACGCACTTCGACGATGCCCACGGAACAGGCAACACTGGTCTTGGACAACAGGTAAGAAACTCAACCATTTTGTGCCATGTAAGCATCATTTACCTTCTGCTAACACTCCCACCAGCGGGTCGTGGAGAGTCAAGGCAGGCTTCGCCGGCGAAAATGAGCCCAGTGTAATATTCCGTAGGTTCCCCGACAGCTCAACCTAGTATTAGTATCTAATTTCACGTTTCGACTGACGTTGTCGCAGCATCTGTCGTCGGACGGGTCAAGAATTACGGGTACCAAATTCCGTTGAGTCCCATGATGGGATGGCCCGGGGATCTACGAGACTAACCGTGACAATATCCAAAAGAATATGTCTCCTCGGAGCGCAAAATCTGAAAGACGTCTACATTGGAGATGAAGTGGAGGCCAACATGCACCGCGGCCTTCTTGTGAGCCACCCTACTGAAAACTCGCTTGTTCGCCACTGGGAAGACATGGAGAAGGTCTGGGACCATGCGTTGTGCAATGAGCTCAAGGCTGAGCCTGAGGATCATCCACTCTTAATGGTTGACCGGGCCGACCATGGTCGAGACAGCAGGTAATGATTACAAATCAAGAAACGTTGTAAGGGTGTATCAGTTGAGCTAACTTTCACCTTCCTTTAAATCTTTCATGCAGACGGATGACGACGCAGATTGTTTTTGAAAGCTTCAATGTTCCCTCGTTTTACCCTGTTTATGCTGAGGTCTTGTCCATTTTTGCCTCAGGCCGGACAACCGGCCTCAATATTCATTCAAGCGACACGTTTACGTCCTTTACACCAGTTTATGAAGGTATCGCCCTACAACATCGCCCTAACCGAAGCCAATTTGGAGGGCGCGACATGACGACCTACTTGCAAAAGTGCTTGTCATGGAATGGCCATGAGGTTGATACCAAGGTTGCTAAGGACATCAAGGAATCACTGTGCTACATTCCTCTCGACTACTACAACGAGTTTGCCACGGGGGCCGTCTACAAAGCGCAGCCATACACCCTCCCGGACGGTCAGGTCATCCTTGCCGCCGACGAGCGGGTCAGGCCGCCGCAAATGCTGTTCGAAGGCATGGGCGCAAGCGAGGAGGCTCACTGCTCGGCGGTGAACATGATCCACAGATGCCCCGAGTTCATCAGGGTGGATCTGGCTGCAAACGTGGTGCTCTCGGGAGGGAGCATGCGCTTCCGAGGCATGCAAGACCGGATGCGCTCGGAGATACAGGACCGGGCGGACCCAAAATGGGGCCCGGTCAGAGTCGTGGCGCTGGATGAGGGCAGGTATCCGGCGTGGACGGGCGGCTCGCTTCTCGCGTCGATAAGCACCTTCTCGCAGATGTCAATATCTGCCACCGAGTACAACGAGACGGGTCCTTCGATTGTTGATCGGAAGTGTATTTCAGCTGTTATGGAATGATTAAGGGTGTGTTTTCTTGGTGCAAGTTCTGATTTGTACCTTGGTTTACGTTCTCCGCCTAGGTAGGAAAGGTACCTCTAGGTGGTATTATACATCTCTGAAATGCTCAGGCTGGCACGCTTCGACTTCAGTAGTAGGATATAATTACTAGATAACTACATGCGCATTTTTGTCTTGTTCCGCGACCGATTTCCCCCAAGCTGCCACTGAGCCGGACTTACTTACGGAACCTGATAAGAACATGATGCAGGAAATTATCCCGATATGATCACGGATCGCACGAAGTCCGTCTTGGTACATCACACTCAGGCTGGGCTTCTAACAGATGAGCTAATGCCTGAGTCTTTTTATGCAATCATTGCAAGAGATCGGGCTACCCCTTTCCTGGCCAAGAGGCGTCGGACCCTTCCCGCCATCGATCTGTTGATTCATTGCCGATCGTTCCAGGGCATCAAGTTCTCGGTGAGTCTGCTGTGTTACATCGTACTAATACTCGAGTTCCCAGTTGTGCAAGAGCATTGGAACTTCAGCAGCACCGTTTCCATTCCATTAAACTTGGCAAAGTTCCAGAAATGGAGATCGCGTTCGGCGTTATCGGTGTAGCTGGCGTTGCGGTTTGTGTCAGCTCCAAGCTTTAGGCGCTGTCGACATCCTGGCGTGATGACCCCGTCGACTTTCACAGGTTACGTGACGATGTGACGAGAAGCGAACGTTTCTTCAGCGAGATAAAACAGCACAGCACATTGCTACACCAACCGCACAATCTGATCTGAGACGGTTAGCCGACGAAAGAGCACTAACTCTTCGTCGCATCGAAGCCATTGTCAACGATTTGGTTGACCCTAGTGCTGAGAAGCCACCCGTGACTGAACTGGGAAAGAGGAGAAAACTACGATGGCTGGCTTCGGCAGTCCCAAAAAGTAACATGGTTGAGGAGCTGAGCCACACACGGTCATGCATTTGCCAACTCCTTATTACACAAAATATGTATGACACCATTGTTCTTCGAGCTTTTCTTTTCTTTTTTTTTTTTTTGAAACATGTTGACAGGTCCATGTACAACGAAATATCCACCTCCCTTGAGCAGTCTCACAGCGAGGTCAGCTCACAGCTCAGCGATCTCTCTGCGTCCTTGGAGCAATCAAACAGTATGATTTTCTCACGGCTCGAGCATGGAATGAAGACCATGGAAAACAAATTACTCATCTCCATCCAAAAGGATCACCCAGCGATTTCATCGCAACAGATGATCTCTTCAAGTTCTCCAGGAACATCACCTGGGGAAAGTCAGCTCAGAAGAACCGAGCTGTGCGATATGAGCTGTGACTGTATATGTTATCGAACCACCAAACTTCGGTGGGCTATCTCGTTGCTCCGGTCCGTCATAGGTGTCGTTGCTTTTGCGTATTCTCACCGAAATCCCACGCGATGTAGTCGCGATTCGTGCAAAGACTCCAAGGGGCAGCATTTTCGCGAGCTACGAATATCATCTACCATCTTCCCGACTGGCTCGCCCGGACTTGTGTCGCCGCATTCTTCTCTAGCAATCTGAACGGTAATCCTGAACTCAAGATCCGCGTGTATTACCGCCGAGATGATGGATGGGAGACGCTCGGGGTAGGCTGTCTGATTAATCTAAATGATACCAAAGGCATAAAGTCGTCACTTCGCAATGGTTCGATGTCGGTCTTCGACGTCTTCAACGAGCGTCTATATCCTGCTCTCTGGCTTGCCTTTAGCGGGAAACGCCTCGAAATCATTAAACTACTGCTCCAAGCGGGGCTGACCCTTTCCATCAAGTCGAGAGCAGTGGTGGCAAGTCAGTTGCAACCTGGGTCTTTGAGCGCTATATCGCCGGCTCCCCTGACGATGGTGAGTTGATAAGCTGTTTCGACGGTGTCGTCTCGAAATATTTGGATGAAGTCGATTTTTCGCTCCTGCACCTCATCATCCTGCAAATCGAGCATGCCGATTGCCGCACAGGATTCAAAAATGCACATACACCCCTCCGAGACTGAGCAGAATGGCGGCGAAGGCTGGGTCGCGCACCCCGGAGACGACAGCCATGGTACCTTTTGACCGAGACGAGAGTGTCGGGAAGACTCCAACAGTGGGAGTCCCATTCTCGTCAAAAGACCAACAACTCAACGCAGAGAGGTGTTTCGGCCACGCTTTCCTCCATTGCCTCTAGGCGCCCAAGTAATTCGTCAAGCGATAAGGTGCATGTGCATACAGTACCCGCGACCGCGGCCGGAGAAAGGGGTCACTGGTCGAGGCTCGTTTGTCTCTTCTGTGAGAGGCTGGCGGCCAATATTGTCCCGGCGTTCCCGTGCTCAGACCGGTCGCTTTCGGTTTTCTTTATTGATTCTTTCACTCGTCGATTACAATGCTCAAGAGGTACTAGATTAGCAGAGCCTTTCTTTACTCATCAATACAGTTCTTTATCCCGCATGCCCCACGATCTACGGAACTAACTCCAACTGGTGGTAGGGCCCTCATTCTATTCGGTCATCTCTTTTTCATTACTTTTAGACATTACCAAAACCCTCTTTCAATCAAGTCCACACCCTCAACTAGAGCATCTCAAAAAGAGCGAACCAACCTTTTCCTCAGTGCATCCGGCACTGCTACCTAGGCTCGGGCTTCAATCAACATGTCAAAGACATCCTGGCCGCCATCACACTGGCACTCAGGACCGTGTTCCGTCTTGTGCTGTCGGTACAAAACTTTCAGAACATCCAGGCTCGTGCAATAAAAGACTCCGTCTAGCCTGAGCCTAGTGGCGATTGCCCCCAAAGGACCTGTTCCGCACTCAATCTCCCACGAGGAGGGCCGCCTTGTCAGGGCAGGCCCTTCTTCCACACCATGCGATGCTCCCTCCCAGATGGCCGATTGCTGGACCAACTCGGCCGGGGTTGCTCCGACGCTATTTTCGTTTGGGTCAATTGCCATTTCTGGCACGTTGAGGTAGGATCCGCCGCTGCGGCTGTCGCCATCATGGAGGCTCAGCCGGCAGTCATCTGCCCTCAGACCGTTCGGCCGGTGGTACATCTTCGAGTCGGCAAGAGCCCAGCCACGGTCGGCACGGACGAGTTGCCACGGACCGTGGATTGGCAGCAGCGTCAAGTGTCCCTTTGAGTAGTTCACCGGCCGCAGCGCCTCCTCCTTGGTCATCCGGACCCTGTAGGCGCTCTCCTGGTGCAGGCTCCAAGCCTGCCTTTGGGAGACCTCGACGTAGTGGCGGTATGAGTTTGAGAATATCTCGGCGGCCGGGTGTGGGTTCTCGGTATCGAAGCACATGAGCTCGACGGTCAGTGCTAATCCAATCAAGTGTTTTAGATCAGGGGGCTTTCCGCCCACATGTGGCGAACTTCTGTGCTCCCGTTTGGTCCTCTCCATGGCGCGCCAGAGCTCCTGAAGCAGACTGCCCGCATAATCTCCTTCGAGGTTCAAATTCAGCGCAGCTAATCTCTCCGCCCAGCCGGGTCTGACAAGAGAGAGGGTTGAGTCGAGGCAGATGATGAGCGAGTCAAGGTCACTGGTAGGGTCCCTAAAGGCACGCTTTGAGAAGTCTGCGTCGGCTTTGGACCGCCAATGTACATGAACTCCAGCGTGGTGAGAATCTACCTGATCATGCGCGCGACCATGCCCACCGGAGGCAGTGCCGGCTCGTTTGCAGCATCGTAGACAATCCACTTACGGTACACTGTTCCCCCATTGCATAGCTTCCAGTATAATACCGAGCTATATCTCGGCTCCCCAACAGGGCCTTGGCCCAAGATGTATTCGTGCAGGAGGCACTTGGCAAACAGTGGAGGGTGATCAGGGTCTTTGACTTTGAAGGTCTTGAGCATATTGGCAATCTCAATCCCCCTCGGCAGCCTCAAACTTAAAGGCTCATTGAGGCGCTCCGGCTTTCTTCTGAATCGGTACAAGGATACCTTGCGCACCAAGACTTCGCCCGTGTCCATGTTTTTGACCAGTTGGGCTATGGCATCGCATCCATATCCGAGGTTCCGGATAAAGAGATAGCGCATACCGTTGCCCGTACGGAACATGTAGCCATATCTCTGCAGACCTTGGGATACCGAGTCCATGGTTGATGCGTCAGTGTGATTCCTCGAGATGAGAGACACCCTTGTAAATAACTGCAAGGGGGTCACGTTTCTGAACTGCGTCCAGATATTTTGGCAGTGGTTAACTACTCGGGGACTCTAACAGCTGCGGCTCGCCAGGGAGAGAGTATTCGGCTTTTAAAGCGGACTCGACACGAAGACTGCCAGTGGGGGATTCTATAGCTTGCAAATTCCTGTAACAACATCTTTTGGACCATCAGACACAATACTATTGTACTCAATCAGAAAAGCGGACCTCAGTGGTGCCATGTTCACTTTTCTTTGTCCGACGTAGCTAACCAAGGTACCTAGTACCTACCTAAGTAGCGCCTTGGGTAGATCTACCATAGCGGGGCTTGGGGTAACCAGCAGTATTATTGTTTTGGGTCTATGCTTTTCTTGAAGCTAGCATGAAAGGAATAAAAGCAGAATTACAGTCTAGTAGCTGGTACCATATCGTGCACTACGGCTTAGGACCTCCAGGCCTGGTCCAGCATCTCCTTGACTTTCAACGGCTTGATATCTGGAAAGTCTTGGTTGAGGAACTTGGGGGTCTTGAGGTCGAATAGACCCTTTTCAAACCACAGACCAAACGAGGCGGCCATTCCCTGCAAGATTGGCTTGGGCAAGTACTGATAAAATGGGACCTGACTGGGTAGTTCAGTCGTCTTCCCGGCACTCAGATCTTCCACACTGTCATAGGAAACGTTGAACTTGGTGCCTGCGCAACCAAGTGTCAGCACACATTGCATGGTACCATTTAGATGTGTCAAGGGGGGAGGTAGTAAGTACCCTTTGCGTCCTCGGCGTAGTGGAGGAACTCATTCCACGTCAGGCGGTCGCCAAAGATGGAGGTCTCGGGCTCCCATCTGGGGAGATCGAGGCTGGCAGCGACGAATCTGCCGACATCGGTGGTGTGGGTGAAGACGGCAGGGACATTTCCAGATCCCGGGATGGCAGCCGTGTTATGGGGGATGTCGAGCCAAAAGATCAGGGGGGTACGGGCCAGATAGGATTTGACGACGGGAATACCCCAGTAGTCCATAAGGAAACCGACGTGAAAGGCAGTGTATTCGAGAGTCTTGGTCTTGTGTAGCTCCTTTCGGGCGTTGACCTTGTGGATGACGGAGGGAATATCGCCAATCTGGTCTTCCTGGACACCCACGCCCCAATCGCTGGAGATAATTCTCTTGGTGGCGTCGGACAAGTCGGCAGCCCGGATGAGGTTTTTCTCGTGCGGCTCGGTGCCGTCGACGCTGTGCATGGCGATGCCCGAGACTACCGTGTGGATGTTGTTGTCGTTTAGCACCTTAGCGACGGCCTCGACATCCGAGTAGTCAACAGCCAGAATGGGAACGCCGATCTCTGCCTCAAGGGCGGGGTTGGCCTGTGAGATTGCCATGTTAGTGATAGGCCTTGGATAGAAAAAGAATTGGGCTGGCATGCCGTTCGCGAGAGAATCTTGACCTCATGCTCTCCCGTGGCTACAATGGCTTCGACGATGGCGCGCCCGACATTGCCCGTGCCTCCTGCGACTGCGACAGCAACCATGGTGAATGGGGTGGGGGAAAAAAGGTAGATATGCAAAAATAGAAGCGGAGGTTGTGATTGTAGAAAATAGTGGGGACTCGGGGATGGTTGAGAGTGCTTGATGTCAATTGTTTCGAATTCAAAGAATCGGGTGGCATATCGATACCCTTTATACCAGTCGCAACTGGTTGCCGTGAGAAATGTCGTTGAGGCGACTTACAACTTGGAAAGCTCAATCACCGGATGCAAAAAGGCTCCGATTACTCTCAGAGCCCCGCTTATTACTGGCCGCAGGCCCGTGGCCCATTGGTTCAGCGCGGACCCCGCCCGCTATTTATCAGCACGGGCAGTTGTCTCATCCGGGACCTGGAACCAATTTGCATCCGGCCCAAGCATCACGGTTCGGATTCATTCAGTTCATTCTGCACTCACTCCTTCGCTCCCATTGCAGCACCGCCTCACCTTCCAGACGCACATCCCCCCCCCGACAATGTCGCACCATCATTCCTCAATCGAATCCGGATCCCAGGAGACCCCGCCGTCCGAGTCGAGGACACGGAGGCCCCGCATCTCGCAGGCAAGCTCGCTGCACCAGGCCCTCGAAATGTCCTGGTCGCTTTTCTGATTACCGTTGTCAGGTCGCAGGCGTGCGCGCGATGTCGCGCAGCCAAGGCACGGTGCGATGGCCAGACGCCCACCTGCTCGTCCTGCGCCGAGCGTGGACATGGCGATCATTGCGTCTATCCCGTCCAGAAAACACGCGGGCCTGGGAAGAGGTGCGACGCCACCGTCCAATCAAGACTAATATCATGTAATAGACAGAACTAATAGCTATTACAGCAAGCAGCGGATCGAAATGCTTGAGGAGCGACTGGCCAACGTGGAGTCCATGATGCGTCAACAGAACTCGGCCTCAGAGCCAAGGTCCTCACCAACATTTGCACAGCACGCCACGATGGCTCTGAGCCGCTTTGCACTCTGGCAACAGGAAGAAGGCACCAAGAATCTCAACAGAATAGTTCTGTCCCGCATGAATCCCGAAGCGTCAGAACTGATGCTGCTTGAGCACGCACTAGATCTTGTTTGTGCCGAGCTCCCCTTTCTCCGCACCCCCTGGTTTCTGGGCCAGATCAAGCAGCCGGGTGCCATCTGCGTGCCCGACGCCTGGTGGCAGGCCATCTTGAACGCCCTGATTGCTAGCTGCGTACACTTCAAGACCCATCTCCGCTCATTCGCTGAGACGGCTGTCTACGCCTGGGCTTTCTTCAAGAATGCCTATGCCGTTCTTCCCGAACTCATTCTCCACGGCGACAGCCTGGGCGCATCACAAGCTCTCATGGCCATGGCCATGTTCATGGGCCTGTCGGCCGACACGCGGAGTGCGGCTCTCCTGCTGTCCATTGCAATCCGCATGCAGATTTCGATCGGCCTTCACATCAAGGCAACAGCCGATGGCAGCTTCTCGTCTGCCGAGCAAGAGGACCAGGGCCGGCTGCTCTGGGCCACCTACATTCTCGACATGGACACCAGCCTCAACACCGCCCTGCCGCCCGCACATGCTGGGCTGGACGTCACCGCAAAGGTTTCGGAAAGGTGGCTAACCGCGAGTCTTAGCGACACTATCTTCAGACTGAGGGCCGAGCTTGCTGGCATCCAGTCACGGATCGGTGCCCAGCTCACCGTCCTCGCCGTCCCAAGCCAGACAGACCTCGATTCCCTCGAGTCGGAACTCGATGCCTGGACCCTCCGTGTCCCACTCGAGATCCGTCCAGACTGTGAAAGTGGCACTGAGCCACCGTGTACCGCCGATGGTGAGGCGGACGTGCCTGTTTCTATGCTGCACCTCGTTTACCACAACTGCCGGTCCATGGTCTGTTGGGCCTTTGCCCGGCTCGCTGCGTTCCAGGCTCTGCAACCTCGACAACCTATCAACGCGGTCTACGAACGCGCCCCTACCCACAAAAACATGGCTAGGTCCACGGCCAGAGCCACAATGCGCTCTTTGTCACAGTTTCCCACCCAGTCATTCGCAGACCTCTGGTAATGATGCATCTGCCACCCTGACTGGTCGCATTGGCCACTAACAAGTCCCAGGAGAGCCCTGTGCTATCCGATCTCTGCCAGCATCACTCTCCTTGCCATAGTGTGCAAGGAGCCTACACACCCCGAGGCAAAGTCTGACCTATCACTGTTTGCATCTTTTGTCCGCTTCCTAGAAGTCATGGTACATGAGCATGGTTGTGATCTTCAGCGAGTGCTTGATGGCGTCGCCAAGTTCGAAAAGGTTGCCAATGATGCCGTCGGCGCGGCCTTTGGTTCGGCCATGCCGGTAAATCCTGCGCTCTGGCCCCTGAGCATTGCGTCCGGTTGTACAGGCAAAGTAGGTGCATTGGTGCTTGTCCGACTTGGTACCTCCTCCCACGCCGAGCTAAACGTTCTGATCCAGGCCATTGCAAACCTCCTCTTGTGCGAATCCCACCATCCAATGTACGTGACCCAGAGCTTCATTGGGAATACGCCGAATATCGATACCGAAGTAGCGAAGCAGATCGCCGAGGTACTGGACATCCCCTGGGGCGAGAATGGCTACGGTCCCTTCGTCCCTGATTCTCTCATGCCCGCCACCCACGGGTTCTCGTTCGGGTCAAACAATCATGGCCAGTATGCTCCTCCCGATGCTATGATGGCTTCCCAAATGTCAGACGCCGGGCCCTCCGCGCAGTCTTTGGTGTAACATCTCTCTGCTACTCCGGCGCATTTGCAGCCACGCCCTGGTCTGTTAGTGTCGATTGTGACTGGAGATAGTGTGTAGACAGTTGGCATGCCGCACAATTCTTCATTACATATATGATTAGCTTAAAACCGCCCTAGCTCATCGACCAATTGAATGTACAGATCATCTCCGCAGCAGATCCCCCACATCGTGACAAAGACCACAATAGCGAAGCCAAGGACCGGCGCATCTATTGGGAACGCGACTCGGTCCCGCCTGAATGGCTCAAGCCTGCTTCCTTACGCAGGAGGAGCAGGTCTCGAGCAAACACCACCAGTGTTCTTGTAATAATTGATGCTGTTGAACTCAACCTTGATGCTCTGTATCTCCCACTTCTTTGCGTGCTTGTCATACGAGCCTCCGAGAACAGTGATACCACGGACGGGGAGAGGGCTGCCCCCGGGGACCTTGGTGAAAGTCGCGCTCCAGATGACCGTAATCTGGTCACAATTCCAGGGGCCGACCTCGGCAATAACCAGGGGAATGTTGTCGGGCTGGTTTTCATATCAGCCACCCACCGAAGAAGAAAGAAGAAGAAAAAGAAGAAGAAAAAATAGCAAACAGGAAAAGGCCACTCACAGTAGCAGTCTGGTATCCGACAAAGGCAGTCTTGTCGGGAAAGATGGGGAAGCCAGTCGGGAGACCAGCCACGGTGTTGATGCTGTCGGAGTAGTCAAAGAAACCCTCATCAGCGATGAAATTGGCCTTGTACGCTTCCCAATGGGTGAGGATGCTCTTGTAGGCGTCGACGAGATAGTTGACGTCGGCCTCCTTCAGGCATTTGTTGCCGCCCGGGCCGCGGGTGGCAAGTCCGGTGGCGGCGGCGGAAACGCCGGCCGCGAGGGAGAGGACGCTGAAGAAACGCATCTTGATGGAGTATAAACGAATGTCTGAGTTGGTCTGGTCGGGCAATGGGTGGATTGGAATGGGTTGGAGAGGCTGATGTAAAGTGGCATGGAGCGGGACTCGGGAAGAGGTCTTATAACTCTGTGCAGTGTGCTCCGTCATTTTCTCTCCACAGGTGCTTGTGCTTGTAAAAGGGTGCCGGGCTGAGCAGCCAGCCGCATGGGCGTCACGGCTGCTCACCGACAAGGAATGCAAAAAGGGGCTTCAAATGAA
This sequence comes from Lasiosphaeris hirsuta, assembly GCA_030549175.1. NCBI lineage: Eukaryota > Fungi > Ascomycota > Sordariomycetes > Sordariales > Lasiosphaeriaceae > Lasiosphaeris > Lasiosphaeris hirsuta. The sequence goes on from JAUKUA010000001.1 coordinate 2,551,751, forward strand.
TGCATTGCGGGCCGGCGAGTACTGCATAGTAACTGGGGGAAAAAAAGGCGCCGCATCAAATAGATCGGGCTAGCTTCAAGCCAAATATTTGGGTGTGGGAATTTCCTTGCGGCTGAAACGGCGCCTTGCCAGCAAGCGCTGAGAAAAAGGCAAGAAAAACAGGGAGAAGCTGAGACAATCTGACTGGTTGGTGGCATTTTCTCCCGTTGGCTTGCATTCGGCCTCTCAGCTGTTGGTCACGCCCACTGGAATCCATATTGAACATGTTTTTTTCTTGGTAGTACAAATGAAACACTGAAGCCTTCCGAGGGAGTTGGTGGGATCTGCATTGACCTCGTGTTGATGTCATTGTCGTTGGACGGAAATGAATCTTCAAGCTCCGACAAGGCGTTGACGTCAATGCTGACGCCCGCGCGCCATGACAATACCGCATCGGGATGGTTAGTTGCCGGCTCTTTATTGCTCTCTGATGAGTACGGTAACCGGCCAACTCTGCCTTGAGTTCATGCCCACTGATGCCTTCTGGTAAGATTGATTGTCCGTTCTGCAGTCTCTTGTCTGATCTGGGGTACATGAATCATATGCAACACTGGCAAGAGACACATGTCTGTTACATTGCAGTGAGCAAAGACTAGACACAGATGCTCTCATGTTCCCACATCCAACCCTGTATTAGATAGACAACATGGGTAGCCGCTTTGCCGCAAAATACAACCAATAAAACACGGCATTGTCCCGTGTTGGCTGCCCGGCGATATCCCCTGCCAGTGCAGCCAAGGCCCAGTCAGAGTAAAATGCGAAAAGCAGCGTCATGACCAACAGCGAGGCGCCCACGATTGACAAGAACTGGCCCGCTATTCTAGCAGCTATCCTGGCCACAACACGGCCGGTGTTGCTGTCGGGGCGGTATAAAGAGCGAGACCGGGGTGGCATCCAGTAGATGCAGGCATCGGCTAGGATGAGGGCCAGGGCGACGCCGCCGAGTACGCCCGTGATGATCTTCAGCTGGGAGTTGCTGGCTATGTTCTCCTTCACGAGCTCCATGATACCGACGAAGCCAACGATGGCGCCGAGGGAGTACGGGATGCACCACCACCAGATCTTGCCGAAGTCCGGCTCGGAGCCAAAGTGCGACGCGGGCTCTGCGGGGATGACTTGGCCGTCGTGTAGCGAAGATGGAGAGGATTCATAAGAATAGCGGCCCGACTCGGTTGTCAAGTGACGCTCCCCGATGCGGCTCGGCGCCCTCGATTCATGCTCCGCCATGGGGACTGAGCGACCGAGGAGACGCTCTGCATCATCTGCAGGCAACCTCCCTGTCATGTTGGCCATCCCCGCGGTGTGGACGGCCGCGGCATGGACAGCCATTACCGTCAGCGTAGTCGAGAAGACCTGCTTCCAGACGGCGATGAGGATGAAGGGCCAGGTGTTGCGGCACCGCAGCATAGTCAGGACCGTCATGGAGAGGGTGATGCAGAAGCCAACGAGGGCGAGGGCAGTGTCGAACCACCGGTGCCGCAGAGGCCGCCATGGCATCAGCGGATCGCGTCCCAGCGAGAGGGCGACGACGGTGAGGTACGTGAGCACGTGGCTCGCAAAGCCAATGGCGCCATATGGGAGGGCGTAGCATTCGATCTGCTCCTGGATTGTGCCGCCATTGGCGTAGGGCGGGTTGTTGAGCCAGTCATCGAGACTGAAGGCGCGACTGGGTCCTGCGATGGTGGTGGTGAGCAGGGCGAGCGCAAGTCTCATTTCCAATTGGAGTCCGGCAAGTGGACTGCTCGAAGTGGGTTGTTTGAGCAGAGATGAGCGCGTCGAACTGGCGGGAGTCGGCAGCCGAGCGCGTCTTTATGAGGACTACACGCCCCAAGCTAAAGGTCGCTGCTGGCGGTTGCCTCACGCCCGGGCAGTGCCTACTGAGTGCGTCCATCGACACGCATGGTTTCGCAGCTGCAGACTGGTCGGGCCTGGGCGCACTTGTACCCGCGAGTCGCAGCGCAAGGTGTTGGCTTTCCGGCCAATCATGACGGAGCAGGAAAGGTTGTTGGGGTATTCTAGGTTTGAGGGGAAGGACTGGCTGTGCCTACCGACCAACGACCCAATCGTAGGCACACTGCACTGCTGCGCCGCGCAGCTTTGAAACTTTGAAAGGCGGCAAGTCAGAAAGTTGACCTTCAAAGCTTGCCAGGGTTAGGGTCATTTCATCGCTTCACACCAAGTGTACCATTTGACTTGCGCTTGAGTTAGCTCAAATCGCCTGCCAAGCCCGGAACAATGAAATTTTCCGCCCCAGTTTTCCGAGAGTAAAAATGGAAGGTATTCGGGGTATGGAGGAAACCCCGAAAAGCCACTATTTTTACAATACGAAAAAAAAATATGGCTAGGCGAGCCCCGGCCAGGCACCTAATTTTCCCTAATGAGGCCACGTGAAGGCCAATTGAGGGTTCATTTACGGCCTTTTTACTCCCGAAAATTACTAAGAAAAGTGGGTCAAATGATACCAAACCAAATTAAAGTACGGATTTGATTTGGCAAATGCTACTTTTTCCCGAATTTGATTTGCCATTTGACTTGATTTGGCTTATTTGGTTTGACTAGATTTGGCTTGGGTCAAGCGCTGGGTCATTTCAATTTCCGATGCGACTCCCCACTGATGCGAACTGCTGACCGTCTGTTGACCATACTAACATGTAGGACGTTGGTATTTGGGGAAAAGAAACGAGTAGAAAAGAAAATGGTAAAGTTGGACCGAGAAATCACGGCAAGAGAAACCAGCCCCGCGAGAAAACCCGCTCAGCAAAACACCATCTCCAACACTGCCAGAAACCTCCACACCGTTTGCGTATCATCCTTTACAACTCGTCGGCATTCTTGGTTTCAACTGTCGCCATCATCAGAGGTTTGGGCTCGTGCGAAATCTGGCCTTCGAGTGCAGGATTATCCATCGCCGGCTCGGCTGTTTCTGCGTCAGTGTCTTGATACCAGAGGAGCACATATCATAATGGAAGCAGAGGATGCAACATACTCCTATCCCTGCGCTTTTTCCGATGCGGATTAATCGTCCACAGCTGAATTGCCAAGTTCACCACCACCAACACGGCAAAGGCGAGCGTGACAAACGCATAAATGCCCACCAGCACCATGCCTAGCACATTGCCCACGACCGGGCTCAGACAACGCCCGGGCGCGAACGCGAAGTTGAGCCCCGCCAGAATCACATTTACGGCCTGGATGGCGATGTTGAGAATGTTCCCCGATCTCAGCTCCCACGGCCGCGCCCAGGCGAGAAACACCAGCAGCGGGAACTCAATCACCAGTCTCGCGACCGCCTGCGCCGTGTTCCTCCCGTCCGCCGCGGCCAGCATCAGACCCAACGCGAGCTTGTACAGGATGACAACCATGAACAGCCACCAGTAGTCGCGCCGGTACCAGCCGTACAGGAAATTGTACCGGAGCCACACCTCCTTGTCTTCAAACAACTTGGTAGGGTTGCCCACGCGACCCTCTCCCGGCGCGAACTCGACGGCGGTCCAGATTTTCCATGACAAAAACGCCAAGACACCCGTAACCAGCGCCAAGACCAGGCCGGCTATGGCTGCCACGGCTCGGGAGTCGCCCGCCATGAGCTGGGTGATGCTGAAGGCGACGAGCGGGGTGTAGAAGACGAGGACGCCGGTGGCGAGAGTGCGCCCGATGGCGCCCCAGTACCTTGCGCGATAGCGGGCGACATGCTTGGGCAGGCTGTCCGGGCTAACGCGCGCCCAGAGCTCCATCAGGGACTTGACGAGCGGGATGAGGACGATGATGGCGGCGGCGACCATCAGGAGCATGACCAGCACCGTCAGGAAGGCGTTCCCAGGCGCGACGTCGTGGCTGTTGCAGTAGCGCTTGATTCCGCTGACGGCGAGCTGGGCGCATGTCACCATGGCCTTGGAGTCGACGGACGGGATTGTGTCGTTGCTCTGCCTGCTGATGCCCAGGTCCATGCCCATGTTGACATCGGCGAGGCTGTCGCCCGCAAGACTACCCCCAGTCTTGACCCGGAATGTCTCAATCGACTCCTGCAGCCTGCGCCACGGCAGCAAACCCAGCGCGAAGCCAAAGTTCTTGTTGAAGTTCAGAAACACGAGCGGATAGTCCAGAGACATCATGCCGTTGAGCGCCATGATCTGGAACCAGCCGAGCACGTCGGTGAACCCCGGCCCGGGACCGCTGCTCTGCCCCGGAGTGCCATCCAGGCTTACGGATGACACGGTGCTTGCGAGCAGGGACGCTCCTGCCACGGCGGCCGCTGCGTAGGTCAGCCCCGGCACGCCACTTGTCACGCCGTTGGTCACCTGGTTCTCGGTGCAGGCGACCATGATCATGTTGCTTTGGTCCGGAGTGCCGCCACCATCGTTGCGGAACAAGCGCAGCCGCGAGACGGCGCCAATGTCGGGCACGCGGTATGCGACATCAGGGATCTGTGCTGCCTGGTCAGGGGAGATGGTTTGCTCGTGTTTGGCCGAGAAGGTGCCGGTAGGGACTGCTCGGGGGCAAAAGGGGGGAAGCCCTGTTAACACAGGCACCCGTGACCTGACTGATGTCCGGCGGTGGGGGGCACAAACGTACCTGGGCAGAGCCTTGGGACATAGCTGTCTTTGCCGCAGGGATTCAGCGGCGTGGCGGGGATGTTGATGCCGTAGACGGAGAGGTCAAGATTGGCCGTGACGTTCAGCGTCTCCCTACTCGTGCCGGCGATGGTGAAGTTGACGGTCTTGCGGCCATAGTCGAACTGGATGTCGAGCGACTGCACTGAGACGATGGGGTTTTCCTGGCAGCTGCTTAGACCACCGATGGTGTAGAGTGATTTTCCGGCCAGCACCGTGTCGGCCAGTGCTAGACCGACGAGGGCGCTCCGAAACAGTCTATTTGCGAAACCGAGTGCTGTCATTTTGCTGGAGTCATGCCTGGGCAGGATGATGTCGGTTCTGCCGACTTGTTTTGCGCGTCAGGTGGAAGACAGAACAGGGACGGCGAGAGAAAGGAGGGGGGGGGGGGGGAAGAGATGTTGCGAAGCGACAGTCGGAAGAGGATGGCGACTAGAGGGCGGCCGGCCTAGGAGCAAGTTAGGCACGCAGGAATCGCCGCATGTGCTTAATTCACCATAGCTCACTCGGGACCACAAGCCAACACCCGCGGCCTAAATTTGCACTTTCTACATCCAATCCTAGTGTACCTACCATCCATTAGGTCCGAGTGATTCGTTCCCGCAGATACGTAGGTAGCCCATAAAAGCACGAGGTGAGGGGTCGAGATGGCCTCCATCAGACATTGTCGTCTGTACTACCTTCGCCCTTGTGATGGCTGTGAAGCGGGCACCAATGGTATGAGTGAGTGCGTGATGGGCAGCAAGGCTCCATAGATAAGTGCCGACTAGAATCACCAGGACCCAATGCAAGTCTCGATAGCGGGAGAACAGACTTGTCATCCTGTCCGCGTTATTGGCGGGTTAAAATAACGTACTGCCACTTTCTAGGTACTCAACACACCTCTTTGGCCGAGTGGCTGACAGGCAGACCCAGGGGTCGTCTTTGCAGCGCAACGACCAACAACGCCTCAACAGCAAAATCGGCATCTTGCTTCCAGTGCCATACCAGGACTTTAGCCAACGATAAATAGTGCAAACAGATGTAGAAAAACAAACAGAAGAGTCAAAGATGACTGTTTAGGTGGGAAAACACTCTGGAATTTGACTCCTTTTCCTTTGTATATAAGATGGTTACCTCCATTGCATTTCTGCGGCTCATTAGTACACGTCCCATCACTTGCAGCCTCTTTTCTCTAAAACCCACTCGCCTCAGTCACTTGATTTGCAGCTCAACATACCAAAATAGAGCCACCGTTATTTCCCATAGATTTGTAGTATTCACTACAGTCCACGACCTTTTAGCTTTACAGCTTCCACACGGAAAGGTTTGACCGGCCCGCTGTCGTAGACCCATCCTCGTCTATCATGTCGCACCACGATTCCGAATCCGAGGACGACCCGCGCCACGTCCCTGATACGGACGGCGACTTTACCCTCGTCAATGCCGAGCCCGAGCTTCGCCTTCAAGCTCTACGACTTCTGGCCAATGGTGAAAGACGAGAACGGAAACATGATTCCTTTGAGCGGCGCCATTCTCGCTGTGCACCCCTTTCCCTCCCCCGAGATCGTCCAATGTGTTCGGGCGGCCATGGGAAACGGCACTAACGGCGTCTGGGTCGGCACCGTCTTCACACCAAGAGGACGGTGCGTCCCCAATGTCCATGTTCGCGCCGCGACACGCCAACACAGGGATACCACGCCGAAACATGATACGTATCATGCTCCGCCGTCGGTACGTGCCTCGCTTTCGGCGGGCTCAAAACGATGCTCGTGTTTACCGGCGGCTCATGCCTTGCCAACGGTGCAGCGGACGCTCAGGGTGGGTGGGCATTCATCTTCAGGTCCGGGTCCGAGGGTGTTGTAAGCGGGGCACTCGAGTGCAAGGGTCCGGACGACGAGTTGCATGAAGCAACAAATAACCACGCAGAGCTGCGTGCCGCCATCGCGGCGCTCGAGTTCCGCTGCTGGTGGGGTGAGGGTTGGGAACGCATCGTCATCGCTACGGACTCGAAGTATGTCGCGGACGGCGCCACGGCGTGGTTGCTGAGCTGGGCGGCGCGGCTGGCGTGCGGCGGGGGGTTCGCGGCCGGTGAGTCGAGGCTTGTGAGAGCGCCTAAGCGATCGTATGGGAATCTGTGCGGAGGGTGGCTGTGAGATCAGCTTCTGGCGGGTCCCAAGAGCTTAGAACACCGAGGCAGATCGGGCTGCTAATAATAAGGCCACTGCTGAGAATAGTAGCGGAAGCGCGGTGGAATATACCGCCCTAGAAGGCGTACTTGTCTAATGGTAAACACCTAGAAATTGAGAGGGAAGAGACCCGAGGGCCTAAAGGCAGCGCTTCTAGCGAGAGAAGTCATTCGAGGTTAGGCCCCAAGCTGGGATACAGCACGATGACAGGCTGCCGTCAGGTTAGACAACATACCTTAGGTATCTAGTTGATTCATTTTTTTATTTTTTTTATTTTTTATTTTTTTTATTTTTTATTTTTTATTTTTTATTTTTTATTTTTTATTTTTTATTTTTATTTTTTATTTTTTATTTTTATTTTTTATTTTTTATTTTTTATTTTTTATTTTTTATTTTTTATTTTTTATTTTTTATTTTTTATTTTTATTTTTTATTTTTTATTTTTTATTTTTTATTTTTTATTTTTTATTTTTATTTTTTATTTTTTATTTTTTATTTTTTATTTTTTATTTTTTATTTTTTATTTTTTATTTTTTATTTTTTATTTTTTATTTTTTTGGAAATTTAATACTGTGAACCGATTTCCTTTGTCGTTTAAGAGGTATCCAAGGTAAGCTTAGCAAGGTACGTTGCTCCCAAATTTAGATAAGAGGTAACTAGTAATAAAAACGTCATTATTACTGTACCATTTCAAGATCTACACCCCGCTACATAATAACCCACAAAAGTGTAAACATGGACCCCAAAAATGAACAACCATGTAATTCTCGAACAATCAGTAAATGGTCTCTCGAGTCCGCTCAAAATTCAGTGATATAGCGGTTTGGGCTCATCCCATCGACGGCGGCCATGCTTATTCCCATGTTCATGTAAACGGTGGCCGGCCAATTGAAGAGTCTCCTCTTGCCGGCATGACCTTCACTGCAGGATGCATGTCGTCAAAGCCCACTGATTTCGACGCCAGGTTTGCCGGATGACGTTTGAGATCGTCCATCCAGGGCCAAACTGGGAAGCCCGCCTTGTTTGGAATCAAAGACGTCGCCATGCTGGGGAGGGTGCTCCCTTGAAACCGCGAGAGTACTAAAACGGCTAATGAATTCCAAGTTGCGTCCGTGTCCCCGTCCTTCACCATCGAGCACGCCAAACGACGAAACAGGTCCTAGACATGCTGCCAGCCATGAGAACATTGCGCATCCTCACGAGGAAATGCGGGGCTAGAGCCTTCCGGCCACCGGCCAGCACCAATATGAGTTCCATGTTGGCGGCAAGAACGTTGCACACGAGCAATTCACTCCACGTCAAACCTAATAAACCAACAAACCCCCCACCAAGGGAAAACCCGGCGTACGGAGTCGGTCCACGCGGCCATGACAATGTCGGGCACAAGCGCTTCGCCGACTTCGACCTCGCCGGCAAGGTCTTCATCGTGACGGGCGGCGCCCAGGGGCTGGGACTGGCCATGGCGGAGGCGGTGGTCGAAGCCGGGGGCAAAGTGTGCTGCCTGGACCACGCGGCGGCGCCGTCGGCCTGCTTCCACGCGGCCGTGTCGCGCATCGTGCCCGAGTACGGCGGCGCGCTGCTCTACCGGCAGGTGGACGTGCGCGACTCGGCGCAGCTCGACGCCGTCGTCGCGTCGGTCGCGGCCGAGCATGCACGCCTCGATGGAGTAGTCGCCGCCGCCGGCATCCAGCAGGTGACGCCGGCCGTTGAGTACACCGAGCCCGATGTCGCCCGCATGCTCGCTGTCAACTACACGGGCGTCTTCATGGCGGCCACGTCGGCGGCGCGGCAAATGTTCAAGTACAAGACGCGCGGGAGCATCTGCCTCGTCGCGAGCATGTCGGGGCTCGTCGCTAACAAGGGGTTGCTGTCGCCGGTCTACAACTCGAGCAAGGCCGCCGTCATCCAGCTGGCGAGGAACATGGCAATGGAGTGGAGCCCGGTCCGGAGGGAGGACGGGGCGGGCGGGATCCGGGTCAATTGCATCAGCCCGGGGCATGTGCTGACGCCGATGGTGAGGAAGAATTTTGAGGAAGTGCCCGGGCTGAGGGAGAAGTGGGAAGCTGAGAACATGATGGGGAGGCTAGCCGACGCGGCAGAGTTCAAGGGGGCCGTTTTGTTTCTGCTCAGTTCGGCAAGCAGTTTCATGACCGGCAGTAACTTGGTCATGGACGGCGGCCACACGGCGTGGTAACCCGTTTGAGATGTATTCTACAGCACAGGGAATGGCAGCGAATGCAGATTTGAACTTTTCCCTTTTTTTTTTTGTCGGTGGTCTATGATAAAGAATGCCCCGTCGCTCGAGATCAAAACGCCCTCAACCCCCAACCTCGCCAGGACCCCCACATGTCATGAGCTGATGGCTGCCGCATTCCAATTTTGGACGCCGTTTATACACAGCGTCGAGATTGACGGCCCACCCTGGACTTCGGCAATTGTTGTGCCCCCTCTCGCAACCGTGACAACGACATTTCCCCTCCTGAAGCCAAAGGGCACGCTGCCCTGATAAACTCCCGAGCTACCATCGCCACCAGCCGGCGGCGACGAAAAGTAGCCCTGCTGGCTCTGGCCGCCGATTGACACAGTAACAGTCACATCCTCCGACGAGTTCAGCAGCACCGAGTAGAAAACATTGTCATCAACCAGCTGCTCGGGCGGAACCTCTGTCTCGCCAAACAGCTTGTTCCCACCCGTCGTGCCACCCGTCAGGCAGGCCGTGGAAGGGTTGGAGCGGTACGACACGACAGCCGCCTCCTCGGTCACGTTGGCGCCGCCGTTCTTGTACTGGCTGATGTAGTAGGGCAGAAGCTTCCGCCAGCCATCGTGGCTGATGTTCTCCACGTAGTTGATGGGTGCGGCAGCGGCAGCAAACAACCCCAGCTCCTTTTGGCGCACGGGGCCGATGTAATGCGACTCGCCGTAGTCGTTCCACGTGAGGATCTCGACAAAGTCGGGCTGGACCTCGAGGACTTGTTCCCAGCGGCGATCCCACAGCTCATCGCCGCGCCACATCCAGTTCTTGTTGAAACCGGGGAGGTTGGTATAAAACCAGGGCGACACGGGCATCATGTAGGACTTGCCGCTGAGGGCCGTCTTGAAGGCAAAGTCCTGGTCCGTCGTGATGTTGGCCGAGCCAGTCGGCCATGCGTCGAAGCTAAAGAGCCCGTCGATGGTGTCGCCCGCCCGCTGCACTGCGCCCGAGGGGCCGAGCGATGACCAGTCGGGCACGAAGAAGCAGCCAGTTGTGGCCTTGATCTCGGGCCAGTCGCCGGCACTGTCGGGGCCCTCAAAAGTGGACACAAAAGGCTTGCTGCCGTCGTGCTTGAAGTAGGCGGGGTTGTTGCCGTACATTTGGATGAGCGAGATGACCTGATCCTTGGGCCAGGGGCCCTGGGCCAGGTAGTCAAAGGAGAAAAAGAGCTTGAAGTTTTTGCTGTTGGCAGCCGCAAACGCGTTCTCTAGGGACTCGGCGTTGTTGGGGTCCTGTGAGGCGATGTTGAGGACGAAGGCGTCGATCAAGACATCCTGGGCCAGCTGGATGTCGTCTTCCCAGTCGGCCTGGCTCAGCTCAGGGGCATTGCCGACCTGGTAGTGCCGTTAGCTTCATGTTGACGGCAGGTACCAAGGAAGGCTGCTGGACTTACAATGTAGTGTGCGAATACTTCCTTGGCCGCGTGTACGGGCAGTAAGGAGAGTGCGGCCGTAGCCAAAGTAAGAAGAAATCTCATGGTGAAGGAGTGAAAAGTACGGGTATCTCAGGGAACGTGATAGTCTGGCGTCGTCGAGACACGACCGGTCGCTAGGACACGACTTTTGGTCAAAAAGGAGGGTAGTGCAGAAGGAAAGAGACCACGTCGTCTAGACGGACATCTGTTTCCCAGAACAGGCAGGCGGAGCAAGGGAAGGGGAAGTATAAATCGAAAGAAGGACGCGATGGCACTCTGTGCGATGCAAAGGAGGGTATCACAAAGAGCGGGTCAAGGGTATTTGTTCGAGGTCATCCTCCGGACGAACGATAAAGAGTGAGGATTCCACTTCCAAAGGGACCGAGTCACCTGCTTGCTGACTTGTTGCAGACTGCAGTTGGAGTGAGCATGGTGTGGGCCGAGGTGAAGAGCAGACGACCTCCATATAGCACTCACGCCGCCCTCGGGCAGCCCCCTTGAGCACTCAGATGTCGGCGCCTCGCTGGCGGGGAGCGGTGGGCAGCTGACGATTCAATGCAGGGCATGGAGGTCCGCGCTCGATCGAGGCCGCCATCTAGCTTGCCATCTGGCCTGCCATCGTCTGCCATCTTGCATGGTCGTCGGAAGCAGCCGTCAGGTTGGGGCTAGCCTGCGTCCACGAAAGGTAGGGTCAAAGAGGCCAAGCGAGAGCCAGAGAGGGGTTTTTCTGTCGTCTTTTGCACCCCTGGCTCAGGGGTTTGCGCAAGTCACCCCGCCATGGCCCAATAACCGGCCGAGGAAAAATAGGCGGCACATAGGGTCCCGCGCATCGTGCTGGGAGGGTAGGCTACCTGCGTAGTGCCGTGCAGTCGAGATAAGAAAAGGTCTGCGTGCTGGTGGGGACGGCGGGTGCTGGTCGAGGGGAGGGATCAGAAGCCACCCCCCTGCGTGCCGCATGTGGACATCCCTGGATCTGCCAGCAGGACCAAGAACCTGGGTCGAAAAAAGAAGAAGAAAAAGAAAGAGGGGCACCAGAGCGAACGGGCTGGCCCAGGGCTGGAAGCTGGAAGCTGGAAAACTAGAAGGGGAAACCAGAAAGAGGGGAAATGGAAGCGAGTTGTTGGTTGGTGGTTGGGCTGACTGCGACCTCATGGACGAGGGTACCTTCCTCGCTGCAGTGGGGCAGTTGCGCGCTGGTACGTGCCCAGGTAAGGTAAGGTTAGCCTGGTAAAGCAGATGCGGGCCACTATGACGGCTGCGATGGCGTTTGCTGAAACGTCGCCCTGTCTGATCCTGGGCCATGGCGTTTTCCGGCTGTCCGCGGCGGCTCACCGCTGACAGTCTCAATTGGCTGTGCGTGCTTGGCCGTAGATCTGTTCCTGCTTCGTGGCACCCCTTTTCCCCTGAGTCCGCCTTACACCTCTTCGACCAGGCTGCCTTCTCTGCCTGCTTGTCAGACTTTTATATCACACCATCCATCGAATTTCCAGAATCACCGCCCCCGACCTTTTCGCCCTTTCCCCGAGGCCCCTGTTGACACACTTGGCCAAAACCATCCAGTTTGGCTCAAGAATGCGCCAGACCCAATGGTCAATTAGCGTCGCTAGTACTGTGTGACGTTGCGGCTTTGGCTTTGGTGGTTGAGTTTGGTTGTTTCAACTCCCGAGGGCGAAATTGTCAAGGCCTACAAGCTGCCGAAAGCCATGGACGTGACACATTATCATTCCGGCTCATGATATTGTTGCGCAGTTGCGCAAACACGGGCTGGTCACAATCAATGAGGGTAATATCAGCTATCAGTGTAATTGAAGTGGCGACATGGACATACAAACGCCTGCGCAGCAGCAATCCTCGATATTGAAGACACAATTAGAAGTGCATGTCAGCAGCATGCGATACAACCCCATTATCGACAAACACCTTCCGGCAACCATTCACAGCAAATCCCTCACAACCAACTTCGCACAAGCCAGTGGCACAGCTCGCTTGCAATAAAGTCTCAAACTGCGCTCCCATCTCCGGCCGTAGCATTGTTTCCGTGGGTGTGGTTGTCTCTCTCGTCGCCCGAGCTGCCAGTCATTTGGTTCTGGTAGTTCAGGTTTTTCGGCCATCGACTGTCCGGCTCCCCCCCCCCCCCCCCTTCCCCCCACCTTCGGGTCTCGGACATGCGTGCCGAGGGCCTCTAGCGCAGCAGCCCTCAGGCCAAACAAGACCACGGCACCAAATACGGCCTTAGCGAAGATGTCCAACACGCCGTAGAAAATGGCCTCCGAGTCTGAGTGAATGATGTTTCCGCAACGGGATACAAACACCAGATGAACGAGAGCAGGGGAGCCGCCGTCAGATATGTCCACCGCGTGGGGCCGCCAATGCTGCTGGCCTGCCGTCTGCCGTCTACCATCAAACATGACCTGGAAGACGATGGAAAACAGTGCGGCAACCCCAAAGGTGAAAATCCCCACTTGTACATCGTTTGCAACGAGCGGCCCCACAAGGGCGCAGACAACCATGATCCAGCTGCCAAGGACCACCCAGAAGAGACTCGAGAGCGGCATGCGGGCCATGAGGGACAGGCTGAGCAACAGCCGCGGCGCTGTGATGAACCAGTCGATGTAGCGCACGTAAAAGACCTCGCGGGTCCCGGCGGCGCTGAAGACACCCGGCGTTCCAGCCGGACGGCGAAGCTCGGCCACGACAGGCGTCTGGCCGAGGCTGGAGCCCATGGTGAAGTACGAGATGTAAGATATGAAGGTGGCACCCGCGACGAGATAGTTAGTGAAAGAGCCGGTGCGCCGGTGGTTTGGCCAGCGGCAGGCCCCAGAAGATCAGCGTGGCGGCGCCCATGACGGCACACACGGCGAAGTACCACTCGGACCCGTGCCGCGTAATTTCGAGGTCGGCATGGGGCGCTACGCCCGAATTGACGTCGAGAGCCTGGTTGGCCGACATTTTGTCGCTCAGATGATGTTGAAGACTCGGGGTGATGAGAATGAAGATTGCTACCAACGATTACAAACGGCCTGGCACTGCTGTGACAACATTGAACATGCCATCCCGCAGATGGGGCTTTGTTCTGATCAAGATGAAGTCATCGATCTTGTCCGGTGATGCCCATGGCGACTCTTGGATGGAGCTTACAATTGAGATAGATATGCTGTTACCCCCTTCCTGGATCGAAAAGGACGTCTCCGAGCTTGCCCTACCCAGCACAACGTTCACTAAATGTAGAACTCTAGTTACCAGATCAAAATGTGATGGAGTGTTTGTTTAGCTTTTAGGCCCTCAACGGTTCAAATAAAGTGCAGGCCGTCGTACTAGCCAATGCGGCGTGCGGCCCCCAGGAATCTAAGAAGCTATTTCACAACTCCCCACCGCCATAACCCGTCACGAGATACGTCGAGAGCGGAGAGCGGGTTTCCCCATTTTCGCCACAGTTAATCTTCTCACCTGTATTAGTTCGGCAACTTAGAGCAGCTCTACTACCAAACGTTACACCGCTCTGCGCCGAGTCCTACCTTGAAGCCAAATACCTCAAGGTACTAGTGTTGCTGCACCGATACCTGTCTGTCTTCTCTAGCTTTGTGCGCCTCGAAAACTTCATACCAAGCGCGGAGCCGTGTTTACAGAAGATCTGGTGTCGCCATCACGCACCTCTGCAGGGTGCTGTCTGCCCAAATCTCTGAGATACTAATTCGGACTGCTAATGTTGTTTTTCAACGCGTCTCCTTGTTTCTGTTCAATATGTCAATTGCTTTCTACTATGTATTCTATGAGATGAATTGCTACTGCCAAGTCTCCTTAGTATGTAGCTTTGTTAGTACCAATGGAGCCTTTCACCTCAGTGACTCGGAGTCTAGCATGAACAAGACTTTGCAATTGGCTGAGTTGTACAAGGAACATAATTACCACGGAAGTAAGGTACTTTCGTATGCCACGACTAACCTAACTACATCCCTGCATGCCTAAGCCGCAATACGTTTTCCTTACGGAAGCATGGCAGTAAGTAGGTAGCAATGTGAGGTACCTACTAGTAGTAGATGCTATGGACGTTCTTCAAGTTGGCGGCGCTTTCAGCCCTACCTCTGTTTCGGAGACAGCATTATTGTCTGATGGGTTGCATTCCAGCTTATCCGACAGCGCCGGATCAGTTCGATTAGTACAACTTGAGGAAGAGCGGCAGCATTTCGGATAGGCCACCATGGGCTCTGTCAGCTCGCGGATATGATAACATCGATCATAAGCCCTAGCAGTAGGTAATAAGGCGGCGCAGCCAAAGCCACAGCGATTTTTGTTCATGCTAATAAGCATTACCATGATGTGCTACGATACGCGCTTTGGCTCTGGCGCGTCGGTAGAGCTGGCCAGATTGGGACACCCGTACCACTGATCGGACAACGCGCAGGCGGGAAGCCAAATATTTGGCACAATCGCATTTCCAATTGGGTCTAGATACCCAACATGTTTAGAAGATGACACGGCTGGTTGGGCGGATTGCAACACTCACACCCTGGCCCACGTGCAGTACTTGTCCCTTGAAGAGAACCTCGTAACCTCGGGGAATTGCACTTGTAAGCTGAATATCGGACTTCCAACCCGACACATGGAAAGGATCTTGCTGATGGCACAATCAATATTGGAGGAGCGGCGCTTTGCCCAAGCTGTCCAGCCTCTCACGTATAAGGGCCAGCACCCACTCTCTAGAAGCAATGGAAGTGACCGATCGAGCACAGCAAGCTCGACATATAACTGAATAGCCTGATGGAACTCGTTCTTTTCTCGATCGCCCTCTTCCTCGCTGGGGCCAGCTAGGTCGGCCACTCGTTCGGTTCATCCATTGTCATATCCATCGCCCTGAACCACCCCAACGATGCGTCGGCTCTCGTCCTGACCGGCTACTCCCTCACAATCGACTTTCGCGTCGTCCAAAACTTGAAGCTCGAGCCGGCCGTCGTCCACTCGCCGTCGCGCTTTCTCTCGGTGCCCCTCGGGTACGTGGTGATGGCCAACCAGACCCAGCGCGAACATGCGTTTTACAACGGCGCCTACAACCCGGCCGTCGCGCGGCACGACTTTGCGTACGAGGACATAGTGGCCGACGCCGAGTTTGGCGGCCAGGCCACCTTGTTCCACCCCGCTGTTGGCTACACCGGCCACGTGCTCGCCGCGACGGGGGCCGAGGACAATATCTTTTGTCCCAATGGAGGCGTCCCCACCTGCGAGACCATCTTGGGTGAGCTCGGCACCGCCTATAAATCCGGATGCAAGCAGCTTCGAGATCTACGCGGCGCCCGATACGGGACATGACCTGACGCCGCACCATTCGGCACCGGTGACCCTGGCGAGGGTGCACCGGTTTTTGGGCAAGCACGTTTAGAGGACCTCAACACAGGGGTGTCAGAGTAGGTATGTATTTACTGGCGCAAGGTATAACTATAGTATATGCCCCCGAGCCAAGTTACGGTCGCTAAGCTACCTTAGGTACCTTGGTAAGGTAGGTGGCTGGCTTGACATTCAGCACTTGGTGAGATTACCAATCAAGATATCCGCATGGTCGACGAAGAAGATGGACTGCTCCGTCGCCGTGATTCCAGGAGAAACGAGGAAAATGCGGGTGCGGGCCGTATAGAGGACGTTCCGCTCGTTCTCCGTGTTGACCGTCACCTTGACGGGAGTGGGGTGGTCCCGGGTGAAGTCCAACCAGCTGCCCACAGGGGCGCCGTAGTTGGCGCTGGTGAACCGAAGCTCGCCGGGCTGGCCGGTGAGCTGGCCCGAGGTGATGGTGTAGGCCGAGGCGAACGAGGCATCGAACCGGTTCTCCAGCCTGATGGTGCCGCCGGGGCGCGTGGTGATGATGCCCTGCGTGCAGCCGACCGGGAAGTTGAACGTGACCTCAAAATCGCAGAAGTTCTCGCGCTCGTTAGGGTCTGTTCCGGGCCCGAGGGAGACGTCGTAGACGTCAAAGATGATGGTCAGGATGTTGGCCGGCTCGTTTAGCGCGACGCTGAATTTGTCGCTTGGGCAGCCGCTGCCCGGCCCGTTGCTGAGCGATCTGGCCGAAAGTACCTTGACGAATGGCGTAGCAACTTGGCGTGGCTTGGCGATGGCCGCCGCCATGGCCAGGGCGGGGAGACTGAGGGCGAGGAAGTTCCTCATCGTGATGGAAGGAGTATTTGGAAAGTTGACAGAGTGTGTGCTTGAGAGATGTAGGAGTGAGTGAGGACGATAAGTGCCTGTTGAGGTGCGATGATGGCGGGTCTTATACATGGACCTCACTCCCTCTTGTTGCTAGACTCGCTCGGGAGCATTTATCGCATGAACCTATCAACCTATCAACCCATGAACCCATCACTCCGTCAAGCTCGTGATGGAGCTGCTCAGCCCACGAAGGTTCCTAGTGCCGCATTGCCTACCACTCATGTCACTTGTCATGCGGAGACATGCTGTGGCCGTAACTCGACTGCGTTAGGTAGTCCAAGCATCCGCTACTACCTACCAACCTCAGTATATGTCCTGTGACGTGCCTTATTGGTGCTATACGAGTAAAGTTCAATCCGAGTCTCGGACTGTTGAGTCGCTTTGTAACTCCGCGGCGTAGAGGTGGTATTGTCGAGGGGGCCCAAGTAAACAAGGGTTAAATTTGCGCAAGCCTCGGAAAATCCGTCCCAACGTCGTTATGGCCTAGTCATCCTACTGCAACCATCCCGAGTCTGCCGTGCTTCGCCGTTGTGGCACGGACCCTGCTTCTCTCAGGAAATACCTGGCCAAGATGATGCTAGTCTAGGGTCAGCAGCGCCTGGTGCTATCCCGTGGCTATCCGAAACTTGAACAGGGCCGATCTCCTTATTTGGATCGAGAGTTGAACAAAACCGAGTAAGGGCAAATTAGTAGTGAGTTGGGGAAATGGTATGGTGTATAGATGGGCTAGGAAGACTAGACAATGCCACCCGTGCTCGTTCGGTCTGAGTATATAAAGTTATAGTAATGGAATTAGACTTGTTTGGCTTTTAAAAGGCCTTCGTCCTAAATAGCGGTTTCGTCTGAAAAGTTGCCCTTTGTTAAAAAAGATTTTTACGCGTGGCGGTCGCCCTTGGAACAGCTCCTTCCCACAATTTCAACAGACCCTCAAAGCTACTAGCAGCCCCTGCCATTCTATCATGAGGAAGAGGGTCATTCCTTTTTTTTTTTTTTTTTTTTTTTTCCCCGGTCTATTTTGGGCTTTTTGTGACCTGTCACGGGACTTGGCTAATCAGAACACTCTCAAACTCCTTTTCAGGGTTAGGGTTAGGACCAAAAGCCAACTCGTCACTGAAACTTCGCCAAGATACGTCCTACAGCTCTACGTCACCGCCAGCCAGCACTCCCTCAACGTAACCATTGTGGCGAAATACACTCAAAGTGATGGGACATCAATTGACTTGATGGAAACTCGTGCAATGTTTCTTACTATCTTGGAGAAGGAGTCAAGCCCATGGGTTTTCCCACCTTAAAATGGCTCTCCGGGACTCCTCCAATTGCTCAATTACATGTGTTTGCCTACCCAGTGGTTGGCTGAAGTCTTTTATGGTACTGCTAACGCAAGATCCCGTTTTTCTTGTTGAGGCCGTTGTTGGCTGTTGCGTTGCAGGGAAGTTCCTGGCGATTGAATTGAGTGCCGTTTGCCCACACTCCACGCCTGCCAGCATCCACGGGCGGATCGATGCCGTCGTCGACAACACAGGCTACATTGCCACTGTCCAAAAATTCCTCGGCTTCGAAAAATACATCGCGCACATCGTCGTCATCGGACATGACATCGGCGCTGTAAAATCCACGTGCAATGCTTTCTTTCCATCATGGCATCGAATGCAAGGCGAAGGTCGGGTGTTATAAAGCGTCTTTCGGCAAAGATTGCCTTCCCTTGGGCATCCTTGACAGCCGGATCCAGCCCTCGAAGTTTGGCAGCACGAAACATGCTCAGCGTCTCGGCATCACCGGCTTGCGCGAGGCAGTGAAGTATAGTCCTCCCCTCGTTGTCGGTGTTGTGGATGTTGCAATTCGCCTCGGCAAGAAGAAGCTCAGTCATGTCAGGCCGGTCGTAGCTGACTGCCTCAAAAAGAGGCGTCATACCCCTTCAGTGTCCTTGTGGTTCACGTCCGTTCCCGCGTTGAGCAACACACGAGCCGTCGATATAGTGCCAGTGACCACAGCCGAGCAAAGCGCTTCGCATCCTGCCCCGTCAGCGCCATTTACATCCACACCGTGTCGGATCAAAAGCTCAACGAACAAGGGCGCTTCAGGCACTCGAGGCATGGAGGCGTATTTCAGCGAACTGTAGAACCTTTGCTTTTGGTTCTGCAGTTGACGTCGGCACCCGCTTGGATCAGCAGCCGCATGACCTTCAAATCGCCCTTGATAGCTGCTAGATGCCGCGGTGGGTGGAAGTCAAGGCCGCATTCGTCAATCGGTGCCAGATATTCCTACTTTTGAGGCGCTTCGCCAAGGTCAATGTGGAGGAAGCCCATGATGGCCATGGATAAAGGTGGATACTCCATCGTAGTTCCGACTCTATCTCATTGATCTTGTGCGTGTTCGCCACCCAGATGAGTCGCCTCCTATTGCTTAGATCCCCAGATGCATGGTATGCGCTTGTGTCCGGATGTCGGAGGCGGTCGATAAACTTCTCCTTTCGTTCAATAACATCGACGCCGCGCTGGAGCAGGCGCTTCAATTCTTGCCAGTGAGCTTCTGCCCCACTGAAACTAAGCTAATCAACTGCTTTGATACCTTTATGGATCCCATCAAAGAAGCACCGAGTGCTTGAGATATCGTTTTGAAGTTTGAAGTTTAGGATATTCCAAGACCGAGATTGGTAGTAGAGAGACAATGGCGCCTTATCCTCTCTCCTAGATTTTTAGGTGGATTGGGCTTTGAAATAGAGGCCGACTTGACGTGCTGCTCGCTTCCATGACGGGGCTCGTCTTTCTGATGTAGAGTTACTGCATACATTACACCCGCTACCTATTACGATCACCCGAGCTCAGGAAAAGTCAGAAAGAGGTCTGGCCAAATCAGCCGCAGCTTACCACAGCCAGGATCACAATCAATAAAAAATCGCTATCGTGTGCACCCGGATTTGTCCGTTTATAACCAGTCTGTTGGTAGCCAGTAAACCGTGACGCCAAACCATCCGTTCCATTATTTCCATCATGGTGTCTTCATGCCCATATCAATCGTCCTAACCACCTGTCACCCCCTTTCCCCAAACTAACCTCAAACCTTATTCCCGTAGAACTCAAACCCCTTTAGATCTCCGCTCCCCCGACTGCTCCCGCTCGGGCGCCCACCGTGGCTCCGAGTCGACTTCGAGATGACTGACTTCCTCTCGCCCTCAATCACTTCATCCACAACCCACCTCACCCTGCCATCCTCCTCCTTGCGCCAGCCGTATGCGTACACCTTGCCCATCTTCCGAATCGCCTCGTTCCTCTCCTTAGTACTCATGTGCTCCAACCCGTAAAAGTCTCTGCCCATCCTCGTGCCTGCGACATATGTCATGACAGCGCCAATGGTGTCTGGTCGCCGGGGCAGATGCGGCAGCGATCTCCGCCACGAAGCCACCATGACGAGCTGTATGATCATGAAGAACAAGATGACTGACGCGCCGATGCCGCAAAATAGAAACTCGGAGCGGAGCTGGCCCGGGCGGTACGGGAGCCCGGCGAGCGCGATGACGAGGAACTCGGCTGTGAGGCCCGTGAATGCAACCGAGGCTGCCGCGAGATGGCGGTTGCGGAGGAGAGGGAGGAAGGCGCACAGGGGGCTGGTATGCCTATTTAGTAGGATGGTAGGGCTCGGACGTGCCTCTCCATGTCGCAGAGGATAATATGGGGCGAAAGTTTGGGTGTCTACATGGGCAGGTTAGCATAATTAGATGATAGAAGTTGCGGGGGAGGGGGGGGGGGGGGGGTTAAGTCGTACCTTGGAATAACCGGCCCCAGTAGAAGGAGACCATGATGCCCAGGATGGCAAAGAAGATCTTCATACCCACCCCGTTCGCATTTGCTGCGGCCAGGAAGATCTTCTGGGGCTGGTCTACGTTGACGACAGCCGCCACGGTCAATCCCAGGAGGGCCAGTAGAACGGAGCCAAAGAAGATATCGAAATAAAGCCGTGCGTTCTTCCAGCTATCCACAAACGTCATCTTATCCCTCACAACTGTCAGTACCGAACTGAGCTTGGACAAAAGATTGGTCAGCCAGCCCAACCCCTTCCGAGGTTCCTTGGGCGGCTTGCGCTCGTTCAACGGCACCGGCATGATACCGTACTTGGTGATACCTTCAGCAGTGGTGAAGGTCCCAAGCTTGTACTGGTCGTCTTTAAGAATATCCCCTAGCTGTGCGTTGGTCAAATCTGCAGGGAGTGTAGCGAATCTCCGTTCAACCTCGGGATGGCCCATCACTGCTGCCACGCCGGCAATAGTAGTCGGATCCGCAGACAAACCGCCGGGCTTCTCAAACCACTTGCTGATGGCATAGAGGACAACCACTGCCTGAATCACCAGAACACCAGTGATGATGTCAATAACCCACGGCGTGGTGCTGATCCTTGGCGGACACGGATTCAGGTTCGCTGGTGTTGGCGGAATGCCGCAATATGTCGTGTCCACAAAGATGGCGCCTCCAACGAACGCTGTTCCAATTGACGCCGTGATTGCACCAATATCGGCAACACCGAATCCAGGGCCGCCGGCGAGGTCCGACCCCGACACTCCGCCGCTGATCATGTCGCGAATTGGGTTGTAGGTAAACAGCTGGTTGTAAAAGGTCCCAAGAGTGAATACGAAAACTCTACCGGCAATCAGGGGTGTGTGATTACCCAGCACAGAATCGGGGACTCGCCAAGTTGGCCATGTCGTCCCATGGAGCTCGCTGGTGTCGCCGGTTGCTGGGTTAGATGGGTCCGATGGCGTACTAACTCCTCCAGAGCCCAAGACGGTAGTCCCAATTGATGCCTTTGCAGACTGGATGGTGGGTGTCCCTGAGTGGCTCGCAGAAGCAACGGATTGGGCTTCCGAAGCCTTGGCTGAGATTGACGAGTCGGCGGATTTGGCAAACGACGATTGACCCGTTGTGGCAGTTGGCTCTGTGGAAGGCTTGCTAGCAGGAGTTATGGACGCAGAAGGTCGGGCGCTGGGGGATACTTGAGTCGAGTCTGCGATTTTACTGGGGGCCGTGTTGCGTCCAAGGCTGCTAGGGGTTACGTTCGGTAAGCTTGAGGCGACCGGTTGACTTGAGACAGCAGGTTGGCTCGAGACAGCAGGTTGGCTCGAAACAGCAGATTGGCTCAAGACGGTAGGTACACTTGAGATAGCAGGTACACTTGAGACTGCAGGTCTACTCGAGATAGCTGATATCCTGGAATTCGACGGCGTAGAAGGCTGAGATGATGGAGTGGAAGGGACATTAGAAACTGCATTTGGCAAACTAGAAATAGCTGACGATCCTCGAGCTTGTGAGCTTGCTAGCTGCGAAGAGGGGGCCGAAGTCACAACTGTAGAAATTGTGTCAGATACAGCAGTGCTTGCCAATGTCGAGACTGTAGTTCTAGAAGGCTGGGAAAGTGAAGGAGAGCGAATGCTTGTCCCACTCGACTTGGGTGTGCTGGATGCCAGGACCGTCAAACTCGCACTGGTAGCCTGGGTGCTTGTGCTTGGGCTCAAGGGACTGACGACGCTGGATTGGACTGGAACCGAACTTGTTATTGAGGCTAATGTCGAGATGGTTTCGATAGAGGAAACGATTATCGATATCGACTGCGAAGAGGGCGGTGCCGAGAATGTCGAGATGATCAATGATGAGCTCGGTGTCGCCAGTGTTGCCGGAGTTACCGATATTATTGGAGATGGTGGACTAGTAGGAGTTGAAGATATCGACGAAATCGTCGACGCCGGAGTTGATGATATTGACGAGAACGATGATGTGGTTGTTGACGTAGAAGATGCCAATGTGATAACCGATGCGGGTGTTGATGGTGTCGTCGGGGATGAAGGCGCGGAAGTCGCGAACCGAGAGGATGAGGCTATCGACGAAGCTGATCTGATGGCCGATGTGGAGACGAGTGAAGAACTAGTGGATCTTGGTATATCAGATACCGAGATTGACGAAGAGGTCATAGTCGATGCCGGAGATGAGAAGGAACTCAACGTGGGCGTTGAGGAGGCTTGCGATGCCGATGATGTGCTCGAAACAATGGACGACGATGTGGGGGTGTAGCAAAAAGTATCACAGAACGTTACAGTGCCTTCCGACACACATGCTACAGACGTGAATTCACAACCAGAGCTAGACGATACTGGCGTCGAAGAGGCCTGCGATACCGAGGATGTGCTGGGAACAAAAGACGACGATGTGGGCGTGTAACAAAAGCTGTCACAGAACGTCACGGTGCCTTCCGACACACATGTTACGGATGTGAATTGACAAACAGAGCTGGACGATGAAGGGGCAGTTGTCGTGAGCGTTTCCGAGGACTGCATTGTCGAGGGCGTCGAGGAGGACTGTGTTTCCGAGGATGTGCTGGGAACGGAAGATGATGATGTGGGGGTGTAACAATAGCTATTGCAAAATGCCACACTATTTTCCGTCACACATCTCACGGCTGTGAATTCGCAGCTAGAACTGGATGGTGCCGACGTTGGTGGTTCCGTAGTGGACGGGGCCGAAGATTCCGGAGAAATGCTTGAGACGGTCGTCGAAGCCGGGCTCGTAGTAGCCGAAAAGGACGTCGGGTCAACACAGAAGGTATCGCAAGTTGTGACGACATCTCGCCCTCCAGAGACGCATACCTCGGTTGTGGAAGCACAGTTGAGGCTGATTGACGATGGTGAGGAGGTCAAGACGAATGATGATGTAACCGACGATAGACTGTGCGAGGGTGCGCTCGTGGTATCGACACAGCCTTCGATGGTGTAAGGTGTGAGAACACAAGTCTCTTCCGTGTCGGTATCATATTGATAAAAACATTGCAGTCTGGTATCCACGCAAGGATTTGTAACCGACGAAGATGGTGAAGATTGTGTCGACGAGGGGGTGGTACCGACGCAAGCCTCGATGTCGAGGGTGTAAGGTGTGAGAACACAAGTCTCCTCTGTGTCGGTATCGTACTGATAAAAACATTGCAGGATGGTCTCCACGCAAGGGCGTGTAATAGACGAAGATGGCGACGATTGTGTCGACGAGGGGGAGGTATCGACGCAACCCTCGATGGTGTAGGGTGTGAGAAGACAAGTCTCCTCTGTGTCGTTGTCTCGATAAAAACATTCCAGTCTGGTATCCACGCACGGGTTTGTAGCAGACGAAGGTGGTGATGATTGTGTCGACGAGGGGGGTGCGGATACTAGCTCTGAAATGGGCATCGACTCGGAAACCACTGCCGGAGCGCTGGTGGAGGCGGGGAAGGCGGATCTCCCTTCCGGGCTGGACGGTGCGGGAGGCGGGGAAACGGAGGGAGTGCTGGAAATGCTGGGCACTGAGCTCGCTGTTCGCTGATGTGCGATAATCGAGGCGTAGCACCCCTCAATCGGGTGAGTCTCGAAAACGCAAACATCTTCACCCGTCTCTTGGGGGTAGCACTGCAGGACCGTCTCCTCGCAGGGGTTTATGAAGGATGAACCCGGAGGCAGTGAGGATGGGATGGACGAGAGGGGGGCACTCGTGATGCTGCTGGGGGCTGTGCTTGACGGAGTCGTTGCAAAATAGCTTGTTGTGCACTCGGTTACCTCGTAGCCCTGGCGCTTGGCCATCCTTCCAGGTATCACCCTGGTTGTGCATTCGACTATGCTCCCGCTGGCTGGCACATCGAGGAGAACAGGCGGTGCGGAGGTCACCCTCTTATCCAGATCTCCTCCATCTCGAGGTATCAATGCTCCCACCGAGAACTCTG
Organism: Lasiosphaeris hirsuta; assembly: GCA_030549175.1. Lineage (NCBI taxonomy): Eukaryota > Fungi > Ascomycota > Sordariomycetes > Sordariales > Lasiosphaeriaceae > Lasiosphaeris > Lasiosphaeris hirsuta. Next base: position 2,576,153 of record JAUKUA010000001.1, read on the forward strand.
AATCTGAGCCACCCGGGAGTGTTTTCCGGATGAATATGACGACGCCGATGAGGGCAAGTGTAATGATGAGGGTCGTGATCATGCCGTACATGCGCGTGAGCCATGGTCGCGATGTTGGATTACCAGATTCTAGTGAAGAAGTGTCAGTCCATCGTCCAAAGCAGGCCGTCTCGGAATGATCAGGTCGTCGCACTTGAGATATCGACCTCCCTGGTCTTTGTGGGTGCCGTGCTATTTCCGAGTCTCAGGCGCTCGAGAAAAGACATTTTAGGGCGGACGATGCGCCAGTGGCCAGAATGCTGAAAAGAGTGAATACTGCTATCCCACCTGCGGTTCCTTCAAACGAATGACTGGGAACTCTAATGACAGAAAGCGAAGCCGAGCTTCGCACGCCGTGACCAAGGTCAAGAGAATGAAGCGGCGAAAAGCAGTGCAAACATTGAGGCATCCATTGGCACACACGGATTGGGGGAACGCGTCGATATCATTCAGGGCTCGAAGGGGGGTGTCGGTGGGCTGCAAACGCCACAGAGAAAGCACAGAGGCGCCACGACGAGAATGGACGAGACAAAACTCGCCAGCTCCGCTAGGTTGCATGAGCATTGGCGGCGTTCTGGCCGCTGGCCGCGCTGGCTGGGTGCGGCTGAGGCCATTCCAAGGCCGCCACCGCGAACATGACAGGCTGAACGAGCAGTTGGGACTGGCGGTTTCTTCCCCCCCCCCCCCCCCCCTGGCAGGCTACCCCTGGTACCTTGCAGCGCGCACCCAGGAACACCAATGCCGTCGACGAATGCCGTCGCCCGCAAAGCTTAGCTCGAATGCATGCGATTGCCTATTTGGGACAACAGTGCGACGGCGCAGCTTTCAGTGCGCCAGGCCGCCAGCCCTACGAGGCCGCCATGCCCCCGATATTTGCTTCAAGCCTTAGTTGTGTTCGGGAGAACGGACCCGTAAAAAGGCTAGGGAACACCGGCATCAGCCAACTGGAGCGAGTGATCCAACAATATTGTGGAGAAAGGCCCGGCCTCTCCCATGACCAATTACTGTTCTGTTCATGAACCTCACCTCCCTGGATCTCAGGTGAGATGGAGCGAGAAAGAGCACCCGACGCCTATCTATCCATTGAAGGCAATGGGAACTACCAGTTCACACCTGTAAACTCAACTACTTCTGTGACGCAAATTCTTGCTGGGGCAGGCACAATTATCAGAAAATCAAATCGGGAAGGAGCAAAATACTATTCCCCCGGCCCCCGTCTCAGAATTTCCATCCTCTGAAAATTTTCTCATCTTCAACCGCAGCTTGACCCGGAGAACTTCTCGTCGAAATCATATTGGAGGGCTGCGATATGGAATGAGTAAACAAAAAATTATCGGGAGGTTCCGTTCCCTCGAGCCAAACTTCTACACTTAAGTGAAAAACTTGTGATGTTGGCAATCTCAAGTGACAGTGAGGCGCCCAAGTGACTGCGTGATACCGCTCCTTTCCCAGAAATCTGAGTAGCGTGGGAGTTTGCCAGTGGAACGAGACTGATGCCAAGCACAGTTAAATTCAATTGATAAGGACTCCATTCAACTAGTTTCGGTATCAAATTTCGAGACGGTCCCTCTGGATTTTGGCTGTAAATCGTCACTCCCCGCCGGCTCTCGCCTTCGTCCACTTCTCTAACTCGTACACCACCTTCCTCAGCTCTCCCCTCTCATCCTCCTGATACTTGACAAATTTGGAGGGCCCAGCACTCAACCCCTCGACTAGGGCCTCCATCTCGGTAATCAGCGCCCTCGCCTCGGCCTCCCGACCCTGCTTCCAAACGGCGACGGCAATCCTCCGCATGGTCCCCAGGGCCTGGGGCGAGTCGACGCCCAGCCGCGGGTGGTTCTGCATCCATGGCAGGACCTCGCGCTCCATCTTCTCGCCCTGGGCATAGTCCCCCTGGTCGATGTTGTAGGCGGCCATCATGTTGAGCCAGGGCACGCGGGCATCGCCAGACGAATTGTCAAGCATCAGCTGCAGGGTGTATCTGGCCTCGGGGAGTTTAAGCTCGTTCTGCGACGTGTAGATGGCGAGCATGTAGCGGTGCCAAGCTTTGTTGTCGGCGTCTCTGAGTGACGAGGACGCTGCCTCGGCCTCGCGCGCGGCGAGAGCGGCGTGGGAGCGGCCAAGGAGGAGCTGGTGTTTTTCGGGGACGGTGAGAGTGGTGAGGTGGAAGAATTCGGGTTCCATTTGGGCGATCTCCACCGAGGTGTAGCATTGCAGAAAGTTCCGTCCTGTCGTGAAGGGGAGGTCGTCCCAAAATGGGGTTTGGGGGATGTCGTAGTCCCAGGAGAATTTGGGCTCCTGCGAGGTAGACGGGATTGAGGCCTTGGATTCTGCCATTTTGCACAAGCAGACTGCGAAATTTGAGATTAGTGCATGTCTCAGGGAAGGGTTTGGTGTTGACTTGACTTGGGCGAGAAATGCAGGTGTTTCAGTAGCCAAGTACTTTTAGTAAGACTAGGCAGCCGTTTAGTTGCCGTACATACAACTTAGCCATCAATAAGGCGACTACTTTCTTAGTAACAACTGGTATTGCAACCAAAACCTGGAAGATTAGCCACCTGTTAGCCACTTAGGCCGTTGGGCACAAAGCCTATAACACCAACACCATGACGGGTTTCAATCTAATCCGTAAAAATATTGAGACCGTGCATATCGCATCGTGTTGACGTCGCGGGTTGCGTGGTCTACGGAATCTGCCAACTCGGGCCAAGAATGCGACCGAGGTCCGCCTGTGACTCAAGAATTGCGCAGTCCGGGTGACGCGCCTCGGACCCGAAGCCCGAATGGACAACAGTACAGTATATAAATGGCTGCCAAGAGCATTTTGGTTTTTTTTTTTTTTTTTTTTTTTTCATTTTCCCGCTCAAAGGCGCACACGCACAGACACAGGAACCCATTTCGGAGCGATGGCTGCTTCACGCTTCCACCCTCGTATCGCCATCGCCGGCGGCGGGCCTTCGGGCCTGGCGCTCGGGCTGCTACTCCACCGACGCGGCATTCGCGCCACTATCTACGAGCTGCGAGACAAACCCACACCAGCTGAGCTCGCCAAGCCCTCGGGCATGCTTGATTTGCACCAAGAGTCCGGGCTGAAAGTCATACGCAGCTGCGGCCTCTGGGACAGCTTCCTAGCCGCGGCCGGCGACTGCTCCGAAGCCATGCGGGTCTTCAGCCCCGACGGCACCCTGCTGCACAGCGACGACGGCGGGATCGAGCCGCGCCCTGAAATCCCACGCAACGCGATTGCCGACATGCTTATCCAAAACATACCGCCCGACACCATCAAATGGAACCACAAGATCACCTCAGCCACCCGCGCCGAAAACACCACCACAGGCGCGTTCGAGACGACCCTCGACTTCGGTCCCCACGGCACCGCCACCTTTGACTTCGTCGTCGGCGCTGACGGCGCTTGGTCGCGCATCCGCCCGCTGGTCACCGACGTCAAGCCGCTGTACAGCGGGGCCAACAACCTAACAGCCACCATCCGCAACGCCTCGACCGACTACCCGCACCTGGTCGAGCTGAATGGCTCGGGCACCGTCATGGCCCTCGGCGGTGGCAAGGGCATCATGACGCACCGCGGGCCCCAGGACTCCATCTGCGTCTACGCCGCCATCAGCACCCCGCATGAGAACTGGGTCGAGGCGAGCAGGCTGCAGGCCCAGACGGCTGCCGAGCTCAAGACGACGCTGCTAGAGGATGAGAAGTTGTTTCGCAACTGGGCGCCCAAGCTGAAGGAGTTGCTGGCCACCGCCTGCGACGAGGACACCAAAGATCGCCCGGGCAGGGAGGCCGATGTCAAGCCCATCTTTATGCTCCCGGTCGGTCATCGCTGGGAGCACCGCGCTGGCGTCACCCTGGTAGGCGACGCCGCGCATTTGATGACACCCTGGGCTGGCGAGGGTGTAAACCTGGCCCTGTGGGACTCTCTGGAGCTGGCCGACGCCCTCGCCGACGTGCCCGAGGCGGCAGATGCTGCTGCGTGGCAGGCAGCGGTGGACCCGCGGCTGCGGAAATTTGAGGATGTAATGCTGAAGCGGGCCGCTGAGAAGGCAAAGGAGACGGATAGAAACAGGGCCATTCTCTTGAGCAAGTATGGTGGACATCTATTGGCCTACATGTTCAAAGCAGTCTACGGCTTTCACTCGCTGCGATCCTCCCTTTCTACTCTTTTCAAGCGAGGACGGAGTGAGCCAGAGGGGAAGTAATGTGGTACCATGTGCTGTCTTGTAACTTGTAGTGGAAGCGGAATGGCCTCAGGCTCGAGATGGATGGATTTGATGTTGGATGCCTATAATACCCATGATCTTTAGCGATAGTGCCACTCAGACATAGATAGATGCCTTAGCTAGCTAACTAACCTTGACAATGAACGTATTAATTGAGCTTTATCTAGAGCAATATGACGGTTAGTCTTCCACTGAGGTGCCCAGTTGCCCGTTACCCCTGGCCCCCTGTGCAGTAGTAGTATGTGCTGCAATAATAAGGAACCCCCCAACCCCCCCCCCCCCCCTCCCCGAGTTTGTTGTTTATGATTATGGAAAATGGTAAAGAACTGAAAGGCGGCCCCTCTTATGGACAGAACAATAAACCTTACTTCCACTGCAGAACGGCCGTTCGTTTGTTCCCAACATCGTATTCCAACCGCTGGAGTTGCTCCGCTGTCTCACCAAGCAGTCTCATCATTTCATCCCTTCCCCCCTTGTCAATAGCCAGGCTTGCTGTACCCGTATAAATCTCCCTCTCCAGCAGGGCGGAGGTTGATTGCAGCGACGAGATGCGCGCTGAGAGGTTCTGGCTCCGCCGTTCCGCGGTACTTCATTGGATTTCATGTCAGCTCCTGAGCAAATATATGCAATATACGGTACTATTTGGGGCCCATAACATACTTGGCGTCACTCTCATAATCATCGGCCTGGTTCAGCTGATAGAGCAAGTACGGCAGGCAACCCCCAGTATAACAATGGCGACAAACCTAGCTCTTAACCTTCTAGATTCGGCTTCCTAGGAAACAATAAATTCAGGGGCACTACGCTAAGGCTACTAGTAAGGAAGCAAGGATCATAGGCCTCTTGCGGAGGATAGGGGGGGGCCCATCATCAAGGCGTCGGTGGCAGGCTTCTGCGTTGGGGTTATTTCCTGGCGTTACTGCCTCGCCCGCTGCAATTTTTGTCGCCGCTCGTCTTCGGCTTCGGCTTTCTTCTCGCCCAGTCGACATACCTCACTCCGGTTGTCTTCTATCCTTTTCTCGGTCGACTGAATAACCAACTCCTTGGCTGCGAAGTCCTTTTCCACCACATCCAACCGCCTCTTGGCCTCTTTCTGAAGTGTCGTCGCCTTCAAGTCATGGTCGAGCTGCGATTGCGTGTGAGAGACACTGTTTCAAAGTGCCTAGACCGAAGAGCGTGCGGGCTTCAGGTGGGAGTTGGGCAGGCCAGGAGCTTTCAGGTAGTAACTCTCACTTTGAGCCTGTGAGCTGGGCTGCCTTATCAACTGCGACCCGGAAGCCTTGGATAATGAGGTCAAGGTTCGATTGCAACTTTAGAGCCTTTTTTGATCCGCTTTGGAACATGGCCAGGCCAAGGTGTCTTTTCTTGTGTCGTTCGAGAACATGTTCGATGGCTCTGCTTGAGTTCGACATGGCCGCGGAGAGTTGCCAAAGTGAGTCGGTGATGTCGCGTTGCGCATCCGACTCTAGGCCAGTCACGGCCTGTTCGGCAGACTTCACCTTTTGCCTGACCGAGGCAGCTTCTCGTTGAAGATTAGCCATTTTCACATGCCCACGTCGTAAAGTCCGAGATGGTTCGAAGACTCAGATGACAAGGCTCTACGGCGCATATCTACGAATTATTCCCTGTTAGTGACAGCAGTCCCGATCACCCCAGAGTCGAATGCATCTGCCATGTCCTATACTTCGCCATCCGGGGTGAGTTGCCCAATCGCAGCAAATACGATAAGAACAGTACGGGGTACCATCAGATATTTCTGCAGTCCCTGGAAATATTAGGCATGTGGCAAATCGGATCCAGGGTTGGTTTGCTTCAGCTGTAGCTATGACAACCCCAACACGAAATGTGGCTGCCAGAACCCCTTGCTCAAGGTTGACAATGCAACGTTCTTGACCTCCAAAGCCGATACATCAGGGAGCCTTCCAATAAAGATGGTTATACATGTATATAACACCGCCGCAACGAAAGCTTCACACTGCGGGCCTCAACACCAACTTGCAGCATTGCACCGACCTGGGCCGGGTTGCCTGCCTTCCGCACTGCTGAGATGGGAATGCGACAGCTCCAGCTGAACCTCGAAGACATTCTTGGGCCGCATGGAACAGTAAGTGTTTAGAAATAAAGCCACAAAATAATCGAGAAGCAACCCTCATGACTGTAACTGCAGATTCGCGGCATCGCTCGTCTGCTTGACCGGCCCAAGGCAGCCAAGTACCAGCTCCGCACGCAGATTAATAGCCTCGACGACTCGGCCGCGGACTGCTTGAAGAGCGCGGAGAGCATCAAGGACCGCCTCGACAAGTTGCTCGCCTTCATCATGGCACTTTCAAGGCCACCGAGGATAAGTAAGCTAACTAGGCACAGCGGTAAAGGCCGATACCATGATTTCCCGCTGAACGCTTTGGGGTTCAGGCATCGGAGACGGAAAACACAAGAATGATGTCGGAGGAGGAGAGGAATATCCCTTCATGCAAGCGGCAACTTCGAGAGCTTTAAGAGCAGCAGCAAGTTAATCTCGCCCTCCTCAGCGGTGCTCTCGAGTCTGTTGAAGGGGCAGAGAGAGCCGTTGATAAGGCCAACGCGGCAGCTTTGAAGAGTCCGAGCCAAATGACGGCCGACGACCTTGAAAAGGTCATCAACATGAGCATCCCGCTCACGGACTGTGAGCTGATTTCTCCCATGAAACCCCTCAACGCTAACTCAACCGTTTTCAGCGCCCCATCTAGGGACGGTGTACTTGTACACGGATATATCGGTACCAATTCGACGTTCGCGCTCTCCCTTGGACTTCTTGACAAACTGTACACAAAGTCCCGGAAAATCACTGGCGACTGTCTTCAGGTAAGAGTCCATTTTGACAGATAACGGCAGAGTCACCAGAGCAGACGGCTTCTCGTGGGGAACAGCAGCAAAGCCGTTGACAGTCTGGACGTGTAGGTATTTCTTTAGGAACAAGCCGACGTCAAATTTGTCCTCGGTGATTGCGAGTTTGGCGCGGCTAGTTGAGGAGGCAGAACTTGACAGCTTGACAAATTCATGCTCTACACCTCTCTCCATCTCGGTGCCCCAGCCAATGATAACCATATCGCGGGGAAATTTGCGATACCTAAGCCCAGGAACCTTCTGTGTAGCCCCGGCCATGGCGGCCCAGTTGTTCAAGACAAGGGGATCTTTTGTTTTGGATCTGTCAGGACAGCCATGTTACGTCCAAGAAGTATTTTGCCACAAAACGGTCCATGTCGACTGCGGCCTCGTCTTCGGGGTCGCCTTGCAACGATGCAAATTTCTCGTCCGCCCAGCGTTCAACGGTTTGAGCGTGCGCCTCGGTGCCGGATTCAAACTGCTGACAGAGCAAGTCCAGCATCGGCTGGACCGCCTCGCTCAAACGGTTGCACTGCTCGAATTGTTAGTTAACATGGACTGTAGGCAAGAGACCTGGTCAATGCTGACGTCGTACCTTCCCAGCTTTGACCGCCTTCTCCAATCCGTCAACCAAGGCAGGCCGAGTAGCCGACTTTTTGAAGGTGACTCTGTTGCGTTCCAGCTAGGCTGCGATCCAGGCTTTTGTCGTTCGTCGTAGCCCCGTGCGGTCGTCGAGGCCAATTTCGACCAAATACTCGAGTTCGTCTGGTCTTTCCAGCTGGACGTTGTCGACTGAAAACCCATCTTCCCCGTAGGCAAAGCGTCCACTGGCAGACAGCACTGCGCCGGGAGGGGGATGACATCCGTCAAAACGGCCATAACCAGGGCTTGCAACCATCGCATCTCTGATCACCGCTTGTCCTCGATTGTTGCAGATGACGCGCTCCTCCGAGTTGAGGTCACGTCGAAAATCCTTCAAGATGCTCATGACAGAGCGATCGACGACGCGTCATAGCTGGCTAGCATCGGAGTGGCTCCGCACAAAAAGTAAATAGTGCGGGCTGCCGACGCCAGACGAAGACCCCGGCTGGGCACAGACGGGCCCTCGTGCTTGCCTCGCCGTTTGTTTTGGTTCACATCTGATGAGCTCAGCTCAACAGGTCTTTCCTTCCAGACGTCTGTTCTTCCAGGGGTATCCGTATTCCCACCCACACGTCCTGATCACAAGAATATTTCGTTCAGCACCCCTTATCGCTTATTGTTCTGCCGCCATGTGCGATCACACTATGGATCCCTCCGGGGATGTCATCTTTACACTCCGCAATCCCAACGCGCCACTCGCGATTTGGGATGATGAAACACCCCCCGATCAGCCTACCAAGCCTACCGAAAGCACGCCCCCAGCCTCGCCCATCGTCGAACCCCCCAAGGGCGCCGATACTGTGCCACTTCAGCAGCAGGACAACGAAGACGCCTCACAGGAGGGCCCGCCAGTGACGTTTCTCCTCTCCTCGCGCCACCTCAGTTTAGCCTCGCCTATTTTTGAGGCAATGCTGACCGCCGGCTGGAGCGAAAGCGAAAAGACCGATGGTCAGTTTCGGGTCGATGCCGAGGACTAGGACGCCGAGGCCATAAGCATCGCCATGAACGTCCTCCACAGTCACTACAACCAAGTCCCAAAGACGGTAACGCTCAAAACTTTGGCCAAGATAGCCGTCATCGTTGACTACTACGACATGCATGAAGCTTTCCAACCGATTGCTCAGCAATGGATTGAGGCCCTCAGAAGTAAATCGCTGCCAACCTCCCTGGGGCATGACGTTACTCTCTGGATCTTGGTCTCGTGGGTATTTGGTGACGCAGTCATTTTCAGATATGTCACAAAGGTCGCTATCCTGCGCAGCCAGAGGGACATGGAAGTCGCAGATGGCCTACCGATTCCGCGAGCCATTATCAGTAAGTTTACTAGTCTTGCTGGTGTCAAATCAGTACCCCAAACCTCAATTACCACCAGGACTGACAAGACTCTATTGTGCAGATCGAATCAACGAATATCGAGATGACGCCATGGGCTCGATAGCCGCTGGTTTCAGCCGTCTTGGAGACCAACTTACTGAGGGCTCCGAAGGGTGTGGTCCTGAGTGCCGAGCAATGCACCTTGGCGCCTTGATATTGAACTTCCACCGCCTCAAGTTTTCCGTCAAACAGCCAGAATGGCCTTTCGGGAGCATCAGCCTTGCCCAAGTGGTAGAGGGTTTGAGCGGAATTAAATCACCAATCTGGCACGTCTGCTACGAGACGCTTCAGGGCTATGGCCGTAATTACCCGACCAGTTGTTCTCATCGAGCACACCAGTGTCCCGCGACATTAAGTGCACCAGCCAATGCTAGTGGAGCATTTGTTCTAGGTGTTGGCGAAAAGATCACCGCCAATCCTGATTTATTCGGTCTCCTGGAAGTATATTCTGCGCTTCTAGTCTCGGAAGCAAAGGACAAGATGCAAGGGCTAGAATTGGCGGATTTCGTTTCACCCCGACCCCGACAAGCAAGGAAGTGCGCAGCAAGGTCGGCATGATTCCATAAATGTATCCCCCCCCCTCCCCCTAAGTAAATGGTCCACATCACGTTGTTATAAACAGCGAATAGGTTCTGAGGGACTACAAGTATCTTATGTCACGCAGGGTACGACAGTTACAGCCGCCACCAAGTAATATGATCAAGCGTAGTACTTGCAGTTGACGTTTCATTTCCCCAAAGTGGGACCACCAAGGTGCAAAGCTGGCAAACTTGAAGTCCCGTCTCAGGCTGTTGATATTTGGCCAACCCCGGGCCCCTCCTCGCAACCGAGGTATGTACCTTCCTAATCAACAATTCCCTGCGGGAGAATGCGACATAATCCAGCGACGCTGTCTCGTTCCCATTCGCCAATCCAATAATCTTGAGCACATCCCCCTTTTTGATGCCAACATTTGTGATGGTCACCCTCGTCGCCGAGTGTCCATCGAGCTTCTCCGAAAAGGCATGTCCCAGCCGGTCCTCCAAATCGCCGTACCACTCGAGCAGCGGGTCCTCGTTGATGAAGGCTCCATAGTGCGCCCTCCCACCCACAATATCATAATATGCGATTGCGATATCATACGTTCCGTCGGGGAAATTCAACGTCGCTACTGCCTCGCCGGTCCCATTCTTCACCGTCGCCACTGCCGTAAAGTTCGACGCCGCCTCGGGCGGAGTAACCCCCGTCGGCTTGAATCCCGTCAGCGCCATAGCCTCGGCTTGGATCCGCCACGGGTGGTTGCCCACGCGCTTCGCCTCGTCTGGAATCCCCGACAGGTTGTGGTAGAAGCTACAGATGCTGTCGCGCCAGACAATGCTATGCCCCGCCTGGTACCTGAGCCGGAAGAGCACCTCGTCGAAGCGCTGAGCGTCGACCTTGCCCCGCAGAGACTCCCAGGCCGGCGCAAAGGTCTGGGCGGTTGCGGCGCCCTTGTAGTGGGCGTCGTAGAAGTGCTGGATTACGGTTTTGCCTGAGTGCAGGCGGTGTGTGTACGGGACGTGGTGGAACCAGAGGACGAGGTTGTCGGGGGTGGTCTCGATATTGTCGTACGCTTTGGCGACTTCGGGGGGATACTGACCTGCGTTGCCGGTACCGTTGGACATGGTCCTGTCCATCCCGATGTGCGTGTTGGTCGCGCGGGTCCATTGGCCCCAGCCGTTGTTGTCTTGGGATGCTGGCCCGGGGCCGAAATGCGTGTAGAGGATATCGGTCAGTGTTTGGATGCCCAGGTTGCCCGAATAATTCTCGTATGCTGGCCATGACTCCATCGATATCTTGGTAATGGTGTCCAGGACGCTTCGATCATGGCCGAAGCTGAGGCGGATCCAGTCTTGCAGCAGGGCTTGCGCGTCCTGCTTGGGGTTCCAAGCAAGACGGCCGTAAGCATACAGGTTGGACATGGCGAGGTGACTACCCAGCCAGCTGGTGTTGGTCCCAACATTGACCACGCCCGCATATCCCCCCAGCTTCTTGTTGAAGCGTCGGCCGGCCACGATATCGCGAACCGCCGAGGGCTTGCCGTCCACTTTCAAGTCGAAATCCAGAATCTCCTTCCACAGCGGGGCAATATAGACCAAATGGCTCTGTTGGCCTAGGTATTCTTGAGTAATCTGCAGCTCGATGGCGGTGTTGGTGAGGGGGATATTGGCAAACAGTGGCGATGCTGGCTCGCGGACCTGGAAATCGATCGGCCCGTACTTGATCTGCACAACAACATTGTCGAGAAACTTGCCATCGAGGTGCTTAAAGAACTCAACAGCGGCATTTGCTCGATCTGCCTCCCAAACAGTCCAGTCGGCAAGATGGTTGTAGACGAAGGCTCGGAACATGACAATGCCGCCAAACGGCTGCACGGCCCTGGCGAACAAGTTTGCAGCATCCGCAAGCGTTCGGTTGTACGTCAGTGGGCCGGGCTGGCCTTCTGAGTTGGCCTTGACGAGATAGCCTGCGAGATCAGGTACGCGCTTATACAGCGCCTCCGTTTTCTCGGTCCACCACTTGACAACCATGATATCCAGGGGGTCAAACGTCTTCAGCCCACCCAGCCGTTCGGGGGAGGCAAAATTGAGAGATATTCCAACCTGAACGCCGTAAGGACGCATGGTGTCAGCGATTCTTCCAAGGCCCTCTATATTCTCGGCAGTCAGAAGATTTGGATTGGCGTTGACGTTGTTGGGGATGATGGCGTTGATTCCGAGGGAAGCAAGCAGGCGAGCGTACTGCGAGACCCGAGTCAGATTCTTGACGACGAGGCCGTCGCTGAAGAAGATGGAGGGGCCCGCATAACCGCGCTCGATCGTTCCTTCGAGATTATCCCACTGGTTGACCCAGCGGATGGGCGCGTCGGGATTCGACACGACGTCAACGTCGGCAAAATTCCCCTGAGAAATCCTTGACAGATACTCGAATGCGCCATACAAGGCGCCACGTTCGTTTTGTCCAAGGATTATTACGCTCCCCGCCTTGACGCTAAGCCAGTAGCCATCTGCGATCAAGGACGAGATATTCCGAGCGCCATGTTTGGAAGTGTATGCCGCAACGGTGCCGACGAGGACAGACAGCGAGCTGGCCGTGATTTCGGGTTCGTGCAAAACCTGGAGTTTTACCCCCAAAACGCCCTCGATTCCAGCTTGCAATTCCTGGGCTGCCACGTAAACAGGGCTCGTCGCTGTCGAGTTCAAGGCGACAATGACCGACGGAATTGATGTCGCCTGTTGCCGCTGCGCTTCTGGAAGCGATGCATATCGCAACCAGCCGTTGAGGCCATTTTCTCCCGCCACAAAGCCGGCCGAGAAAGCCAGCAATATTCCGTGCCGAATCCACATTGTCGTGTGGCGTCCTGGAGGGAGTCGAGGTCCAGGATGACTTGGCCCAGTGCAGTGGTGCATCGGCGTCGGAAACAGGACCCTATACTTTATATGAACTCCATTTTTCTTCGCCCATCCCCTTCCCCTCGGCTTCTACTCGCCGTTCGTAGCCCAAGGATACCAAGACGGAGTAACTCACTTGAGTGAAATTGCCATCCTCCCTTGCCCACACCGACCCGGCGTTCAGCCTAACACCGCAAGCCAATCCCATTAGCCTGAATCGCAGAAGAGAAAACAGCAGCTGGAGGTGTTACCCCGTTGGGTTTCCTCAAGGCTTTTAATTGCCTTTTCTCTTAATACATGGATACCTGGCTGTCTCCGCACTTCCAGATATTCGCCTATGCCAGAATCCGGAACGCGACATGATCGAAGCCAGCTGTTCCAAAGTATACTAATGTCGAACATGGAAATAGTCATGGTTTCACCGACTAACTTCGGTTCATCAGTCTTTTGTCCATCTTTGTGATATGTACCATGTATACACAACGCGACACACTGGCACTCGATTCAATCCCACCGAGTACTGACTGACACCCAAAAATAAAAGTGGACCCGATACGGTAATGCTGCGTGGTATCATTGAATCTCGGGAACTCCCAAGCTGCATCACTCTTTTCGTTTACCCTCAAGGAGCGATTTCTATCACCAGCGGCACAAGTTTTGAATTGCATTGTCCAATGGCCACAAGTTCTAGTGTTCTTGGGCTAGGTAGGCTTGTTTGGTTGTTTGATTGCGCTGCTGAATGGATCCTGTTAGCCAATCAGATGGCCTGTCCGGCGCGACTCAGGAGTCAGCCCACCTCTGCTTCCTCATCGAACCACTCCGGGTCGAGTCGGCCATCAGGCCATACCCCATCATCGAGCTCGCGGCTTCCTCCTTTGAACAAAAGCTCAAGTTTTCTTGCATCACAAACTTTCCCTCTTCACGTTCCTTCTACAAGCTTGTCTTAGTTTAGGTCATATGCCAATCTCACTTTCGAGAAACCCGTTATTTCCTGGACCCCTTCCCGCTCCTACCCTTGTATAATTGAGTGGGAATCGCCTCCTTTTCCAGTCGCGCCCCACTAACATATCCAAAATGGCTTCAACACAATCCATGCCGCGCCTGATTCAGCACGTTGATCGCAAATCGCTGTACACAAGCCTGGAGGCACGCATCAGATATCTACACTCCTTCCTCGATTTTGGCACCAGTAAGTGCATCGCATTTTCGGAAAGAAGGAGCCTGCTAACCAAAAGGCCAGATGATGTAGAGGCATTGCTCTCCGGCAGCAAGTACATCCAGGCGCTGATCCCGGCAGTCGTCAACATTGTCTACAAAAAACTGTTGCAATACGACATCACTGCGCGTGCTTTCCAGACAAGAAGCACCGCCTTTGAAGGCCCGATGGATGAGACGCCCAACGAGGAAAGCCCTCAGATCGTGCATCGAAAGATGTTTCTCCGCGCCTATCTTAAGAAGCTATGCTCGGACCCTACTCAGATGGAGTTCTGGGAGTACCTCGACAAAGTCGGGTGAGTCGTGCTACGATGGTGGCAGGTCCCGAGTCTCGATTCAGGGGCTGCAAGCACTAACACAAAGTCCCATAGCATGATGCACACCGGGCTCGGGAGAACCCATCCTCTGCATATCGAGTACATCCACATTGGTGCCGGTCTCGCCGTCATCCAGGACATCCTCAACGAGGCCATTCTGTCACACCCCCGCCTGCAGTTGCCCCGCAAGATTGCCATCACCAAGGCACTCAACAAGGTCATATGGATACAGAATGACTTGTTCACCAAGTGGTATGTACACGATGGTGACGAGTTCACAGATGGCATGGACTTTGGCATCATCGAGAAGGAGGGCTGGTTGAATGGCAAAAAGATCCTGGATCCGGAAAATGATTCAGAGATCAGCAACGACACGGTGAAGACACCCACTGCCGAACCAAAGGAGAAGGGCAAAGCTCCGGCAGGCGTCTGCCCATTTACCGGCATCGTGGCATCGATGGGGAACCTTGAGGTTTCTGATGAAGCGAGCAAACGGGAAGTGAAAGTTGAAGTGCCTGCTGAAAACGGCCACTGATTAATCAGTATCATGCTTTGGATTCCTTGTCACTTCCTTATTCTACCAGCATGCACTTATCCCATTCTACCAAGGCGCTTCCGGGCATACAGTAAGGGATAGAAAACGGCGGCTTGTGCAGTATCAGGCAGTCATGATGCTTAGTTGCCTAAATACCTAGGTACATACGTGGGCGGTGTTACTCGACATTGGAGACGACCCTTCCCAGGCGGTACGTCGCCCCGTTGATTCTTGACGTGATCGACTTATTGATGGATGGACCTCTGTGAGCACCACCAGCCATTGCTACCATGCCCGCTGAGGAGGTGGCTGATCAGGAGGGCTCGTTTCTCTTGCTCAACCCGGGGGAGGTCAGACCCAAAGTGTGTCGAGGAAGGGGGCTTGCAGGTGGCTACTCGACACCCGTAGCTGCTTCTCGAAAAGAGCAGGTGTCTTTACCGTTTACGATTGGACATTAGGTTGTCGGCCAAGTGTGACGAACTTTGTTGAGAAGCACACACGTTAGGCAGCAATGAACAGCTCTGGGTAGGTATCCTGGGCCTCGAAAGAAGGATCTTGGGGGCCGACTGAATGCCGCCACATCAATGCAATCCCAAGGCATTGAACGAGCACAAATGACCAGTCAAGTGGAACAACAGGGAACTTGTGCTCAACAAACGGAAACTCGAATTGAGATAGCAGGGGTCGGAAGTCGGGAGTTGAGCGTCGAACTTGCAGTTGCGCCACCTCGGTGCTTTTGTTCATGGTTCATGGATATCAGAAATTTCGGTTTTTCCTCAGGGATTTTGATGCATTCGCACACGTAATCTAAGTTTATCATGGTGGATGTCTCAAGCTGTCTATCTTCAGGCGCTGGGGGTAGACTGGTGCTACTGTTGAGAGAGTGTGGGGGGTTTTGTGTGAGCCAGGGAGAGCGCGATTATCTCGGACTGAAACGGCCTCCTTTTCCCAGTTCTCGCCATTTTCCACTACATCGGCCCAGACCTTGGCGACGCTGACTTTACCTTGGTGATTGACAGGTGGAGCTGGAGTCTGCATCCTGCCCACCTCGGTGGAAACCGGGCAGGTCCCAGAACAGCCGGGGAGGCGGCAGGCTCGAGGCAAGCATGGAGGACACCAACAGGCCCCACCACCTCAGTGGTCACAATCCTGGGCCGGGGAAGCTACCCCACCTTCAGCACCGCCCACCCTACCTGGGTGACGACTGACCGACCATCCATGGATTGACCACACAGCCCATGTCATCCACTGTCCTTCACCATCTTCGAGGTTCCACCATGCAGGAACAAACGTTTTCGGTAACACGCCAACAACGAGCCATTTCAACGACCAGCTCAGCTCCAAGCGTTGCAAAGCACCAAGGCGAAAGAAATCCTCGATGTGTGCCGCCGGAGCGTTATCGCCATGCCCGTTTTGACAACCACAGCTGTGGATTCCGAGGACCGTCAGACTTTCATTCCCGGCCCGGTCAGCCTGACACCTTCCCAGCTCCCAAGCTCACCAGATGACTCCTCGGTGGCTACTCGAGCATTGGAGAACTTGCACTGGGCGCGCGCAACGAGAGCTTGCCGTCGCCGTGTTCCATTCGAGCCGGCTTGTCAAGACCGAGGCCTGCCTGGACCTGCGGAGCGAGATCGCAGAGTGGGAACTGGGCAGCCCGCTGGAACGCGACGAACCAGGTTTGCAAGCATGATTGAGGCTCTGAACAGCGCAACACCGGACACTAGAAGAAATACCGCACCACACACACATGCACAAATTTGCTGCACGCTGCCGGCTCCCCGCTGCCCGATGTCCGCTATCCGCCCGTACTTTGGATATACAAGCGCGTCGAGGGGCACACACGCCAGCAGCATCGCCCCCGTCCTTCCCGCCGTTGCACGGTAACCGGGCTATCCAAGAGGACCACGCCCTTTCTCAGGGCATACCCGCGGCACCCTGTCCCCCGCTAGACACATCATTCCGCACAGCCGCCCGAGCCGGCCGTGAAGCCTAGCGGGACCGATCCATGCTGAGCACCGGATATCTGCTAGTGCCACCGTTCGGAAACTCGGAGCCGAGATCCCAAACAGAGACACTCTTGGTGGCACGCCACTTCCTGCTGGGCTGGGATGCTGGCTGAAGCCTCTCACACTGAGGGATGCTCTGTGTGCATCGATTCGGAACATGCCACCCCCAGCCTTCGGGTACGGCCAGACGCGAGACGCAAGCCCAATTTTCCCTGCCGCTGGGCTGCTTCTGGCGGCTGCTGTCTGTATCGCAAAGCGCGCCTCTGAACGCGCACAGAGGCCAGCGCCAGGTAAATCCCATCACGAGTACCGTTTCGCTTTCCGTCTTGTTCACTCCGGTCAGTATTGACACGAGCTTGGGGCTTCATTCCTTCGGGTGCTCCGTTGCAAAGGGATTTACCCAGCTATTCCATCTCGACCTTTGCTTTCTTTGGTACCGGTTGCACATGGGACGTTGTTTTGTTCGCGTGCTGTCATGGCACGCCGCGCAAGGTCCCCGCACTCGCACACACCTTTCCCAAAGCCAAGACCGCCCCGAGGGTGGGCCATGGTGCACCAACAACGCGAGGACTTTGGTCTCAACTGCGCCATTCCCGATGCAGACAGGAGCGCCTGCTTCAACGATCGGCCTACCTTGCGACTGTTTCTTATGGCGAGCGCCCCGAGGGTCAGTGCCCTTTCTGTCCCTTCCTTTGGAGTATCGGGCAAGCTGGGCTGGGCAACACGCCTTTTGAGAAGCACCAATGGGGTCAACCCGCATTGAGGGCACTGACAGGGCAGGGCGGTGCGCGTGGAGCAATCAGGCCCTCGGGACATCCATCTCAGCTTCATCTGCGGCTTCAAGGGAACCAAAGAATTGTCAGCACCGGGCTTGCAAATTACCCCCCCTCCCTCCCCCCCGCCGAGCCGACAGGAATGGGATTGTTGTTATTTTGTCAAGCTCGCACGTTCCAAACCGCGGCAAGATGGGCGCCAAACAGATTGCCTACCATAACAGGGCAGTGCGTCCGCGTGCATCTGCTGGTCGTCCGATTCATCCAGATCGATAGCTCGCGTCCCGTGTCCGAGAATACATCACGGACGGGAGGGGAAGCGCCTCTTCGCTAATCTCTCACGCCAGCTTACCTACCCACTGGCCCGCTCTCAGGGCTCGAGCCAGGTTTCCAGGGCCCGGCTCGTCCCCTGCGTTCCCTGTCCCCGTTGCAGTGCCAGCCCTTGATCCCCCCATCTTTAGCTAACCCCTCCCCCCCCACTGAATTGTCGAATCGCGGATCAGCCCTCACGATTCGGCCTCCCGATACCCGCCCGTCCCTTACCACGCCGCCCCGTGCACTACATGGTTGGCCCTGCTCGTAGGCATGCGAGGTTGCTCGTTTTAGACTACAATACAGAGACACTTATGCATCGACGAAGTATCGCTGCTGCCATGTTTGTGCTGCTCACCAGCCCTGTCTGCCGCATCCTGTGTGCCCCGGTCTATGCATTGGTTATTACGCTCACCGAGCTAGAATGCGTGCGGTTGCTCCAGAGCCCCTTAGGCTCTATATGGGGGCGTTTGCAGCCTGTATACACGATTGGGTGGGCTCAGCGATGCACCGAGTCACTCCGGCGAGGTCAGCCTCGAATCGACGCCAAGACTGGGAGTCAACGGGGAAACCAGGAACATGACAAGAGCCTGTCGCAACTTGTCTGCAGTTACCCGCCAGCAGGTTCTTTGGGGGCCCTGCACCGCGCCCATCTACACGCATTCGAGTGCCACGTGAAGCTAATCCGCCGTTTGACACGAGCTCCAGGCCCTTGCTCCGGCTCAGCCCAGCTCGTCAGGAAGAGGGTGGGTAGCAGCTAAGCTCCCTGCTCGCGCTCACACAACTACCCACGGATCCTAGGCATTATCCCAAGCTAGCCCGCGACATAAGGATCATGTTATTTGTTTAGCTGGCGGGATCATCACTGTCACCCTGTTCACCGACCAGATGCAGCACAACGACGGGTCTGCACTCATCTCTTCCGCGCTATGATTTGCAGCTGTCTTTCATGCACCCCATGACGGAGAGGCCCGCGAAATTAAAACGCCTTTCTCCAGTTTCTATAACCAGTTCTGCGTTCATCTGGGTTTCTGGGGTCATGTTGGCTTACCCTGACTCGACACCCTTCCCCCTTTTTCCCTGTTGCTATTATGTCAAGTTGGATATAGCAGCCGAGCAAAGAGGTCCTCGAGACAAACATGGCGGTCTTAGCAGATCCCCTTATACCTTCTCGACTGCCCGGAAGAGAGGGGAAGGGCGAAGTCCAAAGGACGCAGAGCGTGAGGGGAACGTGGGTACTCGAAAGGGCACCCTATATCCGTGCCCTATTATACTCCCTCATGGCCGCGTCGTCAGGCCTTCCATGAGGGCATGCGAACCATTGCTGGAGTCAGCGGCGCGTCGTGGGGGGAGGAAATATAGCGCTGCCAGCTCATCATGGTGTCACCTTCGATGGTTCCCAACCTCTCGTTGTTGTCCTACCTCCCACCCCCTCTCCCTGTCCTCCCCCCCTTACCGCCGATGCCGCTAGACGGCCGAGGTTGCGGAGCGGATGCTCGCCCCATTTCTTGCATCCCTTATCGTTCCACGGCGTGCGCTGAACCACGCCACTGTCCTTCATGGTTTACTCCTTGAGGACTCGCTAGCCGGTTTTCCTCATCCCTCCTCCCTGTTGAGAGAGCTGACGGCGGATCACTATATCCCTCCCCAGTGATTTGTGGAGTTGGCAATCCCCCCCCCCCTCTCCCCTTGAACATGCCTCGTGTCGGTGCCCTCCGAGTGGGACCTGGCCTTCTCATGGGCTGCTGACCACGCAACAAGAAATAGGCAGAATCTGCCGCGATATTGGGGAAGAAGTAGAGCCCATAGATCGAGGGCTGTGTGACTACACTGCCATGACCAAGAGGGGCCCCGCTAGCTAGAAGAGCAGCAGCTCAAGTTACTCCTGCAGCACTTGGCTTCTGCCCAGCCAGCCAAGGTCAGGCAAGGTAGGTATGTAGATAGGTAAGTCTTCGGGAATCCACGGTTCGGGCAGTAGTATGCTTACCCCTCCCCATGCCAACCTCGTCCAGTCACAGTCTCCTATCCAGTTTGCGGGGGGGATATGCCCGGGTCTCGAAGGAGAGAGGGGGTAAGAAAATTTTCTTACCTCGTGCTCTGTGTGGGAGTAGCTCGAAGGCCGGTTGCTGGTCTTAGGATATGCAATAAGGGGGCTAGCACCATTGGAACCGCATACTGAGACGGACAGCAACCGAGAAGTACAGACGGAAAGACAGCGGATATAGCGTCTTCTCCTTCTCTTGCCGCTTCACGTTGTTCTCGTTGTTTCATGAAGAGCAAGTATCTGTTCCTCGGAAGTCTATGGTATGCCGGGTTTTGTTTACCTCATGTTTTGCCCTTATTCCCGTTATCACCCCCTCCCCCCCCCCCGCAGATCTCTTCTCCTGGACTACTATCACGGTTGCTTCGCAGCTTGCTTCTCGGATCTCAGGCTGTGTAGTCCCCCCTGTGTGGCATATACTTGCAGCTGCCTACACACAACCACTAGGTTACAGTCTTAGCGGTCAAGGACGAAGAACCTTTCCTAATGAAGAGCCCAAGAGAAAAAGAATGACCACTCATCTTTTGGACTATTACTTGGAGTGTAATATCCGCCCGGAGGATTCGGAAGAGGAGCAGAAAGCACACGACGGCGAGGACAGGGTATCACAAGTGGGTGAGCCCGGGTCGACCTCTCTTCGATCGTTTGCTCGCTTCCCCTTGCCACTCCCTATCCAGATTCCCCCCCTCGGCATCCGGCTCCCCTCTCCCTTTCTCTCTCATTCTCCCTCCCCCTCCCCCTCCCCCTCGCTTTGCTCCCTATCTCCATGATCCACCTTTTGGCGCCGCCTCCTACGGCTTCGGCTTCTCCTTCCAACATTCCATGCAGATGGGATGCAGCGTGCGCTGCAGTGGACTGCAGCGCGGTCTATGCAGCCTTAGCCTGTCTGTCAGTCTGTATATCTGGCTGCCTGTCTGACCTGCCTTGGTGTGTTTCGTGTATCCCGTCGCTTCCCGTCATATGCCCTATGCTTCTTCCTGCCGCCCTGCCTGCGGTTGCTCCTGACTGGATGATGGCCACGAGGGGATATGGACGGACACGGACAGACTCGCATGGTGGCGTGGGTTGTGCCAGGGAGCCAGGAAAGGTGATGAGGATAGCCGCCGCCAGGTGTTTTGTTGGGATAGATACCAAATTAGGACCTGCTTTGGTTCTGCTAAACGTCGTTGTATCTTGGACCGAGGCCATGGCCGTGCTATGTCCCATATACCCTCACGCCCTAACTAACGCAAACCGGTGCTGTACATGCATTCTGTGCGAGCGAGATAGGTTGAAATGACAACGCAGCATCGGCGTGAATTGACAAGCGACAGCCAAGGCACTTTCCCCCACCCAAGTGGTACTTGCGAGGTAGACGTTCGATGATATGATGGATTGACTTTCATTCGTGACTGCCCACGTTTTACATGACGTGCATGTCTGCGCTACCTTCCCCTCGCCGTACCAACAAAACGTATCTCAAATATGGGGTATCTAACAAAACCCTTGGTTCCAGAACACAGCACAACATGTATTATCTGTTTCACTTCCCGCTCCGCAATCCATCCGGAATATACCCACCCCGTAAAGATACAGGGCTATACCGCCATCGTCGTCATTCCCTCATGACATATCTATCCTCTTCGAGCCCTCTCGCCTGGAGTCATCCGTGACCCCCACTACCCGGCCGGTAGGTCTGCAAAACGGCCCCCACTCGCGGACCGAACCCACCCCATTGTCTTTCCCATCACTTTTTTTTTATGTTTCCCTATTCCTTCTTTCGTCCTTTGCATTTCAGCCCCACACTCTGCTCCCTGCCTCCTTCCTGGCACAGCCTGGATGAAATGTCGACACCACCCCACACCCCCCTTCTTGTTCTTCCTCCATCTTATTTGCTGCCTGGCAACTATCTCCATCCCGCAAGATGCACAGGCCGTTGTCGTTACCAAGAGGTGCGAGTGTTGCAAGTGGGCGCAAATGCAGGCCATGAGCACCATCCGTGTGTGTGGCTGTGAGATGAAATGGGTGGGGGGGGGGGGGGGTCGAGCGCGTGCTTAGCCCTACCCGTCTGCGCCGCGCCGAAGTACATCCATGGGTCGTCCATCCATTCATTGTGAAGACACCTTGTAAGAGGGAGAATAGCGAAGTGGGAGGCAGTGAAGGAATGCAGGTCGAATGATGATTCCAGATTCGTAGCGACGAATAGCGGGTAGTAAGGAGCAGACATCCCTAGTAATTTGCTTCTCTAACTCTCTGCTCGAGTTATGTGCAGCAGAGAAAACATGAGGTGAAATGCTCATCGTCCATTAATCCGAGCCGAGGGGCGCCTTGCTTTGTCTCATGAAGAGATAAAAGAAACCGAAGAAAAATGACCGAAAGTATGCGTGAGCTTCAAAAATGGTGGCGTCGCCGTAGCTGCCTATATGTTTGCCGGTTTGCTCATTATGATAAACGAGAGGGAATTCCGGCCGTTGATGCTTCGTTACAATGACCGAATGTGCGTCGTATCGTACTCCCAATGTACCGAACTGATGCCGAAGTGAGCGCCTAACAATGCTGTTCCCGAATCTGCTCTCTAAGGGGTATAGAAAGAAGCAAGAAGAAACGAGATCAATGGCCCAGGCGAAATCAAGAGGAATCCGACGAATATTGGGCGAGGAGTGAAAGGGCCATGGTCCGTCTGTAGCTCAGATACCAGCCCAGCACTGCACACATATTTGTACAGCAACATATCCTCTTCGAAAAGACGTTTCATGATGTGGTGGCCAAAGGTGGTAAAATCAGCCGTAACAGAGCGGGCACTGCCCAGGCAGCACGATATAGCGCTCGTGAGGACCCCTGGGGCATGAGCGCTTGCGACTCCCATCAAGTGACGTGCGGAAGAAGTGCACGCCAGGGTCGACACAAGCTGTGTAGATGTAGTAGTTCTTGGTAAAGTCGCACATGGTGATGACTGTGAGGTCTTGCAGAAGCAAGGAAAAGGTGGATAGCAATAGTAAACAAGTCTGAGCCGGGGTTAGCTGCCCGAAGGTTGAGGGTACGGCGCCGAGGGCGTTTGGAAGAGGGCGGGCCTCACTGATATAAGATGCCAGGGCGGCTGAACGGTTGGTGGCAGGACCCTCTTTGAATGCAATGACGGGAGGTCTAGCAAAGACAGGAGCTGACGGTGATGACAAGATGCTGTGCTACCGAGATGGGAGGAAGGGGTCGGCAACATGCCCGCCAGCTTATATATATATATATATATATATATAAACAAAGTCTGGGGGTAGATGGGGGTATATCAGAAATGGAGACGCAGTACTAAGGGCCCACCTAAGAGGAGAAATGGCGAGACGAGAATATCGTGGTGTATGTAAGACCCCCAACTATATGGGATCCTAGGTGCGTCGAAGAGATCGGAGGTGTGTAGCGGACTGCTGTGGTGGGCAACATGAATAATAAGCAGAAAGGGTATCGATGATATCAGCTAGCCCCGACTTGGCCGGACGCCAAACGATGAGCTGTGTCGGCTTTGTGGGATGTGGGTTGTGGGCTGCTGTTGCGGGATAAGATGGAGGGTGTCGGTGGCATTTAGGCGCTTGAAGCAGCCCCATCAGCGGCCGTCATCTTTGGGAAGAAAAGTGACGTGTGTGGACTAGGTATACTCGAAGTACAGTTTGCACACGACAGAGGAAACGCGCGGACGAGAAAAAATAAATAAGAAACGGTGAGTGGTAAGGGGAGGGGGGGACTGTGCTAGGAACCAGAAACAAGGAAATATGAACGGCCTTGGACCAAGCCCTATCACAAAGCCAGAACGGAACATTGCGAGAAAGAAGGAGCGACCCGGGAACATCGATCACGTCGGCACAGGAAGAAGCAAAACGGGAGAGACAAGAAAATTGCCGTTGTTCTGACGGTCATTGTGGTAAACTCCCGGACAGGGCACCCGCAATGGCCTCGGTCCGGGATCGTCAGGCTTGTCACTGTGGGGCCCCAAAATATGGCACCCATCCTCGCTTTGCTTTTTGGCCCACCGTGTCGAAACGGGAGAGGAGCTTTGACGATAGCCAGCAGCGGTACGCAGGTACCCCCAGCGGTATGCCCTGCTGGGTGGATGGAAGGACGGGAAAGAAAAGTAGACGTTAGGAAAACGGGGAAGGGGGGAGGGAGGAGGGAGGAGGTGGGCTGCATGTCGGGAGGAGCCCCCGTCTCTGGTGATGCACGTGCGGGAGAGCTTTCGCGGCGAGATGTGATCCAAAAAGTTTGCCTAACGCTCCTGGTTTCTAAACAGCTGGGCATCTGGGCACCTTGATGGCACACCGCCCGCCGCTGTTGAAGTTGAGGATGAGAACCGAGGACTAGGGATAGGGCGTGTGCGATCAACCAGTCGAGGGGCTGTTCGCTAGACGCAACACACCACGCCCCCTCCACCCTCTGACAACGTGTGCATGCTGCAAGGTAAATCCGTCTGCGATTGAGAGCTCGCTCACGTTGAACCCCACCCCCCTTTTTGCATTTGCGAAAGATACAGCCCCTCCTCGCCTGGACCTGCTGAGGGGAGGGTCGCCTGGGGCAGGGGGGGGCGATGAACGAGGAGGGCAGGTGGGGTGACAAGCCCAAGAGGCACAGGGGGGTCAAGTGAGTGGGCCGAGGAATTCAACATCATCAAGGGCGAAGGCGACGAGGAACGGGAAAACGATAGCGAGACGGAAAGGAACAGAGCTAGCCTCCCTCATCCTCGTCAGCTCTCACCGTCTTCCCCTCCACATGCGACACAACGTAACGGAGCTTCAGCAAGTTCGTGAGCCTTGTGAGGGGTGTGTGCGTTGACGCCAACGGGTCGACAAGCGAAGAGGAAGAAAAAAAAAAAACCAGAAGATCTGTGGGCTGCGCCAGTGATTGGGTTGGACCCCCTAGTGCCAGAAGCCAGGTGTCCGAGAGCAGAGCGCACCCGGATTGGCGAATGGCGGCCGAGACCAAAGGAAGCGCGATGAAAGCAACCTTGTCGGCGCACTGACTCCCTGACGCCGGCGGTTATAGCGGAGGTACGCAGCGCTCGAACCCACGTTTTCGCCCGTCTTCGCCGTCTGGAGCAACTAGTCGGTACTTGTTGGTGCCTGTACCGCATTGGAACGGTCCTCGATATCTTGGTTCTTGGTTCGCAACGCAGGTTTGTGAGAACGGATGATAATAGCTCTTACCCGCTATAGGAGACTTCAATCTCTGCCATGTGAGCCATGGCCAGATGACTGTCTGGTTGTGGGGACGGCAATTTCGAGGTCGAAGGTTGATATCAGGGAAGGGGGGCTATATCAGAGCCTCCTGCGAGGCGCCGTTGTGGTGCAAAGGCGCCAGTGGGGAGACGAAGAGCCAAGCGGGCGCAGGCCTATGCCTCACTCAAGGCCGCGAAGTTCCCAGACCTGGCCTTCCATAATTTCCCTTTTCCGGGGACCGAGCCCTGAGCCGAGCGGTGTGTCCCCTGTGGAGTCCACCAGGGTCGTGTGCAACTTTGGAGAGCATTCCTGCACGAAGCCCCAGCATGGAAGCCCTGGCGCTGGCCGCCGTTTGCTCAGGCACCCACTGCCCCACGAGGCTTGGGTGTCTGTGTGAGGGCGCCAAGGGGGGTTCAAGCCCGGCCTGAAGGGAGCTGGGCCTGGCAGGCGCTGTGTGTGCAACCGTGACGGCACATCTGTAGCACTCTCTTGCCCCTATAGCATCCATCTCAAAATCAACAACCACAGTCAGGTGAGCACCAGCGCGCAACAATACACCCCCACCCCGCCTCCCTTGTCGTTCTCTCTTTGCTCTGCAGGCTTGTTTGTGTTGCTGATAAGTGATTGCTTCGGGTCGCGGAGACTGAAGTTGAGCTCTCCAGGTGATAGTAGTTCGCACCACCCCTTTTGATGGCGGGGTGAATGTCCCGGTGGTGAGATGCGATATCTCACCAACTAAGATCTGCCGTCTAGACGCTCTCCGGTGACCTCATTGGCCACACTGGGCCAAGGGCTTCCCATCTGGGCGAGCCATGAAGACAAGTTCATCCATAACGGTATGTCCTGTCCGGATCTAGCTTTCAGCATCCGGGCAAATAGATTGATCTCATGCCGTGACGTGTCCTCGTGAACATCAAGGCTTCCATGTCTGGAAGTCTAGCCGCGCAGGGACGGCGCTCGGTTTTGAGCGCAATACTAACACGGGCCGAGCGGCACAACGCCAGGGAGTCGACAAAGGAGGATGGCGAACATGGTGGACAGCTTGCTCCCTCTCCTGACTTTTTGCGCCCGGCACCAAAGTTGATGAATGATGGCTCCAACTCGGGGTTCGGCAGGCGGCCAAGAATCGCGGTCCATTTGCAATCCAGGGAGCCATCCGCCGTACATTGCTGTACCGTGAGCTGGATACAAAGACTGCAATATGGAAGCGATGTTTCAATCTGTGCCGTTGAGGTTGATCCGGAGTGCCCAAAAGGGCGAAGCGATCCCCCACTAACTGACGACAGCGGCACCAGTGGCCCAGGCGCCAGCTGGGAGAGGGCGCAACCCCACGCATGACCCCCTTCCCCCCCCTCCAATCCCTTCGAAACCTTTGGGTGGGGAAGCTAAAGAGCTCAAAGAGCTTCCCTGAAAACCGCTCGATAGGTGCAGGGACCACACTGAATTGTGACAGGTCTGTTTTCCCACTCTGTGCTCGGCTTTTATCGCTAGCGACAAGAAAGTCTGAGCTGCAGCCAAGATGCCACTCAGAGTCCCTACTCCATGGTAATACCATCTCTGCTATGACCTGTACGAAATCACTTCCGAGATTTGCACGCGTGATGGCGCCTTGCCGTTGATGAGCTACACTGGGCAAGGAAGGTCGCCACAGACTCGCAAAGAAACAGTCTGAAGTAGAAAATGGCCCAGTCGTTGCTACCTATATGCCAAACTGTATCAATATGGCGGTCATCAAGGATATCCGGAGTGGCAGGCGCTAACTTGCTGGTCGCTTGACCATCATCCGCACTATTTTGAGCTCGCCATGAAATTGCGCCATCGCTGACGAAGTCCGGCTCCAGTCCGTGGATGGATTCCTGGCGGTTTGATGACGGGATGGAAAGCGAACTGGTGCCCCCACGCTAGCTTCCTGGCCATTTTGTTGCTTGTCCGTCTACGACGGTAACACCGGGCCCAGACGCAGCGCTCTTCCTGTTCTGGGCACCTTTCTCGGTGGCGAGGGTCGGATCAAACGAGGAGGCCTGCCACTGCTTGCTTGGTTGCTGGCGTTCTCCTGGCTGTAGTAGTCCTGCATCAGCGTGGGCAGCAAGGTGGGAGGAGCGCGGTAGCCCTGCATGAGGTATGTACACCTCCCGCCGAGCCGACTGCGTGCGAAGTACAGAGCCGCGAAACGCCCCCGCGCAATGAGGATAGCCAGATTGCCATGGTTGCGGATTGGCGCACTCTCTTGTCCTATTCGTTATAGGTACGTGTAACCCAGGTGTAACGCTCACCAGAGTCGCGCCTGGGTTCTCAACATGCGGGCCGGGGCAGCTGATTCACTGCAAAGCAACTTCGTCAAAAGGAGTGAATCCGTTTGGCCTCTGAAATCGCCTAGCATCCATCGCTAGCACGGCTTGGTAGCCCTGCGCGGGACCTAACGGGATTGAACATGTGCCAACCCTGCCAACGGCCAGCGGTCCATTTCCCCGATCCCCGAGCATCTCTGCCCACGACACTGCAGAATGAGGGCGGATGCAAACACCCATCTTCCGCGACGATCGAAACGGCGAGCGAAAGGGTCAAGAGGAAAATTGCGCGCCGTTAACTTAGGGGAAGCCGCTGGGCTGGCTCGGGCCCGGTCACCTGGCCGTAGACCCTCTTTCATTCCATAGGTAAGGAAACGCCAGTGAGGGTGATCGCCAGGACACGGTTGGCGCAGTTGACCGCTGTGCTGCGCCGCTTCCGACTGTGGAGACTGCTCCGTTCCTCGTCCAACTTGAGATGCGACCGAGATGCATCCATCTGATGACGTCCTGAGTCTGATCTCTGTGCTACAGAATAGGCCAAATTGCAATGGCAAGACGCAGCCAGTCAATCAATCTATGCAGCTGAGGCGGGCTACGGGAGAGGTAAAACGGCAGAAGCATGGAAGGAGCTTGGAGGACGCGAGAAGACTCGCGATGCAACCTGAACACGTTTTTGGCTATCTCTGCCGTTGCCGCTGCCACTGCCACTGCCAGACGGGGAGCCCCACCAAAGTTCAGTTCCCCCTTCCCCTCACAATGGAAAGAGCAATTGCCCTCACCTCACTCTCAATGCTGGTCATAGATCACCGTTCAAAGCTCATCGGCAGGAACGAAACGGTATGGAGAGCTGGATCATCCCTTGATGAAAGGAAGGAACATGCCGTTTTGTTCTCGCATACGGGACGTTGCATACAACACGTGTACAATACATGCTTTGGAATCGGCTGCTCAGTCGATTCTCCACGTCGCGCGAGATCCTCAAAGCGGAGGCACCGAAACGCATCACCCGATCAAACTTAGGTATGCAGCTCTTCCTCTTTTGAGCGATCTGGGTGTTATCGTGCCCCAGTCAAAGCCCTGCCCTGCATTACACTGCATTGGCAAGATATCCAGGAGGTGAGGGTAAGAGGGGACCAGGTCCTCGGAAAGGCAACGTACTTGCTACCTGCAGTGTGTGCTCGGGCATCACGCCGCACCTGCTCGAGTACACTCTCGATGTCGCGAGGTTGTGAACAGCAAGCATCATCAAGCAGGCTGTAGATCCAGATGCATGCGGGCAGCAAATCTGCGAGATGCATGAGCCGAGTGGCAGGGGTATGGATTCCATCCTTCATCAAGAATCAGTTCGCGTGTCACGATGCGAAGTTCTCACTGATGCTGCTGCGGTGAGATGGCCCCCAACACTTGGCTTCATGTACGTCCCATGTACGAGAGCGAAGGGGGAAAGAGCAGACCAGGTCCCACAACGCCATCCATCCACTGGCGAGTCGCGATTGGTGATGGCAGAAGCAACTTAGATCTCAACGCTGCCTAGGTACCCGAGTAGCTACACCACGGATAGTGACCCCGAAGTTGGAATGACAAGTTCGAGCCTTTGCCCTGCTAAGCACACCAGCTTCCCCTCCATCCGCTACTCCGCCAAAACAAGCGATCGCCTCTATATGTTTCACTGCCAGTCTCGAAAGTTTCCGGTCGTCAGCTCATCTTCAAAGAAATGTGTTCGAGAAACTGCGCGCCAGCATCCGATCCTCACTACAACGTGTGAAGTCTGCAATTTCACGAAGACGAGCCGATGGGCGTCGTGCGCTTGAACCACGCCATATTCCAAGCCTCAAATTCCAAAACAATATCTTGGAGGCGCCTTGCGTCGGTTGTTGCGGTTGGGCAGCTCCGGGTCTTCCTCGGCCTTGACACCTTAGGTTGTCATGGCTGTTTTCGTAGTATCAGCAGGTGCGCTCTGGTCTCCATAGCCACCCTTGTCGCCATCGCCAGCCACCACACCACCATTTCATCGACCACTCACCACCGCGCCCTAGCGACCAAGCAGGCAAAGCTGGTAAAGCTCGGACGCGGATTTTTATTTCTTGCCCTCGGGCCAAGCCATGGGCACTGACACTATCCTCCATCGTTCTCCCCTCGGCCAAGCCAATCGAACCACTCTCGATGTGGCGAGTTGTCGGCGAGGACTAGCAAGGACAACACGCGTCGACGGAGCGGCACTGTGGATCCGATCGGACCGGGGCCTCATTGTCACCGTCTGTGCCCGGCACGGATGGCAAGGAGGGTTATCAACAGTCACATTCATCAACCCCTTCTTCCCTGTCTCGCGCCTCAAGGTATCAGTGCCACTCCCCCAAAAACCAGGATCATTGCTCTTGGCTCGCAAGCATCATATGTGCCAAAGCTTCTCTCGTCTGGTGAAGGCGCATTCCGCCCTGCAGCATCATGAAAATCGAGACAGTCAATCTCGTCTCCGGCAAAACCCGGCCACTCCATGCAGTTCTTGTGCACAGTACCCCTCCGTAATTTTATTCTCCCCAAAAAGCTGGGCCTGGCGGCTGCCCTCCTTGTGATGTCTTGGCGGCACCAGCCACTGGTTGCACGGTTTCCGGCCTTCGGCAGCGGACCCCTGATCACGGCGGAATGGCATGAAGAGACACTGTCTCCATCGAGCAAGTCGCCTCGTCTCCCCACATCTATGATCCCCAGCCCAGCCCAGACGGAATGGATGGCCCGGGGAGGGTGTGCTGCTGCCTCTGCCTGCTGCGTAGCATGTTGACATACGTACCCGCTGCCCTTTCAGAGCTGAGAGCTGCGCAGGTTGCTAATCAGGAGGAAGGAGAGAAACGGCCGCCCAGCGACATGCCACTTTGACCCGTCAGATGGCAAAGAAGCTTCCGTGATAAATGAGAATGCGACGTTGTTCCTCATCCCTTTCAGGCACCGCAGTGGGGTAAGCATTGTGGATCTCCCGCACTAGGAACACACTGCACCAAGCCGGTAGCCATCTGCCCGCGTGCCGTTGCTTTCACGTTTCTTGGTCAAGAGATGGTTTCACTCGTCTGGTGTAGGATAACATCGCATATACTAGTAGACCAGCATGTGTTTCACCGCCGGGAGTTGGCGGAGCTGAAGGATTGCCCATCCACACTCCGACTTGCCGTGATCACCGTTTTGAAGTGCATCCCTATCCACCTCTTCCCCGAAGAAGATTGATCGGATTGGACAAAACTAGACTCCAAACACCAGGATGGCGCCCGTTGTGTCTCCAACGCCCTTGACCCTCTCACTCCAGTCTTAAAGGACGGCCGAATAAGGAACAAGGGGCTAAAGCGTCCTGCCATCCTTGCGACGTGATCAGCAGCGCGCTGCAGGAGGAAACGAAACCGGTATAGCTAGCGAAAGATGTGGAGACATATTTTCTTGCCGAGAGGAATTGATTCAGAGGTACGGCCACGAGCACTACTCAATTTGAGAATATAGGGCAATATTGGCTGCGGACAGTGCACGCACGGACTCTCAAAGTAAAAGACTGCATTGGGGAAAGTGGCCCAAACCGGAAAATATGCTGGCAGTACATAGCAGGGCAACTCAAAGCGATGATGAAAACACGGTGTAGTTCAATCGTGGCCAGTGATACAGACACGACCTTCAGTCGCATATTAGGGGCAGGAACAAAGCTAGGTACCTAGGTACACCACCCCATTTCGCGTTTAGTTCCCAAGGTGTACTTTCCAGCGGCTTTATGTTCCATTAACGGTTCCAGGTTGTAAAAATAAACCAACGGTTGGAAAATAAGAGCGGCAAATAGATGGTAAGAGGACTCTGAGGCAGCTGGTGACCAGCGATAAGCTGCCCCTTCCTTCGGTGGTTGTGTTATAAAGCAGGAGTTGGCCTTGGAAAATGGCTTAACTGGGAAAGAATCACTTAAGCCCTACAATCAATTGCGTTTAGCTTGTGAAAACAGTGTGGCACTGTTAACTTATCAAGGTAAGGAGTCAGCGTAACTTGGACGGTATCTCAAGGACAGTTGCTTGTAGGTGGCAACTTGAAGTTGTAAGCTTTTGCTTTCCTGTTCCATTCTCGCTCAGTTGCCTTCAGCTTGGATTTCAAGTTATCCCACATTTCATTGACATCTCCATATGATGGGGCCCATGGAAAGCAGTGCTCCGAGTCCTACGACTGAATTTCCATTATTACCACGCTGACAGGACAGTGGTTTGGCTCGGATACTGAACCCCGGGGATACCTAATCGGTTTTATGATAGGTACTTGATTTGTTCCTGAACATGGCCGGGAGTTTTGACGCCCCTCAGGCTCATTCGCACGAAATATTCACTTGAAATCACCAAAATTAAACCATACAATGGCAAAGCCGTATGTTATAAAGCTGGTTAAATATAAGTACTAACACTACGTATCCGCGATATAATAGTGATGACACTCTAAAGGACATATGTCGCTTTCTATTGGTATCTTCTCGAGATTCTATGGGCGGAACAAAACAAAACGTTGGCATCATGTGATGATCTAACATTGATCCTCAGTCAACTTAGCTGTTCGTGCGGGATAGTTGTCATTATGGCTGGTCCCTGGATAAAACCCTTACCATAGGCAGTAGCGCAGATCATTGATAGCCTGGTGGCTCTTGGAAGATGAATCTAGATGACTCGACCAGTTCTCCGAGTATTAGAACCCTCCTCATTATGTACAGGACTAAACCAAAACATTACTGAATGCGGTTGGGTAGCTACTGCCTGGCATATTGGTGTGCTAGATGATTGATGCCATGGTCATGGCTAATGACCGGGAATCGACATTATGATGGAAACTGCCGAGTGGAACGGTGCCGCGCCATGAAAAATCGTTGAAGCTGCCATTTCGACGCATCCACGTCTCGCGAGCCTGTTGTGTATGCTGACTGTCGAGAGAACCCAAGAGACGAGAAGAATTGTTTGCATAAAATGAGAGAATGTTAGCGATTTTGGAGGCGGAATACACCAGCTTTTCAAATACCTTCTCGTCTGAGCGCCACTGGGACTGGGACTGAGAAGTCAAGATATTTGCAACGGAATTTTGCGGGATTGGCATCGTGCACTGATGATCTAAAGTTGGGAGGTGTCAGTTGGTTGGCTGTGAGGGTCAGAAAATCTCCGAGTTGCTTCCCAGGATTCCCCGCGCGACAAAGCACGGGCCACTAGCAGCGAACGGTTGGCCAGATGCTCCGACCCCAGTCCTTGTCAGCCATTCCGCCATTCTCCTGCTTGAGCCTCAACATCAGCATCAAGTCACATCTGTAGGCAACCACGCAACCACACGCAACCACTTACTACTGCAATCTCCCGCCACCGTGCTTGACCTGATTCCCGCGACATTTGGGCATTCAACATTCGTGATTCAACATCCCTACTAGACTTTCCAATTCCCGTCCTAGTTCCACAAGGCCGAGTCGGCTGGCTGCCCAGCTAATGGCTGAGATGGACAAGTACATAGCGGCAGGATGCCTCCTTCTCGATGATTTTTACAGCACTGTCACTGTCACTGGCACTGGCACTGGCACTGGCACTGGCACTGGCACTCCTCAAATGAGCCAATGGCGCTTCTTCAACACCACTTCAGCGCTTCATCCTGGCGACCTATCTCCTGAGCTCCAAAAACTGCTACTATCCTCAAGATTGCTGTCGCCATATGCCGGCCTACTATCCAGTCGGTGGATCCGTCTGAGTTACAGTGCCAGCCTCGATAAGCCTGCTCAGCACATTGTGCGTGTCTACATTCTTCCCGACGATGTAGATAACCGAGACGTGCCTCGGTCTTCCCCTGCACTACGCAAAGCTAGACAAAAGCTGATGAAGCGGTTAGACTTCTCAGAGTCGACTTGGCGCGGAAATACTGGGGGTCTTATTTGCTCAAGCCCAGCTGCCTTCGTCGCTACTGCTCGATACTCAAGCAGTGAGGGCCTAGATGACGGGGACCAGTCATTTCTCCAAATGTTCAATAGCATCCCGTCGCCCGACCCCAGACCTGACGTGGTAGAAGATCACGATTCTCGCGATGCCATGAATGGTCTACTCAGCAGCACCATTTCCGGTCTCAGCACGACCCTCTACGGCTACCAGTGTCGCTCGGCCGCGTTGATGTTGCAGAGGGAGGCGCAAGTGCAACAGGTTTCAGATCCGCGGCTTAATAAGTCGGTTGATCAAATGGGAGTACCTTGGTATTATGATGGTGTCAGCGGTACTGCTTTGCGTGAGCCTAGGTACTACGACGGCCCGGTCGGGGGTATTCTGGCCGAAGAAATGGGCTCGGGAAAGACCCTGGTTTGTCTTGCTCTCATTCTCGCGACCAAGAGTCTGCCTTCCAAAATACCGGACATCTATCGACCAGCCAGCCCCAACGTTCGGGCTAGGATTGGCAGTCTCGCAGACATGGCAGCGGCATGCATCACTGCCAACTCGGTGCCGTGGAAGCAAGTATTTCTAAGCGAAACCCGGCGCGACCCGGAATCTGAGTACACAAACTGTATACGAGCTATTCGGCGAAATCCCGGCTTTTATTACCTACCACGCCCGATTGGTCGTCGCTCCTCCCGTAAGAAGGACGAAGGCATCCCGCTGCGAAAAGTCTACCTGAGCCACACGTCTCTTGTTATTGCCCCCCCTAATCTCGTCCAGCAGTGGAGGCAGGAGATCAATAAGCACACTCAAAACTTATCTGTGCTGGTCGTCACCCGTGGACAGGACCTCCCAAAGGTCGAAACGCTACTTGAATACGATGTAATACTATTTTCATCAACCCGATTCGAGCAACTGTTAGCAGGAGCAACAACGTTTGATGGCGCCACTCTTCTTCATAGCCCGTTGGCCAACATTCGCTTCAAGCGCTGCATCGTGGACGAAGGTCACAAGCTGGGCAACTCGACTACTGGTGCTAAGAGTTCATTACTCTTGATGATTGACCTGCTCGAGGTTGAGGCTCGCTGGATTGTCACAGGCACGCCGACAAAAGGCCTTTTCGGGGTCGATGAATCTGCGATTAGCTCCTCGGATACAAAGGCGAGCAGACTTTTATCTGCGGGGCTTGAAAAGGACGATCTGAGGCGAATTGGCTCTATAGCCGCATTATATTTGAAGATGCGGCCGTGGGCTAACTTGACCGCAGAGGCTGGAGACACGCCTGCGGACTGGAGCCTGTATGTGACGCAGGCAAACAACCCACAGGCTAATGCTCGGCGCAAAGATTGTCTGAGGTCAACTCTTGAGTCGCTGATCATCCGCCATCAACTGTCCGAGATAAGTGATCTCTTACCTGCCGTGGAAGAAAAGGTTGTTTATGTCGACGGATCCTATCAAGACAGGCTTGTTCTGAACCTATTCTCGATGATGATCATATTCAACGCTGTCCAATCGCAAAGAGTGGACCAAGACTTCTTTTTCCATCCGCGTCAACGGAAAGCCTTGATTGAGCTCACGTCCAACTTACGTCAAGCCAGCTTTTTCGGAGGATCGTTCTTTTCTCTCGCTGAGATCCGCAAGGCCGTCGACACAGCTGAAGGGTTTTTAAGTGAAGGTAGCCCAGGAATTAGCGTCGAGGACACTAATTTACTCCGTCAGGCCGTCGAGTTTGGCCAGCTTGCGCTAAAAAACAGCATAAAGGAGTGCGCCAACTTGTTTCGGGAAGTGCCTATCTACCTAGCAAATTTTCCCTGGGCCGCAGGCCAGAGCTGGTCCCTCGATCTGAAAGAGGGTGACCCCGTCTGCACGGATTCTCGCATCGTCCTTGCGCTCCAACAGTTTTTGCAGCCCTTGGTTGACGCGCCAACCTCGTTGCAGATGATTTTCAGCAGCGGGAAGTTTGCAGAGCAGGGCTTGGAAGAGAGACTTAGGGGGATAGAGGCGCAAGACGGTACCGAACGTCCGAGCGGCGAAACAACTCGAGGGAAGACGCTCGCAGGTAACACCAGGTTGGGTCAAGACAATACTGCTCCCAGTAGGCGTCGATCTGCCGTGCTAGGGACACCGGCGCGGATGCAGGAGATCCTTGTGGTTGCTGGGGAACATGAAGCTGGCGTTGCTACCCCCATTGCCGCGACGCAAATGATCTCAACGGCGTCCGCAAAGTTGTCTTACTTGATTGACCAGGTTGTAAGGTACCAAGAAGACGAGCAGATCATCATCTTCTACGAAAATGACAACGTGGCATACTACATTGCTGGAATCTTGGAGATTGTTTGTTTCCGTTGCCCCCTGGTGTATTTGGGTCACAATGTCTGATGCTAACTTGGAAAACTACACAGCTTCAGATTCACCACCTCATCTATGCGAAAGGCATTACGCCCGACCGCAGGGCACAGTACGTTGCCACATTCAACCACAATCCAAAGTTCAGGCATGTCTGTTCGGTCCTAGGCTGCACCCTGCGTCGTAGCTAACAGGTCCCATCCAGAGTGCTGCTCATGGACATCACCCAAGCCGCCTTTGGCCTCGACATGCGCTCAGCTTCACGGATTTATTTTGTCAACCCTGTCCTAAACCCCCAGGTCGAAGCGCAAGCCATTGGTCGCGCGCGGCGCATCAGTCAGAAGAAGCCGGTCACGGTAGAAACGCTGGTTCTGCGGGACAGCCTAGAAGAGATGATTATCAAGCGGCGCAGTGAGATGTCGCAGGCGGAGCAGTGGAAGTGCAGATCGATCCTCGACGATAAGCCCATTTACGAGTGGTATGTGTGTTTATCTAATTATTCTCAGGAAGGGCGATGGTTCCCATTCTATTCCCAATGCGTGTGGGGGAAAAGAGTGCGAGGGAAAGATTGGCTGACAGAGGATACAGGATTCTCAACGCCAAAATCTTACCGCTTCCTGGAGGAGAATATGGCGAGCTTAGCGGACCAGAGCAGATGGCCAAGCTGCAGACGCCACAGTTTATCTTTGGACGGGGATTTGGGCGACAAACACATCCGGATCAGGATTTGGTGGCTGCAGAGTGGAGTCCGTCCGCCAGCAAGAAAGTGCCAAACATCGGTGTCGGTGGTGCGGTTGAAGAGGAACAGAAGAGGAAGCTGACGCCTTTGTTCACTGAGGAACCTTCCGGCACCAAGAAGAAACCGAGGGTGCGTTTTGCTGATTTGGAGGTCATGGGGACTTGACGTCTTGTCAGATTTGGCAGGGGTCGATCCGTCGTGGGGACTCTTATGGATGCCGGTCTGTGCATTTCGCAAAAACCCGAATGAAAGCAGCATTGCGGCGACGTGGGTTACAAAATGTAGCAAGCAAGTAGGTCCTGGTAAGACCCCGCCCGAGCTTTCTTGTTGTGACTGAGTCCAAACTGCACAGTCGACTCGGTATCGATCACGGAATGCAATTTGGGACCCCTTGGACAAGGTCGTTTAGCGCTAAAGACAGTAAAGATCGCAAAAGATCCATTCCATGGCACCGGAAAGTCCTAGGCAGTGTACAGTGCTGGCGCACGGGGGAGAGGCTGGCCCCCAGCCCGCTAACTTGGCGGTGTAAAAGCCAGCAACAGCGAGCTATCACTGCCGCGTCCAGCTATGCTGAGGTGGCCATGCATGTCTGTGGCCAGAAATGCTGTGATAATGCGGGCCAAATGCCCGCGGTCTGAGTTATTGTGGATAGAGCGGTTAGACGGAGCAGAATGTGTATCTCGGGGGCGCATAGGTTTAAACACAGTGGGGAGGTAGTCCCCTATCGAGTAGGAGATCGTCGAGGTACCTAACTAAATTATCTAAGGATTTGCCGTAAGGCTGAGGCAGTCTAAATTGTTCCGAGTTTGGTCAACACAACATACTATCACAACATATTTGTCTCGGACACCACCCCAGCGCGCAGCGGGCAGAAGCACGAGCACCGCCAGCAGTAGCACCAGCCCAGCCCGGAGTCCACGCAGCCGTTGCTCCCGGCCGCGCGTTCGACGACGAGACTGCCATGCTCCTTCACCAACAATTCATGAGGCGATGCATCGCGCACCGCCTTCGAGCGTTGCCAGCTGCCAGCGGCCTCGCGCGCTTTGGAACTTGCGGGGCTAGACCGAGGGGCTACTGGCCATATCTACGGGTGCCTAGTCGCAGGCAAGTTTGGGTCACGGCTATCCATATTCATGCGCCGCTTCGAAACTCGTTGGGTTGGCGACCCTTGGCCGACGATGGCATAGTGTGTTTGGACGTTTGGGAGGCTCGGGCAGCGAGGATCTGCATCCCGTGCGGGGCGTGGTGGTGGTGGTGGTGGTGGTGTGATACCGCGGCGGGCTGCGATCGCAATTGCGATTGCGACTGCGGCTGTACTGAGCGACCAGCCTCCATCCGAGGCTCTCAACTCTTATTCCATCACCTGTCTGTTCCGATCCGATGGATGCGCTAAGGCGGAGGATCCTCGCCGGAGCAAGCCCACTCAGCAGTCTCCTGCTGTCTTCAGCTGGCAAGCTCGTGAAAAGTGGCTCTAGTGC
The DNA here is from genome assembly GCA_030549175.1 of Lasiosphaeris hirsuta. Lineage (NCBI taxonomy): Eukaryota > Fungi > Ascomycota > Sordariomycetes > Sordariales > Lasiosphaeriaceae > Lasiosphaeris > Lasiosphaeris hirsuta. Next base: position 2,613,836 of record JAUKUA010000001.1, read on the forward strand.
CTCCTGGCAATGATGCCATCAAACTTTTCGTGCAGTAGTGTTTGCTCGTTTATTTATTCACTGGGCCACGATGCCCCATAGAAGCACGAGAAGACAGGGGATTGCCCACGCCAGCGAGCTGGATACGAAAATAACAAGGGACATACCTCGCACATGTTGTCTGCGGGTGCTGAGGCAGGCTCTGGATTGGCGTCCAACACACCAATGCCTTCCGAGAGCAGGATTATCCCGGCGCAGGCACACCAACAAGAGGCACACGCTCCGCTCAGCGAGGTTGGCCGCAAGGAAGGGAGTGCGCAGTCTCGACGCAGCCGTTACCCCGCCATGTGCCCGCCGAGCTCAGTTGGAGACGGACAGACGGGATTGGAGGAGAGCCGTACTGGCTAGAGACCTCCACCACCAGCCGACCCGCACCACTCGAGCAACCGGGTTCGATCGTCAAGCTTGGAACGGCACAACGGGACACGGCGAGCTGAGAGCTGGGCGCAGGAAGACGTCTTAGACAAGAAAGGTTGCTAGCGACGCAGCTAATATACGCCCAATGTACAGCGCATCTGCAGCTGCATACCTGACGGCCTCAGGTCATGCAAATCCGGTCCGTCGTGTCCCACGGTCGACGTCTGGCGGACCGCCAAATAACGCCCTCCTTGTTTGGTGCGCAATGGTGCATCCATGTCTCGCGTTGGCGGCCCGCAGTGAACTACCTACGGATACACAGCAAAAGAATAGAGTGATGGATTGCTGGATGACGAGAAAAGACTGTTGGGGACAACACAACATCAGTTTTAAGACTGCGGGTCCCATCGTCTCGTCGTCCCATCCCCCCTAGGTTCTTGCTCACCTCATTTTCGTCCTTCGTTTTTATTTTTGCTCCGTGTCTCTCGCTTTGGACTCCCAGTTGCAGTTTCACTTGCAGCAAGCTGGCAGCTTGATGAGGGGCTGAGTGAGGTAACCTGGAATCGCATGACCCCCTCGGATGCGGTCTCGTTTCTTTCCCACGCCCTCGATGTATTGACAACTGCCCGTCTGCCGGCAAGAATACCCAGAGGAAATCACTCGTTTGCATCCAGCGCGGGGAAGTTGCATTGCATAGTCAAAGCATAAGACGCGAGTGCTCCTCCCGACAAGCATCCGAACCAAATCATCACTGGCGGCATTTCTGGACGCGACGGTGCAGCAACAGCAGCAAGCGGCAGTCGCAAAACGTGTGGAGGGACAAGACTCGATTCTGACGCCAAACGAGGGACAACAACACACGCGAGCGAGACGGGTCAACGACAAGAAAATCGGGCGGTTCTCCTGCGGCTGAGAAGGGCTGGATTTCGGATCCGGCAAATGAACCCTGGGGCGATCGGAAATCGTGGCGTCGCTTTTCCCATGTCCAGGAGCTAAACCGAGACCTCGGTCGACACGGGAATCCGAGAGCCTGCGACTCTATGAAACGGGCACGGCGTCAATAACACGAGCAAGACCACTAAGGTAGCACGCCCAGGCCACAACCCGGGAGTCGCATCGCCGTCTCAACTATGAGCAACGACGCTCCGTCGCGGAGGTCATCGTGGACATGGGGGCTGAGCCGGGCGAGGCGCAACAGCTTAAGTGAAGCTGTGTCTTCGCTCGGCGGGCTGCGATCGGGACGGAATTCGCTTTCTGCTGTTGATTCCAAGGCGGCCGAGTCGCTGCGCGGCGACGTCGCCGCGATGATAGCGGACACTACGACGCCCCCGGTCCCAACGAGACCGCGCTCCGGCGATGAAGGAGGGGCTCAGAATAACCACCGCCGATCGACAGATTCACGGTGAGCAGCCATTTTTTTCTCTTTTTTCTATCTGTTTTCTTCCCTGTGCCCTTCGTCCTGGTCGCAGCCCGCCCCGCCAGCTCACTACCTAACGCTACCCCAAAGACCCCAATATTCTCGAATTTCTTTGCCAGCTTGGCCGACTGTTTGGCTTCTCTTACCGTTCTTACCCTTTTCGCTCAGCTCCAGGCGCCAGTCCCCGGACGGTGGCAGATGACGGGTGCTGTGAAACATTTCTTTTCGTGTCTGAGTTTGCTGTCTCCGATTGTGACATCGGACGGGGATGGGCTTCTGGTCCAATGCGCTCGGGACCGCCCCTCCGAGGCTGCCCCTCCGAGACTCCCGCTCTCACACGCGCTTCTCCCAACCCAGCCCTCCCCCGCCCTCTGATCACTCTCTAATCACCCCTCCAATTCCCCTCCAAGCATCATCCAAAACCCCCCAATGGCGTCACCCCAGCCACCTTCTCGGTCTCGATCTTACTTGAGCCCAACCCAAACCACTCTTGGCCAGCAGCCTCAGCTGTGTCTTCGTTGTGTCACAAGCTCCCGACGCTATTTTTTGCTATTTTATCTCCTTTTGGATCGCACTGTGATCGTCGGCAGCCGCGTGGCTTCAATAAATTAATCGAGTTTGCTTCGAGGCTGCCATCAATTCCAATAACACCCTTTTCTTCTGCTCTCTGTCCAGACTATCGAAGCCCCTTTTATCGTCTCCGTTCGTGGAGTAATATGCGTGTGCGTGCGAGGGGCATGCGAGGGCGCCTTATGGCAGAGTGTAATTTCCACATGGCCTATGGCGCACGTCCCGGAGTTTGTCTGGGCGTCGGGGCGACGTCCCGTGCTGGCGATGCTTTGAGGCCATCAGCTCTTGGCGAGTGCTCAGAACCCTCAGCAAGCGCTCGACCCAGCCTGGCCACAAAGACACTCGGAGTGCCTGGGTTTGCTGATCCTAGATGCCACGCACTGCCGCGAGTCCAATCTAATACCTTGTCTCTCCGAGAGCGTGGGGAGCCTCGCGAGTGCATGGCCGCAAAGTCGCAGCTTGAGGCTGTTGAGGCTGCTGGTGCGCGTCAAGAGTGTGTGAACTGACGCCTGGCCCGAGGAGGCGGCTGCTTCACACCATCATGGCCAGCCAAGGCCCCCGTGGGGCTGTAACGCTCCTCCTCCGAAGGCCCTGTCATTTAAAAGATGCTGCCCGGCCGCCCCCGTGCCGATTGTCTGGAGAACCTCTTGGCCCTTCTTGTTTCCTCTCTCTGCCTTTTGTTTGGTTTCTCACTTCCTGCTTCGTTGATGCTCGTGGGCTAGGAGAACAAACGTCACTGACAGAGCCCGGTGTCTTGCGGTAGCCCCCCGCCAGCTTTCTACAATAGACCATACAACCACCAACGCACAAACTCTGCCGCAGCTGCCCTCCAGCGACACCCGACTAGCGGTGGTAATGATGAGCATTTGATGCTGCCCTCGTCTCGTTTGCGGAGCTCGACGCTCAGCGGTCCTGTAGCGGCTCCAATATACACTACTGTGCAGTATACCGGCGCGCCGATATACGTAATCTCCTCACCGGACGGAAGGCCGCTGGTTGCGGCAATGCCAATGCCTAGCTTCCCCCCTAGAGGCCCTGACCTCGCTTTGAGGACTCAGAGGCCAGTTCCTATACCTCAACCGCTCACTAGCCTACGGACTTCGCTTCCTCCGAGAAGCGATGAGTACAAGCCGATGGTTTCGCTCTACCCGGAACAGGCAACCAGCTCCCGGTCTTCACTGCCCCCTTCGAGAAACGATGGGTACAGGCCTATGGCTTCTCCACGCCCAGACGTCACGGGCTCCCGCTCCTCGCTACCAGCTTCGAAAAGGGACCACAAGCCGACAGTTCCTCGTTACCCCGACCATGCCACTAGCACCCGTTCTTCGCTGCCGGCATCAGCGAATGACTATAAACCGATGGTTTCCCTCTACCCGGACCGTTCTTCTATGCCATCGGACCGTCCAGGTTCTAACATGAAGCCGCGCCGCCTGTCTAACAGCAGCAGCAGCAGCTCAACGGCGAGCAGCATTGTATGGGGCCGCGAGAGCTTCGAAAGCCGTCTACGCAGCTCCTCCCTTAGCAGCAGCCAAACCAGCATCGAGTCCATGCCGCCGCTTAAAGCCTCTCGCCCGTCCTCGTCGTCATCACACATACACCACCAGATGGGAGGTTACTCCTGGAGCAGGCCAGCCCCCGTCAAGCTTCGCCAGAGAAAGGCGAGGCCGGGTGAGCTCTTTTCGTTGCTGCCGGGGGAGGTATTGGAGCTGATCCTCCAGGAGCTCCGTCAGCTGCACTTGCGGCCGGGGAGCGGAAGTTGCGAGACGTGCTGGATGCGCGACTGCTGCTCGGTGGCGGTTAGTGCACGGAAGTTTGTCAAGTACGCCAGGGAGGCGTTGTATCAGCATGTGCACCTGGTGGGGCCGGATAGCCCCCAGATGAAGAAGCGGTTGAGGATGAATTACGGAGGGAGGTTGGTGTTACTGCGTCGGACGCTGCGAGCGAACACGCATATTGCGGTGATTGTACGGTCGCTGAAGCCCCCTGTCCTGCCCCCCGGCGCTGCATTGGTGGAATACAACGATCTGGTTGCTTCGGTAGTCAGGGCGTGCCCGAACTTGGAGAGGTTGGTTGGTTACTATCCGGTTTACACCCACGAGTTCCAGCGGCTGTTTCATGCTCTGTCGACACGCAAGCGGCTGAAAGAGATGAGCTGGGTCGTGGAAACCTCACCTATGCAGCGCCAGCAAAAGTTCCGCCGCCCGTCCAGCAGCCATCGCCCTCCCAGCAGTCACCGCCCTACGAGCAGCCATCCTCTTTGGGCGCCTGGGGATCTCCAGCCTCAGCAGTCACAGGGGTTTCTGGACTTCCATCTTGGTTGGCAAAACCTCACGACACTTGTGGTTCATTGCCAGCCCGAAGCAACAATAACGCCAGATACTCTCTTCTCACGGGCAATTCGCTGCTTGCCGTCCCTCCAAAACCTGCACCTTTCCCACCTTCCTCACACATCCTTCAACGACAATAGCTTGCTCTGCCTCCCGCCACTCAAAAAGCTTTCGCTCTCACACCTACCCGGCATCACAACCAGCGGCATCTCCGCACTTGCGACCCGCGTCTCCAGTGCTACTATTACGACGCTCACACTGATCCATATCAACGTCGAGACTTTGCCGGCCCTGGCCCGGCTGTTCGCCCATCTTACATCCCTCGAGACCTTCAGCATAGTCCAGTGCTATGCCCCGATAATGCCAACTGACGAGCTTGTGTGGCTGTTCCCATACCTAGCCTCACACTCCCTCTGCAAGCTGCACTGGGACATTCCCTACCTCCCGACGCGCGCCACGACGGCTGACAATATTCTCGCCAAGAGCATTAGCGCAGGTGGATTCCCTGCGCTGCGTGTAATCCGGGCCCCCAACGATCCCGAGGGCATTTTCCAGTCTCTCTGCCGTCCACGGGAACGCATCGACTCCACGATAGACCGTTACCGGGGCGGGCACGATTGGCACGCTTCTGGCCAAACTCAAGGTCAAACACATGGCCGGTCCGCATCGGGCTTCGTCCCTTCGAGGCCACAATCGCAATCTAACTCAAACACTCCACCGCAGACCCGTCCTCGCTCACAATCCCATTCCTTCTTCCGCTCCTCGTCCCATACTCGCAACTCCAGCGCCGCAACGACCCCAAATGCAAAATCAACCGGAAGCCCGCCCACAAGCCCTACCCACCCGCCTGATGCACACGCGCTTTTCCTCCCACGGGACAACAGTGATCTTCACCAGGCTCGGCTCGCCGCCCAGACACGCCTCGAAGGTGCCCGACGATTTCCCCGGTACTTTATACAGATTGTCGACGAGGACGGCGACGTTATTGAGAAGCACGGAGTAGGCGCTTTTATTGGAAACGTGCGGTCCAACATCCACTACGTTCTTACCCCGGAGGAGGGTGGCACAGATGAAGGCGGCGGTCTGGTTGGTGTGGCAGAGATGGCAGGAGATTGTGGAGAGGCCTTGGTCCTCGGTAGAAAAGGTGATGGGGAGAAAGAGAGAGGGAGGCTGAGAGGCAAAAAGGAGAAGGTCGGCGAGGCAATGGTTGATGGTGAGAGCAGGACACGCGAGGGATGTCAAGGACGGTGGAACACCAGTTATGGAACACAGGTAGTGGATAAGAAGGATAGGGAACGGTGGGCGCATACAGAGCGGGGGCGGTGGATGGGAGTAGCACTGTCGTGAGCCTGCTGGACCCCCAACAGTGTTGTCGAGGGCAGCGAGAGAAGGATGAATCAAGGATGATATGGCTACTGGAGCACCCGTGTGCACTCGGTACACGCTGTGGATAAGTGTATTACTAGGAAGAAGGCGGCAATGCAGTTACGACGATATGAATACATGGGCTATCAAAAGCAGGCGGTGGAACAATCTGAATGGGATCCCATTCGAATAATGATAAACCCTGACCCTTCGCGTGGCGGCCAAGAGCAAAGACAAACATGCATGTTTGCTTTGTTATCCAAATAACAGCCGGATCAGAGAGGCGCAACTGTGAAGCCTAAATGCACCATGCTTTCAAATCCGTGTAGATAGACGCAATGGCTTACTTGGGGATTTTTCCTCGTGATTGGCGTGGAGAGCGTGGTTGAGGTTAGCGGATCTCGGCCTGTCGCGGCGTTACCAGTGATAGCCGAGCCGCGGGGAACAGGGGACGGCAATCTTTTCTTCGGTGGAACTTTACCCCAGCGACGTCATTCACCCTTACCTCCTCATTCACCGCAATCGACTTGTTTTTCAAAGGTGCCCGACAATTCTTCGTCCGCCACTTACCTATGATACCTAAGGTACCTAAACGACGAGCAAGCCCCATCCGCCAATTATCAACCTACAACATAAAAACTGGATTTTGTTATTTTGATAAAGGGGAGCATGCGATCTTCAACCATGTTGAACCCTGGGCGCGCGGCAGCTCGACTGCGTGGTGCGTGTCGCAGCGAGGCAAAGTCGAGTCTGACGAGGCCAGCATTTTCCACTGCAGCGCTTGGGAGGAACGATAGGATAGAAACAGCGACCACACCCAAACCTAATATGTCGATACCATCTGGCCACCGCCGGCTCTCCCAAACGGCGGCGCCCCTTGCCGGTTCCGCCCCATCCCCATTTCCCGTTCCACCCCAAGACCAACCGTCCCCCTCGACGCCCGACGTGCCGCGGTATTACGCCCTCTTCCCCGAAACGCTCCCTCTCGGCCCCCCGCCGGCTGGGCCCTTCGAAATCGACGTGCGCGCCCTCCGCCGCGAGTTCCTCCGCCTCCAAGCGGCCGCCCACCCAGACTTTCACCACCACGCCGCTACCGACCCCTCCACGTCCTCCTCCTCCTCCTCCTCCTCCTCCTCCTCCTCGACCACCACCCATTCCTCGGCGCGGCAGCACGCCGAGGCCGCCAGCGCGCTCATCAACAGCGCATACAGGACGCTGGCGTCGCCGCTCGCGCGCGCCGAGTACCTGCTGCACGAGGTGCACGGGGTCGACCTAGCTGGGGACGAGCGCGGGGCGGAGACGGCGGCGGAGCCCGAGGTGTTTATGACGGTGCTGGAGGCGCGCGAGGCGATTGAGGAGGCGGAGCGGGAGGAAGATCTGGGGGAGGTGAGGCGGGAGAATGAGGAGCGGATCCGCGAGGCTGAGGAGGCGCTGGCGACGGCGTTCGCTGAGGGCGACGTGACGACGGCGAAGGCCGAGGCGGTGCGGCTGAGGTACTGGATGAATATTCGGGAGAGCCTGGATAACTGGGAGAGGGGGAAGCCGGTGGTGTTGGAGCACTAGGTCGGGGCGAGAGGGTCCAGCTTGGTCTGTGAGGTGTTAGCTGTACGATGGGCTACGTTTCACTTGTCTCTGGCTGGGACCGTGTTGGCATTTAGGAAGAGGACGACACCAGGAGATGGAATAGAATATACAACAAGCTGCACCCAGTGCGGAAATTGCAGAAAAGAAATACTTATCGGCAAAAGTATCAATTTGGTCGGCGCTTGCGGTGGGAAGGAGCTTAGACGGCAAATTTGTCGGGGCCATGCGACTTTTGAGCTCCTCCAGACATCGTACGATTTTGACGTTGACACCTGAGCGCTTGCATGTGGGCACTCTCACCCCAGCTTGGCCGAGCTAATTTGGCTGTGGCACTCAATCTCTATTCACATTTAGCGAGCTGATATCGCTTTCGCCATGATGGCCGAGTCAACTGTCTACAGTGCAAACAAGGATCAAACTCCTGTTCAACAGCTTCAAGCAGGGCTGAGCTGGCAATTGCTGCCTTAACATTTTACAAGGCAGCAGGAATCATATGTCCAAGCCCGTGTCTGGAATATCTTACCTTATGCACCCCTCTTCTTGTCTTGGGGGGGCACCCCCCGCCTTGCTTCAGTCTAGGATGAGCCGGAACTGACCCGCTCTCCCAATTCCGATTCCGAATCTTGAACTTGACCAGACCCAGACTGGAAGGTCAAGCCAGTTTCGCGCATGCATGACGATGGCGGTAGTCTTTCACCACATTCCGTTGGACACTAGACGACCGGCCGCCTTGTCTCGAGGCAGCGGGGATGCGATCACCGCTGTCAATTGCGTCTCCAGGATTCTCTCATCGCTCGTTGAGGCACGACAAGATGGTTAAATACCAGATACCCGGTTCCCGTTCCCACGGGCCGGGCCGACGCTCCTCGCGGCGCCTGCTGTCTACATTCATTCTTGTCTTGCTCGCCCTCGTCACGGTACAGTCGTCAGCCTGTGAGGTCACCTCCCTGCCATACTCCTGCTTGAGTTGTCCCGAGGGCAACCCAGGGATGTTAGGATCAAGTGCCTATAAGGCATTTGCCCTAGCCGGTGCTGCTGTGTGCCTGTTACAAGACGGCTTTGCGGCTGCCACAAGGAGAGCTCTTGACACTTCAGCCACGGCGATCGATGGAAAGCCGTTCCCACCTCTGCTCGACGCCGAGCTTGAGGATCTCGCAGAAGGTCTCGAGTCGGGCCTGTTCACAAGTGTGGACTTGGTCAACGCATATGTCGCCCGCATCCTCGAGGTCAACTCGACGCTCAAGATGGTAGCACAGATCAACCCGGATGCTCTGGCAACCGCCGCAGATCTGGATGCTGCTCGAGCCAAGGGCATCAACCACGGTCCCCTACACGGCATCCCCATCTTGATCAAGAACAACATCGCCACAAAAGACAAGATGGACAACACGGCCGGCTCATATGCCCTGGCTGGGGCCAGGGTCCCCGAAGACAGCACCATGGCGGCCAAGCTGAGGAGGGCCGGTGCTATCATCCTCGGCAAGACGAACCTCTCCCAGTGGGCCAATTTTCGGAGTTCCAACTCCAGCTCCGGGTGGTCTGCCCTTGGGGGCCAGACCGAAGGCGCATATTTCCCCAAGCAAGACCCCTCGGGGTCCTCCTCTGGCAGCGGCGTAGCCAGCTCGCTCGGCCTGGCCCTGGCCACTCTCGGCACAGAGACCGACGGCTCCATCCTCTCCCCCTCCAGCCTCAACAACCTCGTGGGTATCAAACCCTCAGTCGGCCTCACCTCGCGACACCTCGTCATCCCCATCTCCTCGCACCAAGACACCATCGGCCCCATGGCACGTACCGTCAAGGACGCAGCGTACCTCCTCGCTGCTATCGCCGGTGCCGACCCTAATGACAACTACACCTCGGCCATACCGTTCCCCGAGCACAAGATACCCGACTACGTCGCCGCCTGTGACTACTTTTCCCTGGCAGGCGCTCGTATCGGCGTCCCGCGCAACGTGATTACCACCATCGAAACTATACCGGGACTGACCACAGCGTTTAACGGCGCGTTGGACTTGTTCCGCGCTGCGGGGGCCACCGTGGTCGACAACATCACGCTGCCGGGATACGAGCCCCTCCGGGCGGGCGGATACGAGCAGGTGGTGCTCAACTCGGACTTTGTCACGGATCTGAAGGCGTACCTGGCGCAGCTGACGGTGAATCCCAACAACGTGACGTCGCTTGGTGATTTGCTTAAATTTACTCAAGCGTACCCGCTCGAACAGTGGCCGTTGCGGGATACCAGGCGGTGGGAGACGGCCCTGGGGTACGGGCACGGGAACGAGGCGCCCGAGTTCTGGGCGAATTACACTACGCAGCTTTACTATGCTGGGCTGTTGGGGGTGACGGGGGGTCTAAGGAACCACAGCCTGGATGCGCTGGTGGTGCCGACGTCGTTTGCTTCGATGATGCCGGCGCTGATTGGTTCGCCCGTGGTTACGGTGCCGTTGGGTAAGATGCCGGCGGACACGGCGGTGGTGAAGAACCAGTTTGGCAATCTGGTGTCGAGGGCGCCGAATGTGCCGTTTGGAATCAGCTTCCTGGGAGAGAGGTTCAGCGAAGAAAAGCTGATTGGGCTGGCATATGCCTTTGAGCAGAGAACGCTGGTGAGGAAGACAGTGGTGCCGTATCTGCAGCCTACGGCAGAGCTGGCGGACGTGGTGAATAAGAGGATGGCGAAGGTCTAACTCCAGTAGTGTAGCAGGCATGCGCGATTGCAGCTGAGTTTGGGAAACCTGGAATAGGGGCCAAGTCAGTGAGTTGTTGTCGGGGGCTGTTTGACGCAGTTGGCGCCTCATCGGATGCTGCGCGCAACCAGGCATCTGAATTACACAAACTTTAGCAATCCCAACTCAATGAGCTCGAGGCAGGCTCCTTTTAGCAAGAGACTGTGAGGTTGATCGATTTCGTCGACCTTATTCATCATCCCTTTGGAAACAATGGTGCGACAAGGGTTAGGGTCCGATTTTGAACTCAAAATTGGTCCCACCGTGATTTTTAAGCATTCGGCCCAAGAAAGAGTCATCAACATCGCCACACCAACATCGCCACACTACCTCGTCCGGAATCATCACAACATTTGGCGCACCCCCGCGGCCCAATCTTATTTTTCCTACACTAGACGTCTCAAAGCAATACCCGAGATAAAGCCACCCAAAAAACCAACCCCCCCCCCCCCCCCCCCCCCCAAAAAAAAAAAAAAAGCCATGCTCCTCCGCAACATGCCCGACGACGACCTTGACATCTTCTCCAACATGGCCTCTCACACCACCCAGCCCGCCGCCACAGCCAACGCCCACGGCTACCACCATGGCCACACGGCAGAAAACCCAGACGGCACCAATGAAGTGGACGACGTCTGGGGCGACGACGCAGTAGAGCACGCTGCCACCTCAGACCCCGTGCCCGTCTCCGCCCACCACACCCACACCCACACCCACGCCCACATCCACCCCTCGGACGTGCCGCGCCTGCAGCAGGAGCACACGACGGCCGGCTACCGCGACGGCATCACGGCCGCCAAGGCCTCGAGCGTGCAGGCCGGCTTCGACGAGGGCTTCGGGCTAGGCGCCACCATCGGGGCGCGGGCCGGGCAGCTGCTGGGCGTGCTGGAGGGGCTCGGCGCAGCCGTCGGCCTACAGCGGCTGCGCGCCGAGCCGCGGACGGAGCCGCCTGCCGCGGGCGGCGACGAGTCGGAGCGCGTGCACGCCTTGCTGACCGAGGCGAGGCGCGAGCTGAGCGTGCAGTCCGTGTTTGGGCCCGCGTACTGGGCCGATGATGGCACGTGGAAGTATGACGTTGCGGGGCCGGGGTTTGGCCGGGGGGAGGACGGGGAGGCCGATGTCGTGTTTGCGGATGTTGCTGCGGCGCATCCGCTGCTGAGGAAGTGGGACGGGCTTGTCCAGGCCGAGGCCGAGAGGTACGGGGTCGACTGGGATGTCTTGCGGGACGAGGCTGCCGAGGAGAGGAGGAAGGGCGAAGACGAGGCGGTCGAGGTCAAGAGAAAAGAGGAAACCAATGGGGTTGCGCCGACCCGTAAGGTGTTGGACTGGTGAACAAGGCATGAGCAAGTATCCCATACCCTGCACTCGGAACAGAACCCAAGACCAAATTGAGCCAAACGGGGGCGCGAGGGCAACGAGGACAAACAGGCCAGCAGCCAGCTAGCTGCAGCCGGGGCATGCTCCCACCCAGAGGCATCTAGTGGTCGGTGTTTTCTAGACTGCCTTGTCGGCCCCAATGATCACTTGGTCCCTTGCCATCAGCATCGCCGAAACGGCGGGACGATGGCATCGCAGGAACCCTGATCACCGGGCCCCCGATGTGGCCTCTGCGGCATACCGACCCCTCCTAGCGAGGGCGGATTCTCGAATCTCGAGTCAACGAAGAAATAACCCGAGTCTCCTCGGTCCTGGCGGCCTGGCTGCTTCAACGTGATAGGAAATGAGGACTCGACGGCCCATTTCTTTGCATGCCTCAGGAGGTCCGATCAACCAAGGGCTTGGACTATATATGGTCTGTCCATGGAAGACAGTGGAGAAAACACCAAAGACAACGAGGTTTTGATTTGCGATCTAAATTTGGGACGAGGGCTCGTATGCTGTCGATCGAGTCGGGCTTTGGATGGGGCTCGAGATTAGCAGCACTGCAGCGATTCCACAGCAGAGACTTGGACTCGGTTACTTGGAGTAGGTAAAACAAGCAGATGACTGAGCCCCATTAACTGCGACAACGACGTTGTTTCTCTGCTACAATGCAGAGGTCGACTAAAACATTGGCCGAGTACTAGTAAACCATTCTCTGACCCCCGGAGCCACTTAGCCAAACTTCTTCTCCACCCTTTTCAACAGCCCCGTAACCCCCTTTTCCAGCTTCCCAGCCCGCTCCTCAAACTTACCCCTCGGCTCTTGCTTCGGCTTGTACTGGCTCTCGGGCACGTAAAACTGCTGATGGACCGAAAAGTCGGTCGCCGTGGCCGGGTTATACCCATAGCCGGCGCCCGTCTGCGAGCTCTGCGGCGGCGGCGGCGGCGGCGTAGCAGTCGCCCCGGCCCCGGTGCCAGGCGGTGTCGGCGTGTGCGAGCCTGGAGTGTATCCGCCTGCCTGTGGGAAGGCGCCGCCATAAGGACTCGCGAGGCCGGGGCTGGCTAGCCCGGGGCTGAGCGGCATCGTCGCGGCGCGGGAGAGGCCGGGATGGGCGGGCGGGTGCTGGTTGAGACCTGTCGGGTGGCCACCCAGAGCACCGAACCCTTGCGGTGCGAAACCCGGCGAGGTGATGCTTTGCTGTGGCGGGGCCGGGAAGCTTGGCGCGCCGGTCGGGTGTTGGAGGTTGGGCGGGGGGATGCCGGGGCTCAGGGGCCCGAGACCGCTTGGGATGAGTCCGGGCGAGAAGGGTGTTGCGGAATCGTAGGCTAGAGTCTGCTGCAGGGGGTTTGCCACGCCATCGTCGGGGGGAGGAGTCTTCTCGCGATGTCGCACTTGCTCGGGGGCAGCCGGGGCTGCGGGGTTGTAGGGTATCGGCGCGAACTGCGCGGGAGGCGGAGGAGGAACGGCGTCTCCGGCGCCAGAGACGGCAGAGATTGGTGGGCCGGGGAAGGAGGTTGGGAGTCCGCTATGGCTAGACACAGCAGAAGGAGGGGCGGCAAAAGTGTCGGTGATGGCTGCCCTCTCTAGCTGCTGGACCACGGAGCTGACCTCGACAGCATGGCGCGGCGGCGGGCCGGGCTCGTCCAGAACCTCGCACTGGGCCGGGGGGAGCAGAGGCCGGATGCCATTGACGAACTCCAGGGCGTCCTGCTGAGTCCAAAAGTAGATATCCAGCGAGTGGATCTTGTAGTGGTATTTGTTTTGGTTGTTTGGGTCGTAGGTGGGCAGATGCCATTCCTCATGTCCGTCAACGTTGCCGACCGTCAGCGTCACCAAGCAGGTGTGTTTGTATGAATACTGGAGATGGGCACTATTGAGGTCTAGCAAGCGAGGGGAAACAGTCAGTCAGCTCCACGTCACGTCCCAGGTTAGAAGACAAGTGTCTTACACCCATCGAAGGCATCCTGGTCGTCGGTGCCCGGCTGGTTTGCGATCTCAATGCGAGCGCGGGCCTGGTTCACATCCTCGAACAGGTAGACGTAGGATCCCTTGTCGAACCTGTGGTGAGGCGGATTATCTGTCGGCGGCCCGTAAAAGTAATGGATGTCGGCGAAGCTTACACATATTCATAGATGTTGTTAGACAAGACGCCCACGGGATTGCGCCCCTCCCCCCCGAGCCGCAGTAGATATCAAGCAACACTCACAGCGTGGCAACGTTGTCCTCTCCTGGCCGGGCGGCCATGTTGGGCGGCAGTGCTCAACAGAGCTTACGCGACGGGGTCGGAGGTGAGGGGAAGCTCCTTGCTGACGACGCTCGGGAGCTCGACGACGAAGGGGGTCGCAAAGACAATGGTGCTAGACTCGGACAAGACACGGCGAGAGCAGGCACGGCAGGCCAAATAACGGTCGCAACTTGAAGAAAACAAGTTGGGTAGAGGGATAAGGGAGCTCTATACAGTACCTGGCGCATGTGCGGCAGGATCGAGGCCGGGAAGCAGATGGAGACAAAGAGCTGCGACCTGAAGCGCGGATGCGCTGATGCGGACAGCGGGAGCCCGCCGAGCTTTGGACCTTGGCTCGCTCATCGAATCAGCAGGACGAACACAGCGAATTGCGCGCCTGAAGGTGCTGGTAGCGGCACGGGAAGCACTGGGGCACAATGTGTGCTATCGCATTTCGAGGCCCGGAGTGGCCTAGAGGGAGAGGGGGTTCGCTGGGCGCTTAGAGAGAGCGAGAGGTGGGATGCCAAGTTGGCCAATTGGGCCGGGGGTCCAGCGGGGTACTTCTTTCCTGCTGCTTCTTTACCCTGTCGTGCCTGTCTGTGTTTGCTTGAAGCCGTGCAAGCCAAAAGCTACCAGCAGTTTTACGCTCGGGCCTCTTTGACCTCAAATTCCACCCCCTGTCACAAAATTTTGGCTCGCGACGGAGAGATCCGAAAGGTCGTGACCGCGGCCAATTTTCGTGACAGCGAAGCCATTATCAACCTTCGACGACACCCTCCTCCCCGACATAGAGTAATTGGATGAGGCCGCCGCACACTCCTTTGCAACCCCGTAGCTGTCTGGCACGCCAACCCGACCACTTTCTTCCAGCTTCCACAGAGACTGAGCACTCGACAAGGCGCTCGTCTCGGCCTCGAACCACCCCCCGACGTCCCAAGGCACCTTGGAGGCTCGCCTTGCCCTCCCTCCCAAAATGGGCATCCAATCGATAACCAACGTGTGCGCCAATCTACAAAACGCGGCCCGCGCCCGCCTCGGCCTGACTTCCCTCCCCAACAACAAATACAACCTCGCCCTCGCCCTCGCTCTACACCGCGCCGGCTTCCTCAGCTCCGTCACGCGGGCCGGCCCTCACCCGCCGCCACAGGACCAGCTCCTCTCGTTCGAGCCCGAACCAGTAACCTCGGCCAACGTGGCTACGCGGCGCCTGTGGGTCGGTCTCAAGTACTGGGATAACAAGCCGGTGCTCAAGTCACTCAAGGCGATATCGAAGCCTTCCCGCCCACTGCGCGCATCCGTGGCTGATCTGAACAAGGTGGCACGCGGATTTGAGTCTGCCCATCTAAAGGGCTTGAATCTCGGCGAGTGCATGTTCGTCAGCACCGACCGAGGTGTCTTGGAAGTGCGAGAGGCGCTCGAGAGGAAGGTTGGCGGTATCGTGCTTTGCCGTGTGAGTTGATGAGGGAGATAGAGAAGGATAGACGGGAGAACAGTGGGAATTAGATGGGCAAGGGAACTTGAGAAAGACCACCCTCTATTTCCCCAGCGAGGACTATGTACGATACATGATGCGTCCTGCCATGCAGGCCACCGCTGTACATCATAGATTATCTGGAGCTGAAGCGAGGCTTTGGGATGATCAATTCTACCAAATCCATGCTGCTTGACCCAAAGGTGCTGGCTGACCCGGAACTTCAACGAGGCAGCTGTGGGATGTATGGAATTTCTTCATTACAAAAATCATATCACAACCAGCCAACCTTGCCATAAAATGAACATATTTATTCCAAATAGTCTAGCCCCTATGCGATCAACAATCCGTCCCGATGCAGGCCCCAGCCCAATCAATCACCAACGAACTCCCCCCAAATAAACAAACTCCATCCTTTTCTTTTCCCTCAGGTATCATAATAAAGTTGGGGTTTCCTCCGCTAACACTACAGCCTGCTTGGTGTTTTTCTCGCAGTGACAACGGGATTAAAAAAGATACAGAGTGTAATACAGTCTGCCACTGCCATCTCCTCCTAGAACTGACCATGTAACCCTACTTACTATTCGATTTCGCTTTGCCGAACTTGATGTGATCACCAGTCTTTCCCTATGTGTCTGACGACACGTCACTGTCAGTAGCTTTGACAGGCCCCCCGCCATTAACCTCGCCATTCACTGCCATCTCTTTGCCCTGGTCGTGGTGTCCATTCACCACTTCCGACCCAATGGCCACATCCTCAAGACTTAGCTTCCTCACAACTGCCACAAGCTCTTCCACATCATGTGGCGTCGTCTCAACATCGACTTCGGCTATCGGCGGCTCGGGTATCGCAATCTCTCCCTCGATCTCCTTTGCTACCTGAATGGCTTCTTCAGCAGTAGCAACCTGTTCAACAACCGGCGCCACTTCTTCGGCAGTAGTCTCTTCTGCGCCGGCGGCCGGGCTAATAATTTCTTCAGCAAGACCCACAACTGGAGCCACTAGTTCAGCTGGAGCAGACACTGGGGCAGACTGGTCGGCTCCAACTGAAGCTAGCTCAGCCTGAGGTGCAGCTGGCTTGATCTCAGCCGCAGCCGGCTTGTTCTCAACTGCAGTTGGGTTGGTATCAACTGCAACATGGCTTGCAACTGGGGGAGGCTGCTCGCGCGAGCCTGACCCGGACCCTGACTCGGGGTTCACCACCACAGTCTTCGAGGTTCCTCTTCTGCTAGCAAACTTGCCCTCTGTCCTAGTTACTGGTCTTCTGGTCGCCGGCGATAAGGAAGGCTTGCGCGGTGGCGTGATAGGAAGTTTCTCCGTCGTCTTGGACGATGAGGCTTGTGTGGGGCGCATCATCCGTGCAAGGAAGCTCTCGTCGACCTCCTTCTCCTTCCGTGTCGGGGGATAGTCCTTCGCCGGCTGTTTTGGGGGCGGTCCTAGGCTCGGCCGTGGCCTGTTGATGGTTGAGTTCTGCCTCTTGAGACTCTTGGCTCCAGTCGGTTTTGTTGTCGAGGTCGTTGTAGTCGAAACACTGGCCCTGCTAGGGGAGCGTGCCATCGAGTCGATCGTCTGGATCACACCGCTAGTTCGCGATAGCGATTGGCGCGGGGCGTTCACTTTGGAACCGGATGCCGCGGTGTGGGTAGTCAGGCCTGCCGGGAGTCTTACCGGCCGGGTCGGAGACTTGGGCTTGGGTTTGATAAATCCAGTGCTAGAGGGTGACGGCTGCAGCGGAGGGGGCCTCTTGATGGATGCCCTTGCAGAACTGGCAGCTGCCTTGGGCGTCTCCGTCTTTTCGGGCTGCCGAGCATTACGATCGGGTGTCTTTGCTGGCAGATTCGGCGTCGATGTGGTTGCCGGGCTCTTGGGAGCTTTGCTGACCGTGGGTGACTTGGCTGGTTTGGCAGTTGGCTTGCTTGCTGTTGGGACTGCGAGGGGCTTCGGTGGTGCCCTAGCCGTTGTCCTTGCTGCGGTGGGCTTGGCCACCTCCTTACCATTGGCCTTTTCCTTCTCTTTGCCATTGGTTGTTCCGTTCACGGGTTCTGCCTCCGTGGTAGAGGTTGAGCCGCCTCCAGAGACCACTGAGTTCTCAGCAGCCACATCCGCACCTGTCCTGTTGAATCGACGCGAAGCTCCGGTAGGCACTTCGCTATTCGGGTCTTGTGCTTTCTTGATAGGCGGGAAAGCAGCCTGGCTTCCCAAGTCCATTCGCGGGGATTCAAGAATCGGCTGATCTTGGAGGTTGGTCTTCGTCAATGTCCTAGCCATAGCGTTTGCAAATACATTCACGTTCTCTTGTCTGGGCGGGGGTGTTGGTGTGGCTATATCTGTTTCGCCGCTGAGCTTCCGTGTGGACGAAATGATAGAGTCTTGGCTTGTTTCCCGCTGGAGACCTATTCTACCATCCTTCTCGATCGCGATGAAGTTGGTGCGAACTTTAGAAAGGGGCCGAGGGGATTCGCTCCCGACACTGCCGGCGCTACCAATAGCTGAAGTTAAACAGTGTTAGCGTTGGCGGAAGACATCGCAGAAATCACCGAATCCAAAAAGCTGCACAGACTCGCAGAGGACTAGGTGTCCAACTGCCACCTCCAAGCATTGCCATTTGCCGAACGGGAGAGAACAGCTTACTTGGAGGGATACCAGGTGACCGCCCTCGATCTGGGGGACTCGTCTCTCCCTTCTGCTCGAACATGGCCCGGAGGTTCTTGACGGCACTCATAATGGCGACTTCTTAAGCACTCGCCTGAAAGGCTGCGAACAGGGTTTTTAGCTAGGTGTGTGGAGGCAATGGCGGGCGCGATTTCTGATTTCGTTGCGCGCACGGTGGGAGGCAGTCACCTCAGAGACTCGAGGACATGCCAAATTTTTGGCCCCTTTTGGCGTTTGGGCGTCCGGGTTGCTGCAGGGAGAAGGGTTACCGCGCTGGCTTCCCCGCGCCAAGGGGATGGAAGCCAATGAAGCTGACGGGATATGTTCCTAGGACAGGAGCAGACGGCGTCACCGAACCCTGCAGTACAGCGAGTGAAGACGACGACAACAGCTCAGCACGGCGTGATCGAGGAAGGTGCGCGGTGTGCTGCGTTTTGCGTGTTGTTGCAAAGAGCAAAGGAGCAAAAAGTCGGAATGGGCGAGGGTGTCGTGGTTTCTAGGGGCGGTTGTCCGTGGTGCCACTCTAAAATATGAGGTCCATGCCTTCCGATTTAATTAGGAGCGCATTTGGGGAAAGGGTCGGTTCAGCAGGGGGGGAGCTTCGAGCGGGGCTCTGGATCAAGTGCAGGTGGTGCGCATGCAGCCAATGCACGACCTCGTAAAAGGTACACGATATAAAAATATAACGACTCCAGTGGAAGACAGCCTCAGAGGCAAAAGACCTGACAGACCAAAAGATTGCTGATGAGGGCAGTGGAGCGCCAGCAAAACCCAGCCAGCCAGCGCAGTCAAATTTCTGAGATTTGTCGGTTGAGTCTCAAGCGGGCCTGGCAGGCTGGTTGGCCGAGCAGTGGGACAGTTTCAGGGGCAGACGGTGGCCATTCGAATGCTGGTGTCCATCCAATGCTCCAATGCTCCAACGCTCCAACGCCCCAGTTTTTTCTTTCTTTCGGGAGCACAATGGCCGTTTGGTAATGCATCGGTCTCTCCCGAGACCCGCCCCAGATGATGACTCGAGGGATTCTCGCGGCAGCAGCTGTGCTGCTGACAACCACACTAGCAGGAGGCGCAAGCAGAACCTCGAAAGGAGATGCCACCTGGCCGAAAAGCCTCGCTCTAGAGTTCATCATCGTCAAGACGGCCCATTGTAGACCGCGTTTCAAGTGCCGTCATGCATTGAGTGGCTGCGACCCCCCTGGGCATCATGGGTCGGGGAAACAATGCTGGCCAATCGATGTCTTCATCTGAACTTCGTCGCCGTCTGGCTGGTCCTGGCTAGTCCTAGCTGTCCTGTCGACCCAATGAACCATGAACCCAAGCTGCCACAAACAATCGACGGCCATCGGTTCTGCCAGCAAAGTGCCTTGGCTGTGAAGTCAGCAGTGCAGCCACGGCAGCGTGGCCTTCGGGGGCTAAGTTCGGCGGAGTACTGGGATTTCCATTGGGAACTAGAGACTCGGAGCTGCCTGCATCGACAAAACGTTTCAAGCTACAGGGGGCTGCCCAGAACGGATGCTTCAGGGTTGGCAATTCAGTTAGCCCCACACCAGCTAGGGCCGCAGGAGCGCAGGAGCTCTCCCCGGAATGAACCGCGGCAAGCTCTCAATCAAAAATCTGGGGCTCCGATCCCGGACCGCCTAAGTCGTCATTTTTGCGGCAGCTTCATCCGGTCAATCGAAATTTCTCAATCCGAGCCCGCTCACAACCTCGAAAAGGGCCAATTGAAGCGCAACCATGGCAGCCAGGACTCTGAGAATTGGTGTGTGCCGCCAGCCGTCATGCTGTACTCCATGAAGACTCACCTCTAACTCACAACTAGGGCTTATCCCCGGCGATGGCATCGGCAAGGAGGTCATCCCCGCCGGCCGCCGTATCCTCGAGGCCCTACCCGCCTCGCTCGGCCTCAAGTTCGAGTTTGTCAACCTCAGTGCTGGCTTCGAGACCTTCGAGCAGACAGGTACCGCTCTGCCCGACAAGACAGTCGCCATCCTCAAGCTAGAGTGCGACGGAGCACTCTTCGGCGCCGTCAGCTCCCCCACTCACCCTGTCAAGGGTTATTCGTCACCCATCGTCGCCCTGCGCAAGAAGCTCGACCTGTATGCCAATGTTCGCCCCGTCAAAACGGTCCTGGGCGCCGCCAAGCCTATCGACATGGTCATTGTGCGCGAGAACACCGAAGACCTGTACGTCAAGGAGGAGCGGACGTACGACACTCCCGAGGGCAAGGTCGCCGAGGCCATCAAGCGCATTTCGCAGCGTGCCAGCAGCCGCATCGCCACCATCGCTGGTGAGATTGCCCTGCGTCGCCAGAAGATCCGTGCCGCCGGCAACCCCAGCATCCACAAGGGCCCCCTCGTCACCATTACCCACAAGTCCAATGTGCTCTCGCAAACCGACGGCCTTTTCCGCACCACCGCTCGCGAGGCTCTGGCTGACCCCCGCTTCTCCAGCGTTGCCGTTGAGGAGCAAATCGTCGACTCCATGGTCTACAAGCTGTTCCGCCAGCCCGAGGCCTACGATGTCATCGTCGCCCCCAACCTGTACGGCGACATCCTCTCCGATGGTGCTGCCGCGCTTGTTGGCTCTCTTGGTCTTGTCCCAAGTGCCAATGTCGGCGAGGGCCTTGCCATTGGCGAGCCCTGCCACGGTAGCGCGCCCGATATCATGGGCCAGGGCATTGCCAACCCCATTGCCACGCTGCGCAGTGCCGCGCTCATGCTCGAATTCCTCAACGAGGAGGAGGCTGCTGCTAGAATCTACGCCGCTGTCGATGCCAACTTGTCCGAGGGCAAGCTTCTCAGTCCCGATCTCGGTGGTACTGCGAAGACAGAGGAGGTCGTCGCTGACATCCTTGGACGCTTATAAACGCCCTCCTAGAATGTGGGGTGCTGGCGAGCGTGACGAAAATGGGAGGGAATCTGTGAAAGCCATGTGCCGATAAATATACCCCGTCATTGTTGTACATAATGGTGTCCTGCATGGAAAATGAAAAGCAATTGCTATTTGGCCTCTCTCAAGTTACAAGAGCCATGTGGTGTAAAGCATCCACTTTAGAGGTTGGCATTTAGCTGCAGCCTCAGGTGATCGTTGCAAATCAAGGTACTCGTCCGTCACCGTCAGCTTTGTGCCAAATCACGAACTACAACCCAATCCCGGAACAGTCCCCGTTGATAAAAGCTTACGGGAAGCCAGCCTTATTTGTGTAGTTTGTGCGAATTACCATTGCAATTTGAGCCTTGGGGTAAAAAGTAAGCTGGGGTGTTTCTGGCGACTCGAAACGAATACACCGAAGGCCGAACACTCAAGCTGCCGTGTTACACTTCGAAATGAATATTCTTTGCTAGCTGTTGAGATCGGACTGAAGGCAACTGGTATTGATACAGCTTTTCACACCCATTTTCGCAAGGCGAGGCCATATTCTCAACAAATTAACCTATCTCATTCGTCAGTCGAAGCAAGCGTTGTCAGAGAAGGGATTCAAGTTTTATTCTCATGATGGCCGCTCATCGGTACGTCCTGATTACCCGCCGCAGCCTTCTACATACACCGCCCCCGATGCTTATCGATGTGATATCATACAGACATATATACATACACGTACAAAGTTATGCAAATATTACAAACGCTGCCCCTGCCAAGTCAGCGTCGTAACGCCCAACGGCCTCTCTCCCTGTGTGAGAACCCCCCAACCCGCCACTATCTATCCCGTGTAGTTTTGAATCATGCCCAAAAATCAAGGATCAGATATCTCGTCGACCGTGTGTAGTCAAGACACACAATCCAGTTTCTCTGGAATTACACGCTGCGTAGCTATTCACCGTTCCACGGCCTTCCGGTCTCGTTCATTAATTGCTTACTTTGTCCGCTTAGCTTCCCACTCCTTCTCGTACTTGGCAACGAGCTCCTTCCTGTTCGTTCGTTAGCCATCGACTCAACATTGAATCCCCAAACTGAAGATAAAAAAGACTTACTGCAGATGCGGGGCCGCCGCCGCATAGTGACTGAACTCCATGCTAAACTCGCCTTTGCCCTGCGTTGCGGCGCGCAAGTGCGAACTGAAACCGAACATGGCATTCAGACTGCAATCGGCCACCATGGTGAACTCATCAGCGCCTACCTCGGTGTCGATGATGGTACCGCGCTTGTTCATCAACATGAGAATGTTACCCTGGAACTCGGAGGGTGCTGTAATAGTCGTCTTCATCAGGGGCTCAAGCACTTGGCCACCAGCCTCGGAAAAGGCCTTCTTGAAGGCCAACTGTGTCGCCAGGTTGAAGGCGTAATCACTGGAATCCGTGACGTGAGTCGCGCCGTCCGTGACAACCAGCGAGGTACCGATAACCTTGTGACCCAGCAGCGGGCCCTTGGCGCATGCCTCTTCGAAACCCTTGCCACAGGCTGACAGGTACTTGTCTGGGATTGTACCACCCACCACCTTTGACTCAAAATGGTTCTCCTCGGAGTTCTCCGGGTTAGGCTCAATCCAGCCCATGACGCGGGCGTAATCACCGGGTCCACCAGACTGCCGCTTGAGCAGGTAGTCGAACTCGGTCTTATGAGTGATAGTCTCACGGTATGCGACGCGGGGCTGGCCCGTCTCGCACTCGACCTTGTACTCGCGGCGCAGACGCTCGACGTAGACCTCGAGATGCAACTCGCCCATACCGCTGATAATGGTCTCTTCCGACTCTTCGTCCACGTGCAACCGGAAGGTGGGGTCCTCACGCATGAAGCGATTCATGGCCTTGCTGAAGGAGTCGGCGTCGCTGCTCTTCTTGGGCCTGATACTCAGCGACATGACGGCGTCGGGCACGTACATGGAGCTCATGGAGTAGGGCAGCTTGCCGTCGGTGAAGGTGTCACCTGACGCGCAGTCAACGCCGAAGACGGCGCAAATCTCTCCAGCGCCAATCTCGGCGACATCCTCCATCTCATTAGAGTGCATGCGCACAATACGGGGGATGCGAACCTTCTTGTCGGTACGCGAGTTGAAGAGATATGTGCCCTTCTTGAGGGACCCTTGATACACGCGAATGTAGGTAAGCTGGCCGTAAGGGTTTTCCTCGAGCTTGAATGCCAGTCCGACAAAAGGAAGGGAGTTGTAGGGGGCGAGCGTAACAGATGCTTCGTTGTTTGTGCGATCCAGGGCCACATTCTCAACGTTGGCCGGGTTCGGCAGGTAGTCGCACACGCCATCCAGCATGGGCTGGACTGACTTGTCAGCCAAAGCGGAGCCCATGAAGACAGGGGTGAACTTGAGCGCAATGGTTGCTCTCCGGATAGCAGCCTTGATCTGCTCATTGGTGGGGACCTTCTCGTCAAGGAACAGCTCGGCGATCTCGTCATCCACGTCAGCGAGCTTCTCAATCAGCTCTTGCCTCTTTTGCTGGGCAAGCTCCTGCAGCTCTTCCGGAATCTCCTTGGTGATTTTAATGTTCATGCCTCGTTGGCCCTCGTTCCGGATCGCCCTCATCTCGATCAGATCAACGACTCCTTCAAACTCCTTTTCAGACCCGATCGGGATCTGAACTGCGGCGGCAGGGAACTTGAGCTTGGTGTTGATCATCTCTACCACCCTGAAGGGATTAGAGCCCATGCGGTCCATCTTGTTGATAAAGCTGATGCGAGGAACGTTGTAACGCTTCATCTGCCTGTCGACCGTGATAGTCTGACTCTGGACGCCGCTGACGGCGCACAAAACCATGACAGCGCCATCTAGCACTCTCATCGCTCGCTCGACCTCAATCGTAAAGTCGATATGGCCTGGTGTGTCGATCAGGTTGATATGGTACATCTCTTCTACGCCGTTCTCCCTCTTTGGCCAATCGGCGAATGTTGCCGCAGACTGAATAGTGATACCTCTTTCCCTCTCGAGCTCCATAGAGTCCATCTTGGCGCCAACGCCGTCACGTCCTCGAACCTCGTGTATCGCCTTGACTCTGCCAGTGTAGTAAAGAATGCGCTCCGTGACGGTGGTCTTGCCGCTGTCGATGTGTGCCTGTAACTACAGTTCAGTGTCTGCCATCCTCACCACGGGGCACCCGTTGCTGTCCACGGCAAGTCGACGTCAATTGCACATACTGCGATACCGATATTCCGCACCCGCGACAGCCTCTTGATCTCCTCAGGTGTCATCCGCGCGGCGGCAGCCTCGGGGGTCATGTTCGCAGCGGCAAGGTCCTTGGCCTGCTTGAGTCTGTCATGGAGTGACTTGTCAGTTAAGCAAGATCAATCGGTCTGCCAGAGACACATACGCAGCTTCCGCCGCACTGACAGCAGCAAGCATCGGGAAGCTGCCGCTGAAGTGCCGCCGGCCAGCAATCTGGCAGCTAGTCCATCGTAGCGTAGGGGCAGCATTGTCAACCGCGACGCGACATCCCAGGCCGAGATAGCGAACCCCTTGTCTCGATGCGACAGCGCAGCTGTTGAGCGCAGCCACAGCCCGGATTACCCTCATCTTCGCAACTCGAAGTAAAGGAACCGAGAGAGAAAATAAGGAAGAAGGGCGGGAAAGGAGTGAGCAATTCAAAGCTTAACCACTTCCTAAGAAGTTCGGGCCTTGTAGATGCTCCGACAGAAACTCAATGTTACCGTCCTGATTTTTTTTTAGTGGGTCCATACTTATCCCGGGCGAAAGCGTGGGCGGCCGTGCCACACGGCTGCATCCCGCCCATTCCTGTGCAAGGGTGGACTGCACCAGCACAACGACCCCTGACTCCAAAGGACTGATCCCCACTCGGTCTCCAAATCCCCACCTTCTCGCTACACTGTAATTGTATACAACACGCTGCGTAGTGCGTCAGAATAGACTGAGAGGGCAAAATATTGCCTTCAAGGCTTGCATCGAGCGTGTTACAAACCATACCGGGAAAATACATGTGTGCTGCGAAGCACAGCTCGCCGCATACACATTACTACAATACCAAAACTCCATGGCCCCACGACTGAATAGACCCAACCAATGCGTGCTGTATCAAACCCACTGCAATCCCTGAACCCCATTCTGCAGAAGACATAAAGATCCCTGGTGACAGCAGCCAATCTTTAGATTTTAAAACGGTCGTATTCGGACCATCCTCCTGTCTTTTACTCTTTTTCCTCCTCTGGATCAAATTGGGTCCTGCATCGTCCATTCTTGCCCAAACGGCCACAGCCCCGCGGACCCCCAGATTATATTTAAATGCTCATACTAAAAGGAACAAGCCCGAGCCAAGCACCGTCAACCCCATTGATAAAGCCATAACCGACAACTGTGCGTATCCAAACTTGGCAGGCATATTCGACGCTGCGCTCTTACTCCCCGAACCAACACCATCTGTGAAGCCCGCGCTAGCTCCGTAGGTCGGCGATGCCACGGAGGGGATGTTGGTAGCCTGGTTCTGGTTTGGCGCAACAGTCGCAGAGGGGATAGGTGCACCCGAGCTGGGGAACGCCACGACGTTAGACTTGGTCGAGTTAAAGTTGGTCGCGGCAATCCCGATCTGGTTGTTGACCAAGTCGTACGCCACATATGCAGACCGCAAGAAAGTGTCGCCTAGGAGGTACGGCGATGTGCTAAAGTTTTGGATGCCAAATTCGCATGCATCTTGCCCCTTATAAACGCCGGCATTGAACACCGGCGGCTGACCGTTTGTTAGATCAAGAACCAGCTCGTCCATCGTCACGTTGATTCTGGGGCCGCTGGGACCCGCAAAACCAAATGAAAAGGTACCCGCGCTGTTTTGCATGTTGCACGGAATAACCGCCAGCTGATACTCGGGGGAGTAGACGGCGCCGGCCTCCTTCCAGACTTGCTGCGCCAGATCTGTGGGCAAGTAAGAGAGTGTGGTCCCCGAATCAAGGACAACGGGAATAGGAAATTTTTGAGATGTGAGAGTGTCGCTGCCACTCGGGCTTGTGGCCTCCAGCGAAGTCATAGCCACTAAGAACGAAGTAAACACGTTCTGGGTCGGGTAGATGTTGATCCGCGTCAGATCTCCGACATACTTCTCTGTGTCGATACCGCCAAAGAGAATGCTTCCTGAGTTTGCGTCTAGCATTACCAGTCAGCCAACTGTCCTGCTCAATCTCGTCACAACAAGGACATACCCAAGTCATTCAGCCATAAACTGTAAGCAACCGAGTTGATCAAACCCTCCTTCACCATGTTGACGGGAAGATTAGGGTATGCATCTGCGGCCGATTGGGTGTTCCCAACGATAGCCTCGTTCAGGGCGTATCCAACGCCCACCAAGCCATATGCAATATCAGTCTTGAGACCCAGACCCATAGTCATGTTCTGTAGATTTGCGCCGCCAATTTCGAAGACGTCTGTGAAGTAATCGCCCGTGGATGAGCTTCCGTCGACGTACGAGATGTCGAACTCGCCCTTGCCAACGACTTCAAACGTGGTCGACTTACTAGGATTGACTAGGTGTGCATCCAAGTTAGCCAACGGGAATAGCAAAATCTTTCCGCACCAGAAACATGGCGGCAAGGCAGAGATCGTTTCTTACAGGTACCGAGCGTGCAGCCCCCGGTGTTCACATCCCTACAGACCTTCGCCGACGAATCAGGTACCCATATGTCGCTACTGCCTGTATCAAGTTGAAGCGTGAGGTCCTGGCCGGGCGTTCCCATCCTGCAAGTTGCGAAATACCCTCCCCTGGTATCCTCGTTGGTGACAACCTCCTCAAAGGTAGAAGCGCGTTTTCGCAGTCTCGTGAAATCCTGCGGCTGCTGTCTTTTCTGAATGTCCCACTGAATGACACCATTGCCCGCTTGCGCCCGAGTCGCTCCGACGAGGAGCGAGCCCAAGGCGACCGCGGTAGTTCCCTTCATGGTTGAAGCGGCCGGTTCGGTTCGCCAAGTGTGTCTAATAAGCACAGTCGATCCTCGGGTCTGACCAGTTGGATCCGGAAGATGGAGGGGTAAATAAGTCGCCGGGGAGGCGTCTTGCACAGGAAGGCGAAGGTGGAAGGAAAAATAGGAAAGAGGGAGCAGACGACGATGACCTAGAGTGCCGGATTGGCTGGTGAGGAGGTGACTACTACTAGAAAACTAGAGGTAGGGGACGACAATAGAACCCCAATTACAGAACAAGACAAAGCAAATGAGAGACGTCAGAGAGAGTAAAATGGGATCGCCAAGGTGTGGAAGCTGGGGAAGAGATGCCAAGATGCCGAGACGGCGGGACTGCATGAGGTGCCCGTATATGTTTGCCTTGCAAATCCTGGGTGCCCTCCAGCTGGGTCGACATGGAAGGGCAAGAAGAGGCGTGGGAGGGCGCCGTGGCGCAACGGAATGGCAAAAACGGAAACGCATTACGCACCCCCAGGCGGCCCTTCCGGGACCCAGGCGTGGTGGCTAGGGGCATCATCGTTGACATCAGACTTGTGATGTGAGCCATGTGCAGTGGGGAAGGACCGACCGGGCCTTGGCTTCAGCGCGCTGGCGGCTAGCGGCTTGGGCGGGGGCAACCAACAACAACCAACTGAGGCTGAAGAAAGCGGGTCGAGCGGAAGGTGTGAATTGGTGTCCTGCTTCTAGGGTCTGTGGGTCTCACTCCACCGGGCTGTCCCTCCCGTTGAGTAGGTTCATTCTCCACGCCTTCCGCAGCACATGGATGGGGCACAATACCAACCAAGACCTTTGATTCATCACCTCAGGCCTTTCCCATCTCATGACCCAACTGACAACTGCCCAACATTCCAGCAAGAAATGAAAATGAATCGCTCACACAGCAGTATTCGGGCGTCGAATTGCAGCCTGAGTCATGGCCCGTCCCTTGCGCATCCAATCAACCGATAACCGCCAAGCTTTGGAACACCTCCGACAGCCTGAGACAATGCAGGCGCCAAGACTACCGTTTCACCCGGGCTTTGGCGGACAAATGACACTACCTGCGAAGCTCTGTTTGCCCAGGGACGAGCAGAGAGGGCCAGAGACAAAGGCACCGGAATTTAGATATGCTACTCCGTACCGCATCGAGCCTGTCAAGAAGGAATACCATCATTCCGGTGCTGACAAGTAATAGAACCACCACAGCCCCCCTGGAAACATTGACGGTAGAGTCGCCCAATAATTTGAAAGCAAGCAGCAAAACCATACGCTACATGACGCAAGCTGTATCACGGCCCGCAATTGCAGGATTCGGTGAATAGCCTTCTCGCTGCCCTTAACCTGCAAGTCAATGGGAGGCCTCGAGCACATCGCAGCCTTCCTCAAGCTTGATGAGTGATCGCAGACACAAATGTCCCAAATATAGTCTCAACGAGCCTGAGTCAGCAATTATGGCCCTATCCGTTTCTCAACTCACCTCGAATCGCAACGGCGTGGCGCTATCAGTCCCGAGCTTTGAACCAACTGCTATCAGATTACCGGTCCTGCTTGCGGCTGGAACTCCCCTTGTCTTGCTTTTTGTAAGACCCATATTTCTCACAACAGGTGCTTCTCGATATACCCTCCCAGCCGGTTCAAACCCTCCTGCAAGACTTCGGTGTGACACACATAACCAATCCGCACAAACCCTCGAAAGTCCTTCCCAAGTCCAAAGCAGCGGCGGGCCGCCGTGAAGAGGACCGAGGTCTCGTTCAACAAGCTGATGGCAAAATCCTCATCGTCCACTGCTTCTCCCCATTTCTTGAAGAGGATGAAAGCTGTCGTTCCCGCCGTTGGCTTCACCCAGGAGCATACAGAGCTGAACCTCTGGACAAATGCGTCTAGCAGCGCTAGGTTCGTCTGTGCAAGCACCGTATTCCTCTCCAACAACGATGGTAGCACGGAATCAGAAAGTGCATAGGTAGCGACCTGGTCGTCAAGCTGGGACACACTAATGGCAGTGTAGTCCCGAGCGGCGACCACAGCCTCAATGAGGGCCTTGTCTCGCGTCGCGATCCAGCCTACCCTAATCCCAGCTAGGGAAAAGGCCTTTGACATTGACCCCGTGGAAACTGTTTTTCCGCGCCTCAGGGCGACGATGGATGGTGGCGGAGCCTGTCCACTAGGGAGGGAATGGTAGAGGGGGCTGTAGACCTCGTCTGAAAGAACGGTGATGCCTCGCGGCTCTGCAAAGGCGATAATTTCGTCGAGGACACACGTGGGAATAGTGCTGCCAGTCGGGTTATTTGGATTGTTGATCACAATCAACTGTTCATCGTCAATGGGAATTGCTTCCTGCTAAGTAGGGCGATGGAGGACCTCGCTACCTTGGTACTTGGCTTTACCAAGCTTTCGAGCTCCTCCACGTTGGGAACCCAGCCACTCTCATGTTTCAACCTCCACAGCGACACCTCAGCCCCAAGACTCTCTGGGACAGCATAGAGTTGCTGGTAGGCCGGATAGACACAAACGACATGGTCCCCAGGTCCGACTAATGTAAAGAACAACAAAAAGTTGGCCGCGATGGCTCCTTGCGTTATGACGATATTTTCAACCTGCAGAGAGTCCGTTGTTGGCGAGCTCTTGTTCAAGAGAGCAGCAATATGTTGGCGAAGTTTGGTAGAGCCCCGTATAGAGCCGTAGGTTAACTTGGTCGACGGAGCCAAAGGACCCGGGGTAATCTGATCAGTACACAGCTCTACCAGCTCATCGATGGACACAGATGCCGAACAAGTCTCGGCGATGTTTAGAACACCGGGTGTGTTCTCGAATCTGTCCATCCATTGCTCGACTTCAAAGGGGGCGATTTTGACCATGCTGGAGTAGGTGACAGCTAGTCTCAAGCATGGCAGAGGTGAATCGGCAGTGATGAGAATGGTTGCGTAAAAGAGCTTTGAGGGGAAATAAATACCTCGCTGAGAGTGGTCAGCTAGATATGAAAGTACCTGTCTCAGCTGCAAGTCAGAGCTAAGGGAGCAGCTAACGTGTCCAATAAGTTCTACTACTACTATTCCACTTAAGTTCAAGTCCTCGACATGCCGCGACAACAGGGCGCGCCCTATGCCAACGCCTCAGATGTTGGACAATAATCAGGGTCACATGAAAGTCATGTATTTTTTTTTTAATTTTCTTGATCCTAGATCTCCCATTTCCAATACGTTGCTGTGCCATGTCGTGCTGCGTTGTGGGAATTCACTTTTCACCAGCAACAGTTGAGATGAGATCGAGTACCATACCAACCATGCATCAATCCTTATTATTAGAAAATGAGGGGGGAACATCCCCGCCCCTGCGATAACGAATACCAAGTAGCCTCAGATAGGCAGGCGGTGGGGACTGTGGGTAGGAACCAGTCCGGCAAGCCAACTAGAACATCCGGATCTGGTGCAAGCGTTTCCGACAGGATCAGGCATTTGTTGGGAAGCCAGGAGCGTTACGGCAACCTGGGCCGCCGAGGCATTTGCTCCACAGCAGCATCATCGTCGCCTGCTCGCCCAGGTCACGGCCTATCCACGTGCTCCCTAAGCACGGGGTACATGGATACCTTACACTTATGGTGGTATGCTAGGTACCCACGACCTTAGCTACCTTACCGAACAGGCCATCATCATTGCAGGTGACCGTTCTCCATTGCGCATCCCATCATGCGTCTCCTGTGCAGGTCAACATCGTAGTTCAGTCTTCTCAACTCGCGTCGACTGCGAGTAAGACTATTTTATCAGGTCTCCAAACAGGTGGCTGCATGCACACTTGTGCATCGTTGGAGTTGGCGTGCAATCCGAGGCCCAGGCCCTCGGTCAGTTTGAGCATTTGAGCCGTGGGGTTGGCTGGCCGCGGTGGACCTTAATAACCGACCAGCCTGCCGCCACACTCGCCGATCCGGACTGGAACAGCTCCATCGTTGAGAGCTCTCGGCAAACAACTCGGCCACAACACAACAACAACATCATCGCCGACGCTTCGCAGCGCCTTTGCGGCTCCCCTTCTTTCTCCACCATCATGGTATTCCGAATACCGCGTGCGCTCGCACTCGCTGCGCTGTCGCTCGGATGGCTCGCAACGGCTTCGCGCAACTACTCATCCATCGACATGTTGCGAGCACAGGTCAGCCTCATGGACGACCGGCCAAAGGACTGCCCGCCATGGTATGCCCCTCATTCCCTTCCCTCCAATGCGCCGTCGCCTGGGGATGCTAATGCGATGGTTTTCCTGTGCCAGCTTCAACTGCAACCTGCCCATCTACTCGTGCGGCCAATTCGCCGAATGCAACAAGTACAGCGGAAAGTGTAATTGCCCGGACGGCTTCGGTGGCGACAACTGTCTAGAACCACGTATGTCTGCCTTCCACGGACCCCGACCGCCTGTTCCCCGAGCCTCGATGCTTACCGCTCCTTCTAGTGTGTGGATCTCTGGCCCTTGGCCCGGACCGACCGAGGCGCGGAGACGACACCTGCCAATGCGACGATGGCTGGACCGGCATCAACTGCAACGTGTGCACAAAACATAGTGCCTGCGACGCCCTGACGGTGACCGGCGATGGTGGCGTGTGCTATACTGGCGGTGAGGTCATCAAGGAGAACTACCAGATGTGTGATGTCACCAATAAAGCGATTCGAGACCTTCTGAAGGAGAGAGTACCGCAGGTCACGTTCAACTGCAAGAAGGAAAACAAGCAGTGCGACTTCCAATGTGAGTTTGAGAAATGTCCAACCTGTTATTCCCCACTCACACATCGCAGTCTGGGTCGACCAGCGGGAGTCGTTCATGTGCCATTTGGAGGAGTGCGAGTCGACCGCAGACTTCGACTTTTCCAGGGGCGGAAAGAATTCCACATCCTACAAGTGCGAGAAGATCGAGTGCGAATGCATTCCAAAACGCATGCTCTGTGGCGAAGGTGGCTCGGTCGACATCTCCGACTTCTTGACTGACCTGATCAGGGGTCCTGCGAGCTTTGAATGCACCCAGACCCATGGAGACGAGAAAAAGTGCGCATTCAAAGAGCCCGAGATGAACAACCTGATAAGCGATATGTTTGGCGACTCCAGCATCTTGCTGAGCTGCGGTTCTGGCGAGTGTCTGTATCACACCGAAGTCCCCGGGTATGCGCCCCAGGTGCCCAAGATCAACACGCCTCTGATTGCCGGGGTTATTGCGGGCTGCGGGCTGTTTTTTGTCGGCGCTATACTCGGGATATGGTATCTCTCCAGAAGACAATTCAAATACGGTCCGATTAGCCTCGATGATTCGGACGACGAGGCGATCAAGCTCATGACTGACCACAAACCGGCATCGCTTTACTTTGAGAATGTATCCTATCACTTCAATGGTAGAGACATCCTCTCGGGCATTCAGGGCATGGCCCACCCTGGAGAGATCTGCGCCATCATGGGCGCTTCGGGAGCTGGCAAAACGACCTTTTTGGACATCCTAGCACGCAAGAACAAGAGAGGACAAGTCTCTGGAGACTTTTACGTCAATGGAGAAAAGGTCAGCGATGTGGATTACAAAAACGCCGTTGGCTTCGTTGATCAGGAGGATACTATGCTTCCGACGCTGACCGTGCACGAAACGATTCTGACGAGTGCCCTTCTTCGCCTTCCGAGAGACATGGGTCGGGCTGCGAAAGAGCAGCGAGTTACCGAGGTTGAAAAGCAACTGGGCATTCATCATATCCGCGATTCGCTGATTGGATCCGAAGAGGGCAAAGGCCGTGGCATCTCGGGAGGAGAAAAACGGCGGGTTGGAATCGCTTGCGAGTTGGTCACAAGCCCCTCGATCCTCTTCCTTGATGAACCGACCAGTGGCCTTGATGCTTATAATGCCTATAATGTCGTTGAATGTTTGGTCACGCTGGCGAAGACATACAAGCGGACTGTCATCTTTACGATTCACCAACCTCGATCCAACATCGTTGCGCTCTTCGATCGATTCATTCTGTTAGCCCAGGGTAAGACTGTCTACTCTGGCCCACTCCATCAGTGTCAAGATTACTTTGACCACATTGGTTATCACTGTCCTCCCGGCTTCAACGTTGCGGACTACCTTGTCGACTTGACGATGCACGCTGGCTCAACCTCATGTTTTGATGACGGTGCCCTTCTTACGGATGCGGCCAGCGTTGGCCCTAGCAGCACTAGAGCTGTGAAGTCTATTGCTAGCGTGTCTGCTACCGGAAGCATTGGAGAAGAAAGCGCTGTTGAACCGTCGTCGTCCCGTCCTAGGGGTAAACGCCGTGACTCCGTGAGATACCGGCAGGAGAGGGAGCTATTCACCAGACGCAAGCAACCAGCTGATACCGCCGCCTCTTCGGATGCGGGTGATGAAATTGGGGCCTACAAGCTCCAGAAACAAACCCCAGGCCAAGGCCTGGCGGCTCAGGCAGACGATGCTCTCGACCTCCCGCCTGCCGCCAGCACTGGAACTGACCTTGATATTTTGGTCCACTCCTTCATTCAATCCGACATTGCGGGGAACACCCACGATGAAATCCAGCAAGCCATCGCCGCAGCAGCGAACAGCAACGGTCGAAACTCGAATGGCTACACACCAGATGGACCTAGCATCAACATACCGACCATGGGCAAGGGGTATACTCGTATTGGATATGCCCGGCAGTTCGCAATCCTCTCGCAACGTACCTGGAGAAACCTCTACCGAAACCCGATGCTAATGCTGACTCACTACGCCATTGCCATCCTCCTCGCCGTATTCGCTGGTTACTTGTTCTACGGGCTGACCAAGGACATTGCCGGATTCCAGAACCGGCTTGGTCTCTTCTTTTTCGTGCTCGCTCTTTTTGGATTCAGCACCCTGACAAGCTTGGGAGCATTCTCCCAAGAACGGCTCCTCTTTGTGCGCGAGAGGGCGAATGGTTATTACTCGCCAGTCACCTACTTTACCGCCAAGGTGCTGTTCGACGTCATTCCTCTGAGGATTATCCCACCCATCTTGCTCGGCTCTATCATCTACCCAATGACTGGTCTGGTGGCCGAGCCTGGAAAGTTCTTTACGTTCATTCTTGTATTAGTTCTCTTTAACCTTGCAGCGGCCGCCATCTGCCTTTTTATTGGCATCGTCTGCAAGGATGCCGGAGTAGCCAACCTCATTGGGAGTTTGGTCATGCTCTTTAGCTTATTATTTGCCGGTTTGCTGCTCAACCATAAAGCCATCCCATCGGAGGCCCTTTGGCTGCAGAAGCTGTCAATCTTTCACTACGGTTTCGAGGCTCTGATTGTCAATGAAGCTACGATGCTGACGCTGGTCGACCACAAGCTCGGCATTGACATTGAGGTTCCCGGCGCGACGATTTTGAGCTTGTTCGGCTTCGATAATCAAGCTATGTGGATGGATATACTCAACCTGGGTATCTTTGGTGCTGCGTTCATCATACTTGCATATGGTGCTATGCATGTGTTGCTCGTTGAGAAGCGGTGATTTACACGGGGACGGGAGGTTCAAGGTGGGGATTAGAGCCATTTGTCTACCACTTACGGGATGCGGCATTTATGTATATTTGGCTTTCGGGTGGAGAGGGTAGGTCAGGCGATTGCTAGGTGGCAGGTTTTACTGCCTTTAACAGCGTTGTCGGTTTCTTTTTATCTTGGTTGTTTCAACAACTTGGTGAAGTCAGGGGTGTGTGGTTCATCGGACATATCCGGGCATTCGGCGTTTCTACAGGCTTTAGCAGCGTGTTTATCCTACCGGTACTTGAGTCTTAGAGTAAACCAAGTAATTACCATAATTCAGCGGCATGATGTAGTAACCAATCCAAATGATTGCAATGCTATATGTTCTAGAATGACCTCTTCGGCCTTGTCCTTGTTTGTACACGCCGCTACACGGATTCTCTTACACTGAAAGATATCAATAGCGAGATGCACCCAGAGATGGGTATGATCTCTCATGAGTGGGATAAGTATTCACGACCCTCCAATTCCGTTACATCTTCCCTCCAGTCAACTCCTCTGCCAAAGTCCTTTGCCGCATTGTCGCCTTGGTCGCACTGGTCCTCATAACAGAAATAGCGCTGGTTGCCATACCGTCAATCTCGGCCTTGAGCTCCGCAACAGTGATAGGCTTCTGTTTCGAGTCCCAGATACTTTGGCCACCGTGAACATTGTCTTGATAGCTATGAGAGGACTCGGTGAAGAGTTTGTCGACCTTGGCCTCCAGCTCGGCCTCGTCAACGATAAACTCGCCCGCGGCCACGTACAGCTGCGCGAGCGCATCCCGGCGCGCCTCGCTCTTGCGCGCCGCAATTTCAGCGTGTCGCTTACGCGACTGCTCAGCTGTCTCGAACCGCGCAGGGTCGGGGATGACTGCCGTTCCCAGCGCCGTCGACGCCCGCACCGTGCCCCGCGTCAGTACGTCGTCTAGCCCCTCGGGCGCCATCGCGGCTGCCCGGTTAACAGCTTGGTGCGCTGCCATCCGGGTCGCCACCTTCTGGTCCTTCACCCTCTTGCGCTCCCACAGTCCCTGGAGACCGGTTGCTAAGGAGTGGCGGCGGCTGGCGGCGTCGAGACGGTGGCGGGCATCGACATCGGATCGGGGCTGTTTCCCGGCCTGCTCAGCTGCGGACAACGGGGCTGTGCGGGAGATGTAGTCCTTCTTGACCTTGGTCTTGCCCTCGCGCTTGGGGAAGATTGGGCGGGGGACGGGCAGATGACCGCGCATGGGTGGCAGCTTGACTTCGGTGGACTGCGGGGGCTCGGGAACCTGGATGAAGCGGGGCGACTCGGGGGGATGGCGGCCGGTCCATCGCGCGGAGCTGGTGTGGTGCTAAAGGCCGCGGAAGGGGTTGGTCTACGCCATATTGAGGAGGCGGTTGTGGGGGTCGTCAACGTTGATGTCGTTATTCGGAGGCTAAGGGCGGCCTGGACGCCGTTTAGCGACGGTCGTGGTAGGTGAGGCGGCATTGTGCGTTGGAATCAATTACGTCCCAGGCAGGGGAGGACGGAAGGAGAGACAGCTTCGGGTGCGGTGGATGGAGACGTGGTTGTGGATTTGGAGATGGCAAGGTCTCTCCTCCTGACCATGTGTTTGGGGGTCGGGAATTCCAAAAGTTGGGAAATTCTGGAGCTGCCAGTCGAAGTTGGACCTGGTCACGCTAGACCAAGTGTGTCCCTAGCTCGTCAACTTGTGCAAGGACTCGAGCGTTTTGCCGGGGCTCACCGCCAAATTTTATTTTTCCTGCCATTGAGCTCCACCCCGCCAGAGGAAAACTTCGCTCTCATAAGCTTCCGCTTCTGCCTCCAACTTCCTCTGCGATATCCCTCCCTCGCAGTCTTCCCTTCATATTCCCACTTTCGCATCCCCCTCTCATTTTTCGCCACCTACACTAAGCGTTTCACCTCTCGCGGGCGAGGTTTCTTTTCGTTTTTCTCTTTCTCATCACTTTGCTTGTGCGGCGTCAAGCAATCCGCCGTCATGGGTACCGGTAAGATGCACTCCCACCCCGCCAATTGGTACGCTACGCAGCTACTAACTCGGTCGCGCAACAGCCAAGAAGGAGAAGAGCCGCATGGTGCGCGAGGGCAAGGTGAAGGGTGATCCCAAGACCAAGGGCGAGAATTTCTACCGCTCCGCCAAGAAGGTGAAGACCTTGAACATCTTGAAGGAGGGAAAGGCAGTCAGGAATAAGGAGGGCAAGATTGTCCAGGCCGCGTCGTTCCAGAGCAGACAAGTCCCCACAGCCTCCATCGAGCCAAACCGGAGATGGTTCACAAACACGAGAGTCATCGCCCAGGACACACTCAAGTCTTTCCGGGAGGCAATCGCGGAGAAGGAGAAGGATCCCTACAGTATGTCGCCTCGTTACCGCTAGGCAATGCGCTTCGTACCCGTTCGCAGCACTGTCAAAGGCCTCGGAAGCTAACCATCTTTGAAGCTGTTCTGCTGAAAAGCAACAAGCTTCCTCTCTCCCTGATCCGGGATGGTCCCCAGGATGCGATGAAGAAGCACGAGGCCAAGATGACGATAGAGAGCGAGCCATTTTCCGACACATTTGGGCCCAAGGCACAACGGAAGAGGCCGAAGATCAGCTTCAACACAATCGACGACCTAGCGGCGAACACCGAGGCGAGTCTTGACACCTACACAGCGCGTCTTCAGGAGATCAAGCTGCTCAGTGGCACCTCTGGTGCAGCAGCTGTGGACGGCGAAGGCGAGGCCGCCATTGAGGAGGAGGACTTCAGTGTCTCAACCGCCAAGGAGGCCATTTTCTCCAAGGGTCAATCGAAGCGTATCTGGAACGAGCTTTGTGAGTTCCGCCATACGTTTTGGCATTGTTGGATTGAACTAATCTCCTCTTAGACAAGGTTATGGACTCATCCGACGTTATCTTGCACGTCTTGGATGCCCGCGATCCGGTTGGCACCAGATGTCGCCACGTCGAGAAGTACCTCGCTGCTGAGGCACCCCACAAGCATCTTGTTTTCGTATTGAACAAGATTGACTTGGTTCCCTCCAAGACTGCAGTAAGTCGCCATACTCCACTTCTATCAATCGACCTTCGTAGTCGTCTTAGCTTTGCCAATCTCCCTGCCCATCTCCCTGCCCAACACAACAGCCGTACCCGGCTGCTGTCTGGGAACCCCAGGGGTTTAGTCAGGATCCTTCCGCACTCTGTGCATAATTTAATGGGAGCGGTCCGTTACATTCCTGGGAGAGTGATCTCCACCTCCTCCGTCCTCGGTCTGGTCATCAGATCTTGGGCAGATGGTCTCCGTCTTGGGGGCTGTCACTGGATACCGAACGTGCTTCTGATGAGTTGAAGGCCATCACTATCCATTGCGGTTTAGCACAGGGTGGCCTTCTTAGTGATGAAGCATACATCTCTAGCATTTCTCTTTGAATGATGTCATACTGCTGCATGGACCATGCTAACAGTTTTAGGCTGCCTGGATCCGAGCGCTCCAGAAGGACCACCCAACCTGCGCCATGAGAGCGAGCATGCAGAACCCGTTCGGTCGCGGCTCTCTTATCGATCTCCTCAGACAGTTCAGCATTCTCCACAAGGACCGGAAGCAGATTAGTGTCGGGTTGATCGGATATCCCAACACGGGCAAGTCAAGCATAATCAATGCTCTGCGCGGAAAGGCCGTCACACGGGTCGCACCTATCCCCGGCGAGACCAAGATTTGGCGTATGTCACATTTTCCACCTTCTCCGAATTAACGCTGACTATCCTGTTAGAATACGTTACCCTGATGCGGAGAATCTACTTGATTGATTGCCCAGGAATTGTGCCTCCTAACCACAATGATACCCCACAAGACCTGCTCCTGCGCGGCGTTGTTCGTGTGGAGAACGTCGACAACCCGGAGCAATACATCCCCGCTGTATTAAACAGAGTAAAACTGCACCATATGGAGAGAACATACCAGCTCAAGGGCTGGAAGGACCACATCGGTTTCCTTGAGCTCTTGGCGAGAAAGGGTGGCAGGCTGCTCAAGGGCGGCGAGCCAGATGTTGATGGTGTCGCCAAGATGGTTCTCAACGACTTTATGCGAGGAAGGATTCCCTGGTTCACACCTGCCCCAGCCATTGAGGGAGCTAAGGATGAGGACGTCAGAGAGGGCCGTCAAGGTCGTCTGGGTGAGATGCCCATGAAGCGGAAGCGTCTTGAGGCTGAGAGCGTCGCCGAAGTGTCAGTAGACACTCTGGCAGCACCGGCAGAGGGGGATGAGGATGAAAATGATGGCTTTGAGGGCTTTTCGAGTGACAGCGACTCGGAGAATGGAGATGAGGCTGCGAAGGTGCCCGAAGTGTCTAGCGCCGAAGATATGATACCCCTAGATAACACAGATGACGAGGATGACGAAGACTTTGAGAGCGACTCAGACTCGGACGGCAGCGTCGAAGAAGAGGAGGATGTGTCGGATATTGAAGGAGCCAGCGAACTGATAGATTCTGAAGACGAGGCGGCACCACCAGTGCCGAAAAAGAGGAGGAAAGCTTGAGTGTTGTCTCTGAACGGCAGCAAACGAATCAAACTACGAGGGATTACCAGAACCTCGAAAGATAATATTGTGCCCGGTTTTGTGACGCTGTTTTGCAAACGACATGGGATGTAAGCCGCCATTGAATATATGTGATGTCGGTAATTACTGCTATTACTACTATTCGGCCAATCAAAACATAATGATCACGATTTTATTCTCAAACACATTCGGTACTATTTCCTATACTCCCCAGCTCAATATTATCTAACCCTTCTCGGCGACGCACAATGCTTGATGGCTTCACGTTTAGCATACTAGTATATATATATATATATATATGGATTTGGAAAGCCAGGAGGGAGATGGCGTGCGGCTGAAGCGTGTAACCAAAGTTTGAGGTAGTTGTCATTTTCCGCTCCCGGCTGATGTAGCATAGGCACCCAAGATCAAGCAGTAAACTGCTCCAACACACTTCGCAACTCGACCGCTACGTGCTTGTATCCAAGCGACTTGCAGCCACTCAGTCCATCCCCCTCGTCATCTTCCCCAGGCATCCTCTTTCTGGTTCCGGAATACAGGCGCAGGACAGCACCGACGTTCTGGTCGAACCCGTTCAGAATACCTTCAAACCCGTTCAGCCGAACCTGCTGATCGTCCCAGCCTTCGATCCCGCTGTCCTTGTGAAAACCGCTCCATCCTCTGATGGATTTTTGAAGCATACGACGTGGCTTGGGTGTTTCCTCGCCCGTCTCTTCAGTGGCCGCTTGGGTCCGCCACAGCACCTGGACAGCACAGTCCGGTCGTGTCTCGTGAACCCAGTCGAAGGCCATATCATACAAAACACCCATGGTAAGTCCGCGCGGACGGGAGCGGGCAGTCGTGAACTTGACCTCGCCGGCCTCCCACGCGGTGCCGAAATAACGGCCGCCACTAATATCATGGACCGTCACGACGGCCAGCTTCGCAATGGGGGGCTGGGTGACCAACATATGCCGCCACGAGGCGTCGGCGCGCATGAATGCGGCTTGGCGGGGCCGTTCAGCTTTTGAGTTCTTTTTCTTTCCTCGTGTCTTTTTGGCTAGGGCGAGGCGCCGGTAGAACCCGGGCCAGGTTGTGTCGGTGCGCCGTGGCGGCTTCGAGAAGAAGGGGGAGAAGACTTCTGCGAGGAGGGGGTTCTGCGTGTAGGGTGGGGTTTGAGTGGCGCGAGATCGAGGTTTCCGGGCGGGCGCAAAGTATAGGGCTTGTTGGAGGCGAGGCGAGGCTTTGATTGTCTGGGACCAGTTGCGGTCTACCCGCTGAGCTGATGTGATGAGGGTGCGCATATCGAGCTCCAGGAGAATCATTTCGAGAAGTTCCGGCGTTGAGGCTACCTGGTGGGCTATGGCAGACATGGTGAGCTTGCTGAAGAATCGACCTCTTTGCGAATGCTCAAGGTTACAGGACCGAGGAAGGAGGGTGGGGGGTGGGAAGATGTTGGGTCTTTGAGGTCGACGCGGGGTGGCTGTACACACGTGTCGGGCTCTTGACGAGGCAGACACCACAACCATTCACAGAAAAGTGCCAATCATGTCGAACCAAACGGCAAGAAGTGGTAGTTTAGGCATATTCTCTTTCCATGCCCGATACCTGCAACCATAGCACCGGCTGTCTGCATCTGCTACCTTGTTTTCGAGCAGGCTCAGGCTCCAGACACCAACAGGGCTGACTCGGGGATTTTGATGTCTTGGCCATATGGCGGCTTTTTCTTTCCCATCGTTCCCCGTCGTTCTACCAACAAAAGACTCAGTACTGGCAGGCCATAAATCTCTTGATATACAGTTAGCAGAGCGTGCCGACTGTCTTTGTTTTTGCGCCAACTTCCAGGTTTGGCACCAGCATCGCATGCATTTATGACTTGGCTTGCCCCTCTTTACCCCAAGTTCAAACTGCGTCTACAAGTTAGTGGGAGGTGTAAGCCCCGCAGTGGCCTTAGGCATGAATTAGCTCCTTAGGTCGTGCCGCAGGCAACCAATTCTCTTGCATCAATCAAGCATCCTCAACCTCTCTAATTGGCAGCTTTATTACCCACTTTCTTTACAGAGGTCGATTGATGATTTACTGGCGAAACTGGTGACGTAAGGGACTGATTGATTATACTCTGAACCTCTTGCACATTTTAACTGACCCTCAACGCGGAGAAACATTCTCCTTTGGCGATACCGAGAAAGTAATTGTTCCACATTTGTCCGTATAGATAACGGTAGATTTTCCTGGTCTTCGACTTGGCCAAATGTAACCCGTTTCGAAATCGAGCGCTTTTAGGCGGCGGTCTCCATACTCTGTGACGAGCTGAAAGTTGCCGAGCTGAGGGTCTTCTTGCTGCACCCCAAGGGCATAGAGCTACCTGAAAGTTTCTAACAACAGTCTTGACAGCTCTTCCAGCTCGAGCAACGTGGCATGGGCAGACGCCAGCAGGTATCCCTCCAAGACTTGGAGAAGAAGACCAGGCTGTCCGCTGCACGCAACGCGGCCGTAGCAGACTGGTACGTCTGCACCCTGTAATGGTTTGAGCTTTTCCTACGCTTTTACCTCGGTCTCGAGCAGTTCGCGCGGAGTTGAAGCTTCCTCGTCGCTGTTTGGCTTCTCCAGTTTGAGAACCGCTTCGTCTGGAAGGAACCACTCCGGGAAGACGGCTGGAATCTTGGACCGAATATAGCAAGGGAGCAGCGCACAGAAGCCCTGGGCGAGCCGTGATAATGTTGAAGGCTGGATTGAAAGGTGGCGGACATGTGGGTAATCGGTGTTGAGAATTGCACTCGAAGTAGTGACGTGTCGGGTGCGGAACCAAAATTGCTGCGCTAGGTCAACCACCTAACGAGAAGAGCGTACAAGAACTGGAAAGGCCCAGGTACTACTTACAATGGTTATTTATGGGGCGGGGGGTGGGAACTTGGGTTTGAGGCCGAGACTCGAAAGTTGATATTTATTTGGTTCGCCGCGAAGTGGACATTTCGGTATTCGTATTACCGTACGCTCAAATTCGTGCATCTTGGAGCAAGGTGGCCGAAGTGCTAGCGCCTCATATCTACGTCAAGAGCAAGTCGATGAATGAGCTCAATCTCGCTATTTCTGTTTTCACGATATACGGATAGGGCCACGTGATTGAACTTCGCCTCCCAACTTCTCGCACTGGCTAGGTGCCTACCGACCTTAGGCACCTTGGGAACCTATCTAGGTACTTGGGTGCCCGTCTATGTAGGGAGATAGGTACCTGACGTGTTTGAACTTTGATTTCGCCCGGTCCAATGTCGATATAGGGATACGGTTATGGGCCCACCGCAGAGATGTCGGCACGCGCTAACTAATCTTCCAGCACTCGACAAACTGAGTGGCCAACCGTTTGAGCGTGTCCTATACCGACAAGGCTTGGGCGCAGGATTATCCATCAATTGACAACCTCATTGTCCGGAGTACTGTGGACGAGGAGGGAATGTCTGATGCAGTCTTCGACAATGCCTTTCTTCCGGCCTGTGCAGATGGTGATAGACGGCTCGACGAACCGGCGCAGCCACCGAGTGAGCGACTCTGAAGACTGGAGACCGAAGGCAGACATAGAACACTGGTAGCACACCAAAGTGTCAAATGTCGTTCTAGCAGCCTGGGCCAAATACCCGGCTGTCACTCAACCTTGCCACACAAAGCCGCTTAGCGAAGTGAGTATCTCCGAGAACGTCGACTCGACATATGCCATGTATGCCGGCAATGTGCGCATTCCTCTGGTAATTGGCGAGATGAAGAGGAATCTCATAAACGCCGAGGCATGGCAGTCAGGAGAGCTGCCGCTTGCCCAAAAGAAACTGGCCCGTGAGTTGCGCGGGTAAGCAAGTTACCATAAATCTTTTGCAATATTTCGAGCTAACTTATCGTGCCTTAGTTACGGCGAGCATCAATCCCCGCAGGCATTTTGCTGGGATGGGCAGACATTATTGACCCTCCAGTTCCGTGCCCTTAAGCCGGAGCAGTTACGTGATGCAGCTTGCGCAGTGGACTGCTGGGTCATCCCCTCCGATGGTAGCACCTGTACACTGCGCTACGCACCTTAAAGGTTGTTTGTACAAGGATTTCGGAGATGCCAGGCAGCAGGTGCGTGTCAACTAGTCGTTGGTGGCTTGAGAGAGCACGATCGTGAGCTCTACACCGGGCGGCCCTTGTGGATACATGCGTCCAACAACATTGCTCAGCCAAACCACCCTGGGGGTTACCGACGAGTGGTAGATGCAGATACTGGGGCGTGGTGTCGGGTACGTGAGCATGATCAGGCAATGGTGTGGGAAACCAATCTCCTCTGGCTCTTTGAGCCAACTCATGAGCCTCTCAAATTGGCGGCAATCATTGCGATACCGGGGTAACATGATCCCATACGAGACAGCTAAGGCCGGGCGGTGGTTCCGGCAGCACTGAGATGGAGGCTCCATTCCAGAGACCAGATTTCGCTCCTAGGCGGATAGGCTGAGTACCGCCCCTGTATCGTCCCGGCCAACCACAGCCTGCCGTCCACCTGCTATATTACGCATCACGTAATTTTGTTTATGATTCGGTGTTTCTAGTCTCTGCCATTGGACTATCTATCTTGGGCGGCCGGCAGTGATCCGAACCCCCTCCCCTGTACCTTGGTGTCTGTCGCCTCCCTTCTCGCCTTCTCGAACAGGCTTCAACGTCACCACCACCATTTTCCGAGCATATGAGATGACCCATACGATCTTCCCAGGTCCTCGGCCTGTAACCGAGAGAAATGAAATCCGGAAACGAAGTCTGAGCCTGGAAGTGAGCACAACGATCCGGCATCAGTTTTGTCGCCCTGATATCTATCTTCTGACCCAATTTTGCACCGCGCGCGCTCCTATTCGCAACCCAGCCGAGGA
Source organism: Lasiosphaeris hirsuta (assembly GCA_030549175.1). Lineage (NCBI taxonomy): Eukaryota > Fungi > Ascomycota > Sordariomycetes > Sordariales > Lasiosphaeriaceae > Lasiosphaeris > Lasiosphaeris hirsuta. The sequence goes on from JAUKUA010000001.1 coordinate 2,657,626, forward strand.
GAACCCACCGGCATAGACCATGTCCCTCAAACACGAAGCACGGGTCTGAGAGCAGCGAGAAGCGCGCGCGGCGCCAAGCGCTGTAAATGTGTAAAATAGATGGAGATGCTACCCCGTGGATGACGAGATGGGAGTGGCGAGTTTATTATTGACCTTGGTTGGAGTGGCGAGGTGACACCTCGGCTAGAGCAAGCCGAAGATGGAGGCTAGCGCGACAGAGCAAGGCCAATTCATTTGGGGGCATGGAGCAAGGCAGTTGGGCGGGCCAGTGATGTTGAGGATATAACCAAGGATGGTGTAAGTCATGTTATGCGGGGCGGAGACCGCCGGGCTTTTACCCCAGGATTTACCCCAGATTTGCCAGGTGACTGGATAGATGAAGCAAAACACTCCGGACCAGTCGGCAGCATTGCGGCTTTCTCCATCATCCTTTCCAACAAGCTGGGAGAACCCAGGGCGCACAGCAGAATCGACCACGGGGCCGTTCTCAGCAGTTGCAGAAGCATTTACCGACCTAAGCGAGCCCGCGCCTCTGCTATACCGCTGCTATACTACGTCTGTCGTATAGCTATTTTGGGCGACACGCCGTCTACACAACACTATCCCTTCTGCAGAGAAAAAAAAGGAGCCCCTTGTCCCCTAACCCCTTGACGGCCGCTCGTCGCCTACACCGGCCCCACCCTCGCTTCCGCCGCTCCAGTCACCTCAGCCCATGAATCTCTCGGGCATTTGCCGTACCAAGACTCTTGGGGTTGGACCTCCCGAGATTGCCATGGCGTCGGAGAACCTTGTTTACACGCAAGCAAGCGGCCCTTAGCACCACCAGTATGCACCTGTGCGGATCTGCATGCCGAAGCGGTATCCGACCTAGCGTCAGCCTGGGACGAGCTGTCCTCGTCTTCCGGAAGCATGGGGTTGTTCCACGCACGGGTTATAGACCTGTGGTTATAATGACCCGGTTCCCATCCCTCCCTTTATGTTCCCACGACCCGACGACTTCTACACAATCCCCTCTCCAACCCACGGCCTGGACAACACCATGGCCCGCTTCTCCGCCTTTGCGCTGCTCGCAGTGCCATGGCTCCTTCTTGCCGGTCTGGTCAGCGGTGACGCCGTTCTCGACCTCCAGAACAAAGGGCGGCCTTCGGTCGACGCCCAGATCGCAAAGTCCAAGACGTGCACCAAGGCCAACCTCCAGGTCCGGAGGGAATGGTGGGTCCGATACGTCCCAACTACCCAAGGTACCTAGGTACCTTGCGCACCTCCAAGCTGACTCGAAATCTCAAGGGGCGACATTTCCGCCACAGACAAGAAGGCCTACATCGCAGCCATGCTGTGTATCTTTTCCAAGCCGTCAAAGCTGGACAAAACAAAGTTCCCCGGTGCCAAGTCGCGCTATGATGACTTTGTTGTTGTTCACATGAACCAAACGTTGAGCATCCACGGCACTGTTCGTCGCCTCCTCGCCCCCGGCCTCCGAGAGCGTGTGTTGTTGACCTTGGACACAGGGAAGCTTCCTATCCTGGCACCGGTACTACACCTGGTCCTTTGAGAGAATCCTCCGGGAAGAGTGCGGATATAACGGAACCCAGCCGGTATGAGCACCCCCCTTTTTAGCATGCACCGCCTTCCAAGCTCTAACACGGGCCCGCAGTACTGGGATTGGGGACGATGGTCCGCCGACCCCGAGAAGTCGCCCATCTTCGACGGCAGCGAGACGAGCCTCAGCGGAAACGGCAAGAAGACGGCTCACCGCGCTTCCAGCTTTGCTCCGGCCGGAAACGGAGGAGGATGTATCGAAACGGGGCCCTTCAAGAAGTAATAACGCCCCCCCTCCCCCCCTCCCCCCCCCCCCCCCCCCCCCGCCCCCTCCCTCCTTTCCCCCATCACCGAGCCACCCCGCTAACACCCCGCGCAGCATCACCGTCCACCTCGGGCCCGTCTCGCCCGCCATCGACCCAGCGCCGCCACGCAACCCTCGCACAGACGGCTACGGCGACAACCCGCGCTGCCTGCGGCGCGACATCTCCAACAACCTGAGCAGCAAGTACTCGCGCACGCAGGACATTGTGGCGCTCATCACCAACAGCAAGAACATCGGCACCTTCCAGGACACGATGCAAGCCGTTACGCCGGGTGGGGGCATGGGCGTGCATAACGCTGGTCACTATACAATAGCTGGCGACCCGGGCGGTGACTTCTACACGTCGCCCAACGACCCGGCCTTCTGGGTCCACCACGGCATGATCGATCGCACCTGGTACATCTGGCAGACGCAGGACTTTGCCGCCCGCCAGCAGGTCATCGCTGGTGGCACGTCCATGAACGGCGGGTTCGGGTTCGGTGGTGGCGGAAGCAAGATGCAGTCGCTCGAGGACCCCGTCGACTTGGGCGTCGTCGGCAACAAGGTCTGGAAGATTAAGGATCTAGTCAGCACGGTCGATGGGCCTTTCTGCTACGTCTACGAGTGATCAGTATCCATCAGTAAACCGAGTGTATGATCTGGCCTCGCATGACTGGGTAAGCTAAGATAGCATTTGTCAGTCGTTTACCGCGCAAAAAAAGGAATTCGAGTAGTTTGACAGCCATTTTTGGTTGGCACTATGTGCTTTTGATGCCTTACTATGGCTAAATCGCCGGTGTAACCGTTAGCGTCTTGTCGGTTATATGTGCCTATGAGATATGCTGCTCCTTTTGCCGGGAGCCGTCTCGTCTACCTTCAAGGCCATTCCAGACCCGACCTAGCCTCGCACTAAGCCAGCCAGTTTCGTACTGGTCAGACAGCAGTCAAACGACATGCAGGCAGTAAGGTAGTAAGATAATGAAGGATACCATCGTGTCGCGGTTTGAAAACATAAAGGCATAAGTCAAAGAAGGCGAAATGAAAGACCACAAATCGTGAGGGGCCGAGCAGGAATTAGTTCTTGAACGAACTTGCAAGGCCACTGACGAGGAAGCGACGCTTGATGCTTATTGGTGGATGGGAAGTTTCGACATTGAGGTGGTACAAAAACCATGTCGTGGCTCTGTGGCTTACATGTAAGGTAAGCATGAGAACCTTATTGACGTTGCGTGCATCGTGTACCAGTAATTGTTCGGGCAAAATGGCACTCGCGTCTTACCGACCGGGGGAAGCTTATTCCAACGCAAAAAAAAACGGAGCAGGGCTGAATGAAATGCGCCTGACTGAAATGCTTGTCTTTTTTTGGGGCGTTTATATATTTTTCGTCATCTTGTTATAGTTACGCGTATGATAATTATTGTTTATATGGTCTATTCCACCAACCGCCGCTATATAATACATTGCCCAATGCCCATCCACTTCTATTAGGCCGACACTTGTATCCCTCTAGCCGCCATCTAATACTCCAGCCCCAATCTGATTCCCCCGTACACATCTCGTACATGCCGTTTGCTTAGCAGCCTAAGCCATCACCATTGCCTCACCGGTCTGGCCAGCATGCAACCGCTTCCAAGGGAGGAAAAATCCCAGCAAGAACGAGAGGCCGGCCATGCCAATCGAAATGGCAAATGAAGTGCGCAGGCCGTCCATGTAGGCGAGGATGACGCCTGGCAGCACGTCGGGTGGGAAAACAGCACGCAGATCCGCAGCACCGGTGCCGATTACGAGCAAAGGGGGTACAGTCGGGGCATGTACGGCCAAGCTGGCGAGCAGCCTGTTCACGAAGCCCGACTGGGCGGCTGAAATGCTGAAAGCGCCACCGAGAATTTGGAAGACTGCAGAGGCCCATGTTAGCTACCTCAGGGTCTTGTCAAGCCTAGCAAGGATGTGGGAGGGTAGGCACGCACAGGTAAGGCAGGCCGTAGCACTGGAAATATCTTCGTTGCTAGCCCCGGCTTGGGCAATGTTCAGGGCGTTCTGGAAAGGGAAGGCGATGGAGAAGCCGAGGAGGATCTGGTACCCGATCCACTTCCCCGTCGACGTATCGATGTCGAGCGTGTAGAGGAGGCCGGTACCGACTGCCGTGAGGGCGGCGCCAAGCAGCATGAACGGGGCGGCATGGCGAGTTATGGTGACAACAATGCCGCCACTGATGATGGACACGCAACCCGCAATGACCAAGGGAAGGTTATCGATCCCGGACTGGACAGCGTTCTCTCCCTTGATACTCTGGAAGTAGATGGGGAGGTAGTAGAGCAGGAGGAAGTAGCAGCCGGCGAAGAAGAACTGGAACAGGCTTGGGGCCCAAAGCCAACGCTGCTTCAGGAGTCTTGGCGGCAGCATGGCGTACTCACCCTGGTAGATTTCCCAGGCGACCAGGGCGAGCCCGATGAGAACAAAGCCAATCAACAGACCAATGACGACGCTGCTATTCCAAGCGTAGGTTACCCCAGCGTACTGAAGAGCGAGAATGAAGCTGATGATGGATCCCATGGCGAGCACAACTCCGACGGGATCCATCTGCAGGAACTTCTCCTTCCATGTGGCCTCGATGGGCTTAGCGGCCGCCGGATCCTTGAAGAAAAGGAAGATGATGGCCATGGAAACACCACCGATGGGGAGGTTGATATAAAAGCACCATCTCCAGGTAACCCGATCGGAAAAGGCGCCGCCGAGAACAGGTCCGATGATGGCGGCAATGGTGTAAGAGAAGCCCATGAGACCCATCAATGTTGGGCGCTTGGCAGGGGGGGCGGCAAAGGCGAGGATGACGGTGCCGCCAATGGCAATGCCGGCACCCCCCACGCCAGCGACAGCGCGGCCGACGATAAAGGCGCTGGAGTTGGGAGCGACGGCGCAAATCAAACTTCCAACCTCGAAGACGAAGATGCTCAGCAGAAACGTCTTTTTGAGAGAGAAGTACTTGAAAGCCTTGCCGAATGAGGACTGGAAGCCGCCCAGGCACATAAAGTAGGCCGAGCCGTACCAGCCAACTTGCTCAAGTCCGCCGAATTCGTTTGTGATTTTGGGGATGGCGGTACCGACGATGGTCTGGTCCAGCGAGGTTAGGAATATGGCCAAGACGACGGCGGCAACAAGGACGACGAGACGGAAGCCGTGGGGGTATTCGTCGGTGGATTCAACTTCGCCAGACTTGGCCGGCTGGTCGCTGTCGCTGGCTGTCGCTTGAGCTTCATCATCGACCTTTTTCTTTTCGGTTGGCCTGCTCAGGCTTTCTGCTGTGCTTTCTGCCGCCATTTTGTGGCGATCGAGGTCTGAGGGTTCAGGAATTGTCCAGAAGAGAAAGAGACAACAAACAATAGGGGTAGGGCGGGCTGGTAGCTAGCTACCTCACATATGCGATACAAGGTCGCAGAGGATGGGGGCCGCGCATCCCCGAATCCGGCAAGGCACTGTCATTTAAACATGATGGACTGTGTGTTGGTGGTGCTCCCTCTGCTCTCTTCCTTCGAGACGGCTTCGAGGTTGCACCGTCCCGTTTGTTCGGGGCCGTGGACACTATTGGCCGGCCCTTGGGGCGCAAGTATGACTGACCACTATGACCATGCATGGAACATGCATAAGCAGCTTTCCTCTCCCACCAGCTGGTTGCACGGAGATAGCGGTCGTAGTGCACAATAGCAGGGGACTCCGACGGGACGGGAGGACACGTGATGGGATGTGGGATTCGTGAAATCTTGGGTGAAGCTCGGACTTTGGGTTTGGCCGTAACATTTGTAAGCCAGCGCCCAACACGGCAGCCAGACAGGCCAAACAGGCTCTGCCAAGCTGCCAGCCTCAACAAAGGAACCTGGAGTGCCGCGGACCACGGACCGACTGACTTCCAACACCCAACGGTTCCCGAAATCCGTACCTTTGAGGCACGCAAGCGGGTCATGCCCGGCGCGCTAAGGCACACGAATGGAGGAACTCCCGTCCCGTCCCGTAGCCTGTCCGACTTACGGTCTTCTCAGGTCCCGGCCCGCGCGCTGTATTAGTTATTTCTACCTTGGCCTCAAAAAAAAGATGGCAAAATATGATGAGCTGTGCGGTGGCCGAGCGCCAGATGTGCGACAGCACATCTCACCGCTTCTCCCTTCCAGCCAGTGATCTCGAGTCACGACGCAACATGATGGGTCCGTTTTTTTCAATTCTCGGAACAATGCCAATGAGTCTGTCTGCAGTGTGCTGCGCAACCCAACTCAGCTTAGCTTCCCTTACTGCCACCTCACTGCAACCCCGAACTGACAGCCAACACAAACAAACCTAATTTCAACTTCTCCAAGCTCACAATAATACGACCCCCCGCTCAGCGCCATCCCAGGCAGCATCATAAAAATGGAGCAAGCAAAACCCCCCAGCTATGAAAAGCCAAAACACCTAGTTCGCGAGAAACCCAAGCCGTCGGGCGACCAGGAGCGAGCCGGCCGCGACCACAAACCCAAGCGGCCCGTCTTTGAGAAATGGAGGCTGCCCGTCTACGAGAAGCGCAGGCCGGCCGTCTACGAGAAGCTGAAGCCATTGGTCGGCTACTACGAGTCCCTCAAGCCTGCAGGACCCGACCCAAAGGCCAAGTCGAAGAGGCCCGCTGTCCAGCCGAGGAAGACGGTTGTTGTCGCCAAGGACCAGCGCAGGTTCGCCGGGCACGTTTGAGGGCGGAGCTATCCAGTTCGTGCGAGAAAGGGGCATTGGGCCCCCGCGTGGTCTTGCGTGGCCGTCAATCATAAACGGGGTTGCATGGGTGGTTGGCCGAGAGCATCATGGGTGGGGTTGGGAGAGTTGAATAGCAGCGCGGGTCGCCGTGTATTCCACGCTAGGGGCTACCTAATAATAAGAGGCGACTTTCAACACAAGCAGGGAGCATGAGGTACGTTGTGGCCGAAGCGCTAGAGGTACCAGCACAAGATGTCAAACTAAGTTTGAAATAGTACCAAGCCCCTAGGGCTGGGCTAAATCGTGTATGTCACCTACAAATGGACCCAGCAAGGTGGCTATCAATTCCCTACCTGTATGTGACTGGCGCATTTCCCGGAAGTGTCGCGAGCCCTATCAAGACTGCATTAGAAAGGAAGTCACTCTGAAGAAAGGCGGACATGAACTTGCATTCACCGCCTCTGCCCACAATCTCATCCGGCACCTGTGTTTTTTTGACACAGTTCGCAGCGTCCTTGGATGACTGCGATTTCAGCGCGCTACATATGTCATTAACGCAGTCGTTTCCTAACGTCGCGTCCATGCCACGTTGCAGAGCATCGCCTTTCCAGCCGAATATGTAGTCGCCATGCTGACCGAAGCCAGTGCTAAAGCCGAGATAAGTATTCATAAGCATGGATCAGATCATATATCTGAGACTTACGCATCACCGAAGCTATACACGAACGGCTGCTTCCCGCCCTCAAAATACTTGGGGTCATTGAACGACGAGGTGTCCCAGTGGACTTCGTACATGAGCTGCGGAACTCGGACAGGGTGCGAGCTGGGGCACGAGGAACCGGCGAGGGTGCCGCTGCTGGGCGAGTAAGCCATGTGACTCCTGTGGTCGGGGCTGTCGAGGTTCTTCCCATCCCAGCACGACGGAAAGATGACGGAAGCTCGGATGCCTTCGGGGCAGATTCTCGGCGGAAATTCCCCCGTGTCGATCGAGTCGCAGGGCGCAGTTTGGACAGCAATTCCGGCTCCGTTACATCGGTGGCAGATGCCGGCGAGCGTCCCGTTCTTGCTGCGGAAATCGGGGTTGCCGGTGATCATACGGAATCCCTAGTACCCGGCCGTGTCAAATTGGGGAGCAGATAAATGACTCGGGGAGATACAAGGCGACGTACCGGCTTGAAGGCGGTTGTCTTCTGGTCGGTGCTTCGGAACGGCGTCATGTAGTATATCGTCAATCCCCCACCCTTGGGCTGAGGCTCATCATCAATACCAACAAAATTTGTCGCTTGCGGAACCAGTTTATAAGTGCCGTTCTCCGGAGACTTGAAGTACAAGCTCGCTGTCCAGTAGTTTGAAAAATCTTCGCCATAGGTGCACGCTGTACCGCGTTAGTTGACTGTAGAAGCGAAAGTTGGCGCAAGTCTTACATGTGCAGGTAGACTCGGCAGCCGGGTCCATACGGTTTGGATCCATCTGGGCAACGTTAGTGAGCTTATTGGGGGTGAGACGGTCCTTGCTTACTGTGACGTTGAACGAGTTCCCTCCGACTATTTGGTGGGTATGCGGGGAGGGATTTACGCCGGGGTTGACTAGGGGGTCGGTACGCTCGATGACGAGCTGAGAGCAGGAAAATCGCAGTAACCTGCCTACGTTGATATTTTGAGCGGCAGCATCCTGCGCAAGCATTGCCACGGCGGTGAGGTGCTTCCAGAACATGTTAGCGGCGGTTTGCAAGGCCTCTATAGTTGGACTTTGAGATTCTCCATACAACAACTTATTTATCACCAGTCAACAAAACTGGAATTCATGGCCAAACCGACAGTATATAATCTACCGGCCCTTCGGTAATCATCAGTCACCCCGGCCTGGCAAAATGCGAACCCCCCTCAATACCAAGACTCGACAGTCCAAGAAAAGGACCAATCGGGAAGAAAGACCACTCATCCGCGATAACAGACTAAATAGTACTCCGACACCTACTATGCGCCCGAGATACGGGATACGACATATTTTCCGGAATGGAGCGAGGATTGATTGCGTCTTGTACATGTACCCGACACCAATAGATCCAAGGCGCACGTATTGCGTTAGGTATGCTTGGTAAGGCGGCGCCAACAGGTTTAGAAGTTAGTAAGCTGTCCAAGCCCGAGAGAGGTGGTATCCCAATGATTCAAAAACTTATGAAAGGCGAAAGGGATTTAGAGTGCAAAGGCCATTGTTTTCTGATTACTGCCATTGGTAGGCCTGTGGTGCCGAGGGAATCGCTAAATTCGGCAGATCGGCATACCGATCACGGTGGATGTTCTGGTCCACCTTGATATCGAGTCGTCTCATATTGCGAACCTTGATGTGGTGCTAAGATTCTGGGTTGGAAGGTCTGCGTGTTTCGGTGTATTCGGTGTGTGCAGGGCTCGGTCCGGCGCGTAGATGGCAGCCAAGGTACCAAGCCTGTTTACGATCATTCAATTCCATATTCGCAGACGACAGGCCGTAAGTCATCAAACGTGAATCTATTAAGCATCCATAGGCACCCACTGCAGCTACCGAGATCGCACTCCCTGTCTATTCATAGCAGGTCGCTAGCAATATGCATCCCTACACAACCTCTTCCCCACAGATATCTAAGAAGAGAAAGCCTTGATCTCACTCTCCTTAACCTTGCCGGTGGCAACAAGACGTTTGAACTCCTCGGTCCAAACGCTCTTGATATCGTCAGCCAACTTGAGCCCGTTGAGCTTGGCAGCCAGAGCGGCAAGCTCATCGGGGTCAGCCTTGCCCTGCACCAGCTCAACGTCGCCGAGGACGGCGTCAATGGTGGCAGGTGCCGCGTCTCCGGAGACAAAGTAGTTGGCATCCTTGACGGAGCCACGGAGAACACGCTTGTTCTTCTTGACCGCGTTCTTGGCCGCCTCCTTGGCCTTCTTGCCGGCCTCGCGGTCGAGCTTGGCCTTCTCCTCTGCCTCTTTGGCCGCCTTCTCCTCGGCTTCCTTCTTGGCCGCAGCATCCTCGGCAGCCTTCTTCTCGGCAGCCTCCTTCTCTAGGCGCTTCTTGTTCTTGGCCGCGTTGGCTTCCTGTCTGAAGCGCTTGATGCGCTCGTCACCAGCGGAGCAGTCGTCCAACAGCTTGCGAAGGCGGGCGTTGTCCTCGGCCTTCTTCTTCTTGCGCGCGTTGGCATTCTTGCGTTCCACGTGGCGCTTCTGGTCGCGGTTCTCGTTGTCATCGGGCACGTCTTCGTCGAGGTACTCGAATGTCCGCCAGCTGTCAAAGTTGTACCAGAAGTTGTAGAAGTTCTCGACGTCCTCCTTGGATGACTTGTCGTCGCCGAGCTGGGGAACCGGGTGGTTCTTGCTGAAACGGCCCTCGGCCTTGAAGACGCTGCCCCAAAGCTTGTAGAAGTTGCCCTTCTGCAGCTGCTTCTTGGTGGGCGGCTCGACATCAGCCTCCTCGTCCACGGAATCGAACTGGCGGCGCTTGACGGGGTCGAGCAGGACCTCGGTGGCCTTCTGGATGCACTTGAAGAAGTTGTCGTCGTCGGAGCGGCCGGCGGCAGCCTTCTTGTCGGGGTGATGCTTGAGAACCTTCTTGCGGTGGGCGCGCTTGATCTGGTCCTCGGTGGCCTTGTAGCGGTACTTGGAGATGCCGAGCACCTTGTAGTGGTCTTGGTTCTGGATGCGGGTGTTAGCGCACAGCTGGCAGATGCAATTCAGGGGTGGGCTCGACGAACCTTCCAGTCCTTGGCATCGCGCTGCAGCATCATAGGGTCTTCGGGCTCGCTGATCTCTCCCTCATCAACGTCCTCGACATTCTTGGCGCGCTCCTGGGCCTGTATCCTGTCATCCTCGGAGAAGGTGCGCTTGTGGCGGGCGCGGCGGGCGTGGGCGAGGAAGTGAGGGCCGACGGGCTCAATCGTCCGCTGAGTTGCGCCGTCCTTGGTGATCTTGCCAATAGGCTTGAAGTCCTTCTCGGCGGCCCAGCCCTCAGGGAGGGAGGGAAGCGAGAGCGAGACCAGTGCAGTGGCCATTTTTGCTCTGATCGGTTGATAGTGAAATACCGGTGAGATGCACTGGAGGACGTTCGTGGAGGGGCAGCGGTTTTGAAGCCCGTTTATGGAATTTTTTTCTTTCCAGCGATCCTTGCAGGCCCCGCAGAGTCTGCTTGAACCAATCAGCACCGCCACTTTCAACGCTCATCCACGAAGTTCAGAAGGCTAATAATAAACAGCCATCAAGAAAAGTTGGCTATGACATGTACCACTCTGACCTGGGAAGATTGTTTTAATACTGACATTTTATTCATCTATCTTCCAGACAAACAGTTCTTTCTTCCGTTAGAAAACATGAGTTGTTGCCAGGTGGTAGCTCTCCAATATGGAATATGGAAAGATCAACCAATAGGAGCGGACTGTCAACTGTCAGAGACAATCGCGCTAGTCATCGGTGTGCTTGGCAGCCGCAATGGCCACCACCAACTTTTCTGACCCGGGGCCGAGCTACCGTCCCACTCCCGACGTCGTCGACCTGGAATCTTGAGAATTGACGATACTGGGACATTGAATAGCGTCTCGAGGGACTTGACGTATTCCTGCACCAATGCTAGCAAAAACCCCTCCTAACATGGCACTGCAAGCTTACAGGCACCTTCTGCGTGCTGCCAGAATCGCGTTTGAAGGTTAGCGCGCACCCTTCGATGCGATCAGTCGAGGCTCTGACCGGATCCCCTCTAGGTGATGTGCGAGTGCTAGATGCCGCCCGACAATCGATACGACAGGGCTTCCGCGATATGGCGACGCTGCCCGCCTCAGATCCATCGATTCCGCCCGCGATCCAGCACGCTGGGGAGGTTGCTAGCTTTCTAAGAGCTAACCTGGTTCAAGGGAAGAAGGAGGAGGGGGATATGTACAGTAAGGGCCCCTCTGAGAAAGAGATAACACCGCTAGTTCCATGCTGACTAGCTTTCCTAGAGTTGCGGATACACAACGACACCGAGCGAGGTGACAACGACACCATCAAACTGGGAAACCAGGATATCAAGATGGATGGGAAGAAGTGTTGCTCATCGTAAAATACGACTGGCCACGCCATGCCATTTGGCAACACGATAACTGCCGTGTCTTATGTATATAGCCGTCTATGATACCCCTCAATGTAACAACACCAGCAACACAATCGACGATGCCAAAGTAAATTGCGTAGCAAAGACGTCGTATGTCTGACCCTCCCACGATCGGTGATGTACCCGCCTGAACGCCGTGCCTTGCCTCGCCTTGCCAATCTGATATCAAAACAAATTTCTTTTCCTTTCAGTTGCCAGCCAAACTGGCATATTGTACATCCTCTGTCCCTGGCGGCGGTGCCACAACGAGTCCTGAAACTGCTGGTTTCCGGAAAGATGCTCCGCCACCCTGCGAACTCCCGCCCTCAATGGCCCTTGAGGCAGCCCTCCTTTTAGCGTCTGGGAAAGCAGAGCGTCCGTCCCTCAGCATCTCTGCCCGCTCCTCCTTATCCATAGTTCCAATTGCCTTGGGTACACTCCACCTGACTCGCAGCGGACAGCCGGCGATGACGGCACGCCCCTTGCATTCCTCAGCCGCCTTCTCGGCACCTTCACGCGTTTCGTAATTGACAAACGCGCAGTGCGTCATGTGGGACACAACTAGCGACTTGATTTTGCCAAACGCCTTGAAGAAGTCGCGAATCTTATACTCAGGGAGATCGTCCTCGATTCCCGTCACGAATAGCGACATGATGCTCATATCTGCTGGGGGTATGTAGTCCTTGGGGCCCGGCGGGGGCGCGTTGGCGCCGATCGGCCCTTTCTTCCCACCCCGTCCTCCGCCTCGTCCACCTCTTGCGCCAGCGACCGCCGCCGCTCGCGAATCGCGCGATCGGATCGGGCCTGGCCCCCCGACGCCGGCGCCCATTCCGGCGTTCCCACCCCCTGCACTTCCACTTGTTGATGGCCCACCTGATATCGGGTTGCCGTCCTCATCCAGCTCTCTTCCCTTCCTGAAGTATGGTTTGCTCTGTGCGAGTCGGCGGAGGAGTTCGCGCGCCTTCTCGTCCGTCTTCTCGTATTGCTCTGTGCCGACACGACCCTCTTCGATGGCGCGCTCGTTGTTTTGCGCAAAGTACTCGCGATTGATCTCGCTTTGGGGGCCTTGGGAGACCAGCTCCAGGGCCTTGTCACGGATGACGATGGGAAGGCCGAACTGCAGATCCATGATGCAGCACTGGCAGGCGTTCTTGAGACGGGCGCATGTCAGGCAGATATTTGTGCGCTTCTTGCGGCCGTGGGCGCGATCGGCTGCCCAGCTGAAGACGGTGAAGGGGCGGGTACACAACTTGCACTCAGCGCCATAGTCCTCCTTCAGCATCTTGACGTATGGGTTTTCGGGCAGGCAGTTCTCGCAGACCGAGGGAAAGTCAGTCGACTCCCACCCTGACCGGTTGAGGTCCTGCTTGATCTGGGGCGGCATGATGACTGCGACGATCCTGCCCTCCTTGTGTGTGTTATTTCGGAAATGGGGTTTGACGATGTGGCTTTGCCGCGAAAAGAAAAAGAAATACACTCCTTTCCTTTCTCGATCTCGAACTCGGGGTGGGGTGTGGGTTGACGGTTGTGAGGCTGGTGTCGAATTTTCGAGTGGCTCATGCTTGCTGATAAATCTTATCAGCAATCGCCACGCCACATGTCGTGAAAGCTGGCCAGCCACTAAGCCACAAGCTACAAAAGAGTGCAACTGCCGGCCCAGACGTCTTGTGGCTTTGTTTGCACTTGGCCCTGCATCAAGTCTTATTCGTATTCGGATCTGCAAATCTGTGTGCCACCTCCTTTCGTCTCGCTTCCGAGTTCGCGATTCCCGGATTCGCGTTTTGTCGAGTTCGTTTCCTTCGTCGCATATCTGTACACTAGTGTATCCGCAAAGTTGCTCACTAGTTGCCTGTAGCTTCCAACGGCAGCTTAGCCCTGGATGGGACTGGAAATGGATTGTACCGATTCCCAAAGCACCCTTCCGTTTCGCAACAATGCAACGTATTCGCTATTTCATGCATTTTATGTTTACTTTAGAGCAGCCAGGAGCTGGAGATGGGAGATTTCAATGCTGGATCTGGCTAGTGACTGGGTATTCGGTCTTGGAGACTGGATCCATCCTCATGTCCGCATAACCGACAGCGGCCTTGCCTTTCATCTGAACGGCAGAGAAGCAGTGCTTGAACAGCGCAAGGGGCACTCAAGGGGCGGGTGGGTCCGGAAGGGTGGAGCGAAATTGTGCACAAGAAGTTGGATGGCCAGTGGGCACTGGACACCCCTCCAATTGATCAATGAGAGTCGCTCGTTCCTGGCCGGCAGTCTCTGCACCCCGGTCTGAGCTCGTGCAAACCACACGAGCTGCTTCGTCGATAAGGGGTGCGGGAAACTTTTTCTTCCCACTGCGTACCTATATAGCGAGAACCCTCCCACCACTTCGTCAACCCTCGTACCCATCACCGCACGACGCAGCCAGATTCAACTCTCTCGCAGCACCCACAGCAACCGCAACACATTCCCGGCTAATCCATAACTTCGACATAAACCGCAAATATGGTCGGAAAACACGTCGGCCTTGAGAAGGAGGATCACCAGCGTGATGCCAGCTTCAACAAGGCGTTGCACGGGAAGTCGGCCGAGGCCACCGGCGGGTTTGCTGCCCTGCTTGGCAAGGACACCGATGCCAAGAAGGTCGCCGTAGAGGAATACTTCAAGCACTTCGACCGCAAGACTGCAGAGAACGAGACAGAGGCCGATCGCACAGCTCGCACAGCCGAGTATGCCACGTTGACAAAGCAGTACGTTTCGCTCCATAGCCTTATGCCCATACATTTGTTCTCAAAGCGACTCTGACAATTCTGCTAATAAATAGCTACTATAACCTCGCGACAGATCTCTACGAGTATGGCTGGGGCCAGTCCTTCCATTTCTGCCGCTATTCTCCCGGCGAGGGCTTCCACCAGGCGATTGCCCGCCATGAGCACTTCCTCGCCTTGAAGGTTGGCATCCAGCCCGGCATGAAGGTGCTCGATGTTGGATGTGGTGTAGGTGGACCTGCGCGCGAAATCGCCAAGTTCACCGATGCGCATATTACTGGCCTCAACAACAACGACTATCAGATTGACCGCGCCACGCGCTATGCCGTTAAGGAAGGTCTTTCCAGTCAGCTCAAGTTTGTGAAGGGTGACTTCATGGTATGTCTTGCCGTCAGTGTTTGCATGTTCGGAACAATTACTAACTATACTAGCAAATGTCGTTCCCCGACAACTCGTTCGATGCCGTTTATGCAATCGAGGCCACTGTCCATGCCCCAAGGCTGGCAGGCGTATATGGCGAGATCCACCGCGTCCTCAAGCCCGGGGGCACCTTTGGTGTGTACGAGTGGCTGATGACGGATGAGTACGACAACGACAACCTCGAGCACCGTGATATCCGTCTCGCCATTGAGGAGGGCAACGGCATCTCTAACATGGTGACCATCTCGGAGGGTATTGCGGCTATGAAGGAGGCTGGCTTTGAGCTTGTCCACCACGAGGATCTCGCATCACGGTCCGATCGCCTGCCCTGGTGGTGGCCGCTCGCTGGTGAGCTTCAGTACATGCAGAGCTACCTCGACTTCTTTACCGTTTTCCGCATGACGCACATGGCCCGGACTATGGTACACGCCTTCACCGGATTCCTCGAGATCGTTGGCTTGGCGCCGAAGGGCACCAAGAAGACGGCTGACTCGTTGGCCAAGGGCGCTGACGGTCTCGTAAACGGCGCAAAGAAGAACCTCTTCACGCCCATGTACCTGATGGTTGGTCGCAAGGCTGACAAGTAGGGTAAGGTGTTGAATTGAATGAGGTTGTTTTCTTTGTATAGCATTAACGGAACATCGGGAGGCAATGGCCATAATGAGGATGATGAAGGCGCGGTGACGTCGACTTTGCAAGTGGGGATTAGAAGCTTATCCATATAATACCTGCCGGGCCATCGCTTGGTTGTCTTGTCGATTGGGTTCTAACAGCAGCCGCTTGGCCAGGCCTTCTTGTACATGATTTGATCACTTAAGAGAACCTCTTCTTGTGGTGTCTATCTTTCCGACCATGATTCCGTGCCATGTCTTGTGCGATTTTGTCAGCAGGCCTTGCAGACTGGGTTACTGCGAGACCGAGAGTCGGCGTTCATGTCGGTGTAGGTTACTATGCGGATCAGTGGGTGTGTGCATTGAAGGGAGACATGTGCAAGCAAGCGAAATGTCATATTGGCGTGCTTCCCCATCGGACAACACGGTGTTTCGCGGTAAGCCAGACTGTGGCACCAGATTGCTCAAGCCAGGTTCCTGGTGATCTGCCATCAAGGATAGATATTAACAGAAGACATTCGATCTCGCGACTCTCCTTGACAGTCCAGTGTCGTGTCTCCCCCATTGACAGCTGGAGCTCCCGTCAGACATCCACTGAGCTGCAACCTGTGGTGCAGAACTTCAGCTTTAAAAAGCTTTGGGTCAGCTCTCAAGCGCGGGCCAGCTCTCAGGGACATGGGCTGCGGCTTAGTGGCTAATCCCCATTGGCCTTAGCGCGGATCGCTCGTTGGGGGTTCAACGTCCCAAGTCCGAAAATGCTGGTTCCAAAATCCAGAGCTTCCCTTGCCTGCTGGCAAAAAAAAAATTCCCTCTTGAGCTGACAGCTTCCCGCTCCAGCATCACCACAACACCCTCCGCAATCCTCGTCGATCGCCAACGCCCTGCGTTTCCGCAAGCCGGCACGTCAATTGAGTGATCTTCTAGCCATCCCACGCCCCCTTTCTGCTCCCGCTGCCGTCGGACGCCCGGTTTTCCTAACAGCCCTCACGGCTCCTTCCCCGACCATCCATCCTCAACAACAGCCATGTCGCGCTACCTCCGACCTGCCGCCCGGCTAGCAACCTCTGCACGAGCTCAGGCAATCAGACCGAGTGTTGCGTCACCCTTTCTCTCCCGGCCTGCTGCCGTCTCCAGCCTACAAAAACGCACATACGCCAACGCGTCCGGGGTCAAGGATTACACAGTCCGTGATGCTCTCAACGAGGCGCTTGCCGAGGAGCTCGAGGCAAACGACAAGGTTTTCGTCCTCGGCGAGGAGGTTGCTCAGTACAATGGTGCATACAAGGTCACAAAGGGTCTTCTAGACCGCTTCGGAGAGAAGAGAATTATCGATACACCGATCACGGAGAGCGGCTTCTGCGGTCTCGCGGTTGGCGCGGCGCTGAGCGGATTGCACCCTGTGGTGAGTAACCGATATCCCGAGTCGGCAGTTCTTCAAACCCAATTGAGCTCGTGCTGCTAAGGCAGGTTTGAGGAGACACTACGGTGGTGCTAACGCGGCAATTCCAACACTAGTGCGAGTTTATGACCTTCAACTTCGCCATGCAGGCCATTGATCAGATTGTTAACTCTGCCGCCAAGACCCTTTACATGTCCGGCGGTATCCAACCCTGCAACATCACCTTCCGCGGCCCCAATGGCTTCGCCTCCGGTGTCGGTGCTCAGCACTCTCAGGATTACTCGGCTTGGTACGGCAGCATCCCGGGCCTCAAGGTCGTCTCGCCTTGGTCCGCCGAGGACGCCAAGGGCTTGCTCAAGGCTGCTATCCGCGATCCCAACCCCGTTGTCTTCCTCGAGAACGAGCTCATGTACGGCCAGAGCTTTCCCATGTCCGAGGCCGCCCAGAAGGATGACTTCGTCATTCCATTCGGCAAGGCCAAGATCGAACGTGCTGGCAAGGACCTGACTATCGTGAGCTTATCACGTTGCGTTGGCCAGTCTCTCGTCGCTGCTGAGAACCTCAAGAAGAAGTACGGTGTCGAGGTCGAGGTCATCAACCTGCGCAGCGTCAAGCCACTTGACATCGAGACCATCATCAAGTCGGTCAAGAAGACCCACCGCCTCCTTGCGGTTGAGTCCGGGTTCCCCGCGTACGGCGTTAGCGCCGAGATCCTTGCCCTTACCATGGAGTACGGTTTTGACTACCTCGATGGCCCTGCCCAGCGCGTCACCGGTGCCGATGTGCCCACCCCGTACGCCGCCGGACTCGAGGACATGAGCTTCCCGAACGAGGGTGTTATTGAGAGGTTCGCTGCAAAGATGCTCCGTCTCTAAGTATAAACTTGAGCGGGAAAATGCTCCAGTCAGCCAATTTCCGCGAGAAACGGCTAGTTGGAAGCGCTTAGAATTGATGTATCGGTTGGATGGCATACAAAAGAGGTACAGAATCTTCACATTGCTTTTTATGCCGGTGCAAACTGGAAGGGGGAGGGGGAGGGAGTCGAGCAGGTTGGTAATGGTCTCATAGAAAGGCTTTCTGGGAAATTGCGTGTACTTCTACGGTGTCCGTTGTGACTTGCTACTACATACACAATCATACCCAGGCGATGAACCGTCTTAGTGTGACCCCTGTCTATCCTTTGTGATGCATTCTTTGCTGATCAATTCTCAGCTGAGGCCGGGTAATGTGTTAAGTTTTTTTGCTGATGAGTTCAGCCTTAAAACCATATCCCAGCATGGTGAAATCCTCCATAACGCCAATATTATCTTGCAGTGCCAGCCCGACTGAAAAAGAAAAGGTAGGAAACAGAAGCTGTTGCAGGAAATCATTGTCGAAATCGCCCTGTTGATGTGCGAGTAAGAGGTACTAGTTGTCAAAAGAGATCTTGTTTCCCTTGTCTGCTAGCAGGACGTCGAGAAAGTCCCAGGCCAAAATCATGCTCGCCTGCCTGGCTTACTGCCCGGTGTGAGCCCAGTAAAAGTTTAAAAGGCTCGGGAAGCTTACGTATTCTTACCACCTTCCCTCCCGCAACTCCCTCATCCTCAGCTATTGACAGTCTCCTTCAGACTACATGGCCCCATCCCAGCTACCGTCTCACCGCTTCCCGATCCTGTCTGAATCGTGGTCTCGTCTGCATATCCGTTACCGCACTTGTCATCAGTCTTCGCGCCTTTACGCGTGATCATGATCTTGGTGCAGGGCGTGTAAACCGAGGAACCATTGTACAGCCAGCCAGCGCAGCCGTTGCCGGTACCTTTGGCGGCTGTTAGGTCGAAGCACTTGTTACAGCAGGCCTCTGCAGAGTCGGCGCGATCGAATAATCCTGTGTAAGTGCTTGTGTCGGTGAGACCAATCCAAGTGGCGTTCTTGATGAAGGCCGAGCTGTCGGTGCAGCCAGCGGGCAGATTCTGTGAAGGTCAGTAGGGTCGGTGAGGGGGGTGGGTAGTGAGAGAGAAATACCGTGGACGCCGGGCGAGTGGATGTCGTTGAGGGGGCAGAAGTTGTCGTGCTCGAGGTCGCGTTGCTGGAGGAGTTTGAGCCGTCAGGCATGCTTGAAGGGCTCGTTAGCGGGGACTCCGCGCTAGAAGTCGGGTGGACAAACGTGTGATTCCCGAGCATACCCATGGCGCCGAGGATCGCCAATAGCACGGCCACAACGCCGATGACGCTGATGCCAGCTATCATCCACCACATTTTCGGGATCCGCTTGTACCATGGCTTCTCTGGAGGGGGTACCCACACTGCCTCGTGCAGTCCGCCGGTAGATTCTTTGGAGGAGCTGGTGCGGTGCGGGAGAGTCTCGCTGTCGATGTTGTCATCTTGAGCACCGTCGCTCTGTGAAGCTCCTGCTATCGCCGCCGTGGCCGCCGTTGTTGGGGCAGGTGTTTGGACGCTGCTCACAACTATCTCGGGCAGTGGGTTGGACCATGTCTCAGCAAACTGGTACTCTTGGCCGAATTTCTTGTAGTAGTTGTTTCCCCGAGCCCTGTCCTCTGGGTTCAAGGGATCGGGGAGGCCCGAAAGCCGGCGGGATGTCGACTCGGCGTTCTGAGAGGGTCCAGACATGCTGACGTTTCTCTATCTTGTGCCGAGAATGTTGGTTGCCGTCAAACTTCTGTTGGTTTCGAGGTATGTGGGGTCACTAGGTGACGTGAAGGCGACTGGGTGCAGAGGCGGAGCGGTGCGAGATATCTGCTGTGTTGGCAGGTGAACTCGAGGAAAACCAAGCACCCTGAGAGAATAAAATGGGTGAATGGGATCAAGTGCAACTTGGTAGGCGCCCAGCAAGCGAGGGATAGTGGGCAGGCGAGCTTAAGTGCGACAACGATTGACTGGCGCTCGCTCTTGACTTCCTGTCTCAGTTGACGGCAGGGAAGGGAGCGCGGTTTTCCTTGCAGTCGAACGGTACAGAGGACAGCGGTGCCACGACTAAACGCCGCCCGAACGAGCGAGGTATGCCTCTGGCAAAAATGGCTGCGAAAGGACGCCGCAGCCGCCCAAGATAACGCAGCTACACCTCAGATGGAAAACAAGGTGGGTGGGTCTCGCTGGACCTCAACCTCACGAGGTGGGCATGGAGCTGGCTCTCGAAGTCGCCTTCTTGATGCCAATAGGATTGGAAATGGCCACGGGAACGCCTGGTATATGCCCCAAAGCCAGGGCCAGCGACCAGCGGCCAGGCGGTGCAAAATTGCGGACATGTTCACCTTGTGTGATACGGCAACGGCTGTGAGATGCACCATCCCGTCGCAACTGCCCAAACCACTCACCTTTGGCAGCCCTGGTAGGCACTTGGGCCGGATTCCAGTCCAGTCGCACCTGTCTCAGAGTGACCCGCCTACCCCCTACTTCACGTGCACTTACCTCCCTTATTCCATTCCCCGTTCGTGTTACCGCCTCACAAACATGGAGGCGTGTTCCAGGAGCTAACTAACTGATGACGGATGAGAAGCAAACAAGATTAATTTATAGGCATTCGGCCCAATCCATGATTTTGACGAGGGAACAATGCGGCACACAAATCCCAGTAGAAAAAGGTGCGGCTCAAATAGCCGTTCTACTCAAGCGCTGCGGACCTAGACGGCGTCCACAAGAACCTAAGGTAGCTGAAGACATCGGGCTCCCCGGCGCGTTTGTGTGTATCTCACAGGCAACACGGGCCCCTGAATCGACAGGCGCACACGCGGTTTGAGAAAAGGCATAGGTCAACATCACTCGTTACAGTGGCCCATCTGGCTTGGACTCAAAGGTTCTCAATGCAGAGGATGATGCTATTCCATAATTTTTCGTGTGAGCCGGTCTCGATCGAACGCCCAACTCCGCCAGGATGACGTTGGCCACGAACAGAGCCGCCTGTCGCCAAGCTATGGGGGTGCGGGTGGCGGTGTTCGCTACCCACCTGCAGACCCCACGCAAAGCTCGATTCCAGGCGATCCACTGTGGCGGAAAAAGTCAGGGCCGGGAGGGCTGACTGCTTCCGCCTCCACAAGCGACCATTGCATCCACACATTCACGCCATCAATGCGGATCATTTCGATGTCAGTGTCACGGACCAAGCTAGCAGCCCTGAGAATTCCCAGCAACAAACGAGGTCGCGTCCTCAATCTGATCCTCGATCGAGACGCCCTCAAAAATTGGTGAAAACGGGCTGTTGAAAGGCCCGGCCGTCAGCCCAGCACTGATGTTCCTTCTGCATCTTTTCCAACTGCTTTCTCAGCTGTGCCGTTTCTGCTTGGCTCTCAATTCCCCAATCCATGCGACTAGTTTGCCCTTGATTATGCCACAGCACTCTACACGAGACGTCTGCCGCCCATTCCTCCCCACTGTTGCCCAATCAGTCGCTCCTGGAGCTGTTCCCGCACTCCACTCAACCACACCACGAGCCTTCTTGTTATAATCGTCAATGGGAACCAGAGGGCTCGGCTTAAGAACCAGCTCTCGTTGATGCTGACGTCCTACTCAGCCGCATTCGGGGCGCCAGTCCCCTGTTTTCGTCCCTCTAAGGGTTGTATGTTTCCTGAAGATCGCAGCCTTATTGGCTTTTGCTCGGTACCCACCCTCCACCTCAATCTAATTTAATGTTGCCCACAGTGGGCTGTCCCGGACCGTCCGTAGCTGGAGCCGGACCGTAACCCAACGGCGAACTTGCCTCTTGGCTATGCCAGTTACCCAATATCCCGGTCTTCGTTAGGCATAGTGAGCCATGAGGGGGCAAGGTGTGGGTTAATGCTAAGATATTATCCCTTGGCGCAGCCCACCGTGGCATCGCAAACCACGGACGAGTCTTTCTACATGCCACGCGGGGCACTATGATATACCAGATTTTTTTTCGTATCCAGATCCTACTACCTTGCCAATCCCAGATCACATCCTACCAAGGGCCACCGGCCAGGTATAAGAAGGAGAATGCGCACATTCTCCTGTCCTTGTTATTCTGTAGCTTCAGCTTCATTCAGTTTCCGAAGACTCCCATTCCTTTGCTCACAGCTCTTCAAGCTATTTTATCAACTCAAGCCCGCCATGCGCTTCGATCTTCTCGTGCTGGCCTTTGCGCCACTCGTCGCTAGCCACGGTGCGGTTACCAGCTATATCATCGGCTCTACAGACTTTCCTGGCTACGAGGGCTTCGCTCCTTCAACAAGCATCAAGACGATCCAGCGTCAGTGGCCAGACTACAACCCAACTCTGACCGTTTCGGACCCCAAGATACGTTGCAATGGCGGTCAGTCGGCGCCATTGTCCGCCTCCGTCAAGGCTGGCGAGAATGTCACGGCCGTATGGAAGCAATGGACGCATCAGCAGGGCCCAGTCATGGTATGGATGTTCAAGTGCGACGGCGAGTTTGCCTCGTGCAGCGGTGACGGGAAAGGATGGTTCAAGATTGATGAGATGGGTATGTGGGGGGGCGTCTTGGACTCGAACAACTGGGGCACTGCTATCGTCGTCAAGAACCTCAAGTGGAGCAGCGCAATCCCAAGCAACATTGCGCCAGGCAATTACATCATCCGCCACGAGCTGCTCGCTCTCCATCAAGCAAATACGCCACAGTTTTATGCCGAGTGTGCTCAACTAGTCGTCACTGGCGACGGGACAGCAACTCCCCCCGCAGACTTCCTCTACCCCATCCCGGGATACGCGCCTCAAAGCGACCCTGGAATTACTGTAAGCAGTCCCCAGTTAGATTAACGATGGATCCCGTGGCTGACGCTGGGCAGGTCGACATCTACATGGGCAAGGAGACCACCTATACTCCCCCAGGAGGCCGGGTTTGGTCTGGGTTTACTTTCTAGGGGCGAGGCGACACCGAGGAAATGCCTCGACGCAGGCCAGGAGCCCTCTAGACGCACTCCCTTGTACATAAATATATCATCGTCGGCAATATCCCTCGCTTGAGCGGCTGTGGCTCTTGCGAGCGTTGGCGGGTGGGTTTCACAGAGCAGCAGGGACGCTGCGAATAAATGACTGCAGTTCGATATCTATGATATTCCAATCAAGTGAGATAACCTCTCTCTCTCCAACTCCGGGTTACCTAAGTATAGGGAACCACATAAACGATGTCGTCCAAAGAATAGAATCAAATTTGATTGAAGACTTCTTAGGTAAAGCTAAAACAATGAACAGTTGAAAAAAAAAAAAGATTTTTTTTTTTTTTCATGGGCGCTGTCCCATCCTACTTCCATTTACGAATCAAGCAACCTCAGTCCAACACCAACGTGGCAACCCAGACATCCATACTTCTCACGCCTCTCACCCCACCAACGGCCTCGGCAGCCGAAACCGTCGCGTCCCTCGCCGACCGCAACAACGCCCTCACCCTGTCACCCTCGACGCGCTCAACTTCTTGTACAAATCCCTCATCAACCACACTGCCAACCTCCCACCGCCCATCCGCCAGCTCACGCTCGGGGACCACAAACCCCTCGCTCTCGACTCGCCACCCACACTCACGCACGACGTCCTTGATCCCCGCCGGCGTCACCACATTCCGAATGTTCTCCTCGCTCTCCACCTTGTGAGCCTCCAACGTCGCGCGCGCCAGCGCGGCAAGCACATGTGCCGCCGCCGAGGGCTGGGACGCGCGCAGCGCCCACTCGGCGATGCACACGCGGCTGACGCGGCCGCGCAGGGCGGTGAGAATCTCGGGGAGGGTGGACGGGGAGGGAAAGTACCAGATGCAGTGGGCGAGGATGGCCGTGTCCCACCTGGGAGCCGGGTTGGCGGCGAGGAAGGCGACGGGGTCGGCGCGGTGGAAGGTTATCAGGGATCCGACGGGCCCCGCCGAGAGGTGCGACTGGGCTTGGGCGAGGGTGAAGGGGGCGCCGTAGGTGGGCGAGGCGGGGTCGAGGGCGGTGATGTGGCCGTTGATGGGACCCTGGGCGGGGGGCGATGCGGGGGGCCATGAGACGGCGGCCGCGAGGGCCGCTGTGCAGGTGCCTTGGCCGCAGCCGATCTCGAGGACCTGGTGGCCGGGCGAGGGGCCGGACGGGCCCCAGGCGTTGATGAGGTTGATTCGGTGGACGGCTTGGCTGACTTCGATGGCAAGGGATGTCGGGGATGGCGCGGAGGGTTGGATGGCGTACGAGGCAATCTGGGGGGCGTCCGAGACTGGCAGAGGCATGATAGCGGTGCTGATGGGAGATGATGGGGGATGATGGGTGCGATACTATAATCTGTTTTGTTGAGTTTTTATGCTCAGAATTTAGGTGGGATGTTGTTCTGGTATCATAGAAATTTCAGCCGATTGTTGAGCGTGGTGACCTCTCTCAAAGGCAATCAATCCATCGGGGGGCAACAAACTTATTTTATGCAACTCCAGTACAGACAGATTCAAGTTGGGATATACCAAGACTTGTAATTGGAATATTAATTAATTCCCACCAAAACATGTGCTGCTCCATCTTTTACGAGCTGGGTTTGGTTGAATGAGTCACTTCGTGAAGCCTCTATTCACGGGCT
Organism: Lasiosphaeris hirsuta; assembly: GCA_030549175.1. Classification (NCBI taxonomy): domain Eukaryota; kingdom Fungi; phylum Ascomycota; class Sordariomycetes; order Sordariales; family Lasiosphaeriaceae; genus Lasiosphaeris; species Lasiosphaeris hirsuta. Next base: position 2,681,950 of record JAUKUA010000001.1, read on the forward strand.
ACAATGGTGGATGTGTCAGCGTCGATCTCAAGGGGGTGGTGACTCTGCTCGGTTCGCTAAGGTATAGCTGATTTTGCCCAAAATAATGACTATAGCCGCACAAAGCCTTGAGAGTCATTGACCAAATTAGGAAGGTCACGGAAGTGATATGATTTCGGATGTAAGCGCGCTAATGCATCTGCGAGTGCACGGAGCTGTAAGCACTGACAAGTTAAAACCAGATGGATCCTCCAATGGTTGCTGTTGTAAAGAAGTCGATTATTTAATCCACAATCTGTTTCGCACCCAGCATTCCCCTGAACTTCAACCTGATGATTAGAGTTTTGACAGATGCCCCCAAAGTAAGGTACCCCCAAGCCTCGACCCACTCGGCTTTGGGGAGATTTTTTATTCAAAAGAGCCTCTTGTGCAGTGGCTAGCCGGTGGAGAAATGTTCGCCGCTTGGATGGAGAGGGTGGCATCAGGTCCATATACACCGAAACCTGGCTCCTCTCAACACCACGAGTGGATTCTCACGATCCACCGGAGCCCGCTTAGCTCAGTGGTAGAGCGCATCACTAGTATCCTAATACAAGATTCCGACATGATGAAGTCCTCAGTTCGACTCTGGGAGTGGGCTTGCTAACACGAAACATGAATACTTTCTTCTTGCCAGTCACCCATCCCGTTGGCTTTCCGAACCAGGGTAATAAAGATCGTGGCCTCAATGACTTCAATGACGTTACGGTTTTACCCATCCCTTTTGCCTCTCAGCTGAACTCAATACATGTTGGGGAATCATTGCTATCTGGCAAGAAAGGGAAACATGTCTTGATACTCGGGAAGTGGCTGACGTTTCCATCGTGATTGAGAATGCTAACCTACTTCCGAGAGTTTGAGGGAGTTGAAAGTCAAGATGCCCGCCTGTGTACAGGTCGAAAGGTTTCGGGGGCGCAGAGAGTAAACCGGCCGAACCAAAGCCTACTCTACACATAACACTATAAAATCAGGCCGATCCCCCCTACCGGCAGTACCGCACTTCTCAACAGTTCCTCAAATCCCAGTCACCTTCTTGTTCTCTTCCAGATCTCTTCCAGATCTTTTCCAGATCTTTTCCAAATCTCTCCAAGTCGCTCCCAGTTCTCTTTCACCATCAACATGGCATCCGAAAACTCACAGGACGGTCGCGGGTATTCATGGAGCCTAGCCTCCCCCAGCACTCTCGACTTTTCTCCCAAAGACAGAGATTCGGAAATGTCAAGAAGCGCAAGCCCGCAGCCGCAAGACGAGCAGCAATCTGAGGCGCACCAGCCGGAGGAAGATGAAGAACTGAGGGACACCAAGCTCATTGCCACATTATGTCACTTTGCGAAAACCTCCAAGGACTAAAAAAAGACGCTACGGAAGCCGCGGGGGAGCGTCAAGAACTCGAGCTCAGAAATTGGGATCTTCTTGAGGATTTTGGAAACATCCAGCAGGCACATGCAGGGCTGAGGAGGCAAAATTCGGCACTCCAGGATGAGAGCAGGAAGTGCATGTGCAGCCTCACGACTCCTCGCCACGAGTATGTGGAACTTGAGAAGGAGAATGCACGACTTAAGCAGCATAATGAGGACCTTGAACAGCAAGTATCAGACCTCGAGGAAGCGGTCAGGTATGTTCCACCGACAGTGAAACCGAACCGGGCCCTAAGGCGTGGCCGCTGAGGGTCCATCGCTGATTTCAGTCATAGGTGATCTTTCGTTGGTGCCGGTCACAACGCTTCAGCCGTCTGCAGACCCCAGGACAGAGCTGACGGGCTTCATGACAGTGGTTAATCCACACAAAGACAGGTTTTAGTATAGTCCCGACATCGAATCATTGCGTGCTTGGGTAGGGTACATCAGCTTGCCGTTTTGATTTTCCGGTGCCCGACTGTACCACCTCAAGCTTCCCAGCAAATATACAAATTATCCCACCTCCCTTTCTTTACTGTAGTGATTTATGTGTGATGTCACGGTGAGTGTCATGGAACAGCGGTGCCTTTGGGAATAATGCCAGTGACCGTGATGACTTCCTCGGGGTCGTAAATATCCAGGTAAGCTAAGACGTGTCTTTCTATATGCATTATCAACAATACTCATGGAAGCACTCAGACTACGGTATATGACACCCTTGATGTGCCCTTACTCCTCGAGATCTTCTTGACTTTAGTCTCGCCACATAGGTCTGTTGTCTCGACGTGTGTTCCACCACACGGATATACCTCGGCACCGACAATCTTGACGACACGGAACTTCTCGCCCGGCGGCGCCAGGCTTCTGTCGGGAATCAGCCTCTCGAGTCCGTTGGCGCGGAAGTCGTCCTCGCCCCAGAAGTCAATCTCGACGGGCATGGCGCGCGCAATGTACTCGTCGAGTCTGCGCTGGATTGGCTCCTTCCACTTGCCCTCGATGGAGCCTTGGAATTCGCACGAGGCGGATTCAGGAACGTGTGACGCTTTGAGCTCGTCGAAGCCGGGGACCTCGGCCTCGAGCAGGTGCCGCACGGCGGCGCCGAGCACGTGGCCGGCCGTGTGCAGTCGCGAGTACAGCAGGCGCTTGTCGGCGTCGACGGCCTGCTCCACCACATCGCCGACGGCGAAGCTGGACGGGTCGGCACCGGCTTCAAAGTGGCCAAAGTGTAGCACCTGGCCGTCGTGCACGGCGTCGGTGCGCGCAGCGCTCACTCGAAAGACAGCCGGTCCGTGGGAGATTGCTCCTTCATCCGATGGCTGGCCGCCGCCCTGGGGGTGGAAGATAGTCTTGTCGGTGACAATGACGAAGTGCTGGTCAGTCCCTTGCTTGAACAGGGCGCGGTTGGCGTCTTCGAGCGCAGAAAAGGGGCGGACTGAGGAGACGACAGCGTCGAGCTTATGGAGCTTGGCATCGTAGTGGAACGCAAGGTGCGTTCGCGGCGTAGTGCTCCCCTGTGCCGAGAGGTTAATTGGGGCAACCTGTGGTTCTATAAAGCAAGACGTACCATTTTCGGGTTTGGTGCTATCAGAAAAAACCAACGGGCAGAGTTATTTTGTTTTCTAGGTACCTTTTTTTTTTTTTTTTTTCCTTCCGGGGACTGCTACCCAAATGCCTTGATAATAAGGGAGCGTTGGATGCGGGGGGATGCCAGTGTCGAGTCATTTGCGGGGCGTCTTTGCCTGAATCAACCACTGGGTTCCGCTCCATTCCATTGCCACCTCTATTCTCTATAATGAATGCAACTAAGCAATTTTACACAGATGAGATCTCTTGCATTTTCAGATGAGTTGTACAAGTACGGATTCAGTCCTGGCTCACGACCCAACCCCGTGCGCCCTCACCGAACTACTTTTCCATGGGACTACATCAACCTGGCATTTGCCATTATTTATCCCGCCCGGCAGCTGGGCTGTGGGCTTTCAGTTGAAAAAACACCAATCATGATGAAAACTTGAACTATCGCTCACCAGGGCTGCCTCCATCGGCCCACAAGTTGTACGCATGGCACGGTGGTGCGCGCGAAAGCTGACGGCAGAGCACGGACTAAAACTCTTCACCAGCTTCCACTTATTTAACCGCCGTGTCATCCAGTATCGACCTGATCATGGCCCATGATGGGTGACTAGGTTGCACTGATCGGGAAGCACTCCAACAAGCAGCCTAACCTCCCCAAGTAGCGGACACATATCAGTTTATTAGACGCGGAGCCACTGGCCAATCTGTTAATTAACGCGCCTTTGGCCAATCCGTGAAACTGCTGCAGTACCAATACTATTGCCCACATGGCGTGCTATTTCCTGGGGAAGCAAAGTCATTTGAAATTCTGACGCTGAAATTCAAAGTCCAATTCGACCTCAACCCAATCTCTAGGTACTCGGTGCTCTCAGTACTCGTACAAGCTCCTGACAGTCGCTCAACGTAGTATTATGCATCACAATCCCAATCCATCGGGGACCTGATCTAAAAAGGATTGTCTAACCTTCTCTAGTATTTCCAAGTCTATTCCTCAAAAAATACCTACGATTCGGCATCACAAGCTCCAATGTCGACACCAGTACTACCCCCGAGAAACCAGCAGCCTCCATCAGACGAGTAAAGCGCCACTGTCTGTCCCCGCGACGGCTCCGGTAGCATTCCCATCCTTCATCAACCAGAGATACGCCTCGGCCACATCCTCGACAGCGCCAAACTTTCCCGTCGGCATCTTCGCCTCCACACCCTTGACCATGTCCGCCTTCTCCTCAGCACTCATGTGCCCCCACAGCCCGGTATCTACATAGCCAGGTCTCACCACATTGACCCTCATAGGCGCGAGATCCAGGGCTAGAGCCCGAGCGAGCGATACGAGGCCGCCGGCAAAGTAGCTGATGACGCTCCACCCCTTGGTCGGCCGCTCCGACACGGACCCGCTGGTGATGGTCAGGCTCGACGTGTTGACCGCAGGCAGGTAGCGCGCGGCGACCTTGGCCACGAGCACGGGGACTACCATTCGCATATGGGCCGCGGCGTGGATCCCATCAGCGGTGACGCTGTCTAGGCCGCCGAGGGAGAGGGGGTCGGCGGCGGTGAAGACGACGTGGTTGATGGAGCCAAGGCCGTTCTGTGCGGCGTCGAAGAGCGTTGCTAGGTCGGCTTCGGCTGAGGGCTTGGAGAGGTCGGTGGTGAGACCGCGGACGGTGCGGTCTGGGTAGGACGTGGAGAGGTTTGATACGGCAGCGATGACTTTGGCTGGCGACGACGAGGATATGGTCACTTTTGCGCCCGAAGCGAGCGCAGCTTCGGCGACGGCTAGTCCGATGCCTGAGGAGCCGCCAATGACGAGGACATGCTTATCTTGAAGCTTGTGGTAGGTGGTAGGAGACATTTTGGAGTGTCAGGGCTCGGTTTCGTGCTGATCAGTGCTGTCGTGCTGAAGGTTTGTGGGGATATATTGTTTAGGAGAAAGGGGCGAGATAAGTTGTCTATGCTGTTGGGCTGATGCTGCTTCCAATTTCCCTTGCATCTCAACTTATGAAAGGCCTCATTTATACCAAGTCCGGTTTTCTCTACCAAGTCCGGCTTGCTCTCCCGCAACAGCATTCAACTGCTGTGTCTTGTGGACTTGTCATAATGCCCTAAACACCGGCATTAAATCCGAGACTTCAACGAACGAGACCTAAGGTCATTTTGTGGTTCCCAAAACATTAGAGCAGCCGAATTCTGGCGGTATGGGAAGACGAACTCACTCAAGCTTTACCTATTTGTCCAAATTGGGAGGAGTTGGGTCGCATGGAATCGCTGTGGTGATGCTGTGTGACGACATTTTGCCTGCGAGTCGGGCAGTTTGCTGACTCAGGCGCCACCTATGGGATTCCCGAATAATTCGGCTGCGGGATGCGTTGAAGCTCGCGTTTCGGGGCCGGCCCGGCGATTGGGGCCTGGGTGGTTAGGTCCGAATAATGAAAGAAACATTTTAACACAAGACAAAAGCCTGATTGACCACACGTGGAACTTGTAAGACAATACAACTTGAAGACAGTAGTAGCTATCTTCTGCAAGGGGGGGGGGGTGCGTCGGGGATTGTTCGAGAATATGGCCGTGTCTAGGGTTAGGGCTCGGCAGCCGCAAGACTCTCAGCAAGCCCGATGAGTTGATGCTGGCAACAAAGGGAGCTGGGGCTACATCTTTTTACTGGCTGCAGGAGATGAAATAAATGGTACCTGTTAGGTAAGCCAACCAGGCACCCACCCACCTGTTTGGCACTTACCTTGCCTAGCTAGGTGCTTTATCGTGACTCGATTAGTTCCATGCCGAGCTAGACCCAGCCGACACGATTCGACTCGACAATCCCTTCCCCCTCGCCAAAACTACCAAAAAAAAGGAACCAAAAAAAAAAAAAAAAAAAAAAACACTAGCACCAAAAAGATGGCCGACGCGGACGCGCCAACAAAGATTTATTTTGGCTACGGGAGTAACCTCTGGCAAGATCAGATGGCGCGCCGTTGCCCCTCGTCGCCATTTACTGGCGTCGGCCGACTGCGGGGTTGGCAATGGATCATCAACAGCCGCGGCTATGCGAACATCACAAAAACCGTCGAGTCGGACCAAGTTTGGGGCTTGATATACGAGCTCCCGCCCGATGACGAAGCGAGCTTGGATATCAACGAGGGTGTACCATTCGCCTACGAGAAGCGCATGATCGAGGTCGAGTTCTGGGAGCAGGGCGCCCTACCCGCAGACAACGCCAATACCAGCACACTGCCGCCCCCAACGAAAGTCGACGAGATGCTGGTCTACATCGACTTCGAGCGGTCGTCGGGAGAGGACAACGTGCCCCAGCCCGAATACGTACACCGCATGAATGAGGGAATCCGAGACGCGCTGAAAGAGGGTGTGCCCAAGGTCTATATCGACACAGCGGTGAGAAAGTACATCCCCACCGAGGAAGAAGCGAGCAATGAGGGGAGGGAGCTGGCTCGGCTACAGGCTGTAGCCTTCAATGACGAGAGTGGGGTATTCACAAGGACAGAGTCCGGCGTGGAGGTGGCGCCTGTGGAAGCGCAGCATGCTGGCCAATAGCATAGAATGAATGAACACCACCAAAAAACGGCACAGGCCGTTCCTTGACAAATGGAAACTGGTCAGCGTAGAAGGTACTTGTGGATTGGCTTGGATGCACCGGAATGCCCCTCAGTCCCGACAATTGACCACGAGATACAAAGTACGCCCTGGCGCCTTCCTCCCGACGTGCGGCTCCCGAACCCACCTTTGGAAGCTCTGGACACCGGGTTGACCCCCGTCGTCCCGCCAAGGCGAACCCAACCCAGTAGAAGACCGGAACCAGCAGCAAACGTCACGTCAGAACCCCGCCGCTGGGTCCAATCCAGCAAACCTTTTCCCCCATCTGTTGTTCCATTTGCCTTCAACCGTCTCACCTACTACGCAATAGCTACCCGCCTGAGCTTCCCAAGGAGCTAGCTGAACACGGCTTTCCGACTCCTTGATCTGCACCCACAGCTTATCCATTTTGGCCTTAAACATCGCTACCCCTTCATCCCATCCACGCTCGCCCTTCCACTCGACACCGGCAGTCGCATGCCGCACTTCACCATTCCCACTCACCCACACAAGCTATACATGTTCTACGCCAGATCAGCATCCCGCAGCTCTCTCATCTGCTTTTCGGCACTAGGCTTAATGTGCCGACCTTTACGACGATAGATTCAACAGCAGGCGACTTTTAGTCTTTGCGCTTGCTTTGGGGGACGTTAGAAAGACTTGGGAGAGACAATTTTTGTCTTTGCTATTTTATATTTTCTCAGTACCATTTGGTGGTATCTGAGCTGTGTGTATACCAACGTTTTTGCAACCAACACCTTGGATCACACCACAAACTCCAAGAATTGAATCTTGTCTGGATCTCCAGGGTAGCTTTATCGCCTCCCCGAGACATCAGCTTCTCCAGATCGCGAAGACCAAGAAGACATGACTGGAGAACCCAACCCCGACCTCGGCGATGTTGCCTACTCCAAGGCGCACGATGGCTATGGGACCAACCTACCGCCTCTGGAGGTCACCGGCACCGCCCTCGCGCCCAGCTTGAGCGAGACTGAAGCCGTTGAGGCCGGCCTGCGCAAGCTCGAGGCCAAGGAAATCCGCTGGTACTCGTACTTCCTGACGATCGATTTTTGGGCCATCATTGCCATCGGCCAGGTGCTATCGCTGTGCATTACGGGGACCAACACCTTCTCGACCTTCCTCGCCATCGCAGGCACCAACATCCCCGCCTTCCAGACCATCTTCAACTACGTCCTGCTCACCCTCGTATACCTGCCCCTGACGCTCTACTGGCACGGCCCGCGCCAGTGGCTGCGTATCGCCTGGCGCGACGGCTGGAAGTACTTCATCCTCAGCTTCCTCGACGTCGAGGGCAACTACTTCACCGTGCTCGCCTACCGCTACACCAACATCCTTTCGGCGCAGCTGCTCAACTTCTGGTCCATCGTCTGCGTCGTCATCATCTCCTTCACCCTCCTGCGCGTGCGCTACAAGCCCTTCCAGATCGCCGGCATCCTTATCTGCTGCGGCGGCATGGGCCTGCTGCTCGCCTCGGACCACCTCACCGGCGTCAACGGCGGCCAGGGCGCCGACATGGTCAAGGGCGATCTGTTCGGGCTCCTGGGCGCTACCTTCTACGGCGTAAGCAATGTCTTTGAGGAGTGGTTTGTCAGCAAGCGGCCCATGTACGAGGTCCTCTCGTTCCTCGGCGTCTTCGGTGTCCTCATCAACGGCGTCCAGGCCGCCATCTTTGACCGGAATTCGTTCGAGAATGCCACGTGGGACTCGGCCGTCGCCGGATGGCTGGTGGGATATACGCTGGCCATGTTTGTCTTTTACTCGCTCGTGCCGCTTATGCTGCGCATGGGCAGCGCAGCCGTGTTTGATGTCAGTTTGCTGACGGCCAACTTCTGGGGTGTCATCATCGGCATTCATGTCTTCGGGTACGTCATTCACTGGATGTACCCCATTGCCTTCATCATGATCATCCTGGGTTTGGTTGTGTACTTTCTGGCCGGGAGCATCTTGGGTGATTCCAAAAAGCCCTGGCTGGGCGATAACCAGGCAGGTGGCGTGGCGGGCATTGGTACTGCCAAGCTGAAGGCACTGAATGAGGCGAGGAAGCGTGGGCTGGGTGGGCAGGGCGGTGTTTGAGCAGACATTGCTGCTGAAGAGTGGTGTGTGTTATGGAGGGGGGAAGAAGGTAGGTGACTTCCATGTGTGGAAGTGGAGGTAAAGGGGTGCTGTAAATTGTTTCCCCGATCGCGGTATGGTTTTCTCTTCTTTGTCGCGCAGTGATCGATATATGATATGCATTTTACCATGCATTCTCTCACGAGGTCGGTTTTACATAGTTTACACGGGAATGGTCTTTATGAGCCAAGACCGTCATGGGGGCGCCATGCTACATCAAAACCCCATCCATGAAATGTCGAGTGTTCGCCAACCCTTCTCGTGCCTGCCAGCCCCTTTCCTGCAACTCAAGATGCTCCATAATAAAAAAATGCACGAGACAACCAAATAAAGACTACAAGGATACTAGAAACGGGCTTGTCTTGCTGAAGGGGTGCTTCAAACACTCAAGAGCCACACGGATATCATTCGACATTTCTGTCCGTTACCAATACCGCTGCGACAGACAGGTACCTTTGGTCATTCCCCACTCTTTCATCTACTAACCCAACTCCATCCTTGAACCATGGATAGAGCTAAATCCACTCTACTATTTTCACTCCACACTAGGTCCCTCCAACCTCCCTATGCTAGCCTATCACTGCCTTTTCTTCAACAAGTCGAGTATGGTGTAACGGTAACATTTCTGACTCTCAACACCTTTCAGAATTGAGCACTCAGGGCCCCGGGGTTCGATTCCCCGTATCCAAGTTCCACAAAGACGGTATCTAGAATCATCATGATGCTGACTTCACTTTTGCACCGCAAAACAGTTGCGTCCAGTTTCTTTCTTTTTTTGTGGGGGGGGGGGGGGGAGGGGTTACACCTTCACTCGTTATCCTACTATCCTTTGCAACAATGACCTTGGAAAAACATCACGATACCTTCCATTCATGCACCAATTTGGAGGAGGAATCTTGATGTATTAGGGTGAGCTTGTGAAGGCATGTGAAGTGTGCGAGTGTAGTGTCCCGAGTAAACAATAATAGAAATGTAATCCCAATTTCCTCCTACCAACCCTTGTTCCGTGCTGCCTGGTGTCCTGGTGCAATGTAGTTTCGTGCAGTGTCTCTTACCGACCGGGAAATAAGAATCAACTGAAAGTTAAAAGCAAGTACCCCCGCAGCCAGTTGCACCCGATCCGATCCCGATATCCCGTATGGATTTCCCGATAGCCCATTCGCGTCCTTTCCGTGGAGTCGCTAACGAGAGAAAAAGAAATAACGACAAAATCCACCAACGACCGGCCTCCTCCCAAAGATACCGCTCCAAATCCGACAGCCCCTTTGTATGCCACCCCCTTTTTTGGACCGCCTGGCCCCTATATACGAATAATGTGGTAGACGGAGATTTTGGTCCATGTGCCCAAGGAATAGAAATATGATGACAGGCCGCTTGCTTCCCCCGCTTCCCTTTTGTTGCTGGCCGACCAGAGTCAGATAGCTACGCCGTGAATGGCGTCCCCTTCACGGTGAAGCGACAATGTCGATATGCCCAAAACGTTGAGGGTTGATTGAGACGGAACCAGAGGCGGAAGTAATGTTGTCTGGGGCAGCCAAAACCTGTGTAACCATGTCCCTTCCCCTTTCACCTATCCCCAGTGTATCTTGCCAGTGGCTAGTTGCCTTGCCTTTGCCATGTTGTGTCTCTTAAGAATTCCCATGCCATGTTGTTGCGCCTCATTCTGATACGAGAAATGAGGTCAGGTTCAGACGCCAAAGATTGATGAGAAATGCCGATGCAGAAGCGAGAAACCAGAGCCAAAAAGAAATCAAAACGACGAAACCCGAAACGCGCGCTCCTCCCAAACCCCTTTCCGTTGAAACCCTTTCAATCGACGCTCGACGCTCCTAATTTGCCCGAATCCCTAAACACCGTTTCTGCTCAAGAAAAAGCTTTTGATCCTTCGCGCCACAGACTCCCCGAACTGTCTGTTCCTATCCGCCACTTTCCTTCATGCCCATGCCCAGCATATCATGAGTAAAACCTGCCTTGAACTCCATGCTTGTCTCCCACACTCGTCAATTTAGGCTGTAGCTACCGAGCCAGTCAAGCCTAACCCCAAACGCTCGACACGCTGGCTTGGACTCCAAGGCCCGACTTGCTTCCCCAGCCATTTGGACGGCCGCCCCACCCTGAGAGACCGACATTGGCACTCTCAGTGGTTGCCGATGACGGACCCTGTTGGCTTCCGATTCCAGCACCATTGCCGTCATCATTGCCAGTTGCCGAATACCCCTGACTAAGGGGCGACGGGAGCGGTGTCGTAGACCGCTTATTCAATGCCGGGTTGGTCGGCGCGTTCGACACCGAAGGTCTCGTACCAATGGGTGCGACGGAGCCTTGGCCAGGTTTGTTGCCAGGCGCACCGCCGGAGCCGCGAGGCGGTGAACCTCCGGGGGACGAAGCACTAGTGCGGCTCGACTGCTGACCGGGTGCATCAAACATGCCCTTGGTGCCGGCCGGATTCGACTGCGGGCTCGAGTTGCTGTTGGCGCGTGACCGCTCGTTGGGCCCCGCAGACTGGGACCCTTGGCCGTGACCGCCTTCGGCGGCGGCCTGGGAGATGCCCTCTGGATGCGATGGTGGGGCGCGGCCGTAATCGTAGGTTAGCGGAGAGTGGCCGCGAAGGGCAGCCGGGCCAGCAGGGAGGCCCGGCCGGGAGGTGCCCGTCTCATCAACGTAGCCGGGAGCCTCAGCGAAGGAGCCTTCGCGATACAGAGCACTACGCTGCTGAGCAATCAGTTTGCGGCGGTCCTCCTCCGACATGCTGCCAGGGCTCAGGGCGCGGTCCGACTTGGCGGTTGAGCCATACGATGCCGATGACGACAACTCTGCGAGTACGGCTGTGTGACAGTTCGTGTTAGCCTTTCGTCCTCAAAATTCGCACGATGACTTGGAGAGAGAACTGTGTAGGAGGTGGCCAAGTTCCCGCCAATGAAGCCGATCTGCCAATCTACAGATGATGTCAAGAAGAAAAGCACAGAACCATGCAGCGTCGAACCGCACTTGGGGTGCAACAATATGGGAGCAGAAGTGTTTTGGACCTCCATCATCAGAACGCGGCATGCTTCTTTTTATGATTTTTTTTTTTTGGTTTGGCTGTGGTAGGAAGAGTTTGATGCTATACAGAAGAGGGCGGCCTACTTCGATTATATTGCTGCTCCTGGTGGTAATTCCGAAGCTCACGCTCCCGCTGAGCTGCCATTCTCCTCTTGGCCTGCATCATTTGCTCCGCCTCGTTGGAGCCGCGCGAGGACTGGTGCCGCTGGGTTGCGTAGAAGTTCTGCAGGTTGGAGGATTGGTGAGGACCGCGCGCATCACCGTAGTCGGCGGCCGAGTGGGGGCGAGAACCGGGGCCGGTTGACGAGCGTCCGTCTGTAGAGTTTGGAGTCAGTTGGGTTGAGCTCATCTGTGGTTGGACCAGCCAGTCAGTCAATCCCATGCAAACTCACCAAAGTCTGGGCGAGTTCTGGCAGGGCCGGTAACAGGTGGTAGCGACTCACGTCGGCCTCCTCCAGACATTGCGAACATCTTGCCGGACTTGACGAGATTGTCGAGGGCACGATCGACTTCTGCATCACCATTGAGTTAGCATACGCCACTTTTTGTGCCCAATGAAGGCTTCGACCGAGGTTGTGTCTCAAGGCCGTGTCAAAGATGCTGTTGGGGGTGATAGGGACATTGATGATGATGATGATGATGATGATGATCCCGTAGCTGCTCCGAGACACAAGGGGATACGGAGCCGCCCGGGCTCCAGATGTCTCTGCCATGTTGGGTTCACATACCCTCGAGTTGGTGGGCAAAAGCAGCGGGCTCTTCGCGGGGGATAGCCGAATTAGCACCTAACAGAGAACGGTAAGGGTTAGTCAAGGTTAGCTGCGGGAGGCGCAATGATGATTCCATCTGCGCGGTGCATGTGCAGCACGAATAGACGGAGAGGACACATACCGGAGCGGGCGGGAGGAGGGGTCTGATGCTCCCAGCCGGCTTGCCCAGCGGGCGGCCATTGCGGAGGCTCGTAGTATGCCGACATGATGGGCGCGGGTGTCTCGAGCGAGTGGAGAACCGGAAGGCCGCAGCGACGTGTCCGCCGAGAGAAAGGAACGGGTACTTTGGCAGTTTCCGCCGAGAAGTTGACTGATTTCAATCTAGGTCAGCATCTGGCAGCGCACGCCTGGAGACGGTTGCAGTTGGGCGGCGTGGGTGCTTCGAGCACAATTGTGGTGGTGAGAAGATGGTGGACAGATGGTGGTTGTGGGAAGCTGTGAGCGAAGCTGGGAGAGGCAAGGCAGCTGAGGCGCGAAAGCAAAAGGAGGTTTTTTTCTGGCGCGGTGGCGCACCAGCAAGAGGAGAAAAAATTGTTCCCCTGCAAACTGCCTTGACACACTGCACGCCTGCGGTCCCGGTCCCTCGTCCCCCGTCCTTCGAAAATTTGTCCCCACTTTCAGTGTGCAACTCTGCACTTACCAGTAGAAAAAAAGTTGCCGTTAAGCAAGCCGTTAACCTGCACCGTTCCGCTCAAGAAAAGACCCAATCTCGTCCGAAAGTGATTGGCAAAGGGGCCCAGGAAAGAGGAGGAGAGGAAAAGAAACAGAAAGGGGAGAGAAATCCACACGCACCCCGACGCGCAGATGAATTTTAGTCGCAGCAGAACAGGAGTGGTGGGTTGCGTCAAGAACGAAAATGGCCGGGGAGATGGAGGTTCTTTAGGCCCGGCGCAATGGACGGAAGCGTGGGTCGATCTGCCTGACGTGGTGGTGGTCCCGTTGCCAGACCAGACCCTCTGGCAGAGCTAAGAGGCAGGGTGTGTGATCCCCTTTTCGGTTCGTGGGAGGGTGCACGGGAGCGGTAGCGGGCTGGTGTGCTCGCTGCTGGGCATGCGGGTGTAGTTGTATGTGCAGCACAGGCCTAGGTAGCCGACGGGGCTCCTCCAACTCGGCAAAGAAGACTTCCCCGCCGCCAACCTAACTGACAAGAAGCTCACATTTCCCGAACGAGACAGCTACGCAATACATACATGGTGAGCAATGAGCGCTTGAAGGGAAATGGTTGACCAAAGGTCGCTTCACTGATTACGCCACACCAACTTTACCATGCACCTCGAACCCAGCGGGACCCAGCAGCACGCACTATGTCAATCGATAAGACGGGACAGAAAAAGAAAATTTGCGGTTATGCGTGAAAGACACAACCTGGGCCGCCACAGCTCACCTACTGCGTCCGCTGCCAGGCTCGCCGGGGTAAGCCAAGAAATGGTACTTGAAGAAGTTCTCGCTTCGTCAACGCGGGGGGGAGGGGGGGGGGGCTTCGGAAATATCGGTCGCGTTGGCCCATGAGTGCTGGAGGGCCTTCCACCTTTTCCGATGCGACCTCATTCTCTGCCTCGACCACCACCCTGGACTCGCAGGCAAGGCGGAAAGGAGACAACCAGGTGGCGGATGTTCAGCATTTTTGCAACAGAGCAGCCGCACATTCATTGAACAACACATGGGGGATGAGAAATCAGCTCGGACTCAGATCTGCCGGCGCGGTCCAGAGATGGCAGAGATGACCTCCACCTACTGGCTACATGCATCCAACCACTTCTGTGTCGTAAGGCACGGGCGGCGGTTGAGCAAAGGGCTGTCTGTCTAGGCTGTCTGTGCGAGCCATCTTCGTGTTTGGCAAGTTGGTGGGAAAGGCAGAGTCGGATCCAGCCCAGCCGGGGGGGAAGGCCGTCGGACCACCAATCGATGGGTATGTCAACGTGCAGAAATTCGTTGAATTTGGGGTTGGTAATCGATCCAGCACATCTGTTGATCGTGAGTCGTTGGGTGGACGAGCTAGCAAAGCCAGAAAGCCAGAGGGCAGAGAGGCAGGGAGAAAAGGACCCACCTTCAATTGATGAACCCAGGACCTAGGTCACAGGTGGCCGCGGCCGACAGGGTGGGTACCTGGTACCTTGCGTTCGATAGCGTGACATCTCGAACGGCGCAAACTAATGAGCTAGAAAGGAAAGGCAACCTACAGAGTAGGCGGGACTGCAAATAGGGGAAGCCGAGTGCAGGTGAGATGAGCAGGAAGCCGCAAAGCTGTTGTACCACTGGTCCAACAATGTCCAACAATGCAGCGCTGGCACAGCACTGGCGGCCACCTTTGCACCCGAAAATCTCCAAGGTGTCAGCCCCTTGTCGCCCTCAGCAGAATTCCTACCTGTCCGGCAACAGTGCTCTTATTTTGCATCCGTATGTCATGACAGTCACTCCGGGCTTATCGCAGATGCATCCTTCACGCGAGTGACTGGCCGCCTTGGGCCTTGTGGCGTCGGTAGGGAGACCAGTACCCCCAACCCCAAAACCCCAGGCCGTCGCACTGGACTCCAGGGCAACCCTGACCGAGGCCGCGCCGATAGCGTGGCCGTTGCCGAAGCCTCATTGCGAATTGCGGACATTGGGGCACGTTCGTACGCTAGAACAAATTTCCTTGGGATTGGGTCAATGGACGGCTGGACAAGGCTCCCCTGGCAGCGGCGAGCCATCGTCAACCCTCGTCAACCCCATTTTAGCGCCGACGCCTGTCCTTCTTGTTTTAGCCTGGGTCGTGCCTGGTCTTTCTGAGCATTGGCCAGCCTAGGCAATTTTGCTCGGTGCACCTTCTACTGTTAGCGAGTCCTTTAGATAAATATATCTCGGGGGGTATTTAATTTCCCATTTCCCATTTATTCCGTTTCTCCCGTTGCATCCTGCGCTGGGATACTTGCGCGAGCTGCCGAGGCCGACCGTAACGGTGAGGATCAGCATGCGGGTCAGACCTCCGAACTCGAGGTTGAGGGCTAGAGAGTGTGGGGCATCGTCGACGCAGTGACGGAAATCAGGAGAGGAAGAGACAGCTAGAGCTCCTGTGCAGGATCCGCCCCAAGACCGCCCCTCCAGAGCTCGAGCTCCCGTTACGGGCTTGCCGCTAGTCTTCTTTGGGAGCTGGGGCTTGGTTTCAGGCCTCGAGCATCTCAGTAGTAAACAAAGGGGCTTGGATGCTATGACAACAGAGCCCGAGTTGGTGATAGCCTCACTTCATGTCAGCCCGGCGGAGAAATTCAGAGTCGAATCACCAACCCGGCTCCGGAACATAGGTCTCGAGTGCACGTGGGATATGCATAAATTGGATATCAGATCCGGCTGCCTGATCTTGCCTGATATCAGTCCCGTGCAGACAAAACTAAAGTTCTATCCCGAAGTTTCACCCACCGTAACCCATGGCGGCGGTGCTACAGTGGCCCAGATGGGGGGGAGCCCAAAGAGTACTGAGGAATTGGATGGCATCCTGCCACACTGTCTATTTAGCCTCGGGCACGCAATTGACACGAGATGGTGTCTGGTAGGTGGCGGGCGGCAGTCAACCGACGTGGGGAATTCGAGAATATCATGGCTGCGCGCCGAGAGTGATGAATCGCCGGCGGCACCGTCGCTCAGGGCGGGCGCGGGCTGTTTGTCACACCCTGTCGTGGATGGCATGAAACGGTGCTGGAACAGAGCTGGCCGCGCCAAACAGGCAGATGGCAACTCGACCGGGAAATGCGTGCCCTTCCAAGCTTATGGAGTTGTCCCGGGCCGCTGGCAGCTCAGGTTCGGACACCATCGAATGGAATCTGCGGATTTCCGTCCGAATTTTGGGGCCTTAAATATTCCGAGAGGCAGGAAGGAGAAGGGTTAGTTGGGTGACTTATAACCAGGCTCGTGCCAGGTTAGTCAGGACCCTGTTGCAGCACCACCCACTACCCACTAGATCCGGATCGTCCAAAGAGACCCCCAAAATCCCGCGGGCGGGCGGCCACAACCTTCTATACGCAGCATATGAATATTAAGCTATCGACCTGCCGCGGTTTGACCACGGTTTGACCGCTCGTTGACGATGCGGTGAGTGCCATTTTGCTGGGTCTGGGATATGCTGGTAACCGGGCGTATGCACGTAAGACGGGACAGCAAGGGAGATGCTGCGCATGGAGGATGGACCCGCCAATGCCCC
This sequence comes from Lasiosphaeris hirsuta, assembly GCA_030549175.1. NCBI lineage: Eukaryota > Fungi > Ascomycota > Sordariomycetes > Sordariales > Lasiosphaeriaceae > Lasiosphaeris > Lasiosphaeris hirsuta. The sequence goes on from JAUKUA010000001.1 coordinate 2,698,641, forward strand.
CAGGTGCTTTTAGTGCGGACCGACTTTCCTCACATGTATTTTCCCGGCAGGCGCCATACGCGGGGCCCAAAACTGACATCCACAGCTCAGCCCGACTTGCAGGACGGAATGGAAGGAAGCTCTGACTCTGTCTGTGCGGGCGCCCTTTCCTTACCTTAGATACCTACCTTAAGGTAAGATACCTAGGTAAGTAGGGAGTGATCTTGACAATGCCATGGCGGTATTGCAATACGGCCCGATCCAATTAGCAACTAGACCATACCAGTCGCAACAGCCAAAACCATATGTTAATACCTAAGGATATTACCGCAAGTCTTCAGCTGCCGCCAGACGGCAGTAAATCACACTCGTCACCTTTTGACGATTGCGATCATCGCAGGAAATGCGCAATCATCAACCGATCCACCGCACACACGACTTCGACTCATATGACATCTTCTCCACCAATATCCTCTGGCTTGACGGCCCATCCTCAAGCCACCGTCTGTGGAGGCGCCAAGGTGAGGAGGCCCAAGTTGCGAATGACTCGGCTCAGGCATGTTGGACCACTTCGCCATTGTGCTGCGGAGTCTGGGAGGGTACGGGGTGCACCGTCCCAGCTGCACACTCGGCCTGCTTTCGGGTCCTCAGGAGCGAGGTCGACATTCTGGAAGACTCCCCTTTCCCATCTTCTGCCTCGACGCTTTCGGGTCGTGCGATCCCGGCCTCAGTGCAGTCGTGAAACACTCTTCCATGGCTTTACTGAACAACTCGGTTCTCAGATCATGGCAGCCACCATCACGACCACAGATGGCCCCATATGACCACAGACGCTGCGTAACGCAGCTGGTGACTGGATTGGTCAGGGCGCGTTCCCCAATCCGCCTAATACCGTTGGCGGATCTTGAAAGGCTCTGATCCGACTGACTCACGAAGAAGCAGCCAAGTGGTCCTCACAGCAGTGCTGCCAGCCTCTTCTGCCCTCTCAATCGGTATTGCTCACACGTTGTCCAGACGGCGCGTTTTCCACTAGCTGTCTCTTTGCGATTCCTCCCGTTGCTGCAAGAAAGTTGCCCTGCTGGGGACTTTCGATGTTCAATATCTCCGTTCTCAGGTTCCTTCCTCTATACGGCGTCCTCGGACATGGCATATGTGCCGTCAGACAGAATGCAGCGCCCGAAAAAAAAAGAAGAAAAAAGAAGAAAAAAGGCTCGGGTCCGATGCATCTTCCCAGACACTTCTGTGCTGCTCCCTGCATACGACCGTCTAGAGAGTGGGTGTTGACCAGAGACTGCCTCGAGCCTGCGTCGAGCCTGCATGTAATGCAGCAGTCCTCACATATCGCAGTGATAGGTCCCCCTTCCCCGTCCAATCCACGGGTTAGTTCGCCCCCTTTTCGCCATTGCCCCTCATCTCTCCCCCCACCTTGCCTCTTCCTTGCACAAGGGAATCTTCCACCTGCACTCCTCGGTCCCCAATTGATCCATCATCTTCACCCCGCCTTCTAGAAGGTCTTGTGATGGTGGGGTGCGTAGTTGCGCTTCCCCCGATGGCCTCAATTTTAAGCCACCAAATGCAGAGCGAGGATCTGGATCATGCCAATAGGTAAAGATGGCCACTGTATAACTCTCTATTCGCGGGAATCCTACTCTGATAACACCTTGCAACCTAGAAGTGACAAATCAAGTTCCACCGTAATAACCAGACGGACAACTCTACGCACCGCTGACCTGGGTCCACACGGTGCCGCCCCAAGACAAGCAACACCCGCCCCCGCTTCCCAAGTCGAACCCCATTCGGATTATGTGCAGTGTGTGCTTCTGCCAAGTTACCGAGCTTTTGGGAAATCCGAGTAGACCAAGGAACAACAAGGCTGTTTCTGAGATATACCAAGAAAGCCCTCACACCAGTCGCAACAGGCCCCCTACAATGCGAGATGACGTTTATAATGCTTAGCACGTACATGACAGTGCTTCTGCCTGGCCGACTTGGTAAGCCGGCTTGCATCGACTAGCTCGTGACTGGTCCAGCGGAGGAATGGTGAGAGCGCGCATTGGGGACCTCAAAGAGGCCACAGGTAGATGACCAGGAATCCTCGCGCAATATCGCCTCACAGTGGGTGCTGCCTTCTCACCATCAGGCAGCACGTGCCGGATCCCGACTTGGCGTCCTTGTTGAGGAACGTGTGGACCTTTGGCTTGGGAGGAAAGCAGCAAACAGCTGAACGTCATTCCCCACCTGTACACTTCGTGAAACCAGCGTTGACAGCTTACCCGACCCCAACGAGTGGTACAGGTTGGCAGCAATACTGCCAATGTGTAAGAGCTGTGTCTGCAAAACGGAGCTGCAACCCCCTATTCTAGAGTCCTACTCCGCCACGTGAGACATCTATCTAGTTGGCAGTGTCAGAAAAGAGAATACGGCCAGTTCCATCCCGTTTGTGGTAGAGAAGCTACCTTAAGTGGTTTTCTGCATACCTCTTAAACATTCCGAATCTTAGTCTTGGCGAATCAATATTCATGTCAGGGTTCGACGCGGTCACCGGTTTGCGCTCACCGACCCGGAACGGCCCGGGCCGCTGCTCGACATACATCCCTTATGCACTTTGAAGCAGTTCCTGCATTGCTGGCCTCCTCAAGCGCATACGATTGGAGTGATGTGGTCCGTCATTGTTGGTGGGAATAAAGGGGCAGTTGTGGAACTGCAATGTTTGTCAGTAACTGAGGCCTGCCAATTCTGCTCGGCATGATGGGCATTCGGGTCATATTTTTTGGGCCTCAAGTGCAGTTTCTCGATGTGAATTATGGCCAAGATTTGAAGAGCATTGAACCCCACAATAAGATCACGTACTTTGCTGTTATTGAGGCCGACGAAATTGCTGAGGTTGCCTTACCAACCAGGTTTGGTTGACCACAAACAGCCTGGATACCGTATGCGTGCTTGTTTACCTTGCTGGCGAGCTGTAGAATGCGGTGGCACCCGGGAAATTCACTAGTAGCTCTTCAAGTTCAACGATGTAAGGGGCGTTGTGGACGCTTTCAAGGTCATCAAGGAGTCTCTGGTATGTGTGATACAAGGAAGGGGAGGGCTCGAGTCAAAGTCAGCTGCCACCACACGAAAATTATATAAGGAGGCAATGCACAAGACGTGTAGTTTATTCCAACAAGTCGAATAGGAGTTGACTTGATAGTAATCTTGCCGAACTACAACGACTACACGTCTCCTGCATGGGATTGGGGCCAATGTGCTCCGCTGACACCGATGGCTATCCGGCAATGTTTGAACCGCCTCATCTTGACCAATGACCTAGTATATTCCGTCTGACTTAATGAATGTGGTCAAGCGGGGGGGAAAGGGGTAGGTAGTTGACCGACACTAACGGCGCATGGTGAGTGCCCAGTGCGAATGTTGTATTGGTGTTCCGATGTACATTTGACGAATATAAAGCACGCTCGGGCAAGGCAGGAGTGGTATGGTCAAGATGGCAATGCCAACCCCCCCCCCCCCCCCCGTAAAGTGGTCAACCTCCGACAAAATCAGACTCATTGTTTTGTGGGCCACTTTTAGGAGCCAGCTACTCAGAAATTTTCGTCTGAATCAGAGCCAAGAGGGGCTTGTGACCTGGCATAATAACATTACAGGTGTCTAAGTTGAACATCGAACATTGTCACCCCTGCCTGTTCAAGTGGTTTCGGCCCTTCCACACCTGCGAAGCAAGGCAGCCCGAAGCAAAAATCACCGGGCCAGGCATTCAATTTCTACCGCAATTCTTGCAATGCTAAAATTCATGTGCGGCGTAGGTAGAAATATCCATGTCCTCGCCTGTGGTAATTCGTATTGACAAATTTACGCTACAGCTACTCGTGGCAATATCGAACGCCGTCACCGGTCGTAAGCCTCACAAACGTCGCGAGCCCAAGGTGGTAGTCTCCGAGTCGACATCGACGCTCAACCGAGCGGCACACCACGACAGTTCACACGGCAACCCAGCCCTTCCACTGAGCCTCTTCTCTTTCCCCAACGGAATGACATTCTTTGGCCAAGACTCGTCGTCGGGGGCCAGCACGCCGACCTCGACGATGGCAAACATCATCAGCACACATTCGTCAACCGAGACCATCATCGACACGACGCCCACGACCTGGTACTTTCGCTGCTGCGCTTGCATGAATCACGCCAGCGAGACGCGTCCCGGCCCCCAGACGTTTTCGCTGCCCGCCTGGTTCTCAAACCTCGAGGCCTGGCAGCAGGACCTATCCCTCGTAAAGTACCTCGCCGACAAAGAGAAGTCGGTCCAGTGCTCGAGCTGCCTCCACCCCATCTGTCGCCACTGCACCCTGTCTACCTCGAAGAACTAGAACCGCTTCGCGGAGGCTAGAGCTGCAACGACGAGCACGGTGATGGGTGCTGCGACGGCGTATGTTGGCGCTGCTATAGGCAAGTCTGTGGTTGGAGAGGCACAGCCGCCGTCACTGGGCTCGGCGGCAGAGGAGGCGCCAGCTTTGACCAGACCTCCTCGCAGCGGCGTTTCGGCTAGTGGTCGGCCCTGGGTCGAGCCACCCGAGGGCAGATGGCCGCCGGAGCTTAGAGACATGTGTAAGTACTCCTTCTCTCTCGCCATCCCCCGTCCTGAACAGAAAATTGCAGCTAACCTTTGCTGAGCAGTGAGACTATTCTGGCGCTGCCGACGGTGCCATGAATGGGAGTGCAACCACGTCTGTAGAGACCATTGTACTATGTGCAGGATTAGTGGGCATGTAGAGGATGAATCCTTTTTGCTAGTGGACAGCCCTATCATGAATCCTTGGGGGAAAGTTCTTGGAGAATACCAGGACCTATTTGAGGTTGATCTCTAGGCGTGGAGGGGGGATATCTTACACTAAGCCGCCATCATGGTCGCAAAAGGTGTTCCAGAATCCACAGTAGGCCCGTTGGGCTAGCCCAAGGTCGTAATGATAATGACAGTAGGCAAGATGCTGCTTAATTGACCTTTGATGAACGTCCAAGCTACCTGATCAAGTCTTCCGGGTCGATTACCAGGTATATTCTGGGCTCGCCCTGAGCCCTTCATGCATCCCTTGCTCCTTGTTTTTAGCGTACTCAACTCCAAGATGGTTCTCGAGGTTTCTCTCGTCCTGAGATCGTCGTAGACAAAAAGCCTTGGTACTTGATCAAAGAAGGCCAGAAAACTGTGCTCTTGATGGTTTTCTTCATCTAGGTACCTGAAACAGTCGAGGATTCATCGGTGCTGAGCATGGCAACAAAGCACATTCCCGCTATCAGTACCTTAGGTACCTAGGGTAGAAGTTAACCATGGGCAAAGTCCTAGATGCGCCCATGCAAAACGCCCCAACTCCTATTTATTGGTAATAATTGCTCGGGACTCGGCGGGTAGAAGACGTGGCTTGAACGACGCCAGTTTGGCAACATTTTCTCTGTGAGTTGTTATTTACATAGCGTGATGGTTGAGACAATTATGTGTGCAAGGTCATGAGGTAGGCATGAGGCGTGGTGGCCTGAACAGAGTGGAGAGCGTTGGGGGGTTGAGGGTTGGGGGTTCCTTGGCCCGTGCTGTGGGCTTGTTGTCTGATTCAGGGGCTTGTTTACTCTGAGCGCCGGGCCTTCAAGACCTCCAAAAAAAAAAACCGCATCGGTAACTGATCGTGAAGAGTTACACGCCGAACGACCCTGAAAAGTTCATTTCTACAGTCCATGACGTATTTCCATCGTTTATATGCTCACGCGACACCGGTCGCTGATGCAAACAGTTCTCCCCTCACCGAGTTATCACATCGAGACACGTCATGTTGGATTTGCTATGCTATATATTCCCTTTTGCTCTGCCTGGAGATGTGTAAGATGACCGGAAATCGCCACATAGGGGTCCTAGGAATTGAGTTTCAACAGCATCCTCGGCATTCTCCGCATCGGCATCTGCATCTTCAACCAGCAACACAGCACCCGCCCATCTGAACCATCATCAGCTCCTCGATGCAGCGACTTGCCGTTCCAGAAAGCCCGCAAAGTTCCCAAGACAACAAACCGAGTTATCACCACCAGAATGGGAAAAAGGTAGCGTATGGTGGCCCATGGTATTGGCACACCGTCTGGCACTCACAGCCTTGTCCTAGTGGTTGCAAAAACGACTGCCGAAAGGGGTACGGGAGGGAAGACCCGGTAACATGTCCCCGGCTTCCTTGCGGCCCACGGAGGGGGCGGCACTTGATGAAGGCCAACCCCCTGGCCAGATCGCGGCCCTCGTGGGCGCAACGTCTCTGCCCGTCTAAGCGCGAGCCCTACCCCTTTATCACGAACGAGCTCGGGCCATTCGTCGGCGAAATCGCGAAGACCGTGGTGAGGCAGCATCAGGAGCTGGCGGGCCTGCGGCATCGGCCAAGGCGGCCACTGCTCAGCCGCATCCTTGCCAGTCTCAGCGGCTCCGAAGTGGACGCCCACTGTCCCCTCCAACACCGCATGCCTGCCTTGTGGCCCAGTTCCGACGGGGACATTTGCGGTGCTCCCCACCACCGCATGCCTGCCTCGTGGCCAGGTTCCCGGCCGGCGTCTGCGTACGATTCCGACTTCGACCTGGAGCTCGGTCTCGACCCCCAGCGCCGCACAAAAATGTTGTGCCACATCAAGCAGCCCTTCCCGTGTCCGTCCCCGGGTCCGCAGCTACCGCCGACTCCCCCGCTAACGCCGACCGGTGTCGTTTGCCTCCGTGGTCCAGAAAAATGTAACGACCATTTGAATAACCAGGTGAAAATGCGTCGCACAAAGTATTTATCGCGAGTTTTATTTAATTTTCTTTGGGGAATGGTAGGTGATACTGGAATGGCAAGGGTGGGGGATATTTGAGTGCGGTGTGGTGGTTTTGGAGTTTGAGACATCATTGCTTTTCCCAGCGACTTTCCTAGGATACTGGTTTCTGACAGGCACACACATGTATTTTTCTCGAGATTTTCTAGTCACTTTGTGTGCTCAATGCCATATTTCTACAAACACTTCCGCTGCCATGGAATATATGCCATACCCACGGGCCGCTTCGCCATGTCCACATTCCCATTCAGTTTACCACAAGGTAGCCAGACACCAAAGTTGACGGGGAAGACATGAACGAGGCCGTCAGCATGAGTTGGCGAGCCGGGTGGAACAGAGGGTTGGAGTCCCGACCAGATACTGACCTGAGGTAGGACGGGGTCCTCAATTGAGTAGCGCAGACCTACCAATACAACTGGCATCGCAGCTCTCACAGCACGCCTTGTTTTGCAGAACTCATTGGTAGTCAGAATCTTGCTACGCCGCCTGTAGCGATGCGGCGTAGGTCAATATTGGTCTAGCAGGATGTTCCCCTTTTCGACATGCCCCGCTTTCGTTGTGCCACGTATTGATCTTTGGGGAAGCTCAGCAACAGAAGACGGCCGTATTCTACTGCATAAAGACGGGATTGTAAGCCCCGGCCAGAAGGCCGACTTGTGCTTACCCTCTCCATGCTCGTACGAACGCATGACCTCGTGTTGTGCCCCCTTTGGTGACATCGCTGCTTTTCGTGCTGTTTGCTTGCGGCATGGCTGCTTCTCATAAAACACTAAAACATTGAATCCAATGCAGCACATTCCCAAAATAAACACTAATGGGAAGCGGGCCGGCCCTGCATTTGTGGCCGGTCCGCCCCCCGCCGGCCCGCCGAGCATGAACTTATGTGTTACTGCAAACTAGCCTTCCTTCAACAAACACAATGGCTCCCTTGATACCGCCACCCTCGGAAATGCTTTACCTTGCAGAACCGCTAAACGCCTGGCCCAAGCTGCAACCTCGAAACACCTCCCGCCGCAAACAGCCATGGAACAAAAAAACCTACACACCCATTCGTACAACCGCGCTAAAACGTTCCTAGTAAAGCCCCAGCGCCTTCGCGCCGGCCTCCAAGTCCATGACGTCGTCCGCCCTGGCTGCCTTACCACCCCACACGATTTTCCCTTTCCCATCCACAGCCCAACATCCAGACTCCTGCCATTTGTTCCCCATCACCGTGGCTGGCCCCTCCCCAGCCGCAAGATCCGACCCGACAACCCCGGCCCCGTTCCCCGTCGAGATATTCGCCGCCCTCATGCCTGCCTGCGGGCTCCCAATGCTCCCACCGCCCATCCCTCCTGTTCCGGTTCCACCGGCTTTCCAAACCCCGCTCCGTTGTAGGGAGCCCGCGACACTCGCACCGAGCCAACCTTTTTCTTTGAACCCCGCAACTTGCGAGGTTGGGTTGAAGACGTACCAGACGCTACCCAGCCCCAGCCCCCATGCGGCGTACACAGCACGGTCCTCATCGATGACGACCTGGACGTTCCAGGCGCCACCGAGGAGGTCGATCCACTTTTGCGTGGCCTGGGCGGACGAGTGCGAGACGGCGATGCACGTCAAGTTTGTCGAATGCTGGTTTGCTAGGGCTCGGAGTTGGAGGAACGTCTTTTGCGCGACTAGGGGCGTACCTGTTAGCCTTGTGCAGCGCCCCCATCTGGGAAGGTAAGATGCGAGGTTGTGGCTGAAACCGAACTGGAGGGAAACATACAGGCGCAGCCGACGCAGCGCAAAAAGACCACAATGACCCTTTTCCCGCCTCCAAATGTGAGTTCGCGGTCGCGGTCGAGCGGTGCCATGTCGCCGACCTTGGGTGCTGCGGCGACGGGGATTGGCGGCGGTACCGGCGTCAGCCACGGCTGCACTGTCAGAGGGAGCGACTTGACTGACATCCAGGCGGGCCAGGCCTTGGACTTGTCGTCAGCGTCATCGAGGCCTGGGATTGGGCCGGCTGGGGCGTTCTTGGTGAGTTTTTTAGACGGCTTTCGGGCTTCAGGTGCCGATGATGGCGAAGAGTCTGCCCATGGTACCTGGATATTGAACGAGTCACTCGACAAGCCCATCTTTTTCAGGGCGACCTTGGTCGCTAGGCTGGAAAACATGGTGGTGACTCGGGGGGGGGGGCGCTCTCTCTGTCACTATTGATGCCGTTATCGTCGAGCTCAGTAGGGCAATGGCGCTGGGGCGTGGATATCGGAAAGTCGAATGTGATGCATTGCAAAGTCAAAGGCGATCAGCTCACGAAAATGCGGAGAAGATGAGGTCCATGATGAAACACACTTTGGCCGGGAATGGCACTCGCGAGGCTTGGGCGGTCGTCCATGTTTCTTGATACAGGGGATGTCGCAGATGTGCAGTTGGGCAGTCGCAGCTGGTGAAGCCCTGGAGCCGCGTAACCCTGGCTGGTACCTGACGGATGCCCCTGAGTCCCGCGAGGCTGACACTGAGATGGTGCAAGACTGCCCCGCTCGCGCCACGTGCCAGAAGCTTTCCCCCTGACATTGATGTCAGTGTCGGCTCCCGATTGGGTGGCTTAATTGCGGGGTTATTCACCTCCACTGGGAGATGGCCTAGCCTTGTCGAGCCGCTAGGGTCGTGTTTTGCCTCTCTTCATTCTTCTTGGTCGCCTGCTGGCCTCCACGATGGTGGAGCTGGGTGCTTCCTTCTCCCCTCCCCACAGCGGAGATCGGCAACTCGAGGTTTATGTGAATTCGCGACAGTGCGGCCAGCGAAGCGAAGCGCGAACTGAAAAATTGTAATGATCTCCCTTTGTCCTTGGTTGCATGCCGACGACGGCCTGTGACCCCCTCTCGGCGACATCTATAATATACGGTGGCTTCGGCTTTTATCTGCAGCACATCGAACATCACAGCTTCCAGAAGGAATTCCTGGTCGGCATCTCCGTCCAGCCATGCCCTCTCGCGCTTGAAATAGCAGGGAAAGGGCATCCGTGAAGGGAGCACTCTCGGACAACCCCTTCCGCCAATCTGTATCCCCCCCGCGCATCTATTGCCATGGCACCTGCTTTCGACGTCAAACGTACCCTGCCATAGATGAGGCGAAGAGCCCCAATCGCTGTGGGCTAGTATATGCCGTGTTTGTTGCCCCCTCGGTTCTGTGTTGGGCAAATCAACGGCCTGGCCCATGTCCTCCTCCCCCTCGGTTGACCGGCCTGCAAGTCGCGTCTATCCGTCGCGGTGGGGCCTTTTGAAAGTACGGGGGAGGGATTTCGCGCCATCATCCCAAGTCGAAATATGATGCGACAGCAGGCTATTTTGGATGAACCTAGGCCGGGCAGTAGTCTACTATCGCCGATGCCTACCACACCATCTCTTCAAATCTTGTGCGGGGAAAACGGGGTCAAGCTAAGTTGCGCGGCATGTAAGCGACGCAACGAAGACACGGTAAAATACACGCCCAACGAGCATCCAGGGAAGAGTTCGGGAATGGCCAAGAGCAAAAGGATCTGGCCAAACGCCCATGCTTACCAGGGGGCTAACGGGCACCAAGCCAAGGTGGGATCGGTGAACCAGGTTTTCAACACGAAACCGAGTTCTGGGGTGCTTGGTTCAGCATGCTGGTGCTGCCCCCCCCCCCGGCTGCTTCCGACTCGGGTCCGAATCCGCAACGGCGATCACCCGCCGGCGACCGCGATGCCCACCGGGTGGCTTGATACTGAGCCAACTCCGGAGTCTAGGTTCGCATTTGGCTGCAGCTGGGCGGAACATTGGGTGCTGCCGCGCCAATCTCCGTTCAGACATCGGAGGGTTTGGATGATTACTGTGATCGGCCGCCGCAATGTCACCTTCTGATCCTTGGGCTGGAGGAGGCACAGATCGTGCCTGACTGTGTGTATGCATTGATCTGCTGCCCGCCGCTTACATTTCGCATCAATGTTCCGTTTTGCACTAAACAGGTCTATATTGACGCCAGCGAGGACAAGTTGGTGAAGTGGTGTTGTGGCCCTCAGCCAAGGAGAAAGAAGGGCGCATTTGAGTTTTGCGCCGCTTCTCTAACAAGTAATACTCCAGCACCGCCCATGTAAACAGCAAGGATGATATAATATTACCCTCGAGGCGGTGTCACCCCTTTGTTTGCATGCCAACGTGTCAGCTCCGTCTCAACCCGTATCTTACGTCGAGTCCGTGTGGAACATGCTGCCCTCGCTCCAACCCCCGTCAGCGAGAGGGACAACGCATTCCAGAGGCGAACAGTGCCCAGTTGGGACGAGCTGTCACTGGAGTGATTTCCAAAGGGCGGGTTGCACACAAGCGGCAGCTAGGGCAAGCCACCATCTGTTGCGATTTGCAGACTCTTCGGACCACAGACAAAGGGCTGAGAGGGCAGCCAAGCCGCCCCGGGGCTATGTCTCAAACGAGTCCGACTTGATGTTTGAACTCCTATTCTCTAAGCCGTAGGATTCGAGTTCCGAGTTTCGATGTTTTGTCGCTCGCTCTCTCTCGTACCCATGTGCTGGATGGTGCTGTGGTGCTGGACCTAGCCTTACACCCGGCATGTTCCCTAATTGGGCCCCACGACTCGAAGTAAGCAAGGTAAACCACATCGCCGGATTAGTGAGACTCGGCTGTTGGGGGCTGGTTGGCTGGTCCCTTGGCCCAGGCCAGCTGTCAGGTGGGAGCTTGGTTGGTCTCTCGCCGGTGACTGGATTCCCCGGAGGCGGGACCTGGGGTAAAAAGCCTCCCCCGTTTCCCGTTCTTATCCCAATGGACCGCCCCATTGCCGGACCGTAGCCACGACGGGCTTGCCGAGCAGTGTATGCGTTCGGCTTCGAGCAACCTGAATAGGAACAGCTGGCGATGACTGTTGAGCAATGGCCGAGCCCGTGGTGTGCATGCTACTACGTTGTATGCAAATGGAGCATTTATGCCCGAGGAAGGGAAACGCCTTGCACTATTCACCTACCGAATCCTGACCACGTTGGGCGGGGATGGACGAAAAAAGTCCGGTGGGCAAAGAGGTGGGAGGTCCTGTGTTCCAGAAAGACGAGATCCCAGGCGGGCGGAGAGATGAGGCGGGAAGGTCGCTGAATTACCGAATGTTCCAATTCCAATCCGGTGAGGTGACGAAATGATGAAAAGGAGAGACGACGGGGGCGGTCCATCTGCTGCATTGCTTGCTGCACAGAATTACCTGGTTCAAAGTTAGTCGCTCCAAGACGCAACAAGGGATCTCGGGAAGGCACAAGGCGCATCCAAAGACCTCCAACCGTTCTTGCTTCCTCTGATGTTGCACGAATCGGCAGGGACAAAGCCGGCAATGTGCTCGAATCGCAAAAGCAGTCCATTCCTGGTTCTGGACTTTGGATTTTGCCATCGTTGGGCAACAGCCGCCTCGTTTTGGGAATATTTCCGCAGTTCTGCAATTCTGCAGTTCGCAATTCGTAATTCGCAATTCTGTAGCAGTGCTAGGCCTCTCGGGGCATGCATGAGCAAATCGGGGAATCTGCAAGTCTTGTGAGGCCTGACGATTCCAGGGCGCTCCCGATTGAGGCCTGTCGGATTTATTTGCCTGGGCCAATTTGCACACGTCGGACGCCGCTGCTTGGTGCTGCTTGGTGCTGCTTGGGTGCTACCGCTGCCGCTGCCGCTGCCGCTGCGAGATTCCCCATGTATGGATGTACCTTTTTATCGAACAGCTCCTTTGACTAGCGGGGTACGGTACATATAGCTACCCGCGAGCCGGCTCCTGACTGGCCGGAGGGCAGCTGGGGAGGCGTAAATGCGCCTGGGGTTAATATTGGACACTCCTTTTTTGTTAGCCTGGCACCCCGGCGAGTGGTAAGGTGGCACTTGCTTTGCTACTGCTTGCCAAAGCAACGCCCAGTTTCCTGCGTTGAAATGCAGCGTCGACCGTAGGGCCGCATCTTTGAATGGGAGCGAGGTTGACTGGCGATTTTGAATGCCCACCGCTCCACTTCGCCCTTCACCTTTTCTTTTTGCTACCCTCGTCAGGGACCTTGCCTTGTGCTGTTCCTATCCCATCGCCCAGTCGACGTCGGCCCCAGCATCAATTTACTGCTGCCGGCTTGTTTTCTCCCTTTCTCTTTTACTACCGGGCACGCCGGCATCTTGCTCGCTGGGAATTCGAAGTCAGAGCCGAGATTGAAATCGTCACGCGTCCGAATCGTTTTGCACCAAGAAAAAATATTGTCACGTCTGGAGTCCGCTATATTTTTCCCCTCTCGACCTCGACGACTTGACGACTTTTTTCTACCTCAGCCCCCCCCCCCCCCGCGCGTTTTCCTCCATGCACTCGATCGCTTGCGGTATCGCTTGTCAGTGATCGCGACACTGCTCCAGTCCACGGTCGGCTGTTGTCACGCCCTCAACCTCTGGGTAGCTCTCGCCGACTTTACCTCCCCATGCGGCATTCGGCCCACACGATCTTTTTTCAGCCCTGCCAGTATTTCGACGTCATCCGCCGCCAGGATTGCTCCGCAGTTCGACACCTGTCCCTTGCCCCATAATCGAAACTTCGTCCAGTTCTGACAGGCCCTCCCAAGACAACAAGACCACTTTTACCAAGAACACCCGAGGGAGACCGAGCCGATTTGAGTTACAACGGTCACTGAAGCCAGGTGCATCTTGCGTTATAAGTGCCGGTCTTCGCATTGTCGGCCACAACAACAGCATCACCGGTAGCCGGCACAGCCACACACGTCGGTGCTTGGAGCGAAGCGTGCTGTTGCACTCTTTCACTGGGATCCAGTAATAAGAAATTATTCAAGGCGACAATTTTAGAGCTTTCGGCAGCCTGTCGAGCAAGTTGCGTGGACTCGTCCGTAATCGAGCCTCCGTGGTCAATAAAGAAAGCAGAACTGCCGAAGCACGTTGAGGTTGAGACACAGAACGCAACCCATGTGTTTTCTGGCCTGGTACCTTTAATAACCCGACAACTCGTGGCTCGTCCGAACTTGCAAACCCCAAAAGAAGCAGATTCTGCATGCTAGTTTGCGACAAAGCCGCCCGGGCCTCTGAAATCGTTGCCGGGTTGCCCTGTGGATCTTAGGGTGAACTCAACTCGTCTCTTGCCACTTTGGTCCCGCAAGACAGGTAGGTAAAGTCACAAGACGCACGTTGCCCGCACTCAACTTAATGGACAGCCGGCCTACAACGGCTGAATCCAAACATCACTACCAGGCTAGTCCGTGGCCGCGTGCTCCATCTGGCTCCGCTACTCCTAGAGCCAACCCGGTGTCTACGCCCGACTCTTCGCCAGCCTATTTTCCTAGCCACTTGGACCTCCTGCCGATCCTCTTCCCTCAGCAATCATTCTACGACAGACTCCTGCAGTATAACAAGCTTGTCTCTGCTGGCCGAGGAGGCGGTGGCGGACTGCAAACACCTCCCCTTCCTGCCCTCTCTCCGCACGCGCAGTCGACAAACCGCTCGCGCTCCTCTTCCAAAGTGTCGACCAAGGATAGCCCCCACTCGAAGCCTGGCGCTCAGAGCTGCCATGGGAATAGAGCAGCAAAGACATCAAACATCGCCGACCGCGTGCTCATAGCACCGGGCAAGGAGTCAGCTGCCAAAATGTCGGGAAAGAAACATTCCGAACAGGTCACGAACCACACCCTGCCAGCAAGACCGCCGCCGCCCTCGTCTCAGAGCAACCACCTTCCAGCAGCCCAACAGTCGAGTTCTGTGCCCTCTACGCCCCACCAGCACGCCCGTAAGTTCTCGTTCGGGTCTCGGGAACCATCGCCTGGGGCGACCCAGAACCATTCGCCGCGCTCTGCCTACTCCGAGACCAATGTCAATGTTCCATCGCTACGGCCGCTTCCTCCTCGGAATGGGGGGTGCCGATTTGAGACTGCTGTCACCCACCCGCCCCGGCGAATACCCTACAGCATCGGGACCGACAGGCTAGAGAAGATAGACCTCGAGAAGATCAAGAGCAGACTATCAGAAGACGATGAGCGCAAGCTGAGCACAGACATGCGAGAACTCTATGATCGGTTATTGCCCACCAAGGAGGTTGAGATTAATCGGAAGAAGTTGGTTCAAAAGTTGGAGAAGCTGTTCAACGATGAGTGGCCTGGGAATGCTATCCAGGTTCACCTCTTTGGCTCATCCGGCAACCTTCTCTGCTCGGATGATTCTGATGGTTGGTGATATTGCGAATGCCTGAGTGATCTCTTAGCTGACATTGAACAGTGGATATTTGCATCACAACAACCTGGAGGGGCATGGAGAACGTGTGCTTGATTGCCGATTTTCTGGACAGACGTAGGGTTTTCCCGCTTTGCCAGATTGATAAAGAGACTAATACCCTACAGATGGAATGAAAAAGGTGGTATGTGTCAAGTCTGCCAAGGTGCCCATCGTCAAGATGTGGGATCCCGAGCTCAATTTGGCTTGCGATATGAATGTCAACAACACCTTGGCTTTGGAGAACACACGCATGGTACGTACCTACGTCGGCATTGACGATAGGGTACGGCAACTTGCCATGGTCATCAAATATTGGACGCGGAGGAGAATTCTCAACGAAGCAGGTAAGCCGCTATCGAACTCTTGGTGCCAATCGAACCCGATCTCACACTTGCATAGCGTTCGGCGGCACATTAAGTTCTTATACGTGGATTTGCTTAATCATCGCATTTTTGCAAGTACGGGAGCCACCGATTCTCCCGGCATTGCACCAGCTTCATGACAAGAAGCTGCTGAGGAAGGACGGGACTCGCAGCGAGTTCGCTGACGACTTAGACAAGCTGCGTGGGCTTGGCGCTAAGAACAAGGACAGCATCGCAGCGCTTCTCTTCCAATTCTTCCGATTCTACGCGCACGAGTTCGACTACGATAAGCATGCGCTATCAATAAGATTCGGAAAGCTTCTGACTAAGGTGGAAAAGAAGTGGCATCTTGGTAATAACAATATGCTCTGTATCGAGGAACCATTCAATACGATGCGCAACCTTGGTAACACAGCTGACGACACATCATTTCGGGGACTCCACATGGAGCTGCGGAGAGCCTTTGATCTCATTTCTGAGGGCAAGTTTGAGGAGTGCTGTGAGCAGTACGTGTATCCGAAGGAAGAGGAAAGGGTATGGCACAAACCCACCGTCGGGCCAAGGCCGATATTGGTTAGGAGCTCCTCACAACAACAATCTGCTCGAGGCGGCCGTGGCGGCAGGTATCGCGGCAACCAACATATCCACCGGAACGGGAACTCTAGCCGTCGGGCGTCCTCAAGCGTGGCTTACGACACGAATGGCGCTTTCGCCCAGCCCGCCATGGCCCCACCTATGACGCCCCAGCATTACTTGTGGTACCAGCAGGCAAACTCACAGATGGGAATCTCACAGGACCTGCTCTCTTCGTCGCTGTTGGCTGCCCAAGAGAATATGCAATTCCATTTGTTCACGCACGCTCAGCAGCTAAACCAGCACGCTGCAATTGTACGGATGCAAGGTGGACCGGCGCAAACGCCGGATAGATCACGCACGAATTCGTTTGACAACCCACCGTTGTCAGCCCCTCTCCGGCCAGAGATGCTGTATAACTTTCCAATTCCTCTCCAAGGCCAGCCCTACTACCACACCGGGTTCACAACGTTCCCTTCCTCGCCGTCTCCGGCGACAGCATCCGAATTCAGAAGGAGCCTCCATCGAGGGACGGTAGCCAGTGACTCGGGTGCCTCGACTGGCAGCGGTGCCCTTAGGTCGCAATCCCAGCCAGCGTCGAGAAGCCCCATGCCGACTGCCCCATCTCTCGCCGGCTACCCGACGACGCAGGCTCACCACGGGATGTCTACTCTCCCCTCACGCCATATCAACGGGGCTTCCATTCCCAGCTTCACGCCAGATGAACTGACGGATAAAGACTTTGACGATGCCCCCACAAAACCTCTATCGGAGTCCCCTCAGGAGAATGATGGTGGGCGAGTAATGGGATGCTACATGAGTGATAATCAAAGCCCAGCACGAAAGGTCACTAACGGCTTCCCAAGCGCGGTGCCGACGTTCGGTGACCTTAGCCACGGCGCTCAGGGGCGGCGCCGTTTGTCGACCGATCAATTGCCCCAGTCGATTTTGGATCGAAGAATGAAGCGGACGTCCAGATCACCCTCTCCACTGGGACATGCTAGAGCCTTCTCGGTGGGAACGAACTCGGCGCCGCTGGCATCAGCAACATTCCACGCAAACGGGAAGCTCACCCCAAATCGGGCGCCAATGGTGGTAAATGGGTCCAAGCCGGTCCCAACTCCAATTTCCACCCGCCTTACAACTGCAACGGAGCACATCTCATCAGACGATGCCAACTTTGACAATCCATTACACATCAACCAAGGGCAGGCTTTCACTGGGTCATGGGCCGACCAGCCAACCTTCCATCCCGCCAGTTCTGCTGCCGTGGAACCCAGCCCGCCAATGTTTTCAAGTCAGCCATGCATAGTCAACGGCTCTTCTTCCGGTCGGTCACCCATAACAAGCCAAGCGATGGCTGATGCCTCATTCCAGCAACGTGTGGCGGCAGGGACCGCTCTACAAAATGGCATCCCGTACGCATCCGTGATTGGCGACATGAATGGCATTCCCGGATTTTCGCCTCCGTCGACCGGCAGGTCGCAGACCATACTTCGTCAGCAGCCAAATGGGTTAGCGCCTTTGGATCTTGCGACGGGTGATTTTGCGGCTGTTCAGGACCTTCAGCATCTCTCCCCGGTTTACGAGAACCGCACACCATCCCCAACAGCCGTGCGTCGGTTTGATGCACCAGCTGTTGTCCAGTATTCCAAGGCTCTGTCCGCGGTGTCCGGGAAGGATTCCCGGTCGGACCTTTCCAAGTTGACCCAGAAGACGCCGCCAACAGGGCCCTCGGTTAAGCACGACAGTGTCAATCGCTCTCCCATTCTCGACTCAAGACTAGGCGGCTCTACCGGCGTGAATGGTATCACAAGAGAAAGTGGACACGTTCGTGCTGCAAAGAGCCAGAGTGAAAACTGGGAAAGGCCAAAAACCAGGAAGAAAGGCGTCGCTGACCTGAAGAAGGCAGCGAGTGGCTCCGAACAGATGCCGAAAAACGATTCCGAACGCAAGGGTGGTTGAGGAGGCAAAACGACTGGCAACAGATAGCGGCCGTCCCTCTTTGACAGGACCTTGCTCGAGGTTCGCCGAGTTGCTTCTTGGATACGTCCAGTCTGACTCTTGCAGACGGTGCGAGGGGGGTTCTACATTGGACAGCTGCTTCAGGATCTTAATGTTGGAGCGCTTGCAACGTCTTGGCGGTCTATAGCCTGAGCTGGTCACCGTACCTAGTGTTGGGGTATTTACCATGCGGTCGGCATACCGAGATTGACCAATGACATCGAGCGACACGTCAATCTTGAGGCCTCGAGTTTCACACAATGGAGCGCGGCTTCTTTTTGCCTGCAATATTCGGCACAGATATAATCGTAAACCAGCCAAACGAGAGGTGTTTGTTGCCTACCCTCCTCTCCGTTCCTTTTCGCATTATGAGTTTATAGATATGGTTGTCAGCACCATACTCGAAAAAAAAAATGCATACCCAGCACCGAGTGCGAGACACAGCCGGTGTCGATCGGCCTCAGCCTACATCGTCATAACTTGACGTTGACCGGTGAACCAGAGGACAACATCCGAAAACGCAGGGGCTTTCTACTAGAAATCATACCCAGTGGGTCTTTTTTCCCAGGATTGAGCAACTAGACGGATCAGGACAAGACATGCTATCAAAATGGGTGGAGAGGGGGTTGCGTTGGACGGCTTAATATGCCCCCCTTTCCGGTTCCCCCTTTCATACCGTCTAGCTGTCGGATATCACCTAGAGTCGGAGATGAGAAGTCCACAGCAGCAAAGAATTTGCATTTTCGGCATTTACAGAGGAGCATCAGGAAAGCAGGCAAGCAGCAAAGTGGTTCAGCGGTTTTAGCGGGTTAGCACGGGTTGACTTGTGGTTTCTTACGAGGCTCTTTTCTCTCTGTTTTTGACGGGGTTCTTTTTGCTTATTCTGGGTTACGGTTCTCTCGACCTTTAACATTGATCAGCCTGAATGATATCAGAATCGTGGAAAAGCGCCTCGTTTGTATCTTCCCCGTCGTCACATTCCTCGGCGTGGTTCCGTGGCTGATCTGATGTCTTTGGATCACTGCACGGGACAATTTGTCGTGATAGGGGCGGTGAGCTGCCAGGACGAATGTCTGTCCACTATCAAGGCTGATGAGAAACTGGGAAGTTTTCTTTCCGTTTTTCTTTTTTCTTTTCCTTTTCTGTATGGAGTTGGGGCTCTTTTCATGTTTCCTCCCCGCATTGATTGAGCAGGCAAAGGGGGTTGGTTGGTTCAGTCGCTCTTCTGTTGGTTTGACTGCCCACGAAAGCATGTTTTTGATACCAAAAACTTCATTTTTCCTTTTCTTTTATAGAAGGCTTATTAGACGGGGGAGGGGGGCGGAAGAGGTTGGTCGGCTTCTGGGGAAACATTGGGGCCAACTGGAAATTTGGTACAGCAACAAGCAAGAATAAGCAACAACTCGAACACTGGGATTCATGATTAGGGGAGGATGGGGAAACATTACGGAAACTTGGGCTGGAATGGAACTGACTGGGTTGATAGAAGTTGATGGATGAGTGATGGGGGAAGGAAGACAGCGGTGGGTTTGTGTTTGGACTGGTTGTGCCGAGTTGTGTATGTGTGTATATGTAAGAGGGTCAAGGGGTATAAAAAATGCCAAGATATAAAACCGGAATAAAAAATGATGAAAATTATTAAATCTCACTTACGGTGGTCAGGTGTGCCAAGTGATCAGGAGGCGTGGTGTTTGCTTCATGGTGGAAGACCATTCAGACAACGTACTTTGACTGAAGTCGGAGCGCACCAAAACCTCCACTCCTCATTTGCCATGCTGCTTTTACATCGCAAACTATTCGTTTCTGCCATCATCTCGAAACGGAAATCTAAAGATCCGGCCGGCGACACTAGGCGGCGAGGATTACGGATGGGGAGGATTGGGGGGCGGAGGACGCCCAGCCGGCACGAGCCGAGACCGAGAACAAGGCGGGCGCATATATCCCTGTTGAGGATCTCGTTCGTTTGCTTCGCATGGCCGATTCAGTGGGGCCTTGACCTGGGTGTACAAGCCGGGGGAGGGGGTCTTGGCAGCCGCGCCAATGAGGGCAAGCTTTTGGCTCGTGGTGGCTTGCTGCAATGTCGATCCGCTTTTTCTCTCTTGGGGTGTTGCAGCCGTGAAGGTAGTGAAGGCAGCCACAGACGGGAGGGATTTCGACGGTGATTGGATTGCGAGTTGTTTGGTAGTTATATCTGGGTGTCAGGGGGTAGACGTTAAGAGTGTTGGTGGTTCGAGGCTAGAGAACGCATTTTTCTTTTCCTTTTCTGGCCGAGAATCAAGAGTGAGGCCAGGAAGTTGAGAAGTTCTGGGTGGAGATGAAATAAATTGCGGTATCCAACATGGTGAGGGCGAAAGAGCAGTTGATTGAGGTATCTACACACGCCTCTTGAATACATAACTGATATCATGCTCATACGATTTGAGATTAACAACTCAGATTGGAGGTGCGTTTCACTCCACCGCCGCTCCATCAGCAGCTTCTCTTCCCACTTCGAATTAGAGCAACCTATCAACCTGGCTTCCAGGTTATTCTCCCCGTTTCAGGGCAAGGAAGTGCCATAACTCCTCCCATAGGTATCTACCCATATTTACAAAACCCCTGCAACACCCCGTATCTTAACCCCAAAGGCACCAAATAACAATGCTGCTTAGACGGACATAGTTTTTAACAGAATGTATCCTCATTTCCCTTAGACAGCCCAATAAACGTCCATCTTTACGCTGCGAACGTAGTTAACCCATGCTGGAAATCTCGCCATGCCCCACACAGTCACCACATCACCGAGCCGGAGATCACGCACAAACTTCCCATCCCCAGTAGCCGTACCTCGTCCTTTACTTGCCAGAGCCACGGCAGCCACTTCATTCGTCTCGTCGTCGTCATCGGTACATGCCCAAACGACGCGATGCTCCTGGAGTTCCCTGAGTGCCGTCACATTGCATTGTATCTTGTGCTCTTCTGACGGGAGTGTGGTATGTCGGAGGAAGTGCTGGTTTGAATCCGAGTCCAGCTCAACGACCGGGTAAACGGGTGAGAGATCGGCTGGGTTGAGTGACGGCTGCGGCACGCTCGAGGCTTCGGATCCCGCCTCGTTTCCACTTTCATCGCGGCTCCATCGCTCGATTCCAGCCTCGAACCACGTCCACGAGCCGTTGTATGTGCCATGGTATTGCCGCTCGCCGCTCCACCCCTGGTCGCGACTTTGGATGGTGAAGACAATCTTGCGGCAGGGGTGTGCGAGTGTCGGCACGGGTGAGGCGATCAATTCTTGGAAGGTTTCGACCGGAAATTCATCGCCAACGGGTTTCGGCGGTGTTGGGGGGTGGTGACTTTCGGCCCTCTCCCGCGGAGGCCACCTTGGAAATCCGAGGGGAACGCTACGGAGCTGGCAGGAGGAATAGTGTTAGCAAGGATCAACTAGTGGAGACTCCAAAAAGCTTACCAGCAACTCATTCTCTGGGCCGTGGTACCCGCCTCTGATGCTGTAGTCACCATTCGAAGTAAATTCAGTCGTCGTGTGTGGCCAGTACTCGGCTTGATCCACAATATTGTCGATGATCTCTGGAGGGAGAAGAAGCGACTTATTTAGCATGGCCTTGACGACGAGAACATCGAGGATGCTAGGCTCGTAGGTATGGGTACTGTTATCTTGTTGCTTGGAAGGATCGGTTTCACTGCCGCGGCTGGTATTGCTGGGCGGGATGTTGTCCGCGAGCCATGCCACCGAGGCAATTATGGCGACGATGAGAACAAATACTATCGCCGTGTTTATTTGAGAGGCATTCGAGATGTAGTCCCACAAATTGTGGAGGAAGGTGGTGGGCATGATTGTTGCGTTGTGCCTTTGTCTAGGACATGAGTGGGCGGGGTGGGTCGGGCATGGAAGGTTGGGCTTTGCAGCTGCGGGTGCAGGCGGTATGTATGTGTAGCAACAGCGAGGCCTCACAGGTGAGGATCTAGGTAAAGTGAATCATAGACAGAGTTTGCAGAGCTAAAGTGTTGTTCCAAACACTGGGTTCGTGGCTCGGAGACGTCATCACCTATAATAAGGGGCTGGCTGCGCGTCGGGAGCAGGTGAGCTGAGCTTGCCCAAGTGTGCATTGAAACAGTGACATCACCCCACAAATCGATATCGATAGCTGTCTCCTAAGGGTCCGTGCTGTCGTTGACCCTGGGGGTAAGCTAAGCACCCCACACTTGGAAATTCAGCCAACCAGGAGGGCCACGTGAGATGATGGAATGCTCCCTGCACTCCAGAGCTCCAAGGCGAGACCTCGAACGGGTGGGACGCTGGAGAAAGAGCTTTTTCGTACGTAATGCCTACCAAGAGCCAGGAGGGAGAGCAGTTTTTCGACATGCCGCAGAATGCGGTATTTGTAACCATAATCACGGCGGTCAATTGAACTGCCCACTTATATCCGCTTGCCAGTTCTTCACTCAAACAGGCCCTCATCAACCATCACAGACCGCTGTCGAGTGCTGTCCCGTGCCGTCAAGGACAATGAAACCTCGAGGCCGAATGACGGCGGGTTTGCGACACGCATCGGCAGCCGCAAACCCGACGAGGGCTCTTTGCACCGGCAATGCGGCAGCCATTCGGCTATCCGTCCCGTCTGCTGCCGTAAACACAGCGCCGCCCATGCTACGCCAACGGCCGCTCGTATCTGCCGCTCCGTTGCCGATACCGGCGCAGCCAAATCCCCAGAGGCATCTGCACACACAGCCGCCGCGACGCAGCGGCCCGGCGTCGAACCCGGCCATGGCCTTCCCCTGTCTCGACGCCCTCGAGACCCGATCGGCCAATCTCAAGAAGGAAGCACGGTCCCGGTCAGACGCGAGCGGTCCCGAGCCATCTTACACGGCCGGCGCCACACAGGTATACCACTGCCATGACCCGCTCCTGCTCGACTGGGGTGGTGTTCTGCGCGAGTTTGACATCGCCTACGAAGCATGGGGCGAGATGAATGCTGACAAGTCCAACGTCATCCTCCTCCACACAGGCTTGTCGGCCTCATCGCATGCGCACTCGACGCCCGAAAACACGCAGCCGGGATGGTGGGAAAAGTTCATCGGACCCGGCCTATCACTGGATACAGATAAGTACCACATCATCTGCACCAACGTGGTCGGCGGTTGCTACGGCTCGACAGGCCCAAGCAGCATCGACCCGGCCGATGGCCAGCGCTACGCTACTCGCTTCCCCATCCTGACCATGGAGGACATGGTGCGCGCCCAGTTCCGTCTGCTCGACAGCCTCGGCGTCGCCCGCCTGTATGCCAGTGTCGGATCTAGCATGGGCGGTATGCAGTCCCTCGCTGCCGGTATCCTCTTTCCCGAGCGCGTCGGTCGCATCGTCTCTATCAGCGGCTGCGCCCGCAGCCACCCCTACAGCATCGCCATGCGACACACCCAACGCCAGGTCCTGATGATGGACCCCAGCTGGAACCGCGGATTCTACTATGGTGGCGTCCCGCCTCACGCCGGCATGAAGCTAGCCCGCGAGATCGCCACCGTCACCTACCGCTCCGGCCCGGAGTGGGAGCAGCGCTTTGGGCGCCGCCGCGCTGACCCTAGCAAGCCACCGGCCCTGTGCCCGGATTTCCTTATTGAGACCTATCTGGACCACGCCGGCGAGAAGTTTTGTCTCACGTACGACCCCAACAGTCTGCTCTACGTTAGCAAGGCTATGGACCTGTTTGATCTCGGCCGCGAAAGCCAGCAGGCGGCCGCTGCTAGGCGGACAGAGAGCCAGCAATCGTTGAGGGACGGCGTGTACGAGTCGGCTGTGGACTCGGCCTGCAGCTTGACGCTACCGGACAAGCCATACGAGGAGCAGGAGGACGCCGAAGGGGCAGAGGAGAGTGATGGCGAGACGGTGTCAAGTTCAACATTGAGGCCGCCAGTGGATTTGATCACTGGATTATCGCCGCTGCGGGATCATCCGGTGCTGGTTATGGGCGTGGCGAGTGATATCTTGTTTCCAGCGTGGCAGCAGCGCGAGGTGGCTGAGGCGTTGCGGTCGGCGGGTAGTAGAAACGTTGCGCATTATGAGCTGAGTGAGGAACAGAGTATGTTCGGACACGATACTTTCTTGCTAGATGTCAAGAACGTGGGAGGAGCAGTTAAGAACTTTTTGAGGTAGCCTTGAACAGGGCTGGTTTTGTACATATCATTCTGGTAAAGATAGGGGTAAACCCCAAAGTAAATAGAATATTGAAACAAACTGTCCGAACTGCAAACCCACAACTTCAATCAGCTTCGGTTAACTCCCGTGACGCGCTGTTGTGAGATACACGTCATCACCTATTTCTTTTGCAGCAAAGTGCGGAGACATTTATTTATAAGAGCTTAGGCTATCCCGCGACGGATGCCCATTCTGCAGGACTCAACTACCTTGGGTGCTACCCCCAAGGCAGACAAGACGCCCCGGCAGCTCTACTTCCAGTATTAGACGACTCAGCCATTCGGTATTCGGCCCTTAGCCCAAAATTTGGGCTTCTCCTCAGTGGCTTGTAAGGAGAACACGGAGACCTGGTATAGCACACACACCGACTATATCCCTCTGGGGGGTCTGCGCGCTGGAAGGGGCCGGGGGTGGAGACCGAGGGAACGGGACCACGGGACGAGATCACGGGACGAGATCACGGGACGGTGTTAGTATCATGGTGCTTGCCCATACTTAATCCCAAGCAGCAAGCGTACCTATCACATACGACCATAGGTACTGGAAAACTCGGGATCCCGTCCGCTCTCCCATAGATAAGCCAGTAACCGCCAGACTAGTAGTTGGGTCGGTGACGACCAGCGAATCCCTGGTGTTGTATGTCTTTTTCATCTTTTTGTCCTATTAGTTGCTGATCACCTACCCGAACCTGGGGCAGGTAAGTTGGCATGCTACGCAGTGTTTCATCAGTGGGTGACATGGTCCAGAGTTAGGTTCGCTTTGAAGGGCCAGATTATCATGACATTTAGAACCATTGTAATCTCTTGAATTCGATGGATTTTTATCAGTATAATGTGCTCAAAACTGGACACCAGATCAACGACCACGAAGCCGTCAAGGCGCTATCCACGGGAAAGCACCGGGAGCTCAGAGGATGACTGGAAGCCACGTCCAAGACAGCAAAAGTCAGTGAAATCCGTCGGCCTAGAATATATAAACAGAACTGGGTATATAAAAAGAAATGTGTATGCATGCGTCGCCTGCCAACCAGCCCAAAGCAGTCGTTCCAAGGCAACAAAGCATAATCAACAATCCGCCTCCTTCCCACACTATACATCACCAATAACTACGTCAACGCACACCGACAACTAAAGTCATTCATTACACATTACTTTAAATAAAGCCCGTCCCAAACGCATCCACCATTCCTGGTGGCCTCCTCGACATAGCCCCAGGTCCGCGATACTGATGCCCCCCCGGTTCTCTCACACTTGGGCCTCTCGCCATGCCGATTCCCAGTGCCACTGCTGCGGCCGCCGCTTCTTCGGCGTTAATCCCGTCGACAGGACTGCGCGACCGGCTCGGCGGACCCGATCCCGGGCTCACAAGCAGCCCCCCGGCAGCAAACCCTGGGGATAACCCCCCGGTGACATTGAGATGCGCGTCCTGCGCGGTCGAGGGGCGAACGTCGTTGGCTTGTGCTGCTACTGCTTCGTTTTCAGACGGGGTGCGCAGCGGTGGGGTCCAGGGCCCTGGCTCGCGCGAATACGCGTCGGGGGAGAAGTTGAATGTAAGGGGTGGCGGGGCTTGCGGGCGGGGCCTGAGAATGTCTAGTTTGAGCTCCAGTTCGAGATCGGGATTCTGTTCGGATGTTCGTGGCAGCTCCTCCTTGGGTTGCGGCAGCTCTGGGTCGGGATGCCAGTCCAGAATGTCTGAGTCGTCGTCGTCTTCTGCTCCAGATGTGTACTCTGACGATGCGTCATGGTAAAGTAGCTCGGGCGACGTCGCAAATCTGATAGAGGTTGGAGAAGTAGGAGGCATCGGCCAGACGGTGGAGTCTGGCGTAGGTGGAGCGACGATGGCGGGTCCGAAGTCGAACTTGAAGCCGACATCGATGATGGGGCTGGGAGCCGGCCGGAATACCGGAGAGGGGTCGGCAGTGAGAGCCGGACTTAGCGCCCGGCTGGGCAACTGGAATTGGGGGGTGTTGGCACGAGAAGGCTGTGAGATGGTGTTGACTGTGAGGGCGGCCGCTGGTGATAGGTCGCGAGGCCGAGCCGTGGTTGTTTGACTGGTTCCTACTCCGTACTCGTCAAGAGTGGGACGACGAGGGCCTCTTCTAAGCGCGAGCGGCCCGCGGCCGGGGCTCACGGCCCTTTGGCTCTCTACTGCCGCTTCGGCGACGGCTAGGACAGAGGGAGAGGCTCGGAGTGGTGCCGGCTGAAGGGTAAGTATTGGTTCTTCGTCCGCGCCCGCATCGCTGTACCGGCTGCTGCTGATGCTGATTTTGTTGGCCTCATGCACTTGGCCCTGCTGTGCGCTGACAAGTGTCTTCTCGAGTTTCTCAATCTGCATAGAAAGGCTGTGGCGTCGGGGCGAGCTCATCGTCAAAGTGTCCCGCCTAGCTTGGACGCTTTGGATAACCGGTCGAGCAAACTGTTCAATCGGCCCCTCATCATCCGATTTCGAGACGGAGCCCGTCGGCGAGATTGTCAGCGGCTCCGGACTTTGTACTATCAGGTCGCGCAAACTCGGGCCGATGCTGATGGGAGATGTGACGGTCGATCCCGATTCCTGTCGGCGATACCCATTGGGGCCAAGGTTGCTAGGAGCAGGGCTGAGTGACCGGATCTCATTTCCGCTTGGACCTCGAAGGCTAGGGATGCTAAGTGCGGGGCTTTGTGATCGAACGTCTGGTTGTCCTCCGCCGCGAGCATGATGGCCCAAGGGGGCGGGGCTTTCTGATCGATACCCGAGTGGCCCTGGGCCACGTTGATGACGAGGAGTGGGACTTTGCGGCCGGATTTCGTGTAGGCCAGGGGCACGAGGTCTGGGGCCGTTGTTGGCGGGACTTTGAGCTCGTTGTGCTACAACAGGGCCTGGCGCACGAGGACTCGGACCGCGCGGAGCGGGGCTGTAGGGCCGCGTATTTTGATGAGCGGTCCGAGGTCCAAGCATGTTCGATTCCAGCCCGTCTGGTCTTTGGGGACCGCGGCTGTTGGGGCTTTCATAAGAGGGGCCGCGAGGACCATGACGCGGAGTGCCTTGGTTGGGAGGCTGCGGGAGACTTTGAGTGGGAGGACTGTGCCGAGGAGGACCTTGATGGGCATGGTTGGCTCTTGCTGGGCCGTGAGAAGTGTCGCCCATGCCGTTACTTCTCATCCCACCGCGGCTGCCGGGCCTTTGGTCAACACTACCCAAAAAAACAGGCCCTTGAACACCCTGGCCATTTAGACCAGAGCCGGGACCACACCCTCGCATCTCGCCCCGACTACTCGGCCTCTGGTCGGCGTTTCCTCTGAAAACCGGCCCCAGGTTGGCATGGCCATTTAGGCCATTTCCCCGCGTCCCGCCCCGACTACCGGGCCTTTGTTCGACATTACCCCTGAAAACTGGCCCTTGTATGCCCAAACCTGTGGCGTCGGCCTGCTGCTGTTGAGGATGCGAGCGCGGAGGCAGATGCTGTTGCTGTCCATGCGGGCTATGCTGCCCTCTCCCTTGTCCTTTCCCTTGAGCGCCTGGCTGCTGTAGCAGCTGCGGTGACGGTTTCACTGACAGTTTCGTTTCAGTTGCCTTTTGCCTCTCCTGTTTTTCCTTCTCCAGCCGTGCGGTTTCCTTTTGCCTTTCTGCCTCCTTCTCTTTTTCTCTCAGCCTTTTCGCTTCCTCGGCCTCCATTTTGACCGACTCCATGACTGCGTTTACCATGTCATCCGCGTCCTCGCCAAAAACCGAGTCGGTATCCGTGGCGTCGTCTCTTGGGGTCAGGGGAAGATGCATCTCGCCGGCTAGCGGTGATTTTGGTGTTGTAGGCGCTGACGGCGTGTCCTTCACAAAGTGAACGTCGAGCGGGTTCACCCATGCCGGTTTCTTGCCGTTGGGCGTTCCGGGGCGCGACAAAGCTGCTGGGTCGGGCAATGCCAAGCTTTTCGAAGACCCATTGCCAGAGCTGTATTTCGCGCCGAACCCTGGGCCGGGGACTCCTAGGCTGGGAGAGGACCCGCTGTTCTTGCGGTAGTTAGAGCTGAAGCCTGGGGCTGGGGCTGCGAGACTAGAAGACGAGCCGTTATAGGCGCCGAACTTTGCTCGTATGTTGGCTTCGGAAGTGGGTGCCCGCATGTTGATGGTACTGGCATTGCTACCCGTTCGGACATGATCAGGACTGGCAAGGTTCTGCATGCTGGCCGCGGCAAGGTTGTGTGTATCATAGCTGAGCGGCGACTTGGCGCGACCCGGGACCGCTGTACCAGGCCGCTGGACAGATCGTATGCTTCCATCAACTTTGGGGCCTGCCCGGCTCTCGCCGAGTTGAGTTTGATCGATCTTCTTCGGCTGCTGCTTGTTTCCGGCGGGTTTGCTGTCGGGTTTCCTGCGCCGTCAGCGGTTCGTGAGGCGCCCCCCTGAGTACATGACAAAAAGCTACTCACTTCTTCTTCTCACCAAACTTGAGGCCGAAAAAGGATACCATTTTGATTGACAGATTGCGGGCTGTACATGTATGTATCTACACATTAACTGCGGGCCGTGTCAGCCAAATTATTCGGGCGCTGTTCTTCGACGTCGGTGTACCAACAAGAGGGTGAATGCCGCCGCCCGATTTCGTAGCACATTGACAACAAAAGAATGAAATACGCCTCGCAGAGCTGTTTCTCCAAGCCAAGCAATCTACATCGAGGGAACCATGACGCAAACTTGGCGATACGAAAGCGACTGGACTCGACAAAATATGGCTGTGCTTCCGGCGGGGAGAACACAATGGCGCGACGTGTTTTTAGTGTCGATCTGGATTATTCGTGTGGACGAGCAGGCCAGTGCCAGGTAAAAGGGGTCGGTTGTGGGGGGTGGGGTGTTTATTTCGATTGCCTGTTCGCGTTGGAGATCCCCCTTGTTGGAGACAATTTTTGGGCCCAGGGGTGGATGCCGCTGAGAGAAGTAAAAAAAAAATTAATAAAAAAAAAGAGCGTTGAGCTAAGGAACGGCAGCGAAAGAGCCAAAGCGGTACAGCGAACAGCCGGACGCCGACCACTGAGGTAGAGAGCGGGAAAATAACAAGAAAACGAAAGCTTGGAGAAGAGAAAAGGGCTGCATCGCAACGAAAGAGAGAGGTGCTGGGAATACGCGCTTGTGGAGATTCGCAGTCGGCCGTCCAACTAGCGTCATCAAAGCCCTGGTAACGGCACGACAGCACCCACCTAGCATCTCGCATCCGACAAGGATGTCGTGTTCCCCTGAACCACTGCTATCAGCTCAGATCAGAGCACTGTACCCCTAAAGGTGGCTATCAGTGGCGACTTGTCAGGAATACCAGCCCGGACTCATCCGCGTTGTGTTCATCTTCGCGGGATCCGTGCAACGCGGTGTCACGGAATATCGACGGAAATATGCTCGCCAAAACCAAGAGGCCTTGGGGTGGCGTCATAGGTCGCGCAGCGCAGGGAAGGCTCGAGGAGGAAGGTATTCAGGGGCGCCAAGTATCCCCAGCGCATGGCTCAGGGGGGTTGGGCTGAGCATCCAAATCAGGATCGCGGACAAGGCGCGCCTGGCTCGCCAAGCCCAACTTCATCCACCCCGCATGTATGTACCGTGCCTTGCAGCTGCGACGAACCTTGACCGACTCGGTTCCCGATTGCTCGTTGGGTCGCATGCTGCGCGCAGCGTGGTGTTCGAGCGTGGTGCCCCTCAGCGATGCTGAGCAGTCACGCAGTGTGTATCGATCACAGAACATTGGCAAGCGGAATGAGGGGCTGTTTGCCCAGGTGGTCTGGAATGTGGGAAAAAGACATGTGATAGGGCACCAAGGCCGCAAGGACCTAGTTTGCCAGACGTGGTCGCATTTCATCCGGTGCATTGTCGAAAAGGTACAAGCTGGGTATAGGTACCTCATGAATATGTTTCTCAAAGCACCAGAGTGCGCTACAAATCGATATGTCTTATCGCAGCACAGCACAGCCCCTTATTTGAACGACGGATTAGGTGCCATCTGATTGATCAACTGGACTAACTGCGCATGCAACTAAGGTACAGCCTTACTCCTACGGAATGCTACCAGACCACCTCACACTAGATATCGACGCCACCTCTCTGACGAAATGAGACACACGCTACCACGTACTGTGCAGCCCGTCAATAACCATCGATTGACTGCATGCGTAGCCCAGTGAAGACAAGCAAGCTAGGTTTTAAAAGGACTCATTCTTACCCGATTCATGTTAATAGTTCGACGGCGCGAGGGCAGGGGGATGGCTGAGACCAGGCTGACCCCCGCTCAGCTCAGCCCTACGTCACCCGAGTCGATGATCTCCGGCCGGCCGGTAGCCTAAACATGAACAGAATAGCTGTTGCGGTCGTGAAGAACAGTCCCGCTGTGAAGAACGGCAATCCGATCCAAAAGCCCCCTAAATGCATCCCAATGCTCCAACTCTTCGCCAGTAGAGGACCGGCTATCATCGCGCCCGCCGTCTCCATGAAGCTAACCATAGTGTTGACGGTGCCTACGTGGTGTTCCTCCACCAGCGCATTCATCAACGAGCGGACCAACGAGGACATGCCGGATCCGAGTGATAGCCAGATGAGACCAGCGGCCAGCACATATCCGTTGGCAGCCACTGCGATGAGCAAGCAGCCCACGATTTGGACGAGGCCTGAAAGACGCGCCAGAGAAATGTCCTTTGCCACCCCCGACATCGCGAGCCGGTTGAAGCAGAACCAGCTAGCTCCTGGCAAGACGAGGATGAGCGTGACGAGGCTGGCCACACTGCGGGCTGTAAAGAGGAATGACGCCTTAGAATAGCTCCAGCCATACCGCTTGGTGGCATATTGAAGTAACATGTCCTGCACTAATTTGCCCAGCACCACAAAGATAAGTGACAACATCAGGAAGCTGATGCTCTTGTTGCCAACCACAAACGCCCACATCTCGGCGAGGCCTTCACGGGCTTTGTGCCAGAGCCTGCGGGTTGACGAGAGTTTGGAGAGTCTCGTATCGTCATCTTCTTCCTCGTCATCCGCGTCACTGCCGTCGCCTGTCTGTGTCACGGATGTCCCCTCTCGTCGCCTCCCTCGGCCTCGAGACGCGTGAAGGTGCAGCGTTTCTGGCAATGCTAGCCCAGCAGGGGTGCAAAGAGCGGTGGCCCCAAGAGAGAGAGTCAGGGGGATCCAGTCACTTCGAATCATCAAGAGCCCTGCCAGGGGGGCAGCGACCATCTGCGAGATGAGGAAGACTGTCATAATCCGAAAAAAGGCCGTCGCTCTATCTGCAACGGGAGTCACATCGGAGACGAACGTGTACAGCATTGCCACAATGAGCTGTCCGCCACCTCCGATACTACACGATTAAGTCAGTCAACACCACCAATCGATTCGTTATAACGTCGAGGCCGCTTACAGCGTAAATACCCACGCGAACCAGACCGTCCACAACGGGAAGATGTCGGGGAAGGCCACTGCATCGCCGAAAGTCAGCCAGCTATGCTAAATTGGCTTTTGCCTGCGAAACTTAAGACCAGGATCCCGACGCTTACAGATAAGACACGTGTAAATCGTGTTCAAACATTCTCCTATGACACCGAGCAGGAAGACCGGCCTCCGCCCCCATCGATCCGAAAGGATGCCATACGGCACGGCGCAGAGCAAGCCTGGAATGGATTCAAAGGTTAACTGCCACCCTAGTAGCATCGCCAGGTAGTCCTGGACAGGGTTGGCCTTCAAGTCGCAGTCGTCGAATAGCCCGGTGCCATGGCCTTGCATCTGCCGGCAGATTATCCTCTCCATGATCGATATCGTAGGCGCCACCGCCATGCCAGAGCCAAGCTCGAGGAGAAAGACGATAACCATGCAGAGAATGAGGACCCGCGGCCGGAGAAGCTCGCGGCGGCGTTCGAGTTCGACCGGGTCTGATGACGGGCCCAGGTTCGGGTGGGGGGCAAGAAGTGGAGTCTCCTCCGGAGCGGTCGACGGGGCCTCGCCATTGGACGGACCCTGGCAATCGTTGCGCGTCATTTTTCGAGTTGGGTCCCGGTTTGCTACCGACGTTATGCCACGGCTGTTTCCCCCTTTTCGCCTGACCGATATAACCCAAAAGATACCACTTAGCCGGATGGTGGAAGCGAAAGGAACCGGTTATTTGTTTATTCTTGCCCGAGACAGTGCCTAACCCACTAGGAGAATACGGGATAGGTGTTGTGAAGAAAAGAAACAAGATGGCGGTAGGGAAAATTAAACGGCTAAGAGGCAGACATCGACATGTTGGGTGCCGCGGCAAAGTAACCGTCTTATTTATGCACAGTTACCGTCAATAACCAGGACGCCGATGTCTTGCAGTTTCATGAAACAAGGCTGACTGCGCAGCTGACTGCGTGGCTGGGTGATGCAGCCTCTCCATAAGTCTAGTCCTACGTCGTCGGGCCGTTGGCAATAAAGTCATGGCCGAAAGTAACGGGGGGGGTTATTGGGCAAACCAGACATCTCCATTCTATGCCACCTGCCTAATGTGGCACACTAGATAGCAAGATGCCACTATCAGAACCGTGGTGCTGGGAATCCTGGCGATGTCCCTTGCTATTACCTCGCAGCCGCCGCGTAAGAAGATGCCTGAGCCGGTTTGACTGAGCGCTCCGAGACAGTATCTGAGTTGCGATGACTATTTGCCGGGGATGCGCGGGGGAGTGGAATATGGGGGACATCCGGAATCTGTTTGTCTTACGTCCACGTGGAGACCCGATCATCAGGCTCCTTGCCCGTCATTGCCCGAGTCCACTGCAGCGGTTTCACGGCGCAGCGGCGGTTGCACAGCGGCACCTTCAAGAGACGACCTGTCCGGTACCCCGTAAAGCCACCCGACTTGTATGTGCAACCCTGCTATATATATGCCGAGGGTACGTCAGACAGCGTGTAATCACAGTGTAAAATTGCAGAAAATTACGAAGCCTGACAGCTGCCAACGACACCCGCCCAACCCAACTGCGCTAGGTGCATAACACACCGAAATCATTTGGAGGATGGCCGCCGCACAACAGCAGCCCCAGCCACAATTCTCGTCCGATGAAGATTAGATGACTAGAAGACTCATGCCGAAATGGAACGCGCGAGCCGTGACGATACTGGTCCGGATCGGAATCAGTGCCGGGAGCCTCCCCCAAAATCCAAGACATTGGCGCTCGAGGACGAATCAGGCGCACAGAACATGACTGTTCCTGAGACACAGGGCAGCCCCAATCGGTTGGGGCGTGGACACGCAACTGCATCTGCACATCTGCGCGTTGCACACATAACATTGTAGTTCGGGCCTCTCACAAGCCTTGTCCTTCTCTCCGAGACAGGCCAGCTCATCGTACCTACGCAGTAGGTCAAGTGAGGTGGTCAAATTGGCGAGCTGCTGGCAAACCCCCCTAAAAAATAAAATCCGCTGCAGTAGCACTAGGCGCTGAGAGGCAAGGCGATTGGCTCCGCTTCCGGCACCACCGAGCTGATGCAGTTGACTGCAGAAAGAGAGCGGTCTGCCCCTGACGCCCGTGTGTTAGAGGTTGCCAGTCAGAAACAGAAAAGAAAGAAAGAAAAATATGTCAACGCACTCACATACCTGAATCACATAAACTCCCCTGACTACGGAAAAATAATCCCTATTTTATCTCAACATACATAAAACATGATCATGTCCGAAGGCGAAGCAAAAGTCCTGTCCACCGAGCCCCTTGTAAGTTTTCTGCCCCTGATATCGACCTCCTGGAAGGTAGAGGACCCGTAAAAGACAAAAGCCAACATGAGGATGTAGCTAGAGACTGAGGCGGTGTGGACAAAGCTGGTCAAGTAAGTTCCAGGTCAAAAGCCAGCCGTGGCGGAAATGATTCTTCCACGACGGCTACGGTAGCCTGGCGCCAGTGTAATGAGTCTAACAGTCTTCAAGAACCATATGGAGGGACCCCAAGGGCATCACACGGACATGGGAGTCCGCCGAGCGTCGAACGCGGCCCAAGTGTAGCGATATCGATGGTGTTGGCATCGTTGCCATTTTGGAGAAGCAGACTGGTATGTACTCTCCTCTCGTCAGGCTCGACAACAGCGAGTAACTCATGACATCAAGGCCCCGAAATTGTGCTACAGAAGCAATACCGCCCACCCTTAGACAAGATTGTTATTGAGCTCCCCGCCGGCTTGGTCGATGAGGGGGAGACGGCAGAGGAGGCGGCCATTCGAGAGCTGAAGGAGGAGACGGGCTATGTCGCCGAGGTATTAGAAACGTCGCCCGTCATGTGGAACGGTATGTCTTCTCCTTTCTTCCCTCAATTTTTGGGTTGATCCTAACAGCTCGCAGACCCTGGCTTCTGTAATACAAACCTAAAAATGGTCCATGTCAGCGTTGACATGAGCCTGCCCGCCAATCAAGATCTCAAGCCCGAGCTCGAGGAAAATGAGTTCATCGAGGTTTTCCACATAAGGCTAGCCAACCTTTGGGAGGAATGCATCCAGCTTGAGGCCGAAGGCTACGCGATCGACGCCCGAATAGCAAACATCGCCGAGGGTATCGAGATCGCGAAGAAGTATAAACTCTGAGTGGAGGGGGTTGTACGTGAATAATGGAAGAGGCGCAACCCAGCACAAAGCCATGTAAATAACGGAAAAGGACTAAAAGGAAAAGAAATAGACTAGACCTTCCCTTCTTTCCTCAAACCCTCCCATAGGGCCAATGCAGCAAGGCACTTCGCATCACGCGCACCCTCGCGCCAGAGGTCGCGCATGGGCACTAGCTTGAGGGTGATCCTCTCTCCCTGCTCACGGAGCCCCGTCAAGCGGCCGGTCCATTCGCCCATCTGTGCCCTCGGTACCCGCCGCTCGTGCATGAAAATGGGGATAAACTCGTCGCAACCACCTGGGGAGGGATAAACGCCACGGGGCAGATTACCGTCCTGTGTCTTTCCACCTTCGCTCTCAACATTACCGCTTCCGGGCTCGGGGACATCATTTGCCAGGTCACTCAAGCACTTCAGCTGCCCAGCAGGAATTTCCAACCCCAACTCCTCCTGCATCTCCTTGGCCGCTGCTCCGGCAAAGGTACCCGCATCATCTACCATCCCAGCCGGCAACTCGACAAAGGCTAGGCTTCCAGCGGCGATGCGTGGCTGTACCGTCAGGAGGACATATCTCTCGTCTGTATCATTGGGCGCGTCGGCGGGGATGAGCATGACGAGCATGGCGACGCTGGGACCTCGCAGAAAAACAGCGCCTGGGAGTTTCTCGTTGGCGCTGTTGGATATCTCGGCAGTCAGCTTCAGAAAACCGAGCCGTAAGCCAAACATGTCGTGTGCCTGCACTGTAATGGAGCGCAGGCAGTAGGGGTCCGAGTAAAATGGGTTGCCGTGGTCCTTCGTTTGGAGAGTGAGAGAGTTGTGGAGGGTAGTAAGCCAGCTCTGTGAGCTGGCTGTCAGTCCGTGGCCGGGTTATTTCGATGACGATAAAGAGGTGCACCTACGCTGAAGGGATGGAAGTTGAGGATCTGCTCCTTGGAGAGGCCCTCGGGGAGCACCTTCACTGGCACGTCGTAGTCGGGGTGCTGGAAAGAGGTCATCTTGCGGGTGAGGCTCCACGAAAGCAACCGTATGTTTAGTAGGTTCCAGTTCCGGAAGATGGATGCGTTGCTTCGGATGGGCGGTACCGAGGCCGTTCGCATTGTGCGAGAAGCTAGCTGTCTGTCTGTGGGAGGAATCTACCCAGGTCCACGGGTCCCGGGCCCTCATGGAGGCGTTGCTAATCCAGAGTCGCGGGGTAATCGGGTACGTGAATTGTTCCGGCAGGCCCAGGCCTCCCAGCCGTCACCCAGTGACAGACTAGTGGACAGCACAGAGCTGTAAGACGCCACTCCTCATTCAATGGCCAGCCCGTGTCTTTCAATGACGTTAATAATGACGTCAATAACAACAGCTCACGCGATGATTTAAATCGGTCTGCTCTTTCTCATCTGAACAGACAGCCTGCCCATGGAATACAACCGTCAGTCTGTGATCCGCCTAGCAGCTCCCATCTACGCTGAAACCCCAAAAGAAAACCGTCAACATGTCGCACCAACAAGTCAAATCGCATGACAACCCCACTGGCGAGGAACCTCAGAACATCATCCATGGTGCTGGCACCGAAACAGTAAGCCAAATAAATGCCCACCTCTCAAATGGCTTTTGACATCCGTTCCTGACACATGCAAGTCTACACACGTCGCTCGCGCAGATAAGACAGCACCTATGCCCGAGCATGAAAAAGGAGAGGCTCTGGAGGGGATGAATGCTAGCGGTGGGCAGAGCCAAGGGCTTGCTAAGGGCCCTGAAAGAGGCCAGGGAGGGCGGTCGAACTGAGTTATGAGGCACCGCCGCTGACCACTCCAGGACTCAAAGTGGTTGAAGAAATGAGTGCCGAAGTGGCAATTCGACACTGCATCGCTAAAGGGTTCTTTGTATTGCGGCTCCTTTCTTGTTTCGACTTACTGATAAGTGCCAAAGTACCATGACCACGGAAGCAAGTATCGTCATCAAGCTCTGTACATTAGGCAATAGATCAAACCTTTGGCACAAAAATCACGACCAAACACGACAATATTTAGCAAGATGCAGTAGCCGCCTCGCTTTTCAGCTACGGTACATTCCGCATTTGACCCGCGCCAGTTGCAAACTTCCATTGAACATTGCCGAAAGCATCCAGAGCTGCACAGTTCTTCCCATGTAAGCGCCATACAACATCAGCCAACCAATCACCGACACGGCCAGACAACACAACACGTCGGATTTGACGTGGTTGTGTAGTGCGTCTCAATGCTGTAGGAAGGATTTCACCAAGCGTCTTGCCGAGAAACCTGCGTGAGTAGATATGTGAAATAGTCTTACGAGCATCATCTTTGATAGGATTGGAGTTAAAATAGCCATACTTCTCCATATCAATTCAGTCTTAGTTTCAATAAATCGTTTATTTCCGAACTAGAATAGCAGTACACCATGCAAGAAACCTCAACCGGCCCCAACAGGGAGGGGCTTCTCGGATTTTGAGGTAGTTCACGTCAACCAACTTCCGGCAGTAGTGCGATCAGACGCCCCTGAGGTAATCCAGACAGGCTACGAAATGGAAAAGCACTCGATTACACCTGAATTTGCAACGTTAAGATTCAACACTCATCGATAAAAGAGCCAGCACTAACATTTGAACAAAAAAAACCAGCGAATATGGGGGCTACGACGGCGCACCTTCATTATTGTCATCTTGACATGCGCAGTTCTTTTCATTGGGATTGTTATTGGTATCGCTGTTGGAGGAACCGCACACAAGGACCCGGAAGAAGGCGACCCTTCCTCAGCAGCTGGCGGCGGTATTGATGGCCCATCTACACCTGACGGCGCAGACAACTTGATAAAAGACTCATCCCTCCCGCCATGCAACTATACGGACCCCAAAGGCTATTTTCACCTCTAGTTTTTCTACCAAGACTCCAACGGCGAAATCCTTGCTTGCGGCTCTGCGGCCGTAATGCGGTACGGGGTTTGACTGCCGCAATTACTTCCCTTCAGTTGCCCTCGCCTACCAGAGCGAGGATTCCATGCTCACTGTCGGCCATCCGCCGCTCTGGGACGCCACCGAGATTGGTTCAGCCACAAATTGCTCTGTCATCGGGCTCACAAGTACGATGAGAAATGGAAACATTACAAATGTGGGCTGGAGGCTGCATTATGACGAGGGAGGGATACTTCAAGAATTTACCTCTGAGGGACAACTCGGCAATTGGATCCAAGGTATGCAAGATATCAACAACTTCTAGCCGCTCATAAGCACTGATTGACAGTGAGAACGACAGGAACACCTGTCGGTTCAATATCAGCTTCGACAGCCGTATCAAACATGGCTACGTTCTCACATGACCTCGTGAACATTATGATGATCAACCTAGGGCCGGATGGGAGCCCCGTGGCGAGGACGCTGTCCGGAGATCTATTCAGTCTTGCCGAAACCCCCTGTCTTGGAGTCACTCACGACACCAGTGGTAACTAATCTGAGGTTTTCAGCTATTGCGAGAAACCCGCACTAGCGGATATACGGGGTAGTCAACGGGACGATACAAGCATGGCAGTTTATTACCGAAGATCCTTTACGCAGGCCCTGACCAATAGGCTCGAGTATGTATGGATTGACACGATATGCATCAACAAGAGCAGCAGTGCAGAGCTCTCGGAGGCCATCAACTCCATGTTTGCCTGGTATCAACAGGCCAAGTTGTGCTATGCCTATCTGTCAGACGTGTCTTCTGACTGCAACACGACCACGGACGCCCTAAGTAAGCCCGATTCCGACTTTTGCCAGAGCAAGTGGTTCACTCGGGGATGGACTCTCCAGGAATTGCTTGCGCCCTCGACCGTGGTCTTTTTCAACAAGGCCTAGGATTTTATTGGCCACAAGCGCCAAACCCGAATACACGGTCCGCGAGGGCTCGGAAGGGCTCTCAAGGGGATGTCCAAGGAGGAAAAATTCAAAATGCTCCTGCGCGACATTATAAAGGCGCCCCTCCAAGTTCTTCGCCGCCAAGCCAGCCCGGGAAGCTTGAGCATCGCGGCAAGGATGACGTGGGCAGCCAACCGTCAGACCACGCGCAAAGAAGACATGGCATACTGTTTGATGGGCATTTTCGATGTCAAGATGACGATGCTCTATGGAGAGGGCGATCGAGCTTTCACACGGCTACAAGAGGAGATCATCCGAACATCAGACAACGAGTCTATATTCGCCTTGGGCTTCAATCGTGACGAGGCTGGCGGCTGGTCCGCCCAGAGGAATGTCTGCATGGAATACCAGAGCCGTCTCATGACCTCATCGCCAGCCGACTTTGCGGGTTGCGAGGACGTTGAACTGCTCCCCCCTGACCAACAAGGGACGAGGCCTTTGTTGGTCCTTCCGCCGCCTTTCGGCACGGTGCTCGTGCCATTGAACTGCTCCGGCCGCGATGCTCGCTCGGACAGCCCCGACTCGGAGACACCCCCACCGCTCAAGCTTTCTCGTATCCTCGCCCTTCCCCTGCGGGGCGAAGCTGCCGAAAACGGCCGACTCTATGTCGACCCAGCCAGCAGACCTGTTTTGGTTGACGTTGGCCCGTTGGACTATTCCGATGCACCCCACTCGAGTCTGCACAAGTCGAGAGTTTACCTCGACACAGTGACGCGAGTCGGCCGGGGTCCACCCCCAACTATCTGTCCGAGCCCAAGAGGGCCCGCGCAAGCATGCGGGTAGCTTCCGTGTTCTAGAGGTGTACCCGGCTTGGTTCCTTCTAAACTATACTGCAGATCTCCTAAACGCCGCTAACACCAACACCACGGCTAGCTTCAACCTGCGTCCCATGGGCGGTCTGGTCGAGGATGTTTCTGAAGTACAGCCCCAACGAAGATGCACGTTCTCGTCTGTATCAGATGCTCCAACAACAAAACGTACTTCCTCCACTGCATGCATGCCTTTGACCAAGTCGACGGAGGCCCACAGAGCACGTGGGTTGCCGGAGTGGCCCGGGAAGAAGCGGACGGCTCTCTGGTTCAGCGCATTATCCTGGGCACCGCCTTCACTGGGGGGTTTCGGGACGGGTCTTCTGTCTCTTGGCCCGCCTCGTCGGATGACGGATATGTTGGGTTGAGCCTCGAGACATTTGGCGGCGAGCGCCCACGCTTTGGAAACTGGCTGAGGCAATGGGAAATCACAATACACCGCAGCGGAGAGCGACTGCTGACTTGAGTTCCAAATATATAACAAGTGTGCAGATTGTGTGGTGTTTCCTCAGGTAGTAGTAATAACTACATTAATCAACGTGAATCAAATTTGAAAGGACATCTCCTGGTGCCTGTGTTTGCAGTCTTGACGGACGGTCTGTGCGCGGTTCGTCAGTCATCCAGTGACAACCTAGACTGACGGCGTCTTGGCCTGGGGACCCGCGTCAGACTACGAATGCCCACCGCCCACCCAATGCGGAACCCACATGGCTCGTCTGTGAATAGCTTCAAGTCCTTTTTTTTTCTTTTTTTCTTCTTCAAATTTCAAACCGGCTTGATTATCGAGCCACGAGCACATATTCTGTAGTCTCAACGGTCAGTGTTGCAATTAAATGGCCTGATGTGGGATTGATCGGATTGATGCTTAGGGCCGGTGCCGGTGCCGATTCGGCCAGACAAACGTTATCTCCCAAAACATCCCCTGTGCCGCCCTCCACACTAGCCTCGACTACACTACTAAGTCCGAGATAATGCGCTTGCTGTGTTTACAACCATTGGGATACAAGAGCGTGTACTTGGCCAGCCTTTCACCGCTCTCTGAACACCTTTCATTTCAACCGCTGCTGCACTGGCACACCACTTGACCAAACAACTCGGACAATGCCCGACATAGAAGGGCCTAGCGACCTCTCCGAGAAGACACCGGCATCGAACGAAAACAATCCAGATCCTCATGTCAGCAAGATCGATGACGACACTCACCAGCAAGATGCCGTCGAGACCGTCGCCCAGAACGAGGGCCCAGTTCACTCCATCTTCTCGCCCCAGATGAAGATCTTCCTCGTCCTCATCACCGTCTTTAGCACCCTGTTCTCTCCGTTTTCCTCCTTCATTTACCTCCCGGCTATCACGCCCATCGCCGTAGAGTATCGCCGCTCCATTGCCGATATCAACCTCTCCGTGACCACGTACCAGATCATGCAGGCCATCGCCCCCCTTTTCTTCGGCGACCTCAGTGACCAGATCGGTCGCCGGCCCGTTTACATACTCACATTCTTGATCTACCTAGGCGCAAACATTGGCCTGGCACTCCAGCACGACTACGCAGCCCTGATGGTGCTGCGGGCTTTGCAAAGTACGGGCAGCAGTGCCACCGTCTCCATCGGCAACGCCGTCATGGCCGACTTCACCACCGGCGCCGACAGAGGCGGCTTCATGACAGCAGTGCAGTCGTGCATCATGTTTGGGCCTGCCTTGGCCCCGATGGTTGGCGGTATTCTCACGCAGTACTGGGGCTGGCGGTCGACATGCTGGTTCCTGGTGATCGCCGCCGGCGTGCTTCTGCTCATCTACATCCCGTTTGTGCCCGAGGTCAGTATTCAAATAACCCCCGCGAGAGAGAGAGGAGGGGATGGCCGCAATGATTAACTGGAAGCAGACCGCCCGCAACATAGTTGGCAATGGCTCCATTCCCCCGCCCAAAGCAAATGCCTCTCTGGCGTCATACCGATGGCACAAGAAAAATGACGACACTGAATCGCAATCATCACCGAGCCCGGCCCCATCGCAGCCAAGAAAACCCCACCGCAAGATCCCCATCCCCAACATCTACGCCGCCATCCTCATAATTTTCGAAAAGGACGTCGGCCCCCTGATGCTGTTCCTTTCACTCTTCGTCATGGCCAACTATGCCATGCTCGTTCCACTGCAGGACGCCGTGCGCCGCCGTTATGATTTCAACGACCTCCAGGTTGGCCTCTGCTACATACCCTTTGCGATTGGGTCCGTTGTTGGTGCCGTCATTGTCGGTCGGCTGCTCAACTGGAACTATGCCCGGGTGGCCAGGAGCGTGGGCGTGTCTCCGGACAGGAAGAGGGGGGATGATATGAGGAAATTCCCTATCGAGAGGGCGCGGCTGGATCTCATGATGCCGTGGACGCTGCTGGCTGTTGCTATGCTCGTGTGCTGGGGGTGGGTGGTTGATTCGGGCACGAGTTTGGCGGCGCCGTTGGTGGTGACCTTCTTCGCTGGTATCGGGCTCAGCGGGCCGGTTTCCATCTTGACGACACTGTTGGTCGATTTGTATCCTATGAACCCGGGCAGGGTCACGTCGGCCTTCAACTTGACGCGGGCGGCTATGAGTGCTGTCGGGACGGCGGTGGTTCAGTACGTCATCGATGCGTGGGGCTATGGCTTTACATACCTCTTCATGGGGTTGATCGTGCTGGCAGCAAGTCCTTCTGTGTGGGTGGTGCGAAAATGGGGGCCCAAGTGGAGAGAGGAAAGATTTCAGCGCTTTGAACGGGCAGCAGGACGCTGATCTCCATATGGTTCTCGTTGCAACGGGGATTTCACGCTGTTCTTGCTGTTTGAGTACAAGGCTGTTATTTCGGAAAATACGTCAATCGGGATCGTATACGGTACGTTTTAGACATGAGGCGGAATATGGAATGTGCGAATCACTTCAACTCTATATCTGTAATGAAAAATCTTCGCTTCTTCAATCCGTAGGGCATTGTTATCTTCTACCTTGATGGATGTGATTAGTGAATATGGTGGGATAGAAGCCGTGGGCGTGCTGTATTACCGCGACTCTTCTTATATCAATCAAACTTCGAGTCTGCTTCAAGACAAGCTAAAATTCAGGTTTAGAAAAAGAAAATTCCCAAACTTTAATTTAGACATGAGAAATACTAAGGAAGAGCTCGACCCCACACGCGGGCATGTTCTTGAGGGCCATGCCCAGTGTCCACGGGGAAGAGCGCTTCCACTCTCGTCTACGCCTGCCATGCCTGAGCAGGTTCCATCATACCTCCAGCCCGCCAAAGCGACAGGAGGCCCGCGTGCCTGCCAAGAACTGCCTTCGATTTGTGGCCCCGCCTTGTCGGAATGTGACGAGACAGGTGCGTCTCCAGCTATTTTTTGCTGTGTTTCGTGTGCCAACCCCCAGCGCCGCTGAACTCTTCCAACTTTCAAACCCCCACCAACCGCTCCGCAGCCGTGTTTTCGCTTCTACTCTAAGCCCTGTATTGTCTTGAAGAACCCTGGAATATCGATTCCGTCTGGACGTTTATCTTCTCGGCAGCAACTGCATTTGTTGTTTTCAGGGGGCGGCAGCCCATGCCAAGGTGCCCAGCAGCGGCATGGATGAAATCGCCAAGGACATCATACCTTACCTAGGTTGGTACTGCGCATACGTACATTCTTGGCCTACCTGCACAGCCAATCCATTCGCGGATCTCGCTATTTCGGCATGTGCTGGATCGCTCGAGCATTGCAACGTGTTGGGTTTGGCTAATCCATATTCTACGTAGCGAAGCGTCCTCGATGCCACCTCCAAGCGGCTTCCTGCATCGCCGCGTCGTACGTCGATATCGTCTGTGAAAAACACGGTATTCGGCGCTGTCGAGCTCCGCCGAGCCGGCATGATTTCATTTGGTGGGACTGGGGTTCTGAAGTTGTCAGTCGAGTCATGATGCGCGCTGCACAGTGTATATTGACTCGAATAGTCTCCATCACTCTCGCAACTGTCGATAAATTGCGAACGTCTGAACTGATGTACGGAGTCTCTGAGGAGACTGTTAATAAATGGGTTGTTCTAGGGAGTCGCACGTTCGGCCTTGCCCGACCCTCCGCCCGAGCAAACAAACCTAGAATCCGCCCGCGTAGCCGGTGTGCACTCGACGATTCGCCGCCTGGTCGGGATATCGGCACGTTGGCAGCGGCAGACAGCGGTGCGTCTGCTTGGCAAATGAATTGCCGTCCAAAACAAGGAACTGCACGCGTGCTCTTTGCCTACCAGGTCTGAGTCCGGCTACTTAGCTTTGGCGCCCAGAGAATGCCAAGTGGATCAACAGCCGTATCAGAAAATCCAGGGTCTTCCCTTTCGCGCTCCTTTTACACACCAGCGACATCATCGGCTATACCTGTCAAGTTCGTTTCGGCTGACCCTCTTGTTTCTTGGCAGCCTCTGTCTCCATAATC
Source organism: Lasiosphaeris hirsuta (assembly GCA_030549175.1). Lineage (NCBI taxonomy): Eukaryota > Fungi > Ascomycota > Sordariomycetes > Sordariales > Lasiosphaeriaceae > Lasiosphaeris > Lasiosphaeris hirsuta. The sequence goes on from JAUKUA010000001.1 coordinate 2,742,445, forward strand.
CATTCTATTACTCTACCACCTCCCTGCTGGTCAGGCCCTAGTAGGGTGACCCTGCGACGCTTCATGTTCTTTAGTGAAGATGTATTCGGCTATTTAAGGTGAGCAGGGTTGACACGCGGACAGCCAAGTGGGTAGTGTCTCCCCCAGTGGATGTAAACCCATATTTCTTAGCCTTGGCGATGGCAGAATGTGCTTGGTCCAACTGAGATGGGGCTCTCGTCTGGAGTGGCCATCTTGGCAAAGTTTCGAGATTCAGATGATGCGAGAGCGAGAGGCAATCCAAGGTCATATAAGAACTTGTCGTCGAGATCATCAACCGCCTCTTACCTTTTGATTATCTTCTTCACCACAGTCTTGTACTATTCTCAAACAGTTCGACGGTTTCTCTCCTTCGTTTTTGTTGCTTTCGCTTCTTCAGGCTGGTCCGACATTTATTCATTTCACTTGCAACTATTTCGACTTCACTCTCTCTCTCAAATATCAGTATTTTCAAAGCAACACCAAACACCATCCAACATGAAGCTCTCCATCAGCGTCGTTTTCGCCATTCAGGTCCTATCCGTTTTGGCCCTTCCTAAGGGTAACAAGGCAGGTTCCGCTACCTCGACGGCCGCCGCGACTGCAACCAGCGCTGCGGCTGTTACCGGGGGCGAGGAGGCCGAGGACCCCAACAAGATCGACCAAGTGGCACAATTTGGGGAGGTTATACAACTAGCGGGCGGCAATGTTCAGACTGATACCACCTTCCCCCCCGGAGTATGTCTACCTTACTATCCACCGCACTTAATTAGCTTGAAGTATGCTCCTACCATCAAGATCTCCACTGACGATTTCTCCCAGGTTGCTGGTGTCTTAGAAGTCGAGTTCGCCAACCAGCAGGGCCGCGCTATTCGTGTGGCCGAGAACAAGACCCCCGCCAAGCCGCCTACCGGCTTCACTGCCTTGGAGCCATCTTCGTACATCATCGAAGTTCAGGGCTCAACGGCCGGTTTGACACTGCAGAAGGTTGATTTCATCCGCAATGCCAACAGTACGTGTCTCATTTTCAGTGCACTCTTTCGTGACAGCAGCTAATACGCAACCAATCAGGCACGGTTGACATCAGCACGGGAAAGATCGGCAAGCTTTGCACCGAGACCAAGAGCTTCGTCATCGACGATGCCATTGGCGAGCTGGAGTTTGAGGCCGATGAAAATGAGCTAACTCTCACCGTGAGCGACCTTGTTGGCGAGTGGGGAATCTTCCTCCCGGCCGGCGCCGCCACGGCTGGAGCTGGTGCCGCTGCCGGCGGTGCTACCACTGGTGATGCTGCTGCCGGTGGCGCTGCGACGGCTGGCGCCTGCGGAGCCGGAACCCAATGCCGGGCGTTCCTGGACTCAATCCTCAAGCTCGTCGGGCAATAAATACCTTTTGCCCGCCTCATTTGGGCGTCAGGGCGTTTCCAGCAAGGAGTTTGAATTCAGCAGTTGGCTTGTGATTCAGGTTGTTTTCATTCTACTTTTATATAGTTGCACGTTGTTCAGCACAGAAATGGGAAAAAGATCGCGGTCAGAAAAAAAATCTTCATTGCCAGCCATGGATTGATTTGGCTGATAATCAAACCCTTAGCTGCTTGTGGGTTACTATTTGACCAGGACTGCAATACGATTTTTAAAAAGAATATTACAGCTTTAAAGATATCGCTAACTTTGAAGGAATCGTTGAGCGGAGGGATCGCTATGGTCGAGACGAAACTCCTAGTAATGCCAAGATGACTTATACATAAATTCGAGTCCCTCGTCCTTAGTTACGTCTAAAAATACCTCTGCAAAATGGCAGCTTCAACCGTAACACAGAATCAGTTGAGACAGGGTACCTAGGGAGGGCCTAAGAGGCGATTTTAACTTTCTACGGTTCGTGAACTCGTATGGGAATAGAACGCGAGGGGGAAAGCGGCACGCTGAGCCTCGTGTTTCTCGAGGAAGTGACAAGTAAATGCTGGTATATAGATTTCAGAGTTGGCTGCCAGCGGGCATGTCTCGTTTCAGATTCCGATGGATTAGGTTATTCACCTACTTGGTGGTGGGTAGTTTGTGTAGAAAGAATTTTGCTATTACACTTAAGGTTACACCTGAAAAAAAGAAAATGCGGATGGTGCGGGGGCGCCGGCTATCACGGCAGAAACCCCTTCAAGAGGTTGGTCGTCTAGCCGGGCATGGCCCCCGTCTTGTGTGGGTGGATTTGGGGCAAAATGGGGCCAAGCCAGGGGGTGGCTTAGATGGATGAGATCGGACACAGCGCACGTGTACGGTTGCTGTTTTGAGCGAACTCCTCCCACTAGCGTGGTTTTCATCGGTGCCTTCTTCTCTTCCATTGTTTATGAGTGACGTGGCGCCCTGGGATGGCGTGATGGGACAGCTTTGATAGGTATCGGTGATTCTGAGGGGCACCCGCCTGGCGCTTCGGTTTGGTGTTTGGCTGCTCGATTCAGTGTTGCAAGGCGATACGGATAGGAACCACATGGTTTGAATTCATTTTGAAATTGTTGTTTTAGGGTTAGTATGCCTTCGGAACAACTTGAAGTTGATGGCATCCTGAGGACTCGTTTCACCGTGTTGTCTAAGACGTGCTTTGGACCGTGCAAGGAATCTTGTGGATCAATTTCCCAGACGTCGAGTCCTTAACTACCTAGTACTATCTCGCGAGAACCAACACCCGTACTTAGACTGTAAGGCGGAGAGATCCAAACCAGATGCTCCGCCAGACTGCCATCCCATACCCAAACGCCGAGCTCGAAAAAAAGCCAAATGGAATCATGACAAATATGTACAGGTACTATGTGAGCTAAATCTTCTCTATGTGTAAGCGCGGAATCACCGGTGCCCAAGGCAGATAGCGGAGAATACTCAATCATCATCGCTGTCATCATCGCTGTCATCACCATCATCAAGACCTCCCCCAGTCTGTCCACCACCACCACCACCGGTGGTAACACCACCTGCGGCCCCTCCGCCAGCCTTTCCACCGCCACCAGTAGTAATTCCACCCGTGGACCCCCCCGTGGTGGTTCCGCCACCGGCCCCGGCTCCGGAATCACCCTCATCACCGCTATCGTCGTCATCGTCATCATCGTCGCCGTCTCCTCCGTTCCCACTGAACGCCCTCGCGTTGGCGGCGGGAGGCAGCGCCGTTCCAGCAAGCGCTGCCCATGTATCAAACTCGGCGTTCCTGGCACTGCCCAAGTTGGCTTTAAAATCGCCAAACCCGCTGTTGTGAAAGGCTAATACACCTGCCGACGATGCAGGGTTCCGTACAGCTCTGCTCGCTAGTGCCCATCCCATTTCAGCCGTGCCGGCCGTCTGCGCCGCACCCAGCCCAAATGAGTCGTCCAGGCATCCCTCACACAAGAATGTGAACGTGAGGAACGTGTTGTTTACCGACGTGCCGTCGGCAATAGGCTTGACAGAGAAGGCACCGGTGATCTCAGGTGGGTTGTCGTCTTCATTGAAGGCTTCGCGGAAGGAGGCTTGGATGCCACCGGCGCCGTCGGCCCAGCACGCCATTAACAAAGGCCCCTCCATGTCTCCGGTGAGAGAAAACCCACCCCAACCAGCGCCGTTGGCGAGAGGGAATGACAGCTGACCGATGAAGGAATTTGATGGGTTCGTGGGTAGGGCGATGCCGAAACCGAAGTTTGTCTTGGCGCCGAAGAAGCGCTGGAACTGGATGCCTGTACCTTGGTCGACAAAGGGCGTCGTAACTTTGGTTTGGGCAGCGGCTTGGGACGAGAAGAGGCCGAAGCCAAAGGCAGCGAGGAGGCCGCGTCTTTTAGTGACGGAGCGGCCTCGGGTGTGACGTGACGACATCTTGATTGTAGGCGGGTGATGTCTAAGACAGATAGCGTGATCCTGAACTAGGGGAAGCCGATCGTGCCCAGACCAGCTGTTGGGATCGACAGAAGTGAAAGGTGGACAAAAAAGATCTCAGATCGATCTATGATAAAAAGAACAAGGATAGAAGAGAAAATCTGGAGCTGGTCGGGGGGGGGGGGGTTGCACGCTAGTGAAGAAGTGCTGAGGAAGGTATTCTCACCAGATGAAGGCTTGGATGGGCCAGTATATAGCCATCTGGACTGTTTACCTGCGGGGATGGCAGCGTCTCTGGGCTCAACTCATGGCAGATAATTTTGACGACGATGCCCCCTCAAGGCATCCTAGCCAGTGCCGGATGCCATATTGATGTCGAAGCCCGCCTCAGCGACCACTTCGCGGAGAGTAGACGGTTTCGAAGCATGATCCTAGAGACTTGAGTGGGCAACTCGAGACGGACCTACCTGTGATGCCAGTCTTTCACGATAAATCTCCACAGCCACGACCACAACCCAGCCATATCCGGCGTTTGGCTGGCCTGGTTAGGAGTGCGAGGCATCTTGATCCCGCTTCGGGGAGCGAAAAGAGCACTGGGGCCAGGAAACTAGAGGCTGGAGACGTGGCTCGGGCTCCGCTGTGGTGGTGCTATGGCGAACAAGGGGTGTAGCCGCTTGGTTAAACCTAGATACATGGATAGCAAGGCTGGCAGCCAGGTTGGTAGTGAAGCCAAGGATTATCCTATGGCCATCAACCCTTCATCCAGAACAAAGGGGAAGCGCTGGGCTATGTTTCGAGCCGAATCAGGGAAGGTCCTGACGACAAGAGAAAAAGCGGAAAAAAATACGCGAAAGTACTGAAAGATTACTGCAAGGTGGGAGTGAGGGCATCTACTTCGAGCACATGGCCAAGCAGTGTCGCAAATGATGTGCAGCCGGGTTTCGATGACCCTGGGCCTGAGGGGTTTGCTCCTGAGCAAAAGGACAAAATGTTGCTGTCGGTTAGACTAGCCAATTTTTCGGCTTTGTGTTCGTTGTGTGCACTGGGCCGTTTTCCCTAAACTGTCCAAACACAGCAGCCAAACGCAGTCATGATCAAAAACGGAAAGGAAGGTTGGTTGGTGTTAGACGAAATGTGCCCAGTTCCATTTCGGAGGCTAACGGTGGCCCCAGCGTTGCCGCGGCAAGTCCTTCCCTCCTGGACCCCCTCAGCTGCCGCTTGATTTCACCAACGGAGCCCCAAATGCCAATACTACACATCGTAACGGGTCGACTCAGGGGCAGAAGGCCTCAGTTTGCAACAGCTTGGCGTGTCGCGAAAACCTGCCTCGCGCCAACTTCTAAGAGTCGGGCCGCCTACGGTTTTTCCTGCCTCATCTTTTCTTCTTTTCCCTTGCGTGTTTCTTGGCAGTGTTGTCAAAGTAGTTACCAAAGTGCATGTCCTCAATCAAGTGGCCATGATACCGGGTGTTCGTGCTGCGCGCCGTGATGCATCGAGGAGGTATCAATGGAGCCAGTTGGATAGGTTACGGCGGTGCGCTATAGGAGTCATTCGTCGATAAGGCATTTCCAACATTGTACTCTCTCAAGTGGGTTGCGGGCGAGAGTTATCGATACAAAAAAAAAAAATAGTAGCAGCGAGCGTGGATCAAACCACGTCTAAAGGGGGCGGGCGGGATCTCGTCGAACGGCTAATCCGGCAACAGGTCGCGTGTCTGTCGGTCTTGAATGACGTTGTCAGCGGCCCCTCGCAGTAGCCTGGGGCATCTGTCAGGTCTTTTCCAGCAGGCCTTGGCCCGTTACCTGTGGGACGCACTGGTGCTGCAACGAGAACCCCGGCTGTCCACTGGGCTTGACAGGGGACTGCCGCTGAGTGGGTAACCCCCGCGTGCCCCGCAAAAGTTGCGGCTGCCACGTCTTGGGTTTCTTCCCCTTGCACACGGCCAAAAAGCTTCACACGCCAAGATTCTTGGAAGTCTTGCACGACTGCTTCGGTGCTTGATCACCATGGGTCCTAACGCCGGGCAATGCTGTCGCATTGGCTCCATCACTGCTTGGCCGCTGCTTGGCCCTCTGTGGATCTACGGCTGGCACTGAGAGCCACCGAGAGGGTCGACGACCGGACAAGCGGTTGCGCCTCCGCGAAAACTTGGTTGGCTTCGCTCTTGGCGACATTCGCCGTCGCACCATGAATGCGTTTCACGTATCGCGGGTGGCGCTCTCTGCTCTCCCTCCGCCCTCGCCCCGGGTCGCATTGCCGAATGCTGCCAGACTCAGGTACAGACGCTGACGCTGCTAGAGCCAGAGCCAGAGCGTGGATGCCGCAAAGATGCGATGAGCCTCGGCTCCTATCACACACAGCCAGGCATGGTCGTAGGAACGCATTTCGCACTGCCGATCCTTGATGGCTCTCATGGTCTACGACCCGAACATGGACAGTGCGTTCCGTAAAACCACCTGTTGCCGCTCTCACTACCTCCGCCCAACATTTATTACTCCCTTGGCGACTCTTGGGCGAAGCAGATCATCATCACAGCGTCGTCCCATCTCCTTCTTTTCCTTCTCTCACATTGGGAAAGGAGCAGCTGGTCTGCTATTTTTTGTTATTTGTTGTTTGGTGATTGGATATTAGGTTTCCTTCTCTCAGCCAACTACCCATACCTATTATCGACTGCCGTCGCCTTCATTCACCCGGCAGATGAGGGCCTATTACGCGTGGAGCGAAGGTCTAAACGGTTGAACCGAGAAGGGAAAAAGAACCGCCAACAGTCATCATGAGGAGTACAGGTCCATCGCTCCGCCGGCGGAACCATGCTGCCTGGCTCAAGAACAGTCAAAGGTGGCTTGAGGCACGGGGTGACGACTCGGGCGATGATGCTTCTGGGGAGGATTCCGACGACGATATTCCCGCAGCTGTTCCTTTAGCTCGCCCAACTCGCCCAGCCGTTCGACCTGCTCTCCCGACCGTCCTCAGCACCGCGAGACCCTCAGCACCCCTAGGAGCGAAGGTGGTGGCCCCCATCGGTACCACCCTGGGGGCCGCGGCCGGAGAGGTGGAAAGCGCATCCGAGTCGGATGGCATCGAATCGGGCATCGAGTCTGCTTCAGGTGACGATCTATCGGACGACGAACAACCTCCTCCGTCTGCGCAGACGACCCCTCCCGCCGCCACAACACCGCCTCTTGTTGCGGGGCCTCCTCCCCCCGAGACCATCGCACCGCCAGCTGAAGTTGTTACGCCGCCGGCCGTCACTACTTCGTCAACTACGGCTGCCGTGACACCTCCAGCAACCTCAACCGCAGCTCCCCTACCTCCACCACCCGTTCTCGCTCCAGTTGAATCAAACACCCTCACGACCTCTCTGGCCACTACTAGTAGCTCTTCCAGTTCATCCTCCTCGGCTGCTGCGGTTGCTCTACCGGCCGTGTCGGAATCCACCACTGAGACTGGCGCGGGCGTTCGAACCATGACCATCCCGTCACAAGCATTGTCAACACCACAAACAGCAGCACAGTCTTCGACAAGGAGCTCGACAAGAAGCTCAACAACGGCTAATTCCGGATTGGAGGGTGGCGCGACGCAACTCTCGACCTTGGTTATGCCAACCACCAGCCAACCACCCGAGCCGTCGTCAACATCTAGTACTGCGCAGGCTGGAGAAGTTTTAGCAGAGGATCAGGGCCTAGGGTCGGTAACTTCTGAGACGAGCGCCCCCAGTGCTGGCGCCTCGGCTGGTATCGCCATTGGCGTACTAGGTGCGTTCTTCTCTGTTGGGTCGCATCGCCTACCTAGTCTTTGGAGCAAGTATTAACATGAAATATTAGCGGCGGTAGGTATCCTCGTCCTTGGCGCGATACTATGGCGCAAGTGGCGTCGCAACGGCAAAGAACTCCCAGCCATGCCATCCTTCTTGCGTCGATCCAACGGTAGCTCTGGCAACAGCAGCAACAATAGTACCATGGTATACAATGTCCGCCGTGACCGCGATTCGGATACCATTCCTGTCCTGGCGCCGGCCTCGTTCCCGGCGGCAAACAAGAAAACCAATTCGGAGATGATTGACGACCTGATGCAAGCCACGTATAAGGCCGAGGGCGGTGTGAATGATATGGACCCCGAATCACAGGCGGGCGGTGCCTTTGGCCGTCTGTGGTCGACGGATGAGAAGGAACAAGTCAAGCCGGCAGCGGGCGCCTATGGGCCAGGCTTTTTGGATGAGAAGGCGTATACAGCGCTCGCCGGGCCGCCAACACCTGCACCTATGCCGGTCGGGTCTGACGGGCGCTCCAAACCAGTGTTCCGGTGGCTGGACGCTGTCAAGACACCGCGCCAGTCCAGTGCGACTACCGATATGACAGGATGGCCTGGCCTCCCTCCAATGACTCCTGACGCATCTACGATGCCTCCGGCTGTGTACCAACAGCAACAGCAGCCGCCGCCGATGCCGATGCCGATGCCGGGGATGCCGATGCCGAATACACAGTGGCGGCAACAGCAGCAGACAATGCCGGCATTACCTCCACTTCCGCCACCGCAGCCAGCATTCCATAACCAGAACCGGAATACGGCAACCACAACAACGACGGCAACCAGCAGTAGTGAGGCGTGGTTCGGTTGAGGGCGAGGTCCAGCTTGTGTTTCTATTTTTTATCTCGTTCTGGGTAGTCGGCCGTGGCACTGATTCGGTGCTGTTACCTCGGTATCCTACTGCGCGTCTCATTGCTGGCATCTAGAATAGCAGAGTGTGGGGGCCGGGGAGCACATGCTTTGTGGTCACCCGACTATTCAATGCGACAAGAAGCTCTGCCCTAGACGTAACGCGGGATGGAAAAGACGCGGTAGGTGTTTCGCAGCAAGGCAAAGCAATGAGGCTGGTGTACTGTATACAGGAACTTGAAGTTAGTTAGACTTGCGACGCTCCTTTGGCATTATGTTAAGTATTTGTATCATGTGTATGATAAAAACTGGGGACTGCAATGTTATGTTTAATGAGATACGAAGTACAGAACATCACCTGCCCTTGACTGAATATGGGCTGCGGCATTGACTCCTCACTCCCCCCCACCTTTGATTCAGCCATCACGTCATCGATCAAAGCGCATTGGATTTCAATTGCTGGGAGAGAGAAAAGCCGTGTTCTATTCACATCACCCATCGAAACCACCACTGAATGCAAAGTCGAGCTTTATCAGTTCTGCGAACCGTCTGTGGAAAAGAGCAATGGCAGCAGTTGATACGAGTCTTCTCCCGTCGCGACCTACAGGCGCGGCCGCCTCCCTCGCCGCCTCGCACGCGGCCGACCACGCCCTCAAGCTCTATGGCGGCTGGTTCTGCCCTTTTGTGCAGCGCACCTGGATCATTTTGGTCGAGAAGGGCATCGACCACCAGTACGTCGAGATCAACCCATACCATAAAGCGCCCGAGTTCCTAGCGCTGAACCCGAGGGGGTTGGTGCCGACGCTGGCGGTGCCGCCACCGCCAGGGGGCGGGAGCGGTGTGAGGCCGCTGTATGAGAGCAGCGTTGTATGCGAGTACCTCGACGAGGCGTATCCCGAGCAGGGCCCGCGCCTGCTGCCGGTCGGGGACGCGTATGAGCGGGCGAGGTGTCGGTTATGGATGGACCATGTGGCGTCTAGGGTAGTGCCGGGGTTCTATCGCCTGATTCAGCACACGCCCGACAAGGCCGAGAGGATTGACGAGGTGAGGAGGGGTTTTCACGAGCAGCTGAAGGCGTTTACGAGGGAGATGGACGAGGGGGGACCGTGGTTCCTCGGGCAGAGGTTTAGTCTGGTGGATGTCATGCTGGCGCCGTGGGCGAAGAGGCTGTTTTTGATTGATCACTACAAGCCTGGCGGTGTGGGGATTCCGAGGGAGGGAGAGCGTGGGGATGACGAAGAGGTGTGGGCGAGGTGGGACAGGTGGTTTGATGCCATTGTGGAGAGGCAGAGTGTCAAGGATACCTGGAGCGATGAGGCTCAGTATATCAAGGCGTATAAGCGGTACGCTGAAGATACAACACAGTCAGAGGTTGGCAAGGCGACGAGGCAGGGCAGAAGTTTGCCCTGACTTGCTGCAAATATAACATACGTGGGGCCTTTATCTACCTGTCATCAGTGGATTCAGGTTAGAAAAAGGCCTAAAACACCACAATCAAACTGAAAGAGCACAACAGCTCGAATTATCTGATTACCAACCACTCTACCCAACGAAACTCCATAGAGACAGAAATTCAACTACAGGCAGGCAGAGCGTGTAAGTCAGCTGAGGTCACTTGGCAGCCAGTACCCGGAAGTCGGCACAGGATCCGCGACTGCCAAACAGCCAAGACCCTTGACGGCAACGGTGAAACATGGACCGCGCCAGAGAAAGTGGCGCTCGAAATAGAAACGATTCTCAAAGCACAAGCCCGGTTTGTTTTAGCTGCGCAGGAATAGGCGGTCAAGGAATAAGAGAGAAGTTTGAACCAGGCTGCTTCTAGTGGTGGAAAATGCGTCCAGGTACCTGCCCTCCGAGCGTGTTGTCCTAGCTGGAGGTAGCGCTTTGATGCAAGCAGCGATAGGTCTTCGTTTGTGTGGAACCTGGATTCTTGGACCGAGCTCCAACACAAACAATTCTTTCACAAAAACACTGACAAAAACACGTTCGAAATAAAAGATGTGCCTACAAAACAGGTGCATTCTCCGTAGCTACGCAGTACTACCGGCATGAATAAGGTGCGAAGCCACCGCAAAGAGGGTGTGCACTGCTGCTACAGGCCCCGAGTTCACACAAAAAAACACATTCCTCTTTGACCTAAACATCTCTTTTTCTTGCTCCAAAGCCTTCACCGCCTCCTTTCACGCCTTCTTCCTCCTCAAAAACTCTTCTGCCGCCAACTCAAGCCCACTTCTCGATCTCCCGCAGCGCCCGCTCCAGCTTTCGAGAGCAGGTCGACGCCGAATGGAGCAGGTCATCCCGCGCGGGGTCCCAGTTGGCCTCGGCCACCAAACGCTCAAATCTGATAAATGAAGCGATAATGGACTCCCTCGCAGCACGGAGCTCGCTGCGGATGTCCAGGTTCTCGTCCTCGACCCAGAGTGGCCGTGCTGGGGTTCTGGGGGGCGCGAAGGCCGGGACCTGCCACGCCTGCCCGGCTGCCGCCCCGGGCTTCTGGAACTGCGCGACCCCAAACATCTCGACGCCCGGGAGGGGGAGTTGCTGGGGGGGTCGAGGTGTCCCGGTGGGGACGGGGGTTTCCGGGATGGATGCCATGCGGAGGGCCGTGGAGGGGCGGGGCGAGTAGGCAGAGCTGGCCACCGAGCTTGAGCGCCTATGCTGCTCCCGAGGCGAAGGACGGGCCCAGAATCTAGGCGGGTACTGGGGCTGGGGTTGCTGGATGTTCTTCGAGGCGGCACTTCTCATGGGGGGAGCTGGCGACGCTATGCTGCGTATCGATCCCGCCCGAGGGCCGCGACGAGGTGGGGGCGGCATACGCCGAGCGCTCAGGGTGGATATATTTCCGGGCAATGTGGACGGTGTGTTGCTCCTGAGGCTCGCAGCGATGGAATGGCTACGACGTGAAGGGGCACGGCGTACCGTTTTCTGTGCACCCAAGTTTCGAGCCGTCGACTCCCCAGCAATGCTGGGGGTATTTTCGGCCCGCGCGAGAAGAAAGCTAGCTTCGGAGTTCGGCGTCACAAAAAGACGCTCACTAGATCTATCTCCATCCGAGATTGGAGGCTGTGTGGAATACCGAGCCACATCCTGGAACGGCGTCGGATGACGTTCAGCTCGAGGAGAGTGGTTGGGGATAGGGGCACCACGACCGCCATCCAATCCCCGAGGGAAACCGCGAACCTGTTCCTGATCCTGTCGAAAGTGTCAGTCGGAGGACGATTTTAACATTTTTTTTTTCCTTGGTCGGGACATGTAGCAGCTTACATGCACATGCACTTGGCTATGCTCGCCGCCCAAGGTCTGCTCGTCCACGCCCATGTCGTCGTCGCTGCCGCTGCCATAGCCGGTCCAGGGCCCATTCCCCACCACTGCATCGCCATCATTGTCCAAGCCACCGCCGACACTGCTAGCGTCTCTGGACATGTAGTTCTGTGGCTCCCATGATGAGACTCTGACGGCATCGGGAGGGATTCCGGGCTGCCGCCGAGGTCTTTGGTCTCTGGGTAACCTGTCGGCAGTTTTAGCTCGTTTTCCATTCAACTTTTATGAGCTGACATCAGAAGGTGGATAGGGTACACACATCTCGTCTTGCTCCTCATTGTTCCAAAACTGTCTGGCAATAATGCCCCAGTTGGCTACCAAGGTCTTGTGGCTCTCATACCACAGTTCCAACCGTTTACGTGCCACTTCAGGACACATGTAGATGCGGACGTAGATGTGGACGAGACCCAATAGGTCCTTCTCTCTCAGATCAACCTGGCTGAAATTTTTAGCTCTGCCCAGCTTCGAGGTCACCTTAATCACTGGCGGCTGCTCTGAACAGCATGTACCCCTATGGTAGTAGTAGCCCCCGTACTCGTACCGCTCGTTCCGGGGATCGGCGGCAGCATGAGGGAGTCGGCCAGACATGGTACTGTTCACACTGAGCTGCTAGGGGGGGATGACGAAGCCTACACAAATGGCAAAAAGATGATAGCTGAAATCGGGCGGCAGTTAGAGGAGAAGCACAATAAATATGCGCCCAGGTCTTTTAAGGCTTCTCGGTGACCAGGAAGAGGCTGCCCGGCCTGCGACCCCGGGAGTGGCAAAGAGGAAAGACGCTTGTCAGCCGCCGAAGCTCGGACAGATCTAGGACAATCTCGCTAATACTTGAAGAAGCAGAAGGACTCAAAGTGACCGGCCAGGTCGAAACAAGACGGGATGAAATCCGCCAGGCAGCACACTTGTCAAAGACAAGTGAATAGCACCGTAGCCATCTCGCTGCCTATCCGAGCTTCGCAAGCTCAGCTGATTGTTTAGTGTCCGGCCGTCTGATAATTTAAACATGCCTGTGATACGTTTGATGTGCCGGGGCAATGAAAGCTTGTGACAGCCAACACTGGCAGTTGACAAGCTGGCCGCCACAAGGTCAAGAGTCATCCCAAGCCGTCTGATGAGTTGATCATCCATGACGCCATTTTGAATTGAAAAGTGAGCGTGATATCTTGTTGCAGTACTCTGAAAAATTGGGGTCTTGAAATGCTGTTTTGGTGATGGTGGCATCTTGGGGGGCAATGGGGAACAATTGGCCTCATTTTCTAACTACTCAACTTGAGCACTCGCGGTTCACAAAAAGCCTCGGGATTTCATAACTACTACACTTCTAAGGCACTTGAGAATATGAATAATGTTTTTAGGTACGTTCAAAATTTCCTGGCCTTGTTCAACATTCAACTCTATGGACGCCTTCGACCTCTCAAGATAAACCCTCAGGGAGGAGATGGCTGGGCTTTAGGCACCCATCACCCGCGCCATTGAAGTCCCCTCCGAGAATGATCTGAACAGATTTCATTCGGCTACCTTACCTTGGATTTCTGGTCTTTATCGCAGAAAAGAAATCAGGAGATTGTTTAGCAATGAGTCGATTTCGATATGTTGTCACAAGCTACAAAGTATTACTACATGGTTGAGTTCAGGTCAGTCGAGGTGCCGAGGGTAGAGGACCTGCAGCCTGAGTGGAACCTTTCCCAGCCCTCGACAAGTTCTATCTTGCTTCATTCAAGTCTGGCGAATCCGTGTCCGACCAATCCGTGTCCTCCCAGTCACTCAAGCTAGCGTCTTGGTCCCCCAGAGAGCTTCCAGCGTTTGGGTCTGCAAGATCGGCGTCTTTGCCAGGCAGAGGGCTGGGAGTACCCACATCCGTTGGCAGAAGGCTCAGCGTTCGGTCGGGAACTGGGCCAGAGAAAGCCGTAGCCTGCTCGCTGGGCTCCTTCTTGGCGGCATCGGCCTCCTTGCTGGGCGATTGGCTGTAACGGGCATTGGAATAAGCACTTGGGTTTGGCAACTTGACGCGTAATTTCCTGGTTCCAGACCAGGGGATCCTGATACCCTGATTCCAGACGTCGTCCTGGCGCTTCGTTGTGCGAGCAACATCTGGTGCCGGCAGTATTGGGACTGGTTCCTTTCGCGGCTCGGAGGCCGTGCCATTCTCCTCGGGGAACTGTTCATTCCAACCGTCAATGAGTGCCGAGGTCCATGGCCTCAGTTCACGCATCGCCCAGGTTCGCACGTTTTCAAGAACGACACGCAAACTGATCAGATCCAATATTTTCGTCATGTCTCCTTCCCAGATACAATCCATTTTCTGCGCGGACGGATCAGCATGGGATATCGGATACACGAGGTACAGGGAAGGATACAAACAATTGTCACCCCCGAGTTGCAGGAATAAGTTACCCAGACCTTGACCGCTTGTGCGACCGTGGTCATAGTCACCACCGGTGGGATGTGGGCGTCATCTGCCTTGGGAGCTGTGTACTTTGCCAACCGCCGAAACATCAAGATGGCGGCGGATCCCGAGTTCGCCGCTCGCACGTAACATTGCCGTGCGTCCTGGCCACCCTTCGCATGTTCGACAACGAGCCAAGGAAAGCACGCGCAGTCTGAGGGATTCTTGTGACTATTGTCTGCCCCTCGGAACTTATTGAAGGTGCTGGACTCAAGTCCCCGTCGGGTCAGGAACTCCAGAGTCTTGCATGACAAATTTCCAACAATGCTATGCCTCGGATGCCATGCATCAGCGGCCGCACCGGATGGATCAGTGTCGTAAAAGGCGATGAATGCGGCCCAGTCGGGTGTCGGGACGATCAGGCCTGCTCGATGCTCCTCCTGGAACTGTTGCGGCGGCGCAAAGAGGGACCAGGGTCGATTGCGAGCACTTGGGGCTCCATATCAGTTTTGCTCACCCGTGGGATGGGCTACCTCGGTAAGACGACTTACACAACTGTGGACTCATAGTAGAATCTGCTGCGTGAGAGCCTTTGAACTGTCAGCTTCGTCCTTGCCAGCACACACGGGGTAGCACGACTCGGGCTGGACGTACCCGTTCGAACTCGCCAGGTCCATGCACCTGACATGCGATGAGTCCTGTGTCAAAGGGGCCAGGAAGACGCCGCGGAAGAAAGTCTCCCACTCCGAATCGCGTCTGAGGAAAGGGCCACCTGGTAATAGTTGTTCGGCTCTCTCGGCGACATGCGAATAGCATTTGAGCGCCTCGCTCACACAGGCGCGCTCGAGATCGGGAATGGCCACGTCCGCCTGGGGAAGCTCGTCAAAGCGACGAACCCGGTCATCGGACCAGCCTTCGAGCATGTCGGCAACGGACCAGTCCATGTCTACAACGGTTTGCTGGAAGGCCAGGACATGCGGCGGTGGCGGCCTTCCGACCCCCGTCGGCTTTTCCCGAATAAAAATCCCATTCCCTTCGAGGTTGGATTGATGCATTTGGCCGGTTTTGAAATCGATCGGAGTGAGGAGGCCTTTCTTGGTGAGGATCTGAGCTGGTTCCCAGCTTTTTCAAGTCAAAAGGTAAGCCAAGAGGGACTGAAACCCCCACAGGTGTGTTGGTGGCGCAACATTGATGTCGACCCGACGACCCCCAAACACTTCCCCCCCTTGGGCCCTGGCCACGCGCAGCTAATCAGGGAGGCACAGCATGGGTGCCAAGCTGGCAGGGCTTGGTGTCCCTTGTATAACGGGCAAATTGATGCAGTGTGCAAGAGGGGAATGGGTAAATTTATCCTCGCTATGCGAGTTATGAGGGAAAGAAATTGTTGGTAACTATGTGGTGTGTAATATGTAGAAACAAAATCCTGGGGATTCCCACGGCGACTACACCCACTATCCCCTAAATCAAATCTCCGGGAATCAGCGGCTCGAACATGGTCAGCTACCGCCATCTGAATCAGTGTCATTGGTAACATTGTCGTCCTCGTCCTCGTCCTCGTCCTCGACGTCGTCGTCGTCATCTTCATCTTTATCATCCTCGCTCAAATCTACCTCGGAATCGGTATGCCTATCCCCACTGCTAGGTGGAATCGGCACACTCTCAGGCGTGCTGCCTGGCCGGTCGGTGATATCGTACTCGGGACCTTCGGCTACGAGTATGTGGTCAGGATGCAGCTTCTCCCTTGATCTAGCGCACTTGTAGCAGAGGTTGAAGTCGCACAAGGCACACATCAATATTCCTTCCACATCGTCACCGCGCTCGATGAGTAGGTGAATGAATGATGTCTTTGCCCCCAGTGAAGGAGGCAACATAGAACGGAACCTGGGTTTTACTACGGCTAGTATCTGCTGGCACGCCTTTGTCTAGGAGGAGAGCTCCACAAGCTTCAAGTTTCCGGTTCCTGCCGCCTGAGAGAGGGGGTTGCTGCGCCGCTCTTGACCCGGCGGCTGTCTCGGTTTTGGGATCTGCACCAGCAGCCAGCAGCATCTTGACGATGTCCGGATTGCCGAGCTTTCCCATGTGCCGGCAGCCAGCCCGATCAGATAAATTCAGCGTGGTAGCTTCTCTGACCGCGGCCGCGGCTAACATGGCGGCGTGAAATATCTCCTCACTAGGTGGGCTCGCGGCTACGAAGAGGCTAGCGGTCGAGCCGGAACTGTTTCGGGCCGCCTCAACGAGAGCAAATATCCGACGTCATTGGCGAACATGGCCGAGGACTTCTCTGCTTCAATCCGTGAGGCTATCAAACCTTCAAGCCCCGTCATAGCTACAGCCGGCAGAGACGAGACGTAGCTCATGTCTGGCATACCAACATCAGTCAGTATTATATACACTAGTCTTGAGGAGTAAACCAGAAATGGAGAGGCAATACATTCGCAGACGGGTAATGTGGTTAGATAGAACGTAGCGTGCACTCACCCACGCATTCCTCGAGGCACTGTCCGTGAAGAATGCATCTGCTTTCCTCCACAGGTTGCCTTGAGCCAGCGGCGGCGTGGTGTTTTGGCCAATACACGACAGCATACGATATCAGATCATCGCGTGGTCTTAAAAGAGGTGTCTCGTCGAGCAAAAGGTAGCTCTCACACATCTCCTTCATCTTGTCTCTGACGCTTGGGAAGCTGAGATAGCGTAAGCACAGTCGAGCGATCTCTGTGTGGGATTCTACTACCTCCTCAGGCGAAGGAAGGCGGTGTATGTTGCGAAGAATGTCAGAACCGGACCTCGTGCTCGGAAAATGCAATGCTCAATCCAAACTGCAGTACATCCGCGCGTAGTTCATCGTAGTCAACGTCTTCGAGGTCTTTCTCGTTAGTACCGTCACTTAGCACCACGGCGAGTCCCAGCTCAAACTTGGTCAGCGGCTCAAACACAAACGACACACAGGTGAGCAAGCTTCGGGTGAAGGAGGCGACAACCGTTTTCATAAATTTTTCAGGCGTTGTATTTGCCAACGTAGCAAGTGTCTTCCTCACACCAGCTCGTGAGTTGTCCTATTGGCATTCAACAAGCCAACGCAAGACAATGTGTCCGAAGCGGTAATCAAGGGTGCGCTTTTCAAGGATCTCCCTAACTCTTTCCAAAAG
Organism: Lasiosphaeris hirsuta; assembly: GCA_030549175.1. Taxonomy (NCBI): domain Eukaryota; kingdom Fungi; phylum Ascomycota; class Sordariomycetes; order Sordariales; family Lasiosphaeriaceae; genus Lasiosphaeris; species Lasiosphaeris hirsuta. The sequence continues at coordinate 2,759,799 of JAUKUA010000001.1, forward strand.
GTGGAGATACACGAGTTTCTTCTCGACGAGGCGCTTCATGTTGACGCCGTAGAGGGAGTCAAAGCCCTCGGTCCACGTTTTGATACCATCTTTTGGAAATTCGGCGAGATCAATTGTCGGCCACAGCGCCAATGCCTCACCCAGTTGCTCGTCAGTGCCACTCGTCGTTGTGATGATGATTAGAATGACTTCTCCGAGGGACCGGATCCATCGATTGTGGCGCCGATAACTCTGAAAAAATTGGTGAGGAAAGCAACCGACGCGGGCAACCGACGCGGCTGTCGCAGCAGTTGATAAACGTGGATATACCCCTCTGCACTACGCCGTTGAATATAGACACTGGAGTCCGGATGAGTATGACTATGTCAAGCTACTTCTCAAAGCGGGTGAAAGCCGAAACCTGATAAAACGCGGCAGGGCTGTACTTGACTTCTATATCGATGAAGGGCTTTCAGTCTATCAGTACCAAGTCAAGACGCGAGAAGAGTATGTCGAGCCAATGCTGGTTCTCATTCAGCCAAAGACAAAGATCAAGGCTGAAGAAGAGCGGGACCGGGCTCAGGATACTAGAAAGCGAGGTTATCGAGACTGTGACCGGGATCGTGACCGTGACCGTGACCGTGATCGTGATCGTGATCGCGACCGCGACTCTGGCTCGGAAGCGGAGAAGGATAAACGAGATCGGAGAGAGATCGGACTCGAATTGATATGACAGCTGCGCCTCGAGGAGAGGAGGTGAGAAAGGAAGGATTGGAAGGGGTGACGGCCCCAGCAAGCCAGAAAAGGATGGTCCAGCAGCAGAGAAAGATGGGTCTGGCGGAAGGAGCCAGGATGCTCGTTCAGGTCCACCAGAAGCTCGAGACGACAGCCAAAGGCCCAAGCCCGAAGGCCAGTCGAGGAACAACCCAGACGATGACCCCAAGCCCCTCAAGCGGGCAACCACTATCAAGATGAAGGAGAGTTGGGACCAAAGGAAATAACTGAGGACCAAAAAAAAAAAAAAAAAAAAGCGTGAGGAGGGATCAGATGCCATGATAATAGAGTTGAAGGTCAGTACTTGCGCACACGCAACCACAATAAAGGGACAAGCTTTTTATATGTCAAGAATCCAGACGGTACGTTTATGGATTCTCAGGTCACGTCCCTTGAACAAACTAACTCGCGACCAGATATTCAGACCTCATTCGAGTATCAAGGTCTGGCTGTTGAAGCTGATGCCGAGTCCTTTGTTACGTTATTCCAAGATGTCGTCTTCGACAATGTTCTTAAATATTTTGCTTTTCCCGTTGTCTGGGTAAAAGACTGGGCAGACAATCCTCTTCGTCCTGGGCACAAGGCAATTGTTCCTCGCGGTCAATGCGACATGCTTTTCTTCTTCGACTGGCTACGCAAAAATAAACGGTGGAACGTATCCTAAAGGTCATAGTCGAAGACAACAAGGACCCTCCACATTCAGACGAAGCCATCGAGCTGTCTCTCAGGGGCTTCGACGTCGAGGTGCTAGACTGGTGTATGTAACACCTTTCTCATCCGTCTTGGATGGCCATGGACCAGCCCAATAACTGCTTTCGAGCCGCTTCCAATACCGTTCAGCAACAGGGGAAGTACTAACGGTAGATACTTTAGGAGCAAGCCTGATCTTGACCCAGAGACAATTTGCAATTCCAGTAACGAGCTCACGATGCTGACACTACATTGGACTGGCAACAACGCGGTTCTCCGCGCTTGGGGCGACCCCGAGGGCTTACGCAAGCTCCTGAAGCTGCCACATATCAATCTGTCCGTTGATAATATAAGTTTGGATCCAAAAGGGGAATTCAAGTATGCTCACTAAATGTTAATTATGTTACTAGACACTTGAGTCCAGAGAGCGGACGGGGCGCTACGTTACCAGCTTTCAAGAACGACTCCAAACACCCTACGCCAAGTACACACCATCCCCTGATGAGCCTGTTATCAAGGACTCGTTGCAACCAACAGCATCCACTGCAGCCGCAAGGGCAGCTGCCATGCCGCCACCACCTCTCCCAAACTCGGGTCAACGCCGCACTACTAAGCCAGGCAACCATGAACCCGGCAACCTCTCAGGCAATGCTGTTGCACCTCAAGCTGAGCCCAAGATTCTCAAGCCTGTCAGTGCCACGGCCGGTCTTGACGGTCTGCATTCGCGAAATGGCGGCGCCGGCTCGACATCGAGCAGCAGTGCTAACTCTAACAGCAGGCCACATCGCTGGCTGATGACTACAGATGCGTTTGCACAGCGCATCGACAATGTTTGGACAAAAATTGTCAAGGCGGCGCCTGCGGCCCTTGAAGCGAGAGGCAGCCCAACCCCGGCCATGGTCGCGGCTGTCGAACCGGCCAAAGGCGTACCCCCGCGATATCATAGTAGCAATCATCGACGATGGCGTAGATACCACGGCGGAACAGCTCATGGGGCGCGTCCTGACGGGTCGCACCTTCAGTTCCGATCACGAAAGTGATAGGACTAGACCATGGTATGTCTCCGAGAATAGCCATGGGACCGTGATGGCAAGTATGATATGCCGCGTGTGTCCGATGGCTAGGATCTACCCGATCCGGCTCCTAACAGGAGCTAACGGTACTCCGGACCCCGAATCAGCAATCCAGGCGATCGACGCGGCGGTCGATCGTAACGTCGACATCATCTCTATGTGGTGGACAGTGACACCCCCCTGCAAATTCGACTGAGCGGAAATGCAACTTCGATGCCGCGCATCAGCAATTTGTCGGGCGCGTCACTGAGCAAGAGCAAGGAAATTATTTCAGCATTGGCGAGGGACTTGATCAGCACGGCTTCGTAGTTAGTGCCTTGTGAGTGGTGTGTGCACGGTAGAAATTCAAAACATGGTTTATTTCCGAGGAGGGGCTGCCGCAGTCACAGTACATGGCTCTCTGTACTAACTTGCAGTTAGGTCGTGTTTCTGCCAACATTTCCGGGATCAGAAAATATATGATAGGCGTATCTCTAACAGCTTTTCACAGAGGCCCAGTAGAAGCGAGGTCGAAGTACGATCGAGGATAAATGTTAGGTTACAAATCATGGAGGGTAGAGCCGAGGCGAAATCATCGGGTGAAAACCGATCACACAAGAGGAGTGGAGAAGGTGATGCAAGCGGTCCTAGTGCATACCCCTCCAAGCTAGCCAACCCCGCCATCAAGATTTGGAAGCTATCGGCTGGTGTGTAAGCAGAAGCAGCTGCTGTGTGTAAGCTACCTAGAGCCTTCCTACTGCGACCTGCCTCCGGAAATGCCATATCATCGGATTGCGTTTACATGCAGTGTCCATTCCAAATACTATTCCATATTTCCTTAGTCTGCTTGGCATTCGGCTGGGGGGCTTACGGCGTAGACATTTAAACACAGCCTGCCACCCAAAACCACACCGAGTGAAGCAGTGAAACTCCAAGCCAATTCCCACTGCATAATACTCCCATCACGACATCCCAACATAACCAACATCAACAAGAAATACCAGCCCACCATGGCTCTTCCACCCAAGTTCAAGGGCCATCGTATCCTCCTCGCCGACACCAACGCCCCGACTCCAGCCAGCGGCCCCGAGCCCGCCCACACGCTCGAGATCTATCTCGACTATGTCTGCCCCTACTCAGCCAGTATGTCGCTGCCCCCATTGCAAAACACCTGACCAACCCAAACTCTAACCCCTCGCTTTCAGAACTCTTCAACACGCTGCACACCCAGCTGCTGCCCGCCTTGACTGCACGCCCCGGTGCCCCGCTGCAAGCGCCGCTCCAGATCCTGTTCCGCCACCAGATCCAACCCTGGCACCCGACCTCGACCCTAACGCACGAGGCGGGGCTAGCCGTGCTGCGGCTGGCGCCAACGCGGTTCTACGACTTCAGCGCGGCGCTGTTCAAGGCGCAGCGCGACTTCTTTGACGTCAACGTCGTCAACGAGCCGCGCAACGCAACATACCGCCGTCTCGCCAAGATCGCGGCCGAGAGTGCAGGCGTGGACGAGGACGAGGTGTACAAGCTGCTAGCGGTGCCGGATGTGCCTGCCGAGGACGGCAGTCTGAATGTGGGCAACGCTGTGACCAACGACCTCAAAACGGTCATCAAGATGGCGCGGCTGGTCGGGATTCATGTGAGCCCCACGGTGCTGTTCGATGGGCTGGTGGTGAATGAAATTAGCAGTGGGTGGACTGTTGAACAATGGGTTGAGTGGCTGAAGAAGAATGTTGTCTGAGAGATACCCGGTAGATGGAAGCAATGAAGCATGCTTTGCTAGTCTAGATATACGTCATGTTGTGACGTATTAGAGCTTACCGTTCTGTTTATCAAGAATGCGACCCAAAGAGCTAATATAATCCCTGTGCCATTCGTCTGCCTCCTAGAAGCCTAGCCACCTGCCTTCCCCCTATCTATGCGCTTATTATGGCTGAGTTTAGAAAAGACAACGAAAAATGCGAGGGCCAAAGCCCTGGAAAAGGTTGAAACCCAAGCCAGCGCCTGTACAGTGCAACATATGCATGTAGTTACAACGTGACGGCCAGGATTCGGAAACGGGATAGGAGGAAGGAAACGGGTAGAGAGGGATATTTACACACGACGCCGCCACACGCCACACCACAGTACAACCAGCCACCCTTACAACCTGTCGAGCTTCCGCCGGATGTTCTTAGTCCGGCGCATGAGCTTCTTGTACTTCTTCTTCTTCATCTTGAGCTTCCTGATGCGGCGCACGCTCAAGGTATGCATAGCGCGCTCCTGCAGCTGGCGGGCATCCTCGTACCGCATCTGGCGTAGGGCCATGCGCTCAAGGAACGAGCGCGGCTGGGCCTCGTCCTCAATAATCTGCGGGCTGTGGGCAACCACCTTGACCTGGCCGTCGGCCTCAACGGTCTCTTCGATGGTCACCATGGCCTTGTAGATGCGCGTCTGGGGCTCCTGCTCTGCCAGCTCCTCAGCCGCCGCAGCCTCGATTTCAGCGCTGCCCTCGGAGAAAGGCTCCGGTGGGGGCGGGGGCGTATAAGGGAGGAAGTTGCCTGACATAGAGTTGAGCTGAATGTAGACATTGGTCTCGCTCCCGTCGGCGTGCTTGAGGCTCAGCTTGGCGGATCCATCCTCGGCATCTTGCTGTTGCTGTTGCTGCTGTTTGCCAATGGGTTGCTCGAGATCGTGCACCGTCTGCGATAGAGTCGATAGTACATCTTGAACGCGGTGTACCCTGCCACGGATATTGAAGATCTCGGCGAAGGTGTCGTCGCTCACCGTCTTGGGCAGGAGCTGTGTGACGGAGATCGGTCTGTGGAGTGCGAAGAACGTAGAGAGGGCGAGGGCTAGTGAAAGGCTGTCAGCATACGGATCAAGCCAGAAGAGTTCGCAGGTCGCGGCCAAAACAAACCTTCGTCCTTGATATGCCTAGTGCTGGGTACACTGGGCAGCTGGGGTGCAGCAGACGAGTCCTTGGCCTTCCTTTTCCTCTTTTCTCCCGCGGCCTTGGTGCTTCCGGATGCTGGGACCGAGGGCCTGGCGGCAAAGTCGCGCGAACCGTCGTTGGGGCTCGATGGCTTAGATGAAGAGAAGCGTCGCTGGTGGGCATTAGGTCGGTATGCAAGGGTAAAGATAGTACCAGCCCGTGGGACGGACGAGGCCAGGGAGACGACAGGCGACTGAGGCGCCGCCGCGACGACTCGCCGCACCGATGAGGGCAACATGATAGTGTTGGTGATGGCGCCTCGGTGCCGGCGCAGGCAGGTAGGTCTGCAGGACCAACGTGATTCTTAGGGAGATAATGGGCGAGGTCTTAATGTGTCGATAGGGAGGCGCTGGCGGTGCGTAGTCACCAGTCCGGATTGCACCCTTTGCACGTCACGTTCAAAGCTCTGCCAAACTTCGCCTCGCTTGGCTGAAAGCCTTTGTTGGCCGTTCTCGCTGGCGCTAAATTTGCCCACCTGAGGCTCGTTCCCATACTTTTTCGGCCCGTGCCCCCTCGCCCGGCTTTCTCCGTCCTCCACTCCACCCCAAGTTCACTGCCAGTATTCTTGTCACAGCGTGTTATGGCATGGCCCATCGAAATGAGCCAGGATGGCTCACCACCATCGCTTGAGCGCCCAAGCTATTTGCCTTTGCAATGCAAAGTATGCCCACAAAGCGACTTTGGAATTATTCAGTGGCGGCACAGCATATCTGTGAGCCCGACCAGGTGGCTTTGCGTCTCGCACAGTGCCCCTTGACAGCCTCGATTGTACCATATGTGCGCTCTTGGTCCAGATCGCAAGCTCAATTATGGCCGCTTGATGAGGGCCGAGCCTCTTGTGGCACTCGTGGGAATCAATACTAGATAGACCGAGCAGTGCCTTTGGGTTTCTACTACTCCCAACAATTCGGTGGTCCCGACCCTGCCCTGCCACATAGTATTTTATGTGGCTCAAGTTGGGCTTAATAATGGTCAATTTTGCCGCCTAGGACACACGTTGATATTCGTCCAGTGTGCCAGTCCAAATGTTCGTATATGGCCAATGGCCAATGCATATCAATGACAAAGAGTCACCAATAATGGCAAGAATTGCAGTTGCAAGGGCGGACAGGGCACGAACCGCATGACATCATCCCACATTACGTGCTCCGATAATGAGGGGTTGACACTGAAGCTCTCTCTCTAGAGTCTGAAAGGTGGTAGTACCTTCCAGAAATACTAGAAGAGTAGTTATTATATACAAACAGGATTTATCTGTTCCATTTCCCCGCCCTGTGCTGGGCTCTAGACCCGTCCCGCTGACACTACAACAATTCGCGACACGGGCCCTATTACACGACCCTGAAGATGGCGCCCAAAGTCTTGGTGTAAGTCAATAGCCCTCTCCTCCCATGACTCTCTTAAGAATAGCAGCTGACCAGTACACCAGAACCGGCGCAACTGGTAAGCTAGCAGTCGGTCACACCGGACTGCAAACCCAGCGTACACTCGCTCAATCAGGAATGAGAAAACTCATATTGAATGCGTCTGAATAGGGTATATCGGGGGCGACGCCTTTTTCGCCCTGTATAATGCCCACCCCGAGTTTGAATACACGCTTGTCGTACGAAACGAGGACCGCACAAAGCTCGTTCGAGAGAAGTATCCCGACACTGAACACGTCAAGCTTGTCTATGGTAGCCCCAGTGCTTCGTATGTCGAGGTTCTCGAGAAAGAGGCTGCCAAAACCGACGTTGTGCTCCGTTAGTGTAGCCCCCTCTTTTCTTCAAGCACAGGAGTGAGAAAATGCATAGCTGACGAAGTACCGATAGACACCGCTGAGTCTGCCGACGATGTGCCTTCCGCAACAGCCATCTCCAACGGTCTTCTAAAGTCCGAGGGACACTCGGCCGAGAACCCTGTATTCTGGGTTCACATTTGTGGCACTGGCATCCTTCAGTGGGTATGTACCCCGGGTGCTCTTCTTTTCTTTGCCTAGATCATCCCCCAAGAAGCCGCCACTGACTTGTTCTTCCTCAAAGTACGACAAAGTCAACCGTCGCTATGGCCAGCCTCCCCTTCCCTCAGAAACCTACGACGATATCGCCTCTCTCCCCCGGCTGCTGACCCTCCCGGACGAGGCTCTCCACCGCGATGTTGACAAGATTGTCCTCGCCACCAACCACTTCCCATCTTCGCCGGTGCAGACTTCCATTGTTGCCCCGCCAACCATCTACGGCGCTGGTCGCGGCCCCGTTAACACCACCTCTCAGCAACTCCCCGCCCTAGCGCGCTTCGTGCTCCAGAAGGGCTTCGCCCCAAAGGTCGGCACCGGCGCCGTCGAGTGGGACAATGTGCATGTAACCGATGTGAGCTCCCTATTGCTGCAGCTCGTTGAGATTGCGGCCCTAGACCCAGCGCGGGCACGTAGCGACACCGGCCTGTTTGGGGGCCAGGCGTACTTTTTCTGTGCGAATGAGACGCCGCATGTCTGGGGCAAGGTCGCGGAGGAGATTGCGCAGGAAGCTGTCAAGCAGGGCTATCTCAAGGAGGTGTTGTCCAAGACGGTGGAGATGGACGAGATCCCGGATAAATCATGGGGAACCAACTCCAAGTCAGTCGCATCGAGAGCGAAGAAGTTTCTTGGATGGGCACCCAAGGGCCCTGCCCTGGAGGACGAAATCACCGGTATTGTGGAGTTTGAGGCAAAGAGAATCGGGGCCAAGAAGATTGGGGCCGATGCGTAAAGCGTTTAGTCAAGCTCAGCCTTCGAAGACGATATCTTGCAATGTTGGTTTTTCGAATCCAGAAGCAACGTGCAGCAGAAATTCTAGCTTAGGAAGGGCTCTACTCCACTATCAAATAGCCTCTCGGGCTAATTAGATATTCCCCGTATGGACACTCTGTATGCCTCATCCAGTCGCGGTCACTTCTCCAATGGGAAGTAAATTTTGACCTCAACTTCGTTTGACCAACCACTCTCAAGCCCCATCTCGTTCCATGCTGTCTCGATATCAACCTTGAGCACATTACCATCCGCCTCGTCGATAGACACTGTGTGAGGGGGTATCGGTTGGCCCTGTATCGTTGCCATAAAGTCTTCTTTGACCGACAGATTTGAGAGCGTCGATATATACACCCCTTCAAAGCATCAGCACACTCGCATCACATCTAACCATTGAGGGGAAGCTTACCAAGAACGCCTAAAGCCTTCAGCGTTATATCAATGATCAACCGTCCATTTTCCAACACTCCGTACTTGCTATTTAGAATAGCCGCGCATCCTGTCATCTTTCCCACAAGCCCCAAGTTCGCGAGGAAGACCTGGCCATGGGTCTTGCTCTCAAACTCAGTAAGGGGGAAGGCGCAAAGGATGTCATGGCCCCCAACGCCAAGTGATACTGTGAGCAATGATGCCTGCGTGTCAATTTGCAACGGCGAAGTGACTTTTCCGGTTAAGTGGGAGCGCACGACGTAGTTTGTAGAGGGCAATACACCCGAAAAGCGTGCGAGGGGAACAATGTCCGTCAAAGGCCGAGCCAAAACATTAAACAGCCCAATAATCGGTGTACCTGTAGCCGCCCTTCCATGATAAGCGCCGATCTTGAGCAACTGAGCATCGTGATATCCAGCATATTGGTCGATGGCCCGTCCTAGCACACTTGGCCTGAAAACAACTGTCTTGCCTCGCGTGGTGACGCCCGTCATTTGCCTAATCAGGTCAACGTCGTGCTGGCCGGGCACGTCCGTGATGTAGACGGGACCGCCACTAACGCAACGAGCGGCAGCATGAAATCCAGAATACTCATGGACTGTCTGAAACATGTCCCAGTCCGGTAGGATGTTAAGATGCTGCGTTAGCAAGGCATTGTGGGCATTTGCCCAGATATGCCATGGATGAGATGAGGGAACCTCGGGGATGAAGTCATCGGAGTTTCGGCACACGACGGCTGGCCGATTGATGGGCAGCTGTGAGTAGAAGAGCATCTGGGGATTCTGTGACATGCAGGATATGACCTTGTTGCTGAAGTGTCGAAGGGAGGCAAGCGTCCAAGCGTCTTGGTAGGTTTGGATCAGTTCCTTTCTCGCTTCAGCCGACACCAAATTGTCCACCATGTACTGTCCGTCAGTCTTGACACCATCGACCCCGCAGCTCGTGAGAAAGCAGTAAAAGTCGTCATAGAACCTCCCTGCGTCTTCTTTTGCAACGACTGTCATTTTCCCGCCCAGAGGGAGGTTTCGGGGGTCGGAATCTGTACGGGTAACTTCGACCGTCTTGTACCTCTTCGCGATCTGGCCATCGGGTGATACTCCTGCCCAGTATCCTAAGAGTGCATGCCAAACAGCAATATGCTGGATATTCCTGTGCTTCGAGCGGATTTCGGACACCAGGGCCTTGAGCCCTTTAGGAAAGGCCTTGGGTTCGGCCTCAAAATCGTTCCAACTTTGTTGCCACTGCCCATCCCCTCGATAGTCGATATCTTGCCAGTTATCGTCAATGATCAGGCTCGAAATTTTGATGCCGTTCTCGGCTAGTGTATCAACCGCCTTCAGGACTTTCTGGTCTGTCAATCTCTGGCCGAGAGCATTCCAGGTACCTGATAATAATTTTCATTAGGACCATATATAAAGGATCAAATAAAAGTTCAGCAAAGTAGAGTGACAGCTTACAGTACCCTAGTCCATCATACCAATCCTCATACCATAGGGGTTCAACACCATCACCTTTGTCCTGAGGAGTTGCCACCTCGGCATCGTACAAGTCGGCGGGCTGGCTCCCAACAACGAAGCTTCGGGCTTGGTACATGACGGAAGCGTTGGCGCTCTCAAAATTGTCGCCAACCGCTACGAGGACCGTGCCGGTAGACGCATCCGTTCCGTCGTTTCGGACCTGCACAGCATTAGCAGGTTACCTATGAATTGAAACATACTCTCCACAACAGTACCAAGAACATACGTGGATGAGTAACTCCCCAGACTCACTGCTGCGGAAAAGAGTCATGACATCGTTAACCCCGCTAATCCCTAATATTACCAGATGCTTTCCCTTGGGTGATAGAAACGAGCACAGCACAGCATCTTTGCCGAGCTTAAGCTTAGAGTCTCCATGTCTTGGAGTTAGCCAAGGCGTCCATATCCTGACTAAGGCAAACCATCTGCTGTCTGTCAGTGTCGAGAAGAGAAAGAGATCGGAGAGATGGCAAAGGTCGGGTCAGGATTTAGTCTAAAATGTCTTACTTCAGAAAGGTTCCCCATGGGACACCAAGGGGTATGTCTGCAACGGCAGAATTATCGTCTTTGGAACCGCCTATCGGGGCTTGGACACTCCAGAGCCGTGTTCCGGGGCATTGGCTCATATGAGACTTCCACTTTAGGTCTGGGTTGAGGCCTTGAATCAAGTCTGGCAAGTCCTCGGTATCGCTCTCTTGAACGGCGGCTTGGTTGATAATGATAATACCATCGCCCAAACCCTGTTCGTCCCGTATCCATCTCCAGCTGTGATCTGGTGAACGGCGAAACTTGACAGTAAAGTTCAACGAGATTTTCACATTCAGATTTGCTGTAAAGTACAGCCTTGTGAGGGCATCGCCGGCGTTGTGCACCGTTGAAGGATGCAGGTTTGGCCCACTTGAAACAAACATAGCCTCTACCCACTCCCCATCACTGCTCCCGTCGTTCTCAGAATGCCATAAAGCTAGCTCCCAGGGCTCTGCAACAAGCTCGGGAGAAATTTCCAGTACAGCGGTAAAAGTCACATCAGCATTCCTAAGCTGGGAGACTTGCCCTAGTGGTGGATATGTTGCAATGAAGGCCACCATGTCTGGCGAGGCGACGGCAACGGGCCGCTGTTTGGGAATAAAGGCAGCTTGGAAGACAGCTTCAGCTTCGGGCTCGGACGGCCCGGTGGACATCGCCAGGTCGGTTGGGAAGATGCAGGGTAGGGAGGCGGGGGAAAACGGGTAGGATGACTACCTCTGTGAGCAAGGCCAGAGAGGGATAGAGCGAGAGAGAGAGAGAGATAATTAAGTATAGGAGGGATGTGAATATGAGCGTGAATATGAATGTGAGATCAGGCAGAACGACCTACTGCGAACCCGCTCCCACTATTCGGGGTAAGCTAAAGCCAATTGGCGGAACAGCACCTTGGTCAAGGTACACTTGCCCTAAGTTAGGAACCCCTGTTCTTCCTCAAATCAAGATAGACCGAAGTCGATTTTGCAAGTGAGGAGGTGGTGGAATAAGAAGCAGTCAAACTATCCACCTCTGGTTGTAGCTATTGGATGGCGGCCAAGTTCAAGGAAGAGCTGGGGTCAGAATGATAGTCTAGTTACTACTTCGGTAGCCGTGAGCCGGCGTGGTCCTAAGCCCCGCATGGAGACGCTTCCCAACTGAACAGGCGCATCTGAGACTGAACACTAGGTGAGATGGGTACCTGCGTTAAGTATCACAATGTGCTACTGCCAGTTGCAAAGCTCCGATGCTTCCATCTCATCTCATTCACAATTCCGAGTTAGAAGTTGCCAGGCATTGAGTCAAATTACCCTTTCCAGCGCTCTAGAAGCTGCCATGAATGAGCTCTGTGGCAGCTGCAAGCTGAGGTGGCGCGTGGGTGGGGCACTTTGAACTCGCTCGCGCAGCGAATCGAAGCCGGTCAATTTCGAAGGTGAACAGCCAGCAGGCTGACGCAGCGGCCACAGCACGTGACAAAGCTCAATCCCAAGCCCGGACGTTCCCGAACTTGCCTTGGAAGTGAGGCAAAATTAGCTGCATAGCAGTTTTCTGATGCGAGGCCCCAGACCCTTCCCTTCAAACCGCTCATTCAACCCTCTTCCCGCCGTCCTCCCCATCGATCCCTATGGCTTCCCGGCGACTCGCTCTGAACCTCACGCAGGGCCTGCGAGGCCGCGCTGGAGGCCTTTCCATCCCCTTCAGGAGAGGTCTCGCAACTCCGCACCACGCTCCCGGCATCAAGACCGAGACCACAAGCCTCAAGAATGGCCTAACCGTGAGACCCTCTCTCGACACGTTGCCACCTCAATTGGCCTACTCTGACATCAATCGTGCTTCCAGGTTGCTACCCAGTTCTCGCCCTATGCGCAGACCTCCACGGTCGGCGTCTGGATCGATGCTGGCTCCCGGGCAGAGACTGAGGAGACGAACGGCACTGCGCACTTCCTCGAGCACTTGGCCTTCAAGGTATGCCGTCATGCGATGGGAAACAGGAACTGGCGCGCGACATGTTGCTGATTTTTCGTAGGGGACAGCCAGCCGGACCCAACATCAATTGGAGCTCGAGATCGAGAACATGGGCGCCCACCTCAATGCCTACACCTCGGTTTGTCCGACTCCACCTTGCCTGGCCCCCCTCCGTTGCCTAACATTCCCAACAGCGCGAGAACACCGTCTACTTTGCCAAGGCCCTGAATGATGACGTTCCTCAGTGTGTCGACATTCTACAGGACATTCTCCAGAACTCCAAGCTCGAGGAGTCGGCAATTGAGCGGGAGCGCGATGTTATTCTGCGCGAGTCGGAGGAGGTTGAGAAGCAGATTGAGGAGGTTGTGTTCGACCACCTTCACGCTACCGCGTTCCAACATCAGCCTCTTGGCCGCACCATCCTTGGCCCCCGCGAGAACATCCGAGACATCACCCGGACCGAGCTCAGCAACTACATCAAGCACAACTACACCGCTGACCGCATGGTCCTGGTTGGTGCTGGTGGCGTTCCCCACGAGAAGCTGGTTGAGATGGCCGACAAATACTTTTCGAAGCTCCCAAGCCAGACCCCCCAGACCGGTGCCTATCTTGCCTCCAAGAAGAAGCCCGACTTCGTCGGCTCTGACGTCAGAATCCGCGACGACACAATCCCGACTGCCAATATCGCCATCGCTGTGGAGGGTGTCAGCTGGGGCGACGCCGATTATTTCACGGCTCTCGTCACGCAGGCTATCGTGGGCAACTATGACAAGGCCCTTGGCACTGCCTCCCACACCGGCAGCAAGCTTAGCGCTTTTGTTCACAAGCACGACCTCGCTACAAGCTTCATGAGCTTCTCCACGAGCTATAGTGACACTGGGTAAGCGAGCGTGCACTTGTTCCTTTGGTATAAGCAGCTACTAACAATTATGCATAGTCTCTGGGGCATCTACCTCGTCACTGACAAGCTTTCGAGCATTGACGATCTCACTCACTTCGCCCTCCGCGAGTGGTCCCGCTTGTCCACCAGCGTCACCGAGGCCGAGGTTGAGCGGGCGAAGGCCCAGCTCAAGGCATCGATCCTCCTGTCGTTGGATGGCACCACCGCCGTCGCCGAGGATATTGGCAGGCAAATCGTCACGACCGGTCGGCGGATGACCCCTGGCGAGATCGAGCGCATCATTGATGCCGTCACAGAGAAGGATGTTATGGACTTTGCTAGCCGGAAACTCTGGGATCAGGACATCGCTATCAGCGCAGTCGGCAGCATCGAGGGTCTTTTCGACTACGCGAGACTGAGGGCGGATATGAGCAGAAACTTCTAGAGCGGGAATGAGAAGAAGATTATATCGAGATGGCGTGGCGTAGGATGGAAAGCGAGATGGGCCCGGGTTCTCAGTGTATTATAATCAGTGTTGCATTCCAGCCCCCAAATGTACTGTAGGGTCGGAGGGTAGACATAGAGTAGTCGACTGCTTACTTGCCTAGCCTGAAATCAAGTTGGCGTGTAGCAGTGAGCATGCCGTATTTGGTCGTCACCATTCACCAGGTCAGACGCCTCGCCAGTTTCGTGTTTTTTTTTCCTTACAGGGCCCGGTCAGGCCGGTTTGTCTTCTGGCAAGCTGTCTGGCTGGCTTTTTGGCAAACACGAACGAGCATTTTGGCCTAAGCAGTTGGACAAGACTTGCTCGCTGACAACGAACACCAAGTAAGCTAAAGCGTGTATGTACAGAAACGGCTGCAGGTCTGAAAAGGGATTGTATTTATGCTACCATGATGTATATATGTGGGAATCGCCTTAAGGAACTACGATCTCGGTGGGAATGATGGAATCGGAGTTTTGTTTCTTGACGTGCTGCGTTCCCTTTCTGGGCCCAGCTGGCGGGCCCAACTGGCTGGAAGGCCCCATGTACTCCTCTTCGATGCTACGATCAGCAATAAAGCTGGGGATGTGAGCAGAGAGTCAGATCATATGTACGGAAGGAGGCAGAGTAACCAAATCCATGTACCTCGCCCTTAGGATATTGAACTCAAGATCACATCTGAGGCCTTTCTCTCTCTACGATAAAACTCACATACCTGATTGCGCTCGATGGCGGTCATACGGTTCAACAACAGCTAGACTTATCAAACAACACCTTTTATCCCTCCCGATACCTTCCTCTCTACTTTTACTTACCTTTTGGCTATATGTAGTACTGGGTGTTGCTCATGTGTAAAGGGGTCGACAGTGAGACGTGCTTGACAAGTATCACTCGTTATCTTGAGGAAGTACAGAAACAGGACTAGCGTGATATTACTGTGCGATGTCATCTCGCTTCATTGAGTTGGTGTAGTGGGTCACCGATATCTAATGTTCCGTAACTCACATGGGCAGTAGAGCTTAGGGATTTAAAGTACAGGCGGTCCCGTTAGAGTAATACCTTCATTCTTTCTTTATCTCGGTGGGCCTGCGACTACCTTATCTGTCCATCTAAAGTTTAAAGTACAACTGTGATACCGTTACACCATTGACAACAGCCGCCAAGGTAAAGTGAGCAGCTGCGAGTGACGATAATGCAGAGCTTATACTAAAGGACCATCGAACACCCCACCACACCCGAGCGAACGAACCTATCGAGGTACCTGCCTTAGATAAACCCCATACATTGTTGATCCAGGTCTTACGTCGCAGCGCTGCCGTTCTCCGGTCCGGGGATGGGCACAACCTTTGTGAACCAAAACAGCGGCAAAACATTAGCAAGGCATAGCAAGGCATAGCAAGGCATAGCAAGGCATAGCAAGGCCGGATTGCGAGTGAAATGATTCGGTAGTTATCGCGCAACCAAGAGCCCCAATACCAGTATCGGAAGTAAGAACCGTGGCGAGCTGCTAAATAGAGCAATGAGCAGATAGTAGTGTACCCCTGTGCCTATCGAGGAGGCAATCTGTCGCCACCCACGTCAAACCTGGACGGGGTGGAGGACTCTGGAGTGTACGCATGCATGTCCATGAGCTCACTGGACAATCGTCCACGTTATTTGATCCCAAGGAACAAATGGGATGCCTTTGGGGTCATGAGCCCTGCAGTTATATGCCTGTTGTGTAGGTGGCACGGTGGCCGGCATTTGTGGCAACCACACCCCAGTCCTGCAAGATGGCAATAAGCGTCAACTCGTGATGATGGTGTGATACACAGACAACGGTGGCGGCATGCAGCGAATAACCCACAACTATCGCGATGTTAACTAAATCGACCGCGCTACCAATTGAAGCCAGCCGCTGCGATTGCCGATAACTGGGCAATATGTTCCCGCGATATCCGAACTAGCGGCGGGAATACGGGCCTTTTGACGAGTATGCTGGCTGTGTCCGCAGAGGGTCGGTCAGACGGCATCTCGTGACAAAGCGGAAACGTTGCCGGCCCCAACATCGAACCAAATCATACGTAGTAAGTACCTGGACATGAAAGAAACAGCGGGAGCCGCAAGACGCTGAAGACGTCGTGGTATTGTCTCATGCTGTGATGCTCTCCAGGTGTTGACGAATTCCTCTGGGGTTGAGTCACTGATGGAAAAAGTCTTGTAACTCGTACACAATACGGGGGCCGGCAAAACGTACTCGCTAAGAAGCTGACGCTTCCATACGCGATCCCAAAGCTGATAATCCATCTACCCGCCCAAGCCACTTACCAACTCCAGTAATGTTCCCATGATAACTAACTGGGCGATGTGAGAGGGAGACGAATCTGGGCAGGCTGACGCTTGGCTCACAACGGCCCTATCCCCGCTTTACGTGCATCACGCTAGTTCAAGCGAAAGCTAAGCCATGCTGGGAAGTTGTGGGTGAGGTCTTCCTCGATGGAACTTAATTAGCGTGCCAGGAAAACTGGGTTAGGCGGGCTGCGGTCTTGTAGAGGAGGAGCACAAGACCGGAGGGTTGCAGCCATTTGTTGACCACCTGAACAGAGCAGTTGCTGGAATCTCTCGCTGTGGGATCTCAAATGCAACGATCGATCGAGGTCCTTGGCGAGGTCCTAGTCCGCAACCCGATCGTGCTTCGTCCTAGGGCTGGCTGCGAGCGGCTGTAGACGCAAGACCATGATGTAGCTTTTCTATAAGTCGATCCTTTTAACGGCAACCCGGGTTGTTGACCAGTGCCTGGCAGCTAACAGGATCGCAATCGGCTAAGACATGATGAAGGGCCGGCGTAACGGGTTGCTGAAGTGGTTAATGCTGATTAGCAATGCGGCTGGTCACCGGCTTTTGATCCAGCATCATCTATTCGTGCACGGGTGATGCCGTTGAATGGTACGATGCGAAGGCGGTTTGAATATTCTCCGCCCGTTCAATTCCTGGATTAGTAGCCCTTCTTTTTGCGCCTTGTGCCGCAGCCGTTGAGTTCGCGACTTGTCGTGTAGTCGGAGCTAGGACGCAAACTTGAAGCTGCGCGGTTGCAACTTGGCTGTGGCTCCAAAAGCAGGCCGAAACGCATCAGCAGGCAAGGGTAGGGCGATCTTGCTTTGGCGATTGCGACAGGCGGGGCTTTCTTGGCACCAATTAGCTAGGTGATGCTATCGATTACCTGTTGCCCCAGCAGTGCATGGGCGGCCAACAAAGTCTTCTATCATCCCGCAGGACCATGCCCGGAGCGATCTCGACCACCCGGACCTTTTCAAGGATCAGAAAATCGTATTATTGTGACGTGCTCTGGTTCATCCGAAGATGCCCCTTGTTGGGCCAGGGCATCAAGTTGATACAAACTCATCTAAGAAGCTGTTACGAGCGGCTTTCTAGAGATGCACTGCACATTTACTGCACGCGATTTTCGTTCACTTGGATGTCGATAGCGACCGAAGCCATCGCGGCCTTGACGCTAATCCGCAGGGCCTAGGCGTTGGTACAGTGCTTGCTCAACTGGCGCTGCAATGGCGGCGTCTGGGTGGCCGTTGACGCGCCGGAGCGACACACGGCGCCAAAGGCGCCCCAAACATGCAACCAAGTCCGAGTTTGACGCCCCGGCTGTGCGCTGTGCGTGGGTGGCCCCCAGCGGCTTGCATTGTTTCTGATGGGCCTACGTCGTCCTCGACTCCGAGCAGATCGCTGGCAGCATCGCTCACGTTGTTTTGCGTGTCACCAACCGCGTATGCTGGACACCCTATTTGATATCTTCAGGACGTGTGTGAGAGCATGGACGCACACGGGGTCCCAGGCCGGGCCGCAGCCAACATTGGATTGCTGTTCGTGTTGCCCGCGCTTCGCTGCCAGATACAACAATTCGACCTTCTTTCCCGTGATGTGGTGACGCTCGACTCATGGGTCTTTTTCGATTTTGATCATGGATTTGAGCAAGATGGCATGACTGAGCGATACTTCTGTTGCCGTTCCGAAGAATGCCTAGATCGGCGTTGTATCCTCCATGGGTCGGTTCTGAATTATATTGCCTGATCCTTACGAAGCCCTTCCACTTTGTCGAGGAGAACCTCAATAAGTGCCGCATGGGGAGGGACCGCTGGTCTTAGCCGCCGCATCCAGAAGAGCTAGCCGCACATCATCACATCAAGAACGCAGCTACTTGCACGGATTGTAGCAGGGTAAAATAATTGCATCCGCCAGGCCCCAAGGAGATCTACGGACCAGAACCTCACCGGTCCTCTATCTCAAGCCTCCTGTCGACGACCTCCTGAGAAATAAACCTAGCCAGGTAGGATGCGCAAAACGAACAGGGTGCTTCCCCTTTGTTCGAGGCTCGAGACGACGGAGGCGCGGGTGCATCCCACGGCGCTGACTCGACCAGACCGGCCAGGCCGGACAAGGTCTGGCCGCAAACAGCTCTGACAAAGGGGGCATGGATAACGAGAAGACTCGAAAGTGCAGCCGGGAACTTGCAGGTCGCAAGGCTGTTGCTGCAATTCGCAAATGCGGCATGGAGCTGAGGTAGCGACATACATTGCGGAACTAACTTACGCCGTTTCACCTATAAACCATGGAGATGCGCCCGTTGGCCGTAGTAAGTCAGAGGCCGCGGAGGCGTACCTATATGTGTAATTGAGTTGAGGGCGGCATCGGGATGATGCACAATCAAGGACATGAGAAAAGCTGGGTGTGACGCTCGCTGTTGAGACTGGGGCGGCCGATTGGTTCTGTCCACATCACAATCCGTCCAAGTTCGCAGTGCCATCGCGTCCCGGACTGACAAAACGGAAGCCCGGTGGCCACCTCGCTGTCCTAAAGACCTCCTGAGGAGTCCCAATGCTCGGTGGCTGCTCAGGTGCTGGACCGCGTCTTCACAAAGTGTAGTGTAGTTTTCCAAAACTCCATCCAGCTTGGCCGCCCTTGTTCATTCCGCCTGATCCGGACCCCTCTATTCCATCCCTTCAGGTCAGCCCCCCCTTGCAACTAACCTAAGCTAGGGGGAGGCCTGTGCTTGGACCGAGAGCCCCCTCCCCCGGTCCACGCAGCACCACCTCAGCACAGCCCGCCTTCCAAGTCCCTTTCCACCCCCTCCTGCCTCAGACTTGCTGCTCCTGCTCTAACAATTTCCCGTCCCTCCTCATTTCGCTTTCCTACTTCCTTGTCGCCGTCCCCTTCTCCACTTCTGCGCTCATCACCCAACTGCCCTTGGCCGGACTTCACCAGTGTTTCCCAACTTTCGAGGGATTCACTCGAAACAGACCCAACTCCAAGAACCGTCAACCGACATTGGGTTGGTTGTCTTGCCTTACCAATCGTGGTCTCGTTGGTCTGTCCGTCCGTCCGCAAGCTGCTCGGGCGCTTGCACATTCAACGGGGTAATCAAGCGTCGATGCCCAGGTGTGGACCCGCCATCAATCACCCGATGGACGCCCCGCAATAGTGAATCGACCACATCACTGTTGAGGCAACTCAGTACAAATCAACGGGACAAAATGGCACTCCTCAACCCAGCAGTGGTGGAGGGAATTCGGCTGGTGGTGCGGCAGACTACGGGTGCGGCAACGACAATCCTGACCGACGCGATACAGACGGCATCAGCAACATCGACGACGGCCACGGCCACCTCGACTCCCTCGTCAACGACCAGTGTCGCAGCCCCTACCGATACCCTTGCAAATGGACCTGGAAATCCTGTCGGGGGAAACGGGAACAACAATAACAACAACAACAACAACAACAGCGGCGGCTCAAACTCGTCTCCGCTGCTCTTTTTCGTCGCGCTGGGCTTTGGTGTTGTATTTACAAATCTCTGGTGAGTCGGATGGGCCGCGACGCGGAGAAGTGTGTATGCCATCAGGCTGGTCGCCTAACCCATGCTGCAGGATTATTGTCGGAGTGAAGTATTGCTTCAGGTATAATGCACGAAGCCGTCAGCTGCGCTTGGCCGAGGACGGTGAACCTATCAACATGGAAAACATGCCCCGCCCACATCGCCGCCGTCGCGAAAAGAAACTGATGTCTATGGACGAAGTCAACGAGAAGTTCCCGATGGTGAAATACAAGACTTGGGTTTCTAGTCGTGCACAAGAGGGTCTCCCCACCCGAGGCGGTGTGTTGGTACCTCCAAGCCGCCCCGGTAGTCTCCATGACGCAGAGAGCATGGCACCCGAGTTACCGTCAAAGGAACGCATGTCAACGGAAGGACAGCCGACAACTAGCGCAACACCAGCAGTTAAAGCTGAAAAGCAGGACACGCAGTATCTTGCCAAGGAGAGCACTTCTAGCACAGCAGCCGCAGTGCCTCGAGCATCAACCGATGCCCCGTTGGTACCTATGGTTTCCGAATCTGCGACCTTGTCCAAAGAAACAAACAGAGTATCACATGACGATGATGATGAAGAAGATGAGCATATCAATGCTGCGCTGCCGCCCGAGTGCATGGGAACCTCCGGGGACACTTGTGCTATATGCATTGACACATTGGAGGATGACGATGATGTTCGTGGCTTGACTTGTGGACATGCTTTCCATGCCGTTTGCCTCGACCCTTGGCTGACAAGCCGGAGAGCATGCTGTCCACTTTGCAAGGCTGACTACTACACGCCCAAACCACGTCCAGCTGCCGCCGAGCCTGGTGATGGTACAACTGGAGTCATCACGGTCACACTTCCTGGTGACTCGCGGTCACGGATAAATATGCCAAACAGACCACGGCACGCGTTCCTCGGACTAAGACGACCTGGCAGACCAGTACCCAGTCATGTCCCCGTCAGCAGCCAAGCCACGATCAACGCGTATACTGCTCGGTCCCCCGTTCGAATCGGGTTCATCGATCGGATGCGACGAGGGAATACAGTGGGACAACCGCCTGCTTCCTCGCAGTCTACCCCTCCTCGGTCTTCCGCTGAACAGGCTAACCCTGGTGGCATGCTATCAACGTTTCGAAACGCATTCCCCGCACTCCGGGCAGCGAGAACAACAGAGAATGCATCTGAAGGTCCGGTGGCGTCGGCCAATTCTGGTGTAACTCCGTCAAACCTAGAGGCTGGGGTCCGGAGTCCGGCGAGCTGATGGGCATGATTTATTACCGCGAATACAAAAGGTTCAAATGTTGTTTTGCGCAATATCATTTATGGAACTGATTTCATCGATACCCCCATTTTCAAACATGTACATTGTTTTCTCCGCAAAAGGTGCGACTACGACATGACGAAACGGTCAGCATCCTGCAAAGAATGAGATCTTAAGCCCTTTACATCCTCCGCCACTGGACCCATTCCATCTCTGAGACGGGCGAGATAGCAATTGCGTTGATTCTAAGTCAAATACGCGGCCTAGGTTCAGTTCCGGCTGTTATGGTAAACACACAGTTACTCCATTTATCATAACTACGCAGTTATCTGTCGGATGGATACCCGATGCCGTGCAAGAATACCGAGACGACCAGCAATTGGGTTTCTAAAAGCTGGAGGTTGGGAATGGTAGGGATATATGAAGTTAACCATGACACGGGGCTCTTCACAGGGGCAAGGTATCGGAGGCGAGAGAGAAACAACATGAAAAGGGGTGCTTTACGGGGGTTTGTCGTTTTGCTTTTTTCGATAACGTTTTATCCTAGGAATGCATAGCACTGTGGTGGTTTTTTTTACGAGGACGTTTAGGATGCTGGAGTGAGCTCGAGGGCATGTTGTACTGTTCGAGCGTGGAGTTTTGGGGTGAATGGGTAGGCAAAGCTGCTGCTCTTGTTCGTCGAAACAACGGGAGACAAGGCAAGAATAGCAACAACTAGCTAGTAGACGTTTCGTATTTGAGAGACACCTACCTATCTGCTTTTGTGTGGGTTGTATGTATGTAAGGACCACAGGTAGTTATGGTGATAGGCGGAGGATGCGGGAGTAATCAGTATAATAAAATGGAATTGCGAGCTACACAATGCCGAGCTGGTTTCTTATGCTGTATGAGATGTCCTCAACGTAACACCAACTAAATCAGCAGAACGTTCTTGTAATTATTGGTCTTGTAAAAGGTGAGTCAAGTGTACAATCCAGCCCTGGTTTGTTAACGTGTGGCACTCCTAGGAGGCGAGCCGGTGTTGAAGACCCGAAAATGCGTTTATAGTATAATGAGTATTGGAAACGCCTTCTGAAACACCGAAAATGTCTCTATTTATATGAAAACTGGCCTTTTTGCTGCTCGAAAGTCTTTCCAGGGCTTCAATTACCCCTTGGGACCTTTCACGCGCTAACAAACAAACCAGGGTTGGATTGTATTATCACTTATTGATTGACATTGTGGGACTGTTGCGGTAGGCTGGGACGTAACGCGCAAGGTTTGAACACATGAGCATGCACCCACCATTATATTCACACTTATCATATTTACATCTCAATGAACTGGGAGAGAAGCCAGCTGAGTTGCGCCTATACATGCATCAAAGATAGTTTCCTGATTGAAATCTTCCTCCAAAATTGGCTGCTTTATTTAGCAACTGCTGTCTCTGTGAGCCACTGATCTGTCCGCCCACTTTCATATCCTTCTCCCAGTCAAATGCCCGCTTGCTCGGGTCATCCTCCTCCTCAATAACCTTCTTTCCCTCGCCGCCTTGACCCTCGGCCACCGCCTTCCCAGTCAGCCTGAGTACCTGGTGCTCCTCGACCAAACTTCGTCCGCGCGTTTGCTCGGTAAAGGCCTTGATCTTGGACTCGTCAGCCCTTCTCGAGCGTGCCTTCTTCAAGGGCCCGGAGGGGGTGTCAGATGCCGTGGTTGGGTCCTCCCGGCCTAAGACGGCGTTGGCTAGCCGCCGTGCCTTCTCCTCGGGCGTCTCGGTCCAGATGCTGCTCACGCCCCCTGTTGGCTTGTTCTCGGCCGAGCGTCCACTCGCGAACTTGCGGTTCTTGAGCTTGGTTGGATCGGGGGCGGTGTACCCGCTGCTGGTCGGGGGCACCACCATCCAGTCGTCTCGCTTGGACGCAGCGGGTTCCTCGGGTTGCGATCGAGCGAAGAGGGGAACTGTGGGGTTGTGGGCACGCCGGGATTCGGCAGCGGAGGGCAGGGCGGGGCCATATCCATCATCGGAGTCAGAATCGGAATCCGAGTCGGGGCCGGTCGTGGGGCGCTGGGAAAGGTCTGCAGGGGGCGGCGCAGGGCCGAGGACACGCCGTGGTGCCGGTGAGGGGGGAGGTGGTGTTGGACCTATTGATTTTGGGGATGGGGCGGGGCCGGTGTCTGAATCTTCGTCGAGAGAAATCTCACCCCCGTTAGTAGAAGCCGGGTGTTGTGCAGGGCCGATTCGTCTTGCTGGCTTCGGAGAGGACTTTGCAACACGGGGTGAGGGAGGCGGCCCCCTTTTTTCTTGTGACTGGGAGAATTTGGGGGGTAAAGATGGACCTATCGATGGCTTTGGCGCGTTTGCTGGTGGCTTCTTAATTGTATGGGATGGCGCGCTGAGCCCAAAACCATCGTCTGAAGAGTCGCTATCTTCAAGTGGAATATCATCCCCGTTTGCGCGGCGCGATGCCTTGGTTGGCGGTGCAGCCTGCTCCATATTGTCTTCGGGCGCGCGCTTGCGCTTTTGTAGGTGCGGTGGGAGCTGTGGTCCTATAGACGCCATCGCGGGTAACGTTAACTTCTTGTTCAACAGGCCGTGTTCTGCAGGCGTTTTGACTGCGGAATCACTGAAACTTTGGTTGTAAATGTAGTAGTATTGTCTTTGGCATGCTCCAGGATGTTGCAAGTTGCAATGTTGCGCTTCTCCCACTTTTAGCGTTTATCGATAAGGCGAACCCGCTTCGCGTGGCTGGGTTGTCCAAGCTCCCAATCCACTGGAGACGACGCAGGGGAGCTGCGTAAGTGCCCACTCACTGTCCACTGCCCACTGTTCGTTTGAACTCGAAGCAAGCCGACGACGTTGAGCCCTCAGCGTTTGCAAACCAGTTTGCGCAACCGCGTCCCGACGTAACATCATTGCCACAAATAACAGGGGCTTCCATCCGACGATTCAAACCCCTTCGAGACTGCGCCTGCCGCGGCTTCTGGGATTGAGGCTCGATTGCACCACCTGCAAGTCCAAGGATCTCCGATTCCTAGTCGAACAGAGCACGGAGAGGGAAACCCTTGCGACGCTGTGCAAATATCGAGCGCTTCTTCACGGAGCCATGCGTATCTTCCGATGAGTTCGAGTTCGCCGCGGAGAGATGACGGACCAGATACCATGGCAGACATACCAGAGCTGTCTTCAGCCGACGACCACAGTTCGAGCGACGAGGAAACAGTGAGGGGGGATCGCGAGGATGAACACCACATTGCCGATTTTCTCGAGGAGGAGAGATACTCTGCCCCAACCTCGGTTCCTCCCAATGGTGTTGGTGCGATAAAAAACCGGTATCGGGAGCTGGTTGAGGCCGGGCAGGAAACTGCCTCAGAGGATGGGTCTACTGATGGGATACCGCGACGGGCTGCAAGCCCTATTGATTCCTTACTCTCCGTGCCGGATGACTCGCCTTCGGTTCAGGTACGTTGACATGTTGCGTCAGGCCTGCCCTGGACTACAACTCATAGTGCAAGCAGGGCTCCCTAGTATCTACGACAAGTAGCAGTAATGTGATACCCTCACGTGGCTCCCGCCCTGGATTGAGGAGCCCAACGCCTTCCTTCAGACCTTTTGACAGGAGGTTTCAGTCACGAATATCCTCTCCAAGCATTGGTTCCCCCCGGCCGTCCTCTCCGGCCTTCTTGACAGGCCATAGCCGGACAACATCCGTTGCCAGTCAGTTCCTGCTTGACCCGGGCGAGACCGATACTCCGTCACCCCCTTGGGAAGTGGTACGATGGACGAAACTGAAGAAACTGAATGCCCAGGCCTTTTCGGAGGCCGGGAAGAGAAACTTTGGCTCCCCAACGTGTCTATCCGTTTCCGCTTATATAGTCTTGGGAACATCAAAGGGCATAATATTGGTGTTTGACTACAACCAAAATCTCAAGATGATTCTTGGCCCTGGAACAAAAGGTCTGTCTATTTTTCGATATTGTAATTTGTAATTGTGACTGACATCCTAACAGCCGTGGAATCGGGATCTATCACCTCTATTGCGGTCTCATCGGATCACACGACAGTGGCCGGTGGGCATGCAAATGGCAACATCTTCACATGGGACACTACGCGTGGGGCGGCTCGGCCCTTTTTGATCATCCCACATCTGGACCCATCTCAACTTCAACAGAAGACTACGGACGGTCACATTCCAGGCGTTGCCATCACCCACCTAGGCTTTCTAGGCACCCGCCATACGGCGCTTGTGTCTGCCGATGATCGAGGTATGGCCTTCTCGCACCTTGCAACACGAGGCACGGGAGCGCTCGGAAGAAGTGTTAAGACGACCCGAATTCTTGGACGGTATCCTGACTCTAAGCCGCCCACTGGAAAGACACTGAAACCTAGTACCGTGCTAGCGTTTGCCTCATTGCCGCTAGGAAACGTTGAGTTGGCCACGGACTCTTTGGGTTTGACGGCTATGCTCACGCCATATTTACTGGTCATAGTCTCAACTACTCCGATTGCCCAGACACAGCACAAGTCAGCCAGACCAAGGGAGGTGGCGGCGCACAGCGCAATGACTGGGTGCCTAGCTTGGTTCCCTGCTGTAAAGCTCAAAGTGGCAGACCCGGTTACTGGAAGCCAGATGTCCAAAGTTAAGCTAGTTTACTGTTGGTCCAATGTCCTCACGGTTTTGGACGTTGACGAAGTCCCCTCCGAAAACAAAGATAAGCCGCCAAGTCTCAAGTTCAGGGCGCGCAGCCGATGGAAATGCGAAGAGCCAATTGTTGCTGTGCAGTGGCTCAGCCGGTCTGTCTTGACAGTCTTGACAATTTCCCAGAGGCTGATTGTGCTGGAGGACCGGAGTATGCGGATGACTGAGGCATTTGATCTCATACATAAACACATCTACCATGCCGACCTCTTTTCTAAACAGCTCCACGCCCTGGTGGAACAGCTAGACGAAGATGATATTTCAATGCATGGTGTGGTCGCGGACGCTTTTTACATGGGATTCAAGGCATACAAAGGGCGCTTATTCCTCTTAGGATTCAACGATGTCTCCATTGGGGCTCTCTCCAACTGGGCCGATCGACTCATCGCGATGATGGAGAATGGCGATTATGTTGGAGCTATTCAGCTTGCAACATCGTACTACACGGGAGACGCCAACAAACTTACGGTTGGGCTGCCGGAAGACACAGCTTTGAGGCACTCCATGGTTCTAGACAAGCTTATGGAAATTATGAGCGCATCCCTAAAGTACGCTTTTAACCAGAGGCAGAAAAATAACGGCAAGGTGGACGACCAGCACCTCCAAGAACTTGCTGAAACCTGTTTCGTGGCCTGCCAGCATGCTGGAGACATCGACTTTCTCTTTGACGAGATGTACGAGTGGTATGATGATGCTGGGGCCGAAGGCATCTTCCTCGAAACCCTCGAACCCTATATACTCGACAAAACTATTACCGCAGTTCCACCGGTAGTGGTAAAGGGACTGGTCCCCCATTTCGTCAACAAGGGTTGGGAGAGCCGGCTCGAGGAAATGATCTGTCACATGAATACCGCCACCCTCGATTTAGATCAGATTACAGTTCTGTGCAAGCAGTACAGTCTTTACGACGCCCTGATATATGTCTGGAACCAGGCATTGTTCGATTATATCACCCCTCTCATGGATCTCCTAGCGTTGCTAGTACCGCTGATGCAGAACGGCGAGTTTGCAGAGTCCGGGAACCTTCTAGAAGATGAGGTCGGCGTCAACGCATACAAGATATTCACATATCTCTCATACGTCCTCACGGGTAGAGTCTATCCGACAGGTGAAGCAATACCCGACGATGTTGCTCAAAAGGCGAAAGCCGAGATATACTGGTGTTTATTCTCGGGCAAAAGTATTACTTGGCCAAGAGGGACTCACAGGCGGCTCCTTACGAAACCTGCTCAATCTCAAGAACCTTCATTTCCCTATCTGCGGATGATATTGAAGTTCCACGCTCCAGATTTCTTGAGTGCGCTCAACGAAGCCTTCGAGGACTCATTCTTGAACGAGTCACCGGATAGGCAGATGAACGGCAACTCAGGGCACGACCTGCCAGAGGAACAAATTTTTGGTCTTACGGTCGACAGACAATATATCGTCTCCATTTTGATGGAAATAATGAACCCGACCGATTTCCCCCCTGCCGACACTATCTATTTGGATATGTTCATCGCGAGAAATCTGCCAAAGTATCCACAGTACCTCCTTTTCACGGGATCGACACTGACCAAAGTCCTTGCTGGCTTGTGCAACTACCCTGGGGAAGATCTTGCTGAAGATGCGCAGCTGAGCTCAGAATATTTACTCTCGGTCTACCAGCCGCCAGACCTCGCAAATTTGATACCACTGTTCAAGGATGCTGGCTTCTATCGCATATTGAAGCGCATTTACAGAGTCGACAAGCAATACGGGAAGCTTATTCAAACTTATTTCGATGATCCTCACGACCGTGACGCAATTTTCGATTGCATCAAGCATTGTCTCCAGCCGCAGGCAAGCCTCACACGTCGTCAGATCCAGGATGTGCATAACGTCATAAAGGAGCACTCGGAGGACCTAGTTGAACTGGATCCGGAGCAAGCCGCCAAGGCCATCGCAGAAAATGCGTCCGAACTGCACTACCACATCTTAGAGTCGGTGTCTGCGCAGCCGTACTTGCAATACGTATATTTGAAGACAATACTGGAGCCCGAGGAAGGTTCATCGTCTAACGGGTCTCTAGACAGAGATCTTACAGAACAGTACCTGCGGCTCCTGTGCAGGTTCAATCCCTCACACGTGTCTGATTATGTCGGCCTTGTACAGTCTACGAATCTGAGACTTGAGAAGCTGTTGCCAACGATGGAGGAAACCGGTGTAGTGGACGCTGCAGTGATTCTCATGGCCAAGGAAGGACAGGTTCAAGCGGCAATGGGCCGCCTTACAAAGCACTTCGGAACCCTTGAATCCGCTTTGCATGGCCTGTTGATAGGGGCTGCGTCTGACCATGGCGCTTTCGATCTCCAGGAGTCTGCTGAGGATCTGATGCAAGCTCTCCAAAGGTACACACTGGTAGGCATCTGGCTCTGTCAGGGGCAGACCAAGACTGTCCGCGGTGCCAACGGCGTTCGGCGTCGGCAGAAGTCGCCAACCAAAGACACGCTTTCTTCCGATGAGAATCTGTGGCTAGATCTGATTGACACAACGGTACAAATCACCAAGCAACTATCTGCAGACCTGCAGACATACTCGGATGAACAACTGCCAGCCACAGACGGTGATGTCTATCATGATCAAGACAACCCCCGGCCTTTAGACACCGACAAGCTCCTTACCTCTCTCCGGTCTCTTGTTCAAAACACATTCACTGCTCTTCTTTCATCGACGTCTGCTCCGCCTGTACCCTCCACAATCGCCGCCCGTGGTACTGCTACAATTAGCACAAATCTCTCGTTTCTCCGCATTCTCCGTGCGTTCTTGACACGGGCGGCAGCGTCGTCTCCTAACCTAGCGGACCTGCGCGCCGTGTTATCATCCATCTTTGCTGCCTACGCCTACGAGGAGTCAATTCTCGGGCTCTCAAACCGGCTGCTCGAGCGCAGTCTATTCGTCAGCGTCAAACAGGCGGTTGAGCTCAGGCAGCGAGGATGGCGGCCCAAGGGATCCACATGTGAGGCATGCGGACGGCGAGTTTGGGGACCGGGCGTGGCGGGCAATGTGTTTGAGGCGTGGGAGGAAAAGCAAGCGGATGAGGAAAGGATGAAAGCGAGGAGGAAGGCGGTTTTGGGAGGCGGTGGCGATGAGGGGAGTAATCATAGGGGGAAGGGGAAATTGGGGAGTGTAAGTGGGGATGGGGCCGGCGAGGAGGAGTATGATAGAGGCGGAAAGGGCAAAGGCAAGGACTTGAGCCCGAGGCTGGAGCCACCAGAGGAGAGGGAGAGGGATGGCGAGGTCGAGGGCGAATCCGAGGAGGCGAACGTTGGGGGGGGAGATCAACCATTGCAGCCGGGCGCGGGCTATGGGTCGGCCCTGGGAACGGGGGTGATAATGCCCGATGGGATGAGTCCAAGGAAGGCAGCACCGGCACTTGGGCCGCTTGTTGTGCTGGCGTGTAGGCATATTTATCACCAGAGCTGCCTGGAGGCGTTGCAGACCAGTGAGGGTTTCAACGGCAGCGGCGGTAGACACGTGGATGGACACGGCAAGGAAAGGGAGTATAGGTGCCCCATCGATGGGTAGGGTTGGCGATGGGTATTTATGACATCATCTTTTCTTACTTATCAATACCTCACGTATACTTGTACTGCTAGGCATTGGAATCCGGAGGAGTTCCTTGCGAGCTTCGTTTTTGGGATGTGCGCAAGCTCCGTAAATTCAAGGAGGTCGTAGTTCAATATTTCAAGGGAACGCTTGGGCGCACATGCCAATAAACCTTCAACTACGGCGGGGAAGGAATCAGCGGACAGTGCCGCTGTTAGCCACTACAACCCGAGCTTCAATTCAGGCACAGACACCCAAGCATTATTTCGCATGGAGCCTTTTGATTTCTTCTAGCATCGCAAAATTCTGCAAAGTCTAAATAACCGTCGTGAAATCCCTACAATCCCTAGGGACCAGCATTATGTCGGTAACATCAGAAGAAACAGAGGAGGACGGCCCCCTGCTCTCCGAAGATAACAAAACCTCGGACAACGATGACGTCTCGACATCAGGCGAGGAGGACGACGAAGAAGATGGCCGCCCGACTCCCCCACAACCCTTCTCCCAACACTCATTCGCACCGCCATTCTACGGGCGGCCTCCGACACCTCTGCCTCCCTCGCCGTCCCTGACCTCCTTACTACGCCCGTCGCGGCCCACGACGCCTGACCAATCCGATGACGACAACCCGGCCGAGCCGCTCCCACGCGCAAGTCCCAAGGTGCCGACATACGAGTACTACGGCTTCGTGCTGTATCTCTTTAGCAGCCTGTCGTTCCTCATATACCTGCTGTGGAGCTACCTGCCGTCGCCGTTCCTGCACGCGCTGGGCATCTACTACTACCCCAACCGGTGGTGGTCGCTGGCGATTCCCAGCTTCTTGGTCATGCTCTTGGGCTACATCTACGTGGCATTGGCGGCGTACAATACCGAGATCATGACACTGCCACTAGGGAGCATTGAGACAATTGTTGATGACGCGGCGCAGGTTGCCGTGGTGGATTCGAGGGGCCGGATTCGGGCGGACGAGAGGCGGAAGAAGGAGAGGCGCCGGGTGGATAAGGAAGGCACTAGTAAGGCAGTCCGCTTGGCCGGCGAGGAGAGGGACGGGTGCATGCTCGGGCCTGGAGGAGGGCTGAACTGGAGGGCTGTGTGGAACGAGGGGACAGATGCCGTTATGGATATTCCACTCGCGGGGGTGTGTGAGGTCTTGTATGGGGAGGGAAGGGAGTTGGTGAAAGAGGATTTTGAGGGGGATGATAATATTACGTGGGTGTGACGAGTGGCCATTTAATGGCACATCCCATTTGGCTCTGTGCGTTGGTAGCGACTCTGAGGAACCGGCGTTGAGATACCCTGCTTTGTATGTTCTGGACGGAGACATTTTCATATCGGAGGCAGCACTGGACGAAACTGGTATATACCCCATATAGCGCTGCTTTTTGAAAAATGAATGAAAAATTCATATGCAAAACTGAGCTACGTTCTTCATGCACCTCTACTTGGTAAATGGTAAATGAGCTGTGGTTGATGTGGGCATACGAGGCTGCATCACTCAGCTCCACGATGGAATTGAAAGGCGTCACCGGTTGACATGAATTGTTCCACATGCTGTTTTGAAGCTCCACGTAGTTTTCAAGTATAGAGGCAAGTCAGAGGGACTCTAGATCTTGCTGTATAAACGGTCCAACTCGAAGAAAGGAGGGGGGGGGCATTTGGCCTGGTGTACTCGGCGGCATGGAATGTGCCCCACTTTTTGTTGCCCAAGGTGAAGCACGAATGCGCCCGCCCCTTGAATTTGGAGAGCTTCTTTCCGTTGTCCCCAACACGCGGCAAACCGTTCGCTGCAATTTTCTCGGCCTGCGTACCACCAGACACGCACCCACACCACATCATCCCCACGGCGCACATATATCAAGCATCTGCTAGCTTGCTGTCGACACCAAATATACCATGGCTCAACAGCAGCCCCTCTCAACGTCGGTGCAGCCCACTGACATCTATGGTGGAGGTAAGTCTCGTATTTTGAAGCCTCGCTTCTGCTCAAGAGTCCCCCAGCGCGCCTGCCTATGCCTCGCAATTGACCGCCGCTAACCGCTCTTTGCAAACAGATGAGGTCTCCGCACTCGTCCTCGACCCCGGCTACATTAGCACGCGCGCCGGCTTTGCGGGGGAAGAGATCCCGAAGCAAGTGATCCCGTCCTTCTACGTACACGTCGACGGCCGCGACATCTTTGGAGATGAGGTCCTCATCCCGCGAGAGGGCATGGATGTGCGCAACTACATGAACCGCGACAGCGTCGTCGAGGATTGGGACGCCGCCACCAAGATCTGGGAGCATTTGCTCATTAAACGATTGCAGCCCGAGCGGCCTACACCACCCTCTAAGAACGGCCTCAACGATGTTGGAGACGATGATGTGGCTATGGAGGATGTAGAGGCTGAGGAAAAGCCCCTGACTGAGAACCCCCTACTCATGACTGAGGCACCCTGGAACTCGCC
This sequence comes from Lasiosphaeris hirsuta, assembly GCA_030549175.1. Lineage (NCBI taxonomy): Eukaryota > Fungi > Ascomycota > Sordariomycetes > Sordariales > Lasiosphaeriaceae > Lasiosphaeris > Lasiosphaeris hirsuta. The sequence continues at coordinate 2,791,591 of JAUKUA010000001.1, forward strand.
CAAGGCGCGGGAGAAGGCGATTGAGATCAGCATGGAGAACTGGGGGTGCCCAGCGTTCTGGCTCAGCCGAACACCTGTCCTGGCCGCATTTGCGGCTGGGAAAGCTACGGCTCTAGTGATAGACGCGGGGGGCGCCAACACAAGCGTCACGGCCATCCACGACGGCATGGTGCTCAAGCGTTCTATCCAAAGATCACCCGTCGGCGGTGTTTGGCTGAGCAACCAGATTCGCGCTATGCTCAAGGAGAATGACCCCAAGATCGACGTTGTGCCGACATTCATGATCGAAAACAAGAGGCCTGTCGAGGCCAACGCGCCGGCCGACTTCCGGCTGAGGAACTTCAAATTCCCGATCGCTGACTCTTTCCGCGCGTTCGAGGAGGAGCGCGTGCTCACGGAGTTCAAGGAGTCGGTAGTAGAGGTGTGGCGTGGCCCGGGCCGGTATCAGGCCCCAGGTAACGAGGACTACGCTAGAGGTCAGCCCGGACGTGTCTTCGAGATGCCCGACGGCAGCAACCAGATGTGGCGGGAGCAGCGCTACAAGGTGTCGGAGGGGGTTTGGGACGAGACGGCCGCCTACACCACAGGCGCTGGTGAGGAGGGACGTACGGCCAAGAGCCAGACCATCCTATCGCTCATCCGGGCAGCAATCGAGGGGGTCGACGTTGACCTCCGGCCTAACCTGCTCGGAAATATCGTTGTCACGGGGAGCACGAGTCTTCTCAATGGGTTCAACGACCGTCTAAACCACGAACTCACGTTGCTCTACCCGGGTATGAAGATCAAGATTCATGCAGCGGGTCTGACTAGCGAGCGACGCTTTGGTGCGTGGATCGGAGGCAGCATCTTGGCGAGCTTGGGAACCTTCCATCAAATGTGGATCTCAAAGAAGGAGTACGAGGAGAATGGCGCTGGTATTGTGGAGAAGCGTTGCAAGTAATCGAAGTGTCTAGGATGACATTGTTTTTCTTGTGCTGGAGGGGTTTTACAAATGGGTAGTGTGGTTTCTAAGTCGCGACTTTCGTCTGGTGATTGCGTTATGGCGTATGGAGTAAGCAAACGGCTTGTACTCAAGCTAGGAGGGACCTCAAAAGCAAGGGTGGACAGGTATCCTACTGAATAGTTGTGGGCGAGATGGTATAAATCAGTTGACAGCAATCATAAGCGATCAGCGTAACTAGACCGATTTCCACCTCGTGTGATTTGATGCCTCTTAACCAGTTTACCACCCCCTCCACCTCGGCCAGACATCAACTACATCATCCTCTCGTCCCTTGTTCCTACTATCCACAATCAAGTACCAGTCAAACCCGGCCCCAGCAATGCAGCTATGGTTGGGCCAGATGCGAACTTTGTCTCCAATTTGAAGCGGTACTTCATCCTCTTTCTTTCCTCGCCACGCAAGGATGCCGTGCTCTTGGCTGGTTTTACCCACCTGCCAGCCGCCATGGATCCTAGGGAAGTCTGGACCGGGAGCTGGGGTGTTCACCTTCCCCCAGGGCATCAGCACGCCCCAGCCAGCATAGTCCATACCAGGTACGGCGCCCTTGTCGGTCACGGGCTCTCGACCAAGGGCCAGGGTGCCGGCGGTGACGAGCGCTTCTGTCGTGCCGTTGGCTCCACGGCCAGGGTAGACTGCGTGTATGGTCAGTGGTCTGAAGGACTTGCTGTTCCAAGTTCCACGGTAGGTATCTGTGTGAAGCTTTCCCCTAAATCGTACGGCCTCCCAGGAGAAATGACTTACTTGAAGCCACCTCGGCAACGATGCTGATAGCAATATCATCAGAAGTCATCAACGTTGAGTCTCTGGCGTGTGTTGCTAGCTGTTGTAAGTCCAGCGTTGGGCTGCTCTAGTTAGCGGGAAGTAAAAGTGGTCAACAGTCGGAAGTCCGAGAAAAGGGGACATACTAAACACCAGCATGCACCTCCAACCCAAAGCCAGCCCCCTGCAGCTCTCCAAAGATGGCCTCCACCTCGCCTGTCGACGCAGAATCTGCTTCAACCCCCTTCCCAGCGCCCAGGAAAACAGGATGCTGAATCGTTGTCGCAGTCGGCGTCGCGCCAACGGACAACACTAACTTGTGACCCGGGCTCTTCTCCCTCACAAGCCTCGCCACGGCCCGCAGCTCAGAAAACTCGGCTGCCAGCAGCCGCATGGCCTCCCAGTTCTCGCGAGCCCCGTAGCTCTGCCCCGCGTGGCAGTACACCCCGTGCAGCACGCAGGTGCCCGCGCGCTCCGCATTCAGCACGGCGTCGATGAGCTCGGCGCAGGCTGAGGAGCCGGACACGACGCCGGCACGGCCGTAGGCGGCATCAATCTTAAGAAAGACGAGGGGTGGGTGGGATGCCTTGGAGATGGCGGCAACGGAATCGAGCTGGGCCGGGTTATCGAGCATGACGGAGAGGGAGCCGGCGCCAAGCCGGGAGCTAAATGATGTGAGGCGCGGGACGGCTGAGGGGAAGAGGGGGAAGGCGAGGAGGACCTGTATGTGTATGTGTGTGTGTGTCAGAGAGGGGTGCAAATACTGTGGGCTGAGGGCTAGGTGAGGGGTTTACGTTGACGACTCGGCCCTTGGATTGGTATTCCTTGAGGAGGGGGAAGACGTTTTCGGCTTCGAGGACTGTTGAGGTCATCAGAGAGATGGGTGTCGTCCGCTCATGGCCAACTTGCAGCCGGGTAAGCTCGGTGGTCTAGGAGCATCGTCTTAGCAAGCTATTCATCGGTGCTTCGTTGAGAGGAGCGGACCTTGTGAGTCTTGATATGAGCCCGCCACAATAATCCGAGCCTCTCAGTTGCGTCGAGCATTTGCTCGCAGTTGATCTCGAGCTTGGCCAAGTCCAGGACGGCAGAGGGAGTTGGGACATTGTGCAGTGTCTGGCCTACAAACCTTGCCCTGAGCTGCTCCTTAAGGTTGGGGATAGCACTTGCTGAATTGAGAGCCATGATGTCTAATGGATTGGAGGTTCACGCAAATACTGGGACGATGTAGCTTTGGTGGCTTATCACAAACAGTTGCAAGACGGCCGGGTTCGGCACTGGCAATAAGGAGTTGAATGCCACGATGCATCAGTGCTAGATCAAGTCCTCATTAGGGGGGTGGCAAGGTCATCAATAAGCACGGCCCACCATGACCCACGAGTAGCTCTTGACATGAGACAGGATGGATTGCGGATTGCGGGAGCACTGTGAGCGTTTGAGACCGTGGGCATCAGAGACGTAAGATGTTAGCCCTGTTCTCTGGTGGGAAGAATTGTTCCTTGCATACCTACCTCACCAAGGTTGGTGGTGCCTTAATGTTTAGCCATTTACAAGGTCATTACAATAGCGACAGGTAAGGGAAAAGATAAATTTGAATAATTCTCTTTTTCCCAGTGCCCTCCTACAGCTCCATCTCCAGAGAAACCACTTCGGCACCTCCAGAAAAATTACTGGTCTCCAGTTCCTAACGAGGGGAGCACACTTGGCTTGCGCACGTGTCACAACGCCCCACCTGACTGCGCGTAGACCGCGCTGGAAAGCCGATCCTTGCCAAGCCAGCGCTCTCCAAGCTGCCTCTCAGATCCAAGAGTGCCCTGGGCACAGAAACCACGATCCATCCAACTCCCCGCCGCCGCCTGGATTTCTTCCAACGGCACGACACCTTCATAATCTGTACCGAAGAAGAAAAAAACCCCCCACCGAAATCGAAATCGAAATTAAGGCTAGCCAGCCGACCCAGCAAAAATCCGCGCCAGCGTATGATGATCTGACGCCGCACGCAGCGCAACCGTCGAGAGGAGCTCGAGCGGTAATCGCGAACTTGACAAGATGGCCGACGACAACAATGAACTCGATTTCGGCGCTCTCACCGAAGAGGGCTGGCGCGAGCAGGAGGCGCGCGATGAGGCAGCCATTCGCCAACTGGATAGCATGATGGGACAGGAGGGCGGCGGGATCGGCGATTTGATGGGAGAGGTCATCGACCAGCGGGGAAAGGCAGACGATGCCATCGATTTTGAGGACATCGACTTGAGTGACGAGGATGACCTACCCGACGAGGAACCGAGTGCAACGGGCGCCGCTGGCGATGTCCCAGGTCTGACCGATGATGGTGGAACTAGTAACGACACCGACGATCTATTTGGAGGAGACCCTCCATCGTCACCTATGGACACCGCCCGCGACGGTCTTCGCTCATCCCCCCACCCTCTCGACGCCGATGCCGACGACGTGATTCACTTGGGTCCTCCTGGCGCCGACTCGGTGGAAGACCTCCGGAATCTTAATTTCGACAATGACATGCCCGACCAGACCAATCAGGACCCCAGTATACCCCCTCCGCCCACGAACGACGAGGAAATCCTTAAGCAGGCCTACCCTAGTTTCAAGAAAGACGGCCTCTTGTACTGGAATGATCTCTTTCGCCCGAAGCAGGCGACATGGATTTCGAAAAGACCGGCAAAGCTGCCCAAGCCCTTGATCCCAACAAAACTTAGCCTGGAACTAGAGGCCGACCAAGAGAAGCTCTTTCGAATTCCCGGACCCGCGGCATCTTCAAAGTACCAGCGCATCAGGGAGGCTGAGGCCCGCGGTCTTTTCCGCCTAGAGGAGCCCGAGCCCCTAGAACAGGCCGATCTAGAGGCATTCAACGTGGATGATGAGGAGTCGGATACCGAGCTGACTGGCGGGTATACTCTGAGGGATATTGCCACTATCTGTGACGACTGGGATGGCATGGTCTCTCTTGGTGATGCTCTGGGTGATTCCGCCGCGAATGTCGAGCCAAAACCCGATAACAGATTCATTAAGGGTGAACCTGACGAGGACGGAGAGTTTGACGATAACTTCTGGGAAGAGCCTGCCGCAAAGAGGAGACGGATCGAGATACCTAAAGGACTTCCTCACATTCCTCGATTCACAGCGCCAGACTTTGACAACTTTGTTGAGGCCACCGCCAAGCTTGGCAAGCGTGTCATCCTTGATATGAATGACCCCTACCTTCTCATTGACGACGTTGAATCTGAGCGCGCCGCAAAACGTCGGAAGATACAACATAAGACCGTACGCATGGCCAATGGGAAACTGGGGCGTGAGCTGACACAGCGGTTCAACTTCTCCTCGGATGCCGCATACGATGCCTTGAAGGAGAATAACCAGAACAGAGTTCGTGCGACGCTGGCAACCATACCAGTCGAACACAGCATGACGGCGCAGCGGCTGGCATGGCCCTATTACCGAGTGAAACTCTCTGCGAGTGATCCCCACAGCTACCATCGACCTCAGCTTCACCTCCGCAGGGACGGTGGCCAGCAGATCAGATTTGCGAAGCCCAACATTGTTAAGCGCAAAGTCTTCAAAAATAAGAGAGTCTGGGAGATATTCAAGCAGTCGCAAGACCTCACCCTCAACGATAGCTCGACTGCAGTGCTCTTTGAGTACTGCGAAGAGATTCCCACCGTCCTTTCCAACTTCGGCATGGGCCAGAAAATCATCAACTATTACCGCCGTACCAAAGGCGCTGATGTCCGACCCGAGAAACGGGAGCTCGGTGAATCGTGTATCCTTATGCCCGAGGACCGTTCTCCGTTTGCCATATTCGGCCACGTGCATCCTGGAGAGGTTGTACCCACCCTTCACAATGCCATGTTCCGCGCCCCCATCTTCAAGCACACGCCGCGAGGCACGGATTTCCTCATCGGCCGCAGCAGCACCGGCCAGGGGGGCTCGACGTGGTATCTCCGCAACATTGACCATCTCTACGTGGTTGGGCAGACCCTCCCGTCGATGGAGGTGCCCGGGCCTCATTCAAGGCGCGTGACGAACATCGCCAAAAATCGACTCAAGATGGTGTCGTATCGACTTCTACGCCGAAGCGAGCACGTTACCTTGCATGACATCACGCAGCATGTTGCCGAGTCGAACGAGTCTCAAAACCGGCAGAAACTCAAGGAATTTTTGCGCTTCCGCAAGGATACAAAAGACTGGGCTCTTCCCGAGGGAGAGGAAATGATGGATGAAACAAATATTAGAGCCCTGGTCAGGCCTGAGGAGGTTTGTCTCCTGGATGCAATGCAAGTCGGCGCTCATGAGCTTGAGAATGGTGGCTACGAGATCAATGATGGCGAGAAGGACGACGGTGCGGCAGAGGCACCCGATGAGCTTCAGCCGGATGCCCTAGCTAGTAAGATGGCACCATGGAGAACTACCAAGGCTTTTATCGACGCTAGTCACGGAAAAGCCATGCTTGCTGTCCATGGCGCTGGTGATCCAACAGGCAAGGGTTTGGGGATCAGTTTCCTTCGAACTTCGATGAAAGGCGGCTATCTTGAACAGTTACATGGCCCACTAGCAACCTCGGCGGACGCCATAGAGAGGCAACGCAAGGCGAACGGTGGGCACATGTACAACGTCAAGAACCAAGACACACTCTACACGGAGGCGATTACAGACATCTGGAATCGGCAACGGGACAGCCTGCAAGATTCACAAGAGCACGACGATGACGATGTTCTCGCCCAGGAAGACGAGGACGATCGTTTCAACGTCCAGAGTCAAGCCGCAGCAACACCGGCTGTACCCGACGGCATGAGCCAAGTGAGCCAGAGTGCGGCCAGCGCCTTGAACCGCAAGAAGTTGAAAATCACCAGGGAAGTGAAGCGGGAAAATGGCGAGGTCCATACCGTGACGGAGGTAGTCCATGACCCCGTTGTTATTGCCCAGTATGTCAAGAAGCGGCGGCAGCAGGATCTTGAGAAGATCGAGTAAGTTATCCCAGGGTTGAAATGCTTCGACCGAACGGGTAGTCTAATCTAGACACGCAGCATCTACACGGCCCAGCTCACTGGTAATCGGGAGAGGGACGAGTTGATTCTCGAGATGTAAGTTCACCCTAGCTCTTTGGGCCAGTTTTGCACCAGAATGCTGACTTGTGTTACAGGGCCCGTAAGGAGCAGGAGCGTCTTGAAAAGAACAAAGAGCGTAGAAAGAAGCGCGAGAAACAAAAAAAGCTTCAGCAAAAGATCACCGGCAGCGTCGGCGGTCTTCCTGGCATCGACGAGGGCTCCCCGGAACCGACAACCGAAAAAGTCACAGGCACGACGCGCAAGTGCGCAAACTGTGGTCAAATTGGCCACATCAAAACCAACAAAAAGTAGGCCCAATCTCTTTCCAATGAATCCCATGACCCCAGCTTGTGCGAACATGAAGACTTTGACCGGATGGACCGAGGTATCGAACTCATTTTCGTCTGCCGTTCTCAACCTCGTCCATTGTGATTATGTCTGACAGTTCTCTGCGCTATGCGAGGGGTAGGACGTCATCCGATATGGCTCATGTCTCGTGGATATGAGCCAGAATGCCGAGCCATCTCTCCTTCCATCTCCTCTGTAATGCCATGAAAAAGAAAGTATTTTCTTGGCATTCTTGCTAACAAATTATTTTCAAGACTGTGCCCACTACTGAACGGCTCGATGCCACGCGACCAGAACCAAGACGAACTTGCCAGCCTGGGCTCCATCAACGCGCCTGTTGCCGCGAGCTTCGTCAGCACTGGTTAAGGTTGGGGGTTTTTGCGTTGGCGGTGTGTGATACTGTATCTAAGGGTTAGAAGATTTGTGACTGGCAGGAGTGACAAGAGTGAGACGAAATATTCTATCGTGTTTCAAGTTTAGCGAGAAGGTATATACCTGGGCAGGGCAGGCAAGCAGGCAAGCAGGCACGCAGGCACGCAGGCACGCTAAGCAAGTATCGTTTACCCTCCGAGGAACCCGATCAGACGATTCCATCGGGAATGGCCCGATTAACGATATTGCAACAATTAAAGCATATGGGTATATGTACACTGGGGTATAGGCTCTCGGGCCTCAGGCACCGCCGTCGCCGCGGCAAGCGCCTTTGCCGCCACAACGTGGGATGAAGAAAAGGGAGCAGAAGTAAGGACGAGAAGTGGTATAGAGGCGCATGGGTCAAGGGTAAGGGCGGATGGGTTTATTTGGACTGACGGGATGTCACCCACCCTTAATGCAAGTCGGGAGTCGGAGCAGAAGGGAAGGGAGGAACCAAACCAGTTCCCAGCGTGTATTTGTATTATACGATGCTTCAGGGTGTCAAACCACTGCTCCGTTTACAGGATTGTGGATGTTTTCCTTTTTTGTCTGCATTAGCAAGGGATGGGATGGATGGATGGCATTACAAGGCGTTTTCTGGAGAGCCTCCACAGGATGGCATAAAAGCAATCAGGCAGACATGCAAGTAGCAGGCACTCAGGTATGGTGTCATGAATACCAGGGTTTTGGTATGGCTACGACGCCTTTTGTACCGATTCTACTCTGAAATGATTTGGGTCGACATACAACAACAGCAACACACAGTGGGGTTAGTCAGGCTAGGGGTAGAACCAACAGCCAAGAGACAACATCACAGAGAGAGAGAAGAGCCATGGAAGGTGGTAAGTGTTGCCCAGGCATTTTAGATTGATGCCAAATTTGGAATCTGGAGGCCAGTAAGCGAACCTGGTGGTTGTCGTCTCGGCGTATGACGGGTACCTACATACCTTGGGTGAGCTGGTCGTCTGGCCCGGTCTTGCTTGATCTTGGTTCCTCAAATTCAGCCTTTATACGGTGCTTACCTACCCAGCTTACCTACCGAGCTTACCTGGTTGCTTCCGCTACGCAAGTGGATGGATGGTGATTGCACGGCCAGGAACCAGGCAGAGACGCAGAGGAGGGATAAACGCCGAAGGGAGTTGGATAATTGGAACGGTGAACGTGGGGGGGAAAGGGTAGCTTTCACGTGGACATTTTCAACTGCCTTAGCTGGCTTGAGGGACGTTGCTTATTGCACGGTTCTCGCTGAGGGCCAGGTCAGCTTTACGTGGCTGTAGGACCATGGTGAGAAGTAGCTCTCTCGTCGCAAAGGGCCAACTGGAAGGTTTAATCATGCGGGTGTGATGAGGGGAGCGGGAGCGGGGCTCTGGTTGCTGGTCTCTCCTCGAGTTGTGTCGTTCGGCATCGTTGGCAAGCTCGTTGGAGGCTAGTGAGGGGCCAGGATCAGCACTGCCAACAAGATTTTGCCATAGTCATCCACTGTACGGTACTTTTTCTTTCTATTCGGCCTTGCGTATGGGCAGGTATGTTGGCCCAGCGTGGTGCAAGCCCCTGGCCACCTGTCCATTGTTGTTTATTTCGATGTCTCCCAGTCACATGTGCTGGGCAAGTGCTGGGCAACCGCTGGACGGTATTGACCGGACGGTATTGATCGGACGGCCGACCACCGACCAGTACAACTTACCGCACAGAAGGAGGATTGCGCTCTGCGCCTTGCGGGAGGCGAGCCTGCCGGCCGGGAACTTGAAACAACCATCTGGGCAGGTCTGACTGCAGCAGGATCCCCGCTACGCCCTCCACCGACAAATCGGATAGAGTGGGTGCCGTACTGTTGTTGGGCAGTGCCTAGAATCTTGGGAGACGCATTGCTGCGTTTGAGAAGGGCCAAGCAAAATTGAAGAATCTCAAATTGACACCGAAAGTATAGATCGGACGAGTTGAGAGGCGTGGCGTCCCCGCGTCCGGCCCTTCGCTTCAAACTGCAACATATGCACGAGTTCTAGAGAGACGAATATGGACTCGGTAATGCCCCTCAGCGGCGGCGCATTGAGGTGCTTACGGTAGTTGGCATGGAGAGAAGCAAACCAAACACCTCGAAGCCTTGTGTCTCGTTCGACCACAGCAGCGATGATGGTGATGGTGGATGCTGCATGCATGGAGATCTCGGGAGATGGGTCTATGATGCATGTTTTGTTTCTAAGTTTATCGTTGCGCGACCAACACGCGGCCTGCATCGACATGGCAGGGTGTGGGCATGATGCGGTACCTTGCTTAACCGCCGCGCCTGTGGGGAGAGGGTGTTGTGATTTGGAGGCCAAAGGAAAAGCAGGAACTGGTGTGTCTTGGTCTCTGCCCTACGGACCCACACAGACAGGGATGAAACTTCGGTATCGATTCTCTCCATTTGATATTTGATCCCGAGATGCTGGGTAGGTGCTACTGAGTAGGCCAGCGCGTGGTGCACTGTTCTTTCTTTGGCCACTGCCCTGTCCTTGCAAGCCCTTGCCCTGCCCTCGGCATCGGCATCGGCATCGGCATCGACGACGACAGCCCGCCAGAAGTGAGAAGTGAGGGAGCATCAGCCCCATGCAGATCTACCCCGTCAACCGTAGTTCACTACTGAGTCGGTCGTCCATCTTACACCTCCTTTCCTGGGGAAGCGTGTGAGCAGATGCGATTGTAATTGGGAGACTAGACGCAACCCAACGGTGCCGCAGTCTCAGAGTCTCGAAATAGCTGACACACACAGTCACATACACTCCACCATCAAGATGGCTGTCCTGCTGGAACCGACCAGGGTGAGCGCGGCTATCAGCACGCGTGTCTTGGGAGGGTCAAGACTAGTCGCCAACACCACAACAAACCCGCCAAGACTGATTTAGCGAAAGTCGGTGAATGGTTGGAGAGGCGGGCAATCTGGAGATGGAGCTTGAGTTGCGGATGTTGGCTTGGTGGTTCAGCGCTAATGCCTGACTTGTACATGGTAGCCGTCCGTGGTAATCGTCGAAGTGCGTCGTTAGACTCATCACATATCACGGTGGGTTGCGTTGCGGGTTGCTGTTGCTGCTGCTGCTGCTGCTGGTGGGCTTTGCTGCACGCTGGGGCAAGGTGATAGACAGCATGCTAAAAATAGCTAAAAATAGTACCGGGAGCCGATGCCGAGATCGCAAGTGGGCAAATTGTGTCCCATTTAGCCCAATCGTGGTCAGTGATTTAACCCCCTCGGCGCTTGCGTCACGCGTCCGGACAAGGTGGGCTAATTTGCGGTGGGGGCCTACGCCAATCAGCGTTGTGCTGTCTGCAAGAGGCGGATGTAGGCCTGGCCAATCGCTTTGTCAAGCGCAACTTGGTGAGCACAGACGGGCGCGGATTGACGCTTGGCAAGCAACTCGCCTCTACTCCCTGGTTCCCAGCCCGGTTTTCGTGTCTGCACAATCAATCGCTGTCGTGTGCAGGCCCAGCAGCAGGGATACCCGAATGAACGAACAATCAACAGCATTATACCTTGAATTCGAAACTATGCGCTGCGACCTGGGGCCGCGTAGTCCCGATCGAGCCTCACATCGGTTGCTTTTTGGCTACCATAACTGTAGGACTCGAAGACGCTAACATCCCATGCTAAACCAACAGACCCATGTCATTAGACCCAATAGTGGTCCAACGGTGATGCCATCCAAGGGGTAGTCGATGGAGCTAAGATCGCGCAATTTGCCCCCGTTCAATCTCTTGGCGGGGCTCGAAATCAGATTTGATATCCGTAGATTTGATAGATTTGATGGGTCTGATTTAGGCGTCTCGGATGGCGTCTGGTGCCGGCTGTCCGAGTTGGGGGAGGCATCGGCGGCATTTGATTGATCATTGATCCGGTGCCCACTCTCCCTAGGGCCAAGTCGCCCCAATGCGGGACCTGGGTAGTATAGCCGCATCCTCCTCTGCTAGAGACTTAGAGTTGACCAAGCTACCGTGGCTAGATTGTAGATTGGCGGTTACATCGCGGTGTCCATAATATTGTCCGTCTGGCGTTAGCTAGCAAGACGTCTCCTATGCTCATTCGGGAACATATTGACGACAGATCTTTCGGTTTTGTTGGCTTATTATGGCGAAGTCGATAGCAGACGGTTACAAGGCAGCGATGACACAGTCGGGTTTGGGGTTGCTGCTGAAGCCCCTGGGGTATGATTACCGAATGAAGAAGGTGGTTTGTGTTTCTCGCCCAGCAGCAAATCTTGACGAATCTTAACACACTGTTGGTTCAGCCAATCACTCTCGCCAAGCCAGGTCGTTTGAGATTGATCAAAATGGCATCCCATCGTTTTCAAGCAGAAATGGGGGAGGGGTAGCCGAGATCATCTAGAACTATAATCCAGGGTAGGATATCGATACCAAATTTTCGTCGATGGTGAGGTCCTCGTCCTTCTTTTCCCAACTTTATTACGACATGCGGTGCAGCTGCAAACCGACGCCGTCTCGGATGGTGACCATGCGTGAACAAATACTGGAAACTGGACGGGTTGGATCAGTTCTCACCGTCTTTCCTAGCAATAGAACAAGAGAAATGGACACTGAGGGAATGGCGACGTTAGGTAACCCTCATTCCACCGTTTTAATGAAGCCGGACCGTGGATGATGTGTGAAAATCTGAAAAGTCTTCCCGGTTATATTGCTTAGAGAGGTTTCCTGCGTCGTGGAGTGGCATTTCTCGGAGCCGAACTTGCATGCTACAGGAAATTGGGTTGCCGCATCCCCTTGGCCAGAAGCCTTGCTTTATCTTCGCCGTTACCTGGCAGCCCCCTGTCATGACAAGTCGTCCAACGTCGGAATTTCTTCAGGCATCCTTTCAGCCCTAGGTTACGTCTCGCTCAGGCGCTGATCGCACTGCTGATACCAATCGCCCTGGCGGCCGCAGATTCTCGTAGTTTATCCCAACAGCATACTGCAATACCTTCCTCCTTTTTGACATTTGGTATACCATCTTTACAACTGAAGTTCTGGTGCTTCCGCAAGGCAGAATGGAAGCCGCTGATGGACAACCCAGCGATGCTCATGGCAGCGACAGTGTTTTTTGTCGGAGCCCGACCTTCCAGAAGACCGTTGGCTGCCTGCACGGACCAAGGCCAAATGGCAGGGTCCCTGTTTCGGCTTCCTTGAGGTGCCCTGTCGGCCTCTGGCCGCCAAGCGGAAGTCGTGCCTCACTGGCTCCGGCTCTTCTGCGCAGGCCCCCAGGCAGGCGAACAGAACAAGGCCAGCCAAGGCCAGTTCCTCGCACCTGGGGCCTTGCCTAATCCTCCCACCGCCCACGCTCGCCCACCTTTCGTGTCTTTCCTCCTCCCCAACCCCAACTGCCAGTAACTCGAACCTCGACGATCTATAATTAGCATCACCAAAACCAGCCTCATTGCTCTCTCGACTGCATCGAGCGGCGCCGCAAGTACCAGAGTATCTTTGCTACCCTGGCTGCAGCCAGGAGAATTGACGTCGGCCCTCGACATTCCACGGCTGCTTCCGCCGAAAGACACAAAAAGAAGGCCTCGCCCTGTCGTTGTCATCGTCGCAGCCCGGTGGTTTCAGCATCACCACCACAGACTGACCTAGCACCACTCGCTATAACCCTCGAGAACCACAGCTCTCGTCACGATCCCCGGGCAGCTGTCCATCCTCGCCCTTTGTCCAACACCTCCTGTTGCCGCATATCGTCGTCGCCTCCGCTCCGCCAACGTCGCCCTTTAGGGTGTAGACAAAGACGCTTCCGTGGCCGACGGCATTACGATAGTGCCCCTTGTCGCGCCATTGAACAGCACCTGCCGCATAACCAGCGCCATCTCCCACAGGAACCACACACCTTCTTTGGTAGACTTGCGATCACACAGTCGACAAGATGGGTCGGAGAAAGATTGAGATCAAGGCCATCAAGGATGACCGGAATCGCTCAGTGTAAGCATACCTAGACTAGCGCGTTCCTCTCCATTCCGTGCTGACATAATTTCTTCCATCGCAGTACCTTTCTAAAGCGCAAGGGCGGTCTCTTCAAGAAGGCCCATGAGTTATCCGTGCTCTGCTCCGTCGATGTCGCAGTCTTCATATTTGGCAGCAACAAGAAGCTCTACGAGTACTCGTCGTGCGACATGCGCGACCTGATCACACGGTACACCTATGTACGCATTTACAAGCACACGGCGCGCAGGATGGGTTGAGCTAACACAATTTGGCAGCATGGCGGGCCCAACGAGCATAAGGGACCATCTGACTTCAATGGCGGCGCCGATGAGGACGAGGATGAGGATGAAAACGGCACTCCTCCACAAACTGACGGCATGGATCCACAAATGCTTCCGCCTCACTTCCAAGGGCAGCCTCCTTTCCATCACATTAGGCACCACACGCCCTCGGCCTCACCTCCAATCCCCAATGGCGTATTTGGGACGCATCCTGCGCATGGAGGCCCGCGGGGTCACACTCCCCAGCCGCAAATGGGCTCCAGGCCATCATCGCGGAATGACATGAGGAGAATGGGGCCCGCCATGGTCGGCCCACCGATGGGCCCTCAAGGGCCCCCTCAACCACAGGCTGTGAATGGATATGCCTTCATGCCGCAACCGGCCATCTACAACCCACAAAATCCCACCATACCCCCTCACTCTGTACCACAAGCACACCCCCAGTATCCCTACCCGCCACCGCAAGCCCACACCCATCAAATGCAGTCGTATATGGAGGAACAGCGAAGGTCTTCTCTGCCCCCTAGCTTTCCTCCTCAGCACCAAGCGCAGCACCAGCCGCCACAGGTGCAGCGTCATTCCGTATCGCCCCCACAGCCTCCCCCGCCACAGATTCCTCAACAGCACATTCAGCAACAGCATCAGCATCAGCATCAGCAGCAACAACATCAACAGCAACATCAGCAGCAGCAGCAGCAGCAGCAGCAGCAGCAACAACAACAACAACAACATCAGCATATGCCTCCAACACCCCCATTGCCGCAGGTGCAGGTTCATCCAATGCGGAGTCCACCACAGCCTCAGCATCAGCCCACACCGCCGCATCAACAAGATCAGTCCCAACATCAGCATCAACATCAGAACCAGCACTTGCCGCCGCCTCCAGAACCGCAGCCGCCCGCCCCCGTGGAATCAAAGATCAAGCCAGAGCCTGTGGAGCGGGCCCGCCAACCCCTACTTCTCGACACGGCCATCAAGAAGCAGCCACAGCGCAAGCAAGGCAGCATTTTTACACCCATCGATGAAAACCGGTCTATTCTCTCGCAGCATCTGGCGGCATTTCATCCTGACTCGAAGTCGGACGGAATCAACCGATCACAATCGATCGACGTGGGCAGCGTATCGAGGGCAAACGCAACGAGCTCGCCGCCGCAGCTCCAACGGTCAAGCACCCAAGGCCAGGCACATATCAAACGCAACGGGTCCATGTCCTCGATCCCAGAGACTACCTTCACACCACCTTCTCGTTCCAACAGCCTCCGTGTTGGTGCAAACGCATCGCGGCCACGGCTTACGGTGCAGATTCCGGATGAGCCTTCAGATGGAGGAAGCGCCACGGCAGAGTCTGGTTCTCCTCGTAACACGACCTCAACGGATGTTACATCCCAGCCCTCGAGGCGACCAACGGATTCCCACTCGTCGGGTGTTGTTCTCCCGCCCCCCTCTCCCTCGGCTTCAGCGCTGCTTTCGGCAGGTGCCTCGGGGCCACCAAACCCCTTTGCGCGACCTCCTCCCCAGCAACACCAGAGCAACAATAACAACATGAACATTGATACCCCGGTTTCAGCGTTGCCATCGCGATTTCTCAACAATGAGTTTCTTCCCAGTCCCAGCAGCTTTTACCCAGACTGGAATTTCCGCGGCAATGACAGCAATACACTGCCCAGTCCGCTAAACTTTGCAACACCGGTCGTCGGGACGGGCCCGTCCTTTTTGAGGGATGACACCACCTCCCACAAGAGAAAGAGCCCCGAGATCAGCGGCAACGGGGCTCACCACGACCACCATCTGGACATAGGTGGCGAGGCGAAGCGAGTCAAGGTGGATTCGTGACTCACTACATAATCACTATTATACCTCCGATGTGTACCATACTCGTCTTTTTTTCGCCGCATAGGACATGAGTCGACTTGTTTGTTTAGGCTTGAGTTTTTGAGGAGGAGTCGGTGGGAAATCATTCCATGCGCTTAGGGGATTTTACATGAATTGCTATTGATCGGGATGGATGGGCATGAAAAAGGATATGGAGGTGGAAAATTTGCGGGTTTTGTGTTTATTTTCTCTTACATTCTACAGGTGGCTTTTGTTCGTTTTCTTGTTTTGTTTTCTGATACGGGGCATATACTGCGGGGCATCATCGCACGGCGTCTGGCAAAGGTTTAGGACGGACAGATGAAGGAACGAAACCGAGAACGGGAACGGAAATACGAAGGCGAATGAGATATATAAGACCGGGATCAGCAAGGCAATGGAACGGATGGGCAGACATGACTGGAAACTCGCGCCGCGTGTTTATTGTTCTTGGCTTCGACTACGATATATGGGCCAAATTGGATGGGCAGACACGGCGTTTTGGGAGTGTGCATCGATGTAACACGTCTTTTTGGCACTTTGAAATAACTGCATAACGATATCAATTCAAAACAAGTCCTTTCTTTTCCAGTGCTGCCTTGATGGAATGACGAGGAGAGGGTGGTTGACAGGAGGTGGCGGCTAAAACAAAGCTGAGCATCTTCAGCTACGTTCTCATCTTGATCCTTTCCAGTTCTCCAGCCCCTCTTCCCCCCTTCTCCGCGTTACATACAACCCGACAGACTACCGACCCGGTGGCCGCGTGAAATGGGACCTTGGTTGATGGGCCCCAAAAGCCCCAACTGACAGCTGCGCTTGGCATGCGGGATTGTCTATATGTCTGTGTGTACACACATATCCCATATTGTAGTTGCACGTTCAAGCATGGGGGGTAGATTGTCTGTGTGGTCGCGCTGTCGTCTCTTGTTGGTTGATGATGCACGGCGGGTGTGCGCGTGCTCGCGAGCTATTCTTAGGAAATGTGGCTGCAGCAGACGGCACGCCGCGGGGAACAAGCCTGACAGGGTGGGTGGGGTTGGGGGTTGGCGGGGAGGAGGGGCCTAATGACATGCAACCAGGGGACGGAGCTCTGCTAGGTAGATATTCAGTGCTGGGCTAAGTAAACAATTAGGGCCACGTTATGGTTGGGCTAATGGGGGGATCAATGCGAGGGGGGGCTGAGAGCGCTAAAGAAGGGGTTATTATACTGCATAGTAGGCGGAATGTAGTGAGCACGGTGAATACGGTGAATACAGTGAATACAAGTGAGGGGTAATTGGAATGGCTGGTGTCGACGGTGGTGGCTCTGCTCGCGGCAGGGCAAGTTTCAGAATTGCATCTTATCTTCATCACCACCACCATCCCTCCACCGTGGAGACAAGGGCCAGATATATGTTACATGCAGGTTTCGGTGGTTGCCGGGTTTGTTTCTTGGTCACGCAGGGATGCGAAGACGCCGCGAGACCCAAGATGTTGTTGAAAACCACATCCACTCGACCTAGACATGGCGACGAGATATCCATGTAGCCCGGCCACCTACTAGAATAACAGTAGAGTACTGGCAGGATCGAGCCTACTTCTCATGGGGTATCATTTTCTTGCTTTATGACAGGCAAACCCAGCCAGCCACTTAGCACATCTCATAAAGAGTACACCGCATTTTCAAAACCCACACAGCCCAAATGACTGTCCCGTTTCCATATCCCATGCCCCTCCAATCAGCCATACTTGTCATGCTTATTTTTCACCTTCATATCCAGCAACAGTTCGTGGTAATTGCCCTCCCTCCTCGCCTTCTTCAGCTTCCTGACCTCATCCTCCTCCAACTTCCGCCCTACGGCATCCTCGAGTTCACGGCGGCTGATTTTTTCCCGGGCCTTTTCCTCTTTAGATGCCTTCAGCCGCGGCTTGAAGCGCGCCTGCATACGGATGCGCAGCGTAGTATCAAACGTGATCTCAGTCGCGTCACCGCGCACCTCGGGCGACGCATCGATCTTGGATGAGCGTGACTGCTTGACCGTAAGGAAGGTGTCTCGTAGCGTTTGCACCTGAAAGGTGCCCGGGGTGTCGGCTGTGGCGACGACAGTAAAGGACTCGAGCGGGGAGACGGCTTCGGACGTAGCAAAGAAGAGCCCGATCTTGTCGCATCCCAGGTATCTATTGGTCTGACGTCAGCAAAGACTTTCTATGCAAAGGCAGAGGCGAGCGCTGGGGCAACTTACTTCCCATGGTGGCCCTTGAAACGGTAGTGGTCCGTCCCCACGATCTTGTTGGCCACCCACACCTGGCGGACGTCGTGGGGTTCGGCGGTCGCAGGGTTGCCATTAACTATGTTCTCGATAGGCAGCGTGAAGACCTTGCCGATGGCGTCGGAGGCCAGCGCTGTCGGAGGCTCGGTCGGAAGCACAAACATGATGGGCCCGGACAGGTCCGTCACGACATCAGCCGAGACCCAGCTATCGTCATTCTCTGGGTCCTCGGGGTCCTCCTTTGGTGGCTTCGCAGCCTTGACCTGGCGCTCACCCTTATCGTCCGCCGCTGCTGTTATTACGTCGTCATCATCGCCAGCGGCGCGCTTCCTCTTTTTGGGTTTTTTGTCGCCTTTAAACGTGAGTGCTTTAACCATATTTGCCAGTGACGACGAGCGACGAGTGATGCAGTGCGCGGTGTTCCGACAGAGTGCAGCCTTGAAGGGTTGGAGAGGCTGGGCTGGGCCGGTTTTGGAGTTTCTTATCGATAAGATACCGAGATATCGCAGATTACCTAAACCACCATTTGACTCCATACACGGTACCCAGCGACGACCACAACCCCGCTAGGTGCCATCGATCGATCCCCTGTGCCGACTCCACCCGTCTCCGTGACTGACACTGCTTGTTGGAGACCGCCTTCCCTGTCGAGCAGGTCAAGCAGGTCGGGGCTCGACTGCCAACTTTTGCGCTCATGTACAAATAGAATCTTGTATCTCCCTCCAGCAGGGGCCTTTTTATTCTGCAATAAAACCTAGCGTATTTTAGCAATGGCCCCCCTCGCCCAGGCCGTCACGGTATCACTCCAAGACCTAAAGGACGGTAAGTCAGGTGATACCAAGCGATGTCTTGCCGCTGTGTGTAAGGCGGGAACGGCTGACAACAGCTATGGATAACAGGGACCGTGTCCCTCGACGCTCTCCGCGAGGCATTCGGTCCGGATTCTCTGGGTATCCTCATAGTCAAGGATGTGCCCGAGGAATTCGCCAGCTTGAGACACCACCTCCTATCTTACTCGTCCTACCTGGGAAACCTCCCCAAGCCTACTCTTGGTGCGTATCTTGCGCTGCTGGCCAGGTTTGCATCCAATTGCTAACTGCCGCCGAGACGGGCTCGAGAATGAAAAGGCAAAGTACTTGACAGGCTGGTCTCTGGGCAAGGAGACGCTCAAGAATGGCCAGGTCGACACGCTCAAGGGCTCCTTTTACGCCAACTGCGCCTTCTACGTTGACCCAGCCTTATCGTGCGCCGCCCCGACGGAGCAGTTCAACACCGAAAACTTTCCCGAGTACCTGTCACCAAATATCTGGCCGGGCGAGGCAACCCTCCCCGGGTTTAAGGCGACTTTTGAACAGCTATGCCGCCTCATCATCGATGTGGGTGTGCTTGTCGCACGGGGCTGTGACAGCTTCGCCGAAAAGGAGATCCCGGGTTACCCCAGTGGCTATCTGGAACGGGTCGTGAGAACCTCGACGACCACGAAGGCGCGTCTGCTCCACTACTTCCCCGAGGACCCCGCCACGGTCCCATCTGCCCCCACCGGAGCAAGCGAGATGGTCAACGGCGGGGACTTGAACGAGGACGACTGGTGTGCGACCCACCTCGACCACGGGTGTCTGACGGGTCTGACATCGGCCATGTTTGTCGACGAAGCCAAGACGTCGCCCTTCGTGACAGCGCCAGCGTTTGAACATGGAGAGGAGTCTGCCATGCCGCCACCCCTGGTTCCTCTCCCGGAGCTAGCGGCGTCGCCAGATCCGGCAGCCGGCCTATACATAAAGTCGCGGACGGGACAAACGGTGCAGGTCAAGATCCCACGTGACTGTATCGCTTTCCAGACGGGCGAGGCGCTAGAGCGGATCACGGGTGGCAAGTTCAAGGCAGTTCCGCACTTTGTACGCGGAGCTCGCGCCGCGCTGAGTGACGGGCGCGTTGCGCGCAACACACTAGCTGTGTTTACGCAGCCGAACCTGGGGGATGAGGTTGATATGGAGCAACATGTTACCTTTGGGGAGTTTGCGAGGGGTATTGTCGCCAAGAACACTGTATCTTGAGAGACGGGTTGTGGCATCAGTCTGTCACTGCTGCAAGATATGAGGCATGACTTTGTACCGAGCGAGCGTTGCGCGATTAAGAACCTGTTCAGCAAACGCTGTCGTGGATGGCTAGTTGATACGTGTATTGTATACGTTGGCTGGACAGAGTAGATTTGGTATCGTTTCGCCTGGGGATATATTTTTCTGTCTTGAAAGGGTGCATTGTTCTAGGTCAAAGGCCCAGAAATCGTAGCAGCACGCCGCCTGTCTAATGGTTTGCGTGACGGCGTGAGACAAGATGCAATGACGAAATAGAGAGTCTTCCCCATGGAGTTGGCTCTTGGCAAGCAGTGAGATGTGGTCCCTGTGCGGCGGCCCCTTGGCGGCCCCTGCCAAGCCACCCCTATCATAGGCCGCCTGGGCTGTCACATCGCGCCTCGCAGTCAGGTAGCAGATTCCACGGCGCGCGCCATGGTGCATGGCCTTTTGAAATTACCTCTTTGCGGTCCCGAGCTTTAGCACCTGACATCGTGGCTCTCTCTGCCTGTCCGCTCGTTTTCTGCTGCTCCATTGTCTTGCATACCTACCCCTCGCAATTGACCCAATTGACTTGGTTGACGCGATTTTTGACTTGACTTTTCGTGAACGGAACGCGGGGAGACCCGACTTATACACACATGTTCGCATACTCCCTCGTGGTCGCATGGCTACTGCTCGCGGGGACGGGCTTCGCCATGCCCGCCGTCGGTGATGTTGCCGTCCGTAAAAACAACCATGCTGTCGTCAACATGATTGCCGTCCGCCAGACCGCCGACACACCAGTGCCAACACCTGCTAACCCTACTGCCCCCTGGGTGTCGGTCGACGAGTCCGGTAATCCCAAGACGGTGACGCCCGTATTGACTACCATCAGTGGCACCTCAACTATCATCTCAGGCGCGCCTTACGACGTCACTGGCACTGTTTTTACCAAGGTGGACAGCAAGGCCTCCGTCACCACGAGCACCGGCATCGCGCAAGCAACGGCTGCCAATGCCAATGGTAGCGGTGCCTTTGCCCTCTGCCACACCACCGACGATAACCCCCTCAAGCCCTTCTGCGAGCCCCGGAACAATGCCACCATGTATCCTGGCTCAACGCAGTACAGTGTGTCCAGACCCTCTCCCTCCTCTCCTGAAAGCCAGCCCTAACTATCGCTTCACGCAACAAGTCACCTGGGACACCAGCTACTTCAACTCCACCAACACCACAGTACGCATCGTTGGCTTCTACACTGAAAACTCTACCTCCCAAGCGTTCACTTCGGGCCCCGTCGCCGCGGGCTGGGGCTTCTTCCAGTGGCCCGTCACGCCCGAGCTCATCACTGCCCCGCCCGGCCGCCTCTCGGCCGTCAACATCACCCTGCGCATCGCCGCCCTCCCGCTCGGCAACGCCGCCGCGATCTGGGTTCCCGGGCCGACGGTCCTGGTCACTTACCCGCCTACGCCGATTCACACGCCGACACCTGTTCCTACTGGCCCGGCCCTGTATATCGGGCTGCCCTCGATTCTCGGCTTCGTCGCGCTCATGCTCATCGGGACCTGCCTGTGGAACCGGCGCACGCGTAAGCTCGGCATTAGCGGCAGCATCATGGGCCGCGGGCGGCGGGGCTACGGCGTCGGCAAGAGCCGGCGGCAGCGCATGTTTGGCAAGGGCAGCGCGGCTAAGAAGCAGGCTAAGGCCGAGCAGGCCATCCTGCTCATGGAGCGCGAGGGGCGCGAGAGGGATGCGGTGGGCGGTGGTGGTGGTGGTGGTGGTGTGTACCGAGACGAGCCGCTGGGCGGAAACGAGGCGGGCAAGAGTCTTGGGCCCGAAGATAGGTTCAGGCGCGATAGCGACGCGCTTGGAAGCTTAGCCGGGACGCCGACGAGGGATAGGTTCGACTTGTCACGGCCTGCTGGGGATTCCGCATCAGGGTCCGGCGTGAATAGCAATGTCTTCCGCGAGGAGATGAAGAGGCAAGAAAAGGATCGGTTTTAGGAGGGATAACATCACGTTTGGTCACGAAGTCTTGGCCATTTTCTATTTGGATGATGCATGAGGGGGGGGGGGGGGGGGGCAAAATGGCATGACAGGACGTATTAGATATAGTGGCGACGTTAGGGCCAAAGTTCGTCTCCAGATCTTGGGTTCGACGACAGAAATATCGACATGGTCTAGTGGTGGATATCTGCATTCTACGTGCGACCGCGGTTGTGTGGGAATTGAGACTCGGGTCGGAAGGAACTCGGGCTACGGTAATCAAGCTATCAGAGAATGAGCGGCAAGCAGCTCAGCTCCATGAGAGAAGCGAATTTGGATAAACTATCAAGTATTGTACCAATTCCGCTATTCCGCTCATCATGTCTCAGCCCGCTGTTAACTCCGAGTCCTATCCAAGGCGCTCAGTCTATTCATTCGAAACCCCAACGACTTTCCCAACTATTCGCATGCATTCGCTTAGTATTATTTTCGTCCTAGTAAAACCAACCATGATGCTAATTACGTTCCCGTACCGAGTACCGACGCTTTTCCTGCCTGTCCAAAAATTTTGGTTATCCGTCAAAGTAAAACGCTTGGAAACCATGTGCACATATATATATGTACAAGCCTGCATCTGGCCTATCAGTACCAAGTAATATTCCAGCTCGACTTCCACGCTCCGTCAAAGAATTGATCGCCGAGCTTCTCCAATAACAGGCTGTGCTTGTCCTCAGAGTACGCCCAGTACGAAGTCTTCAAGTCCTTTCCGTTCAACCGCACCTTCGAGGGTGCCGCCCTCACCCCCAATACTGTCACAGTCCCAAGTGGGTTCTTGTCGACATAGTTTCCCTCGGGTGCCGCAGCGACGGAATTGCTCTTGGCAGAGAACTAAAAGCTTCGTTAGACAGCCAGAATACCACTCGGACATATAGCAAGCAAAACTCACATCAACCCATGTTGTAGCCTCGGGCACCAAGCTCTCCCCATCATCAAGATACAGTTTTCCGGCCGCCCGTCCAGCACTGTCCAACGCCACAATCAAGCCCCATGGATTACCACGGCTCGCTGTCGTAGTCAGGCCAGGTTCTTGAATAGGTACCACATGGCCACCGCGCAAGAATACGGGGATATGTCCGAGGGGGGACTCAATCGTGACATTCTGGCCGGGTTTTGCCCCTGTGACGGCGCCCAGCTCATACCAGTCATACCACACGGCGCCATCGCCTACGCCGGGGAACACACCGTCGACTGTCGTCGCGCCCTGGGTCAGACATGGCGTCACCAGAACGGCGCCGCCAAGCATGAACTGACGGTCGGCATTGGCCAACCACGGCTCGTTGGGGAACTCCCAGGCGAGCGCGCGCATGACCGTGCCGCCGTCCCGATGCGCTAGTGCAAAGAGCGTGTACATGTACGGGAGCAGCGAGTACCGGATGTGCATGGCCGTCTTGGACGCGCTGATTACGGAGCTCCAGATATATGGTTCTTGGCTGATGGCGCCTAGCGTATTGTGGTTGCGGTAGAAGGGAAAGAAGGCGCTGAGCTGCATCCACCGCGAGCACAGCTCGTAGTCGGTGTTGCCGGCGAAGCCGCATGTGTCGACGCCGAACATGGGAATGCCAAAGATGGAAAAGGTGAGAGCCTGCGGGATGCTAAAAAACATAAAGGCCCACCGTGCCTCATTGTCACCACCCCAGTGCCCTGCCCACTTCCCCGAACCAGCAAACGTGCTACGTCCAATGATAAAGGGGCGCTTCCCTTCAAACACCTTTAGGAGTGCTTCGTACGTGGCATTGAGGATCTGGTGGCCAAATAGATTATGAAAGTCGTACTCGAGAGTTCCACCATG
The DNA here is from genome assembly GCA_030549175.1 of Lasiosphaeris hirsuta. NCBI lineage: Eukaryota > Fungi > Ascomycota > Sordariomycetes > Sordariales > Lasiosphaeriaceae > Lasiosphaeris > Lasiosphaeris hirsuta. The sequence goes on from JAUKUA010000001.1 coordinate 2,815,376, forward strand.
ATGTGTCGCATTGGGGCTTGCTGCATGAACACCCAAGTCTCCGTGGTAGTTGTTGATGGCGTACGGTGGCCAGTTAACGTTCCGTGACCCAGGAGTCGGGGTGGTACGGAAGTAGGCACTAGATGTCGTGCTTGGGCTCGGAGAGCTGGCCGTGGCTGTTGGCGGGTTATTTTGTGTGTGCATTGCAGATGAGGCTGAAGCAGCCTCAGTCTGGTTTGTTAGTTCGAAGCCTTCTGGATATTGGAGAACCAAATTTCCTGACTCTCCTGGTAGTTCGAATGGGGGGTGAGCCGGATTGAGAGTCAAGTTACCACTCCCACAGCTCCCGACGCAGAAGGAAGCAACCTAGGTAGAACTGTTAAAACCTTGTAGGAGGGAGGGGGGGGGGGGGGGGGAGTGGGGGTGATGATTGGCTTAACGTACCTCCGACATATCGATCCATATTCCATCAAACTAGGATAGTCAGTCTCATTCTACATAGGAGAGACTTCTGGCTGGGAGGCACCAAGACCGCCCCTGACACTATAGCCCTAGGTAAAGCCCGCGGGGAGCGCGAGATTTCGCTTGCGGGAAGATTACTTACAGCAACCTCCTTATACCAGAGGATAAACTCATTTATCCACCAATCAATCGCACCGCTGCCGTTGAGGACGGCGCCGACCCAATCCGGGAACACTGAGCACGGATTAGCCAATGCAAAAACAAAGTCAGTTTGAAAATTTACCCGTGTAACCTGGCCAAACGGCGCCGTAGTAGATGGAGCCATCGGGGTTTAGAAGAAAGGCGTCGGCATCGACTCCACGGTCATAAGTCGGGTAGGCGTCGGCTGGATCCTCCGGATTCGGCGCATAGATTGCCGAATCGACAATAGGGACATAGTGTTGGTGGTTGGCGTGCAGTCTCGACAAGAACTCAGCACCCTCACCGTAGCTATACCGAGCCGGGTCATTGTCAAAGTCCCGGTAACCTTTCATGTAGTCGATATCCGCTACCTCAAGTTAGCCCCAGGACAATTTTCTGGCGGTGTTATCCGCGATAGCCTCAAAATAGCATAGGATCGGCTTGACTTACTCCATATGGTTTCAAGGGGTATCTCAAACCTGGCAAAGTTGTCAACGACATCTTGCAACACTGTCCAGTTCTCATATCCCCAGCGGCACTGGTGGTAGCCGAAGGTCCAGTACTGCTGCATAGCAGGAAGTCCAACGGCGCTATGCTGGTAAGACTTGGCTACATGCTCGGCACTCGGTCCAGCGTAAAAGTACAAATCAATGCTGCCGCCTAGCGCCCTCCACGTGATGCCAGAGGGACGTAGGAGAATCTCTTGGGCGTGTGCGTTGCGAAGAAATACGCCGTGGGTGTAAGAGACATAGTGGGCGGCCTTGTCTGTTGTGTCTGCAACGTAGGTCAACTCGCCCGAGTTGCTTTTGGTGAAATATCTGGTGTCGAGATATATTGGGTGACTACCGTAGATGTTGGCATCGACCACATCGCCGACGTCTGCGGCATAAATCGTTCCTGAGTAATGTCAACGCGTCGTGGCAGACTATGGTGCCGCAGGTAAGACTCACTTGTCAGGTTATTGCCCAGTCGGAATCCGTGAATGACCTCACCCAAACCGTACAGGTTGTAATTGTTGGGGAGCGCAGAGCCAAACTCAAGAAACTGATCTTCAAATACAAGAGCCTTCCCCTTGGACGTGAAAAGGACATCGCCACTGTCCCTGCGGTTTATCGTGAACGAAAAACTCGGCTCGTTGGACCAAGACACGGCCATCTTGTTGTCCGATTCGCGAGTACCCCCGTCAGCTGGCCGTGGTACCAAGGCCTCTGGCAGCAAGAACCATGTCTCGTTTCCCCGGCCTATGTAGCGGGGTTGGATCTGGAGGTGGATTCTGTCGTTTGCCTGGTACTTGACAAGCAGTGTCAGGTCACGGATGTCGTTTCCATAAACATTGCAGGCTGGCCCTGCGAGCTGCAGATGTGCCGTAAAGCCTGTGTTTGTGTTCTGGACATTGGCTGCCTTGTAACCAGGGCAAACATTTTGCGGGTCAGCGGCCTGGGGGTCCTTGATGTTGGGCAGCACGTTCATGCCATAATCTGCTGAAGGCGGGACGGTGAAGACGGGGCTATTGCCCGTGGCTGTCTTGGTGACAGATGCCGATCCGGTTGATTGCCCGTTCTGTGCCGAGATGGAGCCGGGCCAGAGCGCCGTGAAGAGGAAGAATGAAGTCGAGGCAAACAAAGTCATGATGCCGGCGGTAAAACTGAGTTTTCTCAAAACCTGTCTCCTTCCCGAGTATCGCCGAAAGTTAACAATGCCAAGGCTCATCAGGCAGACCAGCAGGACCGAAATGTTCAAATACGATGGCGGTTCAACGCCCGAGGCACACTGCTCCCGGAGTGCGCGAAGGCCAAAGTAGCCCCGACACTCGGACCCGTCAGGCAAGACTCGCTCCGAACTTTGCTGCCCCTGAGCACGGCTACCGTCCGTTTTGGCGGACACTAAGTTGCCACAGAAAAGGAGGAGCAGCCCGAGAATGATGGATAGCGAAGAGGGAGAAACGGCCAGGAGCGAGTGGCGCGACCGAGAGAGCGTAGATATCATCTGCCTCGATGGTTACACCACAGACGCGTAGCAACAGGGGAAAAGGCCAAGGAAACAGTCAAGATATATTATGGTGACGGCATAGCTCCTTAGCTAGGGTAGAGGGGATGGGACGGGACGGATACTCGGGAAATAACACAACGCACCTCGACGGCGACACGATCCTTGTTATCCTCCTCCGCAACCAACTTGGCGTCCATCGTCACCGGAGACACTCGTCTGTGTTTCTGTGCCCGATCCATGGTCACGGCACCTGGGAATTCCGCTCCTCGCGGCGGTATCCGCGAGCCTGAGTGAGACAAGACGCCGGAGGACTCGTCCGTTTGGGGCTTTGTCGTCAGAGACATGATCGTCATGTTGTCTGCGGGCACCAATCAGTACCACCGCTTCCCCTCACACAGCTGGGGATCCTCAGTCTCGTTTTTTTTTTGTTCGATCAGGCTTGTCACTCCCCAAGGTACGCCGTCAGGGCCGAACGGGGACGGCAGAAGAGAAAGAAATCCCCGACCTCCCTGATGTGGCAGGCTAAAGTGGCCCGTGTTAGTGACTGGTTTGTCAATGGCGCGCCGTCGGCAGACCTAAAATGTGCTCTGACTGGTTGCTTGCATGTAGCTTGGAAAAGAAAAGAAAAAAGTCTAGATGGAATCAACGTTCTAACGAAGGCAAAAAAAAAAAACGGATACGCGTTGTCAGATATTCGGGGAGCGTGGAATTAGTGAGGAAGCGGGAAGGCGCGATAATAGAAGTAAAGCAAGCGACGAAAAGAGCGACACGAGAATCAAGAGGGGTACGGCAGGAACCTTAAGCAGCACAGTGGCACAAGGTTCATTCAGCATATGAAGCAGCTTGACTCGGAGGGCATTGGATGGCATGAATTGAGTCAGGAGAGCTAGCCCAATCCCAGGGTAGATAGATCTATTGACTCTCTAACGCTCCTCATACGGTTCACAACATCTGCACCGATAATTTGTGGGTAATCCTTAAACAAAACTTCATTTTCCTGGGCTAACTACCTGCTATTCTTTATTTGTCCAGTGACGGAAGCATCTGCTGCCGATTGTGCGAATATTCTTCCCTGTGCTGTTTCAAGCACTCTTCCATCTGAGCATGTCGTCCCAGCTTATTTCCAACCACACTCCAAAGACCCCCGCCAAGACGACTTATAACGTGTTTGATGATGTGACAGCACCCATGTGTTCCCCGAGATAAAGAAAAACCCAAAGCGAGAGGAAAAGAGTATTTGATAACCCTGGAATTTCTCCGCTGATGACGCCCCCCACCCTCCTTAAACTCCGTCACGTCATAACTCCATCGCTGATATCCACAGTATAAAGTAACATAGAAAACAGACATGAGACGACCGGCCGGGCCTAGCACCGGCCCAATTAAAGGGTATAGAAACAACCAAGCCAAGACAAGACACACATCAGTAACTCAGGTCCACGTGCCCTAATTGCGCAAGCACCTTGTCATCCTGTGATGTTGTTGTCGTCGTCGCCGTCGTCGCACTTGCGCCCGTATCTGATTGCGAAGTGCTCGCGCTGCTAGTCCGTGGCGGCTGCAGCTCAAGTTGTGGTTCTGTCGGCGGTATGCCGCTATCCGAAAAGCCAAAGTCGCGCATCTGTTGGAAGCTCCAACTGGGTTCGAATCGCCTGCTATTCCACGCATAATCCACCCTCTCATACATCTCATCAATCTGTTCCAGACTGATTTTGCTTGTTTCAAACACCATACACCAGACGAAAGCAATCGCCACAATGCAGAACGCTCCCCAGACGAAAAAGACACGCGAGCCTAGATCGATGGATCCTGCTGTACCCTTGGTACCCACCATATATGGGGTCCCATACGCGATGCCGAAATTCAGAAGCCAGTTGGCTGCCGTGGAGACCGACATGGACTTGGCGCGCACCTTTAGCGGGTAGATCTCCGATGTCACGACCCACACGACGGGCCCCCACGAGGCCGCAAAGAAGAAAATGTATATCGCCACGAAGATGATGAGAATCTGGTTCTGCGTCGTCATGTCATCGTCTCCGTTGGCTGTCGCATACGAAGCGATGAGGAGCTGACAAATGGCCATCCCTATTGCCCCCACGATCAAGAGCCTCCGCCGACCCCACGACTCAACAACCAGGAGCCCAGGCACGGTGGATACCGTGTTGATAATTTGCATGATCAGAGATATTTTGAAGGGGTCGATGACACCGGCCCCGTTAAAGAAGGTGGTCCCATAGTACATGATGAAGTTGACGCCGGTCAACTGCTGGAGCATCTGGAGACCACAGCCCGTCAACGTGCGACGTCCTAGATGGGGCTCTCCAAAGATGATATCCTTGTATGTGTCGGGACCTAGCGCCATTTCGTATTCGTGGTTCGCCTCGATTTCAGCCAACTCCTCGACGAGCGCGGGGTGAGTTATGTCGAGCCGGCGGAGACGACTGAGCGATAGTGCAGCGGCTTCCTTGTAGCCACGTTTGATAAGGTATCTAGGAGTTTCGGGAAGAACCAGGAGACCAAGAGCAAGGACGCAGGCCCAGCTTAGTTGGAGTCCCATTGGAATGCGGTAGGCCGCAGCCCCGTCGATGTTGAAACACAAAATGTTGACGACCGAGGCGATCAAGAGTCCCATTGTGATTGATAATTGGTATGCGCAGACGAGAGTTCCTCTGACCCATTTTGGTGCCATTTCTGATTGATACAGCGGAACAAGCACCGATATCGTTCCGACACCCATGCCGGCCACCGTTCTGAGTCAAGTCACGTTAAGTCAACATCGGCTGTCCCACAATGAAGGCAGAAGCGGGGGCGGAAAAGGACATGAAATTTAACGCACCTTCCAACAACCAGCATCGCGACGTTGGTCGCGCAAACCTGGAATATAGCGCCGATACAGAAGACGCCGACGGCGCCAATAAGCGAACGGCGACGGCCGTACAAGTCGCCGACGGGCGCCGACATCAGGGCGCCGATAACAGTTCCAGCGCTGAGCATCGCGACGATCAGTGACACCTCCTTTGGTGACATGGCGTAAGCGCCGCTGTCGTCCCTGAAGCCCGAATTGAAATGCTCCTTGAACGAGTTCATTGCGAGAATGCCGTTGATCGTGCTAGAGCCGGCCTGTCAGCCTCCTTCTCAATACATTCGGAAGCCATCACCGCCTCTCCGATCGATTTCCATCTCCCACCGCGGACGTGTCTCTTCTTACCCAGTGTCGTAGCCAAACAGCAATCCGCCCGTGGCGACGAAGAGCCCGACCATGATCGCTGGCGCCGAGGAGCCGGCGACATTGTCGGGCTTGTGCCAGCCCATGGCCAGTGCCATGGTGCAAGAGGAGGGCCGTCAAGCCAGATTCGATATCGGTGTCGCCGGGGTTATCGCGGGTTCGGTGGACGACGAGAGGTTCGATTGAGCGATTCGACCATTTGAGGGCGACGTCCCTCGTACCGGGTGTGGGTAATAAGGTATAAGGGAAAAGAGTGGAGAACAGGGAGGAGGAGGAATGGCGGAGACTCGAGATCAGCAGTTTTTGGCTGCACCTGGGGGGACGCGCCCTGATTGGGCCAGCTGGTCAGACACCGTGCTTGGCTTGGCCTGCAAAGGGCTGCAAGAAGGCTGCAAAAGGCCTGCACACCCTCCTGGCCGCTCCTAGCTGCTCCTGAATGCCTGGCTAGCCCCTCTGGCCTCTCTGGGCTTCCCTGGCGCAGCGCCGCGGGCGCGCAAAGTCGCCAGAAGTCACTCTCCCCCCTCACCCCTTAATCCCGCCTTTCCTGTTCAGTGCACGCTGCTGCACTCGACAAGCCCTCGACGCCAGGAAGACCAAGGTCGCCGTCCTCCTTCTTAGCTTGGCGCACAGTCGGCTCAAGCCTCATAGGAGACGTGATTTCCACCGGATTTCCACCTCTTCCATTTCACCTTCACACAGAGCTGGCGCATTCGTGTCTCCCTGGGGGCCTTTCATGCGCATGAGGGGACCGCGCCGCCAGCCCAGGTCGCTGGATGAATACAGAGGAAGCAGCTGTTCTGCCCAGGTTGCCTCCATGCCCCTGTTTTGCTAGACAACCTTAGAGCTGTCGAAGAAAGCACACGTAGAATACATAGATTACACATTACCGTGTCGGCGTGGATTCCGATCTATCCGTATGTAGCGTATACGATCGATCGTCGCGCCCGTTGCGATATCCCATGTATTCTACGGATACCTGGGCATTGGAATTTGAGATCCTCAACGGTAGGGCCTAGCCGTGCTAGCCTGCCACTTTCTTTCTTTCGGGTTAGCTGTGGTCTAGTGTGGGTTTCGGATTTGTTAAGCCCGTGATGGGGTGAGCACTCGAGGGACGGGGGCGCTCAAGGTACTGTGAGAGCGAGACAATTGCCACCGTCCTGGGTCCCAATGAAAGGGGGGAAGTCTCTTGAATGGCCCGGCGAATCACTTGGGCGCGCAAAAATATGATGCAGATAGCGGGCTGTATGAATACCGAGCCCGGAGCTGGAGCACAGAGGGACTGCCGCACGCAAGCGAGAAATATCGCTTCCCTGTCCCAGCCCCAGCGGGGAGCCCCATGCGGTTCCAAGCGGTGGAAGAACATTGACGGCAGCTAGTTGTACTATTGGACGCCTCAATATCTCGGGTTCGCACTGCGCAAGGGATGCATCGGAGGTCTTTTCGAAGACGAATTTCAACTAGCTCGACCTTGAGAAGAAACTTGACGGTGCTCATCGAGGCTGCGTTGTGCTCTGGGCAGTCAGTCAACCCCAGCCAGATCAGTGATTCACAAAATCATGTCGCGATGTGCTCCCAGGAATGCAGGAATGGATGGCACCCTGGAACCATGAGCCTGGATCAAATCTGCGGGGGAGGGAGGAGCGATCACAGTGTGCCATTATAGGGTGGGTCTTACTTCAACAGAGGAGAACAGGAGCCCACAATTGGTCGAACAGCATTGGATACTTTACGTAACAAAAGCTCCCGCGCCAGGCGAGACAATGGACCAAGTTCCATCGGGTCATCGAGCCACCGAGTGAACCAATTGTCAGAATTGACGTGACAGATGTCATTCAATTGACCCTTGCGGCCACGAGGGTCCAAGGAGCGGAACAGATCAACACCCCAAAGACTGCATGCTCATCCAGCTCACAAAATCGATCCATGATTCCCTTGAATCGCGAATCCTGGGTGGGATGCAATAATGGACTTGGTCGAAATACCTGATGCGACTTTGGCCCCCGCGGCAAACGATGCCGGACCAACAGCGGGTGACTAAGGCCACACCTTCAACATTACAACGGTGAAGCCAAAAGTCAGCAACCACTCTGGGCAGAGGCAGTGCCCGACCTCGCCGACTTAGCTAGCTGCTTTGGCCTCGGCGGCGGCTTTCCCCTCCCTAGAGCCGTTCGCTGCAACGCCTGCTTTTGCTTGCCCGCTGCAATCTTTCACTGGACAAAACCCAAGGTACATACCTACCTACCTGACTCTCTGGCCCTCGTCGCGTGGCTCTTTGCGTCCTTTGCAGGTGTGATGGCGCCTGGTTCAAGCACACATTGCCCAACCACAAGTCATCTGGCCAGGCGCCTTCCCCAAGCCCTCTCGCCTTGGCAGCATTTCCATCGCATTTTGATTCCCTGTTATTTATGTTCACCTGTCAGGCTGTCACAAAACTTGCAGCTCTTGTCGCGCCACCAGGGGGGGCGCATACAATCCTCCTGTTGAACCCCGACCAGATAAAGCGGCTTTGGGGGTGGTCGCAACGGCTCGTTCGCCTACTCACCTCTGGAGGCCATACGGCTGACTGACTTCCGACTGCGCGGGCTTCCCTCCACCCTCCCGATATCCATATTTCATCCCTTCTGCCCTTCCCCGAGCCCTGCTCCCTTTCCCGATTGTTGCACACACCGGTCGCGCTGAATACCCGGGTCCCTTCAGAAGTCTTCCCGCAATCCATTTCAATTGCGGTCCCGAGAACAGGACGCGGCGAAGGGGAGAGAGGGAAGGGGGGTGGGGGGGGGGGGGGGGGGGGGGGTTTGCCGTTCTCTCGGTCCAATCGCGTTCCGCCCGTGATGCGCGACGATAAATTAACCTACTCGCCCAGCTTGCTGTGTAGCAACTGGCGAGAGGAGGAAGACCAGCCTGCTGCTGCAGCAGACGCACAGCTCATTCGTGTCCCGCGTTTTAAGCTTCCTTGAAAACGTGCGGTCGGCCGGCAGGCAAACACGCTTGGACTGGCCGGGTTTGGGCTGTGCGGTCACCGGTCGACCTCCACTGCAACTCTGGCCCTCCCTGCCTTACGCTCTGCCATGTTCCGATATTTGCGTCGCACGCAGACAGAAGCCCGCTGTACGACTGCAGAAGAGCGTTTAAAGAACAACCCAGCCTAGCTCGGAACGGGATACACTTGTCTCCGCCCGTCGGCGTTAGTGCCTCGAAGGGCCAACGGTTTGTTTCCTCATCAAGGACCTATGGTCCGGGATGGTCCGGGAGGGGTATGTTGTATGGCGCCCTTATGTCGTGCCATGGCCTAGTCAACGAGACGATGTCGAACAGGTTCATCGGAAACCTGGTGTGGTTGGTTGTAAAGAGTCTTAATTTATATGAGGTTGGGAGCACAAGGATGGCCTCCTCAACCCAGTCAAGATCCGAGTCACTGAGGTGCACGCTAGGATTTGATCCTGCGTTTCGTCGCTAGAGTGCTGTAACGCTTGAGGCTTATGTGGGCTGTTGCCAAAGGAAGTTGTGGTGGGTGCCAAACAAGAGCAACCCAAAGTTGGTCAGTAACGGTCCTCTCTCCGTTATTGTGACATTCCGTTGACAAATAACTGCCTGGTCAATTCGGTGCACCTGGGTGTTAACCCTGTAGCCCCTTTCCTCCTCTTTCCACCAAGCCCACGCTGCTTAAACCATCGCCCCAGAAAGCAGATTTCTTCAGTGGTTCACCTAACTATCGACTTCTCGGTAACTCTAGACGACCTGGCCAATACGTCTCTGCGGACCTTGCTACTGGACTGTCTGAGATAAAACACTGACTGATTCCCTTGTCTGGAGAGGATGTTTATGTTACTTACACCACCACTACTTTGCTATCATGACCATTGTCTTCACAATGGGAGGTCGAGAGATTGCCGAGACACCACTATACGCTGTCACGTTATTTTATATCTATATTATAACGTCACTACCTTACCTAGTGAACACCATCATACACGCCGAATAAAGTATAATATAGGTACTGACCTCATGGCAAACATGGGCGAATCGGTTATTCGATGTTAATTAGGAAGATGAGGTTCTTACCTCTTATGAAGTTGACCGGGGTGCGGCAACGCTCGTCATCAGGATGAGTCTGTCGGGAGTGGTTAGAGAAAGATATCTCTGAGGAGGTACTAACTTCTCATGTCACAAGGGATGTCTTTGCTTAGGTCTCTTTCTAAATATCTAGAGCAAGTTAACATTTTCTCTATGCCCAATTTCCCCCTTGTAGCATGTAAGACCCTCAAGCGGCACGGGCATCTCAAGACAACGTCCACCCGAGCACACCTCCCCAAAGCTCCTCATGGTGCTCAACGATTGCCCGAAAACAATCCTGATAAAAAATTCAGGGCTTGGCAGGCTAATAGTGGCCAAACAGGACTTGTCCAGATATTGAGAAATGCGTTGTTGTTTTTTGGGTGAGCAGGTATTCAGGTGCGGTGCAAGCCAACATGAAGCACAATGGTGACACGGCACGACCGGACGACATCAAGAGTGTATCTGACTCGACCCAACCCGACCTAGATCTAACACTAGCGAGGCGAGCTATAAACAATGGTGTTTGTTGGTACTGGACCAAGCTCGGCTTGGCGATTCGGTCATCAATACCTGGTAACGATGGCACCTGGGTATGGCTGAGGCTGTCGACGATCCAAACCAGGGAAGCCACCGGCAATTGGCCCACGGCTACCTTGGGTCGGGCCCTCGGTTGCAGTCGACGCTCAGCACCCCTCAAAACGTTGTGGATAGATCTTTTGAGAAAAGGGTGCATTGAAAACTTGAAACTTGTGCAGTTGTTGAACGTACCTGCCACCAACCGTCCTACCAGACCGCTCAAGCGGGCAGCTGGCAGTCTGAAGGTGACGGAACGGCACTGGGCTTCCCACTACCAAGACCTCCCGGATGGATTCGGCTGCGTGACTGGACTGGCCAGCCGGGCTCCCAAGTAGGAGCAGCACCGCGCTGTTTTAGTTGGTCTGTTTCACTCTCCGTTTCACGCGTAAACCCAACAGCTTTCGGGGCGATGGAAATAGCAGAGCGGCAGATCTGACGCTGGAGAGCTGAACGCGGGGCTGAACACTAGGTGGTATGTATGTATGTACACACAGCCGGACGGGCTTTCCTGCTTGGCGTCCCGGCTGGTGGGCTTGACTTTCTTGTTGGATACCTAAGGTATACTCGACAGTACCGACGAGTATCTATCCAATTTGGACTTCCTTGGCTAACGACGGAGCATTCATGTGTAGTGTAACTACATCGCAGCTATTGGAGGCTAGATTGTATTGGATTCAGTACCGCGCACTGCAGCGGGGGACACCTATTGATCTTACAGCTTGCTCCCCATAAAATGTCAATTTATATGTGAAGGCCCACTAAATACATCGCATCGTCAGCCGCAACCAGTATGCCAGCATGGAGCACAGCGTTGTTGATGCTGACAGGATTGCTAGAGTTGGCCGTCGACCCATTTTGTCAGCCAACCATTTTCCTATCCGGACATACAGACATGCAAGGTTTGCCGCCGTTGCGACTTCGAGAATGACCTGCATGGTATCGATGTCCAATTCAGGAAAAGAGTCGTTCGAGTATTCGCCCACCACCGTGTCGCACAGACTCAAGCAGGCTCGTCAAAATGCAGATGATGACTGGGTCAGGCATTGGCATAGTTTGTCTTGGTGTACGACTGTTTTGTTGCGCTTTTGTAAAGTAAGCTAGCCACCTTCGTCTGCTGACAAGCTGTGGACATTCACGCTTTAATATACGCACAACAATGGTGAGATACCTACCTTGGGGGTTTGCGAATTCTTGAACACTTGATCCACCTGTGGGAAGATTCCCTTTATATACCCTTTTCAGAGTCCTACCGGCTCCTCACTGCCGCCCCAATAGCGACTAGTGGCCGGCATACGTACGGACTAGCGGGCGTTGGTTGACCTAGCACCAGGTGATATTCACAGATGTTGTCAGAGAGTTTGTTTGTATGAACAGACACGCTGAGTTGACTAGGTTGTTTGGTAAAAATATCATGTTTCATTTTATTTGCTCCCGAAATAGCGAATACTAAACTACTGATGCACTGCAAGGGAATAACTTCTACAGTACAAGGGCGCGTATCATTTGACCAAGCCAATAAGCCAACAATGATCCGATGCGCTGGCGAGACTATTCAAACCGTTCGCGCCTCCCACAAGGACCATCCAACGACCGATAGTTGCTTCATACTCGTATCGCACGGTCGCCGCCATCACCCACGTGGTATCAGCCCTAACTATGCCACCGTATTTCTTTGTCGAGCTGAGCTCCATTCGCTAACCCCCGAACATCCGACGTGAGGTAGAACGCATTTTATTTTACAGAAGATCTAATATTTAGATCTCAAGGGTAACCTTTTGGCCCTTGACCCTGCCAATGACCTGCTGGGGCGCATACTTGGGGATAACCTCGTCGTCGTGGAGCATCTCGAACTCCTCGGTAGCATCGCGCCCCATGAAGTTCAAGAGGGCCTGCGGGCCACCCGGGTGCTCGTCAAGCCAGTTGGTGAGGTCCAAGACAACGCCCTTGACCACGACCCAGAGGTCTTCCTTGGTGTTGTGCTTAGCAACTTCCTCCAATGTGAACTCCTTTTCAGGAATGCTAAATTCCTTCGGGCTGCTTGGCTTAGCGGCGGCCTGCCCGTCTGCCCCCTTGGGGCTGGGCCCTGTTGCGGATGTTGTCTGTGTCCTCGGGGCATCAGAGCCGCTAGCTCCACAGCCCCACTCCACCGAGATCCTGCCTGGTGTAGAGGGATCGATGTGGAGCGCAATCTGGCCAAGACGTGCGGCGCCGGCACTTCCCTTCAGTGCCTGCTGAAACAGGTAGTTGCTGGCAGTGTCACCAGCGACGCGGCCGTAAACAACGCAGCCCAAAAGCGACGAACCACCCAGGCGGTTGGCGCCGTGGACGCCGCCTGCAAGTTCACCACAAGCAAAAAGACCCTCAAATGGCTTCTTTTCCGAGTTAAGGACCTGAGCCTGGTCATTGATCTCAACACCACCCATGGTGAAATGCAGTACGGGCTCCATCAAGGCGACGTGGAAGTCGTCATTGATGTCCAAGGGTCCGTTATGGAAGAACTTCTTGCCCCACGGGTCCTTTTGCTTGCCATCGGCGATGGCATTGTAGGTCTTGAAGGTCTTTTGCAAATGGTCTGGCGTGCATCCAATCTCCTTAGCAAGCTCCTTGCCGGTCATCTTCTTCATCAGGCCACGGCCCGAGTAGTGGCGGGTATGGAAGTCGAGGACGGTGGAAGCTTTGGAGTTGAGAATCAAGCGGATGGGGAACTTGCCCTGGTCCTTTTCCTTCCACATCATGCCTGATACGTAGTCGCGGTGTCCCAGCTCATCACAGAACCGGTCGCCGTCCGCATTAAGAAGAAGACCACCCTCACCACGGAGTGCCTCAGCAGCCAAGAACTTCCATTTGGAGCCGGGATCCTTGGGGTCTACCAGACCCGTGGGGTGGACCTGGACCTTGTCCATGTCAATACCATTGCCACCGATGGCCATGACCATCTTCTGGCCATCACCGGTAGCATGTGTACCGTTGGTGGTGGCAAGACCAAACGTGTCAGGACGGTGCTTCTTGAGGAGGGAGCTCTCGGTGAAGTCGGCGGCATAACCGCCAGTCGCGAGGATTACGGGACCCTCGAGAGTGTTTAACTCTCCGTTGAACTCGTATGTGACACCAGTGACCTTGTTGCCCTCCTTCTTGAGGCTGGTAACGCGGGCCTTCTTGATGATCTCAACTCTCTCGGGCTCGGTCTCGGCGAGCTCCTCAAGCCTTTGCATTAGAGCATATGTGATGGCCATGCCGGGGAATTTGGCATCGTGGCCGCGATGTGTCCGGGGCTGGGAGTGGCCACTGTGCACGAGGTCAGAACCACGATCGAACGAGATAAAGGGGATAATGATATCTTACCCTAGCCGGGAGACGAGAGTAAGGTCGAGATTGAAAACGTCCTGCAGCCACTCAACGGCGGCGGCAGACTTATAAGTGAGGACCTTGATGAGGTCCGGCCTCGCCTTGTCACGGGCGGACTTGAGGGTATCATCGTAGAACTGCTTAACGCTGTCCTGGATCTTGAGGTCGACCTGTGTCCTCGTCAAGGCACCGTTGATGCCGGAAGTGGCCTTTGTCGAGTTGCCGCCGAAGAAGCCCTGCTTGTCGAGGACAACGACATTGCCTCCAGCGAGGTAAATGGTATGGGCGGCGCTCAATCCGGATACTGGGCAGGCGCTGTTAGTTGCTGGTGGCTGACATGTGATAACGACAATTTGCGCTATGCGCTAATGCGCGGGGTCGCAAAGGGTGGAGGTTCAAAAGAATGGACTTACAGCCGCCGCCGACTACGATAACCTTGGGTGCCATTGCAATAGTTCTTTGGGCTGTGAAGAGGGGGTGGATGGCGGAATAGAGCAGAGGAGAGTGTGAGGATGCGAGAATGCGAGAACTTGCAACCGTAAGGACGGAGGAATGTGAGCAGTAGTTATTTGGGCTCGTGGTGGGCTGTTTCCTTGGAGCTAGCAACGGCTGGTCTGGTGTTGGAATTGCTGACACGCTGATTCGACACCGATTCGTGAGCCGAGGTCAAGCGCAAGACAGGGGTGTCGCTGGGAGCCTTTCAAACTCCGTCGTCAGTGCCCGGTGTCCTGCAGCCTGCAGTGCCTAGCGAACCCCAGGATCAAGTTAAGCGGCCGGCGAACTCACGATGTAGTTCTGGACTCAGACGGTGCGATTGATAGAGTATGGGAAACACGTTACAATCGATGCCTAAGCAATCTGGGAAAAAAAGGTCTTGTGTAGACTCCTAAAACCACTATACATTTTTCTTTCAAGTCCCTTACTTGTCATCCGAGCCGCCGAGGACAAACAACCTAGCCCGCGCTGGTGGTTTGGCAGAGACTGGACCGAGGCTTTGCCACCGTCCATGGGTGGGGTTGGCAAACGAGCCCAATGCGCTGTATAACGGGTGCAGAATTACTTTGAAGCGGACGAGACAAAGTGGCTCGAAATGGAGATGTCCGCAAGTTCTTCGGCGCTGGGAGATGCGCTGTGTTGAACTGTTCCATCAGCGCCGCTGCAGCCGTCCGCCACTTCCCCATCCCCAATGTTGCCCAGGGTTCCCCACACAATCACGAGCCGCCTCCCCACGCTTCAGAAGCCGCAAGCGTGGCATTCGAGGCAGTTATTCTACTCCTTTTGCATGTGAAAGATTTAGAGAAAGACCCGCTGTGCTGCTGAGGGTCATTCATTACGGGTACATAAGGGGGCAATAAGGTCGCATTATCATGCCAGGGGAACCCGGACATTCGACCAGCTGATCGGCCCTAGCTTGTGGGTTTGCAGTGGACGAATGTAGCTTTTGGCCGTCTACCACTGGCGGAGCCGTGCTTCGAAACTCGCCCAGACAACCCGCCGGGAACCAGTCAGATGACGGCTCCCTCGTCGCCTGCACTCCGAGTTGAGGAGTGAATTGCCTTTTTAATCTCTAGCATGTGACTGCTGGTCGAGCCCCGACCCTGACTCAGCATCATCTCATTCCTCTTCTTCCTCTCGATAGGCCCGAACGCTTCTGTTGTCGAGCCTTTTTGCTTACTTGCTCTGGCGGAATATGTTTAGACTCTCTGCATTCTCACCCATTAGCAAGGTAGGTTCATAGATCAATGCAATCGGGTCGGCCATCGGACTGGCAGTTGCTGTGATGCAGAGAGTTTGGCCGATGAATATATGCGGCAAGACCTACTACCTACATACACGAGCCAAGAGCCCGATTTTGGGGAATGGGTTGTCTCAAGAAGGCGAATTCAAATTACATGCAACCATAGAAATATAACCCAGTTGGGAATTGACTGATAAGGAAGGGAAAGCTACAATCTACACTCAGTCGTTGGAGAAATTAAGCACTTGTTTGGAACTTTTGCCACAAAGTTGCTACAATCAAGACTGCCAGTGGACTCCCAGAGTCAATTCCAAACGCCGTCGCAGAGGTCAGGTGTTGTGTCAGATGACAGAGTACGTCATCACGTAATGCAAGCCGCATGATCGCCGTCTTCCAGCAGTGAACAACTTCTGCTAAATTCTTGATTTGCACAATATCCTAGCTGAAGCTACAAACCCCTTACTTTTCTGCGTCCGCCTTTTTGCAGTCCTAGGAAACAAAGAAATAATACAAAAAATGCGGCATTTGGTCTTATCTGCTATCGCCCTGAGTGCTGCTGTTTCGTCTCAACTAGTCCTGCCCCTCCATCGAGGCCCTGTGAGACTCGGGTCGCCACTATTGCTTCAGCACCCCGATCGCAACCAGCTACCCCTGAATCCACCCATGAACCCCGGGCCAGCGATGCCCGGCCCGGTGCCGGAAGAGCCTTCCACAGGATCCGGCTCCGAGGTGGTCCTCTCGGACGTGATGGGGCGTGATAGGAGCATTAACTTATTTGCGGGGTATGATGTCCTGTCCTCCCACTATCGAATTTTTTTGCTTATGATGTCTGTTGAATAGCTTTGTGAGAGACATCGAGTCCGCGTCGCTACGCCTTGACGATTCATGCCATAACACTACCGTCCTCGCCCCCTTGAATTCAGCCATCGAGAGGTTGCCGCGAAAACCCTGGGAGGATCCGAGGGATTATGGCGCACTGGGACCTAACGCCTATGAGGGAGAAGATGGACATGAAAGAGCGCAGCGTAATCTACGGCGATTTGTCGAAGTACACATGATCCCGGCAAATCCCTGGCCGGCAGGCGAAAAGGTCAAGGCGATTGGGGATGACCAAGATATCTGGTGGGAGGAAATGGACGGCACTAAACTGGTAAGTACTAAGCAGTCGCAAGTCGCGTGCTTCATTGACTATGAACTAAAAAACCGGATAGATTCAGCCTGGAAACATTGAAGTTGTCAGCATTGCTAGCACAGTCACAAATGGACAAGTGGTATGCTCTATTGTTCTTTTTGCTTTCTTCCTCCTAGTACTGTCGTTTTTTGGGCCTCGATACATGTTCTGGGCTTGGCTGATGTGTTCCAGTGGATCCTGAGAAGCGTTCGGAATTACGCGTGAGTTTGAATGACGCGGGTAGATTGTTTTTGCGGTTGTTCCGTGCCACGAGCAAACCAGCGCAATACAACGAGAGGCAATACAGGGAGCGTTGGGAAGGTGATGTTTTACATCTTGGGCAAGGTGACAGGAGTTTAGGGTCAAGTTGGCTTGGCATCATAGCACACGTAGGGCAGATTTATGGACGCATAATTTATGTACGGTATGGAATTCTTGGGTATGTCAAAAGTTCTGCTGCCGACAACTGCCCTGGTGTTATCTTGTAAATGAGTTGATGATCTTCCAGTCATATGAAGCATCTTCCGTTCTGTCATGGAACCCCTCTTTATATTTCTACTGACAACCCCGAGGCTTTCCTTCTATAAAACATAGTTAAATCGGGTATGGTAAAAACATCGCGCTTGAAACTAGGTAAGACAAATATTTGTAAAGATAGCTCAATTCATATTTGCGCCAAAACGTTATTGACAAACCTGAGGTAAGATACCTAGCTAGGTATACTCTATCCCTGGTTTGCTTATTAAGGGCGGGACCCTCCCGCCAAGAGGGGTATTGGAGCCGCGATAAGGCCTTTGCAGGGCAAAAAAAGGGATTCATGGCATTTTGAAAGGCATATTTCTTCTATCATAAGACCTCTCTAGCATTTTAAAAGGCAAAAGGCATGTCCAGTATCTTGAAAGGCAGTTCTGGTGTTTCAAAGGAGCATCTTATATCTGTGACGAGACAGCTTTTCGCATACCTAGCTGAGGTCAGCTTTGGAGTCCAGCTAACAAATAAACAAGGACTAGAGGCTTAGATAACTGAATTCGGGACACAGCACGGGGGAAGAGGTACCCAAAGCTCTCAAGCACGGCCGGGAGGTAGGGGTTGCGCGCCGATATTTTGCCGCCCGGCTTATCGTTATCAGTTGTTGGTCGGGAAAGAGATCTGCGCCCTGCCCCTTCTCGAGTGCGTTCTGCATCACGCACTGCAGACTGTTTGTACCGATATGATCTCTTTCATCACTAATCGCACCACGCTCTTTTGACAACTGCCGGACGAAACCGATTCTCGAGAGCATCCCCAACTCGAGAGCACCTTTGAGTGGCCGTAGAGAGGCCGTATGACATCGGTCGCAGCTGTAAGTGCCAGCCCTCATTTGACGTTTCGCTCGGTCGCGCTTCCCGCCTCCTGAAGGCTTATGGGACGTCGCACTGCCCTAATCAGTTGTCAAATTCTCCCCGAAACACACCAACTGCTTGTTTACTGCTACGATATCGCGTGTTGAAACTGATGACGGGGTTAACCCGATTTTTGATGTCGATAGAGCTTTCACCCACTCGCAAGATGAATAGCCAGCATGCTGGCGGCTTTGACCGCGACCGTGACCTGGCCGAGGAGCAGCGGCATCGCGCCCTCCAACAAGATGAGATGGCAAGGCGAGAGCGAGAGCAGCGCGATCGCGAGCGTGAACGTGAACGTGAAGAGGCCGAGCGACATCGGGAACCCCCCTACCAGCCGACCGCCCCGCACCACAGCAGCGCCGGCTCCCTACCTATCCACCAACCTGTCGCATCGAGAATCTCAACTACCATACATAGCCCCGGCGGTCTGCTCGCGAACCACGGAGGCTCAGCCCCTTCTATCCCCATCGGCGCGCCATCAGGGACCGGCCCTGGCTTTGGTGGGCCTCTCCATGGCGAGACGGGCAGACCTCCTCAGCACGGCGGTCCTGGAGCTGCTCCATCGTCACAACACCCGATATTTGCCCCTATTTCCCACGGACCAGGGGGGCCCAACAACTCTCTCGGCGGATCAGGGGGACCGGCCGTCTTCGGAGGGCCTTTGCAGCCGCAGGACAACGGCAGGGGAATACCACAGGACGGCTCTCGGGGCATACAGCAGATGGCCTTGGCCCCTGGCATTGGTGCTGGGCACCCGATTGCCCCTGGGCCCGGCGGCATGTCGCAGGGCCAGCAGCCTATATTGAACGTAAGATTGGTGCGATTGGTGCTGGGCTACTCAGTTGAACTCGACGCTGACGGTTTGTTTATCCATTCAATAGGACGCGCTGAGCTATCTGGACCAAGTCAAGGTCCAGTTCCACGAGCAGCCGGATGTCTACAACAAATTTTTGGACATCATGAAAGACTTCAAGAGCCAGACGTAGGTTTCCACCCCCTTACTGCCCTGGAAGTGGATGAATTAGGTGGATACCAAGCTAACGGGAACAGAATTGACACACCTGGAGTGATAAGTAGAGTATCCGAGCTGTTTGCAGGGCATCCCAACCTGATTCAAGGCTTCAATACGTTCTTGCCGCCTGGCTATCGCATAGAGTGTGGTTTGGAAAACAATCCGAATAGTATCCGTGTCACGACCCCTTCTGGATCGACAATTCACTCGATTGGAGGAGGCCGACCAGCCCAGATTGAGCCTGCCCAGGCAGCACCTGGGTCCGCACAGCCGCCTGCGAACCCGCAATCGGCGGGCCGGACGCACATCTGGTACACAGCTGTGCAGCATAGTGTTGAAAGCCCGGAGGTACCATTCAGTATACCTGCGCAGAACGGACCGCCGGGATTCCCTGGCTCAAGCCAGAGCGCGTCATTTGAAGGCGTCAGTCCGGTTCAGCAGCGAGCCGTGCCAACGCCGCAAAATGGATCCGCCGCAAACCATGCGCCGGCGCCGAGAAATGCCCACACGCCAACGCCAACGGCCGGCCCGGCTGTTGCAAACGGGAGCGCAGCCCAACAGGCGAGCATGGAAAAGCGAGGCCCTGTCGAATTCAACCACGCTATTAGCTATGTGAATAAGATCAAGGTAAGGATGGATACCTTTGTTCGTATGCAAAAAACGTCTGAAACGGCGGCCCTCAGGGATAGGGCCAGACAAAAATTGGTGGAGACCCTCTTCTCCTCTGAACTTGACTTGCACACTGCAACTTTCTCCCACCTCTCACCAACCTTGCTAATACCACTTGCCCAGAATCGCTTTCAGGACCGACCAGAAATCTACAAGCAATTTCTTGAAATCCTGCAGACCTACCAACGCGAACAAAAACCCATTCAAGACGTCTACTCACAAGTCACCA
Source organism: Lasiosphaeris hirsuta (assembly GCA_030549175.1). NCBI lineage: Eukaryota > Fungi > Ascomycota > Sordariomycetes > Sordariales > Lasiosphaeriaceae > Lasiosphaeris > Lasiosphaeris hirsuta. The sequence goes on from JAUKUA010000001.1 coordinate 2,835,390, forward strand.
CCCTTTTTTCCACCGCGCCCGATCTTCTCGAGGATTTTAAGCAATTCCTCCCCGAGTCGGCAGCGCAAACTCGATCTGGCGGCCCGCGTCCCGAGGATAGCGTGGCCATGGCCGTTACCACACCGACACCCCAGCCCGCAAACCCTGCGCGAGAAGGACCCAAGATGCCTCCGGTCGGAAATTTTGCACCCCCCGCGAGCGCCAGCAAAGAGACGAAGAAGCGGCCGCGTACCGACAAGATCATCCCCGCGACTGCCCCCTCTACTTCTGAGCAAGCGCAAATGTCTGCCATGCGAGGCACCATTCCTCCCGTCGTCGCAGGGAACAATAAGCGCGTCAAACTGTCACACAAGGCGGGTGGCCCTCCCGACGGCGCCTTAGTCGAGCCAACGTTGACACCTGTCATGCCCGAACCCCTCGGCCCCATCCCCATCGCGGTTTCTGGCCAGGACGATTTCGCCTTCTTTGATAGAGTCAAGAAGCACATTGGCAACCGCACAGCGATGACCGAATTCCTCAAGCTCATCAATCTCTGGAACTCAGAGCTGATCACAAAGGATGTTCTGATCTACAAAGCGAACCAGTTTATGGGCGGCAATCACGAACTGCTCAATTCTCTTATGGCTATGTTAAAGCACGCTGGTGAGGAGGAAATCGTCGAGAACCGACCCGAGCCACCAACGGGGAGAGTATCACTGAGCAACTGCCGTGGTTTCGGACCAAGCTATAGGTTGCTTCCAAAAAGGGTGAGCTGATGGGTTACCTTCGTTTGACTTGTTTTTTTTTTCTCCCAAGGACTCTTGCTAATATTGTGGAAATTCAGGAACGCCTCAAGCCCTGCAGTGGTCGCGACGCACTTTGCAACTCAGTCTTGAACGATGAATGGGCGTCTCACCCGACCTGGGCGTCGGAAGACTCGGGATTCGTTGCACATAGGAAGAATGGATACGAGGAAGGCCTACATCGTATTGAAGAGGAACGGCACGACTACGACTTCTACATCGAGGCAAACCAGAAATGCATCCAGCTTTTGGAACCGATCGCTCAGCAGATGCTGACACTGTCGTCCGCCGAACGAGCAGCGTTCAAGATGCCTGCCGGCCTTGGCGGGCAGAGCACGTCCATCTACAAGCGCGTGCTCAAGAAAATATACGGATCCGAGAAGGGTTGGGAAGTGGCGAACGAGATGTTCAAGAACCCCTTCGCCGTGGTACCGATCGTAATGGGCCGCCTCAAACAAAAGGACGAAGAATGGAGATTCACGCAGGTAAGAACCCCGAATCAATACTTCCCACCAGTAGCTTTCTAACATGCACCTATAGCGAGAATGGGAGAAGGTCTGGCAGAGTCAAACCGAGACAATGCATCTCAAGAGTCTCGATCACATGGGTATCCAAGTCAAGACAAACGACAAACGCAACCTCGCCGCCAAGCACCTTGTTGATGTCATCAAGACGAAACATGAGGAGCAACGTCGCCTTAGAGCCGCTAAGAGCAAGACGCCGCGCTACCAGTTTATGTACTCGTTCAAGGATCAAGATCTTCTTCTTGACCTGCTGCGTTTCATGATCATCTATGCCAATGTCGGTGGTCAGCACAATGCTCTGGAGCGAAGACGCATCCTAGAGTTCTTTGAGACATTTATTCCCCAGTTCTTTGATCTTTCTGATGATAAAGTTCAGGAGAAGCTTGCCGATATTGACCAAGAGTCCGGCGAGGAGGACGATGATGACCCAACACCGGTCGAGCTTACTAACGGCCGTGCCCGGCGGGGCAAAAAGTCAGATCTCCTTCGCGGCGTGCTTGACCCGAGCCGGAATGGCAGCCGAACCCGGAACCAGAAGGAAGACAGCGCGGCGTCGGGCAGCAAGGAGACGACGCCAGATGTCGGTTCTGCAAATGAAGAAGAGATGCCCGACGCGCCAGAGGATGCCGCTGTTCCAGAAGTCTCGAATGGTCGCTGGCTACCCACAGTTCCAGGCCCTATCATCATCGAAAAGGCTAAGGACGGTCGGGAATCCGACCTTCTCGACGTCGACGGAGAGCTAAAGGCCGACGCGCCATTCCCCCGTTCTTGGTACAATTTCTACTGCAACCAGAACATTTACGTCTTCTTCACTGTGTTCCAGACGCTGTTCAAGCGACTGGAGGATGTGAAGAATAGCAAGGACAGCGTCAGTGAGGAGATCCAGCGCGAAAAGGCGGAGAAACCCGCCAAAATCCTCAATCTCGTACACGAAGACATGCGCTACTTCGAAGACGAGAACCCGGAGACGTTTTGGCCTCGTACAGTAGATCTGATCGAGGAGTATATCAACGGCGAGATTGATGAGAACCGGTACCAAGACGTTCTCCGCCACTATTACCTCCGGAAAGGATGGACAATCTACACGATCCAAGACCTTCTCAAAACCCTCTGCCGCATCGGTCTTGCCTGCAATAATCCCGATGCCAAGGGCGAGAAGACGAAGGAGCTGGTCAAGGCATATCTGGAGAGCCGACACCAGGAAGAGACGAGCTTCCAGAATGAGATCAGCGCCCGGAAGTTTGCCGAAAAGTGCATCAAGGATGGGGAGATGTTCGTTGTGTGCTGGGTAAGCCTCACAATTGCGGCTCGATCAGTATTGGTAGATACTAACAGTGGTCTCAGTATCCTGCGAAGAAGGAGGCTACGGTCCGGTGGCTACAAAAAGACGAGACAACTTTTTACATGGATGAGATGGAGCGCATCCAGCAATGGCAATACTACATTTCGTCGTACATGCGAATTGAGCATACCGAGGGCATCGTCCGGTCCCGGCTTCAAAAGGTCCTTCTCGAGCGCAATCTCCCATCGGATGCCAAGGACTCATCTGAAGATGGTTACGCCCACAAACCTCTCATCGTTCACGAGGGTCTGATAGTTAGGATTTGTCTGAACTCGTCGAAGATGGTCTTTGAGAAAGGCACCAACGACTACTTCATGTACAACACCAACAGCTTCGAGTCACAGGAAGATCGGTCTTACTATGAAGAGAAGCAGATCTTCCAGACGGAGCTACGCGGTGACCGGCTCAAAGACAAAATGATCACCAACAACTTGTGGATGAAGGGTCTGAGTCACGAGGAAGTGCAAAAAGTCAAGGATGAGTATCAGAAGTGGAGGGAAGGGGAAATTCTCACGCCGGGACAGCAGTTGCCGCAGCAGCAACAGCAGGTCGAAGCGGAGGCTGCGGACGTCAAGATGGATTAGGGTTTCGGAATCGACACGCTGAAGGGTGGGTATTTGGGCACAATGGGAGCATTTTCTGCGCTGCGTTTGATGGGAGGAATTACCCGGTGAAAATGGGTAAGGTGGCTGCTGTCTGCTTCGGGTTTACGCTTTTTCTTCCCCCACTCTTCTCGGTTGCGTGGGTGATGCCGTGTAGGCATCTGTATCGTAGTCTGTTTGATTGTTTTCTAGCTTAGGTGCGTTCTCTTTACGGTTCGGACTATGAGCGGTCTCGACAGACACCCTGAATATGGTCTAGGGGGCCTGTGGTTAGGTTTACGAGTGATGGAATCGCTCGCATATTCGAGTAACGGATGGAGTCATTAGGTTCCTAGAATCACATACGATCTTATTTTCATCTGTCGAAGTGGGTGCCGCGGTCTTAGTGGCCATTGCTTGAACACATAAGTTGGCCAGTCATAAGTCTAAAGTATCGTGGCATGGACCTCAGATTCTTTGCGTCTGGACTAGAACTTTGGCCTTTTTTGGCTTGCTCCTATTGTTTCTTCGGTTCATATAGTATGCTAGGTAGGGTTAGTAGGGCTCATTGACAGAAGCTCCACCGCTTTCACCAGGGATTGGGACGCAGCTCAGGGTGTTGCCATCAAAAGGAAGACGCAATGGGCCTTCGGTGGCGGTTTTATTTCTCCTCGTGGGGGGTTGAACGTAAAATACAGCATCCTGCAGCCAAGCTGTCCTCTGTATGTACATTGTCGGTTTTTCGATTCTTCGACTCTTGTCTCGTTGGCAAGCCAAAGAGCTCGGGCCACATGGTAAAATGACATGAAACTTGGCTCAATTTGACCGACTTCAACAAGCCCATCCAAGTCAGACCCACCAAGGCAAACACACGCCATGAACATTCATTTAAGACTCGTTGGCGTTCTGCCGCGGTGTCATGGCGCCGTCCAGATACAGGGGAGGATAGCAATGTCACCAGTGGCGGCATCATTTGGAGCGATAAGGGGGTTTGACACCTTCAGGCTCTCAACCACAACATCACCAGCAACGCGGCAGCGATCCGGAATTCGATGGCAGCCGGCAATTGGAGAGCAACCTGGGCTTTCTCTAAGGAGGGCGGCTTCTTCATCAACAGCAAAGTCGAGCTTGAGCTCAAATTCGGCACCAAGCGGGAAAACAATTCCGGGCACAAAGTCAGAAACGAGTGCGAGTCCAACGTTGGCGAGAGCTCCAAGACTAGGTGAGCATCACTTCACCTCGACCCAAACGGCAAGCGATTAGAGATTGACTTTCGCGGCGACAGCGTTCCCCGAACACTTGGTTATCTACCACGCAGGCACAGGGAGTATGCGATATTTCCTCTTTCACAGCACCCTACCGGCCTATTATCTTTACCAATGCGCAGGGAAAGGACTCAAGTGAGGCTCTTCGCATGTCAGCATGGCTTGAGACATGGGTTATTTACTTTATCATGTTGCTAACAGCAAGCTCCCTGCCGGATGCACTCTGCAGTGTCATCTTCGTGGGGGCGGGCTAGTTTTCTATTTTTTTTTTCTTTCTTGAAGAGCCGGAGGTTGATGTTGATGAGGGGAGAAGATTTCTCTGGCAAGGGGGGGGGGGGGGGGTTGTAGTATTTTGCTCCTGTTTAGCTCCCTTACACGCAAGATTGCACTTGACAGATTTGTATAGTCAGCTCGGGGAAGCCGCAGTCCATGTGGCTCCTTCCTGCAGGCAGAGCAAGCTGAGGTCCACGGCTAGGACTTGCTCAGGAGCCCTCGCCTCCCATTGTTCACTTGGATCGCACTACCCACTCCCGAGTCACATCAAGCTTGTTGCTGCAACCCTCTCGGTCTAGCCTCCTCTGCCAGGGAATATTGTTTGGCAAGAGCATTGAGCTGACATCATTTTCGCGGCAGAAACAACGTTCCTCGCCTGCCTGAAGTTGACAACGATCTTTGTCTTTGTCTTCTTCGGGCTCATTGTAACCCCAAGCTACCTCGCAGCCAGGGAGCCCGTCCAGAAGACAGCAGCTGGTAAGTACCCAAACCCTGCGACCCGTCCGACCCTGATAACTCAATCATACCACCCTTAGTTGCTCTCTGCGCTGTTGTGCCTTTCATCTATGTCGCCTACACTACCACCCCCTTCGTGACGGCGATCCACCTGAGCCTGCCGCCATTCGCGCGCACATCGGCCGAAATGCTAAAGCGATTCGTTGCCAATGTGCCTCCCACAACCCGCCTTGACATACAATCTATGAGCCTGATCGGCAAGCCGCGCACGAGCTCGACAACAGTTGCAGACCTGCGGCCGAGCAACAAGCGCTTTGGTATGGTGAATTATGAGCGCGACACGAAAGCCCTCAACAAGGGCCGCAAGTGGTGGCGGTTCCGCGCCGTGGGGAAGTTTAATGTCCAGAAGGGGAACGAGGGGAACGTCAAGACGGGATGGGTGTGGCAGGAGATTTCCAAGTCCATTGCGAAGAAGGCCGAGAAGAAGCCATAGCGGTGTCCCCAGCCATGTACTTCTGGCGGGTGAGCTAGACTCCCTGCTAAGAGTGCGAACGCATTCACCGAATGTCGGGGAGTGCGGGGGGGGGGGGCAAAAGCCACTGGTATGTACAATGTATTATCTCGTGCAGTGGTATTAAATGTATCATAGCGCCCGCGTATTATCGTCGTTCTGCAGGTGCAATACCAAAGTCTCTAAACCGCCTGCCCCTGAACTACCCCATACCTGATCAAACCAAGCACGGCACCCAAGATACAAGCTAAGGGCGGACTCACACCGAACCAACATCCACCGACATAACTCGTTGCCGTCACAACGACCCACCATGGGTCATTCGCCAGACTCGCTCCCTGCTGAAAGCCCTCATCAATATACCCAATCTGCCACAACCTATACACAGCCGTGTATATCAATCCAACCGCCGCCGCATTCACACCTCTCAGCCCACTCTTCACCCATCGCCACCTCCTTATCGCGCTCCAGATACCCATAGTGCCGTGCACTGTGACCAATCCGGGCACAAAAATACCCAAATAACCCAACACGGCTCCCGCGGCGGCGGGATACCCTCCTCTCACCGCCGTGACCGCGCCGAGATAAACAGCGAAGTTGAAGTTGGGCCCAGGGAACCCCTGGATCAAGGCGAGACCGATCAGAAAGTCGCGGGGTGTGACCCACCCCTCGGCCACGACGTATTCGCGAAGCAGAGGGATGACGACGGGGCCGCCGCCGAAGATGATGGTGCCCGCGAGGTACATGTTCGCGAAGAGCCGGTACAGAAGTGGCGGCGAGGCGAGCACCCCGCGGAGCGTCATGGTGGCGGCAAAGCTGGCGATGAAAAGGCCGATGATGGCGAGGCCCAGGGGCCAAGTGATGGTGAGGCGGTGCGACGGCGGAACGGTTCGCGGGGGGGATGGCGGGGAGGGCAGCGGGTCTGGCTGTGGGCTACCGGTGGTGGTCACGATGGCTCCCCGGTTTGTGATGGGTAGTCGTTGATGGGCATCAACACCCCTCTTGGTTGAGATTGCGGCTGCCGCCAGACGCGATGGCTCGGTCTCTGGCTCGCGTTGTCTCCCGGGAAGGTCGATGCCTTCGTCTACCTCGTGTCCACTGTGGCGACGCTGCGTCAACTTGCCACGGAGCCTCTGTGGCAGGCTTACGAGTTGCCTTGCCGGCTTGTGCAACCAGCCAAAGTCGTAGACGACGGCAATTATTCCGGCGATTAGCATCAGCAGCGGGAAGTACCACAGGGCGTTATACAACATTCCCGCAGCGGCTCCCAGAAACACCAAAGACCGTGTTAGCTTATCCGTGATGGCCTTTTCCGCTAATTGCACGGCAGCCAAAGCGATGACGCCGACGGTGGCAGCATTGAGGCCAGAGAGTAAGGCATAGACGGCACGGGGGAGCGACTCGCCGATGTTAGAGACTCCAATGGCGAGACCCAACATTCCCAGCGCCCCGGGAAGACTATTCAGCATCAGTCTGAGTTTCAATCTTGGTAAGTATGTTTAGAAAGACTGCGCATACCTCCAGATGAGAAATCCTAGGGCGGCTGGCAAAAAACCATCGTGGATCAAGTTGATGCAATAGAGCATCTTGGTGCTACCCGGGCCAGAGAAGGCCTGGCAGACACTGAAAAGCTCTTGGTACTAGCAGACCTTCTGTCAGTTACGCTGCATCTCGAGGATATTTGTTGCTTTCGCTCCAGAGACGCCGTACCACTTGCTCGTCGATCCATTGCAGCTTATCAACAAACTTTTCTCGGAACTAAGAGCCCTCATTGCTGGTCAGTAGCACGGCCATTGTGTTGTGCAGTCACGTAGGAAGGGACGCACAATCTTGAAATGCACCGGTGGTCCGCCAAACGATGTGAACCCAAGATACCAGTTCTCGCGAATAGTATTCCATAACCTTTTGCCAAAATTCCCCGTAGGCCAGGCGCTCGGCAACATCCATGCTCTCGTTGCGCCCATTGTAACCTATTAACCCTTGTCGGCTTTTCGAGTAGCCCACGAGATGGGAGTCTCAGACGGGCTGTTTACTATCATCTACCACTCGATGATTTACAATGGAAGACGTTTGACGCCTGACAGGACGGAGCCCGGGGTGATCAACTATATATACCATGCACAGACAAGATGCGACACGGCTACGGGGAGCAGGTGAGTATTCCACTCAATGGCCATGAATGGGCGGGATGCTGTCAACCCTCGCTTCTCATTCGTCTGTCCCCCAAGCCTTCCTGCAGGCAGGCCCCTTCTTGGCGAGTGATTTTGGGGGAGGGGTCTGGCTGCAAAAACGTCAAAAGAGAATCAGTCAAGGGACCATATCGGGTAGCAATTATTCACAGTAATAATATAGTTATCCACCAGTATTGTACATTATAAAAATGGCTTGTAAAAAAAACCCCCCCCCCCAAAAAAAACCAATGCTGCTAGTCTAAATAGTCGATAATATTAACCACAGTTGAATATAAAAAACATTCGCATTCACCTCACAGAGATGCCGAGCTAAATGGTATCCTCGTCGCATCAAAGTACAACAACAAAAGGACAAGAGCTATACTGTAGCGAAGGCGGGTGCTGCGCAAGTCCAATTTGTGCAGGACGGCGAGCCTCGAGCCTTCCCCCCCTCCCCCGCCCGCCCTTTCGCCTCCTTCTCTTCCCAAAGACCCATCCTGTTAATACAAAGCAATGGAGAAAGATTTTGAGAGCGCCGAGCCACATTGATATATCTGGATCATCAAACGAGCACCATTGAACTCCACCGCAACCCTTGCCTCGGAACTAGTGCCGGGAGTCCCAAAAACGCCATGTTAGTAACCATGTATTCCACCGGGCCAAACCGCATGCCAAAGGTTGCCTCTTGATCCCATACCATTCCCATGCTTCATACATCCAATCCTTTTTTAAACCATCAACATGATATATATTTTTCTTCCTCCAAATCCGCCGAGAAGAGCCGCCGTGGAGAATAGTTGACGCCAAGGACCCCATCATCGAGGTCAAAACTCGTCTTACAGGATAGCGGGAGTATGCGCTCCCTTCAACGGCGTTTCATCGACATGTGGGAGTCGTAGTCCCAAGCACGCTTAAGCCCCCCTTCGTACACGCTAGCAACAGATTCTTGCCACATAGCGGGCGTGACGAAATTCGTCGCAAACTGTTGAGCTGGGATGGAATGAGAGCCGGGCCGTAGTTGCGCCTGGACAGCTTGAAGGTCTTGAATGCCTGCTGTATCCGAAACCACCGAAGAAGCGACGCTCATGGAACCAGCCTGAGCAGTCACTGAATGAGGTGAGGCCTGTAACGCAGGTGAGCCAAATGACGTATCCCACTGACTAAAATGAAGGTATTAGCTCCGCATAAACACTTTCCATCTGTACCCGCATCGACTTACTCAAATATACGGGATGGGTTCCACACTGGCGCGTCCGCCAGGGGTAGCGAAAGCTGCGCACTCGTGGTCTGCGATTGGCTCGAGGCCATCATGGCGAGTGACTGTACCTCGGGCGAGTCGCTCTTCATATCCAACGGGCTGGCCGAAACAGGCGGCGAGATAGGGTGGTTTATGTAACTGACTTGCGAGTGTTGGGCCCGAGGCTCGACATGTTGGCCCAGCGACCCCGGCTGAGCGAGTTCTGGGCGGTATTGTGGCCCAGGCGGGCTCGAATGCGACGAGGAGTGCGGGCTTCCGTACGGGAAACTTGGCTTCAGGACGAATGACTTTCTGATATCCGCCGAGAAGGCCTCACGGACAGAATCGACTTGCTTTTGCATGTCAGGCATGGGCCACGCGCCCATGCATTTCTCTAGAATCCTCATGTGACGGGTAAAGTAGTCCCGGGCTTCTGAGTTCAAGTCCGGGTCCGGTGACGTCAATGCGACCTGGGTTTCGGGTCAGATTCTGCATAGTAATTTCATCTTCGAGTGGAGAACGTACCAAGTGCAGCACGATACAGGCAAGCACTGCATATATCGTAAAGTTGATGCCACGCTGCATGCATTGAAGGCCAGGTAGCCCAAACGAGCCCATGACTGACTCTTGTAGTCTGCAAAGCATCTTGGCCGCGTTATACGACACCAGCATGTGATGCTTCCACTGCCCGCCTACACTACCCGGCGACATGAAAGCGAGCTGCGGTCGATGAAAGAGGATGACGCTGAGGTAGTAATACGAGTGAAGATTCCCAACAAAGGCCGAGGGTAGCCATGGGGGAGACCCGTCCGGAGGATAGCTGACAGCCAAGTCTGCAGGGAGCTCGTTCAACCAAGCATCTAGGGCGGGGCTTATTTGCACAAAATCAGGATCGATACCCCAATCCTTGTTTTTGTTCTTCTTGAGGCGCCCATAAGCTCTCAACATCCGACTGACGTTGCGGACAACCCTGGCAAAGTAGGCAAAATTTCGAGACACGTGGTATTCGGACTCGTTGCCATTCAGTACGGGGCGCGGGACATTGAAGTTGACAGTATCCTCTTCGACCTGTAAGTCGGTCCGGCCTGTTCAAAGTGAGCGTGCGGTTTAAGACAAAGGGGAATTCTAATGTGTACCTTGGGGGGAACCGATCATAACCTCGACGACAAATAGCGACTGCCAGATCCGGCTCTTGAGAAGACATTCCGATGGGCCAGAGCCACAAAATCTCCCCGCCTCATGATCCGCAAGGTGGTCGCCCAAGCCCAAATCTTTGGCCATTTGAACGCACTGAACAATACTCATCCATGATCGATAGTAGTAACCCCTTTTCGGCGTCTGCTCCCTCGCCTTGAGAATAATCATAAGGGCTTGGAGTGTGCTTAGCCTTGGGACGTCCATAAACGAGTCAGCATGGCCTGTGCAAGTTAGCCTCAGTTCTTATTCGTTAAGAAGTGGTCACGAACGTGTTGCGAGCGCCAGCCATTGTTGACCTTCCCCGGGCTCATCCGCTAGCCGTCCAGCAATTGCGAAGATGGCCTCTAGAACCAACGGGGAAACAGACTCTCTGTTGTTATGCCATTGCTGATAGAATGTCGGCTTATCTATGACAGGAACATAAGGGTGCGCGTTCGTAAAGTAGAGGTCGAAATAGTGCAAGATTGTGTCATCGTCCGGCATCAGCTCCGGCGGAATCCGTATTTTCGAGCCCGGGCCCGCCGTCAGTGGCGGCAAGACACTCCTGTAATCATCCGCATCTTCGACGGCTGGCTCCTCGTCCCGGGTAGATCGCAGCTTGCTATTCAGATAAGGGGCTAGACACTCGGGTCAGAAACCATATTCATCCCTACCACAGCCGCTCATCTTACCTGTCCCCGCTTCATTGACCTTTAGGGAGCCCAGAAGATCGGCGAGATCCTGTTGCGCATACTCGGATTGGTAAGTCTCTGGTGAGTCCGGCTGTGATTCGCGCTGCAGCGGCGGCGTCGGAAACGCATTCTGCGTCGTATATTGGTGGTCGGCAACACCCACGGATGGGTGCACAGTGGTGTACTGGAGGTTTTGCGGTACTGTTTGCGGTTCTGTGTACTGTACAGACTGATACAGCGTGGAGGGGTCCTGGTACGACGGTTGGGCGTACATGGATGTGGGTTTCGGTGCATGGTTAAGAAGCTGTTGCTCTTGCGAGGGCAGCTGCTGTGGGAAGCCGTCCTGCGCATGCTGCGTGTGCGACGAGGTCGGCTCGAACTGGGTGGGTAGAGGCTCGTAGACTTGAGGCTCAGTGGCGCCATCATAACCGTTTGGCTTGACACAATGGAGCTTGAGACGGACGCAGGCAGAACATGGCCAGGTGTTCGTCGTGGCAGCATCGCACTTAATCTTCCTTCTACGGCAACCCTCACATGCTCTCATCACTAGAAGTTGGCGGGCGAGTCAGTCTTGTTTATTTGGCCCTCGGACCACTCGGGAAGGGGTCACGATTCAGTCCCATACCCTTCAACCGCTTGTGGCGGTTATGCTCATCGACAAAAACATAATCTGGGAAAAACGGTCAGAACCGGGACAACGGCGTCGGGAAGAGGGCCCATGGCAATCGCACTCTTTTGGGTTTCGCGTGGCTGCTGATAGGGTTGCGGCGCGAACGAGAAGGCACCCATCTGCGAGCTCTGAGGAAGTATACGGCGCACGGTGGGATCGTTCGACATTGTGAATTGCGACTTGCACGGGCGCTTGCAGCCTCGCGCGCTGATGACGAGGTGTAAGGGGACTACCTCCACATTCAACTCATGGGGTAGACCAGAGTCGATGTCCTCTTGTCTCGACGGCTGGATTGGGACTTTGGGATGGCGTCGCCGGCGTCGAGGTCGGCGCGCGGGGAGAGGCGCTTTGTCGTCGGAAGGTGCAGCGGCAGCGGCAGCAGCGACCAGCAGAGACAATCGATCATCGGAACAATGTGGATTTAGAGGGGGGTTTTAGTCAAGGCGGCGGTACGGAACCGATGGCAGGTGGTGTATGTACACCATGTATGTACAGGCTGCTGCTGGCTTGGCTGCTAGTTGGGTACCCCGGTTTGGCAGAGGGCTAGGTAATAAGCGTCGCCAGGGACTTGGCTTATAAAACGGAGGGGACAACCCTGGCACGACCTAGCCCGATGTCTAGCTTGATCAGGATCAGCAAGGACTACCATGAATAGAAGCAGCTTCTGTGCTGTATTCGCATGGTACCTCTGACGACGTATCCGTGCTTCTGACACTCTCTGCAACCCTTAGGAACACAAGATGATGCAGTAACCTGCTGCCTATGGACGCAGCATGTATTACCGGTAGGAAGAGAGCCCAGTGCAGTGGGCAGGGAGGGGTCAGAAACCGCCGGGAACCCCCAGAGAGCAGACAGGCCACCAAGCCCTAGGGGTTGCGATGCTCGCAGAATCGCAATGGCCAGGTAGCGTTGCTTGGAAGCTAGGTAGGTGGACTCGTCCTGTCGTACCTGCACTAGACTACAGACTGCGCGCCTGCCCTTTACCGATTGCCGCCGCCGCTCGCACCTTGCCAGTTATATGTGGTGCGTGCAAGGGAGGTGATATTATTCGGCCGCCTGTGCAAGGATGAAACGCCAGGATACTGTCAGGGTGTAAAATATCGAAATCGCTGTCATTTTGCGGAGAGGCAGTGGGATGATGGGCGGGGGAAGGGAATGCTGCGATGTTGCGAACCGAATCGCCGCGCGCGCGCAAAAGGAGCCAAGGCGACCTTGGGAAGCCAAGAGAGAGCGGGGGAAGGGGTGTGGGTAGCGATGAAAGAGCAAACGGGGGCCACCTGCGCACTTTCACCCTTGTTAACAAACTAGGGACATCCACAAAGCATGAGCCAAAGCCAAGCCTGGGTCTCGAGGCCACCTGGGTTCGCTGGGTTCGCCGGGTTGGGTTCGCCGGGTTCTGTTTCCCAAAAGTCGGGTCGGCAGAGGCGAAGAGGCGCAGAGACCAGGAAGAGGCGCAATGCCCTCAAACTGAGACCCCTCCAACCGTTGATGCTGAATTGGAAACAAAAACCCACCCCTTTCCGCTTGCACCCCCTTTCCTGCCAGTGGCCGTCGCCCAGGATAATCGGGCGATAGACAATGGAACAATACACTCGGAGAATTAGGATGCTAACGGCCCTATTTCAGCCCTTCCGCCCACGGCACTCATTCCACGGCGCGGGTGGTTGGCAGCTGGGCATCCTGTACCACCAATGTAGGACCTGGGGGCCCGGCGCCGCAGGGAGCACAGTCAGTGCTCCGGTGCTTGAGGTAGCATCAGTCCGCCGAGGGGAGGACCGGTAAAAGAGAGGGGACTTGACTGGGAGGGTGGCAGTATCTAGGTGACATCACTCAGACTTGTGTGCAATTGCATCGCGTTCCATCGAACCCAGCAACGTGGGGAGAGACGCTTATTACGTGCCGCTTGTCCACTTATGGCAGCGGGAATCTGCGGTGTAATACACATCGTTAATGCATGGAAATTTGGCCTTTGACTTCGCTCCATCTCCTCGATATTTCTCACTGCGCAACGCAAAGGATGAACTTTGAACCCGTCCAGCGGGGGTGGGTATCTGGGCCTCCAGCCCACCGGCTTGATAGCCAAAAGAACTCGTGAAACTAGCTGGAGTAAAGGAGCTGGACTACCCACAGCTAGCCTCCACAGCCCACTCGATGCGCTGTGCTGAGCTGCAGGTCAAGGCTCGGCAATGTGAACCACCTTGTCTTCCAGCAACTGTCAGAAGGCAGGATAGAGCGCTAGGACAGGGCGCATACTAACGGCGGTTTTCATGCCCTTGACGAATGAGAACTGCAGCGGCCCTCGCTCAAGGAGCCGGCTGACTAAAGAGATAAAGTAGCAGCTGGATATCATGATGCTAGAACTATGGCGAGCGCCATAACGAGCAGTGTCAAGCACTGTCGACCAGTGTTGACCAGTACCCACGCCACGGCGAAACAATGGAAGGGCGAGACGCGTATCATAACCAAGGCTCGCTTCCCATTGTCCCAGAGGTTTGCTAGTCGACGGCCTGCCGTTTCTTCCCGATGTTTCGACGATCTTGGATCGGGTCTTGAAGCCCAGGTTTAGGGTTTGCCTATTCAAGATCGACCTTGCGTGGCCATCCCACCTCACCTCACGGCCGGTTCCTTGATGCAACACACTGCTTTCCACCAACACGTGTCCAGGCTGGGGATGCCCCTTCGGCTGGCTGGACGGGACCTATCACCGACGCAGGCGAGGCATGATGGTAGAAAGAGCACGAAAGAGGAGAAATTGAGATTCAAAATCCGCTGGTGCCTTTGGTCAGCGTCCAAACGCCACAAATCAACCACCAACGCCTCCAACCAGGATGACCCGGGCCATTCACATGCCCGAGACGAGGGGCGCCCTGAGAGAGGGTGTGAGGCAGAGTGGGGCCATGGCTCCCAAGTCGAAATGTGCCGAGGAGAAAAACCCGCACGTTTGCGCAAGAGGCCTGTGATGCCGTATGGTGTGGATAGAGGAGTGGAGTATGGTCAACATAATTGTGCCGCGCACGCGGCTTCTACACGCGCAGTGATAAACGACGTTCTCTACTACGATATTGGGGGGGGTGGGGGGGTGAGTTATTGCCAGACTTATGTACAGGTTCTGTAGGTTAACCCTGGACAAGCCATGCGACATTGATTCAGACCAAGCGAAGCGAGGCAAGGCTGTTGATGCCACTTCAACTCATGGGCCAGCACAATCCTGCGTGACCCAGTGTACGACGTAGTAGAGCTGAGCTGAGCTGAGCTGTGTTCTGCAGATCCCCATGCACGACATGCCAGAAGAAGCAAGCAATGAAAGAAGGGACTAAAATCGACAAGACAACCTGGCAGGACAGGTGGCCGACTGCGCGGAACGGATCTGTATTGGCAACAGTCAATGACAACGTTATTGAAACGCTAGGAGGCAGGCGCATGGCGGTAAACTTAAGGTTGATGGCTGCGAGTGCCGAATCGCCATCTTTCTGTTGTTGACGCACATTCCAGTCCGGTTGTAGAAGCATCCCCGAGCGCAAAGGCTGCGTGCGTCATGCCGCCTTGAATCGTGGGGAGGCTCGGGAGCGCGAGCGAAAGCGACGGGATTCACGGGAACAAAGCAACGCCAAGCCCAATTCTGATATTCCATCTAGCTTCGACGCAGGGGCCAGGGAAGACCTAGACAGGCTCCTAAGCCCCCACAGGGGGGGGACACCAGAATCCATCTTGAACCATTTCCAACGCATGAAGAGGGTAATAATCGTCGCCATTACTATTGAATACTGGGGCTTCTGGAAGATGACGCCATGGCCTCGTATTCAGGGATTAGAAAATTCCGTATCAATTCATGGAACCTCGCAGTCGAGTGCCATTGAGGCTTGAGTGCCCAGATACCTATTGTAGAAGATGGATGGAAGCTGACGAACAATTCGAGGAATATTTCAGCGAAGAATGGCAGGACCTGCCTAAAACATAGACCGAGTGGCCTATTCGGTAGGTTTCACCGTCGCTCAAAGTATTTAGGTAGATAGTGGGGGTCCACGTAGCGTCGGATTCAGTGCAGACGGTGCGCCATCGAAGGTCTGGGCTTTGAAGCCAGCTTGCCAGCCCCCACCTGTCATCACGTGGTGTACACCTCTATCCGTCCCCTCCTCACTAGTGACGGTTCCAATTGCATCAATCAATCGGCACAGAGAAACTCGAGCCCGAATCCACGCCTCTGCTACTCCATCCCTTATCTCGCTCTCAACCGAGAAGCGAACGGCCAAGCAGCGCACATAGACCAACCAGTCTCCCCGCATCAAGATGCAGAAGTCCGACCTAGACAACGAAAACCCAACCATCCTCAATGTCTCGCAACTGCCCAGCAGAGAACAAAAGAAAGCCATCGCGAGGCATGGGCCAGACTCCAGCTATGACCACCTCCTCTTCTCCAGATACCACTCGTCAGACGCCTCGTCAGTTCTAGAGGATGATGAGGAATACGAGGATGTATTTGATGATGCCCTTGACCAGCAAGAAATATATGGTATGTCCCATGCACACTCAAATCCCCCGCCATATTTCCCCGTGTCTTGGCGGCTTTCTCAGCATCGAAATGCGAGTCAACGATAGAAGACGACCAAAAAACGGCCGTCTGCGCGAGATATTCGAACTGATGTTTCACGCTTCCCGCCTTTTTCAGGGGATAAAGCTATTTTTGTCAAGCCTGGGGAGGATCAGACGGCTGACGTCTCACAGACCTGATCTCGACCGTGTCGGACCCTGAACATCCTCATACCCTAGGAGAGTTGAACGTCGTCAGGCTCCCGGACATTCACCTCACCCCTCCCCAGGGCGACCCCAGGGGGCTAGCCACGGTTCTGGTAGAGCTCACACCGACCATCAACCACTGCTCGCTGGCAACCATTATTGGTCTTGCAGTGCGCTTCAGGTTAGAGCAAGCACTACCGCCAAACTACCGCATTGACGTCAGGATGAAGGAGGGCACACATGCTCAAGATGAACAGGTCAACAAACAGCTCGCTGACAAGGAGAGAGTCGCTGCCGCTCTTGAAAATGACTCCCTCCAGAGTGTAGTCAACACGATGCTTAAGACATGCGTAGTATGAATGACATGCGGTAACAACCAGACGCATGATTTGGGGTGCATGGTTGCCTAGACGCAAATCCTGTTCGCATCGGTGGCGTCAATAAAGATCTGATTCCGGGAAAGAAGTATGGAAATTGGATTGGTTGTGTTACCGTCAATCATCTTAAGCCTATCTTTGGGGTGCAGTCCAGCATTCTCACCGCATGTTTCACTGCGTAGGGTGTTTACCGAGTCTCCCTTGACAGACACTAAAGGCCTGATATTACCCGGTGCAAATTCGGCGAAACAGTTTTCTGGTACGTCGGTGAACCTCTAAGCCACCCACTCGGCAGGCTTCCAGCTTTCCCCTTTTCTGTGTGCGTGCGGCTCACTGGGAACCCCTACAGATGCTCTCCCGCGAGAATACCCCGTTCTGGCAGGGTTCTAGGGCACGTTTTCTTCGAATGGTCTGATCCCCAGAGCCCCGTCCTAATTACCGTTTCGGAAACATGATTGTTGGTGAACAGGGTTGATGTTCCCTGTTTCGTGACATGGAAACCCCATAGTATAAGCATGTGCAGTCAAAATATCGGTCCGCGCAACCCGATGCCTCGGCTCCTTCCGCCTGCCTTTTTTTTAATTTTGAGATTGGTACAGCATTATCAGTTCGAATTAAAAGCGCTGGCACCAAACCCGCTGCCACCGGAAACATCCTTTGGGACCTTTTTTTTAAAAAAAAAATTTTTATGGTTTATATTTTACTGTTTACATGATGGAATCTATGGTATCATGCCGTGCGGATAATAAGAAGCTCTCAATATATGGTCTAATGGTGAGGCGAACTAATTAGTGGTCGTGGTGTCACAAGCATCTACTTAGCAGGAATGATGTGCTCTTTGTCAAGTTCGGCGTAAGGGGCAGAAGAGAAAATAAAATAACAGCCCCCTTCCCAACCCATTGGTTTCAAGACCGGCTCAAGGCCGGCTCAATTATAAGGAGAAAAGGGAAATTTTATCATAGCCTGTGAGCTGTTTCGACTTAGTGAGGGGCGATTTGCTAATGGTGCTTTGGTCGGGTTGTCGTCCTGCCCAAATCACGATGATTATTCGCCTCGTCTCATAACCCTTCCGGCTTTCCTGCTAGTCGCTTACTACAAACAGCCGTGAATATAGATTGTGTCTCAACACGCACACTGGTCCTACTCACTCCCTGTTCCCTGGAGAATAAAATGTGATGGTAGGAGTGGGCGATCCATCTGACGGGAAATCGGGATCTTATTTGCAGAGTCTAGGGAACTTGCTCAGAAAAAAACCATGCAGAAAATAAACCCATCCGTGTTCGGAAAGTCTCGCCGAACCTGTATGATTATATCCAACGTCCTCCGGCTTGTTGTGATAACACACGTGTTTAGAAGTCTTGCTACTTGCTGGGAGCCTCTCTCACATCCTTCCTCCGTGGACAAAGACTTTGGGCACTCACTAGGAAGTGGCAGGCGAGAAAGTTTTTAGCGTTCTTCAAACCAGATTCCTATAAAGACTCGGCCCGCCACTGTGAAGACGCCAGACTGCTGTTGACATTTTTATCCTGCATACGTCCGATATCCCCTCAGCCTTTGGTTTACTCCCATGGCTCCTATTGAAACATTAGCTGGTACTGTGGTGCCTTAGCACCGAGCCTTCTCGAGCTGAGGCTACGAATGATCGATCACTGCCCACAAGCTGCACACGCATGGCCAGACTCCCCTGCTGCTCTTCACGATAGATTCCTTGTACCTATCTTATCTCATGGATTCGGGTATTCTCCCTTCCCTGCTTGTTTGTACAGCAAAAAGAAAAGAAACCCCAAACCTCCTTTTCCCCATACCCATAAACGCCACGACACGACATATCTCAAACCCCCCTTCACGCTTCCCCAAGCGTTCCACTCTCAACAAGACTTTGGTAGAACTCTGGCTCCAAGAATTTGGCCACGCTCACATCCTCGCTCAGTCCCTTGCGCCGCCTCGTCTTGAGAACAAAGTCCCTTGCCGTCGCCTGGGCGTTTGCCATTTGCAGTGGACGCAGCACAATCTCCTTGTCCAGAGGGTCGCCGGGCACCACGTTCCAGCGGTCAAACACCAGACTCACCATGGCGTGGCCAGGCGTATTGATACGCAGATCTGTCTCAAACCCGAAGCTGTCAATCACAGGGATCAGGCCGCTAACGCGATACAACGGTGTGCCGGCGATGGGGCCGTCCGAGAGCACGTGGCCTCTGCGGCGAGCCAGGATGTTGTACACGGTGCTGACGGCATCCTGGGGGCCCGTCATCGACATCGAATACATTGGTTCCATGAGGCGCGGCGACGCCATTAGGAAGGAGCTGTAGCATGCCCGCCGCGAAGTAGGGATGATCTGGCCACCACCGCGAAATATGGCTTCTTGCGCCAAGGCAACGTCAATCAGACGAAACTTAGTGTTGCGTATAGCTAATTACGAGAAAAGAACTGTTAGCTCGTGAAGACATACAACGCAGATGGAAGGATAGATGGATGTGATCGGGGCAGTGATTTTGATGGGGAAAAAATGCGAATAAGCGAGGCCAAGGGCTAGCAAGCTACCGGATGGAAGGCGGCGGCGGCGGCGGGGCGCGGGGGATTGGTTCGTCAGGCCGGCTGAGCGGACTGGGAAGGTGGGAGAGGAAAAGATGCGCTTCACATCACCCCTTGTCGTCCGAGATCCCCGCAAGTCGCTCCGAGAGGGGGCATCCTTGCCCTTCCCCAACCAACAGCCTTGTGGATCTAACGCCGCAAGATACAGGACACTGGCCCATTCTCGCTTATTGAGCACAGGGGAAGCGGAGCCGGTAGATGAAATAGAGATAATGATTGTGGTTGGGCATGGGGGCGAGATATGAGAACTCAATGCTTCTTTCAGCAGGTCTGGGCTCTTTCCTGAATCCTCTCGGGGGAAAGGGGGAAAGGGATGCAGCTTCCAGCTGATGGACTGGCAGTAGCACTGGATGGGGTTACAATGCAAGAGAAGGTTTAGAAAAAGACAACTCACGTTCTTCACATAGTGGGCCTTCCCGAGCTGCCCAACTGAAGCCTTGGCGAATGGACTCCTTGACGGTATTGAGGCGCTTCTTGTCAACCTGGAGAACTGTCAGTTATCTTATATCAAGAAAGGCCTGGTCTAGAGACTGAGGGAATGGCACGCGCTACCTGGGAAAGCAGCTGCGTTTCTAGGGAGGGGTTTCGGCGTCACCTACCTCTGATGGGAGCGTGTCGTCCTGTAGTATATTCGGGCCCATTTCGTCCGGCCCGAATGCCCAAATGCTTCGAGCTGCGAGAAGATCCCACCCATGCTTGTCCTCGAAGAACTTAGCCGTTTTCCGCACTGGGTCGCGTATCTTGACAGTCCCCGACTCAATGTCCTTTGCGATACCGTCATCGAGCGGTTCGGCAACCATGGTGATGGTGTTTTTCTTGTTCGGTGTGATTGCGTAGCACTTTGTCGCCGACATATCCTGTACTGTTTCGCAGAACCGGACGACTGGATCTGACACTCTAATCTCCATATCCGCGTAGAGCCGGCGTAGATCATGAAGAACGCAATCCAGGTAAAGCTCCCCTGTTCCAAGAATGATGTGTTCGCCCGACTCCTCAACCTTGGTGGTGATTAGGGGGTAACTCTTGTTGATCTTCCGGATCCCGTCGAGCATCTTGGGCAACTCGGATGGGTTGATAGGCTCAACGGCCACCTTCATGACAGACTCGGTGAAGTGGGTTAGAGGTTTGAAGATGTATGCATCCTCATCGTCTTCGAACTGCTTGTCTATTATTGTGGCGGTTTTGACAATGGAGTTGTCGACGCCACCAAGCAGGACCCAATTGCCGGCCGGTACCCCATCCGTTGGGATATTATATCGGGTCTCGGCGATGAAGACGTCAGCTATCCTGGCCATCGCCATGTCCTCCTCGTCGTCAATGGAATACCCTTCTCCGAGAACGCGAACCTCCGCACCAGGTCGTGCGATTCCACTCATTACTCGGCCAAACGAGTAAAAGCTCTTTGCGTCTGCCGTGTTATATAGCTTTGTGACGTAAACCACTAGTGGACCGTTTTGATCACACGCCTTCATTGCTTCGGCTACTTTGGTATCAAGGGGTCCTGTGTAGTACTGTTGGAGCTTATTCTCGGCGGCTTCCGCCGGCGATGGGATGTGTTGGCAGACCATGTCTACAAATCCGGTGGATGGTCCTGCAAACTTCGGTTAGCAGCTGTGAATGTTGCGATTTAGAAAGTAAACATACCAAAGAATTGC
The DNA here is from genome assembly GCA_030549175.1 of Lasiosphaeris hirsuta. Lineage (NCBI taxonomy): Eukaryota > Fungi > Ascomycota > Sordariomycetes > Sordariales > Lasiosphaeriaceae > Lasiosphaeris > Lasiosphaeris hirsuta. Next base: position 2,856,428 of record JAUKUA010000001.1, read on the forward strand.
TCGCAGACTGCCTTTAAAAGAACAGTGGGGTCGGTTTTATAGAGAGATGGTTTGAGGAATATTCCGAGCTTCTCCAGGGTCCCCTTCAAAATCTCGGGGCTTTGGCTGATGGTGTGTGAATAGATCTTGTATATCGGCTCCAAGACGAAGTTGACGAAGGACCTCTTTGCACCCTCCTCGATCGCCTTCCTGGTGAAGGTCCGTTTCCCGGGGTTGAAGTAGATGTCGCCCCAGAGACGCTTGGCGAACTCTTCAACGTTGACGCCCCCAAACCCGTCAGAGTACATCTTGGCAAAGGACTGTAGTGTGAAACACCAGCCCATGGATGTGCAGGCAAACAGCACATTCCCCTTTTCGGGACTCAGCCTCCTCTGCTCACCCTGGCCAGGAATTGTGTTTTCAATGACGGTGTTGACTTCTTCGATGACATGTTTCACCTTGTAATATGCGTCGTTGGGCGGCAACTTGAGCTCCAGAATTAGCCGGTCCATCTTGTTGACGATTAAGGTCAGGGGGATGTCTTCCAGCACTGCGTGCTTGATGATTTGTTCAGTGTTGATTTGGACTCCTTCAACAACATCGACCACCAAGCATACCCCGTCGACTAGTCTGAAGGATGCCGCAACTTCATCGGCAAAGTCGACATGCCCCGGAGTATCGATGACATTGAAAAGATGTGATTTTCCCTTGGTGCTCGGCAAGACCAAGCTCATGGGCGAAGACTTGATGGATATCCCCCGTTCCCGCTCGAGAATATGAACGTCTGTGTACCTCAGCTGCTCGTCGCGGGTCTTGCCTGTCCGTTTCTCTAGCCTGTCGGCGATGGAATGGGTCTCCAGAACGAGCATGTCCATAAATGCCGTCTTGCCGTGGTGAAGCTGTCCAGCCAATGCAATATTGCGAATCTGTTCGGGGAAGTTCATCAAATCGGTCATAAAACTGCGGTTGAACAGTACTGGCGGAAGGTCAACCTCCTCGATGCTGAACTTCTTCTGCTCGACCGGGGCAATGATAGGTTGTGTCAGAGGCTGCGCATCCTCCTCTTGCACCATAGTCTCGACGTCCTCCCCATACACTTGAGCGGCTGTCGGATAGTATTGCTTGTCCTCGTGGAGAATAACAGCATTCGAGGGCCCATCGTCTGTCTCCCGGGTTAGCAGCAGTTCCTGTGTGGATTGTATGTCTGCGGCTAGCTACCATCAATTTCCATCAACTCCTGGCCCGTGGCTTCGGGGGCTTCTTCTGGGTAATCGTCGTCGATGTAGTTGCCGCCATCAATGCCAGGCTCAGACTCTTCCTCGGAGGCCTCCGCCTCTTCGCCACTAGCAGATCAAAAGTCAGCACATAAAGCGCATCCAGGAGGAACACCGATGTTAGGAGGGAATGCGACTTGTTCAATGGCTAAGCTGGCCTGGAGAGCTCGCACATAGTAGTAGTACGTACATGAAGTTTCCAAACTCGTCATATAGATCGTCATCCATGGTTGCAGTTTGTGTCTATACGACTTTGGTGAAGTGGTTTAGGTGTGGTCGCGTCGTCGTCAATCGGAAGGCTGAAAGTCGCTAGGGCAGTTTTTCGCGCCGCTGCAAGGCTGAGGATACCAACCTGGGTCAAAATTCTGGGCTGTCTGAGGCTGGCTCAGTTGCTTGGAGTGGACCCCACAGCGTTTCGGTGGTCATGTGGCGGGAGCACGGAGCCTTAGGTGCTTGGGTGCGTGCTAGTGTGTGTGCCTACCTAAAGTTCGATGTCTTGGTAGTGGCTTGATTGATGGGCTTGGCCCCCGGCATCGGATGGATGAGCGCTGCAGGGACGCGCTATGGCACTTACCACAAGTGGCCCATGCAGCCCATCGAAAAGAGGCGGGTTGGTGAAGGGCAGCTTTGGGGTTTGAGAAGCGGTGTACTCCGTATTTCTCATCGTTCCGATTATTAAACTCAACAATTTTCCCCTTGGAACGTGACCTTACAGAAAACAAAGCACCTCCTCCCGACGAGACCCCAACATTCCCCAAACTTTCTCACCTTCCTGAACACACCCAGCCGCAAACATGTCTGGCCTCCCGCCCGTATATATTGTCGCTGTCGCGAGAACCCCCGTGGGGTCGTTCCTTGGGTGAGCTACCCCGCTGCCGGCCCAACCTGAGATGTGCGAGCAACCCATGGACGGATCACGCATGCTAATATTTGGCCCCGTACAGCTCTCTCTCTAGCCTCACTGCTATTCAATTAGGCGCGCATGCGATCAAGGGTAATGCAGCACCCCATTTCTATCCGCCTTCCCATCCACTGACAGTGTGGGGGTAGCTGCGGTTGAGCGTGTCCCCGAGATCAAGCCTGAGGATGTAGAGGAGGTCTTCTTTGGTAATGTTCTCTCGGCCAAGTAGGTACCCATGAAAACCGGAATGAGTTTTCACTTAGGTTCTCTAACAATGGTTGCCTAGCCTCGGTCAGGCGCCTGCTCGCCAATGCGCCATCCACGCCGGACTCTCTGATGCTGTCGTTTGCACAACGATCAACAAGGTGTGCGCCTCAAGCTTGAAGGCCATTATCCTCGGTGCTCAAACCATAATAACCGGCAACGCCTCGATCGTCGTGGCGGGAGGTACCGAGAGCATGTCAAACACTCCGCATTACCTGCCTAGCCAGCGGACTGGCACCAAGTACGGCGACGCGACCATTGTCGACGGCGTTCAGAAGGACGGACTCCGTGATGCCTATGGCAAGCAGGAGCTTATGGGCATGCAAGGAGAACTTTGTAGCCAGGACCACGGCCTGACACGCGAGTTGCAGGATGAGTATGCCATCGCGACGTACCAAAAGGCCCAGGCCGCCACCGAAGCTGGCGTGTTCACTGAGATTGCACCCATCGAGGTCAGCGGCAGCCGGGGAAAGCCGGCAGTCAAGGTTGACCGCGACGAGGAAGTCAAGAACCTCAACATCCAGAAGCTCAAGACTGTACGCCCCGTGTTCATCCCTAACGGCGGCACCGTCACGGCCGCCAATGCTGCGCCCATCAACGATGGCGCCGCTGCCGTGGTTCTCGTCTCCGAGGCCAAACTCAAGGAGCTTGGCATCAAACCTCTTGCCAAGATCCTTGGCTGGGGTGACGCCGCACACGAGCCAGCCCGCTTTACCACGGCACCGGCATTGGCTATTCCTAAGGCGATTAAGCACGCTGGCTTGACACCAAAGGATATCGACTACTATGAGATCAACGAGGCCTTCTCGGTGGTGGCTCTGGCCAACATCAAGATTCTGGGTCTTGACCCAGAGAAGGTCAATGTCTTCGGTGGCTCTGTCGCCATCGGTCACCCACTTGGCTGCTCGGGCGCCCGTATTGTCACTACACTGACGTCGGTGTTGCGTGAGAAGAAGGCCAAGATTGGGTGTGCTGGTATCTGCAATGGCGGAGGTGGTGCCTCAGCTTTGGTGATTGAGAATCTGCAGTGAGTGGCTAGTTTTGTCTAAGCATGCTGCGTTTATGCCCTGATTAGAGAAAAAAACTTGCATTTGACATCTGATATGGATGAGGCCTCAAAATGAGGTTTAATCTTGGGCGGTTACAGCGTTGTTCGCGCTTGCAAAAAAGATTCACCTTCTGATATAAAAGTTGTGGCATTGATAGATCGGCAGCAACATCACGGCTCACCAAGGCCAGCCTTTAATATGAATCCGTCGATGAAGAACCTTGAAGGAATATTGGGCGAACGCCATTCGGCTAGTCCGTATTCCGGTGGATTTGTAGAGGGTGTTGCGTTCTCATAGTGCTTTCTTTTAAGACCACCCACTCTTAGTGTTCAAACCCATACCCTTCCTCGGGGTTCAGATGCTTCACTTCGCGGATACAAACGCGCTTCCTGCGTCCCCAGCTATGTGGCAGTTGCGACTTCAAGCACTTGGTCTCCAAGCCTTGATATAGCTATCCTCTCCCGCTGTGAACACAACTTGCTGCTCGTCGACGAAGCAGAAGCTTCGGACAAGCTCCGAGCCATGCGCCCCTGGAAGTCCAACCACGGTTTCGCTATCCAATCCCCACCCGGATGGGCCCTTTGCCAGATGAATCAACTGAAAAATCTCTTGACTATCACCCGAGGGATATTTGGTTAGTGGATTTTCTGACTGGCAACGCAAAATAGGAAAAAGAATAAAACATACTCTTGTGAACCAGCCCCAATGACAGCGCCTGCACCGCCCAGCTTCGGCGTCACGCCCGCAACATACTGACATCCCAGCGCAGCGCGGGCATCGCCAATATCGAGTGTAGCCGTACCCTTCTCCACACCCTCAGCGACATCATAGAGGGCAAACTTTTCGTCGTGCGAGAGCGCAAAGACTTCAGTGGCGTTCAGGAACCCAGCCTGATGCACCGAGCCGTGGTTGAGCGTCTGAATAACTGCCTCATCCTCGTCAGAGATTCGCGTGTCGCAAATATTGACAAGACCGTCGGTTGAGCCGGACAGGAGGAGATGGGAGGTTGTAGGATGAAACCCAAGCTGTGAGGAGTATTTAGCATGGGGGTCTTGGGGGCAATAAGGTGGGAGATTACCTCGGTTACATCGTCGCTATGGACTTCGTTGTATTGTGTTTTGGGTGTTGAGGACGACCGGAGATCCCTATGAGATGTTTAGGATATGTATGCCTCGTAAGAAGTATTTTACAGAGACTTGGCTCACCAGAGTAAAATTGACGCTTGGTGGTTTGCTAGTTCGGTACCAGCAGCCAAGGTATTTGTCTCGCTTGAGCAGGCGAGTGACAGAAAGCTAGGATGAGCTCCTAGGTATTGTGTCAATAAACCGATCTACCAATGGTAAATGAAAAGGGGGCTGGTTTACCCTTGACCTGTAGTACCTGGGCTTTTGCGGGATCATGTCTGAGATCCCACACCGAGATTGTGCCATTCTCACCCGTTGTAACTACTACCGATTCCGCAGTGTTATACGCCTTCGCGCTGGTGAGGTTGCCGTGGTTGGTTTGTATGCTCTTCAGCGGCCCCTGGCTCAGTCTTAGCGGGTCAAAGAGGCCGAGCCGTTGGTCAGACGATGTTGCAGCTAGTCCGGCTGAGAGAGGAAGTATATCAAGAACATAAGTAGCTTCTGTGCCTGGGTATTTATACCCATCTACACAAGCTAACTGATACATATTCTCTTGCCGTGGTTTTTCCTGGCCTAGTTTTTTTTTTCGTCTTATGATGTGTGGTGTAAAGTGTCAGGCGCCGACCACCACATTGGCTATGAACCAAAATCCGAGTTGTGAGCGGTGCCAAGTGCAGATGAACAAGAAACTCAAGTATGCATGTGAAGGTGTTTCCAGCTCTCTGAACGTAGAAGAGTTTTGGGCCAAGGTTGAAGAGGATTTGTATGGGTCCCTTTGTTATAAGAACATCTATCGGTGCATCCCAGGTCCCTGCAATCGATCTCCAAATAAATCCAACTGATGTTTGAGTTGCTGAGTTTTTGGAGAATCTCAAGTCTATCAAAACTCCTTACGAAGCTTGCCAGCTGGCCGCCAGCCGGCGGACATCTACCCTGTTTGACCACCTCAGCCGAGCTAGCTCTGCAGCAAGGTGGGATCTGCTGCGGGTGATCGGACAGCGAGCTGGGCTGGCGGTCCTACCCCTGTCGTAAAGCATCATTGGATTGGATTACGTGACCTGGGGGAAGGCCTGGCTTCTGGACAGCTGGTATCTCCCATCGAGCTCCCCGAGCACCGCTGGCTCCTTTATCAACAAACAAGCACGGCCACGACCACGGCTCGCACCTGCCACCCACACTCCTTGTCGATGCTGGCATTTCAATGACGCCATAAAATGATAGCAATACTTCTTTTTTCCCTCCGCAATAGTCGACAATGAGGCGACATCTCTTGTGGCTATCCCGTAAGCTGCCCAGCAACCACAGCGGCCCCAGCAGAGCTTCAGACTAACACTATGTATGCAGTGCTGTTGCAGGCCGCCGTCCCCTCCCATGCCGAGGCGCAAAACGATCAGAATGCTATAACCGCAGATTCCAATACTGGAAAGGGCGATGCCTTCCGCGCCGACGTTGCAGCTGCGGACCGCGGCCAAAATGTCCTCGGTATGGCTACCCAAGATTGCACCAGAGAGGGGGCGCGTTAGTCAGATGGCTAATGAGATGCAGGCGCCGATCTTGTCGATTCCGCTCTATCTGAGTTGCAGAAGATATACCAGCCGTTCCAGAACAGGATGCAAAAGCCCCAGGGCGTCTTCAATACTTTGCTGCATTTCGCCCTGAAGGCGGTTCCGACCCTCCGCCTGAGCGCCCCCACGACAGACGCTTCCGGGAATACCCTCAGCGGACCCCTTCTGCATGCTACTAAGCTCCTAGAGGAGTCTGCTGGCAAAAACAATTCCGATGCCCTGTTCCTCCTGGCCGAGCTCAACTTTTACGGCAACTACTCTCACCCGAGGAACTTTGACGCTGCATTCGGTTACTACGAGAAGCTAGCTATTCTCAATGGAAACAGCTCAGCGCAGTACATGCTTGGACTCATGTACTCGACAGGAATCGGTGGCGCCGTGAAACAGGATCAGGCGCGCGCACTTCTCTACTATACCTTCGCCGCAGACCAGGGGCATGCGAGGGCCGAGATGACGGTGGCGCATAGGCATCATGCCGGAATAGCGACCCCGAAGAGCTGCGAGAACGCCGTCAAGTACTACAAACGTGTCGCTGACAAGGCAATCGCCTGGTACCGGGCAGGTCCCCCCGGTGGCATGGGCTGGATATCGGAAGCCTACCGAATTGCAGACGAGTCTGGAGGGGTTTATGGAGAAGGTGCCAGTGTAGTTAGCTCCGGGCCCAATGCCGTCAAGGCACATCCCAACTCAGATGCATATGCTTCGATCGACGACATTATCGAATATCTCGATCTCATGTCGCAAAAGGGCGATTTCAAAGCGTCATTCAACCTCGGGCGGCTTTACTACGAAGGGCAAAAAGGTCTACCGAAAAATTACGACCTTGCCAGCCACTACTTCTTCATGGTTACCCGAAAATTCTGGAAAAAGGGTCGCATTGTTGACAATTACAAGACTGGCCTGGATAAATATGCCTGCAAGGCAGCCGGCTTCATCGGACGAATGCACATGAGGGGCGAGGGAGTCAAGCAGTCATTTCCGCTCGCCAAGTTGTGGTTTGAGCGTGGCATGACCCACAGCGATGCACAGTCCCAATATGGCCTGGGCTTGATTCATCTTCACGGCTACGGAATCGACAAAAACATCGTCAAGGCCACCAATTTGCTCAAGTCAGCAGCTGATCAGGACTTCGCCCCTGCTCTGGTCCAGCTTGGCGCCCTTTACCTAGACCAAGGCTACGCAGACGACCCTGGAGCTGCCAACCATTACTTTGAGCTTGCTGCTAGGCACGTCAACCTCGAAGCATATTACTACATTGCAGAGATGAACTTTTTCGGAGTAGGCCGCGAGAAGTCGTGCACTTCAGCCGTGGCCTACTACAAGAATGTTGCCGAACGGGCTGAGCCCCTCGTCTCATCCTGGACTGAGGCGAACTTGGCTTTCGAGGATGGCGATGACGAATTGGCCTTCCTTGAGTATTTGACCGCCGCGGAACAAGGATACGAGAAGGCACAGAATAATGTTGCCTACATACTTGACCCGGAGCAGTCAAAACTTCCCATTCCAGATTGGCTGTATCACCGGGCCCAAAGGCCAGCCCTCCTCCAGAATCCAACCCTCGCACTCATGTACTGGACACGCTCGGCCAGACAGGGAAATATTGACGCTCTCGTGAAGATGGGCGACTACTATTTGTTAGGGATAGGCGCTAACGCCGACGTTGACAAGGCCGTCCAGTGCTACACTGGCGCATCGGAATATCACCAGAGTGCGCAGGCACTTTACAACCTGGGGTGGATGCACGAGAACGGCGTTGGTCTGAACCAAGACTACCATCTTGCTAAGCGGTATTATGACGAGGCACTAACGACAAACGACGAGGCTTACCTACCCGTAACGCTTAGCCTGCTAAAACTGCGGGCAAGAAGTGCTTGGAATACCATCACGAACGGGCGGATCAACTCTATTCAGGATGAGCCAGGTAAGATGTCCTTCGCCATTTTGTTACTGTTAGAACTACCGGGACTAACTCACATCTTCCACCAGCCCTCGAGAAAGATTGGTCCCTCAGTGAGTGGATTACAAACTTTTTGCAAGACGACATGATGTACTATGAGGGTGACGAGCAGTACGATGAGATATATGATGACGGGATGCCAGGCGGCGATGGAGGTGGATACGGCGAATTAGATGACGGCATTGTTGAAAGTATCGTGATTGTCGGGCTCGTCACGGCGCTCGTCTGTTTAGTCATGTACCGTCAGCAGAGACAACAAGCTGCGCGAAGACAAGAAGAAGAGCAGAGGCAGCAGCAACAACAACAACAACAACAACAACAACAACAACAACAACAACAACAACAACAACAACAACAACAGCAGCAGCAGCAGCAGCAGCAGCAGCACGGAGTCAATCATGGGGATGCGGCAGCAGGGGGCCACCAGGGGAATCAACAAGGGGGAGGTGGGTTCTTTGCACAGCCAGGCGATTTTGCCCAGTGGGGCGCAAATGCCGTCGGGCACTAACATGGTTAATGGGTAATGAATATGAACTTTGGGATTGTAAGGTACACAGTAAACCCCCCCCCCCCAAAAAGAAAAAAAAAAAAAACCAGTATCTGCATCGAGCGGCGGCGTATGGTTACATAGAAACGAATTATAAGGATTTTGGTTGGCGACTGCAGAGGGTAGAAACAACGCGAGCTTTCACCGGGTAATGAGTCAGTGGTGGGGGTCAGAGCGGTTTGTAGAAAATGCAGCGATGGCCGCATTGAAATGCTTCTTTCTACTCTTCGCAAATTTTCTCTCTGTAGGCTGTATTTCTTCTCTGCGACGTGTATCATGCAGCCGTCCACATTCGATAAACGACCACTTGCACAGTACGTAGCGGGAGATCTGGCAGGCAAGGTCGGGTTGATCTCACATGGCTCGGCACTCGGACCGTGCCTTCCACTTTTCTAGAACCAACTTCATGTCCATGCTCTCATTATTTACACCCACCCTATATGCTACACGCTATCTTACTTCGATTACCATCATCACCTTTCAGTGTCACTGCCGCCGCCGCCGAAGTCTACGGCAATACGGTCTCATTATTCCCAGTCTCGAGCCTGCTTCTACTTTGATGTTAGAAGATGCGTCATAACAGACGTCTACATTATGTCGTCTCAAACGCCCGGCCCATCAGCCAAGCGTCGTCGTGTTGACGTAGCCAATGCCGCCCTCCGGAAGCCCTTTAGATCTCCGCTCATCAACCGGCCAACGCCCACTGCGGAAGGCGCCGTTGAGAGTACACCTGGCGCAAACAACTCACGTGTGGCTGCACCAAACATCGACACCCCAACCCCCACTAGATTTGGAGGCGGTCGGTTGGTCTCAACACCCGTGCGGGCGCCGTCACACCTGACTTCAGATCCCAGCGGCGTCGTACCGCACAGGCCGAGTTATTCTGCTGGCGCCAGTAAGAGAGGCGCGAGTAACAGCAGTAACAGCAGGCGAAGAGACACCAACAAGAGGAGCTCGCCTCTGATCGAGCAACTTCGCAGGACACAGCGAGATACAACTATCCAGCTACGCAAGACACAGGATCATCTGGGCATCGTCCGCCAGGCCGGCCGCATGGAGGCGCAGTCGCGGGCCAAGCGGTCTGCCCTCGGACTTGAACCCGGGCCTAAGCTTGAGGCGACGGAGATCGACGTTGAGCTGAGGGAGCTCATCGACAAGTGGAAGTTTGCGAGTCGTCAGGCTGCCGAGGACGTGTTTGAACTCATCCGAGGCCGCGTTGAGGATATGGGTGGGGCTAAGGCATGGAGGGAGACAAGGAGGCAGCAGCGAGACTTCTTTCGGGGGGTGGACGAAGAGGAGAGAGGGGACAGGAAGAAAAAGACAGCAGGAGATCACGAGGAGGAGGATGGGTGTGGAAGTGGTGATCAAAGGGATGACCACATCGAGGAACGGGGAGACGAGGAGAGTGAGGAAGGGGTTGACAAGGAATCGGTTTGTTATATCGAGGTGGTAACCGGGAAGGGCCAGAGATGATGCTAATGGCGACAATAGGGGTTTACTATGCTCATGATGATGCAGAGCCTCAATATCGACCCCGTCATTTTAGGCTACGATCCCGTCGAGGACAAATGGCAGGACTGAATAAGCCGGGCTGGGCGGATTTGCCGATTCCTCGACAACTTTGCAAAGGCCTGATGCTGGTGGCATGTCGTTTCATTTTTCAAAAGTATCACCGTCATGAGTTGTGAGTTGCAAGAAGCAGCCAATTCGTGATTTTAGGTGTCGTGAAACGGAAGCTAACTTGGCTGAGGTCTGGTAGCAAGGGAGCCTGGGACTGTCGCATCTTCAACGCAACTTACGTCGCAGCACGCACTGTCAGCTTGTAGCCGGAGGCCTCCTAAGCAAAAATTTGAACATCTAGACCAAGACTAGAGGCAGCGCTTTTATTTATAATATGAGGCTCTTCGTGTAGTGTACATCCCCGTCGAGTCAGGTAATGTATCAGGATGGCTAGATGGGAATGTCTCCTGTCTCGCATTTTCGGCCTTGCCACGTCACCCTAAGGTACAGGCCTGAAGCGGTTGTGCCCTGTGTTACTGCCCTGACATTACGGTCTCGGCAGAAGGTAGGAAATGGCTTGACTACCATTGCACCTATTGGTCGTGATATGAGGACTTGTCTAACGTTGGTGTCGCTGTTGTTCGGCCCGGCCCTGGCTGAAACTGGAAAAGAATCTTGAAACTCGAGAAGCGGTCCTGCACGTACCCCGTAGTACCGCACTAAAGCAGCCCTGCACCACTGCCGTAACGGCTTTGGGGTTTTCTAGCCAACCCAAGATGATCGAAACGGGGGTCGAATTGACGCCACCCACCTCATTCCCGTCCCACCGCCTGGGTGCTACCTGACGGCCGACCTCTTGCACTTCTGAGCACGAATGAAAACAGTGCGCCGTTGGCGTTTCCGCGTCATCTACGGCTATTTCAATACTCCTCAAGAGGCGAGGTCTTGGCATTTATTTTTACCCCAACTATCCTCTCTCGTCTGTCTCCCATGTTCATTCCATAATACACTCATTTTGGTGATCCGTTCACTGAAAGGCACCGACTGGCGTTCCCTCTGCACCGCTACCCTGGTCCAACCACCACACCACACCCCGGCAGTTGGTACTCTTGCATCAAAGAGACCTGGGCAACTCCAACTTCGCCAACATGGACTCTATCGCCGCGCTGCTCGTATCCCGGCAGTTCCGTGAATGCCTGAGAACAGATGACGGGTTTATTGATGAAGATAGTTGTTATGTGCCGTTCTGGTACACCAGGGTATGTCGACGTCGTCACTGGCCATCGTTTCGAGCATTGCAAGCTGACGCAGCCATCTTCAGACGGGTGTCATCCTCAAATGGTCGCTCTTTCTCGGTCTAACGGCCCTCATCGGCCTCTACATCTTGCTGGGCTATTTGCACGCGAAGCGGCGGATCGCTAAGGGCCTCGCCCCGTTGGGATATCACCGCGTATGTCCTCCAGCTTCTCCGGCTTCCGAATCACTTGTCGCAGCCAGCTAACCATAACGTCCTGCAGTGGCTCATCTCCCGCTCCCAGCTTGCCCGCGTTGATCCGCGGTACCAGTACCCGGCAGCCAATGCGATGCCCTACAACCCGAACAACCAGTACTACAATATGCACGCTATGCCGCCTCCGCCCGTCTACGATCCTAACCGCCCGCCTATGTATCCCGGTCCTCCGGGTCCGCCTGATGGTGCAACAAAGGTTGACCCGAGTCAGCAGGATACGGGCGTGGAGCCAGCTCGCAGATTTGACGAGTACCAGGCGCCGCCCGGGCCACCACCTGCAAACACTTATCGCCTCTGATGAGGGGAGGTGAGGGGAGGTCTGGGCGTATGTGTACTGGGCATTATCTGGGAAGGAAGGTCCGGTATCGGAGGATAGAGACGAAGGAGACAAAGAAGCAAAGTAAGGGTCAGCCAACAACAGACATGCGCTGGGATAGGAGGCGCCCGATTAGACTGTAGATAATTCCCCCTTACCCAATGTGCCTTTTTTGTTGGGGCTTCTTTACAGGCGAACTGGCGCTGGGGCACGGAAATGGAGGCACGGAAATGGAGGCACGGAAATGGAGGCACGGAAATGGAGGCACGGATAAGGTATCGCATTTACAGCGATCGCCACACTCGACTTGGAGAGTCATTAGTCAGACCTGTTGGGAATGAATAGTTCATTAAACTAGTACTCTTTCAACGCTTATGAAGAGCAAATCCCTAGTAAATACTCTGTCTTGGCAGAAAGAATGATCGGGTGTGCTATTACCATGAAGTCCCCCTCAAAGCCAAATCCCCCGTCTGTAATGCGCCGTTGTATGCTGATAATATGGTAAAATAGGTGGGGGTATCTTTAGAGGGTTTGTAGGTATGTGAGGTGGAAGCAAGTCGCAGCTCGTGATTGACATGCTGGCAAATCAGTTCCTGCTCAATCCAACTCCATGGCATCCGGGTCATCATTATCTCCCTGGTATGCAAGCCGAATAGTGGTGACTGGGGCAGGTTGTTGGAATAAGCCGCCATCAGCCATCGCGCCGTTCATGAAGGCTTCTCGCTGTTGCAGCTCTGCCTGTTGCCTCTCACGGGCGCGGGCACGCGCCTCAATAACGGCCTTGCGCACACTATCATGTTCCTCAGGTACGGATAGGGAGCTGGGCACGCTGTAGAGCACTAATTGCTTGCTCAGGATGTCTGGGTCTGGTTGGGAGGCGAGGATGCCGGCGGGGATGCGGTTGCTGCGCAAGTGCTTCTCGATGTCGGGAAGAAAGATGAGCTTGCCATCCTCGGCCTCGCTTTCTGAAGACAGCTCGTCGTCGATGTTGCGGATGTATACCTTGTATTTGGAGTCGTCAAGTTGCATCATTGAGTCGTCATCATCGGCAACTGGTAGGACAGCAACCTGTCGGGGGCTACTGCTGGTGCTGCGGGTGCGGCTTTTGCGCAGGGAGATGGGAGAGGAGGAAGGAGGAGAGGAAGGGAGGAGAGTAGTTGACGTTGCCTGCGTGTTCTCGACCGGGATGTAGAGCTTCGTGCCGGATTGTTCTGCGAGAAAGTGGTTAGAGCTATGACATTCTATGCGATTCGATTTGCGCCGCGGGGTAGGAAAGGGCAGGATTGGCAACAATTAAGCAGAAAAGATAAGAAACATACCCAGATTCAATAGACTCAAGCGCTTAGACAGGCGCTCGTTGTTTTCAGGCTGTGCTTCAGCTCTGCGTTTGCGCGGGACGCGAGGCTGCATCGTGGGTTGATACTCCATGGCCTGCGCGAAGAAGTGATGAGGTGCAGGGTTGGCCAGCATCTTTGCTTCTTTTTTTTTTTTTGGGCGACTTAAAGCTCGCGCCTCCTCCTTTACCAATCACCCTCCAACAAAACCTGCACTGGACGACCACTGCGAGCTGAAGAGATTCTGAAGTGCAATTGCGACGCAACCTATCAATAGCGCCTGATATCAGGATTGAGATTGAGATTGGGATGAGATTATGTTGGAGAAGGTAGAGGCCGATAACAGCTCCGGTTTCGAATGCGCGTGGAAAGAGGAGGGTCGACGAGACGGTTCACTGGACTTGACGGATGAAGAAGGCGTTTGGGTGGTCGTGGTCCTGCCGGTTCAGGAGGAGCTCCAGTGCCCCCAACCGGTGCGGCAGGCCAGCTTTTGAGACTTTGAGTCATTCCTCGCGAACGTTCCACCACAAAACTAGACCGATTCCGCCCTCGCCCTCAGTGCTCGAGAACTTTCGAGTGGCCACCACAACCTCAAACAACCCCGCCGCACCCTCGATCCTTCTCTGCTTTCACATCGCCCAGACTGCATTCATTAGTACTGCCGGAAGAAGTTATCAATTCTATTCACATTCTTCCAAGTCGACCGTCATGGGTGAAGAAGTTCACTGGACCGGTCCCCGGGTCCGCCAGACCTTCCTGGACTATTTTGAGAAGAAGGGCCACACGATCGGTAAGGCACCCCGCTTCGCGATGCGCTTCCTATGCTTGCGCACGCTGCAACACTCAGGGCCTTGCTTTATTTTATTGTTTATCGTGCAGTACCTCCCTCCAATCACGCTATGAGACAGCATACGCCGTTTTGTCTTCCCGGAGCTGTGCTAACAGGTTTTACCCCGCGATCCAGTCCCTTCGTCGTCGGTTGTCCCTCACAATGACCCTACCCTGTTGTTCACGAATGCGGGCATGAACCAGTTCAAGCCTGTCTTTCTGGGAACTATCGGCAAGACAGAGGAATTTGCTCAGCTAAAGCGTGCTGTTGACACTCAAAAGGTATTTATTTCTCTTGCTCTTGTTCTGTTTATGACTTTTTGCTAACTTTGCCGCAGTGTATCCGCGCCGGAGGCAAGCACAATGTACGATTGCTATGAGCCCCCCTTTTGGGCACCCTAATAACACGGCCCAATGCAGGATCTTGATGATGTCGGCAAAGACTCTTACCACCATGTACTACGCCCCGTCACCTGTTTCTTGGCAGTGGTTGACTGACTAACAAAAACGATAGACATTCTTCGAGATGTTGGGTAACTGGTCTTTTGGCGACTACTTCAAGAAGGAGGCTATTGAGTGGTCGTGGGATCTCCTGACAAATGTGTACGGTCTCGATCCCAACCGACTCTATGTCACATACTTCGAAGGCAACCCAGAGATGGGCCTCGAGCCGGATCTTGAGGCCAAGCAGCTGTGGAAAGACGTCGGTGTACCCGAGGAGCACATCATCCCGGGCAACATGAAGGACAACTTCTGGGAGATGGGTGACCAGGGACCTTGCGGTCCTTGCAGCGAGATTCACTACGACAAGGTCGGCGGAGGACGGAACGCTTCCGACCTTGTCAATCAAGATGACCCCTTGGTGGTTGAGGTGTGGAATAACGTTTTCATACAGTTCGACCGCCAGGCAGATAAGTCGCTCAAGTCGCTGCCTGCAAAGCATGTCGATACCGGCATGGGTTTTGAGCGGTTGGTGTCTGCCCTCCAGCACAAGATTTCCAACTACGCCACCGATGTTTTCACACCCCTCTTCAACAAGATCCAGGAAGTCACGGGTGCACGGACTTATACCGACAAGTACGGAAAAGATGATGTCGATGGCATTGATACTGCTTATCGTGTTATTGCCGATCATATCCGCCTGCTCTCTTTCGCTATCGCAGACGGCGCTGCTCCCAACAACATCGGGCGAGGCTATGTTGTACGCCGGGTCCTTCGTAGAGGCGCACGCTATGCCCGGAAGTACTTCCAAGCAGAGATTGGCTCTTTCTTCTCCAAAATTCTGCCTGCACTGGTAGAACAGATGGGCGAGCAGTTTCCCGAGCTCAAGAAGAAGCAAGACGACATCAAGGAGATGCTTGACGAAGAAGAAGTTGCGTTCGCCGTCACATTGGACCGGGGTGAGAAGCAATTCGAGAAGTATGCCGCGCTCGCAATCAAGGGCGGCAGCAGCAAGCTCTCGGGTGCTGATGTATGGAGGCTTTACGACACATTTGGCTTCCCCGAGGACTTGACGAAGCTTATGGCCGAGGAGCGTGGTCTCACCATTGATCAGGCCGAGGTTGATGTTGCCAAGGAGAAGGCCAGAGAGGCGAGTAAGGCTGTCAAGGATACTATCCAGACATTCCCCAAGCTCAACGTTCACCAAATCGCAGAACTTGAGAACAATGTTAAAGTTCCGCGGCCAGACTCGGAGGCCAAGCATCTCGTGGGTGATCTGAAGGCCAAAGTTCAACTAGTCTTCACCGGTACAGAGTTCCTAAAGACCAGCAAGGAGCTTCCGCCCAGGACACCCATCGGGCTCTTGCTGGACAAGACCAACTTTTATGCGGAATCGGGTGGCCAGGTTGCAGATACCGGCCGGATCATAATCGATGGCGTTGCCGAGTTCAAAGTGCTTGACGTCCAGGAGTTTGGTGGCTTTGTTGTCCACAACGGCTACCTGGAGTACGGCGAGCTCACCGAGGGTGATGAGGTCATTTGCGAGTACGATGAGTTGCGCCGCCAGCCAATCCGCAACAACCATACAGGCACACACATTCTCAACCATTCGCTACGCGAGGTGCTTGGCGACGAGGTCAACCAGAAGGGATCTCTCGTTGACCAGGATAAGCTGCGTTTTGATTTCAGCCACAAGGTGCAGGTCACGCTTCCTGAGATCAAGAAGGTTGAAGACCTCTCCAACAAGTACATTCAGCAAAACTTCAAGACGTATTCGAAGGACGTCGATTTGGATCTTGCACGCGGGATCGAGGGTGTTCGCGCTGTCTTCGGTGAGACTTACCCGAACCCGGTTCGAGTTGTCTCGATTGGCATTGAGGTGGATGAGCTTCTCAAAAACCCCAAGAACCTAGAGTGGCGCAAGGTGAGCGTAGAGTTCTGCGGTGGCACCCACGTCGACCAGACCGGTCTGATCAAAGACCTGATCATTGTCGAAGAGAGTGGCATTGCCAAAGGTATTCGACGCATTGTCGCATACACCGGTGATGGTGCTCATCAGGCTCAACGCGACGCCCAGGTTTTCGGCGGCAAGTTGGACCATATTGATGCGCTGTCTTTTGGCCCCGAGAAGACTGCCGAGATCAAGGCGGCATCTGTTGAGCTCGAGGGGCTGGCCATCTCGACTGTCACAAAGGAGGAGCTGCGGACAAAGTTTACCAGGATCCAGAAGGAGGTTGTCGACGAGCAGAAGAAGCGCCAGAAGGCTGAGTCTAAGACCGCACTAGATACGGTCCAGGGTCACTTCGAGAAAGACGAAAACAAGGATGCCAAGTATTTTGTTGGCCACCTTCCCATCTCTGCCAACGCGAAGGCACTTTCCGAAGTCATGACATACTACAAGACGAAAGACAAGGAGAGGTCGGTGTATGTATTCGCGGGCAGCAAAGATGACGCGGTGCTGCACGGTGTTTATGTTGGCACGGTAAGTAACGTGACGCAAGAGTCTAGGGGCCATGTCACTAATTTTTTTGCAGCATCTCGCCTCCAAGGGTGTTACCGCCGAGAGTTGGACCGCCGCTGTCAGCTTGGTGCTCGGCGGGAAAACGGGTGGTAAGGAGCCCAGCAGACAAGGTGCGGCCGCCGAGCCGGAAAAGCTCGAGGAGGCTGTTGCCAAGGCCGAGGAGTGGCTCTCCGAGAAGCTGAAGGACATTAGCATTTGAGTGCCCTTTGATCCGTGCGCAATGTCCCCCAAGGGACACTGGAACAGATAGGCTTCGCTTTGGTGAACGGGAAACGGAATCCGGAAGGCGCCTCTCTTCGGTTTTACCTCGATAGATCCCCTAGATGCTAAGAAGGCATACCCTCAAGAGGCGGATGGATCGCAGTAGTTGTCTGCGTGTATTGAGTACTTATTAGCTTGGCCTCTTGAGACGGGTTGGTAAATGAGTATTGAATTTGATGAATACTTGGAATGCTTCCCTATTGGGTTGCGGCTGCTGTCAAAAAGGGGAGGAAAGTCATCACAACATAGCAAGGGAATTGATCGTTTTGCAAAGGCCCCTGGCCCCTTTAGTGCATTTCGCCCAAGCAGGGATGCCAAGTATTACGTTCAGTTGTGGGGACATTTCTCCCCGCATTTGAACAGGTTTTGCGTGACCAGAATGGGTGATCAGCCATGTAGGTACTACATATATTTACAGCTCGGCCAAGTCAAAATGTACAGGCCTGTTAAACAGTATACAACACGCTGGCATTCTTGTACCAGCCTAACAATGGATTTTCACCGCTCCGTGTTTCGGTTTCCTCGACGTAGGCCCATCGGCGCATGAATTCCTCATGCGAGAGAACTCGTGTCAACTTGCCAGTGATGGCCTGGTAAATTGACTCGGATATTCGAAAATCGGTGGGGAACATGATATCAAAGTATCCTTGATGCACCTATAGTGATGATCAGTACAAATCTGGTAGATTTCAAGAGCAACAGAGAGAAAATATCTTACCAAGGGCGTTGTGACCGGAACCGGCTGCCGCGCATACCTCGTCTGCACGATTGGCGCGTTTAACCCATTGATGGCGCCAGGTAATGAGTGGAAGTCGCTCGTCAGTAACCGGTGAGCGGGAAAGTATTTCCCTAACACGTCAAAGAATTGCATGAGCCGCGTGGGTATATACTCTGGCATGCTGAGATTGGGTGCGAATGGCCGGTTGGCGCTAATCCAGCGACCGATCCGTGTTGACGGATATGGCAGCTTGTAGCGGCCACCGGTGGCGGCATCGCGAACGCGAAAAAACCTAGCAGCAACAGGATCCAGATTTGGCGTGTAGAACTCGTAAAAGTCCCCCTTTTCGTCGATGAGTACGATTCCCTGCATGGGCGCCTCGGTGGCCAAGTCGTAGCGCACAACATCGTGGGCGAAATTGTCGAAGACCTCAAAAGCAAGAAAGAAGCACGGCGAGGGTACCCGCTGGGTCCAATCGAAGATGGACTTGTTGATGATCTCAACCTTATCAGAATGGCCGCGGCCCGCGGCCGATTGGAGCAGCTGCGAGTTTTGAAGAGTTGCCAGTTGAGTGCTGATCTCGATGATCTTGAACTTTGTGCGGGCGTAGACTGCGGGTTCGAGATCGCGGATGTAATCGAGTATGTTGAGCATTAGTGTGCCTCGGCCAGCGCCCATCTCGTAGATGATGAGGTCGTGGTAGGGATAGGTGGTAAGCTTATAGTTGGCCACGAGGTATCGGGCAATCGACTCGCCGTAGTACGGACGGAAGAGTTCAGTGGGGGTGAACCAGAGCTGGCGCGTGTCCGAATGGGAAACGGCATCTAGCTTGTCTTCAAACTCAACATATCGCTTGGAAAGCAGTGACTGGAACTCCAACTCGTCCTCGAAGGCGGGGAAGTTGAAGGGCTCGCCCGGGCTGAAGATGACGACTTGCTTGGAAAAGTATCCGTAGTTCGGGTTGTAGAGGCTATCTGCAAGATGAGGGAGGGGGTCAGCAAGCTCGCCCATTGACACTATCTCTTTATGTGGACCTGAGAAGTCCAAACTAACCCTCGATGAAGTCCCGCAGAAGCATCTTGACGCGGCGCGGCCTCTCTTTCCTCCCGCGCAGATCGTCGGCTGTCACCATTGGAAAGCGGGTGTACTCGGCCGACATGTCTTGCGGCAGCAGCATGGTGCGCTGCTGCCAATCACTTTCGCTCTTGGATGAACTTACGCTGGCGGCACCCCGCCCACGGCTCGAATAGGAGCGTTGCCTCTGTCGTCGCACATGCTGGATCGCGGTTGCGAGTTTGGCGATGTTCCGGTGTGATGGACAGGTCGGATGGTGGCGAAAAAGCTGTTTGAAGAGCTGGTTGACGATTGGAGTGTCCATGGCTCAGACCAGATCCGCGGAGGGAGGATATGGCTGTTGGGGTGGGCCTCGAGCGAGGTAACTCTTGGGCTTGCGAGGGGAGGGCCAGGAGCTCGTGACGATGTAAGGAAGCTCTCGTTAGAGGCACGACTTTTGCGGGTGGCCCGAGCTCCATGAGGCGTTGTCTGGGGCTCCGCGTTAGGGGCTTGGCGTTCGGGCTCGTTGGTGGGGTGTGGAGTCTGGACTGCGATGGCATTGTTTTAGTGCGCACTTGAATAACCCGAGTCCTGCATCTCTGCAAGAATTCGGTTTGCGACAAAAAAGAGCTACTCCTCTTAACCTATCACATATACTTGCCCTGGTCTTGAGTACACTTGCTTGAACTTAGTCTACCCAAACACACAATCCATAAAAAGAATATGAGGAGTCAACAGCAATAGCAAGTTCGCTGAGACACAACTCAGACTGAAGACGGAAGACCATGTCTTTGAGCGACCACCCGCGGGCCTACGGCACCGCCGCTCTGGCGGTAGCCTTCGCCACAGGAATCCTCGTGACACTAGGCTTCAAAGACATATACCCAGAACTAGAAAGCCACTTCGAGCGGCGGTGCGCAAGGAGGAAAGGCGGTCAAGTGGCCAGCGAGAGACGACGGAGCAGTTTCTTCTTCGGCCCCGTACAACTCGAGGATCACGAGACAGAAGACTTGGGGGGTGACGGTAGCAACCTGCGCTACAATGGCATTGTGGAAGGCATTGAGGGCTGCATCGGCAACACACCCCTCGTCAAGATCCGGAGCCTGTCAGAAGCCACCGGACGCACCATCCTCGCCAAGGCCGAGTTTCTCAATGGCGCAGGCGGCAGCCCCAAGGACCGCGTCGCCCTCAACATGATTGAGGCTGCTGAGGCGCAGGGCCTCCTCACCCCGGGCCGCGGCGACACAATCTACGAAGGTACAGTCGGCAGCACGGGCATCTCACTCGCCGTGCTAGCGCGTGCGAGGGGGTACCGCGCGCACATATGCATGCCCAATGACCAGGCCTCCGAGAAGTCAGACTTGCTGCACCATCTCGGCGCCATAGTTGAGCGCGTCCCCCCGGCGCCCATCACCTCGCCAGACCACTTCGTCAACTTGGCCCGGCGGCGCGCATACGACCACACAGCCTCGGCCACCACCCCAGACGCGAGCCGCGGCTTCTTCGCCGACCAGTTTGAGTCCCCGTTCAACTACCAAGCCCACATGCAGACTACCGGCCCGGAAATCCTGCGGCAGACCGGCGGGCGTATTGATGCATTTGTTGCGGGGGCCGGAACCGGCGGCACGGTGGCGGGCGTGGCAAAGTATCTCAAGGAGACAGCTGGCCTGGGGCTTTTGGGGATGCGCGTCGTGCTCGCTGACCCCTATGGCAGCGGCTTGTTCAACAAGGTCCGTCACGGCGTCATGTACGCGGCGACGGAGCGCGAGGGCACACGCCGTCGTCAGCAGGTCGACACTATTGTCGAGGGTATCGGAATCAACCGAATCACAGAGAACTTCGAAGCCGGGCGGGAGTTGGTGGACGATGCGGTGCGGGTGACGGACGACCAAGCGTGTCGCATGGCGCGGTGGCTAGTAGAGCGAGATGGCATTTTCATCGGCAGCAGCAGTGCTGTCAACTGCGTTGCAGCTGTGGCAACGGCGCTCAAAATGCCCGAGGGCAGTGTGGTAGTGACGGTGCTGTGTGACTCGGGAACGAGACACCTTAGCAAATTCTGGAAGCACATCGGCGAGTCGGGCCTCGAGGGTGATGATGGCCATGATGCGAATGAGCAGGTCCAGGGGTCACCATCTGAAGGAGAGCTACTGGCTGTGATAGGTCTCGAGAAAATGCAGAGGTAATCCCACATTACTAGAGATCCTTCAACATGCTTACGCAATTCCTTTCCCTCAGGGTAGTGATTAGCATGTTGTTGCTGTTTTTGAAATGTCTGAATTGTTCATATAAAAATGGGGGTTTCTCTATGGCACTGCCATTCCCTCTGCTCCTCCCTCCTATCTCTATGATACACAAGTTACGCTCTAATCTCTGGAGTTTGTAGAGGATGTGAATCCTCGGCTCTCTTTGTATCCCCAAGCCAGAGGCAGAGTGTCAAAACTCCTCTGCTCGGGTATAATGCATGAAGCGCAGTTAGATCCATCCGACTGCTGCGATGAAATACAGCCCTAAGCCATAAAGAAAGGCGCATGAAAACTCCGTAGCCTGGATTTTCACCTTCGCAACCAACACGTGCGGTGGTGTATTGCGTACCCCAAACGACCCCTTGGTTTCTTTATGCTCTCAGCCAGTGTGAGAGGGCCCCAGTGCCCCCCTCTCTTCTCGTGGAAGAAGCATATAGCCACGCTGCCCCAAAATGCAAGATGAATGAAAGAAGCGTTAAATAAGTATGCGCCATGTCCCCACCCCTTGCCCCAGTCTTGTTCTGAACCCAACGAGCCCGAAGGAGAGAAATGAAAAAGAGGCGAAAGGTCTAAGAGAACTGCGATTGAAGTTAGTATGTGGCTGGGGAGTAAGGCAAAGTTGTAGAGGCTATTCTTACCTTCCAGCGGTTTCCGCACACTGTGCACTCGCAGAAAGTAGTCATCGGCTCATCTGCAGAGCGAGTTTGAGCCTGACTGTAAGACACCTTCCTCTGTCCACACTTTCCACACTTGAGGGCGTCGCTGATAGACTTTTCAGCCATGGGCACCTGTGCCTTCTTCATATTCTCCTTCTCGAGTTCGGCATCTTTGGCCCGCTGCTCATCCGAAGCCAGCTCCTTTTCTGTCATGACGACAAAGCGGTCGGCGAGGATCTCTCCCTTGAGGACGCGACGGCTAAGCATACGGTTGTCCTTGCGCTTGAGGACTGTGAATAGGCTGCGCAGCTTGATGCGGTACTCCTGGGACTCTCCCTTGAAGGCCTTGAATGCAGCATGCTCCACCTCCACAGCGCGCGAGAGAACCTCCTCGACTGACTCGGTGGCACGGTAAGCAAGACCGTTGTAGAGCAGGCCAATACTGTTGTCCCGCGTCTGACTTCCAGTACGCGCGAGCTCAACCTTGTCTGTCTTGAAATGGCGCTTCTCGGGGTCGCCCTCGTATGGCTTGGAGAATGACGAAGAAGGGGGGCCAGGGGAGCTGAGGCTCTTGGGGGTAGGCGCTAAATCTTTCTTTCTCTTGGCATCCTTTGCCGCATCGACATTCTTCTTCCATTTCTGGACAATCTCGCCAGCGACCCGGGCGATTTCGCGGTCGGTATTGGTGCGCAGCCTTCCGACAGTGATGCCTGCCTTCGTAGACTGGGAAGGATCCAGTGAGCAAGGGCGACTTATAACACCAAAGCCTTATCGGCATATCGGCACTGTCAAGATCAAGGCAAGGTGCAACTTACGCGCAGTTGCTCCTCGGTTGGTGAGGCATCCTTCTTCAGATCCTCCATCATCTTGACAACGGTTGCAGTCGGCTCATTGCCCACTGCCTTGGCTAGCGCTTTTATGCGCTGAGTCAACTCACGGTCGTCCATGATGCCTGTTAATGATGGCTGGGTCAAAGACTGGCGAACACCGTGGGGCTGTCGCGTTGGTAAATCGTCGATGGTGTTGGGCTTGCGGTCTTGCAGGCTCGCTTAAATAGAAGTGCTAGGGCCAGCTGCGAATCAGGTATCCACTCTTATCAGATAGCGAGGCGGCAAGTTGTTTGGTGATGATGGGGGAAGAGGGAAAGTGGTGATCGGAATTATTTTCAGCCAAGGCCTGGTGACGATGGAGGAGAAGCTGTGAGTTCGCGTGGAGAGCTAAGTTGCGCCCCACACAAGGCTGTAAACGCATGCGGAACAAAAAGCAGCCCAAAGTTGCGCGGTCCCTAACCCTTATCATGCAAGGTAAGCAAAACGTGGCAAACGCAGTGATGGCGGGTAAACGTCGGTCGGCTAATAAAGACTGACCAACCCAACTCAGCATCTTGGATTTAGGACTCGCAGCGCTCATTCGTCATAGAGGCCTGGCCTTCAAGCTGGTATCAATACTAGTTCTCAATATTTTATTTCTACCCTTTGCTTTGTTTTCCTAATGCTCCCAACTTGGCTCATCAACTACTGGTAACGTCATATATTTCAGCATTTCAGCCCATACATCCACCCAACATCTACTTGGCAAAGGAAGGCAATGGTCTGAAATATCAATTCACATCCCCACAGCAGGGGAACTCTTCCCTTCCTTTGCCTTGGTTTTCTTGACAGACTTGAACTCAATGAAGCACGACGCGATGGCCGCCAGAGCCCCCAGGGGTATGCCGACTATGAAAACCGTCTGGAGCGCTCTGTTGTAGACCTCCAGCATGGCGGGGCGTTCTTCGGCAGGCACAATATTTCGGAAGGCAGCCGCACCGGAATCGATGACTTTCTTGATGTCGACCCCCGGAAGTAGGTTTTCTGCCGAAGCCTTCAACAACTGGTTCTGGAACACGCTGTTGCCAACCGAGAGGAATATGGCACCCCCGAGCGACTGAGACGCCACCACCGCTGCCGTACCGACGGCCATGTCTGCCTGATCCAGCACAGTTTGCACCGCCGTGAAACCCTGCTGAATTGACAGCCCAAAGCCTGCACTTGTCAAGATTTCGTAGCCTGCCCACTGGGCTGTTGTCGTGTCAACCTTCAACAGTGTCAACAGTCCCAGGCCAACCGTCCCAATTGCGCTGCCGATAACGGCGGGTGGCGTCACATAGCCGATGACGGAGACGAAGACGCCCGCCAGAAGCGAGAAGAATGCGTTGACGGCAAAGTATGGGATCATATTGACGCCCGAAACAATGGCGCTGTCGCCACGGATTGCCTGAAACCAAATTGGCAGGAAAAATGTGAGGTTAATGATTGCTCCGTACGTCATAAACGCCATGACACACGACGCCGACACAGTACGTTGCGTGACGATCCGTGGTGGCATAAGGGCAGCGTCTCCCTTCCACCATTGCCATGCAATGAAGATAATGGAGATGATGCCAAAGCCAACGAGGAGCCCAATGATCTCGGCACTAGACCACGCGATACCTTGTGTCGTGAACTCGAGCGCGAGGAACAGCATAATGGCGCCGCCAAGAAGAAGAAAGTTACCCAAGATATCCAGGTCCATGAAGCGGTCGATGAATTTGCGGTGGGCGTGGGTATGCTTCTTCGGCTTGAAGAATAGGACCATTGCGGCCACGGTTGCGCCACCGACAGGGAGGTTGACATAGAAGCACCATCGCCATGTCTACCCTTCTGGTCAGTGGACAAGCCCCCACTCGTTCAGCCAGAAGTTGAAAGAGGCTTGGGACTGCTTACCACAAGATCTGTAAAGACTCCGCCCAAAAGGGGTCCAACCGATGCGCCGACGCCGAACCTAGTATCGTTAGAAAAACATGTAATAGTCCCGCGATCAAGGGGCCACAGACATCAGTCCAACCACAGCCATATAGACGGGCCGTAGTTGCAATGGAACCGCCGTCGCGACAACAACAAAGCTGCCTGTCAGGATCCCTGCGCTGCCAAAGCCTGCAATTGCCCGCCCGACAATGAGCGTCATCGAGTTTGGCGCGGCACCACACAGCAGCGAACCGAGCTCGAACAGAAACATAGCCGACAGGTACGCTTTCTTAATCGAGAAAAGCATGTAGATCCGTCCAAACACCGGCTGGAAGGCGCATGCCGTAAGGAGATATGCTGAGCCGTACCAGCCGATATCAGGCGTCGACTGGAACTCGCCCGTTATATAGGGAATAGCCTAGACAGAAGGCATCGCCGTTAGAGCCATATCATGTGGTATGATCATGGCTGAGATATGTCTGTCGGAAGGGGACAGTCTTACCGTAGAGATGATAGTTCGATCAATCGATATCAAAAACACGGCAAACATCAACCCGGCAAAAAGACATGTCAGGGGAAACCCCGTCACAAAAACATCATCGCCATCCCCACCATCATTGACCGGCTGAGCCGTCTCGCTCTCATCATCATCACCACCGACCTTTTCTCCACCAGCTGTTGCCTTTGTCTTGTCCACCTTGCCCTTCCTGCCACCTCCCCTCATTGTGAGCACCAGATCTGCCAAATTTACCTGCCTCGTCGACCAATGGATCTTGGCACTGGGCTTCCCCGGGTGGCGCTGCTCTTCCATAGGCGTCTGGGCCCCTTTCTTCTGTGAGTCGGCGAGCAGCATCAGTTGCGATGGTGCTGACGCCAGGTGTCTCAGCGACCCACGGAAGACTTGTTCGACCATACTGGCTGGGTATTTATCGTTGGACAAGAGCACTTCGGCGCGGGTTCGCACAGGCGGTGGATTCTGACTTGGGGATGTTTGGGGTGTCGGGGAGAGTGTTTCGCGGGCGTCCGCCCATGCTGGGTCTGGGGTGATACGATCGTCTTGATCAGGGGGGTGGCGATTACTCGTGTTTCCTTGGATGACAGCGCTGGCCGCGCTCGAGGTGCTCGCTCGGAAGACAAGCATGGGTAGGTCTGGCGGGAGTTCCCATTGTAGCTCGGCGAGCTCGGCGAGCTCCTTGCCTTCGAGGTTGTTGTTAGCCATAACTCCCGGTTTGTTGGCGTTGATGTTACTATATTGAAAGTGAAGGGAAGGGGTAGCTAAGACAGTTTCTGGGGCTGGGCATCACGAATGGCCCCTTGGGGTAAGTGATGTTCATCCCAAAGAGCTAATCCATTGTTTACTTTCTCTTAGTATATTCGGTCATCCCCCTGTTCTGGTGTCAGGAGACAAGGCCTATACAGTGACGCTTGCGCCATCACAGAACGCGGCGAGGGCCAACACTAGACGGGAAACATCGCCACTGTGTCGAATAATTGGTCGACATTAGGCACGACGGCTCACTGCCGTATTCGTCGGCCTCGTAGCAGGATGACATGCAGACTCATTCGACATCGCAAGCTCGGGGCGAGTCAGGAGTCGGTGGACGCGTGGCTGCCGCCGCTTCACACCTTACACGTGGACCATTTGTCAAGACCCTCCCAGCACATATCGCGATGTCGAGAGTACTAGGGAGGTTAGCGGCAAGCCACAGAGATATATCACCTGTGGGATGCAACGGGCCGCACGGCAGGTATGCAAAGCAATAACTTTAATTCTTGATGCCCAAGACATCGAAATTGCAGCCGCAGGCCTACCCTTGGTCGCATAGTTACTTTCCTTTGTCAATCAGCTTCAGGGGATATTGTTTGATGGGGATTTGGGCGAGTTGGCTACCATCCGCGGATCGCTCTCAGACAAGACAGAGATTAGCCCCGGCCCCCTTTCTGCTGCGCAGCCCCTATCCTCTCCCCAAACCCTACATGAGTCTACTCGGACCAAAAAGGGTTCGCGTTTAGCTGTCGACATAGCCAAGGACGGCGACAATGATATCCAGCTTCTAGATTTACTCGGCCAACCTCGCTCGGTGATGGAGTCGGCGATCAACTGCAGCTCCAGAGCCCAACCCAAGCTAAGTCGCGACGGTACACCTATCGACTCAGAAATGCTCTCAGCTAGCCGGCTGGGGGTACCAGCGACTCGTGTCGCGTAGAAATATTCCGCCTGTTTCCGCCGAGGTCTCTATACTGTTGCAGGCGGTGCAACCGTAGCGTTGCTAATCGCCATGTCGATGTTCATGGGTGAGAACGTGCTCGTCGGCGGTAGCCTTTGATCAATGTTCACTGTCATACATAGTAGGCAGGTTCATAAGCACTGGACTTCCCCCCGATGTGTATTGTCCAAGGTACCGCCCACTTCACCCTCTCGTCGCCGAGAAACATTACCATCATGTCCAACATGGCTGCAAGGGTCACTCTTACCCCCGTCGTTGCAGCGACGGCCGCAGCATCCGTCGCTTACGCAAGAAAGTTCGATGAGCCCCTTGTACATACCGTTGTTTCTGCCCTGGCCACGGCTGTCCCTCTCTATCTCTTTGTCTGGATGAGCTGGCTCTACCCTCTGTATTTCTCCGAGTTGAGACGTGTACCTACCGTCCCCGGCAACCCCCTCTGGGGGCAATTCTTCACAATCATCATGGAAGAATGCGGCGTGCCTCAGAGACGTTGGCACAAGGAACATGGCCCCATCATTCGGTACTTCTTCCCGTTCGGCGCCGAGAGGCTGTCGATTGCCGACGACGAGGCGCTCAAGCACATGACTGTCAAAAACCCCTACAACTACCCGAAACCAGTCCGCGCAAAGCTCTGGATGGTGCGTATTCTGGGTGAGGGTGTCCTTCTCGCCGAGGGCCAAGAGCACATCAACCAGCGCAAGGCCCTGACCGCTGGCTTTTCCATACAGTCGATCCGCGCGCTCACGCCCATCTTTTGGGAGAAGTCCCTCATGATGGCCAAGCTGTGGCGCGAGGAAATGCGTGCGTCTGGCGTCAAGACGATGTCGTTTGAGGTGTTGGAGTGGCTCAACCGCTGTACGCTGGACATCATCGGCAAGGCAGGCTTTGGCTATGAAATCGACTCGCTCACAGACCCCGACGTGCCGATTCGCGAGGCCTACCGGCTTGTCTTCGCCTTCGATCTCTTCTCTCGCCTGCTGCACGGAATTCAGGCCTTCATCCCGGCGTCCAAACACATCCCAGCCAAGATGAACCGCGACATGGAGACATCGCGCAGCATCATCCTCGACAAAGCAACCGAGATCATCACCGAGAAGCTAGACGAGGCCGAGAACAATATCGGCTCCAAGGATATCCTGGCTCTCATCGCAAAGGAGAACAAGAAGCTCAAGGAGGCGGGCGAGCCGGGCCTCAGCTTCAACACGATGCGCGACCAGATCATGACGTTCCTCGGAGCCGGCCACGATACGACCGCTACGGCTGTCGCCTGGACGATACATTTGCTCTCAACGCATCCCCACGTCCAGAGCAAGCTGCGGGACGAGATCCAGGAGCACATGCCGTTCTTGTTCCACCAGGATGAGGAAGACCGGTTCGACGCCGCTCAGATTGCCGCTGCCGACCCTGACAGACTCCCCTATCTCGATAATGTGTGCCGCGAATCGTTGCGCTACATCCCACCCATCCCCATGACGGTCCGGCAATCCATCAGCGACGACAAGATTGGGCCCTACAAGGTTCCCGGCGGCACCGTTATTTACGTGCTGGCCAACACCATCAACCGGCTCCCCGCATACTGGGGCGATTCGGCCGACGAGTTCGACCCCGACCGGTGGGACAATCTGCCCGCGACGGCGGTGCCCAACGCCTTTATGACTTTCTTACAGGGGCCCCGCGGCTGTATCGGACGCAAGTTCGCCGAGACCGAGATGAAGATCTTGGTATGCTGCCTGCTGAGTATGTTTGAGTTCCAGCGCGATTTTGACACGCCGGACCCGGAGGAATGGAAGATGTGGCGCCTAGTCCTGCGTCCCAGGGATGGTGTCACTGTGAAGGCGACATTGCTCTAGAGGGGCTTGGGGGTTGTGACATTGTAAAAGTACTGGCATAGATTGATACGGGTAGAGAGGATTTGGAATAGAGAAACAAGGCAAGATTGGGGACCTGGAGGTTTCATATCTCGGTTCGCCTTGGTCTGGGGTAGAGATGGGATCATACATGGACACCCAATGTTCCTGAAATAAAATAAATCAATAGATACTCTTTGAAGCCTACGGAACAAGCGATAACCCCGTGACCATCTCCAGGTATTCCGTGGCAGGAGGTCAAAGCTGCAAAGAGCTCACCGCATCAACTAACTCTCTAATCGACCTCTGGCCAGAGGGGAGGCAGATGATGGTTCAAGTTTGTTGGCAGGGTGGGGAGACCAGGACCCTTTTTGACACTGTTACCTCGGTCAAGTGTCATATCAGCCCCCAGATTGCTTTTCACCAAGGCGGGATGAGCGACTTGATATATATATATATATATATATATATATTTTAAGTATCCTGTACCACTCCCAAGTCAGCATCCTCAACTCGTCTGACTCTAGTGTACACGAGGAATTTCAAGATATTGCTAATCAGTCCACTCTCAGCTTGCTGCGGCTCCGTTCCATCTATCTCCACCCCAGCCGTTGTTATTGTTCCGACCGCCATTGCCCCACCTGCCACCATTCCAGCCGTTGTTGTTGTTCCCCCCGTTGCTGCCCCATCCTCCGTGGTTCCATCCATTATTTGGACCCCACCCGTTATTATTCCACCCACCACCGCTCTGGCCATCACGGTTCCATCCGTTGCGATTCCAGTCACCCGGCCCCTGCCCACCTCTGAAACCCTCCCCGCCGTTGCCAAAGTTGTTCCCCCCTCCTCCTCCTCCGTCGCCAAAATTTCCGCCGCCGAAACCGCCACCAAAACCTCGGCCGCTCCTTCCATCATCATCATCATCAAACTCGTTGCCGAATCCTCCTTGCCCGCCTCCTACCCCGCCAGTCTCTTGACCAAAGTTCCCTCCCCCCTCACCCTCATCGAAGCTGCCTCCTCCAATTCTACCATCTTCGCCGCCAAAGTTGTTGTTGTCATGATTGTCCTGGTTGCGATCCCCGGCGTTCCCCTCGTTGATGATCGTATTGCCGCTGTTATTCTTCTCCACATGGATGGGATCGCAAACGCTGATACCGATACAGATGAGGGGGCCTTTGCGGGGGGGACGGCTTGCTCTCCACTTCTCAACACGGTCTGCAAGATGGTCGATGACGTGATCGAGGTCTTCGATGAAACGTGCTTGACCTGCTGGCGTCGGAGCCGGCGCTGGGGGAGCCGCGGCCGGGGCAGCATAGGCAACGCCGATGAGGCCGGCGGTGAGGGCTATTGGGAGTAGCATGGTTGTTACGGCGTGGGTTGGAGGAGGAGGGGCTCCGGAGGGTATCCAGATGCTCGAGGAAACTGAACAGGGAAACAGACTCGGCGGGATCCTATTCCGGGCTCTTTTACATACGGACCCCCTATCTTCTTTGACTTGCAGTATTTCGACTGTTAATGAAAGGGCTGAGTCGCTACCAGCAATGATCAACGTTCAACAGGATTAACACAAGTCAGGGACCACACCTTGAGTGAGGAGCCCCTACGATGCTGCCCATCTCGCTGTCGGGCTCATGAGAGCTAACACAGTCCGGCAAGCATCGCAGGGGCCGGTCTAGAAACGCCGGCACAGGGACCGATACATCCCGGCCCTGTATCCTAGGTGCCGCCACCTTGTCTTAGCCACGATAGCTTCTGTGGTGCCAGGTGAGCGTGGTTGGTTCATGACATGGCCAAGGTCAGGATCGCCAAAACTAAACTGGCCGCTGACAGAGGCGCCCGCCCGGTCCCACTTTCTCACATGGCCACTACCTACTGGGCTGGGGAAGACTGAGATGGCCTAGCGGGAGGCCAACCCGGCGCCCTATGCCTGCAACTCTAAATCGATGATAACTGGCATATTCCTGGCCCAATCCATAGATAGGTTGCTGGGTTCCGTAAACGTGCACTGTATCTATCGTGCGAGATCTTCAAGGTCATTTGGGTACCGTACCCCACACATTCCTGGTCCTATTTTCCTGCTCGAGCGTAAGATATTTCATAAAGAAGGTAGTGAATCTTGAACCAACCCCTGAGCTACTGACAATGATCGGGCTCAGCAGGGCAACTCGCCCCCCCCCCCCCCCCCCCTAGCGCATCTAATGACTAACGTAGAATCCTAGGCATTATCACCCATCTCTTCAAACTTGCCCCACTGTCGCCCTATTCCCTGGATATTCACCCTTCCCCGCCGTGGACTTGGTCGTTGATTTGCGCCGGTCTTAGTCCTATACGAGTCGAGCATTCTCGTGTGTATCCACACCTTGTGCTGTTCGCCTCTGCTCCGTCTTCCCGTGACTAGGCCGCGCCTTACCATCAAGATGTAGCTCTGGATGCCACCCTGTTTGGTATCCTCGTGTATATAACCATTTGTGTGAGCCACGCCACGGTAATCCATAATCTTCTCGCCAAGCCACTCGACACCATCACCAAACAAACAACCTCGACATAACCAAATTGGGACCATCTCTCCTTGTAGAACCCCCAAATATCACATTCTCTAACAACACAATGCACATCAACAAGGTCTCCGCAATCGTTGCCCAGGTCGGCCTGACAGCCGCCAGCGTTGTCGGTGGAGAAGAGATGGGGTGCGTGCTCTTGCCCCTTACCCCTTACCCCTTTACGCTCCCCACCCTCGCTAACCTCCCCACCCCAGCCGCCGGCAGGACTGGAAGCAGGCCAAAGCGGAAGCCCTCGAGGTCGCCAGCGCCGCCGCAGCGCAGCACGCCGCCCGCGCCGATGCCGCCGTGACCGCGGCGCCCACCGCGGCGGCCGACCCGGACGCATCCGCGTGGGAGAAGCAGCGCTCCGCAGCCCTCGATATGGTCGCCGACGCCGTGTCCCGCGCCCAGCAGCTCGCCGCTGGCTACCGCGCCCAGTTCGGCGAGAGCGGCAATGGCCGCAGCAACACGAGCAACAAGAAGCGTGACGGTGCCGAGCTTATCCCGCCCCCTCCGGCCCCGGCCCCGGCCCCGGCCGTGACCCCCGTCGCCGTTGGCCAGCACGGAGACTGGCAGAACGACGCGGCCTCGGCGCAGTCGCTGGCGTCGTCTTACCAGGTTTACGGCTCGTCGCTGGGGGCATCGTGGGCCTCGTACGGCGCAAGCGTGGCGAGTGACTGGAACGGCGGGAACGGTAACGGTGACTGGCAGACGGCCGCCGCCAGCGCGGAGAGCCTGGCTAGCAGCTACCGATCGGAGTATGGATCCGACTGGGCGAGTGCGACCCCCTCCGCTGCGAGCCCCGTTGCTGCAACCCCCGCTGCTGAAACGGGCGTGGGCAAGCCCGCCGAGACACCGGTCGCGACACCTGCTGAGACTGGTGCGGGCGGGGCTGCGCCGACCGATGGCGCCGCGTCCATCGGAGGAGCCGGAGTGGTGGGCGGCAGCACCGGGACCATCAAGGCTGGCGCTTCTGCTACCAAGTCGCCCGGCGTGGTGCAGGTGAACGGGGCGGCCGATAACAGGGCGAAGGCGCTGGGCGCCGGCGTTGCTGCCTTGGCTGTTGCTGTCGGCATGCTTTGAGCCTCCCTACCTCAAGTAAAAAGGAAAAGCGTGCCTGACTGGGTAAATCCCAAGATTGTCAGGGTCAGGCACAGCGGACTAGAAAAAAAGATAGAGGGCGAGGATTTCCTTGTGTAATTACAGTAAAATACATGGCATCGCTAGGGTGTAGGGTAGGACTAGTCTATCTCAATAAAAGTACAGGTTAAAAAAACGAGATCTGGTTCAATACATAACTCCATGTTTGATAACATACACAGCTATTTTATACACAACGAGGCAGAGTCTCGTCCCGAAAGCTCGATAGCGAGCTTCACTTCTTGCTGGCAAAGGCGAGGTGATAAGTCGCCAGCTGCTCCTTCGTGATGCGCCCGGGGCTCTTGACCGTGAGGTCCTCGCCCTTCATCGACTTCGGAAAGGCAATAACGTCGCGGACAGAGTCAGTATGCGTAAAGACCGCAACTAGACGGTCAAATCCCAATGCAAACCCTGAGTGCGGCGGACAGCCAGCTCGCAGAGCCTCAAGCAAATGAGAGAACTGCCCAACACCTTCATCCGTCATCTTGAGGACCTCCCTCATGACGTACTCCTGCATCTTGGCAAGATGAATACGTCTACTTCCGCCACCAAGCTCGACGCCGTTCACCACGAGATCGTAATGATCAGCTCTCGCTTTCAGCGGGTCGGTTGCGAGTAGCTCGACGTCCTCGTCGGTAAGGGGTGCTGTGAAGGGGTGGTGGGTCGCCGAGAATCCTGCCTGGCCACCCTGTCCAGGATCTGCCCCGCTGTCGGGAGTGAACATTGGAAAGTCGGTTACCCACAGAAACTTGAAGTCGAAATCGCGGGGAAGGAGGCCCTTGGACACAGCTTCGTGGTAAACAAGCGTCCGGACTGTGCCGAGTGTGGTCGAGCCACCTTGGAACGGCTTGTTTTCGCGAGCCTGGAAGAAGAGGATATCGCCATCCTCCAAGTCCCGAAAGTCTTCCAGTCCCGGGTCACCGCTCGTGAGGTTTGCTGAGCCTTCGAAGCCGAGTGATGAAAGGCCGCTCAGCGGCTTCTTGGAATCGACTACGAGCGCGACGGGTGCACCGTCGCTATTCCTTGTAAGAGGAGCAGGGAGATTCTTCATGAGCTCGTCAACAAACTTCGCAGCAGCAGCACCCAGGTCACCTTCTACGCTTAGATTTGGACGGAATCGGAAGGCGTCAACTACGGGACTTTCGAGGTCGGTTATCATGCTAACGAACTGCGCAGGCAGGACTTGGTCGACCCGTCGGATCTATGGCTGTTAGGATGCCCTCCGCCCGGGAACCGTAGATGTGACGTGACGTACCTCAAATGGAATCCGTAGATCGGGCTTGTCCACCCCAAATCTGGACATGGCGTCCTGATACGTGAGACGGAGAAACGGAGAGGGCAGGCTGGGCCAGCGCAGTTCTGCGTTGCCTTCATCTGTCGCTTTCTTTATGAAACTGTCAGAAACACGCCATTGCAACGGCCAGGGACTGGTTGACCACGTACTAAGCCTTGATTGGGTACGGGATAGACATTGTCCCCTCTTCTGATCATGCTGAACTGAGTGTTCAACGAGGCAGGTAGTGTTGAGACCAGCGATTCCACCGCTTGCATTACATCCTCACCTGTTGCGAACGACATCTCTAGATCGAGCTAATCATATATCAGTATGAAAACACGGAGGGCCACAACCAGCCATCATACCTGTGTGAACTCGGGCTGTCTGTCTGCACGCAAATCCTCGTCGCGAAAGCAGCGGGCAAATTGGTAATACTTGCGCACTCCGCTGGCCATGAGAATCTGCTTGTACTGCTGCGGGCTCTGCGGCAAGGCATATGCTAGATTTGGACGCCGCGTTGGGACTAAGAACTCCCTTGCTCCTTCAGGGGTAGACTTGAAGAGAATAGGTGTTTCAACTTCCGTGAAGCCAAGCTCGTTTAGCGTCTTCCTCATCTGCAAGCCAATCTGGGGACGGGCAATCAGGCGTGACCGCAGGGCCTCGGAAAAGCGTATCTGCAAATGCCGTGAGGAAGGGGGGAATTGGACTCCTTCCGAGACGATAATGTCCTTCGGGAAAGCATTTAGAGGCTGGATGCTCTCGAGGTTGATATCGACGCGGGAGACCGCGGCTGGGAAACCAGCTGGGGTTGATAATCTCGACTCTGTTGCGCTTCCATCTGCATGAATTTCGGTTGGGAGGCCATGGAGTTTAACAACGGTTCCCGTCATCGAGACGGGGCTGTGGAGCGGAATGGCTCTCAGTGCCTTGGCTATGAGATGTTCTGGGCTGTCGACATGCTCAAAGTGGGAGGTGATCTGAATGGCCGGCCCGTTGTCAACTTGTACGTCGGCAAACACAAGCTTCGAGTGCTTCACCCTCCGCCGAGAAAGGAAGCCATGGACAGTGACTTGCTTGCCTTCTCTAAAGTCATCGGCCTTGGATACCTTGGGGAACTGACCTGAAATGGTCAGTTAAGGCAAAATCGAGCTTGCATTTATTCGGGACATACTATATTTGGACCACTCGTCCCGCAGCTGCTGCCCGGTGAGCTTCTGGGAGTGGCTCCCATGCTCGCCTGCAGCAGAGCTGGCACTCCGCATGAGATGGAGGGAGCTAGGAGGTAGCCATCGGGTCTGCAATTGAGGGTGTAGAGGACGTCTACAGCGTGCTGGGCTATGTGGCCTGAAGATACAGAGGCGCCTCAGCGGGACGCGGGGCTGAGCCATACGTTCTACAGACGTTAAACTGGGTGAAGCTGCTCAAAGCTTCATCGTGAATTGTCTCTAGACGATTTGGCAGTCGCGAATTTGGGCCCTACCTTGGCCAACTGGAAAAGCTTGGGTCCCTTGCTGGTCAGGATGCAGCTGGTTCCACCAGGCATTATCGGCTGATGAATGGCCCGACAGGAATTAAAGTGGGTCTATCTAGAGCTCTGGAAAACCATCAAAACCTGCGGCAGCGTGAGCATTTTCTTCTTTTCTTCTTTATCCTTCCAATTCAAAACAATGTGAGCACCACCTTCACAGCCGCTTCTGCCCCTCGAGCTCGAGCTAACAGCCCCGCCCAGATGATGAAAGCCAGCGTGTTCCTATGAAAAAGCTTCCTCCTTTTGGAACTTCCAAACTCCCCCTTCGGGGCTTAGGTGGTTTGGTTGCGATAGAAGGCTGGGATTATGAAATAAGTGTTCGGCACACCGACCTTGTTACTTATCGAACGCAATGAAGGCACTCTGACCCCTCTTGAATATGAGAAGGCATTTTTTCTCTGTTTTCACACCCAAGGCCACTCACTGGCTTGGGGTTACGGCGAAAGCTGAGGCCCCTGAACTTGAATTTCGTCATCTTACTCCAAGTGGAGACGGGCTTCCCATCGCCCTGCATCATGTTTTGAAGACGTGCAAGTGCAACGCTGGGAGACGAAGCAATGGGTGAGAAAAGCGAATTTTTGAGGGTCATGTAAGTATGGATCATGTGCGATGGCACTTGGTTGCGGGGCTTGACCGCGGTGGGCAATGGGGAACCTCTAGTCAGCGCTTTAAGCGAGACCGATGATGTAATGCTCAAGATGCGGCGCCGTTTCTGAGGATTTTAGCAGTAGTCAAATTGCATAAAAGTACCTCACTTTACAACCTCGACCATGATTTGAATGAAATATGGACGCCTAATGCGTTATATTAGGCGGTAGTAGCTAGAGTCTTCCGGGATTCGTAGTATCTGGATGCGGCACTTATCCTCAACCCTGATTCGTCGATGCCAGTATATCGGAATGAGCAAGATTTCAGTTCTGCGGTGTTGTATTCATACAGCCTAGAACCTGCTCCTCAGATTCCCAGACTTTTTGTTCACTACGATGGGTGATGACCCATGTTCCTGGTTTGGTTTGAGCCGTCGGACCCGTGCACCCTTGCTTGTTTCTCTTTGACGTGGCCCTGGGCGGTTTCTGGGTCCCAAGGGGCGGCTGAATCGCAGTGGCCGATCAGAGGCGATCGCTTGTCCAACGACACACAAACCACGAAGAGAGCCCCCCCGACCCGCCAGCTAGACCACCGCTGCCCGATCGCAACCTCGCAACCTCGACCCAACCCGCTACCCCGTTCCGCCGTCCCGCCCCCCTTGCTCATTTCGGCATCTTAGCAATCATTGAGCAATTCGGTTTCCACGCACATCGGCCCTCTAGTCCCAGCGCGAGAAAACGAGTGCCTCGCCTGTCGTAGAACCGCGAGACTGCATTCCATACCGGGCGCGCACGGAACCCAAATTCGAGACACCTGGTCGCCCGGCTCGCGGGCAACTCGGGATCCATGGCGAGCTCCTTTGAGAAATCGGTCAAGGGCGCGACTAAGATCAAGGTCCGCCAACTCTATGCTCCGCTCTTGTCCCCTCTTTGCCCAGGTGGCGTGCCGAATGCTGACCAGAAACTGGTGCTATAGGCCGCGCCCCCCAAAACGAAGTACATCGAGCACATTCTTGTCGCTACACATTCAGGCGAGGCGGGGGTAGGAGAGGTATTCAGGGCATTGCAGTATCGTCTACACGACTCGACATGGACCGTCGTCTTCAAGAGCCTCATCACTGTCCACCTCATGATACGCGAGGGTTCGCCCGATGTGACATTGGGCTATCTGGCTAAGCACCGGAATGTGCTGGCTGTGAGCATGTTCTCTGATGGTATGTATCGTCTCTGGTATTCTAGCGCCGAGGGCTGACCTGAATTCCGCAGCACAAACACAAGGCCGAAACATACGGCACTATTCCAACTACCTCTCCGAGCGGGCGCGCGCATTTCGAGAAACAAAGGTTGACTGGGTTAGAGGCAAGGAGACTCGCTTAGAAAAGCTGTCGGTAGAGAAGGGGCTACTGCGGGAGACGGAGAACGTCCAACATCAGCTCACGGCCCTGCTGAAATGTGATGTGAGTCTTGCTTCCTTCAGCTCAAGCGTCGAACACAGAACCTAAACAGAAATAGGTCATGGAGAACGAGCCAGAAAATGAGATCACAGTCACAGTCT
Organism: Lasiosphaeris hirsuta; assembly: GCA_030549175.1. Taxonomy (NCBI): domain Eukaryota; kingdom Fungi; phylum Ascomycota; class Sordariomycetes; order Sordariales; family Lasiosphaeriaceae; genus Lasiosphaeris; species Lasiosphaeris hirsuta. The sequence goes on from JAUKUA010000001.1 coordinate 2,893,932, forward strand.
TTCGACTGCTGGTGCTGGATCTCCTTGCGCTATTCCAGGCCCTGAACCAGGCAATGATCAACATCCTTGGTGAGACCCGTTCCCCGAGTGGCACACGGCGGACCTCCGAATTGACTCGATTACAGGGCACTTCTTCGAGATGTCTAAACCCGATGCTGAGAGAGCTATGGACATATACCGAACATTCACCCGCCAGACCGACTTCGTTGTTCAGTACCTCAGTGTTGCTAGGCAATACGAACACCACACGAGAGTCGAGGTCCCCAAGCTAAAGCACGCCCCCGTCAACCTGGGGAGGCAGCTCGAGGACTATCTGAAAGATCCCGACTTTGAGATTCACCGGAGGCAATACCTCGCGGAACTCGAGGCGAAGAAGTCAAAGGGCGGATCAGCAGGGGCTTCCAAGGTGTTTAGGAGTGAGATAGCGTCCAAGGCCGAAACTGCTAAAGCCTTTTCGAGCAGCGCAAATGGGTCTCAGCAAGCAACAAAGCCCGCGCAGTCCACCAAGGGCCCTGATGCCGACTTGATCGACTTTTTTGAGTCTATTGAGCAAAACCAAACGCCCATGGCCGTGCAGGTCCAGGCCCAGGCCCAACCCCCAGCACAGGTGCAGATGGGAATGTCACCATGGGGACCTGCCCCTTTCCAGGTTCAACCAACCGGCTTTCAATCCAACGGCTTTGCACCGCAGCAGACAGGGTTTCAACCAGACCCCTTTCAGCAGCAGGCCCAGCAACAGTCGATGGGAGGGTTCGCTCAACCGCAGCAGGCTGCTGCTCCGGTGCAGCCGACCTTCACCGGCGCTGGATTCGGCGGCTTTTCCCCTCAGCCCAGCTTCCAGCCCGGTTCCCTGGCTCCGATTCCCCAGGATTCAGTTGCCAGCTTCCAGACCGCTGCGGCTACCAGCTTCCAAGGCCTGCAGCCACCCCAACAAACCACCAACCCATTCCGGCAGTCCATGCTCATGAACCAGCAGCAGACCGGCTCGCCTTTCATAGCTGCACCCGCGTCTGCGCCCGCCGCCTCACCTACTCAGCAACGCCCCGCCGCCGTCCAGTCTACGAATCCCTTCGCCCGCTCTTCCCCGCAAGCCGCCCAACCTTTTGTCGCCCCCAGCTCCAACTCGCCATTCCAGCCTCAGCAGCAGCTACAGCAACAGCCCACGGCCGCCGTAGCACCGGCAACGACACCCCTCCAAGCCCTGTCAACTGGCACCAACCCCTTCCAAAAGAACTTTGCTCCTGCTCCCCCTCTTCCTTCCATTCCCCAGCAGCAGCAGCAGCAGCAACGTCCCGTCACAGCAAGCGGCGGCGGTGGCGCTGGAGGCTTGATGTCGCAGCCGACAGGCAGCACGAACCCATTCCGGCAGGGTGCATTTGTCAACCACGCGACGGGTATGGGGTGGCAGGCACACCAACAGCCCATTGGGGGTGGACTCGATCAGGTCGAAACAATCCCCGTGTTCCCCAGGCCGGCTACACAGACGCCCTGGCAGCAATGACTAACTAACCGTCTTGAGAGAAGCATGCTGTAATCTGGCTCGATGGGTTGAATACAGCTTTCGGTTTAGTGTGCTTTAGATGTTGTATTCCCACTCGTTATCTCTATTTTGATATCATTTTTCTTTTGAAAGGGGGAGGGGGGGGGGAGTGGTTGTTTGGTTGGCGGGAGGGAGCAGCAAGGGCATTTTTCATCTAGCGACGGCGTTTTGAAAACGGTTTAGGCGGGCTGGCTGATGGTTTGTCTTGTTTATTCTGTTTCTCGCCAGACTGGTTTCACGGGCGCACTCTTTTGAATTTTGAAGGAGGGCTGTAGTTTGGATGGAATGGGTAGCATGGTAGAGCAAAGGCAAACAGACGAAACGCACAAGACGAGGCGCGCGGGTGCGAGACAGGGGATGGGTAGTGGTAGACTGACCAACTATCAGAAGGCACCCGTGGCAGGAGGGTTATACAATTTAATGAATATTGTTTGACCGATCGTGTCCCCCGGCTGAGTTGATACCTAAGGAACCCCGGCATCAAGTGTAGTCCCGTCATGTTCATGACAGAACGAGACAAGGTCCGAAAAGAGACAAAATGCAACAGTTTTCCTCCTTTCTAGACCTAACTGAGCCGAATGTTAGCCCTGTAATGGCGCCACTTTCGTTTTACATGTATGCAAACAGTCTTGCTTGTCCCTTTCTAGTTGTCCAGTGCATCTCCGTTGAACGCCGACGCTATGCTCCGTGGTAGATAAACCAATATCCACCAGCCGGTCCTGGTCTCTAAAAACCGCGGGCTGAGTTTGCCTGTGGTGAATTCGATCACTCTTTCCGTTTTGTTTAGCTAAACCCTTCCACCTCAATCTAACTCCATCCTATCTCCCACGGTCGCGATCCCTGCACCGATGGTTGCGACTTGGCCTGTAGACATACCAATGCCAACTTCCTTTTCGTCCTCGATGAACACGCCCAAGCCGGCAAACGCCTCGAACATAGCGCGGGCCGTGTACCCGTCGAAGCTGTAGCCACCTGTAATATGCTGCTGGTCGAACCTGTACTTTTCGATCTGTGGATGTGCCAGCCCCTCGCTGATCTTGTAGCGGCTGGGCACGAAATCGGAGCCGCCGAATGGGTCGTAGGGACCCTCGGGCATAGGCGCTTTGCGTTTCTCCTTGAGTCCGCGGATCGACAGCCGACCAACATCGGCCGTAGCCACGGCTGTGTTGACGGCCGTTTCCACGGCCGAGACGGCAGCGCCGCCGGCACGGCTCGTCTGACCGCGCCGCTTAAGCTGTACTCTCTGCCCCTCGGGAGCCTGGGCGAGTGTGTCGAGTTCAGCCTCTCGGCTGCGGGCACGCTCGAGCTTCTCGTCCTCGGCCTCCTTGATTGCCTCGATGCGACGCTGGCGCGCGGCTTCGCGCTCAGCCGTCAGCCGCCGGCGGGCCTGCTCATCGGCCTCGCGCCCTGCCTTTCGGTTGCGCTCAATATCGGCCTTGTGCTCTGCTTCCCACTGCTGCAGTTGGGCTTCGGCGGCGTGGCGCTTTCCCTCGGTGCCAGAGACGAGGTCAAACGTCAGGTCTTCGACCATCTGTAGGTAGTTATTGTAGTCGCGCAACGTCTCAAAGTCATCCTCGGCCTGGTTGAAGACGGCGGCAACGCGGCGTCGGATATCAACTTCGCGCTCAACTATCAGGTCACCGAAGAAGGCAGAGCGGAAGCCCTTGCGCCGTAGCGTCCGGTTGCAGCCGGCGTACGGACACTGGTTGGGCCCGTCGTTGAACAGCCGGTTGACGCAGTTGCTGCACATTGAGTGGTAGCACTCTGGGTTGATGAGGAACTCCATGTCCTTGTTGAGGTAGCGAATGGTCTTGCACACAGGGCACATGTCGTCGGTAGTCAGCGGCAGCGCCGCCCCGGAGGCGGTGCCGGGCGCCATTCCGCGCGCGCCAACGGGTGCTTTGCGCGACATAGTAGGGACTGTTGGCGAGGTCGGATTCCTTTTGAGAGGACGACTTCGGTTTCGGCCTCTTGATTGCGCGCCACTAGGAGCTTCTCCTTACCCAAGCTTAAACTGACCCTCTTTCAGGCCGAGACGGAACTCTCAAGTGACGATCTGGTCATAGATCATATACGGCTGTGGCGGCACTCTAACGCTGTGGCCATCGATTCGGGGTTTCTCCTTGTGGTTTCCAAAGACCGGTCCGTGAGGACAGCCAGTTGTCGGTTTCGCTGGTTGTTGAGTGTTGAAAGGGCGGAAAGCTCAGGCCAGCTGAACTAGCCTGACCCAAGACAAGGCTGAATCAAACTATATCCCAGTGGGGCAGGGGCTGGGGATGGATGGGTGCTGGCGTGACGTGGGTGCGGGGTGAGACGCTCGACTGCCCAGGCTGGAGAATTGCCCCGCCATGAAGCTCTTTTGGTCAGCCTTTCCAGACCCAGCGGCTGCTGCCTTTCCATCAACTTCCAAAGCCCTCTCAGACGAAAATCGATTGACCTCCCGCAAATAGATACGGCATCACAACTGAAGAACTATGGCTGATAAAGGTAATGTATTATCTTACTACTCTTACCTCGACAAACAGCCAGCCATCCACTATCAACCCCACCATGGAGCAACCTAAACCACCGAGCAGTCGAAGCTAACATCTTCCCAGTACCAGATCTTTCCCCTGCCGAGGAGGCTGCGGCCCGTGCCAAGGAGAAGGCCGAACAGGAAGCCCTTCCCTACAAGTGGACGCAGACCATCAGCGATGTCGACATTACCCTCAGCGTGCCCGGCAGCCTTAAGGGGCGCGACCTGGTGGTTGAGATCAAGAAGCACTCCATCGCGGCAGGCATCAAGGGCCAGGAGCCCATTATCAAGGTACATTTTCTCCAACTCCTTCCCCCCCAACACCTCCTTTTCGCAAACGCATACTCACCCCCTCCGCCTCGATAGGGAGACCTTCCCCACGCAATCCATGTCGATGACAGCACCTGGACTCTCACGGCCGTGCCGGGTGGCACCAAGACGGTTGAGATCCACCTCGACAAGGTCAACAAGATGGAGTGGTGGCCCCACGCAGTGACCAGCGCGCCCAAAATCGACGTGACCAAGATCGTGCCCGAGAACAGCAAGCTCTCGGACCTCGACGGTGAGACGCGCGGCATGGTTGAGAAGATGATGTACGACCAGCGTCAGAAGGAGCTTGGCCAACCGACAAGCGACGAGCAAAAGAAGCTTGACATCTTCAAAAAGTTTCAGGAGCAGCACCCCGAAATGGACTTTAGCAACGCAAAGCTTAACTGAGAAAAAAAAAAAAAAAAAAACCAAATGACAAACCGAAATACAAGGGGAGCAGGGTTGATGGGATGATACAGAAAGCGTTCATAGTCTTACGTCCTGTGCTCAACACTGCAGTCCCCAGACCTAGAGTAAGCAGACTTGGGGCAAGCTCCCAGGCATAATTTGCACATCTTCGTATGGCTCTACAGACGAATCGTCCTTATACAAGTAAAGTGACATGTTTATCAGGGTCGAAATGTGAGGGGTGAAACGATCGCCATGACCACGGACAATAGTCATGGCGTTAGAGAGCCCAACAGCTTTGATCTTGGATCGCTCAGTAATGTGAATGCAGATAGAGGAGCTGCAAGCCATGAATTGTCAGACAATTTAGCGTCCATTGCAAGGATGGCGTCGCTTAAGCCAGAAGCACTCAGTTTGGTGATTAACTAGTCGGCGAGATTGAGCGACTATCTAGGCACGGGAGGGTATCATCAAGATAGTCTGATCAATCACATGGCGACCAAAGGGAGAATCAAGACGTGCCCAGTTCGGTTGACATCAGCTGTGAGACAGGCAATCTTCTGGCGAATGTCATTCCAGACTATACTTACGTCGGACTACTTCATAGCCAACCGAGCAGCCTTGAATTTGCTCATCCGCCGAGGCCCGCCTTCTTCTTCTTCTGGCTCGACAATCTCCTCCTCCTCCTTCTTCATGAAACCACCTTGCTTCTGGATCATCTTGTTTCGCAGTCGGTTGTACTCAACTGCCGCGGCTTGGTATAAAATATTGTCATCCGTGTCATCGGGTTCTTGTGGTTGAGAGGAAACAATCCGCTCCACCACAGTAAATGCAACAGTCACGCCCTCGGGTGGTGCGGGTTCCGTTGATGGTTCGGCCCGAGTCTCGGCATGGAACCTCGGGCGGAGTTCAAGAGGGCCTGGTGGGATGGTCGCCGCGGGCGGTGCCATGGCCACTGAGACAGCGGCACGTTCTTTTTTGAACCTCGACACGCGTTTCATGGGTTCCTCCGGCTCCTCTGGCTCTTCCCACACTGCAGGCGTAGTCGTCTTTTCAACAATATCCCCAATAGGGCTAGTTTCTAGCTTTCGTGGTTTATCCTTTGGCTTTGGCGCTAGCCGAGTAGTCGATTCCTCAGCTATATCTTGTTGATTCGGAGACTTCACAGACTTTGGCTCACGGAGAGGCAACATAGAAGTATGCGTATCTCCGTCTCCGTCTCCTAATATCGACTCCTTGACCACGGAAATCCGCCCAACTCCTGCTTCAGAGGCTCCGGTTTCTGGGTTTTGGCGGTGCACTGCGAAAGCGGAAGTGGCTCCCAGACGTTTCTCAAGCTCCTGCATACGCTTGATGTAATCGCCGGTGATGACGCTATGTTTGGTACGCCCGAGGTCATCTTCGTCCTCATCCTCATCCTCGTCGTCATCAATCTCCTCATCAATCTCATACCAGTCTGGATCTTCTCCTTCGTCGGAGTAATCCTCTTCCAGCTGCAATTCTGCCACCACTGGGCCGATCTCTTGCATGCTGTATGCTAGCATATCGCGGCGTAGTGCGTTTTCTTCTGCTGACTCGTTTTTCGGAATTACAGCGTTTGACACATCCGTGTTTTGCAGATCCATGAATGCCTGTCTGAGTTGCTCCACCTCTCGATCGGCTCTAGATTGAGGCGGCTTCCTGAGGTCGTGACCTTCTTTCGTGTCCTCGGAAAATGACACACTCTTCTTGCTGCTGGGCCGCACCCCACTCGGTGCAGTCTTCTGTGAGTTTTTGGGAGTTGCGGAGGCGGCCGGAGTCGATCCCGCTTTGATTCCCTCCTTCGCCACATTGGTAGGTTGTGGCACTTCTTTCTTTGGCAAATCCTTTTCTCTTTTGAAGTCGTCGTGGATCCCTACTCTCTCGAGGGCCTCAAGAATTTCGGGCTCAGCATCGCCTCCGGTCTGCAAACGAGAGCGAACGACATTGTCATTGTCGTCAAGTTCCTCGATGATGTCGGTGAGTGGCAGGCCGCTCTCCTCGTCCGTCCCACCATCGGGGTAAGCGACTACTATTGCAGCAGCAAGTTTATTTTCGTCGACTTCAAGAAGCTTCCGCACCGAATCGATGTTCTTTTCGACATAATCGATTCGGCGTGAAAGCTGGGTGGCGATTTTGTCGGCGTCTTTCAGGTCATTCTTGCCAAAGATCTCATTGATCTCCTTCTTGGTGAGCAGCTCGCTGTCAAAGTCGCGACGGATGCGTGCAAGTTCCTTGCGTGGCGGGGGGTTGTTGGGCAGTATTTCAACCTCCTCCTTGAGGGCCGAATACTCGAGGTACCACTGCTGCCAATGGTTCAGAGACGCGCGCAGCGTGTTGACCTTTCCCTCGAGCAGTTGCACATGCCGATCAAGGTCAGATAGGTGGTCTCTTTGCTGCTCCATTGTGGTCATTGAAACCGCGAGAGAGTTACTGTGCAAACGGAAATCGCTCCAGAAAAGGTTCCGAGTTGGCGCCAGGCAATTTTATGTTCTTGGGTAAGGTTAGGAAGGTTTCAGCCGGGAGGCGCCTCATGGGCTTAAGTAATCAGGCTGTCACCTCGCTGGAGAGCGAGTGGGCGCGGTGGAGACCAAAAGGCCTGGGCAAACCATCTTGATGCACGTAATCAGCACAAGCATTATAGGCAGACTTGTCTGTCATTCACAGCACTCTTCATTGTTGTAATTGGACTGCTGCTGGGCTGGCCTCGCCATGCACTGCTCCTCCCATCAAAATACATAAATGCTGATAAATAAAACTTGAACACAGAACCCGCCTCTTGACACGGGCATTCGACTCGATCACTCCCGACCGCAACCGAAAGAGGAGGTATGGAAAAAAGAACTGCAGCTTCAAGCACTTGACTCTAAGAGTCTCTAAATAAGTATTGACAAGAATCATGCAAAACATGCAACAGCTTCGCATTAAAGACGGGTATATTGTCACCGCTGATATGCCAAAATCTGATTACTGGGTATAAAAAACGTGCAAGCAAACAACTCTCGCTTCCCAAAGCAACGGAACGCATGAATGATGAGCTTGTTCTCATTTATGCAAAACCCGGGCTGGTTTTGATAAAATGTCCCGACTACCAGGATTGCACCTTCAGCCTGTTGTCGGTACCAAGGTCCCGCATCGCCATTAAAAGGCTTGTCGTGACTGGACGCGCTTCCCATCCAGAAACTTGGGACTTCTCTGGTCGTAATACAGGTTTCTCCCCTGCTCTCTCTTCTTTTGCTCGAATGCGGCACGTTCCTCGTCGTCGAGAGAGAACGCTTTTTTGAGCCACCCAAATGCGCTACGCTTCTTTTTCAGCGTCTGCGAACTGCCTGTCTCGTGCGTCATCGTCGTCACATTGCTCAACATGCTCATGCCCATGGCCGACGGAATATTGCGCGGCGGCGCTTGCTGGTTTGGAAATCGAGACGTTGACATGGTTCCCGACGTGTGCGGTCTTTGCTGCAGGGGCGAATGCGGGCTCGCTTGAACAGGGCGGAAGAATTGCTGATCCGAATGTGGCGATGGTATCAGCCTGGGACGAGCCGGTGCTGGGAAGTCAGGAATAGGAGGATCCATCGACACGATTAATGGAATCGGTGGCCGTTCCATATCGGACCCATACGCCGAATCCGGCGCCTGGTAGGTTCGAGGAGAATGATAAATAGGTCGCTGTAGTTCTACATTCGGTGGTGGAACCTGGATAGACTCCGGTGGAGTCGTCTTCAGCGATACTCGTTGTCTCAATGATGTTCTCTGCTGTGGTTGTGCCTCTAGCTCTGATCTCGGCTCAGGGGTTACCGTCACTTCCGGGTTAGTATCCTGTTTCCGACTTTGCCTAGGCTCAGGTCTTGCTCCAATAGCAACCAACTTCGGCTTAGACGGCTGCGGTTGCGTATGTTCGACCATCCTAGGCTGTAAGGATTCCACCCTATGCGGCGTTGAAACTCTATGTGGCGTTGGAACTTCAACTGCAATAGACAGCGAATCGACTCTGGGTTTCAAGGACTCGCCCCTCGTCCTAGGCCTGTCTTCCATCCTGGGTTGCCGGCGATCCACGATGAATGGAGATGGTAGAGGGGATGGTAGCGGCGACGGCGGCAGAGGGGTATATGTCCGTGGCTGTAAGATGTATAACCCGGCATCGGCATCCTCATTCTCGACGGTTGGGTCCTCCGGCGGTGGTGGGCGCTCGGAAAGTCGGCGGGGATTTCGAGCAGGTGGCGCAATCTCTTCATCTTCTTTCTCATATTCATGATCATTCTCCTCGTGCTCCTCCTCCCCCCCTCTTCTTCATGTACCGACATCTCTGGCGGTGGGGTTTCCTGTGCTGGTTGCTGTGGTTGTCGAGGTCGCAGGCTCATCACAGACTCCCTTCTGGTTTGAATATCGAAAAATGAAATTTCAGGTGAGTCCATCTGGTTAATAGAGCTTAGTCGAAGGGACAGCCGAGGGGGCGCGTTCGAAATTTTGAGAATGGGGGACGCTGGTGGTGTCGTGACCGACGACGCATTTGAAGCCTGGGGACTATGCTGCGGGGAAGAATAAGGCTCGACGCTGAGCTACTGGCGGGTTAGCGACGATATCAAAAACTAAGGGCATCCGTGGCATGGAACTAACCCGAGTACTGCGGCTGACTTCCCCAGCCTTCCGCTCCATTTCAGAGACCATCCCGTTCAACTTGGCAATCAGGCCGTTGAGCGTGCTGGCCTTGGCTTGAAGGTCAATAAACGCATTGAACCATCCGTCGGTGTTCCCTTTCATGGCGTCGAAGATATCGATGACGTCGGGCCGATCCCGCCGCCATTGCCCATGCTGCTGCTCCGCCAAATAAATACTAAACTCCCTCGTGGAGCTAACACCCTCGGCAAGATCCTCGATGATTTGATGAAGCGCAACCTGCGTTCTGGCTACTATGTGCTCGATCTTCTGGTTGCCGTCTAGTATCTGCACGCGGAAATTGCGATCCTCCAACATGCGCTCGAAAACCTCCATATTATCCATTGGTAGCTTCAGGTGGTCGACTCGGTCCCTCAAATCCTTGGTTGCCAGGCCAATGTCCTCTAAGGTCGTTTCCAGAAACTCGTCCACTTCGTCAATGTGACCTTGCAGAATAGACACAACCAGGATTTGACTGTTTGCCATGCCGTTGAGTAGCAGATATACACCAAAGGAAATTTGGGCCATCAGTCTGCGTAGCTCGTGGTTTACTTGGCCTGGGCGATGACGCCAGAGCTCAACTGGGGGGCCATCTGTTTTTGCCTGATCAAGAAGCTCTTCGCGGCGGGCTTTAGCGTCACCGGTTCGTAACTTGGGCTTTGGCGTCTTTCCGCCGTGCGTGGCCTCGATCAAGGACTCAGCGAAAGCATCCTGCATAGCAGTAATGGGATGCTCAGGTGCTGGTGCGGGAGACTCGTCGGGTTTCTTGCGCGTATCGACTTCTAAATCCAACCCTCGGCCCAGAGCCGCCCTGCCCCTTTCCGCCGCATCCTCAGGGAGAAGCAGGATCGGTAGATTCTCATCGGGGCGAACCGGTGGCGGATGGGTGGTTGTGGAGGTCATGGTAGAAGCCGACATCGGGGGTTTTGCGGTACCAGCTACCATTGGCGCGCAGATCAATCAGCACGGTGATCGGCAGGAACGCGTGGAACGGTGCCCGAGGGGCAGCTTGTCCGACTGTCGGCTCGCTACGACTTATGCCACTCCTGCAATTGCCCGTCAAATGGTAGGTTCGTACGAGTCTAATTAGTCGCGAGTGCAGCTGTCAAACAAGTTGGTGTGAAAATAGCAGGAAGATATCGAGCCGAGTCAAGTCATAAATAGCCCTCGAATCGAGACATAATGGCTTAGATCATCAAAAGGACGTTTGATGTCCAAGGTCAGTCAGGTGGACCGCAGACCTGGAGCAATGGGGACGAGGTTCCAGGCTGAGCACCAAAATCGTAATTGGGGATGCTCCTGACAACAGGAAATTCCGAAGTTGCAAGTTGGTTGCGCGGCAATGGTAGATCCTTGATACCTCTTATCAGCTTCGTGTGTGTAGGGATGTCGGTATTCGTAAAGTCGCACCAGATCACACGAGCCTCAGGCAAGAATGGAGGTGAGCGGCAGGCCGATGGAAAGACCAAAAAAAAATATTGAAGAAGACTGCTGTAAATGGATCAAGAGTGAGTGGCGCTAAGATCAAGCAAACAGACCAAGACACGACGAAGGGAGAGTTGGAGAGAAAAGAAACGAAAATGGATCCCGAGTCAGTGGGTGCTGAGCGGAGGAGAAAAGGGAAAACCCATGCTGAATTGTTGACTAACCCATCATCCGTTTCTAGCGTTCCTGGAAGCCCAGAGCAGACGATGAATTGCACACCATTGGACAAATTCCCCCCTCGCAGCCTGGCCCTGCATTGCGGCGGCGCACAACAGCCAGGACGACGCCACATTAACTGGGAAACCCCTGTGTGTCGACGTGAAGGCGGGCCTGGCGGGCTGTCATTGGAACCAGGTCTGGGAGCCCCAAGTTTTTTTCGTTCCTCCCTGGTAACCAAAACTGACAGGGCATGGGTACCACCTTCCTGAGGTACAGAGTACAACCTGGTGTGCGCACAACCTACCAACCTTAGCCGGACGTTATAGGAGGATTACATCCTTTCCCGCTGCCTTCCAGGCTTGCCTTCCAGGCTTGCCAGGTTCGTCAGGGGGCCCGGTTACGATGCGGTTGGAGCGCCTCGGGCTGGGATTGCATGCGCTACCGAAATCACGTAAATTGAGTCCAACTCTCTTTCCCCGGCGCTCGGATTCTTTCATCTCGAAGCGGCAACTGATGCTACTGGATGCTGCACAAATCCCACACAGCGTGGGGAACTATTGATGACTACCTGAGCATAGACACCCGATGAGCAACTTATCGAAGACGTGGGTAGGAGGGCACTAGCGCAGTGTACATAGAGAAAAGGAAAAATATTTGCAGGATCGATCCGTTGCCGGCAGAAGGAAGACGACTACGAATATGCGACGGCCAGATGCGCCGTCGAATACTCATGATCGTGTGTTTTCGCGGTTCGAGCTCACCTCAGCGACCGCAGCGGGCTGAGTAGGGAATAAACCATTCGGTTGCCAACTTCAAACTCCAGCGGAGGGCGTCAACTCCCCCAAAGTAGCTGCAGCTTGGCACTCGGTTTTGTCAACAGGGGCTAGGAGGGGCCAAGAGGGCCTGGCTCCTCCCCCGGCTACGACATCGCTTCTCCTTCTGAGCATGTATATGACTATAGACGTCCCCGACGTCGTAATGGCTTCCAGGTTGAGTTCATCCAGGTCATCTCACCCATCATAAAATTGCAATTATAGATTTGAAAATGTCATTCTGCTAGGTCTGAAGGTGTTCTTCACAGTCACAGTCTGGCCCATCTCATTTCGCCTTGTATGTAGGAACAGCTTGAGGGAGCAATGCATCTATCTGCATGCTGCAAAGAATCCATGTCCTATATGTCCGCCTTGCATCGGGAGGCCCTTCGATAAATCCCATTCGTTTGCAGCTGCAAACTGTCTGTGGATTACCTTCCCCTATTTGGCTTCACGTGTTCTTGCATAACGACGGCTGTGAGTGTTGACGGTTTTGCCCTCATGTCGGAAATTCGCTAGCTCCTCAAGGTCAGCCAAGTGCCGTCCAAGGAGACGCGCTGATATGGATTTGTGTATGATTGCCCCTCCAATTCGTGAATTCCATTACAACGTGCCGCTCTCGCGGACTGGCCAGTGTCTGATTGCCGCATCTCTTTCCCAAGGCCGGCGGTAAGCCAAATGGCTGCTGATTCCCCGCATCCAGCACACCATCTCAAATGGAACAACCTGCTAAGCGTTCAGTTGGTTGCCACCACCCAAGCGGTCGATATTGCTACGCAAACCTCCGCCGCTTAGCTCCCGTCTCTCAACAGCGGCTGGTTGGGCCCTCAACAGCCGTGCTGTTAGTGTTCACAGGGTCACGGATGTTGCACAACCATTGGCTTTTCGGTCAAGATTGTCAAATTTGGTATGCCCAAGTATTTTACTGCAGAGTTGTAGGGCAGACTTGAAAGACGGCAGACTCCAAGCCGGCATAGTGGCAGTAGCATCAACGGCGTCGCTTATTGATGCCATAACCGCCGTTTTCGTGGCAAGGCAGCCCATGATACAGATAGGGCTGTGTGGGTGGTTCAAACTTCATCACCTAGGTACGGAGTAGTATGCAGTAGGCAGCTTCGCACGATGTAATACACAGCTGTTTCACTCCCCTGCAACCCTGAGTTCTTGAGGCTTCTCAAAGACACAGCTTTCTTTGGTGCGACATCAGCATGTGCGAGGTGATCCTTCATGCTCATCAGTGATGTGGCTCTTATCTTTGGTGCTGTGCAAAGACGTCAGGATTTCTCAAGTCTAATTGAACATCCTTGTCTAAAGTAGGCCTAAGGTAGGGAGGTGGGATATCCTCACCATGATGACAACCGAAGCAATGAGGTGAGGAGCATGCTGCAAGTCGGCCCAAGGAGAAAGAGACGAAAGGAGCTGAACCACCCCCTGTCTGCTGTCCCGGTCGTGTTCACGTGTAGAATGAGCTGTCGCGCCTTCCCTTGTCTACCTTACCTAACTTTGCATAGAGTGCCAAGACAAAGCCTTCAAGATCCAATGCCTTGAGCTCCGAATCTTTGCGATCATCACCAAAGAGACGCCGTGACGTCGCATTCGGCACAATTCACGATTTTCCTCCTCCCTCTTCACCTCTGCGCCGCTGGTTGTCTTATACCTCTCTCCGTCCTCAAATCCTCAGAGTCGCTTTTCAAATTGTACAAATCCTGTACAAATCCAAGCATTATGGCTCGGGGAGCTTTCTCCTTTGGCACCGATATTTGGGATCCGTCCCATCGGTTCGAGACGTCATGGCTGCTATCGCCGTGGGCATTATTCTTCGTCCGCGCACTTTTCGTAAGTCGCCCGACTGGCAAACTATACAGATTCCGGATAGCCTGCGGATGCATCGCAACGCCCATACTCAGCAACGGCTGTCACTATGCATTGCGCTTTGTAGACTGACTCCAACAGTCCCTATATATCTTCGTCACGATTGTCTTCATCCTTGCATGGCGCTGCGCCTTCTCGGCGAACCACTGCATTTCATCTCAAGAGCAGTTTAGTTACTTTACCGTCCTCACCTACTGGGGTCTGGGCTTTTACTTTCTCGCCGCCGCCATCCACACCTTCACGTACGCTCGCTCCGGCATCGCGCTGCTCGACCGGTGGCCGCGCCCACTACAAGCGCTTCACTCGGCCTACTACACCACCATCATCGTCTACCCATTCGTCGTCACCATCGTCTTCTGGGCCCGCCTCTACTCTGGAAAGTGGTTCGTCCTCCCGTTTGACGGCTGGTCCAATGTCTCGGAGCACGCCATGAACAGCGGTTTCGCTCTCTTCGAGATTGTGGTGGCGCGAACCAACCCACCCCCGCCCGTCCACATGCTTTGGCTCATCCTCGTGCTGGCGCTGTACCTGTCGCTAGCCTACTTGACCCATGCCACCCGGGGTTTCTACCCATACGACTTCCTCGACCCCGTAAAGCAGGGCGTGTTCGTGGCCGCATACGTGTTTGGCATTGCCATCGGGTCGCTGATCGTTTTTGGCATTGTGTGGGGTCTGATTTTGCTGCGGAAGTATATCACGGAGAAGAAGTTGGGCAAGGGCGGCAAGTCTGCGAACAAGCCACACCGGTCTGGTGAAGTGGCGGAGTTCCGGGTGGAGATGGGACACAAGGAGCCAATATGATGCCTTCATTTTGTAACGTTTGTATAGGGGCATACACCGCCTCTTCATTCTCATGTTGGTCATTAGGATGCGGCTCAGGCTGGCGCTTTGAGGTTGCTTTGGTTTCCCTTGAATTTGGTCAATGACATGGTCTTGTTTGTACAAAGCACATATACCCCGGACGTGTTCAAAGTACTATGTATGTACTACCTTTTGGTACCACCTTTCGTCTGATGGAGCGTTTGGAGTTCCGGCCTTCCATTGTAGCACAGGGGGAATGCCTTGGTAGCATGCTACACCCGCTCGCATGACGGAAGCAACATACTACAGGGGAAAAATGTCATTTCCAAACGTTAACATCGCTTGGCTTCATCTAATAGTAATACATGTTATATACATTCTTGATTTGCTTCCTCCTCGAGGACGACCTTGTCAGCACTTGAGGTTGATGCCTCTCTTCTTTTCGCTCTCCCGAATCTCAAACATGACCTGAATACCCACAAATGTCGCCGCGGATGACAAGGCAAGGAACGTGAGCCCTAAGTTACCGTTCACTCTGGTTAGTCATTGAACACGAAAAGCCAGAGGAGAAAAAGGGTGACAACAAACCATTGATATCCTTAAAGATTCCCTCTAGGATGCTCTTCAGGCCCTCGGGCCCAACGGCAAACCCAACAAGGTTGGCTGCAATCATCATGAACATATTCGCCACGCCGCCGACACAGCACAGCATCCGATATGTCGTCGGGTGGAGTGTCCAATTACGCTTTGGGAACAAGAGGCCCGCCGAAATTTCAGGCAGGAAAAATGCAACAATCAGCCAACTCCAGATAACCATGTTGAGCTTGATATCATGCCATAGTGCGACAAAGGTGAAGACCACCAGGTATGTCACGATTGACCGCACTGCGTCACGCACCGTAGAGAAGCTAGATCCGCCCAGCGGAATGTAGATATAGCGCAACAACCAGCGGTAGTACGAGCGGTGCCAGCCGCGCCAGAAGGACAGGGTGCTGTAGTTGTTGGCGATGCAGCGGATCATGTTCTCGGGCGGGTCGATGCCATCAACGAGCGACCAAAGGCGGAAAAAACGCCAGGGCAGCAGCAGCTTGAGCCACACGACGAACAGGTTGAAGAGGGACAACAGACTAAGTTGCGGGGGCGAATACGACCTCCAGTCTGGATTCGACTTGAGAATAGCGCTGACATAGTGGAAGTGAAGGAGGACCTCGAGTGTTAACACCACAACGACGAAGCGGATGGCGTACCGAACGGTCCGCGGCGTCTCAATGGTTGCCGACCGATACCGCTGCTGCGATATATAGTCGTTGAAGGTCATGATAGGCCCAGCTAGATATAGTGGCGCGTAAATGGTGTAAGCTACGTAGCTGACAAAGTTGTAATCGCCAGCCGGCGCTGGGTTGTTGACGCGGTCGCGCTCAGAGAGATTGGCAGGGTCTAATTGCTTCTTCTTGGGTCCGTCAGTTGAGAACTTTGAACAAGATCAGGTCACGGTGAGCAGAGCATCGTACCTCAACTGGGCTAGAACTACGTCGGTCTAGACTCCAGTAATAGTCAAGATTATAGCTGATCAGCCTCAAAATGGTGAGGTTGAAGAGAATCTCCCACCGAGATATCAACCCGCCATGGCTATCCATCCACTCTCCTAGCTGTACCAACGCCGATGAGCCAGACACAACATCCTCACCAAGCCTATTAGAAAGAAATAGGGAAATGCTGCGATACTTGTAGCCGTTACACAACTCGTTGGAGAGCAAAATAAAAATGTTGAACGCCCATGTCGCCGGTGGCACCAAGCGCTTTGGAAGCTGTGTCCCGATCTTGTAGTTCAAGACTAGAATGAGCAATACCTTGGCGGCCGAGAAGCCGTGAAGCACGACGAGGAATGCGAGGGCGAAACCAAAGTCGAACCGCACTCGATCGCGCTTCCGGGTCTCGGCAGACTCGGGACTCAGCGGTACCCCCGGCCTCTGCGGGGTCTCTTTAGTGCCCAAAATGCGGTTGTAGAGCTTGCGCAACAGCGGATGCACAACAATAAGAGCGGCCATGTATTTGAGATTCACGCGTGTCGTATGGTACTGGGCGTCGGATACATCCTGCAAGCCATGTGATTAGAACGGCAGCCGGTTAAGGGGAGGAGGTAGTCGTACAATCTTGCGCCCCGGAATCCAGCCGTCGTCAAGAAGTTGTTGATACTTGTGGTATCTAGGGTCCGATGCTATACCGCCAAAGTTGTTACTACATGTCCCCTCTGCGAAGAAGAAAAAGAATGTTGACTGGCATAAAACATACGTCGTGATACCGTGTATGGATACCAGAGCATGGCTGGTATTGCCACACAAACCACCACGTAGTATAGGTAGAACTCTAGCGTGCCCCATCTCGACGGTTGTGCTTGCGCTGCCGTTGACCTCTGATCATCCCTCTTGTCCGCCGCGGCTGCCGCCTTGCCCCTATACGCGACGGTTGAGGGTGTCGTGAACCGGGTGTCGAGGGTGTCCATATCGTAGACACTCCCGACGAACGACCAGAATCCAGGCGCCATCTTGGGAGCGAATTGAGGGTCGCAAAGGGAAAGCAATCAGATTATTCCGGTGCATCTATAACATTGTTATAATGCTCAGCTAAGGTGACACGTCCTGAGCGGAGTCGAGAGTCGTTTTGGATTGTCCAGTCGGCGCTATTGCGTTGCGGAGATGTGCAATCTATCATTTGGTCTGCGTCGCGAGACCCGTGTTCGTCAGGTCATTCAGCCGAGGCGTTGTCGTGGTGTGCTGGGCACTCCTTCAGCTGGCTGCAGGTGGCGCGGGGCAAATTCCAGCCCCTGAACACTTGGCAACCCCAAACTGACCAACACAGCCCACTTGATATCTCATCCCATCGTCACTTGTGATTTTACTAACTATATCCGAGTCAAATCGTAACCCCCTATATTTGTCTAGCTTCCCATTTTTGTCCAGGCTAAGCACATCTCTTGCGTTGACCAGTGTTCCCCTTCGCTTTTTTACAAAAGGGGCTCATTTCATTCAATATCTATCTGCCTACCTAAGGTAGCACCTTACCCATCCACCATGAATCTTTAACCATGCCAAGTTCCAAGGCCCTCTCTCTCACGGGCGTCAAGTTCAATATGCAATTGTATTAAATATCTCTTTTCTTTTCTGGAATCCTGCTCTGCTTAGTCGTAAAGGCTGGTTTGTTTGGCCTCGCTCTCCGGCAGCGGAAGATAATGCAGTTTCACCGACACCAACACCAACACCTCCAATTTCTATTTCTTTTCTCAAGCCGGCGTCTTCGTTGTCAAAGGCCCACCAGTTGTGGGGAATGCCACATTCGTCGATAGTGCATACAGATTGAACTGCTTTCCATCACCGCACCTGTTGGCTAGGTTTGTCGTGGTCGTCACGGCGCCATTAGAGGTTAAAGTCAAAACGCTACCGTAACAATAGTTTGTGCAGGCTTTTGTTCCTATCAGGGTTGTCACCGCGCTACCTTTGAAATCGAAGTTGGTTCCGCCATAGCACTTATGATGATATTCGATGAATAGATAGGGCAGGCGCGCAATGGCCGCTGGTGTTGGTGCCGTACTTTACCGACTGTTGGCAATTGCAATACAAAGCTCTGGCGTCATACTGTTGTTTGCCACAAGAAGTGGTAGCGCATGTCCGCTCCCTGTATCCGAAAAAGACGATGAGAAGGAACTTCCCAAACTCGTGATCAAGCTTGACGAGGCTGCACGGGATGACCCTGGGGAGGCGGTGGTAGCGGAAGAGGACACCGGTGATGTGGGTGGCAATAAGAGTGATGTACTGCTGCTGGAAGTTATAACAACCAGTGAGAAGGTGTACAAATCAAGCCTGCTGTCTGCGCCACAGAACTCGAAAGAGTTGCCTTTGCACACCATGTTGCATGAGGTTGAAGCCTGCATCGTCGAGCCGGCGCCCAGCGTGTTTCCGTAGTAACATTCTCTACCATACTCAATACCCACAAGCTACGATCCCTTTCCGCTACAAAACGTTGCGCAAAGCCCTGTTGTCATCTCATCACTCGCAAGGGCGGCAAGAGACAACGCACGTCCAGTTGTAGCTTCCGAATAGCACCCAGACCAGGAATAGTTACTAGCACGGGGTATATGTGACGGTTGTGCCGGTGGAGAGTAATAGACCAGATTCTTGTATACCGACAATCGGTCTCCCTTGCCGCAAATCTGCACCGAATTACTTGCACAACGAGTATCGCAGTCAGACTCGGCAGCTTTCAATGTCGCCGTGTCGACTGTGATGCCGCGGGTGTAGATATTGTGCTGCTACTAGTGAATCCGCCGCTTATTGTTATGATAACTCCGCTAGATGTCACAATGGTCGATCCCGTTGATGTTGCACTCAAGAGACTTGATGTCGAGCTGCTGGTTGTGCCTCCGCTGACGGAGTCCCAGAAGGCCTGAATATCAAACCTTGTGGCATCTGCATATAAGCTCATATATCCGCCATCGCCGCCGCATGACTCGGTGGTATCACCAGTACAGGAGAATGTACAATAGTTCAGGGAGCCGTTCGTGCACGTGGCTGGGGATTTTATTGTGTTTCCACACCAGCATTCCTGGTGATACTGAGTTCCAGCAAACGTGTAGCCAGCAGAAAAGCATATGTTTTGGCATTGGTTGTTAGTGTTGGTAGCCTGTTGAGCTCCGGTATTGACCTGCGCTTGTAAGTTGCGACCTGGTGTGTCTTTGAATCAGCCGGTCCATTGATAGTGAGCTACTCCGCTGCCCAGCTTTGGTCCTACTTGTTTTGTGGTAATCGTAACACTGGTATTAATCTCACGGACTCCAAACTCTTGGCTTGCGTTGAGAGCATCCTGGCCATCGGTATTCAAGACCCATGTGAGGTTAATATGCTGCGCTGCGTGGTTCTGTTGAACGGTTCCAGCGTAAACTGCAACGGTAGCATATGCGCAGCTGCCGATCGCAATATTTTGTCCTTCAAGGAATTCTCCGCACGGGTTCGCTGCTGTCAGCTGAGGTGAGACTGGTGGCTTCGACTTGGTGATTGTCAAAACACTGCCTCCAACGTTGCATATCCGTAGCTGTTTCGTGACAGTCGTACCGGCAAGCACCTCGCCAAAGTCCAGTGCAACCAGTACTCTATTGTCCCAGCCGCCCTCCTTCGATACCGCAATAGATGCAATAGCTGGAATTCCGGCAGATGCTGAAATGAGGACCTCGTCCACTCCACCGTCTAACCATATTTTAACGCTGATAGAGTAAGAGCCGGCGGTTGAGGCGTTGAAGAAAAGGGGAACACCGATCGTCTCGCCGACAGCCAACACTCTTCCCGGAGCTAGAAAGGAGGCCGCAGAGAACCCCAGCCCAAACGTTGCCTTAGACCCGGAGAAATTCA
This sequence comes from Lasiosphaeris hirsuta, assembly GCA_030549175.1. Lineage (NCBI taxonomy): Eukaryota > Fungi > Ascomycota > Sordariomycetes > Sordariales > Lasiosphaeriaceae > Lasiosphaeris > Lasiosphaeris hirsuta. The sequence goes on from JAUKUA010000001.1 coordinate 2,913,906, forward strand.
CGTTGTTATGCGGGCTTGTGGACTCATTTCCAACACGCCATGCCATCCCTAGGATCGTCATTGTGCTATTTCCGATATTTTGTATACTAGCCGAAGCAGTCAGGCCATTGACGGCATCCTGGGCGCCCAGAATTAACCCTCCGAAGTCGACCTGTCCAGGAGATACAAACAAGAACGGGTCCTTGCTAACAACTGTCCGGGAAAGAGAAATCGGTACGGATGTCGAGTATCCCGCGAGAATGTTTGTGGTGAAAAGCGTGAGAAAGCCCTCGGGCCCAGGGATGACTGTTCCCTAGCTCGTATTCTCTACGGCTGCAAGTGCATCTTTGGTGATATTCCAAGACACCGGGAAGCTAAAAGTTACGCCTGCCGCCACCACCCCGATAGGTAACGTTGAGTTGTCACATTTGAACCGGGGGCTGGCGGTGGCACAACCGTTAATTTTGGAAATAACGATTCTTGCTGTGCATGAGATAGTCGTAGTTCCGCTTGACCCGGTCTGAACGATTCCGAAGTCCACCGGGTCGCTACATGTCAGGGGTAAATTAACTGGTGCCCCTAGACATATGATTTTGTTGCTCGCTGTGACGAAACCCCGCCCATCGCCGAAGACTGGGCGTTGGAAGTTGTTGATCCCAGGGGTGGCTGGTAAGTCGATCGGCTGAAGAACGCCGTTGGCATCAGGAACGGCCTGGAAGGCCCGTAGCCCAGTGTTGACATCCGTGATCCACAACTAAGATGGTAGCATGTTAGCAAAACATACTTGGTGTCGTGGATGGTCCAAAATTAGCAACTTACGACAGTGCCCGGCTGCCCTTTGTTGGTGGTAACTGTAGGTTGCCCAACACCAACTCGACCAGCAGAAAGACTTGGCGTTTTGCCAGCCAATGTAAAAAACGGCGCCCCAGATTCATCCGTTCCAAACTTGTAGGCGAACGTAGCGTCACCGACAGGAGTGAAGTAGAAATACCCACCTTCTAATGGGTAACTACCTGCCCCCCCCCCCCCCCCCCCCAAACACTGCATTTGACGCGGTGATGGTCTGAATTACCCCGCCGGTACCTCCACTCCCCTGTTTGAAGCCGCCAAGGTTTTCGGCGTTCATGAGATAAACCTTGGAGTTCTTCCCAACCGTCACTGCGATTCGACTAACTGTGGCTGCCTTGAAGGTGGAGCTGTCAAGCAAGCAACCCCCCCGAGGAACCAAGGTCTCTATTGCCAGCATCCATATTCACATAGTATACGGTTCGAAGTAATCGGTGAGTCCAATCTTTCCGGCCGAGGAGAGGGAGAAGTTGATGACACACTCGTCCAAAGTACTCAAAGGCAACCTGCCACTCGCGGGGATGTCCCCATTGGCGTGCCCTTGGCCGTTTCTTTGTCAAGGATGTAAGTTGGGAATGATGGTGGATAGCAGAAATAAGGGCGGGGCTTACCTAGTAACAGCAAAGAATCGGGAGCCGTCAACTGCGAGACCCATACCACTCTACTAGATTCCGGCCTTGCCTCCCTTCTCCACGAGAAGATCTAAAGGTTGGGAAATTGGAGCACCCTGTGAAGATTCCATAGCAAATAGGCTGTCTTATCTCAATAGGCTCAAATTTTCAAAACAGGGTACCTAACTTACCTGACAACACCAACACCCAACACCAGGTGCTTTGCTGATAGCTGCGACATATCCAGTATAATTGAACAGGTCGCAATGACCACCAAACGCAACTAGGATCACGCCGTTTTGTGATGCCAACACAAGCAGGTCGCTGAAGAACAGCTCCTCCTATAAAGTATCTTGAAAGGTTGTTATCCGCACGGTTGCCATCCATCATAATCGGGAATCCAGGAACATCTTGAAGTGCTGGGAGCTGCAGAGCGTACATCTGATAAGTTCCTTTTTTAAGTGAGCGAATGACCCGAATTTCGACGCTACTATCTTATTTACCATTTGCGAGACCGCCTGATGGAGCCCCTATACATGTCGTCAGTATGCCTCCACACTAGATTTAGTTGGCAATGCCCTTACCTCCTCTATAAGCCTTGGCGAACATATAACTGCGAGGATCGTCAGAACCTGCTCAGAGTTCAGGACGGCCGCTTGAGATGGTAACTCACATAATATTTGTTGCAGGATCAATGATGGGAGTGCCCGTAACGCCGATAAAGTTCGGGATATCGGCACATCCAAGATCGGATCGTAAAGAGGGGGGCGTCAGTTGGCGTGATGCCAACAAGGTGCCATTTTTGGCGCTATGTATCCGCACATTGTTCATGTTGGACGCCGTGATGACCATCTCGGCGCCATCCATGGTGTTTACCAGCGGTTTGGCGAACCAGTTCTCTTGACCATTTGTCATTGTCTGCGACCAGAGGACACCAAAACTCGATGAACCCACGACGTTGGGGTCCATATTATGATTCGGCAGATAGCCGGACTGCGCTGGATCCTATACGTGGGACTTAGAGACGCAATCTTTCAAATGGACATGAATCTATCCTTACGGCATCCTGAAGGGTGTCGGTCAAGGCGTATGAGCTGACGACTGCTGGCCACAGCGCGGCGGCCAGCCTCAACAACCCGAACATATTTTTCATGTTCACTTCAGAAGTCGAGATCTACCCAGTTCGATGAGCAGGCCGACGGTACCGGAAATGGTGCCGGAAGAGCGGGGCGTGACCTGTCGATCAACAAGATGGAAAGCAAGCCGCCACTGCATGTCGAAGGATGAGCAGGGCCCATTCTATATCTATCCGCTCTTTAATGCTTCCCAAATGGGCTAAGAAGACTGTCGACGGACCCCAATTGACAAGGGGTGGAGCAAAAGAATGCGAGCAATACATCCAGAACCGACCCGTGGCTCAACGCCTCCAAGAAAGCTCCCTCATAGTTTCGACGGTCTAGGCGCTCAGCTAAGACAGAGTGAGCGAGTAAACAACGAAAATAAGATGTCTTTCAGAGGTGGGCAGTCGGGGTATCAGTCGTCCGTAGCAATAAGTTTGAGTTCACGTCTCTTGTAGTGAAGGAGCGAAATGGCGGGAGGCTGCAGTATTATCGGACACGCCCCGGGTCGTCTCGCTGATCGATCTTGTCCTGCATGGCCCGAGTCCAGGTTCGCAGCGAACATGATTGGAGGGGGGGGGGGGGCCTGAGCGCAGGCAGACTCTCCCCGCCCCTGCGAGCCATCTTGGCATCGCGAGTTCCAAGGAATGGTGGGGGGATCCATCTGAACATGGGGCGGGAGAGCAGCGCATGAGAAACGCGGCATCCTCAACCCGGATTGGTGATCTCTCACCCCCAATTCCCATCTCTCTGGAAACCCGATGGGCCAAATTGCGGGTGGAGGGGAACAAACACACCCTTCAGCCTGCAATACCCTCGAGCCTAGAACGCGACGAAGCCGATCGATCAGTCATCATGTCGTGGTAAGGGTTCTAGCGCTTGCATTCGGAGCAATGAGCGCTATGGCGTAATCTGAAAACAAAAAGCGGAAGCAAGCAAGGGATGAATTATGTTGCTAGCTGAGACTGGCGTCAAGACGTCGGCCATGCTGCGCACTCGTTTTGAATACCTAAGGCACGAGCTGGATCCCGCCAGTTTGCCGATGGCCCAATCATTCAATCGATACCCCCCGCCGCCCTGTCTGCTACAACGTTGACAGGTGACAGGTTCGCGCAGGTTCCCTCCACATGGAACATCACCGGTTCGCACCTGCACTGTCGGGCAGCTGGTGATGAAAAACGGCGACGAGGATCAATTAAATATACCCCACCGGGCACTAAGGTAAATCTAGCGGCGTTTTTATCTTCAGTTCAGCGAGCTACCCACCTGCCTTATTTGTTTTCCGCGGGGGGGGGGCCTTGATCCATTTCACTTGGGTTAGGTTGGGCGTGCTTGCGGGAGAAGTCCTTGGGTGTTTTAATTTCGGCTGACCGAAACCCGGCGGGTAATAACGGGCAGTCCGTCTTATTTGGGGTTGCAATCTTCTACTAGATTTTGATTCGGATTTTGTACTTTTCCTCTCCGAGCCTTGTTGCGGCAGCTTTTGTTCGGTGCGAGAAGTTGCTAATCGCTTAGAATAGTATCGATGTCTATACCCCGTCAGCCCCATCGAGCTAAGCATCAGATGACATGCATGCAGGTACCGATCGATTGCAGGGAACCACGGAGTCCAGAGTGGGAGGGGCGCCGAAGGAGAGCCTTGGCACTCAAACGTCCGTTGAATACACCCCTAGCTCATACCTAACAACCCAAAATACCTCGGGACTTTGGAGCGAAAAGCGAAAAGCAGCATGCTTGTTTAGACGAATTCAGGCCCCTGTCTGACGCGGATTGCTCATGGAATTACTTATCCCCTTTTCCCGGGGGAAACATGTTCCAACAATATCCCGTAGTAATAATGGGCGAGATCGCCCTAGAGCATGGCCCGAGTCCAAATACGCTCAAGGTAAGGTACGTGGTAGTTTGCCGTTCGGCATTGCCAATTACCATATCCTTCATTCTATCATTGTATCGTTATTAAATCGCAAATACCGATGAACCTCGATGAGTAGCCGGTAAGAAAGAAAGCCCCGTCCCCCTTCGAGTGAAGCATCAAGAACACCGTGACGCAAACCTAAGGTCGCATACCTAGACCGCATCACTCTCCTTTGATCCCGTAACTTTTCACCCGACTGAAGAAGAAAGGCTTATCGTTTTTGAGCGCAAACTCAGCCCAGTCATCCGTCAGTCGGTTGTAGCTATAAAACCCTCTCCAAACTAACTTATTATTTCTCGTCGTACCGGATCCCTTGCCCGCTGAACGAAGCCCTAAGTCCAGGCGGTAAATGTACTTGCTCACACCTTCGGTCTCCACCACAACATCGCCTTCAACCTCACTGACGGAAGCGTGCGGGTTGTCCCCAGCATGTGTCAGCCTCCATCTTCCCCGCAGTGCCGACTGCATCATGGTGCTCGGCAGATGCGGCGCGGCGCCGCCCGCGTGCAACGCAACCGCTTCGCGTGTCATGTGGTGCACCACGTCGGCGGGCTCGGCTGTCGTGAGGAGGCTGATGGCGCCGCCGTCGCGGAAGAAGCGTAAGTAGCGGTAGTAGGTAACAATGTGGACGGGTGAGTTCCAGGTGACTTGGTTGCTGCTGGCCTGGCCGGAACGCATGTAGTTGACGGTAGAAATATAGCACCCGTTGAAGCGGATACGTGGGCGGAGGCGGAACATGAGCTTCCAGCTGGAGTTGTACAGTGAGGGGTAGAAGGCGAGAGTACTGGTTGCACTCTCCTCAGCATGTTGCTGTGCTCGTTCTTCCAGGCTGAGGGGGAGCGGTGCATCGTCGCCTTCTCTTTCAATGAGTTCGCTGGCTTCGCGAAGGAGATCTTCCTCTGTGAGTGGCCCCCAGGATACATGGCATTGCCAGTGGTAGTGCATACTGGCGAAGCCGAACTCGGGGCCGAGGCAGACGCGCCGCCAGATGCGGTCCTCGGTTGCCACGAGGTATGCAAAGCGCTTACATACTTGGGACAACCGGACAAAGCCAGCTACGTCGAGGACAGCTACATCGCGCAATATGTGCACCAGAAGTTCTTCCGGGAGGGCGGCGATAGGACAGGGTGGCTCAGGCATTCCCTTCACCTCGGGTTCAGCAGGCAAAATGGCGAGCTCGGCAAAGCTGGCGATGAGTTCTTTTATCAACTGCGGCTGCTCCGTCTTCGCCGCAGCGGCTGTAACTGCCTTATGCCTACCGTTTGGACCCCCTTGGGCGGCTGGCTTGGAGGTTGGTTTTGGAAAGTGTTTATTTTTGTAGGATTGATCAACGGCGTCATCCATCTGGAAAACAGTCTTAGCAGAATGACCCTGGTTTTCAGGGTATCTCGTTAAACTCACTCTGAACGCCTTCCGATACAACCTCAGGCTGTCTCCCAGCTTTCCGGCCGCCTCCGTTTCCACTGCCTTTTCGTAATGCTCGAGAGCCGAAACCGGCTCATCCGCGGACGATGCGTTTATCTCTTCCTTTCCCAGAGAAGCACTCTGCGCGGCGTGCAGTGGCGCGTCGAAGGCGCGTGGTTGAACATAGTCTTCGTCATAATGCTCTTGGATCACTGGCTTCTTCGCTGGAGGCGGCGGCGGTCTCCGAGGACCCTCAGTGATTCCGGTGGTTCTGGTAGCGCCCGTGGATGGGGTGCCCGCCGAATTATTTTGGGACGAGCTCGCAGCCGGCCGCCTTGCCCGCACCTCGGCCCTCCATTGCTCGCGGAAGGACTCGAGCTCGGGATTGGTCTCGTCTGCGGGGTTCATTGTGGCGATTGAGTTAGATAATGATGGGCGAGTTTCGGGCTACTGAGAGCGCATGAGATTGAAATATATCCTGTGGTATTATCATAGTATGGAAACTCCTAGGTTCGGCACAATGACCCGTAGAAAGCCGAATGTGAGAATCTCTTTGCAGATGAAAGTGGCAAGTTGATGTCATCCGGCAACCGGACAACGATATTGATAAGAGATAAGATATAGGCCAATAAGAAAAGGTTACATCAAACCCCAACCCTCGATATCAAATCGGGCATTGTCCTTCACGCCACCTGTGATCTCTCGACTCGAGTCATTCGGTAATTATTTTTGGAGGTGAAGCTGTTCAACGCGCAAGGCCGTAGTCAGTTGTCACTGTCAGTTCTGGCTGTTCACTGAGTCATACACAATCGATGTGATATGTGTTAGACGCCGGGTAGTCATTGCCGCAAAGTAAATTTATTATTACAAACCAAAAAGTACACCGCTGTTTCCCATCCCTGTTATCTGTGTTTTACCTGTGGTATTCTCGAGAGCGAGATGAAGTAGGAAAAAAAAACAACCCGCTCGGTAAGTGAAATGAAGGCCCATATCCCAACTCCGTCCCTGATGCCGCGATACTAATGGCAAGGTATGCTAAGTAAACCCTCGTACAACCACGGCCAACGCAACGCGCCCCACCCCCGTTCCCGTCCACAATCCAAACCACCCATCAACCAGCCGCAGGTCAGACCCGAGACTTAAGCCAACGCTCAAACCTCCATCCAACCCTCGTTAAAGATACGGCAAGTACAAGAATGCAATGCGACAAAGGAAAACGGCAGGGCCATCTTGAGCTTAGTGATGCTCGTGCGATGACCCTTCGGAGTGATTGTGGCCGTGGCTATGATGACTGCTGCTGCCAGACCGGCTGCTTCCCGGCCTCGGCTTCGCCACGCAGCAACTTTGCGCTGTGCAGTCATCAACGCACTCGAGCAGGCACACGTCACCCACATCAGACGGGGCCGAACCATCAAGCCGCAGCGCCGCATCCTCCTGATAGCCACCAAATCCGCCATCAGGGCTACCGCCGGTCCAAAACTCGGGTTGTATGGTAGCGCTATGAATCCCGTAGGCGTGGAAGCACTTACGCGCACGCCGGGACAGCTCCATAAACTGCTCACCATTCTTTTCTGACACAGGGAATTTGACACGGACATGCATCGATGCGACGATAGTCGTGTCTGACAGTTGCCAAATGTGTACGTCGTGGCAGGCCTCAACCCCAGGAAGTGATTCTATATCTTGTTTGACGTCATCGGCGTTGATTCCGTTGGGTGTGGCCTGGAGCAGTACTTTTGACGTCGTAACAGTTAGGGGGATTGCGGAGCGTAGAATGATGAGAGTGATAAAAAGAGATACGGCCGGATCGGCGTAGAAACGGCCTTCCCACTCGGTCAACCAAATGATGAGCGCCGTAACGATAACTCCGACGTTACCGAGCGCGTCTCCGATGACGTGGAGAACCATTGCATTCATGCCCATATCGCTGTGACCATGACCATGGCTCTTCCCATTCGATCCCTTTGGCCTGCTGTGGTTGTGCGAGTCGTGGATGCCGGAGTTGCGACGAGACCTTCTTGAGGTTGAGCGAGAGCCGTAAGTCCCCTTGGCGGACTGTCCGATGAGTAGCGGGGTATCCTCGACGGGCTCAGAATCGTGGAGTGTGGCGTGTTCGCCATCATGGCTACCTTCGCTGCTGGATTCCTCCTCGGGGTGGGGCTGGCATGCTTCCATGATCTCCTGCCGGAAGCTAGCCGGATGGATGCTGATGTCGTCAATGCTAGTAAGACGACCATGTCTAGATCCGGTCGGTGTACGCCTATCCCTCCCCCTCGAACGTCCCGATGAGTGGCTAACACTCCACTCGGCTGGCTCAGAACGAGAACCCTCGTGATCAAATGAGATATGGCGCGGGGGTGTCTCGGGCCCACTTGAGGCAGTAAGTCTCGCAACGGCGACTTCCGGGAGAATATCAATTGCACGGCCGTTTTCGTTTGCGGCGTCCCGCTGGCCCCTCGCGAAGCCGGCACGTCCCTCCTCGGCATCATCGACATCGTGTCCGTGGTCATGTCCATGGTCGTGTCCGCTCTCGCCATGCGCGTGGTCTCCCGAGCCATGGGAGTGACCGTGTCCATCCAATACCAAGAACCCGACCAAGTTCGAAGCAAGGCCGAGAGAGCCGACGATCAGGATGAGCTGAGGGTTTCCGATCTCGGGGGGGTCGAAAAATCTAGAAAGCGCTTCCAAAATAATCGACACGCAGAGGGCGATCAGAAACACGGCATTGAAGAAGGCGCCTAGAATCTCGGCGCGTTGCCACTGCGATAGCATCGTTAGCAAATCACCACTACCGTCCCTCTCTCTCGCTCAGGCGAGAAAACTCACCCCGTAGGTGTACTGGACTGTTGTGGCTTTCTTTGCCACAGAAACCGCCCATAGTCCAACAGCCAGCGATATGACGTCGTTCAGCTAGATGGCGGGAGAAACGCGCGCGGTTAGCTACCACGTCAAACAGGGTCAGCATGCCCGTGAGCGGCTCACCATGTGGAAGGCATCTGCCATGAGAGCCAGCGAATGCACAGCGAAGCCGACAGATAGCTCGAGAATGAAGAATAAGATGTCGATGACCAGCATCACGGTGATGCGAGTGGACTTCGACCACGCCATCTCGGGGGACCTTGGCGCGCGTGCGCCTTGATCGGATCTAGAGGCCGAAGAATGATGGTACAAAAAAAAAATCTCAATCGCGCTACTCTGAAGGAAGTAGAGTTGTTTTTTTCCCGCTTGAACGAGAGATAGGAGGGGAGATTAAATGAAGATGGTGAAAAATAGAGGCGTTTGCGGCGTTGCGTACGGATACGGTACTTGAGTACCTCTGCCCGGTTGGATTGACGAAATTCGCACCCCCCCGCTCTTAGTTTTGCTGCACCGATAACACCGAGCTGGAAGGGGCTTGGCCCAGACGCGATTATGAAGAAATATTTTACGAATAGGTTTTTCGGGACATACAAGCGCATTGGCACCGCGAAGAATGAAATCGAAGCGCAAAGCAAGACACCTGCCTGCAGGGAAACAAGCTTGACCAAGCGGCAGCTTACTGGAGCTCAGCAATGCTCACCAAAGCATCACGCAGCTTGCGAAATCGGGATTAGGAACGAGACCCAGCAAGCATGACACGATGCTACTGCCCGCTGCGCTGCCGCTGTGTGTACCTATCCGTAGCTAGAGTTCTGGAGACGAACTGCTGCACGGCCCGCAGAAATTGCAGACGGGAGCGTCGCACCAAATTCTATCCATCGCCTCGGTGACATCAGCCCATCCCCCTCCCTCCCTTATCAGATCCGCCTCTCTCCACATCCACTGCACCCTGAGCTCGCAAGCAACCTAAAACCGCCATTGGCCGTCGCACGGACTGCCAGGCCTCAGTGTACTTTTGAGGACCGGCCCGGAGGACCAACCGTCGTGTCTGCCGTTGTAGATACCGCCCATCTCCACCGGCTTTCAACCCTTACTCCAACTCCGTGTAACAGCAATGTCATCGTCACACTCTTCTTCTCGCTTCACTTTAAATCTCATTCAAAGCGGCCAAACACTTGGCTCTTTGCTATTTCTTATGCTACCTATCTTGGAGGTTTGAAAACATAAACCAACAAGAAAAAGAAAAGAAGAAGAAGAAGAAAAAAAAAAAGGCGGACAATGCAAACGCTGTGTGCCGCTCTTCACAGGGGGAACAAAAGATCTTCTGTGTAACACTGCCGCAATAATTCTTCATAAAACAGCCGAGGAAGCTGGGGACCTACTAAAATCACATCGTCTAATACCTGACGTGCAATGCCCTCGCCACCGACTAAAATATGACGGAGTGTAGACAGAGTGTTTAAGGTTTTCCTGGGCTCGAGAGACCTCTCCAACGCTCTGTCCAACACGAGCCTGGCCATTAGCTTGAGCATCGCCGAGCGCGCTTCCAGTGGTTTCCGCTTGCCATCAAGCGCTAGCTCATAGCAGGCTACAACGGCATCGCATGTCTTCAATGGTTTTTTGGCGCTCGAGGACTCAGAGTCTGCTCCGCCTGGGGCTTCAGGCTGGAATGTATCAGGCGAAATGTCTGCCATAACCACGACATCGGGCCACAGGGGTGCCAAAAGCTCGTCCGGGGTATCCCAATCCTTGCTGACACGCGGCATTGGTACTTCGAGCCTAAACGCCAAGTACCAGGGCGGCCGGCGCTCATCGAACTGCAAAAGAGTCTCGACGAGGTCAATGCCAGCAAGTTCAGCATTTCTGGGGTCCGTAATGCGCGGGCAAACATCCACGACATACAGCCTGGTTTTGCTCCCAGATTGCCCGTCAACTAATAACTGGTCAAGTATCTCCTCGATTTGTTCCTTGGCTTGGCCCTCTCCTTCAGTCAGATTATCGACTACCTCTTCGATTTGGTCCTTGGCTTGGCCCGCTTCTTCGGCCAGATTATCGACTACCTCTTCGATTCGGTCCTTGGCTTGGCCCTCTCCGTCGTCCCCAATGTGGACCTGGCGGTTGAATATGGGCTCGTCGTTGTCTTTGGTGTGGTCCTTGGGTTCATGTTCCCCAGAGTTGTTCCGGGGTTTCCTCTTGGAAGTCTTCAATAGTCCGAACCCGGAACTGTTCCCATGCCTGAATACTTTCTTGGTACTGTTCTTCGGGTGTCTATTGAAGGTTTCCTTGACCCTGTTCTTCTTGAATTTCTTTTTTAACTTGGCTAGGGTACTTTCGTCCTCATCATCGTCGACTTCGACGAAATCGATAGACAGGGGACCATGCCAATGCAGCCCCTCTGCAAGCTTCTCCAGCAGGACTCGAAAACGCTCTTGTGGGTCGGATATCTTGATGGCCTTTCGGAATAAGGTGAAGTCCGTGAGTGGTATAGAGCTGGTTGAAGTGGGTGGGGCATGGCGAGATTCGGCTCTCCAGGCATGCTAGGCGACCAAATTGCCTTGATCAAAAATACCTTGAACGCTCCTGAAAGTACCCTCGACAAATCTTTGGACGAGAACCGAACCTACGCAACCCCGTCGCCCAAAAATATCGGCACGCCTTGCGGAATTCATTCCCTCGACCCAATTGTCGAAATCCAATGGCGTTGTGGCAATATAAATGTTGCCGCCATCGATACTGAAGGGTTCCTTGATCACTACTGGGAAGTGAAGGCGTTCTTTTGGGTAGTCTTTCATTTCCTGTGCGGTTGTAAATATGACGAATTCGGGTTGCGGTAGTTCGAGTTCAACCATCGTTCGAGTAGCTGTAACCTTGTCGCCGAGGCGGCATAGCGACTTGAAGCACGGCGCGGCGACACCGAATTCGGGAACCCCATTATACGCAGACGCTGCCAGAACCATGTCTCCAGTTGGAATCACAGCGTGGGGCCTCTTGAAATCCATAATCTGTCTGAGCGTGGGTGTAAAGTGATCAGGCCCGCCTTCGAAGGCATCTGTGATGTGTTCTGACTAGGCACCGACATCGAAATCTTCAGGGCACATGGCAATGGCCGTATGGCCTTTTTTGTTCAGGATGTCGGCCAGTACGCAGGCGGTTTTGCTTTTGCCATCGGTCAGCAAGACCAGTTTGTTCTCGGGCGGCTTCGGCCACACCATGATGCCGTAGGGCTTGGGTGAGTTTGATCAGGGCACTATTGCGAGAATGAAGATAATAGCAGCTGTAGAGATACAAATGTGGGGGGGTAACGATCGAACGCGCAGCGTGCCTTGGAGTGAAGAAGAGCAGCACCCAGAAAGTTGACAATGTTGGCCAAAACAGGAAAAGAATCGATACTGCTATAGCAGGGTCGCAACTACTTGGCCGCGCTTGCCTGTATTCCCAAGGAAGGCGCCACAAGAAACCCGAAAGGTTGTAGTCTCGATGAGAGAAGGGAATAGCAAAAACGATGGAAGTTCCGAGTCAGCTGGAAGCTGTGGATAGCGGTATTGGGAAAGAACCCGTTACTTAACATCGGCGCGAATCCGATGATGCCCTCCCGTTTGTGTTTATTTGCATGTTCTCCATCCTGCGGGCCGCACTGGGGTATCCGCCGTCCAAAACAGCCACCTTGTGTTCCCGCCTCACGTTAGTGCAAAAGCGTCTTGCCAATTCTCTTCCCTTTTCATACTTTGTCAATTGCAGAGAGCTTGGGGGTCAGACCCACTCGCGTTTCATCAAGCAACGAGTCCGGACAGCCAATCTCGAGGCGCATCCCAACCTAACAGGCAGCCGGATTCTTTGACTTCTGATTCGACGGCCCCCCTTCTCAACTCCGCAACCACCAAAGACAACCAGGGATAAGACTTACTCGACGGTACGGCTCTATTCGAACTTCGAGTTTTAGATGGCGATCGAGTGCGGCAAAGAGAGAGGAAGCGTGTGGGGGAGAAAGATGCGTGACACATTCCGCCATTGCGATTCTGCTCTTGCTACCGCCCTGGTGTGTCGGGTGTGCCCCTTACCGTCCAAGTCCTAGAATCATCGGAGGGATGAGGGCTTATATGAGAGGTGGGAGGGGGGAATGGCCCATTGTTGACCGTGGGCGCCGTGCTCTGCATCGACACGGTCTAGCTGCTCGGTCCCGCCGGCTCGAAACGAGCACTCGTACCCAACCCAGACTACCGGGGCGAGCCGGGAGTCTTCGTTAGTCTGAAAGTGTCCCGGTCTTGTCGAGGCAGCATCTTACCGTTCTGGAATTTGCCATACTCCCCTTCTAGTGCATGGTTATCCCCATCGTCAGCCAGGAAGAGGCCCTATGTCCGCCCCACACGTCAACTCCTGAGAATGTTTTTTCCTGTTTTACCTGCTCTCCTCTCTTGATATGCCCGGATTCCATGACTGCTGCCTCAGATGGTGCCCGTATCTGCCTCGACGGTAGACAAGATGCCCCGAAGGCTTGTGGAATCGCCTCCCGTTGCCGGTCCGGGCCCGCACGCTGATCGGAACTACCAACCATCGCTTTCTGGCCAGCCTGGGGTTGAGGCCATCAACAATGTTTCCCCTGCGACCTCTTTATACGAGGGCGGTCTATCCTCTCGTGGCCTACATCCGGACGCTCTGCCAGCCGCCAGAGAACTGGTTTTCGGCCAGGATATCTCAACATCACCGGGGCGGCAACGGCAAATCACCCCCCACGAGGAGAGTGAGCGTCAATGGGATGTCGACAACACTCTTAGCGAAATAATGATGTCGCCGACGTGGCCAACTCCCAGCCCAAATGATATTCCATTGGCTACGCCCGAGCAATGGCAAGGCAGCCGAGAGCAACAAGAATTGGCGGAAGCAAGAGCACGCTCCGCGCTGTCCGGGCACTTCCCAACCGTGACCTCCTACGGGCCTGCCCCAGTTTCGGATGAGGACGACATCGGTATCAGGCCTATCCCTCTGTCGTCCTCGCCTGTCTCGCCGACACGAAACAGCCACGGCCCGTTTATGCACTACGAGGACGTTGCGTACTTTGATCCCGAATCTGAACCCAAGGACGAAACGGATGTAGGGCCGCGGAGCGGTTCCTTCCCTGCTATACCCGAGGGGGTGAACCATCCAAGAGCCCGCCGGTCATGGTACGTGCTATCTGGGGTATTGGTCTCCCTTTCGAGCTGCATCGGGCGCAAATCAACTCGGTGACTACCTACTCTCAGCGTGGTCAGCTTTGTCTTCTCGTCACACTCCAGAGTTGTACATAATTATGTGCAAACCCAACTGACGGTGTTGGGCAGGGACCGGCAGCGTAAGCGACGGATGAAAAAAGCCCCCCCGAATGGATATGACAGCGCTATGGCCACGGAAAGGGCTTGGTGGCCACTATCGAGCGGATATAGGGAATGTTGCATCTCGTGGGCCGCCGAATTGCTCTGGTCTCTCCTCAGTGTCATCTGCTTGGCGGCGATTATCGCAATATTGAAGCGCCACGACGGGCAAGGTCTTCCCGGCTGGCCACTAGGTATCTCGCTCAATACGCTCATTGCGTTTCTCGAGGCCATCTGCCGCGTCGCTCTCATCACGCCCCTAACGGAGGGCCTTGCACAGCTAAAGTGGAATTGGTTTGCGAGGGGTGAGAGGATACTGGCGGACTTCGGCATCTTTGATGACGCAGTTCGAGGGCCAGTCGGGAACGCAAAGCTTATCTATGGGCGGAGGGGGAGGTATGATCATTCTCTCCCTAATACATCGGTACTAGCTGGCTGTTTCTGACATGATTGACTTCGAAGGAGTCTGGGAATATCTGCCGCCATCGTCCTGATAACATCCTTTGCGTCATCGCCCCTCACACAAGCCGCCATTACCTATCCCACACGACTCGGTGTTAGTGGAAATGATACTGCTACAATAGCCAGAAGCGACTCATACGCACATCCGGAGTACACCCTTTTAAACGGTAAGAGGAGTGATCGCCCCTGATCCGACGTTGGAATACTGAAGAGGATGGCGTAGAGGAACTCGATATTCGAGAGAAGCAAGCTATCCAGCAGGGCCTCTATCAACCAGTCGGCGAAGAGCTTTTGGGCTCCCAGCCTTTCTGTACATCGAACGAGTGTCAATGGCAGGTGTTCGGCTCGCTCGCTGTCTGTGCAGGTGTGGCAGACATATCCGATAAACTGACTATTTCTGACCCCATCAACGCCTCAGATGTCGGTGCCAACCTAAATTCCGCTACTAATGGGGTTTCGGTACACCGCGCGAGCCTCCCCAACGGCATATTTCTGCTCGGCGGCACCGACACTTTCAACATGAACATGTCATCAGCTGTTGACGGGGCCACTAGGTCGAACTTTCTACCTGTGGCAACAAGCATTTCATTTTCCCGAGATGATACTAGAGTTTCTGGTGCTATCGCCAATTTCTTCGTTATATACACTAACCAGACCTCTGACCTTAGCCGACAGGATGCTGTGTTCCGGGCGGTCGAAGTCCTCTTTCACTTCTGTGTCAACACATACTCTGTGTCTGTGTCCCAAGGCGCCGTGGAAACGATCCTAGTCAACTCCTCAACAGTCTTAGGCCCCTCAGAACAAACCAGCGTGGTCTTGCGGGCGTTTGACGAGAGTGCGTATACCGTCAAGCGGGACGACGTTCGCCTACTCAGCACCTATCTCACCTCACTCTTTTCCGGAGTCTACTCTTACTGGTACGGGAAAACAGGGACAGAGGTGACGGCAGCTAGTGATGCTTTGGGTACGGCGATGTTTAGGGGGAAGGACGGAAGCGGGACAAGTCTTGGGGACTCTGAGGAGGATGTAAGAGTTGCGATTGGGAATCTCACGAGGAACGTGGCGATAGGCTTGACAAATTCGTAAGTACTTCATTCGGTATTTTCTTGTTGTGTCTAGTCTGTTGTTTCAACAAGTACCAGAGCATCTTCAACAGCGCCACCCCTCTTTTTTGTTTTTTTTTTTGGGTTTTACTCGATAGATATCAACACTTTCCCACCCTTTATGTGAGTCGAGGATTCTGGGCGCACACGGCGGGATACTAACCACGTTATTATCTTATCCAGCATCCGTTCTGCTGCCGCTCCAACGGCCTTTGCGACAGGCGTCACCTTGTCAACCGAGAGTTTTGTTCACATCCGTTGGCCGTGGCTCGCATTCCTCGCCGTACAAGTCGCCATGACAATCGGATTTGTGGTGGGGGTCATCGTTCAGACTGCCGTGTGGAAGGTCGCAATAGTCAAAGGCTCAGGCTCAGCTATGGCCACGCTCCTTGCTCTGTCGCCGGGGGATCGAGCGCGGCTCGGGCAGGACGAGGTGGGCGTTGTTGTTCCAGACAGGAGCGCTCGAGGAAATGTCGAGGACACTACTGCGACTCGGAAACTACACAGTGCAAAGGCGAGGTTCAGGTTAGGGGATCGGGGGTGGCGAATGGAGCTAGCTTTCGATGAAGGGGATGGGGTTAGTACGGAGCGTGCGGTGGGGTAACAATGTCTAGAAAGTGTGAAGGGAGTGCGCAGCAAACCATGATACACGGGTGGGACGAAGAGGATTTAGAGCTAGATTATGGGGAAGAGGCAATATTGCCGGGTTTCTCAACATCTTGTGCGTGTATTAATTACATCACGAGATCCATGGGATAGGGAAGTGCTGAGAATGCCTCATCTTCCGGCTTCGGCGTGAAAAATAAGAGGTTCATTTGCAACTGGCTAGTATGATGTCTGTTAATTATTGACTCTGCCTTGTTGGGGCCACGGCAGCGACCTGGCCACACTTGAAGGGAGCTTAAAAGCTACACCAGTGACTTCTGTACTTCAATTAACTCTGTTAATTATAAACAATGAAATCTCGACTCTGTACCTTGAATGGCAATCTGAGTCTTTCGACCATCTTTTGCAACCTTGTAACAAGGGCTAGAAAGAGAACCAACTATCTCGAGTGCTATTGGAGGAAAATTTACGCGGTGGCGATAACTTGTGGTGATTGTAAATGTAGTAGTACCCTTTCTGGTATTTGCTAGGCAAAGTATGACAAAACACGCGGTATTAAAGTGGGAAACGATGATCTGACTCCTGTGTGCCAGTACGATCTTCTGCCTCCCCGCGTGGAGGTAGAATAATTTGCTACTACTGTTGCTGTTGCCATTCGGTCTATCCGGACAGGCCTACCCGGACTACCTGTCCCCGTTGATGATAAAATGTTGGGGGGAATGCAGAACTTGGACTCGATATGCTGAACCGTGATGTGGGTACGGTATGCCGAGAAGAGGAGAAGACTAGCGAAGTAAGCAGCTTGTTCGCCGGCATTTCCCCTCCTCTCAGCTTCTTACAATTAACAAGTACGTAAGGTACCTACATTGTTTACTGTGCCCGAGGTACACACGCGCAGTGAAGACAGCATGTAACGTAGATCCGCTATTAGCGCGATTCCCCTTGGGATCGACGGGGGAGTTGTTTGCAGCTGCGCATCTACCGAGACCCTAGGGGGTATTATACGACAATGGTCCGAAGGAAGGCGGAGCTGAGGATCGAGGAAGTGGAAGAATGGTGGTACAAGGACGCCTCGAAGACTCAAGTTTCTCCACCATCGTCAACTTCAATAGGTCGGGACCAAGGCCCGCTTGCGTGGTGAGCAGACATATCAGATTAAGCTACCTTTGATGACGAGGGATCGAGTGGCGAAGCCGAGTCGGGCACACGTATTTGAGATGCTCAACGATGGCTATAACACCGACAGTAATGGTACATGGACGTTGTATTCGGGGGAGGGCAGGTAGATGCCCAATCGACCCAATAGTGGTGTTTTTGTAAAGGCTATGGCCTGACCTTGTGTGTGGCCCAAGTGGCGCTCACTTTTCTCCGTCGCGGTTGACGGTCTAGGCGCTACAGTGACCCCCATTCCCAGCCGTTGCCGGGGCTCGGCACGCACCTGCGCGTACCTAGGTATGTAGTGAACCCAAGGAGAATGCGGAGGCGGAGAAGGGGTGGAGGGTTTCAGGCCGGGGTCGAAGTACCAGTTGAGAAGTGCACTTTTAGGACCCGAACCGAGCCTGAACCAAAGCAGAAGCCTCAAGCTCGTGGGACGCAGAACGCAGAACGCAGACCCCACCGAAGCTGCCGAGCTGTTGTCTTGTCGCTACCCAAGGTAGGATTGGCCCGAAGGATGACGAACGGCGGCTCGCCGTTCAAAGGCGAGGCGGTTTAGTTAGTAAGCCATGTGTGTCGGGTTATGTGCTCCTGTCCGCTCATGTGTGGCCCCTTTTTTCCTTGGTCGACGACTCTGGTCAGGTCAAGCTCCGGGCCAGAACTGTCAGCGCACTACCCTGGGGATTGGCTTCACATATGGGGTTGTTACGGGAACAAATGACAACTACTAGAGCCTCTCGTACGCGTCTCGTCTCGGGACCCTATGTCACGAGACACCGGCAGCTATGGGGCATCTCCATAGCTGCCGGGAAGCTGTTGGGAGCTTTTTTAGGGGGATTGCATTGCTTGGACGGCACACCACTCCACTTGGAGAGGTGCAGCTTATTTTCCTGACCTGTACATGCTTGATTGGGCATTTTGGGCAAATTGCGACATGCATGTATGAATCCTGTCGTGTCCTCCTCCCGGACAGACGCCAGTTGGCATTGGCAGATAGCCATCGGGTTCTCCTGCGAGGTATCGCTAGTCGCTGGGAAATGCCTCACCTGTCGATGTCTGGATTGAGGCTCTCCTCGATGATGATGATGATGCCTCTGGGCAAGCATCGGCCCTATGAGAAGTAGGCAGGAGAAGAAAGCCCCGGGAGGAAGAGGGAAAGAGAGCGAGAGAGGGAGAGACAGGCTAGAAGGTGCTGAAGAAGAGAAAACACGTTGACCCAGGCCCCAGGCTCAGAGCCTCCAAATCCCAAAACAGAGTCTCGTCGTCTTGGGCTGGGCCGTGAGTAAGTTAGGCCGCGTTGACTGTCGCAAGGTGTGTGAGGTCGAGCATAGGATGCAACAGCAGCAGCTCGACTTACCAGCAGCTCACTGTGGGCGATTTGCTAGGGAAGGGAGGAAAAGGGGGAAAGAAGCAACAGCAGGGTAGTAGACGCCATAATCGCTTGATTGGACTGCTCGGCGAAGTTTGGTATCACAGGTATCAATGCATGAAGTCCCAGATGGAGCGCCTACTGAGAGGGAACGGCGCGTGGGGAAAGCGAGGCCGTCTGCAAGTCTCGAGGTCTCGAGGCCGCGAGATCTTGAGGCCCCTAACGTTTGAACAGCGCTGCGCAAACCGCGCAAAGCTAATGCAGCTCGCGCGACCTGACGGCCGCGGCGGCCATGAGCGTGATAGCGTAGGAAAGCTAATATGCAGTGGCTACTGGATGGCGGGCCGGTCGAGGGCCTTTTGGCACATGCAGTGGGGGAGGACGAGGTAGCTCATCGAGATGCGAGTGGGACATGGGGTATGGATGCAGCCACGGATACGGCCTGTGGCATCACTGGTATGAGAGAATGTCCGGGGTGCTTTTTGCTGCATATCAACGCAGCTTAAAGGCTAAGAAGGCGTGGGCTCTGGGGGATGAACAAATCCAGTCATGCCGAACTTGGGAGGGGAGGGTGCGTCCTGGAGACTCGAAGAGATGAGATACGGGGAGCATATCAGCGGCCGAGACGCTGGGGTTACAGATGGGGAAGCACGACGACGGGAACGGAAGCAAGGCGCCTGGATGGGCGGGGGAGGAGCTGAGATGCCGCCGAGAGGATGAATGGCGAATGTTGATGCCGTGAGCGAGCTACAGGACTGCCGAGAACAGCCCTATTCGCTGGCTGCCACCGTCGCCAATGGGTGTCGCCAGTGATGCCGGCCTGAGACCGTCCCGTCTTTGAGGCTCCCCGCCAGCTCGAGGAGTAGATGGCATGGCTGCAATTCGATTCTCCATTGGACCTCTGCCGGTCGGTTGCGCGTCAATGTGCATCTTTGCCTGTTGACTGGCGTCTGGCGTTTGGTGTCAAACGTCATGACAAGCTCCGGGCCAAAACTACAGAAGGCCAGAACGAATGGCGTCAAAGCAGGGCTGGCAGTGTTGCGGCATGGGACAAGAAGAAAAAAAAAAAAAGATTTGGTTTGGGCAAGTGAACAGCAGGTTGCAGTCGGTCGCAGCTGGCGCCACTTTGCCCTAAACCTATCTCAGAGGGCAGGTAGAGGTATACCGCGGGGGTAGGTGGAAAGAGCGCCGTCCGTCCGACAGCAGGTGATATGACACGAGGGTGAGAGAGCTCGATTGGGCGCCCCGGGTAATATTGCACAGAGGCAATTATGTACATAGTAGGGCACGGTGGGATGGAAGCTTTGGTGTGCTCCGACGTGGCACCGGTTGCTAAAACGGCAAAGGCTAGGTGCCTGACCGATTGATATCTGACATGCGGTAGTGGTGGCCGCGGTTGATCATGCCCGGTCGCTTGAAGGTGAGGAGTGGGAGGTGGACATACCTACCTAAGGTACCTTACCTTGGGCTGTTACTTCGGGGTTGTGCTGCAGCTCGAGCAGGGTCGAGCCGAGGGCCAAGGTGATCGAACGGCGCTTTGACCATCGAAGGGGGGCTTGCTGCACTCCATGCGCTGCATGGACTCCTGAGTCCAAGCAGCTCGACCTCTTGTTTCTCCTGCCGCTGGGCCTTCGTTGCAGGCATCACGAAAGCCCTCGTGCGCGTGAGGAAGCAGAGCGGAGGGGTTGGCGTGCGGTGCCCTAGCGCTCTGGCGGCTTCCTAGTCTCACAGCGGGCTAGTAACGACCAAGTTAGTGGGTGGAAGACGGCTTGTGGAGCCGGGCCATGGCCTATCGGATGGCCAATTGCGGTGAGGCTGGCGACATGAGCGACATGAGCGACATGAGCCGGTGAAGCTCACCATTGGCCGCTGTCGGTGTCGGTTAGCTATTCAGCGTGTCGACGTGTTCCCCAGGTCAGTTTGGAGATGGAGTTGGGTGTCCAAGTAATGAGGTGTCGAAATTCCATGGCTGACATGACTGGCATATGTCACCAAGGTGGTGGGCAGACCTGGGGACACTGAGGTGCACTGCGAGGCGGGCGGGCTTGTTGTTGATGCGCATGTATTCACAACCTCTACCTTCTTCATCCAGTGCGCAAGTTCTTAGGTTCTCAGGGCCGCGGCGAGACAAAACTGACTAGAGCGTAGCCGCATGGAAGCGACTTGGATGGAAATCGGTGCTCGTCAGTGGTCGGTGTGTGAGGTGTGAGGTGGCAGCTTTGCAGCATGGGGCAAGAACATGGAGCATGGTCCCACACGCGACTTTTCGTTGGTGTGTACTTTGGTTTGTACTGAACAGCGTGCTATCTCGTCGAGCCGGCCAAATCAATTTTTGGCTTTTGGCCGTGCCTTGATTGAGCGGGGGATCGCGGTAAGAGTCAATCAAGCCTTGAGCCTCCCGACTGCCTATCGCGCCTCCGAAAATTAAAAGCGCTGAGAGGACCTAACGGGGAGGGGGTATCGCATGGGGGTGGAGTGGAGGCCGGGATGGAAAGTCTAAAGAGATCGGATGGAACGAAGGGTAGTGTAGGTATGTACTCAGTAGGCGCGGGCGGTTTAAAGCTCACTCAGCCTGGACCACTACTCACCTCTCGCTGTTCCCCCGCTGTGTCGCTGAGCATGTTACATATTGTCTGTTGACCCTGGCCCGGGCTCGTTGGATGTCGAATTGCTTTTATTCGAGTTGTTCAAGCCTCCTGTCAGTGGCCTCGCAGTCCAGCAGAACGCCTCTACCTCCTCTTCTTCTTACGTCTCTTGTGTGACACTGTTCATCACTAAGAAGACATTGTTAGTTAATATAGGGTTGTTTGCATTCCTTTTTGGGCCATCTTTTCGGCGCTGCGTCTTGTTCCGCCCTGCCTTCGGGTGATAACACGAGCAGTCCCGTCCCGGCCCCAGGTCCCTAGGTCGCTATTTTGCCCACGCTTCTGGGGTTTGACATCCATTTTTTTTTCTCGCGCTCTGGCCATCGACGCACAGCAGTGAGTGTCTTGCTCCGGACTCGGCCTCACTTACGAAGTGCCGCCCCCAAAAAAAAAAAAAAAAAAAAAAAACAAAAACAAAAAAAAAACGCTACTTATTAGCTGGACTACAGTGTAACGACGAAACGCAAGCCCCCCCGTCGGCCTCGGCTCCTCTTCAAGTTTGGAGCCTGGCTCCCCGCTCACCGGCTCCTCACCGAACATCGCCCTCCAGCCCTGTGCTCTGTGCTCCCCAGGCGCCCCAGGTGCCCAACAGCGCCAGGCTTTTTCCCCCGTCACGCGTGCGGCCCCGTCCGTGGTTCCCCGCAAGCGCCGTCTGCTGCCCGCTGAGGCAAATTGCTTGCATTGAGGATTCAGACGGTTTTGCATCAGCTCGAAACGGCGACAGCGGGGACGAGAGCTCTCTGATCTGGCGGGCAGCAGGCTGGAACCGGCAACCTGGCTCTAGCCGCATCCCCCTCGATCATGGGATTGTTCCGCGACTGATAGCGTGCCAGGCAAGAGATGCATCCTGCTGCCGACTTGGCTGAGGCACCGCCCCAGAGTGAGAAGCCTCATGCTGGGCATCAGCAAACACCCACCAACGAAGAGAACAAAAGCCAGGGCCACAATCAGAACCACAACCACATCCAGAACCCCAACCCCAACCACAACCACAACCATAACCATATTCAGAACCACCAAGCTGCCAATGCCACTCTTGGTTCAGAAAACCACAACCAGAACCATGGTATCCACCCCGACGGCGCCTCGTTCCCGGCAAGGAAGGACACTACGTCGTCGATATCAACCACCGGTACCAACGCAACTCTGGCAACCCTTGCATCCGACGGATCGGCAACCACGGCGTATAGCGTCGACCAGTCCCCCAAAACCCCAGTCTCAGCCCCAGGAGCCGCTTCGTTCAACTTCGTCGCGAACGAGGTCTCGCAGCGCCGGGCTAGCAGGCGGCGTACGGGGCCACTGTCAGCCGTTCAAAGAGAGCGAGCCGCTCTGATTAGGAAACTTGGCGCCTGTCATGATTGTCGACGAAGGAGGGTTGCTGTAAGCTCTGACCCTTGAGCCCCCTGCTTCAAATTTTGCGAAGGGCACTCACACGCTGTTTTGATAGTGCCATCCTGATCACCACAACACGACCTGGGAGGAAGCCGCCAAAAAATTCCGGAACCAAAGTCCAGCCATGCAAGAGTTGGCTCCTCGGAATGGGCGAACGCTCAGCCCAGCCCCCCTGAACGCCAATCCAAGGACCCATTTCACCCACGACCCCCATGACATGGATATTGACGTTTCCCCAACCCAGCCAAGTAGAATGTCGCTCAGCGATCCTCGCATCAGGACGCCCCTGCCATCCGGACCTCGGCCGGACAAGCCACCCAACATGGCCCCGATTTCCGGAGCCGACAACTTCAAGGCGTCTGATCTCCAGGAACAGGCGTCACGTATCCTAGCAAATCACCACCGTGGCCGCTATACTGCTGTCTCGGCGCTTTTGGTACACTGGGAAGATGACAATGACAGGCAGGCCATCGAGGCCATGCAGGAGTTGGCTCGGGTGCTCAAAGAGACTTACAACTACACGTGTCAGATCATTTCGATTCCACCCTCATCCGACGATTGCACAAGTCTGCAGTCGTTGCATCGAAGTATTACCGGGTTTGTGGATGACCGGGACAAACGAGACAATCTAAAGATTGTCTATTACACTGGTCATAGTTATCTAGACGGTAATCGGGAGATGGTTATAGCGAGGTTTGTTACCTTACCCTGGTTTTTACTTATGCATTTGCCTTGCGAAGCTTACCCTGTCCGTTAGCCCCACGCGCGCTGAGCCCTCCTCAGCCATTCGGTGGAGTGCTATCCAGCAGACGCTCGAGAACGCTCGTTCCGATATTTTGGTTGTCATGGACTCGGCCTACTACCACACATCATCGAAACCGTCTCGGCGGGAGGGTGTACTGGAGCTCATTGCTGCTTCTGCCAGCGAGGACCACTCCAGTCTCCTTGGCAGAAGCGCTTTCACGCGCGCCTTTGCGGAACAGCTCCAATGCAGAGCCATCCAAACGTTTAAAAACCCCTACACGGCGGCTGAGATCCACGTCAAACTGCTATCCGTGTACTCGAGGATCATCCGGGATCGAACCCCAGAGAAGGAAGTGGTGACGAGCTTCCCATCACCGCTTCATCTGCAAGTATCAGGAAACCCAAGGTTGCCGTCCATCCTGTTGGCCCCATTACCCAAGCCAAGCCCGATCCTATATTCGCCGGAATCGCCGACGGCCGGGACGCACATCAGCTTGACGTTCCGCCTGTCAGACGAGGGTATCAATATGGCCAACAAGGAGAGCTGGACCGAGTGGTTTCGCTGGATGCCTGAAGGGATTAGGGGTGTGAAGGTGGAAGGTCCCTACCGCAATACGTTATGATGACGAGGTCATCCTTTATCTCGGCTTTTTCCCGGGCATTTATTTCCCTTGCATTCGAGGTCCCGAATGTTTTGGAAGTCCCCCGCCCCGGCGAGTCAGCTTGCGAGCTCGCGGGCCAACGTTTATTTCCTCTCGTTATTTCCACTCGAGGAAAGAAGAGTGGGCGGAAATTTCATATCTGACCAACGTGACGATTCCACGATCAAGACGATTTCTCTTAGTGTGTATCGAGAAGAAAAAGATCCCCCTTTCTGGTGTTACAGCAGCGTCTAATCATTTTGAATAATTCGGGGAAGGAAGAGAAATAGCGACCGCAAAATTTATATTTGGTCGTTGGCGCCCACTTGTCTATCTCACCTATGCGTCTGACATCTTTGCATAGCTGTTTTTTATCGAGATATCTTGGGAAGGGGGATCTAGAGATACCTCTACTCTGGTGGGAATCATTCAAGCAAAATATACCTAGCGTAGCGTTGGATTTTTTGTTCGTCTACACTGCCTGTAGACCAGGGGCAGTTATCCTTCCACACTGATTTATATATTTTACATGTTCATTGATCATTTCATACATACACTTATATTCATCTAACTTCCAGTCTCGACCGATCGAAGACCAACATCATACCTTGATACACAAGCCTTCTATCCCTACCAGACACAATATCCTACTTCACCCTATGAGCGCAAGTATCCGATGCAAAGGAACCACCAGCATTTCCGAATGCCAAAAGTTTTGTGTTGGGGGGTACAAAACTTGCGCAGCTTGACATCTAATTCGACACAATCGCCTTGAACGCCGAAGACCTCACACGGCTAGCCAATTGTAAAGAGCACCCCACATCAATACTCTACTCTACCCAAGCAACACACCAAGCGAAACAACCAACACCGCTGTGGCCAGGCCGGCTACCGACCCTCCCCCCCTCACCATCGCTCCCGACGCAACCGTCGTCCCGTTTTCGATCTTGAACTTGGGCTCATATGGTCCCTTGTCGACACTATCGAGCGACCCATTCCAACAGTACCGACTGAAGCAATCAGTGCAGACACTAGGCACGATTGTATTTGTACGCGCGAGCGACCGGCTAAGCACCGCACACGCAACACAGGCAGTCCATTGCGCGTCAATGGTGCCATTGCCCTGGGTGCCGGCGTCGAGGCCGTTACGGATGATGTCGTTTCGTTGCGAGTCAGGATAGGATGAGGTGAAGGTGGAAACGTTGGACATGGCGGTGTAAGGGGCGTTCGGGATATACACAAGCAGTGGCGGAACAACCTGACCCTTGGAGAGGGTGAAGTTGGCGGGATCGCAACCGAAGAAGGTGGGCCGGCTGTTGAGGCCAAGGTTGACGAAGGTGTTCGCATCCGGGACGGGCGGGAAGAGCGTGCCGTTTGCTATAGGGCTAAGTGCACGGTCATAAGTCGCGCGCACAGCGGTGCCGTTTGGCCAGTTGTACGGAGTGTCGGCGGAACTATCGACGGCGAAAATGACATCCACATTGCGCATCGGCTGTAGCAATGGGGCAAGGGGCAGGTTCTGCAGATCCTCGCCACCATCAACCAGATCCAGCTCGAAGGAGTGCGCATTCTCGTTCGTCTCATTGTTCCACCCTAGAAAGGGGTTCGGCGCGTACTGAGCAATGTCATTGTTGTCCTTATCGAGATTGCTCAGCACATCCAGGATGGCATCGACGACAAATTGCGGCACGTCTTTAAACGAGGTTATGTTTGTCAGCAAAAATGTGTTGAAGAGCGAGCTGCTCGTGCCCATGACGTAACCGGCCTGGTCAAACCCCTCAACACACTTGCCGCCGGCCGGAATGACGCCGCCGGAGAAGTTGGAGGCGATGTACCGCGTCGGCACGAAACCAAAAGTGGTGGGGTCGTTTGATCCCATCTCAAACGCATTGAACTCGTACACAGTGGAGTTGAGTGAGATGATTTTAGCTCCAGGCGCGCGGCCGTCAGCTACAAGGATTGGAAAGGGAATCCGCCCCTGTTGGAAGTCGTCGGTCAAGGCGATACTGCTGAAGGTGTAGGCCGGACCACCGTCGGGCGCGTTGACGAGCTGATAGCTCAACGCACGTCCCCAGCTGGAGCGCAATCACGAATCAGTACGAGGCAGGTTTGGTGAGTAAAAGAAGACGATGGCCTTACAAATCGGTGATACTGGTGTCGAAGCCCGCGTCCTCTTTGCTGGAGACCTGCTCGAGGATATCACCCCAGTACGTGGCCGTGTTTAGGATGCCAACGCCACTCTCTTCGGGACCCTTGAAAATAGAGTTGGCGAAATCCCATATGCTGCTGCCAGGGCTACCATCGCGCAGGGACTCTACGGTGCTGAAATTATTCGCCATGATACTGGTGACGAGCCAACCGCCGCCAGAAAGACCAGCCCTTGGTACATGGTTAGCTACTCGTTGTATTGGCCCCCCTTTTTTGTCCTCTTGTCCAATTTCCCCGTTTTGAAGATTCTCATATGATTCGCAAGACGCTTGTCGATACTACAACCTCCTTCATGAATGGGTAAAAGGGTAATATACCCCACACATTACTTACAAATAAGTGCTGGCCTGCAAAAGACCACCAATGCCACCTTTGTCAGTGGCGCCCGTCGTGCGACTGTCGGCAGCAGCGACAAAGCCAGCGCCATTCATCAGGGCGCGATAGCCACCGCCCGACGCAGCGATGGCGACATTGGGTAGGGCCGAGATGTCGGCGGCGGCACTCCTGATATACGCCTCCGCATCGAAGCCGGCGATATCAGCCCGCTTGAGAAAATCAAGCATAGGGTCGATGGTGGCATTGCGGCGCAGTTTAAGCCATGCTTTTTCCTCGGGTGACAAGCTCCCGGCCCGCCGGATCTTGGGCTTGGTTTCCGGGCACGGTACGACGGCGGGCTTGTAGCCTTGGGACGGTGAGTTTGGTAGGGCCCGGTGCGCCAAGTACCGCATCTCTGCCGCAGCGGCTGCCGCTAATAGGGCCCCATCACGAGGTGTCGCGATGGGCTCGGCAGCAGCGAACAGGGTCTGAAGAAGGACGACGGGGAAGAAAAGGGGAGAGAGACGCATTTTTCTAGTCGGCGAAGAGAAGCGGCCAGGGTATTATGACGCGGCAAAAAGCAAAGAGAGGGGAGTGCAGCAAACAAATGTTCGACCATGCACCCACAACAACTCAGGTAGGGCGGCGCGCTGTTAAGTAAAGACTGGAATGAGTGAAACGATGCCAGTGTCGCGGTACGGATCCAACAGGGCGGAATGCTCCCAGCAACGAAAAATAAAACCAAGGGAACCCCGGATCTGGGAGGGGCGCAACGCGACTTTTTTATGTTTTAGAGTCAATCATTCATTGCCTGGTACATAGTACAGGGTCCGCAAGGCGTTCGACCGGCATTCTGGGGTACGCAATGCCAATCTCAGCTGAACTGCTTTAGTGCCCGCCCTACTGGCGTGCTGCTGGGCGCATGTGTCTCGGAATCCTTTGTTAGAAGAGGGCGGAGGGATCTTCGGTCCCCGGGGTCGCTCATCTTTTCGATCCTTAGATTGGCGGGGCCGAGTCCCCTCGTCCCCTCTTTTGCCTGTGATGCTTTCCACGCAACAAGGCCTGAGCGGATTACTGTTGCGCCAAATGTCTACCCTTGCGGTTGGCTGCCGTGAACTGACCGAGTCCCCCAGACTGTCCGCAGTCGCTGGTTGCGCGTGTGCCAGCAGCGGCACTCGTCTAAACCACCAGCTGTCGTGTCTCCCCTCCCCTTCCTCTGCTTGCTAGTGGATGCTGCACACTCCGTAAGGCATCCCCGGTTAGATTGAGTGCTGGGTGTGCCAGAGCTGACTGTTTAGCAAGAGGAAGGTCGCGTCTTCAGCGACCCCGTTTCCCCGTTTCATGCGTGGCTTGCCCGGAGCCGCCTTGGCAGCCATCAATTCCGACATTGGGCAGGGGCTGCCACACTGCGACACGCGCGGATGTGAGTGTGTATTGTTGTTCCATGGAAGCACAGACAGTGCGACGGGGAGTCTGCTGGAGGGGAGGATGGATGCGAGGGATGGAAGTCACGCTGTTGCGTGGCCGGACACGGGTGACATCGCCAAGCCCTGGAATCGGGGTGCTGTGCGGGAGTTGCCTGTGGCGCGACGGAAGCAAAATTATCTTGCATCCATGCTGGGGCCCATATTAATTCGCCTAGACTAAATTATGCATAGCTAGGTTGCGGCTGGGTCGGCTGCCGTACAGATAAACGACCTTGAATCACGCAGGCAGCTTCGTCATGGGAGTGGCTTGGAGCGTTGACGGGTTGCGGCTTCTTGAATGCAACGTCTAAGTGAATCTAAGTGAAAAAGGCAAAACGTTAGCAGCTTATTCACACATGCATCGTCGGAGCAATAATGTCATCAATGTAAACAATAAGCTGTATAATTTTGCAGGTTTCATTAGTGCTCATCTTCTTCCCATAACCCCCCGCCGCATGCATGCGACGGGAGGGCCCGATCAAGATACCTTTTGTGTCATACATAAGGCAGGGCCGGCTGACATGTGAACCCCATGGCCTGTTGAACCAAACAAGCGACCAGGCAGCTCTCGACTGACAACCAAAATTCGTAATATTACCACATGCATTTTTTGCTATCTCATCTCGTCATCTCCCAGCCAAAAAGAAAACACACACGCCCCGAAACATTAATCACCAGTTCATATGCTCCAGCCGAATGCTGACCGCCCTCCTGTGAGCCTCGAGCTCCTCCACCTTGGCGAGCTGCATAACAGCCTCGCCAACGTTCCGCAAACCCTCCGCCGTCAAATTCGAGCTAGTAATATGCTTGACAAAGGATCCAAGGTTGACACCCGAGTATTGCTTAGCATAGCCATAAGTGGCTGTCAAATCCCCGCGGTTAGCATCACTCTGTTTCTCGAGGTCGGGGGGTGAGGGTGAAACTTACGCAACGAGTGATTTACTCCAGCAGAGTAATCACCCACGCTTTCGGGGGTCCATTCGCCGATAAACACGCTCCCGGCATTCATGACCTGGTCCACGAGCTTCTCGGCATCCTTGACTTGAAGGATCAAGTGCTCAGGAGCATACTTGTTGCTTATGCGCATCGCCTCCTCGACCGTCTTGACCAGCACCGTAACCGAGTGGGCAATGGAGCCGCGGACGATATCGACTCGGGGCAAAGCCACGGCCTGCCTATGCAGCTCGTCCTCGATGGCAGCTAGCTGATCCTCGGTGAGATCGACCCCGATCAACACGACCTGGCTGTCAACGCCGTGCTCCGCCTGCGACAGAAGGTCTGAAGCTACAAATGCTGGGTTGGCATCCCTGTCGGCGATAACGAGAACTTCCGAAGGGCCTGCCGGCATATCGATGCCAACACCCGCATTGGTGTCGTTGCTCACGTACATCTTTGCCGCCGTGACAAACTGGTTGCCAGGTCCAAGGATCTTGTCGACCTTGCTCACGCTCTCGGTTCCGTACGCCATTGCTGCTACTGCCTGAGCACCTCCAGCAAGAACGATTGATTCTGCACCGACCTTGTGGGCAACATAAACAATCTCGGGGGTGATGCTTCCATCCGGGCGGGGCGGCGATGCAAGCACGATCTTCTTGCACCCAGCAACCATTGCCGGAACACCAAGCATGAGCGCTGTGCTGGGGAGAACAGCAGTACCGCCGGGTACATAGAGACCGACAGCCTCAATAGGTCTCATGAAACGACTGCAGGTAACGCCCGGCATGGTCTCAACCTCCAACGGCCTATCCTCCTTTTGGGCGGCGTGGAACTTGCGGATGTTTTCGAACGACACATCAATAGCCTTGATCGTCTCAGTAGGGAGTTGCATCAGCGACTCAGGGAATGGCGCCTTGAGTACTGCTGACGTCAGTGAAGTCGCCCTATCAAACTTGTGCGTGTAAGTGAGGACAGCCTTGTCGCCATTCTGCCGAACATCGTCGATAATCGGCTTGATGATGTTGTAAATCATTTCTGGCGACTTTTGAGACGGGCGCTTCAGTGCTACGTCGAGCTCGGCTTCCGGAACCTTCGCCATGTCATAAGTCTTCATGGTAATCCTCTCAGCGGCTACCTCTTTAGGAGCCTCCGCAGCTGGGGGCGCAGGTGCGGGTGAAGGTGTAGCCCCGTTCGTCGCAATCGTGATTCCCTCCTTCTCAGCCCACTGACCCTTTGCATCTCCTGCCCGGCGCTTGACCTTCCAGCTCTTCGCATCCAGGCTTTTCTCAATATCGGCAAGCGTCGCCCCAACGCTCACAGCCCTGGTCAGAGCAAAGTAAATAAGATCAGCGGCCTCGAAAGCGACTTCTTGGGGTGTCTTAGCATCGCATAGCTCCTCGGCTTCCTCCATAATCTTGGCTCGTAGGAGCTTCTCGTCAGAGAACAGGCGAGCAGTGTATGAGCCTACTGGGGCCGATGCTTTCCTTGAATGAAGCGTCTGCTCTAGCCTGGGGATGCCCTTGAGGTCCCCAAAACACCCTGATTGGTCCAGGTGGCAGAATCGCCCCTTTTGCTTGACAATAAACTTAAGGGCATCATTGTCACAGTCCATCGATATCCGAACCAACTCTTGCGTGTCACCAGAGGATGCACCCTTATACCACAAGCCTCGCTTCCGGCTCTGATAGACGCCCGTCTGAGTTTTGAGGGCTTCGCCGACACTCTCCTCGCTGCTGTATACCAATCCGAGCGCAGTGCCGTTCTCATCGCACACAACCGTAGGGATCAGCCCATCCTGGCGGTCTGACTTCCACGCAGCGGCGAGAATCTTGGACACTGAAAGCTTTCCTGCCTGGTCCTTGGTTGTCGTCAGCCCCGTCGAGGGCAGGATCGGGATGGCATTGGCCTGGGCGGCTACACCAATGAACTCTTCCAAGTCGGCCCCCGGGATAGGCTTGATAAAGAGAGGCGTGATCTTCTTCGATTTGGTCTCCTCAACAAACTGGGCCACCTCGGCCGTCGCGGGATCGAAGGCGGTAACAAGTAAGCCATGCTCACTGGCCGAGGCCAGCTCGGCCGCGCCGGTCCCCGACACGATGGGAGCAACTCGAGAGCCGAATCCGGCGAATTCTGGCAACTGCTGAGGGCTGACAAACACCTTGCGGGCTCCAGCATCGAGGAGGGAGACGATATCGTCGCGAGACTCGAGACGGGTCACATCGAAAAAAGGTTGGAACTCGGTGTTATGGCGCTTAAGAAAGCGCAATATCTTTTCAACGGCCGCGGGGATCACTTCGAAGAAGACGCTGCCAAGACACGAGACTTCCTCGCGGTTGAGGCCTTCCTTCTCGCCCGCTAATCCAGGGGGGACAGAGACACTGACGAGAAAGGGGAGGGGGAGGGTGGTCTCCATGATTGGCTTGGCTTTTGAATCTCTGGCAATGACGGTGGGTTGCAAGCTAGGTAGTGTAGCGTGTGAGATGGCGCAAGGTACGGAAGTCTATTCTCCAAGATCTGTATATGACTCCTCGGATTCCTTACACACGGGGAGTAAAAGTTGGTAACGAAAATGGACGAAAACGCCTCGAGTCGTGCTCCTGCATCGGCACGGCTCCAGCATGGTGGGGGGTAATAGCCCCTCGTACCTCTGCCCCTCCATTGAACTTTTGTATAGTGGGGTCACCAATGGCCAAATAAGCTATGGTCCCTGCGCGTGACGCACTCTCGCGAAATCACATGCAGCGGCAATCGGATAATAGAAACCTCCGATTATGCAACTGCCCCCGCAGACTTACTCGGGCTACAACAAACTGGACGCTTGGACCATTGTTCAATGCGAACCACGCGACGCGGCGGCCAGAGCCTCTTTAGGTAACACAGTTGTCAAGAGCTTGCGCTCGCAACTTTGGTTAATTTCTACTGCGCCGAAGAAGCCAGGCCCGTCTTGACACAACCACAAATTACGCACTCAGATACCCAGACTCTGGTCCTCTCACGATTCACCCATCACCTAACTTTATCTCAACCATCACGTTGCGCCCTCGCTATCACATTGCAATCCATCCGATGACAACTTGACGAACCGCGCTGGACCGCCTTACCGAGACAATCTTGACACCCCGACCTCATCGAGTTTTCAAGCTCTGAAAGCGCAGCAACCCAGTAGCAGCCTGCGCATCACCGTTTGCCGGTCGGGATCACAGCAACCATGTCGGCCGCTGTCGCGTCAGGCGCCCTGCCACCGCAAACCAACGGCGTCCCACCATCCTCCTCCTCGCAGACGGTCGCCGGCACGCAGTCAAACAATGGTAGCCAGCAACAGCCAGCCGGCACCCAATCCCAATCCCAGACTGCTGTCCAGTCCTCCCAGGCTCCTCAATCCCAGCTACCGCCACCCGCCACCGCCCAACAAACCCCCGCCTCACCGACCACCACGGCCCCGCGCCCCCGCGACGCCCGCACCGTCGAGCTTCTTCTCACTGCCCAGGGCGTCACCCAGTTCGAGCAGCGCGTGCCCCTCCTCCTACTCGACTTCGCCTACCGCCACACGAGCGCCGTCCTGTCCGACGCACTACACCTCTCGGCGGATCCGTACACGTCGCACGCGGGTGCGCGGCCATCAGCCGCCTCGGGCGCCGCGCCCGTCAATGTCGGCGACGCCAATATTAGCGCCAACGCTATTCAGCTCGCCATCACGAGCAGGCTTGGGTTCCAGTTCC
Source organism: Lasiosphaeris hirsuta (assembly GCA_030549175.1). Classification (NCBI taxonomy): domain Eukaryota; kingdom Fungi; phylum Ascomycota; class Sordariomycetes; order Sordariales; family Lasiosphaeriaceae; genus Lasiosphaeris; species Lasiosphaeris hirsuta. Next base: position 2,946,744 of record JAUKUA010000001.1, read on the forward strand.
GTGGCGGCGGTGGTGGTGGTGGAGGCGGAGGTGTTAGCAAGGAGTGGATGATGGAGATGGCGCGTGAGAGAAACAAGGTCGCGTTGCCGCGCGTACACCCCAGCGAGTGGGGGGTGCGACTACCCAGCGAGCGGTTTGTGCTGAATGGACTGAGCTGGGGACTGCGGGATGTGTGGGCTGGCCAGGAGGGCGATGATAGTGAAGAGGACGACGATGATGATGATGAGGGAGGGGAGGCGATGGAGGGTGTGGAGAGGGCCGAGGATGTCGGCGGAGATGGCATCGAGGGAGGTACCATGGGAGATGTATTTGGGGATGAAGGCTTGGAGGAAGATGAAGAGATGGTTGAGGTTTGAAATTTTGGCCCGGAATTTGCGCACTGGGAAGTTTCGTCTTGCGGATGCTCGTGGTCGAGAATAGAAAATGGCTTGTTTAGTTTGGCAAGAGCCGCTTGGGCTTTTGCTTCTTTTGCGGAGGGCGTTATGGGTCGGCGCATAGGTTTAGGGGGAGAAGGGCTCTCCGGTTGCTCACGCAGATATCCTGCAAAAAGGCTTATGGTCAAGCCAAAGTCGAAAAAATCTTTCTCAATGTTACAAAAAGAACATTGAAAGTCTCATAATAAGCCATTGACTATCTCCCACAACACATTCGGACGAGTCGGGCACGAACACACGAGCCAAAAGTTAAGAGAAGATATGTGTGTATTCGACTATAGAATATCTAATAAAACCGTACGCCACGCCATGCAAAATCCGGACTGAGTCCGTCCCCAATGATGTGCCCCTTTCCTTACAGCCTTCGCCCGAAAAATCTCTTACACTATGCATGCAATATGTACTTGTTGTCATCTCTATCGCAGTTTTGTGCCAAACCAGCTATACAAGCCTCTATTTGACCTCTTGCTCCATGGTTAGGTTCTGCACTCCGGTGATCAACTCGCCATTCAGGTCGGCCACCGTAATACGTGGTGAGTGGCTCTCCTTCTTGGCCAGTGTCACAAGTTGGGTGTGATCCTGAGCCAAATCTTCCTGCTCAACATCATCGTCGCCCTCCTCATCGCCCTCCTCGTCTCCCCCCTCGTCATCGGCATCCTCGTCGTCGAGTGTTACTGACTCTATCATCCGGTCTTCTGCTTCATAATCGCCACTCATGATGCTCCCCTCGCCGTACTCATCGGCGGAATTATGTGAAATGTAGCTGTCCCCCAAAGCCTCGCCTATCTCATCGTCTTCATCCTCGGCATACTGACTGTCATGATCGTCCTCGGCGCCTTCAGCCTCATCTTCGTCCTCGGTATCACTCGCCGAGAACTCGTCAAGCTCAAGCGGCGTGTCGCGCCAATATTTGAAGTCCGTATAGTCCTCGCCGCCGCCCTTGATAAGGGTGCTGACGGGCGGGAAGTAGTGATCGACAACTTCTGTCATGTTGACGTAGCTCAGCTTGAGCTTGTTAAGACTCAGCAGATCCAGTGACACCTCGGCGTTGGAGTTGATCGTAAAAATACGGGTCCGAGGCACGTCTACCGTGCGGTAGGAAATCTGGTCGGTGAACCGGTTGCCAAAACCGGCATAGAAGGGAGTTCGGTCCGTCCCGTAAAGGTTGCGGATGTCCCGTAAGGTTGACATTTTGAACACTTCAGGCTTGCGCAGGTAGATCTCACGACGGAGCGCAGCCATCGTCCGGTCTGGGGACAGAATGGTAGGCCCCCGAGGCAGACGATATCTATCCTGAACAACACCAGCAAGGTATGCCCTCGTAGTATCAGACTGTCCGACCGATCGGCTAGTGAGGTACATGATGTTATAGCCATTGGCCGCGATGTCGCAATACAACTTGGCCACACCTGCGTGGGTCCAATCTCGACCGATCATGTTGAGCACATGGCCAAGGGCATCAGACTTGGTGATAGTGCCATCGATATCCGATATGACAACGGGGACCTCGTGTTTCCACAGGTACATGAATGCCGTACATGTCGCCCGATTTACAGTGAAGCTCATGGAGTTCTCGCCAGGTTTCAAGCTCAAGGCCTTCAACTGATCGCTAGTCAACCGCAAGGTCTTAGCGTAGTTTCGGTTTGGGTCCCCGACAGCCGGAGTGCCAGGGGAGCTTGGAGGTGTCTGCAGTGCCATATGACCGACATCTGATTCGGTCCTTCTGTGGCCTGGGAGGATGCTAGGAGAAGCAGTGAGGTCGCTACCGTCGCTTTGATACCCGGGATCGGATGCGGCGTCTATGGCCAGAGTAGGCGCGGCGTGCAAAGAAGAAACCATCGCCTTCTTCGTCGCGGCGTCTTTGGCCTCCTGACTGCTGTAGATCCAGAGATTTCCTTGGTCATCGACCCCAAAGAGCGCACCAATGTTATAGTTGCCATCCAGCTCTTCGGCTAGGACTTTTCGTGCTAAAATCTCAGCCCTCAGGGCACCTTCGTCGTCACTCTTAAATCCTGTCATATCCAACATTAAGTCGCCCGTTTCCGTAACGCGGGATGGAATGTTGACAGCGGACAACTCCTTGGATAGGTTCCAGGCCCTTTGGAGAGCCTCGGGAGGTGCTAGGGGAGGTGGACTGTGTGACCTATCCGAATAATTCGGGCTGTCGCCGTCGGCAGACCCGTCGGTGAGCTCCAGGTCCCTCGTCTCCTGTCTTGATGATCGTCGTAGGATATCGTCGCTTTGCGGGCGCTGAGGGGACCAATCTCCTGATGACAATCCCTTAGAGAGCTCTGGAGAGTTTGATCGAGGCGTAAGCAACCCTGTGTGCTCATTAGCGAGGCCGCAGCCCCACGCAGGAAAGTTACGGCACTCACCATCTCGCCCAGGCGCAGAGTACAGCGTAGTAGGCAGTGGCCTGTAAAAGCTTACAGAACGAGTCTTCCCTACCACATCATTGAGATCCAGTGTCTCGGGCTCCTGAAGCCCAGCTGTTCCTAGCTGCTGCGCATGGAGAGGGGGACTCGAGGCAGGTGACACCAGTGGCGAAGTCTGCAAGCTTTGGGGGATCGTGTCTGTCGTTTCGAAAACAAAAAAGGCCTCTCCTCCCTCGCCTAGCTTCATCGAATATTCTTGCTTGACGCCATTGACTTTGAACTCGACCTTCTTCTCATAGGGGCGCAAGAGGGAGAATTTGCCGAAGCGCACGTGAAAGGGCGAACACGCAAGGGTTCCATCCTCCTGTTCGACAACAATGACATCGATGGCGCCGCTAAGAGTGGCGGGGTTGATAGAGTTCCATGCCGTCGAGACAGAGTCGCTGAGGTTCCTGACGTACTGCATGGTATATGAATGGCGACTTATCGGAGGGGTCCTCGATGCCCAAGAAGGAACTGGTGCGCGTGGTCGCAGCAGCCAGACTTGGGCGTGTCGCAATCGGCGTGTTTTTATACAATTCCGCAAGCCTTCAGAGATCTATGGTTGCACTGGGTGCTTGGGCAGAGTGCCAGCAGCTTAGGGGTCGGGAAAGCAATATTGGAGCCCGATGCGGACAGAATGCCGAGGGGTCGCGGCCACTTGTGTTGGAGGGGGCCGTTCGTGGTTTGACCTGATTCAATATGGATATGTGCAAGAAACGTGCCGGCCGCGAACTGGCAAATGCGTTCGACTGAATGCGTCGGGCAGCGCAGAAGGAATGTTGATTAGATGACGGAGTCGGGTAGCGAACGGAGGGGAATGTGAGTTGTAAGGCTGGTCGGCAGCGTGCGGGCAAGTGGGTGGTGACAACCGAGAAGCTCGAGCTTCAGCCAACCCGATTAGCGGCTGATGAGGGGACGAAGTCGAGTGGGGAGCGAACAGATTATGTCCTGAAACTAGGCGCCCTGAATCTAAATAACTATACTTTCCGAAATGCGTGCAACGAGCGATTGGATCTCTTTCAGCACCAAAGCGCAAACGGAGAGTTGTCTAGTGTGAGTCTGGGAAAGCGCTGGAAAGCACTCAGGCGGAGGAGAAAGCGAGCAGCTGAGATGCGCAGAGACTCAATCACGAGGGCTCAACAATCCCAGCCGCAGTCCCCAATCGCTCACCCGCTCTTTGCCGAGTTGGGCGCCTTGAGGGACACGGTCGGTACCTTGGCTCACCGAACTACACAGTTGTCAGGAGCTGTGGCCCCAGCCGAGGCCTATGTATCTTGCAGGTTCCTGCTAACGGGCTCCCCGGAAATTAGGACCCTTGTCTAGGTCTTGGTCCTCTCACTGATGTCATGGACCCTCACCTCAGTCAGCCTCGCTTCGCGCTCTGGGACACATGCAAACGAAAGACAAACCCCTATCCTATCGTACTTGAAAAACGAAAGCGGGTTCTCGTTTATATTGTAGCATTCTTCTAGACTTGGTAATGGCTTCTGAAGACCCAGACACAACTGATACTGCAAGGGCAATAGGAGGTCTTCTTTACACCAACTTCGGATCTCCCCATTCTGCGGCCCTGGACACGGGCACTGAACACCTAGGACTGGACACGCCCGCATCTGATCCAGCAGGCATATGTATGCTGTGTACACTAACGAGCAGTTAGGAACCCCAGCGCCCGCAAATGTTCCACGCGCGGACTGATTCACTAGTTTTTTTTAGTTTTTTTTTTTTTTAACGGGGACGTGTGCTTTTGCGCTTCTGTCCAACGGCATCGCTGGTATGGTCCGTATGGATGAGCGCGTGGCCAGCCCACAAAAGCATTGAGCTTCTAATTGTTGGGGAAATGCCCGCTCTCCCCAGCCCGCCCGGCGCAAGCCGCTTTAATTGACTGATTGACGGGGGGGAGGTCCAGGCGGTGAACGGGATAGGCGGCAATTTAGTTGAGGAGAAAAGGGTCCCGTGGATGTCCCAAAGAGGATCCGAGTACTCGGAGCCGGTACAGCCAAAGCTCAGGGTTAAAAACTATTACCGGTACCTCTCAAATCCGACTGCTTGCTGTCTGTCTGCACAGAAGACTTAAGGAAAGAGCCCAGGCCACGGTGTCAGTGCCATCGTCGAATCTGATGAATTAGGTCCACAGAGTCCATGCCTAGGCCCAAAAATCGGCACAAAAAACCTCGATTTCGAACCGAAGTCTCTTGGCGCAAGTGCCCATCCTTCCCAGGAAGGCAAGTATCTCCGACCAGTAGATATAGGGTTCCATACCTTAAACAAGAGGTCTACCTTGATTATAGCAGCCAGTCTTTGCCTGCAACGACAATTCGCAAACGGACATTCGCCCCCTTCTACTGTCTTTACTCTACAAGGCCGCCACGGCAATACGAGTGCTGCATGCCATATATCGGCAGTGTCATTGGAGTGTCCAATAGTACCCCACAGGCGCAGCTCGTAAGACGTTGACAATTACACAGCATATGTTTTCCCGAGAGTGACGGCGATTCTGTTAGACCTGGGGCCAACTTGAGGCACACAATAGATTGAATGTGATACTTGTTGAAAAGCGGCAGTTCTCGATGGCTTTGCTATAAGACAAACGCCCATGACCCCAAGATATAGCTTATTCTAGTAGCTTATTCATTGCCCATGCGGACTTAATGCTCTGAGATGGAGTATGCAACTTTTAAGTTTCCGTGTGTCTCGCTGCCCATTCAAGCCGCGCATGCACATTCGCAGCAAATGTGCATATCCCGTTAATTCGCACACCCTACGAGGCGCCGTTGTGTTTAGAATTTAATTGCACGTTCGAGACGTTTCAACTGGACTGCACAACGTTTTGATATCGTCTGCACGTGTTGGGGAGATGGGAAGGTGGAGAGGTCGGATGGAGAGGTTCAGTCTAACCGCAACTAGAATGCCGTGAAGAGCGTTGGAGGAGGCCCGATCGCCCAGCTTCCGCCCAGCTTCAAGGAAACGGGGCCATCTCGGCCATTTCTGCCCGACTACCGAAAATCGCGGGAGAGCAGCCGGGGAGAAGATGCAGTGCGGGCACTGTGTTATGCTGTTGATGAAACGGGTGCTAGGGAAGAAAACCCAGCGCCTGTCATGTCCCTGGTCGCGCCCGCCCCAGGTCATGCTAGATGCCAGGACATGCGCTGAAAATCCCTTTTGTGCATACCACCCAGCCGAGCAAGGTTAAGGGAAGGGCCTAGGCACGCTTCCCATGTTGTTGCCGGCTTTTGGGGGGAGCTTCTGGCACTTGTCAACGTCTCCAAATTTGAACCATTTTTTGCTCCAAAGGGCAGACTCACACTGGCTCCAAGTTTTGACAATTACTTCCGGCCAGGCAGCGGAGGAGACCATCTAGGACGCTGTGTGTTTTTGTTTGGTTACCTTTCGTTCTTTTTCTTCTTTTTCCGGGGGGGGCCTCTGCGATTCATTCCTAACCCCACTCTGCCGTCCAACATCTTTTTCCTTCTCCGCGAAACCGACTCCCGACTTGTCCTCCTTCTTCCCTTGGAATCCCGGCCTTTGGACGCTCCTTTTTCGCATCGCAACGCTATGTCATGGATCTCATGGACGTCGCTAGTTCCCACGCTTCTCATCCTCTTGGCCACCCTTGCCTGGTGGTATTCTGAACCTAAGACTGCGCTCGTCAACCTGATCGCATTCGGTGGCATAATATTTTTCTGCTGCACCGTCGCCCCCAACGTCTCTCGCATCCTGCGGTCGTCAACATACGACTCATATGCCAACGCCGCCGCCATTCTTCATCTTGATCACTTCGTCGTGAGGCATGCGAATATGTTGCTGACTGGTGCCGCTGTTGTGTGGTACGTGGATCTCCAGTGCTGTTGTGCCGTGCCGTGTCATATCGACGCCCTCTCCCCCTTTCCCCCTTGGTGGGGTGCGACGCGAAGCTATAGCCTCAACGGTGGTTCTAACCGGTGCATGTGTGTAGGCTGGTACGAAGGGCGTGGCAGACGCTATGGAAGCCTGTCCCCGAATTGATTAGTATCCTCGGTGTCGATGTCCCTGATCCTCCAGATGTCTCGCTGGCAGGCATCCGAGCCGATGCGGCGACCCTGAACTGGACACGCCCTCCCGCGAATCGACCTGTCCAAAAGTTCTTGATACAGGTCAATGGGGTAGTGGGTAAGTAAGGCCAAAGAAAGGCGCCGCCATGGCACGATCTCTATTTATGGGAGGCAAACCCTAACATTCTTAAACTACAGTGGGGGATGTTGCCGCAAACCAAGAACCAGCCATTGTCGTCAGCGGCCTAAAGCCCAATCATTTCTACAACGTTCGCGTGATTGCAGTGGGCTCCAATAACTTCCAGGCTGGCAGTAGGGTCATTCGACTACGGACATTTACTCGCGATGGACGACCACAGCTCGGGAATTCGCGTCTTCCTGCGAACTTCATGGTTGAGGAGCCGCATGTTTCTGCGCAGGGGGAATACACGGATGAAAATGGTGTACTGCGGAGCTCGGTCCCCGGATTGGAAACTGCCACACCCGCAGAAGGAATAGCCTCGCCAGCTCGAGACGGCAACTCTGCTGCCGTATCCGGGCCGCGCCGAAATACTGTCACCCGACGCCACTCGCCGTCTACCACGAGCATCGACCAGGCACCGATGCGAGACGAGATGAATGAAAACTCCAAGAAAACGTTGCCCGAATTGACAGAAAAGTTTGAGAGTATTCGAAGAGAAACTGAGGAAATGATATCGCTGATTGGAAAAGAGGAAGCCGAGAACAGGAGGCTATTGGATGAGCTGGAAGCAGAGAAGCAGGAGAAGAAAAGGGAGCAAAAGAAGAAGGAGGAGCAGACAGAGAAGCTGAAGAGAGATGTCAACTCTTCAGACCGGTCGATGCGCGTCGCCATGCAGCGCAAGGCGCAAAAGGATAAACTCATCAAGGAGAAACAGATTGAGCGAGCCAAGTTCACTGATAACATCGGCAAATGGGAGAGATCTATGGGGGATATGCGAAGAGATCAGGCGAACTTCGACCACCAGATGCGCGAGCTTGTAGAAGAGCGAGACCAAAAGTTGGAACGCTTCCGCGAAGCCAACGGCGAGCTTCAGACGGAATGTTCGCAGCTAGAGACTGAGCTCAAAGATAAGCGCGATCAAGTGAAAGACCTTGAAGAAGCGCGGAAGAACCTGCCAGGAGGGGAGGAAGACGGCGAGTGGCGCGAAAAGGAACACGAGTTAAGACGGGAGGGGCAGCGGCGCAACAGAGATCTTCATGACATGCTTACTCTGGAGAATAAGCACTCAAGAAAGCTCGATGAACAACTTCGCGTTCTCAGTATGCAGATACAACACATCCCCCAGAGTGGCTACGGGCCGTTCGGCCAGGCAAACACGTCCGGTCTCGACTTTGAAAATCCAACACTCAACCAGCTCAAGCGACGCAGCCGAAACAGCAACTCCCTATCCAATGTTTCACTCTCATCTCCGCTGCCGGCGTACTCGCAGATCGACCCGGCCCTCTCGGGTCCTGGGGGGTTTGCCAGCTCGCGGTCTGCAAATGCGCCTCCGGGATTTGCCCCTGGACTTTTCATGGATCTCTCCGACATGCCGGGACGCCTTGACGAAGCAGGTTTCAGAGCCTCCTCTGCTCCGCTAAGTCCATCAGCTACGGCTCTTCTGCCATCCAACATTTTAGATGACTTTGACGACGAAGAGCCCAGTCCAGCATCCCGATTTGCGCCCGACCCTTTCCTACCTCACCACAACGGATTGCAACACAGCGGGTCCCCCGACAACGATCCCCAGTCACCGGCGTCTTCAGGTCGATCTATGAGCATTCTCTCCAGTCCCCATGGATCGTCTCATAACCTACCGTTTCCCACATATCAAACCGACATGTCTGACAGACGGGCACTCGGCTCGACTGCCACGATTTCATCCACTACCGCCGCAGATGCGCCTGCGAACAAGCTAATAGAGTTTTTCTCGTTCCAACGATCACGGACCGCGAAAGTCATGGAAGGAGAAGGACCAGCGTTGGGTAGCCTCAAGCAAGGACAGAGCCAGTCCTTTCCGCGGCATGCTGACGATCCTGACGGTATGACAAACAAGCGGCGGATCAGTCTTTCGAGCACCTGGAACATGTTCAACCGCAATTCAGCAGGACCGGACATTTTGGAAACACATGCCCCGAACTCGAGAATGTTTTCGGCTAGAAGCTTCAACCCCTTCTCCAGTTCGCACAGGGCAGCGGGCGGAAGCCTGCTCGCTGAGCGAGATTCCGGTAGCCCACGGCCTGCTAGTATCGCTTCTACAGACTTCCCACGGCCGTCTACCGATTCAGGCTCGATTTGGGGTCCCCCTCACGACGCGTCGGGGCTCGGAAAGCAGAGGAACCTGTGGCCAGAGAATACTACTTGGTCCAGGAACCCATCCCGACGGCCATCGCTACACGGCTCCCCATCAGCACTGAAGACAACCCTAGCTTCTGCGGACGACGAAATCTTGGATGAGGATGATACGGCGCCTAACGCGAGGGAAGTTGGGGTTATCGGTAGTCGCCCATCACAATCTTCGAAAGCCCTCGGACGTCTAAATCCTAATGCGCCAGCCTTTATTGGATCTCTGTTCAAACCAAAGACGGAAAGGGAGAGAGAGAGGGACGGAAAAGGCCACAGATCCAAAGAGAGAACCAAGGACCTCAGCAAGCCTAAGAGCAGGGAAACATCAGCCACAACACCGGACACTTCGCATCCTCCGTCTATTGATATTGAGTCTCCGGCAGACTCGCGCAGATCTCGAGATGGGTATTCGGTGCACACGCAAACATCGGTATCCGAGTCTCGGGACTCGTTGTCTCTGGACCAGTCTTTCTCGAATACTCCGTCAGAGCCAACCAGTGCCGGGCTCGGCAGCAGCGTCAAGGATGAGAATGTGGTCCGCAAGCTCTTTCGAAAAAGTAGTTCGAGTAAGTTCAGCCTTCCGGGACGACTCGGCGGCAAGGACTCGAGCCTGTTCAAGAAAGGGCCGAGTAGCACGGCCAGCGGAGCCAACTCGGACAAGGGTATATCGCTGGAGCGGTCAAGCATTGGCGACTTTGACGATCTTGCCGCTGATGAAGCATCAAATGGGAGCTTTGTCGCACGCGGCTATGACAGCGTCACAAGCAGTCCAAGCCTCGGGCCAGCGTCGAGCATTAAGGGCAGTAAGGACGGCAAGACGCCTGTGCGGTGGCTCAGCACATTTAGTAAAAAGGGAAAGAGGGAGAAGGAAAGCTTGGAGCTAGAGAGAGAGAGGTCGCAGGTATCAGAGTCAGATGGGGGAATGGAATGAAGCCAAAGAGTGGTTCCAAGCTGAGCGGCCGGCATGCCACGTCTATGTGTATATGGGGACGTAGACGCTGGTTGGGCTAGGTGTTCAAATTTATTCCAAGCGAGTAGTGACAGTGGAAACGAATAGGATAGCAGTGTTGAAAATGTGAGCCGTGATGGCTTGGGTGGTACAAAAGGAAAACCAGAGGGAAGAAGAGGAGGAAAGTGAAGAATGATGGACACAGGTGCTGCTGCACTTGATAGTAAGACCGGTGACTTGTATACTCAGGTGAGGTCCGCTCTTGGTTGAGGTTGAAGGCCGAAATGCCGAAGCCGAAGCTCAGCGAGAGTAATTCTAAAACGGTGTGGCTGAAGCTGGATTGAGCTGTTGTGTGGCTGGGGCATTGAGTTTGGAGCTCAAGGTTCCCTGCAGCTGCAGCGCTACTACCAGGAATCAGGCGACAAAGCTTCGACTTTCCTCATCCTGTCGGATATATATCCTGCACCGTACAATAATATAAATACCACACTCACTCGACAAAATACACACGCCCGCCCGTTGCGCCGAATTGATTTCCCGACCTAGCAATTTGGCGACTCTGCACTACCAACGCTACCCAGTCCGCAGCCGGGCCAAGAATCCACAAGTGAATGGCCGCAATGGCCGCCCAGAAGACCGATGGAGGACCCCCAGCAGAAGGCCAGAACAGGGGGAAGCAGCCAGAGGAGAAGCAGGAACGCATACCATTGCCGATGCGCAATCCGATTCCGCTATCAGCATCACAGGAGGCCGCCGTACGGGACATCTACTACGCGCGGGTGCGGAGCCAATGTGTCGATGAAATCAAGGGTATATGATGTTTCCCCCACCTCCAGTATGCCACCGCCATGACGGCTTGCTAATCGGCGTGTCTGTCCCCGGCGTACAGCATTCGCCGACTGCGCCCTCGGCCGCACTTTCACCGTCTCCTGGGCCTGCCGCGACCCGCTCCACGTCATGAACAGCTGCATGAAGGCACACGCGACGCCCGCCGAGTACGACGCCGCGCGCGAGGACTGGTTCGCCGGCCGCATGGAGCGCCAGCGCGAGAAGGAGCGCAAGGCCCGCCGCAAGATCGAGCAGGAGGCCTTTTTGCGCGAGTGGTGGGGCCTGCCCGAGAAGGACCGCGAGCTGCGCCAGCGCGAGATGGCCAAGCTCAAGAGGGTCGAGAGGTTCGGCGGGTATGCGGCACCTGGGAGGCCGAGGATAGGGGAAGAAGGGGCCGGGTCGGGCTCGGCAGGGGGTGCGAAGAAGGAGAGGTGACGCCGTTTTTTATCGGGGTGTTGGGGTTGGCGGCGGTGGAGACAGCTGGGAAGATGCGTCCTGAGGGACATCACCTCCGGTCTTTATCCCCAGCTGTCACAGCAGTCGTGAAATCAAAGGGTTTGATGTTGGCATTGGCACGAATGCGACGGGTAAAATTCCCGACACATGGTGCTAAACGGCGTTGGGATATCATATGGGCACCCCAGCTCGTTGTTGTTGCAGCAGCGAGACTGAGGACACGCCACTCGTGTACAAAAAAGCATGTTACAAAATCTGCAAAAGGATGATTGAGTTCCGGAATATAGACATAATACCGGCATGCGTCTCGTGCCAGGTTCGACACTGCAGCGTTGCTCAAACCGCCCGCTCTTCCAAGTATTGCTGCACCCCCTCTACAACCTCCTGAGCGGCTCCCCAAGAGAGCTCGAAGCCTCTCCCACCTAGTCCATAGGCATGAAACACAAACCCCTCTCCCTTGACGACCTCACCCTCCAACCTCGGGCCACCCTTCCTCGTCGGCCTCCGCCCAACAATATCCGCAATCACGGACAGTTCCCCCTCTTTGCCCAGGATAGATGGGTACGCAGCAGCAAAGTTGCGCAGGATAGTCTCCCTAACCTCGGCCGACGGCCTTACCGCCCAGTTGTCGGGCTCCCTGTTCCCGCCGATAGCAGTGCCGCCGTCGAAGCCACGGGGGACGCAGTAGCTCCAGCTGCCATCCGCATTCTGCCGCGTGACGGTGGCGTCGCACGCGTTGGCCACTAGGCACATCTGTCCGCGAGTGACAAAGACGTCGAGGTCGTCGCCGAAGCCGATGCCGGTCGCGTTGACCACGGCGTCGATCTTGGTGCTGTCGTCGGCGAACCCGAGCTCGGACGCGGGCAGCGAGAAGACCTCGGCCGCGGCGCGCAGAGAGCGCTTGCGGAGGCGGCCGCCCCGGATCGTAAACCGCCGCAGCAGGAAGCAGCAGTACACCATAGGGTTAACGCACCACGTATCATACTCGCAGCCCCTGGCGGTTTGTTAGCAAGATATTGGGAGGGGGGAAGGTTGTTGTTTACCACTTGACCCGGTCATCAGGGAACTCGGACGGCTCTAGGACCCGGAATCCGGGCATGTTAAGCTCGCTGGCGCGGTCCGCGGTCAGGGAGATGTAGTCCGGAGGAGGCGCCTCGAGGTACTCTATGCCTTTCATGAAGGTGATACCTGAGGTCGCATGGTCCGACTTGTCGAGCGCCGACATGCGGGCGTAGGTCACTTGGGAGAAGGCATACTCGCGGGCGTTTTCGCCCGTCGTGACGTTCGGGGGAATCCTGTGAACGGTAGGTGTTATTTCTTTTTTTTCCTCTTCAGTTCTGAAGAAAATCCACATTCAGGGGCTACACACCACCGGTTGTGAGCGCCACCCCAGGGGGATGTGTAATTGATTTGGGCCTGGGGGTCGATGGTCTCAAAAGGGGCGGGGAGGTCTCGTGCAATGATTGTCACCGTGTAGCCGTGCTCTTGTAGCAGGAGAGCTGAGCTGAGCCCGATGACGCCCGCTCTAAGATATCACATCAGCTAGTGATTCTAGTAAGTTGTTGGGTGGTTAAGTATGCAAAGGAGAGTGTACCCAATGACAACAATGTGCTTTGACATCTTGTTGAACTTTCATAATACGTATAAAGGGTTGTGTCAGTTACAGTATGCTCAAGGTATTCTCGGGCGGCAAAGCTTCTTAAATGCCGAGAACTATTTAATGACGGGGCTCTCAGGGGCGCACACCGAAAAAGAGCGACATTACTACCAGCATCGAATGCAAGCAGACAGTAGGGTTGGACGAAGGTCTAGGCACCTCAGTTAGGTAGGTTACTAGGCTGAGTTTGCACTGCGGGTTCTCGTGCCCAAGAGGCGCTCCAATTCAGGTACGTACTGATTACCTCATATAAATAATAATGCTAAGATAAATCAAGACAATCAGAGAAAGTTGGTGATCGCCGTGAACCGACTCCGGCCCCGCCACCGTCTCGGTAGCCACACCAAATTTGCTGATGTGCCGTGACTCCCATCTGCGACCCGAAACGCCGGCGGAATTTCGACCGGAGCCGAGACTTTCGGCCCCGCTCGGTATCCCGAGTTTCCTCGACAGACATACTCTGTTTCATTGAAACGCCAGCTCCTAGGGAACTTGGCATCGCAATACAAGGTATGCCATTGATAAAATTGTCCATCATTTCGCCCTGCGGGTCAGCGAAGTTGAGTGTCCGATTCAACTGCGGGCTTCTCTTATTTTGGAAATATCTTCTCGACATATATGACGACACCAACGCTTGTCAACGGCACCAACACATTCCAGGTTGCCAGCAAAAGTAACCGCTCAAAACACAATTTAGCGAGTTGCCTTGTTTGATGGCCGAACGCATGCTTCCTTAAAACTCTAGCTATTGCCCTGGACTGTTTTGTATGTCCCACCGCTGGTTCTGTAGGACTCAGCTCAGCTGCCATGATGTTGAAGATATGAGTCGAAGTACCCTCTGCCCGTTGGAAAACGGATACTGAAATCCAACATAAAAATAGTCTAGATACCCTAATACCAATCCCATCGGCAGTGAGGTTATGTTGTTTGCTCTGTCTGCCGTGCACAAAACATGTATTATAAGAAATAATGGGGGCAAACACAACCGATATGGAAGGGCAGTACATGCCGCTGCAAGTTACCTAATGATAACCCTCTCGACCCTACCTAGGTAGGGTCGGGAAACACAGCCGTGAACGGAATATGATACTGACTGACAGCTAGCTGCAGGACCCTGGGCCTCGCTTCACAAGTCGAGGCCACCGGCTCGGGGCAAGCAGCGAGTTATAAGTGTGAATAAAACCCTGCTAGCTTTGACACAGATGCATGCCCTTCCCCAGAACATCCCCATTCTCAACAAATGGAAGGGATACTGTTACTGTCCCGCATATGCTAATAATAGCAGACGGGTAGGTTACCGAAGATGGTCAAGCAATTGGGACAAACAGCAATCAACGGGCCGCCTGGGTGGCCATCGAATGCCACTGGGCGCCTTCGACTCAATCTGATCTCTGATGCGCAGTGTTTCAAGGGAGATATCTCGAGAGACCACCACTGGTGATTTGACCCATCGAGCGGCCCGGGGAGCGAGAAAATAGAACATGTACACACCTCGATGCAAGCCATGTTCTTTTTTTCCCCTCAACCCTCCGATGTCAAACGGGTGTAACCAGCGCGCGGCCGTAGCTGATGCCTCACAATTACACCCCATCAGTACCACAATTACCCGATCCTTTTGGTCGGGAACCTGTCAGATGCCAATGCACACACAAACGCCTCGTCGGCTCGACAGCATATTTTGGGGGATTTGGAGGACTGTGGCTGCCCGCGCGGCCAATCCACGCAGCCCTGCCCAGTGTCAGAGTGCCGCTTGACACCTCAAATAACACATTAGAAGATGCGGCACGATGGGAATTCGGAGTTGGGACCTATGTAAATATGTAAACCCACTTACAGGTTTTCCGACGGTGTCTGGGGTCGTGACTGGCGTTCTCGAAAACCCGGACGGGTGTACTTGCCTAATTGCCTCCCTGGGACAGTCACTCTGGGCCACTCTGACAATGACCACCTTGGCCCGGCCAAATACACGGCCGGCATGCGAGGCGGGAGTGAAAGTCAGGCCATGTTCTGCACGGGGCGCGGGAGAAAAGACGCGAGTTAATTTATGGCCCCCCGCAAAATCGACAAGGCTGATCAAGATACATTGCTCTTGCCTGTAACTCATAGTGATGCCTGCTAAATGGGTAGCACAACAGATTGTACCCAAACTACACCCAGGGCCCCAGACTGCACACCGGATTTGATGGATTGGTCTGTTGTGGTCGCCGCTGGTCTTCTACTAAATACACCAAGAAACTCACTCGATCCGCCGACGGGATCACGCAGGTGATGGCTGGAGCACCTGCAGACCTAGTTCACATAAGCCTGCCAGATCCATGTAAGCCGCGATTGGCCATCGGATGGGAAATATCAATGCCTCGGAGAAAACAAAAGAGAACCAATCCGTCAATGACGACTTATCCCGAGCGTCACGTTTTTAGGCGCCATTTTTGCCGCCAGTAAGAAGCTGCTACTAGCAGTACTTACCAGCAGCATTAGCAGTTGGCGAGAGGAAGGGTGAAGGCGCGGGAGCAACCGCTCTGGCGGCAATTCTGCGAAGGCCGTCACTTCAATATTGGTTCCCTCATCCACGGGCTTTCCTGGTTTCGCCCGCCGGGGCAATCCATGTCCACGGATAGCGTGGCTTGCGCGGCTGGCGCTTCGGGCCCGGCCTGGCTTCGATCATTCACCGCATTATCGCGTGTGCTCGTCTACAAGGTAAGGCGCCACAAGGATGCTGTCACGATCTGATCGCGCATCGGCGTCTGTTTCAACTGCTTCGCGTCTACGGACCCGTGAACCGCGCGCCGTTGGCCGTGGCTGGCGAGGTCCGAAGCGGGCCTGCGTTGGCTCGACTTGGCTCTGCAACCCGCGCCGGTTTGAGGGCACTGTGCACAAGGCGCACACAGGATCCGAGTGAGGATTCGAGTTCATCCGTTGCGCGCGCGCGCAACGTGGAGGAGCTGCAATGGAGGCCAAGGCTCTTGGAGGAAACAGTTGTCACGATCCATTGGGTACATGTGCTTGAGATTGTCGCCGGCTTTGAATCCCGCTCGCCGCCCCGCCGTTTTGTCCTCTGTATAATTCGCTGTGTTGCGAGACTCGTCAGGTCGGAGAGAGAGCGAAAAGATTGTCCCAATCTTGTGAGGTTGCGAGGGCGGCAGGGGTCTGTCGAGCGAGCCAAATGGTAGCGCATGCCTGGGGCGGGCGTTTAAACGCAGTGTGACTCTCGCAGTGATTGGTCCCACCGGACCAGGGTCTCACGCATATGATCTATTTTCGAGCGGCTATTTCACGGTGCGAGTCTGCGAGTCGTCTGCTCTCCCGCCTCTGCTGCCCCTCTGCCCCTCCTTGGCTGTCTCTGACTGCCTCTGCTGGCTCGCTGGGCCCCGCGCTGACCACTCACAGCGCCTTCCCGCCGACCACCGACCGTCCGCCAACAACGTTCGCTGCTCCAATCTTGTCAGGGTTCCAGGGCCAGGCGCTTAAAAATATAGCATCGCACTGCAGCCGGAAAGGCGAGCTTCCAGAGGGCAGCTGCATGCGGCATGGCGCCCTCCTCCTCTCAGCGCGCCCTCGTCCTCTGTCTCCCTGTACTTTCTTGTGTTCCCTGCGCTTCCTGTGCTCCCTGCCGCGGGACGGCCACGACAGGACAGGGGGGAGTGCTCCTCGCGCTCGTGCTAGCTCATGGTGTGTGGGAGCGGGCGTGTGTAAATGCGGGTGAGGGTGTGTTGCCCAAGATGCAGTCCTGCCGGTCCCCAAGGTCCCAGATAGCTGGCTGTTTAAAAAAACCAATTGATCCCCCCTTGCCTACCTGCGTCCGTCTCACTGGTGTTCATATTTCATATCCGTCATTGATGTTGTTGGTTCGGCCTCGAGTATGAGCTCGACCGTTCCTAGTCGTTCTATGTTGCCGTGATCCATTCTTGATCCATTCTCACCCCCCACATTGTGATCTGCGATCATGTCCCGGTAGCAGGTCCACTGCCGTTGCATTTCAACTGTCGTGTCCATCTCGCTCCTCCCGAGTCGGGTACAGGATACTAGAAGAATAGAAGGAGCGAAAAGGAGGAGAGAAAGACCAAGGAAGGAACTTGACATTCGAGATGTCGGCGCCACCCCCATCAGGCGGAGGCTTCTCCCTCTTCCCCAACACCAGCAGCAGCCCCCGACCGCCCTCCAGAAACCAGCCCACGAGGCCGAGAGCCGCAACTCCCCAGGGACGGCCATCCTTCTCGACAGAAGCAACTCCTCCCCGCGCCGGAAGGCAAACATCTGTGAGGAGAACGTCGTCGGTGCGCGAAGGGAAGCAAAGGCAGCAGACAACATCCAACAACCCTTGGCAGCACGCCCTGGATGCCCGAAACAACACACAGCAGCATGACCAGCAACAACATGAACAACATCAATATGAGCAACAACAGATCGAGCAGCAGCAGTACGAGCAGTACCAATATGAGCAGCAGCAACACCACCACCAGCAACAACAACAACAACAACAACAACAACAACAACAACAACCACACCATCCCCAGCTCACCCTAGACACCCGAGTTCCCGGCCAGGTACCAGCAGAGATCTTCTCCACCGACACAGCTATAACCGATGCCTCGCACCGAGTGATTGACGTGCCGCCCCGGTGCGAGACCGCCCTCTCCGAAGCCCAGACACTGGTCCGCAGCCCCAGCACCCGGTCCCGGGGCTCCATCCGCAAACCCCCTCTCACCTACGTCCCGGGCGGCAGCGGCGGCGGCAACAACAACGCCTACGCTTATGGCGGCCCCTCCGCGCTGAACCCGTCCGCCGCCGAGCAGCAGCAACAGCAACAGGCTGCTGCAATCCGCTCCATGTTCCCCCAGTACAACCCCGAGCTTCCACTGGACCGACAGGAGTATTACCCGATGCAGGCCAGCCCCGTCCATCTCCCGCAGTCCGCCATCAGCAGGCCCATGTATTCGCCGCGGAGCGTCGAGCGCCCGCACAGCCCGGGAGTGCCAGTAGCAAGCCCGGGACCTCCGACGGGCTCATCAAGCCAATGGCCCGGCCACGGGCCCGCCGGCAGCACGCGGAACGGCGTCAGCGGCGGGCGGAGCTACGAACCCCCTTCGATCCCCGACGTCAGCACGACTGAGGAGCTCCGCTCGCTGTGGAAGGTGGCCAATGGGTGGAAGGCGTCGTCGCTCGAGGGGCGCATCTTCTGCCTCAAGATGACGTCGGAGCGCGACGCCCCCATCTACACACTCATGTCAGCATCATCGCAGCCCTTTTACTCGCTGCGCGTCGACCCGACCTCAGCCTCCGCATACGTCTCGCTCTCGCGGTACGACCCCAACAAGCCGTTCAAGGGCCCCAAGCCCTCCTCCATCACATCCGTCGACACCGCCCGCGCCGGAAACTCGCCCTCCCCATCGCCGAGCACTTCGTCGCCGAGCAAGGCAGAGCTCAAGGAGCAAAGACATGACGCCAAGTACTGGCAGGAGGTCCTCGGCACCCAGCTCGAAGAGGCCTCGCGCAAGCAGCCGCCCAACGACGGGCTCGTGGCCCAGCTGTGGCCCGCCGCCGCCGCCCGGCTCGCCGCCGACCGCGCCAACGACGCCACCACCGTCGCACTGGCCGAGCACGAGTGCGCGCGCCTCGTGTGGGACGCCGACTCGGGCAACCACTTCCTCGTGCACCCGGCTCTGGCCATGCCCTTCTGCGTGACAGTCGAGCGCAACGCGGCCTTCAGCCGCACCGAGTACACGCTCGAGCACCTCGAGTCGCCCGTGCACCTGGGGCGGCTGACGCGCGACGGGACGGGGGCGGGCTGGCTCGAGGTCGATACGAGCATCGCGGCCAAGGTGGACGCCGTCTACCTTGTCGACGTGGTCGTGGCGGCGCTCGTGCTCGTCGCGCACTCGGACACGCTGTTCACCCAGGTCGAGGTGTTTGAGCCGCCGCCCGTCCTCGGCGGGGCCGACGGCAGCCTGTCGCCGTCCAAGCGCGACCGCCGCAGCAGCAAGGGCAGCCGTACGAGCCGGCTCAGCCGGGCGAGCAAGCGCGACAGCCGCCGCGAGGAGCGCGATCGGCAAAAGGAGGTGGCGGTGGCCGAGAAGAACAAGAAGCCGGCCAAGAGCCGCCTCGAGCAGTTCGAGATGGACCTCGAGAGCCAGGCCAGCGAGCTCGGCAAGTCGATTGACAAGACGCGCGAAAAGGAAAAGGACAAGGTGCCCGGGCTGGCGCGGGGCGTCATTGCCGTGCTGACCATCACCTTCAAGTGC